>OY728161.1:936037915-941037915 GCA_963277665.1 Viscum album
ATGTCCTTCAATATTCAACTGTTTTAGCCTCTATAATGAAATTGAATGTAGGAAACCATAATTAAAAATAGGTTACCAATAATTAATTTCATAAGTAAATTATATGACAACTTTAGAAATTGAATACATTATAGAGGAAACAATAGAAAGTGAATGTCGTAAGAAAAATTATAAACAACTGTCATACTGCTTCCTCTCATGACCTGACATCATAGTACATCCCAATGTGTGAAGGTATGTTTTAGCATAAATGTTTTTTTATTTATTCTGGATGATTCTAAATAAAATTCAATAATAAAAAAGATATTATTAATTCAAAACATGAAAATTTTCATTAAATACCTCAAATGTGATTAATACCTAAAACTGGACAGTCTTCTAAAGAGTAATCATCTCCGATTCAATCTATCAGAAAATAATCCACAACAGGTACCTCCTCTAACTCTGTGCCAACTCTATAATTCCATCAATATACAAATTGTGCTTATAAGCTCTCCAAAGCTCAACCTAAATCCTTTAGATGTGCTGGCCATGCACCCTCACCATCGGGGAAATTAAACCGAAGTTGAAACCAAAATATTAGTTCATATAAATAAAAATAATAATATTCTTCATTTAATACAACATATTTTTTTACCCATATATCTACCCGATCATTATCCTTGAATTCATTTGGAAACTGTATCTATGAGAGAGGGCGGGCAGGAATGATGTTGGAGTATTTGGAAAGAATCGCAAAAAAACTATGACATTGCTGCCCTATTTTTTCAATCATTTGACTGTCTTCATTGTAGTCCACCATCAACTGCGTACGAAAGTTACACACCGTATGCATGCGTGTATTCTCTCTCCCTATACTTCTATCAGTAGATGTTTTTGTTATGAAAGATAAAAATAATTTATCAATACATGTTATAATGCAAATAAATATTGGTATAAAAATTTGTTAGGGTTCTATAAATATACCTGCAGCAGTCTGATCAATGGGAGCCACTGGATCCATAGAAACTAAAGGAACACCCTGCATAGGTGGAGTGGGTCGCAATGTATGCTCTATAGGGATAGACTCTAGTGGAGTATGAGTTGAAGAAGATGGAATATAGAATCTTGGAGAGAAGGAAGTAGAAGTAAAAGAAGATGACACAGATGGCTGGCTGAATGCTGGATGGGGAGTGGGAATCATCATCAAATATGGTAAAGATGGGTGAGGAGGCTCAGATGTAAAGGGTGGTAAAAACATGGGAGGCTTTAATATCCCGCGTGTCCCTAATGACACACCGGGATCAGAATATGAGATAGATGGTATGTCAGCGGGAGGGGCAAGTTCTAATCAGGTACGCCGACCATATCTCCTAGCTCTCATATCACCCCCTCGTACAAACACCCTGAGTACTGGGAACACTACTAGACTACTAATCAAATAATTTTCACCTAAGAGGTGGATCATGAATTTTTTTTAAAACAAAATTAATCACATGACATTATATATTATTTAAATTTACATATTTGAAATAAAATACTCACTACAAGCACTAGTGGTGGAATTTCCATCTCAGCCATGCGACGATTGTTTTCCATCATCTTTTTCCATCGCCTCTCTTTAATTGGTTGCATTACCTGCATTAGAAAACATATATGGAAGTAATTTGAAAAGGATAACTATTGTGTAACCCAAAAAACAAAATATATGATAGGGAATAGGGGGATTCATGGATAATTTAACTATCCATTGTTTTAGGAGAGCTTGAATAGATATATAATAAATTCAATAAATCATACAAGAATTTAATTATGTATAACATATACATAATATGGCATAAAAAATTGAATTTAGAATATGGCATACCTAATATGGATAAATAACTAATATGGAATACATAATAGAATATAACTAATATGGAATACAGAATATGACTAATATGTCATATAGAATATGGCATATAGAATATGGCATATAGAATATGGCATACATAATATGAATTCATAATTGAATTCATAGGCATGGGTGATTTTAGATGAAATTAGTGTGATTGAAGATTGAATAATAATTTTCACACTTTTCACATGTAATTAGATATGAAAATGGATAAATGAATTCAAAAATTTCATTTTCCAACGGGTGGGGGGGATTTCTTGGGGGGTGGGGGGGTTCTCCCGGAGGGTGGGGGTGGGGGTTGGGTGTCTAGGGGGTGGGGGTGTCCAGAGGGGGTGGGGTGGGGCTATCCGGGGGTGGTGGTGGTGGTGGTGGTGGGGGGGGGGGGGGGTTTCCGGGGGTGGGGGGATGTCCATGGGGGTGGGGGTGTCCGCACACCCTCCCAACCTGCACACCCCCTCCCCACCTGCACAACCCCCACCCCACCTGGACTTCCCACACCCCCTCCCCCTCCCAACCTGCACCCCCTCCCCACCTGCATATCCCCCCCACCCCACCTGGACAACCCCCCCTCTGGACAGCCCATACCCCCTCCCAACCTGGAACCTACACACCCCCCTCTCCACCTACACAACCCACCTGGAGAGGCCCCCACCCCACCTGGACAACCCACACCCTCCCTGGATAGCCCACACCCCCCCCCCCTCCCAACCTGCACACCCCCTCCCCCACCTGCACACCCCCACCTGGACAGCCCACCCCCCCTTTATGGACAACCCACACCCCCTCCCAACCTGCAACCTGTACACCCCCCTCCCCACCTGCACAACCCCCCGCCCCCACCTGGACACCATCCTCCCTCCCTGGACAACGCACCCACCCCCCTCCCCCACCCCACCTGGACAACCCTCCCCCCCACCTAGACATCCCCCACCCCACCTGGACAACCCACACCCCCTCCCAACCTACACACCCCCACCCCACCTACACATCCCTCCCCCCACCCCACCTAGACAACCCACACCCCCTCCCAACCTGCAATCTGCACACCCCTCTCCCCACCTACATAGCCTACCCCCCATCCACCTGGACACCCACCCACCTCAATAAAAATAAATTTACAATGAAATAAAAAACATTTAATTGAAAATGAAATAATTTCATTGAAAGACAACACCTTACAGAGGTGTAAATTGACTTAAAACCTTTCAAAATATTTCACCTTCAAGGATGAACACCCAAAGTAAAAATTGAATTCAGATTACACTAAAATAGAATGAAAAATACAAAATAAATGGGGTAAAAATATATAACTCTGTTACCACTTACAAATTTGAAGTAGAAGAGTTCTATTTTTAGGATAAATAGATCTTCTTCTAGAAGAAGGAGGCTCTTATCTAGGAAAAAATGTGGACATAGGCTCACTGCTAGGAAAAAATGAAGACAGAATGCGAACAAATCTTCAGGAAGCAAGAGGGCCGCACTGGGTATTTGGGGGTTTTCTATCCCAATGGTTTTTAAAATTTTTTGGGATATATTATATATACCAACTTTATTTTAAAACCATTGGTATAACCTTCAACGATCCCACCCCTATACCAACGGTTGTATTGAACCGTTGGAAAACCATATATTAACATACCTATACCAATAGTTTTATTAAACTGTTGGTATATAGAACCTATCCCAATAGTTTTCTAAAACCATTGGGATATTTTCATTGGTATAAATATGGTTTCCATTAGTTCATTATTATAAAGTATTAGAACAATCAAAACATGTTTTCTCGTTTTTGAGCATGTCACTTGTCTTTTTTACTAAAATGTCATTTTAAACTGAAAACACACAATTTGACTCATACCGGCCACATCATGTGTAGGTTTGATGTGAGAATGATTATTACACATAAAAAACAACTTATTAATAATTTTATTAAATTATCAATATAATCTGAGTGTGTTTGCTTAGTTTTTAGCGAGTGACACTTTTTGAACTGAAATGTAAATTTTGAACTGATAATAGATACATTGAGTCATTTGGGAACATAATGTATCAGATTAAGGTGAGGTTGATGACTACATGTAAAAAATTACTTATGTATCATTTTACTAAAGTATCAAAACAATATGAATATGTTTCCTCAATTTTGAGTAGGTCAAATTTCCTTTTTACTAAAATTGATGTCAATTTTAAATGAAAAGAAGTACTTAGAGTCATACTGGTCACACCATGAATCATATTGAAATTTAGATGATTAAAAAGTCTCAAATGACTTATGGATCATTTTTATAAAGTATCAAAACAATCCAAACTCAGTTTCTCAGTTTTGAGTACATCACTTGTCTTTTTTACTAAAATGTCATTTTAAAGTGGAAACAAACACTTTGAATCATACCTATCACATCATGTGTAGGTTTTATGTGAGATAAATTCATACAAATAAAAAATGAAATATTAATCATTTTCTTAAATTATCAAGACAATCCAAGCACGTTTTATTAGTTTTCAGTGAGTGACCTTTTTGAACTAAAATGTCAATTTTAAACTGATAATAGACATATTCAGTCATAATAACATATCCTATATTGGATTTAGGTGAGGATGATTACTACACATCAAAAAATGACTTATGGATAATTTCCCTAAAGTATCAAAACAATCCTAATGATTTTGATTGAGTCTGAGTAGGTCATTTGTCCTTTTTACTAAAATTGATATCAATTTTAAATAAAAAGACACACTTGGGGTCATACCAGTCACGCTGTGCATTGGATTTAGGTGAATGTAATTCCAAAAAATCTCAAATGACTTCTGTATTGTTTTCATAAAGTATCAAAATAATATTAATGCATTTGATCTATTTTGAGTACATCACTTGGATTTTTTACTAATATGTCATTTTAAACTAGAAACATGCACTTTGACTCATACTGGTCGCATCATGTGTCAGTTTGATGTGAGAATAATTCCTACACATAAAAAATGACTTATGAATCATTTTAATAAATTATCAAGAAAATATGAGCATGTTTTCTTGGTTTTAAATGAGTGACACTTTTTGAACTAAAATGTAGATTTTAAAGTGATAATAGACAAGTTGAGTCATACCGAGCACTTCATGTATCAGATTGAGGTGCAAATAATTCCTCAACATCAAAAATTTCTTATGGATCATTTTAATAAAGTATCAAAACAAAACAAATTTATGTTATTGGTTTTGAGTAAGTTAGTTGTCCTTTTTACTAAAATTAATGTTAATTTTAAATAAAAAGTCACACTTGGAGTCATATCAGTCACACCATACATAGGATTGAGGTGAGTCTAATAAAAACACATCTCAAATAAATTATGGATCTTTTTAATAAAGTATCAAAATAATATGAATGTGTTTTCTTGGTTTTGAGTACATAACTTGTTTTTTTTTCTAAAATTTCATTTTAAACTGGAAACATGCATTTTGACTCAGACCGATCACATCGTGTATTGGTTTGATGTGAGACAAATTCCTAAAATTCAAAAATGATTTATGAATCTATTTCATAAATTATTAAGATAATCTGAGCACATTTTATTTATTTTTAATAAGTGACACTATTTTAACTTAAATTTCAAATTTAAAGTGATAACATACACTTTTAGTCATACCCAGAATAATGTGTATCATATTGAGGTGAGGATAATTCATATACATCAAAAATAACTTGTAGATAATTTTATTAATGCATCAAAACAACCTGAATATGCTTTCTTGGTTTTGATTATTTCAGTTTTATTTTGTACTAAAATTAATGTCAATTTTAAATAAAAAGAAGCACTTTGAGTCATACCGGTTACATCATGCATTGGATTGAGGTGAGGCTGATTACAATACATCCCAAAGTCTCAAAATAATACTAACTTCCAATGTTATCATCATTTAAATTGGATTTCGTTGTCTAATTTCGAACACTGCATATTTATTTGGTGTTCTTAGTCGAAAAAACTTTCTCATTGTTGAAAGAAAAAAGAGTAGAGGAAACTCATGTGCCCATTATATCACAATAATTCACCATAATGAGAACATGAGCTTACTCTATTCTTATGGATTTAAAAAAAGTTTTTCAGATATGAACATCGACTCAATATGTAGTGTTGGCAGTTTGACAAATAAAGATAATGGAAATCATGGTAACATTGGCATAAAGGAACATTTTATCTCTTTTGTGGCTTGTTATAAATAGTCAAAAGCAAAATATGATTTCAAAAAATATCTATGAAAAATACTAAAAAAGTATTAGAAAAAAATGACAAGGAAATTAACTTATAAATAGTAAGTGAAATGATAAAAAAATTAGATAAATAAGTAGTAGGAATTCAACTTTTCATGATGGTTGTATGCATTCTTGATGCATTTCCATGTTGTCATTATCTTAGTTACAGAATCAAAGTAAAATCTCTCATGAGCATGAGCAAATTCAAACAAACCACCCTAACTCGAAAAAAATAATCCACCTATATAAGAAAATAATTATTATTTGAGTAATACTAAAAAGAAATAAATTAAACATAAATATGAAATAATACATTAATTCTATGGGAAAAGATTTTACTTTGAAAACATCAAGATTACCTCTATGATTGAGAATTATAGGGAACTTGAAGAAAAGTGATAAATGAAAACATCGTAGGGGTGAAAAGGTTTTTGAGGGAGAATAAGTTTGTGGAGGGTTTGGTGTAGAAAAGCATGAAATATGGACAGACCACCCCAACTCAAACAAAAGAATCCACCTGTATAAGAAAAAAATTATTATGTGAGAAATAATAAAAAATAATAAATTAAAAATAAATATGAAATAATACATTAATTCTATTGAAAATTATTTTACTATTAAAACATCACGATTACCTCTATGATTGAGTAGAGGCAGCTGTGTCACTCTTCCTACAAAGGATGTGGAGGGAACTTTATGTAAAGTGATAAATGAAACACTAGAGGGGTGAAAAGGTTTTGAGGGAGAAGAATACTATGAAAGTTTTGGTGTATAAAGGCATGAAAGGCGGATAAAAATATTTAAAAATAAAAAAACTCTACAAGGAATAATGAAAATTAAATCGACGTTTCATTATATAATTTTTTGGTAAAATAGAGAAAGTATGTCATGAAATTACCTTTAAATTTTCCCATAGTGTTTCTTTAATTATAGTGTGTTCTTATGAGGGATTTGTAACATCATCATGTTAATAATACATTGTCTACATGAGTTTTCAATCATTTAATTTAGATTATGTTAATACATTAGAGAACATACAATATTATGAGGAAAAACATAATATATTAAAAAAAAACCTTTACCTTCCCATTTAAATCTATTTATTTTTTTTAATGTTTTTAGGTATTTGGTCCCTCTATAGAAAATCCAAATCTTCTCTTTGTGTTCCCCTATAACGTACACGACATTTTCTACATTGTGATTGACATGAACAGATTGTGATCTCCAAATGAATGGGTTATCCTTAATTGAATTTTAATCTAACCCAACATTTGTTTTAGTTACCAGGAGAACAACTAAAAAATTCTTGTTTTCTATATCTGAGACATAAAATACTTCCACTGCTTGTGATTCCATTATGAATGGCTTGTCGTTTTCCCCTTCCATACTAAAATTCACCTTCATGAATCCAATTTCATCAACTTTCACTACACTCATATTGTCAACCCATTTGCAATAGAAAATCGTCACTAGAAATTTTTTATAATCCAACTTGTATATCAGTTTGCTAATTCCAAAATATGACATATTTGCATAAATTGGATTTATATCATTAGAACCAAATATGTGCATCACTTCCTCCAAAAGTGTAACAACATTGTTTTTCATCAAACCTCAATAACCATGTTCTTTTGTATATAATGTATAGTCATTGATTATAAAAAAGTATAAGATATAACATTTTAATTAAGTCCCCTATCTATCCATTGAATTCATTCATCAATTGAATTCATATTTTTAGATAACTCCTTATAAATATGATCTCGGAACCATCCTATAAACTATTGATTATGTGTATTTTATATCCATCCTTTATCCCTTGATGGATTCAAATATCTAAGAATTTCTTTGTGGACTTAAATGTATGGTTCAAAATCATTAGTCTTATGTAAAATGTAAAGGTGATCTTGTTTCCTCTCTTTCAAAGTAATTGTAACAATATCTCTTCTATAATTCCCTTCACCCATAAGGTGTCCACTGTGAAGATACTTTGGGAGACCTATGATGTCAACATATGATAGACAATTGGTACAAAATTCAATAGCTTCTTAAACAATATATAGTTCTATAATACAACATTTTGGCTGACTTTGATTCTTGACATACCCTTTAAAAATCATTATATACCATTCAATGGGGTACATCCATCTGTAATGGATAGGACAACATAGTTTAACTTCTCTAACCAAGTGAACCATCAGGTGGACCATTATATTAAATAACCATGGTGTAAAAAACATCTATAATTCACATAATATGACTAAAACTTCCTTAATCATGATTATAAACCTAACCGGGTCTATAAATTTACTGCACATGTCTTTGAAAAAGAAAGAGAGTCTGGTTAATGTATGTTGTACATTTTTAGGCAGAATGTAACGAAAATAAAGATGCATCAAATCATGCATCAAAACTTGAAAGACATGGGATTTTATTCCTTTTAAATTCAAGTTATTTATTGATAAAAAATTATTGATATTTGATTAATACCCATTTAGAACTTCTACACTATTAATGAAAAGACAAAATTTCATTTTTTCCTATCTGGATAGAGTGTCGTATGAATGATCTATTGAAAACTTGAGAAGTTTCGTATACATGCTCTATTGAGAACTTGATGAACTCATTAACTCCATCTACATAGTCTTTTTTAAAATTATTAGAGTGAATCCATTTTTGATTTATATCCATTCTATTGGGTTCATAAAATATTAATTTTTTATAATAAATTAACAAGTACACATAATGTATTCATTATTAAAAGTGAAAGTAATAGATAATTATAATAAGTTAAACCCAAAATCTGATTATTTCAAAGAATTTTATTATGATTTTAAGAAAATGGGTAATTGAATTTAAGAAAATAATTACTCCACTATGGTATGTGTTGTCCTTTGAATTCATTCAAACTTGAAATTTATAGACAATTTTCATCCTCATTATCTTATAACCTGGACATTTATCATTTCATTTTGTTGTTTAATACACATTATCCATATCTTATGGACCTAAATATATTTTGATTCAAATAATATAAGCACTAGTCATCCATGATATGACTAATGCTCAGGTTAGTACAAGTAAAATAAAAGAGATAGAGGATGAGTCCCAAGCATCAAAATAAAATAATAATTATTCAAGAGATGAAATAGATGAGGATGAAATTTATACTGTATTATGTTCTCTAAAAGGGAAAATGTCTCCCATTTGTAAGAATTACACCATTTTCACTATTTATTAACTCATGGACTATTAAAGTTGAGATTTGGGGGGCATAAACATCCTTTTCTGTGATTCAAAGGGTCTGTGTGTGGGCATGTTATAATATATGCATCTTTGGGGCCTCTATGAATTCTATATTTATAGGATAAATCCCACTTTCAATACTTTCAATGCTCTAACTAAGAATATTCCTAAATCTATTAGAAATGTATTACATGAAAAATAATATAATTTAAGAGGAATTTATAATTGTTGTCACACTAAAGGATTTATAAAAGAAACAACCTTTCATATTAGATACTGGTTGTTCATCTCAGATTACTGGTAATTTGATGTAATTAATTTATTTTAACAAGTTTAAAGGGTACTTATTATTTCTGAAATGGTGTATCTCTTAAGATAAACTGTTTGAATTAAATATAAGTTGAAAATAAAAGGCAATGTTAAAGAATGATCTATTTTTATATGGATTAAAGTAAAACATACATAGTGTTTATTAGATGTGTGATGAAAGAAATGATGTGATTTTTAAGAATTACTAATGAGTGGGCTATCGTTTCAAAGATGGATATATTTTTACAAAGGTATAGAAAACTAGCCAAACCATATTTTACTTTTGGGTTTGTAAAAATTTATGGTAATTGTGTTTAAAAGGGGAAATTGATTTATGGTAGTGAAAAATTGATCATATTCAATAATGAGATATTTAAATACTGAATCCAATAGGGTGGGTTTGGATTTTTTTTATGATGACAAGATAAAATTGATAGACATTTCTTACTAATTAAAATGGGGAGATTATTAATAGTTAAACAAATAAATTATACATTTAAATGAAACAACCCTTGTGCTGCCCCTAGTGATACTTCCTCTTTGATATGCTCAATTAGGGGGATGTGGACATTTGATGCAACTAGCGATCTTCAAATGTGAGTTCTCTCAGAACTTACTCACAAGTTATAATCAGAATATCTAGATGAGATATTGTATGGTTCAAAAGAATATGGGACTTCACTAAAGTGCAATTTCCATTCTAGATTTTCATTTAATTTACCTTATACCATCATATCACATAATATTTGGCTAGGTCATTCATGCATAAATTTATCACATTTCGCCTTAATAGAAGGTGGAATCTTTCGGGTGTAAAATATCCTCTCATATTTCTCCACCTAATCCTCTATCTCTTTAGGATCATATTCCCTTAAGAATATGGAGGCATATAGTAAAGAAACACTTGATCAAGATCCTTATCTCCATCAAATGTAAAATCAAATCAAAATAAAACGGTTATAAAAATTCTTGTCACTCTATAAATAAAGTGAATGTGCATGATCCATCACCCAACTAAAATGGAAGGACAAAATAATTAGAAATTAAAATATTATCCCCAACATCACTTATAAACTCAAGAGAGGAGGCTAAGAGTTTTGGATAAAAACTCCTTCATAACTACTACTCAAGCTCCAAAAACCCTATCTTATTTCAACCAAACATACACAATTAACAAAGTTGACCATAGAGATATGCCAATAGTAAAGAATGAATAATGATAAAAAAATGCAAATAGATATCGCCAAACAAGCAATCAATGAGTGAGAAGGAGGAGGAGAAAATAAGATACCTTTGATTGTAGCTTTGAATCATTTAAGAGAAAGTAGAGATATTGAAACCTTGAAAAACATTTGAGCCTTGGATTTGTTTGACACTTGAATCATTTGAGCCTTGGATTTGAGCCTTTAAATTGTTCGAGCCTGATTCGATCCTTGACTCAAGATTTGATTCACTGAGGAGAAGCACCGACTGAGGGTGGATTCCATGGAAAGATTCAGATATCATGACAAGTTCACAACTAGTTAGGGTTATTTAAATAGATTTGGAGACTTTTAACAACACTAAAAAGCACTCATAAAAGCCATTTTTATCAGCGTTTATTACTTAAGCACTGTTAAAGGATTTATAATTATAATTATAAATATTTTTTTTGTAAATATATTTATATAATTATATATATATTTAATAAATACATATAAATATAAATATAGTAAATATATTCATTGTTTAAACATATTTATTATAATTTTTTAATTATTTAAATATATAATTATTTATTTATAATTATATAAATACTTAAAAAATAATATTTCTATAATTATATATAATTATATAATTATATACATATTTAATAAATATATATAACTATAAATATAGAAAATATAGTCATTATTTAAGTAAATTTATTATAAATTTATTATTATTTAAATATATGTAATTATTTATTTATAATTATATAAATAATTTCTTTTTTTAAAAAAATATTTATTTATTTATAATTATAAATATATAAATGTATAAATATTGTAAATATAAATTTATAAATATTTTAAAAAAAAAAATATTTTTAAAATCATTAATGAATATTTAATCTTAAGTGCATGCTTGTTAAAAATGAGTAACAATTGAATAATTAAAAATGAGTACACTAACACTATTGAAAAAATGGATAGGTTTTATTAATTAAATATAAATTATTAATAAAATCTGGATATATATATTGAAAAAAGATGAATACATATTGAAGTTATAAAATCACAGTAAATAAATAAATATAAAATAAATAATATAAATTGATTAAATTCCCAAAAAAATAAAAAATAAAAAATATTAAAAACAAATTAATACTAACTGCAATAACATTAAAAATAAATAAATCAAATTTACCCTGATTAAAGACATGATATATTAAATACATCACGTTATAATGAAATTATAAAATGAATATTAATATTCGAATAAATTACACAAAAATTAGGTGTTTGGGTTTATATATAAGATTTCATTGATTACGTAAATATTTTTGTGTGTGCATTGTATATAAAAATACATTAACTATGTACATGTGAATTCAATATAACACATGTTTGATCTATGTTAATTTGAAAAATAAAATGACATTCAATTATGTCCATTACTCGATGTAATTAGTCAATATTTTTAATTGATATTAATTTTTAAATTATAAACCATTATTCAGTAAATATATTACTATTTAGTGCAAAGCATAATTTTTTTGTATTATATAATTTATATTTATATACATTCATATATATATATATATATTTAATATATAATATTTCTTAACATTATCAATAATAATTTAATTAATAAAAATTTGAATATTTTTTTCTCAATTTAGTTATATAAATTTTTTATTTGGTTATTTATCATTTTACATATATCTATATATTTAATATATACTATTTCTTAATTTTTTGTAATAGTTGGTGTCCTATAACCAACCCTTTGTACTTTGATTACATGAATATTTAATATATTTAAAATTTTAAACATCTTATTACATATTGTTCATTGTTCTATATGACTATAGTGTAATAATGTCCTCGAGTATTTGTCACATTGACAAAGTCATCGCAGTTCCCCGCAATGATGGGAACCTTGAAGTGCTGTGAAAATATTCTTAAATATAGTTCTATGGTTGGATGTCATACTATGATGAGACACATAGTATACAGAATGTCATGTGTGAGTACTCGTAAGTAGATGAGACTTATTCTCATAAAGTTCACACTTGGTAATCTCCAAGATAGAAGATTATGAGAATAGACCCACCAGTAGGAATTCCGCATGTTTTGGTGTCATAAGATATTCCCATCTGTGAGCATGTATAATGGTTCTTAGAATTTAATATTATCATTAATACATGTCATGACTTTCACAATTTAATTTTTTGATGAAAAACGTCACTCAAACAGTTGGTGGGAAGTATGGTACATTGGGTGCATCACGAATGACATGTTATTAATGGATAAGTCGAGGAAGGATTTGTCCCTTACATTTATAGAAGTTGATATCTTAGACCTTTGATTGAAATAGAACCGTGTCATGAAATTACATGGCCATGGTGTAACGACATGTTTGTTTCAGGTAGTCAGAGAATGGCATATCAAGCATAAAGGTTTATGACACTATCATGAAACCATCTTGATGGGATATTGAGATAAAGTGATTATATTAAACAATGAGTGTTCGTATGTGGATGTCGTTGTTGCAACTTTATGTTCTTTCTCTTGGGTACCTTGAACCATTCTAAGATTACACTCTTGGACTTTAGGCAAGCCCACCAAATGTCAATGGGAAAGAATCCTAGAGGGTCACACAATAAGTATTTTTGGTGGTCTTGGTTAAATTCTCTTTGAATTTAATTAATGGAATAAATATTATTCTCAAGATAGTGTAATTATTTTATTCAAGTTTAAATGATTACATAAATTAAATAAATATTTATTCGCAAGATTGTGAATAAAAATATATTTATTTATTTTATTGAACAATTAATAAATATTTATTTACTATTTTTTAAATAAAATATTTATTTAGGAGAATAAATTATTTATTTAAGAGAATAAATTATTTATTTATTTATTCGGGTGTTGAATAAATGGAAGTGGAGTTCGAGTGAACCAAGGTCGGTCCGGTAGTAAAATAATTTTTTAAGATGGTAAATAATTATTTAACTAATTGAAAAAAAACAAAATAATAATAATGATATTATAATTACGTGGCATGAGATTTCATTTATGATTCCATTTTGCGCAAGTTGGCGCACCAAAAATAATGATGCAGTTATTTTTATTATGTAGCATGGGTTTTCTCTAAGGTTATGAATGTATTTAATTGCTATTACATAATTAAATATTATAATTAAATCCCCAAGTCAATAAATAGATAGATACATTTATTGTGCCATGTACATGAAACTGGTGACACAAGATCAATTCTAAGTCAGGAATTTTCTCTTGAATCCTTTCCTCTCTCCCTCTCAAGAATGAGAGACCTTCTTCAAAATCGAAGAACATGCAATCAAGATCGATCAACGCAAGACTTTCGCTTCACCTCACTAGAACCCGAAAGGAGAGTGGCGTCAATCAGAGACCATTGTAGCACATGTGGATCACCGCTAGAGGGATTCTAGTTTGGATCCTCACTAGTGCAACGAGATAATCTGAAAGGGTCATCCTGGATGATCAATATCATCAACGAATAATGTACCATAGAACCAGGTATTTTATTTCTTCGAAAATTAAATTTAAATTAATTATAAACATAATGTGCAAGATCTTATCTAAAGGTTTTGGGCCTCTTTATTATTTATCTAAATCTTTGATTCTATTCTGTGGAGACTGGTGTTCATCGTCGTATTGTTCCGGAAATAATCATTGATCATGGAAAAAATTAAAGTTTGGCACCAGCCCAACCGCGCTTCCTCTACACCCAAAACCTACAAGGGGTATCAAAGGGAGGTTCATCATAGTTTATAATTATTTAAATAATTCTTTGATGATTTAAAGTTTAATAATTTAGTTTTTCAATTCAAGGATAATCATTCTTGTAATCTGGATTTCGAGATATGTTCATCCTCTTTTAGTTTCTTGTATATTTTATAGAAATGAATGTTTTTTGGATTAAAATTAAAATAGAGAACTCATTAGGGGGATCCAAAAATTCTTCTCAGGTGACACTAAAGTACACACCCTGTGTTTGGACTTACATGATGTTTTCTCTACCATACACTCCATTTAATCCAGACTACACGTTGTGTAGTCGTGTTCAGCGCATTAGTAGTAATTCTGCAATTACTAAAGATGTGTTCATTTATTACACGTGGTTTAGTTAATTATACACCATGTGTTGACCAGGATAGATAGGAACACGCTTACCAGATTACACGCTGTGTGGTCTACTGCACACGTTGTGTAGTCCCTTTCGGTCAGGGGCCAAACCGTGTATCCCATACACGGCTAAGCTGACTGGTAACCATGTAACGTGGAGGAAACAAGATGTGTAGCCCACAGTACACAATGTATACTCCGAAATTTCCAAAGTAAAATTCACATGCCGAGTCTCTAGGCATGTACTTTGAAAAATATAGTGAAGGTAGTACACGATGTGTAGCCGGAACTACACACCGTGTACTTTACCAAATTACACAGAATTAAAACTTTAATTTTTTTGTAATGTTCATAACTACATATCATGTATAAATCATACTACAGGTTGTTACTCTATGCATTGAAACATCTTGTATTTCATATGACATAAGAGTAAAAATGTATGCAAATATAATACATGTTGGGTAGAATCTAACGAGTATTCACCAGGTTACCTCTAAGGTGCATTTATATACAAGGATTTGAATATCAAGGAAATTCAGAAAAGGATTAAGATAAAAGGATTAATTAATTAATGATAATAATTAATAGATTTAATAATGATTTATCTTAATAATGAAGATTGAAGAATTGAATGCTAGTTTTATTAAATGCGCAACTCATTGCATGTATGTGGGTGATCATGAGCTAGACCAAGACCTTTTTATGTGATTGGTTTCCTTATTTATTAAATTAATTGTTTGCCTGCATACCATCTCTCCTCATTAATATGTAGGGCCTGAATGCCTATGATTTCTTTTATGTAAACCCCTTTTTACCCCTCACCTATGTGTGAGTGTAAAAATAATATGTAATGTATGGAGCTCCCAAGCTGGTGGAGGCGGTCCAAGTTAGCAGCTAAGGTGAATCAAATCCAAGGAGATACAAAGGTGGATAAGTGGAAAGATGTAGACATAAAGGTGTTTCTCCCCTAGGTTAGGGTTAGGTTATCAACCACTAGATAAACTAACCATTAAGGAAAATCTCATGATCATTACCTTTACTTTATTTCTATCAGTGTAATGGTTTTTCATTATGGATACGTTGTCATGATCACATAATTAATGAACTAACAAGCATGAAATATGGAACTAAAATAAACTAGGATTGTGTGCAAATATTATCAAGACAAAGTTAATCACTTATGTAGGTTCTACTTAATAGTAATAAGCATGTGATAAAGATAATAAGGCTATTTATGCATAAGATATAAAAATATCTCAACAAAATATTATGTGATACCAAACCTCCCGTTAATTGATTAATGGCAAGACTTAATGAAACTATGTGTTTGTACAACCCTTATTGGGACACTTACTTTTATTCAGGAATCCATTATGAAAGGTTTTAGGTTGACTTAATCATTTTTCATAAATAGGAGTATCCCTTTCTAGACTTAGTGTAATATTGGGGGCAAGTGTTGAGGAAATCCAAGTCAGGATTTCAGGATTAGGGAGTCCACTCAATGGATCAAGGAGCTTCAATCCCTCTGTTGGAAAAGACCTGCTTACCTAAATACCTTAAAATAGATTGACCAACCCTTTTTGGGTTATGTGAAGGGGAAAATGGATCCTTTACACTAGAATGTAATATAAATTAGACATTCTGAGATCAATGGTGAGGGCCATTGAGACTTAATAAATTAGTTGGAGACTTAATAAAATTAATTTATTATTTCTCAAAAAATGTAATCAAGAAAGTACTAATAATATACTCTTTTAATTGTAGAATAAGATGAAAATATCAACAACCTCACTATCCCTATGATCAATTATGGATAAAGATAACATCCTCACTGGTAGCAACTTCAAGGAATGGTTTAGATGCCTTCGGGTTATTCTATGCCCTGAACAGAAGTCTTACATACTGGAGTCCCCATTACCTGATCCACCTGACCAAGAGGTGAATGAGAAAGAGTTCTTGGTCTACGAGAAACATATGAATGGAATGGTTGAAGTTAAATGTTTGATGCTATCATCAATGTATAATGAGCTCATAAAATCTCACGAAAACATGGATGCCTATAGCATTCTCGAGCACCTCCGTGGTCTTTACTAGGAGAGAGAAAGACAATAATGGTTTGATATCTCTAAGGAAATCTTTTAGAGTAAGCTTGGAGAGGGTTCCCCATCTAGGTCTCATGTAGTCAAGCTCATTGTCTACATTGATCATGGAGGTTCAAGGGTTTAAACTCCCTGAAGAACTGGGTACCGATATCATTCTTGCATCACTCCCTCAGAGATTCTCTAGATTTGATGTTAATTTCAATATGAACAACATTAAGAAGTATCTATCTGTAGAGTGAAGGTGAAAATCTTTAATACCAAAGATTATTCATGCCCTTCTAAGATAAGGAAGATCAAACGGTAGGTAGGGTAATAGGATGTTTTTTGTTTCACATGTGGTAACAAGGGCCATTTGAATAAGAACTGCACCCATCATAAGAAGCAGGGGGAAGCTTCAAGTGCATTTGTTATTGAATGTAATCTATCTGTTTCTACAAATTGGGAATTAGATACAACTTGTGGTGATCACATATGTATCCAAATACAAGAACCATGTAGATTCATTAAGATTGACTAAGGCGAGGTAGATCTACGAGTAGCCAACAGATCCATACTTGCTATTGTAGCTGTCAGGGACTACCACCTCACATTGCCAACTGGGATGATCTTGGTGTCTAAGGGTTATTATTATGTTCCATTTGTTACTAGAAAAATTATTTATATATCTATATTATATACATATGGATTTTTTTTCAAATTTGGAAATTAATGTTTCTTCTTTCGCAAAGATAACAATTGTTTTGGTAAGGAGCATTTATACAATGGGCTTTACATGTTGGATTACACAAACCAAGTAATGATAATCAATAAAAAAGATACTTTGCATGAATCATTCCACAACCAACTATGGCATCACCGGATATGTTATGTAAATGAAAAATGATTGAAAAAGTTACATCAAGATGGATATTTATATTCTTTCGAACTAAAACCAATTAGCATATGTCATGAATGTTTACAAGGTAAAATGACCAAAGACCCATTTAGTGGGAAAGGCGAAAGGGCTAAATAGATTCTTGAATTAGTTCACACCGATGTGTGTGAACCATTTCTAGTTGAATAAAGGGATGGGTACTCATACTTAATAACTTTTACTGATGATTTTATTAGGTATGGATATATATACTTAATGAGGTATATTTCAGATTCTTTTGATAAGTTCAAAGAATACAAGAATGAATTTGAGAACTAGCTTGGTAAGAAGATTAAGAAACCCCACTTAGATCAAAGTGGATAATATCTTAATCAATACTTAATTGATTACTTATGGAAGTTTGAGACCCTATCCCAACTCACTCGTCCTTACACGCCCTAGTGGAATGGTGTGAGTGAAAGAAGGAACCACACCTTGTTAGACATGGTGAGATCAATGACGAGTCATGTAAGTCTTCCATTATCCTTTTGGGGATATGTATTACAAACAACATCACACATAATAAACCAAGTACCAACTAAATCTATAAATGGTATTACATACGAGTTCTAGAGTGGAAAGAAATCTATGTTATTGAATTTACATGTGTGGGGAAGTGAAATGTTTGTTAAGGCCTCTTCAGGTAACAAAATTGAACCTCAAGGCACAAAGTGTATCTTTATAGGATACCCCAAGGAAACAAGGGGATATTACCTATACAACACCTCAGACAAAAAGGTTATAGTGGAAAGAAACACCACATTCTTTAAGAGGGATCACATCTCCAAAAGTGATAGTGGGAGAAAGATAGACTTTGTTGAAGTCCAGGATCAAGGTATAAAAGAGTTGGTACAAGAATAGATTCCACAAATCCCCGTGGAATAAAGAATAGTTCTAGAGACACAATAACTGCATAGGAGTTCAAGAGAGGTTAGATAACTGAAAAAATATGGTTTTCTAGTTACCAAGGATGGTGACTCATTGTTAGTTGATAATAATGATCCTATAACCTACAAGGAATTAGTAAGTGTAAAAGACGTTTCCAAGTGAAAAGAAGCCACAAATTTTGAAATAGATTTTATGTACCAAAACCAAGTATGGATTTTAGTAGATCCTCATTTAAATTTTGTTGGTTACAAATGGGTATTCAAGAAGAAACTATACATGGAGGGAAAAGTCAGTGCCTATAAGGAATGACTGGTTGCAAAAGGTTTCAAACCTCATCAAGGAATTGACTAAGAAAAAACCTTTTCACCAGTTTCAATGCTGAAATCCATCAGAATTATACTTTCCATTATGTCTTACCTTGACTGTGAGATTTAGAAAATAGATGTCAAAACATCATTACTTAATGGGAACCTTTAGGAAGATGTCTACATGACACAACCTGAAGGGTTTATGACTCCAAAGGATACCAATAAGTTATGAAAGTTGTAGAAATCAATTTATGGATTATAGAAAGCATCTGGGTCATTGGAAATTAGTTTTGATGAATCCATAAAAGAATTTGGTTTTATAAATAACGAATGTGATCTTTGTGTCTACAAAAGCTTTAGTGAGAGTGCAGTCATTTTATTAATATTATATGTTGATGCCATATTACTTATTGGAAAAAAGATACCAGTCTTACAATCTGTTAAGGAATGGTTGAATCAATGCTTCTCTATGAAGGACTTGGGTGAGGTGGAATATATTCTTGGGATCAAGATCCATTATGATAGATCCAAGAGATTTTTGGGACTAAGTCAAAGTATATATATTGAGAAGATACTAAAGATATTCAGTATGGAACAATCCAAGAGGGGATTGTTTTCAATGTCACATGGAATTCATCTTTTCAATAAAATGTGTCCTCAGAAACATGAGGAATGAAAGATAATGGAAAGGACTCCACACACATCAATGATTGGGTCAGTCATGTATTCCATACTGTGTACTATACTGGATGTCGCCTACACATTGAGTATGTTAGGAAGATATCAAGCTGACCCAGGTGACCACTATTGGATGATAGTCAAGACTATCCTAATATATCTGAGGCATACTAAAGATATATTCCTAGTTTATGGAGGAGATGGAGAACTAGTCATCAGAGAATATGAAAATGCTAGTTTACAGACTGATCAAGATGACATGAAGTCCCAAATAGGATAAATATTCATTTTGAATAGAGGTACAGTGAGATGAAAGATCTCAAAGAAGAGTGTGGTCGCAGATTATATAGCAGAATCTGAGTATATCACATCTTTTGAGGCAACTAAAGAAATAGTTTGGATATGAAGATTCATCTAGAAGTTGGATGTGTTACCAAGTAGTAATGATCCCATCACACCGTATTGTGATAATACTGCAGTGGTGGCTCTATAAAAAGAGACAAGGTCACATCAGCGGATGAAGAACATACTTCAGAAGTATCACCTCTTGAGGGGTTTTTCTCAGAGAGGTGAATTTGTAGTGAGAATTACTTTCAGGGAATACAACATGGAAAACCCATTGAATAAAGACTTGACATAGAAGAAACATGATCATCATGTGTGGTCTAGAGGACTGAAAGTCATAGGCTGTTGGCACTAGTAAAAGTGGGAGTTTTTAAGAGTTGGTATCCTAGAACCAACTATTTGTACTTTGATTACATGAATATTTAATATATTTAAATATTAAACAACTTATTACATATTTTTAATTTTTCTATATGACAATATTGTAATAATGTCCTCGGGTATTTGTTGCATTGACAAGGTCATAACAATTCCCTACTATTATAAAAACTTTCAAGTGCTATGAAAATATTCTTAAATATAGTTCTAAGGTTGGATGACATAATATGATGGGACACATAGTATGCAGACCATCAAGTGTGAGTACTTGTAAGAAGATGATACTTCTTCTCATGAAGTTTACACTTGGTAATCTCCAAGATGAGAGATTATGATAACATACTCTCCAGTAGGAATTCCTCATGTTTTGGTGTCACCAGACATTCCTATATACAAGCATTTGTAATGGTCTTTAGACTTTAAGACTATCATTAATACATTTCATGACTCGTTCACTTTAATTTACTGATGAAATCCATCACACAGAAGTTGGTGGGAAGTATGGTACATTGGGTGTGTCACGAATGACAAGTTATTAATGGATAAGTCGATGAAGGATTTGTCCCTTCCATTTATGGAAGTTAATATCTTGGACCGTTGATTGAAATAGAACCATCACACGAAATTCCATGGCCATGGTATAATGATGAGTTTATTTTAGCTAGTTAGAGAACGAAATATCAAGCATAAAGGTTGATGACACTATTAGGAAACCAACTCAATGATATATTGAGACAAAGGGATTATATTACACAGTGAGCATTTGTATGCAGATGTCATTATTGTGACTTTAATTTCTTTCTCTTAGGCGACTTAACCCTTTTCTAGATAGTACTCTTAGAATTTAGGAAAGATCGCCTAATGCCAATGAGAAAGAATCCAAGAGGGCCACACACTAATTATTTCTGGTGATCTTGGTTAAATACTATTTGAATTTAATTAATGGAATAAATATTATTCTCAAGATAGTGGAATAATTTTATTCAAGTTAAAATTATTGCATAAATTAAATAAATATTTATTCATGGGATTTTGAATAAAAATATATTTATTTATTTTATTTAATATTTAATAAATATTTATTTATGTGTTTGTAAATAAAATATATATTTAAGACAATAAATTATTTATTTATTTATTTGGGTGTTCAATAAATGGAAGTGTAGTTCGAGTGGACCAAGGTCGGTCCAGTAGTAAAATAAGTTTTTTGAAGACAAAAAAAATTATTTAACTAGTTGGCACACAATAAAATAATAATAACACTATTATAATTATGTGGAACATGATTTCATTTATGATTCTGTTTTGCACAAGTTGGTGCACCACAAATAATGATGCATTTGTTGTTATTGTGTAGCATGGGTTTTATCTAAGGTTATGAATGTATTTAATTCCTGTTATGCAATTAAATATTATAATTTAATCCCCAGGTCAATAAATAGATAGGTACATCTATTTTTCCTTGTACGTGAAACTGGTGACAAAAGAACAATTTCAAGTCTATATTTTTCTCTCGACTCCTACCCTCTCTTCCTCTCAAGAATGAAAAACCTTCTTGAAAATTGAAGAAGAGGCGATCAAGATCAATCAATACAAGACATTATCTTCACCGTACTATCACCCTAAAATCAAGTGGTGTCAATCAGGGACCATTGGAGCACGTGTGGATCACCTCTAGAGGGATTTTGGTTTGGATCCTCAAAAGCACAATGATAAAATCCAAATGGGTCATCCCAGATGATCAACATAATAAATGAAAGAAATTACCAAATAATTGAGTATTTTAGTTCTCTAGAAATGAAATTTAAATTAATTACATACATGATGTGAAAGATCCTCTCTAAAGGTTTCATGCTTCTTCCTTCTTTATCTAATCTTTGATTCTATTCTATGGAGACTGGCCTTGATCATCATATTGATCCCAGAATAATCATTGATCATGGTAAAAATTAAAGTTGAGTGCTGATCCAACTGCACCTCTACTGCACCCAGAACCTACAGTTTTTATAATTTATATATAGTGTAATAAATTTATTCATTTTTATCAATAATTATTTAATTAATAAAATTTTTAATATTTTTTTAATAATATTTTTTTATTTTTTATTTATTTATAGATCTTTATGAGCACAAAAAAGTGTTGATAAAGGATACCAATATGGGTGATAAAAAAAACACTGATAAAGGAAACCCATTATCAGTGCTAAAAATAAATCTTTGATAAAGGCCAACACTGTTAAAGGCCTATTTTCTAGTTGTGGGTGCATGGTTATCCCTAACTGTGTACCCCATGATGCAACTCCAAAACCTATAATTTTAAAATCTAGAACCCCATAACATATATGAGCACCTAATACACCTCTAGAGCCTCAAACCACATAAAAAAATAACTTTAATGTTCCTAGACTTTTTAAATTTTATTCCAAATCCCAATTTGAGATTTGGTCCATCCACCAAATGAAAAGTCAAGGTTACTCTATAATTGAAACAACCATATAGGATACAAAATATTAAAAGGATCCTTAATATGGGTTAGAGGAAGGTAGAGGAGGAGCTAGAGTTAAATCTAAAACTAAAGGTGGTGATTCACACCATGAATCACTGATTCACAGTGGGTAATGTTTCGTAGTATGGATTCATGGATTTCCCTAGAATTTTTTCTTGGTCTGATTCATGATGTGAAATATTGTTCACAACTTGAATGTTCTTGGTGGAGTTTTTGGTGGTTATATCTTTGAAGTTTTCATGGTGTGAAAGGATAAACTCATGAAGATAAATTCCTTTGTGTTTTTGGATCGATTTCCATGTTTTTCAGTATATGTGAACAACGTGAGATTCAAGATATAAACCAATTATTCACACCAAGAATGGGGTGATTTTTAAGTTACCTATAAATACAATTTTCTCTATGATCTCCCTCATTATCCCATAATTCCCCTCAAACTTTAGGCAATTCTTAATTGATTTTGAGACCCTAACATCCTCTATTCATTAGTGTTCACCCTCAGATTATGGAGATTTGATATCGATTATTTCAGGTGATTCATTCCACTATTTATCTATAATTTTTTTTCTTATTTATTCAATGTTATCATAGATAATGTGTTTTTTGGAGTTGGGGGTTCTTTAGGTAGTGACTATTATCAAACTTTGACATGTTTTAGATTTATTTAAGGATCCTTTGTACAGTTGTGGCCCTATAATCCATCTTCTCTTTCTTTAGAATGTGAAATGAATATAAAATATTCCTTTGAGTTAGGGGATTCTATTTCTCTCTATTTTATGTGATTTTTTTGAAATATCATGCTTTTTGTTTCTTTTTTTAAGTGGTATGAATTTAAATAATAAAGATAATAAACTAGACTAATGAAATTGTAATGAAATAGTGTGATATGTATATGGTTACCGATTTTCCTTAATATTATTGTTTTTGTTGTTGTTATTATTTCATACTATAAATGATTATTATGGAGTTATTTCATATATTAATGGATTTATTTTAGAATAACCTTTAAATTGTTAAATAATTAAATAAAATAAATAAAAATACTAAACAAATATTTCAATTTTATGCTTGAATTGATGCTTGTGGTTTGGTGGCCTTTTTTAGTGAGAATTTTTGTCCTTGGTTGTGTGTGACTTTGTGGAATTTGTTGTTTGTTGATTTATAACCTTGGATGAGTGAAACATGGTAGCCTTGTATGTGTGTATCTTGGGGTCCTAGGTTGTTTTTAGCTTAGTTGATTTGGTTGTGATGCGGTGGTTTGACGTGGTGGTTGATTAATAGCTGTTAGGTAGTAATTAGATAATAATAATATTAACATACAAAAATGTGGTTATGCATAAAGGATTCATGGGTGTGAATTTAAACTCTTAAATAAATGAATAAAGTTTAGCAGCTGGTCATGGAATTAAAAATATAAAATCAAACTTGGGTTGTGGCCTCTTTTTGTAATCCTTGTATTTGGTTATTCTACATTAGAGGCAACTCTTTGTGGTGAGATATTAGTAGTGTTCTGATGATGGTTTTGGTGGTGTTTCCTATGTAAACCCATAGGTGTGGGATTGTGTGAGATTATTATATACCTATATTTTCTTGTGTTTTTTTATGCACCCCACCCAATTTAGATAACCTAACCAACAACAGCTTCTGGTGATACTAGTGGTGGACAATGAGATATATGGTGGGGGTCATGTGTGGTAGGGGGAGGGCATGAGGTTGATGTTCCATAAATTCATGATACCCAAATTCCCTAGTTATATGATACAATATGTGTAGTTTGTGTCAGAGGATGTGATATGTGGTTGGTGCCGCAAGATATGATATACGGTGGGTGCCGTCATTGGTGGATATAGAAAGGATAATAGGAAAATATGTCTTCACATTGCATGGGATCAACAAATCAATGGGAAAGTGTTTATAGGGAACCTTTATCTACTTTTTTATGATATTACTTTACTATTCTTGGATGATTTTTTTGGTGATAGATCCTTGGTGAGGGTGGGGGGAAAACTAGTTGACCTATGTAGGTGCTGGTTAGTTCTATTATTGTTCATCAGGGAATTAGTACACTCTTTAAACTTTTTCATGAGAGACTATGTGTATGATCCTATTGGTAATAAATTTTATTCTCACCCTATGTATATAAGAACTACTTTTAGGTTTCTAAGAGATCATTGGTGACTGATTTAGATAGTAACAGCTCAGAGCATGGGTTGTTGTGGTTTATTACACAAGATTTTCTTTTGGTATTGTTTTATCTTTGTAAATATTTGTATCTATTTTATTTTAATGAATTTTGGGATATTTCTTATATAGTATTTTGGTTTATTTATATTATAGTATGGTGGATTGGTTGGTGTGTTTATGTTATGATATAGGGATATTAGAGGGTAATGCTTCCCATTATGTGTGTTTACACCCTCAATGCTAGTTTCCAACCCAAATTCTACTGGAGGCAGGACTTGAGGAGCACTCTTTCTCTTCATTGCTATCCTTGGAGGGGTACCTGTGGGTGGTGGTGGTGGTAGGGGGGCATGAAATGTCTACTTAGGTATATTTACACTATTTTTATAAAAATTGAGAGCACATATGTTTATGGTTTTATTGATTCTGAATACATTTCAACGACTATTCTATACTTGAGGAAGCCTACTAGAGTTCAATATATATCACAAAGATTGATGAACAAATATATTAAGTGTTAGTTCTTTATTTTATTTTACTTGTAATAAGACTTATATAGTTATGAACTATTATTCATTATAATGTCATTAATACTGAGCTTTTCTATTTAAGTATATATTGGATGTTATGTGTTTATTGTCCACATGAATGCACAACATATGTGTTATTCTCTTTTTGGATGATATTCTGGAAAATTTTCAATTTTTTTAATTTTTATGTTTTATTTTATTCTATTAGTTATTTAATAATATTTTTTTCATTTTATATATGTTTTGGTATCGAATATATGAAAATAAAATAGATTATGTAATTTTTTTACAAGGTTAACTTTTTTATAAAGAACCCAAATAAAATTAATTATGTGTTGGTGCAGGTATATGACTTTTATATTAGTTAATTAATTATCTATCTTTCATATATTAATCATGTTACTTATTTTGATGTATTTTTTCATAACCATAGTTTTATCATAAAAAATGAAGTTTTGGATGTTTTTTTTCATGTTTTATGATTCATTTTTTATATTATCACAATTGGAACAATGACATATTTTCATAAGGTTGGTTCTTTTACAAATCTTATATTTTAAACCAATATGTTTTATAGTTAATTTTTTTGTATATTTTTTATAACATTGCATTATATTTGGAAAATGAATTAAAATATCTTCTAGGATTATTAACAGACTATTTTATAGGTTTGATTAATTTATATTTGTATAGATAAAAGTTTCTTGTAAGTAAATTTTCATGGTTAATGATTTTGTGGTAAATTTTGGGATAAGTTTTCATCTATTTTTTGTTGTTTTTTACTACTTGTGGTACTATTATTTTTCCTTGTATAGGGAATGAGTAATTTTATTATGAGATATTTAAAAAAAATACATTATATTTTCACACTAGTTTTTATAATATAAAAAATTGAAAACAAATTTTAACATCAGATATTGTAAAAAATGACATTGAAAGTCCCACCATACTTGTTTTGGGTCATAATTTCAATGTTGATTATCATTATAACCAATATTGAAAGTGTTTTTAACATTGTTTTTTAATAACAGATGTAAAAACCATACTTTTAATTTATTTGTATTCAAAACACTTTTTAACTGATGCTAAAAAAACACCATTAAATGGGTATTTTCTAGTAGTGATTTAATGATAAAATAAAGGTAAATGAAACTAAATAACTATTTTATTTGATATTTAATAAATAATAATATTATAATAATTTACACATGTCTTATTTTTAGGTGGTTTTCCATTTTAAGTGAATGAAGAAATTTTGAATCAGTATACTTTGAAAATTTTATCTTAAAATAGAAAGATTTCAAGTGTAGGTTGTGGTGCAAGTTCAGTGAAAACTCATTAAGACTCTAATAGGTGTATGATAAGATATTATAAGGTATTACTAGAGAGTAGTTGAATTCATAATAATATTACATTTTATAATATTATAACTTTATTTTTTAAGGAATTTTCTAAAGAAAACACATAGTGTAGAGATAAACAAGTAATCCCACAAATAGAAAGGTTGGAAAATTTTTCAAGGAGAAGAATGGAAAACATAATATTTTAATTATTATGAAATATATACATGTTCTATGTTAAGTAATTTATATTTTCTAATTTAATGATATAAGTAAAGAAGTTTGGTCATCAAGTTAGGTGAACTGAGATGTGGTTCGATGTGCATATGAAGTCAGACATGAGTTACGTGAATGAACCAACTTAGAACATAGGGTTTAAGAATTTTAATTGTTACTCAATTTTTATAAATCATTATTATTTTATATTCTTAAATGTGTGGGTAATATTTATGGATACATGAAATGAAATTTTTTCACAGTCATCCTCAATTTCATAGGAAAATGTTGTTCCCTAGGTTTTTGTTAATGTATATTCAGGTCATGTGTGAATGGTGGGTTCTAGACCATCCCCATCATTAGTTTTTGGGAGGTCCTTGACACCATCCACTGTGGTGCCTTATCTTTCCTCACATCCTATTAGTGGTCATGATCCAACATTTTAGTAGAAAATTGTGATACTTGAGACTAAATTATAGGATAATGAATCACACATGAGAGCTCATAATGAGAAATTTACAGAAATGGGCGATACATTAGCTACTTTATTTATGAAACTACTGGAAGTATTCCTAAGGTGATTGAATAACTGATAAAAAAATCACATTGGGTATAAAAAGTTCATGTTTATATTCCATTTATATTATTATTTAATATGATCTACTTTATATTTTTAATTTCTTTAAATGCAGGCATTAGAGGTTGGAAGTCATCAAGAAAATGAGAATCTTCAACCATATAGAGTTATCCACAACAACATAGATGAGACACATGATAATATATTATTAAGTTTATCTATTTCTCTC
Source organism: Viscum album (assembly GCA_963277665.1). Taxonomy (NCBI): domain Eukaryota; kingdom Viridiplantae; phylum Streptophyta; class Magnoliopsida; order Santalales; family Viscaceae; genus Viscum; species Viscum album. The sequence goes on from OY728161.1 coordinate 936,066,145, forward strand.
TATATTACATAGTTTTATGACTTATTTATATGTAATTATGGGGCCCTTGAATCCCGAACTCATTAATGTTTCATTCTTTTACTAGATATCATCAACATTAATTGACTTAATTCTTGTATATTTTTGAAATGTAATAATATATTATGAGTTGTTTTAATTATTTTGGAAATATTTATTATTGTATTACTATTTTTTAATATGTTTTTTGATTATTTTGGTGTAGTGGACTTCATTTCATGTGTTACGTTGTTTTTTATTCTCATAATTTACAGTGGTTTAAATAACCATAATGTTCTGATAAAAAACTACTAGAATAAGAGGGTACTTGTAAAAACACAATGAAATTATTTCCGATGGTGTGGACACCAAGAAATAAGGTATAATTTATTATGTAAAACAAACTATTACTAATACGATAAATGAAATAGATCACATTTTTTTAATTATTGGCGGTTAAAACCGATATGGAATGTTATCTATTTCAAAGCAGTTCAAACCATCACCAATTTCTATTTCATATTGGTTTTTAAGAACCATTACTAATTAAAAAAAATTCCCCATTTAAATGTTTGATAATGTTAGCCATGATGGTTTGGAAAACCACTGAAAATAAGTTACTATCAATTTGAACCACTTCCAATTACTAGATTTTTTTGTAGTAATTCTATAATGAAATTTATAATATACCTAATAAATTCCAAAATCAAGTGATACATTTTTCATGATATCTATTACATGAAACTAAAATATTGTTTTATTTTATCAGAAAAAATGAAATAATTCTCATATGGGGTGAGAACTATTTTGCAATGAAATACTTGAACTAATATTCATGTAAGATATAACACTTTTGAAATTTCACAATGCAACTAGAACTGTAGATATTAAGACCAAATATCTTGATGAGAATATGAAACACAAGTATGGTAAGTGGGTTAAAATTGAATTCAAAGGCTTTTTTTATTAAAAGAATCACACAAATTTGGAGGCTTCAAATATGTTTTGAGACTATACATGTATTTATTATTTTATAAAAATTATTAGTAATTAAATTTATATATTTGATAAAATTAGTGACTCTTTTGTATTTTCAAATTAATAATATCATATTTTAAATGTTCAGGTACTTGTGATCATAAATTCAATGTAAATATGATTCTTACTTTTTATTTTCTATATAATAGATGCAATTTTGGCTATAAAACAAGTAAGATATGAAGATTGTTATAAATTGATGGTAGTTTTTTTATCTAAATCAATTTGGGTTTGTGTATCTAATTTTTCTTCTTTATTTTCCAAGAATTGTTAATAGTAAATGTGTTTTTCCTATTATTTAATTAAAGTATTTTGATTTTTTTGAATTTTTTTTATTTTTAGAGCTATAATTTTATACTTGTTTTTATTTATTTATTTATTGTTCATTTTGTTTTTTTGAATGAAAAATATATGGAATTTATTCCATATAATATTTTTAAAATAACATTATTTTTATTATCGGTCAATCCATTTTTCTTAAAACATGTTTATTTTTTACATGGATTTATGTTATAACAGAAGTGGAATATTATTTTCCATATCATTTATTTTTCATAGAGAAATTATGATCCAATGTGTTTTTAAATATATATTTGATTAGGCAATTAAATGTAGATTATTTTTATAATATAAAATTTTATAAAAAATAATGATTGTTGGTCGGAGTGAGTATCTCAAGAGGAGGGTGAATTGAGTACCCAATAAAAATTTCTATTTAAAATAGATTTAAATAAAATTCCCCAATTTATTTAAAACAACAAAGTTAGTTAAAATAGTAGTTTGATATAAGACTTGAACTTTTAAAATACTTCTCAAAGATTGATTAGGTATCAGGTAAAAAAAAATACAATATTATTTTATCCTTTGAAATCAATTTACTAAATCATGTTCTAATATAAACACTAATTAAAACTAACTATCGAAGTAGTGGTTTTTCATGAAGGAAAAAAATTAGGTTTTGTAGTTCAAATAATAATGCAACCAAAACATAGAAAAAACAAAACAGAATTTTGAATACAATAGGATCAACCTCAAGCCAAGACTTTGTCTTATCCGCTTTGAAATCACCTGTTGCAAAGCAGTTTATATAATATAAATTTCTGATCCACAACCTGGATTGGGTTTCAAAATATTATATAATCTATTTTGGTTACACGAGACCTCTTCCATATTAATTGTGGGAATAAAAATAAGTAACAGGTCACAACCGGAACTCTACCACAACATGTGGAAAACAAGAGAAAAAGGTGTTAAGAATATATCTATGTATCTTCCTGTTCAAAGAAGAAGACAATGTGTGTGAAAAAAAGTATGTACACAATTCTCATAATGTAAATATAAATAAACAAATAGATCAAGTAAGAATAGTATATAGATTATGTTTCTCTTTCTAATGTGCTCTGTAGCTCGTGAATCTTGAATCTAGTTTGAAATGCAGCTCAAGTCAATTTTCATAATTTTTGTTGAAGAAGAGAGTGTCAAAAACTCAATCTTGTCTATATATAGGAATTCATCCATATATTCAATGGGATTCACTTAAAAAATAATTAATCATAGGAATAATGCTTTGTGTATTAAAACACATCATAGATACTCAGCTCTCTTCACATGTACATGTATATCTTTTCATTCAACAATTTTCTCCTATGCATGAGGGAGTCTGCTTCATATTTTAATAGTTGTAGTAGCAAAGATAATACATTAGATCTTATCCTCCTCATACCGCACAAAATGAAACTAAATTTAAGGCCACTCTATTGATTAATTAAGGAGAAATATTAGAATAATCAATGGAATTAAATTCAATAAACTATCTATTAGATAAATTTAATTTAAAATAAACCTAAAACCCTAGTGATGTGTCTTTTTAGTGGTTAAAATTCTGGAAGTGACTGCTTGGAACGGTGAAACGTATAGTGGTGTCTAAGTCTGGTGGTGAGACATTGGAACCGTGTCTTGATTTTTTGGTGAGTCAGGGTATGTCAATGTTTAAGTCTGATGATAACTCGTGCTGATGGTGAGTCATCCCAATACTTAGCTAATTTTTCATTCTAGCGGCATGAATTCCATGACGATGTCTCAAGGTGACGGTGATAATTTTTTGGCGGTGATAAATTTCTATACTTTTTCAATTTTCCATCTCAACAGTGACTCATTACTGATGGTGAATCATCCTTGGAGGTGAGTCTTTTTTGGTGGTGTCTTATACTTAGGAAAATTTCACCAATCTATCTCATAATATAAATTTCTATCAGAAAACATGGAACTCATTAATTATCACAATAATCATGATTTGATGATCATTAAAACAAGAAGGTCAATAATCTACCCCTTTTGATGATAAAAAATCACAACATTTTATATTCATGGAATCAAAGGTAAATCATGTTAGTTTAGACATATGGTATCAAAGATAAATATGGTAAGAAATATATCTCATAGTATGAAAGGAAAATAAGGAATAAAATATATCACAGAGTATAAAAAGCAAGGTAGAGACATATATGAAAGAAAAAGAAAATTAATTGAGAAATTCAAAATATCTTCTCCCCATTTTTGGATTATCAAAAAGGTGCACCTAAAATATTAAAAGTAAGATGAATTAGAATCAAGAAAATAAGAGTAATCATAGAATTGGAAATGAAAATGTCACTGAGGGGATAATAAAAATGTTCCAACAAAAAAGGTACAAAAAAACATTACCATAAAAAATATAAATTCTAATGATCAATGATTCTCAGGTTGGGTTGAAGGAAATAAAAGAGATTTTCCCTTGTCCTTATCTGAGGCAAAAGAAACGGTGATAGGGGGTCCAATAGAAATAACATTAGGAACATCCGTGATAACTGAAGGAGGCTGAGGATCTAGAATGAGGATCAACTAGAGTTGTTGTAATGCTTACCTAGGAGGTAGAGAAAATGGATAAAACTTAGCTGGAAAAGGTTCATGAGGGTCTTTGGACACTCTAGGCCGGAAGTACTTTGGGGTAGTTGCAGGAGGTGTCAGGTGGGAAGTAACAAGGATAGCCTCATGAGATAAAAAAACCATAACATGCACATGTATAAATGGTTTCATAAGGTGTATTAATTCCATTATAATATTTACAACTCACTCCATAGAAATGAAGAAGTCTTTATTCTCTTCCATAAAATTACTTAACATAGGATTCAAGAATTTCAACTAATCAAATTTTTCCTTAAAAGATTGGGTCACATGAGGCATCCTCAAATTATTTACCAAAAACTTAAAGTGATTATTCAACTCATGATTGGAGTAAATAATGAGATATAATACTTGATGAATTTTGTAATGGTCTGTTTATATTCCTTCACATCCTTCATGTATTCCTTTATAATCACATGAGAATAATCATTATTGTGCCCAATTTTTTTAAAGTTTCCATAGGTAACACAACAACATCACTCAAAACACTACTTGAGGAATTTATAAGATCTTCCCTGATAATAGTTCTTATTAAATCAGTATAAAAAATAGGTTGATGAGTAGCAGTAGAACTAGATTCCCTTGAGGTAATATTTTCAACTCTCTCAAGCAGGGAATCCATACTTGATACAAAAGCACATTGCATCCCTTCAATAGCAGATCTCAAAGACTCTATATGACTAGAATGTCTTTTATTCTCAATATCCCCTTTCTGAATATCATGCATCATTTTTGGTTGAATATGGTGAATGTATAACTCAAACAGATATCTTTCATCTTATTCACTTATCTTAGTAATAAGTGGTGCCTGAATTTTCAAAATCTTATCAAAATATGACACTATATTCCCTATGAACTCATTCAAGTCACTCTTGGTGACTATATTAATAGGATCAGGTAAAACATCAGGTGTATGTTCTTTTACAATATCAAACCTCCCAAACAAACCAACAACATCAATCTAATTTACCATTGATCCTTTAGGATCTCTTTCTTCTCAAATGGTGGGTGACCATTCATTGGTGAATTTACAACCTTATCAGAAAACAAATACCATTCCTCAAACATGGGATCAATCCATCTTTTGGAAGGATTTATAAAAAGTTAAACCCCTAAAAAAGAAAAAACTGTAGAGACCACTACAATAGGTACACCAACAATGGTCTCAACTGTACTCTATTCAATAGAAGGTGCATCCTCTAGGTTCTCATCAACTAAAGGATTATCTTAAGAAACCTAATCTCTCAAATAAACATCAAAAACTTTTTCCACATGATCAACATCCATATGCTCAACCATATTTTGTTCAACAACAAAAATAAATTACATCTTATCAATAATAACTAAATCCAAAACCATCCGATCACTAAAAAAAATACAACATAAAATCCATCAAAAACTTTACTATTTGTGGATTTCTCCCCCTCAACATATGAAACTCTGTATCTAGTAAAAACATCCACTTCACCAACAAAACTAGGCCTACCCTCTGATCTGGAAACATAAACTTTGGTAAAAGAAAACAGATCTTGAGGAGTCTGAACATCCTCTATTATAATTTTTAAATTAGAATCATTAGGATATGAAACATCATCATCATCATCATATTTTTCATCATCATCATTTCCATTCTCATAATCATATTTGGAACTACTTTTAAGCTAATATTCTCTAGATACTTCAGTATCTTCTTCACCACTTTTTACTAATTTATCTATTTTGGGAATAGTATTAGGTGGGATAAGAGATCCATAAGTTATAAAAAGAGAACTATGAGACATGTTAGGGTCACATCCCTCATAAACTGAATATTCCTCTTCTTTTTTTCTACCAACAACAACTTCTTCCAAATCATTAGAATATTTAATAATATCATAAGGTTATAGAATAGGGGAAATAAGATCTCTTGGTCTAGATGGGTGGTCAACTATATTGAAATCATCATATAGTTTCTAACTATCCGCTACTCACTGATTTTTCTAAAGGTTTTGGATGATATTAATTCTTCTAAAGATTTTTCTAGTAATGAAAAATCCACCACAATCCACAACTGATTCTTTATCTTCAGCAACCAGACCATTAGCTCTCAACATAAAAGAAATCATCTTGGGATAGATCAAATAATTTGATCTTGAATTTGGATTGATCATTTTCAATATATGAATCATAATATATCTAAAAAGGTTTATCTTTTCACTCTTTTCAAAAGATAAAACAAATAAACATCTTGATACCTTAGAGTAGTGACGTCACCTTTCCTTGGGCATAACATGTGGTGGATGAATTTGAAAAGTAGTCTTCATTAATCATCTAACTATAAAGGAATTGTACTTATAACTAGTACATCTATAGATAACTCAGTAAGAGATTCTTCATAAATAAAATTATCACCATCATTCTAGATGGTTCCTTGATAATTAGTAAACACGCCCTCATGAGTAACTTTCAAACACTCAGCTCACTACTATGAAGAAAATGCTATTTTGTGACATTTAAATCATCTTCTTACCTAGTATTTTTATTCTTCATCAAAACAATACTTGATATAGTGATAAAACTAATAAAATAACCTTGGATAAAAGATATCTCTTATTTGAAGAAAACTAATCCATCCATACTTAGTTTTGAATAACTTTCTACACTAATGATCTACTCGAAAGCATCCATTTTACTTCAACTTAATTTTCTATTAAAACTATCCTATTTGAATTCTCAAGGTTGATTAGTTTGACAGGTGTAGAATTATTGGGCTCCCCTTTCTTCTTATTCTTCACAGAACATGACTTGTTTGTTGAATAATTTGAAGGTCGTTTCACTATAGCCATAAAGTTTGGCTTGGTTGGATCGGTTGAAGTCAAAGGAAAGGTTGAAAGTTTGGGAGAAAATTATTTTAGGGGGATTGAGAGAAAATGGCATGAGTAAAGAGTGTGAATTGAAATGAAACAAAGTGACACATTTTTCACTTTTTATTTTTAGGGATCCAAAAAATCAAAATAAAAAAATGGGAAAAATTGAATCGATTTATAAAATAAACCCTGACTAAAATAAAAACAAGTTGTTTGAAACTTACAACATGAAATAAAAAATTTGGCAAAGGAATGAAACATTCTAATGGTGAGAAATCCAATGGTGAGAAATCCAATGGTGAGAAGTCCAATGGTGAGAATTTTAGTGGTAAGAAGTCCAACGGTGAGACATTCACAATGGTGATACATTCACAATGGTGAGATATTCACAACCATGATACATTCACAATGGTGAGTCCCCGAAAATTAAACTTAACTAAAGTTGATCATGCCTAATTAATGTTAAATGTAATTCATTCTATTATAATTCAAGGGCTTAGTGAATATGTCAGCAAGATGATGTTCTATACCAATGTATTCAGGGGTGAAATATTCTTTTTGAAAACAATCTATCAAAAAGTAATGTCTTACATCGATATTCCTTAATCTAGAATGTGATACAAGATTATTTGAAATATTTATATCAATTTTATTATCACATTTTATAGGGAAATGTCAAAGTTGATATCCATAGTCTAGTAATATGTGTTTCATCCACAAAATTTGTGCATAGTAACTACCTATAGCTATGTATTCAGTTTCAGTAGTAGATAATGCAACAAAATTTTTCTTCCCACTAAATCAAGAAACTAGATGATTTCCTAAAAAGTGAAATGTTCCAAAGGTTCTTTTTCTATATAACTTACATTCACCAAAATCTATATATGAATAACTAACTAAATAAAATTATTTTCCTCTTGGGAAAAATAATCCTAAATTGGTAGTATATTTGTGGTATTTTAAAATTCTTTTTTCAAAAACCAAGTGTGACTCTTTTGAATTTTCTTGAAAATGAGCACACATACACACAATGAACATAATATCAGGTCGACTATTAGTAATATAGATAATAATTCCAATCATACCTCTGTAACTAGTTTGGTCCTCTAGTTTCCCAACTTCATTAATATCCAATTTATAGGTGGTACTCATAGGGGTATCAATAATCTATGTTCTATCCATATTAAAACTTTTTAAAAGATCCTTAGTATATTTTATTTAATTTAAAATTATGCCTTATTTATTTTGAAAATTTTAAAACCATGGAATAATTTTATTTCACCCATTAAACTCATTTCAAATTCATTTTTCATCATTTTAAAAAAATTATTACATAAATAATTTCAGGTAGATTTAAAAATAATATCATCTATATAAATTAGAACAACTAAAAAATCTTTTGATTTTTTTATAAAAATGACAGGATCATCTCTACCTTTTGAATTTTTTTTTTGAAATAATAAAAATATTGATCCTATCATACAATGCTCTAGGGGCTTATTTTAAACAGTATAAAGAGTTTGTTAATTTTAAAATTTGATTTGGAAAATTAGTATTTTGAAAACCATGGGGTTGTTCAAAAAAATATCCTCAACTATCTACCCATTTAAGAAAGCACTCTTGACATCCATTTGATAAAGTTAAAAAATCTAGATTAGCTGCATAGGCAAGAAGTATTATAATGGATTAGAGTCCTGCTACTAGTGCAAAGGTCTATTCATAGTCTATTCCTTATTCTTGATTATAACATTGTGCAACAAGTCTATCCTAGTTTCTTACTATTTTTCTTAATTCATCTACTATAACGCCCCAACCCCAGAATCCCCGAGTTTTTGCATTATTACGTATCATTGGAATGATCACCAAAGATCAAGTCTCGAAAGACCGATTAGTTTAGTAGCCTTGGATGTACTAGATACATTCATAAGGTTTACATTACATCACAAAATGGAAAACTACAAAAACATTGTTTCCATTGACCACACTCATATCCCCTTAGACAATCTCTGTAGGTCAATCATAAAATACTTATTCACATCCTAGTAAAAATAAAACATAGAAAAGGGTGAGATCAGATGCTCAGTAAGGATAACAATATAGCAGAAGTTTTCATAAATAAGAATAAACATTTAAGTCAATGTATAAGACTAAAACAAATGCCTTTTAAACTTGAAATTCAGAATAATATGGCAAAGATAAAATCAAAAAATTCCATTTACTTATTCACATGGATATTCTACTAATATAATAACCACATACAATATCAATAGCCACTTTCATAATGATGGAATTCATAATCCCAGACTTTCATAACCACATAGTCAAGACCTTGTGCCAAGACTACAAATACGATTTTGTCAAGGCCTTGTGCCAAGACACTTGTTTGTCTCATGAGACCTACTGATAAATTGATGAGCTATAGTAGGCTCCACCCATCACTTACTAAGTCCAATGCATTCCTCATATGAAAAGGTTTAAACATAACATAAACATCCGTATTAAAACTAGCATATGAAATGTCAATACATTATCCATAAACCATGAATGGTTTAAAAAGAAAACATCCACAGTCAAACATATCACAAAACCTTCAATACAATATGGAAGTTTTATATCATAATAAATCAACTTCAACACACTTAAAATCCATCAAAGGATGTTGACATAGATGAAATCAAAACTTTTTTAGAGAAATATATCTTTCTATTTTGAAATAATTTAAAGGTCACATAATTATAAAAGAAAACATTTATATTTGAAAATATTCTTATAATATTGTAAGGGAAGCTTCGAATATGTTATAACGGCGGAAAATAGCCACACCCATCGTATAAGTTAAAAACAACATTCTCACCTTAAATTTGTCGAAAAGGTCAAAAAGTACCTTGTTTGGAAAACGACAGAAAGATTCCTTTCAAACCATTTTATAAAAGGTAAAACAAGGGTATAAATAACTTTAACCCATAGTCTAGTAAATAGTAAAAATGTTTTTGAATACATTTTTATGAAACATGGATGTTGATGATAAAGAGGTCACAGTAGATAACTACGTATAAATAACCTCGGATAATAAAGAGATTGTGAAATTAACTCTTACCTTGTACTTTTCATTGGTCAAGGGTAGATTAACCTCCTGTAAAATGGTGAAATAATTGTTATTAAATTATAAAAGAATCATATACAATAATATGATATCATATATGATCTATTTACATTTCTTTGTTAATAATATCTTTGTATTATCATCGTTTCAGGTGTTAAATGATTCATTTTCCTTTATATGCTTTGTTACGTAAGTAATATTTGTTATGGATATGATGTAAATTATTCATATTAAGAATTATATTAAGTCTTTAAACATTATTTTTAATCATCTAATGAAAATTAGTCTTGAATGGATACGATGGGGAATCAATCTCATCGTGTTCGTGGTGACGGTAATCCGTACGTACGCACGAGTGAAGATATCATTCTTTTGATATTAAAATAATATACAATTGGATGGTATATCATATATAAAGAATAATTAACATGTTATATCTATTATTTAAATCAATTAAAAATCATTATTATACCCATCCAAATAATATTGTATTGAATAACAATTACACCACGACGTGGAGACGGTAAGCCATACGTACGCACGTATGGTGACATGTCATTCAAAGGATGAATGGAACAATGAATTTGGTTATACCATATTTATAATAATATCAAATTATATAGAAGATAATGGATTTATTATTTTATAATGGAAAAAAATAAAGAAAAAGGAAGTGGAATAAGAAAGGAACTTGAAAGAGGTGATGAAATATTTACCTCTTCTTCGGGTTCTTTTTTTTGATTTGATCAAAAGAGATCCTTAGGTTGGATTTCTGACTAAAGGAAGGCCTCTGGGATGAAGGGAGAAAAATTGAGAGGGTATTTGGGTAGGTTTTGACTGAGCCAAATGGATTTGAAGGTATGAATTAGAGAGAATAGGGTGTGCCCTTTTAAAAGAGGGGTGAGGGGGACCTTAGAAAAAACTAGAAATATTATTTTATAATAAAATAATTTTCGGTTTCTAATGGATAAAAAATGAATTATTTAAAGTATAATGTGGGGGTGGGTCTAAAACCACTCAAAAAATAGGGTTTAGACAGGTTTGGGTCACTATATTAACTTTATCTTTTAAATTTAACTCTCAGTTAAATAGTTTGACATTTACCATGTATTTTTTTATTTTTATATTATATGGCTAATAAAATTACAATATAATTCCAAGAGAACCCCAAGTGGTTCATTAATGATACACCTATCATTAGATAAGTACTTTTTCCAAACCTTAGATTTTTAGGAATAGAATTTAAATTAATAACATAATATTTATTTTAAAAACACTTTTTTTGTCAATTTTAAAACTATTTGGTATTTTGTTTTTTATAAATTCATAAAAGCATTATTACTTAGAAAAAAATTCATATAACCAACCCTAATATTTTATATTAACCTATAAAATTAGTGGAATTCATAAAAATTCTCAAATTACATTTATTTGGATATTTATAATGTCAGTTATTCTAATCTTTCATTAATTAGGTAACTACTGCATCATCATTCTGTCATAAATAAATTAAATTATTTAATGTCTAAAAAAATAAATAAAATACCATTAAGTATGAAATATTTTTAGCTTTATAATTAATATTTATAGTCTAATTTATCTTATGTTTAACCCTATATCAAAAATGTTTTATTTATTAAACTTTGATTTTAACTCTTTTAACTCTTCTTTGAATTAAATAATAATAAATGTACTAATATAATACAAGTGGACCTAAAGGATCATATTTTATTCCTAAGGTTATTTTTTGTCGAATTAAACTTATAAAATAGTATTAGGACATGTGTTAGGGTAATAATAATATCATTTTTATCCTTAATTACCCTATTTACTTTTAACAGTGGTAAATAAAAGTAAAAAGTTACTATTCACCAAAAATTATTTTCATCTTATTGAACCAAATTTTACTTGTTGATATCAACCATATCTCTCAAATTTTTGAAATTAAACTCACATAAGCTGTAAAATTAAATTTTATGTAAATTTGCAAATGATCCTAGGATGTGGGTAAAAGACGATAAAAAGTTCAATAAAATTTCTATATATCTAAAATTATTATAAACTGAATCCAATGAATTACATTGAAATTATTTAGGTACTATTTATCTATTTTGAACTAAAATAAATTTTAATAAAATATATAATTATTTAAATAAAAATTCGATTTTAAACTATAACTCAGTGTTTTTCACTATTCATCAAAAATTGAAAGTTTTCACAAAAATACAAAAAATTCATGCTAAACTAATTTTGATATTCTGAATTAAAAAATTAAGTCTATTTTACCAAATTAAAAACATAGAATTTGTATTTATTAATTTAAAATTAATTCCCGTTTTCAAAACCAAAAAGCATGTTTTTAAGAAATAATAACTAACAAAAGATTGATACTTGTTTATGCTCAATTTCAAAGTGAAAATATATCCAATAAATAACATTGAATTAAATGGTAAAAATATAATCTATTTATAATTCAAAACCATTAAAATTTATAATTTAACATTATAAATTATTTTGATTAAAAAATTTGTCTTCAGTTAAAAGATAGTATTTTTCACTATTCACCCAAATATGAAAGTTATAAAAAAACACCAAAAATTTATTGAAACTAAATTCTAATGTCATGATTCTAAATAAGATGTTTATTTTTTTCAAATTTAATATATAAAAATTTCAAATATTGGATTTAAAAAGGGTTCTCCATTAAAATGCAAGAAAATTGCATTTTTTTGAAAAGTACTTCTTTTATCTAAAAAAATGAATTTGTTCTTACATTATGTCTAAGAAACTCATAATATGGATTCTAAAATTATAAGGATTATATAATGTTCAAAATTCAGTTAATACTATTCATAACCACTTTTGAACAGCTAGTTTGGTAAGTCGTGGTGTGCTTGAACTCAGTGTTGCGTGTAGTGAAGTTATTGAATTACTTTGAAGAAATAACATACTATGAAATCCTGGGGTGTTACATCTACCTATTTTCTAAACACCCATTTAGTTATTATAGTCAAGGTATTATTGGGTCTATCCACTAGTTCCAATAATTTTTTTCTTTCTATTTGGTTTAAATATTTTTGCATTTCCATTACCCAGAATTCATCGTTAATTGCGTCATTGATGTTATTTGGTTCTAGCTAAGACAAGAATGATTTATATTCAACCTGGTTTATAAGATAATCTCTATTCAATGTACCTCTTTCTAGGTCTCCAACTTTAGCATCAAAACGATGGTACTTAAGGGGTCTTAACAGCTCTAGAAAAAGTAGGTTTGGTCACTTCAGGTTCTTTTACAGGTTTTTATTCTGGAAGTTATAGAAACCCCTTAGAATTGGATGATTTATTTGACTATTTCATAGTATATTTAGTAGGTTTATAATTTAAGTTTAAATAAGACAAATCATCCTCAAGGTTTTCTAAATAGGTCTTAGGCTCATGTAGATATGTCTCATCAAATTTTATGTGAACAAAATCTTCTATAGTCTTAGTTATTTTATTAAAAACTCTATATTATTTACTGGAAATTGAAAAACCAAGGAAAATTCCTTCACCACTTTTGGATGAAATTTTTTCTAGATTATACTTAGTGTTAAGAATAAAGATTTTTCAACCAAAGAATCTAAAGAAATTAACCTTAGGATTTCTATTGTTCCAAATATCATAAGGGGTCTTCTTCAAGATAGGTCTAATTAAAACTCTATCGATTATGTAACAGGTTATATTCACAGCCTTTACCCAAAATAAGATAAAAAAATCATATTTATTTATCATGGTCCAATATATCTCTTAAAGTGTTCTATTCCTTCTTTCTATAACTCCATTCTGCTAATGGGTCCTAGGCGCATAGAAGTTATGAATATAAAATTTTGTGAGAAAAAATATTCAAAGTCTTGATTTTCAAACTCATGACAATGTTCATTTATTAGGGTGTTAATTCTAAGTCCACTTAAAATTTATAAAGGTCTAGAATACTTGGTTAAATAATAATATGTGTCAATTTTGTGAGCTAGAAAAAACACCCATGTATACCAAGAAAAGTCATCTACTAAAAAATAGACATAGTGATTCCCATTTATACTAGAAACTCTTATTAGTACAGATGAATACTTATTAACCAATTCAAGAGGTGGAGAAGTATAAAAATTCTTTCTTTTATTTAAAAGAAATATTGTCCTATTTCTAATTTTGATAGGGATCATAGACTTTATCGTTTGAGAACTCTAGTTTGGGTTGATCCTTAACTAAACTTTTCCAAGTAATATTTCTAAGTGAGTGGATATTATAGTGGTCTAGTATCCTATTCCAAAGAAAATATTCTTTGTGAAATTCTCTCAAGCAGGAAAAATTTTAGGAAATTAAATAATTAATATCAACAACATAATTTTTTTTATTTCTTAAAGAATTAAAAACTAAATTATTTTAGAATAAAAAATTTAAATTAATTATGCTATAATTTAATATGAAAACTATCATCACATAATTGTGTTATGATAAGAAATTTATACTTCAAACCATCAATAATTATTACTTTGGAAATTAAAACTAAGTTGATGTTACAAATTGGCCAAGAATGATGATTTTACCTTTAGCATTGTCACCAAAGGTGACATGACCACCATCAAACTTTATTTGGTTATTGAAAATTGAGTAGTCTCCTATAATATGTATTTATCATCCATTTTATAAGTACCATAAAATTTTATAGGATGTCTTCAAGGAGTTTTCATGCAAAATAAAATTTAGACAATAAATTATTTTGGTACCCATATTTTATTGGGTCTAGAAGTGTTAGTAATCCGGGATTCAGGAACCCATATTTTCTTAATAGGTCTCTTATAAATAGAATGTAAGATTTTGGAGATAAAAAATATGTTTGTTCCTTTATAAAAATAACTATCAGCAACACAATAGAATCTAGACATATATACAAATGTGATATTTACCATTCTTATTTTTCAAGGTTGTTATCCTAAACCGATAACATACTCCGAAGATATTTGTTTGCCTAGAATCTAAGTAAGTGTTTTTCTACCATTTATAGAATTTTCTAACTCCTTCTTAAGTTTATCATTATACATTTTAAGTTGAGTATTTTATTTTAATAATTGATAATTTTTTTCTTTCTCAACAAATAAGTTAGATTTAATATTGGTAGATAAAGTATGTTATATTTTAATAACTTTATACTTATCCTTAAGTTCATTAAAATTATAATATATAATCTTTCAATATTCAAACATTTATTCTTGGGAAATTTCATAGTAATTATTTTCATTGTCAACATTATTATCATTAAGCATATGTGAAACATTGGAAACAACAGGTACCTCAGAGATGTTAGTCATGAATCACATGTTGGCTTTGTTAGACTTTTGTTTAGGAGTAGAGTCAGAATCACTGGATTCTTCCTTAGAGGCACTCCATGTTGCTTTCATAGATTTATTAAAATTTTTATCCTTTTCATCATACTTATTTTTTTATTTCAGTTTTGGACAATATGCCTTAAAATTTTCTTTTCTTTTACATTCATATCAGGTAATTTAATTACCGTCCTTCTTCCAACCCCTTTTTCCAGTTTCCTTTAGTTTCATACCTTCCTTTATAAATAGCCTTCCTGAAAAACATATTATTCCTTTAATACTTCTTGAATATCTTGGCCAGATGGTCCATTTCATCATTACTATCCATAGGTGACTCAATATCACTTGAACTTTAAGATTTTATAATTTCTTTTTCCTCATATTTGGAAGTTGTAGAATTGAAATCCATTGCCTTTGTTTTTGGATCATCTTCTTCTTCATAGTTGACTTATAGTTCTTCTTCATACATCGTTATCTTACCAATCATCTCCTTGAATAGTAGTTTACTAATGTCACATGACTCTCTAATTGACACAGATGTGCTTCTCCATCTTTCTAGAAGGCATCTTAGCAATATCATGATTTGGTCTTTATTAGACACTAGATTTCCCTATGAGATCATGGTGTTCAAAATATCATTAAATTTGAGATACATATCCGGGATTAATTTATATTTATTCATTTTAAAAGTATAATACTTAATAGTATATGTATTGAATCTCATTTCCTTAACATTAGTTATTCCTTTATGAGAAACAGCTAGTGTATCCCAAATTTCAAAACAAGTTTTGCAAGAAAAAATTCTATTAAATTCCTCATCTCCTAAATAAAAATACAAGGAATTCATGGATTTATAATTATTATTATAGGAGAGATTTTTATAATTAGGACAATATTTTCAAGGATTATTAGGTAACTCATACTTATCCTAAATAATAGACTAAATTTCAAATCCAATAGTTTCTATATAAATTTACATCTTGATCTTCCCATAAGCATAATTATTACCATTGAAGAAAGGAGGTTTGTTAGTAGTAGAACCTTTTAGTCTATTATCCATTTAAATAATTTAAATTTAGAACTAACTGACATTTAAGATATTTAAAGAACAAATAAAATAAAAGTTAAAAAAGTTTTGAACAAATTTGATACTAAAACCCAAACCTTTGATACAAAATGTTGGTCGGAGTGAATATCTCAAGAGGGGGGTGAATTGAGTACCCAATAAACATTTATGTTTAAAATAAATTTAAATAAAATCCTCCAATTTATATAAAAAACTAGTTAGTTAAAACAATAGTTTGATATAAGACTTGACCTTTTAAAAGACTTATCAAATATTGATTAGGTCAGGGGTAAAAAATATACAATATTATTTTATCCATTGAAATCAATTTACTAAATCAAGTTCTAATATAAACACGAATTAAAACTAACTATCAAAGTAGTTTTTTTTCTTTAATGTTAAAACAAATACTATTTTTAGTGCATAAAATAAAGATAAAAACATACAAAAGACACAACAAAATTTTAAATACAAGAGGTTCAGTATCAACCTGAGACTTAGTCCTCTTCACTTTGAAATCTCCTACTGCCAAGTAGTTTATATACAATAACATTTTGATCCAAAACCTGAATCGGGTTTTACAATAGCATAAAACTTTCGAAGCCAAAAATACCTCTTCCATAGTAATTTTTGGAGTACATATAAAAAAAGGTCATAACCGTAACTCTTCCACAACACATGAGAAAAAAGTATAAGGTGTTGAGAAGATATATATTTATCTTGTAGTTTAAAGAAGGAGGTAGTTTGTGTAGAAAAATATCATGAACACACTACCCATAATGTAAATATAAATAAAAAATAGAGAATTTGAGAGAGATTGTGTTTCTTTTACTGATATGGTCTACAGCTCATGACTCTCAAATGTAGTTTAAAATGCATCTTGAGTCATGTTTCAGAATTTTTGCTGAAGAAAAGAGTGTCAAAAATTATTTCTTGTAAGTTTATAAGAAGTTTTATAGATATTAAATTGGATTAACTTCATATATAGTTAATCATAGGAATAATGATTCATGTATTGGGACACTTTATAGCTACTCAGTTGTCTTTACATTTACAAGTATATCTTTTCATTCATCACTTCTCTCTTATGCACATGGGAGTCTGCTTTATCTTTTAATAGCAGCAGGATAAAAGAGAGTCCAATGGATCTTCTTCTCCTTTTACTACATGTTCTGACATTAACATTAATGCCTATATATTGAGTAATGAGGGAACAATCATTAGAATAATCAAAGGAGTTAAATTCAATAAAATAGCCATTAGACAAATTTAATTCAAAATTAACATAAATACTTGCAATGTGTCTTTTGAGTGATGAAACATCAGGTGGTGAATACTTAGAATAGTGACACTTATAGTGATGTCTAAGTTTGGTAGTGAGATATTATAATAGTGTCTTGATCTTGTGGTGAGTCAGGGTTTGGCAGTGTTTAAGTTTGGTGGCGACTTGTGCTAATAGTGAGTTATCCTAGTACATATCTAATTTTTTGTTCTGGGAGTTTGAATTTCTTGATAGTGTCTTAAGGAAAAGGTGAGACTTTTTTGGTAGTGAGTAATTTTTGTAATTTGAAAAATTTCCATCTCAGTGGTGACTCATTGCTGATTGTGACTCATCCTTGGTGGTGTCTCGAGGCAACGATGAGACTTCCTTGGTGGTGAGTAATTATTTCCAGTGTATTGTACTTAGTAAATTTTTTCTAATCTATCTCATAATTTAAAATGCTAATAGAAAACATGAAACTCATTAATTATCATAATAATCATGATTGTATGACCACTAAAATGTGGAGGTCAATAATAACCAATAACATTTACTAATATACTAGTCTAATTATATTGTAATCTACTAGTATATTATTCATTCTATAATGCATGGCTCTTGTAAAAGTGTCAGCTCCTATGAAGTTATCCCACTCAATTTTCCCCCTTCCCCAAAAATCCTCTGTCTCCCTATCTCTGTGACCCTTTCCACTCCCCTTCTCCCCATGTCCCTCCTCGTCTCCCCAAACCCACATCCATTTCATCTTTCCCCAATCCCCTATCTCCTTCACCGTCTCCCTATCCCTATCTCCCTATCTGCTCCCCCTATTCTCCCATATCCCTTCCCATCCCCCCACTCTCCCATCTCCCTCCCCATCCCCCATTATCGTCTCCCTCTCCATTTCCCCAATCCCCATCCCCATCTCCCAATCCCCGTCTCCCTGTTCTCCCCCCCACTCCACTATATCCATCCTCATCTCCACATTCCCATTCTCCACAGAAGATACCCACCCTAACGGCTCCCTTCCCACCAATGAAAGATGAACGAAACACATATGGCTACCATCTATAGGTCCTTCTTTAGAGAGGTTCTATTAAAACCACTCATACATAATTTTTTGTGGTTACTTATTATATGGTTCTGCCTCTTTCGTTCATCAGTTATGTTATACTTATCATCCCTTACACATCACACGACACCAATATAATTTTGAAAACCTGATTATTACAAACCTAGGATTCCTTATAAAAAATTATTCTCTCTAGATCCATATATTGTAAAATTTATTTTTCTTCTCTCTGTGATTCTTCATTCTATGATTCTATACAGATTCCAAATATTTTTCCACATTTAGTTACAATTTTAAATATTAATTTTCATTGTTTTTTTCTATCATCATGATCATTATTTTTTATTTTCGTAATCTATTTTGTTGGTGAATATTAATCTACATTATCACTTTGTATATTATTTTTGGAAGTTTGGAATAAAAATGAGATGAATTGGGAATTATAAGCTATGTATTGTTTCACTATCTTCATTGTATCCCCTCTCACCAAACTATAGAAAAAATTCTCTAGTTGTGTTTTAACTTAAGCTTTTATTTCAATAGTTTGGTTCCTTTACAGTGAAGATATTTGGAATAAAACCTAAAAATGTTCTTGAATTATTAAAATTCCTATCATATAAAATCTACTATAATGTTTTTCAATATGTGATGAAAACTAAATTAGCATGTTTAATATTTTATTTGTTTTATATGTTTTAATGTGTTAATTTTTTTACAGGATAAATTAAGTACTACTAGTTTCTCTCTATAGTCTAATAAAGATTATAATATTTTTACTTCAAAATTCATGGGGTATTTCAAAAACATCAATTTATTTCTTTTTAAATTTCCTTTATTTTCCAAAAAAATATTAAGTTCTTACAACAAGTTTTTTTGTCCTACTGACTATGAGGAAATATTGCATGGTGAATGACCTATGATTATTAAGACACATATGTATTTTATTGTTATTATTATTATTATTTATTTTCTTTTTATATTATTCATAGCCATTTTTATCTCATTCTAAGAATATAATACTTTTAACATTTCCAAAGACATGTTTTTTTGTTTACAGTGAAATACGTGTCACCAGGATAGTAATTTTTTATTATTTTAACATTTTAGATAGAAAATTCCTAAAAAAGTTAATCATACAGTACTTTTTACAATTTTAAAAACATTTTTATGCTAATTGTAGTGACAGGTGTATGACATGAACATGGTTTTTTGAGGATCTGATTGATAGAGCGATGGGGTCTGCTTATAAGGTAATGTTATATTGTTTTAATTACCTTGAACATATTTTGGTTTTTATATAAGTTATAATTTATTGAAATGCTTACATAAGTGAATCAATGAAAGATATTTTTGGGTTTTGATTTATATGGACATCCAAAAATATGATATTTTTTTTTGTCGTTGACTGAAGGGTTCCTTTTTCATTTTATGGTTTCTAAAATGTTAACACCCAATAAGGTAGGTAATTACCCATATAAAGATACATATACATGTAGTGGAATAATTTATAGGTATAATTTCATATGGAATTTATTTAGTCTGTTGGAGATAGAAGTTTTTTATTACTACTTCAATGATATACTTTAAATATATTTTATATTAAATATTTTATTGATTCCATTATAATTATTTCATGTGTATCTACTACTTCATTTTATTTACTTTCATGTATTGAAATGAAAATTATCTTTATCTTACTGTAGTTTATCCCCTATTTTTGAAGGGCCTTGAAAAGATATCTCAAGATTATGAATGGTTTTAAACACATACTATCTGATAATTTCATTTTCTTCTTTTTGGTGTATATGGTTGGGTCATCACTAACAAATACAATAAATGGTATCCAAATACAAGATACTATTTAAGAAGTGAGTAAGTTTACTTATTGGGTTCAATATTTGATCAACAAAAAAAATAATTTATAGATAGAATCTCTATCTAGACTCTTTTACATGTCTATTTTTATTATTTCAAATTGTTTTGAAATTTTATGAATTCTAGAATTTGGTTATTTATGTAATTCAAAACTATTGATTGATATTTTATTTATTTCATTCATTTTGTTAACTTCAAGAATAAAAATTATTGCATGCATTTAGTATGATATAAATGGGTTCAAATTCATTGTTTAAATACCACACTAAGTGTTATCATGCTATATTCACCGTTTTCATACTTTTAGCTATAAATAAAAACATTAATAAAACTGTTTACTTTTATCATCCATTAATTGTCATTAAATCATGATAACATGTATAAATTCAATATTGGTATGACTTATTCAAATTGTTGTATATTTTTTTATCGTGATCTATACATATAAGCATGTTGTTAAATAATAGTTAACATGGTATAAGAATTATTAGTATGTATTTCTATTCACTATCATTATGTTGCTTTCAGTGTATTAATGTGTTTCTATCCACTTTTATTGTTTTAATATTTCAAAAGTCCTGCAGGCTTTAATCCCTCCCAACAATAGATGAACATTTCCTCTAACATACCATGACTTTTTATTTCTAATTGTGTATACTCTCCCATTATCAATTATGTTTGTTCTTTCTTTATTTGTTCACTTTTATTGTACTCAGTTTTGTGTCGTGGGAGCCTCATCATTTTAAGAGTCTATAAAAATTTCTGTGGAAGTGTACTGCCACATGATGGTTAGTTTTTAAGTATTTTAATTTATTATTTTATTAAAAATGTTTTAATTAAACATTTTATTTTTAAAGTTTAGTTATTAATGTTTGCACTAATCTATTCATTTTCCTTTAATATTGTGACTTTTCAAATTTAGTTTTTGTTCTTTTGGTTATTGGAAATATATAAAATACCTTGAAAATAATATGAAACCACTGTTTCTTATTATGCATGCACACAAATATTTATCTTAAGAGGAAAACCCACTTTTAGAATTAGATAACCTTTTAGGTTACAACATCCACAATTTTCATTATCCTTATGTTTTGGAAGTAATAAATAATTATTTTTATTTTATCATTATGGTGAACTATCACCAATTGTTAAGGAATTTATTTTATTACATTATATTAAACCATACATTCAAATTATTATTATTTTTGAGATTAGTAGTTACTTATTTTGTTTTAGTTGCAACTAAATCACATGCAAACGCATGGGGAAGTATTGGTTATATTAAATTTGGGTGATCCTCATTACACGTGTCTCCACCACATGAATTCAATTCCCTCCAAAATTTTCACCACACTTTCTATCTTCCCTGTACAACCTACCACTCACGCCTCTCCCTCCAATATTAACTTCTACCCTAGGGTTCCTTCAAATTATGTCTCTATCTCTCCACTCATAGGATAACCAAGATATATTATTCACACGCTCAACACCTAACTAATATCTCCAAATTTTTTAATGCACACCCTCTTCCCTATCCAACATTTCTGATATGAAACTCTAGTCTCTCCCATGTTCTATGCTAATGTTTCCATTCTCTTCATTCTCCTTCCCCTCTCTCAACACCTACCAAAGGTTTTCTCCCAACCACTCATTCATTCTTCACTTATGATTACTATTCAACCAAATTTGTTTTTCTAATCATGATTCCCACACCCTATCTCAATCTCCACCTCCTAGTTCTCTCCACCTGCATTCTCCCCCAATATTTTCCTCTTCATATCCCTCTATATTTATATAAAGATCAATTATACCTTCGAATTTTCTTCTCACCTATGCATATATTATCTAACTTGATCCATGAAGCGATTTATGGTTTTTACCTATCTTAAATTTATTTCTATAGCTTAGAATATTAATATTAGGCATAAAACTTTGACTGACATTGAGGCCATCAAATTACCAAATACTAAGTATGACTCTAGGTAATGGAATAAATTCCCCAAAAAAGTATTAGGAATATGTTCCAAGTTATGTGGATATTCTGTGGTGATGTACGTGGAGTTATGGGATACTATTTCCAATAAAAAGTGATTTATAAATCATCAATATTATGCCTGTGGCCTAGCCATGGTTGGATATTTGGGAATCTAACAGGATCATTTAGCCCCATCTACATCATTCATATTTTTCATAGATGAGTAACATTATCCTTGTTTTTTGTAGTTTTAAATTTCCTATATCATTACATGATATTAATTTTTTCTATTTTTACTTCACTCACATCATGCAATTTTGATTGGAATATATTTGCATAAACCTGGAGTACATCCTATTTCTTTTGATTTGTCATCATCATTGGTGAAGATGACTACTAGCTCAAATTTGTTTAACACATTCAATTAGTTATGTATATGATGATATGGGATCACATTATTGACCATGAAATGTCTCCTAGTTCTTCAAAATTAAATTGTTTCACTAAAAAATAAGGTATTTATGCAAGTGTGATGATCTTTGTGAAAATTTTAAAATTATTATGCATATTCCAATGTTTTCATTATGATTATAGGTTCTATACCTATTCATTGGTTCCCCACATTATTATTGGTTCTCCAATTGGGATTGGAACTGATTTCTTCATTATATATATATATATATACCACCATATTATATTAAACACAATTCTTGTGTTACATTTTATCTTTTTGATATTTCATTGATGTAAATCTGGGTTTTGATGCTACTGTTTACAATATCATGTCTTCTATATTTTATTTTGAATTTATTTCTCATTTTATTGTTTTCTCTTAGAAATCACAATAATTAAAATTTTTAATTTTTTATATGAAGAGACCCCTCTTCTCAAATGAAGTGTGTCTAGTTGTTAAATAAATGGACAACCATCTAAGAAGTATGTTTGTTATTGAATGATGTATGTTTTATTATGTTCCTGGCTAGTTTTATAAGGATGAAAGACTTTTCATTTCACTCAAAAATATGGTATTTATACAAGAATAGTGATCTACGTGGAAAATTTCAAAATTATTTTACATATTCCAGTGTTTTCATCATGATTATAGGTTCTCCACCTCTTTATCACTTCTCCACCTCCTTATTTTTTCTCCAGTTGGTATTATTACTAATTTATTCAATACATATATATATATATATATATATATATTAACCACCACCTTGAATTCGACAAAATTATTGTCTTACATTATATCCTTGAGATATTTCATCGATGTAAATCTTGTTTTTTGATGTTACTACTGACACTACCATGTGTTCCATATTTAATATTTCATCTTATTTCTCATTTGATTGTTATTTATTATAAATAAAAACAATTAATAATTTCATTTTTGATTTCCAAGAAACCTATCTCCTTAAATGAAGTATGTTTAACTATTAAATTACATGAGATCATATGCAAAGTGTATTGTTTCGTGTCCAATGATGTATGTTTTATGGTGTTATTGTCTTATTTTATAAGGATGAATGACTTATAGTTGATATGAAAGTTTTCTTTTGTTATATGAATTTATAATATTGTGGGTATTTACCCCTTACATTTTCATGAGAAGGGGAAAAATTGGACCATTTTTAGATGCCATTATTTTATAAACATAGATCATTTTTCTCATGTTATATGCCTTTTTATATATATATATTTTTAATTTTTATGCATTTTTAATCTGTTCATATTTTTGGTTACATTATTATTTTTGTTAATATTTTTTTATTTCATATAATTTTTGTGGATTTGAAGAATGGAGAATACTAACATCACAAGAATTCTAAAAAATATGCTTCTCCTCCTAATGGTTAATGAATTTTTCAATCAATTTTTCTTTATGTATCATTTAGAAAAATATATCCATCTAAATTTTCTATATATTAGAATATATTTAGAAATTTATTTATATTTCAATTTATATCTAATTTTTTAATACAATGATTTAATTTAATTAGAAAAAATACACATGTTCTCTTGAGGTTTCAGATAATCATTTTCCAACGAATTTATTATTTTTGTCAGCAAAGATATTATATACCCATGATTTTTTTGGTGATTTTAATTTTTTTGTAACATTTTATTTATTTATTTCATTATTAATTAGATGGGTTTGTTTTTATGTTACTTGAAATTGTAATTATAATACACTATATAAAAGATAAAGTTTGTAATTATAGCTTCTTTAAACAAAACAAATGAGCTCACTTGGATCTAAAATCATTTCACATCGAAGGGCATAAATAGTATGTCAAAATAACTAATGATAACATAGATATTTTATTATTATATTGATTAGAATATACTTAGAAATTTTCAAAATAGAGTTTCATTGAAATGTTAGAATAGGAGAAGCGTGGACCGTTACTCATAAAAAAGTTGATTGAATCTTTGTTAATGATAAATATAGAGACATGTGTAAGTAGAATTATTATTTTTGGATTTTCTCAAGAGCTAAATATTTTCATGTTGAAAAGGGTTCTATTATATTTTGAAGTGAAAGATTATAACATTTAAAACCATCACCTTTCATCTAAACAAAACACTTATAAGCTGTTATTCCTCTTAGATAATGAATTTGACATTAACAATTATGATAACACATTTAAAAAAACCTGGTACAATAGTTTGAAACTTCTTGAAAAAATTACAATATTTTTTTGTTATCCAAAATTTATAGGATCATGAGAATGGAAGATCTTTATGATGCAGCAGATCTGATGTTGAATTTGTAAAATATACCATGCAGATTTCATCAACTCAGGTACAATTACAATTTCTTAATTTGATGATATCATTATTGAAACATTTAAATCAAAAAATAATAATTATAATTTTCAGAAAATTCATGCAATATTGTACTATTTTTTTATGTTAAAAAAAACTTCTGGAGTTTCTCCATGAAATAACCCTGTACATACACCATATCCCTAAATAGTATTATTTTTGTGAGATGATGACTAAATTTTTGTTAGCACTATAGGGAGAGTTAGGATATAAAAGTCATATAATCTTTCTATTTTTGATTTACATCATTAATTTCATGCAACCAAAAATAAATAATACATCCAATAATTTTCACTCCCACTATTTTCCAAACATTTTTTTTTTCATTTTTGTAAAGATTAATATACACTCTTATCGACTATTGAGAAATTTAGAGTGAAACAACTTGAACTACATCTAGTTATTGGAACTAGTTTAAAATTTCATCAAGAATTAATTCTTTCTCAGTAAACTTTTATATGAAAACAATAAATTAATTATGACTTTGAAATAAAAACATAAACTTTCACACTCTATATTTATTTAAATTACCTTATTAAACCCTTGAAAAAGGTTTTGAAGAAACTTCATCTCATCACTGATCCTTTCTCATCTCACCTGTGAGATTTTTTATTTTCAAAATTAAGGAAGAGATAAACATAGTATGAATTAATGTACAATTTAAAAGGAACCCTTCTGTCAAGCTTGTGGCTACTGGTAGCTTGGCATCCATTTTCCCTCACATATACATAATCGTTTGTAGAAGAATCTCCCTTCGAAGAACAATCCTTGTATTTTCTTACCATTTGATTTAAAAGGTTAGTAATATAAACTAAAAAAAGTGAGGTCTTAGAAGCAGATTTTTTTAATATACATGGAGGTTTAAACCACCACTATATGGTTTAATGGAGGTTAGAAAAACCACTACGCATTTCATGGTCAAAAATCATTTAGTGGTGCTTCTTCCTATTTAGTGGTAGTTTTTATATGTTTAATATTTGGTGAATTTTGAGGATCTTAATTATTAATTTAGTTGCATTTATTTATAAATTATCAAAAAATAAAATTGATAAAATGAACATAACCACCACTAAAATATATTGCGGTGGTTATGTTTCATGGTGGTTAATGATAACCACCACTAAATAATTTAAAAAAAATATTTAATAAAATAATATAAATATAAAAAATATGACATGCAATAAATTATAATATAAATTCATAGTAAACTCATACATACACCATAATACATCTACACTCATATATATAAAAACTCAATGAACACATACCTTGATCAGCCCATACCTCAGTCAACCCATACCTTATTCACCCCATAGCTCAGTCATCAATATATACATACAAAATATGTCCACTAACAACAAACCATGAACAATATATATCCATCCCATGACTTATAATGTATCCATCTACCTCCAAATCATCTCGTTAACTGGAATCAACCACATCATCTCATCAACTAGAACAAAAAAGAAGACTGAAATTAGAACTGAACATAATAATTCAGAATTTTAGTATAATCATTGATAATATTTAAACATATCTCATAAACTAAAATCACTCATGAATTCCTTCAAAATAATGTTGTGTATTTGAATGTTCAACCTCCTGCCTACTGCCAACATTTATCACCTACAATAAAAACCATAAAATTGAAGAAAAGAAATGATAAAGAGAATATACACATAATATATTTAGAATTTTTCACATAAATTTTTTTATTTTGTTAATAAAACAAAATAAATTTTAGCATAAAAAATTTATATCATGGAAAAAAATTTGAAAACATAAAATTACCTATCGGAGATGTGATTATACACTTGAAACTAAAAAGGGATGAGTATATAACAATCTAATCAATTTTTAAATTGACATGAAGTTTGATTGAAATTTAATTAATAAAAATTTAAAAACATTGATATAGTAACATTTATTATATTTCAAAAATAATTCAATGGTTGTTGTTCCATAATTTCATGTCAATTTGAGGTTGTTTTCTATTGTTTTGACCGTTACATGCATGTTTTAGTGTTTTCAAACACTGAAAACATGATTACAAGAATATCGAGAATACCATAAATAAAAATTATGTGTATTTAGTTACAATATTTCAAAAATTGATCTTTGATCATTGTACTATGATTTCATAGAAATATGAAGTCGTTTGCATAGTTTTACCCCCCCAACACATGTTTTGAAAAACTTTAGTATCATTAAAAAATGCTTATTGAGTCATTATAAGAACATTTCATGTTGAATGGATATGTTTTCTACATTCACCCACAAAAAAAATTTAACAATGGTTCTCCATGATTTTATGTCAATATAAGGTAGTTTTCTATGGTTTTGTCTATTTCAAGCATGTTTTAGTATTTTAAAACACTAAAAAAACGTTTATGGGTTTCCCAGGAAAATTTTAACTCACAATGACATTCCATAAGTTCCTACAATTTAAAAATAAATATATTTCTTTTGTCATGTAATTTCATGATAACCAAACATTGTTTTCCTAGTTTTGAACATCTAACACACATTTTTAAAGTCTTTGGTACCTTTAAAAACTGTTTACTATGTCATTTCGACCACATCACACATCTTATTGATGTGTTGTGTGCACATAAACATAAAAAATAAGTAAAAATGGGTTTTACATGACTTAATATCAATATGAGGCCATTTTTTATGGTTTTAACTATTACACACACATTTTGGTGTTTTAAAACACAAAAAATGCATTTACGGAAATCCCAAACAAACTGTAACTCAGAATGATGTGCTATCAGTCCCTGAATTTAAAAAATCAATATACAGTCATTGTAATCTAATTTAATGTCCATTAATCATAATTTTTATAGTTTTGACCCACCGATACACATATTTTAAGGCTTTGATACCTTTAAAAAATGTTCACTCGGTCATTCCGACCACACCACACATCAGATTGATGTGTTGTCTTATATAAACAAAAAAATAACTCAAAAATGGTTTTAATATGATTTCATATCAATATGGGGTCATTTTATATTATTTTTACCATTACATAAATGTTTTTGTGTTTTAAAACATAAAAAACACATTTATGGGAATCTTAGGAAAATCATAATGTAGAATGATACGCCATCGGTTCCTACAATTAAAAATTCAATATAAAATTATCTGACTCTGATTTCATGGATATATGACATCATTTTACTATTTTTGACCCCCGAAAAATATTTTTAATGGCTTTGATTCCTTTCAAAACTGTTTAACAGGTCATTTCGACCACACCGCATGTCAGATTGACATGTTGTCTATGCGTACATGTTAAAAATACCTAAACAATGGGTTTACATTTATTTCACATCAATAAAAGTTTATTTTATATTGTTTTTACCATTATACGCATGTTTTAGTGTTTTAAAACACTAAAAATAAATTTATGAGAATCCCTAGAAAATTGTAAATCTGAATGAGATATCATCAGTTCCTACATTTCAAAAATAAATCTACAATCTTTTCCTCTAATTTCATGGTAATTAGGAATATTTTGCATGGTTTTGAACCACCGACACATGTTTTTAAAGGATTTAGAACCTATAAAAATTGTTTATCGAGTCATTATGACCACACCACATGTTAAATTAACATGTTGTGTGTGGATACACATAAAAAAATGAAAAAAATGGTTGTACCATTATTTCACATTAATATGAGATAATTTTCCATGGTTTTGATCTTTACAAGAACTTTTTAGTGTTTAAAACACTAAAAATGAATTTACAGACATCTTTGGAAAACCGTTGCTCAGAATGACATATGTTCTATTTCTACATTTCAAAAATTAATCTACAGAATTTCTCCTATGATTTCATGTTAATCCAATATCTTTTTCTTGGGTTTTACCCCTAACATATATTTTTAAAGGCTTTGATACATTTCAAAATTGTTTTCCAAGTCATTTTGGCCACACCACACATAATATTTACATGTTGTGTGAATGTACACATAAAAAATAACTCAATGGTATATTTACCATGATTTTAAACCAAAATGATGTTGGTTTATATGGTTTTGACCATCACACACACATTTTAGTGATTTAAAACTCTTAAAAAGTGTTTATGGGAATCTCGAGAAAACTGCAACTCAGAACAACACACCGTTAGTTCCTACATTTGAAAGCTAAATAAATGGTCATTTTCCTTTGATTTCATGGTCATACAAACTTTTTTTCCTAGTTTTGACTCCTCAACAACATTTTTAAAGGCTTTGGTACCTTTAAAAATTGTTTGTCAAGTCATTTCGACCACACCACGTGTCAGATTGATGTGTTGTATTCATGTACACATATAAAATAACTCAATGGAATTTCCCCTATATTTCACATAAATATGAGGCCGTTTTATATGTTTTTCACGATTACACACATGTTTTAGTGTTTTAAAGCACTAAAAATGTGTTTACGAACATCTTAGAAAAATAGAAACTCAGAATGACATTCTGTAAGTTATTACATTTCAAAAATAAATATATGGTCATTTTTTTCTGATTTCATATCTATCTCACATTGTTTTCTTACTTTTGACCCTCACCACACATTATTAATGGCTTTGGTACCTTTAAAAATTGTTTACCGAGTCATTTAGACCACAATGCACGTCGAATTGACATGTTTTCTGCATGTACAAATAAAAAATAACTCACAGGTGGTTGTAACATGATTAAACATAAATCTGAAGTATTTTTATACGTTTTTTTACCATTAAATGTACATTTTAGTGTTTTAAAACACTAAAAACATGTTTACAGAAATCTATGGAAAACTGTAACTTGGAATGACGTGTCGTGTGTTCATATATTTCAAAAATCAATATACAGTCACTTTATTATGATTTCATGTAAATACAACATTGTTTTCTAGGTTTTGAACCCCAATACATGTTTTTAAAGGCTTTGTTACCTTTTAAAACTGTTTAGTAAGTAAAAATTGAGAAAACAAGATCCAATTTTCCATCATTAGGATAATGATCCATAATTCATTTTTAACATGTAGAAATTAACCACACATAAATCTGACACACAATGTGGTCAGTATGATTTTAAATTCATGTTTTCAATATAAAAGTGTCATTTTAGTTTTATTTATGGAATTTTATATGTTCTTTGAAAATATGTGAATGATATATGAAAGTTAGAATTTACCTTGTATGAATGAGATATAAGGTTGAAAATTTCCTCAAGGATTGTGCCGGTTATCTACTGAAATATAGAAACTAAATCATTTTCTATATCTGACCGCCACTAATCCTATGTTTTTTTATAAGTGTCTTGTTCTTACACCTTTTCTTCCACCCTTTAAATTTTTCTTTATGATTTCTGATTAATTGCACTACTCAAACACCCACTGGGTGTAGTGGTAACTGAAGATGATGCCTTACCAAATACATTTGATGGAGTAGGCCCATAACCCATACCCCATATATGATCGAGATTCTCCTTCACTAAAATTATTACAACTGTATCATTCTAGTAAGCCAATGATGATTGTGAAAAGTTTTCATCCCATACTTCTTTAATTTTAACCCGTTAATATAAAAATATTAACAATGATTTTTTAAATTATCTAAAATTCATAATATTATCTAATTAATGAATTTTTCAGTACTATTTATTGTTATTTCATTACTACAAAAACATATTAATGAAAGATAAACTATAAAAACAAACAAGCCTTAAACCTAATTAATTGGGGAAATCTAGATTGATCAAACGATGCCAAATTGGTATCATTTGATCCATGTGACCAGGCCCATTTAATTTGGTTTAATGCTTGTTTTTTCTTATAATATATTTTTTATTATTATGCATAGTAGGTCTGAGTGTGGTGGAAAAAGGGAAATAAAGATTTAGACTCAAGGGTTCGAAACTAGGACCTCCTCAACTCACCGCTGTGGGTACTCTAACATCTTTGGTATGTTCATTTACAATACTACCATCAGGTTTCCTATGAAATTTAAACCATATATTTGTTTGGCCAATAGAGTTACCTAATTAATTTTTATTTATAAAAATATATAAATAAGTTAGAAAAAATCTTAACTTATAATAAAATGATATAAATAATAATGGATAAAATACAAACCAAAATTGTTCTTTTTTTCTCTAAAAACTCGGAGACCCAACGATATGAGGAATGCCTTGTTTCTCTCGATTCATAGTGTTTTTTAGTTAATTCCTACAAAAGTAGAAACATTAATAAAATTTTTAACTTTATTGTTATTATGTTATTATGACACTATGAAATATGCAATTACCTCATGTGATGTATTTCTGTTAATATCAACAAAAAAATTCCATTGTGTATTGGATATACCTTTATAATCATTATCATACATATGCTACGAACTCAGAGATGTGTCATTAAATTCATGCAAAAATCTCTATTTAAAATTTATCAAATTCTTATTTAAAATTTTCAGATTCCATGGGCATGAAAAAGAGTCAGGAACTTCAGAATAAATAAAATCTAGAAAAAAACACAAGACTTTATATGTATATTAAAAAAATTTACTCATATATTTTAATTTCTTATCAATGAATATTAAATTAATATTACCTTTAATTGATCACCAAAGACATCATTTTTCTAAGATGTGGGACTATTCCACCAATATTTATAATTTATGGGAAAGCTCACTGGATTATAATCAAGTTGCCCAAGAATTTTTACATTGATTCTAAAAGTGTCACCAGTAGGCACCCTGAAATCATCTAATGGAACAATAATCTTGAATTACTTTAGGTCCCATACATCTATCGTGTTCATATTTATATCCCTTCTATTTTTATCCTTATCTATTTAAAAAATGAATTAAATAACTAATAATATATTTATTTTTTATATAATGACATAAATATCAGTAATTTTAAATCTCCAATATCCCTTAAATAGAGGGGTGATCAAATGATGCATCACTAGAGGTGATTCAAATAATGGGATACCAACAAAATATGGGGAAATGACTGGATTTCTAGAAGTCTTGGGTACATCAGAATCACTTGGGTACGTTAATGTTGATGGTAGTGGTGGTGTGATCCGAGATACTAATCAAATAGGATCATTAATTTTTTTATTGTTCTTATAATTCCTTCAATTTAAATGGTTCAAATATATTAAAGTTTCAAAAATGAAAAACTAAATTTTTTTTACAAAAAAAGACAAATTAGAACAATGTATATATGTACAAAACACTTATAAATTAGAAATTTTAATATATTTTCATTACCAATTTATACATTAAATTATATTCATCTTCATTGTCTTCATTGTTATCAACATCCATTACAACTATTGGTTCATTTTCACCCTCTTTTAAAAGTTATATTGTTTCAAAATCATCAGGAAAAAATGTTCAATGTTTTTTGGTTGATGAGGTTCATTGAAACAATGTACTAATTGATCTTCATCTCCCATATCATATAAGTCTCTTTTATTTAATTATACAACAAAAATTCAATATTTATGTATTTCATTATCCACATAATAAACCATCTTTGCTTATGAAGCCAAGATAAATGGATCATGCTCTGCACACTCACCAGTATGGATCAAGTGAGAGAAGTTGATAGAAATAAAATGAAACTTATCTTTCATTATACCCTTAATAATGTTGACCCAATTTCATTTGAAAAAGACAAATAATAATTGTCCATGATAGTTTAATTCAATTATATAAATCAGTTTTCCATATTATCCCATATTGGTAAGTGTAAATACACTACTATTTTGAGTTTTCAAGTCATATTCATGATAAATTGTTTGAAACTTGAAGCCATGAATATTGTAGACATCAAATCTCATAGCCTTCCTTTGAAAACATTGACCCAAAAACTTTAAATCATTTGATATTTCAGATTAATTATCAACATTTATTATCTATACAAGAGGACATCACATGTTACTTTTAACATAGATAAAATAATTACATATTAATAATATAAATATTAGTATATACTTACACAATGGGTGAATCATTCTACAATCTTATTATTAGTAGCCATCATTAATTCCATCCCATTTTGAGTTCGACCCCTTAGTCACCTCTTTTTTTTGTAATCACAATTATTGAATAAATGGATATGCAATAATACTATTTAGTGGAACAAATCTATGTTATTGAAAAAACTCCAATTTAATTAGTGTAAAATTTAACCACTTTCTAATTGGTCATCCAATAATTGGAAATAATGAAGATTGGTTTTCAAAATGAGGACTAGTGGAGATGTCATCAACATGTATAACATGATTGAATAAAGTCTCAATATCAACCAAATACCCAGAACAAAAGTTCCATCACTCTTAGGCTATGTAACCTTCATCAATATAGCCTTCCAGTTGAACTTTAATCCTAATATATGATGTCAAATGACCTAAGTACCTAATGAAAAAAATATGAAACATATTTTTAAATAATTTATGTAGTGATTTTACAAATTCAAATTCACCAAATAAAATAAAAATAATATCAATGAACATATCAATTGGACACATCTATAAATAGTGTACCAATCTACCAAGTTTATCTTCTTCAAACAAATGAATAATCAAATGAATCATAATTGTGAATAATGAAGGGGGAAATGAAATCATCAAATGAAAGTGCGAAAACAATTATTTATTGAAGTTTATCAAGATCTGTTAGATTTGTAGTTTTTCCACAAAGTTCTATAAAAAGGTACACAACCCAACTAAAACCATATTTACATTTTTTTCAGGTAACATATTATAAAATTATAATGAGAAAAACTGCTCCATCAGAATATGTGAGTCGTGAATTTTAAATCTATGTAACTTTAGATTTTTTAAGTCAATGCACCTTAACTGTTACTTGAATATCAATTTGAAACTTATAATTTTTTTAAATTTTTAAGGACTGTGTCTTTATCAAGATTTTTCATTGTAAAAATAGTTCAAGGATACTTTCCATTCTCATTTTCACACAAAACATTCTTTATATTAATTGATCCCAAATCCTTATGAGCATTATAGTGACCCTTTAATTTACCTTACTCATTAAGAAATGTAAAAATTATATTATCACAGAAATTCTTCTCAATATGAATTACGTCAAGATTATAATGTATAAAATTGAACTTCCAATAAGGAAGTTTGATAAATATACTGATTTTATCCACTGTTTTATTCCTATTGCTTCAGATTCTGTACCTCATACCATTTTCTCCCCTTCTTTAAACTGATTACATTTTCTAAATTCCAAAGTGACATTAATTAATTGTATTATTATTTTTTAACTAGATAACACCTTTGGTGACTTCATCAATTCAATATCTCAATTTAATTGTTTATTTTAAAACCTAAATTTATGAGAAGCATCCAGAATTCTATGATGAGATGTAAAACACCATTTTATACAATATGGTAATCATTGAGGATTAAAATCAAAATTAACAGGATAAACCA
Organism: Viscum album; assembly: GCA_963277665.1. Lineage (NCBI taxonomy): Eukaryota > Viridiplantae > Streptophyta > Magnoliopsida > Santalales > Viscaceae > Viscum > Viscum album. Next base: position 936,100,967 of record OY728161.1, read on the forward strand.
AAATGGAATGAGTGTTCTCACTAGATAAGTTTCCTAGTCTAGGAAAGTCACTAATTGTCCACATTAAAGTAGCATTCATTTTGAACAGTTTTCTCATTGAATAATCATATGTTTCCATTCCATCATCTGAAGATTCTTATAATTCTTTGATTATAGCTTTAAGGTATACATCAATGTAATTTCCAGGAATTTTCTTTCTAGGAGTAATTATAAAAATAATGAAATATGTATTCTTCATACACATCCACAAATGTAGATTATATATGATCAAAACAACTAAACAAATTCTATAATTAATACTTAAAGTACCAAAAGGGTTAAAACCATAAAAATCCAATCAAAAACATACATTCCTGTGAAATGAAGAAAAATATATATATAATGAATCAAACACTATCCAAGAAGTTGAATATTTTGAATGTATCATCAAGCCATTGTTGTTAATATCCCAGGCATTCCACTTCATGTTGTATGTTATCTTATATGAAATGAATAATATTTACAAGTGTGGTTTCAGAGGAAAGTAACACAATGCCTTTTTAGGAGTTTTCTTTTTCTATTTCTTCCCATGGTTTCATTTATTTTTACTCTTATTGTTGTTCATTGACTTCCGTCCACTTGTATAAAATCTTATGCATTCTTCTTTATTGGACTCTTCTCCCTTGAAAATCATGAAATCATTAGGGTATTCATGTATCTTGGTATAGTCAAGTCCATTTCTATTGATGATTTTCTTTATCTCATAGAATGATGCAGGGATCTTAGCTTCAATAAATGAATCATGAAGAAACTCTAAAATCATGGACATTGCTATTTTATTAATTCCATAGAGACACTTGATATGATACAACTTAATTAGAAAAGACAAATTCGAATACTTGACACACCCTTCATACAGTTTTTGGTTTATATCTTCAACTTATTCATAAAACTCATTTTTTGGTCCCTAATGTTTTGAGAAATATTAACCTACTTAGGATCAACTGAATTTTCTGTTGATCTGTTAAAATATTGGACATTATATCATGTAAATCCAAATAAACCATTTCTCAAATTTCGAATTGAATTATACTTTGGTGGGTCACTTTGTGTTTTTTTGATAGGGTTATCATTGTTTAGAATTTACATAACATTCGATTCACCATTCCAAATCCTACATACATATGAAGTTGAAAACTATTTCAATATCAAATTATCATATAATTATTTTCTATTCAACAATCACTTGAACTTACAATCAGGAAACATACATTTTATTCTACAGTCCACTGATTGGTTTTTAATTTCATAATTTAAAAATTATTCTAAACCATTGCTATACTGAGGTGTATTTCGAGGTAAATTAATCCAACTTTTATCAATAGGTATTGGATTGACACTCTTATCTCTATACATTCATATATAAAGATATAAATGTTTAATCAAACAAATACAATCAAAATTAAACACAACCTAACTTCACCATTGACTAGGACAAGGAATTGATTCGAAATAACACAAAATCAACATAAAAATGATTAAATTCAACATTAAAAAAATAAACAACATTAATGAATATAAATTATCCCTCAATAATACAGTCATATATCGTGGAATAAGTTCACTAGGCCCACGGGATATTCCACTGTAATGTCGAGCATATTGTTATCAATGAAAAATTATACATAAACATAATTATTTTATTAAAAGTTATCTAACTTTTTGTTATTTTCATATTATCAATTTTTATTTTATATTTCAGAAACATGATTGCCTCTATAGATAGCTCTTTATTTAATAATTATGAAATTCAAGATTTGTTGTATCTCAAAATAAGAACTTAACATTATGATATCTGTTGCATGTGTTTCTATATACATCATAAAATTTCATGCAATTATGTTTTAACAATATTTTTAGAAATGATTTGAAAAATAGAAACCAAATGCAAGAGAGTAGCACATATAGAAAGCTTATTATTATCTGAAGCTACGTATCTTGTAATAATCATTATACATTTTACTCATGATTAAAAGTATTTTTTATTTAATATATTAACTTCATGGTATCATCTTAAAAAAAGAGAAGAGAGTGGTAAATTACACGCGACTTCTATTATTAAACCGTTGGAAAAATTATCATATTTTTCAAATGAAAACCCTCTACAAATTATCTAAAATCACTATTCTGCCCAAGTCAAACCATAATGTCCCTTAAGGTGGACCTCAATAGAAAAATTATAACGAACCAAAATTTTATCAATGTAATATCTCTTATAATAATTATGTTATGTTGTATAATAAACACACATCACATAGAAAACCCAATAAAAACGTTACTCTCATAAATGAAGAATGAAATAAGTGGTATTTATAAATATTAAGGAACCTACACCGATCGAATAATAACCTGACCAATAGAATAGTAATATGACCATTAAGAATATTAACCCAACCAATAGAATAGTAACCTCAACTATTAAAGTATAAATAAAATATAGGCATATAATAAATGAAAATATGATATATTTATATCTTACCATAAGAAAATAAATGTTTTAAAAATGATAAATCATGTGTTATTATTTTTGTGAAATGTAAATGTTTATTTAGAAATTTATAATTAATAAAATAATATAAAATAAAATTTATTACCATAAATAGATTCATTAATTAATATTTTGTTGTATTATGATTATATGATAATTTTATGACACCTTAATTAATATGTCATAGTGTCATAAAACCATTTATAATATTAAAATTAGTATTTTTCGAATAAATGATGATTTTAATTAAAAATTAAATTTATCATATTTAGAAAATTATTTTCATAAAATGGAGTCTATTTTTTAAATCCACATGTCGAAAAATGGTTTGGGTGAATTTTTGGTATTTTTCTAAAATAGTTGAATTTTTGGGAAATAGTGAAATATGATAATTTACTGTATTTAATTTTTTAAGCCCAATACATGAATTTTTGAGTCATGAATGATGTAATGTGACAACCCAATGGTTTTCAATGGAAATTTATTTCTTATAAATATGTCATATAATCACATGAAATCACAACAGAATGAACTACTAAGTGCTATGTGTTCTTTAAACATAAGTTTGTCACTTCTGTGATTTGAATTTCAAAAATTTGACATACGCGGTTGCGATCAGTAAGTTATTTGGTGTCTAATATGACCGAAATTATTTTTCTTGAATATTAACACACCCTTATGAATATTAATTTTACCCATATGAATAGCGACATAACCTAATGAATAGTAACCTTGCCGATTATGGTATATAAATAAGATTCAAGTGGAAGTACGATATACCTATATCTGGGAATAAGAAAACAAATGTTTTAAAATATCACTTTTTCAAGTAAATTGATTTTTTAATTAAAAATTAATTTAATAATATTTATAAAATTATTTAAAAAAATTTAGTTCATCATTGGATTCTATACGTTGAAAAATGGTTAGGGTTATTTTTAGTGATTTTTCTTAAATACTTAAATTTTTGGTGAATAGTAAAATACATTAATTTATCGTATAAATACATTATAATTTAAATCCACCATTACTAGAATCATAAGTTATGTAAGAACCCAAATATTGAACTCATGTGCGTTTATTAATATTCTTGGTTCTGGAATTATCACTATTTCTTGTCTTATGGAAAAATAATAAACTAATGATTATAATATTATGAAAACTCTCCTCCCCTCCACTATAAATACCACCTCTTCAACCCTCTTATCTTCACTCCTCTCAATGCTTTTTCTATAAAACAATTCTTATCAAATCACCTCCCAAGATCCTCCCCCACTTCCAACATCCCCTTTTCTCTTCAAATACCAAATCCTCTCCCCTCAAGAGGCTCTCAAGAAAAATTGATCCAAGAGGTAAATTCATCTTTTCCTATATTTCTTTTTCTTTTCAAGTTCATTTGTTTTATTTTCTATACTTAACCCTTGACATACAAATATTATAAAACCTCTAGTGAATTAAATGTACTATAATGTTGTTATGATAATGGAATATTTTATTATCATCTATCCTTTCCCCACCTTTTATTTGAAAGAAATGAAAACACTGTTTGAGATGTGTTAATTTAGCACAATCAAGGAAGACAGGTTATCAATTTCTATTACTATCTTAAATTATGTTAATGAAACCATTTTATAGTTAAACCATGATATTATATGTTTATTTTATCTTATTTAATGTTATGTAATCCTTATGACCCCATGATATAAAATAATAATACAAAACAAGTTAATTGTGAGCAAAATCGCAAAAATTAATTCAAGCGTTTTCCATTAATGTTTTATATAATGATTCAACTTCACTCCAAGTAACCAAGTTAAATTTTCAACAGTGTAACCTTCTGGATGTTCAATAATAAAATTTAATCTCAATTCTATATGAACACATTCATCATACATGTTTATCTAAACATGAACCGATCATTAAAACCTAGGAAACAAACGGACCCGAACAATAAAATTGAACCTTATAACCAATCAAAAAGGTCTTGAATAAACTTAAAAAGGTTATAATAAATCAATTAAATATATAATAGGTTCTGTAATAATTAATTAATAAACCTTATTTGTTTATTCAGGTCATTAATAACAAGGTAATAACACCTTTGGACATAAGGTAAGGGATCCTCTCCATTTCACTTTTATTCAAGAATGTCCTCTATGTTATTACATTTTTTGTATAATCTATAATGATGGGGTATGATTTCATACCTCCACCATAATTCCCTAATAGTTTATAATTGATGATAAACCCCTTTCTCTATTATTAATCCCTCTTAAGTACACAAGATACCATGCCTATAATCCCTAAGGAATTCTGCCCAAATTGCCTTTATTCCTTTAGGTTGCTCTATCTTTCTTTTTACCCAGACGAAGTTGTCTTTTATTTTTATGTAAAACTTCTACATTATATTTATATGCTCCTAAATCATGTTTCAATAACCATCCATCATTCACTTTTGGGGATATACATTCTTTTAAGTGAATCCTTCCTCGATACTTCCCAATAAGCCAACTCGTTTTAAGGGAACTTCTCAAGTTTTTTACCCAATTTAAATTGCACTATATCCTTTTTTAAGCCAACATTGTGTTTATAAAATCTGTATTTTTATTATGAAAAAATTATTAGTTCACATCTAGCTTTATATAAAATATTTTTCCCTTTTCTATTTTGAAAGCTCTATAGTTTTTTCTTAAAACCGCACAAAAATGTTTTAAATGATAAAATTTCTCATATACATTTCATACATGTTTTCACATCTTTTTTAAATCACTTACCATGATATATTCCTATTTTACCTTATTAACTTCCATGTATGTTCTAATTCCTTTCTTTCATTGACACTTTCATGATACTCCCATTGGTTATGCTTTATGTCATGATTGTGGTACCCAATTATTTCCATGGTTAACACTTATGTTCAAGTAAGATTTATTATGTGTGATTATTTATGTGGAAAACATATTCATGAAATGTAATATGGGTGCAACCAAATAGTTCTCCAATGTATTGGGTAAATTTGAGTCTCATGAGACGTTATGTGTGAAGGTCTTGGCGGTTAGCCTTGTCTTGTGCTACAATGTGCAATAGTCTTATTAGTTACCCTTGGATAGTGATACTATGGGAAAAAATCTTGGTGGTTAGCCTTCAATCATACTGAATTCATGTTTTATGTCTCTACCACATTTCTAGGATTACATGTTTTAATGATCCCATATTTATATGTTATGATTGCATATGTTACATGCCTTTTTATATCATCATGACATGCCTCCTATCCCATGTGTTAATGATTTGTTCTTATGGTTATTACCTTATTGTGCCTTTAGCTCATCCCTTTGTTCATGTTATCCCTAGGTTATCCTATGAAGATGTATGATCACAATGGAAGATAAGAGATCATTATGGAGTTTAAATAAAAAGTTGTTTATATAATGTTTTATTATGTACATAGTCTTCCAATACACTAGAATTTACGATCCTTGGTATGTACTCTTATGTATAATTATGATTAAAATCATGTAATGTTATATATAAAAGTATAGGTTCACTATAGTTTTTATAAGAGGATTATCTAGTTATTTTTGGATATTAGGAATAGATCACCTTAGTGAGAACTTTAAAGAAAAGGCTAAGTATAAGAAAACACCCCTAAGTTTGGGTAAGTATAGATTAAGTGGTCTATCAAGAAAATACATCCCTATCTGGATACAAATAGGTAGAGGTGGATTTTTCATAGATGTACCTAGGAGTGAAAACCCTAACAAGGAATTTCAGGCTTGACCTGAGGTATCCTAGTACATGAAAATCTTCCTTGCTGCACTCTTGGTTTGACACTCTTAGTGGATATGCTTTGGTAAATTCATGATCTTATTACAAACCATTATTAATTGAATAAAAAAAATCCCATAAGAATATAAGTTAATAAATAGATCAAGGATAACCTATATTTAAGCCTAAGGAATCACAAGTTACGATATACTTATCCTCTACAATTCTATCCTTTTACAAAATTTTCATTTTTTATGTTCAATAACTAAGTATTCAAGACCTATAATTGTACATTACTTTTCTTATTTAATGGTTGGAAATAGAAGAACACATTCCAGCAACCAATGTGATATGAAATGTGAAGATTTCCCTAATGATATGCCTGATATGACGGGAACAGGTGCTCAAAACTTCATGATAGTACTTTCTCAGCTGGATCATGTTATGAATAATGACTTGAATCATGTGAAACACCCTCATCCTCCAAGTAAAGAGCAAGTTTACATAAAATCCTTCATGCGACAAAGGACTCCCATGTTTAGTGGATCTTTTGATCCCCTCCTATCGGAACAGTGGATTAACTCCATTGAAAAGATATTCTCCATCCTCCAGTGCTTAGAAGAAGATAAATTTGTACTGGAGGTCTATATTTTTGATGGGGAAGCTGATCAGTGGTGGACACTGATCAAGAATACAAAGTCGCAATAGGATATTGATTCCATGGATTGGGAGGAATTCAAGAAGATGTTTTTCAATAAATATTTTCCTCAAACCATACATCTAAAGTTGGAAAGAGAGTTCCTCGGTCTCAAGAAGACGGAAGATGAGTCCATTGGGGCTTATGAATAAAACTTTACAAGGCTTGCAAGGTATGCCTTTATGAACACCGAAAGCAATGTGGATCGCTTCTTTGGCGGGCTAAAGCTGAGTCTATAGAAGGTGTTGGTGATTCAATACTTCCACAGTTATGGGGATATTATCTATTGTGCCCTTAAGGTTGAAATGGATATTGGAGACTCTTCATGGTATCGTGAGCCCAGTGACAAGAAGTGAATAATGGAGAACAACATGGGTGGTTCAAAAAACAAATCCCATGATGGAAAGAAGCCCGAATATCCCACTTGTAAAAGTTGTGGGAAGAATAATCCTAAGAATTGTCTAAAGGGAGCCAAGAATTGCTTCAAATGTGGAAAGCTGGGACATCTTCCAAAGAATTGCTGAAGGGATATGAAAAATCCTGCTAATGTTTAAGGATGAATGAAGTTTCAGATCAATTCTCAGCTAGTGGTGCATTGTTACAACTATAAGGAGCATGGGCATTATACAAACAATTTCCCTAAGCCAAGGGTTGTAAGAGGAAATCAACAATAACCTCCAAGGAAAAAAGGAAGGGCTTATGATATCACTACTGATAAGGTGGATCCAAAAAATGATGTGGTGATAGGTACAATAGTTATTCATTCAAGAAAATTGAACATACTATTTGATTCCGGTTCTACACATTCTTTCATATCATGCAAGTTTAATAGAACTATTCAGAAACCACCTAAAAATTTGGAGCATAAGTTATCTATGAGAATAGTGAATGGGAAAATTATTTCATCCATGGTTTATAACACCTACCTGGTTAATGTTTGTGGATGGAACATCACAACAAATCTCATCATACTTCCTTTAGTAGAGTTCAACACTATCTTGTGCATGGATTTTCTATCTTTATACAATTCCAATATCAGCTTTCGAGAAAGGGAAATCACTCTTCACATCCTAAAGCATCCTCCAATTCCTTATAAGTGTAAGGAAGAATATGAACCTCCTTTAGAATCATTGTATCAAGTGTGGATATTAATTCTTTATGAGTAAGCATGTCAAGCTCAAATGAGTGGGACAAGGGAGAGAATCATGCTTGAGGACATGCCCATCATGAGGGATTACAGTAATGTATTCCCTGCATATTTTCATGGTCATCCTCATAACTGATAGGTTGAGTTCTCAATTGAAATTATTCTTGGATCTCTACCTATATCAAAAACACCTTATAGAATAGCCACCGTAGGGATGGAAGAGCTGAAGAAGCAGTTATAGGAGAATCTGGAGAAGGGTTTTATACGCCCTAGTGCTTCCCCATGGGGTGCACCAATCCTCTTCATCAAGAAGAAGGATGGATCAATGTGCCTTTGTATTGATTATCTTGAGATTAATAAAATCACGATAAAGAAAAATTATCCCTTTCCACAGATAGATGAATTGTTTGATTCACCTCGTAGGGCCAGTTATTTCTCTAAGGCGCACCTTCAGTCGGGATATCAGCAATTAAATATGAGGAAGAATGATATTCCCAATACTACCTTTTGAATGAGGTTTGTGAACTATGAGTTCATTGTGATTCCCTTCAGACTCACTAATTCTCCATTAATTTTCATGGATTTAATGAATAGAGTCTTTAGATATTACCTTGAAAAATTTATGGTAGTCTTTATTGACGATATTATAATATATTCCAAGAGCAAGGAGGAACATGAGGAGCATTTGAATACTGTGTTAAAAACTTTGCGAAGGGATAAGTTGTATGCAAAGTATAGTAAATGTGAGTTCTAGATGGAGGAAGTATCATTATTGGATCATGTTATCACCAAAAAAAGGATATCTGTGGTCCCTTCCAAGTAAAAGGTAATTAAAGAGTGTCCCATTCCAACATCTATAACAGAGATCCATAGCTTTTTGGGTCTATCCGGGTATTATCTATGATTTGTGAAGAAATTTTCATGTTTTTCGAACCCAATTACCAAGATCAAATGGAAGGGAGTAAAGTTTTTCTGGACTCAGGAATGTGAATATTGTTTCAAGGAGTTGAAGAAGAGGTGAATCACTACAGCAGTACTCACACTCCTAATAAGTGGAGAAATCTTTGTGGTGTACAGTGATGCTTCAATGAAGGTATTAGGATATGTGTTGATGAAAAATAATAAAGTGATAACCTATTCCTTAAGGAAGTTGAAAATCCATGATCAAAACTATCACATTCATGATCTGGAGTTAGCTTCTATGATATTTGCGTTGAAAATATGATGGTATTATCTCTACAGGGAGAAGTGTGAGATATATACTAACCACAAGAGTCTCAGATATATATTCACACAAAAAGAGATTAATATGCACCAGTGAATATGGATAGACCTTATCAAGGATTACGACTACTCAATCCACTACCATCCCAGTAAAGAGAATAAGGTGGAAGATGCTTCAGTTAGAAAGGATCTTGCATCATTATCAATGATGAGAATTGAAAAGGATCTGATCTTCTTAGATTTACAGAGGATAGACATTGGAATCATTAAGGGAGGAACATCATCAATCCTTTCTCAAATGATTCCTCAACCATCCCTCATGGATAAAATAAAGTAGGCTCAAATAAAAGACGTGGAAATTCAGAAAAGGGTGGAAGCCATTAAAACTGGGAAATCCTATAAGATCTTTATTGGTGAGGAAGGAGTTGAAACATTTGTGTCACGAATATGTGTACCATCTGATATATAGATAAATAATAATATTTTGAATGATTTACATAGATTGACCTTTGATATTCACCCAGGAATCACAAAGATGTATCGAGACCTCTGAGAAAATGTTTGGTGGGACAATATGAAAAGGGAGATTGATGAATATACATCAAATTGCCTGGTATGTCAGAAAGTGAAGGATGGGAGTAAAAAGTATAAGGGGATGATTCAACCACTAACCATACCAACATGGAAGTGTGAAAACATCACCATGGACTTTGTCACTGGACTTACAAGGACATCCAGAGGAAACAATGCTATATGGGTCATTGTGGATCGTTTTACGAAGATATCTCACTCTATCATAATTAGAGAGGACTTCTCATTGGAACACCTTGCAAGGATATACATCAAAGAAGTGGTAATGCTACATGGATAACTACTATCTATTTTATCTGATCATGATATTAGATTCACCTATATGTTTTGGAAAAGTCTCAAATATTCTCTAAGCACTAAATTGGACTTCAATGCGACCTATCATACTCAAAGTGATGACAATTCTGAGTGAACTATTTAGACACTAGAAGTTATGTTGAGAGCATGTTCTATGGACTTCAAATGAGTATGGGACTACAATATTCCAGTAGTTGAATTCTCCTACAATAACAGTTTCCACTCGATCACCCGAATGACACCATATGAATCACTTTATGGGAAAAGGTGTAGAACATTGGCGTTTTAGGATGATATCAGTGAGTGTAAGCTTCTAAGACCTAAAATGGTCATTGAAATGGTTGAGAAGGTGAAAACCATTCAGTAGAACATCAAGGAAGCCCAAATTAGACAGAAGAGTTATGCAGACAGTCATCGATGAGACCTTGAGTTCAATGTTCGAGACATGGTATTTCTACACATATCTCCTTGGAATAAGGTCTTGAGGTTTGGAAAGAAAGGGAAGTTGTGTCCTAGGTACATTAGCCTCTTTGAGATTCTTGATCATGTCGAGGCTGTGGCCTATCGACTAGCACTTCCACCTAACCTGGACAAAGTACATGATTTATTCCATGTATCTATCTTAATGAAGTATATACTAGATTCTTCACATGTACTCTCTTCATAGGTGGTACAGTTGGAGGATGATCTTTCTTACGAGGAGCAGCTAGTGAAGATCTTAGATCATAGAGATAAGGTTCTATGTGACAAGACTACACACCTAGTCAAAGTAATGCGGCAGAACCACAAGTACGAAGAGGAAACAAAGGAACTGGAGGAGGCAATTAAGGAAAAGTACCCACACTTTTTATGGCTTAGAATGTAAAATGAAATTTGGAGGGAAAAATTTAAAAAGGGGAGAAGAATGTAACGACCCAATGTTTTTCAATGGAAATTCCTTTCTTATAAATATGTCATATAATTACATGAAATTGCAACACAACAAATTATTAAGTGCTATGTTACCTTTAAACATAAGTTTTTCACTTCTCAGATTTGAATTTTTAAAATCTGACATACACAGTTTCGATTAGTAAGTTATTTGGAGTCTAATATGATCAACTTAATTTTTGGTGAATAGTCACATATCCTTATGAATAGTAATGTTACACTTATGAATAGTGACATACCCTAATGAATAGTAACCTTACCTATGATAGTATATAAATAATATTTATGTGTAAGAATGATATACCTATATTTGGGAATAAGAAAATAAATGTTTTAAAATTGTTGTTTTTTGAGTAAATTGAGTTTTCAATTAAAAATTAATTTAATCATATTTAGAAAATTATTTTTGAAAAATTTAGTTCATTTTTGGGTTCTACACATCAAAAAATGGTTAGGGTTAATGTTTGGGATTTTTCTGAAATACTTGAATTTTTGTGAATAGTAAAATACATTAATTTACCGTATAAATAAATTATAATTTAAATCCACTATTCCTAACATCATAAGTGATGTAAGAACCCAAATATCAAACTCACATGAATTTATTACTTCTATTGGTCATGTAATCATCACTATTTCTTTTCTTATGGAAAAATAATAAACTAATGATTATAAAATTATGAAAACTCTCCTCCCCTCCACTATAAATACCACCTCTTCCACCCTCTTCTCTTAACTCATCTATAGACTTGTGCCTTACCAAAATTCTACCCATATATCTCCCCAAGATCCTCCCACACATCCAAAGCCCCTATTCTTTTCAAATACCAAATCCTCTCCCCTTAAGAGGCTCTCGAGGAAGATTGATTGAATAGGTAAATTCATCATTTCCTTTCTTTCTTTATCTTTAATTTCATTTGTTTTACTTTCTATCATTACCCATCCTTATCCAAATATTATGACAAATGCAGTAACTTAAATGAACTTTAATTCTGTTATGATAATGGAATAAGTTATTATCATCTCTCCTTTCCCCATCTTTTATTTGAAAGAAATGAAAACATCATTTGAGATGTGTTAATTTAGCACAACCAAGGGTGATGGGTTATCAATTTCTATTACTATATTAAATTCTGGTCATGAAACCATTTTATGGTATGACCAGAATATTATATGTGTATTTTATATTATTTAATTTTTTCTAATACTCATGCACTCATGAGGTAAAATAATAATACAAAACAAGTTAATTGTGAGCAAAATCGCTAAAATTAATTCAAGCATTTGTCATTAATGTTTTATAGAATGGTTCAACTTCACTCAAAGTAACCAAATTAAATTTTAAACCATTTAAACTTATCTATGTTCTATAATAAAATGTAACCTCAATTCTGGATGAACACCTTTATCATACATGTTTATCTGATCATGAACCAATCATTAAAACCCAGGAAACAAACGAACCCGAGCAATGAAATTAAACCTTATAACCAATCAAAAAGGTCTTGAATGAACTTAAATAGGTTATAATAAATCAATTAAATATAAAATTTTTTATGTAATTATTAATTCATAAAACTATTTTTTTAGTCCGGTCAATAATAACAAGGGAAGAACACCTTCAGACATATTGTAAGGGATCCTATCCATATCACTTTTATTCAATAATGTCATCTATGATATTACATTTTATGTGTAATCCATAATGATTGGGTATGACTTAACACATCCCCATACTTATATCATTATGTATATATGATGATAAACCCATTTATCTCTCATGAATCCCTCTTAAGTACACCTGATACCATGCCGATAATCCGTAAGAAATTCTACTTGAACTGCCTTTATTCCTTTGGGTTGCTCTATATTTCTTTTTAACCAAATGAAGTTGTATTTTATTTTTATGTAAAAATTATACATTCTATTTATATTCTCTAAAATCTTATTTCAAGAACCATCCATCATTCTCTTTCAATTAAATATATTCTTTTATGTGAATCCCTCCTCGATACTTCCCAATAAGAAAACTTGTTTTAAGGTAACTTCCGAATTTTTTTACCCAATTTCAAGTGAACTATATCCTATGATTTAAGAAACCATTGTATTTATAAAATTTTTATTTTTTATTATGAAAACATTTTTGGTTCACTTCTGGTTTTATATAAAATATTTTCCCTTTTTTATTTTGAAGTCTCTATAGTATTTTCCTTAAAACCGCACAAAAATGTTTTAAATGATAAAATTTCTCAAATAAATTTCTTACATGTTGTCGTCTCTATTTGAAATCATATATCATTATATATTCCTATTTTACCTTATTAAAATCCATGTGTGTTCTAATTCCTTTATTTCATGGAGACTTTCATGATAAGCCCCTTGGTTATGCTTTATGTCATGATTGTGGTACCCAATTCTTTCCATGGGCAACCCTTATGTTCAAGTAAGATTGATTATGTATGATTATTTATGTGGAAAATATATTCATTAAACTTAATATGGGGTTTACCAGATAGTTTTCCAATGCATTGGGTAAAGTTGAGTCTCATGAGACATTATGTACGACGATCTTGGCGGTTAGCCTTGGCTTATGCTACTATGTGCAACGGTCGTGGCGGTTAGCCTTGGATTCTGCTACTATGTGAAATGGTCTCGGCAGTTATCCTTGACTCATACTAAATTCATGTTTTATGTTTATTAAAAAATTATATGATTCCATATTTTAATTATCCCATGTTTAAATGTTATGATTCCTTATATTACATTCCTTTTTATATCATCATGTCATGCCTTTTATCCCATGTGCTAATGCTATGTTCTTATGGTTATTCTCTTACCGAGCCTTTAGATAACCCCTCTGTTCATGTCATCTATAGGTTATCTTTTGAATTTGTATGAGAATAATGGAATATAAGATTTGATTATTGAGTTTAAATAAAAAGTTTTTTTTATAATGTTTGATTATGTACCTAGTTTTCCAAGACACTAGAATTTACGATCCTTGGATTGTACTCTGATGTATAATTATGCTTAAAATCATGTAATGTCATATGTAAAAGTATAGGGTCTCTATATGTAAGAACTATTTATTTTGAACTAAAATACACTAGTTACTGTAAGTAGTCACAAGAATAAACACTATTGGGAGTCTTGAGCCGAAATAATAATAAAATAAATAAAATAATGAAAAATACCCCTCTCATCCCTTTATAAATATCACCCACCACCACCTATTATTGTCACAACTTATATGATCTGGTGTTTGCTTATATTCTGACCAATTAATCTCCCAAACTTCATCCCCATATCTTGGTCATTGTTGTCTCACCAAAAGACCAAACCCATGTTCCTTAAGGAGGTTCTCAAGGAGACGACATTCAAGAGGTAAAATCCTTCTTCTTTCTCTTTTAATTTCTTTTAATTTCTTATCCTCCCCTAACTTACCCTTTATAAAAAAATGATAAATACAGTATCATATATATACTATAATGATATTATTTTAATTTAATATCCATCATCAATTCTCTTCTCTTATCCTTTTATTCTAAAAATGAAAACATATTTCGTGATGTGTTGATTCACCACCTTCGTGAACGATGAGTTTATGTTTCCATTACCGCCTTAATGGAGGCTCATAAATAAATTTCAATCATCTAAAAATATTTTAAAAACGATATTATAAATTTTTTGATGTTATGTAAGAAATATATATTCATAATGTTAAATAATAAAACAAAACTAGTTCGTGATGATCGAAAAACCGACAAAACAAACTAAATGTTTATAATTAAAGTTTTACCTAATGAATCATCCTCATGTCAAAAAGAAAAAAAAATATATTAAACCATTAAAAATTATATATGTTCATAAATATCATATAATTCCACTTCTTTTGTTTTTATTCCATTTGACAAGAACTCCCATAATTAAACTCAAGGGAACAAATCATAAAATCATTAAACAAACACCACCAGAACAACAAAATTAAACTTTATAACCCATAAAAATTGTCATAAACTAACATAATAAATTTTTAATAAATAAAATATATGTTTAATAGATTCTATATTAAATTATAAATTAATGTGATTTGATTATATAGGACATTAAGTGCAAGTGTAATACACTTTTAGACATAAGGTAAGGGATCTCTCCGAACCTCCAAATTACCACTGGTTTATGCTTTCTCTCTTTTTACACCAATGTATTTATTAATTATTGTTATGTAAATATTATTAATTATATTTATATGTTCCAAAAATATGCATCCAGATCTATTCATCATTACTTTTTAGGGAAATACGTATTTTATAAGGTTCCCTTTTTAATTTATCCCTCTAAGCAAGCCTGATTAACGAGAACTTCCCTAATTTATTAACCATTTTAAAGTACACTCCATGATACATTTTAAGAAAAAATTATTTTTATAAAATCACTCATTTTATCATGAAAAATTAGCTTAGTTAATTTACGGTTTTATACAAAAAAACACACCTTTGTCTTCTTAATAGTATCTTTAATATTTCCCCTTAAACTGCACTAAAGTGCCTCATTTCTAAAGTTTATTTATCACTCTTTTACATGTTCTCACTTAATATGGACATCATTTATCATGATCTATGCCTATTTTCCCTTATAAATTTCCATATATTATTTAAATCCCTTCTTTTATGGACACCTTTATGATATTCCCATTGTTATGAATTATTACGTGATTACAATACTCATTTATCTCCATGGGTAACACTTATGTATGGTTCTTCATGTGGAAAACTTATTCATGAACATGTCATGATGGGTGCACCTGGATAGTGCTCCAATGCATTAGGTAATGTTTTGTCTCATGATATATCATGTATGGGATTAGGGAGTAAACCTAATCAATTACAAGACTTTGTCCACCATGTGATATAGTCTTGGCAGTTAGCCTTGACTCATGTTTATGTCATGTTTTATATTTCTTCCACATTCATATGTTTCCATGATCCAATTATTCCACATTCTATGCGATATGATTCCATCTGATTTTTCATGTCTATGCCTTTTATGTTATCATTTTTTCCTTCTAACCCATGTTCTATGCTTTATTCCTACGTTTATTCCCTTACTGGGCTTTTTAGCTCACCCCTTTTGTCTATGTATTCCATAGGTTATCCTATATAGATGTAGGATATCAAAGGAAGTTAGTAACTAATTATACAAGATTAATATAATTATGTTTTATGAGACTTTCATGATTTCAATTTTATGTACTGTCACACCCCGACCATGGATGCCTATTGTTTTTATTCTTTTCTCGGTCCCACGACTTTGGACAGAGTTGGGTTTGGGTCCGGATTTAAATTTTTGAAGCTTTTTTGTTTTTCAGTGGGTCTCAGACCAGTGCGCAGTCACCGCACTGCTAGCAGTCATCGTGCTTTCGGTCTGGGTAGGTGCACGATCTCTGTACCGCTAGCACCGATTGTGCGCTCGTTCCTGAAGACTGCGCAGTTGACCGACTACAATAATAATAATAATAATAATTATTAATATTGTTATTATTATTATTGGATTATTATTATTGTTAATATTATTAATATGATTATTATATATTAATAATAATATTAGTATTATTGTTATTTTTATTTATTTACTTTTTTTATTTTATTTCATCTTTCTTCTTTATTCTTTTATTTTTCATCTTTCTTCTTTCCTTTTTTTCCACGCGCTTGTCCCTTCCGCTTTCCCTCCACCTTGTCCCTATGTGTTGCACATGACCAGGCCGAGGTCTTCCCCCGGGTTTCCCCTCTCCCTCGCACTTCATCCGGCAGGGCGTCCGCCCCCTGTGATCTCACCCCAGTCGCGCGCTCAGCCCACCAGCAGCTGCCATTCCTCTTACGCGGTTCTCCTTATCCAGCAGCCTACCTCATTGGCCTCATCTACTCCCTGCTCAGTGCACGTAGCTAGCGGCCCATGCGTAGGCCCTGAATTTCTCCTCCTGTAGCCCGATCAGCCCTCCTGCCTCTCCCCCCTCCTTTTAGTCCAGCAGCCCACCGCTTCTCTACCTCCTCCTACTTTCTCCTCACCGCATGGACCTTGTGCTCCTCTCTCCCTATCCTGCTCTTTTCCCAGCACCTCGCCCAAGTCCCCTCCTACAGATCACGAGCCATCCACTGGATTCTTGTACGCGGCACCCGACCACCTCGGCTCCCCCGCACCCTGCTCCGCCCGGCGAACCCCCTGCGTGCTTCGACTCCCCCACACCCTACTCCGCCTACTAGAAACAGCATCTGACCACCACCGCACTCCATCGGAAGCGCCACCCTCCAGGCCTGCATGCTGTCTCCCCCGCCTGCTCGACCTCTAGCGGACTTCTGCCTCCCGATCTGGCGCCCTCCTGTTGGCCAGAGCCCCTCGCCGCATGCCTCACCTTGCGCTCCTCCAGCCCTGCGCTGCTCTAGCTCTACACCACCCTCCCAGCTGTATTTCTAGCCGCCGCGCCCTTGCGCACCCCATACCTGCCTTGTCCGGACATTTCCACCACACCCCATGCGAGCCTCTCGCCGGTGCACCCTCTGCTGGCCGGCACGACTCCATCTGGTGCGACCGCCCTGTGTCGGCATCATACCCCCCCTATCCGCTCCGTTATCTACCTCCCCTTCTGGTCACCATAGCCCTCATTTTCTATCCTCGCCGGCCCGCTCTCCACCTCGGGCTACCCCGCACCCTTCGACCGCCGTCTCTGACTGGCGGGACCTCTTCTCAGCCGCCACACAACTCCGACCAGCTGGTACCCTCCTGTCGCGTGCCTTCCGACCTGTCGCATGCCCTCCGACTGGTCGCAAACCCTTCCCGGCCGAACTTCCCCCTACCGGTGAGTTTTCTAGTGCCTTGCAGCCCCTCTCTAACCTCGCAGGGTGGAACGACCAGCTCCGTCAACTCCCATGTCACCAGCAGCATGCCTGGTTCGTAATTGGGCGCCCGACGAACTCCGCTGCCGAAGGCGAGTGATTTGAGCTCACCCCATTGTGCCTGCTCCATTGTTGATGTGAGTTTTGAACTATTTATTCATTTGTATCTTTTGAAAATTTGTAATTATGGGTTTTTATTGTTTTATGATTGCTATGGCATGTTGGCAGAGAAAGTCAGCGATACCACGGTTAACTAGTTGCGCATGCTTGTGCGCCTGTGCGAGGTGTGCCACGTCGTCGTACCCGAGCTGCAAGTCGAGGTAGGTCCCTCACTGCACTCACCTTTAAATTTAGAATTTATTAATTTCTTGATGTTTTATTAATTTTAATAAATAGAAAATAATATAAGATTATTAATTTTTAAATTATTATTTGGTGTAAAAAGAGCCGTTTATTTTATACACAACTCTTGAAATATTTTCTTGACGAGCAGACACCCAGTAGTGAAAGAATGCTAGTTTGTCCTTTAAAAATAATTCACGAAATTTCAAATGTGTTTTTGGTTTTAAAGATAAATGGTTTCGTCTAAACAAGCATTTCGGGTTTTCTTGAGAAACGTGGTTTTTCTTTAAAGTTGGTGAAGTCTCGTTTGGCACTTTAATGAAATAAATTATTTTGGAAAAAATAACTTTGGGGTTACTAAGAGGTGATCTTTGGTGTGTGTTGATTGTGTGAGTTGTGTGTGATATTTGTGCATCGTGACTGATTGATTTACATTGTGGAAACGCCCCTTTTTATTGTATGTGTTGACATGGGAACCTGGAATAGTGAGTGAATCTTCTTAGAACGATTGCTGCACTAGTTTAGATTACGCATTGGCTAGTGGCCCCATAGTAGGGGAATACTAAGTTATTACTGCTATGGGGATTGGGCCCCTTGGTTAGGCCATGTAGGGCTATGCCAAGCGTTAGGGCATTATGACGTCATCGAGTTAGGGCATGCCTTCAGGATGTGTCACATGTATATTACGTTCTGGATTGTTCCCGATCTCCTATGTTTGACCAATGTTTCTATTATTGTTTATTTGTATGTGGTGGACGGTTGAGAGGTCTAGTCCAGTAGCTGGTACCTATGTGCCACTTTTTCCATTTCCCTTAGTGTGTATTGTATGTTGTGTGGTTTTACTTTTTGGCTAATAACTGAAGTTTGGATTTCTAAATGGTTCGCAGAAAATGTTTTAAAAAGAAATATACCAATTCCTTTCAAACATTAGAATTTTTTTTTAAATTAAAAAGGGAAATGGACTGATACTTGTTTTAGAAATGAAATTGTGTGTGTGTAAAAAACAATATTTTATATATTTAGTTGAAACCTGGAATTAATAAATTTATTTATTTAAAGGTAGTGCATTGGGAATAGTTTATTAGGAATGCCAACTGAGTTTTATTACTCAAGCCTATAGTTCTTTTCTGTTGGGTGCGTTCACCTTGGGAGACGTTTGGTCATGAGTTGGAGAATGACACGCGAGGTCACACGGAGATAGTGGTTGTCTCTTTCAGTTAGTTTTATTTTCTTTTGTTCTTGTAAGTTACTTTACTCTATTTATTTATTTTGCGTTTCTCTGTTTATTTTTTGCTGCATTATTTATTTATTTTTTACTGGGTGAAATCATTCCCACAGCCTCTGTTGATGCCCTGACGCTTGTCGCCAGCCCGGGAGGATCCGGAATGCCTCTTAGGCCATGTCGAATACCGGATCGGGTGACCAGTTCATGGTCGAACCGAGGTGGTTCATGACAAAATGGTATCAGAGGAGGTTGGCTCTTATCGGGCCTCGCTTTTCAGAGTTCCCTTTGTTATTTATGATGTCTGGCAGAAAGAGATTAGGACCATCAGGGCTCAGGAGGTAGGTTACGGGTTGGTGCCTGATCACCACCGCTCGTGACAAGACCTAAGTTACCAGGGTTATTCCGGGAATTGAGTCTTTTGCCTTAGGTCGTTTTGGATTGAGGAATGACAATGGGGGGAAAATTAGTTCACTTTGCAGCTTCACATGAGGTGGTTAGCCATGTGAAGTCCAAGTGTCTGGCTCGAGGTCCTCTTAGTGTTATGCTTTACTTGGGGATGACTTACCACCATGTTGCTGGGTCAGACATATGCACTAGTTCCTCATTCCAGTGGGTTATTAATACTTGTGTTTTGTTTTAATCTCGGTTGATTTGAGTGCGTTAAAATTGAAATTGGTTTTGAAATGGAAAAGTGTTTCTTCCAAATTGTTTTTGAAATTACTAAAGTGGGTTTTTAAAGAGAAGGTGAATCAATTTGAAAAAACTTGGTATGAGTTTGGATTTGGAAAGGAAATGAAGTGTTTGAACCTTGTCACTCCTTATAGAGGGTCACACGTGTGTGGGTATGTGTAGAAAGTGCGTGGAGGCACTTGTTCACAGAAGATGTGAGCGGGATTGAATAAACACACATGTGATGGTTCATAAGGTTCCATAGGTGAGTTTTTTTTTAAATTTTAAAGAAATAACGGTTTTGGAAAAGTGTTTTCTATTTGTGTTGTATATGTTTGGATTATGGGCCAATTTCCCTTAGCTTGTGTTGTTGCTTTGATTGGGTTTTGGCTTGATGCCTATTTCAATGGTGTTTTTCGTGTTATTATGAGTATGCCGCCCAGAAATCCTCCTAAAGTTGTCAATGAGTTATGCTTAGTTCTCAGTTCCTTTGGTGTGTTACTTGTTTATTGAGGTAGTCGAAGTCTGTTAGAGGTAGTTGTATTGTTTTGAAAGATAGTGTGTCTTCGGGTTGTTGGGAACTCCCATGGTAGTTAAGGTTTGTACCGCCCTATAGTTATTTGAGGGTTCAGTTTTGGGTTAGTAAAGATGAAATGTCTCATCGTCGTTAGAGTTTTGGGTGCGATTAACAGTGGTCAAATTTTGTGAAGGTTCCCCACCTGACAAGGAGTGTGGGCCAGTGGAAGCTGTCTCCAAGAAATCATCCTCGTCGGTACCGGCTCCTAGTTCGCCGAACCGCTCTCTAGATAATGTCTTCAGCTTTGGAATGGAAATATCCAAAATTTCCCTTGTTCTATTCTCATCACTGTCGTAAACTCATCCTTATTATGGTGGTGTGATTAGCTCATTCCCCCATAATCTAGGAGGTCTTATCTTCTCTCAGTGTGGTTCATAAGTTGTTTGGTCTCTCTGAATGGCGTGGGCCAGTGAATAAACGGACCTGTTCTGATTTTGATTTGGTCTCAGGAGTGTTCGTTAGGGAGGTGTTCATTTCATGAAATTGATTGGAGGTGTTGAGTGAATTTCTCATCCTCAAGTTGCTGGATTGTTCTGTAGCAAGATTTTCATCAAGTCTCAGGTGTGTTTTTCGGTACATGTGGGGAAAATGAATGAGTTTGGTTTGAGAGTTCCCGTGTTCCCCCCCATGGGGGGGGGGTGTTCGGGTTTAAAGGGGTTTTTCATTAGTAAATTCTTGTGGTGGGGAGAACCCTCTCATGTTCTCCCCTCAATCTCGGGTAGTGGATTTCCTTGAATTGGTCGGGTGTGACGTTTGTTTAGAATGGTCACCCCGAAGTTCTCGGTTCTCTATGATTTAGTCTAGGAATGACCTCAAGTTGTGTCAATTATTGGCTTGGTGACTTTCTGGGGGGCAGAAAGTTTCTGTGGTGGGGAGAATTGTCACACCCCGACCACGGACGCCTGTTGTTTTTATTCTTTTCTCGGTCCCGCGACTTTGGACATAGTTGGGTTTGGGTACAGATTTAAATTTTTGTAGCTTTTTTATTTCGGTGGGTCTCAGACCAGTGCGCAGTCACCACACTGCTAGCAGTCATGGTGCTTTCAGTCTGGTTAGGTGCACGATCTCCGCACCGCTAGCGCCAATCATGCGCTCGGTCCCGAAGACTGCGCAGTTGACCGATTATTATAATAATTATTATTGTTATTATTAATATTGTTATTATTATTATTGGATTATTATTATTATTAATATTCTTATTATGTATTAATAATAATATTAGTATTATTGTTATTTTTATTTATTTACTTTATTTTATTTTATTTTATTTCATTTTTCTTCTTTATTTTTTTCTTTTCCCTCTTTATTCTTTCCTTTTTTTCCACGCACTTGTACCTTCTGCTTTCCCTCCCCCTTGTCCCCATGTGCTGTGCACGACCAGGCTGAGGTCTTCCCCCGGGTCTCCCCTCTCCCTCGCGCTTCTTCCGACAGGGCGTCTTCCCTGTGTGATCTCACCCCAGCCCTGCTCTCAGCCCGCCAGTAGCCACCATTCCTCCTGCCCAGTTCTCCTTCTCCAGAAGCCGAACCCGCCAACCTCATCTGCTCGCTACTCAGCGCGTGTAGATAGCAGCCCATGCACAAGCCCCGACTTTCTCCTCCTGTAGCCCGATCATCCCTCCTGCCTCTCCCCACTACTTTCAGTCCAGTAGCCCGCCGCTGCTCCTCCTCCTCCTCCTTTCTCCTCACTGCATGCCCTTTGCGCTCCTCTATAGATATCATGCCCATCGCCCAACACCTCGCCCAATTCCCCTTCTACAGATCATGATCCATCCCCTGGATTATTGTACGCGGCACTCGACCACCACAGCTCCCCCGCACCCTACTCCGCCCAGAGAACCCCCTGCATGCTTCGGCGCCCCCTCACCTTGCTCTTCCTGCTAGAAGTATTAGCCGACCACCACCGTGCTCTAGAGGAAGTGCCGCCCTCCAGGCCTGTGTGCCGTCTACCCCACCTGCTCGACCTCCAGCGGACTTCTGCCTCCCGATCTGGCGCCCTCCTGTTGGCCAGGGCCCCTCGCCGCATGCCTCACCTTGCGCTCCTGCTGACCTGCACTGCTCTAGCGTTACACCACCCTCCCAGCTGCGTTTCCAGCCACCACACCCCTGCGCACCCCGTCCCTGCCTTGTTCGGCTATTTTTTCCATACCCCATGCGAGCCTCTCACCGGTGCACCCTCCACTGGCCGACACGACTCCCTCCGGTGCGATCGCCCTGTGCCGGCAACACACCCCCCTATCCGATCCGCTATCCTCCTCCCATTCCAGTCACCAAAACCCTCCTTTTATGTCCTCGCCAGACCGCTTTCCACCTCAGGCTACCCAACACGCTTTGACCGCCATCTTTGACTGGCAGGACCTCTTCTCAGCCGCCACACAACTCCAACCAGCTGGTACCCTCCGGTTGCGTGCCTTCCGACCCGTCGCGTGCCCTCCGACTGGTCGCAAACCCTTCCCGGCCTCCCTTACCCATACCGGTAACTTTTCCAGTGCCCTGCATCCCCTCGCTAACCTTATAGGGTGGAACGACCAGCTCCGTTCGACTCCCATGTCACCAGCCGCGCACCTGGTTCGTAATTGGGCGTGCGACGAATGCCACCGCTGAAGGCGAGCGGTTTGAGCTCACCCCATTGCGCCTGCTCCATTGTTGAGGTGAGTTTCGCACTATTTATTCATTTGTATCTTTCGAAATCTGTGCTTATGGGTTTTTATTGTTTTATGATTTCTACGACATGTTGGTAGAGAAAGTCAGCGATACCACGATTAACCAGTTGCACATGCTTGTGCGCCTGTGCGAGGCGTGCCACGTCGTCGTACCCAAGCTACAAGTCGAGGTAGGTCCCCCACTACACTCACCTTTAAATTTAGAATTTTGTTAATTTCTTGATGTTTTATTAATTTTGATAAATATAAAATAATATAAGATAATTAATTTTTAAATGATTATTTGGTGTAAAAAATCCGTTTATTTTATACACGACTCTTGAAATATTTTCTTGACGAGCGGATACCTAGTAGTGAAAGAATGCTAGTTTGGCCTTTAAACATAATTTACAGAATTTCAAATGTGGTTATAGTTTTAAAGATAAATGGTTTCTTCTGAATAAGCATTTCTGCTTTTCTTGAGAAACGTGGGGTTTCTTTAAAGTTGGTGAAGGCCCATTTGGCACTTTAATGAAATAAATTATTTTGAAAAAACTCACTTTGAGGTTACTAAGGGGTGATCTTTGGTTTCTGTTGATTTCATGAGTTGTGTGTGATATTTGTGCATCTTGACTGATTGATTTACAATATGGACACGCCCCTTTTTATTGTATGTGTTTACATGAGAACCTGGCATAGTGAGTGAATCTTCTGAGAACGATTGCTGCACTAGTTTAGATTATGCACTGGATAGTGGCCCCATAGTAGGGGAATACTGAGTTATTGCTGCTATGGGGATTGGGCCCCTTGGTTAGGCCATGTACGGATATGCCGAGCGTTAGGGCGTTATGACGTCATCGAGTTTGGGCATGCCTTCAGGATGAGTCACATGTATAGTACATTCTGGATTTTTCACGATCTCCTAGGTTTGAACCATGTTTCTATTATTGTTTATTTGTATGTGGTGGATGGTTGAGAGGTCTAGTTCGGTAGCTGGCCCCTATGTGCCACTTTTTGCATTGCCCTTAGTGTGTATTGCATGTTGTGTGGTTTTACGTTTTGGCTAATAACTGAAGTTTGGATTTCTAAATGGTTCGCAGAAAATGTTTTAAAAAGAAATATACCTATTCCTTTCAAACATTAAAAAAAATTGTTTTTAAATTAAAAAGGGCAATGGACTGATACTTGTTTTAGAAATAAAAGTGTGTGTGTGTGAAAAACAATATTTTGTATATTTAGTTCAAACCTGAAATTAGTAAATTTATTTATTTAAAGGTAGTGCATTGAGAATAGTTTTTTGGGCATGCCTACTGAGTTTTAATACTCATTCCTATAGTTCTTTTATGTTTTTAGTGTTTGTGCATGCTACAGATTGGGTGAATTCGACTTAGGATACGTTTTTTCGTGAGTTAGAGAGTGACCCGTGAGGCCACATGGAGATAGTGGTTGTCTCTTTCGGTTAGTTTTATTTTCTTTTGTTCTTGTTAGTTACTTTACTCTGTTTATTTATTTTGAATTGCTCTGTTTATTTTCTACTGCTTTATTTATTTATTTTTTACTAGGAGAAATCATTCCCATAGCCTCTGTTGATGCCCTGGTGCTTGTCGCCAGCCCGGGAGGATCGGGAACGCCTCTCGGGCCATGTCGCGGACCGACTCGGGTGACCAGTTCAGGGTCGAACCGAGTTGGTTCGTGACATGTACCTAGTCTTTCAAAGACACTAGAATTTACGATCCTCAGTTTGTATTTGATGGTTAATTATTGTTAAAATCATGTAATAATATGTGTAAATAGTTAGGTTCTCTATAGTTGGTATTAGATAATGATATTGTAATTTTTTGATATTGTAATTCTATCACTCTAGATAACCTAGGTTGGAACTTAGGGAATCACATGATAGTATATACATTTCATTTATGTTTTTACTCTTATATGTTCAAAGTTGAGTTTTGATATGATTATTAGTTAAATATTCAATCCCTCCTAATTGTAATTTCTTTTTCATAGTTAATGGATTGAAATAGGAGAACTCGTTCCAACAATAAATGTGATATACAATGTGCTGATTTCCCTAATGAAATGAAGAATTTGATGGGAACATGAGCTCAAAATTTCATGAAATTACTATCACAAGTGGCTCAAGTTATGAATAATAACTTTAATCGTGTGGAACATCCTCCCTATCTTAAGAAATAGCAAGTTGATTTTTAATTCATTATAAGAAATGACCTCCTATATTTAATGGATATTCTGATCCCCTCACCACATAAGAATGGATTAAGTCAATTGAAAAGATATAATCTATCCTCTAGTGATCAGAAGAATAGAAATTCATGCTGACAATTTATCGATTTTATAGGGAAGCTAATTAGTGGTGGAAATTGATCAAAAACAAAAAGTCTAAGTAGGAAATTGATTCCATGGATTGGGAAGCATTCCAGAAAATATTTTTCAATAAATATTTTCCCCAAACTCTCCATCTTAAGATGGAAAGGGAGTTTCTTAGACTGAAGCAAAAGGAATATGAGTCTATCAGGGCATACATGGAATAATTTAAATTTTTTTCATGATATGCCTTTGGATTTTTCATGAACATGAAAATAAATGTGGATCACTTCTTTAGTGAACTAAATCCGAGTGTACAAAAAGTGTTGGAAATTTGAGACTTTAACAACTATGAAGAGATTGATCATTATGGACTTAAGGTTGAGATGTAGATCAGATACTATTAGTGGTATCATGGTACCAAAGATAAAAATAAGAAAATGGAGTTTAATATGGGAGAATCAATAGATAAATTCCATAAAGTAAAGAAAACAAATATCCTACATGTCAAAAGTGTGGGAATAAGAATCCTAGGAATTGTTTAAAGGGAACCAGAAGATTCTTCAAATGTTGAAGAGAGGGGAGTCAACCTAATTATTTACAAAGTGATATGAAGAAGCCCACAAATCTGGAAGAAAGGAAGGTTCAGATCAACACCCATCCTATAGTGCAGTGCTTTAACTACAAGGAACATGATAATTTTAGATCCAATGCCCTAATATTATGGTTTTTAGAGGAAATCAACAACAAAAACCTCTAACACTACAAGGAAGGGAATATTATATCACTACTGCTAAGGAAAATCCAAAAAATGATGTGTTTATAGGCATGCTGGTTATTCATTCAATAATAGAGAACATACTTTTGGATTCTCGTTCTACGCATTCTTTTATATCTTGTATGTTTTTTATAAATAGTCAAAAACCACCTCAAAATATGGAGTTTGAGTTATTTGTGAGAATAAAAAATGGGGAAATTATTTCATCCAAAGTATATAACTGCTCCCTAGTTAATTTTTGTGGGTTGGAAATTCTATAAAATCTTGTGTTACTTACTTTTGTTGAGTTTGATGCTATATTGGGCATGGATTGACTATATTTATACAAGGCTAATACCAACTGTCGGGAAGGGGAGATCACTCTTTAAATCCCAAGGCATCCTAAAATTCTATATAAATGTAAGGATGAGGATTAATCTCTTTAAAAATAATTGTATCAACTATGGATACTACTGCCTTATGATCAAGTATATCAAGCTCAAATGATTGACACAAAGGAGATAATCATGTTTGAAGACATAGACATTGTGTAGGACTATACTGATGTGTTTCCTGAATAATTTCTTGGTCTTTCTCCCGACCAATAGGTTGAGTTCTCAATTGAACTTATTCTTGTATCCATACCTATATAAAATAATCCTTATAGAATTTTCAAAATTGAGTTGAAAGAACTAAAAAAGCAGTTATAATAGAATCTAGAGAGGGGTTTCATACAACCAAGTGCTTCACCATAGGGTGCACTAGTCCTCTTCATCATGAAGAAATCTTGATCAATGTGAATTTGTATTTATTATCATGAGCTCAAAAGAAACAATAAATAACAAGTATCCCCTTACATGGGTAGATGGAATTTTCAATTAGCTACGTGAGGCCAATTATTTCTCTAAGGTAGACCTTCAGTCAGGATATCACCAATTAAAGGTGAGGAAGGAAGATATTCCCATGATTGCCTTTAAAATGATGTATAGACACTATGAGTTCATAGTGATTCCCTTCAGGATAACTAATTCTCTCGCAATATTAATGGAATTAAGGAATAGGGTATTTAGATATTACTTATAAAAATTTATGGATGTATTTATAGATGATATTATAATATACTCAGATAGTAAGGAGAAACATGAGGATCATTTGAATACTATTCTAAAAAAATTGTTATGGGAGAAAATTTATGAAAATTATAGTAAATGTGATTTATGGATGGAGGAACTATCATTCCTAGGGCATGTTATCAATTAAAAAGAAATATCTATGGATCCTTTCAAGAAAAATGCAATCAAATAGTTCCCCAAACCAACATCTGTAATGGATATCCATAGCTTTCTGGGCTTAGCTGGGTAATACCGAAATTTTGTGAGAAATTTATCAAGATTATATTACCCACTAATTAAGTTAACATGGAATGGGGTAAAGTATTTTTTGGATGAAATAATGTGTTTAATGATTCAAGGATCTTAAGAAGAGGAAAATCAATGCACCTGTACTCACACTTCCAATAATTGAAGAAGGTTTTATGATATATAGTGATGTTTCAAAGAAAGTATTAGGTTGGGTAATCATTCAGAATGATAAAGTGATAACCTACGTCTCAAGGTATTTGAATATCTATGAGAAAAACTACTCGATACATTATTTCTAGGTAGTGGCTATGTTTTTTTCCTTGAATATCTAGCAGTACTACCTCTATGGTGAGAAGTGTGACATATATACTAATCAAAAGAGTCTAAAATATATTTTCACATATAAGGAAATCAACATGAATCAAAGAGGATGGTTAGAGATAATCAAGTACTATGATTTCTCTATTCAAAACCATCTAAGAAAGGAAAACAAGGTATCTGATGCTCTTAGAAGAAAATAACCTACTACCTTATCCATGATGAAGATTGAGAAAGACCCCATATTCATGGATATGCAAAGGATGGATTTGGAAATCGTAATGGAATTGAATACATCATATCTTTCCCAAATGATATTCTAAGCACCCATCAATGAGAATATCAATGAATAAAAAACGGATGGTCTGGAGCTAAAAAATAATGTAAAGGTGGTAAAGGAATGGACGGTACAAGAGTTCCACATCGATGATGATGGTGTGATTAAGTATGGAATATGGATTTGTATGACTTCATCACATGAGATAAATGAGCTATTGGATAAAACACATAGCTAATATTTCTCTATCCGTCATGGAAGTACCAAGATGTACAAAAATCTTAGAGAGCTCTTATGGGGGATAATTTAAAGAAGGATATTGAAGAGTATATCCCAAGGTGTTTGGTATGTCATCAAGTTAAAGTAAAGTGATAGAAGTCCAAATGTATGATGCAACCATTCCCTATATCCACATAGAAATGAGATAATGTAACTATAGACCATTTCATTGGTCTCCTAAAAACATGTAAAAGAAATAATATGATATGGGTTGTGGTGGATCAACTCACCAAGACTGCCGAATTTATCATTATTCAAGAAGATATTTCTCTTGAACAACTTGCCAAGATATATGCGAAGGAAGTGGTGAGGCTGCATGAGGTTCCACTTTCAATCATCTCTGATCACGCTGTAATGTCCACATCTAAATTCTAGAGATGTATTAAACATGATTTCAGTACTGAATTGAATTTTAGCATGGGCTATCACCTCCAAAATGATGTCCAATCTGAAAAGACTATTTAGAAACCTGAGGACATGCTGAGAAATAGCTCAATGGAATTCAAAGGAGAATAGAATCAATATCTACCATTGGTTGAGTGATCATACAAAAACAGATTACACTCGAGTATTCAGATGTAACTATATGAAACTCTGTATGGAAAGTGATGTATAAATTTAACTTGTTGGGATTAAGTTCAAAATAAAAAGTTATTTGGACCTGATTTTGTGAAAGAGATGATAGAGAAGGTTCAATCCATAAAAAAACATATCAAAGATGCTAATAGTCAAAAAAATATCTATTTTGAAAATCTTCATAGGGTCTTAGAGCATGAGGTTGGATACAAAATCTTCTTTCAAATATCACAATAGAATAGATTCATGCAGTTTGGAAATAAAGGGAAGCTTAACCCAATTTACATTTCCTCCTTTGAGATCCTTGATCGCATAGGAGCAGTGGCCTATCATCTTTTACTTCCCCCAAATATGGACCAAGTTCATGAATCATTCCAAGAATCTATTCTAATGAAGTACATACATTAACCCCTCACATGTACTAAATACAAAGGTGGTAAAATTGGAGATCAACATCTCATATGAAGAGTAGCCAATAAATATCTTGGACCATAGAGATAGAGTCCTATGAAATAAGATGACTCATCTTGTCAAAGTGTTATAGAGGAATCATAAGTATGAAGAGGTGACATGGGAACTAGAGGAAGCAATGAAGGATAAATACCCTCACCTGTTTTTACCTGTGTATGTAAAACAAAAATTTGAGGGTGAAATTTCATAAGGGGGAAGAATGTAATGGACTAAAATTTTATTAATAAAATTTCCCTTCTTATAATTATGTTAGATAGTAAAAAACACATACATCACATATATAACCCAATAAAAACATTACTCTCATAAATGAATAATGAAATATGTGGTATTTATAGAAATTAATGAACCCATACTGATGGAATAGTAATCTGACTGATGGAATAGTAATATGACTATTAATAATAGAAAACTGACCAATAAAATAGTAACCTCACTTATTAAATTATAAATAAAAATTAGGCATCTAATAAAATTTTAATAAATAAAATATATGTTTAATAGATTCTGAATTAAACTATTAATGAATCTAATTTGATTATCCAATACATTAAGTGAAAGTGTAGAACACCTTCGAACATATGGTAATAGATCTCATTGAACCTCCTAATTACCTTTAGGATACATGTTTTCTCTCTTAACACTAATGTATTTATTCATTCTTATTATGTAATTCTGAATTCTATTTATATTTTCCAAACTTATATATCCATATCAATTAATCCATCTTTTAGGGGGAAATACATATTTTATAAGGTTCCCCTTTCAATTCCTCCTGATAAGTAAGCCCGTTGAAAAGGAACTTCTCTAATTTCATACCCAGTTTCTTGTACACTCCACAATATATTTTAATACAATAAAATAAATCATTTAAACATGAAAAAATAACTTAGTTAATTTATGGTTTTATACAGAAATTTTCCTTTTTTCTTATTAGAATCCTATTTATCATTTTCACTTTAATTTCACTAAAGTGCCTCATTCCTAAAGTTTCTTAAGTAATATTTTACATTTTCTCACTTGTTTGACATCATTTATCGTGATATATTCCTATTTTCCCTTTTTAATGTCTATGTAGTATTTAAATACACTCTTTCATGGACACCATTATGATATGCCTATTGTTATGCCTTATGACAAGATTACGATACCCATTTCTCTCTATGGGTAACCCTTATGTTTATCCCTTATGTTTGATTCTTCATGTGGAACACATATTCACGAACATGTAATTATGGCTGCTCCTAGATAATACTCCAATTCATTGGGTAATTTTTAGTCTCATGAGAATTCATGTATGGGATTAGGGAGTAAGCCTAATCCATTATGGGACTTTTTCCACCATGTGATATAGTCTTGAAAGTTAGTCCTGACTCATTTTTATGTTATGTTGTATGTTTCTATGACATTATGATGTTTCCATAATCATATGATTCCATGTTCTATATGCTATGATTCCATAAGATTATTCATGTGTCATACCTTTTATGTTATCATGTTATGTCTTCTAACCCATGTGCTATGATTTATTTCTATGTTTATCCCATTACTGAGATTTTTAGATCAGCCCTTTTGTCTACGTTTACCCCATATTATTCTATGTATATGTAGAGGAGGGATCGAGGTTGAGGGGAAATCATCATGGAGGGGAGGGGGGATCGGGGCTGAAGGGCTGTTGCTGTCGGGAGCCGAGGGTCGGGGAGTGGGGGGATTAGGGCTGGTAAGGGTGTTTTCCATCACGGTTTGGGGAGAGGGGGAGGTATCAGTGGGGGGGATATCTGATACAATTAAAATATTTAGGGGTATTTTAAACAAAATTACAGCTAAATATTAAAATAAAAAATATACAGCAGCAATTATATTAAATTGATGCTCTATTATAAATTATATTTAATACAATTTATTTAGTAGTGGTTCTAATTACCACCACTAATTGACCACTGTTAAAACATCATTTTTAGTGGTAAGGGGTTACTTTAGTCTTTTGTTTCTTTTCATTCATATGATTTGGAAGTACATCAATTTATCTTAGAGGATGTTTTTGTCATTACTCATTTAAATTTTCCAACATATAATGATATGTGTTGACTTAAAACAAAATCAGTTAAATAAGTGGACAAAAGTTCATTTTCAATAAGTAATATGGAAACACTTTGGATGTGTCTAAGAAATTTTTTTGAAACCTGTTTATGAAAACTAATATAAAAAATAAGACACACTTAATGGAATCAAATCAGTTTTTCAATAATAAAAATCAAGAAACACCAATTATCACAAGTGATGACTGTTATATGTGGTTTTCAATAACTAATGTCAGGCAACATCATATACATTAAAATTTATCACAAATAGTAATTTCTATATGTATTTTTCAATAAGTGGTATAAACAGTTTTTCAACTCAAAAGTGTTATAAGAGGTTTTAAATAAATAATTTCAAACAAAGCTTTATAAATTATAATTTATGACAAATAATAAGTGGTATAAGTGTTTTTCAATAAGTGGTATAAGTAGTTTTTGAACTAACAAGTGTTATAAGTAGTTTTCAAGGAGATATGCCAAATATAGCCTTATTCATTAACATTTATCACAAATACTAAGTGGTAAAAGAAAATTTCAGTAAGTAACATCAACTAGAGATGTGAAAATTAACATTTATCACACATAACAAGTTTTATAAGTTGTTTTCAATGATTTTTTTCCAACACATCCCAAGTAATTTGAAATATTCCTTAGAAACAGAAGGTTCTACTAATGGTAATTGTAAGTGTGTATGTTTATGATAATTATTATGCTTATGGATATACTTTAACAGACACACAACTTAGAATTCACATGGATTATGCTTCAACCTATGTCTACACACTACTATAAAACATGTCTTTAACAGCGTTGACCTTTATCAGCGCTAGCAAAAAGGGCTGATAAAGGTTACCTTTTATGAGTGCTTTTTTAGCACTGGTAAAGGGAACCCTTTATCAGCTCTTTTTTTAGTACTGATAAAGGTAACCTTTATTAATTCTTTTTATCACTCATAAAGGGTACCCTTTATTAGTGCTTTTTTAGCACAGATAAAGGATACCCTTTATCAGCACCTTTTTTAGCACTGATAAAGTGTAACCTTTATCAATGATTTATTTTTAGTGACCATAAAGGGATCCTTTATCAGCACTCTTTTAGAACTGATAAAGGTTTGAATAAATTGAAATAATTGGATAAATAAAAAATAAAAATGAGTTTGTTAAAAAAAATATTTATTTTTTTATTAATTAAATAATTATTGATAAAAATGAATAAATTGATTATTCTATATATAAATTATAATAACTAAAAAATAGTTTATATTAATTATATATATATATATATGGAAAATGAACATTAAACAAATAAAAATTAAAAATAATTTAACTGAGAAAAATATTATATTTTTTATTAATTAAATAATTATTAATAATGTTAATAGATATTATATTATATATATATATGAATTTATATATATATGATTAATATAATATAAAATATTTATTCTTTACATTAAATAGTGATATATTTAGTGAATAATGGTTTATAATTAAAAATTAATATGAATTAAAAAAGCTGACGAATTGCATCGAGTAATGGGCATAATTGAATATTATTTTATTTTTCAATTTAACATAGATGAAATGTGTGTTATATTGATTTCACATATACATAATTAATGCATTTTTATATACAAAGTACAAATATAAATATTTTTCATAATTAATGAAATCTTATTTAGAAACACATACACCAAATATTTGTATAATTTATTCAAAATTTAGTATTTATTTTTGAATATCATTTTAACTTGATACATTTAATATATCATATCTTTAATTGTGGTAGATTTAATTTAATTTGTTAAATTTTATTACAATTAGGTATTAGTTCTTTTTTCATATGATTTAATTTTTTAATTTTATAGGAAATTCTTCAATTTTTATTATTTATTATATATGTATTTGTTTACTATGTTTTCATATTTTCAATATTTATTCATCTTTATTTTAATATCTATCCATATTTTTTTAATAATTTACATTTAATTAATAAAACTTTTCCATTTTTTCAATATTGTTAAAGTGTACTCATTTTTATCTATTCAATTTCACTCATTTTTAAGATGCATGCACTTAATATTAAATATTCATTAATAATGTTAAAAATATATGTGTAAAAAAATATTCATAAATAAATATATTTATAAATTCAAAATTTCTATATTTATACATTTATATATTTATAATTATAAATAAATAAATTATTTTTTTAAAAGAATGTAATGTCCTAGAATTTTTGTATAATTTTTTTAATTATATGAAATTATTTCAAGACCGCGAAATTTG
This sequence comes from Viscum album, assembly GCA_963277665.1. Classification (NCBI taxonomy): domain Eukaryota; kingdom Viridiplantae; phylum Streptophyta; class Magnoliopsida; order Santalales; family Viscaceae; genus Viscum; species Viscum album. The sequence continues at coordinate 936,135,223 of OY728161.1, forward strand.
ACGACACATGATTCTGAGGCCTGGAGTACCCAAAATGATATGTCAAAAAAAGTTTAGCTTTAATTATCGGGAGTGAGGGATTTTCTGGAAAAAGTGGAATAAATCTTAAATGCGTTCCCATATCAGAAATTTGAGGGCACCATTGCGTTCATGATGGAGAGTTTACCCTAGGAGTGACCTAATTTTAGTGGGTGCAAACCTCCGGCGAGGAAACCCAAAAATGGCATAACCATAAATAAAATAATTAAATAAAATTATTTTATTTTTCAAATGTTGATAACTCATGAACAAAGGCTCATATTAGAAATCTGAGACCACTGATGAACTTATGAGGGTATGCTTTCCTTAGACAGATCCTAACATTGGCCGGCACAGGCCAATAGTGAAAGTTAGTTCTTGGCCATAAATAAAATAATTAATTAATAATTATTTTATTTCCAAATCCTTATAAATCCTAAACGGTAACTCAGATTGGAAATCTGGGAGTACCGTTGAGCTCGTGAGGGCCTGTTTTCGTTAGGTGGATCCTAAAATCGACTGACCCAGGTCTGGATGACTGTTAATAATTTTTTTTAACTTTTTTTAAGGTTCATTTAGTAAACGTGCGAGCGGGAATTTCTATCTTTTGAACCGGTGATCATATTGAAAATCCAAGGGCACCATTAAAATTGCACTGCCTTGATTTTCTTAGGAAAAGCTTAACTTCGACCGACAATGGTCGGATGAAAAAGTTAATTTTTGGACATTTTAAAAAAAAGATAACAAAATAACTCATGAGTTTTTGTATTCTCTTCCCACCAATGAGTGATGGATGGCAGGACCGAAGTGTAACATCGGGCATTAAATAAGAAACATTTAGTGGCTTGATCCTCTCATTGTGTAACCAAAACACTCTTGGTTTTATAGGTTCATTAATTAGGATTCATTAATGAATCATAATAATGAACTAATGTGGGGGTTAATTTCTTTTATTTAATAAAAACATTAGCATGAGATTTGGGAACTGCTAAGAGGAACCTCTGACGAAATGCCGATGATGTCATCCTCCAATGAAGAATGAAGTTTTGAAGATGACCGTTGAGGAATCGATTTGGAGGTCGATGCATGACAAATGACGAACGACAACGGATGCAGATCTTCTCCTTCTTGCGCAAGAGAACCCAACGTGTTCAAGGTAGGGGGTTTATGAGTTTAAATTTTCTCCTTTTCCATCCTTGGAAAATAAAATGAATATGGACCAATCGACTAACATGTTGATCCATATTTTTTATTTATTGCGGGATGTTATGCAGGGTTTCATTATGGGGTTTTTATTGATTTTTATTCTTCTCCATGTTTAAAATGCTACCGCAGATGGCGTGGTCCAATCCGAACAAATATCAGACCCTCCACCGATCTTGGTTTTGGTGTGTTCTTCATGGTAGACTGATAAACACAGTTAGAAGACAAAACAGAGGGCCACATAGTGAAGGCACAGTCTCGGGAGGCCCGTAGGCGCGCATGGGAATGAAATCGGACCCCAAAAGCTTCACCGGTGGCCTGCAGAAGCACCGATGATGTGGCACCACCAGTGGCGGCATAGTCGGTGACCGGTGACCGTGAGGAAGTAGAAGCGCCTAGAGGCATTGTAGCATACATGGAGGTGACCAACCATCTCCATCCATGTTGAAGGCGGGCAGCGCGCCGCGACTTCGGCCGCAGTGGTGGTGAAGTCGCGTCCACAGGTCTCACCCTAGACCGGTCCACCAGATCGGGAAGCTGGAGGGGTGGCGCTGCTGGTTGAAGACTCTAATGGACCAATTCCATTTGGGGGTGAGGGGGTGGGATAAGCAGCCTACTCGAGCAACTTGGCTGGAGCCTAACGACTTGCTCTAGCCGGTTGTTTCGGAAGACCGGGCGGTGCTCCGCGGGCTCCGCCATCTAGGAGAACCGACCCGCATGTATGCCGGGTTTCTGGGCAGAGAAGACCCGCTGGCTGGGCTGAACCCGTGATCTAGGCCTGACTCACCAACCGAGCCGGGCCTGGGAACCTGGTTGGACCCGCGGGTCAGGCCAGACCCCTACCGGACCCGACCGGTTCCGTTACACTAAATCAGGCGTATCTCGCAAACCATGAATCTGATTGATGCTCCGTCAGCGGCATTAGGACCCTTGGGATGATATAGTCCTTTTGAGATATTTCAATTGGATTTTTGAGAAATCTGGAGTATGACTGGGTTGGATCGAACTCAAATCCAACCGATCCCTTAGTACTAATATGCCTATAACTTACAGAAAAGGCGTCCGATTGACTTTCCATCTGTTGGGTTAGAACCCTTATGACAGGGTGGTACTTTAGGTTACTTATTACTGGGACTTATTTGTAGTTGAGGTATGACTGATTGCTTGAGGAGCCAAATCTATGGAACTTAAGCACACAAAGTGTGGGAATCCTGTGGCTGGCTGTCAAATAAAGAGAAACCCTTTGTGGAACGACATCAGAGCAACACTGTGTGAATCAATGAATTACAAACCTGTGTGGATAAGCAGTAGAGTGACCTGATGTGGACCATACTTAGAGTGTCCCATCATGGATCAATGAATTACTACCCTGTGTGGATCAACGACTTACGACCCTGTGTGGATCAGTAGTAGAGCGACCCGATGAGGACCAGCCTTAGAGCGGCCTGTCATGGATAATCAAATTATGACCATATGTGGATCATTGACTTATGACCCTATTTGGATCAGAAGTAGAACGAACCGACAAGGACCAACCTTAGAGCATCCCTTCATGGATTAACGACTTACGACCATGTGTGGATTGACGACTAATGACCCTGTGTGAATCAGTGACTTACGACCCACTATGGATCAGAAATAGAACGAATTATTCATGGTTTAGTAGTGGAATTTTTCAAAGGAATAAGATGATTTTGCTTTATGACTAATCATCATTATTCCCGTTCTTTAAGTTATATAACTTTTGTAAGCTATCTTTTACTTTGTGCTTTGGGATTGAGATCATGCTTTATGGTTTTACCTTCGTAGAATTCCAGGATATCTTAAGGGGTCTCAGGGTCCCTACTAGGTATTTTTATACTTACCCTAGAATGAGATTCCACCACACCTTCTTGTGTCTTGTGCAGATGATAGACAGCTTTGACCCGAGATTTGGGATCTAGGAGTAGACGGTGCACAGAGGTGACAGATTGACATAGAGAGCCACATTGATGAGCTGTACCTACCCTCCAGGTTGGATCCTTAGAGGATGACCTTGAGAGCTATTTTTCCTTTTCTTTGTACTTTATTTTAGTTGGGTTTGTGTACTGGCCCATTCTTCTTCAATTCACACATTTACTTTCAGTAGTTATACTATGTGGTTTGCTCTTTTTGTGTACCTGGTCTGTGTGTTTGTAGGTTTAAAGGCAACAACTTCCCATTTTTTTAGGGATATGACTTTCCGGTGATAGTCACTAACTCCTGGCCTATGGAAGGTGGGCTTGGGGTAGTCACAGCATAGGCCTTGTGGGATGAGTTATGACAAAGTGGTATCAAAAGCGGTCGGTTCTACTAAAATAACTATGAGTATTTATTTTCAATGGGGGCAATAGTGTTAAGTGTCTTGAGTTTGGATTTCAGTTTAGGGAGTCCAGCGTTGGTGCGGTGGCCAAAATATCCATACACTAAGATCCTAAATTCTATTTTATGACTCGGTACACAAAAACACTAGTTGCATGTGTTTTGAAAATGTTTTTTTCTCTCTCGATCTCTTTTGAGTCAGCTCACCAGGTATAACTTAATGACCCTGGTTCATCTTGATTCTCTTTCAAAATGCCTCCACGCAGATAGAGAGCTAGGATTCCAATGAGTGACCATGAGGATGGTCCACAGAGTGATGAGGCTTTAGTACAAGGACTGTTGCCCAAGATGGTACCTTTGGGAAGTGTCCCAGTTATACCACTGCCCGTTGGTTAGTAGTTATTATCGACACTATCAGTAGAGGACACATGTAGGCTCAGTGCCTTAAATGAGTTTTAGTGATATATACCCCTCAAGTTATGAGGAAAGCCCAACTCATAGGGGGCTATGTACTAGATTGAGGTGGTGACTGAGTTTCCATCTAGCCAGGGCACCATTAGATCAGATGGTGGTCCTAGTAGTAAGCATTTTACGTGGCTCAGCAGGGTGATGGTAGGGTTTATATTACCTATGTCTTATGATGAGGTGAATTTTCCATGGGCAGATCTTGGGAACCTTTCTTAGGGAAGGGTTATCTTTACATAAAAAGCTAAGGGGTATGTGTTCCTAAGAGCTTCTAGAACTTCAGCAGGATGACTTGTCGGTAGCTGAGTATTCTTTGAGGCATACCGACCATTCCAAGTAATCGATGAATACGATAAGACCAGTGATTTAAGGATCAAACCTCCGACTGAGATGTTTTTAGGGACATCTGATCCATCACTATTCCTATGTGCATTCCTACTTATGTTAGGGAGCTAGAGAGAACATTTTTGGTTTAAAATTGTTTGGCTGAGCAGATGAAGCCAGTAAATGTTAGTATTGGGAAAGAAGGAAACCGATGTTAGTCTCAGAGACTTGTAATTGTACAATATTTCAAGAAGGGGAATTTATAGGGAAAGATGAATTTGCAGGGCATAATATGTGGAAGGGGAGATAGGAGAGCAAAAATAGGTGGTATGCATTTCGAAATGTTACATACACCACCACAATGTGGTCCCTAAGAGGCTCAGGAAGCTAGAGGACAGGGGAAGGGTGTAGTTGTATGTGGTCAAGGAGTGTGACCCAAGGTCTCCAGGAATGATTCGAGGTACCATCTATGTCTACTACTAGCTGTCGTATTAATAGACATAGGTTTTAATCATCCTTTATTATCATGAATCTTGTTCAATACCTAGAGTTTCTAGATAAACCATTTACTTGACCCTTACATCTGGAGAGAACTATGGTAGGAGACTCGATAATCACACTTATACCGACGGTGTGATCTGACCCTTGAGGAAAGATTTCAGTTGAACCCCTTAGTGGTAGCGTCGAGGCCTTATGATGTTAGTTTGGTTATGGACTGGTCATCCATAGTTCATGCTCAGATTGAATATTTTAGGAAAAAGGATTTGGTATATCTACGACATTATAATAGGGTTTTCCTTGGTTGAAAAAAAGGAAAACTAGGAAGCACATGATAAACTCATGCATAGGAGGGTGCATCCAATCACTATTGAGTCGACCAATCTTACCATCGTGGCAGTATGTGTTTTGAGTTTTCAGTTCCCAACTGTAGTGGTTGAGTGTGGGAACATCCTTTCAAAACATGTTTCCAGAATTACCTCCCCATAGGGAGAGAGACTTCTGCATTGGCTTGTACCCAGGGATGACACTGATATCTACAACTGCATATCATATGGTGTTTTGAGTTTTCAGTTCCCAACTGTAGTGGTTGAGTGTGGGAACATCCTTTCAAAACATGTTTCCAGAATTACCTCCCCATAGGGAGAGAGACTTCTGCATTGGATTGTACCCAGGGATGACACTGATATCTACAACTGCATATCATATGGCTCTCATGGAGCTCCGAGAGTTGAGATTATAGTTGGGGGACTTTCAGAGGAAGAGATTAGTAAGACCCAATGTTTGAGGTTATGTGTGGATTACCATCACATTAACCAAGTGGCCATGGGGAATGATTTCCCACTACCAAAGGGTCTATGGGCAAATTAATCAGTTAAAAGGGGTAGCCTTTAGCATGGATGGAAAGGTGCCTATAGGGCTTACAACAACTGAGATAACAATGATGGCTGGGGTTCCTCTAGGACTATGACATTGAGATAGTCTATACTCTTGGGAATGGGAATGTGGTGGAAGATGCACTCCGCAAGAGGTATATTTTACAGCTGCTGAGTGAGGCGACAAAGAAGCTATCCACAATATAGATATCCTTCGTGGATAGTGATGGAGTATCTTACCTCAAGTCAATGATTGTCACTCCACCACTCTTACAGCAAGTTAGGGAGGTACAACTTGTGGATGATGATTGCAAGGCTCAACGTGCTCAGATATCCTCAGGAATTTCTCTTGATGAATTATCAATAGGTGGGGAACACATCATCATTTTTATAGGATGCACCTTAGTACTAGTGACTTTGTGGGAGGAGGTGCTGGGGGGGGGGGGGTTCCATACTTCCCCTTTGGTGGTAAATCACAGCGTGACAAGGATGTTCCAATACCTCTGACATCAACACTGGTGGCCATGGATGAAGAAAGCGGTGGCTGAGTTAGTTTCACAATGCATCACTTGTTTGCAAGTGAAAGTTCAGAATTAGGTTCCAACACGCTTGAGCATAACTTTTACCCCCAAATAGATGGTCAGACGGAGTGGACCATACAGACCTTGGAGGACATGTTTTGTTCTTGTGTCTTGGATTTTGCTCCTATTTGGGGGGACCATCCACCACAAGAGGAGTTTATGCACAATAATAACAATCACTCCACCATTGGCATGGAACCGTTTGAGGCCTTGTACGGGAGGCCATGTAGATCACCTCTATGCTGGACATAGCAAGGAGAGTCACCACTCATGGGTCCAGAGTTGGTATGGACTACCACCGAGAAGGTGACGATTATCCAGTAGTAGATGAGGCCTATACAAAACAGGAAAAAGCCTTATGCCGATAGAAGATGATGACCTGTGGAGTTTGAGGAGGGAGATCATGTTTTCCTTTGGGTATCACCTCGAAGAGGATTACAGAGATTTGGCCAGGGAAGCAAGATATCTCTGATGATCATCAGACATTTCCAGATTCTCAGCAGAGTTGGCATACCGCCTAGATTTTTCTCATAGATGCACCAGGTGCATAATATTTTCCTTGTGTTGCAAATGAGGAGGTACGTGCATGATCCATCACACATCATCGACTGTGGTGAGATTGCCATTGGATATGGGGTGATTTTTTAGGAGTTCTTAGTGGAGATAGAGGATAAACAAGATGGGTCCCTCATGGATAGTCGATTCCTATAGTGTGCGTTCAGTGGAAGCATGAGAATCTTTAGGAGAGCACAAGGGAGCGAGAGGATCATATTCATGCTTATTACCCCCACTTGTTTGGTTTTCCATTGTTCTGGATTTCTGGGATGTAAATCCCTAAGGTGGGGAGAATGTAATGTCCTATAATTTATTTATAATTTTTTTAGTTATATGAAATTATTTGGATGCTGAAAAATTTGTTGGCACGTGATTCTGAGGCCCGAAGTGCCCAGAATGATCTTTCAAAAAAAGTTAAGATTTAAATAGAGCGCATGAGGTGTTTCCTGAAAAAGTGGAATAACTCTTAAATAGGTTCCCAGATGAGAAATCCAAGAGCACTGTTTCATTTAGGATTTCATGTTTACCCTAGGAGCGACTTAAGTTTAGTCGGAACAGGCCTCCAGTGAGGAAACCCGAAAACGGAATAAGCATAAATAAAATAATTAAATAAAATTATTTTATTTTTCAAATGCTTATAACTCAAGAAAAAAGACTTGAATTAGAAATTTGATACCACCAATGAAATCTTGAGGGTATGCTTTCTATAGGAATATCCTAACATTGGTCTGCGCGGGCCAACAGTGGAAGTTAGTTTTTGGCCGTAAATAAAATAATTAAGTATCAATTATTTTATTGACAAATTCTTATAACTTCTAATTGGTAACTCAGATTGGAAATTTGAGAGTACCATTGATCTCGTGATGGAATTTTTCCCTTAGGTGGAGCCTAACCTCGACCGACATGGTTTGAGGGTGACTGTTAATAAATTTTCAAACTTTCTTGAAGGTATGTTTAGTAAAAGTACGAGTGGGAATTTCAATCTTTTAAACTAGTTCTCGGATTGAAAATCCGAGGGCATTGTCGAATTAATTTCACCGTGATTCACTTAGGAAAATCATTACTTCGCTTGGTAATGGTCAGATGCTAAAGTTAATTTTTAGATAAAAAAAGATAATAAAATAACTCTTGGGTTATTTTATTCTCTTCCCACTGATTAGTGAAAGAAGGTGGGACCGTAGGGTAACATCACACATTAAATAAGAAACATTTAATGGCTTTATCCTCTCGTTGTGTAACAACAACACTCATGGTTTAATAGGTTCATTAATTTGGATTCATTAATGAATCATAATAATGAACCCACATAGGGGTTAATTTATTTTATTTAATCAAACCATTGGAATGGGATTTGGGAACCAATGAGAGGAACCTATAATGAAACATCGATGATGTCATCCTCCAATGAAGAACGAAGTTTTGATGATTCCAGTTGAGGAATCAATTTGGAGGTCGATGAATGAAAAATGTTGAGCGAAAATGCACATAGATCTTTTTATTCTTCTGTAAGAAAACCCAACATCTTCAAGGTAGGGTGTTTATGAGATTAAATTTTCTCCTTTTCCATTTTTGGAAAATACAACAAATGTGGACCAACCGACTAACGGGTTGATCCATGTTACATTATTTTTTGCAGGAGGTAGATGAAGGGTTTCATTTTGGGGGTTTTATTGATTATTATTCTTCCCCATGTTTAAAACGCTAATGCGGAGGGTGTAGGTTGATATGAACAAATCCCAGAACCTCCTACGATCTCTATTTTGATGCGTTCTTCGTGGGAGATCGAGCAACACGACAACACGATAAAACTGAGGACCACACAATGAAGGTGGTGTCCCGGGAGGTCCGTAGGTACAAACAGGAATGAAATCATTCCACTGGATCTTCACCGGTGGCCGCAAAAGAACTGCCAGAATGACAGCCCCAGTGCGGCGGTACCGACGATCGGCGACGACGAATGGCTCTTGTGGGCCGCTAGGAAGTGGCAGAGCCCACTGGCGCTGCGACGGATAGGGAGTCGGCCAGCCATCACTGACCGTGTTGAAGGTGGGCGGTGCATCGTAGAGGAGGTGAAATGGCTTCAGTCGCGGCTGTGGTGGAACCACGTCCACGGGTCCCACCCTAGACCAGTCCACCAGACCCGTCATCTAGAGGGGCGACGCCAGCCTGACACCGGCGGTTGAAGACATGAACAGTCCGAGTACGTTAGGGGGAGATGAGCGGCCTACTCGATCCACTTAGTTGGAACATAATGGTCAGGTCCAGCCGGCTGTTTCAGAAGACTGAGGGGCGCGCCGCTAGCACCGCCATCTGGGAGAACCAGCCCGCATGCGGGCCAGACCTGCCGGTCGTGTCGGACCGACGAGCCTGGCCAGACCCGTGAGCTTGGCCGGACCCACCAGCCAGGCCAAACCCATTGGGCGGTCCAGATCCACGAACCGGGTCAGACCCATGGGCCATGCCAAACTCACGGGCCCAACAGGCTGGACCCCTACCAAACACGACCAGTCCCGTTCCACTAAATTAGGCATATCTCGCAAACCAAGAGTTCAATTGACGTGCCGTCAGTAGCGTTGATACCCTTGGTACAAGATGGTACTTTTTTGATACTCCATTTGGGTTTTAGAGAAAGTTATAGTATGGATTGGTTGGATTGAACTCGAATCCAATCGGGCCCTTCAGTACTAAAATGCCTATAACTTATAGACTGGGCGTCCGATTGACGCGCCATCTGTTGCATTGGAACCCTTATGACATGGTGGTGCTTTGGGTTAATCCTTCATGGGATTTCATGGAATTTGGAATATGAATGATTTCTTGAGGAGTAAAATCTGCGGAACTCAAGCAAACCAAGTACGAGAATCATACGGCTGACTGTCAAGTGAAGAGTGACCCATTATGGAACGACATCAGAGCGACCCTATGTGGTTCAAAGAATTACAACCCTCTGTGGATCATCAGTATCATGAACCAATGAGGACCATCCTTATAGCATACCATCGTGGATCAATGACTTATGACCCTGTGTGGATCGAGGAATTACGATCTTGTGTGGATCAGCAACAACGCGACCTGACAAGGACCTACCTTAGAGCGGCCCTACATGGATCAGTTACTTACAAACCTCTATGGATCAATGACTAAGGAACTTTTGTGGATCATTAGTAGTGTTAATCTACGAGGACAAACCTTAGAGTATCCTGTCGTGGATCTGGGACTTACAACCCTATGTGGATCGATGACTTACGACCCTGTATGGATCGATTACTTACAACCCTATGTGGATAAGCAATAGAGAAACTTCTTCATGGTTCAATAGTGTAACTTCTTAATGGAATAAGATGATTTAGATTTATGACTAATCATAATTATTCCTTAACTTTAAGTTATATACCTGGTGTGAGCTGTCTTGTACTTTGTGCTTTGTGATTGAGATCATGCTTTATGGTTTTTCCTTTGTGGAATTCTAGGAGACCTTTAGGGATCTCCTAGTCCCTTTTAGGTATTATTATACTCACCCCTACATGGGCCTCACCCACACCTTATTGTGTCTTGTGAAAATGATCAAAAAATTTGATCGAGATTTAGGAGCCAGGATTAGAAGATGCACAGAGGTGACCGGTTGATGTGGAGAGCCACATTGACGAGCTGTACCTACCATCCAGGTAGGATCCTTGGTGAATGACCTCTGGAGATATTTTTCCATTTTTTATAATTTCTTTTAGTTGGGTTTATATACTAGCCCATTCTGCTTCAGTTCATACATTTACTTTTAGCAGTTATACTACGTGGTTTGCTCTTGTAGGGTACCTGGTCTCTGTGTTTGTAGGTTTAAAGGCAATGCCTTCCCATTTTTTTAGGGATATTTTTTTCCAGTGCTAGTATCCAACCCATGAACTATAGAAGGTGGACATGGGGTAGTCACGGCATGGGAACCGAGGGATGGGTCATGAAAAAATATTTATATAATTATAAATAAATAATTATATATATATAAGTAATTATAAAATCAAAATAAATTTATTTAAATAATAAATATATTTAGTATATTTATATTTTTATATATTTATTATATATATAATTATATAATTATATATAGTTATATAAATATTTTTTCAAAAAAGTATTTATATAATGATAAATATATAATTACATATTTAAGTAATTTTAAAATTCTAAAAAATATATTTAAATAAAGAATATATTTACTATATTCTATATTTTTCTATATATTTATTAAATATAGAAAAAATTATATAAATATATTTACAATTTTTTCATAATTATAAATTTGAATCCTATTATCTGCACTAAATTAATTAGCACTGATAAAAGAAATCATTATCATTGATTTTTTGGAAGCACTGATAAAAGTGTCCCAATCTATTTAAATAACCCTATCTAGTCACTAACTCATTGCGATATCAAAGTTTTATGTGGAATACACCCTTTTTCGGTGCTCCTCCTCAGTGAATCAAAGCTCGAATCTAGGGTCGAACAATTCCAAGGCTCAAATCCATTTCTTGAGTGATTTGAGGGTCGAATGAATCCAAGGCTCAGAATTTTTATAGGTTTTTGATATCTTTACTTTCTATAAGATGATTCAAATCATCAATCCAAGGTATCTTATTTTCACCTCCTCCTCCTCACTCATTGATTTCTCATTTAAGGACATCTATTTGTGTTTTTTATCGTCATTCTTTCTTTATTCATGGCATATCCCTATGAGCAATAATGTTTGTAGAGGATGTTTTTTGAAGGATATTGGACAATCAGATCTTGTGTAATAGATGTGAAGGAGTGTCTATCAAAAACTTTTAGGCCCCACTCTTGAGTTTCCAGGAAATTTTGGGAACAATTTTTTAGTTGCCGATTATTTTATGCCTCCATTTGAGCTAGGCCATAGACTGTGCACATTCACTATATTTGATAGAGTGGCATGAATTTTTATATCCATTTTCTTTTGATTTAACTGAACATTTGATAGAGATAAGGTCCCTAATCAATATTTTCTTCACTCCAAGACTACATATTTTCAATGGAATATGATTTTAAAGAGATAAAGGACTGGGGGAGAAAATTGAGAGGATCCTTGACACCCTCAAGATTTCACCTTCCATTAAGGTTAAATGTGTTGCCTTTTTTATTGAATGTACTATCCCAAGAATATGCAAGATGATGGTCTAAGATAAATGAAATTAAAATCTATAATGGAAATATAACTTCAGTGAAGGACCACATTCCTTCGAACCTTAAAATATCTCATCCATATATTCCAATTAAAACTTGTGAGTAAGTTGAGAGAGAACTCACATTTGAAGATTGCTAGTTGAATTAAATATTCAAAACCACATAATAGAGAATTTACATGAGTAATTCTCACTAGGGGAAAACCAATGGTTTCTTCATTTAAATATATAATTTTTTTTTAATTATTCCCAATCTCTCAATTCTAATTAGTAAAAAATATCTATGATTTTTATCTTGTCATTAAAAAAACATCTCAACCAACCATTTTTAAGTTAGTATTTAAATGTATCATTATATAAAATTATTTTTTCCATTATTTATTGTTTTTTAATTGAAACCATAATTTTGAGACGTTTTAAAATATTTCATATCCCATTAATATTAAATTTAATAATTACCTAGGATGTTACATCACTTGGTCCAAAAAATATAATGTAGGTTTTCAGATTCTATATATGTTAGAATAATTATTAGAAATTATTTTTAAGTATTTATCATTTTAGGTCAATATGTATTGTTTACAACCCTAGGAATCACTGATTACCATTATTATATATGAAATAAGTATTTATTTATTAAATTGTTTTATCAATGCATTTTTATATATTCTGGTTGATTGAATGATAATTTATTATTATTTTTTATCATATTTGGTTTTCTTAATACCCCATTATTTCCTATATTATATTTTCATTGGTTGAGAGGACTTAATAAAGACTTGATGGCTCATTTTAATAGAGGTGGGACTAGTCTTAGTTAGAGTATTCAAAGTATTAAAAGTAAGTTTTTTCCTATAAATATATATTTCATAGTGGCCCCAAATATTCATATATTATAACATGTACCCATTCAGAATCCTTAAATCATAGACAAGAGGGTTTATACCCCCCAAATATCACCTTTAATAGGACACAAGTTAATAAATAGTTCCAATGTTGTAATTGTCACAAATGGGAGGCATTATCCCTTTTAGAGAACACAATACAATACAACATCCATCCTCATCAAATTCATCCCCCAAATAGTTATTGAAATTTTTTGCTTGAGACTCATCCCCCATATATTTTATGATTGTTGTACTACTCCGAGTAGTAGTAATCCCATGGATTCCTACTGGTTAGATTATTTCAATCAATATAGGTTCATGTCTAGAAGAGATGGAGGATGTGCGTAAAATAACAAAATGCAATGATAAATGTTTGAAAGATGAGTTGATAAGGATGAATATTGACTATCAATTTTACCTTTGAATGAATTTAGAGGATAAAAACTACAATAGTGAAGTAATTATTTTCTTAAATTCAAATACACATTTTCTTCAAAAAATAATGAAATTATTTAAAACAATCAAATGTTGGGTTTCCCTAATTAGAATTATCTATAACTTTCACTTTTGATAGTGAATATCTTATGTGTATTTATTTATTTATATTAAAAAATTAATATTTTATGAATGCAATAAGATGTATATGAATCAAAAAATGGATGAATGATAATATTTTAACAAAAGATTGTGAATATAGAGTTAAAGAGTTCACTAAGTTTTCAATATATCATGCATATGATCCTTCTCAAAACACTTTGTCTATGTTTACGTTGTTGTTATTCAAGAAAAATTAGTCTGAAAGAGTTGGAAGAACATTTTATTTGTCATGGAATAGATCAGATCTATAAATGTTGGACTAAACATGGGAAAAAACTAAACATGCACACCGATTGAGATGATACTAAATTTTATGGATCATTTGATATGAATACAAATGTAAATGATGATGGAGATCACATGGAAGAAATGAATATGGAAATTTAATATTACCTTAGTGATTGTCCAAAATTGTTTGAGAATTTAAATAGCTATTCTAAGAGACCATTGTATACTGGTTTTACTAAATACACAAAATTTTCAGCTGTGTTGAAGTTATATAATTTGAAAGCTGGCTGTGGATGTATTGACACCAGCTTTACAGAACTACTTGGTCTCCTGATTGATATGGTACTAGAAGAAAATGAACTAGCATGTTGAATATATTACTCTAAATAAATAATACGTTTAATGGTAATGATCTCTAAATAAATAAATTCTTATCCAAATTATTTCTTATTGCTTCATAAGGACCATGAATCACTCATAAAATGCATAAGTGTGGAATAGATTGATACATTAAATTGAATAAAGTCCTTTAAAAATTAATATGGTACTAACCTATCATTCCATGGTTTAGAAGACTATTTGGATGTCAGGAAACCGTGAGACAATTGACATGGAATGTAAATATAATAATTAAGGATGTGAACATATGTCATCTAGAAGATTCTCCTCAGTGGAAGAAAATTGATTACAAGTATCATGAATTTGTAAATAAGTTGAGAAAATTTCATCTTTCATTACCTACAGATGGAATAAATCATTTTTTTGTGTAAACAGTTGTACTCATAGTATATGGCTTTTCATGTTGGTAATTTATAACTTTCCTCCATGGTTATACATGAAGTGAAAATACATTATGTTGTCTCTACTTATATTCAGACCAAAGAAACCCAGAAATGATATGGATGTCTATTTGACTCAAATTACAGATTCGTATTTAAAATGGAAATCAATTTTAGTAAAAAAGACAAACAAACTACTCTAAAATTGATAAAAAAATCATATTGTTTTGATACTTTAGGAAAATTATCCATAAGAAAGTTTTTATTTGTATTAATTAAACACACCTCAATCTGATACTTATTTTCTTTGTATGACTCAATGTGTCTATTATCAATTTAAAATGGACATTTTAGTTCAAAAATTGTCACTTATTGAAAACCAAGAAAACACACTCAGTTTTTCTTGATAATTTGTGAAATTTATTCGTAATTCATTTGTGAAGTTTAGGAATTGGTACCATGTAAAAGTGACACTATATGTGACCTGTATGATTGAAAGCGTGTGTTTACATTTTAAAATGACATTTTAGTAAAAAAGACAAGTGAAGTACTCAAAACTAAGAAAACACATTCAGATTGTTTTGATACTTTAAGAAAATGATACACATGTAATTTGAGATGTATATGAATCTACTTCACCTCAATCCAAAATATGGAGGGTCAAGTATGAATCTATGTTCACCTTTTCAATATATATGTGTCATTTTAGTTTAAAATGCGCATTACATCGCAAAAACCGAGAAAACAAGTCCAGGTTGTTTTCTAATCATTCTATATGATATTACTTAATTTATTTCTTTATCATTTTTATTTTATACTTGTTTAGTTAATTTTTACATAGGTAATTCTTGAATATGAATAAGAAATGGTGTGAGATGAAAGAATCAACCACAACATAATCTGATACACAACGTTCCTGGTATGAGTCAAAGTTTATTTTCAAATCAACACTTTCTATTAATTTATTTCTCTATATTAGTACTAACATAAGAATTTTTTTCTTATATAGGTGAATTATTTCTTCAATTAGGGGATATGATCAAAAGACAAAATAACATTGATGTTTTTGAATAAATGTAATAATTTGTACTTATTTAATTGTATAAACCATTTTTGGAAATTTCTATAATATAGTGTTTTTTCATGTATGTGTATTGAAAATTTTATTTTATTTAAATTCTGTATTGGTACTTGACTTTACTGATTTTTTGGTGTTTTTTCTATCTTAGTGTGATATTACAACACATTGTACTGGTGATGTGGTGTGCTATTACAACACAATGTAGTATGCCACTTTATTAACGCTATTAGAAGAATTAATAAACAGTTCCTTTATCAGTTATTTTAGAAGTGTTGATAAATGACTAATTTATGAGTGATTAAAAAAAACTGATAAAAGACTTGTGATTTTAGTCTCACTCTAGTAGTAAACGCTTTTCTAGCACTATTAAAGGCCTTTTTTAGCATTATTAAATACCTATTTGGTAGTAGTGTACACTTCTAAAAATACTAAAATATATATAAAAATATTGTATTAAGATTATGAATAAATACACCAATTTTTGTGTGTCCCATTTATTGTATATTTTTGGAATCACTCATAAAATATTCTATGAAATATCATATTCAATATTTTATGGTACTATTATTTCAATTTTTAATTATTTATATTTTATAAATATAGTTATACTAGTGAAAAAGGTAAATGACAACCAACAATTTTTTATTCTACATTAATATTTATGATTATATTTAAATATGAAATTATTTTCATAAAAAATAATTTCAAGATGAATTTTCACTGTAGTGTGACATTTTTATGATATTAGATTGTGTGAATTCAAGTGAATTTGTCAATGAATGAGAATACTCTATGAAGACAATCATCAAAATAAAGGCTAGAAAAAATACCTGACATTTTATCACCCTATTAAATTTTTTTCATTTTATTTGTTTCCTTAATGATTATCAAAATGATTATATTGAATTTTTTTTCATTGTGTTTAATTTCAGTATGAAAAGATCATTGATCCAAGATGGATCCACTCATCCTGAACAATGACCATGCTTTTTTCATGAAAAGGTGACATATACATGTCCACCTATGGCATACTTCCACATGTAATACCCCAAGGGTGCATTCAAAATGTGGGGGCTACCTTGCCATGTCATTATTTATGATGACCATCATATAAAACCATGGGTGCCCCTTGTATACCACCTCACCCCTTTCCTTATTCACAAAGTTTTATGTTCACGTGGAGGTAGAGGAGAACTAACAAGACATCAAATTTATTATAATAAAATCCATTTTTAATTTCATGGGACATATACAAATTCATGCCTGTATCCTTCATGGGTAAATAAAATATATATTTATGTTTAATCTTTTATAAACAAATTTATTTTTTATTATCACCTTCTATTTTTAAATATCACTCTTGAAAGTCATTTAATTATTCTTAAATGATATTTTCATGAATATATAAAATCATGTCATAATCTATGTTTTCATCTTCTAAATGATAAATTCAAAATAAATTGTCATTCCTTTTATCTTTATAATTAACATTTTATTTATTTTAAAAACTCATGGAGGTTTGATTTTATTCAAAATGTATGGATAAATATGATCATCAATGATTTTTGTTGGATTTCTATAAAGAATGAGACAATAAAATATATTTTTATTCTTAGAGAGAGAAGGATAAGTTCTTATCTAGGTAGAAAAGTATCTTTTATCAAGGAAAAGAAACAAGAGTACAAAATTATAAAGTATGAAATTATATGAAAATCTCTTTAAAAGAGAATAATAAGCTCATATGCTAAGTCATTGGACAAAATGATATCATTACATCTCGCCATTTTCTTCACAAGTCCATCAATCAGGAAATTGGAATCGTGGTATGAACACTTGATAATATAGTTCATGGATGAGGGGAAGTCCAAGAATATGATCCATCATCCTTTATGTTACCATGAAAGATGAATATGATCAATTATGATAGATTTCATAATTATAGTTGAGTCTCACTCCATCCAAATATTTTTCCAACCTCGCTTCCTTTCCATTTCAACTGCGTAAATCTTGTAAGACATTTCAACATCAAGAGATTATGAAACTCCATATGGTTTATAAATAAATACCATGACATCACCATTATGATTCCCCTGAAGTTCATATACTCCGAATGAACCAAAAAACTTTAGTTTTTATTTTATTATAGATAATACCTCTTTTAAGGGTTGAAGGGGAACCGATACATGACCCATAGGCCCAAGGCACAAGGCCCGACATGACCCGAAGGCCCAGAGGCATACCATGCCAATAACATGAACCATAGGCTCATCCCACTATAAATTCCCCTCCCCAGCTTCTACATCATTGAACACATTTAGCTCCCCACCTGTATTGCTGATCGGCTAGCATTGCCCCGTACAAAGCTGCATAGTGCCTGGTCTCGATGGTGGTTGTCATACCCTCTCATTCTTCCAATCCGGTTAACTTTGCTTCTATTGACTGCTACTGGTGCTCTAATCCTCTTATGAGGCCTACTATGTGTGAATTGGGCTTCTTCATGGTCTTCAATGGCCCGAAGGCCCTGTGGCCCGAAGTATTTTGATGGCTCAAAGGCCCTTGAGACCCGTAGGACCAAACCGGTAGCCCAAAAGCCCAAATCGGGTGAATAGTTCTGGCTGCTACAGTACCGACCAGTAACTGGTACAGTAACTGCTACAGTACCCAAAATTCACCTCCACCCAGTTTCATTTGATTATCTAAGAAATTGGGAATTCTGTATAACTTCATAAGTTCGAGAAGATCCATAAAAATTACCTACAATTCCAAAACACTTAAGAAATTAAAATCCATGTATATAATTATTACAATGACCATTTTGAAGTTGGTTGGGTTTCTTTTCCACAACCATAATTTTCATGATAGAGGTTTGAATATTGACGGAATCATGTTCATGTATCACCTTATTTTTATAGTTCCATATTACATGAATCAATTATACACTCGACACCTAAAATAAATTTTAATAACTATGGGGAGAGAGGAATCCCAAGATGAGGTTTAAGATGCTTCAAGAAAGAGTTAGTCTTAGGAGATCGGACTTCAGAATTATCACATAAAACATGGAATAATGCCGAAGTAGTGGTGAAACTCAAGAAAAAGGTTATTAAAATACTCTATTTTTGGTAGCCTAAGACACATTTGGAACATAATGCAATTCCTAAAAATTGAAAACAAGAATCAATAGGAAGATTAAAATTCACCAACCACCATAAAAGCATAAATTTGGATGGAGTAGTCCAGATTTTATTCAACCTTCCAATCCATCCACATCGGTTTTCATCTATTGCATTTTTTAGTATAATTTAGAGGTAGGAATTCCATTAGTTTTTGGGTCCCAGACTTTGAGAACATCTCGATTAATGAAATTTTAATTCCCTACCAC
Source organism: Viscum album (assembly GCA_963277665.1). Classification (NCBI taxonomy): domain Eukaryota; kingdom Viridiplantae; phylum Streptophyta; class Magnoliopsida; order Santalales; family Viscaceae; genus Viscum; species Viscum album. Next base: position 936,154,225 of record OY728161.1, read on the forward strand.
AAGTATTATCTCATAAATAATCACATTAAGAAAAACTTCCATTTTCTATTTGATCGCAACATTAGGGTCTGGTATTGGATTAATAAAATTTAAAAGGTCTAATTAGGGTATACATATCCTATTACCCATCTATAATTTAAGATAAGAGTTTTGATTGACCAGAAAAATGAATTTTATATTCATTATTAATTGAATATTTATAAAAATCTCTATATTATACATGTCTTATTCTGTTTAACTAATATAATAATTTTTCTAATTATATGAAACTTTAATAATTTTGAATATGATTTTGGCATTTTTAACCCTCAAGGGATTGATATATATATATTGTTATTATTTTTACGATATAAATAAATAATTATAACATCAATTGAAAATAATCCAAATTTTTATATAACCTAACTCATAAAAAATTACACTTCTATAATAATCTCATATGTATTGAATAGTATTATAACTTTGGATAACCAATCCAAAAATTTCTAAATTTAATATATCACATATTAATTCAATTTTTTGGACAATTATTTCGATGTCGACATCTCTCAAAATCCATTATTTTCATTGTATTTTGAAGGCATTCAAAAATTTAAATATATAATCTTCCACTATTGATGAGATCTTGTAATATATTTTATACCAATGTGAATTCTGGGAAAATATCACAAAAAGTATATTATTTATAATTTTAATATATTCATTTTCCTCTTTTAAGGAGTAATTTAATTATTATATTATACTCACAATGAATAATTATTTTATATAATAAGTCTAACCACATGGCTTATAAATGATTTGGTTAGGTATATTTATATATGGTATGAAATAATCAATATTTACATTAATCAGTAAGAAAAAAATTGATATATATTCTCAAAGAAATAATAACAAATGTGTTTGTTTCATAAAGACATATCTCATAAAACTTTTATATAGTTCACATGGTATGTGTGTGTACCCATATATATTTCACAATTGTTATTTCCTATAAATATTAGAAATTTACTTCTAGTATAGTGATGATATAAAGATTAAGAATAATAATATATAACCAATGATAAATCAATATATTTAGTCATATAGGGAGCCTTCATAGTATCCTAAAGATATTCAAAATTCACTAATAAATGAAATTTTAGTAGGCATGCATCTATTAATTAAATTGATACCCATGTATCCATTTACCTTTTTTTTCATCATAATTGATCATGGATGACCAAAATGACCTTATCATGAAATGAATTTGTTAGGATTAGTAAACTTCTAGTTTATCATATTTAATATGACTATATATAGTAAAAATAAAAAGAAAATGTTGAAAAATTATCTCAAATCATTTTTTTATCATATGAAAGGTATTAAACAAATTATTCATCCACATTCTCAATATAACATTTGTTTTCCAAAATATATTTAAAGATCAATAGATTTCATCCAAACATCAGAAAAAAAGAATTATTTATTAAAATTTACATCCACTAGGTAGAATTGTATTTTATTTTCCCAGGCCTTTGGTTAATTTTGAACTACCAATTAAATTATTTAAATGAGAATAAATTAACACTTTAAGATATTTTATTAATAATAAAAATATATGTCTTCCTCTAAAGAATTTAATTAATATAATTCAAATAAATACAAGATCATTAATATTTTACACTAGGAATATTTAACACATTAATGATATATAATGGAAAACCAAAATATTCCCATATATCATTATTATTATGATTTTAACTTCTTCTTTTTAATTATCAATTAATTAATGAGTTTAAAATATACTTGCAATGTTTTTGACACATCACGTAAAAGATATTGTTTACTTTGGAACTTCTTGTCTACATGGTCTTAAAATGTGTCTAATAGTGAGTGGAGACCCCATATATTTTAAATAATATGTATATATCCCTGTGATGTAATGTGGTAGAATCTATAGGATTCATAGAACATACACAAGTGTGACCATTATTATAATTCATAAAATAATTTTTATAATAATATTCACTTTTGGTAAAAATGATTTGGTAATGGTTTGTCCATTATTGATGCTAAATTTTAGTGCTAAGAATGGTATTTTTATCTATTATAGTATTTAATTGCATGAAAACCTACTTAAATAACCAAAAAATAGAAAAGTAGTCATCTTCAGTAGATAATCTATGTGTTTTTACACAATAAAGATATTTCACTACATTGTAACAATTTTATAAAATTAAAAACATAAATAATAGTTTGAACAATCAAAAAAGCATTGTTTGTTTTGTAAAACCAAAAAAATGTCAACATATAAAAATAAAATAGATAAGAGAACAAAGTCTTTTTTTTTAAATTAATGAGAGCATATTTTTGAATGATCGACCACCCCTTGAATTTTTCTATAATAGATTAACATGTTCTTAATTGAAATAATATTTATATATAAATAATATTTTTTTTTATATTTTTAATACTAATTAAAAGAATGAAAACAATATATAATTGTATAGTTATATAATAGCAAGATGAATTTTAATTGATTCAAGTTATTTTATCTTTATGGGGAATGACATAAAACACTAAGAAATCAATTATCACAACAAAACTAAATTATCTACTTATCAAATTATTTGAAAATAAAATACATAAATCATCCAATTTTTTTTTTATTTTCATCATTGAGATATATCCTAAGGTAAATTGATACTAAATTATCAATAAAAAAATAAAGACACATACAATATAGTAAAGATACTCTGATATGTGAAAAATCATTTTTGAATATTTGTATATGTCTATAATTTCTAAATAACATTTCTTACAAATGAGATCCAATTATTTTTTTTAAAATATGAGTCTATAATTTTAGTTCCATGAGAATTAAGATATTATAAGTATATACCATTATATTTTTTTTGTTTTAAACAGGTAAAAAATGGAAGCTAGTGATGAAATCACACAACCCATATTCTCTTGGAATTAATTTTTTTTAACTCTTCATTTGAAAGAAGGATACTGATTTGTATGTAAGAAAATTTGTTTTTTAGTGATTTAACATAATATATATTAAAGAAATATCTCTAATTGTAGGAAGAAAATTGATCTCACTGATAAGGGTGTAAATGAAACACTGATACTCACCAGATAGTTGAGACCGACTCGAAGAATACTCGAATTTTGATTGATTTTTTTGGAAGTTAATCTCCAGCTTGAGCTACTCGAGTATTAACTCGAGTTCAGATCATGTAATAAGATTCATTAATATATTCTCTTGAAATCCTAATAAAGTATCAAATATTTTAATATATTACTATATATATATATATTTAGTTTTTATCTCGAGCTTTTATTTTATCTAAAAATTCATGCTTGAGAAAATGAGTTGAGCTCAAGGTTATAATATAATTTATGTTTAAGTATTTTAATTGACTGAGTAAAGACTAATTGAGTATCTATATTTAGTCTAAGATAAATTTCAAGTTCAGAAAAATTTACTCAGTCAAGCTCAATCAAGGATCATGTATCTACTTCAAGCACTAAGCTCGAGCTCGAGTACTGGGATACTCAGCTAAGCTCGATTACAACCCTTCCTACTAGGACCCTGCTCAAACAAAATATTCATGATCATATAGATGGGTTTTCAGAAGCTCTTATACCAATATATTTTATGAAAACTATACTATAAATTCTATCAAAAACCATACTCAATAATAGTTATCCAATGTTTTCTCAATTCATAAAACATAAAAAATCTTTTTACCCATAAATTCTAAGATCAAACTATTATCAAACTATTAGGAACTCTCTCTCTTGAAATGAAAGTTTCTTTACTTGTGATCCAAAAGGTTTACATCCATCACATGGATACTAACATGTAAAAAATTTATCATGAAAATTAAACTCAAAGATACATTTTTCCATTCCATGGGGACTATCCTATCAATGTAATCCCAACATGGATTTTTTCGCTAAATATTAGTCTCACACTATATCATGAGTAACATCCAGTGGCTAAAAATTTATATAGTGTCATTTTAAAAATCCATATCAACTTCTATAACAATTTTTTTCTCAATGTGGTTGTAGGTTTAAGAACTCATCTCCGGACAAATAATTCACCATTATCAGGATCAAGTTTTAGATGACACTCTGATAGGTAAAAAACCAGTTATTCTTAACTCATAACTTTAATACATAGCTTCATATGATTATTTTATCATATTCAAGATGAATTCATAATTTCATGATCATTTATCAATGTAATTATAGAATATATTGATAATATATCTTTGAAATTTTTGAACTCTCGATCCCAAAATAAACCCTATATAGTAAACAAGCATGCACATAGAACATGTCCTGAAAACTATATGACATTAATCTTGTAGTGATCCAGATTTTTCATAAATGAGACTCAATTTATTTTTTAGTATCATAGGCTAGGTACCTTAAAGAGGGTGAAATTATAAATTTACCTCAATGATTTTCCTTATAATTGCTTTGATAGTTTCATTATTCTCGGAATATTGTAATCACCCTTGGGTTGATTTTTTTGAATTCCTAATCCAGTTGAATTTTAAAGGATATTTAATTCTAATTTAACAAATACATATTTTTACAATGAGAATTAACATTTAATATATCCTAAATAGATCCATGTATTGAAATTATAAAATCATGTTTATGTCCAAAATTGTGTGTTTTTCTTATATGAGACACAAATTATGTTCTCAGTATCGAGCCACAGACCTAGCATTTTTAGGTCTTTATTAATATTTTTAAATTATAATATGGTGAAGTGGCATTGGAATGACCACATGGTAATGATGCGATACCAACATGCCATGTTGGTAATGAAATTACATGGACGAATCTTGACACAAGTATTTATTTAATGTCATAACCATTTTGAGTGGGAGTAATTCATGATATTAAAAGTGTATTTTAGTTATGGGAAATTAATGTGGATTTTTGGAAATTAATTTTCTTTCCTCCAACTTATCATCCCTTTCCATTAGAAATATATTCTTTCTTGACTCTCTATTTTTTCATGGGTGGAATAAATTATAGATACTCCCCCCTCTCCCTCTCACCCATTATGAAATAGAGGGTGTTCTTTGACATTATTTGAGTTCCTTTTAGTTTTGGATAAAACAAAATTAATGGAATGGTATAGGATCCTAAAACAAAACTATTCACCAATGAGGTTTGAATTTTTATTTTTTTGATTTGACACACTTTGGTTGTGTGATTCGATCCCAGTCCTCTCATGATCGAATCACTTACAACTTCTACAATGATGAAATGAATAGAGATCATATTGGATTTATAAAATGATTAATTATAAATAATTGATAGTAATTTGGTAAAATAGTTTTTAAAGGAACAAATCTTATTGTTTTTAAATTGGAGAAAATATGATTTATTAGTTTTCATTTTATAATGGCTTTTCATGGAATTTATAAGAAAATTTATTATTATTTTAAAATTTTTGTTTTCAAAATAATTCTTCTTTCAATGAAAAAATTTATATGAGAAGAAAAATTATACTATAAAATTCATAAAATTAATAATAATGAAATAAATTATTTTTTTCCTCCCAAGACATGTCGAAAAATTACTTTAATCTTGTTTCAAATATATTCATTGTGAAAATTTTATTTTTTTGGGATTTTTATTTCATAGAAAATGATATTTTTTAGGGAAATAAAATTAAATGATTGAATTATATTATTCTCTCAATTCTTGAAGAAAAAAATATTTTTCCCTCAGTTATACCTCTCCTTCGATCATGCTAGTTAGTTTTTCTGAAATATTTTGTTTCTAGCTTTGGGTGATCATGGAGATGAGGCTGGAATGATTGTCATGAATTTTTGTTTTGATAATTTTCCATGGACCAATTCTCTAACTTGTTTTTTTCTTAGTGATTATTATTTATAATAATAATTATCCTTGATGGAAATTGTAATTTGATAAATTATTTATTTTTGACATAAAATCATATTTATATAATCATAAAACATTGATAAACTTTTACCTTATGAATAGAACATTATAATATTTTCTCAAAATCATGTTGTTAAAAAAACATGAATGTTAGACGATCCTTGAGTGGCCATGTATTTCTCCAACCACCACCATGTCAAATATTCTTCTGTTCTTCATGTTTGAGTTTAATGGTGATTCTGTGATGATACAATGGTGGAAAACCATAGAATTCATGATTTAAAGAAAATTAAAGTGACGAAATGTGAGTTTTGAGTGAGGTTTGAATAAGTTATGGATGATGATTGATAGAATAGTGACAGATGACCAAAAATCACCCAAAAGAGACATGATGGAGGACCCAAGGGATTTAGAGTTGAGCAGTGCTGATGTTATAACTAGTGATTGAGGAAATAGTGAATTTTAAGAAGTTCCCTGCATTATAGGTTGGGAATTTTTAACTATATGTCATGTACTACTCTAGGACACACACTGTGTATTCCTTCATTTCCAGTAACCATGTTTTAATTATTCCAACATGATATTTAATCCCATATAACTCTTTGTGTGACTCAAAAATAATGAAACTAGTGTTTTCATGTGATTTTAAATAATATAGTGGATCACACACCATGTATTTTGAGATAAAAAAACTCACCATGTACTCCATGTGCATTACAAGATGATGCATATGTCCCGCATGTCGTGCTCCAAGACACAAATGTCATGTACCATTAGAAAGGTGACTATGTATGTATAGGTAGTACACATCCTGAAGTCATGCTGGTCCTACACATTGAGTTTTTCATAGAGTCACCATCTACAACTAGGTGCTATACATCATGAATCCTATAGAGACGTCATGTAATCCACGTAAAAATAACTTGGTGTTCTTTATATACATGTAATGTTTATGACATGTACCTATTATCCATACATGCCACATACCCATGTTGGACATGCCATGTATATTGAATTCACATTGGTTGAGTGATGATAGTATATGATTGGACTCTCCCTAGATCCCTATACACCGTATACCCTACCAAACATGCTGTGTACTAGGCTATTTATAGTATTCTTTGTGATTTATCATCTGAATGATAGCTATGTATATTTGAGTTGTCCATTCTGAGTATCTTCTCTTATAGATCAAAATAATATGACCCCCTCAGTCATTAAAGACTATTCATGTTATGGTTTGTATAGGTCAACAATATTAGCTCTATTAGAGAGATGATAAGTGGCATGTAAGATTTTTGGACTAAAGATGGAGTTAGGCACTCCCTTCTGTGTCAGGGAACATTCCTCCACCTAAGGGGACTAGGTACTCCCATAACAATATACACATGACAGGGTGAAATCCCCCATATGAAAGTTGGATTTTAATTACTCTCCTATGTGTGGGGGAAGTCCCCTCTGTCAGTGGAGTGATATTTCCACCATGTATTGAGATAGAGTCCTCCATTATTGGATTTGGTACCCCTGTATATCTAGGCATGGTCCTTCACATGTGTTAGGAACTACCTTAGTTGATTCAGATATACCTTGATGAGGCGAGGTCCCCTAATACATTTCCAAAAATGTAGCAAGGAATTTGTGAAAGTCTAATTTATTAAGAGTCATGAGATATATAAAGTATCGATATGTTGACACTTTTGGGATACTAGAATACCCTTAATAATTTCTGGCTACCTTTAAGTTACAAATTACATCCAGACTAGCGACTATGTATATTACAAGACATATTCTACCCTAAGTATCATTGATTAATAGTGTGATATGATCTTTTATGGAGAAAAGTGGTGAAAAATTGGATTCTTCCAATTCCCATGGTTTTATAGACTTTAGAGCATATCTGGTTCCTTTAGGACACTTATTTTTATTCTTTGGTGTTAGGTTTGAGTTGTATTATAAGTTTATCTTTACTTTTCTATTTTAATACACCCTATTGGGTATGTTTATACTCACCCATACAAAATATTTGAATCCAAAAGTGTTATTTATGTGTATATGTTTCATAGTTTAAAGATGACATTAATGGATGTGGATATAGTAGAGTTCATGCAGCTATTCCATAATAAATTACAGTGCTTAATGGTGCTCATAGTTGTAGATGGAGTTTGTTATAAGATACCATATAGAGATATGGGGTCATCCCACACCTTGAGTTAAGAGTACCTACTGGTTTATGTCTTCTACATATATATTTACCTTTATTACTTTTTTCCTTTATAACATTGAGTGATCAATATTTGATTCATATACCAATTTTTTGGTATCTTTACTATGTAAAAAGGTTATATTATTTATCGATTAAGCTCAGTGAAAATATTTCTTATAGAGTAGAAGATTGTTTCTATTATGATAAAAAATATAACCTATGGTCAAGGTAAGCTATGTATGCTATAGTGATGGATGCCTCATGATATTTCAAAGTGATCATGATCCTTAGATGGAAGAGGAGTGGTCAGAGTTTGATATTTACACTACTTGTCTAGTTTAGGCATCCATTAACCAGATAAAAAATGTTTCATTTGATTTACCTTTCATAGTACAAATAAAAATTGGTTGATGATCATTGAAACCCCTGATAGTACTATCATATAGTGATTAGGGTTCTATCTTTTTCCTAGGTTTGTGGTTAGAGTACATATTGAGCCCAATTCAAAAATAACTCCTATGAGTTCAGGAGTTTGAGGAAGTCCACCATTATTATATTTGAGATTGGGATTGTAAATTTTATGTATCCCTAAATTGTACCCCAGGTGAGATTTTAATGGATGGTGTTTTATTAGTATAATTACCCTAGATTTCAAGAAAGGGGAGTTCATTCCTGTGGATAAATTGAGAGTTATCGTGGAATAACCTATATGTTGTGGGAGACTATAGGATTAGTCACTTCTCTATTATAGGGATTTGGTGATTCAAAAATAGTTAGAGATTATTGATTTCTTTGGACCATCTCCATCTACCACCTTTGAGAAATCCATATTAGAACCAAAGTGATAATATAAAGATTCTGGATGGTTTTCAGTGATGTATGTTTAATGACGTAAAGTTTTATAAATCAAATTCTATTTTCAATTGAATAAATTTCTTATCATGTAACGTGGTTATAGAAAACATGTGAACTTACTTTGGTCATTTTAGAGCACTATAAGTTATTTGTTATTGGATTTAAAATACCATTAAGCTTCATAACCATTGATAATACAACCTTTGTATAGTGAACATTAATATTAGTATATCAAGTGTTATGATAAAGTTTATTTGAAACAGACAAAGAAAGTGATGACCTCAACCAATAAGTTCATACCCTATGAAGCCCATTTATCAGAGCTTCTGAGGGAGATAATATCACTAGGCTTTTCCCTTGACCATTCCCAAGATTATATTAAACAACTAAAGCACGATAAAAATAGTTTATGAGATAATTCCAAGCTTATTGAGATCATGAACCGAAGCATATATGCCGAACCACCCCAAGAATTTATCACCATCACACACCTTACCCTCAGGGCATTTACTGGTGTAGTAAAGGGACATGTATACAGACCCTAATAGTATGGATTTTTATATTAAAATACTGATTATAGTTATACCTTTTCATTAATACTTTATATATACAATTATTTAAGAGGTGATGAAAATTATACTTTGATATGAATGATCCAAAATTGTATTTTTAAAAAATTGACGACTTTAATTAAATCAAAATTTTGATAAATTCATGAATTTATAATTAAAAATTATTTTCATATAATATTATTATTAAATTATATTTTATGATATTCAAATGATATTATAATTTAATGGTGTCCAATTTAATCGTTATAAGCATCAGAAACCTGTTATTAAAAATACCAAGTATTTTTAAATAAATGGGGATTTTTATATAAGTGTAAAATATCATATATATATATATATATTTTAATAAATTAAATATCTTTTTTTGAATCATCACATTGAAATTATCCAATGTTTATTTTTTCATAATTTTTTGAGATAATCAAATTTTTGGGTAAAAATTAAATATAATATAAATACATGGTATGTTCTATAACATAATAATAACCTAAAAGTGATGTAATATATGCCATAAAAGGTATCTAAAAAAATTATATATTTAAACTTCAAAATAATGAATTTTTGAGGTTATTTGATTATTTTTATAAACCCTTAATGAATCCTCTAAAACCCATATTATATTCTAAGGTTTTAAAATCTGTTTGTAAACATGACTGAATTCAACACCACCAAGGGTATTATTTAAATGATATTGGTTCTTAAAATTTTAAAATAATGAATACCACTCCAATTTGGTATAAAACAAGGACAAAAACAAAGTTAAGGTTTGTGTTTTTGATTACTTTATCATATACAGTCAAAAACCTATGTTTGGAAATTAATAAAGAATTATCGTATATTTTTGTATATAAAATCACCCAAACTTACATTCAGATTCACTCAAAACTCTTGTATCATGAAAATAATCCACCCTTCCATATCTTATATCCCTCCCATGGTTCCACCAAGCTCTTAATAATCTCATAATAAGCTTAAATATTCACCCTCTCAAGGTAAGAGATCCTCATCTACTCCTCTTTATTCAAACAAATCCTTTAGATTATGCATTTATTTTTCCAATTAATTTTATTGGAATAAATTTTTATATATCCATATTACTTCCATTATGATTTAAAAGTAATTATATACCCCTTTCACTCTCAATACTCCCTTCTATGAATCTTTAGGTGTCATTGTTTTGATGTAAAAAATGTCCCTGCGTTTTCTCAGGACAAATAATTGTGTAGTGAATACCCATCCCCAATTCTACTCAAGTGTATTCATAGAGATGTACCTATCATTTATTTATTATGTAATTCCATTTATTTATCTCAAACTTATTAATCATGGTATTAATAGTGATGAAATTCATCCTTTTTTAGTATAATCTATGTGGAACACCTATGCATGTACATGATATGAATTTGATAGGTGGGCCTAGAATTATATATCCTTCCAATACCTTGGGTAATGTTTTAGTCTCATGATATGTAATTTATATGATTAGTAATTAAAACTAACCAGTTATGGTAAATTTTCATTGTGTGATGTTGTCTTGGCAGTTATCCTTGACTTATTCTTATATCATGTTTTATGTTGTTGCCACATTCCTATTTTACCTTAATACTATCATGTTATATCACACCTCATTGTTACATTTTATGATTCTCACCCTTCTCATGTTACCTTTATATACCTCTTGTCTCACATTTACCACTTTACCTAATGATATTTTTTTACCACCTTACTGAGCTTTATGGATCACCCATTTCGTAGTACATCCCCATATTATTCCTTGCAGTTTTAGAAGAATGATGGAATTTTAGGAGAATATTAAGGAGTTTTTCAATAATATTGTTGTATTTTTATTTCAATTTGTTATGATATGTACAAACTTTCCCAATAAACTAGGCCTCATGATCTTCTGGGGCTGCATTAAGTGTATCTTTATTTAATAAATCATAAAATAAAGTGTATTGTAAATATGGATTATCATAGTTGGTATAAAAAAATATATATTTACTTATGGGGTTTAATATTAGAAAAATCAAGTAAAAAAATTTGGAATAATACTAAAGATAGGAAAAAATTATTAATTTTTTTAATGTATATATTAATTGATTTACAAGAAAATACATCCTTGTATGGATATAGAAGTGGATGTGGCTCTACTATAGTTGTACCTCGGTGTAATAACACTGGAAAGAGAACATTGAGCTGGAATCAATCGTCACCTGGTGCTTGAAAATGGGAATTTATACACACCTAGTTTGAAACTACTTGTGGATATTCCTTAGATAAATTTAAATCTCATTATGAACCATTATTAAGGGAACAAAAATGACCATAAGATATAATTTTATGAAATATATTATGGATAACTTATATTGAAAACATAAAAATTAATAGGTTAATGAACATATGTTATTTATAAATTATCCCTTTAATTTTCATGGTCTCCCTTTTATGTTTTTAGTAGTTTAAAAATTCTCATCCCTAAATTTCCATTTATTTATATTCAATAGATATAAATTAGAGAAACCGATCTAACAACCAATGTGAGGAGAAATGTGATGCTTGCGCAAATGAGATTCTCAACCCAATGAGAGTATGAATCATGAACTATGTGACAATAATTTATTAGTTAGAATATGTTTTGAACCAAAAAAATGTATCAATATGAATTTTAAAGTTATCCTAAGAAATATAAAGTTGAAATTGATACCTTTATGAAACAAATGCCCCAAACTTTTAGTGGATGTTATGATCCCTTAATCATGGAGTAATGTATAATCTCCCTCAAAAATATATTCTATATCATTTACTTCTTTGATAAAGAGAGGGTTTTACTAGATATTTATCATATGGAGGCAGAAATTGATTAATAGTGAACATCGATAAAAAATAAAAATCCATAAGAATAGGTCTAAGCAATGGAGTTAAAGGAATTATATAAAATGTTTTTCAGAAAATATTTTCATCTCACTCTCCTGATTAAAACGGAGAGATATTTCATTATCCTAAATCAAAAGGATATGGACTCCATCAAGGCCTATGAAGATAAATTCACAAGACTTGCATGATATATATCTATATTTATCATTTCCCCCCAAAGTAAATTTTATCACTTCTTTGGTGGGATAAATAAAATTTTAGGAAAATAATTTTCGATTTGAGACTTTGAAAACCATGAGAAAATTGTTCGATGTGGTGTCAATGTAGAGATAGAGATCATTGAATCTCAAGAGTCTCATAGGACTGGAGATAAGACATATAGAATGGAATTTTATTCTACTGTTTTGATGGTGAATTATCAATGGGGAAATAAAGTCAAACATACCACTTATCAAAAGTGTGAGAAGAAGCGTCTTATAAATTTTCCGAAGGGGATAAGGGAATTATTTTGGTGTAGGAAGGAAGATAGCCTAGCTAGTTATTACTGACAAGATAAACACACCAATGTGATGGAGGAAAGTAACACTCCAGTAATCCCTCAAACTATTTTATAATGTTTCAACTACAAGGAATAATGACACTATGCAAGTCAATACACTAAGATAAGGGCCATCGATGATAATCGACAATGATAAACTCCAAGGCCTAGAGAGAATTGGAGAGCTTATGTCATCACATATGATAAGGTGGATCCTTACATAGAAGTGGTGATAGGTAAATTATTTATTAATTCAAGAATAGTGAATTTAATTTTTGATTTAGGTTATAGACATTATTTCATATCATACAAGTTTAGTGCAACTATTCAAACACTATCTCAAAACATAGAAGTTGAGTTATTGGTAAAGATACTGAATGAGTTAATTTTCTACATCCAAAGTATATAAATCCACCCCTATCGAAATTTTTGCGCTGAATTTCCTATAAAACCATTCGATACTCCCCTTAGTGGAGTTTGAGGATATTCTGGGCAGGATTGGATTTCCTAGTATAGAGCGAACATAAATTAGTGAGAGAAGGAAATTAGTCTCCATATCACAAATATCTCTTCGATTATTTACAAGTGCAAGGAGGTGGATGAATATTTTTTGGTTACAACATCTCAAGCATTGATATTATTTCCTTTTGAGAAATTGTATTCAGATCCAACAATTGAGATTAAAGAAAAGATCATCTTTGATGACATGCACATTATGAGGAAATTCCCAGATGTGTTTCCCAAGGAATTTACTAGTCTTCTTCATAGTCGTGAGGTTGAGTTATGAATTGAGATCATACCCAAAGATTATATAATTTCCAAGACTCAATATAGAACAGTCATTTTTTAACTTCATGAGTTGAAGAGACAATTACAAGATAATCTATATAAAGGGTTTATACACCCAAGTATCAAGAGATCAAAAAGACCATTATAAAGAAAAATCATACTCTACCCTGGATTGATGAATTATTGAACCATCTAAGTAGTGAACAATACTTCTCTAAGGTTGATCTTTAGTCATGATATTATCTAGTAAAGGTAAATAATGAGGATATCCCCAAGATTGGTTTTCATACAAGGTACGAGCACTATGAGTTCATATTGATTACATTTGGAATCAATAATGCTTCATCAATATTCACATACTTGATTAATAGAGTCTTTAGATATTACGTTGATAAATTTTTGGTAGCATTTATCAAGGATATTTTCATCTACTCTAAAATCAAGGAGGATCATGATGAGAATTTAAATTATGTATTGAAGAATTTTCAAAAGGAAAAGATATTTTTTAATTATAGTAAATAAGTGTTCTAGATAGAGAAATTAACTTTATTGAGGAATGTTATCACCAATAAAATAATATTTTTAGATCTTTAAAAAAATACAATTGATGGATGTAAAATACCAACATATATGATATAAATACATATTTTCCTAGGGTTAACTTATTACTATCATCAATTTGTTAGAAACTTCTCATGATTTTCCATTCTAGTAACCAAGCTAACTCAGAAGGGTGTCAAGTTTGTCTAGATATATGAATGCAAGGAGATATTTAAAGAGTTTAATAAGATTCTAATCACTACACCTTTGCTCATATTATCAACCAAATAGGAAGGATTTGTGATCTATAGTGATACATACAAAAATATTTTGGGTTTTTTACTCATTAAAGACGAAAAATTGATTGCCTATTCCTCCCACTAATTAAAGATCCGTGATCTAAACTAGCCAACACATGATCAAGAATTAGCTGTAGTGATCTTCGAATTGAAGATTTGGTGACATTATCTCTATGGAGAAAAGTGTGACTTATATATAGATCAAAAAATCCTCAAGGACATATTCATACAAAAGGAGATTAATTTTTTCTAAATAATGTGGTTATATCTGATCAAAGATTATGATTGTTCAAGGAAATATCATCATGGGAAGGAGAACAAAGTGGGAGATACTTTGAGTAGAAAGGATCCTAAAACCCTATACATGATGAGGATTGTAAGGGATCCAATATTCTTAGAAATTCGGAGAATGTACATGGGAAAAAAGACGATATTCATCCTTCCTTGATCAGATAAACACTAAACCATCTATTATTGAAATGATCAAGGAGGCCCGTAAATATGAGGAGTTCCTATAGAAGAACGTAGCGAATATTCTAGAGTTAAAATTTGGTGAAGATAGATTTATATGGTTTGGAACCTAGATATGTGTCCCATCAAAACTAGAGATTAAGAGGTAAATTTTGGATAATGCACATAGCTAAACCTTATATATTCTTCCAAGAATCACTAATATGTATAGATATTTGAAGCAAAACTTCTTGTGGGATAAAATGAAGAGGGAGATTTTAGAGTTTGTATCTCGATGCTTGGTATAAAAACAAGTCAAAGTGGAATGATAAAAGTCTAAGGATATGATGAAACCATTTCCCATACCAGTATGGAAATGGTAAAATGTAACCATGGATTTCATTGTAGGAATCCCAAGGACACCTAAAAGAAATAACACCATCTGTGTGGATGTCGATTACCTTACCAAGTTTGTGCATTTCATTGTTATTAAGGAAGAATTCTATCTTGAACAGATCACCAAGATATACATAAGGGAAGTGGTAATAATTCTTGGAGTTACACTCTCTATTGTATCTGATCAATATATAAGGTTTACCTTGAGGTTTTGGAGAAGCCTTCCACAATCATTGGATACGAAACCATGCTTCATCACTGATTATCACCCTAATACGGATGGTGAGTCTGAAAAGACCATTCAAAATCTAGAGGATATACAGATATCATGTTTAATGTATTTACAAGGATGTTGGGATCAACACATTCCTATAGAAGAGTTATCATACAACAACAGTTTCCATTCTAGAATTCCTGGGGATCCTTATAAGGCTATGTATGGGAAAATATATCAAACTCTAACTTTCTAGGATAAAGTTAGAGATAGGAAGTTAATGCGGCCTAATAATATCCCAAATATGACAAATAAGGTACATACCATTCAACATAATATGAAATCCACCCAAATTTGAAAGAAAACTTATGAATACAATCATCAAATTGATCTAGAGTTTGAGTTGGAGATAAAATTTTCATTAGTATATCTTCATGGAAGAAGTTTGTGAGGTTTGTGATGAATGAAATTCTTATTCCTTGATACATAGGCCCATTTTAGATCCTTGATTGTATTGGAGAGGTGGCCAATTGACTATCACGCCCATCTTACGTATCTCAAGTACATGATGTGTTCCATGTATCCATTTTGAGGAAGTATATTCCAGAACCCTCACGTTATTGAATCTAGATGTGGTATCATTAGAGAATGATATTTAATACAAGGAGCATCCAGTAAAGATCTTCGATCATAAAGGGAAAGTTATATAAAACATGAAAACCAAATTGGTCATAGTGTTGTGGAAGAACCACAAGTTTAAGGAGGTAAAATGGAAACCGAAATAGGTGATGAAATAGAAGTGCCCTTATCTATTTTAGTTTATTAAATAAAATTTTAAGGTGGAAATTTATAAATGGGGGAATAATGTAATGACCTGAATTTTTATAAATGAAATTCCTTTTTCAATTGAATAATTGCCTTATCAAGTAATATGGTTATAGAAAACACATGCACTTAATTTGGTTATTTCAGACCACTATAAGATATATCTTATCAGATTTAAAATACCATTAAGCATCACAACCATTGATATTATTCCTATTTTATAGGGTCCATTAAGATTAGTATATTAAGGGTTATGATAAAGTCCATTTGACATAGACAACTATGAAGCCCATTTATTGGAGATTATGAGGGAGATAACATCACTATGATTTTACATTAACTAAGAAAAATCTTATACTAAAAAACTAACGCATGATCGAAAGTTGTTATGAGAGAATCTCACAATTATTGAGATCATAACCCAAACCATGTATACCGAATCCCCACAAGAAAATCTTACCATTGAACTCCTTACCATTTGAGAATTCATTGATGTAATAAAGTGATATGCATCTAGAAACTAACAATATTTATTTTTGTATTAAAATAATTATTATAGTTATCCCTTTTCATCAATACTTTATATATACATTTCTTATAGAGTTGATGAAAATTAGACTTTGATTTAAATAAACCAAAATTTTATTTTCGGAAAATATATGACTTTAATTAAAAAAAACTTTTGATAAATTAAATAATTTTGAAATAAATATTATTTTAATATAATAATATTATTAAATAATATTTATTTATATAAAAATGATAATATAATTTATTGGAGGACAATGTAAATATTTTAAGCATCAGAAAAATATTATTTTTAAAAAACCTACTATTTCTAAATAAATTTGGATTTTTATTTATAAGTATAAAATATAATATATAGAGAATTATTTTTATAAAATAGATATAATTTTTTTAATATTCATGTTGAAATTATCCAACGAATATTTTTTCATAATTTTACTAGATAATAAAATTTTCAAGTAAAAATTAAATACGGTATATATATACGATATGTGATATGACATAATAATGACCCAAAAGTGATGTCATATATACCATAAAATGTATCCACAATAAAATATATTTTTCAACTCTAAAATAAAGAGTTTTTTATGTTAATTTATTATTTTTATAAAACCTTAATGTACCCTTCAAAACCTACATTATATTTTATGGTTTTAAAATCAATTATTTGAAAACATGACTCACTTCCAAGACACCAAGGGTACTATTTTAATGAGATA
This sequence comes from Viscum album, assembly GCA_963277665.1. NCBI lineage: Eukaryota > Viridiplantae > Streptophyta > Magnoliopsida > Santalales > Viscaceae > Viscum > Viscum album. The sequence goes on from OY728161.1 coordinate 936,171,955, forward strand.
TGTTCTTTAAATTTTAAAATAATTAAGAAAACATCACTTTTGTATAAACTATGAGAAAAAAATATGGTAAGAATTTTGGTTTTTATTACTTTAACATATAGATTCCAAAACCTAAGTTTGGAAATTAATAAATAATTATTCTCCCTTTTTTTATATAAACCCACCCAAACTCCCATTCCACTTAACTCAAAAATCATTTAGAATAAAATTTTTCTCCCATTACCTCTCTATATCCCTCACAGGGTTCCCAAAAGATCTTAATAATATCCTCCCAAGAATTAATAAGCACCCTCCCCAGGTAAGTAATCCTCTCATTCTGTTCTTTATTCAAGAAACTCCTTTATATCCATCATTTTTTTCCAATTCATCATGATGTAATATGTTTTTATTTATCCATATTACTACCATTATAATTTTAAAGTAATTATATAACCCTTTCACTCTTATTAATACTTTCTATGAATCATTAAATAGCACCGTTATGCTACCAAAATTTTCCATTCATTTTTTATGCCAAACAATTGTGTAGTGGATACCCATCCCCATTTATACTAAAGTTTATTCAACTAGATGTACCTATAATTTATTTTTTGGGAAATTACATTCAGTTATCACAATATACTTAATAGTGAGACTGATTGTGATTGAAGACATACTTTTGATTTATGACGTACATAGAACAATTATGTATGTACATGATATGAAAGTAATGGGTGGACCCAAAATTATATAACCCTACAACGCATTGGATATTGGTTTAGTCTCCTAAAATGTCATTTATGGTATTAGGGAGTAAAACTAATCTGTTATTATACTTTTTCCACCATGTGATGTTCTCTTGGAAGTTAGCATCGACTTTTGTTTAGGTCATGTTTTATGTTGCCTCCATATTCCTATGTAGACTTTATGCTATCATGTCATGTCATGCATTATTGTTCAATATTATGATTATAAACCCTATTTAATTACATTTATATTCCTCTTGGATCAAATTTACTAATTTACCTTATGATATAATTTATTTATTCCCTTATTGGGATTTATAGATCACCCTTTTCTTATATACATCTTATGGTTATCCTGTGTGGTTTTAGAAGAATGATGGAATTTTAAGAGCATTTTAAGTAAGTTTTCAATAATGTATTTTTATTTTAGTTTTGTATTATTCTACTATGTACCTGATTCCTTAAAGAAACTAGGCCTCATGATCTTATAGGGTTTTATTAAGTGTTTTTTTAAGTAATAAATCATTAAATAAAGTGTATTAAAAATACGGGTTGTGATAGGATGACTCTGAATGTGTGGTTACCGACAAGGTTTTATGTATGAATCATATCTTCTTTATAGAATCTCTTGATCATCAATAACATTTAGGTCTAATTTTACTTTAAAGCATGTTTTTCAAAGGTTTGTGATTTTAATAGAGCTCCTTGACAAACCCTTATGGTTGAAGACTCATACTGACAGTATTCATCCTTTTCTCATGGCTAACTAAATTGTATACATTTCCCTTGAGTGAGGAGAAGGATTTATAGGATCCCTTCTAATCATAAATCAGTTGGATATCCTAGAATATCAATATATGTAATCTATTGTGTGGTTTTTAGCTATAGTTTTTGTTTAACTTGAGAATATTTTCCTAAATAACATCATAGGGTTTCCATCATCGAGTATTCAGTTCCAATATTAGCTTGATTCATAGGTAGTTCTGATATTTCCATATACTTATCAGATTTAATGTCTTAGATTAGGGAACTAATGTGAAATTGGAAGGCTTGTTGGAGGAATGTTTTCATGGGGTTTTGTTTGACCTTCCTGACTAGTGATTATTGATTATTAAGCTTAGGTATGTTCGGCTACATCACCAGTTTTTGTGAGAATAACACATTGCGGTCAATGGTCGGGGCATCATTGGGATATCATAAAAATACTAATGATTATTTTGGAATTAAAAAATTACATGTAGGGATTATACTCCAATGTATTATTTTTAACTAAAATTGAGGGTAATTGTATTGAGTGTTTGGATGTTTCTATTAACGAATTTTAGGAAAACCAATAGTGTAGAAAACCATCAAGGTGTGAGTGTTGGGTTTAAAAAAATCATGCCTTCTAAGAATGATATTGGAAACGAAGGTGTAGTGGATAATATATGTTAATATTTAGGATACAATTTAATAGGTTATAACTATAAGAACTTGGCCTTAAAAATTACATATTCTTGTGTTTGAAGTCCAGAATTCATTCTATTAAATTTTATGATCTTTTTAGGTTTATAGTTTTAAATAATTTGGCTATAAATCATATATAAAAAACCATAAAAAAGAGTAAACTTCTGATTAGTATCCATTTTCCCATAATATAACACTTTAAAAATAAAGCACGATTTCTTTTAATGTAAAATTTCCATGACTTTCAACTTGACTTCTTCCTTTCCCTTACCCATCCTTAAAACCTGTGAAAAAAATTTTAAACCATGGGATGAGAAAAAGAATCCTAGTAAAATATATAAAAAAAGAAAGAAAACTATAAGTTGAGTGAAAAATAGGAAAACTCATATAACATTTACCTTTACATTCAATGTTCTTTGATTGTATGGAATAAAAATTTTTCACATGAAAAACACACACACTTTTTCTCAAAGAAAACCATCAAAACCCATAACAAGAAATTTAAAACCTTTTTTTGGAAACTTATCATATAAAATTAATAAAAGTATTTCAAAAACATTTTAATTTGAATAACCATACGTATTATTTCAAATATAATAATTATTCAATCCATAGGAGAGCTATAATGGGGATCATTATTCATATCAGCTATAACAGGCTCACCTATTCTTCATGAGCTAAATCAGTCTCACTTTTGAGCTATAATAGAAATAAATCATTCATATAAGCTATATCATGATAAAATATTTCATATAATTCTAAATTACCATATCATGAACAATTTTTTTTTGATTTCACCTTTTTAATAAAAAACCCTTTTAAAAACAATTTTAATCCCATATGAAAAACACTTTCATAAAAAAATACCCCTTTATTTTAAAAACAAATTTTCAATACCAAAATAACCTTTAAAAGGAAAATAAGTATTTTAATTTAATAAAACGTTATATATTTAAATTTAATACAGAAATAAAATAATAGCCATAATGGCGGAAATTTTTTTGTCACCATATACGCTAAGATTAGAACATTCCTTTTGTCATTTGTCAAAATGGTCAATAAAAAACATGTAAAAATATTACTTTTGAAAACCATTGAAAATAATTTAGGAAAATAAATTTAATTAAATTTATAACTATTTTATATACATATAATGTTTTGGTAAAATCATGTTAAAAACATTGACATGGAAAATAAAGAGTTGGAAGGAAAACATTAAAAGACATTTTTTAAAAAGAAAAGTCCCTTATCACTTTGGAAATATTTGGATCATAAGCCCCATTAAATAATAATATTAAATAAAACTATAAATATGAATAGAATATATAAATCTATTATATAAAATTTAAAAGGGGCTGTATATACACCTCATAAAATATTATATGTTTATAACATAAAAATATGCCTCAACGGAAGGAAGTTGAGATGAAGTCCCTTACCTTGAGACTGAATTATCACATGTTTATTTATCTTTCTGAATAATAAACATTATTTAATTTATTGATATCCCTTTTTAAAGTCTATCTTTACTTTTATTTCACTTATTTTCATGTTATATACAATCACTTTATCAATTAAGTTTACATCAAATGTTTCGAACATATTTGGCTTATGTGCCAAAAATGACTTTGGTATATGCACTATAGTAAAATAGGTCATTATTTGACCATATAAATAATTATAATCATTAAATATTTATCATATTTATAAATATATTATAATTTTATGACCAATAATGCATTATGGTTTGGAGAAATGACTTACATTTTAGTCATGGAGATGATATGTCGTATATATGTATGAGTAATGTTTCCATTTTTGAATGATAATTATGGAAAGGATGTAGGTAATATTTTATCTTTATATAATGATAATAATATCCTATATACCATATAAATCCTTTAAATATACTTACATATATCATACATGTGGTGTGATGGTGAAAAGAGAGTCACATTACTACGCGAAGGTGGTAGTCCACACATTCACGAACAACGTTATCATTTCTAAGTGAGTGAAAATGAATGAAATAAAATGATATATTATATTTTTAGAATTATAAATATGTCATAAATAAAATTATTATTCCATTTTTATAACATATATTAATTATATTTACCTTTATCACCTCCTTGTAAAGCGTTATTGAAAATGAATCACATTGCTTCGGAAGGCGGTAGTCTATCGTACACAGGAACGATGTTATCGTATCCCCTGTGAAATAGAATGTAAAAAGGTATATATATATGATATAATTTTTATAGAGTTATAATTATGTTACAACTATAATATATATACTTTATATCCATCATCATATCCATTCACGATAGCTGGTAATGAAAAAATGAAGGATATCAATTCGTGAGGTGGTAGTCTGCCGTACACATGAATAATGATTTCAAAACCGATTTGATGTAATATGAGAAAGATTTAGGTTATAAAATTTATATAATAAAATATAATAATTTTGAGGATAATAATTTTATTTTATAATTATGTTTTAATAATAATTTAATGGGGTTGTTGAAGAAATAAAATAAAGATCCTCGTTGAAGAACATCACAACTTCCTTAGGTATCCTTCATAGGTTTGCACCAAAGCCTTCCTAGGTTGGATTTCTATCCAAAATAAGGATTATAGGATGAGAGTATAGAATTATTTATTTTTTTATTTACTATTTTAAATAAATAAGTTTTACGGTTTGAATAATATAAGATCGGGGGAGGCCTTTTATAAGTGAGGTGAGTGACAAACTTGTAATTTTTTGAAAAGATTCAGTCATACCTACATTTTTATCATGAAAAGAGATTAAAAAATGGGAAATTATTAAAAACTAGAAGATATAATTTTAAAATATTTCCATAAAATTGGGGTTTTAAAAGTTTTTTGGTTATTTTTAACCATTATCTTATTTGTTTAATCACAGGTAAATCCATTTGTACGTCAACCATGGTAATTAATTTTTTCTATTTTCCCTATTCATTTTGGTAAAAAATTAAGTTGAATTTATTATAAAATAAAAATTATGGTTATTAAAAATAGGTAATATACTTTTTCAAATTAAATTAATATAATTGAAAAAATTTAATTTAAAATTAATCCCACAGGCACGATGAGAAAGCGAGTTTTCAAAGAGAAAATGTTAAACATTTATAATGTTTTCATATCAAAATTCAATATGAAAAAGATTCAAATGAACTAATTTATATTAATATATATATGATTAAAATAATTTTACTTTAAAAACAATTTAAAACATAATTTAACATTATAAATAATTTAAACAAAAAAATAAGTTGTCAATTAAATTTCAATTTTTTTCACTATTCATCCAAAAATGAAACTTTTCAGAAAAATAAAAAAAAAATCACCCTAGGTTAATTTTTATGTTAAGATTTTAAAAATTAATTTTATTTTTAAAAATATTTGTTATAAAATGGGTTAAAATTATTTTCAAATTATGTGCACAATGTGCAACTAAACTATATTTTAGAAAAAAATACAGTTTGAATTTTTTTCTTTGAAATGGTTATAATTTTATATCTAATAAATTAATACTAATGGACATTTGGAAGATATATATTTTCATAATTTAGTTAATCCTATTCATACCCACCATTCTAATGGCAAGGTGATAACTATCACATTAAATAATAATATTTTAATAATATGTCATGTTTTGTTTTAACTCAATGTTTTGTGTTATATAAGTTAAAATAATTATTGCATGTAATGAAAGATATAGTAGATTTTGGATTTATTTAAAAATAAATCTATCACAAAATCTTGGGGTGTCACATCCTACCCTATTTAATAAATTGCTTCCTCACAATTTTAAATTCATATTAGTAATCAAAGGATGAACATTAGAAAATAATTTTATTGTAAATGAAAATAGTAAAAAGGGTTAGTAAACAATAATCTTAATAATAGAGAAAGGGATGTACAAGGATCATTTGGAATAACACATAACTTGGAATATAATTAGGATAACATTGGTGTCAAGTGATGGTATAGACATAGAAGAAAATCATAGATAATTATAGAGAGTGATTAAGGTCATTGATCACAAGAAAGGGAATGATTAATGGAAAGTTAGGGACCTCAGAACTATAAATCTGTGATAATTTAAAAGATCATACGAGTCATCAGATGTGAATTTAATAGGATAATTTTTTTGTTTTATGATACTTTCCCTAAAGTCGTAGAATTAATTTACTATCAAAGAATATGAAAATATACTCAATTGGTACGCTTCTATTTCATAAGAATAATTTCAACATTTGGTTGTGCTTTAACCAATTTATAATTTATCCCTAAATCCAAGAAATTAATATACAAAAATGAATTCTTTATGATTGAAGGACTAAAATCGACATATCATAAGATCGATAAAATAGTGACGAGTCTTTTTGTCTATCTCTAACTACTTTTCCAAAACCAATATGGTTAGAATACGTTATCATGTATACTATATTAATCTCCAACTCGAAAAAGCAACACCACTAGTTCATCATTAATATTTATTTTTTCAAGAATTTAAATAAAAACAATATCATATTAACTAGTTAATCACGTAGTCTAGTATTAGTCACTAAAATCTTACCATCCATCAGTTATAGGTTAAATCCTTGAATCTTTTTTGGAAATGATGGGTTTTCATATATAATGTGGGTTGTCTTTTTTATAAAACATGTTAGTATAATTTAGATAATGTTCCAAAAAAATGTTGGAAATATTGAAATAAAATTAATCATTTAATAATCTTTTCACTAAGGTTTGCAATACAACCCTTTTTTCATAAAAAGTCTATTAATATTATTTGACTGTTATTTAAATTTCCTGAATGATCATGTTAACCCTAAAGGTTATCAATACCTTTGAACTTATTTCTATTAAATTGAATGGCATTATTCATTTAATAACTTTTATACTAAAATATACAATTCATATATATATAAAAACCTAATAAATATAACATAAAGTATTTCCAATACTTAAAAAAATAAAAATAAGGGTGCCCAAGGCACTAAGATTATGATCAAACATTGAAAAATACTGAGCTCCCTTAAGCTATCCTCACTTCACCAGATGGCCCAACATCAACTGTAGAAGTAACAAAGGAATTTTACAGCCCCATTTTATTATGATTATGAAAATTTACATCATGAGTGAGTAAATTATGACACAAATTAGTATAATTTCCCAAATAATTGGAGCTAAAATATCTAACTATGGACTGGAAACCTGTTACCATATTCTTGGATTTTTCAGGACTCTTTTCTTTGTAGTCACAAACCATGTGGCCAAACTTACCACACTGGTTACACTTTCTAGATATTAAAAGAAATTATTTGGAATGTATTTTACCACACTTGGAACATGTTTGAAACATACGTACATGATTAATAGTTGGTTTATTCTCTTTTCCTTCTACTTTGACCGTTTCTTACTCTTTTCATCTAATGGAACATAAGTCTCAGAAAACCCCATATCAACTTTATCATCATGATGAACAAATTTATAATAACTATTAAATTATCATGAATCCATAGATATTTTCAATATTGTGTGTAATACTATGTAAAATCTATTAATTTTACTATCAATGTCCCGAAGAAAATCCAATACATACCAAGCCAATGTTGTAAAATTTTCTTCATATGCAGACATTTAATATTCATCCTTTTTTCTCAATTCAAAGAATTATTTCTCTATCCTGATCCAAAAAACCTTAGGGAAATATTTTTCAATGAAAACCTTATTAAATGGGTCCAATTACAAAGAATTAAGATCATCTTTCTCTCAGATAATCTTAAACAAATACCACAACTGATCAGATTCACATTAAAAAAATAAATGGAAAGAGTTACATGTTTATAATCTAAACATCCCATGACTTCAAATATCTTTTCTATAACATTGATTTTTTCCTTTTGATACCACAAGGTTATATTTTCTACTGAATTATGGGCAATATTTCATTATGAAATTATCCCTTATAGACATGTTCCGTCATGGTAGATCGGATTCCTGTCTAGTATGTATACCACCAGCATTTATAGATTATTTCAACTAAGACATTATTGAAATCAATAGTTTTATTCCAATTCAAACTATACTATGAATTTGATTTGGAAGGATTTTATCTTCTAAGTGCCTTCTTATTATAACACCCATTTTTCCTCTAGGGAAAACCATTATTAGCAGACATAGTTTAGATGAATCAACATGATAATCTTAAAATTATATATCATTTATACTTATCTATTAGGTGGAATAATTTAAGGACATCATATTACCATTATCATAACCTCAAATTTTATCTAAACCATCATATGAAACCAATTATGAGGAAATAACCTTAAACATTACATAATATTAAGTTTTAAATCAAGAATTTATTCTCTTACAATTGGGGATTTTTTCAATTTTCGTGTTTTAGAGAATTAATCCATAACTCATACATAATAAAACTACAAATTACAAAGTGAAAAATTCTGATTGGTGTCCATTTTTACCATAATATAACAATTTTAAAAATAAATCATGATTTTATTTCATGGAAAATCTATATAACCTTTAAATTTATTTATTCCTTTCCCTTACCCATCCTTAAAATTCGTTATAAATTTTTAAAATTTGGTATCGAAACAAAAACCTCAGTAAGGGGAATAAAAGAGAAATAAAACCATTAATATAATGAAAAATTGAAAAATTAATATAAATTTTACCTTTACCTTCAATTTTCTTTGTGTGTGTGTAATAAAACATTTTCACATTAAAAATAAAAAATCATTTTTCTCAAATAATGCCTTTAAAACCCCTAAAAATAAATTAAAACCCCATTTTTGGTGACTTAGACAACATATTCATAAAACCCTTTCATGTATTTTTTAATCAAAATAACCATATTGAAGTATTATAATATAATCATTACCCAATGCATTGAAGAGATATAATAGAGACCACCCTTCATAAAAGATATATCAGGATCACCAATTTTTCACAAGATATAATGGATCTCAATCCTTCGTATAAGATATATCAGGCTCACCTGTGAGCTATAATGGGGATCAACCCTTCATATAAGTTGTATCGGGCTCACCCATTTCATATAAGTCTCAAGTAACATATCAAGAATAAAACACTTTATTATTCACCTTTTCACTATAAAACCATTTGAAAAACTAATTTAAACCCATATGAAAAGCACTTTCAAATAAAAATAACATTTTATTTTAAAAATCCCATTTCCAATACCAAAATACCAAAAAAACGTTAAATAAGGGTTTTCATTGAATAAATACAGAAATAATCAAATGAATCTAGAAATCAAAGAATTCCCATGACGACTGAAAAGTTCTTGTTGTCATGTACCTTAATAATGGAACATTACTTTTACTATCTATCAAAATGTTCCATATAAAACACACACAAAAAAATATTCCCTTTAAAAACCGTTGAAAATAAATTAAAAATATAAATTAAATGTAATTTAAAAATATTTTATGTCCATATAAAATTTTTCTAAAAAATATTTTTAAATACATGGACATTGAAAAAAATAGTTGGAAAGAAAACATTACAATAGATTTTTTTAAAAGAAAAGTCCCTTATCACATTGGAAATATTTGAATCATAATTCCCACAAATGATTAACATTAAAAAAAACTATAAATACCATGATAATATAAAAATACATGATATAAATGTCAAGGGGGATATATATACACCTCATAAAAATGTATAGGTGTATAACATCAAAATATGCCTCAATGAAAGGAAATTGAAATGGCATCCTTAACCATGAGTCTGAGTGATCACATGCATCTTTATCATACTAAATAATAAACCTATGTTAATTATTTACTTGATTGAAAAACTTTTTAAATTTTATTATTACTTTTATTTCACTTATTACAATGTCAAATACAATTACTTAATCAATTAAGATTACGTCAGATGTTTTGGCCATATTCTTCTTATGTGATAAATAGTACTTTGGTAGCCTGACTATAGTCAAAGAGGTCATTATTTTAAAAATATAATAATAATAATAATGAAATATTCATAATATTAATACATCAATTATAAATTTAATATTAATAATGAAATATGGTTTTGATAAATGATGTATGTTACAATCATGGAGATGATACATTACTATAAAATTATCCTTTAATAACACTAGAATTTAGCAGCACTAGAAAAATGCACTGGGAAATTCCTTCTTTATCAGTGCTAAATAAAAGCTCTGATAATGGATACCCTTTAGCAGTGCCTTTTATTTAGCACTAATAAAAATTAACCTATATTAGTGCTTTATTTTAGCACTGGTAAAGGTTACCCTTTATAAAATCTTTAATTTTAGAGCCGATAAAGATATTTTTCATCAGTGCTTTCAAAGCACTGATAAATATCGACACTTATCAGTTCTTTTTTAGCACTGATAAAGATCACTTTTATTAGTACTTGTTAGTTTAACACTGATAAAAGGGATCTTTATCAACAATTTTATGGAATCAATGTTAAAAGTGTCTATGATATATTTAGAAGAACCCTTACCCATACTCAGTCATCGCAATTCTGGAGCTCTCTCGGAGCTCCTTTTTTGCCGGTGCGACTCTACTATGATCTATAAGACGAATCAAGAATAGAATCCAAGGTATGTTAATTTATAATTTTTCTATATTGTTCTTTGAACTTATAGGTTCCACATTTTTCGTTTTTACAATGTTACGGACCATATATCTCATCTCCTCCCCACTGCCGGTGCGACTTCTCTACAGGAATATCAGATGCCTCAACATACCTTTTTAGGAAAAATATCATATCTTCCCCAAAAGTGTTCATGCTTCCAGAATTACCATAATATTGGTAATCCTATCTAATTTCCATGTATCTTCCATGTTTCCATGTATTAAAATCAAATAATTCTTCCCATTTTCTTCCATTACTAGGAAGAATAACCCCGGTTCATTTGACATCGACATTGCTGTGAACATCTACAATATGAATTTTGCAACACAAACCACATACCTCATGTTTTGTCAAAATGGTATTCTTGTAAGAATGGTACAAAAAGTGAGTGTATTCAATATAAAGTTTTGGATCATTATTGAGGAGGTTAAGACCAATATAAGCATACTTGAATCCTTTATGATTAGAAATCCTCACTGTAGATGCATTCCAAATTGAGAGTTTCTTATTTTGAGAATAACAAGAAATGGCCTCCTGTGTTTCTTGGGGTAAAAAAGGTGTTTTTATATATACTTGAATTCTTGATTCCAATCGTTGAGACATGAAATGTTAGATGGTAATTTATCCATACATAGAATAATTTCACCCCCTTCCCTGAGCAACTTTATTTATTGTACAAAGTGAAACATAAAAATTAATATCTACATACTTCATCAATTATATGTTACCCAGACATGTATTCTTGAATATAAATCTCCAATTTACTTCAAGAAAGATAGATTATTTGAATAAAATATTTTAGTCAAACCATGAAGAAGGCTTGAAGTTCCCATACACTTCTAATACTTCTCATCACTAAAAAATTAAATGTCTAAATAATTAAGCTCACTATCAAATTCCTTTTTATCAAAAGAGGATTCTAAAATATTATTTCCATATGATAAAATACCGGGCATATATATTCCATGCATGTGGGATTTTCTTAGGATATTCCACAAACAAGGCATCAATCTACCCAGTTTAGAGGGCGTATGAAAAAACCTTTGATCCCTATATGGTTGGCACTAAATAACATCCTCCTTCTATAGCATAGATTTATTTGATCCAGTGAAGAACCAACTATCATATATTTAGAATCAATATTTTTTTTCTCATAACAACATATTTTTCACTTGAAATATAAATAACATCCAATGTACTATTTTCCCTTGGGTCCTCCTTTTCCTCCCTAAATGATAATCGGTTGATCTTTGAGAGAAAGAGCATGACCTCTGAATGAATATATGATAGTTGGTTATTTAATAAGTTGACTATCTTAGGTTTGAAAAGGAGTACTAATGATGTTGTTGGTAGGGTAGATGAAGATACATAAACAACATGAAAGTTTGATGGAATGGAAGCATCTTTAAGCCATTCAGGAACAATATACCAAATATTGTATTAAGGGTATGGATCCTTGATGAATCTTATTTGATAGCCATTACTAAAAATTTAAGGCATTGATGATATTAGTAATAGACTTTTGAAACCAACTCCTGAAGAGGGTAAAATCCAAAAATGAATAAAAAGAATCCTTAATATCAACTTATCTAAGACCCAAAAAAAACTACATAAGAAATAAATAGAATAGATTTCAAACCTTTATCACCAATGTTACAATGGTTTCAGTTTCATTTCTTAGTGGAAGTACCAATGTTGGAGATTGAATCAATGTTTTTTTGAGAAAAAACCTTCTCATTTTTAACAAAGATAAGAGTGGAGTAAGATTCTATGCCCGCTATGTCTTAAGACATCACCACAAACTCAAGGGATGGGTAAATGACTTCTGGGTACTTGTTATATTCTGTGTTCTATAAATAACACACAGACCCTGCAAATGAAGAAGTGAGGATCTTTGGCATATAGTTCTACTGAAAAAGTCTGGTAGAATAATGAAGATCATTCCTCAACGAATTCAACACCTTTGTCCAGATATAAAACTTTTCTTTCCTTGTCTTATTAATGTTGTCTCTCAGTAAGACTTCTCTATCAACACCACATATTATTGATGCATTCATTACCACCAATTCCTTCTAGAAAAATACTCCAAAAAACCATTGAAAGGTTTGATATAATGAGATGTTTAAGGGAAAAAGGATTCAAAATATGCAATTGTAGTGCAGTGAGGGGCCTCATCTTGTTCATGTGTAATTTCATCTGACGAGTGTATGGTACTAAAATTAATTTATTGGAATTGAAGTTTATGTAGAATTAATAATGAATAACTTTAATATTTATACTTGAATTTATGGATAATTATTTGAACAAAACTTTATGAAAATAATCAGTTGATGCTTTTTTTATAATGTTTTTAGGATAAAATTTGGTTTTTTAATAGGTTTTATTTAATTACGAAAATGGGATATGTTTTTAAATAGGTTTTATTTTAATAATAATGTATTATTTTTTTTGGTATTTATGTTATAAATTTTATTTATTTCAAATTATGTATTTGGACTTTTTTGTATTCATATCTGGTGTGTTTTTTGTCTGTTTATGGTGCTGTGGTGTTCTGTAATAGTGCACTGCAGTAGTGCCACTGTGTGATGTTACAACACACTATAGTATCACCTTTTATCAGTGATTTTAAAAGTATTGATAAAGAAACCATTCATTAGTTATTATACCATATTATTTATTTAAATATAATTATATATATCATACTCATGGTGTGATGATGAAAAGAGAGTCACGTTGCTTTGTGAAGGTGATAGTCACACGTTCACGAATGGCGTCATCATCACTCAGTGAGTTAAAAAATAAGAAATAAAATGATATATTCTATTTTATAAATGATAAGTATTTAATAAATATAATTATTATTCCATTTATATCATATATATTCATTATATGTACCCTTATTAACTTCCATGTAATGAGTTAGTGAAAAAAATCACATCGCTTCGCAATGCGGTAGTCCACCGTACACACGAACGACAATATTGCATGTCCCATAGAATGGAATTTAAAAAGGTATATATGGTATAATGGATAAAAATATATAATTATTTTATAAATATCATATATATACTTTATTTCCATCATCGTACCCAACTGTGATAGGTGGTAATGGAAGAACAAATTTCATCAATTTGTGAGGCGTTAGTCCACTGTACACACGAATGATGATTTAATAACTTATTTTACAGAAGGGTGGAAGTATTTAGGTTTTTAAATTAAAATAATAAAATATCAGTATATTGAATATACCTAGGTTATTATATTATCATGGTTTAAGAATAATTTAAGGGGTGGTGATGGAAATTAAATAAATACGCTCATTGAAGAACATTATCTCCCTTTTGACAATCCTTTTTAGGTTTTCCCCAAAGCCTTCCTAGGTTTAATTGTTTCCCAAAAAATTATTATTGGATAATATTAGGGAATTTTGGAAGTGATTTGGGTAGGTACTATCCAAACCAAATATTTTTTACAGTGTGATGAAGAGAGGAAAGTGGGTGACCGTTTATAATTGATGTGAGTGGAACACTTGTAATTTCTTGAAATGATTCAACTATACTAACCTTTTTATCATGACAGAAGCTTCAAAAATGGGGAATTATTGAATTTATAAGATATAACATGGATAAAAGGACCTAAAATGGTTTTTTTATTTGTTTTTATTTTATTTTTAATCCTTATATTCTTAGTTTAACCCCTGGTAAATCCCAATTTACTTAACCGTGATAATTATTTTTTTTCTATTTCACTATTCATTTTGGTGAAAATTTAGTTTAACTTATTATAAAATATAAATTATGATGATTAAAAATATTTAATCCATTTTTACAAATTAATTTCACATATGGGTAAAAATGTAATTTAAAATTAACCCCACAGACGTGATAGGAAAGCTGGTTTTCAAAGAGAAAATGTTCAAATGTTTACAATGTTTTTATATCAAAATTCTTTATAAAAAAGATTCCAATGACCTAAATTGGATTAAAATATATATAATTTAACTAATATTACTTTTAAAACTATTTAAAATATAATTTAACATTATAAATATTTTAAATGAAAATGTAGTTTTCAATTAAAATTTAGTATTTTTCACTAATCATCAAAAAATAAAAAATTTTCAGAAAAATAAAAAAATAACCCTAAGATAATTTTGATATTATAATTTAGAAAATTAATCTTACTTTTTAAAATAATTTTTCTAAAATTTTTAAAAATAATTTTAAAACTATATGCACAATGCGCAACTAAATCATCTTTTAGAAAAAATATAGTTTTTTAGAAAACATTTATTTTTATTCAAAATGGTTATAATTTTATTTCTAATAAATAAATAAAAAATGAATTTGAGAAAATAATATATTTAATTAATATTGTTAATCCTATTCATACCCTCCATTATGACATGTAGATGACAACTATCACATTAAATAATATTGGTTTAATAATATTTCACATTTCATTGAACTCTATATTGAATATAACACAAGATAAACTTAGTGTTGAATGTAATTCAATATATTGAATAGGTTGAATTTATTTAAAAATTGATATATCATAAAATATCAGGTTGTTACATTCATATTGGTGTACCAATGTGGTGGTATCTGATTCCCTGGTGAGAATTTTTTTCTCAGAGGATATTGGGGGGATCTGGGAAATTAGCTTCAGTGTGGTTTGATTTTATAGAAGAGGTATTGTATGTATTATAATAGTGGTATTTAAAATCACATATCTATGAATTTATAAGACCTTGTATAAAAGTTCTGAGTTTTGGATCATTTGGAATTTGGTATTCATGGATATTTTTCCTGATGAATTCCCTTAAACATTGGTTGTATTCCATATTTCCTTGAGATTGAGAGGTGATATGTTGTAAAGACTCATCTTGGGAGAGGTAATAAGTCGTTGTGAAAAAATGTTCCCTAGTGGCTATGGGACCTCAGTGATGTAAGCCATGCGTATCATATGTGTTTTTTATGTATATATTTTAGGTGTGCAATGGAGATTCTACTCTATGGGTTCTAGTTATAGTTTCTTGATTTTTGAAAGTGTAAAGATGGGGAATATAGATAATAGGGTAGAGTTATTTGAACAACCAAGACCATCCACATCAAATTGTGTTTGAATTGGTCACCAATGAGCTTTGGGTTTGATTTATAGTGATTTTAGGATGTTTATTTCATGTTTTTGAATGATAATATGCCACTTTTAAAAATAGCGACTGCAACCCTAACAAGATCCTTTTTAAAGGTTGTGATCTTGTGGTTTTTAAATTCTCATTAAAGGCAGTGAGAATAATGATCTCATAGATGGTCCCCTTGATAATGGGCATTTTAAAGGATTATTTTTATTGTTTTCATTTCTCGATTTTAACTATATGGATGAGTGACCTATGGTTGGAGAGGTTTTTGGCCTAATATCTTGATAAAATTCACATAATAAGAGATTGTAACCTTTTATTAGTCATTTATAAGATATGTGTGAGCTATGTGATTCTTATGTAAAGATGGAGGACGTTTCCTCAAGTAATTTTTTACAGAGTCAGGTTATGTTATGGAACTCTTGGTTAAACTATTTATTCACGATGGTATGATATATTATATGCATGGTTATTTAATAAGCTTCTGAATAATATCATATTGTTTTTTTACTTTTCAAGAATGAAAGGGTTTAAAGGTGAGGAGGATGTTGTGAATAAGACTCTTCATAAAAGAGACATAATTTATTTTTGATTTTAATGGGATGCATCACCTAAAGAGTTTAAAATATTAAATTTACCATAGATATTGACCTCCACATTTCTCTTGGTGGTTTTGTTATACTCATAATGAATTAATCATCCTTGGGATGAATTTTGGTGAAATTTTGAGCTAGTTAGATTTTAAGAGATATTTAATATTTATTAAATAAATAAATATTTCTCCCACGAGTGAAAAAATTTAATATCTTATAAATAAGTTCTTGCATTGGAATCGACACATGGAAGTTAAATGGAAACAAAATTTCAGGGGGGTGATGATATGGATTTGATGAATCTTGACACTAGTATTTTTGGTATGTCTTAACTGTTATTCATGATTATAATTCATGATATTATGAGGGTATTTTAATTAGGGGAAATTAATAGTGGGTTAAAGAAATTAATTTTCATTACTCTAACTCAAACTTCTTCTGTATTGGAAATATCTACCCTCTCCCTTCTATTTTTGTCATGGTTTGAAGAAATTAGAGAATCTATCTATCTATATATATCTCTCCTCATAAAAAAGGTTTCTATTTGAAATTATTTTCATTATTCATGGTGGTGGAAACAATGACTATCATGGAACATGACATGATCTTTAAGTTATGGATATTCTCCAATGAGTTCAGAATTATTAGGGTTTTATTGACCCTATTTATGTTTTGTGATTCGATATGCTTCCTCTCAGGATTGAATCACTTTAAAATTCTATGATAATGAAATGAATAAAGATCATGGAGGATTTGTAATATTATTAATGATAAAATAATTATTGGTAATTTAATAAATTATTATTTTCAAAGAAATAATTTTGCGGTTTTTAAATGGGAAAAAATTTATATATTGGTTTTCCCTTGAAAATCAAATTTTGAGGAGTTTAACAGAAAAATTAATCTTCTTTTAAAATTCTTTTTTTTCAATTTTTTTTTTTCTTTTCATGAACATGTTTATATGATATGGAAAATAATAATAAAAAATTGAGAAAAATAATAATAATAGAATTAATTATTATTCTCCTCTCAAAGTATGCATAACAAATACTTTCATCTTGTTATAAATTTATTCATTTCATGACTCCATTAACTTAAGGATTTTTATTTCATGGAAATTATGGGTTTTAAAGAAAAATTGATTAAATAATTAATTATATATTTTCTCAATGCATGAGGAAAATGATATTTATATCAATTATAATTCTTCTTTGATCATTATAGTTTTTTAAATATTTTATTCCTATAATGGGGTGAGTGTGGAGATGAAGCCTCCACACTTGTCATGATTTTTTACTTAAAGAATTTTACTTGAATTACTTCTCTGATGTAGTTTGTTCTTAGGGATGATTATTTATAATAATAAATATATTTAATTGAAATTATAATTTGATAATTTTTTTTGAAAAAACAAAATTTATATAATCATAACCCGTTGAGAAACTTTACCCCAATTAATAAAAGATTCTAACAGTTTCTCATATTCTTATTCTTTGATGAACCAAAAAATGAGCCCATATTTGGGTGGTTGGTATTAATTTAGAAAACACCATCTCAAATAATATACCATTATTCATATTTGATTTTTATGGTGATTATGTGATTCTTAAATAGTGAAATACTAGAGGATTCATGAGTTTTGGTGCATGGAAGTAATAGCGTGACAAATTTTAGGTGAAGTTTTAAGAAAAAATGGATGGTGATGGACTAGATGATGAAATATAGCCTAAAATAACTTCATAAATGTGTGATGGGGGTCCCATGGGCATTCAAGTCGATCAACAATGGTGGTGTGACCAAAGGTAATGGTAATAATGAGTTTCATGATGTTTTGAGTGCTATAGGTTGAGAATTATTAATTATAGTTTGTGCTCTCCTCCGGGACACACACCATGTAGTCCACCATTTCAAGTAAAGATGTTTAAATTAACACCACATTATATGACATTCCATAAATCTAATAATGTAACATAAACATGGAAAAATAGTTTTTTATGTGAATTTAAATATTTCACTTCATGTGATAATCAGTCACACACCATGTACTATGGAATTGAGAAACTCAACAAGCACTTTGTGTACACACCAAGATGATGTGTTAGACCCACATGCTGCGTGTCTCATCAAAAATTCCATATACCCTGAGAAATAAATTTCTATGTGCATATACAATACACACTTAGAAGCCACATTTGTCCTACACACCGAGTATTTCATAGTAACAATTTGTACAACTAGGTGCTACATGAAAAGTATCTCAGAGAGACATCATGTAGTATGTGTATAAATAACTTAGAGTTACTTCTATAGACATTTGTTTTATTCCATATAAGTCTTGTCCTTACACACCATGTTCCCATTATGGACATGCTACATATGTTGACCTCACACAGGCTAAGCTGCTATAGTACATAACCAACCTTACCCGAGATCCCTATATATAATGTACCCCACCAGGCAGGATTTATATTAAGCCATTTATAATATTATTCATGATTGATAATTTAGATGACAATCATGTTTGAATGAGATTTCCATTATGAGTATCTTCTCATACATATCATAATAGTACGATCCTATCAACCATTAAAGAATGTTCACATTGTGATTTTGATACTTCAAGGATCTTTTATCTACTGGATAGGCAGTAGGTGATGAGTAAGACATTAAGAGTAGATGTGTAGTTAGGTATTCCCATGTTTTAGGGAAAAATCCTTTACCTATGGGTTTTAGTTAATCCTCTAATATAATACACTTGGTAAGGTGAAATATCCAATATAATAGATGGAGTTCAGTTACTCCCTCGCATGTCAAGGCGCGGTCCTCAATCAGTGGAGTCAGAACTACCTCATCTATTAGGGAAGAGTCCTCCATCTTTGGATTTATCATTCATTTTTATATCAGTTCATTTTCCTCTATAAGGTCCAGGGAATGCCTCAGTCGATCCACACATACCATGATGTGGCACGGTCCCATGCAATAGTTTCAATAATGTTTCAAGGAATGTATAGAAGTTTAATAGATCAGTATTGATGATAATAACAATTTATAAACATATAGATGCTTTTAAGATTAGCGTCCCCTTGATAACTTGTGGTTTCCTTCCAATTAAGGATTATAACTAGACTATTGACTAGGTGTATAATGGTACTTTTTCTACCTTATGTATAACTGGTTGATTTTTTAATATGATCATTTAGGGATAGGAGCTGTAAAATTTGTATTCTTTCCATCCCCGAAGTTTTTTTGACTTTGGAGTATACATGGATCATTTGGAATATTTGTTTTTATTACCTAGTCATGTATTTTAGTTGAATTATTCATTTATCTTTACATTTCATTTTTAGGGAATCCAACTATGTATGTTTGTAATCACCCCTTCATGGGCTTTGATCCCACACATATTATGTGTATGAAGATATTGTATAGTCCTGTAATGAAATTGGTGGATGTGTAGCTAGTAGATTTTAGGGATCTATTTTAAATTTTCTAATTATAGTTCATGGCAGTAACTGTCTCCGATGGAATCCATTCGAGGAGACCCTATAGAGAGGCAGTTTCATCCCATACCTAGAATCAGTAGTACATGATTGTTTTTTTCTTTTGCATATTTATTTTCCTTTCTATATTTTCCCTTTATGGATTTGTACCCAATATTAATATCCCATGCTTGTATTATTTGACTCAATAACTTTTTTAATTTTTTTGAAGCCAGTTTGTGGGTTAGTGGGAACGACACACATAATAATGAAATTGAAAACATACCAAGGTTTAAAAACAAATGCATCAATAGGCATAAACCACCATTACCAAATTCAAAAACACCGTCCTTAATGTCATCAACCATCCCTATCATTGTCACTACCTCATCAGTTGATCCACTTCCAAATCACTGGTCGTGATAACAAAATAGTAAAAAGAGGAAAATAAAAATTTAAAATTCAAAAAACATCATCATTCTAGTCTCACTCACCACATCACCTCGCACTGCGCACCTGGACACACCATACACATCGCCTCACCAGCCCTCCAGTGAGAATCACTCTGGAATCCTTCGCCGCTGACCCAATCAAAACTGTCGTCATCCCTATCCAAATACACATCGATGTAAACCACTAAAACTTAATATAACCAGACCATAAATTCAAATTATCAAACCAAATCCATCCGCAATGAAATAAAATCAAGACAAAACCGCAACACCTTAAAACATGAAACCCTTAAAAGAAGAAAAATAAAAAGGAGAAGAATGAAATAGGGATGAAGCCCTGAAGAAAACTGGATAGGAAAACTTAAAGGAGGTCATGAATGAAACCCTAGAGGAAAAATCCATGACCGCCAGACCATATGGCCCAAAACCACCTGTGTATCCATAGATTTAAATATGACCTAAAGAGGAGAGATGAAACGCTAGGTCAGAGAAAGTTTTAGGTAGTCGAGCAAGAATAACCATTAGAAAACCGAATGAAATGGGGGATTAATCCCAAGCAAAATAGAAAACCGAGAAAGAGGAAGGGGAGACCGGGGGCTGGAACCCATGGGATAAGAGGTAAAGACACATTAAAGATCCATGGTTACCAAGCTGCTAAGCAAAAAACCTCAAGAATCCAACACTACTAAACCGACATGGAGAGGAGTGCGGGAATACGAGGTCAGAACGAGGAGCAGAAGCTGAGGAAAATACGTTACTTCTTCATTGGATCATAACAATCGCAAAAGTGAGGAGACGAAGCAATAAGAAGAATAGATAGCATAGAGGGGATTTAGGAGGAACCCTAGAAAGGACAAGAAAGGGGAGTGATCAAAAACCTTGCAAGGGACAATTCACCACTAAAGAAAAGGTGGGTAAAATCCCTAAAGATCCAAAATCAAGAAGATATTGGGAAGAAAAATGGAGAATATAAAGGATGAAGAGGTAGGAGGAGGAGGGAAAAAGCATCATCAATGGAAGACCCTCGAAACCCTAGAGGAGGGAGAGAGCAGAAAACCTGGTGAGTGAGGAGCCATCCTCTTATTTTTTGCTTGATTTATTATATTATATATTATATATATATATGCACAAAAATATTTTTGTCCAGTGATGTATATTAGAGATGCACTTTTGTTACATGTTGTTATAATATAAGGCCTCCCTTATGTGTTATTAATTTTTGGTGCTAGTCTCTAGTGTATGACATATTATAGTTGGGATTGGTGTGGCACACTCTGCTTACCACCCACTCATGTGGGGTTCTTGTGGGTTGGGTGGTGTCAAAATGTACCCTAAAAAAAGTTCTCTATATATTTAATTCATCAAGAAAATGAGAATATCCCTTATTTATGAAAACCATGTAAATAAAATGAAAAAAACCACAACTTAGAGTTTCCAAACATGTCATAGTGTATTAAAACATTATTTGGTTTGAATCCTTATTGATTTATTTGAAAACCACTTCATTTTTTTTCCATTCTTTAAATAGAACATCAACGTGCATCCCACCTTAAATATTGAAGTGGTTTGTTTTCCTACACTATTACTAATTAAAACTCTATCAACTCGTCTCCAAACTTATTTCAGAATTAAACATAGATATATTTCATCAATCAATATATATATATATATATATATATAATAAAAATAACATAATTTTTACATATTCTATCCCTAACCAATTTTGATCCACTTAGGTTCTAACATGATTTTTCTTACATTTATCCCAAGTAATCACATGACATTATATACTATATGATTGAAATTATAGATATATAAATTAAATAAAACATCATATATAATTTTTTACAAGATAAAAATAATTAAGTGTATTCTACATTTCTTACATTAATCAGCATGGGTACGTCTTGTGAACTAAAAAAAATGAGTTCGTGCAACCGAACCGACCTCATCAATTCATAATATGGAATGATATTTGAGTCAGAATGGTTCAATACAGAATATGACACATTAGATCATATTATAATTTTCAAAAACATAATTATCCTATTGTGTCTATATATATATGAGGGAATAAAAATTGTACTGGATTATAGTTATGTCCTCTAAAACCTAAAGTAACTCTACCTCAACTGATATTTGAACAAATAGCTCTATCAGAAATAAAAATTGATAGTTAACCATAAAAAATTACTTATCTATATATAAACATTTGATTCAACCCATAGATCTCAGCTATAATGTTTCTAGAAAATGATTATAAAACATTTATAGGTCAATGATGTCTCAGACTAGGTTACCACTTTTTAAGAAAATATTATCGGCCTGTCATGATATTCTTCATAATATCATCTAACCCCCAATAACTTGATAATAAAGTAATATATAATTAATCATCAATAATCTTATCATAGGGATTCTACTTAATTATAGGTATAAATTTGAGCTATAAATACTATGATAGACTATATATTTATCCATAACATTTATTGGTGAATTTATTAGATTTCACCCCCATAACATTTAGGAATTCTACCATTATGGGAAAGTGAAACTCACTTGACACTTTCATCCTTATATTTATTAATATCACTGTTAAATATAAAAGGAGATTATAAAACTCTCCACATTTAAGGATACCTCATATGAAACATTATGTGATAATTTATATTCACATTGAACCTAAGAATCAATGTATTCTAGTTGAGTAAACAATTATAGGTGAATAATTGTGAATGTTATTGAAAATGATCCCAAACAATGGACATATTTGGCATATTTCACAAAAAAACTAACACCTAAAAATTATTACATATTTTATATAACACCTTTAAAAACCATTTTCATAAGTACATTTGTATTTATTCTTACATAGTCATCACCAAGAGAGATGATATGTTACACAAGAGACATTTATTTTTGATTGATAAGAACACCCATGTTGATTCCATAGTTAACCAACATCATCATCCAAATAGTTTACGATTGAGTGTTGTTTAATAATTTTAATGGGTTAAAACACACTAGTGTCCTGATGTAAATGAAAATATACTAGCGGGGATTTCCATTATTGTTGATCATCTCAAATTGAATTAATCATAAATATAAAACCAAATTCTATAATGAGAGGATGCAAACATTATCTTACATTTCTAATCATCATATTACCATAAATATTTACTAATTATCACCTATATATATATATATATATCTAACTCCAAGTTTCTATAAAATCAAAATGTATGTTATATTAACCTTAGATAACACATCATTCATTAATGTCCATGAAAAGTCTAAGTGGGGTTGTTGTTAGTATGATCAAAATACACTATTAAGAAGATCATGCACTTAAATAATGAAATATCAACTCCTTTAACAATCATATTAAAATGGTATTTAACCTATTAAGGATCCATATCAACATATATAAATTAAAATACCATGAATTCAATTATATAACCTTGTTTTTTTACTCCAAATATAAATATAACACCTTCAAAAGTAAAGTGTCCCTGATCATGATTGAAAGGAATAAAATCTCTGAATAATTTTGAAAAAATTCATAATGTTATTAGAAATACTATGCATGGAGTCCAAATACTTGTGAAAAATCATTCCTATAGAATAAATATACTTTACCTATATAAATAAATCATAAACTAATCATCATTTATATGAGTCTTGAAATATATATTTTGATTTAATAACTTTACTGTAAACTTTATTACTATATAATATTTAATCACCACAATTTAATTTGTCATGAACCAGGCTAAATAACCTGGTACAATGATACCTGATCCCACAATGACATAGCCTAAATGGCCCCATGGGATGGTACATAGAACCTAACATGAAAAAAAATTCCATAAGAACAATCAAACAATATAGAATAGCATAAAAGAAAACAATACATAATATATATGCCAATAACTCTTTAAGGAGAAAATTATAACGAGCACATATAAATCTTAATGCAATACATCAGCTAATAAATAAAATAATACCCATCAATAAAAAGTATCACAAGCCTTGTGTAAAAAGTTTACCATAGATCCACCAGTCATGACCATCACTCTAGGGTGTAGTAAGTCAAGCATACCCACCACCTACAAATGTTGATTTCCCTTTTCCTAGACCTAAAATAACATAATATACAAATGCATGAAAGAAAAAGGTAAGTTGTGATCTAAATAGACTAGTAGGATTTCAAAAAATATTCCACAATAAATTTTATAACAACTAATAAATTTATGCTAAAATTTAAATAAATCTAATTCATAGAAAATCATTTTCACGATAATCAGTCAAAATATATTGTCAAGTCTAAAATATGGAAAGCACATTGTAACAATATTAAATGAAAATCTTAATAAAATAGGAAGTCATGAATTAAAGAGTTATTTAATCAATGTCATCTAACAATCAAGTAAAAAACTAGAAACAAGTTTATAATCCCTGAGGTTTGTTAGTTTCTATCTATAAGATCCCCATATTACTTAGTCAATCATGACAGTTCAAAGTATGTGCACACATCCCAAAGACACATGACATTAGGATAATCAATCAACACCCATCATAGAAATCATTTCTAATTTAGTTTAATTAGAGTTATCATCTTCAATCCATTTTTAGTGACCCTAACCACAACAAAATAGAGCCGATTTTTATTTTATTACATTGGAATAAGATATAATAAATCACATAATAAATTACCAAATAGTTTAGTAATCTTGTTAAACTAGATACATTCTTGTGACTTGCATTAAATTTTTAAAGTAAATGACGATTCCTTTGAAAAAATTTTGTACAAAGAATTTTTTTTTAAAAATTAAATTAATAAAACATTTGTATAATTTTAAAAACGGTTTTGATTTTTTTAGAAAAAATGGTTTGGGAAGAAAAAAGGTTTCCGACCAAAGAGAGAAATTATTTTATATTTTTATAAATTTTTTTATCAATTATTTTAAGTAATATAGGGTGAAAAAAATGAAACATTTACTTAAAAATATTAGTAATAACTAGAGAGGAATAAAATGAAACAATTTTATTAGACAATGATCAAACAATTACCTTTAACAGAAATTCAAGAGTAAACAATCTCGTTAGAATGAGATTGTGAAATAAACCATTACAATGACTATAACGTTGAAGTGAGAATTCATAAATTCAGATATTATGTGTATAAAACTTTTATTTAGATGAAAAAATTGAAATTAAACATAATATAATCATAATTAATTACACACATAATCTTATAATATCAAAGGTAATGAAGAAGTAATTTAACCCAATGAAAAGAAATTGAGTTGTGAAATTATTTTCCACTTGGTAACAATTATATCAAATCCCCTTGTATGAAATAAAAAAAATTTAAACATAAAATTCCATGAATTTTTAAGGAATAATGATATTACATGTAAAATTGGAAACATGTATACTATATAAAAGAGATTAGGTGTAGAATAATAGAACATTCTTTAATGATGGTAAATTGAGACAAAGTACCTTACCTCACGCTTCCTTTTGGGTGATCATGTATTAAACTCATATATAGTGGTTTTAAACATGTTATTCACTTATAAAATAACAATATTATTATTTATAATATCATATATTATACTTTTATAAAATCTTATCACTCGTTTGTTAATTATCTTTCATTATTTTCATTTTTTCAGGTGTTAATTGTTCTGTTTTCTCATGCATGTTTTTGTTACGAAAAATCTGGTTCTTTTGCATATTATATAGTTCCATCATGTATAGAAAAATAATCATGAAATAATTATCATATTAATATAACAATTATACTTTTAATACCAATCATGAAATATGATTTTGAGAAATGAAGTATGTTACAATCATGAAGATGGTAATCCACACACACGCCTGAGTAATGATTCCATTTTTCACTGATCATTATAGAAAGAAGTAAACTAATATTTTAACATTATTTAAATATAATAATATAATATTATTTATTTTAATATACTTATACATATCATATAATTCGTGTGGTGATAAAAAGGGTGTCACATTGTTTTATGAAGGTAATAGTCCACACGTAAACGAATGACGTTATCATCTTTTAATGAGTGAAAAGATAAGAAATAAAGTGATATATTATATTTTTAGAATGATAAATAGGTCATTAGTATCATTATAATTTCATTTATATAACATATAATAGTTAAATTTATCCTTATTACATTCAACGTAAAGTGTTAGTGAAAGATGAATCTCATCTTTTTGTGAGGTGGTTATCCATCGTACATACAAGTGACATTACCGTATCCCCTAAACAATATAAAGTTAAAAGTTATATTTGATATAACTACTGAAAATGTATAATTATGTTATAAATATCATATATATACTTTATATCCATCATCATACCCAATCATGATAGGTGTTAATTGAAAAATGAATGACAATGGTTCATGATGTGGTAGTCCACTATACACACAAATGATGATTTTGTAACCAATTTTACAGAAGTGGGGATTATTTTAGGTGGCGAAATTTACATAATAACACCTTATTATATGTAAGATACTAATTTTATTATATCATAATGTTTTAATAAGAATTTAAGGAGTTTTATGAAGAAATAAAAAATGGTCATTGAAGAACCTTACATATTCTTTAGGTAACCTAGTTAGGGTTACATCAAAAGCCTTCCTAGGTTGAAATTATGCCAAAAATTTGAATTATAGGTTTATTGGAGGGATTTTTGGAAGTTTTTTGGGTAGTTATTGTCTGAACCAAAATGGTTTTAGGTTGTGAAGAAGAGAGGAGAGGGGGTTGCCTTTTATAGGTGAGGTGAGTGGCACAATTGAGATTTTCGAAAAGAAAATATTGTACCCATATTTTTCAAATTAAAAAAGGATAAAAAAGATTATTATATAAAATTATTCATTATAGGGTCTAAATATTTCAATAAAATAGTTTTTAAAAAAATTTCTAGGTTATTTTAACCCTAATATTTTTAGTTTAACCCTCGATAAATCTATTTTAACAATAACTCTGGTAAATAATTTTTTATATTTTCACTATTCATTTTGGTAAAAAATTAATTTTAAATTATTAGTTAATATTAATTATTATGATTAAAAATTTAGAATCTATTTTTAAAAATTAATTCACAGAAGTGGAAAATTTTTATTTAAAATTAATCCCATAGACGCGATGAGAAAACAAGTTTTTAAAGAGAAAATGTTCAAAATTTTACAAAGTTTTTATATAAAAATTCAAGATGAAAATTATTCCATTGAACTAAATTGGATTAATAGATATATAATTGAAAAAATTTAACTTTAAAACCAATTTAATATATAATTTAATCTTGTAAATTATTTAAACAAAAATGTAGTTTTCAATTTAAATTCAGTATTTTTTTACTATTCATCAAAAATGAAAAATTTAATAAAAATATAAAAAACTCACCCTTATATAATTTTAATATTATAATTTTAAAAATGAAGTTAATTATATATTTTTTTATATAAAATCAGTAAAAATTAATTTTAATTTTTTTGTGTGAAGTGAAATTAAACAATCCATTAGAAAGAATACTGTTCTTCAGAAAGTAGTCCCTTTTTATTTTAAATATTTTTTATTTTAATTCAATTCAATAGAAAACCATGATTTTTCTAATTTAGTTTTTACTATTCATACCCACCAACTGAATGTCTAGGTTATGAAGGTATACAATATTGTGGTTTGTTTCGACTCGAGGTTGTGTGTTCCACAGGAAATCAAAAAGATTAAATTTATTTAAAAAGAAATATTTTATAAAGTCTCACATGTTATGTTTTCTTCTAATCATGGTGCTACACGTCATAAATTATTTAGAAAATAATGTTCTTATTTTAAAATCATTGAATGTAACATTCTCACCATATTAAATAATTGTGTCCTCATAATTTAAACTTTATCTCAATAATCAAGTTTTTTGTATTTGAAAATACCTGTATTCAAATCTGACATTGTGAGAAGGGTTTATAAAACATCATATTGATAAGATATAGAGGGATATAAAAAAGTTCACATGGAATAACACATAACTAGGTTTTATGTAGAATAACATTGGTATGAAATTAAAACATGTACATGGAAGAAAAGAGTAAATAATTGTAGATATTGATAAGGGTAATTTATCACAAGCAAGTGAATGATAAATAGATAGTTAGAGAACTACAAACCATAAATTTATGATGATTTAAAAATATCATCTGATTCATCAAATATGAAGGTATTAGGATAGTTTTTTTTTGTTTCATGATCCATTTGTTAATGTTGAGGAATTATTTTAATGTTTATGTTTATAAGGAAAAATGATTACTTTATTAGCTTCTATTTCATAATCAAAATTTCAAATTTTGGTTGTTCTTATATCAATTTATAATTCATCATTTACTTCAAGAAATGAATATCCAAATTTTTTTTTATCCTGAGGCACTAAAATTAATTTTTAACAGATTGTAACATCCATAAAAGAGTTACAAGTATTTCCATTTGTCTCTAAACATTTTCCAAAACCAATATAGTTAGTATAGGTTGTCTAATATGAATTAGTCTCAATATGGTGAAGTAATACAATAATCGATAAAACCATTTTCAAAGTTCAATTTAAACCATTTCATAAATGGTTAACCATATGACCCTTTAAAAATATTAATATACATATCTTTATAGAGAAGTTCACTAAATTTCAAAAATGATCTTATCATTAATTAGTCCTAAGGTAATTTATACTATCAAATTTACTTTATCCATATCAATCATATATTTATCCCAATATCATTATCATGGCATAAGGGATATATTAAGTGTTATCTTTCACTCAATAATTCATTTTTCAAGAATTTAAACTTTCCACTGTATCATTTTTCTAGGTCATCGGTTCTATTAAACATAGGCATTAAAATCCTTAATTAAAAATAAATACATTACAATCCTTATAAATTTAATAAATATTATTATCAGGATATCATTGACAAAACATAAAAATAAAATAATTCTTGAATCCAAACACAAAATCATTAATCATTAGACTAAATATATGGTAATATCCTTAGCTTGAATATGATCCACTAGCTTCTATTGAGGTATATTACTTTTACTCCTAATACATTGATTTGTGTAGTGACCTATCTCCTTAAAGTTAAAGAATTGTATTGGAAACTTTTTTATTACGCACGCAATCAAAATAATGATGGCCTTTCTCTACACACTTATAGTAAACCCCCATTCCTTTCAAGCAAGTACTAGGGTATTTATTTCCACAACTATCTTATGTGGTAAAATCCTTTTTTCCCTCATTCCCTTTATCCATATTTTACCTACCATCCCCTTATTTTCATTATTCCATTAAAATCCATAATATTTATATAATTATTTATTAGTCTTCTTAGAACATGATACTATATATTCATTTGGTGAGAATATTTGGAATACTAGTTCCCTTAAAAATATTAGATTAATCCCATCAAAGAAATTATCATTATTTCTCTTTAGATTTTGTTTATTTATGTAGTTTCCATTCATTATTATAGGATCTACTTATAAATGATGACATACACTATATTAGATCATATCATTATGAAAAATAATGTATAATACAAAAACTAGTAAAATATTTAGAAAAAATTGAAAATTTTATGAATATCTAATATCATTGTTATAAAAATGAATTCTTTGGGGATATCTCTATTTGAAATCCTTCATAATGTTTTTTAAATAAAATGTAAATTATCCTAAGAATATTCCTGGGAGTTTCAAACTATGTGCACAATAAGGCATGTTGTTGTTAACTAGGTGATGATCCGGTTAAGACCAATGTTCCTTTTTCAGAGTTATTACCACTAGGTACATCTATTCCAGAACCATGTCTACTTTTATTATCTTGATAGGGATATATTTCTTGGAAAAACACAAATAAAATCTTTTACCATATCATTAGAATGTTCTTCTATATTTATCCTCAACATCTACCATTGGGTTATGATCCCGAATCTATGTTTCTATAAATCTAGTTCTCAATGTTTCTAAAAAATTCCTTTGATACCAACTATAGAAACCCCAACCCCAACAAATCGGATCCAATTTATACTTTATTAATTGACATAAGATATAAACAATCACATCTTAAAGGACTGAATAGTTTAATATTCTTGGTAAACTAGATACATATTTGAGTCTTTCATTAAATTTTAAAAATAATTATATACAGCATCCAAAACATTTGTAAAAAAATGGGTTAATATGTAATAAATAAATAAATTGATAAAATTTAAAAACTTTTTTAAAACATTTTTATAAAACATGGGTTTAGAAGAAACAAAAAATTTTAATAAAGAGAAAAATAAAGTATGATTTTCACAAATGAATTTTCTCAATTATTTTAAGTACTAAAGAGTGAAAAAATGGAACTATTACTTGAAAATATCATGAATAACCATAGTTAAGTAAAATGAAATGGGTTTATTATATAATGATAAAATAATTCTCTTAACATAAATTCAAGAATAAATAATATCGATTGGAATGATGTTGTGAAATAAACCATTATAACAACCATAAAGTTAAATTGAGAATTAATAAATAAATAAATTTTGTTTATCAATATAAATCCACATGAAGATATTTAAATATAATATAATATAATTATAATTCATTACACACATAATCTTATAAAATCAAAGACAACCAAGAAGTAATATAACCCAATGAAAAGAAATTGAGTTATTAAATTCTTCACGAGTTGGTAAATTTTATGTAAAATAAAATTTGATGAAATAATTCAAATTGAAACTTAAAATACCATTAGTTGTTATATTAAATTTAAAATGGGATGTATGTACACTATGTAATAGAAATTAGGTGCACAAGGATAAAACATGCCTCAATGATAGAAAATAGACCCGGAGTCCCTTACAACATGCTTTTTTTGAACATGATTGAAACTCATATATAGTGGTTTTAAAAATGTTATTAAGTTATAAAATAACCATATCAATATTTATAATATGATATATGATCCTTTTAGACACATTATTTCCCATTAATAATGTATCTTCCATTAATTTCATTATGTTGGTTGTTAATTGCCTGGTTTTCTCATGTGTGTTTTGTTACAAAAGATCTAGTTCTTACACATATTATATAGTTCCATCATCTAAAAAATTATAATAATGAAATAATATTCATATTTATATATAAATTATACTTTTAATACCATTAAAAAAAGTTTTTTTGATAAACTAATTACGTTACGATCATGAACACGATAGGTCGTACGTACACATGAGTAACATTTCGATTTTTCACAGATCACTAGGGATGGAATTTATGTAATATTTTACATTTAAATAATGAGAAATATATAATATTATTTATTTAAATATACTTATAAATATAATCCATGTTTTTTAGTGATCAAAATAGAGTCAAATCACTTTATAAAATCATTATTCAACACGTACACAGACAACGTTATCATCTTTCAGTGAGTGAAAAGGTAAGAAATAAAATGATATATTATCTTTTAATAATGATTAATATGTCATTAATATCAAAATTATTTCATGATTATCAAATAAAATCAATAAATTTATCCTTATCACCTTTCATGTAAATGTTTAGTAAATGGTGAATAACATCACTTCATGAGGTGGTAGTTTTCCGTACACATGAGCGACGTTATTGTATACCATACAGAATGGAAAATAAAAAGTTATATATGAAATAATGAGTCAATATGAATAATTATTTTTTTTAATATAATATATAAAATTTATATCTCTTATCATACACAACTTTGAAAGGTGGTAATGGAAAAATGAATGACATCGGTTCATGAGGTAGTAGTTTGCCTTACACACGAATGATGATTTTGTAATCCACTTGATGAAAGTGGGTGTTATTATAGGTTATGAAATTATAATAAAAAATAAAATTATTTGGAATAAAATTATTCTATTATATAATCATGTTTTAATAATCATTTAATGAGGAGGAGGAAGAATTAATATTAAAATGCTCATTGAAGAACGTTACCTCTTCTTCGAGTAACCTTGTTAGGTTTTCACCAAAAGCCGTCTTAGGTTGTAATTATGCCCAAAATAAGAATTATATGATGAGAGAAGAGATTTTAGGAATTTTTTTGTTATTTATTGGATGAACTAGATGGTTTTGAATGTTTTAATAAGAGAAGAGTGGGGTGGCCTTCTATAAGTGAGGTGAGTGACACACTTTTACCTTTTGGAAAAAGGTGTACCAAAGTTTTAAAAATTCAAAAATAGTCAAAACTTGAGTATGAAATATAATTAGTAACTATAGGGTCTAAATATGTCAATATAATATATTTTTGACAAGTTTTTAGGTCATTTTAACCCAAACTATTTTAGTTTAACTTCTTGATAAATCCATTTTTACCTTAACCGCGGTAAATAATTTTTACTATTTTCAAAAATAATTTTGGTCAGAAATTGATATGACATTATTAGAACATATAAATTATTATGATTCAAAATATGGCATCCATTTTTCGAAATTCCATTCATATATGTTAAAAAATTAAATTTAAAATTAATCATGCTGACATGAGGAGCAAGCGGGTTTCTAAATAGAAAATGTTCAAAAGTTTACAATGTTTTTATATCCAAATTCAATATGAAAATTATTAAAATGAACTAAATTTCATTAATATATATATAATATAAATAATTGTAATTTCAAACCACTTTAAAATATAATTTAAACTTGTAAATTATTTAAACGAAAAGGAATTTTTCAATTACAATTCAGTATTTTTACTATTCATCAAAAAATGAAACATTTCAAAAAAATAAAAAATTAAACCAAAGTTAATTTTGGTATTATAATTTAAAACAATAATTTTATTTTATCAAATAAATTTTATATTATTATTAAAAGTTAATTTTAAATTATGTGTGTAAATCGCGATTAAATCGTTCTTCAGAAAGAATACAATTATTCAAAAAACACTTATTTTTATTTTAAATGATTATTGTTTTATTTATAATCAATATATAACTATGATTTTAATAATTTATTTAGTAATATTCATACCCTCCAAATTAATGACCTTGTTATAAATTTATTCTATGTTATGGTTCGTTTTGACTCTGAGTTGTGTGGTTTGCAAGCTATCCAAGTGGTTAAATTTATTTAACAATAAATATTTAATAAAGTATCAAGTGTTATATTTTCTTATAAGCACAATTTTTTATTTCATACAAACTATAAAAAAAGTTCTTATTTTAAAATCTATAGATTTTATACTCTCTCTACCTTAAAAAAATTACATCGTCACAATTTAAACTTGATGTCGATAATCAAGGGTTTGAAATTTAAAAATACCTTTATTGAAATCTCACATCATGAGAAGGGTTGATAAAACATCCCCCTGATTATATAGAAATGTATTTAAAAATTTGTTATGTAATAACATATAACTGGGTTTCTACATGGGAGAACATTGGTGGGAAACAAAAATATGGACATGAAAGAAAAGAGTAAATAATTATAGAGAGTGGTAGAGGTCATTGATCACAAGAAAATGAATGATAAATAGAAAGTTAAGGAACTCAAAACCTCAAATCTATAATTATTTTAATTGACCAACTGATTTATCAGATTTGATGATAATATGATCTTTTTTGTTTCAACATCCTTTTCTAAAATTTGAGTAATTCTTTTACTATCTATGACTATAAGGAAATATACTTACTCAATATGTTTATATTTAATAAAAAAAATTTAATCATTTTTTTTGTGATTCATTAAATTTCCAATTCATCAATTAATAAAGGAAATGGATATCCAAGAATTAATATTTTATTCCTGAAGCACTAAAATTCACTTTTAATGGATTATAATATCTCTAAAAGAGTTACAAGTCATTCTGTCTGTCTCTAACTATTTTTCAAAACCAATATGGTTAGCATAGGTTATGAAATATGAATGTATATTAATTTATTGATGTAATACATTAATATCTAAAACATCATACAAAGTTCATCTTAAACCATTTCATTAATGGTTAACCATATAACCCTTACAAAATATTAAGATCTATAACTTTATAAAGAAGGTCAGTGAATTTAAAAAATTAGCTAATAGTTAATTGGTCTCAAGGTAGTCAGTACTATTAAATTTACTTTATCTATATCAATGTTATATTTATCACAACTAAATTATCCCAAAATATGGGACATATTAAAGGTTATCATTCCTTCAACCATGTGTTTTTCAAGAAGTTCAACTTGCCACAGAATCAGTTTTCTTGGTCCTCAGAAGTGTTCATCCTATGCTTTCAAATACTTAATGAAACAATACTTAAGTAAAATACTTATAAATGTCATAATTTTTATAAATAGGATAGAATTGGTAAAATAATAAAATGAAATAATTATTTAATCCAAACATAATTACATTAATCATTCTACTTCATCTGTGGTAATAACATAAACCTGACCATGATCTATTATCTTCTTTTGAGGTATACTCCTTTGAAGATTGATAAAGTGATTTTTATAGCACCAAATATCCTTAATGATGAAATTTTTTTCATTAGAAACTTTTTTCTTACCCGTGATTTCACAATCATGGTGGACTTTCTCTCTACACTTAGTAAACTCCCATTCCTTTTAATCAAGCATCGAGGTGTTTCTTTCGACAACTATCACATGTGGGAAAATCATTATTTACCTCCTTCAATTTATCCACATTTCTCCATATAGTTATCTTATTGTGATTATTCCATTCTAAAATGAAGTTTTTTATTATAAAACGGTCAAATAATTCCCTCCAACTCAAATTCAAGAATAAACTATCTCGATTTGAATGAGATTGTGAAATAAACCATTATATTGACCATAACATTAGAGTGAGAATTGATCAATGAATATAGTATGTGTATCAAATGTAAACCCAAATGAATAAATTTAAATAAAAAATAAGATAATCAGAGTTCATTACACACATAATCTTATAATATTAAAGACATCAAAGAAGTAATATATCCCAATAAAAATAAATTGAGTCATGAAATACTTCACCACTTGGTAACTTTTATGTAAAATCTAATTTTATGAAATAATTAAAATTGACATATAAATACTAGGAATTATCAAGGAATCTTGATATTTTATATAAATTGGGAGTTATGTACATTATATGAAACAAATTAGGTGCGCAATAGTAAAACATGCCTTAATTATGGAAAATTTAGACGATGTCCCTTACCTCACGCTTCTTTTTGGTTGAATGTGATTTAGCCTTCTTTATAGTGGGTTTTAACATGTTATTTACTTATAAAAAATTCATAACAATATTTATAATATCACATATGACCATTTTATTACATATTATCACATACTTTTTAATTATCATTCATTATTTTCATTGTTTTAGGTGTAAAGTTTCTTATTTTCTCATGTATGTTTTGTTATGAAATATACATTTCGTGTACATATTATATAGTTAAATTATATAAAGAATAATAATCATGAAATAATTATCATATATATATCAATTATAATTTTAGTAGCAATCATGAAATATGGGTTTGAGAACCGAAGTGTGTTATGATCATGGATATAGTAGGTCGTACGTACGCTTGAAAAACATTTCAATTTTTACCGATCATTATGGGTATAAAGTAATTAATATTTTAAATTTAAACAATTATTTTAATATCATATTAATTATTTAAATATAATTATACATATCATCCATGTGGTATGGTGATGAAAGGGGAGTCACATCACTTCATAAAAGCGGTAGTCCACACATACACGATTGCTGTTATCATCTTTTGTTGATTGAAAAGAGTAGACAAAAAACAATATATTATATTTTTATAAAGATAAATATGTCATGAATATAATAATTATGTCATTTATATCACATATAATCATTAAATTTATCCTTATCACCTTCCATGTAAATCGTTAGTGAAGGATGAATCACATCACTTCTTGAGGCGATAATCCTCCATACACATTAGCGACCTTATAATATCCCCTAAGTAATGGAAATTGAAAATTTATATATTATAAAATGAATAAATAGGTATAATTATGTTATAAATATCATATATATACTTTATATAAATCATCATACCCAACTTTGAGAGTGGATAATGGAAAAATTAATGGCATTGGTTCGTGAGGCAGTAATCCACCATACACATGAATGGTGATTTCGTAATAAATTTGATAGAAGTGGGGATGGTTTTAGGTCATGGAATTATTATAAAAAATCAAAGTATATGAGAGTTAATGATTTTATTATATGATTATGGTTTAATAAGAATCCACTTTGGTGGAGTAAGAAATATAATAAAAATGCTCGTTGAGGAACACTACCTCTTCTTCAGTTAACCTCATTAGGTTTTCACCAAAATCCTTCCTAGGGTGGAATTATTCCCAAAAATAATGCTTGTAGTATGATATAAGGGATTTTTGGAAGTGATTTTGTAAGGTTTTCTCCAAACCAAAATGGTTTTAATGTGTGAATAAGAGAGAGGAGTGGGTGGCCATTTATACTTAGGTGAGTGGCACACTTTTAATTTTTTAAAAGAAAAAGGTTTACCCACATATTTCACATGAAAAGGTATCCAAAGTGGATTATTATAGAGACCTAGTAATTATAGGTTCTAAATATGGGCATTAAATTAATTTTAGACAAGTTTTTAGGTCAATTTAACTATTATCCTTTTAGTTTAACCTCTGATAAATCCATTTTTACCTTTACTATGGTAAATAATTTTTCCTGGTTTCACTAATAAATTTAGTAAAAAATTAATTTGAACTTATTATATAAAATAAATTATGACTATTCTAAATATTGAATCAATTTTTAAAAATTAAATTAATATAAAATAAAAAAATTGACTTAAAATTAATCCCAAAGACAAGAAGAAGAAATGAGTTTTGTCGCACCGTTAAACTAACCATGCACCAACTATAAAAACTCACTTTATCTAATTCTACATAGTTTTCAGGGG
Source organism: Viscum album (assembly GCA_963277665.1). Classification (NCBI taxonomy): domain Eukaryota; kingdom Viridiplantae; phylum Streptophyta; class Magnoliopsida; order Santalales; family Viscaceae; genus Viscum; species Viscum album. The sequence goes on from OY728161.1 coordinate 936,209,534, forward strand.
AGACCACACAATTTTCACTAACTATGTGCTACCATCCAAAATCACCAAATGGGACACACAATTTTATGGGTGAACCACTTGATTTTACCTTACCATATTCCAACCTAACATAGCCTCAAAAAATTTCAAAAATAATTTTACTAATTCCAAAAACTATACAAAATAAGACCAAAACAAAATATGATCAAAATAATTGATTAAAAGTATACGACAGTTTTTAATGATATGTTATAACCTCCCCACTGTAGAAAAATAGTATACCTCCAAAAATCCTGTCAAGAACTCTTTATGTCAAAGAGATGAGGCCACTACTCTCTCATTAGTGCCTCATGCTCCCATGTCTCATGAGAATAATAACAATTATTACAAAGCACAAGAACCAACGTTATAGAATTACCACAAATAACATTCATCTCAAAATAAATAATTTGAATTGGTTTCTCAATCATGGAAAAATATGGGTCTGCATCAAGGTCTTCCCAACTCCAGATATGAGAAGTGTGAGAGATATACTTTCAAATTTTTGACATGAGATATATGTTATGAATCAACATCAACTGAGGTGGTAAATCCAAATGGTAAGCCAAATTTTCAATCTAATCATTGATCTCAAATAGTAATATGTATCTCAGTGCAATATTTCACTATTTTCTAAGCCGTTGGTGACCCAAATAAGGTGAAACTCAAAAAATAACTGGATCACCAACTAAAAAATATAAAGGGAATATCAAATGGAAAACATAATATTTGTATTGGATTGGAGCCCTCAATATCCTATAATGAATCAATTGAATCATTATCATCTTCTCTTGGACCAAATTAGGTCAAAATGAGGAAGTTTCACCAATCTACTTCCAAGGAAATGTAGATTTAAATGGACAACCATATAAAGCCTCAAAGGGAGCCATATGGATATATGAATGGTAACTATTGTCAAAAGAAAACTAAACTTGCCCAAGTGACTCTCCCAAGGTCAACCAATTTCCAGAGCAGAAGCACAGATCATTTAATTCAAGATATTTATAGATCATTTTTTCTAGTCACCCATATATGGATGACATGTCATGACCAATATAAATTGGGATCCCATCACCTCTTAGAGGCATCTCTAAAAAAGAGAAGTGAATTGATGGCCCTTATCAGATAATATAGTGGATGTAGATACATGAAATATGATAATATACTACATATATATACTTCATAAGTCCCCAAAATTTGTTTTATAATGAATGGAATTGAGGTGAGCCAATTTGGTATGCTGATCTATAACTACCCATATAATATTTTACAAAGAGGATTACATGAAAACCCAACCATGAAATCTATAAAAATCCTTCCCCACTACCAAGTCAGAAGTATAAGGGGCTAAATTAAACCTAATGGTTTTTGGTACTTAGCCTTGACCAAATGACATGCATAAAAATGGGAGACAAAGACATCAACTTATCTTCTCTTACCTAACCAACAGAATCATTATTGTGTATCATAGAACATTTTTATTATTCTAGTGTGTACTACCCATTTAAAATTGAAAAAATCACCCATCATATAATTTTTCAAGGTAAAAATTAAAACAAAATAGTTCCAGAATCATAGGGTACCCTTAAAAAATAATGACGAGTCACTAATGGACTCCCTACTATAAAGAGACTCCTTAATTCCATAAAATTCAGCATAAATCTATTTATTTTAAAGGTACATCTCACTGATGGTCTCTCTACTCTTCTGAAGATTCTTTCATAGCCTTGGTCAGATGTTTCCTGATCAAGGAATTATTAATGACATTCCCCTTACAAGGGGTGTAGAAAATGATGAAATAAAAATATTATTGGTACACCACCCAAAATATCTAAAGAAGATTAAAATATGTTTATGAGAATATATAACTTATTATTTTTTGGTTTGAATATATGTTAAAACATTATCTAAAAATATAATTTTGCTAACTCTTGATATCCTGCATTACAGCCACGAGTTAAAGATCATGAGTATGATAGTTCTTCTCATGTGGCCCAAGTTTTCAAGAACCACAAGACACCATGTGATAACCTTGTATGATAAATATTCTAGAACCCCAACTTGATTCATCAAAAAAGGCCACATAGACCTACCCAACCTTTTTAGACTCAAATATGGGGTAGAAGTAAAAAGGTCATTCATCCCATAAAAACGATTCTAACACTTCAAATCCCATAAGAACTTTTCTCTTTTTTCCGAGTGAGAGTGGTCATCATAAAATCCAAATTTGATAAATATTCAATGAACTAGTGGTAATGCCTTATTAAGACCAAGAATCTATGAATCTAAAAAACATAACGTAGTTGTTACCATTTTTTAATAGTATTCAACTTTTTAGAATCATCTTAAATACCATCTCACGGGACCACATGTACCAAGAACATCACTTTCCAAATCCAAAAATTAAATTTAGATATCTTGGAATAAATTTTGTGATCTCTAAAAATTTCCTGCACTAATATTAGGAGACGAACATGATCCAACTAGGTCTTGGAGTAAATAAAGATTTCATCCAAAAATTCCACCATCAAAGAGTTGAGATAATAATAGAATATTTTTTTTTATCAGCACCGAAAAAACTTCTTCAACATTTATTAGAGCAAAATTCATGACAGGGTACTCATAATTTCCATACCTTATCCTAAATGCAGTCTTTAGGATATCATATCCTTTTATTTTTAGTTGGTGATGACCAAATTGAAAATTAATTTTTGAGAACCACTTCACCCCTTTCATCTGATAAAAAAATCATCTATATGAGGCAATAAATACTTGTTCTTTATCCGGAATTGATCAAATTTTTAGTAATAAATAGAAATGAGGAAGTTTCCATCAGATTTATTTGTAAAAATAATAGTTGTTTCCCAAGGAGAAACACTTAAAAAAATAATGAATCTATCCAAAAAATTATCCAAATGAGTCTTTAACTTTATAAATTATGTTGTTTCCATTTGGTAAGAAGGAATAGAGATGGGTTGAGTATCTAGTACCAAATAAATAGATAAATATACCTCTATTACTAGTGGAAAGCTATAAAGGTCAAATGGGAATGCATTGATAAGCTTAATAACAACTATAGGAAGATTACTAGTATATGATTCTTTCCCAAGATACAAATAAAACATTGATATCAATCTTCCCATCTCTATAATAGGTGGTCTGACTCTACTATATCTTGAGTCCCTTTATCCTTGAAAAACATGGAACAATCCATTAAGGGCAGTATAAAAGGACCACTTAAGATAAAAACCAAGCGAATATTAATGTTTAATTAGACAATTCATTAAGAAAATGAAAGCTAGAGGTTTCATATCTAAAACTCAAAAATACCAAAAAAGCTTGATCTTCAATATAGAGAAGGAATGATTATGGAATCAGAGACCCCACTCTATCTATATTATTAGGGGCATATAAATATCCATCACATAGGACATAAGCTCTGTAGGAAGGTTTAGAAAATTTACAATACAATTTGATAAGAATGAATGAGTTGTGCTGGTATTAAATTGACCAGTAATTAAAGTTGAAACTATAGATATGTTACCTTTCACTACCATTAGACCCACATTATCTTCCTCTATAGACTCACCCACTTCTTGAATAATCTTTGGTTTAGATTCCCGTGCCTAAAACCACTTAGTTATAGAAGAATCAGATTGAAATAAAGAACATTTATGTGATGATGATCCTGTTCCAATATGTGGGGTAGAAAATAAATCTCATAACTTCTGATAATGGAAAGAGTGATCGTACGAACCACAGGTCTTCGGTGCCTTTGTACAAACTCACTTTGAATGCCTAAACTTCCCACATTGGAATCAAGTCTCACAGACCTTTCTTTCCACCACATAAGTTCTGGATGATTCCTATTATCATGATGCACCATTAGAGTCATCTTGCGTCCTCTTCTCACAAGAGGAACCAACAAAAATACCACTAGGAGTAAGAGGAACTCCTGTCAACCCTGACTAACCAGTCTGGTCAAGATCATCCATAAAAGCTTTGTCCAACACATCCATATGATAGGTCAGATTCATTACAAAACCCTAAGACGAAACATGAGATTGAATACCCATATCCAACCTTTGATCCTTCATCTTCTCATTTTTTTACTACCTTAGGAGAAAAAAATGAAACATTTGGGAAACTGGTTTTCATACTGAGTCACAGTCCAATCACCTTGTTAAAGGTTGAGGAACAAAAAATAATTTTTGAAAACCATCTAATATAGATAGATATATTCTATGAATTTGGATCTAATTTACTTCCAATCAAATCCTTCATCTTTCTTTATCGTAACCATCAAATCTCTCAACCTTCTTCTAGGTCCTTCAAGTTTGAAGGTAGTGTATTTTACCATTATTCTATTCATCATTTATGAAAACTCAAAAAATAAGCACCATATTTTCCTACCAATACTATACCATTTAAGGATCATTCTATCCTGGTAATGATTTTTGTTTCTACCAAATAAACATCTAGGCATGATATCTAGTCTCACCTCCTTCTAGGTTCAACTACTAGGGCCGGAACGAGAATCATTGTAACTACCTATCCCAGATATTTAACAACATACACTACTATCTCAATAATATTATGATGAACTGAAGGGGTGTACTTCAATAGTTCATTAAAATATTACTCCTGATGTCTGTTCAAATGTCTTATTTGGGGTATAGTACTATAAATAATTAACAGGACACATGAAAACATTAACAAGAATACTCAAATAATCAAACCAATCAAAGGATACAAGAATATCAATTCCATCATCACAACTAAAAACTTTTGGATTCCAATATTGTGAGATAAAATTTAGTGAAATGATTAGAATTAGATCAATTTATTCCTCATAAACACCTTTCAAAAAATCCAAGGTGACTCAAGGTTTTCTACGATGATATTTAGTTATGAAATCACTCATATCTTCCCCTGGAGACCCAAAAATCATACATTTTTCCACCACAACATCCCAAACTGCATACCGACATCCAGTAAAGATGCACAAAATTGCTCCTCTAATACCATTTTTTCACAAAGAATATCATATACCATGGTATTATAACACCTAATCAGATATGGACATAGCTCTAAGGGAATTCCAGATCCCCACAGGTTAGTGACTAGCACCTGACATCAATAATAGGTCCAATGGAATGATTTTTCATGAAAAAAAAAACAAACATGATAGAACAAAGGAAGAGAAAACCATACAAAATTAGTATGACAAACACTAATCAAGGAGTAGAGTAACACAAGATTACATAAATCATAATGAAATACTTCATCCAATAAATGAAAAAATATCCATAAAGAAAGTCTCAGAATCCCTATTTAACAAGTAGACCATGACTCCATCAGTCAACACTGTCACTCTAGGGTCCCATGAATCAAACAAACCTGCCAAATCCAAGTAATTATTTCCCTTTTCATGCGCCTGGAATAACATAATCTTTAAATTTATGAATGTAAAGGTAAGGTTTGAGATAAATATCCTAGTAGGATTTCACTAAATATTCTCTGACACCCCAAACTTTTATGAATTATTTTTTTCCAAATAAATTAAATTTCCTTAATGGATTAAGTTTCATGGTACAAAAAGTTAAGATTACTTTATAAAAAACAGCAAGTAAAGATGACACTATACACATCACTGGTTTTATCTTGCGGTACGCACAATATAGAGTTCCTTTGACAGCTTGTGTTACATGAAAGATCAAATTTTACTGAACTACAATATACTATTGATAATATTATTAAAATATTATTATGGTTGTAACGTTACAATAGAAAGGGTGGGTATGAAAAAATTAAATAAATTATGAATATTTGGTTTAGGAATGTTTATAAAAGTATATATTTGGCAACCAATTAATTATAAATTAATGTAAGAACTATTTGAAAATAAAGAATTTCCTTTTCTAAAAAACTATTTTTCTATACACAAACATGTTTTATCTCAATAAATTTTAAAAAATATTTTGATGAATTATTTTAATAAAATTTATATATTATATATTCAGTCACCTACTTAACATTCATATTATGTGTTTTCTAGATAAGAGATAAGAATAAATCTAATTTTATTCCAATAAAGATGTATTTTTATTAAAGGTTGTTTTACTGCCTTTTAGTGCCGTATTTATTTTAGAACTAAATTTTGAAACTTTTTAAAATTATAGTTTAGAAATTAAAATTTATTTATGAAATTTTAATGTTAAAATTAGCTGAATTTGAAATTTTGGGTTTTTTGAGAAGTTTCATTTTATTGATAAATAGTGAAAAATATTGAATCTTGATTTAAAAATGACTTTTCATCTACAAAATTTATAATGATAAATTATATATATAATTGATTTTAAAGAGATATTAGTTGAGGTTTACATATATTAACAAATTTCAGTTCATTGGATTCTCTTTTTATATTAAATTTAGATATAAAAACTTAGTAAAATTCTGAACATTTTCAGTTCAAAAACCTTCATTCTCATCACGTTCGTGGGATTAATTCTAAACTAAATAATTCCACTTATGTGAATGGAATTTATAAAAATGTATTTGAAATTTTGAATCAAAATAATTTATAATTTCAAATTAGATCAACATAATTCTTGACCTATGTGATTAGTGAAAAAACTTAAAATTAATTACTATGATTAAGGTAAAAACAGGTTTACTTAGTGGTTAAACATAGAATTTAAGGTGTAAAATAACCTACCAACTTTTCAAACACTCATTTTAATGAAATATTTTGACCCTTAACACCATATTTTAAATTTTTATGAATAATTAAGATAATATAACACAAATTTGACCTATATAATATGTTAAGTAATGAAAAAGGCAAAAAGGGAACATTCGTTGCCTTTTATATTTATAAAGATTTGAGATAGGGACAAAAAACACATTTTTTCAGTTTGATATATTTTTTTAAAATATAAATTATTTTTTTATCATAATAACTTATCTTCAATTTTTATAGTGGAATTATCTAGCAAAAATGATTAAGAAACACCAAAGTAGTGATTAATTAGTTAATAATAAACTAAAATAAATGAAACTAAAAATAATAAAAGTGAATATAATTGAATGGATTATAATATTTTATTATTTTTTTATAATAATATATAATTTTACATGTGTGTTGATTTAATATATTCAAATTAAATTATTTTATTGTTATTTTTAATTTCAAAATAAATAAATAATGTCAAATTTGACATTAATGTCCTTTTATAATAAATGATATTTTATTAAATGATTTAAAATTACTCAAATTACTATATTCTTGAAATTGACTATTAAATATTAATAGATATTAATTGTGGTCCATTAATATACCAATTAATCTTTTATAATGAATATATTGACCCTAAAATAGCAAAAACATTGTTAGAATAGTTTGTATTAAAGCAATGTTTTTGTGCGTGACTCACGCTTCTGTTAAAATTAATTTCAAACAAATATGGTATTTTTATTTTATAAATTAGATATCATTTTTTATAATAATGGGTATAATGTTTAAAATATTTAACACTTTAAATTAGTCATAATGAACAAATTACCTTTTTTAGAGAATTTGTTACCTTAATAAAAATAAAAAAATAAAAAAAATTGGGAAACATTGAAGTAAAGAAGAACTTTTAAAAAATGATTTTATTTTTGAGTGGTGGAGGTATTTATTGAAACAATAAACCATAAAATCCATTATTAACCAATTTTGGATCTACATGAGGTATGGGATACCTCCCAAAAGAGAATACTTTTGTGTGTTCACAACAACGCCACTCCTCCACCATTATAAAAGGGTATTCACTCTACCCACTTCTTTACTCCTCTCAAGACATTTTCATAAAACATTGCATGAAAAAATAACTTATAAAAACCCTAAACTAATAATATATTAACAAATTTGTGTAAAAATATAACTAAGGATTTCCTTTGCAACAAACCAAAAAGTGATACCCCAAAAAGAGGCAATGTTCATCAATAAATGTTTTTGTTTAATTTATTCCTCAAACCCATTAAATTATATTTATATATTTATTATATAATAACCTTTGTATATTAAATATAATTATATTTTTTTATGATAATGGTAATACCCAAAGTCACATAAAAATCCATCAAATGGGATATAAAATTTTCTTTCATGTGTACAGTGGACTACTGCCTCACGAACTGATGTCATTCTTTTTTCCATTACCACTTTTCAAGGTTGGGAATAATGATGGGAATATAGTTTATATAATATATATATGATATTTATGATGAATTTATACTTATTTAATTATTATATTACATATACCTTCTTGCTTTATTTTTTTTGGAATATGATAACATCATTCGTGTGTACGACGGACTACCACCTTTTAAAGTGATGTTATTCACTCACGCTCTACATGAAATGTATTAAGGATGAGTTTAATAGAAATATGTGATATATACAACATAAAAATTCTACTATAATTATAATATATATATATATATATAATTTACCTTGATTCCTTTCAGTATGACAAGAAAATGGAAACATCATTCATGCATACGTATGACCTACCATCCTCATAAACGATGTAATTCATTTCATATCAGTAAATTTTATGAATTAATATAAATAAATATATAATGAATATATATTATATTAATATAATTTTGATCATTATATATATGTTTAAATCATGTTCCATATAAGTCAACCAATAATAAGAAGTTAAAATAAGTATGAAAAACAAAGTGGTTATTAACCGAAACACAACTTTAACATTGAATTTTCGATAAATAGGTAATATAAAGTCATAAGTAAATAATATATGGTATTATATATATATAAAAACATGGTTATATGAAATATGTATAATAAAATTATATTTATTATACAGGAGGATTGAAATAGTATGATGAGAGTCTAGACTTATGGAAAGGGGATTTCTAGTCTCACATTTATTTTAGTGAGAATTACACCATATTCCCAACTCATTTCTTTTGTGTGGTTTATATATTACCCTAAAACATGTTTTATCATAAAATTAATTTATTCCATGATATTTAAGGTTTAATTTCTTTAATTAATTCATGTATCTCACGGTTCAAAAATTACTCAAGTAGTAATGGATTTCTGCCTTACTTTTTTACTTTTGTGAGACACATGCTATTTCCACCACCTATTTTCTCTATGTGGTGTATATAATTCCCAATAATGTATTTTATTATTTACATAATAAAATTTGTTTTTATTTACATCACCATTTTAGGATCTATCTTTCATGGGGTTTAGAGTTTAAAAGTTACCAAATCAATAAATTATTTTGGTCCCAATTTACCTTTTTTGAGACTCATGTTTTGATATGTACCTATATCCATTCATTAGGTGTATATACAGGACTTCTGAAATGTAATATAATTAATTTATCTATAATCATGATATTTTATCTTCCATTTTATGTTATTATTATATGGATATTGTGACTAAATTTTACCAAATTCGTAAAGATTTATGTTACAATCTCATCATTTATCGGGATTATTTATAATTACGTCTCAAAATTTGGAATCTCATGATCTAAATCTCAATATTTCACATGATGTTTTTCAATAATATGAATATTAATGATATATTCAAGTAATAGTTCTATTTGTTACTCTCTTTGGTACTTAATATAATTAAGAAAACATTTTTAAGAAAATCAGAATTTATTTATCTCTTCAGTTTGAAATATATTTTTTTTATTTTACAGTAATGTTTGATAAAATTGTTCTAGAAATTTTTCAAATGATATTTTGATACCACTATCAAAGAAACAAATTTCTAAAATGTTTTATGTTTTAAAAAGTGTTTAAAATGGTTTTAAAATCTTTCTTCATAAGATTTCATGGTTATTTTCATAGAAAGAGGTTTTTAAAATATTATATGATTTAAAAAGATTTTTTCAAAGAGGAAACGATATTTTAATCAAGAAATATTTTTCATGGTTTTTAAATATTACTTCATATGCTTCCAAATAGGATTTAAAAGAAAAATATTTCATAAATTATTTATGTCTTAAAAAATAATTTTTAAAGAAAGGTTATTTTTCTTAAGAAATGATATGTGTGTTCTTTAAAAATCCTTATCTATATAAGATGAAACATTTTGATATAGTTTATTCTTTACTAGGGATAATATCCAAGGAAAACAATTTTTATTCTTTATTTTAATGTTTTATTTCTAATATAAAAACTGTTTATGAGACCCATTTATCTTTCAATGGTTATACCATGATAAAAAACGTATGAAACCTGCTTCCTTTAATAAGTTATTCTTTGATGAAATGATTATGAGACCTATCTATTTTCCACATTTTATGATATGAGGAAATGTTTATAATACCCATTTCATTTCATGGGTTATGATATGATGCTTTTGAAACCCATATATATTTTATGGGTCATGATATAATGAATGTTTTATTATGTTGTGGAACATATATGTGTTACTATTATGTGATGGGTGAGACTAATATATCCCTCCAATGCATTGGGTAATGATTTATATCTCATAAGATAAACATGGATGGAATGGGGAGTTAACCCATTTTGGTAGGGGACTATTTTTGCTAATTTGTTATTTGGAATGAATCTTGACTACTAATATGGGTTTCATAGTAAACATTAACTACTAAGATAGTCTTGGGAGTGAACTATGACTACTCAGTTTTTTGGGGAGTAAACCCATTCTACTTAGATAACATTAGAAGTGGGCTTTCACTACAATGAAAATTATTTCATATGTTTATGTGTCTAACAAAATTCCATGTTTTATTTCTATGTTATGATATTATAGATTATGATCTTCATTCCCTTATAATTCATGTCTTATGAACATCTAATATTTATTCCATAAACATGTGTATGATCTTTGATATGAAGGGTATGATATTCAAATGTTATGATCATGTTCTCATAGCCTTATGTTCATGTTATTCATATGTATCTTCTTTTTTACCCATAATGAGAACATGAGCACAAATTTTCTTACGTTTTCTCTCCCCAAGTTTTGAATAAGGGTTTTATATAGGAGTATTAAAGGGAAATATCTTTATGGGAGAAATTTAAGATTTTTAACCTAGTTAGAATATTATGTCTCCATATTTATTAAAGAACTAAACTATTACAGTCCTTGATCATGTGTTTGTGTAATGTATTGAATATTCATCTAAATATTTGTAATATCCATGATTGAGGATCCTTGGTTTCTGTAGTTGGTATTAAAGGAAAGGTTTTGTGATCCTTTAGAAACTAGGATGTGAAAACTTTAGTGATATCCCTTGGGATATTTCTAAGGATATATCTAGGTATTTCTCTAAAGCTAAGTCTAAGGATGAGTTAAATTATGGGAAAATGTCCTGGAATTTTTTTAAAGGATAGAGAAAGTGATTTTCTAGAAACACAATGTTGTCTAGATACTAAAAGTGGATGTCTCTTTTGAACATATGCACCTAGTGGTAATAACCCAAAAAATTGCAATGATCTAGAATTGATAGGGAACTGGTGAATGACAATGAGCTTTACTAGACACTTGGTTAGACACCCTCATGGGATATACTTTGGAAATTCACAAAATATTTACAAATCGTAATGAAGAATTTAAATAGATGATGACTATTAATTACCCATGATAAACCAAAGGTTTTATAGATTAATGAAGATGGATTCATGATTTTGAGATACTATAAGTTATTTTTATGATTATTTGGTTTCCCATTATGTTAAGTGTTTCTCACACTATGGTTTTTTTCTTTAGTCAATGGATGTAACTAGAAGGAACTAGGTTAACATTGAAATTGAAAAAAAAATTTCTGATGGGAAATCAAATGGGATGATGACTTAAGTAAAAGACTTTGTGATTATTCCAAATCAGTTTTGACTGAACACGATTAACAATGTATACCTTGTCCAACTACCAAACTCTCTAAAGAAGAGAAAGAAAGAGTTCCTAGATATTTCAGGTAGTTGAGACCATGGAGGGAAAATGGTTAAATTTTTTATGTGTTGAGAATGTGGGAATAATTATCCAAGTGAATATCTCAGAGGAATGTGAAGCTGTTTTGACTATGGAAAAGAAGAAAATAAATAAATTAATTAAAAAGGGAAAATGAAAAGTTCAGTTAATGTAACGGATGGGAATATAATCCTCCCTATGATATCATTAACTACTAAATTCTTTAAATATGGAAAGTATAAGTATTAGTCAAATCGATGCACCAAAATGAAAACTTTTGGAGATAATCAGAAAGAATGTATGAGTAATAGTTATACTACTGATGATGAATAAACAAAAAATGGAATATTAAAGGAAAGAGGAATTGAGGAATAAAATGATGAATCCTAGTCAATGACTTAAGTATGAGGTGAAATAATTGAAATTTTTAGTTATTTTAATTAAATAATTTTGAAATATATAAGGATTTTCTATGTAATCTTGGAATTATGGATTATCAAGGATGTGTTAAATGGTACTGATGGAATAGAAAGTTGATATTTTGATTAAGGGAATATAAACCTTAATATGTTTCATATGTTGTGATAATGATGTTAGGAATAATATATTTTTGCTGAAACTAAAATAAATTATATATTAACGATTACCATGGAATTAATTAAGTATTTTTCAAAAAATTGGTTCATTATATCATAGATGATGTTTATAACATTTTTGGATTTAAGTAATATATCCAATAATCTCTGTTTTATGGAAGGCATGAAGAAGCGTGGAATTTTTTCAAAAGGTTTTATAGTATTTCAGGTTATTACGATTTTTCAAGCGAATACATGATGAATCTATTAAAATATTTTATATATGACAATAAATAGCTACTTTATCATATATGGGGGGATCACCATTAAACCATTTTTTAGAAATTTAATGACCTTCTTTTTGAAGTTTTCAATTTTCAAATTTTGGAAGGGTCAAAAGATTAAATTTTTATGAAATTATTTATGATGAAATTTGAATATGGTTTTAGATATTAATGTGTTATTTTTTATATGAAGATTTATGCATATTGGATAACTTGTTCTAAAAGTTTTTATTTAATGACAACTAATGATAGATGGAATGACATAACGTTCTACGTATGGATATTATGATCTGCTAGTTATTTAGGGATAAAAAATTCACCTTCATTTAATGGAGTAATAGATGACGTGAAAATTTATCAAGTCATAACCAAATGGTGAGACTATATATATAAAATGGAATGAAATAAAGTAAGTATATCTTCTTCTGAAAATTCGTCAACATTAGGAAACAGATCTTGAAACAAAAAATTTATCCAAGTAACTTAATTTTTTATGAATAAAATGGTCCCTTAGATCATCATAGATTTATGGATGACTTTATAAATATCACCCATTTTTTTGATCAGTGATCTCTATCAATATTTATAATTATTTACACTTTTCTTCCTTGTGAAAATTTTCACTTCCCAACTATGTTCTCCTATGTGGAAACCTAGTTATGAGTTACTTTGAATAACTATTCTATTTTCAACCTTCTCCATTTAAAATAATTTTTATAATCCATTTTTACGATGTGGTTTTATTTGAAGATAACTTTAAAGTATTAAAACATTGATGGCCAAGATTATTTTTTGTGAAAAAATCATTTTAAGGTGGGTAGAATGTTACACCACGAGTTTTTAATATTTTATCTTCCAATAAATTAAAATCCATTGATTGATTGCATTGAACGCTACCCAAAGTTAATATTGATTTATATAAAACACCAATTTAAACTTACACTACATGCAAAACTGATTTTAGCTTGCAGTACATGTAATACCAAGTTCCTTTGATAGCTTTTGTTATACGCAATATCGAGTTTTACCGAACTACATTATACTATTAATATAATTATTAAAATATTATTATAGTTACCACCCAAGAATTGGAATGTAGGGTATGAAAATTATTAACTATATTATGAAAAATTGGTTTATGAATGTTAATAAAATAAATTATTTGGAAACCAATTAATTATAAATGAATGTAAGAATTATTTGAAAATAAAGAAATTCTTTTTCTGGAAAACTACTTTTCTATCCACAAACATGTTTTATCTTAATAAATTAAAAAACTACAATAAATGAATGATTTTATTTAAATTTATGTATTCAAAATTCAATAAACTATTCTGAAATCATCTTATGTATTTTCTATACAATAGATATGAATAAATCCAATTTTATGCATAAAAAGTTGTATTTTTCTAAAAGGTAGTTTTACCACCTTTTAATTGCGCACTTATTTTAATTTTTTTTAAACTTTAATAAATTTTATATGAAAAAGTAAAATTTATTCTTTAAATTAGAATGTTACTATTAAATTAGGGTGTTTTTTTGTTTTCTTCCTGAGAAATTTCATTTTTTGATGAATAATGAAAAATATTGAATTTTAATTAAAAACCAATTTTTCATCTAAATAATTTATATGTTAAATTATATTTTTAATAAATTTTACTGTAAAATTAGTTAAATTTTTGATATATTAATCCAATTTATGTTATTTTAATATTTTTCTAATATTAAATTATGATATAAAAACTTAGTAAAATTTTGAATGATTTCAGTTTAAAAACACGCTTTCTCGTCCTATTCGTGAGGTTAATTTTAAATTAAATTCTTCCACTTATGTTAATTGAATTTATAAAAATGGATTAAATATTTGTATTCATAAAAATTTATAATGTTTAATAATTCCAACTTAATTTTTTACCAATGTGATTTGTGAAAACATTGAAAATTAATTACAGTGATTAAGGTAAAAATGAGTTTACTTAGTAGTTAATCTCATAATATAAAGTAAAAAATGTCATACCAATTTTTCCAATACCCATTGGCTGTAAATAGTTTTTTCCTTAAACCCTTATATTAAATTATTCTATGTTATAGAGATATTATTCCATGAAAGTGACCTATATAATAAGTTAATTAAATAAAAAGACAAAATGGTAACCTTCATTGTCTTCAATATTTATAAAGATTTGGGATAGGGAAGAAAGGACATTAGTTAGGTTTTATATTTTCTTTTACAAGATTTATTTATCATCATAAGTTATCTTTAATACTTAGTGATTAATTAATTACTTAAAATGCTTAAGAAATTCCTGATCATTGATTATTTAGTTAATAATAAAATAAAATAAATGATACTAAAAATATTAAATGTGAAGAAAATTGAGTGATTTATAGTATTAAATTAATTTTTTTGATGAATATATCATTTCACACAATTTTTAACTTAATATATTAAAATTAAAGTATTTCTTGATGTTTTTAAATTCTAATTAAATAAATAATATCAAAAATTACATTAATGTTATTTTATAATAAATGATATCTTATTAAATGATTTAAAATTAAAAAATAATATATTATGAATATTTACCATTTAATGTTAATACAAATAAAATATGCTCCATTCATGGACAATTTTATCTTTTATAATGAACATGTTGGCCACAAAATTGAAAAAAATTCATTAGCTCACTTAGGGTTAAAGAAGTTTTTTTGCACGTTGCTGGGACTTTTGTTAAAATTAATTTACAAAACATATGAGATTTTTTATTTTATAAATTAGATAAATATTTTATAATCATTGGTTCAATTTTTTTTTAATATTTCTCACTTTAATTTAGTTCATGTGAATAAATTACCTAGGTTATTGAATTAGTTACCATAATAAAAATAGTGAAACATAGAAGTTAAGGAAGAAATTTATAAAATGAATTTATTTTTTCATGTTGGAGGTATGTATTGAGAAAATGAACCCTATAATAAATTATTATCTAATTTTTGATAATAATTTATTAAGGAATACATCCTAATAGTGAATAATTTTGGGTATTTACAAGAATACAACTTCTCCTCCATTATAAAAGGGAATTTGATATTTTCAATAATTCACAGATCTAAATCCATTTGGATTGAAAAAACCCAAAAAATCACTTCCAAACGTTTATATAATCATACTATAATCCTTACACGAGGAGAAAATCCAATCATGTAATTCCTTTGGTTCAAACCAAAAAAGAGATACCCAAAGAAGAGGTAATGTCAATCGGTGAATGTTTTTTTATTTCTTTCACAGAACCCTTGAATTATTTTTATATCCTGATTATATAATAAAAATAGTATATTAAATATAATTAGATGTTTTTATGATATTTTTATGACCTAAAATCACACACACATATACTAAATGGTTTATGAAATCATAATTCATATGTATGGTGGACCACTGCCTCACAAACTGATGTCATTCGTTTTTTCATCACCACCTTTCAAGGATGGGAATAATGGTAGAATTACTATTTAAATATGATATATATTATATATATGATTTTTTATTCTTATTTATTTATTATATAACACATACCCTCAAGATTTCTATTTTATGGGAATATGATAACATCGTTCGTGTGTATGACAAACTACCGCCTCACGAAGCGATGCGATTATTTCAGGCTTTAGATGGAATGTATTAAGGATGAGTTTAATATAAATATGTGATATATATTACATAAAAATGGTAGTATAATTATAATATATATATATATATATATATATATAATTTACCTTTATTTCTTTCAATATGTTAAAAAAATGGAAACACCTCTTGCATACGTACGACCTACCATCTCTATGAATGATGTATTTCATTTCATATAACCACATTTTATGGATTTATATAAGTAAATATATAATAAATATATATTATATTAATATAATTTTTATTATTTTGGATATTTTTAAATCATGATCCAGGTAAGATGACCAAGAATAACAAGTTAAAACATGTACGAAAAACAAAGAAGTTATTACACGAAACATAAATTTAACATGGAATTGTAAATAAATGGGTAATATAAAGTCATAAGTAAATAATATATGGTATTAAATATATGAATATGGTTTTGTGATATATTTATAATAAACTAATATTTATTATATAGTGGGATTGAATGAGTACGACTGGAGACATGACTTAAGGTAAGAGGATTTCTAGTCTCACTTTTATTTCTATGAGACTAATGCCATATCCACCACTAATTTATTTTGTGTGGGGTATACACTTCTTTATGACATGATATATAATTCAAATCACATATTTAATGATATTTAAGATTTCAATTAATGTTATTATTTCATGGATATCATGATTCAAAAGTTACTCAAGTAGTAAGTGAATTCCGTCTCACTTTTTTACTTTTGTGAGACACTTTCTATATCCACCACCACTTTTCCATATGTAGTGTATATAAATCCCATGAATGTATTTTATTATGATTTTATAAAAAATTAGTTGGATTTACATAACCATTTTAGTATCTATCCTTCATAGGGTTTACGGTTCAGAAGTTACAAAATCGGTAAAGTATTTTTGTCTCAATTTTCCTCCTCATAGACATATGTTATTATATGAAACTATATTCTTTATAGAGTTGTATATAAATTCCCTTTAAAATATAATATCATAAATTTATCTATATTCATGATATTTTAAGTTCTATTTTTTTATTACTTCTTAGGGATTATGATTCAATGTTACCAAATTCGTAACGATATATGTTACGATCTCATCATTTATCAATATTATTTAGGATTATGTATGAAATATTGGAATATCATGATCTACCTATCACCATTTATCATTAAATTTGTCATCCTATGATTATTTATGATATATTCAAGTAATGGTTCTATTTTCCCCTCTCTTTGGTACTTAATATTATTAAAAAAATATTTTTAATAACATCTGACTTTATTTCACTATTCTGTTAGAAATCTGTGTTCTTTCAAAACCACAATTTATATAGTTTTATAAAAATGTATTTAATTACGTTTTATTCTCATTTTAAATTAAAATAATTTTAAAAATATTTTATGTTAATTTTTTTTAAAATGGGTTCAAAATATTCCTTTATAAGTTTTCAATGTCATTTTCAAATAAAAATATATTCAAAATGTTTTATCACTTAAAAAGTATTTTTCAATGTGGAAATGGTATTTTCGTTAAAAAATATTTTAAATTATTTTGAAATATTACTTCATAAGTTTGTGATGTTTTTTAAAAATAAAATGATTTGAAAAATGTTTTATGTATTAAAAAAATTATTTTTAAAGAAAGGTTATTTTCATTAATAAATGCTCCAAGTCTTATTCATATGTTTTGCTCTCATGGATTATGCTATTTATTCCCTTACGATTCATGTCTTATGATATTACAATATTTATTCCCTGACTCATGTGTACAATATTTGATATGTATGGTATTATATTCAAATGTTAGTATCATGTTCTCATGCATTTATGTTCATGTTATGCCTAAAAATCTACTTTATTTACCGTTAGTGAGCACCTGATCTCACTATTTCTTATGTTTCCTTTCCCCAAGTTATGAAAAATTATTTTGTGTAGGATTATTAAAGGGAAATTTATTTATGGGATACATTTAATATTTTCCACCAAGTTAGAATATTATGTTTCCATATTTCTAAAGGCTCTAAACTATTATGGTCCTCAGGAATGTGTTTGCATTATGTATTGAATATTCATTTAAAAAGATTTAATATCCATGTATGAGGATCCTAGGTCACTATATATTCCATATAAAATTCCATAAAACTGAACTATTTATCAGTTAATTTAAATAAATATAAATCATGGAAAATAATTTTTATATTTATCCTTTAAAACATGATTTCAAGTCAAAAACATGGAAAGTATATCATAACCATATTAGATGAACATTTTAGTTAAACATAAGGGAATGAATAAAACCTTTCTACAATCACTGGCATTTAATAATAAAAAATCCATGAAACATGTTCATAATGCTTGAGGTTTATTAGTTTAGGGATCTAGGATTATCAAACTTCTTAGTTGGTAATCGTGCCTCAAAGTGTGTACACTTTTCCCTAAGGATCATTCCATATGAATAATAAATTGAGACCACATCAAGAAAATCATGTTGAATTTGTTTTATTTATAGTTTCTATCATCAATCCATGCATAATGAGTAAGAGTCCTTGCGTAATTGTCCCAATCACCCACAAAATACCCAAGATCACATGTTCTTTCAACTAATTAATCAATAATTTGTGGAAAATCCATTCATTTCAAATCAAATAATCATTTAAATTTAAATTCACAATTTCAAGTTCAACATTACATTTCAATTTCAAAAAAAATAGTAGTTTTCATCAAATTCATGCATTTCGAAATCGACTTTCATTTGGAGCCTTATTCCCAAGAATCAATGTCAAATCAATTCATCGATAAATTTTAATTTCAAGAAAAATTTTATTATAAATCACAATAAAATTTAAAATCCTTTTAAAAAAGTGTTTTATTTAAAAAATAACATGCCTTTGAAATCAATCATTAAAATCATTTCAAATCAAGGTTTATAAAATAAATGAAAAATATTCCAATTTAGGTAAGATATCATTGCTTAAATTTTAGGGAAAATTATTATGGAACCACCTACCTTAATGTCACAGAACAAATTGATCAATAAACCAAAATGGATAATTATATTAGATAATTGAAGGCATGAAATATCAAAGGAAGAAACCATAGAATCAAAGTCCATCAAATCAATGTTTATATCCATCAATAACATGGGGATCCATCACTCTCAAAGAATATGAGATAAGAAAAAGGGTTAATTCCAATCCAGAGAAGATTCACTTATCATAGGAAGATAAAACACATCCACCAAAACATTGATCTAGGATGAAAGGGGTTGGAGAAGACAAAATACACTATTGAGATCCACCAAAAGCCAAAGGATCTTAGGTTTGAATCGGAAGTGTTTAGGGTTAAAGATTTGGGTCTGAAAAAATTTTAGTTAAAAGATTTAGTGGATTAAAAACCCATTTTCATGGGTTCCTTGGTTAGGTAGTATTGTTATTAAAAACCATGCACTTAATCATGTTATCTCCCTAGGATTCTGGAAATGGTATGTGGTTCGACCACATGGTTAGACTAAATGTGCACCAACCATAAAAACCCCTCCATGAAAGGGAACATGGTTTAGAGGGGAGGTTGCACGATTTTCACTAACCATGTACCACCCTCCAAAGCCACCAAATGTGGAACATTGTTTATTGGGGTGAACATTACAATTTTCTCTAACCATGTGCCAACTATGAAAAAACTCAAAAGGTTTCAAAATTATCCAAAAAACCCCATAAATTACATGAAACATGAGCCAAATAGAAGGAGATAAAAACGAGTTGCAAATACATGAAATATGGCAATGAAATTTTATATAATTTTTTAAATTCGATACTAGTGTGATAAAATATATATATTTGGAGTAAATTCCATGAGCCCCCTAGAAACATCGAGTGCTGAAGGATAATGGTTGTCATTAATATATGAAAAATATTTAATTTTATCTTAAAATAGAAGATATACCTTGATACACTTCATGTAGAAATCACCAGTGAGTCCCTCCAATATCCATGGTCAGACTCCATGGCCCATATTGTCACACTGAATGTAGTGACATGACTCATTTAACCATGATAAGTCATAATTCTCAAGAAACCCAAAAATTTCATGTCTCATCTTCCAAGATTAATTCTATTTCACTTGGATCAAAGATAATAATAAAATTTTATTGGCTTCACTAACTTAGACATAATTAAACATAATATTTATTTCCTTACCATTTTATTCTCACCTTCTATTATCAAAAATAGATTCAATTGTGACAGTTTTTAGCAATGGTTTGAGAAACCACTTCAGTAGAGACCAAAAAATTATATATAGAAATTTTCATTATGAATAAAGATTTATGTCATATAATTTAATATAGAATATAGGAACACATTATCATTAATTCAGAACATAACATGCTAATAGTTGTATTCTATTCTTTAAAATGTATCTTAAAAAATTGTTTTCATTTAATTCTAAGAACTTATACCTAAAAATAATTTTATAAATTATATAATTTTAATTTTTAAAAATGAATTTTATTTTTTTATTCATCATGTTGAAAATATTTTAGAATCATTTTTTGGTATTTTTTAAAAAATAACTAAGTTTTTAGTGAAAGATACAGTTTTTTTCCAAAATGGTGGCTTATTAGTTTATCAATATATAATAAAGAATTACAATTTTTTAAAACCTTTTAATTGATCACAAACATATTTAAGGTATAATTTTATACATGTCAATTATATTATATTAAATTTATAATACCTTTGTTTAACCTTATAAAAAAAGTAATATTTTAATTCTAATAAAAAACATTTTTGGTCATTTCATTTAAATATACATTATTTTGATAAAATTAGGTTTTAGATCGATTTTAACGATATATAACATTTAATTTTTTTAAAATAAATCAATTTATTTATTTTAAATAAAAAATAGTAATAAGATTATTCCACACATAAATTGTAAGCATAAAATGCACTTTTTCTAGGAAAACAGTTTTTATGTGTTGTGTACGCTAATACTAAAATTAATTTATCTGTCTATTTGATTGTTCGTTTTATAAAACTATTTAGATATTTGAAATCAATATGTTCAAATTTATTAAATAAAATCAATTTTAATTTTATCATTTAAAATTATTTACTGTGAGTGAAAGTTGTGTTACTATGATAAGGGTAAATTCGGATAAAAGTAGTTTTACATAGTTAAAAAGATAAAATATGTTAAAAAAAAGTATTATATTGTACTATAGAAGGATTATTTACCACATATATTTAGTCAGACTATTAGTTTCAATTTTCGGATCATTTATCCTTGAAAAATGGAGTATTATTATTGAAAAGTAAATAGATTTTACAAAAAAGTTACTCTAATTAATTATAAAATAAGTTCAGATCCTCCCCATTTTCCCCTAATTAAATAGATTTAGATCATCCAAAACTACTTACTAGTGTTTAATAAAAATCCTACCCACATCTTTTAATCATTGGTCTCACTAAAATATTGAGATAAGGAACCTTAAGTATTTACCCAAGGGATAACTTCTAAGGGAAAGGTAATACTCTCAACACAATTTCCAATGTTATTTTCTTCTTATACAATCATCAAGTACCCTCCTTCCATAAAGGTATGATACAAATATGTTCTTACTATAGTGAAGTGTAATTATACTAATGGAATATAAATTTCATTCCTTCCTCCAAAATCATTGAGATAAACATAGGAAATGTCATGCATGTATGCGGAGTACCACCACCTTGAATTACATGTTTTATTTTCCATGACCACTTAATATGGATAGATTTAGAAATATATTTAGTATGTGAAAATGATATTTTTTAATCCATTAATATTATGTATGTATAATATTTGGAATTCTATATGCGTGATCAATAAGAAATGATCGTAGTAACTTTAACAACCTAAAATGCAATTATAAAGACACCTTTCTTAATTAGGTCAATTTTGGGATTACCATTAAAACTATATATGTATTTTTCTAATGGAATAATTGAGGAAATAAAAGTAAAAAATTATGGAGATCATTAAGTTACTTTACAACACCATTGACCATGGTCTATACACTAAAAGTGTTATAAAGAAATTAACTGAACAGCCCCGAGTAACCAACATAAGAATTTTTTTATTAAAAATAAATATAAAAATATAATAAATGGAACTTAGAAAATAAAATATATATGAATAATATTCATGGGTATATATTTATTTAACTTAATTTAATTATTTAGGAAGTCAAGTAAAAGTGCAGAATAGATTCATACATGAGTTTTGGGATCATCTGTAATACCCTCATTAATTATTAGTTACACTTTCCCTTTCGTTTTCTCCCTTTTAAAAAATATTATTCTCATGAACTTATTCTATATTTACATATTAATACTTTAAATATATCCCTAGTTTAATATTATTTCAATTTTTTGGGTTATCCATGATTTTAGTTCCCTTTTAAACCCCACCTTAATGTAAACCCAATTTAAGGGATCTTTCTTATTTATTATCTCATGCTAAGAATCACCCCCATAAAATATTTTTAATCCATTAATGGATTATAAAATCCATAATTATTTTATAGATAACCCTTATGTTTCAATTTTGTTTTATGTAGAATAATAATCTCTTTCCTTCTTAAAAAAATTACCTTCACTTATTTCATAATAGCTCCACCAAAGTGGTTTATTTTTTATTCTTTTTTCTCCATACCATTCTATTGAATTTTCTAAAATGGAACTATATGTTAAATATCTATTTCCATTTTTAAGTTATTAAATTTCAAAATGATTTAATTCCTTCTTCTCTGTTGAATCCTTATGATTTAGCCTTCGACTATTCCTTATATCAAAATTATGAAACCCAATCTCGTATCATAGATTTTATCTTGATTACACTCTATGCATGGATTATTTTAATCGTGTGAAACATTTATTCATATACATATAATGATTTTTATTATGTGATGGATATGAATAGAATTATATATCTCTATAATGCATTGGGTAAATCTTTATATCTCATGAGATGTTATGTATGGGATTAGGGAGTGAACCTAATCCACCATGGAACTTTTTCACAATGTTTATGGGAATAGGGAGTAAAACCAATCCACTATTCGACCATTTTTACTATATTTATGGGAATGGGGAGTGAACCCAATCCACTATGGGAATTTTCAACTTTTTTTATGGGAATGGAGAGTGAACCCTGTTCACCATGAGACTCTGTCTACTTTAGGATGATGAGATTGGGAGTGAAATTTGACTTATGTTTTTGGGGTAATGTCTTATGTCATTTACACATATTCCACAATTCCATGATCTTATGATCTAATTTATTTATTCCATGTTTCCTTTCTTATGATCATTCTTATTTTGATATCATGTTATACTTATTTATTCCCATGTTTTGATTTTTTATATGCCTTTTTTATATTATTTTAGAAGATCATTGGGAGTTAGGAGAACTATATGACGTTTTAAATAATTATGTGGTATTTATGTGTCTAATATTCTAAAGAAACTAATAGACTAGATCCTTAGTTTTTACTTGTTGTAAATATTTGTGAAAAATTATGAAATAATGATTTTTTAAGGATTGTGTCACCACAAATGGTGTCATATCCAGGTCTAGTCATTTTTGGAGATTAGGATGAAATTACATTAGTGAAAACCTTATTTCATAAGTATAAGTATAGGATAAAATCCTATAATTTTGGATTTTTTTTAAATATGTGGTTTTACTAGTAGTTAAAAACCTATCTAGTTACTGGAAAGTCAATGCGGTTGTGGGACATATGTACTGAGGGGTAATCATCCCGAAAATGGTTTTTTGAGTATTCAATTGATAATAACTATGATTCATGATGAGTGGGACTAATAATAAACATATGGATATAAACAACTAAGGTAAATGCTTTGAGTAATTCATATATTCTTTAAAACAATTATGAAGGATTTGAACATATTTTTTAATATAACATAATTATCTTAGAAAACCTAATTGGAAAATGATCATGGATAACATATATTGAAACTTAGAGATTCATACAATTGGTTCATCACATATTGTGTGAGTTACTATTTCTATGTTTTGGGTTTAACTTTTATACACTTATTAATCCAATTATTATAATCCCTAACTTAGATTTTATTGTATATAATTTCTAGACATAGAAGGAATTGTGTTTACAACATGTGCAATAAAAAGTGTGATGAATTCACTAAAAATATTCCCAAAGTGATGCAAGTTGGAGATGAGAACCTCTTTAAAGTACCAATACAACTAACTCAAGTTATTAAACATAAATTTAGTCATTTGGAACAACCTTTTAGAGATTGATTTTATATTGATTCATTTATATGATAGAGACCAATAACTTTTAGTGGATCTTCTTATCTCAAAATCCCTGAACAATTTATTAACTCAATTGAGATGATATTATATGTACATGAATACTCTTATAAAAAGAAGACCACATTTACTATTTACCACCTAGAGGGAGAATCCGATCCCTAGTGTAATGTTATTAAGAATATAAAGCCTATAAAATACCTATAATCTATGGAGTGAGACAAATTAAGGAATTTATTTATGAATAAGTATTTCCTTCACACTTTTCATATTAAAAAGGGAAATGAATTTTTTATAATTAAGTAAAATAGAATTAAATAAATCAAGATTTATGAGGAAAACATCACACGTTTTTTATGATATTCCTATTTATTTTTAATTGACATTAAAAGTAATATCGACCAATTATTTTGAGGGATAAAGATGAGTCTATAGAGAGACTTTTCAATTAGAGACTTTTATAGATATCTCTATGTTGTACAAAGTATCATCAAAGTTAACATAGTGATAGTTTATTCTGAGTAGTCTCATTGGAATAGAGATAAAAGGTGGATAATGATGATTAACTCTAATATATGACTATATAAAACTTATGGCGGTAAGAAAATACAACGCCCCACATGTCAAAAGTGTGTAAAGATGTATGTTTGGAATGGTATGAGGGGGCCAGGAAAATTTTCCATTGTGGAAAGGAGGGACATAAATCCAATGCATGTATATGTGAGATGATTAATCCCACAAATTTGATTGATGATAATAATTCCTAGATCAATCCTCAATTTTTTGTATAATGCTTCAACTATAAGGAATGTGGACACTATACAAACCAATACTCTAAGACTAGGGTTACCAAAGATAACCAATGATGATAATCCCCAAGTCTAAGAAAGAAAGGGTGGGCTTATAATCTTACTATCATAGAGGTAGATCCAGACAATGATGTGGTGACAAGTAATCTAGTTATTAATTCAAAAATAGAATCTTTACCTTTTGATTCTAGTTCTATGCATTATTTTATAAATTGAATGTTTAATAGATGTTTTCAAACATAAAAAAATAATGGAGGATGAATTATTGTTAATGAAAAAAATGGTGCAATCATTTCATCTCAAATATATAAATCCTCCCTAATAAATATCTTTGGGATGAATCTTATAGTAAATAATATCATTATCCCTATATTATATTTTTATGATATACTAGGAATTTATTGGATGTATTTATATAAATCCCATATAAACTTCTTGGAGAAGGAAATCAATTTGTATATCCTGAATCATCCTTTCACTCTATACAAGTTCAAGGAGAATGATTACTATCTTTTGGAATCATTATCACTATAATAGATATTTTTACTTGTAAGAAATAATATATGTCCCAAATAGTTGAAACAAGGAGGGAAACACTCTTTAAGTAATTCCCATTATAAATGAATATGAAAATGTATTCCCTAAAGAGTTTCTTTATGTTCTTTTTGATTGAGAGGTTCAATTTTTAATTGAACTTATAAATTGATCTATATCAATATCCAAGAATCTTTATCGAATGGACCCCATTAAATTTCAATAACTGAAGAAGAAACTACAAGATAATCTAGACATTGGTTCCATTATCTCTAGTGCTTCACTATGGGGTTCCCTGGTTCTATTTGTTAACAAGGATATGTCAATGTTTCTATGTATTAATTATCATAAACTCAAAAAGATCATGATAAACAAAAATTATTACTTTTCATAGATTGATGACATGTTCAATCAGTAACATGGATCTCAATACTTTTCTAAATTGAATCTTAAACCAGGATATCTTTATTTAAAGGTGAATAAGGAGGATATTTATAAGACCATATTTTATATGAGGTATGAACACTATGAGTTTATATTCATGCCATTTGGACTCAGGAATTCTTGATAAATCTTTAGAGACTTAATGAATAGAGTATTTAGAAATTAGCTCGATAAATTTATGGCAATATTTATTGATAATATTCTTATATACTCTAAAATCAAGGAGTCTTATGGGGAGAATATGAGTATTTTATTGAAGACTTTGTAGAAGTATTATTTATATGAAAAATATAATAAATTTCAGTTTTAGATGGAGAAAGTATCATTCTTAAGGAATATTATAACAAGAAAAGGGATATCTATAGACCCTTAAAAGATTAATGTAATTAATAAATACACTAGATCAATATTTGTTATATTAATCCATAGTTTACTCTGATTAGTTTCATACTATTGATGATTTTTGAGAAGAGAGCTTCATAGTGATGAAGAAGAAGCTAACCACTGCACTTGTACTCGCACTACCCAGAATGGGGAATGATTTATAATTTAGAGTAATGATTCAAAAAATGGTATAAGTAGTATACTGATGTATAATGATAAATTGATAGCCTATGTCTTGATATAGTTGACGATTCATGAGAAAAATTATTTGATGCATGACATATAGTTTTCTATGGTAGTATTTCCCTTGAAGATATGGAGGAATAATATCTATATAGAGAAGTGTGATATATATATATATAGATAATAAAAGTCTAAAATATATATTTAAACAAGTGGAGAAAAATTTTCATCATTGAATATGGTTAGACATAAGTAGGGATTATGAATACTCAATCCACTAACATCATGGGAAGGATAATAAAGTGACAGATTCACCGAGTATAAATATTTTATAAACTTATATATGATGGGTGTTGTGAAGGATCCAATATTCTTGAAAATTAAAATTATGGACATGAAAATAATAAATAAATAAACATCATCATACATTTTTCAAATGATTTTTCGACCATCCATTTTCAAGAAAATTAATAAAGATCCGAAATAGTGATATATAGATATAAGAGAAGGTTAATGCTATAAGAAAAGTAAAATCTTCATATTTATACATTAATAATGGAGTTTTTATATGTGGGAAAAAAATTTATATTCCATAAAATACAAAGATAAATAAGGTGCTACTGAGTGATACTCATATATTTAAATTCTACATCCACCCAGGAAATATGAAGATGTATAAAGATATTCAATAACACAATTAGTGGATAAATATGCATAATGATATTTCATAATATATAAGAAAGTTTCTAATGTGTTAGTAGGTGGAGTATGAGAGGAATAAATCTAAAGGGATGTTGAATTTATTTTCCATACCTAAATGGAAATAGAAAAATATCTCTATGAATTATTTCATGATACATAAAATACATGCAATGGGAATTAATCTATTTTGGTTGTGGTGGATCATATTAAAATGACTGATCACTTCATTAACTTTCAATAAGACTTCTCACTTGACCAACTTGTAGATATATACATTATAAAAGTGGTAAGGTGATATGGAACATCCCTATTGATTTTAATTGGACAATATCCATGGGTAAACTCAAAGTTTTTTAATTTACCTCTACATGCTATAAATACATAGTTATACTTTAATACAACCTATCACCCCCATAATGAAAACCAATTTAAATGAACTCTTTAGAAACATAAGGATATATTGAGAGATTTATATACAGATTCCAAGGGAGGTTGGGACCAAAAAATTATATTGGTCGAGTTCCTATAAAAACTAGTTGCTAATAGATTATTAAAATATCCCCTCAGGAAACTCTCAATGGGAAGATATGTTGAACATCTACATGCTAGGATGAAGTTGGTGAAAAATATTTTCTAGGACCCAAGATGGTCTAAGAAAATATAGAAACGTTCAATACTATTTTGCGACACATTAGGTTGGATCAAAGTTTATAGAAGAGTTATATTGATAACCATTGATGAGACTCATAGTTTGAGTTTAGTGAAAAAGTGTTCCACCACATATCATTATGGAAGAGATTCATGAGGTTTGGGAAGAAGGGGAAGCTAAATCCAATATTTATTGTCCCATTTGAAATTCTTTATCACATCAGAGTAGTGGGATATAATATAGAACTTTCAAAACACATGTTTAAAGTACATTATTTATTCCAAATATCCCTCTTGATATAGTATATTCCAGATCCCTCACATGTACTAAATCTATAGATGATATAGTTGGAAGGTGTATACTCATACAAGGAGAAACCAGTGAAGATCACGGACCCAAGAGACAATGTTATTACAAAAAATACAACTCACCTAGTCAAGGTACTTTTAAAAAATCATGTGTTTGAAGAGGAAACAAGGTAACCTGACGAGATAATAAAACATAAGTACCCACATTTGTATTCACCCCAATGTTTGGAAATAAATTTCAAGTATGAAATTTCTTAAGTAGGGAAAAATGTAATGAACCTGAATATATATATATATATGTTAATTATATATATATATATATATATATGATATAAGATAATATATATTATGATAACTAATTTTACATTATCATTAATTCAAAACATAATATGTTTATTGGTATATTTCTGGTTTTAAAATGCATTTAAAAAAATTATTTACTTTACATTTTAAGAACATATATTTAAATTTTTTTTATCACTAATATATGATTAAATTAATAAAATTAATTCTATTTTTTAATTCATAAAATTAAAAATATCTTAGGATTAATTTTTAAGATTTTTTTAAATAACTGTTTTTTTGTGAAAAATACAATTTTTTTCCAAAATTATAACATTTATTACTATATAATTGATACAAATAATTTTTAAAAAACATTAAATAGAACAAATATATATTTAAGGAATATTTATATTCATTTTTATGTTAATATTTTAAATTTATAAAACAAATGTTTAACCTTATACAAAAAAATTATTATTTTAATTCTAATAAAAAATTGTTCTTGGTCTTTCATTTTATTAAACATCATTTAGGAAACATTTGATGCTTAATTTATTTTAAATACATATAGTATTTATTTGTTTTATAACTAACCAATTTATTTCATGACAATGAAAGACCTTAATAATCTTATCTCACACTTAAATTTTAAGGTTAAAACAATTTATTTTCTAAGAAAACGATTTTTATATATTTTGTGTGCTGATACAATGATTGTGTTATATAAATAATAGAAATATTATTTTATAAAATTATTTACTTATTTGAAATTATAATTTTAGAACTATTACATAATATCAATTTTAATTATTTCAATTAAAATTAGTTATCCATGGTGAAAGTGGAGTTGTCAAGGTAAGAGTAAATTATGGTACAAACATATTAATATAGTGTAAAAGGATAAACATGTGAAAAAACATGAATGATATTGAAATATGGAGGGAGGGTAGACCTTATATACCTCCGAACACCATAATTTTCCATATTTGGATCCTTTTTCCTTGAATAATTGAGTAAAATTATTGAAAAATAAAGTGATTTTACAAAAATGGCACCCTCTTTACTTATAAAATAATATCACCTCCTCTCTATTTCTCCACCCATTCCAATTATTTAAATTTACTGACCCACTAACCTATTATCTCCTAGAAACCCTCCCCAAAAACTTTATGTCCTGGTATCACCAAAATACTATGCAAATGAACCTTAAGAAGTTACCTAAGGGAGAATATCTAAGGGAAAGGTAACACTCTCAGCCCAAATTTTCTATGTTATTTTCTAAATATACACACCACAAGTTCCATCAATAGATGAAGGTGTGATAACACTTAAATTTTTACTATGTTTACTTTTTATTATAATAATGGAATATCCATTTTATAACTTCCACAAAAATAATTGAGAAAAATAATAATATCATCATGCATGTGTGCAGACTACTATCTCCAGGAAAGAAATGTTTTGTTTTCCAAGACCACCCACCATGGATAACATTTAAAATATATTTTGTACGTAAAAATTATATTTTTGACACCATTAATATTATATAATTATAAAATTGGAAATTATATATGTTTGATCAATAATAAACTGACTTATTAACTTTAACTATCTTAAATAGTGTTATCAAGGAAGCATTTCTAATTTGGGACTTTTTTGGGATATCCTTTGAAACCGTATAAGTATTTTTATAATATAATAATAAAGTATATAAACCTAAAAAAATCAAGATATGTTGAATATATTTTACAACACCTTTTTCCATGGTTAACAAACCAAAATTATTACAAATAAAGTTTCTAAACAACCTTAAGTATCTGAAGTAAGTTAAAACTGTATTAAACATAAATAACAAAAATAATAAATGGACCATAGAAAACTAAATATAGATGAAGAATTTTATTGAATATATATTTAATGAACTTAATTTAATTTTATTTTAAGTTAAACATAAGTGAAAAACACAATCAAACATGAGGTAAGGGATCTTTCATACTACCCTGGTTACTTGTGAGTAACATGTTTTTATTATTTTTCTCTCTTTTACACAATATTGATCAAAAATAGTTCTTTTTTAATTTATATATCCCTTAAATATATACCTATTTAAACATAATTTTCATTTATATAGTTAATATTTTTTTAGTTCCCTTCAAAATTACTAATTTAAAGTAATCCAAATTTAAGAAAAATTTTAAATTTCTTATATCATGTCATGAATCACCCCCATAAAATGTTTTTAAACCATTAATATATTATAAAAACCATCATTATTTTATATATAAACCTATTTTATTAATTTTAGTTTGATGTAGAATAGTATACTATGACATTTTATTTAAAATATACATTATTAATTTCAAAAAATATCCATGGAAGTGGTTCATTTTTATTATTTCTTATCCAAATATTTCTCATGTATTTTCTAAAATGGAACTCCATGTTAGAAATAGATAATTATTTTTCAATTACTTGAGTTAAAAATGATTTAGTTGCTTATTCTCTTGGGAACCCTTATCATTTCACATTATGTTATTCCTTGAATAATAATTATGATACTCACTTCCTTATCTTGGGTTTTATCAGGCTTATTATTTATGTATGGATTCTTTTACTCATGTGGAACATGTATGCTTGTATATATTAATGTTTTTATTTTTTTATGGGTTGGAAAGAAAGTGTATACCTCTCTAATGCATTGGGTATTATTTTATATCTCATGAGATGTTATATATGGGATTTGGGAGTTTAAATGATCCATAATGGGATTTTTTCCACTATGTTAATGTGAATGGGGAGTGAATCCCAACCACTATGGGACTTTTACAACTTTGTTTTTAGGAATGTGAAGTGAACCCAATACACAATGGGAAATTTTCCGCAATTCTTATGGGAATGGAGAGTGAACAAAATCCATTATGTGACTTTGTCCAATTTATGATTATAGTCTTGAAAGGGACCCTTGAATTATGTTTTCAATTTCATATCTTATGTTGTTTCCACATATTCCATGATCTTATAACTTCATTTCATTATTATATGTTTCCATGCTTATGATCATTCTATTTTTGATATCGTGTTATTCCTATTGACAATCATGTTATGATTTTTTACTATGTTTATTCCCTTACTGAGAGTTCAAGGTCACCCATTTACTTATGTATTTTACCAAGTAATCATATGTAGTTTTAGAATATCCATTGTAATTAGGTGAACTATGTGGAGTTTCAATTAAATATTATGTTTTTTATGTTTACGAGGATGTATTTAAGGGTTTAATCTTCTAAAGACACTATACCTCTCAATTACGAGTTTGTACTTAATGGATATATATACGAAAATATATGAAATAATTATTGTTTAAGTCTTGGGGTGTTATAATTTCTAAATTTTTAATATTTATCAATTTTAAATTGATTTTATATAACTAGAAATTATTTTTAAAAAAATTGAAAAAAATAGCTGCAATCATTTATAGACCACCATTAAGAACTACTTATAGAAGTGGTAATTAGGGCACTATCACTATATGTATTAGAAAAACTCTAAGACCCATCCCTCTTAACATCTATGCTTCTGAACTCCTACTATAAAGAATATAGGACTCCAAATCATGCTACCCTAAACCTTCCTCATCTCCTCCCATCGTTACTCCTCATTACCCAAGCTCAGAACCCCACCTCTCCTCTTAGCATAATTCATCACCTCTATGTTACAACACTCAATGCCTCCTCAAATCAAAAATCCACTCACGTTTCCTCATCACACCATGACTTAGTGTTAGGCATCTTTTCCATCTCCTTCTCCATATCCACCTCTTCAAGTTCCCTCTCTAATAGCCACTTCGAAAGTTCCCTCTCTAACTGCACGTTTTCCCTCCACTACTATAATCCAAACTAAGTAGACCCAATCCATCTTTTAAAATTATAAATTTTTAATAATTATTATGTTTTTGTAGTAAAAATTCCTATGTTCTTTTTATATTAACTATGGTTTTTGTTTTAAGATATATTTTTTCACTGAACTTATAATTTTTATGGTTGTTTTTAACTAGATAAAAGGGAAAAGAATTCAATAATAATGCGGAGGATAGTATAATGTGAATAAATAGATTACTTTTTATATCACACAAATAAAAAATCAAAATAATTAAAATAGTTTATAAAGAGTCACAATTACACAATTCTTATTTTCCCTCACACACATTTTGATTCACTTCCAAAACATATGGATAGAAAATAAAAAACTATGTATGAATCCTTTAAAATATTGGTGTTTATTTGATATCCATTTAGAATTAATGGTGATATATTTCAAATGACATCCAATAAATTGTTATTCCTCCATTTTTAAATTATTCAAACACATTTTTTGATATACTTTCAAATAGGGTTTTAATTTGTTCAAATTTATTCTAAAATATTTCTAGTATATATATAATAAAAATTATATTTCTATATATTTATCCCAAATATCCCTTGATTGATGAAATAAATATCATTTATAAAACCCTTTATAAGGCTTTATGAACCATTGTATTAAAATTCTCACTTCAATAAGTCATTAGTGAATCAATTCCTTCACTACTGTCATCTAGAAAATTACCAAAATATAAACTATTTTAATATCCTGTTTTAGAATTATTAAAAATAAAAATATCTTTATTCTTATCAGGGTGTTGTATAGTTATTCATTATGATTATTAATTTTGACTTTAAATTAAATAAAAAATCCACCATGGTTTCTTTATCAAATGTATACATAAAAAAACTATAGCATGACTAAAAAAATAAAAATATGACATCCTTATTCTAGTGCCCTATTCTATAAATTATTACCATATATATGAATTAGTATATCATCGCCCACAACTACCATGAATTTTATTTTTAATTAAGGAAAGACAACCTCCAAACTTCATCAAGTTGTCTCCAAAGACACTTAATAACCCTTATAAATTCATCCATGACTTAAAATATTTATTCTTTTAATATATTTTCATTAAATTCAAATAAAAAACTTAAAATTTGTTATAAAACAAATACTTTGATCACTTTAGATAAGAAATATTAATTGAGTCTTTGTACTACAAACATAAAACTTGGTATCAACTAGGATTCTTTCACAGTATTTCATTGATGTGTTATTTGTAAAAAACTATGATAAATTTTATAATGTTCAATAATCCATTAACAATGTTTGTATAAATGACTTAGTCAATTTTAACTACTACACAACCTAGGCCCTTCTTCGAAGCATAACTAAATACCCCAAAAAGTTCTCCACTTTTGGGTAATGTGAGCACAGGAGCAGTGATAAGCCTCCTTTTCAAATCCTTGAAGATCTCTTAGCATTCATCACTCCAAGAAAAAATTAATCCCTTCTGAGTTAGCTTGTTAATAGGGTTCAAAAATCATGAGAAATATCTCACAAATCAACGATAATATCCAGCTAACCCCAGGAAGCTACAATTATCTGTTACCGATGTTGGCCTCAGCCATCCCCCAATTGCAGCAGTCTTGGAGGGATCCAAAGATATCCCATTTCTTGTGAGGATATGACCCAATAATGACACCTCATACAACCAAAACTCACACTTACTATACTTTTCATAGAGCTTATCCTTTCGCAAGGTCTCTAGTACAATGATTATATTCTCCTCATGCTCCTCCTTGGTTTTAAAGTATATTAGAATATCATATATTAAGACTAACAAAAATTTTTCGAGGTAATCTCTAAATACTGTATTCATCAATTCCATGAATATTTCTATAGAATTAGTGGGTATGAAAGGCATTACTATGAATTCATAGTGCCCATATCTTGTACGAAAAGTTGTCTTGGGGATATCCTCCTTTTTCATCCTTATGTCATAATATCCTGACTGCAAATCCACCTTAGATAAGTATTGTGCTCTAAGTAGCTGATAAAACAAGTCATTTATTCATGGAAGATGATACTTGTTCTTTACCGTGACTTTTTTGATCTCACGAAAATCAATGGAATGGTGCATTGACCCATCATTATTTTTGATGAATAGGACTGGTGCACCCCAAGGTGAAGGACTTGGGTGTATAAACCCTTTATCCAGATTATCCTATAGTTTTTTCTTCAGCTACTCAAGCTCCACAATAGCTATTCTATACAGAGTCTTAGATATTGGAAATTCACTGGGTATAAGATCAATTGATAATTGAATATCTCTTCTAGGATGAAGACCAAGAAATTCCTCAGGAAACACTTTAGGGAATTACCTCACAATACGAATGTATTCAAGGATAGTTGCTTCCTTAGACATAATCATTTGAGCCGGATATATGTGCTCATAGGGTAGTAACATCCATGCTTGAGATTATGGTGCTAAAGAATATTCATCCTCCTCCTTGAACTTGTAAAAAATTTGGGGTCAATGAACCATTTGGAGAGTGAATTCCTTCTCATGACAATTTATTTTGGATCTATATAAGGAAAGCCAATCCATGTCAATAATTGCATCAAATTCCACCAAAGGGAGTATGACAAGGTTTTATGAGAAGTTCAATCCACAAATTATGATAGGGGAGGAGTTATATTCATGGGCCAAAATAATTTCCCCATTTTCGGTTCTCAATGAATTCTTTACTTCCATGATTTGTGGTGGTGTTGGGATTGTTCTACTAAACTTTTGTGATATAAAATAATGCGTAGAACCATAATAAAAAAGTATGTTTTCTATTCTTGAATGAATAACTAGAATACCTATCACCGGTTCATTGTCAGGGTCCACCTCGGTGGTAGTTATGGAAAATGTTCTCCTTTTCTGCCTTGGAGGTTATTGGTTTCCTCTAAAAACCCTTAGATTAGGGAACTAGTTTGCAAAGCTCCCTGGTTACTTGTAGTTGAAGCAATGTAAAATGTGTTTAGGGTCGAATAGAGCATTCCTATTCGTTGTCACAGTCACGGATTTTTCTTGTAGGTAGTTAATGACCAGGTTCTCCTCTCTTCCACACATAAAGCACTTTCTTTCCCCCTTCAGGAAATTTCCAGGGTTCTTCTTTCTGCACCATTGGGAAGTGGGGTGCTGGATTTTCTTAGCACCATTGGATTTATCAATTAGACCACCCGAATTGAAGTCTAGATTACTCTTATTATCCCCATGATACCCCTATGATTTTATGATCTCTATTTTGACTTTGATGGAACATCAGACAATTTCTTCATATATCTAGAAGTCACGGATCACTAGGGATTTTTGTCGGCTAGGTTATAGCCCACCAAAGGAATAGTTAACATTGCATTCAGGGTTAACATCAAAGCTGAAGGTGTATCATGAAAGACTTGTAATGTTTTCCTCGTACACTCTGATGGATTTATAATCTTTTTTCTTGAGGTAAAGGATGTCCCTTTCCATCTTAAGTTGGAGGTTTCAAGAAAAATATGTATTGAAAAACATTTTCCGGAAATCCTTTTATTCAAACACCTAGAAATCCTCCTTATGCTTCGTATTTTGGATCAATGTACACCATTGATCAGCTTAACCCTCCATACGATAAGCAAACATAACAATCTTATCTTGTTCATAACATTAAAGTATGGAGAATATATTCTCAATGGAATTGATCCATTATTCGGTGATTGAGGGATCATATGATCTATTAAAAATAGGATGCATTTGTCTCGTGATGCTCTCGATTGCGACTTTTTCTTTCTTTAGGGGGGGGGGGTAGAGTGTAGCTATTAACCCATGTTTCTATTCAAAACATGAGTTAACTAAGAGAGTATTGTGAAAAAGTTTACTATTATTGCTCCCATTGAATTAGGAATTTCATTAGAACAATCATAAAATTGATTACACATTGGTTTTTATCCTAAATACCCCTATCACCAACCATTGAATGGAATAAAATGAATATTTGTGTTAACACATAAGGGTTAATCCAAAGACCAAAATAGATGAATTATAAATTAATTTTATTTCCTTAAATTATTAATTTATAGGATTCAGTCTATATTATCCATGATCTACTTTCCAACATATATTATTTGGGGGTACTTTTTTTAATTCCCTTAATAATGGTTCATACTAATCTTGTGAATTTACCAAAGAATATCCCCCAGGAGTTTCAAAACTAGGAGTGTAGCAAAGCCCGTTGTCATGTACCAGTTCCCGTTCAAGTCTAGATCAAATCTGTGTTTTCGGGTTTCACCTCTAGATACATCTGTACTAGAGCCACCTCTACCTACTTGCATCCAGACAGGGATGTATTTTCTTGACAGACCACTAACTGAATACTCTCCAAAATCTAGGGCTTTTTTATTATTCTTAGTCTTATCTCAATGGATTTTACTAAGTTTTTCTTGTCCTAATACCAAAAAATAACTTAACATATCCTTTGATACCAACTATAACAACAATTCTATTTATTACACACATAAACATGATTTATTACATAAACAAATTGACTTGATACAACATAGAAGATCTATAGGTCTATTTTCTTTGGGGCTTAGGAACATTTTAATAACAACTTAGAACATAAAACACAACATCTTTATTGAAAACTTCTTTTACATGACCACACAAATTTCTTTGTACTTAGCATTTCATGGGATAACCTAAAGACAAGAATAAGAAAAGGGTGAGCTATAAAGACCAGTAAGGGACTAAACAAGGCATAACATGAAGAATAAAGTACTTGTTAGTCAATAGGCATATCAATGGAGAATAAAAGATACATGAACATTAAGTTATGATACAACATGATTATCATAAAATGGAAATGTGGAAAAAACACTTAATGAAATGTGGAATTCATACATGAAACTTTATAATAAATTAGTAAATATTAAAAAAGGTGAATACCCTTGATATTTAAATGGGCATGGTATTTACTATACAATGACTTTGGCTTGGAAAATCACTATGCAATTTCGGCAGCATAACGGTGTGACATAAGAATTCATAAAATGGTTGATGAGAGAGAAATGGGTGTCTCATCATATGTACATGAAATGGACCTTAAGGGGGTCATATAGATTCATGTCCCAATATATGTAATGGAAGTTAGATTCATAATACAAAATAAGTGCTTGAATGTAAATGAGGAGGGAGAAATTGCTTATGGAATTTTGTCCTGGTAACGGGTGTACAAGAGAGGAATTAATGAGAGAGAAATAGGTCTCTCATCATTCAAAAATAAAGAGGAAATTATGGGGGGTCTGTGAAATCATAACCCAACTTTTTTAATTTAAAACAAAAGGGTATAACAATATAAATAAATTTGGACAAAAATGAGAAAAGAATAAATTTCTTACTTGGAAGTGTGATACCAAAGGCTTGGGAGAGGTTTGAGAGAGGCTTTTTGAGAGCTTAGGGAACCTTGGGAGGATTATAGAGAGAGGAGTGAAGAGTTTGGTCGAGATCCAAGGTCTTTTAGTGAAGAGGAAGTGGGATCATTGGTGGGTTTATATAGGAAAAGAGAGGGAACTATTTATTATTAAGGTTTTGCCAACCACACATTAGGCTAATGAAAAAAAAACAAACAATGGTATTTTCTGTCACGACCCATCCTCGGGGCCCGTGCCGTGACTACCCTAAGCCCGCCTTCCATAGGCCAGGGGCTGGCGAATAACACCAAGGCATAAATCTCAGTAAAAAGGGAAGGCATTGACTTTGTAAAGTAAACGAACACCATAGAGAAAGAAAGTAGTAGAAGTAAATACTAAGTAAAAGCTGGGTACAACAGTAAGTGCGGAAATAGTAAGTAGGCCAGAATACAAACCCAAACTGAAAGTAAAGTACAACTGGAAAGGGAAAACAGCAACTGAAAGTAAAGCCGCAACGTCGAGCCGTCCACTGGAAGTCCCACCTGAAGGGTGAGTACAGATTGCCTCCACATCTCCTAAGGTCCAGCCGTCCGCTCTGAGTACGTTCCGCCCAGTGGTCCACCACCAGGTACCGTCCTGCTCTGCTAGCCTCAACCACGATCAGCGCTGTCCATTGTCTGCAACCAACACAACGTAGTGCGGCCATAGCCCGTGCAGGGGTGAGTATAAGCTACTCAGTAGGGACCCCGAGACCCCCAAAGGTCTCCTAGAATCCAAAAAGGATAATCCACAAAGTAAATATACAATCACAAAGTAACATTTGACACTGCTTAGGTATATGCCCATACATATACCTAAGTCATCAATTCCAGTACGCTCCAACTTCCGAGCCCATGTACAACCCAGTCCACATAGGAAAGCAAAACGTAAATCCACACAGGATAGCACAATACAATCCACATTGGAAAGCAAAATAGGATTCAGCTCACACATGTATACTTCTTCGTATAACGATAGAGATGATCAGATATTGCCACTGATTCATCTAAGCCGTCGGACCCACAAAGGATTGATAGGTACTAACCCCCGCAATGAACCACAAAGAATCTGACCCACAAAGGATCGATAGGTAACTAACCCCTGCAATGACGCACAAAGGATCTGACCCACAAAGGATCGATATGTAACTAACCCCCGCAATGACCCACAAAGGATCTGACCCCCAAAGGATCGATAGGTAACTAACCCCCGCAATGACTCACAAAGGATCTGACCCACAAAGGATCGATAGGTGACTAACCCCCGCAAAGACCCACACAGGATCAGACCCACACAGGATCTGTAGGCGCTGGCCCACACAGGACCGTTGAGCGCTAACCCACACAGGATCGGACCCACACATGATCGGTAGCACTGATCCATGTAGGATCGATGAGTGCTGTAGTCATCCCCGTAGAATCCACTGAGGATCTCTGTACAGTCGTCGTCGTAGTCGTAGCTAGCTCTAGGTTTCTGCACACAGCAAGTTCATTTGGGAGGGTCCGCTCCACGAGCCGAGAGGCTGATACATCAAATGACACATAGTCCGGAGTTGATGTATCCAAAAGTTCTGTACCGTCAACAAGAACTCAGCATCACAGACGGCGCGTCAATCGGACGCCCGGTCTGAGAGTTATTGGCTTTTTCGTCCCAGGGTCCCGGTTGGGTTTTAAGTCAAAACCAACCCAACCATACTCCAACTACATCCAAAACTCGAGCGGAGTATGTCAAAAGTTCTGTCTCACTAAGAGGAATCCAAAAAAGTCGACGGTACGTCATTCGTACGTCCGGAACTCAAGTTATGAGTGTTTCCGCTCTGGGGGCCCGGTTGGTTTTGTGTACGAACCAACCCGTCCGAACCCAGAGTATTCAGAAACCTTGAGTGCGATATACTGAAATGACCGTCTCGATCCAAGGATCGTATCGCAACTGACGGTGCATCGATCGGAGGCCCGCAACTCATGTTATGGGAAACATACCGAAAAAGGTTCGGTATTAGGGGGTTCAGGCCCGGTCCGACCCAGCCCGATACCCCCAGGGTCGGCCCGAACCGGGTCGACCCCACCCGGGTCCGGGACCGGACCGGCTAGCGCGGCCCGGCCCGGCTTGGGCGCGGCTCGGCCCGGCATGGGCCCGGTCTGGCGGACCGGCCAGGGCAGCCGGCCCGGTGCGCTGGCCAGGGGCTCGGCCGAACGACCGAGCCGTTTCAGGTCCGAGGGGCGCTGGCCCCGCGTGGAGAAACCGCGACCCCTTTATGGGGCCTCTCAGCTGGCCGGCTGGGGGTTACAACCCCTGGCGATTTCCTCTGACCGGCTGGCTCTACTGGCCGGCCGACTGTCGCCATCACGGGACCGGCAGGGGCCGGTCCCCTCGCTCCGACGCCGGCGGCCCGGAACCGGCCGCGACCTTCATTTGTCCGGCACGGCTCGACGGCGCCGCGCCCCTCCGCCGCGGCCCCGTTCCAGCCGCGGTGCTTCTGAGGTCCTCCGACGCGGCGCGACGGCGCCCCGCCCTTGTTCATCCTCTATGGCGCGGCGCGACGGCGCCACAGATTTATTGCTTCCAACGGCCCGGTGCGACGGCACCGCGCTTCTCCGCTCTCCCTTTTTACAACGCCCACGCGGTGCTTCGGCACCGCGTTGCCTTGCTTGCCGCATTAAAAATCAACAAACAAAAAGGGGAGGAGTGTCAGGCATGTTCGTGCGGTCCGACCTCCTCTCGTTATCACGATAACAGGTGGTTCAAGGAAGAGAAGATAACGACGGAAGAAAACACAAAAGAGAACACATAAAATCCCTACCTCAATGTTGTCGTCAAACGAGCGTTCATCACAGAATTAACCGTCATGGAAGAAGAGGGTCGTCGCGGAAGAAGAGGATCGCCGCGGAAGGAACGTCGCTGGCGTTAGGTGATATCCGAGGAAGGCTTCTCTCTCCGGCGGAGGTTAGCGTTCTTCGTTGGCGGTAGAGCGTTCTTCGAGTTCTTCATCGAAGAATGAAGAATCCTCTCTTATTTTCTCCCAAAACTTTGACACAACCCAACCAACAAAATAAAATAAGTTCAACACTTATTTTATTATCAACCTAAGATTTTGAAATTCAAAAGATAAGAAATGATAAATTAATTCAAATAATTAATTGTAACGATTTAACCGCTCAATTTAATGAGGCGTTTCTTAACTAGAAAAATGTAAGGTTTGACTTTCATAAAAGGGGGGTTGCGGTTGTGTTACTTTGGAGGGAAGAAACGGTGGGGCTCTTGCAGGCCCCAGCTCACAAATATTCTACCAAGTGGGTAGGGTATTGTGGGTCCCACCTTATCCGCTTAACTTTGGTTAAGTGGATTTAAGTGAAATAAAATAAAATTGTCCCACCCCTTTTTATTTTATTTCTTAACTTAACCCCAAAAATTAAAAACAACACCCGAGCAAACGAAACTCTGAAAAAGGTGTTTCTAAAAAAATACTGATGCTGCGATTCCACCAATGCCCTCGGAATTCGATTCTGAGCACCGGTTAAAAAGTTATAAAACCCCTCTCATTCGTTCACTGAACGTACCCAAGCTAAATTTCGGAAAATGATTTCGGGCACATCGGGCCTCGGAATCAGGTGCCGTCAGAAACTGCGTTCTTGTAAAATTCCAAAGAAAATTAAGAAAAAAATTTCCTTGAATTTTATAGGTCTTTAAATCACTCCCACCTCAGGGATTTACGTCCCTGTAAAGATACATCATAAAATTGGGAAACAAATGTGGGTACTGAGCACGCATCTGAGCCTCCTGCTCCCAAGTGCTCTCCTGGAGGTTCCCGTGCTACCATCTAATGCACACTAGAGGAATCGGCCGTCCATGTAGGACCTTCTCCTGTTGATCCTCTATCTCCACTGGGACCTCCGAAAAATTCCCCCCATCATCAACGTCCAACTCCACATGGTCAATGATATGCATCGGGTCATGAATGTATCTCCTCAGCTGGGATACGTGGAAGACGTCACGCACCCGGTGCAACTGAGGTGGTAGAGCCAGGCGATAAGACACCTCTCCAATCCTGCTAAGGACCTGGAATGGTCCGATGAAGCATGGAGACAACTTGCCGCCTCGGCCAAATCTCTGTAATCTACGTCGAGGTGAGACCCGCAAGAAGATGTGGTCGCCATCCTCGAACTCCAGTGGCCTCCGCCTCCTGTCCGCATAGGATTTCTACCAGCTCTGAGTTGTCCTCATCCACCCCTGGATGACCTGGACCTTCTCTGTCATGGCCTAGACCATCTCCGGTCCCACAAGTGCTGACTCCCCAGGGTCTGTCCAGCACAAAGGAGATATGCAAGGTTGGTCGTACAATGCCTCGTATGGTTCAATCCTGATGGTGGAGTGGTAGCTGTTGTTGTACATGAACTCCACCAAGGGTAGGTGGTCCTCTTAGCTGCGACGAAAGTCGAGGACACATGTGCGGAGCATGTCCTCGAGAGTCTGTATGGTCCTCTCCGTCTGACCATCTGTCTGAGGGTGAAAGGCGGTGCTCAGACGTAGCTGCGTCCCGAACACCTCCTGAAACCCCTTCCAAAGCCGGGAAGTAAAGCAAGCATCTCGATCTAAGACGATAGATGATGGCACACTATGAAGCCATAAAATCTCCTGAACGTAGAGACGTCCCATGATCTCTACTGAGCCCTGCTCTATGATGGGTAAGAAGTGAGCTGACTTGGTGAGTCGTTCGACAATCACCCAAATGGAGTCATGACCTCGGGAAGTGCATGTAAGTCCAGTCACGAAGTCCATAGATATCCCATCCCACTTCCACTCCGGGACCTCCAAGGGCTGTACCAAGCCTGCTGGTACCTGATGCTCTGGCTTCACCTGCTAGTAGGTGAGGCATCGAGAAGCGAACTCTGACACAATCTTCTTCATTCCCGGCCACCAGTGCTGTCGTCTGAGGTCCTGATACATCTTCTCCACACCAGGATGTACCGCCAAGGGAAAAGTGTGAAAATCTTTCAGCACCTCCTTCCGTAAAGAAACTGGTACCAAGGTACGTCCTCTGAAAAGGACTTCGTGCTCTCCTCTTAAAGAGAAACCATCAGGTGCATGTCTTGAGGATATCTGCGCACGCCGCGTCTCACAGCCAGCGTCCCCACACTATGCCTCTCTGACCTGCTGCAGTAGTGGAGGAGTAACTATGAGTGACTGAAGGAAGGCTGCTTCATCTCTATCCATGAAAGATATCTACAAAGCGGCTAGCTTCTCTGTCGCCTCCCCAAGTAGCTGAATGCCCGTCCTCCTGCTGAGAGCATCAGCTTCCACGTTTCCCTTCCCAAGAGTATAGACTATCTCAAAGTCATAGTCCTGGAAGAACTCGGGCCATCACCGCTGTCTCAGGTTCAGGTCCTTCTGAGAGAATATGTACCTGGGACTCTGATGGTCAGAAAAGACTGTAAAGCACTCTCCCATCAGATAGTGTCGCCAAGTCATCAGAGCGAAGACCACTACTGCTAACTCCAGGTCATGGGTAGCATAGTTCTGCTCATCCAGCCTCAACTGAGGTGATCCATAGGCGATCAAGACCTGCTCCTACATCAGGACACATCTGAGTCCATTCACTGATGCATCACAGTAGACTACGTACCCTACTCCCGCCTCCGGAAGCCTCAAGATAGGGGCGCTGGTCAATCTCTGTCTCAGCTTATGGAAGCTCTGATGACATCTGTCTGACCACACAAAGGGTTTACCCTTCTTCGTAAGAGCTGAGAGTGGTGTCGCAACTCTAGAGAAGTCTGGCACAAATCTCTGATAGTATCCAGCTAGTCCCAAGAAACTCCGCACCCCCGTCACGCTCCTGTGTGGCTACCAAGCT
The DNA here is from genome assembly GCA_963277665.1 of Viscum album. Taxonomy (NCBI): domain Eukaryota; kingdom Viridiplantae; phylum Streptophyta; class Magnoliopsida; order Santalales; family Viscaceae; genus Viscum; species Viscum album. Next base: position 936,253,903 of record OY728161.1, read on the forward strand.
AGAACTGCCTCGATTATCACAGGATCCACTGAAACTCCCGACTCAGAGATGACGGGTCCCAAGAAGTGGACCTCGCGTATCCAGAACTGATACTTCGAGAGCTTTCCATAAAGCTGGTGCTCTCGGAGTGTGTCTAGTACAACCCGCAAGTGGTAGGCGTGCTCCTCCTCAGTCGTCAATTAAATCAAAATGTCATCGATGAAGACCACGACAAATCAATCGGGGTATTGCAGAAAGATCCTGTTCATGAGGCCCATGAACACCTCTGGAGAATTGTTTACGCCGAAGGGCATAACCAAGAACTCATAGTGGCCATACCGATATCTGAAGGCCGTCTTCTGCACGTCCTTGTCCCGAACTCTGAGCTGATGATAGCCTGACCTAAGGTCTATCTTTGAGGAACACCGTGCTCCCTTGAGCTGATCGAAGAGGTCATCAATCCTCGGTAGCAGATACTTGTTCCTCATTGTCACCTGGTTCATGAGACGATAGTCGACACAAAGTCACAAGCTCTCGTTCGCCTTCTTGATGAACAATATCGGGGAAGCCCAGGGTAAAACACTGGGTCGGATGAATCCCTTGCCCTGCAAGTCCTCTAACTGTACCCGTAGCTCTCGAAGCTCAGCGGGGGCCATTTGATATGATGGAGTGGATATCGGGGCCATCCCAGGGTACAAATCAATATAAAAGTCTACCTCTCTGTGAGGAGATAGTCCTGGAACGTCGTCGGGAAAAACGTCTGCATACTGATCCACCACGACAGGAAAACTAGGACTCCGCACGTCAACTACTCCTAGGATGAGGCTAGCCAACTGATGAGTGATGGGCTATCCTCTCCTTTGCAGAAGTCCATCCTATGCTGCGAAGGCTCCCTTCTCACCGGTGAAGGTGAACCTGCTCCTATCGGTGAGTACACATCGCACCTTGCACCTAATACAGTCAATCTGTGCATGGACTGTAGATAACCAATCCATGCCCAAGATGATGTCATAAGGCCTCGACGCCACTACAAGAAGATCCCAGCCGAAGCTCTTTCCTACTAGAGTAAGCTCACACTGCCGGTACCTATGCGTAATCGTCGAGTCTGCTCCCGTAGAAGTCTCTAGCCGTAAGGATCGAGCCAACGACTCTGTCGGAATCTAAGAGCTCCAAACAAGGGAAGCGACTATGAAATATTGACTCGCTCATGTGTCTAAAAGAACTACAACAAGTGTGGAATAGACACAGATAGTACCTCAAATCATCTCGGGCGTGCCGTGGTCATAGGCCTCCACTGCCTGGAGTTGTGCCTGTCTCTGCCCACCAGCTCCCTGTGGTCGGGGCGGACCTCCTGGTGGTGGTGTCGGTAGAGCCTCAAAGCGTCACCCACCACCTGATGCTCGGCCAGCTCCTCTGCCTCGTCCGCCTGCTCCCTGCGGACCACCAAAGCCGACCGTCTGCCTCTGCCTCGGTGGCCCCTCAACCATCTGTTGCTCCCCAGCACAGTGGGTCGGGCAGTCACGAGCCATATGGCCCTGCCCGCCGCATGTATTGCACTGTCTGCCTCTCAAAAGACTGGCTCTGCGCTGTGTGCCCCGCACTGCTGAGCCAGTGTCCTGAGGTCTTCTACCTGAGGGTCTGGTATGCCTGGACCCATGAGTCATCCGTCGACTGCCTGCTGTAGAAGACTCTCCTACGTGCTGCCCCGCAGTAGGTCTCACTGCTGAAGAAGGCTCGACAAGGAAACTCTCGATCAAAAGGGCTCACTCTAGTACTCCTTCCTAAGTCGGAATTCTGAGGGAGATCAGCGATGCCCTGATCTCATGCATCAATCCCTGCTCAAAGGTCAGGGCTCGGAAGAATGGGTCTTGTACCATGTCTGTTGAGTAGCGCGAGAGATCGGTAAATCTCGCTGAGTACTAGGCAACCATCAAGCTGCCCTGCTGCAGCTGTAGAAGCTCCTGGATGCGCACCGCACGGAGGGTGGCTGGGACGAACTCCGAGCGGAAGAGGCTCTCAAATTCCATCTAGAGGAGAGATGCCTCATCGTGCACCTGGAGCATCAAGCTTTACCATCGGCCCGCTACCGCGTGCAGTAGGCTCGCAGTGAGGATCACCATAAGGTCTGTTGGTGTCCTCACTAACCTAAAAACTCGTACCACTGCCTCCAACCAATCCTCGGCTGCCTGGGGGTCCGTCTCCCTGTGGAACCTGGGCAGTCGCTGGCGCTGGAACTCGTGCAGTGCACTAAGGTGACGTGCATCGTCAGTGGCTAGGGCTGGAAGCATCAGTGGCTCGGCTGGTAAAGGTACCTCCGGTTCCTCAGTTGTCAAAGGGCCCTGTACCGAGGCCTCGTCGCTTGGTGGGTTGTCGTCACGCACAACTCTCGAAACCCTAGCTGGCTGCCGTCATGGGGCCATCCTGAAAAGAAACAGGTGCGCCACGGTCAAACAGTATACCTGGTGAGATGACATAAAGTAATCACAAAGAAAACTTGAAACACACATGCAATCAATGTTTTCGTGCATTAAGTTGGAAATCAGAAGTCAGGGTCCTGGTGTACGGATATGTCGGCTGCCGCACCAACACTGGACTCCCTGAACTGATAACCACACCCAATACACTTAACACTATTGCTTCACATAGAAAAAGATCAGTGTCCAAAGTTTTTCGGTAGAACCAAACTCCTCTGATACCAATTTGTCATGACCTGTCCTCGGGGCCCGTGCCGTGACTACCCCAAGCCCGCCTTCAATAGGCCAGGGGCTGGCGACTAGCACCAAGGCATAAATTCCGGTAAAAAGGGAAGGCATTTCCTTTGTAAAGTAAACGAACACCACAGAGAAAGAAAGCAGTAGAAGTAAATACTAAGTGAAAACTGGGTACAACATTAAGTGCGGAAATAGTAAGTGGGCCAGAATACAAACCCAAACTGAAAGTAAAGTACAACTGGAAAGGGAAAACAACAACTGAAAGTAAAGCCACAACGTCGAGCCATCCACTGGGAGTCCCACCTGAAGGGTGAGTACAGATGGCCTCCACAGCTCCTAAGGTCCAGCCGTCCGCTCCGAGTACGTTCCGCCCAGTGGTCCACCTCCAGGTACCGTCCTGCTCCGCTAGCCTCAACCACGATCAGCGCTGTCCGTCGTCTGCAACCAACACAACATAGTGCGGGCATAGCCCGTGCAGGGGTGAATATAAGCTACTCAGTAGGGACCCCGAGACCCCCAAAGGTCTCCCATAATCCACAAAGGATAATCCACAAAGTAAAGATACAATCACGAAGTAACATTCGACACTGCTTAGGTATGTGCCCATACATATACCTAAGTTATCAATTCCAGTACGCTCCAACTTCCGAGCCCATTTACAACCCAGTCCACACAGGAAAGAAACACGTAAATCCACACAGGATAGCACAACACAATCCGCATAGGAAATCAAAACAGGATTCAGCTCACACAGGTATATTTCTTCGTATGACGATAGAGATGATCAGATATTTCCACTGATTCATCTAAGCTATCAGAACCACAAAGGATCGATAGGTACTAACCCCTGCAATGACCCACAAAGGATCTGGCCCACAAAGGATCGATATGTAACTAACCCCCGCAATGACCCAAAAGGATCTGACCCACAAAGGATCGATAGGTAACTAACCCCCGAAATGACCCACAAAGGAGATGACCCACAAATTATCGATAGGTAACTAACCCCCGCAATGACCCACAAAGGATCTGACCCACAAAGGATCGATAGGTAACTAACCCCCGGAAAGACCCACACAGGATCAGACCCATATGGGATCTGTAGGCGCTGGCCCACACAGGACCGCTGAGCGCTGACCCACATAAGATCAGACCAACACAGGATTTGTAGAACTAATCCACATAGGATCGATGAGTGCTGTAGTCGTCGCCGTCAAATCCACTGAGGATCTCTGTACAGTCGTAGTCGTAGTCGCAGCCAGCTCTAGGGTTCCGCACACAGCAAGTTCGTTCGGGAGGGTCCTCTCCACGAGCCGAGAGGCTAATACATCAACTGACACATAGTCCGGACTTGATGTATCCCAAAGTTTTGTATCGTCAACAGGAACTCAATGTCACAGACGGCGCGTCAATCAGACGGCCGTTCTGAGAGTTATTGGCTTTTTCGTCCCAGGGGCACAGTTGATTTTTAAGTCAAAACAAACCCGATCGTACTCTAACTGCATCCAAAACTCGAGCGGAGTAAGCCAAAAGTTCCGTCTCACTAATATGAATCCAAAAAAGTCGATGGTACGTCATTCGGACGTCTGGAACTCAAGTTATGAGCGTTTCTGCTCTGAGGGCCCGGTTGGTTTCGTGTACGAACCAACCCGGCCTAACCCAAAGTAATCCGAAACCTTGAGTGCAATATACCAAAACGACCGTCTCAATCCAAGGATCATATTTCAACTGACAGTGCATCGATTGGAGGCCCGTAGCTCAAGTTATGGGCAACAGACCAAAAAAGGTTCGGTATTAGGGGGTTCGGGCCCGGTCTGACCCAGCCCGATACTCCCAGGGGCGGCGGGAACCGGGTCGACCCGACCCGGGTCCGGCCCGCTTGGTCATGGCCCGGCCCGGCTGGGGCGACGCGGTGTGGCCCGGCTTGGGCGTGGTCCAGCGGACCATCCAGGGCAGCCGGGCAGGCGCGTGGCGTTCGAGCCAGGGGCTCGGCCGAACGACTGAACCATTTCGGGTGCGGGGGGCGCTGCCCCCGCATGGAGAAACCACGACCCCTTTATGGGGCCGCTCAGCTGGCCGGCCGGGGGCTACGACCCCTGGAAAGTTCCTCTGACTGGCCGGCCCGGTGGGCCGGCCGGCTGCTGCCATCACGGGACCGGCTGGGGCCGTTCCCCTCGCTCCGACGCTGGCGGCCCGGAACTAGCCGCCGGTTCCCCTGCTCCGCCACGGCCCGGAACCGGCCGTGACCTTCGTCGATCCTGTGTGATGCGACGGCGCCGTGCCCCTCCGTCGCGGCCCTACTCCGGCCGCGGTGCTTCTGAGGTCCTCCGGCGCTGCGCGACAGTGCCACGTCCTTGGTCATCTTCTACGGTGCGGCGTGACAAGGCCGCGGATTTATTGCTTCCAATGGCACGGTGCGACGGCGCCGCGCTTCTCGGCTCCCCAATTTTACAGTGCCCGTGCGGTGCTTCGGCACCACGTTTCCTTGCTCGCCACATAAAAAATCAACAACCAAAAAGGGGAGGAGTATCGGCCATGTTCGTGCGGTCTGACCTCCTCCCGTTATCCCGATAACAGGCAGTTCAAGGAAGGGAAGATAAAGACGGAAGAAAACACAAAAGAGAATGCATAAAACCCCTACCTCAACGTTGTCATCGAACGAGCATTCGTCGCGGAATTAACCATCACAGAAGAAGAGGGTCGTCGCAGAAGAAGAGGATCGCCGCGGAAGGAACGTCGCTGGCGTTAGGTGAGCTCCGAGGAAGGCGTCTCTCGCCGGTGGAGGTTGGCGTTCTTTGTTGGTGGTAGAGCGTTCTTCGCGTTCTTCGTCGAAGAATGAAGAATCCTATATTATTTTCTCCCAAATCTTTAACACAACCCAACCAACGAAATAAAATAAGTTCAACACTTATTTTATTATCAACCTAAACTTTTGAAATTCAAAAGATATGAAACAAACAATTAATTCAAAGAATTAATTGTAATGATTTAACCGCTCAATTTAATGAGGCGTTTCTTAACCAAAAAAATGTAAGGTTTGACTTTTATAAAAGGGGGGTTGCGGGTGCGTTACTTAGGAGAGAAGAAACGGTGGGGCTCGTGCAGGCCCCACCTCAAAAATATCATACCAAGTGGGTAGGGTATTGTGGGTCCCAACTTATCCACTTAACTTAGGTTAAGCGGCATTAAGTGAAATAAAAAAAAAATCTCGCACCCCTTTTTATTTTATTTCTTAAATTAACCCCCAAAATAAAAAACCACACCCGAGCAAACACAACTTCGGAAAAGGCGTTTCTAAGCAATTACCGGCACTGTGATTCCACCGGTGCCCTCGGAATTCGATTCCGAGCACCGGTTCAAATGTTAGAAAACCCCGCTCGTTCGTTCACTGAACGTACCCAAGCTAAACTTCGGAAAATGATTCTGGGCACACCGGGCCTCAGAATCAGGTGCCGTCAGAAACTATGTTCTTGTAAAATTCCAAAGAAAATTAAGAAAAAAATTTCCTTGAATTTTACGGGTGTTTACATTTTCCAGTGGTTTTATCAAAATGGGATTGAAAAAAAAACTATTTTAAAATTCCAATTTCATAAATTCTTAAATTTTTAGTCTTGTTTATGTGGTGGTGAGTCACACTCTCAAGGAAATCATTTTAAAATGAAAATATGTTTTATAAGTATTTGAGGTTCCACTAAGGCTTTGTAAAACAAATAAAACAAACCTAAAAGCACATTATTTTAATTGTAAAACATATATTAGTAGAACATTCTATTTATAGTATTTTATTTAAATACTATTGGGTCATTATGATGGCATAAAACACACTGTATATTTAAACGGTATTTAATTTTTACCCTAAAATTCGACTATCTTAGAAAATTATAAAAAATTCACCATTAGATAATTCCAATATCTTGAATCCAAAAATAATATTAATTTTATCTAAATATTTTTCTAAATAAGTAAATTTTTAATTTTAATATAAAATCTATCATTTATAGAAAATTCATGCATTTTGACAAAAACAGTTTTCAAACCTTAATAAAAATTTCAATTGTATTCATAAAAATGATACGAACATTTATATTTAATAAAAATAAATTTATTAACAATATTTTATTAAAATATTATTTAATTAAAATTCCATTAATTCATCAAAATAGATTTCTTAATTTAATATTAACTAAAAATAATTTTTGTGCTTTAAAGTAACAATAATAAAATGAATGTATATTCTTTATTATATAAAAAATAATGCACATAATCATAGTGCTAAGGTTTTGTTATGTGACCCCTTATAACACTGGAATAAGACCTAAGGGTAAGGTTTGAAATGGTGAGAGATTCTTGGGGTGGCTCGGATAACATCCCTCGGGTGGTAATCTCTATAAACTTTGACTTCTACCGTAGGCAGTTCCGTTCGAGCTTAACATATTGAAGATGGGATTGGGCTTGATCAGAAGTGGAGCCCAGTGAGTCCACCACCTTTCTGTGCTCTAGAAAATGGGCTTCGTATGGAGAAATTCTACTGATTATGGCCAACACTTCCTTTATTTGAGTAAATTAGATTTGTTAAAGCCATATATTTATAGTAATAAACCTATCACTATTCGATGACTATATTAGCAATGATGAAAATTCATAATGGTTTCTTGAAATTCAAAATAATAAAACCAAAGAAGTTAATTTGTTATATAACCATAAAAAGAAATTCAATTAGATCAATTGGAATTTTGATTAATAATAGTTTGGGCCATTATAATCTTCCCCCTTAAGAAATTTCTCCATCAAAATTTCCTTTTCCCATAATGAAACAGATGCAAGTAACTCTGCTTCATCACTTTCTCCAATTACCATGTTGGATCTTAAAATTTGTGGTTTCTCCACAAAACCTTGACGCGGGTCATTTTCTTATTTCGCAGAACTTTTTCTCTATGATCTGAGATCTTCACCAACTTCTCTTCATAGGAGAGGTCATTCTCCAATGGTACCACCTCTGGATTGAGTACATGTGATGGGTCAGTTTTGTACTTTCTTAGGAGTGATACATGGAATAAATCATGTACTTGAGATAGTTTTGGTGGGAGTGCTAGTTTATAGGCCACTATATCAATATGATCAAGGATATTGAAAGTGACGATGTACCTTGGAATAAGCTTTCCCTTATTCCCAAATATCATAACACTATTCCCTGGTGATATGCGGAGGAGTGCCATGTCTTGGACATCAAACTCCACATATTGTCGATGATTATTATCATAGCTCTTTTTTCAACTTTGAGTAGCTTTAATGTGCTGCGAGATGGCCTTAACCTTCTCCACCATTTCTTAGACCATTTCGGGACCTATAAGATTTCACTCCCAAACTTCATCCCAACATGCCGATGTTCTGCACCTCTTCCCATAAAGGTCTTCATAAGGATCCATTGGGATGCTTGAGTGGAAAATGTTGGTGTAAGAGAACTCAACTAGAGGAAGATTTTGATCCTGCCCTTCTTTGAAGTCCATTGATCATGATCTCAACATGTCCTTGAGTGTTTGGATAGCCTACTCATATTGGCCATCAATTTTAGGAAGATAATCCGTACTGAAGTTTAGCTCATAATTATGAGCATGTTGAAGACTCTTCTAAAACAAAGAGGTGAATCTTGGATCTAGATAAAAAACGATAGATAGTGGTACTCCATGTAGCCTTACCACATATCTAATGTACCTCTATTCTAGTTGACCCAATGAGAAATCCTTTTTAATTTCAATGAACTGTACAGTCTTTGTAATACGATCCAAAAAAACCCAGATGGTATTGTTTTCTTTAGATGTCTTTGGAATTTTGGTGAAGAAGTTCATGGTGATGTTCTCCCATTTCCATGATAGTATGGGTAATAGTTGCATCATCACCTTAGACTTCTTCCTCTTAGCCTTCACTTTCTGATATACCAGGAACTTTGATGTATATACATTGATATTTTTATTCATGTTATCCCACCAATAATGCTCTTGAAGATCTTGATACTTTTTTGTGTTTCCTGGGAAAACTGAGAAATTCGAACTATGTGCATCATCCAAAATTTCTTTCATTAAATCCAGATTTTATGGAACCCATAATCTTGACCCAAATCTCACAGTTCCTTCTTCATTAACATTGAACTATGAAGATTTCCATTTTATGATAGTTTCCACTTTCTTATGAATTCCCACAACAACCTTTATAGAATCCTTTAACCTTTTCAAAAGAGAAGGTTGAGAAATAATTTGTGCAAGGATTGATGATGTTCCCTTATTTATTATTCCCATGTCAATCTTCATCAAATCTAAGAAGATTAGATCCCTTTAAATTCGCATAAATGATAGAATTTATTTGTCCTTTATACATATAACATTCGCCGCCTTGTTAGCTTTCCCAAGGTGGTAATGGATTGAGAAGTCATAGTCTTTGATCAGCTCTAACCATATTCGTTGGCGCATATTCAACAATTTCTGTGTGAATATATACTTGAGGCTTTTGTGATCCGTGTATAATTCACACTTCTCCCCAAATAGGTATTGTATCTAAATCATCAAAGTGAAGATCACTCCAGCAAACTCCAGATCATGTGTTGGATAGTTTTTCTCTTGTAATTTCAATTTCCTTGAAGCATAGGCAATGAATTTGTCATTTTTCATCAACACACAACCCATGACCTTATTCTAAGAATCAATAAATAACACAAAAAGTTCTCCTCTTATGGGCAATGTGAGCACATGTGTAGTGATAATCCTCCTTTTAAAATCATTGAATCTCTCTTCTCATTCATCACTCAAAGAAAACTTAACTCCCTTTTGAGTTAGCTTGGTAGGAGGGTCTGATAATCATGAGAAATTTCTCACAAGTATATGATAATATCCAGCTAAACCCAGGAAGCTATGGATATCTGTTACTGATTTTGGCCTTAACCATCCATTAATTACAGTTTTCTTTTAGGGTTCCATTGATATTCCATTGATTATGATGATATGACCCAAGAATGAGATCTCCTTCAACCAGAACTCACACTTGTGGTACGTTTCATAGCGCTTCTCCTTTAGCAAGGTCTCTAGTAAATCTCTTAGATTATCCTCATGATCCTCCTTGGTTTTGGAGTATATTAGAATATCATCTATAAAGACCTCCAAAAATTTGTCAAGGTAATCGATAAATACTCTATTCATCATGTCCATGATGATTGTTAGAGTATTAGTGAATCTGAAATTCATTATTATGAATTCATTGTGCCTGTATCTTGTACAAAAAGTAGTCTTGGGGATATCCTCTTTCTTTACCCTTACTTGGTTATATCCTGACCAAAAATCCACCTTGTAGAAGTACTGTGCTCCACGTATCTGATCAAACAAGTCATCAATTCGAGGAATAGGATAGTTGTTCTTTATCATGATTTTGTTGATCTCATGATAATCAATGAAAAGGTGCATTGACCCATTCTTCTTCATGATGAAAATGACTGGTACACCCCACGGTGAAGAACTTGGGCATATAAACCCTTTATCTAGATTCTCCTATAGTTTTTTCTTCAACTCCTCAAGATAAATGAAAACTATTCTATACAGAGTCTTGGATATTGGCAATTCCCAAGGTATAAGGTCAATTGGGAATTCAAAACCTCTTCTAAGAGGAAAACCAGAAAATTCCTCAGGAAACACTTCATCAAATTTACTCATAGTAGACATGTCTTCAAGGATGGTTCCTTCGTTAGAATCAATCATCTGATATAGATACAAGTTCTCATATGGCAGTAATATCCACACTTGAGATGATGGTACTAATGATGATTCATCCTCCTCCTTGTACTTGTACAGAATCAGAGGTCGATTCTCCATATGAAGATTGATTTCCCTCTCACATCAATTTCTGTTGGCTCTATATAAGGAAAGCCAATCCATGCCGAGAATTGCATCAAATTCCCCTAAAGGTAGTATTAAGAGGTTATATAGGAAGTTCAATCCACAAATTATAATAGGGGAAGAGTTATATTCATGGGTTTCAATGATTTCCACATTCCCTGTTCTCACCGACATCTTTACTTCTATGATTTTAGGTGGTGTTGGGAATTTTCTACAAAACTTATGGGATATAAAAGAATGTGTAGAACCAGAATCAAATAGAAAGTTCACTATTATTGAATGAATAACTAGAATACCTATCACCAGTTCATTTTTGGGGTTCACTTTAGTGGTAGTTAAGGAAAAATATCTCCCTTGCTGCCTTCAAGGTTGTTGGTTGCCTTCGAAAACCCATGTATTAGATAATTGGTTTGAAAAGTACCCATGTTCCTTACATTTTAAGAAATGAAAAATGCGTTGAGGGTCAAATGGATAGTTTCCCTCTTCATTCGTAGTCGTTGTTTTTTCTTATCATAAGTTATTGGCTAGGTGCACCTCTCTTCCACACCTAAATAATTTCCTCACCCCCTTTAGGAAATTTCTAGGGTACTTATTTCCGTACATTTGGCAAGTGGGGTGCTGGATTTTCTTAGCACCATTGGATTTAACCATCGGACTTCTATAATTGAAGTCCACCCTATGATTATTATCCCCATGATACCCCTATGATTCCAAGATGTCCATTTTGACTTTGATGGAACATCAACCAATTTCCTCATAGCTCTCAAAGTCAAATATCTCTAGGGCTTTCCGTAGGATAATTTTTAGCCCACCAAATAAGCGGTCAACATAGTATTAAGTGGTAACAAAAAAGCTGGAGGCATATCGTGAAAGCCTTGTATGGTTTTCCTCATACGATCTGATGGATTTGTTGTCTTTTTTCTTGATAAAAGGGAAACCCCTTTCCATCATAAGTCAGAAGGTGCAAGGAAAATATTTTTCAAATTTTTTTTCCGGAAATCCTTCCCTTAAAATGCCTTGATATCTTCCTTATGATTTATATTTTGGATTAATGTCCACTATTTATCAGATTCCACCCTTATACGATAAGCAGCCAAAAGTACCTTCTCTTGTTCAGAACATTGAAGGATAAGGAAAATATTCTCAATAGAGTTTATCCACTGTTTGGCGATTGAGGGATCAGATGATCCATTAAAATTAGGAGGCCTTTGTCTCATTAATCTCTCAATTGTGACTTGTTATTTATTAGGGATAGTTGTGTGTTCCTCTTGACCCATGTTTGTATTCAAAACTTGTGTTAACTGAGAGATTATTTTGATAAAGTTCATGATTCCCACTACCATTGGACTGTGCATCTCATTAGAACAATAATCACATTGATCTTCACATCAGTTGTTAGCCCGAGTCCCCATATTACCAGCCATTGGATGGAATAAAATGAAATTTAGGGGTAACACATAAAGGGTAATCAAAAGACAAGAAATATTTGACTTATAAATTACTTTTATTTACTTAACTTATGAATTTATAAGCTTCAATCTATGTTATTCATGATCTACTTCCCAACATATATTCTTAGGGTTTTTTTTAATTCCCTTAACAATGGTTTATACTAAGCTTGCAAATTTTCTAAAGCATATCCCCAGGGAGTATTGTAACCAAGAGTGCCGCAAGATCCATTGTTGTGCACTATTTCCCGTTTGAGTATAGATCAATGCGGTTTTTTTCGGGTTTTACCCCTAGATACATCTGTGCCAGATCCACCTCTTCCTTCTCATATTGAGTCATAGATGTATTTTCTTTAAAAACCATTTACTCAATACTCACCAAAATTTATGGATGTATTTATTATTTATAGTCTTATTCACAAGTCTTTAACTAGGTTTTTCTAATCCTAATCCCAAAAATAACTAAACCTATCCTTTGATACCAATTATAACAATCATTCTCTCTATTAGACACTCAAACATGATTTATTACATAAAAATATTGAATTGATACAATAAAAATGATCTATATGTCTAGTGTCTCTAGGGATTAGGAACATTACATAACAACTCAGAACATAAAACACAACATCTTTATTGAAAACTTCTTTTACATGACCACACACATTTCTTCATACATAACATTTAATGGGATAACTTGAAGACATACATAAAGAAAAGGGTGATCTATAAAGCCCAATAAGGTAGTAATCAAGGAATAACATGAATAAAACAGTACATGTTATGCAATAGTAATATCAATGGATCATAAGAGACACATGAACATAAAGGCATGATACAACATGATTATCATAACATGGAAATGTGGAAACAACACTTAATATTGTATTGGAATGAGATAAGGCTCATTGAACATGGAGCACGATTAAACCCTCATTTAAATTGAATTAGAATGAGTAAACACTCATTGCACTTGACGTATCATGATACAAATCTTTACCCAATGCATTGGAACGCTATCAGGGCACACCCTTCTTAATCATTTCATTTCATGCATAAGTGTGTCACATGGATCATAAACCAAGGATTCATTAAACACCATCATTTATTACACGATAAAGGAATGTGAAATTAATACATGATACTCTATAATCAATAAGTAAATGTGAATAAAGGTGAATACCCTTGATAGAGAAATGATAATGGTATTCACTACATAAATACTTTAGCTTGGAAAATCTCGGTGCAATTTTGGAAGCATAACTGCGTGACATAAGAATTCATAAAAATGGTTGATGAGAGATAAAGTATGTGTATCATAATATTTACATGAAATGGATAGTAAGGGGGTCATATATATTCATTTTGCAAAATATTTAATGGAATTTAGAATAATAATAAAAAATAATTTACTGAATGTGAATGAGGAGAGAGAAATTCTTTATGGAATTTCAGCAAGGTAATTGGAGTAAATGAGAGGAATTAATTAGATATAAAGAGGTATATAATCATTAAAACACAAGGAGAGAAGTATTGGGGAGGTGGAAAGTCATACCCCATCATTTTTAATTGAAAAGGGTATAAAAATATAAATAAATTTGGACAAAAATGAGAAAAGAAGAAATCCCTTACATGGAAGTGTGATCCTAAAGGCTTGGGAGAGGCTTGAGAGAGGCTTATTAGGAGCTTGTGGAGACTTGGTAGGATTATAGAGATAAGAGGGAAGATTATGGTTGAGATCCAAGGGATTTGAGTGAAGAGGAAGTGGGAGCATTGGTGGTTTTATAAAGGAAAAGAGAGGGAATTTCTTATTATTAAGGTTTTGGCCTCCACACATTAAACTAATCAAAACCACAAACCAACCCATGGTTTTTGCCCTTGGTTTTTGAAAAAGGGGAGTGAAAAACACTATTTTATAAGGCCAATGACATAATTTCTTAAAATATTATGCTTGCTTATGTGGTTGTGAGTCACATTCTCAAGGAAATCATTTTAAAATGACAAAGTATTTTAAAAGTCTTGGAGGGTCCACTAAGGATTTGTAAAAAATATAAAACAATCCTAAAAGAACAATATTTTAATGTTAAAACATAAATTGGCCAAAAATTACATTTATTATATCTTATTACATCACTATTGAGTCATTATGATGTCATAAAACACATTATATATTTAAACCGTATTTTATTTTTTACCCAAAAATTCGACTATCTCAGAAAATTATGAAAAATTCACTGTTAGATAATTTTGACATCCTTTATCCAAATAAATATATTCATTTTATCTTAATATTTTTCTAAATAAATGAATTTTCAATTTTAAAATAAAATCATTTGTTTATTGAAAATTCAAGGGTTTTAACAAAAACCGTTTTAAAACCATAATAAAAATTTCAATTGTATACATAAAATTTATATGATCATTTATATTTAATAAAAATAAATTTATTAATAATATTTTATTGAAATATTATTTAATTAATAAATCCATTTGTTCATCAAAATATATTTCTTAATTTAATATTAACTAAATATATTATTTGTGCTTTAAAGTAACAACAATAAAATGAATTTATATTCTTTATTATTTACAAAAATAATACACATAACCATAGTTATAGAGTATTGTTTAAAAATCCCTTATAAAACATGCATAAGACCTAAGGGTAAGGTGTGTGATGGTGACAAACTCTTAGGGTGGACTGGATAACATCACTCAGGTCGTAATCTTTATCAACTTCCACTTCTATCGTAGGCGGTTCCGTTCGAGTTAAACATGTTGAAGCTCGACTTGGGATTTTTCAAGAGCGAAGCCCAGTGATGCCACCTCCTTTACGAGCTCCAAAAAATGGGCTTCGTACAGAACAATTATACTAGATGAGGCCATCAATTTCTTTTTCCGAGTAAATAGGATTCGTTAAAGCCCTATATTTATACTAATCAATTAATCACTATTTAAGGACTATATTAGCAAAGATAACAATTATTAATGGTATTTTGAAATCCAAAATCATAAAACCAAATATGGTCATATGTTATATAACCATAATAAGACATTTAATTAGATCAAGAGGGATTTTCATTAATAATAGTTTGGGCCATTAAAATAAGATGATTAGCAGCACGTCTTCCTATGCCCATAATCCCTTGACTGTTATCACAATGATCGGTTGCATAAAGCAGAAAACAGAGAACTTATTTAAATACAAGAACATGGAAAAAGATATTTACTTCTTATATCTATAGAGATTTCACATGAGGTATAGAGAAGTCACAACATATCTCTCTAGTACTTGATGGAAGAAAACGTTATGTATTATGTTTTAAATGACCTTCTATTTATAGGCCCCAGGTTCCAAGGGTCATATTTTCTCTAATGGTTATATTTCTCTGAAAAACATGAAGGGACATGGACACCTGGCATTACAACAGTCAAAAAAAATAGAATACACGACATCGTTTTGATTGGTAAACAACCAACTTAATGACATCGTTTTAGGTTAAAAAATATTAAATGCAAAGATATTAAATAATGAGTATGAGTAACATGAAATCCGTATAATAGTTATGATAAGAATGTAACACATTTCAAATGTACAATACATAACTTCTTTATTAGACTTATCATGATAACAATTCATATCGTGATTGCTATTTATAAACTGGTTACAGTTCTTAACATGGTTACGATGCATGATATTTAAAATGGTTATAATACTTGAATAAAATGGATAAATAAGAATACAATACATAACCTAGTAATGATTCATGACTAAGATATAGTACTTAACCTAGTTACGATACATAATTATGATGTTATACTTAACCTGGTCATAATGCACATGGTTATGATGCATGATCTAGTTTATGACACTGATGATTACGATTCATTTGGTTATGATTCATGTGAATACGATACATGACCAGGTTATAATAATTTTGATTACAATGAATGACTATATTATGATACCGGTAATTATGATACATGTGATTATGATTTGACACTTATCCTGGTTATGATTCATGATAAGAATGCAATACAAAATCTAGTTACAATTCTTACAATACAAAGTCTGATTGCGATTCCTAATTACGATGCAATACATAATCTTGTTACAATTGTGAAACAACATATAAAACAACGTGAGTGAACAACATACATGATAATGATAATAATACAATATACAATAAAGACAATAGAAGTGATTACGATTGTGAAACAATATATGTGATTACGATATGTGTGATTTATGATTTCTAAAAAAATGATTGATAGGAAAGTAAAAACACGTCTTGACTCAACAATGTTGTCTTAATGCTTATTTAATTTTTATATATCACATAACATAATGAGTTCAATTTTTTGTAAATATGATAACATCGTTTGTGGATGTGCAGTCTATCGCCTTCTAAAAGCGATGTGATATGTTCACACATTACATGGATTATATTAAGGATGGTTTAAATTGAATATATGTAACATAAATGAAATATATAATATATTAATTACTTAATAAAATTTTTGGAAATATAATATATCATTTTATTTATTACCCTCTTCACACACTAGAAAGTGATATCATCATTCATGGATGTGCGGACTTCTGCCCCCTCGACACGATGTGAATCCTTATACGTCACTAAAATTATACATATAAGTATATATGATTAAATAACATGTTACTTATGATATAGTGATAAATATGAAAATATATAATGTAACTTATCTTTTTTACATAACGACCTCTGAATAATGGGAATGTTACTCATGCGTACATATGACCTTCCGTCTCCATGATTATAACATTGGTTCATTTTTTATAAACATATTTAATAGATGGTTTTAAAAGTATAATTTATATATAAATATGATACTTATGTCATTATTATTTTTTATATGTTTATATAATTAACCATTTGATCATAGTTTACCCAACAATGTCTTTTCTGACACATGAACCAATTATGGTCAAAAACACCCGACAAAAACTCAATTGTTTAGGTGGTTGTATAAAACATTGTAATAAGTGAAGTAGAAATATTAATAAACAATAAAAATATAATGAATCATGTAAATTATTAATAAAATTTTATTATTTAGGAATATAAATACACATGTGACAAGTCATACTCAAGGTAATGGATTTCATCTCAATTTACATTCCATTGAGAGTTATTTTTTGTTATAAACCAATTCACTTTTAAATGGTTTATATATGAATTTTTACATGTTTTATCATGAATATACTTATTCTCATGATATTTTATGTTTAATTAAATGTTATTACTTCATGGGGATCATGATTCAAATGTTTTAAAATGGTATGGGATATTTGGATTGTTTAAATTTTACTTTCCTCAAGAATGATTTAATGATATTTCAATGGTATTTCCATTCATCAATGTAAACAAACATAGTTTTTAATTATCCTCTACTAAGTAAATATTGATAAATCCATGTTCTTTATTCAATACACATATTTGATAAGGCATATTATTTATTGATTAAATCGATATAAGGAATTATTTGGACAAGTAGTGACAGGTGGGCCCTAGACTTTATATTGCCCCTCGATGCATTGACTGGTTCTCATGAGATAAATAATTTTAACAATTTAAATGGGTTTCTACATGTTGTTTTAAAACTTATAATTAATGTTCTTGAAGGTATATGTTTTCATGTGAATCAGATATGAATTCCAAAAATTAATAATTTCCTTCATATATATTTCAGTTATTATTGTTATCATCCTTGAGGTTTTCATATGATAAAATATATGGATGCAATTCAATATCAGTTTATTAACTAGATGGAATATGTTATAGTTATTTACCAAAATATATTGATTGTACCTTATCCTATTATTTAAATGGAACATGATCTCTATTATTCACCTTGCCATATTGATTTATACCTATTGATTTATTATTGCTTCTGTTGTACTCAAATTTATTCAGAATTTGAGCTCACCATTATTACGTTTCATTTCCCTAGGTTATAATGAGGAATACATTAAATTATTTTCAAGTATTTTAAGTTTTTAATTATGATATTACTTATTTTATTTTCCCAATGCATTATGGGTGTGACGTAGGTGATTTATTTTTCCAAAAAAGATAAACTGTTTGGTCCTATGGGATTCAAATTTTCTATCTGTGACAATGTAATAAACTAATGCACCAAATTTGGGATTTTGGGGTCGGGGCATTACAGTTCATATCAAAGAAATTTTAGCAACAACCTTGGAAAATATATTGAAAAAACATATATTTTGGAACATAACTCTAAGATTGACTTTGAGGATATGCATAGATCAATATCCCAAATAAACAATTTTTATGATTATGATATTAGATACAAATATATTTTTTATTTCATGCAAAGTTTTTTTCTTGTTTTGGTATTAAAAAATATGTTTCATAAAGGTACAATCTAATCTATTATATGTTTTCATTTAGAAATGGAGTGATCCCTTGAGTAAGAGGGAACATATATTTTATGGTCTTGATCCCATATTTTGGAGGGAATTAGTCTCCCTATAATTCTCATCATATGAGGACATAGAATCAATTTCTAATGGGATAGAGAAATAATTCTCTAATTATTATGTATTTGGATAAAAGGAAGATAAAAAAGTACAACTAGTAAAAATATGAATAAAGGGAAGAAGGGAAGGAAGTATTTTCCTACATGTGATAATTCTAGAAGGAAACACCTTGGTATACACTTAGGGGGAAAATAATTTTTCTTCATGAGTAGAAAAAAGGGAACCATGATATTTATTTTATGTTAAAGAAATAATTTTTCAATGTTCAATGCTTAAACTATATGGAAATGGGGAACTACTAAAATTAGTGTCTCAACCATCAAAAGAAAATACCTCAAAGAGGCTAATGGATCATGGTCAAGATTATTCTACTACCATAGAGGAAGAAGAGTGATTAATGTGACTTTGTATATGGATCGTTGAATAATGTTGTAAAGGTATGTCATTGATGATATCCAAGTTATAGGTATTATATAATGTATAAGGATCATATTTCAGTACTTTTTTATAAATGATTTAAAAGCATGTGTTGATTTGTGTTAATAACCAAGAAAATTGATTTAGTAAAAATTAAAACATTCTTGGAAAATAAATGGTTAAGGGAAAGTTAAGACCTAGTATTATCCAAATGTTTATGTAATTATGTTTGGATAAAGTATATTGGATATTACATACTACTATGGGATTGGTTAATGGTTTGTTGAAAAAATGGTTTATTCCATCATTGATAGAGTTTAAAACACTTTTGGATTTTAGGAATATATCTAATAAAAAGAATCATACTTAATGAATAAGTAAGAATGCATGTTGCAAATATGGTTTTATTGTAATTAGATATACTACCATATTTAAAGAGAATATATGATGATTATATTCACATGTTTGAAATGTATAAATTTAGATCTTCTCCATGTCCACTAAAGGCTAATGATAAGTTCATTTTTTAAAATTCAGAGACATTCATTCTAAAAGTGTTGGATAATAATATTTTCTAAAATTTAACCATTTATGGAATGGTTTAAGTTGTTATTTTTTTTGTGGTTTTAGTGATTGATATATTACTTAGCATCTTGTGCTAAGAGACAATGTAGAAATAGTTCAAGATGTAATAAAAGGAAATTATTATGTTTATAGAAACATATCTTTATTTATATTCATAGAGTGTGAGAAACATTTATCCATAGGAAGAGGTTCTTGAAAAAAATGTTGTCCTTTTATCATCATTTTTATGATATCAATTACCTTTTTTATAACTCTGGTTTATGACTTTGTAGTCATCAACATTCGGTATAACATATTCTTTATCATTCTCTAACAGAACTTAATAGTGTTATTTTTTATTCTATATACATGTTTTCACAAACATTATTCTATTTGAAATTCTAGTTTTGTGATGACCATAAAATTTTACTTCCCATATTATAAATAAGATTATTTATTAACCCTATTTACGATGTGGCTTTTTACCAACAATAGTATTTTCAAATATCAAACCCTCAATAATAGAGATGAAGTTTAAAATTTGAGGATGAAATTTAATTAATGAGAAGAGAATGTAACACTCCAAGACTTTAAAATATTTTTACGTTAGAATAATTTTTAGTTTTATTCTCTATTTATTTATACACAACATCATGTTATGCTTATGCTACACACAAGACTGAGTTAGCCTTCATTACATGCAAGATTGTGCTTTACCACCTTTTAATTCCACACCCATTTCAAAACTAAATTTTTAAACTTTTGTAAATTTTATTTGTAAAAATAAACTTCATGGTGATTTTTTAGTATTTTTCAAAGAAGTTTAATTTTATGATGAATAGTGAAAATACTGCATTTTAGTTGAAAACTACCTTTTTGTTTAAATAATTGTTAATTTTAAAGTATATTTTTAATTTGTTTATAAGTGAAAATAAATAAATTATATATATATAAATACATTGTAGGTAATTGGAATCATTTTTATATTTAATTTAGCTAAAAATACTTAATGATCTTTTGAACATTTTCACTGTAAAAATACGCTTCCTCACCACGTATGTAGGATTAGCTTTAAACCTAATTTATCCAATTTTGTGAATTGAATTTGTAAAATTGGAAATAAAATTTGTAATCAGTATAATAATTATTGTGTAATAATATCTACATAGTTTTTGACAAAAAATATTAGCGAATTTAATTAAAATTAATTACAATGATTAAGGTAAAAATAATCTTAAAAAGGGACTAAACCTCATACTTAAGGGCCAAAAAGACCAAGAAACTTGTACAAAATCAATTTGATGATTTTTTTGACCATATACCCTCTTTATTATAATTTTATGAGCTATTGACATACTATTTCATGAGATTGACCCTTATAATAAGTTATGGAAGGATAAAGACAAAAAATGAATACTCCTTACCTTTAGTATTTATAATGATTTAGAGTATGGAAGAAAATACATAGTTACGGTTATAAACATAATTTATAATGGTAAATAAGTTTTTTATAATGTTAATTTACCATTATTTTTTTGAGAATATATAATTACAATAAATTCTTAACAAACGCTAACACATGAATTTTTTAGTTAATAATTAAATAATATAAATAATGATAAAAACATTAAAAGTAAAGTGAATTTAATGAATTATTGTGTTCCATTGTTTTTGTAGAAGTATATATCATGTTAAATATCTATTTAATTTATATATTTTAATTAAAATATTTTTTTTTATTTTTTAAATAAAATTAAAAAAATAATGTTAAAATTAACAATAATGTAATTTTACAATTAATGATATTTTATTAAATGATTCAATATTAAAAAAAAATATCCTTATATGTTATTTTAAAGTGTTAATAAATACCAAATATGGTCCATTTATGCACTAATTTATCTTTTCTAATTATCATATTGATACTTAGGTAGAAAAAGCATTGTTATTATGGTCTGGGTTAAAGCAGTGTTTTTGCGCGTTACATGCACTTGGTTTAAAATTAATTTCGAACAAACATGGTATTTTTATTTTTTAAATTTTATATAATATTATTAATTCAGTGGATCTATATTTTATAATAAATCTCTCCTAAATATAGTCATAATTGTTAAATTATTTAGGTTAAAACATTGGTTACTTGTATAAAAACCAAAATTATAAAATTGGGGGAAACTTAGAAGTTCAGAAAATATTATAATGCACTTTTTTTATGTGGTTGAGGTTTTATAGGAATTTATTTATATTTAATACCTTATTTTTTACATTTTGAGGCCCATGAGGTAATGGAGACCTCCTAATAGTGTACACCTTTTGGTATTTGGAAGAATTCCACTCATCCACTATAAAAATGAATTCACTCTTCAACTTACTAACATCTATCAAAAAAATATGGCTCACAAAACCATGAATAAAATAGTATCCAAACACCCACACCCTCAACATAAAAGCCTTACATTGGGAATAAATCAATCTATGGAATCCCTTTGGTGAAGAAAGAAGTTACCCGAAAAAGAGGTACCATTATTAAATATAAAATTATATTTTATTTGTTCATCCACCCCTACATTTTTTATTGTTACATGATTATATAATAAAAAAGTATCCAAAATATACTGAGATATTTTTTTATTAATTTTTTAACCTAAACCAACAAAAACATCCATCTAATGGGGAACAAACATACCATTTCTTTGTACAATGAATTACAGTCTCACGAAAAGATGTTGTTAATTTTTCCTTTAACACCTCTCATTGATGAAAATTATGATGAAAACACTATTTATATATTATATATGTTATATTTATGTCTTATTTTTACTTATTTAATTGTTTTATAACATATAAATTAATTCTTTCCATTTTGTGTATATATGATATCATCGTTTGAGGATGTGTGGACTACCGCCTCCCCAATGT
This sequence comes from Viscum album, assembly GCA_963277665.1. Lineage (NCBI taxonomy): Eukaryota > Viridiplantae > Streptophyta > Magnoliopsida > Santalales > Viscaceae > Viscum > Viscum album. Next base: position 936,276,365 of record OY728161.1, read on the forward strand.
GATTTGATACGTTCAAAGATTATATGGAATTTATTAAGGATGATTTTAATTAAAAATATCTATCATAATGAAATATATATGATATTCATTAAATAATTACCTTTATTTAAATATAATATATCATTTTCCTTATTATCCGCTTCACACACTAAAAGATATGTCATCATTCGTGGATGTGTGGACTACCGCCTCCTCAAAATGATTGGAATCCTTATACATTACATGAATTATAAATAAATGTATATATTATTAAATAACATGGTATTTATTATATAATTATAATTATGAAAATATATAATTTTACTTACTTTCTTTCCCTAATGATCATTGAAAAATGGGTACATTACTAATGCGTATGTACGACCTATCATTTCAATGGTCTTAACATTGGTTCATTTTTCATAAACAAGTTTCAAAATTAGTTTTATTAGTATAATTTATGTATGAATATGATAATAATGTGATTATTTTTATTCTTGATATGTTTATATAATGTCCCCTTTGACCATAGATGACCAACTAATTTTTTTTTGATACATGAACTGATTATGGTAAAAAACACCCAACGTAAACTTAATTGTTTAATTAGTTGTATAGAATTTTTTAATAGGTGATGTAAATGTAATAATATTCTTTAAAAAAGTATTAATGAAATTAAAATATTAATATAAGTTTATTATTCATTAATATAAATACACATGTAACATGTCAGAATCAAGGTAAAGTATTTCATCTCAATTTACATTCGAATAATAATTATTTGTTTTTATGAACCAATTAAATTTTTATATGGTGTATATACTTCCCTTGGACATGTTACATCATTATTATAATTTTTTTTATTAAATTATAAGTTTCATTTAATGTTATTACATCCTGGTTATTATGATTTAAAGGATTCAAAGTGGTATGGGACACTTTGGAGTGTTTAAAAATTATTTCCCTTAAGAACATTTTATTGATATTTCAATGGTATTTCCATTAATCAACTTAAAAAACCCTTATTTTTACTTATCGTACATTCAGGAGATATTGATAATTATATATACTTTATTCAATATGTATATAGGATAAGGAATATAATTTTTTAATTAAATATATATAAAGAATACTTTGGATAGGAAGTGTAGGATGAGACCCATAATTTATATAGCCGCTCAAGGCATCAACAGGTTCTCATGAAATAAATAAGTTGGCCAAATTAAACAGGTTTCTCAATTTATTTTTAAACTATCTTGTGAAAGGTCTTGATGGTATTGGTTTTCAGGTGCCTTAGACATGACATCCAATAATTATGCATTTCATTCATAGATATTTTAGTGATCATAATTATTATCCATGAGGTTTTCTTATAATAAAATATATGGATAAAATTCATTTTCAGTTTATTGACTAGATAGCTCATGTTTCAGTTATTTACCTTTCCATATTTGTTATTCCTTATATTTTTTATTTAAATGGGATTTGTTCTTATTCATTCACCTTGCCATGTTGATTTATTATTATTGATTTAGTATTTCTTCCTCTCTACTCACTCTTAATGATCATTTAAGATAACCCTTATTTTTCTTCATTTTCCCAAGTTATGATGATGAATACATTGAATGAGTTTATTAGATGCTGAGATTTTATTTATGTTATCATTTATTTTTTCTAAGGTATTATGGGTATCATGTATGTAATCTGGTTTTCAAAAAATGATAAACTATTCAGTCATTTGGGATTTTAATTTTTATATATGAAAGTTTAATAAATTAATTCACTAGCTCTGGGATTCTAGGGTTGGGATGCTCTATTTAGACTACCTCAAATCCCAAGGTAGTTATTTTTATAGTATTACTTCTTTAATAAATCCTCATTGAGCATCCACCATGTAAGAAATTTCTTATATACCTGGACACGGATTAAACTTTGGAATCTAGTCTCAATTTTGATTATACACCTTCTTTACTCTTAGGTTCTTTTAGAAATTGTGTAATTCCCAAACTAATCCAAATTTCAAGATTTCTATTTAGATAAACCTCTACATGTAATGATTATTTGTTCTCATTTACATATTCCACTTGGTTATAAATCTTTCAAAATATCATTTCATTTAAATAAAAATTTATACTTATTTCTAGATTCTTAAGGTCATTATCCCACATCCAATTATTAATTAATTATTTTTGAAACCTATTAATGAAAATTCTCTGGAAATTTCTTATAGTTTCTCCCACTTGCTGAATTCAACATGCAGATTGGATATGAGCCAAAAGATTTTGAGTTGGGAGATATCAAACATTATTCTAGTACAAGTTTCATCTAGAAACTCTTTCCCTATAGAGTAGAAGAAAGTTTTTATGAGTTACACTACACAATTCATTGGTTTCAATAAAAACCCATTGGGAAATCCAGAATAAATTACCATGATTTTATATAACCTTTATAATGTGAAGATTATTTATTTGACCACACTATTTAGTTTTGGATTTCAAAGAAATTTCTTCTTAAAATTAATCCTTTGTACTAATAAAACAATATGAACTCTCTACTTTTTACTATCAACTATCATCAAAAATTAAGTAATTAAATTTTAAATGAGTCTATATTTACACTATAAGTATCTATCAAATTAAGGTTCAAAATACCATTATATTTTTCATGAAAAATAACACCCACACTTTTTGTGTCACATAATTGATGGGGGTAAGATAATACAGTGAACCTCTGTGAGATTGAACTGGATCCGACCCTAATACCTTAGTATATAATATCTCTTAGTTGTATCTCTTTGAAATTCTCCCTTAATTATTGAGATAAAACATCAATTGATTCCTAAATATTCCCTATTAACATGCTCTATACTCAATGTGGTTATATTTTAGGATATCATTAATAAGAAGGATATTCATCACTTTATCACATAATTAACCTAAATGATCATGTCACAACTTTGAAATTCCATAAATTTATTGTTCTGAAAAATGTTGTATCATTTGAACACACAATAAGATAAAATTTTCCATTTTTTCACTCCTTTCAATCCACCATGGTGATGAATGTTATTTTCCACATTCCATCAGAAATAATCATTTGGAAACTTATTTACTCCAGCTGATCAATCAAGATTAAAATTTTATTTTACCCTTATAGGTGCTACACCCTTTGTAACTCCAACAAGTATCCACACCTAGTTTGTACATTCACATTACCTTTTGTAATTATCCCAAGAATTTAATGACCCTCAAGATATACCTTGTAAAATATTTCAAAAAATTAATTCCACTTCATCCTCCACTCATATATTGAGTGAAATGAATCCCCAAAATCAATTAACCATGAATCTAATGGACTTAAAACATTTAAAAATAAATTTCATTCCACTCCATCATCGATGTTTGCAGAATATATTATGTAATAAAACCTTCTATAATATGACCTTTTGTGTCTGCAATATTTATTTATGTGACCATTTTTCTTATAATTTTAGCACGTAGGTTCTTTCCAAGCTAACTTATCTCATATCTTTTCTCCATTATCATTCCCATTCATTTTTTATTTTGTATTCTCTTCAACCAAAACACCATGTAACATTCTCAATGAATGTATTTTTGGTATCCCCTTTGTCCCCATTTTTTCATATCTCTTGATTTATAACATGATCTCAAATTTCCTTGAATTCCAAGTTAATCATGAAAATATAGTTTCTAATGGTAGTAACCATGAACTCCAAAGATTCTAAAATGAATTAAAGAAGATTTAGGGCCTACGAACCTTTTGAAAGATTCTCACCAATATAATATAGCTAATTCTAGACCCAATTAAAAACATATATATGATCAACCACAAACCTTAATTTCAAAATTATCAAACATAAAACTCACTAGAAGATGAACTCATTGCTCATTTTGGATGGATGATCATATATGATAACAAGATTTACCACAATTTTCGCATTTATCTTCACCTTTGGGAAATTGAATGCAATAATATAGAATAATGTCATACAATCCACCCCAATATATTTTCAGATGATCCCTTCTCATTTTACTTTGTCCCTTGTTTCTAGTTTGATTCCCTTTAATTAAATCTCATGTTCCTTTTAATAAAAATTATTTTAATTTTTTATTCTATAGAATCTAGTATCTGAGTTTTGAAATATGTCAATTTAAACCTTGCATTATTTTAATACCACTCCTCCCAAATTATTATGTAACACCCCAATATGATTTTATGGTACTCCCTTTCACTTGTTTTTTATTTTTCTCTTGGTTTTTAGTTTTCTATAGAAATTGTGTTCTTTTCTATCTAATGGGACTTCACACATCATGTAACATTTACACACCAAGTATTGGTTGCTGGGAATATTCCATGAGTCCTGTGTAGTGTGTGAAATATTTACACACTGTTAAAAGGGTTCACATAATATAATAGAAAAATTTGTGATTTTTATCATAGGTGACTCATTTTTTGGTTTAACCCGCTAATAAAAAAAAATACACAATGTGAAATGATTACATATCATGTATTGGTTAGCATAAATGATTCTTATGGAATTGTGAAGGTGTTTAACAATTAATACCATAGTGCAACACTTATCTCCTAAAATATATCCCCACTCGGGGATTTTTGGAGTTTTTTGGATCTCCACTCCTTCTGAATCATTTGTTCAGTGATTGATCATTGTTTAGGAAATGGTTTGTTTATCTAGGTAAGAATTCCTATATTTATTCTTTGTCTTTGGTCAGGGTTTCTTTATTTTCTATGGTTGCAATTCAAATTTTGTGATCAATTAGTGTCTGTTATCAATTCTTTGTTTCATTTTATCATTCATTTTCTTATGAAGGGAAATACATGGATTTAAAATCTCCATTTTCAATGGGAGATATGGTCCGATCATTCTTGAGGTAGGTTCTTCTATATAATTGGTTAATAATAATAATTCATATTGTTATTGTAAATTAACTTTTAGTTGTTTATTGAATTGATTTGATTTTTAATTTCAAGGGATTTCTTGAAAAGATACATGTTTTTGAAGGGGATATTCTTTAAAAAATGGTTTCCACACACTAATGGTTTGATTAAATAATTGAGTTCGGATTTTTGAATTGGAAATGGGTTTTTAAAATCCCAAGTGGATTTTCCTAGATTTGAAAAATTGTTCTAAATTGAGATAATTATTTTAAAATGGATTTATGCAAATGACACATTGGGAACCTTGGGTGCATTTAGAAATAAAAATGGGTAACCTTAGTGAGTGTGGGATCACTCGGATCCGCTTTTGGGATTACAATGGACTATGGTAGGACTTAATATTGGTTGGTACCAATATATTCCTAGTATAGGATATCTTATGTCTTGTACAAAGTCTTATAGGCTAGGGGCCCATATGGAGTGATTTTTCATTTATGGTTACTTTTCCTATAATGTTTTATTATGTATTATTTCTTAGATGTTTTTAGATGAGGTTGTAGAAAATGGCTTTGCATGATCAGTTATTTCATGGATATGTTTTTACAGGATCACCTATTGGTGTATAGATATAATTTCCTATTTTATCACTTATACTTATCATATTCTTGGATTAGGGAATATAGAATAATTTTATGAGAACCAAGGGAAAATTATTTTCAAATGGTTTTGGATTTATAATTTTTTTGTATAACTATTTATTGTTTCAAAAGCTTGATCTATTGAATTATTGATATTAAACCTTGTATAGACACTGAATTGGTATCCCACTAGGAATTTTGATCACAACCTACTTTTGAATTTTGGAAGTTATAGGTTTTTTATTATAGGATCTATGTAAAGGGAAGGGTATATTGTAGCATATAGGCTTCTATTTTATCATTTCCTTCAGAACAAGTTGTTTTGGAGGTGACAGTTAGTCACATATAGACTTGTTAGTCTTTTATGATTCAAACATTATAATTCCAATTATTTGGATTAAATTACTGGAACAATTTTTATATTTTTATTTTTCTTATACTCTGGTCATATGTATTATTTTTTTATATAACATACTTATTATGTTATATTAATTGTACCTCATTGTGTTGGGACGACTCATGTGTCTTGTCAAGTTGACTCAGGTTGGTGTTTTACAATTTTATATCAGAGGAATTCTAGTATTAAGTGTGTTAACATGAACAGAGTTTGGTTTTGTGACTTGTGTATATAGGATTTAGTACCATCAGGATTCAGGTAGTAAGTACATGCAATTTCTTGGCCAAGTCGCTTCTATGTCTGAACTCGAGTTATTATAGGTTGTTAGAAATTTTTTACCATTTTTTATAATTGATGTTTGTGTTCATTTTAATGAACTGAACCAGAAGTTTATTCAATAGACTTATTCATTATTAAAGTTTTTTATTTTTTTTCATTGAATTCATAATTAATTTAAATTATTGATTCTATAAATATTATAGCTGAATTCTAGTAGTCGGTATTCTGATTTTGGAATATGCTCTAATACTAATGGGTCACTATATTATTCTTAACACACTATGACTATGAGAGTAAATCTTCCAAATATGATAGAGGAAGTTGTTACATAGGATCTGTCGGTAAGTCCTTTGTTGGACCCTTCTTTGGTAGAATATGTAATATAAACTATTAATATTCTTGGTTAAGTGGGTGTTGAAAATCTAGGATGTGTGGTGAATTATGGATCTAATTTTTCTAAAAAGAATACCCTCATATTACTTGGTGAAAAGGGACCACAGGAATATAAGGAGTGTCTAGAGTGGATTGAGAGGATATTCAACTTCTTGAACACTGCATAAGTTTCTAAGGCAGGTTTTTCTACATACAAGCTCAAGGAACTAAGAAGGAGATTGTTGGACCTTATTATGAAATATCAGTTTCATGAGGTCTTTACATGGGATTGTTTCAAGAAAAAATCAATCATTAGTTTTACACTGAGACATTATGTGTTGGAAATACTTATGAGTTTCTAAACATGGAGTAGGAAGAGAATACAGTTTTGGAGTATTTACCCAGTTTACTGAGCTTGTGTATTTGCTGCCAATTCATTTTAGTAATGATAACTTAAATATTAAGTGCGTTGAATTGGGACTAAGTCTTAATATTCAGTCGATGTTTATTCTCAAGTGCCTTCTGACCTTTAGGTACGTGGTTGAAAAAGTATCTTTTGTTTTGGAAGACATATTTGGAATGATATGTTTGGGTGGAGCTTCAGTAGGTATCATTTTTAGAAAAGGTGTATCTTCCAGCCATAAAAAGAAGAGCAAAGCTATCCAGTTTTTGTTAGGACTTGTTTTTGGGTGTTTTTTTAGGATAGATGAAAATTGTTTTCTATAAGTGTGGGAAGCTTGATCATAATAAGACAATTTTTAAGGAGGCTTCGAAGACTTGTCATCAGTGTGAACAAATTGGACATCTGAAATGTTTTTGTGAAAGGATATGTTAGAATAGTAAGACATGATCAACTATCACCAAGGTTTCATAGGTTTGTAATAGTTATTCCAAGGGTGGTGGGTCTAATCTGTAACGCCCCAACCCCAGTTATCCAGAGTTAGTACATTGTTTTAATACATTGGCATGATTACAAGGAATCAAGTCCTGAAGTACCGATCAGTTTAGCAGTCTTGAAAAATAGATTACATACATGAATGTTATATTTCACTTTAAGACATACAAAACATCATAAATAATCTTTATGAATGCCATTATTCTCTTGGCTTAACCCTACATATCAATCACAATACACTTCTTGGAATCTTGGGAAAAATAAAACATAGAAAGTGGTGAGTTCAAACGCTCAGTAAGGGTATGCAATACAATGGAAACTTTCATAAATAAGCATAAATATTTAAGGGAATGTATATCTAAAAAAACTCCTTTTAAACTTGAACTTCAGCATAATATGGAAAAAATAAAATGAAATAATTCCATCTACTTATTCACATGGATATTCTACTAGTAGAATAATCACATGCAATATCACTAACCACTTTCATAATGATGGAATGCATAATGCCAGACTATCATAACCACATAGACAAGGCCTTATCCCAAGACTACAAATAATATTTTTTCAAGGCCTTGTTCCAAGACACTAGTTTGTCTCATGAGACCTACCAATGCATCGAGGAGCTATAGCGGGCTCCACCCGTCACTTATTAAGTCCAATGCATTCCTCATATGAACAGGTTTAAACATAACATAATCATTCGTATTAAAACTAGCCTAAAAATGTCAATACTTTCTCCATAAACCATGAATAGTATAAAAATAACAAATCCACAGTCAAACATATCGCAAAACCTTAAATACTAAATGCAAGTTTTGTATCATAATAAATCAACTTCAAATAAGCTTAAAATCCATCAATGGATGTTGACATAGATGAAATCAAAACTATTTGAGATAAGTATTTTTTTTGAAATCATTTAAAAGTCATATAATTATAAAATAAAACATTTAATTTCAAAATATTCTTATAATATTGTAAGGTAAGCTTCGACAATTTTATAACAGCATAGAATAGCCGCACCCGCTGTATAAGTTAAAAAAAGACATTCTTACCTTAATTCTGTCGAAAAGGTTGAAAAGGACCTTGTTTGGAAAATGACGGAAAGATTCCATTATAAACATATTATAAAAATTCAAACAAGGGTATAAATTAATTTAATACATATTCTTTAAAATAGTAAGAATGTTTTGAAATACATTTTTATGAAACATTGATGTGGATGATAAAGAGGTCCCAGTAGATAATTACGTATAAACAACCTCAGATAATGAAGAGATTGTGAAATAAAACCTTAACTTGTAATTTTCCTTGGTTGAGGGTAGGTTAACCTCCTGTATAATGGTGAAATAATTTTTATTAAATTATACAATAATCATATACATTAATATGATATCATATATGATCTTTTATTATTTATATGTTAGTAATATTTTTTTTATCGTTGTTTCGGGTGTTAACTAATTCGTTTTCCTTTATATGATTTGTTACGTAAGCCGTGTTTGTTATGGATAGGTTGTATCTTATTAATATCCAGAATAATATTAATTCATTAAACATTATTTTTAACCATTAAATGAAAATTATTCATGAATGTATACAATGGGGAATGAATCTCATCGCGTTCGTGGAGACGGTAGTCCGTACGTACGCACGAGTGACAATATCATTATTTTGAAATTAAAATAATATATAATTGGATGGTATATCATATATGAAGAATAATTATCATTTTATATTTATTATTCACATGAATTTCATATCATTATTATAAAAATCCAAATAATAATATATTGAATAACAATTACACCACGACGTGGAGACGGTAGGCCGTACGTACGCACATATGGTGACATGTCATTAAAAGGATGGATAGAATAATGAATATGAATGTACCATATTTATAATAACATCACAGTATATATAAGATACTGGATTTATTATTTTACAATGTAAATAAGAAAGAAATAATAAGTGGAATAAGAAAGGAACTTGAAAGAGGGTGGTGAAATCATTACCTCTTCTTCAGGTTCTTCCTTTTGATTTGATCAAAAGGTCTCCTTAAGTTGGCTTTATGACCAAAAAGGGCCTCTAGGATGAAGTGAGGGAAGTTGAGAGGATATTTGGTCAGGGGTTGTCCAAACCAAAAGTATTTTAAGGTGTGAATTAGTGATAAGGGTGAGTTCCCTTTTATAAGAGGGGTGAGAGGCACCTTAGGAAAAGCTAGAAATATTATTTTATAATAAAATTATTTTCTGTTTCTAATGGATCCAAATTAGATTATTTAAATTATAAGGTGGGTATAGGTCGAAAAAAACTCAACCAATAGGTTTTAGACATGTTTGTGCCACTTTATTAACCTTATCATTTAGTTTTAACTCTTAGTTAATTAGTTTGTCATTTACCATGTCACTTTGTATTTTTATATTATATGGTAAATAAACATATTATATACTTACAAGAGACCCCAAAGTGGTCCATTAATGATAAAATTATCACTATATAAGTCCTTTTTCTGAACCTTATATTTTTAGAAATATAATATCAATTAATAATATAATATTTGTTTTAAAAACTCATTTATGTCAATTTTGACAGTATTCAATAATTGATTTTTGTTAAAGTTTTAAAAACTATATTAATTAGAAAAAAATTCATTTAAGAAATCCTATTATGTCATATTAACCAATAAAATTCTTTAATGTCATCAAAACTTTCAAATTATATTTATTTTAACATTTATAATACAAATTATTTGATTCTTTAATTAATAAGGAAAATACTTCATCATTATTGTGTCATAAATAAATTTAATTATTCAATGTCTAAAAATTATAAATACAATACCATTATGTATGAAATAGTTTTATATTTACAATGAATATTTATAGTAAAAAATATAACATATATAACCCTTTGTAAAAATTGTTTTTCCAAAAGATATATGCATATATCATTTTTGTATTTACTTTAACTTAATTAATATAAAGTGTCCCTATCACTTACAAGTGGCTCCATGGAGTCCCAAAATCAACCCAAAGATGCACAGGGTCAAACATGTATCAACCAATAGGGTTAGGACACGTTTTAGTGTAAATTAATATTATTATAATATTGTTTTTTACCATTTTTACCGGATTTACCCTTTAACCATGGTAAATAAAATATTTACCGAAGTAATTATTCAAAATGTCTAAAAATAAGAGTTACATATTTTCACAATTTGGACATCCTGATTCCAAATATGGAAACCATTTTTCCAAATTCAAAACACAGAAGTGGCAGAAATTTATTTAAAACTAATTCCCGCTGTCAAAACAAAAAGCATGTTTTTAAGAAGTAATAACTATCAAAAGATTGACACTTGTTTTTGTCCGGTTTAAATGTGAAATTACATCCAATGACCAAAATTGTATTAAATGGTAAAAACATATTCTAAATAAATTTTAAAACCCCTCAAATTAATATTTTATCACTATTAATTATTTTGATTAAAAAAGTTGTTTTTAATTAAAATTTAGTAATTTTCACTATTCATCAAAATATGAAAGTTATCAGAAAAGTACCAAAAATTCACCCTAATATAATTTCAATATTCTAAGTCAAAAAATGAATTCAATTTTGAAAGATAAAATTTATTAAATTTCAAAAAGTGGGTATTACTATTAATAACGATTAGTTTGATTGGTTGTGGTCTGTGTTAGAACTCAAAGTTGCGTACAACACACTCTAATGTATTATTCAAAGAGAAGCGTATTGTGGAAGCTTGAGGTGTTACATTATACCCTACTTCAATAAACTATTTCCTCTCAATTTATGCTCATTATTGGAAACTTGAGGCTAACATTTCAAAATATCTTAGTTGAAATCCCACATCGAAAAATGGATTAATGAGGCCTCTATTTAAAATAAAACATTGTAAGTATGAAGGTTACTGAAAATAACACATACTAGGGTTCCATGTAATAAAACATGGATATGGAAGAGAAATCTAAGCATCAATATCTAATAGAGAGTGGTATAGAACATGGATATGAAAAGGCCAACAATCACAAAGCCATAAATTTGTGATGATCTAAGGTACCATCTAGGGCAATGTTTTTGTTCTAAGTTTTTTTTATTAATGTTGAGGAATTTATTTATGATATTGGATAATATCATAAGGAGATATACTTACTTTATAATTAGATTATTATGCATTAATAAATTTCTACCACCAACTCATCTTTCACTATAAAAGATAACTGAACTAAAAAAATATTCCATGTATCCTATTCGTATAGGGTTCTAAAAAAATGAATTTCTAATTCATATATAAGACCTTTTAAAAAAATTACATTATTCAATATCGGACATCACGTGGGACAGTGGTAGGTGATACACCCTTGTCACCCTTCAGTTGCGGGTTCAAGTCTTGCGACCTTGCCGGATGCGACAGGTTGCTGCCCGACCTATGGGTTGTCCTTTTTATGGAAATCCAAAAATAACCTTAACAATTGTCACATACATAGATTATTTTAAATTTAAATTTATTTTTATTTCTATTAATGATTTTTTTGGGGGTTTTCAAAGGTTTTATAAAGAATATGTGAGTTTTCATGAATTGGGCCAAACTGTGAGCCCAATTCCAGATTTAAAAATAAATTTTGTTTCTTTTATAACTTTTCAATTTTTTAATATTTTCATTAATTACAACTCTTGAATGTACTCCCCTGATATATTAACACCAAAATTAAAATTTGGTGCCTTTATAAATCAATAACCAAGGTTTATTTTGTTTTTTTTAAGGGATTGGGCCTGCCCGAAAGCCCATATTCAGTTTTAAAAATGAATTTTGTTTATTAAATAACTTATTCCATATTAGGTATTTTTCGGTGATTCTAAGTCTCACACGAGTCCATTACACCCAGATGCGCCCCCAGCCTCTTTACCCCTCTCTTTGGATCTCTTAGTAATCATGATTTTGGGATGAACTTCTTAGGGTGCCTCAAATCGTCCATATTTGAGAAGGTAAGTTGATTCTTTCATAAATCTTTTAATTTTCACTCTTTTTCCACCATTTCAGTCCCCACATGACCTTATAATCCCCATTAGAGACTCCATATCAGGTTTTGTTTCTTGGAGATTCAAATATTTGTGTATTTGGTTCGTTTGATTCAAGATGTTTCAAGTAAGTGTTTCTTTCCTTGATTTCTTCCCCTTCCTCAGGGTTTCTTTCACCCTTTCATGAAGTTACTCATGCCCCAAAATTGAGGTTCGAACCTAGGGTTTGATTTGGTGTCTTTTTTTTCAAATATTGTGGTCTAGTTCTGGATTTATCTTCCTTGAGGTGTGGTGGTGGTGCGATTGATGTTTCACACCATGTTTTGAGGGTTTCGACATAAAAGGTAGGTGATTCCATGTGTAATCATTTCTAGATGAGTTAGTTTGATTGAATTACTTATTATGCATGTTCCTAATTTGTTGTGTGTGGTGTGAAAACTGTTTATGCTAGATTTGGTTAAGCATTTATTTTTATAGTATCATTTTAAATTAAAATTTGGTGTTTTTCATGTGTAACCCTTGGTGTATTGTTTGGGTGTGTATTATAACATATGAAATTTGTTTAATAAATCTTGTTTGGGCTGAAAATTATGATTTGGTAGGGTATTGGTGTTCCATTATGTTTTAAAGAGTTTTTTTAATGGGTTTATGGTGTAAAACTTTATTGTACTTCTTGAAAGTTATTTTGAAAACGTTTTCTTTTCAAGTGGATATTTTGTGGTATTGTTTGAGGTGTTTATATAAAACTTGTGGGGTATTTTAATAAATTATTTTGGGGCGACCAATTCTTTTTTGAATTTGTATTAGTGTGATTTTGTCCTTGAAATATGGTTTTGAAATGGGTTTTATGTGAAAAGATTTGGTGCACTCTTTAGAATTGTTTTATGAAAGTTTTGAATGGTTTAATGATTTATGTAAGAGGTTAAACCATATTGGAAAACTATATTGGATTGTTTATAATTTCAAATGGACCATTTTAAATGTGAATAGGTTTGTCATGTGATTTTTATCCTATTTGAAATGTTTTATAAAAATGTTTAATGGATTTACTAAAATGTGAAAGAGGTGTGAACGTGATGTGGGCTGTTTGTGTGAGTGCGATGTGAAAAATGGATTTTTTTTATAAAAATGATTTTATGAAACATGTGAGTGGGATTTTATGTGATGTTTATCATATTTTGAATGACTTTATAAAATTGTTAAAGGATGTGTTGAATTATTAAAGTTATGCAAAAAGTGTTGTGGGCTATTTTGGTGTCAGTTTGATTTCAAAATGCATTTGAATGAAAAGTGGAATTTGTGACTTGTGGGATGTAAATGGGGATGTTTGGTTAATGTGTGATGTTGAAGTGATATTTTATTGTGAAAACTATATTTCTTGGCTTGTTGAATTTGTTTGAGAATAAAGGGAAAACCCATGTATCTAGGTGGGTGGACGCGTACTAGTATGCTAGTGAATCCGTGTGGTTTGGCCTCAGTTTCACTTAGCAAGATTGGATCTTACAACTCTAACTAAACTATGATGATGATGATTGAGGACCACTAGGTTATGGGTATGTTCCCTACTAGTGGCTCGTGCATGAGAATGGATATTTTTTGTGGTTACTCTCACCGAGATACGAGGTACCTGAGACCCACAACTAGCTAGTGCCTATGGGTTATTTCCTATTGCTTGTGCTCATTAGATCCTTTATACTTACTATCAGAATTTGGTATATTTGGCTGGAAAAAATTCAGTATCTTTGGAATTTATATTAAAAGTGTTGATTCTTTAAATTATCCCACTTGAAAACTAATTTTTTTAAGTTGCATCTTTTAGAAATTGTAACTAGAAATTACATGTTTTTGAAAACTTGCATGATTTTCATCTTTGAATGTTTATCACATGGAATCTCTTTGTGGTGGTATCCTACTGGGCATTGGCTCACACCCTACTTACAACCTTGGGTGTTAGTATACTTGGTTATTTTTGTTGTCGTAGGTTTGGGTACAACTATTGTGCCAACAGTTCGGGTTTTCACTGGTCATTCATGATGTGTCGTTGTAGAGATGGCTTGAGGGAGATGCCTCTTGCCATGTTGAGGTTCTTGGGATATTATTTTTTTTGGTTTTTTACCTTTGTTATAATCCTGGTGAGTTGTTTTAGACTATGTAATTCAGTTCTGAATTCTTTTAAAACATTTTTTGGTTTGAAAAATCCAGATTTGATTCATTGGATTCTTTTGTTATTTTATGTTTATAAACTCGGGTAAATCATTCCCAATTTTTATTTTATGATACCTGGGCACTTGTGCTAGCCTGTGGGGATCGAGAACACCCTTCATACCTTGTCATGGGCAAGGTTTGGTGCCTGTTTTGGTGGCGATCGATTCGGTTCGTGACAAAATGGTATCAGAGGAGGTTCGCTCTCTTTGGGTCATGTTATTTGGGGAACAACCAGGATAGTATGGAGTTAAAATTGTCAAGACTTGTAATTTCAGTTATAAGTAGTGTGTCTGATCACCACAACTCATAACAGGATTCAAGTCTCCACAGGAAGTCGGGACCTTTCGGAGTCCTTTGGTTTTCTTGGTTTAATGATCATTAGGGGAAATGAAAAGAGAGTTCAGTTAATGGTCTTAGTAAGCTCGCAGGGCCTGGCAAGCCATGTGGGGTTGGGGAGTTCCCAAGAACACTCTTTGTGACAGTGAAGTGATTGGAATTTGGACTCCAACAATATTTCCATGTCACCCACTGAAACTAGTTTCTTCTCGCATTTTCTTTTGTTATTTAGTTTTGAAATCTTGGAACTTTGGTTTTAAAGTGACTTGGTTTTAAGAAGTGTAAAGTTTTTGTGAAATAATTTTCAAATTAATAAGGAATGGTTAGATTTATGAAATAGTGGAACTGAATATTCAGAATTATTTTGAAATGTAAAATGGTGTGCTTACACCTCTTTTGAAAGCAGAAACTATACTGAAGTTGGTTTTGAAAAAGTGTTTCCAATAGAGTTTTCTAAACTACCATAGGGTGTTTTGTTGGGATGAGATGTTATGAAATTGACGTGAATAACATGAAATTGAGTTCTTGTATAAATGGTTGTGTCTTTCTGAAAATTTTAGTAATATTTGAATTGGGATTTGGATCTCCTGGTTAGATGTTTTGAGAAAAAGGATGTATTAGTTGACCATTTTGGTTTTGAAAAGTGGAAAGAATCTTTGTTTTAACATTTTGTATTTCCGTGAGTGACTACATGCATGGGGTTATTTGGAATGATGGATAGTTGATGACATGAATGGATGAGTACCAGGACAGATATGAGGAGGGTGCCCGGTGTGGCACAAAAACATGCATGTGTGAGGCCCATGGGGTACCATTGGTGGATACGCTTAGTGCTAAACCATTTGTTTTCAAAGAAATGGTTTTAAAGAAAAACATGATGTATTGATGAATAGTTTGGTATGGTTTATATTATGGGTTTTTTAAAATGTTGATGTTGTGGGATGTTTTGAGTCCAAGAACCACTCCTGTTTGAACTGTGTTTTGGGTTTGTGTTTGGTCGGTAAGCTGTGTTGTAGGGAAGGTTTGTGGTCTCTTTTGAAAAATGTTTTGGGACGCCTTTATGGTGGTTCCCTTCATGTGTTTGGATCTCTTTTGTGGCATGTTTTGACCAATGGACCAGCTTTGTTGGGTCCTTTGGTTCTCTCATTGGATAAGGTACGCTCCCATTAAGGGTTAATGCACAACTGAAGTGAAACCCGTATTGTTTTTCCATTGGAAAATCCTCTAGTTGATCAATATATGGAATATTTTATCGATCATTGTTGATTGAGTCTAAACCCATTCATTTCGTTGGTTTATGGATACTCTTGTCGTGGGATAGTGCTTGTGGAAGTTTGAAAGAGACCTTACTTTCTTAATTTTACTGATTCATCGAAGGTGGAAGTGTTGTTTGGTTGTTAGTGTGGATGAGTATCTTGATGGTGTCTAAGAGGGCCTTTGGGTTCTTCATAGTTTCTATGAAGCATGAGTTATTATTAAACCACAAATTTTGGGATTTTGGTCATCAGAGGCTATTGTGTCCACTTTTTGGTCGTGTTTGTTGTTTAAGGACTTGGCATAAGGTCTCGTTACATGTGTTGTTTCTATCAATCTCAAGGGTCATGTTCGGTGACAAATTGTGATGTTGTATTCTAATTTGACTGTAAAGGTGAAGGTCGCACAATCCTCTGTGGTTCTCTGTTATGTTGGGAGTATGTATCCCTTGGGAAAAACATCAAATCCTATATCTTAGAGTAAGGTGTTTATACGTGTCCTACCCTTCTGTTGTTTCTCACCCAATGAAATAAGGTGCGATGTGTGTGCATCTTCTGATCCCTTGTTTCAGTGAACTATCTGGTTTTGGTAAAGTGAGTTATGCAGTGTGTTATGTCTTGATGAACCCATCGAGGTATGCAGTGTAGTTGTTTGTGGCACCGAAAGAAGAAGTTCCACCAACGGGTTTCCACAGCCTAACTGCGAGGCCGAAGATGCTTCAATATTTTGATCTCCAGCCATAGGTCTCGGAGAGAGGCTGGTGCGTAGTTAGGGGAAACCCCAGGGTCATTTAAACCCTTGTAAAAAGTCCTATCCTCAGTATAAATGATATGAAGAGTTTAAACCTATGGTTTCATCATATTTCTTCTATTTTTCCTATTCAGGGGAAATAGGTGGAGGGTCTTGTACCCATGTCACCACACAATGTTATTACCTCCCCCTTTGGTTTTCATTGAGTCTCTGGAGAATGGTTGGAAATTTGTCTAGACAAGTTGAGCACACGGTTTTCACATGGTTAGTTCTAACCATGAACAAAAAAAATACCATGCAGATATAGGGATCCACATAGTTATTGCACAGTTTCCCAAACTGTGTAGACTAACCGTGGTCCTTTCATGTCGGCCCACACCGGTCGGTTCAGATGGTTTGTTCATGTGGTGGGGAGACCCACCATGGTTATCATGCATATTATTTTGTAAATTTCTAATGGATGTATACCCCTTATACTATGGATTTTTTTGGGCCTCCCCCTATTAGTTTCTTGATTCTATCTCGGGAAAAAAATTTAAGTTGTCACTTATGGTGGGGAGCCCATTTGTGTCTCTTCATACGAGTAACTCAGATTTTTCCTTGGTCTTGTCTGGGAAGTAAGTATTATCATTCATAGATATATAACTACCTACATCTTACGTGGGTAAACATTGATATTGGAGAGTGCCCAGTGGTTTTTTTATAGTAGGGTAAGTTTACCCTTGTTCGATGTTGTTTTTTATTTGGGTAAATTGATTGAGTATTGTTCAGATTGTGTTTGAGGAGTTTTCATTTGGGATAAAGCCT
The DNA here is from genome assembly GCA_963277665.1 of Viscum album. Classification (NCBI taxonomy): domain Eukaryota; kingdom Viridiplantae; phylum Streptophyta; class Magnoliopsida; order Santalales; family Viscaceae; genus Viscum; species Viscum album. The sequence continues at coordinate 936,294,240 of OY728161.1, forward strand.
GAATGAGATTGGTTGTTTCAGGAAAGTGGTGTAAGTTTGGTTTTTGAGAGTATTCCTTCCTTCATTGATCACTGGAGGTGTTTTGGCCTTTGGGGGAGAGACCTGGCAAGGGAGTACCTCTTGGTTTCTCATTTGGGTTTGGTTGTTGCTTTGGCCTTGTTGTGACTTTCCAGGGTGGAAAGTTTCCATGGTGGGCAGAATTGTAACATACATAGATTATTTTAAATTTATTTTTATTTTAATTTCCATTAATTATTTGTTTTGGGGGTTTCCAAAGGTTTTATGGAGAATAGGTGAGTTTTTATGAATTGGGCCAAACTGTTAGCCCAATTCCATATTTAAAAAGAAATTTTTTTTCTTTTATAACATTTTCATTTTTTAATATTTTACACTAATTCCAACTCATAAATGTCCTCCCCTGATATATTAACACCACAATTAAAATTTGGATCCTTTAGAAATCAACAACCAAGGATTATTTTGGTTTTTATTTTAGAGATTGGGTCTGCCCGGAAGCCCATATCCAGTTTTAAAAATGAATTTTATTTATTTAATAACATATTAAATATTAGTTATTGGTCGGTGATTCCAAGTCTCACATGATCCCATTACACCCAGTCACGCCCCCAGAATCTTTAACCCCTCTTTGGATCTCTTAGGCATCGTGATTTTTTGACAAACTTCTTAGGGTTTCTCAAATCGTCTAGATTTGAGAAGGTAAGTTGATTCTTTCATAATTATTTTTATTTTAACTCTTTTCCCCCCATTTCAGTCCCTAAATGACATTATCATCCCCATTAGAGACTCCATATTAGGTTTGGTTGCTTGGAGATTCAGATTTTGGTGTATTTGGTTCGTTTGATTCAAGAGGTTTCAAGTAAGTGATTCTTTCCTTGATTTCTTCCCCTTCCTTAGGGTTTCTTTCACCCTTTCTTGAAGTTCCTCATGTCTAGAAATTAAGGTTAGAACCTAGGGTTTGATTTGGTGTATTTTTGGTCAAATATTGTGGTCTAGGTCTGGATTTATATTCCTTGAGGTGCGGCGGTGGTGCGGTTGATGTTTCACACCATGTTTTGAGGGTTTTGACATAAAAGGTTGGTGATTCCATGTGTAATAATTTCAAGATGATTTATTTTTTCTTGAATTACTTATTATGCATGTTCCTAATATGCTGTGGGTGATGTGAAAACTGTTTATGGTGGATTTGGTTAAGAATTTATTTTTATAGTTTCCTTTCAGCTTAAAATTGGGTGTTTTTCATGTGTAACCATTTGGGTATTGTTTGGGTGTGTTTTATGACATATGAAATTTGTTTAATAAATCTTGTTTGGGCTGACAATTCTGATTTGGTAGGGTATTGGTGTGACATTTTGTTTTGAAGAGTTTTTTAATGGGTTTAAGGTGTAAAACCTTATTGTACTTATTGAAAGTGATTTTGAAAATGTGTGCTTTTCAAGTGGATCTTTTGTGGTATTGTTAAGGTGTTTTTATAAAACTTGGGGGGTAGTTTAATAAATGTTTTTGGGGCTGAGAATTATGTTTTTAATTTTTATTGGTGTGATTTTGTCCTTGAAATACGGTTTTGAAATGGGTTTTATGTGAAAGTCTTTGGTGCACTCTTTAGAATTTTTTTATGAAAGTTCTGAATGGTTTAATGATTTATGTAAGAGGTGAAACCATATTGGAATAATATTTTGGATTTTTTATAGTTTCAAATGGACCATTTTAAATGTTAATAGGTCTGTTATGGGATGTGCATCCTCTTAGAAATTTTTTATAAAAATGTTTAATGGATTTACTGAAATGTGAAAAAGGTGTGAACGTGATGTGGGATTTTTGTGTGAGTGTGATGTAAAAAATGGATTTTTTTTATAAAAAGGATTTTATGAAACATGTGAGTGGGCTGTTATGTGATGTTTATCATATTTTTAGGGACTTTATAAAATTGTTAAAGGATGTGTTGAATTGTGAAAGTTATGCAAAAAGGGTTGTGGGCTATTTTGGTGTCAGTTTGATTTCAAAATGCATTTGAATGAAAAGTGAAATTTGTGACTTGTGGGCTGTAGATGGGGATGTTTGGTTAATGTGTGATGTGGAAGTGATATTTTCATTTGAAAAATATATTTCTTGGCTTGTTGAATTTGTTTGAGCACAAAGGTAAAACCCAGATATCTAGGTGGATGGACGTGTACTATTATGCTAGTGAATCCGTGTGGTTTGGCCTTAGTTTAACTTAGAAATATTGACGTTTACAACTTTAACTAAACTATGATGATGATGATTGGGTACTACTAGGTTATTAGTATGTTCCCTACTAGTGGGTCGTGCATGAGAATGGTTATTTTTTGTGGTTACTCTCACCGAGATATGAGGTACCTGGGACCCACAACTAGCTAGTTCTTAGGGGTTATTTACTATTGCTTGTTCTCATTAGATCCTTTATACTTTCTGCCATCATGTGGTATATTTGGATGGAAAAAAATTAGTAGCTTTTGAATTTTAATTAAAAGTGTTGATTCTTTAAATTATCCCACTTGAAAACTCATTTTTGTAAGTTGCATCTTTTAGAAATTTTAACTAGAAATTACATGTTTTTGAAAACTTGCATTATTTTCGTCTTTGAATGTTTATCACATGGAATCTATTAGTGGTGGTATCTTACTGGGCATTGGCTCATACCCTACTTACACCCTTGGATGTAAGTAAACTTGGTTATTTTTGTTTTCGCAGGTTTGGGTACAACTTTTGTGCCAACAGTTCGGGTTTTCACCGGTCATTCATGATGTGTTGTTGTGGAGATGGCTTGAGGGCGATGCCTCTTGCCATGTTGAGGTTATTGGGCTATTAGTTTTTTGGTATTTTACCATTGTTATAGTCCTGGTGAGTTGTTTTAGACTATGGAATTCAGTTCTGAATTTTTGTAAAACATTGTTTGGTTTGAAAAATCCAGATTTGTTCCATTGGATTCTTTTATTGTTTTATGTTTATAAACTTAGGTAAATCATTCCCAATTTTCATTTTATGATACCCGAGCAATTGTGCCAGCCCATGAGAATTGAGAACACCCTTCGGGACTTTTCACAGGCTGGTTTGGTGCTGGTTTCGGTGGCGATCGATTCAGTCCATGACAACTATAGTATCCAATTTCAAACTTATTCCATTCCAGCCTTTAGAATTATCCAAAATACTTATATCAATACTCTCAGTCAAAAATTTATAAGTAAGTTAAACATAATGAGGATTATTTTTTCCAGGTAATAACATGTGAACACATTCATCATGTATTTTTTTACTACACCGCAACATCCAAAATCAACCATCTCTTATTCCAAAATCACTACCTCGTTATCCGGACCATATTAATGATTACCTTTCCTTAAACCATTTATTTTACAAAAAAGTGTAGCTTTATATTAAGTAAATTTTATTGGAACCATATAATCTCAAATACTCAATAAAATAGTACTACAGTACAATCCTTATTTATCTCCATAATTCATGTAACCAGTATACTGTTGATACAACACTCAAATGAAATAATTCTATAATAACAACATAAGAACACTAGTCATTCCTCTTCATCTGAGGTAGTATCATAACTTGATTATTTTCCAATAACATCAATTACAATATACTCTTATGAATGGGATATTGATTCATGTACTGTCTCAATGCATTGAAGATGAATCATTTTACATTTGAAAACTTTTTCTTACCCTCGTAATCATGTACTTGGTGTCATTTTTCTCCACACTTATAACAACTCCCATTCCCTTCAAGAATTTACCAAGGTGATTCATTCCACATTTATCATATATTGGAAAATCTATCTTTCCCTTATTCCCTTTATTCATCTTTCATTCTACCATCCTTTTCTTCTCTTGCTTCCCTTGAAAGCCATAGGATTCATAGAATTATTTACTGATCTTATGATACTATTTATTCATATGATGATAATACATGGGAGACTATTTTCTTTCTAAATATTGGATTAATACCATGAATGATATGAACCTTCTTACTCTTTGGATCATATGTATTACTGAAGTTTACATTCTTCATACTGGGTGCCATTTATATACAATGGCATACACTAGGTCAGTTTATGAACTGCAATGCATAATTCCAAACTTGTAAAATACCTAACATAAATTGAATAGTTTTTGGATATAATCCATAAAAAAATTTTCTTTGAGGTGTTATATACTAGTAGATCCTTCATAATGTTTTGTAAAGAAAATGAGAATTATCTTAAGCATATCCCTCGGGAGTGTCGTAACCAATATTGAAGTAAGGCTCGTTGTCGTGCACCAATTCTCGTTCGAGTCTAGCTCAAAGCGGTGTTTTTGGGTTTTACCCCTAGGTAAATCTGTGCCAGAGACGCCTCTACCTGCTTGTATCTAGAAAGGGTTTTATTTCTTGGAAAACTCACAAAATCTCTACAATACCAAAATTCTTGAAAGTTCATCTATACTAATCCTCAAAGTCTATCTTAGGGTAATGTTCTCTAATCAGAGTTTTTCTAAATCTAGTTTAAAAGGTTATTTCTAAACTTCCTTTGATACCAACTGTAATGCCCCGACCCCAGTTACCCAGTGTCGGTGCATTATTTTAATACATTGGCATGATTACAAGCAATCAAGTCCTGAAATAACGATCGGTTTATCATTCTTGGAAAATAGATTACATACATGAATGATAAATTTCACTTTAAGACATACAAAACATCATAAATAATCTTTATGAATGCCATTATTCCCTTCTCTTAACCCTACATATCAATCACAATAAACTTCTTGGAATCCTGGGAAAAATAAAACATAGAAAGGGGTGAACTCAAATGCTCAGTCAGGGTAATCAATAGAGCAGAAACTTTCATAAATTAGAATAAACATTTAAGGCAATTTATAACTAAAAAAAAGCCTTTTAAACTTGAACTTTAGAATAATATGGAAAAAATAAAATTAAATAATTACATTTACTTATTCACATGGATATTATACTAGTCGAATAATCATATCCAATATCACTAACCACTTTCATAATGATGTAATGCATAATTCTAGACTATCACAACCACATAGTCAAGGCCTTGTGCCAAGACTAAAAATAAGATTTTGTCAAGGCCTTGTGCCAAGACACTAGTTTGTCTCATGAGACCTACCAATGCATTGAGGAGATTTATCAGGCTCCACCCATCACTTATTGAGTCTAATGCATTCCTCATATGAACAAGTTTAAACAGAACATAAACATTCGTTTTAAAACTAGAATACGAAATGTCAATATTTTCTCCATAAAAGATGAATGATATAAAAATAACACATCCATAGTCAAACATATCACAAAAACTTAAATAATAAATGGAAGTTTTGTATCATAATAAATCAACTTCAAATAAGCTTAAAATTCATCAAAGGATGTTGACATAGATGAAATAAAAACTTTTTGAAATAAATATCTTTTTTTAAATCATTTAAAAGTCACATAATTATAAAATAAAACATTTACATTAAAAATATTCTTATAATATTTTAAGGAAGCTTCTAAGATTTTATAACGGCATAGAATATCCACACCCTCCATATAATTTAAAAAAAGACATTCTTACCTTAATTCTGTCGAAGAGGTTAAAAAGGACATTGTTTGGAAAACGAAGGAACGATTACTTTATAAACTTATTATAAAGAGTCTAACAAGTGTATAAATGAAATTAATACATATTATTTAAAATATTAAGAATGTTTTGAAATACATTTTTAAGAAACATGGATGTGGATGATAAAGAGGCCGCAGTAGATAATTAGGTATAAACAACCTCGGATAATGAAGAGATTGTGAAATAAACCCTTACCTTGTAATTTTACTTGGTTTGGGGTAGGTTAACCTCCTATATAATGGTGAAATAATTGTTATTAAATTATAAAAGAATAATATACATTAATATGATATCATATATTATCTTTTAATATTGTTTTGTTAGTAATATTTTTGTATTATCACTGTTTCGGGTGTTGACTGATTCGTTTTCCTTTATATGCTTTCTTAAATAAGCCATGTTTGTTATTGATAGGTTGCCTATTATTCATATCAGGAATGATATTAAGTATTTAAACATTATTTTTAACCATCAAATGAAAATTATTCTTGAATGGATAAGATGGAGAATGAATCTCTTCGTGTTCGTGGAGACGGTAGTCCGTACGTACGCACGAACGACAATATCATTCTTCTGATATTAAAATAATATATAATTGGATGATATATAATATATATACAGAATAATTATAATTTTATATTTATTATTCAAATGAATTACATATCATTATTATACCCATCCAAATAATAATATATTGAATAACAATTACACCACGATGTGGAGACGGTAGGCCGTACGTACGCACGTATGGTGACATGTCATTCAAAAGATGGACAGAATACTGAATATGATTGTAGAATATTTATAATAACATCAAAGTATATAGAAGATACTGGAGTTATTATTTTAGAATGGAAATAACAAAGAAAGAATAAGTGGAAGAAGAAAGGAACTTGAAAGAGGGTGGTGAAATCATTACCTCTTCTTTGGGTTCTTCCTTTTGATTTGATCAAAAGGGATATTTAAGTTGGCTTTCTAACCAAAGGAGGGCCTCTAGGATGAATTGAGGGAAGTTGAGAGGATATTTGGGTAGGGGTTGGCTGAACCAAAAGGCTTTGAAGGTGTGAATTAGTGATAAGGGGTAGTGCCCTTTTATAAGAGGGGTGAGGGGCACCTTAGAAAAAACTAGAAATGTTATTTTATAATAATATTATTTTCGGTTTGTAATGGCTCAAAAGTGGATTATTTAAAGTATAAGGTGGGGATAGGTCTAAAACAACTCAAAAAACAGGTTTTAGACATGTTTGGGTCACATTATTAACCTTATCTTTTAGTTTTAACTCTTAGTTAATTAGTTTGACATTTACCATATCACTTTGTATTTTTATATTATATAGTTAATAAACATACTATATAATTACAAAAGACACCAAAGTGGTCCATTAATGATACAATTATCACTATATAAGTCCTTTGGCGAAACCTTAGATTTTTAGAAATAGAATATCAATTAAAAATATAATATTTGTTTTAAAAACTCATTTATGTCGATTGTGACACTATTCAATAATTGATTTTTGTTAGTCTTAAAAACATTATTAATTTGAAAACAATTCATTTAAAAATACTAACATGTCATATTAACTAATAAAATTAGTTTATGTCATCAAAACTCTCAAATTATTTTTATTTTAATATTTATAAGACAAATTATTTGATTCTTTAATTAATAAGGAAAATACTGCATCATTATTATGTCATTAATAAATTTAATTATTCAAAGTCTAAAAATTATAAATAAAATACCATTATTTAGGAGATATATTTATCTTTCTAATTAATATTTATAGTCGAACATATAACATATATAACCCTATGTAAAATTTTTTTTCTAAAAGATATATGCTTATATCATTTTTGTATTCACTTTAACTTAATTAATATAAAGTGTCCCTATCACTTACAAGTGGCTACATGGGGTCCCAAAATCGACCCAAAGCTTCCCATGGTCGGAAAATATCAACCAATAGGGTTAGGACATGTTTTAGGGAAAATTAATTTTATTATAATATTATTTTTTACCCTTATTTACCCGATTTACCCTTTAACCATGGTAAATAAAATATTTACCGAAGTAATTATTCAAAATGTCTAAAAATAAAAATTACCTATTTACAAAATTTGGACATCCTGATTCCAAATATGGAAACCATTTTTCCAAATTCAAAACACAGAAGTGGAAGAAATTAATTTAAAACTAATTCCCGCTGTCAAAACAAAAAGCGTGTTTTTAAGAAGTAATAACTATCAAAAGATTGACACTTGTTTATGTCCGGTTTAAATGTAAAATTACATCCAATGACCAAAATTGTATTAAATGGTAAAAAAATATTCTAAATAAATTTTAAATCCACTCAAATTCACATTTTATCACTATTAATTATTTTGATTAAAAAATTTGTTTTTAATTAAAATTTAGTAATTTTCACTATTCATCAAAATATGAAAGTTATCAGAAAAGTACCAAAAATTCATCCTAAGCTAATTTTAATATTATAAATCCAAAAATGAATTCCATTTTGAAAGATAAAATTTATAAAATTTAAAAAAGTGGGTACTACTATTAATAACAACTAGTTTGATTGGTTGTGGTGTGTGTTAGAACTTGAAGTTGCGTACAACACACGCTAATGTTTTATTCAAAGAGAGGTGTACCGTGGAAGCTTGGGGTGTTACATAATCCTCATGCTAAGAGAGGACGTTAATGTGGCTAATATTGGATATATTTATGTGGAACAATATGCATTAGAGGAATGAAAAGAAAGGCCCACAACAGTTACTGGTATGGTGTTTATTATTTCTTCTATGGTGATATTTTTTAATACATGTTCTAATCATTCCTTCACATTATAAAATTTAGTTGATGTGTTGGTATTATGTTTGGGACTTATGTCTTAATAATTTTATATTTACACACCTATTTGAAAGAGGTCCAAACAAGGTTTTAAGTTCCCAATGAGTCAGTTGATGATAGATGACTATGAGGCAGTATTAGAATTTTTAGTTCTTGATATTGAATTCCGCAACATGATTATCATCATGGATTAAATTATTAGTGTTAATGTCTAGATAGTCTCTTATCTACAATTATTTTATTTATTATCCTTTTATGGCGTGACTCATGTTTTTTTAGGATGATTAAAACTCTAGACTAGGAAGGTCAAGGCATTTTGTTCTTTACTCTAAGGTAATCTCATGCCAATTTTTAGAGATTGTTTTGATATATTTGAACTTGTTTTGGGTGGTTGACATCCTAAAGTGGTGAGGGAATTCTCTGAGGACATTCTGGATTCTTTTTCTGGTTTACCTCCCTAGTGATATGTTGAGTTTACTATAGACCTACTTCCTGACTCGATGCCCATTTCTATACCATCTTATCATATGGTTCCTGCTAAGTTGGTTGACCAAAAGGTCTATATTGAGGACCTATAGGATAAAGTATTTTTTCATTCTATTATGTCACTATGGGTTCATATAACCTCTATTCTAATAAAGAAGACAGAAGACTTATACTTTTCATGGATTATCAAGAGTTAAATAGGGTGACCTTTAAGAATAAATATCCTTTACCAGGGATTGATGACCTTTTTGACTAGATTATTGGGTAATGATGGTTTTAAAAGATTTAACTTCATACAGGGTACCACCATTTGAGATTATAAGAAGTGGATATACCTAAGACAATGATTAATCGTTGATACTGTAATTTTGAGTTTCTGGTTATTCCATTCAGTCTCACTAATGATCCTACAGTGTTTATGGATTTGATGAAGTTAATATTTCTTCAGTTCTTTGATTATTTCACTATTATGTTCATGGATGATTTATTGGTGTACTCCATGTTAGTTTAGGAGAATATGATAAATTTATATACAATTCTTCAAACCATGAAATAACATCGTCTGTATGGTATGATTTCCAAATACGAGTTCTGGATCCAGGTAAAATTTATTGGGAATGTGATATCTGAGAGGGCAGTATCAGTGGATCCAAAACAGGTAGAGGGAATTATGTTTAGTGTGAAGCCTAGAAATGTGTTTGAAATTCAGATATTTTTGGGTTGGATGGTTACTATATGTAGTTTGTTCAAGATTTCTCTAAGATTTAATATTTAATGATAGATTAAACCCCTAAGGGTGTAAAGTTTTAACAGAATGAGAAATGTTAGAGTTCTTTTGAGGAGATACAAGTGAGGTTGAATTCAACACTATTTTGGATCCTTGGGAAACCAGGTTTATGATAGTATGTTTTTAATAATGCTTCTGGTATGGGTTTGGGATGTATATTAATTAAGAGGAAACATGTGGTGGCTTATGGTTCTCACCTATTAAACTCTCGTGATAATAATGATACAACCAACAATATTGGGTTGGAAACAGTTATACATTATTGAAAAACATGGAAACCCTTTCTCTTTGGGACCAGTTTATAGTATATTCTAATCATAAGAACATAAATTACATCTTTACTCAAAGTGATTTAAACTTTAAATAGAGAGACTAAGTTTAGTTTGATTATAATTTTTATTTTGATGTTATGTATAATCCTGAGAATAAGAATGTGTTATATGATGCATTGAGCATGAAATTACAAACACAAACTATAATGGAATTGGATAAGGAGTGTTCTATGGTGATTTCTTCTTTTTATATGAGCTTGTTAGTAAAAGAGGTTTGATAAAATTCATTATTGGATTATATGAATAAGGAATCACATTTTGTTGAGTGATTTTAGGGTTTAGTAGGTGATAGACACCAAGTTTTAATGAATGGGTAAAATCCTCTAGGGTTGTAATACCTCTGGTATGTGGTTTCTATATCCTAGTGGGACATTGTGCTTCTATAGTAGGTTGGTTGTTCCTCATTCCATGAGGTAGAATTGATGTATAATGGACACTGAACTTATTGGTCTATTTCCCATGGGGATACCAAGATGTATCATGACTTTAGTTATCAGTATTCATGGCTAGTGATGTGACAAATTATTATAGATATTTTTATCATGGTTTCCTAAATTTTAGTGAATTAAGGAAGAACACTAGAGATATGAAGGTTTGATGGATCCATTTACCATTTTGGTATGGAATTGGGGTGATATTTCCATAGAGTTTATCATTTTTCTCCACTGACTCCTAGTGGGAAGGATTCAATTTGAGTGATAATTTTTTGACTCCTAAAATCAGCACATTTCCTACCAATCAAGGAGATGATGAAAGTGGAATAGATTGGGGACTTATATGTTTATGTGATTTTATGGAATTATAGTTTTCCATATATGGTTGTTTTTGATAGGGACCTGAAGTTCACATCCAGGTTTTGGAAAGGATTATAAGAGGCAATTGGTCCATAGATTAAATTGAGCATGAATTATCATCTAGAGGTGGATGGACATACAAGGAGGTTTATATAGGTTCTTGTGGATATTATTCAATCTTGTGTGATTGATTTTGTATAATATTGGAATTTTTTTCCTTTTGTCAAATTTTCATCTAATAATAATTTTTTAAAAAATTCAATAAAGATGGATCCCTTTGAGATTTTGTATGGGTGGCCATGTAGATCTCCCTTGTGCTAGGTAGAGTTATGAGAGGGTTCTTTGGTTGGGGTAAGTCTCATTTAGAAGATGAAAGAAAAGGTAAAATTGGACCATAAGTTATTTTTCATAGCATAGAGGCATAAAAAATCTTATAACCCACCATCATCGGTCATTGGTGTTTCATGTTAGTGATGGGTCTTTCTTAAGAATTTTGGTCTGTCAGTTTGAATTTACATCTAGTTATACTTCTATCCATGATGTGTTTTATGTAACCTAGTAAAGAAAATATTGGATAGATCCTTCCCATATTATTTAATGGGAGAATGTTGACCTTGAACCCAATAAAACCATTTTGTGCAACAAATTTAGATTATGTATCACCAGTATAAGGTTCTTCATAATAAAATGACTCTTTTTTTCTGAGTACTATGTTAGTGCAGATGAGATATCCCTGAGATGTCAGAGTGGGAATCATTAATGATGTTCTGGTGGCCTTCAATTTTTTAAATTCCAAGAATATGAGGACTTCCTAGGGACATAAATCTTTTATGGCGGGGAGATTGTAACACACCATTATGATTTTTTGGTAATCCCTTTCAGGTTTATTATTTTGTGTTCTCAATTTTTATTTCTATCCAAAAACTTGGTGGTTTTCTATTTATTGGGCATTTACAAGTCGTTTAATGTTTATAGGTTGTACATTGTTCATCAGTAATATGTTGTGAGTCTCATGTAGGGAATGAAGTATTTTCATTATGGGAAAATGATTCAGTTCAGGTAATGTCAAAATATTGGTTTTTTTCAGGTGAATTGTTTTCTACATAACTCGCAAAATAGGAAATACACGACGTGAAATGAGCACATAATTTGTATTGGTGGGGACTAGTTATTTTTAGGGATCTATGTGGGGTTTTAATGATTTAATTGACAATTTTACCTCCCTCACATGAACTAGTTTTCCCTTAGGTTATTTTGGGTGATTTTTTGGATCTCTATTTTTTTGGATCATTCTTTAGATGATTGATCATCATTGTGGATGCAGTTCATCTCCCTTTTTAAAAATACTTATGTCTTTTCCTTGCCATTGGTCATATCTATTGAGTTGGATATATTTTTAGTTCTAATTTGTGATCAATTGATGTTTTTTATTTATCCTTTTTATTTTATTATCGTGCCTTGTATTCTGAAGGCCAATCCATGGTTTCCCGATCTCTGTTGTCAATGGCAGATAAGGTACCATTATTCTTAAGGTAGGGGTTTCTATACAATTGGTTAATTATATGAATTTATTATCATTATAGAAAATTTACTTTGGTTAGTTCATTTAATTATGGTTTTGAGGCATTTCTCTAAGATAAAAATGTTTTTATGGGGTTATTCTTTAAATATGGGATTTTTCACACCATGTTTTTGGATAAATGGTTGAGTGTAGATTTTGGATTAGAAATCGGTTTTCAAACAGCGAAGAGGATTTTCATGGATTTGAAAATGTTTTTTAAATTTTTAGAATGTTTTTAAAATATATTTTTGAATATGGTAAATTAGGAGCCTTGGGTATGATGAGAAATAGACATCTGTAAACTTAGTGAGTGTTGCATAATTGGGGGTTACTTTTAGGATATCTATGGTCTATATAAAGACTCAATATTGGTTGGTACCAATATATGTATAGTATAGGATCTTTTATATCTTGTACATTGTCTCATATTCCAGGGACTAATATGGAGTATTATGTCATTTATGGTGACCTATCCCCTGATTGTTTATCATGTATTGTTGCTCATAGGTTTTTATATGTGGTTTTAGAACACAACATCACATGATAGGTTGTTTCAAGGATATGTATTTATTGGATTACCTCTTACTATATGGATGTTATTTCCATTTTTTCACATTTACTTTCATATTTATGGATTTTAGTATATGAAACTATTTTGTTAAAACCAATGGAAAATGTTTTATGAATGGGTTTGGATTTATAAAAATAGTTCATAAAACTATTTTTTTAATACAAAACTATGGAATTATGAATATTATACCTTGTATAAACTTTGTGGTGGAATCATATTGGGATTTATGCTCACACCCTAATTTTTAATTTTTGTTTTTATAGATTCGTAATTTCAGGATCTAGGTAATGGGAAGGGAATCTTTTAGCATATCAACTTATCTTATATCATTCCCTTAATAGCTAGATGGTTTGTAGTTGACAATTAGTCACATGGAGACTTATTGGTCTTGTCTGATTCATACATCCTAGTCTAGTCAATTTGGACTGGACTTCATGGAAATGGTTGTATGTTTTCCTTCTACTTGTAGTGTGGTTGTATGTATTTTTTTTTATATTCAATACTTGTTCTTTTATCTTGGTTTTACCTCAATATAATGGGTTAACTTGAGTTTCTTTCGTAGTTGACCCAAGTTAGTATGTTACATAGTAATCTCCCACTTAGATAAAAAATTATATGGGAAGATCCTCTAGATTTTTATAACCAATATATAATTCCATTTATTATTCCATGAACCCAAATTAGAAAACACCTTATGTAACCTCACTTGTGGAACATTATTATAAGTTTTGGAGTTTGGAAGCACCGTGTTACAATGTCTAAATGAGCAAAAGAAGATATAATGTCTCATACTAAATTTAATTTTTAACCATTATATGTTTTCTACACACAATAAAGGAATAAGGAAATCACAGACACACAATGAAAAAAATGAAAAATGATTTATGTGGTCTGAAACATAATATTATTCCTTGGGAGAAACATTGCTGATATTTATTACTCATGGTAGTGTTAGATTTCTCTAATTATTTTTAATCGAAACTAATGATCCAACCCTCCTATATATAAAAGTAGTCCCACTAGTAGTTATGGTTCCACCACTCTCTTATCTATGCGTCCAATCTTAATTAACAGTTGATCTATTTGGGAGACCCTGCAATTGGTCAGGGCCACCAGTTGGTGAACCAATTTAACTTTATAGACCCAGTGATCTATGTAAGATATCTTATTACCATTAAATATATTTCTAGAAGAATCTTACTTATCTTTTCCAAATTTCTAGTCTATTATTATAAAATTCTTTTAATGTATGTCCTGTACAAGATAGAGCTCTTTCCTCAATTCATTTTCTGGATCTAGTAGTCTTCAAGAAATTCTACATGTTTGAAATTCTACTTCTTTTATCAGATATCCATTATTTCTGATAAACATGATTTCATATAATTAGAAAATATATCCTTTAAAAATAATCCTCTTGGAAGATATAATTCCATTTTTAAAAAAAAATTCATGGTAACCTATCTACAAATAACTTGTGAGAAACTAATTATATGTTTAAGGAAGATGTGTTACCTCCAATGGCCCGAAGGCCTTCATTTTGTATTGATTTTTGATAATCTACCTTTCAAGGGGTGAGGTGGAACCCTTACAAGCCCCGTAGGTGTAAGTATTACATTTCTTGTAGGCCATAGAGGAGTTCATTTCCCATAGGCTTCAAACATTACATACAACCTAGACTAACTACTTTGAACTGCTCCTCCCCAGCATCTTCATCGTGAAATCAGTTCTCCACCTTCGCATGGCTGTTCGGCTAGGCTTTCCCGTGCATGCATAGTCTTGTCCCGATGGCCGGTTCCATACCCTCTCATTCTTGAAATCTATTTAGATTCTTCTATGGTGAAATATCCTTGATTCTCCTCCTTCTGAAGTTTGTTCCCTGTACGTTGTCTGGTTTTCATATACACTTAAGGTGGCCCGAAGGCCTTAGTCACCCGAAGGCCTGGGTGGCCCGAAGGCCTTAAAGGACTCATTGACCAAATTGGTGGCCCGAAGGCCCAAACAGGGGAATATTCCTAGCTGTTACAGTGCCCAATAGTGCATGCTACAGTTCCGGCTACAATTTTGCATAGTACCTGCTACAATACCTGCTACAGTCCTACTATAGTACCTGCTATAGTACCAGAAATTAGCCTCCACCTGGATTTGATCTCCGGTATACTGGATGCACTTAATGAGTCCTCTCCAACTTTTCTGAGGCTCATGGGCAGATGTGTTCCCTATTTATACTATTTTTATAATATTAGTGAAACACCTATGTATCCGAATTAACCAAAACATAGGAAGGAAACAATCCACCAAATCAGAAAAAAACATGTAAAAATATCATGTGTTGTGTGTTATTTACTTTCAGGTTTTCATGAAGTGTATTTGAGTTTCATTATTTTTATAATATCCATTCATCCTAATTAGTGAAAAGTCTCAAATAGAATACTGTGAATATAATTCAACAAAACAACAATAACACTGAATCACACCCACTCTCTGTGTGACTAAATCATTTCTACTAGAAATATCATATTTTTTATGTAAATAATATGTTATGGTTGTGATATATCATATAGAATTCTTTAATTTTATACTTTGGATTGTGAGATACCCTCTTGATTCCCATGTTATTGATGATAGGTTATTGATCATTCCATTATATATATAGATCATTGAAAAATTTAGCTAGAATGTCGAATAGATCTTGTGTCTGTATTTAAAGGAATAGTCTTTCATCAACTATCCAAGGACATATCCACTATTCAATGATCTCTAGCATATGGGAGGTGTTACGGAGGTTAGATAACGCCACCAACTCAGTCACTATTTGGGAATTCTACAATGAGGTATCACAGTTCTCATCATATAACATTACAAGAAAAATTAATTTAATACAGAATCATGTTCAAAAGAGTCCCACGACTTATAGAGCTTCTCAGAACACAATGATGGTATTTATTGAGAAGATATCCTTAGGATTTTACTAATAACCATACCAAGATAATTCAATTATCGTAAAATTAATTTTTTATGTTATGTATTGACCACAATATTATGTAAGATCCCAGAACCTACAGTTCTAGATCTGGCGATAGAGGCATGAACATTATATTTCTAGATTTAATACCAATAAATGTGACCAAATATTTATACCTAAAACTTACAACATCAAAAGTAAACATTGTACCACTTATATACCCAATGTACTTTGTGGTTTAGTGTTTTTGAATATTTAGAAAACCTCTTAAATAATTAGGTTCATAAACAAATGGTTCATAAAGATCAAAATCATCTTCCACTTTAACTATATTTTGAATTTCCATGTTAAGTATTCAATATATCTGATTAAAGTTTACACATATGAAAAATTTCTAAACATATATCATTTAACATCATTCTTCATAACCTAGGGAAAATAAGATATAAGACTGGTGAGCTCAAATTCTCAGTATGGTCAAGAATAATCAATAATAATGGAATGTTAGTAGTGGGAGTTAGATGAGAATAAGGTTATGATGACATAATCATAGTGAATCATCATAACATAATGGAATTAATACCGATCAATACATAGATCCTAAATAGTTTCATTTATCTTTAACAAAGTAATGATTCATTGGAATCAATAATAATGATCTTCATGATGTCAATATTGATCAAAAAAATCTTCTAAAAACTATATAAATAATGAAGAAACATTTTGGTATCTTGGTACATTTTCATATCACTCGTACCTCTGGAATAACCTTCATCGTTATAAGTGGAGAAACACTCATGATTTCTCATGGAATAAAATGCACAATTATACTTGGAATGAACATCATAATATATTCCTATAACCACTTAGGTGAAACCTTATTAGTGAAATCGATCCCATAGTTTTAGTAACCATCATAGTACATCCTTATTGGTCATAGTGAGTAACTCAAGAGGGGGAGGGATGAATTGAGTTCCTAGAAAAAACTCTATCCAAAAAAAATTTAAAACATAATTCCCTCAATTTTAATAAAATATCCAGTTAATCAAGACAATAGAACTATATAATTTCATTTTTAAAATATCATCTCAAATCAAGATCAATGATCAGTTAAATTAATATTTGGAATCAGTTTAAATTTTGAAAATAAATTACTTGATAAAATACTCTCTATAGGACACAAAATAAGATTAACTACCAGATTAATATTTTGATATAGATTTGTAAATTAACATAGTCATTAAAAACAAAATAAATAAGGTAATAAAACACATAACTAAGTTAAATTAAGGGTTTTAGTCTCAAGATAAAGCTACATTCTTTCCCTAGGGAAATTATCCACTACCATGTAGTTTATTAAGAAATATACATGATCCACAACCAGTATGGGGATTTAAAAACAACATAACACAAGGTTACCCAGGCACAAAACATCTTCCACAATTATACCTGGGGTAAAAACAAGTATATTTCACACATGATTTCTTCCATAGGGTTTATGGGTATACAGATGATGAAATTTGAGAGTGTTGACCAATCTCCAGTTATGTATAGGTGACATTATTTTTTTGATAAATAGAGTAAAAATTAACAGAAATCAAATATAAATAATATAAAGATATGGAAATGGATTAGGAATGAAAAAAGAGATTCTTCTTAATCTAAATATATTTAGATATTTAGAAGTCCATGAATCTCTCTTTTAGAGGAGCTCGAATTGGTTCCAGAATATATATAGAAAACAGAGTGCCATGATGTTCTAGGAACTCCTTCTATTTTTAGTATATATATGTCTATAATCCTTCCACAAAAATTTTCATTAAAGATTATTATTGATTAAACATAATAAGGTTTGTATTATCTATATGTGTATCACTTCTATTGGATTTTATCACCCATGATAGAGTTCTGCGAATTTTATATCACTCCAGGTCCAATTATCCAGTAAAGAATAATGATTAAAAAATCTGAATCATCATACTGAGAAAAAATTAGTAAATTATTAAGTTTTAATTAATACATAAATAGAGATGTTTAACAATAATAAGTATTAAATCCAAGTGACAATGACTAAATTTAATTCCTTAAATTAGTATTTGTAGGAATTAAATACAAATAAGATTCTAGATAACTACAATAGAATTCTTGTGGTAAATCTATTAAGGGTAGATATTTTCTGTGGGAGGATTGTCATTGGTGGTAGATAAGTTTTTGCAGTATCTTATCCTAGTGGTAGAATCTTTGAATGGTAGAATAGACTCGAGGTATCTTATTCCAGTGATTAATTGATTCTAATAGTATACTTACTGACGATTGTTATATCTGATGGTAGATCTCTTCAGTGGTAGAGCTCTTCAGTAGTCGATATAATTATATTTAGATCTATTCAGCAGTAGGTGTCTTCAATAATTGATCTACACACTATTAGATCTATTAGTTTTTGATCTCTCAATGATATATGTGTTCCACTAGTATATCCAATTGAACTAATGTTAGAATAGTATATCTAGTGGTAGATCTTCTTAAACTAATGTTAGATTTTCTGAAGTAATGGTATTATGACACTTCACAAAGTTTGTTCAAAAAGTTACTTAGAAATTGTTTTACTTTCATAAAACATTGATCTTGTTATAAACATAAAAAACATGATTTGTGATCATTAAAATAAGTAGGTACTACAAATCTCCCACCTTTTGATGTTAAAAACGCAAGGAATTGATAACCATGTATATAAAAACAAAAATAGATATAAGTATGGTGGATTATAAATAATATTATTCTTAACATTTCAAATTATGAATCTGATATTAAAATCATAAATTCCATTCAAATATACCCCCTTTTCGGATTATTAAAAACAAATAAAATAAAATTAAAATAAATATAAATGATTAACAGACAAGTGGAATTATATATAATGTGTCTGATATTAAAACATAAAAATTCTGAAAAATAATATACATTCCTTATTAAAAAATAATCATTTTACAAACCAGTCTTAGATTGATGAGACTAAGGTCCCATGAGATCCTTTACTTTTATAGTGATATGAGGTATAGAGGTGGAGGCAGTGGGTGTGGAATTAGGTGGAAGAGGGTCCTTGATCATGAAAAGACTAAGATGCTGAATGGAATAAACCAGAGTCATGCTAAATGGTTGAAATTTGGAAGGCAGGTTTGAAGAAGAAGGTGTATAGGTACGTGATGGTAGAAAATGGATTATCTTGAGGTGCCACTACTACATTCCAAGATGAATACAAAAAAGGTTTCATCATATTTACCAAATACATGATAATATTACCCCATGATCCATTTTATTGAGGAATTATTTCTTCTCTTCCTTGAAAATATTGAGAAAATGGTCCAAAACCTTGATTTGATTAACTTGATCATTGAATTCTCTTGTCATAGGAGGAATTATTAGATTCCCAACAAGAAACATAAACTGATAATTTAGCTAATTCTTTGTATAAAAACAAGAAAGTTGATAACTAATTTCTTTAGTGATATCCCCTCTATTACTGTTAGCCTCATTCAAGAATTTCATATGTAGTTTATAAATATGATCACCATGTTCCTTTATTTGAGGAAGTTCCTCTTCATGAGATATAAAAGGATCACCCAGGATAGCATTCAGATCCTCTATAATAATAAAACAAAGTGCATCTACAT
Organism: Viscum album; assembly: GCA_963277665.1. Taxonomy (NCBI): domain Eukaryota; kingdom Viridiplantae; phylum Streptophyta; class Magnoliopsida; order Santalales; family Viscaceae; genus Viscum; species Viscum album. The sequence continues at coordinate 936,313,917 of OY728161.1, forward strand.
CAACTAAATGAGTAGGAGGACGAACATTAGAATTAGAAGCACTAGTTGCAGGTAAAGACTCCAATCTCTCTAGAAGTGATAAATAACCATCAACAAGGCTCCCCCTAAAGTCCTGTATGATGGGTATAGTCTCTTCCATATGATGAGACAACCCTTTGTCACTAGTTTTAAGTTTATTTCATTTTTAATATCATCTTAGGTACAACATGAGAGATCACTAATTAAAATATCTACCTTGTATAATATTCACTTATTTTGGTATTTTAAGGAGGTGTGGATCTAAGGATCCCACTGATATATGATAGAATTATCACTCTAAAAAAATATAGATCAATTTTAGTTACATAAATCGAAGGTGGAGGAGTTGAAGTCATATGGGATGGAATCATATCTTGTCTAGGTAGGTCAGCCTCTATATGTCCAAATTCAACAAAATGATCAATATATTTAAAAGCTTCCAACTAGACTCATTCATCCTTCTATTAAGATTTTGATCCATAAGGATCTTATCCATCAAAAAATATAGCATGTATACTATGCTCCTTTGGACTTCCACAATCATCACCATTATTTGAATCTGACTCTGAATAGTCAATTTCAAGATTTAAAGGTCCCAGGATTTTATACCCCTTAGAAGGAGATCTATCCTCAGCTCTATTATAAACTACATCCTCAGCTTGATTCAAAAAATCTATTGGCTCAGGTCTCTGATTTCCAAAATCCCAACCTTTTGAAGAAAATTTTTCATCTTTAGTAATAGATCCTTACCTAGTAGAAATATACTGATTATAATAATGTATAAGATCATCATCAGACATAATTGAAGTAGAATCAACATGAGAATGATGTGACATTTATTCCTTATCAGTATCACCATCAATATTCTTAGATCTATTGAGATCCATCAGACACGTTAATAACTTCTCTTGAAAACTTAGAAGAGATCTTAGATTTTTCATCTCTAGAGAGTTCGGTATATTTATAGTGTTCACCATCACTTAGTAGGATTTATTTAGAAGGAATAAGAAGTGATGGACTGGAATTTCCATAAGAAATATTTGGGATTCATAAAGCTTTTGGTTCACTTCCTTCCTCTATAGAAAAAGGAATTGACATTTCTTATCTATCCCCATCTTCTTCTTCTTCTTCAACTTCCTGATCATTGGAATAAACTAAAATATCATCTTGATCCAATCTAGGAGAGACCAAGTCTCTAGGTCTGGAGGGTGGTACACATGGTTAAAACTATTTGTAAATATTATGATCATCATTCGCCCATTTCCTCTCCCAGGGGTTCCAATAAACCTTCATTATTTTATGGGTAAACTGACTTAAATAGAAACCTCTATAACTGATTATAGTTTATTAACCTTCATGTACTAAACATCTGGCTTCCAACATATCTGAAATGAACTTTGGATAGATCAATTAATTAAATATAGATTATTTATTTCTCATTTCCATCATATGGACTATTAAGTATATACACAAGTTTATCTTATATCGTTTTTTCATAAGAAATTACAAAAAAACAAGTTGGTAACTCATGGTTATAAAGTCCCACATTACCTGGGAAAATAATATATTGGATAAATATAAACAAGAGTTTTAACTCTACATAAAATTATATAGTTTTGGGTCTTTGCATATTAGAATCTACAGTCAAATATAATAAGGCATCCTTATACATAAAAAACTTCCTGTTGTTGGGAATGAATCCCTAAAAATCATTAGATATACCGTTATGAGAGACATTGAGGCATTAAGACCATTTTTGATGAGAATATCACCCTTTTTCTATAAATAAATATCATAATTACATCCTTCATATCCCCGAAATCATACTATACACGCAGATAAATGTAGTGAACCAACATAGGATAGAATAGACAGTCGTTCCTTGAAAATAATTCAATCCATCATTGGATCTAGATAGAACTTAGAACTATTTAATTTATTGAAACTAAACATTTAATATATATTTCATTCAAAAATAATAAATTTGGATGAGAGTTGGGGGTTCTTTAGTTCGATAACAACAATCCAACTAGATTCACCCCACAATTTCATTGAGGGACATTATCTCCCAGGAAATGAAATCGAGGGATGTTTGCATCTACCCATATTTTCATTATATTGAGGAGAGAATGATGAATGAAAGGAGGGTTAGAGGTTGGGAGAGAAATTATAATGAAATATTTAATGGAGGCACAAGATTGAGGGTTCTCAAATTCTGATATTAAGATGGTTTTATCATTTTGGGATTTTGAATTGAAAAAAATATAATTAAATATACATAAAAAACCTAAAAAAATTTTAATCATATAAAAAATGAGTGGTAGACTTTAATCGGAAACACTCAAATGGAAGATCTCCAATGTTAAATTATCAACAATGGATCACCAAGGGTAGATCACCAACTATGGATTTTTTCTAAAAAAAGTTTGAAGATAATGTATATATCAATGATCACCCATCCAAGTTCATGTATGATATAACTTAATATTTCAAAATTTAATGGATTTATGAATATACTAGTAAGATGGTGTTTATTTCTAATGAATTCAAGAGTTATATAACTTTTTTGGAAATGATCTCTCAAAATTTGAAGAATTATATATATATGTTTTTTCCTAGAATGAGATACGAGATTCTAAGAGATATTTATCACACTAATATTATCACAATTTACAAGGAAATGTAGAAACTGATTTCCATAGTCATGTAAAGTGTGTTTCGTCTATAGAATTTATGCATAACAACTTACTTCTATTATATACATAGCTATAACCATAGATAGTAAAACCAAAATTTTCTTTTTACTAAAACATGAAACTAGTGACTTTTCAAAAAGGTGACGAGGCATAGATGTGCCTTTTGAATATATCATACAACCAAAAAATTATTCATCTAAATAAATAAATATATAAAATACTTTCCCTATAGGGTAAAATATACCTATGTTGGTTGTATACTTGAGGGATTCAAAAACAACATGCCAATCAAGTAAATGTGATTCTTTTGTTTTTTCATAAAAATTGGCACACATACATAAACTAAACATGATATCCATTCAGCAAGTAGTTAAATTTGTGAATCTTCAAATCATACCTATATAATTGATTTGATAAAATAATTTTCCAGTTTCATCTGGATCCATTTTATAGGTTTTAATCATGGATGTATCACTACACAATTTTCAATCCATTGAAAAATGTTTTAAAAGGTCTTCTTTGTACTAACTTTAATTTAAAAAAAATTCTATATTTACTTGAAAAAATCTAAAAAATAGTAAGTATTATTAACTCACCCATTAAACTCATATCACATTCAATTTTTATCATTTTTGAAAAATTAGTATGAAAAGAGTATCTAAAAAATCCAAAAAATTATATCACCAACATAATTTTTAATTACTAAAAAATATTTTAATTTTTTTTAAAAATATATTAGGGCCATCTATGAATTTTAGAAAAACCATTAAGAATAAAAAATTCTATGTTCCTATGAGGATATTCTCTAAGATATTTTTAAACTATATAAATATTTTTTTTAATTTAAAAAACATGATTTGGAAAATAAGGATTCTAGAATCCTGGGGGTTGTTCGACAAAAACATCATCAACAATATAACCATTTAGTAATGCACTCTTAACATCCATATGATATAATTTTAAATTAAAATGTGTAGCATAAGGAAACATCATTCTAATGGCTTCATGTCAGGCTACTGGTACAAAGGCATCCTCTTAGTCAATACCTCCTTATTGAATATTTCCTCATTCCCAGAATCGAGCTTTGTTTCTAAATATTGTTCCTAACTCATCAACTTTATTTCTAAATTCCTATTTAGTTAAATTGGTCAGAATGGATTTAGGCCTATCCACTAGTCCCCAATCATTATTTATTTAAATTTTCTTGAGTTCTTCCTGTATTTCCATTACACAAAATTCATTATTAGTTGCATCACTGAGGTTATTAGGTTCAAGTTGTGACAATAAATCTTGATGTTCAACCTTATTTTTAAAATAATATCTAGTTTGTCTTCTTATATATAGGCATCAAAATATAACATCTAATGGATGACATCCATGAGTCCTAATGACTCTAGAAATATTATTTTTGGATATTTCATTATCCTCTATAAGTTCGGGTTTAGGTTGTTCATTAGATCTGGTTGTTTTTTTGAATGTTTAGAAAAATTGTGAGAATCTTTAAAATTTTCATTTATATTAGAAGGATTATCTTCAAGATTTTATAAATAATTCTCAGACTCTGGTGGATTTATTTCCTGAAACTTGTCATGTAAACTTTCCTTCACACCATTATTCCTTTTATCAAATACCTTTTATGAATACCTAGTTGTAGAATATCCAATGAAATTTCCCTTATCACTATTGGATGAATTTTTTTCAATATTATACTTTTTATTGAGAATAGAGACTTTGCAACTGAAATATCAAATTTAATTTTCCTTTGGTATTCTTCAATTCAACAATTCACAAGGGGTATTCCTTAAAAGCGATCTTACAAGAACTGTATGGATTATGTAGAACAATGTATTAATAGATTATACCAAAAAATAAATCTACTAATCATAATCATTAATTATGGTCTAATAATGTTTTTGAAGGTATATATTTCTCATTTATAATACACCATTCCTCTATGGGGTTCTAGATTCATAAATGTTTTTATTATAGCCATGTTGTGAGAATAAGGATTCCAAATATTGATTTTCAAACTCATGGCCATGATCAATTATTGATGACTGAATTCTAAGTCCACTAAAATTTTCCATAGATTTAGAATACTTAAAAAAATTGTTACAATATTCACTTTTTTGAGCTAGAAAAACACCCAACTGTATCAATAAAATTTGTATATGAAAACATAAATATAGTGCTTCCCGATTTAGCTAAAACTCTAGAGGGTCCAAAAAAATCCATGCGAACAAACTCTAGTGGTTGAGAAGTTGAAGCTTCTATCTATGATTTGAAATATATTTTGTACCATTCCCCTTTTTGAAATGAATTATATACTTTATCATTTGGAAATTATAGGTTAAGAAGATCATTGACTAACCCATTCCAATATTTCTTTCTAAGTGAATGAATGATGCAGTGGCCAAGTCTGCTATGCTAGAGCCAAGTCTCTTTGTGAAAGTCACTTAAACATGAAATGATTTTAGAAAACAAGGAATCTAAATTAACTGCATATACATTTTCATTTCACAAAGTACTGAAGATTAACACCTTTTTAGAATTAATAAATTTATAGTCATTAATTTCAAACATAACATGGAAACCATAATCACATAGCTCTTTAATGCTAAGAATATTATACTTTAATCCATCATAAACTTTAATTAGATTCTTGAATCTTGAGTAGTCCCTAGTCACGTGTCTATAGAAGCCAATATCAAGTTATCAGAAGTTCTTACTGGAAATTTTCAATATAGTTTCCATCAAAATATATTTAAACAAAAAAGGGTCCTAGTACCCATATTTTTCTAGGTGCATTGATATTAGTAATAAGGGATTCTGGTATCCATAAATTTTTAACAGGTTTCTTGTCAGATGATCTAATAATTTTATAAATAAAATCATTTTTAGGTCCATAAGAATATTATGTATTCAAAGAACTAATATAACTAGAACTAAAAATAAATTTAGTCTTATTGATATTTCTCTGTCTAGGTTGGTATTCAATTCCTATGGTATATATTGGTGTAGTTTTATTACCATGAATCTGTGTTAATATATTTCATGCATTTTGGAATTTCCTTAGATCCTTTTTAAATTTTCAGGGGAAAATTTTAGCTCAATATTCTCTATTATTAATTGATTATTTGTATCCTTTTCTATACTCAAATATTCTCTCAGGTGAGAAGATAAGATATGATGTCTTTTTAAATTTTTATATTTATCTTTAAGTTCATTTAATGTGTCCTCCAACATATTTCAACATTCAATAATTTCATCATTGGACATATTTTATTTGATATTTTAATTTTTAGAAAGGCTGTAATTATGAATATGAGAAGAATAAAAAATATTAGATACCTCTGAAGTGTTTTTCATAAAACAAATATTGGCTCCATCATCACCGTACTATCTAGTTGAGTCTAAATCACTTGAAATATATTCTTAATTTCTTCAAGTTTCTTTGATATCCTTATTATACCTCATCGCTATCCTCAAACTTTTTATTAGACATTAATTTTTGATATACTGCTTTGATCTGACCATTTCTTATGCATTCATATCACATTATCTCATTTTTAGAATCATCATTTTCCCTTATTTTCCCCAATTACCTCTATTTTAATACTTATATTTTTAGTTTGGATTCTAGAAGAATTTATTAATTTTATAAAATTTATTGAATATTCTAGATAAATGAGAAATTTATCCATCACTTTCAAAATATGATTCTCTATCATATGAGCTATCTTCTTTAATCTTCTATTTCTGATTTAGGTCGGAAGTCTTGAAGGTTGTTGGATTCCTCATTAGCTGATATTATTCTTATTTATTAACATTATGTTACACTAAATACATAATTATATTTAATATATGATATTAAATAGGGAACTTACATATATCAGATGAATCTAAGATTGAAACTGAAGTTCCTCTCTATATGGCTGGTAAATATCTTAGTAGGCACATCACTTGTTCTTTTTTAGTGATTTATTCCCCGAGTGAATGTATAATGTTCAAAATATCATTGAACCTAAGGTACATCTAGAAAATTGGTTCCTCATGTTTGATTTAAATGGTATCATATTTTATATTATAATACTTCAAACACATTTCAGTGACATTTGAAGCTCCTTCACAAGAAACACAAATGTATCTGAAATCTAAAATATAGCATTACATAAAGATATTCTATTAAAATATTCATCTACTAATTCATATTATAATGAATTCATATCATTACATTTATTGTTATATGTTTCTTTATTAGGATCACTAATTTAATCTCTAGCTATTTTGGGTAGTTCATATTTATCCTCAATGACAATCCAAATTTCAAGATGCATACTTTAAATAAAAATTTTCATTTTGATCATCTATTGAACATAACCGATACCCTTAAAATATGAATGTTAACTAGTAGTATTTCCATCTTTTCTATTGTTATCCTTAAATAATTATATTTAGAAATAATAGAATTTTATGATCTTTAAATAAATCTATACCACTGTTAAAAAGATGTTTTAAAATACTATGATACCAAATGTTAGTCGAAGTGAGTAAATCATGAGGGTGGGGGGTGAATTGAGTTCCCAATAAAATTCCTACTTAAGAAAAATTTAAAAATTATATCCCTTAGTTTAATAAAAACACACAGTTAATCAAAATATTAGAAATATATAATTTTATTTTTCAAATATCTTCTCAAAGGGGGATCAATGCTCAGTTAAAATAACATTTTGAGTCACTTTAACTTTTGAAACTAAATTACTTAATCAATGTCTCTATATAGAATAAATTTTAATATTGACTATCAGAGTAACTTTTTTGTATAGGATTTAAATCAAATATAGTATTGAGATTCAAAATAAAGAATGAAAACTAACAAAAAACATAGGAATTAAAACCAGCGTTTCGTTATCAGTCCAGGAATTAATTTTACCCCATTTTTAATCATCTTCTACCAAGTAGTTTATTAAACAGTAGACTTGATCCACAACGTCGATCATCATTTATAGACGATATAACACAAGGCTATCCAGGATCAGATCCTCTTCCATTATTATACATAGGATAAAAAAAATAATGGTCACTGACAACCTCTTCTATAGTTGTAGTGTGTATAAAGATAAATAAATTTGAGATAATGTGTTGAGTAATATTCAGTTAATTACATGAGAGAATGCTTTAATGATAATAGATTAAAAGTAATCACATCTCAAATATAAATCATAAATAGAAAGATTAAATGACTATAGATGGAAAAAATTGATTTTACTCAATCTTAATAGATTCAGATGTTCCGAATTCATTGAATATGTCTTTGAAAGGATGTAGAACATGGTCCAAAATATTTACAAGAAAAGAAATTATTCTGATGTTCTAAGAAACTCTTCGGTTTGAAGTATGTAGATGTGTATAATCATTCCACATAAAATTTTATTAGATATTATTCATTATTCAGCATTTGAAGGTGTATATTAACTATACATGCAACAATGATGTTGGATAATATTGAAAATGAGATATTCATATCGATTTTATATTTCTCCAGGTATGATTATCTGCTATAGAATAATGTTAAAATAACTTTAATACTTGTATTTATAAAAAAAATAGGATATTTTGAATTTTCCTTTAATAAATACATAGAGTTGTTTAAGAATGATGATTATAAAATCCATGTTTAGATGGATTTATTTAATTACTCAAGTATTATTTTGGAGGAATTAAATATGAATAAGAGTCTAGATAAAAATGGTATCATTTTGGTGGTAGATATTTGAATGGTATATCTATTATGAAGATAGATGCTCACTGGTGGTAGATGAGTTCTTTTAGTATCTCATCATGGAGCTATTATCAGTGAATGGTAGCATATACTGGTAGTAGATTAGTTTACTGGTAGATAATTTTTTATATTAGATTTTCTAATAGTTGATATATTTGACGGTAGATCTCTTTAGCCCTAAACCTCTTTAATATTAGATCTATTCCACAATATATCTCTTTAGAATTAAATCTTCTCATTGGTATATGCTACATCATGTTACTGTTTTTAGGTACTCCTAACGACACATTTAATTACTCTTTGGTTGGATCTCATTTATGGGTGCTTCATGTGAAAATTTTGAAATTTTTAGAACTTAATGGGTTGTGCACAGTTGGGACATAGTTTGACCAAATTGTGTTCCCATCTAGTGAAAAACATGAAAACCTAGGTTGTGGGGGTTTTCACTTTAAGAAAATGGTTGAAAATTAGTGCAACCACCATGGAGAAACCACGCACCCCCTAGGAGGGGTACATGGTTAGGGCACACAATTTTGGAAACTATGATGCCCCTCTAGGAAACCTTTCACGTGGAAATTTTTATTTCAAATAATTTATTTTAAAACCCCCAAACCACCATTTTATGTTCCAAAAAATAAATTTAGACCCTAACCAGATTTATTTTTCATTGGAGGCTCCCTAGAAGTGATTTTCTCTCCTCCAAACCTTTTCCAAAGAGGTTTGAATCTAGGAAATCATCATTTGGTATCTCCCTGATAATATTTCTTATCTCGTTCATTCTATCCTTCTGTCTCTAAATCTCTTCCTTAGTGTTTTTATGTCAAATTATTATAAGTGGATATAAACCCCTTTATTTTGGATCTGAAATTTGGGTTTTATTTCTTGATCCCCATCACCAACATTCTTTTTTGGAGAATCCCATTTTGATTGTTGTGATACGAGATCCGATGATCCCAAGTTTGGTGATTTTGTTTATGATTGGATAATTAATTTATCATTGAATTGATTGATTTAAATTTATTTTATTTTAATTGTATTACAACATACCAATTTGCTATTAATTGGTATTTGAGTTGAAATGGAATGGATTTTGGGGGAAAACCCTCAAATCTAATGAATTTGGGTGTGTTTTTTATTTTATGGAATTGTGAAACTGATTTGGAAAAATTGATTTTGAAATTAGAATTTGATAAAAATGGATTTAAATATATTTATATGAACCTTGGGTTAGTTTTATCTTGAAAACGAAATTAATTTATTAAAAACCTATATTTTGGTTTTTGATGAGAAATTGTCATATTGAAATGAAAAATGTGGAAATTTTATTTTGGATATTTTTTAAATAATTTACCCATTATTGTTTTTGATTTGAGCACATGCATGCCTAGGTATTTAGTGTGTTATTTTTTATATACACACTATAATGGAATTACCCTATTAAAGTATTAACGATTTAAAACTCTAAGAAAAATTTACCTTGATAGATGATATACTAAATAAAATGTTGATTTTTCCTATCTAACCAGTATCTAGGAGATTTTTGTGCACATTTCCATTATCATTTTATAAGAGTGTGGGGATCCTATAACCTAGAACTATAAAACCTCTTAGCAGAAGACCATGTTTATTTTTATTGAATTATTGTGATGTACATGTATGGAATTTTTTATAAAACTATTTTGTATATGTCTTTTGAATTGATATAAAATGGTTTATATAAAATTTTTATTAATCCGTTAATTTGAAATTTTTTCATAAATTGAAATGAAAAGAATGTTTTTTGTATATGAAACTACACTTCCATGCTTATTTAATTTAAAACTGAAATCATTATTTGTTTAATTATTGTGGAATATTATTACAGAATTCACGGTGAGCCCCTACTAGTATTTATGATAACTCCATAAATTTTCATGTGGGAATTTGTATATTTTATTCTATGAGGTTCGAACAAGGGGAAAGAACCAAATGAATATGGTGGTTGTTGATATTTTGGTCTTAGTGAGCTGTGTCTATTGGGAATTGGGTTTTTTAACTTGTATTTTTTTTTGTATTTTATTGATGTATTGTTTGGATTTTTTATACCTATTTGACTTTTGGTACTGTTATCCATAGGGAGTTTAATTTTACCATTTTGACATGTATCTATTTCTTCTTCTATATTTATGGGAAAAAACATTCCCAACATATTTTGTGTGATGAAAGGTGATAGTTTCCAACCCTTGGGGATTGATAATTCCCTTTGGGCTATGTCAGGATTTACATAGGTGTTAGGGTACCAGAGTATTTGGTCTGGTTTGTGACAAAGTGGCATCAATTCCCTAGGTTGAGATTATTTATTCGATGTGACCACACAATTGTGAAATATTTTTGGGAATTAAGAGGTATTTGTGAGGGATTGACAAGATATATCTATTTGAAATGAACATTAAGTCACAAAGGGTTGTTTGGGAAATACATATTGAGGATTAGTTATAGTGTTTTCCCTGATTTTGATTAGGGTAGTTGAAATCCAAATCTTGGTTGTCAATCTGATGGGATTAATTTACATGGTTGCTCTTATTTTAGTGTTAATTTGAGTAATATTATAATGTCTTTATGTTGTATGATGATGTTTTATGACATCAAACCTCCAAGAAGATGTGAATATTGGATCCATGAGGAAGAAACCGAAAAACCACAATGAGAAATCCTCCATGGACTAGAATCTTGTTAAGGATATAATGTTTGATGTCTAATCTTTGGTAAAAAACCACCACCCATTCCTATTTAGGATCTAGCTGTGGAACCTACAAGGGATGTTCTCCATTATCATTATTAGATGTTACTTCACTATTAGACACCAAAATTACAAGGATTAAATGATATTCAGGATTATAATGAATGGTTGAGAAACATTGAAATGTTGTTTGAGTTCCTAGAGACACTCGATGAAATCAAGGTGAAATGTGAGACCTTCAAGATAGAGGGACCTAGTTGGAGATGGTGGGACATGATAGTGATAAGGAATAAGCATAAGGTCCTTGAGTGTAAATACTTTAATTCTATTTTAAATTAATAGTTCCATCTATAGTATATAGGGTAGTCTAAGTCTATTGATCTTTTCAAACATGATGAAGCTTACAAGACTGTGAAAAAAATACAAATTGCCTTGATGAGTTTGTGCAGTTTTCTCCTAAGATTGTATCAAATGAGAAGATTAAGACACATAATTTCAAGATGGTACTTCTATACGATATTATTTCTTGGGTTTTCTCACTAAATATTCCTTTTTATACTGATGTGCTATATAGATCATTGGTGGTCAAGATGGGTATGGCTAGTAATACAGGGTGGAAAAGATTTTATTTTTTTACCCAGTGGGAGTTATGTGAGTTCATTTAATGGAATTATAAAGTATGATAAGTCACACAGTGGGTCTAGATAACATTTTTCTTCTAGTCCTCCGATAGTGCCTAGAAGAGGCATTTTGATTTGATACAAGTGTGGCTAGCCTTGTCACTCAATACAGGGTTATACTGAGGCACCCATGGTATGTTGTTCCTACAGAGGCTCAGGTGGCTTTAATAAATTTTACCATTTCTATTCTAGTCCACATACTAGAACATGATCACACTAAATCAGAAGCTGACATTTTCAGTGGTTAATGAAACCACTGTTATATTTTTCATAAATAATTTAGCTACAATTTATTAAAAACCACTGTTAAATATTTTAATGTTTTCACAAAGTTGAAAATTCTCTCCCAACCCCTCGTACACTTCACCCCCAATCCCCAATGCACTGAAGCTCTATAGTGCCTCGTCGCCAATCTTGTCCCTCGCTGTTGATCTCGACGCTCAGCACCCATCGCCACCATTCTGACGCTCTCCGACCCCTTCGACGCTTCACCCCGACCCCCAGTCCCCTAACACTTCACCACCGACCCTCCTGAATCCTCAAAACCCTACCTGACCCCCTGAAGCATCACCGCCAATCCTGACCATGGGTGTGGTCATCTTTGAAGGAGATGATTTTCATGGTGTTTCAGATTAGTTTATACTTCTTTGTGGTAGGTTTTACTATGAAATAGTATCATTTTACAATAATAAGTATGCATTTACTTTCTAAATTCATTTTTATGAAATTAGAAATATTTTTGATATACAAATGGTTTTTTGAAAATATTTCTTGGTGTTTTGAGGTTGGTATAAATGGGTTTTCACATGAATACCAATTTTACATTTTTTAAATGGAATGTTTTATTATGCTAAAATTATTATGAAATCCCTTATTTACTTTTGAAATGGTTATCATGTTTATAAATGGTTTTTGAACCGATTAGGGTTTTTAATGTGTGAAAACAAGGTTTTAAATTGAATTTAATTTGGTATAGAGTTGTTAACCTCAATTTTTTTTAAATGGTTTGTTTTAATGTATTTAAAATTGGCATTTTAATTGTGTACGTGATTAAAACCTTCTAAAATTTCTTGTTGTCTTTTTTAAATGGTTTCAGGGATGTCATTGTCCCTTTTTCTTGTTTTGACATTCAATGAGAAAGAAATTTATTAATGTGTAGCTTTGAAATATTTTAAATGAAATGGTTGAATTTTTTAGACCTATTAAAACGTTTTATGTTGTGTTTATGTGATTTTTGAGGGAAATGACGGTCATTGTCCATGATTTTTTTTCAAAGAAAAGAGCCCTTATTTAAGGTTGACATTGAAATTTTTTAAATGGTTTTCTGTTTTCCATCATTTTCTATATTCTATTTGGTAATTATTTTATGAAAAATGAAAATTTTCTTTTATTCCAAGAAATATTTTGGTGTCAATGTACTATTTAGAACATTGTTTTTAAATGGTTCATGTGGAAGGAAACCCTTGATTTCCCCTTTCCCGTTTACCACTTGTGTGGGTTTGGGATAAATATATGACTCTTGTTTCTCCCCATGTATGAGAATGTGATACTTATAACTTGAGTGTATGTTATGTATATATTGGGTACTACATGATTGGGTGTTAGGGTTGAGTGTAGTTATGGTTATTCCTCATGTGTAAAACTTGTATCATTTTCACAATGCCTGAGTTCCACTATTGGTCATGGGAAACCAGGTACTAATTAGCTGGCTTAAGTTATTTCTCTAGTTGGTTCACATGCAGCTAGCTACAAACCAGTCACTAGAGGAACAAGGTCTAGGTGGGGGTTTTCATCATGAGGATTGTGTGGGTAATTTGGTTTCCAGTTATATATGTAGCATAACCCTATAGATAGATAATTCAAGTGGTTATACCCATATATGAATAACTTCTTATCCCATCAGTATTTCCAGGGTACATCCTAAGACACATTTAATAATATGGTTATTTAGTGATTTAAGGGAATTTTATCTAGTTCTATATTATATAATTTCCCCTCTTTTCATAATTAAGGAATATTTATTGTTTATATTGTATTATATGGTTACTTAGTGATTTAGGGGGAGGGGTTATCTAGTGATATTTTTTATCATTTCCACTAATTTCTTCATTACGTAATATCTCCTATTTATATTTTATTTTTATATTCCTTATGTAACTGTTTTTCTTACCCTTACAGGAAATTTATATTTTCTGTGTTACCTTTATATATGCACCTTTTCACCCATACACATGCTTTTTATTCTTGGTTTTATCCTTAAATAAGCTCTAATTACATTTAGACAAGTTTTTATTACCTTTAAAAAAGTTGTTCTTAACTTTATACAAGTTGTTCTTACGTTTACACAAGGTTTTCTTTCTATTACACAAGTGTTAAGATACCCTTAAGCAGCATGAAAAAATGTAAGTTACCCTTGTGTAGTGATCTAGATACCAGTAAATAGTGTATGGAATTTATGTTTTTCCTTTACACATGATTTATAAAATGGATATTAACCTTATGTAACTTATGAGTGCCTTTGTACAGATTTTTAGTTACCTTTCCATAAACTGTTAAAGTAAAAGCTTAACATTGCACAACATTACTAGTCACCCTTATGAAATTTTTATAATTTGTTCTTACCCGTACATAGAATTATAATTTACCTATATACAACATGTGAAAAATTCATCATATATTTATGTGATCTATATATTTTAAAGGTTACCTTTACGTAGATTATAAAAAATATGTGTCACCCTTTTGCATCCTATGAAAAAATTATTTTACCCTTAGGTGGTCTATATAGGTATAAATGTTCCCTATTATGTTAAATTAGTAGTTTATCTCATGAGTTTGACTAGTAGAAAGCCTATGTCAATATACAACGAATCCAAGAATTAAATATATTGGGTATTTTTGAATTTGTGTGTGATACTTTAAACAATATTATCTTCCTATTTTAATATCTAACTTTTGGCTTTTAAATATATGAAGAAGAATTAGGAAACACCAATGTGTAATATATTCAATGGATTTCTAGAGAATGTTATCCATTTTTGTTTTGTTTATAAATTGAATCTAAGGAAAGAAGTTGATAAAGAATAAGAAAGGAATTTATAACTCCATAGATTCATTATACTGATTTGTTGAGGCATTTCTAGTTGCCAATATTTCTTTATTCTATATCAATTAAAGAAGGGTTGAAGTTCACTACTCTAAACCAGTTTCTTCCTCGAGATATTCTAATATTCCACGTATTTTTATTACTTTTTCAGAAGTGTCAGTAATTCTTATTTCGCTTATGGTTATATGTACATTTAAAAGGTAGATTATGGTTATTTAACATATTCATATTTTTTTTCAAGTAGTATATATGAATATATTTTCCTATTTAGTAATATTTATGTGTTTGATTTTTTTAATAATTTTTAGGAACATTGTGATATATATGGATAAAAGCTATATCACATTTCCAAGGAGCACACCTCAGTATGTTAATGGTTTAGATGAGTTTTTAGATTTTTCAATTTCCTATTGATCTGTTGATGGGAGAATAATATATCCATGTCCAAAATCTAAATTTATAAGATTTTTTAAGAGAGATGAAGTTTATGAACACTTGATATTGAAGTTATTACTTGCTCAATATTTGTGTTGGATTTGGCACAGAGAATTGAACATTATAGAAAGCTTGAGTAAAGATGACAATCCACAAATTGTGCTCCCATATTCGTCAAAAATGGAAAATGAAATAAAAACCTTATGAATGATGCATTAGGCATTGCAAGACACTAATATCAAGATCAAAACATATGTGAACAACTAGTTGAGGGTGAAACAAATAACAATGTAACAAGTGATTTTTTAGACTGTAGGATAACCAGATCAAGATTTTAACATATCATTGAATCATCATCTTGATTATGTGGAGAATAATGTAAGAGAAAACTTCACTGAGTAGATAGATACATTTAATATTTTATTTGATGATGTAAATCAAGAGTTTTATAGTTGTATGTTTAAAATATTCAAAACTTTCTTTTCTGCTACAGTTGTACCATATCAAATGCCTATGTGGAATTAAAAATAAGGTGATGTACATGATATTGGAATTTTTTCATGATGTATTTCTTAAAGAAAATATCCCTGAGTCTTTTTATGATATGAAAATGTTTTTAACAAGTTCTTTATGAATTATAAAAAATACATGCATGTCCGAATGATTGTATGCTTTATTGGAGAGAGGATTCAAGCAGACAAGATTGAAAAAAATGTTCTTCATATGGATGGAAGTCTATGGGTGATATTGGAAGTCTGAATAAACTTACTACCATGAATAATAATAAAAGGAAGACACCTATAAAGGTTTTACATTACTTTCCTTTAAAGCCTCGATTGTAAAGATTATTCTTGTCATATACAACCGCCGAACACATGAAGTGTCATTCTGATGAAAATAACAGTGATGGGTTAATTTAACATCCATGATATTCAAAATCATGGAATACATATGGTTCATTACATATGGATTTCTTATTGGATATTAGGAATATTCGATTGGGATTGGATGCCTATGGATTTAACCCATTTGGGATATTGAGTACCAGTTATTGCATTTGGATGGTTGTTTTGATCCCTAACAGTCTGCCTCTATGGATGTGTATGAAAAAAAATGTCTTTTATCATTTCAAGGATTATTACTACAAAAAAATTATATAGAAATGATATTGATGTATATTTACTTCCTTAAATTAATGAATTACAGGTGTTATGGGGAAACTGTGTTGAGAAATTTGATGCATCTTCTAGAAAAATTTTAAAAATGCAAGTTGCTTTAATGTGGACCATTAGTGACTTTCCTGGACATGAGAATTTATCTGGTTGGAACGTTTACACATTTTTTTGGCTTTTTTATATTTTTAAATTTTATTTTGAGCCTGAATGACTACCTCATAGTAGAAAATAGTGATTATTGTGTCATTGAAAATTTCTGGAGGCATCACTTGGATTTCAGCTGAACAAGTCAAATTTCAATGGTTTCATTGATCGTAGACCACCTCCAAAGTTTTTAACAAGTTATGAAATATTGGAACAACTTGGAAATTTTGAAACAGAATTTGGTAAGGCGCATCATTTGAATGATAGTGGGAAACAAGTCGGAAATGCATTATCAAGTGAAATCAGAATGCAACAATGGAAGAAAAAATGTATATTCTTCAAAATTTCGTATTGGGAATTTAATTTGTTGTGGAATAATCATGATGTGATGAATATTAAGAATATTTTTTGTGAAAATTTGATAATCAAATTTCTTAATGAGCATTGAAAGTCAAAGGATCATCTCAATTCTTGTAATGAATTACAAGAAATGAATATAAAGCATGATCTCTAGACAGATGAGAATAAAAGGTCTGCTCTGAAAGTTTTTTCATTGAAAAATAGGGATAAGGATATATTACTTAGAATTGTAAAACATGTGAAGGTATCTTATGGGTATTCAAGTAATATATAGAGGTTTTTTGACTTAAATCATTTTACATTACATGGATTGAAAGTCATGATTCACATATTTTGTTACAATAGTTACTTCCATTGGCATTGCGTACGTTATTATGCGAATATTTTACTATTGTTCTACTCCAATTCTACATATTTTTTAGAAAACTATGTGTTAAAACTCTACATCCATTTCAACTTGACAAACTTAATGAGGGATTTTTATTGAAACTTTGTGTAATAGATATGATCTTCTCTCCATCGTTTTTACTGGCATGACGCATTTAACAATGCATTTGGTTATGGAAGCTAAATTAGGAGGACTCATACATTATTGATGGATATATCCAATTTATAGGTCTTTTATTTGAATTTTTTTAATTTCAATAAACAATTTTTTTCACTTCCTTAAATACATAATTATTATTTTTTATTTTATCTCATAGATATATTGGGAATTTGAAATCTTACATAAAAAATAAATCTCAACCTTAAGGATCTATTTCTAAAGGATATTTGGAAGAGGAGTGTATTAACTTTTGTTCTAGATACTTGGATGATATTGAGACAATATTAAATGGAGTTAGATGTGTTGAAAATGCATCTCCTCGATCTTAATTACATGGGAAATAAAAAATCTTTCCTACTATTGGACGATCATTTGGATAGATCTCAAATGTTACACTAATAAAAATGGAATTGTTACAGGGACATTGATATGTGCTACTAAATAGTTAAATTAGAGATTCATTTATTAAAGAGTTGAGGATACAAAAAAAGAGACAAATAAGAGGAAGAACATGAAATGAGAAATATATTACAAAGGCTGTTAATAAAGAGATTTTAGAATGGTTTGGACAACATGTAAGTTTATAAATATTATAATCAATACAGATATTAGGTTGAAACATATTGTTTATAAATATAATAATGTATATTACTTTTTTCGGATCATGAATATTGATACTCGAGCAGAGTTGTCAAAAGATTTGCTGTTTCTTGCTCGAGGTCCTCTAAAACAAGCTAGAAAGTTTGACACTTATAACAGGAATGGATTTAGATTTCATATAGTCGATTGGGATGAGGGTTTGAAAACCTATAATAGTGGAATATTTACATTTGATGAAGAGGAATAATTTGAAGGGTTGATTGATATTACCGAATTAAACTAACATGGGATTTTTTCAGTTGTTTTATTCAAATGTAATTGTGTGGATATTATTAGGAGTGTTAAAAGATATTCCTTGCAATTTACTTCTGCGAACTTCTATCATTTTATGGATGTTGGTGACCATGAACTACATGATGCATATGTCCTATAATCATAAGAAGAAATGGTATATTATGTGAAATATGTTGTGGATGATGGGTTGAGTGTAGTTTCTCATGTAAAACAAAGATAATTGTATGATATGTGTGATGAAGTGGAATATTTGACCTCTGACATTGATTCCCATCAATAGAAAGAAGAAGACTTATTTGTCCATTATGATATTAAAAATATTATTCTTGAAAGGGTGGGTGAAGTGGATGAAGTAATGGACTAGGGAAATGACATGATTTAAGGGGAAAATGATTGTATGCACAGTTATCCATTAATTTATCAACCAATTATGTCGTTTGTACAGTCATTAATTATCATTGTTATTTATATTTTTTTTGTTAGTACCATGCATCTATTATCATTTCTAATTTTTTATGCATGTTTTAATGAAATATATGTTATGAACTTAATTTTATTTCATTAAATTATAGGAATGCCAAGGCGGAAGAGTTATACTATTCCATCGACCACACCAATAGACAATGATCCATCTATATCTCTCCTTACAGCATCTGAGACACCATCTGTTTACCCCCTACACCATCTCTCTCACCCCCATTTCAGCATCCCATCAGCTCAGTAGATTCCTTACCATTCCGCATCCTCAATAGTGAGAGAGATGGGATCCACTCCTAGTTATTCATAGGGATATTGGAGGGCGACGGTTATAGGTAAATATTTTAATATGAATATATTTATTGAACTTTTTTATACTATTAGATGTTTTTTATAAAAAACGAAAAAAATTTACTATAGAGAAAAATATGAAAAGTTCAGATATATGGAATATGATCAGAGCAAAGATATGTATCTTATTTGAATCCTATGAGGTCCCTATAGATGAGGTCGTGGGATTACTTGGCCAGCTGGTGGTGAAGCTGGTTTCCCTCCACTTTACATATTATGATTCTAGGAATGTGCCTTTAT
The DNA here is from genome assembly GCA_963277665.1 of Viscum album. NCBI lineage: Eukaryota > Viridiplantae > Streptophyta > Magnoliopsida > Santalales > Viscaceae > Viscum > Viscum album. The sequence continues at coordinate 936,333,541 of OY728161.1, forward strand.
TATGGCAAAATGATGTGTTTGATTCAAAAATAAAGGTACTTTTAATACATTATGGTGTAATTGAATTTCAATATGTTATTAAATGAAAATATTTTCAAAATTAATTTATGTGAATAGATGTTTTTTCACTGAGATGTTCAGATATAATTTTTTCTATGAAAAAAACAATTCAGGAATAGGGGGCTCAAGTATATGCTTTATAGAAAGTGTTAGTTGAATAATATTAGAAGACGACCAGATCTATACCTAGTGGTATTCCATCCATGACTAATGGTGAGAAGATAAATCACACAAATTAAAAATCATTTAGTTTTCAAACATTTGTTGGATTTAAGTTTAAATATAAATATAAAACTTTATTAAAATTTCAATATACTTGTCTTACAGGTGCCGGTAGTAGGTGGTAGATATAGAGGTGGAGATGGAGAGGGTGAGGATTATTTTTAAATATCAGATAGTGATTAGTGGTCTCTTTGATATTTTGGACAAATATGCAAATAAGGGATTTGTTCACGTATAATGTGTGACATAGAGTATTCACCTAACAGTTTCTTGACCTAACATTTTCATTTTTTTAAAAGGTTGGGGCCGAAGCCTCATTTTTATTATTAAATCAAAGAAAAGACCTCTTTTTAACTGGGTAGAGGGAAACCCATTACATAGTCCGAAGGCCCAGTGGGCTTGTAGCCCATTACATAGCCCGTAGGCCCAAATTCTAAGACCAATTCACATTCTGTGAATAGTAACCTGCTGTTACAGTACCTCACAGTATCGCCGCCGCTACAGTGCCCTACCGCCGCTACAGTACCCTGTCGCCGCTGCTACATTACTGCTACAGTACCTGCACCCCATGGGTTTTGAACCCCCATTTTCCATGTAGTATTACGGGGTTCTTACCACTAAGCCAAACCCCAATTAAAATTGACCTAACATTTTCATGATCACCCTATAATTTATTTTATTTATTTATTTATTTATATCTTTATTTTTATATGTGATAACCATAGTGGGAGATCTTCATTTTATTATTGTTTTTCTTCTGCATTTCATTTTATAATTGGATTAGAATTTTTATTGTCATTTTGTACATGATTGTTTTGATCTGATACATGATACATGTCTATTTTTTACAAGTTAAAAACATTAAATATGTAGCATTTCAACCCCATGGTACCTCTTTATAATCCGTTAACCACTCAACCTCCTCAGTTGTTTGTAGTGGTGCACTTGATGTCTTATGGAAAACTAAGTAAGGGAAATAGTCGAGTAGACTATGGACTAGGACATTACAAATTGGTATCATGGAATTTATATTTTTTACCATTTTGGATTTTTTATCCAATATATAGGAATGTTTTGGAGTATATGGTGGATATTAGACTGGTTTATCAAAAATATCTATTATTTTGAGAATTATGAGTTACCAAGGTTTATTATTGTTGTTTTGGTGTACATCATTATTGTTGCATATTATTTAAACCTTGGGTTAATCACAAGGATGTTTTTGGTTCTTTATTAATTATGTGTTTTGTATCTTGTTCCATTATCTAGAGGTGTTTCATTGGATTTTACACTTTTACAATAGTGGAAATAGAAATTTAATGAATCATATCTAGAATGTATGGTTCACATTACACATAGGGTTTCAATTGACCGATTTTACTAATGGGTGAGGAGTAGTTATTTAATGTTTCTACAACTCCTTATACTATAATTCATAATCCCATAACTTGGTGGGATTCTGATCAATTGAGATTGGATGTATGTGGATTTTTTTATAATATAAACTCATGTGTATAAATTGTGACATTCTTAGTGATGAGGATGCTGAAACTGTCCTCATGCACAAGATGTTGAATGACTATGGAGTGTTAACATAGAATTAGATGCCTATAGATGAACCCATAGTGTGTTTTTGTTATTAGGTTTGGTTATCTAAAGTGATAATAATAACCTATATGGTCTTTTACATATGACATGGAATAATCTTCTACTTATCTATACCATTTTTTGTATTTTCCTTCAATATGGATAATATATGGTGATTTACTTAGTTATGGTAGGATTTAATTGGTGAGAGATGATCCTTGAGATAGGGGGCCTGTTGGTGGATACTCATGTAGATGGTTTCCCTAGTTCGGGGTAGTGGTTGAAATGTGATGTCATCATATGTGATACCCTATTAGTGGGTTTTTGGAACATTGATGTTGTGGGTTAATAAGAGACTATATATGATATCACATGATTTATGACCCAAACATGACACCTAATTGGTACAGATAGTTGATAGACATAGATGCCCTTAGTTTAGACAAAGAAACTAATGGGTCAGCGGTTGGTATGTTCAAGATTAACCCATGAGAGGTGATCGAGTTATAGTGGTAGGTGCCTTAGATGGTTGAGATACTATGGTTGAGATTATTGTACTATATGTTATCTACAAATTGGTTTTGTATGAAACATTTTTAGATGGTTGAATACTAAATAGTATTAGATTATTCTATTATATGTTCTCTACGCATAGTTTTTTTCCAGTGTATTGGTTCTTGGGATACAGATTGTGTAGCCTCAAATCCATATTTAGCAGTGGGTTTAAACCACTACTATAAAATGATATTTTTATACCAATGAAAGTTTTAACCACCTCTAGATAAATGTCCATTATAATTTAGTGGTAGTTTTGGTTCTTTCAGTGGTGGTTTTTGTTAAAAAATGTTAACTTTTTAGTGGTGGTAATAACCATAGAAAAATATATTTTATTTTCTTACAGGAAAACTACCTCTAACACCCTGACAACCGCCACTAAATATGTTTACTATGATCGGCAGTTATAACAACTTCAAAATACATTTGATTTTTTTATTGTAAAAAAATTGCTAAAACCATGATAACTACCGCTTAATATGTTCACTATGACACTTACCATAAACCGCCACTAAATTGAATAAATCTCTGCAAATTGGATAACAAAACCCAATTTAGCAGTGGGCTTATGAAACCATCATAGATACATATGGTGGTGGTTTAAATTGAATTTATATAAAAAACTGCCACTATAACATGATTTTCTTATAGTATTATCAACATCTAAAAGTACTATAGTGTAATTAGATGATTCATGAACAAATAGGTTACATCCAAAGTCATCCATAATAATGTTTATTCATGTATTGGTAGAGTATCTATGGGAATCTCATTCATTCATTTATACCTATGTTGTGAATCTTTATAATCTTTATTCAATAATGATATTGGACAGTGGTGAATCTCATTCGTTCATTTATACCTATGTTGTGAATATTTATAATCTTTATAGAGATATTTTATCTTATGGGATGGATATTATTATGCCCCTCAGAATGAAGAGAGATTAGGGTCTTCATTGTTCTACTTCTGTCTTGTCTTTAACAAAGATTTGTCTTTATTTGGAATTTCTAATTCTAGAAATGAAACCTCTTGATGTAATTTTTAGGGAGGATTGGATATAATTGCTCAACCATAGGATCTTGGAGTCAGTTCATTATTTTATTATAGTTTCAAGTTTACAAGGAAACAAATCCTGAAGGACCGACCAGTTTATCCATATTGAAAAGTCAAATTACATACATGATACAAAAAATACATTAGAAAATAGAAAATAAAAACTTGATATATAAAATTACAATAAACCACATCCTTGATTGTTTATTCAATGATTTCTTATTCATAACATTTTGAAATGAAACATAATAATAGTGATCTCAAATTCTCAGTAAGGGTAGTTAAAATAGAAGAAATAACGAATTAGTGAGAATGAATCAACATGGAATGGTGATTAACTGAGAACACGTCCCATTCAAATAAAAATAAGGGAAAATCAATATGTCAATGTAAGAAACTAAAACACATGCCACTTAATCAATAAAATGAGAGCAAAATGTACACATAGATTTGTCAAAACAAAATCTAATGGATGAAAAATTACTAAATCTAAATAAAGGAAATGCATAATTTATGGATGTCATGTCTGAGGCACATTAAAACCTATACCATCAATACCATTCACTAGATGGTTAATAAAATATAAGGAAACATGTTTAATTTGGAATGCTTGTCATGTATTGAGAACCTATCGATGCATTGATGAGTTAATAATGTCCAGACTCCACAAGTCATTGACTGTCCAAAAGAGATCCTCATACCAAATAGTTGAAATAAATAATATGCCTTATAAAATATATTTATTGAATAAATAATATGTAATTAACAATATCTCTTCAAATAATCAAATAATTGTCAAAGTAGACACCGTATATAAAATGGTATACATTTTAGCTTATACTAAAATCCATTTTATGTGGATATATATATTCAGGTAAATTTATAATAAAAAATGATTACAATTAAGTTATTCTTTCAATATAAAGTTAACAATTATAAAAATAAATGAGATTTCAAAAATAACCATTAAGAATATTATTGGGGTGAATAATCTTTAAACATTCCAAAGTGTCTCATACCACTTTGAAACATTCAAATAATAATCCCATTGAATGTTTAAAATTAATTGAATCATAGAGTATCATGAGAAAAATTATATTGAAGATATTTTGGATAAAGGTTCAGAATATACATTAATTAAAAGTGATTTGGTGCATAAAAATAAATAAGTCTCAATGGAATGTAAATTGAGACAACATCCCTTACCTTAAACTTCCTTTTGTTGGGTGATCTTTATCCTTCTATATAGTGGTTTAGAATATGTTACTAACTTATAAACGTACCATAATATTCTTTACAAAAAATGGAATGTATAGAGGTATGTGATATAAAAAAATGGAATGTATAGAGGTATGTGTTATAAAATGGAATGTATAGAGGTATGATGTTATTGTATTTACACAAAATGGAATGTATAGAGGTATGATGTTATCGTATTTACACAAAATGGAATGTATAGAGGTATGTGTTAAAAAAAAACTAAGGAATCATAAATAAATTATAAATATCATAAATATCATATATAAATAAAGTTTTCATCATAATTACTAACATGAATGTGGTAATGGAAGAATGAACAATCATCTTTTCGTGAGGTGGTAGTTCACCATTCACATAAATAGCTTGTTCATTGCCCATTAGACGGGAGTGTGTGGAAGTATACAAAAAATATTATAACAACCTAGTATATTTATAATATTTGTGTTTTTATATAATCATGTAATTATAAAATTTTATTTAGTGTATAATGGAAATAAAACTAATCAGCTTGAGGATGTTTGTTACCTCTTATTTTGGTAACTCTATTTGGTTTGTACCAAAATAGATTATTTTGATTTCTTCCATACCAAGGGGAGAATTTTTGGTTTATGGGAGGGATGTTTAGGAGATATTTTTGAATATCTTGGTCGAGCCAAAGTGTGTTGACATGTGTGAGGAATTGTGTGGAGAGGATGAATTTTTATATTAGAGGCGGAGTGACACCAGTGTAATATTTTGAAAAAGGAATCCCATAAACATTTTTCACTTTGTAAGTGGATACAATAATGGAAACAATTTGATAAAATGGAGTATTGTGTCTAAATATTTCCATACAATTTCTCTTGGACAAGTCTCTTGTTCATTTGGGCCCTTAATATCGAGGTTTAGTCACTTATTAATTAAAATTTTACCTTAATCGTATTAATTAATTTTAATTTCTTTAACTAATATTTTTAAAAAAAAAACTAAGTTGTGTTTCTATACACAATAAATTTTTCTGAATAAAAATATGGTATAATTATTTCTAATTTTAAATCATAGAAGTTGTATAAATGAATTTAAATTTAATCTCGCAGATGGGAAGACAATGGTGATTTTTAAGGTAAAAATGTCCAAAAGCTTGCTATATTTTTAGAGTAAATATCAATGTGAAGTTGATTTAAGTGAAATAAATTGGATTAATTGATAAAAATATGATATAATTAAATTTTTAAACATAATTAATATATAATATAAACTTTTTAATAAATTACATGGAAAATTAGTTTTGAATTAAATTTCAGTATTTTCACTATTCATTAAAAAACGAATCTTCACAAAAAAATAAGAAAATCTGACCCTAAGCTAAATTTTCTGTTTTTATTCCAAATATTACGTTTATTTTGATAAATTAAATTTATAAAAAGGGAAAAAATATAATTTAAAATCTGTTCTTCATCTAAAGGCTGAAAACTACCATTATAAAAATATCATATTTTATCTATAATATTTGGTTTGTTCTCATCTTAATCCTATAGAATATGTTGGATGAATAAAAAAAATATTTTATTGAATAATATATATATATATATATCTCTCTCATTAATAAAACACACTAATTATAATTAATTTAATTTATTAGGGTAAAACAACTTTCTGAATATAAGAATAATAATATTTTCTTTTATATTCAATTGTTTTTAATATTAATTACAAATAAATTTTTAACCATTTAATTAATTTTATATTCTTGTAAACCATTTATTTTAATAAATTACTTACCCTTTTCATAACTACTAATCTAACGTCTAGTTTATATCTTATTATATTATATTATTTTTTTAACAATATATTATTATTCAGTGAATCTCGGTCATGCATATAATGTAAGCTTTCAAAGAAAGTTTCACTTCCATTTTACACAAGCTAGCATCATGTTTAAATAATTAACAAATAAATGATATATAAAATCTATTTAAAATTGTAAATATAATTTAAAGTATTAGGGTATTATATTCCTTTATGTTCTTGGTTTCATGTGTCATACATACTATTGAATATAAGGTTCTCACTTTAGAATTTTGGGGCCTTACATTGTCCCCACCATAAATAAATTTCTTACTCACAATTTAAAATTGATCTTAATAATATAGGTCTTGAAAACGAACTATTGTTTAAGGACTCAAATCATAAAATGGGTTGATATCACATCTTTCTTATAAGAGAGAAAGGAAAGTAAAATTGTTACGTAACTAGGTTCCCTAGTTGGATAACATAGGTGGGAAATGAAAACATGGATATATAAGAAAAAATTCCAAAAACAATGTTATGAGGGGTAGTTGTAGATAAAATGTTTAGATGAATGTTTTTGACAAAAAACCCAAAGATGTGAATAAAGGTCCTTGATATCATAAAAAATGATGATAATATGACAACATTTTTGTTTCAAATCCCTTTTTTCTGTAGTTTGGAAATTGTTTCAATCTATAATAATATAAGTAAAAATAAATTTATATAAACATAATATTTTCCTTTTATTATGACTTAAACAATTTATACTTTATCTCTTAGCACATGATGCATCATATGGTGAAGTAATACATTAACCTCTAAAATATCATCAAAGAATCAACTTAAATCATTTTATAAAACGTAAAAGTTTCCAAAAGATTATTATACAATATATTGGAGTGATGGTCACTAAATTTCCAAAAATTTACTTATCATTAGCCATTAATAAACATGAAGCATATCTAAATCGCCACATTACAAACATTTTGAATAACTTCATCTTGAATCCTCTTGAAATATCGTAATAAATCGAATCACCGTAAAACTTTATTGGAAACTTGAATTATTCCCCATTAATTATGTAAGACACATGTTTTGAGATATATTCCTTAAATCTGAAAGTGTTTTACACTCTATCAATGATAACATAGAACAGTTGTTGACAAGTCATTAATGAGTTCTAAGGTAATCGTCACTTCTACGAATCAATCATTTCTTCATCATTATCACAACATTAGGAATATATTTAGGGTTTTATTTCCCTCAGCCTTGTGTTTTACAAAATGATTAACTTTATAATGAATATTTTTTATAGTAATCATTGAGAATATGGCCTCAAATCCTTATGGAAAAAGTACTGCATCAGAATCCATATATACTTCATAAATCATATGATGGGGAAATTATAAATAATATAATCTTACAACGTATTTCTTATATCAATATACATAATGAAATTAATCATTCCACAATAATTGTGTTAATAACATATTCTTGACCTTGACGTATTTGCTTCTTCTGAGGTATATTATTTTGATTCTTAGGGAATTAATTTGCATAGTGCCTTATCTCCTTGTTTTTGTAGGACTGAATATCAGTGTTTTACTTCTTTCATTTTTATTCCTTTTCATAGTGATATTTTTCTCCCAACTTATAAATTACTCTCAATACTTTTATAATTTACTGGGGTGATTCTTTCTATAGTTATCATATGTGAGAAAATCCGTCATTCCGGTCTTCCATTTATTTCTAATTTTCCCCACATTTAACTTATTCTCTTACACCCCTTTGATTCCATAAGAGTTGGATAATTCTTTTTATGTCTCTATAGCACATAAAACTATTTCTTTGTACGGTGAAAAATTCTATAAAACCAGTACCCTTTAGAGATTTTTCATAATACCATCAAATTAGTGGTCAAACTTGCACTCTATGTTGCATATATATTGAGTAGAATATCTGGATGGCCTTGTAAATGTAGATTCATACTGTAACATCCCCAAATGATAAAGGGTTAAATGACTAAATGATATTACTCATGTCAACAAGGTGCACCTTCTTTTTCGGGAGCCTATCTGATTAGTGTTGAGTAAATAAGGTTTTACTTAGGACTTTTCCATTCTTTTTTGTTTTGAAAATCACAAACACCTTATCTTTAAGGAAAATTTCTTTTCAATGGAAAATTGCTTTTATAAGGAAAATTGCTTTTATAAGGAAAATTGCTTTTATAAGGAAAATTTATTTTGTAAGGAAAATCTCTTTTATAAGAAAAATCGCTTTTATAAGGAAAATTATTCTTATCATATTTTCATTATCTATATCCATATTTTTCTTAAGTATAAGAATCGGATTCATTTCTATATTCTAGGAATCGTTTAAAACTTTGATATGAAGCATTCTGTTTTAGGCTCCGAATTTTGGATGAGAACTAAAATGAAGTTCCACTCCGAATTCTGGATACGAACTCTAATAAAGTTCCACTCCGAATTCTGGATAGGAACTCTCATGAAGATGGTCACCAAAATCTAATGACAAATCCTGATTACGAATTCTCATTAAGAATTCTGAAGACTAACTGTCATTCCGAATTCTCATTCCGAATTCACCTATTAAACAGAATCTGATCATCTTTTCTTTATAAACTCTGAATTTATTTTGTATCCGAATATTATTTTTGGTTAAACTCCAAACTTTAATTTTTCCTACACTTTTATAATTTGTCTACTCTTTAATATTTTTGTTTACACTCTGAAACTTCACTCCGAACTTTTGAGTTAGACTTAAAACGATGTTGTACTTTCTGTTACACCTGTTTTGTTATAAAACGATGTTGTCTATTCCATTATAAACTAACCGTTGGTTAAGTGACACGTGTACAGGTCCTTCCAGTTTTTAAGGAAGATATGACCGTTGGAAAGGAGGTCGACCGAGCCTCTAAATAGGAGCTCATTTGGAAAAGTTCGATACAGATCTTCGATACTGATCTTTGACTCATGTGATTACATGCTTGAAGTGATTTCTAGAGATAGAGTCTCTTATTAACTCTCAAAGATTCGTGCGACTCCGAATGTTGGTGATTACATTCGAGGAATTCCGGGGATAGGAAGACAGAGGTGCCGACTACCTTAAAGTTCGAGGGCTTCCTTGCTAAGGAAGACAGAGGTTCCAACTACCTTGAAGTTGAGGGCTTGCGGGGATTGCAAGACAGAGATTCCGATCTTTTTATCGAGGTCTTACCCTGGTGTGGGTAAGACAGACTTGCTTGAAAGTATAAATCAAGGGACCTTTATCCAAGGTTGTTGGATACCCTTCTCTTTGGGTTAAAAGACTTATATCTTGTTACTTGTAGTTTTAATACCTGTTTGTTTCCGCTGCACATTGTATTGTAAGGAAAGTATAACTTTCTTATACTTCCCTACTTCTACTCTGTTTCATTTAGATCCTATACGCTTTAAGGTAGAATCTCATATTGTAATATTTAGTTAAGTTTCAATTTCCAGATCCATATTTCCGGAACCTAATTTCAGAATCTCTTTCCAGTTTTAAGCAAGTACATAGAACTTGAAGTTTATAAATTCATTCCTTATTCCTATTTTTCAATTGGTGTTAGAGGTGTTGTCAATTTTCTTAGTTTAACTTTGTTAAACTTGGATCTTTCCTTTGTTAAAGGAAATTTTTAAAGTGTACAATTCACCCCCCCTCTTGTATATTGAGCCTCTAAATCATTATTTCGATCCTACGATTAGAACTCCACAGTTAAGAGTGGCTTGGCCTGGAGTAGTAATCAGGATGGGTGACCTTCTGGGAAGTTTCCCAGGGTATGTGTAAGTGAGGATAAGTCACACTAGAAAGGACATGTGTTGGCCTGTGGGGCAGTCATTAGTCAGATGACCCGTTCAGGCACGTGGGTGGACCCTAGGGTGGGCCCCACATGTCTAAGGGGTAACTGGAGGTACCTGGTGGGCCAGAACCCGACAACCATGTTATGGCGGGGTGGTTGTGCTGTCACCATGACCTAGTTTTCACATTTGGTATCAAAGGAGGAACCCAGCCTTAAGTGCGGTGCCCTGCCAGGGTTGAGATGTAGGGCCCAAAACGAGGATGTTGTGATCTAAAGGGGGATGATTGTAATATCCCCAAATGATAAAGGGTTAAATGACTAAATGATATTACTCATGTCAACAAGGTGCACCTTCCTTTTCAGGAGCCTATCTGATTAGAACTCCATAGTTAAGTGTTCTTCTCCTGGAGTATGTGTAAGTGAGGAAAAATCACACTAGAAAGGACATGTGTTGGCCTGTGGGGCTGTAATTAGTCAGATGACCCGTTCAGGCATGTGGGTGAACCCTAGGGTGGGCCCCACATGTCTGCGGGGCAACTGGTGGTACCTGATGGGCCAAGACTTGACAACCATGTTAAGGCGGGGTGGTTGTGCTGTCACTAGGACCTAGTTGTCACATTCCTAATCGGGTCACCACCAAAACTGGCACCAAACCCAGCCCGTGACATGACCCAAAGGGCGTTCCCTATCCCCACGGGCTGGCATAAGTGCCCGAGTATCATTTATTTTTGGTGGTGACCAGATTCGAATCGTGACACATACTCCACAACACATAATTCTTCCTTTGTCTTTAAATTAAGGAACATTATCTTCATGTGGGATTTTTTTCTCACGAGGGAATTATTTATCAAAGAATATATTCTTATAAAATTTTCATTCGATGAGTTCTATTTCTTCTTCCTCAATATTATTCTCCAAAGGCCAGCACTGATCCACATCGGCATTCATAAAATATATTTCATGTGTATATTTTCCTTTTAACAATATCCCAAATATAATTATATCTTCTCCGAAGACATAATCCATTTCTCATCTTACGTTGGATTAGTAGTCCCACTAAATGAAGGGGAAATTTTTCGAATAAAGAGATCCAAAATAGAAAATTATCTTTATGGAATAGGTTGCTCTATTCAAGAAACATTTTTTTAGAACCCGACTTAAATTTTCTAATATATCCATAAATTGATCAGTTCCAATACCATTTACATTAACTCTATCAGCATGTAAACCTATACATCGACCAAGAGTGTTAATACACTTCTTATTTACATATGTCATTTATAGTTAACGAAATATACCATATTATCTCGTAAAATTGTTATCTTTCTATAACTATAATCAATGTATAACACATTACATAAATTTATTCCTTGTTTATCTTAGAATAATAAAATTTTGTTTCTCTGGGGACATATTTACCCTCTGATCCTTCATAATGGTAGGTAAATAAAATGGGAACTATCTTAAGCTTATCATTTGAGAGTGTCAAACCAGGTGAATAGTAAGTCCCATTGTTGTTTAGAAGGTCATGCTGAGTTTAGACTGACACACCTTGTCAGAGTTGTTACTCCTAGGTATATCTTTTCTAGAACCATGTCCACATGTAGTATCCAGACAAGAATGTATTACTAGGAATACCCACACAATCTCTACCATACCAAATTTATAGGATGTTATTATATACATATAATCAATATCTATCCCAGGGTTATGTTCCCTGATTTAATTTTATCAAAAAATTCTTTCTGTGGTTGCTACTAAACATCCTTTGATACCCACTATAATGCCTCGAACCTAGGATCCCAAAGTCAGTGCATTATTTTATTACATTTACATGTTTATAGGGAAAAAAATCTGGAAGGATTAACCAGTTTAGAAGTCTTGGAAAGCCATATTACATACATGATACCCATAATACATTTTTAAATAATAAATACATACATGAAATATAAGAGTAAAATAAAATACTTCCTTGAATACTTATTCAAATATTTCTTCTTCATAACCTTAGGAAAGGAAACATAATAAGTGTGAGATCAAATTCTCAGTAAGGGTAAGTAAAAGTGAATAAATAATGAATCATTGAGAATATATCAACATATCAAGGTGATTGAATAAAAACACATGCCCTTAAAATAACTAAGTAAGGCGAAAGGAATATGTAAAGGTAAGAAACTGAAGCACATGTCACTTAATCAATAAAATGAGAATAAAATGTATCCATAGATTTATCGATGAAAAATACCATGGATGAAAAATAACTAAATCTAAATGATTGAAATAATTAATTATTAGATTACATGTATGAGGAACATGAAATCCTATAACGTTAATCACTTTCAAAATGGTTAAAATTATGGATAGAAACCCCTTTAATTTGGATAACTTATTAATCTCTTGAGAACCTATCGATGCATCGAGGAGCTATATAAAGTTCTGGCTCCACCTATAATTTTATATAAAAATAAATACTCATATAAAATAGGTTAAATAAACAATATGACTTATCAAATATATATATTTAATAAAAATTATATAATTATCAATATTTCCCAAAATAATAAAATAATTTTCAAAGAAGACACCATATGTAAAATGGTATATGGATTAGACCATTCAAATAACCATTGTACGAGGAAATGGATATTAAAGTATATTTACAATAAAAAGTTATTACAATTAACTGATTGTTTCAATATGATGTCAATAACCACAAAAGGAAGTGAGATTGTAAAGATATTAATTAAGAACATTCTTTAAAAGAGTGATTTTTAAACATTCCAAAGTGTCCCATACAACTTTGAAACATTATAATCATAATACCCATGAAGGTATGATATAAATGAATCATATAACATAATTAAAATAAGTATATTCATGATATTATTCCAAAAATTTCAGTATATACACCATATAGAAGTGATTTGGTGTATAACAACAAATGAGTCTCAATGGAGTGTAATTTGAGACGAAATACCTTACCTTAACCATAATTTTTGTGTGTTGTATATATAATATTTTATAGTGGTTTATAATATGTTACTAACTAATTATAGAACCATACTCATGTTTATAATATCATGTATCACCTTATTATAATATTTTATTACCCAATTATTAATAATCTTTCATGATTTTCACTATTTAAGGAGTTAATTGCCTAGTTTTATCAAATATGATTTGACTTGATATTTTTGTTCCAATTATATAGATCATGATTTAATCATATAAATAATGTAATAATTGATTTAATTATCATATTTATTCATTTTATATGTATTTATAATACTCCATAATATTTGGAGATAAGAAATGAAGTGCACCGTTCATGGAGACGGTAGGTCATATGTATGAATGAACACTATTTGTAACAACCCAATATTTTATGAGAATTATTATTTATAATTTCATTGATGTCTTGTGTTTTACTCTACACAAAAATTACTTTGTGCTATATGCAACACCGTATTATCTTGCAGTATACGCAACACTATTCTTGGCTCGTGTTACACACAATTTCAAGCTCGTTTTGTAGAAATTATTCTACGCAACATTCAGTATAGATTTTGTTTAATGTATAAATGAAATAAATTTTGATTTATGTTATACATAACACCAAAGGTAGCTTTCACTACATGCATCCCTGACTTGGCTTGCATTACACGCAATCATGACCTTCCTCGATAGCGTGTGTAGTACGCAATACCAGGTGTCACTAAACAACGATATATTGTTATAATAATATTATGTACTAGCAGTTATGAATAGTATTAACTACATTTTGAATTTTATAACATTATTATTCATATTACACATTTTCCAGAACATCGTGTGAGAACAAAAAAAATCGAGTAAAATAAGTATTTTTCAAAAAAATGCAGTTTTGCCGCCTTTTGATGCTGCACCAACTTTAAATCAATTTTTTGACATGTTTATAAGTTCAATTTGACAAAGTAAAATTATTATTTTGAATCAGGATATAATAATTTACTTTGGACAAATTTTTCATATTATTCTGATAACTTTCATATTTTAATGAATTTTAAAAACACGCTATTTATTAATTAAAAACAACTTTTATCATCGTAATAATTTATATGGTTAAATTAAAATATTTAATGGTTTTAAAGTATAAATAGAATATATTTTTACCATTTAATATAATTTATGTCCTTATCATTGATTTTACATTAAATTTGTAGGTTAAATCAATTCAATCTTTTGCAATGTTTTAAACAAAAACCCATTTTTTCGATAACGAGATTAATTTTAAATTAGTTACTGAAACTTCTATATGTTGAATTTTGAGAAATGGATTCCATATTTTAATTCAGTGGGTCAAAATTATGTTAATAGGTTACTTTTAGTTTTTTGATATTATTAATAGTAACTACAATAATATTTATTTACTGCAGTTAAAGATAAATCGGGTAATAAATGGTAAAAACAAGATTATAAAATTACCCTAACACCAGATAAAATTATATTGGATGACTAAAAGTCGACCCATATCACCTAAGGGTCTGAATAGATTCATTTTATGGACGTTTTACCATGAAAATAATTTAATTATTATTAAAACCAAAGAAAGTGACAACATGTCACTCCTTTAATATTATAAGTATAATAATCTTAATTTAGTGATAAAATTCGTGAAACTTCAAGAATGAATAGTCTCCAGAAATCTAATAACATTATATACATCATGTGAATTTATTTATAATTTTTAGGGATTATATAATTATCATTAATGGTGACACAAGAGTGATGTTGAAATTATTTTATTGATTGAAATATCAAATAAATGGTTTTAAAAATATTAAAATAAATATTATATGAACTATTTAATATGCTCCACAAACTTTCTGGATACATATGATAGGTTATGAAACAATTAAATATTTTATTTCGAACATATCTTCTGTGTGGATTTTGTTTAAATTCAAATTAATGAATAGTATCAAAATTGACACTATTGTTATTTTACAAAAATAACATAATATAAAATTGTTTAAAAATCAAAAATATATTTAAAAATTATAAATTAAAATTTATATGGTCTAAAATTTCATAAATTATCCGATTATGGAAAATTCACAACACATAAGTAATTATTTATAACAATTTAAAATTTATAATCTTATTACCACAAATAAAATTAAATAGATTAAATAAGGATAAATCAAGTTGATAATGTTTAAAATAAATTCCCAACATGTCTAAATTTTATTTATTGATGAGATAACAAACCTATCTCATCTAAGCTTTGGATTTGAGTCATTTGGGAAGTTTTTATGTTGGTTTTGAATTTATTATAAATTATTTTTTTGAGGTTTCCAATGGTGCCCCTCTCCTCCCTTATAAAAGGGCACCTCCTCCATCTCCTATTTACAAAAACTTGAGCCTTCAATCTCGGAAAATCCGGACCATTTTTCTTATCCACTTCCCTAGGAACATTCTGGAGGTTCTGTTCTTCTAAAAAGATCAACTCTAGTTCCTTAAGTGGAAGCTTAAAAGAGGTGTGTCGAAGAAGAGGTAATCTCTTCTACCGATTCATTCAAGTTTTATTTCTTTTTCAACTTCTTCTTATGTAGTTTTTTAATTATAAAATAATAACATCAGTATCAATAATATACTGATATGTTATTATAAATATTAAACAACCCCATTTCACCTTCTATCCATCCTACGAAAAAGGAAATCACCGCGCGTGTGTATGTACGGAATACCGTCTCCACGCCGTGGTGTAATCTATTTTTCCACCACCACCTTACTTGGATGCGTATAATGGTGTAAATAATAACTATATATGGTTATTATAACATCATACTAATTCTTAGATATTATATCATTCACTCTAATTCCATTCAATAATTATGGGAATGATATCATCGCTCTTGCGTACGTACGGATTACCGTCTCCACGACGCGATGAGATTCATTCTCTGTGTTAACCATTCAAGAATGACTATAAAGTATATATAATGAATAATAATGAAATATATTACACAATTAAGCTACTGGATTTATGTATATATATATATGTGTGTGTCACCTACTTACTTCCATTCAAGTCAATTAGGAATGGAAAACAGCGTTCATGCGTACGTACGACCTACTGTCTCCATGAACGGTGTATTTCATTTCATTCATCTATCTATTATATATATATATAATGAATATATATGATATATAAATAATGATTTACATTCTGGAAGTAAGTAAATCATGATATAAGTAATAATAATATCAAGAACAACAAGTCCAAACACGTACGATAAATAAAATGATTTTACCCAAAACGCAGCTTTAACTTGGAATTTACAAAAGAACCGGTAATATAAAGTCATAAGTGAACCATATATGATATCATAAAAATGAACATGATTCTTTAATAAGTCAATTACATTATTTAAATCATTATATAGGAGGTTCGGATACGTGCGAAGCATATCAGACCTATGGTAATGGATAACTTTTCTAATCTCGTTTTTATCCGAGATTGTTTATTCGTAAGTATTTACTGGGGTTATATTTATCATCCATGTCCATGTTTTCTAAAAATGGTTTCCTATATTTTTAAATTACTTTTTAAACATTTTTGACTTTTACCACATGGTATGTAAGGAATCTTTCTTTTGTTTACGTTATGAGGTACTTTTTTGACTTTTCCGGCAAAAGTATGAGAAGAATGTTTCTTTTTTAACTTATACGGCCTGAACAGATTTTTAAAGTTTCATAACTCCTTATTTTCATAAAGTTTACTCTACAAGATTTCATGACTATTTTCAAAAAAATTCATTTCTTTTAAATTTTCTTGGCATTTTGTGAAAAGAAAATGATTTTGAATAAGTAAGGATATTTTCATCAAGAATTCATTTCAAGTGTTTTATCAAAACCATTTTCCATCTAAGATGACATTATTTCATATGTGTATGTTTCAAGAATAATTTATCTATGATTTACATGGTTTCAATTTTCTTATGATTAAATGATATCCATTTGTCTTATATAGATTATGTTATTATGGGATCATGTTTATGAAACCCATTTTTATTCTTTGGGTTATGATGAATGATTTATGTTTATGTTGTGGCACTCGTAAGAATTATTTCAATATTAGATGAGTGGGACCTATATATCCCTCCAATTAATTGGGTAATGATTTATATCTCATGATATAGACATGGCTGGAATGGTGATTTAATCCAGTTCAGTGTTACAGGACTTGAATGAGGAGTGAACTCGATTCAGAAAGGGACTTTGTCCAATAAGATGGTCTTGGAAGAAATGCCTTGGATACTATGGAAATCACATCATGTGATTAATGGTTTTCAACAATTACATGTTTTATTCCCACGTTATTTTATCATGATTTTTGTTTCTTTATGATATATGCTTTACGTACTTCCAAGATTTATGTCTTTGATCAAGATTTTGATGTTTAGATTTTATGTTCACGTTTTTGCATTAATATGTTTATGGATTGTTTTATGTTCTCTATGTTTTCCCTTACTGAGCATTTAAGCTCAACCTTTATATGTTTTCTTTTCCCCAAGATATAAATAAAGGTTTTAGGAATGAAAACATAAGGGGAATATCTTTATGGGAGATGTTGAAGATCTTTCCCCATGATTAGATGATTATGTTCCGAGTTTCCAAAGACACTAAACTATTAAGGTCGTTAAGTGTTGGTTTTTGTTATGTATTTTGTATTTTGAAAAAGTAATGTAATTTCCATGTACATCAAGTTTGGGGTCTCTGCAGTTGGTATCAGAGGCAAAGGATGTAGGAATGAATCTGATGCTTGGGAACTCTCACATGTGAGCGTTGGATGAAGCATGGCTCTCCGCCCGGGGGCTTCATGAGGAAATGGCTGCCATTCGGGATGGTGGTGTATCCTGCCCAGTGGGTGTAGCTGCCCCTGGAGTTCCCTGATATGTATCAATTATTGTCCACTGTAAGTAATTCTAGACCTCTATAGTTGGTATCATAGTAAAGGTTTAGTCAACCTTTGGAAACTAGGATACAAAAAATTTAGTGAGATCCTTAGAGATATTTCTAAGGTATGTCTAGGGATGTCCCTAAGGTTATGTATAACTATAGGTACAGTCCTAGAAATATGTTGATGATCATGAATAACGCAAGATTAAACCTATGATGTTAGATATTGAAAGTACTCCCCTTGATTATGTTGTTTTCCTAGAATGATTTTTTCTTCTCACACCATTCTTTTTGGGTTTTAGAAAATGGATGGAAACTAGAAGATTCATGTTAATGGAGAATATGATGGAAAATGGAATGTTATTCTTCATGATCAAGCAAATGAAATGGGATTTGTAAGGAAAAACATCATTATTATGCCTAATAAGAAATCTCGTAATATGATCAATAATCTCAACTTTGGAAAGTATCCTGACTTAGTTAACAAGAGAAAGAAGGAGTTTCATGATGATCATAGAGGATAGAAAGTTCAATTTTCATCATGTAAATCATGTGGGAAGAGACATCAAGGAGAATGTTTCAAAGGAACCGGAAGATGTTTTGGGTGTGGAAAAGAAGGACACAAAGCCAATAATTGCAAAGGGAAAGGTTCAGTTAACACCATGGACAAGGATAATGGTATTGCTAAGACATCAACAATGGTTAAATGTTTTAAATGTGGAATGTACAGGAATTATGAAAACCAATTCCCTTAAAGAAAGTTTCATGAAGATAATCAACATGGTCATATAGGTAGTATTTATGTTGATGATGATGAAGAGACTACAAATGATATGTGAGATGAAAGAATTGTTGAAGCTCGGTCAATGGTTTAAGAATGTAGTGGAATGATTTTATTTTTATCAAGAGTAAGGTTGTAAAGGTAATTTAGTGGTACTATGGAATAAAGAAACATCTAAGGATTGTTACACTATTGTTTTTCCATTAGTATTTGAAAGTATACGTTGAATGGTACCGGTAACCATGAATGGTTATTCATATATTTTTGGAAAGCAGATGATATGCGCATAATGAAAGGATAAGGAGAAAATAATATGTTGGATATTAATAATGAGCTCATGACTGATACAAGGACATAGTGATATCATGGTTTGAGTATATAGAAATTTTGGGATTTTGGTATGTGGAAAGAGTTAACTTTTGACAGCATTCATGTTTTCACTAAGGTTCAATGGGTATTCATTTTTCAAGAGAATACATGATTAAGGTATTCACATCTTTGTAATGTGTCCAACAAGATATATCTTATGATATATAGGGATAAATGATGGTATTCAATTACTAGTTATATGTCCATTCTAGTAATCTTTCTCTTTATACTATGAGTTTGGAAAGAAGTATTTTGGATAAGTCTTAAGGTTGGACTGGATTATATTGGGAATCAGATAGTATTGTTTAAGGTTATAAATTATTTCGATCTTATTTATGTAATATTATAATAGTGTAAAAGGACAACCCGTAGGACGGGCGACAAACCGTCGTGTCGGACAAAGATGTGGTAATCGAACCCAAAACCGAAGTGTGACAGACCTGTATCGCCTACCACTGGACAACAAGAAGTCCCTGGTTTGTTGAAATTAGTTTTATTTTATTAAGCAGTATGATAGATGAAGTATAAGTTCATTTTTGGAATCATATAGGATTAACGTCACCATAGTTGGACTTATGTATATTTGATAACTTTTTCTAACCTTTTGTTTGAGAAAGATGGAATGACCCATCATTTTATCACAAGATCTGCTAACACTTCAAGATTGAAAAATGCAACTTCATTTCTTTATGAGATGATGTGGAAATTGTTCAAGGCACGAACAATAGTGAGATTGTACCAAAATCACATAAGTATTTCTTTTCATTCATCAACTTTAGGGAAATGATCTTTAAAACCAAAAATGTTGTCCTAGTTCCCTCATATCCGATGAATCAGATGGTACCTTAGATCAACACAAATTTATGGCTTTGTGATTGCTGGATTTTTCATAGCCATGTCCTCTACCACTCTTCATCAGAACATGATGGTTAGATTTTTCTTCCATATCCATATTTTCACCTATGTTCTCTTATATGGAAACCTAGTGAGGAGTTAATTTGGGTAACCGTTATGTTTATTACTTTACTTTTTAAAATTAAGTTTTAGTATTCCTTTTTACGATGTGGGTTTCTATGAAAGAAACTTTCAAGTAGTAAACCATTTATAACCCCGACGAATCTTGAGGGCGAAATTCATTTTTAGGGAGGTAAAATGTAACAAACCGAGATTTTATGAGAATTATTCCTTGTAATTTCATTGATTTCTTTTGTTTTATGCTACACCAAAATTAGTTTGTGCTATACGCAACACCGTATTAGCTTGCAGTATGCGCAACACTATTCTTGGCTCATGTTACACACAATTTCAAGTTCGTTTTGTAGAAATTATTCTACGCAACATTCAGTATAGATTTTGTTTAATGTATAAATGAAATAAGTTTTGAATTATGTTATAAATAACACTAAAGGGAGCTTTTACTGCACGCATACCTGACTTGGCTTGCATTACATGCAATCACGACCTTCCTCGATAGCGTGTGTAGTACGCAATAACGGGTTTCAAAAAACAACGATATATTGTTATAATATTATTATGGACTAGTCGTTATGAATAGTATTAACTACATTGTGAATTTTATAACATTATTATTCATCTTACACATTTACTAGAACATTGTGTTAGAACAAAATAAATTTTTCGAGTAAAATAAGTATTTTTCAAAAAAATGCAGTTTTGCCGCCTTTTGATGGCGCACCAAATTTAAATCTAGTTTTTGACATGTTTATAAGTTAAATTTGAGAAAATAAAATTCTTATTTGGAATCAGGATATAAAAATTTACTTTGATAAATTTTTCATACTATTCTGATAACTTTCATATTTAAATGAATTGTAAAAACACGCTATATTTTAATTAAAACATCTTTTTTATCATAAAAATTTATATGGATAAATTAAAATATTGAATGGTTTTAAAGTATAAATAGAATATATTTTACCATTTAATATAATTTATGTCATTATCATTGATTTTACATTGAATTCGTAGGTTAAATCAATTCAATCTGTTGCAATGTTTTAAACAAAAACCCATTTTTTTTGACAACGGGATTAATTTAAAATTAGTTACTGCAACTTATATGTTTTGAATTTTGAAAAATGTATTCCATATTTTAATTAAGTGGGTAAAAATTATGTTAATAGGTTACTTTTAGTTTTTTGATATTATTAATAGTAACTACGGTAATTTTTATTTACTGCAGTTAAAGATAAATCAGGTAATTAAGGGTAAAAATAAGATTATAAAATTACCCTAACACTGGCTAAAATTCTATTGGACAACTAAATGTCGACCCATATCACCTAAGGGTCTGAATAGATTAATTTTCTGGACTTTTGACCATGAAAAAATTTAATTATTATTAAAAACAAAGAAAGTGACAACATGTCACTCGCTTGAATCTTATAAGTATAATAATCATAATTTAGTGATACACTTCATGAAACTTCGAACATGAATAGTCTACAGAAATATAATAAAATTATCTACATCAGGTGAGTTTATTTAGAATTTTTAGGTATTAAATAATTATCATTAATGGTGAAACAATAGGGATGTTGAAATTATTTTATTGATTGAAATATCAAATAAATGGTTCTAAAAATATTAAAATAAATAATATATGAACTATTTAATATGATCCAAGAGTTATCTTGATAAATATGAAATGTTATGAATCTATTAAATATTTTATTTCGAACATATATTCTGTTTGGATATTATTTAAATTCAAATAAATGTATAGTGTCAAAATTGACACTATTGTTATTTTACAAAAATAACATAATATAAAATTGTTTAAAAATCACAAAAATATTTAAAAATTATAAATTAAAATTTATATGATCTAAAATTTCATAAAGTATCCAATTATGGAAAATTCAAAATACATAAGAAATTATTTATAACAATTTAAAATTTAAAATCTTATTACCACAAATAAAATTAAATAGATTAAATAGGGATAAATCAAGTTGATAATGTTTAAAATAAATTCCCAACACGTATAAATTTTATTGGATAATGATATTAAAAACCTATATCATCTAAGATTTGGATTTTAGTCATTTTTTCTGTTTTTAAGTGGAGTTTCAATTTATTATAAATTAATATTTTTGAGGTTTCTAAAGGTGCCCCTCTCCTCCCTTATAAAAGGGCACCTACTCCCTCTCCTATTTACACAAATTTGTGCCTTTAAGCTCAGCCAAACCTTACCCATTTGTCTTCTACACTTCCCTTGAAACATTCTGTAGGTTCTAGTATTCTCAAAAGATCATCTCTAGTGCTTTAAGAGGAATCTTAAAAGAGGTGCGTTGAAGAAGAGGCAATCTCTTCTACCGATTCTTTCAAGATTTCTTTCTTCTTCAACTTCTTATTATGTAGTTATTTCATTATAAATTAATAACATTACTATCACTAATATACTGATATGTTATTATAGATATGAAAAAACCCCATTTCACCTTCTATCCATCCTATGGAAAATGAAATCATCGCGCGTGCGTACGTACGGAATACCGTCTCCACGCCGTGGTGTAATCTATTTTTCCACCACCACCTTACTTGGATGGGTATAATGGTGTAAAGAATTACTATATATGGTTATTATAACATCATAATGATTATGAGATATTATATCATCCACTCCAATTCCATCCAATAATTATTGGAATGATATCATCACTCGTGCATACGTACAGATTACCGTCTCCATGACACGATGAGATTCATTCTCCATGTTTACCATTCGAGAATGATTATAAAGTATATATAATGAATAATAATGAAATATATGACATAATTAACCTATTTTACTTATGTATATATATATATATATGTGTGTGTCATCTACTTAATTCCATTCAAGTCAATTAGGAAAGGAAAACATCGTTCATGCATACGTACGGCCTACCGTATCCATGAATGGTGTATTTATTTTCATTCATATATCTATTATATATATACTGAATATATATGATATATAAATCATGATTTAGATTCTAGAGGTAATTAAATCATGATATAATTAATAATAATATCAATAACAACAAGTCCAAACACGTACGATAAATAAAATGATTTTTCCCAAAATGTTGCTTTAACATGGAATTTACAAAAGAACGGGTAATATAAAGTCATAAGTGAACCATATATGATATCATAAAAATGAATATTATTCTGTAATAAGTCAATGAATGTATTAAAATCATTATACAGGAGGTTCGGATACATGCGAAGCATATCGAACCTAAGGTAAGGGATAACTTTTCCAATCTCGTTTTTATTCGAGATTTTTTATTCTTAAGTATTTACCGGGGTTATATTTATCATCCATGTCCCTATTTTCTAAAAATCGTTTCATGTATGTTTAAAGTAATTTTTACCCATTTTTGACTTTTACTACATGGTATGTAAGGAATCTTTCTTTTGTTTACCTTACGAGGTACTTTTTTGTCTTTTCTGGAAAATGCATGAGAAAAATGTTTCTTTTTTAACTTATACGGCTTGAATGGATTTTTACAGTTTCATAACACCTTATTTTCAAGAAGTTTACAAGATTTCATTAATATTTTCAAAAAAATTATTTTATTTTAAATTTTCTTGGCATTTTGTGAAAATAAAATTATTTTGAATAAGAAAGGATATTTTCATCAATAATTCATTTCAAGTGTTTTATCAAAACCATTTTCCATATTTGATGAAATTATTTCATATGTGTACGTTTCAAGTATAATGTCTCTATAATTTACATGGTTTCACTTTTCTATTTGATGAAATGGTATCCATTTGTTTTATATGGATTATGTTATGATGGGATGATGTTTATGAAACCCATTTTTATTCTTTGGGTTATGATGAATGATTTATGTTTATGTTGTGGCACACGTAAGAATGATTTCAATATAAGATGGTTGGGACCCATATATATCCCTAAAATTCATTGGGTAAATATTTATATCTCATGAGATAGACATGGCTGGAACGGTAAGTTAATCCATTTTAGTGTTATAGGACTGGAACAAGGAGTGAACTCGATTCCGAAAGGGACTTTGTCCACTAAGATGGTCTTGGCAGCAATGTATTGGCTACTATGGAAATCATATCATGTGATTAATGGTTTTACACAATTACATGTTTTATTCCCATGCTATTTTATCATGATTTATGTTCCATTATGATATATGCCTTACGTACTTCCAAGATTTATGTCTTTTCTCAAGATTTTGCTGTTTAGATTTTATGTTCAAGTTTTTTCATTCAAATGTTTATGGATTGTTTTATTTTCTATATGTTTTCCCTTACTGAGCATTTGAGCTCAACCTTTATATGTTTTCTTTTCACCAGGATAAAAATAATGGTTTTAGGTAAGAAAACAAAAGGGGAATATCTTTATGGGAGTCGTTTAAGATCTTTCCCCATGATTAGAATATTATGTTCCGAGTTTCCAAAGACACTATACTATTACAGTCCTTGAGTGTTGGTTTTTGTTATGTATTAAGTATTCCTCAAAAGTAATGTAATGTCTATGTACGTCAAGTTTGGGGTCTCTACACTACTTTCATTTATTTTTTGTATTAAAAGAAAGAAAAATTAATGATAAATATGTATATTATAATTATATTATCATATCTATGTCATATACAATAAAATGGGTAATTAGAATAATACTTAATACATTCCATGTATAGCGTCAATGAACCAGATCACTTTAAGTATGCGGTAGTCCACACTTTCACAAACATGTAATCATATTTAAAAAAATAGAATGTATTGAGGTATGTGTTATAAAATAACTAAATAATCATAAATAAATTATCAATATAATATATATCATATATAAATGGAGTCTCCATCATAATTACCACCATGATAGGCAGTAAATGAACAACGGATAAGCATCGTTTCGTGAGGTGGTAGATCACTGTTCGCCTAAATAGCCTGATAGTTAGCCATTAGATGGGCGTGTGTAAATGTAATTATAAACCTTAACATATAAACATACTAGTATAGTTATTCTAATTATGTTTTTATAAAATCACAAAATAATAATATCTTAGGGAGTATAGAATTCTAATAAACCAAAACAACCCAAGGATGTTTGTTACCTTTTATTTGGGTAACTCCTTTTGGTTGGTGCCAAAAGACTTACTGGGATTGCTTCCATAACAAGGGGAGGATTATAGTATGATGTTAGGTATGTTAAGGATAATTTTTTTTCCAAAATTGGTTAAGAAAATGTATCTATAGAGTTGTGTGAAATTGGGTGTAGAGGATTCCTTTTATTTAGTGGAGGAGGAGTGGCAATATTGTTATATTTTGAATAAGGAATTCCATACATGTTTTTGACATTGAAACAGGAACCAATAATGGACCAACTTTGAGAAAAAGGCTGGATAGGGTATAAATATGGTTAATTTTAATTACATTCACAAATATTTTTGGTAAAAAACTATGTTTAAATTAGTATATGTTATAAATTATGATTATTATAAAAATGTAATTCATTTTTGAAAACTTCAACCATGTTAGTGGGAAAAATAAATTTAAATTTAATCCCATAGATGGGATGACAATGCAAGCGTTTAAGGTAAAAAAGTCAAAAATCTTGTTATGTTTTCGTAGACAATTTCAGAGTGAAATTGTTTACAATGACCTAAATTAGAATAATTGATCAAAATAGGATATAATTAAAATTTAAAACAAAATTTAAAATTTAATTTAACAATATAAATAATTTATATGAAAAAGTAGTTTTTAATTGAATTTCAGTATTTTCACCATTCATTAAAAATTGAATATTCATAGAAAAATAAAAAAATAAATCCTAAAATATTTTTTTGTTTCTTGTTTAAGCATGTAGTTTATTTAGACACATTACATTTATTAAATGGTGAAATATTAAATTTAAAATGGGTTTACCATCCAAAGGTAAAAAAACTACCTTTATAAAAATAAAGTATTTTATGTGTAATATTGGGTTTGTTCATATATTAAGCCTATCAAATCTATTCGATGAATATCAATAATATTTTATTTAATAATAAATATATAAATATATATATAATTAATATAACTTATTAATTTTAATTAATTTAATTTATTATAGTAAGACAACATTGTCCACATAAAAATAATAATATTTTTTTTATATTGAATCAGTCTTCATATATATTTCTAATTAATTTGTAACCACATAATTAATTTTATATTTGTTTAAACCATTTAATTTTAATAATTTTGTTAAAAATTCTTATAGCTTCTAATTTATCTACTAGATTATTTACAATTATATTAAATCGTATTTTAATAATATATCGTTATTCGCTAAAACTCAATATTGCCTGTAATGTAAGATTTTGAAGAAAGTTGCTCTTGCATGTAACACAATCTAACTTGGTGTTTTGTGAATTAAAAAATATATAGTATGTAAAATATATTTAAAATAATAAATATATTTTAATATATTAGGGTATTCTATTCCTTTACATGTTTGGTGTTGCGTGTCATGAACGCTATCAAATATAAGGTTATTACTGATGAAAACCAGGGTGTTACATTAGATCATTGCTTAAGAAGCATGACTTTATTATTATCTTCGATGATTATCATTTAATTCACCTTATGAGGTGTTTTTATATTTCTTTGTGAATGGGACTCGAGGTCGAGTAGAGCTTTACCATTTTATCCAAAGTTGGGTAAATTAATATCAGTGTTCTCTTTTGACTTGGAGGAAGAATCTTTGAGTGATGATATCCATCCAGTTTTCTCCAAGTTTCCTAGCGTTTTACGTTAAGACTTCACTAGTTTTACACTGGTAAGAGAGGTATATTTTTCTATTTATTTTTTTTGGCTCTCAACTAGTTGAAAGTGGAAAAGTAGTTCTTGAAGATTTATCTTCGATCTGGTTATCACCAGTTGAAAATAAATGAATCTAAATTTTAGAAAACTACCATTCTGAGCAGGTATATCTATTATGGGAACATTTTCTTGCCACTTTGTCTAACCAATACTCCTGCAGTATTTATGGGTTTAATGAAAATGATTTTCCATGAGTATCTTGACACCTTAATGGTAGTATTTATGGATGAACTCCTTGTTCAATCTATTTTTTAGGAGGATCATGTGCATCATCTGAGAGAATTTCCTGAATTATTCAGAATTCACTGACTTTATGCCAATATATCGAAATCTAATTTGTGGATTTGTGAAGTAAAATCTTTGGATACATGGAGGTAGAACATTGCATCATTGTTGATCTTGAAATTTTGAGTGCTGTTTTAACAAGGGAATAACCAAGAAATGATTTTGAGATTTGTAGATTCTTTGGTTTTGTCTCAGTATTATAATCATTTCGTAAAGGAATTCTTGATGTTGGATTCCCCATTGACCACTCTAACCCAGAAGGGGTAAAGTATTCTTAGGATGAGAAGTATCAGAGTTATTTTGTTGAGATAAATTGTATTTTAACTTCTCTTCCAGTGTTAGACCTTCTAGAGGATGAAGAAGGTTATGTGGTCTTCTGTGATGCATGAATATTGGGTTGGAGTATTATTCATATGCAGGGTGATCATGTCATTTCCTATGTCACTTGTCATTTTAGGCCATGTGGAAAGAATTATCTGGCCGATGACCTTGATCCCACACATGTAATTCATGCATTTAAGAGTTTATGAAATTACCTTTTCAGAGAATGGGTTTTCATGTATTCTAACTATAACATCATGAATTATATATTCTCTCAAAAAATATTTGAATATCCTACAGAGGAATTCAGTGGAGTGCATCAGATATTTTTATGATGAAATCACCTATATCCGGAGAAAGTTAATGTCATTGAAGATGCATTAAGAAGGAAAATTACAACATAGGATATCAAATAATCCTCAGAAGAGTGGAAATTGATGGCTATTTTTTTAGAATTTCATATAGAAGTTTTTTGAAATTGTAGTCGAGTATGTTTTTACTAGTTTTCAATTAACCTATTCTTATATTTAGATGATTCTTCAAGAAAAATAGCTTGATAATAAATTCCGCAGAACTCTGGGGTCTCTTTATGGTGGGTAGACTGTTGCATATTGATCATTCTCTTTGGAAGGTAATCTATGGTTATGTAAGTGGTAAATTTTACCTTTGACTATTAAAAAAGTTTTTATGGGGTATTTCCATAATTTCTACCTCGTAGACACCCAGGAACCAAAAATATTTTCTATGATATGCAACGTCTATTATGGAACCAAGTATGGGATAAAGTATTTCTAATTTTGTCTCTCGTTGTTATATACACCAAAAGGCCATGGATGAGCATAATATATATTCCAGTTTTCTTTTGAAACATCCTGTACCATCTTGGAAGTGGGTTGAAATTTCTATAGATTTTATGGTACTATTGTAGAATACCAAGAAAAAGAAGAATAAGATATGGGTTGTGATCAATATTCTGACCAAATCGGAACACTTTATTCCCATTAATTATATAACCAAATTTGGGGAGTTGGAGAATCTCTATGTGAAAGAGATTGTTCATTTTAATGGATTTCCATATGCTATAGTCTCTAACAGGGATCCCTAATTTACTTATCTCTTTTGGAGAGTCCAATATGAGGCACTAGGATCTCATATTCATTTGAGTAATACATACTATTCGCAGTTGGATGGCCAAACTGAGAGATAAATACTAATTCTTGAAAATATGCTTCGTTTCTACCTCCTTAATTTTTGTGGATCTTAGGCTGAACATTTGGGACTGGTTCAACATTATTATAACAATAGTTATATTTTTTGGTCATGATAGCTCTTTTAAGGCCATATATAGTCAGACCTATAATTTTCTGTTATGTTGGTTAGAGATAAGTGAAATTTACTAGGTTGCAATGAGCTTGGTTCAAGAGATGACAAAAAATATTCATTTTATTTTTTACATTATGTTGATAGAATAGAGATGATATAAATTTTATAGTAATTTGAATTACATACCATTGTAATTTTCAGTTGGTGATATGGTTTTCTTGAAGGTTTCACATCATTTTGGTCATCGATGACTTGGGAGGTAAGGGAATCTTGATCTTTCTTTATTAAGGCATTTTAGGTTATTGAGCCTAATTTTCCTATGACTAAGTATCCAGTCATGATTTTTAATTCTAAAACCAATCTGATTCATGGGAGGATGATAAGTTTTTATTGAGTTCTATGGTACCATGGTTATGATGCTCTTGATATTTGGTAGAGAGGGGCACTAATGAGTGAATAATGATGACATCTATTTTGGCATAGTTAATTCTTAATAAGGTTTCTGGGGATGTAAAATTTCTAGGGAGGGTTGGTTGTAACATAATATTACAATTTTTTGGAAATAATCAACCCATTTTTTATTAATTCTATGATTGGTTCTCATTTAGGGGTACTTTGGGTTAAAATCATAAGATTTTGGGAACTTTCTAGCATGTGCACGGTGGGCATATAGCTTGACCAAATACTGTACCCATCCATGGAAAACTGTATAAAACCAAATAGTGGGGGTTTTCATGGTAAGTGTACATTTTGATAAATAATGCACCCACCTATTAGGAACTGTTCACCCCACATAATGGTCGCACAATTAGGGCACACAGTTTGGGGAACCATGCAGCCCCCTCCAGAAAACTGTGCATGTGGAACTTTTTAATTCCAAAAATTAATTTTAAAAACTAGAAACCCCAATTTTATGTTCCTAATGACCCCATTAAACCCTAAATAAATTTATTCTTTCATTTAGGATCTCTAGATGTTGTTTTAGGTCTTCTAAAACACTTCCAAAGTGGATCGAATCTGGGAGAAAGTTGTTTGATCTATCTCTGGTAAGAGTTATTCCACCTATACCTTCTATCCCACTCTCTCTATCTCCCTTCCTTAGGGTTAGTAATATATCATTGTTATTGGTGGATATAAACCCTATTTATTTGGATCTAGAATCTATGTTTTATTTCTTGATCTCCATTTCTGACATTCTTCATTGGAGAATCACACTGTGGGTGTTGTGATACATGATCCCTTTACCCCATGCTAAGTAGTTTTTATTAAGATTGGGGGATTAATTTAACTTTTAATTGATTTATTTAAATTAAATTAAATTTAATTGAATAATGAAAACCCAATTTTCGGTGAATTGGGATTTTAATATAAATGGAAAAGATTTTGGGGAAAACCCGAAATTACAATGAATTGGGTTGTGATTTGGATTTGATGGAATTGTCAAATTGTTTAGGAAATTATTATTTGATAAAAATGGATTAAATTATTTCGATAATAAACTTTAATTAGTTTTATGCCAAAAATAAAATTAATTGATTAAAAACCCATGTTTTTATTTTTAAAATGAAATTGGCACATTGAAATTCAAAATGGAAAAATTATATTTAGAATAGTTTTTAAATAATTTTCCCATTGTTGATTATTGTTTGAGAAGATGAAAGCCAAGGTAGTTTGTGAATTATTTGCGAAAAACATGATAGGTTGGTATTTACCTAGAAACTGATTGAAACTTTACAACTATATAAAAAATACCTCGGCATATATTTTCTTCAGCAGAATGTTGATTAGTCTTCTATGACCAGTCTCTGAGGGATGTTTGTGCACATTGGCATTGCCATTATATGAGAGTGTGAGGATACCAAAATATGGAATTTTCACACCTCCTATTTGATGAACATATTTTTTATGGATTATATTGATGTACATGTATTCCATTGTTTGTAATACTACTTTATATATTCCTTGTGAATTTATTTAAGTTTATTTATATAAAATATTTATAAGCCAATGTTCCAAAATGTTTCCATCAATTTAAATAGAAATAATGTTTTGTTCAAGATATCAAAATTTACTAACATTACTATTTAATTACAAATTGACAGAATTATTTAGTTAATTATTAAGGCATATTATTATGGAATCCTTGGTGAGTCCATACAAGGAATTTATCTCACACCCTACCTTTGAATTCAAGCCTTTTTAGATTTCATTCTGCTAGGTTCTAGTAATGGGAAATAACAACATGGAGGGGTGGTTGTTCATATTTTAGCTAGGGAGAGTTGTGTCAATTGGGAATTTTGATATCTGCTTTGTCTTTTTTGTTCTTTTTTGACGTATTGTTTTGGTTTTGTTATACCTATTTAACTTCTAGTAATGTTATCCTTTGGAAGTTTTGTTTGAGCATACTGACATGTATATTTTTCTTCCACTGTGTTTATATAGAAAACAATATTCCCACGTTATCTTGTGTGATTCCAGGTTCTAGTATCCAAACTGGAGGGATCATTAATTTCCTTTGTGCCACATGAGGATGAAATCACCTGTTCGGGTACTTAGGTATCAGGAAAAAATTGTGATAGTAGTTCTTTTAGCGGTAGGTCTATCAGGGGTAGATGTAGTCCACCGACAGATCTGTTTGAACTAATGGTAGACCATCATAGCCATTGGTATATATTCTTGACCTAATGGTATATCTTTTTAACTAATGTTAGATCTATAATTAACCAAGTTTGTTCAAAAAGTTAATTAGTAAATGATTCAATATCATAAATGATTGATCTTGTTAGAGACATAAAAAACATGATTTTTGATTATTAAAATAAGGAGCTAATAATTATTCCCATAATCTCTAAGGAGAAACCCTATTGGTTAACTCCATCCCATATTTGTAATATTTATCAGAGTATATTCCCATATCTCTTAGGAGAAACCAAATTAGTTAACGTTATCCATTTACCAAATGCACTGGAAGGCTATAACGATCTCACCTGATCTTGGTTTATAATAGAACCACTCCTCATCATAAACAATTGAGAAGAACTATCACATAAATAAATTATATAGAATTTTAATTTTATAATTAAATATGTAGAAAATATCTCTATTTCTTCAAAAACTTGATTAACTCATGGAAAATAAACAGAATGCACAAAAATATCATTTAAACAACGATAATACATCAAGATAAAGAATAAGGACGGTATAAATATAAAACATTTCTAGTAAAAAATAAGTAACATCAAGGGCTTCGACATTGTTGAATGAAAATACCATTAAAATATCATTAAAATCCTTCCTTAGGAGAATGACCCTTTAACTTTGAAAATCGATTTAAAAAACTAAAAATTAATTAAATATTATGAAAAATGTTTTCTTAAAAAACAATCATGGAAAATTATAATGTAATATTCAAATAAAATAGTGGTCAGGATAGTGGGAAAATTGTTCTTATTGTAAATGTTTCAAATAAACATTATTTTCAACCATTTTGAAAAAGGAATATAATGAAACCCATTTGGAAAAAGTTAAGAAATTTTCTATCAAAAACCATTTAAATGAACTAAAATTGTCATGTTAAATATCTTTATAAGATAAAATATCATTATAAAATAAATTATTTTTAGAAAAAAAACATATTTGAAAACATTTTAGAAAACATGGATATATGAGAGAAAGATTCCCAATATAAATGAAGTTTCATGATCAATGTCACTTGTAAACCACTTTCCCGATATTTACATAAATAATAAGGGTGGAAATTGAAATTAAACATATTAACCATATTCATAACTACGAGTGAATAAAAGATATGTGGTACAATAAAATAATATCATATAATTTCCACTAAAAGGAACCTTGAACATAAACAATCCCAAAAAATAGAGGAGATTGTAAATTAATCCTTTTCCACTTTGGAAACTCTTAAATGGAAAACCTTGTGAAATAATAAATTCAAATGAAGCAATAAATTTAATGAAAATTAGAAGATTCACAATATATTATGTAAAAAATTCCGTATATACTCCTCATTAAATAAGACAGGAAAACATCATAAAAAATTTCCTAAGGATGGGGAATTTGATATGAACAACCCTTATAAAGATCATATCACTGAATTAAGAATTAATTAATGGAGATATTCTGTGTAAAAAGTGTAAATACACAAAAAATAGTTGAAATATTGAATCAAAAAATTTAGAGATAAATCAACACACAATAATTTCATAATATTTTAAATGAAAAAGAGTAATAACCCAACATAAGAAAATTTAGGTAAGAAACCCTTTACCTCTTATTAACATTCAAGTCAAATCCCTTTTGATAAAATAATTCATATTTAAATTTAATATGTCATGAAGTCTGATGTATTCATGATATAATATATAAAATGGTAAATATATAAACCATTTAAAATTAATTGGTGTATAAAATTAACATATATCCCAGTGAATGGAAATTTGGATTAAATACCTTACCTTACGTCCAGACCTTCCGTGTCTGTCTTTAACTCCTCTTCTTCGGAAAATGTCTTTTTATATACACTGTAAGACTGAAAATATTGAAATTATGAAATAAATAAGGACAATATATTATGAGAAGGGATTTTAAGAAGGTATTTAGATATATTTTTTCAAAACAAAAATTGGTTTTGAAGTGTGATGTTAAGAGAAGAAGTTATTCCCTTTTAGAAGAGAGGGGACGAGAACTCCTAGAATTTTGGAAAATATTGAATTAATATAAAATAATTTTGGAGTAAAAATGGATCCAAATTGATAATATGCAAATATAGTATTAAGATGAGTCATAATATTCCCATCCAATTAAATTTGGACTATTATTGTCTATATTTTACAATTATTCTTTGGTTTTAACCCTCGTTACCCCTTTTCACACATATCATGACAACATGATTATTTATTCTTTAAAGGTAGTTATAGTCACTATAAATAAAAAAAGCTAAAAAATAGACCATGGATGATACTATATATAATATCCTAGTCACTTTTCTTAATTTAAAATTTTATGAATTTTATATAATTTAATGAAATATTAATTATTCTAAAATTTAAATAATACCAATTTTTAGAATTATTCATTACATTGAGCTTCATATCATCAATAGAAAAATTGAAATTTGAACTAGACATTTTATTAAATACCTTAGTTTTTATATTAATCTTGAAAATTCATGGATCATATTAATTGTATAAAATAATATTTATTTTAAAATTCTTAATATCATTTAATTTATTTTTTAATTAATTGAATGATTACCGAGTCAACTTTGTGTAAGAATTTAAGATAATTATTTCTTCATTAAAAATTAATAATAAATTATTATCATGAATATAATTGATCTATAATTTAGATGAATATTTATATTTAAATGTATCTTTTATTTATCCTCTCATAAAAAATATAATAATAATTAAAAATAAGGGTGTGACTTTTTTTAATTTTCATTACATACAATATTATAAAGGTTATAATCACAACCAAATGGAAATAAAAGGCCATATAACAGAATATTGTATGATTATATATGATATTAGATTATTCAATAAAATTAAGGTAAGTTCTAGGGTCATTTTATAGTTCTTATCATATAATTTTTAACCCTTAATTACCATATTTACCATTTAACATAATGAAAAATATTATTATAGTTACTATTCATATTGACTAAAAAAAGAGGTCTATTTACCAAAATTTGAAAAACTATTTAAAAATATGGAATAAATTTTTCAAAATTTAAAATACATTTTTGACATAATTTAATTAAAAATAAAATTTCCAAATGTGCTGATAAATTATTTTTCAGAAAAATTCCTATTTTATGGATAAAATATTTTTATAATAAATTCAAGTATAATATTATTTTCAGAAACCATAATTGAATTATTTTCAGTAATTATGAACTAATTAAATTTCAAAACTAATTTAAATATAATCTTACTTTTTAAATACTTTAAAATAAAATATAGTTTTCAATAAAAATTAATATTGTTTCACTATTCACTAAAAAATTAATCATTTCATAATAAACCCAAAATTTCGCCCAAAAATTTGTTTATAGGAGTTTTTTTAAAATAAAATTTATTACATAGAATAAAATTTATAATTTTTCAAAAAATTATTTTTCATATTTTTCCAAAAAAGAAATAATAATCACTTTTTGAGAAAACATATTTTTGAATAATAAATTGACTTTAGTAAAAAATGAGTACATTTTGGCTAATAAATAATCAATAAATATTTATTTATTAGAAATTATATATATATATTTTTATAATTCGTTAATTGTATTAATACCCTTCAATTAACTGTTTGGTTATAATGGTCATATTTAAATAATAATATTTCGTGGTTCAATTATGCTCAGTGTTTCCTATTTTGTACTGAATTGAACATAGTATTTATTTTTAATATATTTTGATATTACAAATGATGCATTGACAAAACTAAAAATAACCTTAAAATAGTTCTCAAAGTTTTCAAGTCAGTCAATAAATAATTAAAATTCTTATGCATGTTTGCATAATTTGACACACTCTATAGTGAAATTCCTTTTCTTAATAAAGTAAAATCAAATAACTATATAAATTTTGTAATGAGTTCTCAAAACTATTTATCACATGTACATAAATATAAATTATATTTTTAGGATATAACCAATCTAAAAACACTCTAAAAAATCTTATCTTATCAGGACCTCATCGGGGTTAACAAAAAGGTCGAGTGTGTCTCCTCAAGCGTACCTCGAATAAGCTATAATTCAGTGAATAGAAATATGGTAATGCACATAAAAAATAATAGGCATTCTTTCTTAAAACCTATATTAAAAAAACACAAATACTATTATGGGAAATAACATATATAGTAAAAAACATACCACGAACCATGAATTCTTGAATAATTGTATGAATATTACATCATATAATGAAAATATATTGTTAAATCACATATCCCATTCCATAATAATGAATGTATAAAATGTGAAAACTTTAAAATTATATTAAAAATGTATGTAAAATCCAAAAAATCAATGAAACACATCAATAAAAAAATACATAATCCTGAGAAATGGAAACTTTGGCTGAAATCATCTACCCGACCCCTACAGAATCATGCCTCTATCTCTACATCTCTATATAATGATATATATATTGTAAAAATCTACATAGCCAAGAGTAATTTACCATATATATACGCTTTTAAGGGTGATTATAATGTCCCAACATGATATCAAAAGTGTTGAGAAATTCATAAGTTGATCACATACAAGAATAATTATCAATGAATTTGAAATCATTATATATAGCCACAAACTTGTAGTTTAGTATCACCTTAGTGAAATCTAGGAAATGAATATTCTTGGAGACTATATCATCCATAAGGTCTCATTTTTAATTATAGACGGGTGAAAAAAATTATAAATTTTTATAAGTAATCATTTGTAAATCGATCTCATTATAGAATATCAGTTCCAATATCATCGCAAGAATCTCTCCCAAAGTAACAGATTTTATAAATATATACTCACTAAAAAACCCATAAACCAACTATTACCTTACCGAAGATGTATAATTTATACATTTTATGAAAAAATAACCTCTATAAATAGAATCATATAAAGGAAATATAATTTATCATGTAAATAAACGATCATGGGTGTTATAAACATCAAATTTGGAGGACCTATCCTCTTTTAGGAAATTGTTGAATGGATGAAAATAAATTTACTTTTTGGATTGTAAGATATATGATTTGTTTATGTGTAGTTAATTATGGGGAACTAGACTCCATAATATACATTATCCTCACTCATTACCACCATACACCCATTTCAATGTAAGATTCATGCTCTTATGAATTCTTGGAACTCATTTACTATAGTGTTATATTGAAAGAACATAACATTTTAGTAAATATTTTCATCATCACATCAATATATCCATGAATAAGTTCAAAATTATTCTTACAAGGTTAATTTAACTAAATATAATATTAAATATTTCTTATTACCATCATCTCAAGAGATCATATACATTTTGAAATCTCCCACTATAAATAATGTTTGTCAGTATAATAACTTGTCAAACCTATGTTATTTGAAAACTAGGTTTCTCAATAAGTTATGTAGTGGACCTTTTGATAAATCTCACCTAACATAAACCACATATAATGAAACACATATAACTCATGGTAGTGTATGTGACTAATAAAGAGAATTATATTATCCAATGATCCTTTCAGACCAAATCATATATCATAAAATCTTGTAATAATAAACCCTTAGACCATTAGAACAAATTTAAATTCTTATCTCGTCAAAACAAAAATCATTCATTATTTATCATAAATAAATAAATAAATCAAATCTCTTCACTAAGATAAAAAAATTATCGATATGAGTCATCATAATCATAGTAATGTTGATGGGTCCAATTGAATGCTCTTAGTTTCCAATTACCATTAAAAATATTAACAGACTGCAATATCACACATCCCTTTCTAAAATCATATTAAAAATTCCTTTATATCTTCAAATCAACCTTAAAAGCAACATTGAATTTTATTTAAAATAATTAACTTTGTAAAAATCTAAAAAGAAAATATTTAAATTGCTTATATATATATGGGAACTAATTAATCCAATATAATCAAAATAAAAGCTAAATTATGAGAATATAAGGATTCCTAATCAGCTCAAATACGAACCATTACATTTTAACTTTGAGAATTCATTGAAAAATACAAATGGTCTTACAAGAATGAAGTACCTAAAAGAGATATTCCCAAAATTCTAATATTCATGTGATACTTATATGACTATATCATAGTGAATGATATAGGGATATCATATGAAAAGATATCATTATTTATTGTAAAACAAATGTTATGATGTAATTGTGATTTAGAATGATATGTGGATATCGTATGGAATGGGTGAAAGAGGAATCACACTAAACATTCCACACTCACACCCTCTGAAATTGTTGGAACCCATAAATTAAAGGTTAACATGTTGGACCTATGGACATATTTTTATAAGGGCACCCAAATATACCCATCACTGGGTAAAATAAAGTACCATTATGAACCTGCATATGGTGTCTGAAAAATAAAAGGAAAAAAATACATAAATACATACATAAAAATATTAGACCCTTCAAAAATATCCCAACAAGAATTTTGGAAGATAATTATTAAAAAAAAGAACCACAAACTATATATGGGTTAAATTAAAGTCCAAGTACAAGGGTGACCAACATTTTACTTTTTACTAAAGGAAATATAAGATAATTTCAATTCACTAGAAATTCCAAAACAATACCACTACCATACTAAATATATTGGAACTCAACTGGTATAACCAATCACTATATTTTCCAATATACATGTTGAGTGATTCCACATAGAGCATAAATTTATGGGTATCCATCTTTTCTATTAAATTCATTCACTACTTCATCTCCCACTACATGTACAAAGGGTTCACTTTAGAAACCATCATGATTTTACTCTAAAAATCTATGAAACTTAGTATTATGTAATCAATATTTTGTTAAAATTATCAGGGAATCCTTTAAAAATACTCTTACATATTCCAAATTTACCTTCATACAAGTAAATTTACTCTTTATACTTCACCTTCAACTTGAGTTAAGGGGTAACCTCTCATTGTATACTTTTCTTGTACCATCCAATCATCATAACTACTATTCTTCTATAATTAATAGCTATTTCTCTTCCATCACACCTAGTGTTCAATAAATTAGTATTTTATAATTTATCCTTCCATTAGTTTATGTTTTATAGTCTAAAAAATTGTTTTCACACATGTATTAAACATAACAATCTACCACTTGAGAATCATTTTCCAGTAATTATTAATATTTCCTTTATCAACATCCATATACCTCTTACATTCCTCTAAATTTCTTAGTAGTTTCATGATACCAATCCTTTTTATATTCATAATTTTACTACTAAGGTGAGACATCACTTCATCACATCCTAAAATAAAACCTTTTTAAGTATATCTATTTGATTATTATCCTATTATATATTACATAATTTTAAACCCCCATCCTCTAAGAACATATATATGATGTGATTTTTTATATGAATATTTACGTCAATGCATGGAAAAGGTGAAAAAATACAAATAAAATTAGTAAATACCAAATTTTAGTGACGTATGCAACTGAATAACAATTTTTGGATAAAAAAAATAACATAATATAATATTTCCTTCCACTGATATCATTCAATAAAACCTTCATCTAGATTAGATATTTCCTTGAATATATTAAAGAAATTTAGTATCATTCATTTTTCGTGATTAAAACTACTAGTTGAATCTTAAATATACATTTCACATATATCTCACCAAGAGTGAACATGTATCTGGTGGTGATATTTTGAGTGTCTGAATATCCCCTTAATTTAGTTTCATCAAATCCTTGTGATGAATTTTCTATTATAATTAAAAGTTCAATTTTTTAAAACACTATATGTAAAAAATAATACTCTTGACATCCAATAAATTTTATCTTATATGATTAAAATTGTTCATTCTAACCGCATCCACTACTTGTGAAATATTTTTTCAAGTAAAACCCATGAAATACATCAGGTTTTCAAATATCAATGTGTAGGAAATATTTTCTATGTATTCTGCCTTGGATTCTATTTATGTTGACTTATAATTGATAAATTTGTAATTTTTTTGGTCACTCATTTCAATTTTATCATGAAAAATAATCCCACTACCTACTAAATGTAATATTATTACATCTGGTACAATTTTAAAAAACTTAAGTCCCACATTATCTACATCTGTATGATTTTTTTAGCCATACTATGATCCTTCATCTCAAAACCTCTAGAAAATTAAATGTTCATTTGATTAAACCTTTCTTATACCAAACAAAAAAAATAATAATATCATCAATATTGAGATTTCAGATTACGGAACTCCTATAATTAAACACTTTTTAGTGACAAAAAGGGTCATTATTTCTCATATGATCTTCTTTAATTCCATGAAAGTGTCAAACTTTTGGTTCCACTAACTAGGATCCTCCTTTACATTATAATGGATCTTCCTTATCTGACACATAAGGTCATAGTTTTGATGCTTCCTTAAACTAGGTATTTTATCTATATATCCTCATTTAATTAACTATGAATGAATTATACTTCCATATACAACTATTCTAGATGGAAACACTTTATAGAAACCATATTTATTACCCTCTAAATAGATAATTGTTTGAATAGAGATGAAAATATATAATAAAAATATATATATTCGATTTGTGGAAATCCTTTAATGACTAGTCATTCCTTGTTACTTCATCAATTTTCTTCTTCCTCCTTCAGTGAATACACCCATTTGTTCTTTTAAACTTTACTCTTAGTGTCCATTTTTATCTCCCATGTTCTATAAACATAGCGGGAATCAATATCATTACTCATAGGCGACACCTAGTGAATTAAGTCTTCAAAATGTTTACCCCCATATTGGATCTCAGGATATCCATTTTCTATATCAATTAATTATTGTATATCAATCATAGTACTTTTCACACAGTTCCTTACCCTATAAAACCTTCAACACTCCCATTATGTATAAAATCATTTTAGTAGTAAAACATATAGTGTTATAAATTTTAATTTTTTTTTTGAAACTCTACAAATATCCTATATACTCATAGAGCCCTATGGTAGTTTTTACCTTAAAAACCCATCAAAACTTTATTCTCATCCACTATAACTTCCATATTGTTTGGTGTTCCTACTACTAAAATGTAGAGACCCAAAGCTTAACGTACATGGACATTACATTACTTTTTCAGAATACTTAGTACATAACAAAAACACACACACAAGGACCATAATAGTTTAGTGTCTTTGGAAACTCGGAATATAATCTTCTAATCATGGTGAAAGATCTTCAACATATCCCATAAAGATCTTCCTTTTTTTACCTAAAACCTTTCTTTATATCCTAGGTAATAGAAAACATAAAAGGGTGAGCTCAAATGCTCAGTAAAGGTAAACAAAAGAAATATCAATCACATCATATTCATAAGAACATAACATTTTGGAAACCTTAATCCTGCAAAAGAGATCATAATATTATAACATGGGATAAATCATGGTAGTGAAATGTAATCACAATAATCATAACATAAAACAAGAACCTTTGTGGAATACACACATAATAATAGAGAATCATTTTCTATTAGTCAAGACTCATTTCCAAGACTATCTTAGTGGACAAAGTCCATTTCTGAACCGAGTTCACTCATCGTTTCAGTCATGTTTCACTGAACCGGTTTAACCTGTCGTTTCAGCCATGTCTATCTCATGAGATATAAAATCTTTACCCAATGCATTGGAGGGATATATAGGCCCCACCCATCTCATAATTATATCATTCTTATGTGTGCCACAAAATCATAAACCCTACATTATAGCATAACCGATGTAATAAAAATGGGAATCTTAAACATCATACCATCATAACATAATCCACATAAGATAAAAGGACATCATAAAAATAATTACATCATAAAATAATCAAATAAATGTAAAAATAGGGATATAAACAGAACCCTATATTATCTTAGATGGAAACTAATTTTGATAAAACACTTGAACTCCATTCTTGAGGAAAATATCATTTCTACTTTAAATTTTTTTTCATTTCTTAACATGTCACACAATTTTAAACTAAAAGAAGTTGATTAAAAATAAACTTTAAAACTTGTAAAGGAAGATTTTTGGAAATAATTTTTTAAAAATCCATTCATTTCGTATAAGTTAAAAAAACATTCTTCTCATACTTTTTTCGGAAAAGTCAAAAAGTACCTCGTAAGAAAAACGACAAAAGATTCCTTTCATATCTTTTACCAAAAACTCACCAAAGGGTAAAATTGGATTTAAACAATTGTAGATCGATGTAAACAATATTACATATTGAGGAAAAATGGATGTGGATGATAAAATACACCCCAGTAAATACCAAAGTATAAAAAATGTCAGATAAAAATGCGATTGTGATATTTTTCCCTTACCTTAGGTCCGATTTGCATCATAAGTGTCTGAAACTACTATATAATGATTTAAATAATGTCATTGACTTATTCCAGAATCATACTCGTTGTTATGATGTCATATATGGTTCACTTATGACTTTATATTACCCGTTCTTTTGTAAATTCCATGTTAAAGAGCGTTTTGGGTAAAATCATTTCATTTGTCGTCCGTGTTTTGACTTGTAATTATTCATATGAATACATAGATCATGATTACTTAATTACAGAATATAAAACATGATTTATATATAATATATATTCAGAATATACATATATATAATAAATCAGTAAATGGAAAGAAATACACCATTCATGGAGACGGTAGGCCGTACGTACGCATGAATGCTGTTTTCGTTTCCTTATTAGGTTGAATGGAATTAAGTAGATGACATAAATATATATAAACATAAATCCTGTATAATTATTATGTCATATATCTCATTATTACTTATTATATATACTTTATAATCATTCATGAATGGTTAACATGGAGAATGAATCTCATCGCGTCGTGGAGACGGTAGTCCGTACGTACGCACGAGCGATGATATCGTTCTAATGATCGTGGAATTGTATTGGAGTGTATGTATACTATTTCAGAATCAATATATATTTACAATAATCATATATAGTTATTATGTACACCATTATACCCATCCAAGTAAGGTGGTTTTGGAAAATAGATTACACCACGGCGTGGAGATGGTATTCTGTATGTACGCACGCGCGGTGATTTCGTTTTCCGTAGGATGGATAGATGGTGAAATAGGGTTGTTTCATACTTATAATAAAATATAAGTATATGAGTGATACTTATGTTATTACTTCATAATGAAACAACCAAAGAAGAAGAAGTGGAAGAAGAAATAAAGTTGAAAGAATCGGTAACGGACATTACCTCTTCTTTGAAGCGCCTTTTTGAGTCCTCCTTTTAGGGCACTAAAATTGGTCTTTTAAGACGACCAGGACCTCTAGGATGATTGTAGGGAAGTGGAGAAGATAATTTGGCAGTGTTTGGTGGAGCTTGAAGGCTCAAAGTGGTGTGAGGATGAGAGGGAGGATGTTCCCTTTTATAAGGGAGGAGAGGGGCTCCTTTGGAAAAACTAAAAATATTATTTTATTATAAAGCCAAATTAGGTTTTAAATAGCTCCAAATTGATTTATTTAGAAGCTAAGGTGGGTATGGGTCGAAATACTATCATCCAATAGAATTTAGACAAGTTTAGGTTCCTATTTTAACCTTATCATTTATATTGAACTTTAAGTTAGATAATTTTACTTTTACCGTGTCTTTTTGTATTCTTACACTATAAGGTTAATAAACTTACTATAATAGGACAAACGAACCCCAAGTTGTTTATTATTAATATATATAACCTTATATAATTTATTTGGCCGAAATTTAGATTTTT
This sequence comes from Viscum album, assembly GCA_963277665.1. NCBI lineage: Eukaryota > Viridiplantae > Streptophyta > Magnoliopsida > Santalales > Viscaceae > Viscum > Viscum album. Next base: position 936,377,299 of record OY728161.1, read on the forward strand.
AGGAATAAAATAACAATTAATAATATAATATTTGTTTTAAAAACTATTTTATGTCAATTTTGACACTATTTAGTAATTGATTTTTGTGAAACTCGTAACAGAATGATTAGTTCTAAAAAAGTTAATTAAATCAACAATAACATGTCATATTAACCTATAAAATTAGTTCAATTCATAAAAAGTCTGAAATTACATTTATTTGGGTATTTATAACATCAATTATGTCAATATTGCATTAAAAAGATAATTACTGCATCATCTTTGTGTCATAAATAAATTAAATTATTTAATGTCTAAAAATTGCAAATAAAATATAATTATGTAGGAAATATTATTATATTTCTAATGAATATTTATAGTCGAATTTATCATATGTATAACCATATATTAAAAATTATTTACTTATTAAACTTTGATTTTAACTATTTTAACCCTTCTTTAAATAAATTAATAATAAATGTCTTAATCTAATCCAAGTGGGCCTAAATGGTCATATTTTATTCCTAAGGTTGTTTTTGGTCTAATTACACTTATACAACATAATTAGTACATGTTTTAGGGTAATAATAATATCATTTGTACCCTTAATAACCCTATTTACTTTTAACCGTGGTAAAAAAAAAGTAAAAAGTTACTATTCACCAAAAATTATTTTCATCTCATTGAACCACATTTTAATTACTGACCTCAACCGTGTCTCTCAGTTTTTGAAATTCCACTCACAAAAGTGGTAAAATTATGTTTTATGAAAAAATCATTTTTTTGACTACCACTTAGTGGTTTCACTATTCATCAAAAAATGAAAGTTTCCAGAAAAATACCAAAAATTATGCCTAAGCTATATTTGATATTATGAACTCAAAAGATATTTCTATTTTACCAAATTAAAAACATATCAATTGCATTATTTAATTTAAAAATTAATTCCCGTCGTCAAAACAAATAGCGTGTTCTTAAGAGATAATAACTATCAAAAGATTGACACTTGTTTATGTCTGGTTTAAATGTGAAATTACATAAAATGACCAACATTGTATTAAATTGTAAAAATATATTCTAAATATAATTTAAAACCACTCAAATTAATAATGTATCACTATTAATTATTTCGATTAAAAAGGTTGTTTTTAATTAAAATTTAGTAATTTTCACTATTCATCAGAAAATGAAAGTTATCCGAAAAGTACCAAAATTTCACCCTAAGTTAATTTTGATATTACGAATCCAAAAATGAAGTCCATTTTGAAAAATAAAATTTTCAAAATTTAAAAAGGTGGTTATTACTATTCATAATGGCTAGTTTTATTAATATTTTAATAGCATATCGTTGTTTAGTGAAACTCGGTATTACGTACTACACACACTATCGAGGAAGGTCGCGATTGCGTGTAATGCAAGGAAAGTCAAGGATTCATGTTGTGCAAGCTCCTTTTGGTGTAGCGTACAACACAAGACATTAATAAAATTAAAAAGAATATTTTTCATAAAATCTCGGGGTGTTACATTCTACCCCCTTTAAAATGAATTTCGCCCTTGAAATTCGTCGGGGTTATAAATGGTTTACTACTCGAAAGTTTATTTAATAGAAACCCACATAGTAAAAAGCAATACCAAAACTTAACTTTAAAAACTAAAGTATGAAACGTAACGGTTTCCCAAATTAACTCATCACTGGGTTTCCACGTAGGAGAACATAAGTGAAAATATGGATATGGAAGAGAAATCTAACCATCAAGTTCTGATGGAGAGTGGTAGAGGACATGGCTATGAAAACACCAACAATCACAAAGCCATAAATTTTTTATGATCTAAGGTAGCATCTGATTCATCATATATAGGGGCACTAGGACAACATTTTTGGTTTTCAAGATCATTTATCTAAAGTTGAATAATTTTAATTAGATGAAATACTTTCTTTATTTCGATATAATCTCACCGTTGTTCATGCCTTGAACAATTTCCACTTCATCTCTTAAAGAAATGAAGTTGAATTTGTCATTCGTGAAGTGTTAGCAGATCATGTGATAGAATGATGGGTCATTCCATCTGTTTTAAACAAAAGGTTATAAAAGTTATCAAAAATACATAAGTCCATATATAGTGAGATTAATCATATATGGTTCCTAAAATGGACTTATACTTCATATATCATACTGGTTAATATAATAAAACTAGTTTCTACTAAATAGGGACTTCCTGTAGGCCAGTGGTAGGCGATAAAGGCCAGTCGCACTTCGGATGTGGGTTCGATTCCCACAGCCTTGTCCGACGCGATGGGATGTCGCCCGTCCTGCAGGTTGTCCTTTTTCTATTACTATAACATCCCATCAACAATATCGAAAAAAAGTTCTACCCTTAAACAATACTAACTTCTGTCCAACATAATCCATTCCAATATTTAGGCTTATCTAAAATACTTCGGTCCAACCTTATAGTATAAAGATAATGATTACTTGAAATGTCACATAACAATTACGTGAATTCCATCATTTATCCCCCATATATCGTAAGATATATCTTGTTGGTCAAATTACAAACATGTGAATACCTTAATCATGTAATCTCTTGAAGAATGAATACCCATTGAACCTTTGTGAAAACATGAATGCAGTTAAAATTTAACACTTTCCACATACCAAAATCCTCAAAATTATATATACTCAAACCATGATATCACTTATTCATTATATCAATCATGAGATCATGAATACTGTCAAACATTTCATTTTCTCATTTTTCCCTTCATTATGCGCATATCATCTTTTTTTCCAAAAATATCTCAATCACTTTCCATGGTTACTGGTACCATTGAAAACCACAATAGACCAATACATAAATATTTTAATATTCCAAGATACTATATACAACATTATTTTGGAATCCCATTACATAAACACATAATCATTCCACCACATTGTTGTCATATTGAACATCGCTAATAGTGATCGCATGTGACTTCCCTTTGTCTTTTTCCTTAAGTTGTTTATCATGTCGATCATCACTAAACCTTGGATTAGGGCATTTATTATCATAATGACTCATTTCCTTGCACTTGAAGCATTGAAGTTTTGGTGGTGTGTTCTCTAGAGTATTTTATTTATTCACATAATTAGAAACCCTTTTTCCATTACTTCTACACTCAGCTGCTCGATGACCTTCTTTTCCACACTTAAAACATTTTCTTGTCCCTTTAAGACAATCTCCACCATGCTTCTTTCCACACTTTGAGCATAAGGAATCATTCATCTTCTTTTCACCATTATTCTGAGATTTCTCCTTGAACTCCATCTTTCATTTCTTGTCAAAACTATGAGATGGATAAGTAACACCAACTTCCATTTCTACCTTGATAGCACAACGCACAATTTCATCATAGCTACTGAAGTCTCTTATAGCTAATGACCTTCGAAGATTTTGTTTTAAGCCACTAACGAATCGATCAACTTTAATTTCAGGTTGGATGATAAATCCAGATGCATACCTTGCAAGCCTTGTAAAATTCGCTTCGTATATACCAACAGATTCATCATCCTTTTGCTTTAGTTCAAGAAACTCCTTCTCCATCTTTGGTCGAAGAACACGAGGGAATTAATTATTGAAAAATAAGTTCCTGAACTCGTCCCATTCCAGGGACTCAATTTCAGCTCTTGGCCTCATATTCTTGATAAGATTCCACCATTGATCAGCATCACCTTCCAAACGATACACTGCTAAGATGACTTTATCATGTTCAGAACATTGAAGAACTGAAAATATCTTTTCAGTAGTAATGATCCATTGTTCAGGAACAAGTGGATTAGAATACTCACTGAAAGAAGGTGGACGTTTCCTCATGAAGGACCCAATAGAATATTGTTCCCCTCTCTGCTCATTTGTAAGTCCAAAATGATTCATAGCTTGTGTAAGTATAGAAATAAAATTGTGCACTCCATCTCCCATAACATTTGTTTGTTCAGGAGGAAAATCATTGCATCATCCATTACATTTATCAACACGGTTCCTTCGGGTTCCAGTCATCGTCTAAAACCCAAAAAGAATAGTGTGAGAGGCAAAAATCACGCTAGGGAAAACAATATAATAAAGGGGGAGTACCTTTAATATCTAACATCTTGGGTTACCGTAATTCTAGTACTATAACCTATACTTATACTTAACCTTAGGGACATCCCTAGACATACCTTTGAAATATCTCTAGGGATCTCACTAAAGTTCTCGCATCCTAGTTTTCAAAGGTTGACTATACCTTTCCTATGATACCAACTATAGATACCCAAAGCTTAACGTACATGAAAATTACATTACTTTTGCGGAATATTTAGTACATAACAAAAACACACACACAAGGACCGTAATATTTTAGTGTCTTTGGAAACTCGGAATATAATCTTCTAATCGTGGTAAAAGATCTTCAACATCTCCCATAAAGATCTTCCTTTTTTTTTACCTAAAACCTTTCTTTATATCCTGGGGAAAAGAAAAAATAAAAGGGTGAGCTCAAATGCTCAGTAAGGGTAAACAAAAGAAATATCAATCACATCATATTCATAAGAACATAACATTTTGGAAATCTTAATCCTGCAAAAGAGATCATAATATCATAACATGGGATAAATCATGGTAGTGAAATGTAATCACAATAATCATAACGTAAAACATGAATATTTGTGTAATACACACATAATCATAGAGAATCATTTCTTATTAGTCAAGACTCATTGACAAGACTATCTTAGTGGACAAAGTCCATTTCTGAACTGAGTTCACTCCTCGTTTCAGTCCTGTTTCACTGAACCGGTTTAACCTGCCGTTCCAGCCATGTCTATCTCATGAGATATAAAATCTTTACCCAATGAATTAGAGGGAGATATAGGTCCCACCCATCTCATAATGATACCATTCTTATGTGTGCCACAAAATCATAAACCATACATCATAGCATAACCCATGTAATAAAAATGGGAATCTAAAACATCATGCCATCATAACATAATCCACATAAGATAAAATGACATCATAAAAATAATTCCATCATAACATAATCAAATCAATGTAAAAATGGGGATAGAAATAGAACCCTATATTATCTTAGATGGAATATAATTTTGATAAAACACTTGAACTCAATTCTTGAGGAAAATATTCTTTCTACTTTAAAAACATTTTTACTTTCTTAACATGTCATACAATTTTAAACTAAAAGAAGTTTACTAAAAATAAACTTAAAAACTTGTAAAGGAAGATTTTTGGAAATAATGTTTTAAAAATCCATTCATGCCGTATAAGTTAAAAAAACATTCTTCTCATACTTTTGTTGGAAAAGTCAAAAAGTACCTCGTACGAAAAACGAAAAAAGATTCCTTTCATATCTTTTACCAAAAACTCACCGAAGGGTAAAATTTAATGTAACAAATTGTACGTGGATGGAAACAATATTACATATTGAGTAAAAATGGATTTGGATGATAAAATACACCCCTGTAAATACCAAAGTATAAACAATCTCGGATAAAAATTAGATTGTGATATTTTTCCCTTACCTTAGGTCTGATTTGCTTTGTAAGTGTCCGAACCTCCTGTATAATGATTTAAATAATGTCATTGACTTATTCCAGAATCATACTCATTGTTATGATACCATATATGGTTCACTTATGACTTTATATTACCCGTTCTTTTGTAAATTCCATGTTAAAGAGTGTTTTGGGTAAAATCGTTTCATTTGTCGTCCATGTTTTGACTTGTAATTATTCATATGATTACATAGATCATGATTACTTAATTCAAGAATATAAAACATGATTTATATATAATATATATTCAGAATATACATATATATAATAAACCAGTAAATGGAAAGAAATACACCGTTCATGGAGACGGTAGGTCATACGTACGCATGAACGCTGTTTTCGTTTCCTTGTTGAGTTGAATGGAATTAAGTAGATGACACACATATATATACACATAAATCCAGTATAATTATTATGTCATATATTTCATGATTACTTATTATATATACTTTATAATCATTCATGAATGGTTAATGTGGAGAATGAATCTCATCGCGTCGTGGAGACGGTAGTCCGTACGTACGCACGAGCGATGATATCGTTCTCATGATCATGGAATTGTATTGGAGTGTATGTATACTATTTCAGAATCAATATCACTTTACAATAATCATATATAGTTATTATATACACCATTATACCAATCCAAGTAACGTGGTGGTGGAAAATAGATTACACCACGGCGTGGAGACCGTATTCCGTACGTACGCACGCGCGGTGATTTCGTTTTCCGTAGGATGGATAGATGGTGAAATAGGGTTGTTTAATACTTATAATAACATATCAGTATATTATTGATACTGATGTTATTACTTCATAATGAAACAACCTAAGAAGAAGAAGTGGAAGAAGAAATAAAGTTGAAAGAATCGGTAACGGACATTACCTCTTCATTGAAGCGCCTCTTTGAGTCCTCCTCTTAGGGTACGAAAATTGGTATTTGAAGAAAACCAGGACCTCTAGGATTTTTCTAGGGAAGTGGAGAAGATAATTTTGCAGGGTTTGGAAGAGATTGAAGGATAAAAGTGGTGTGAGGAAGAGAGGGAGGAGGTGGCCTTTTATAAGGGAGGAGAGGGGCTCCTTTGGAAAAACTAAAAATATTATTTTATTATAGAGAAAAATTCAGTTTTAAATAGCTCCAAATTGATTTATTTCGAAGAAAAGGTGGGTATGGGTCGAAATTATATCATCCAACAGAATTTATTCAAGTTTAGGTTCCTATTTTAACCTTATTATTTATATTTAACTTTAAGTTAGATAATTTTACTTTTACCGTGTCTTTTTGTATTCTTACACTATAAGGTTAATGAACTTACTATAACAAGACAAACGAACCCCAAGTTGTTTATTATTAATGTATATAACCTTATCTAAGTCATTTGGCTGAACCTTATATTTTTAGGAATAAAATAACAATTAATAAAATAATATTTTTTTTAAAAATTATTTTATGTCAATTTTGACACCATTTAGTAATTGATTTTTGTGAAACCCATAACAGAATGATTAGTTCGAAAACAGTTAATTAAATCAACACTAACATGTCATATTAACTTATAAAATTAGTTTAATTCATAAAAAGTCTCAAATTACATTTATTTGGGTATTTATAACATCAATTATGTCAATATTTCATTAATAAGATAATTACTGCATCATCTCTGTGTCATTAATAAATTAATTTATTTAATGTATAAAAATTACAAATAAAATATCATTATGTGGGAAATCTTATTACCTTTCTAATTAATATTTATAGTCTAATTTATATTATGTATAACCCTATATTAAAAATTATGTAGTTATTAAACTTTGATTTTAACTATTTTAACCTTTCTTTAAATAAACTAATAATAAATGTCCTAATCTAATCCAAGTGGGCCTAAATGATCATATTTTATTCATAAGGTTTTTTTTGGTCGAATTACACTTATCCAATAGAATTAGTACATGTTTTAGGGTAATAATAATATCATTTTTACCCTTAATTACCCTATTTACTTTTAACCGTGGTAAAAAAAAGTAAGAAGTTACTATTCACATAAAAATATTTTCATCTCATTGAACCACATTTTACTTAATGACATCAACCGTGTCTCTTGGATTTTTGAAATTCCACTCACAGAAGCGGTAAAATTATGTTTTATGAAAAATTCATTTTTTTAACTACCACTTAGTGGTTTCACTATTCATCAAAAAATGAAAGTTTCCAGAAAAATACCAAAAATTAGGCCTAAGCTATATTTGATATTATGAACTCAAAAATGATTTCTATTTTACGAAATTTAAAACATATCAGTTGCATTAATTAATTTAAAAAATAATTCCCGTCGTCAAAACAAATAGCGTGTTTTTAAGAGATAATAACTATCAAAAGATTGACACTTGTTTATGTCTGGTTTAAATGTGAAATTACATCCAATAACCAACATTGTATTAAATTGTAAAAATATATTCTAAATATACTTTAAAACCACTCAAATTAATAATTTATCACTATTAATTATTTTGATTAAAAAGGTTGTTTTTAATTAAAATTTAGTAATTTTCACTATTCATTAGAAAATGAAAGTTATCCGAAAAGTACCAAAATTTCACCCTAAGCTAATTTCGATATTACGAATCCAAAAATGAAGTCCATTTTGAAAAATAAAATTTAACAAAATTTCAAAAAGTGGTTATTACTATTCATAACAACTAGTTTTAATAATATTTTAATAGCATATCGTTGTTTAGTGAAACTTGGTATTGCATACTACACACGCTATCGAGGAAGGACGTGATTGCATGTAATGTAAGGCAAGTCAAGGATGTGTGTTGTGTAAGATCCTTTTGGTGTAGCGTAAAACACAATACATTAATGAAATTAAAAAGAATATTTTTCATAAAATCTCGGGGTGTTACATTCTACCCCCCTTAAAATGAATTTCGCCCTCGAAATTAGTCGGGGTTATAAATGGTTTACTAGTTGAAAGTTTATTTAATAGAAACCCACATAGTAAAAATGAATACCAAAACTTAACTTCAAAAACTAAAGTATGAAACGTAACGGTTACCCAAATTAACTCATCACTGGGTTTCCACGTAGGAGAACATAAGTGAAAATATGGATATGGAAGAGAAATATAACCATCAAGTTCGGATGGAGAGTGGTAGAGGACATGGCTATGAAAACACCAACAATCACAAAGCCACAAATTTGTGATGATCTAAGGTAGCATCTGATTCATCAGATATAAGGGCACTGGGACAACATTTTTTGTTTTCAAGATCATTTCTCTAAATTTGAAGAATTTTAATTAGATGAAATACTTACTTTATTTCGATATAATCTCACCATTGTTCATGCCTTGAACAATTTCCACTTCATCTCTAAAAGAAATAAAGTTGAATTTTTCATTCGTGAAGTGTTAGAAGATCATGTGATAGAATGATGGGTCATTCAATCTGTCTTAAACAAAAGGTTATAAAAGTTATCAAAAATACATAAGTCCATATATAGTGAGATTAATCATATATGGTTCCTAAAATGGACTTATACTTCATATATCATACTGCTTAATATAATAAAACTAGTTTCTACTAAACATGGACTTCCTGTAGGCCAGTGGTAGGCGATAAAGGCCAGTCACACATCGGTTGTGGGTTCGATTCCCATAGGCTTGTCTGACATGATGGGTCGTCGCCCATCCTGCAGGTTGTCCTTTTTCTATTACTATAACATCCCATCAATAATATCAAATAAAAAGTTCTAACCTAAAACAATACTAACTTCTATCCAATATAATACATTCCAATATTTAGGCTTATCTAAAATTCTTCGGTCCAAGCTCATAGTATAAAGAAAATGATTACTCGAAATGTCACATAAAAATCACATGAATTCCATCATTTATCCCCCATATATCGTACGATATATCTTGTTGGTCAAATTACAAACATGTGAATACCTTAATAATGTATTCTCTTGAAGAATGAATACCCATTGAACCTTTGTGAAAACATGAATGCAGTTAAAAGTTAACACTTTCCACATACCAAAATCCTCAAAATTATATATAATCAAACCATGATATCACTTAGTCCTTATATCAATCATGAGCTCATGAATACTGTCAAACATTTCATTTTATCATTTTCCCTTCATTATGCGCATATCATCTTTTTTTTCAAAAATATCTCAATCACTTTCCATGGTTACCAGTACCGTTGAGAACCACAATAGACCAATACATAAACATTCTAATATTCCACGATACTATATACAACATTATTTTGGAATCCCATTACATAAACACTTAATCATTCCACCACATTGTTGTCATTATCAACATCGCCAATAGTGATCTCATGTGACTTCCCTTTGTCCTTTTCCTTAAGTGGTTGCTCATGTCGATCATCACTAACCCTTGGATTAGGGCATTTATTATCATAATACCCCATTTCCTTTCACTTGAAGCATTGAAGTGTTGGTGGTGCATTCTCTGCAGTCTTTTCTTTATTCACATCATTAGAAACACTTTTTCCATTACTTCAACACTCAGCTGCTCGATAACCTTCTTTTCCACACTTAAAACATTTTCTATCCCCTTTAAGACAATCTCCACCATGCTTCTTTCCACACTTTGAGCATAAGGAAACATTCATCTTCTTTTCACCATTATTTTGAGATTTCTCCTTGAACTCCATCTTTCATTTCTTTTCAAAACTATGAGATGGATAAGTAACAACAACTTCCATTTCTACCTTGATAGCACATCGCACAATTTCTTCATAGCTACTGAAGTCTCTTATAGATAATTCCCTTCGAAGATTTGGTTTTAAGCCACTGAAGAATCGATCAACTTTACTTTCAGGTTGGATGATAAATCCAGATTCATACCTTGAAAGCCTCGTAAAATTCGCTTCGTATATACCAACAGATTCATCATCCTTTTTCTTTAGTTCAAGAAACTCCTTCTCCATCTTTATTCGAAGAATACGATGGAAGTACTTATTGAAAAATAAGTTCCTAAACTTGTCCCATTCCATGGACTCAATTTCATCTCTTGGCCTCATATTCTTGATAAGATTCCACCATTGATCAGCATCACCTTCCAAAAGATTCACTGCTAATATGACTTTATCATGTTCAGAACATTGAAGAACTGAAAATATCTTTTTAGTAGTATTGATCCATTGTTCAGCAACAAGTGGATCAGAAGACCCACTGAAAGAAGGTGGATGTTGCCTCATGGAGGACTCAATAGAATATTGTTCCCTTATCTGCTCATTTGGAAGTCAAGAATGATTCATAGCTTGTGTAAGTATAACAATAAGATTTTTCATTCCATCTCCCATAACATTTGTTTTTTCAGGAGGACAATCATTGCATCGTCCATTACATTTATCAACACGGTTCCTTCGGGTTCCATCCATAGTCTAAAACCCAAAAAGAATAGTGTGAGAGGCAAAAATCACGCTAGGGAAAACAATATAATAAAGGGGGAGTACCTTCAATATCTAACATCTTGGGTTACCGTAATTCTATTACTATAACCTATACTTATACTTAACCTTAGTGACATCCCTAGACATACCGTAGAAATATCTCTAGGGATCTCACTAATGTTCTCGCATCCTAGTTTCCAAAGGTTGACTAAACCTTTCCTCTGATACCAACTGTAGAGACCCAAATCTTAACGTACATGGACATTACATTACTTTTGCGGAATACTTAGTACATAACAAAAACACACACACAAGGACCGTAATAGTTTAGTGTCTTTGGAAACTTGGAATATAATCTTCTAATCATGGTGAAATATCTTCAACACATCCCATAAAGATCTTCCTTTTTTTACCTAAAACCTTTCTTTATATCCTGGGGAAAAGAAAACATAAAAGGGTGAGCTCAAATGCCCAGTAAGGGTAAACAAAATAAATATCAATCACATCATATTCATAAGAACATAACATTTTGGAAATCTTAATCCTACAAAAGAGATCATAATATCATAACATGGGATAAATCATGGTAGTGAAATGTAATCACAATAATCATAACTTAAAACATGAAGCTTTGTGGAATACACACATAATCATAGATAATCATTTCTTATTAGTCAAGACTCATTGCCAAGACTCTCTTAGTGGACAAAGTCCATTTCTGAACCGAGTTCACTCCTCGTTTCAGTCCTGTTTCACTGAACCGGTTTAACCTTCCGTTCCAGCCATGTCTATCTCATGAGATATAAAATATTTACCCAATGCATTGGAGGGAGATATAGGTCCCACCCATCTCATAATGATGCCATTCTTAAGTGTGCCACAAAATCATAAACCATACATCATAGCATAACCCATGTAATAAAAATGGGAATCTTAAACATCATGCCATCATAACATAATCCACATAAGATAAAAGGACATCATAAAAATAATTCCATCATAAAATAATAAAATCAATGTAAAAATAGGGATATAAACAGAACCCTATATTATCTTAGATGGAAAATAATTTTGATAAAACACTTGAACTCCATTCTTGAGGAAAATATCATTTCTACTTTAAAAACATTTTTCCTTTCTTAACATGTCATACAATTTTAAACTAAAATAAGTTTATTAAAAATAAACTTGAAAACTTGTAAATTAAGCTTTTTAGAAATAATGTTTTAAAAATCCATTCATTCCGTATAAGTTAAAAAAACATTCTTCTCATACTTTTGTCGGAAAAGTCAAAATGTACCTCGTACGAAAAATAAAAAAATATTCCTTTCATATATTTTACCAAAAACTCACTGAAGGGTAAAATTGGATTTAAAAAATTGTAGGTGGATTGAAAAAATATTACATATTGAGGAAAAATGGATGTGGATGATAAAATACACCCCTGTAAATACCAAAGTATAAACAATCTCAGATAAAAATGAGATTGTGATATTTTTCCCTTACCTTAGGTCCGATTTGCTTCGTAAGTGTCTGAACCTCCTGTATAATGATTTAAATATTGTCATTGACTTATTACAGAATCATACTCATTGTTATGATATCATATATAGTTCACTTATGACTTTATATTACCCGTTCTTTTGTAAATTCCATGTTAAAGAGCGTTTTGGGTAAAATCGTTTCATTTGCCGTCCGTGTTTTGACTTGTAATTATTCATATGATTACATAGATCATGATTACTTAATTACCGAATATAAAACATGGTTTATATATAATATATATTCAGAATATACATATATATAATAAATCATTAAATGGAAAGAAATACACCGTTCATGGAGACGGTAGGCCGTACGTACGCATGAACGCTATTTTCGTTTCCTTATTGAGTTGAATGGAATTAAGTAGATGACATACGTATGTATACACATAAATACAGTATCATTATTATGTCTTATATTTCATTATTACTTATTATATATACTTTATAATCATTCATGAATGGTTAACGTGGAAAATGAATCTCATCGCATCGTGGAGACGGTAGTTCGTACGTATGCACGAGCGATGATATCGTTCTCATGATCGTGGAACTATATTGGAGTGTATGTATACTATTTCAGATTAAATATCACTTTAAAATAATCATATATAGTTATTATGAACACCATTATACCCATCCAAGTAAGGTGTTGGTGGAAAATAGATTACACCACGGCGTGGAGACGGTATTCCGTACATACGCACGCGCGGTGATTTCGTTTTCCGTAGGATGGATAGATGGTGAAATAGGGTTGTTTCATACTTATAATAACATATCAGTATATTATTGATACTGATGTTATTACTTCATAATGAAACAACCTAAGAAGAAGAAGTGGAAGAATAAATAAAGTTGAATGAATTGATAACGGACATTGCCTATTCTTTGAAGCGCCTCTTTGAGTCCTCCTCTTAGGGCACTAAAATTGGTCTTTGAAGAAGACCAGGACCTATAGGATGTTTCTAGGGAAGTGGAGAAGATAATTAGGCAGGGTTTGGCCGATCTTTAAGGCTCAAAGTGGTGTGAGGAAGAGAGGGAGGAGGTGCCCTTTTATAAGGGAGGAGAGGGGCTCCTTTGGAAAAACTAAAAATATTATTTTATTATAAAGCCAAATTCGGTTTTAAATAGCTCCAAATTGATTTATTTCGAATCTAAGGTGGGTATGGGTCGAAATAATATCATCCAATAGAATTTAGACAAGTTTAGGTTCCTATTTTAACCTTATCATTTATATTTAACTTTAAGTTAGATAATTTTACTTTTACCGTGTCTTTTTGTATTCTTACACTATAAGGTTAATAAACTTACTATAAAAATCCGAAAGAACCCCAAATTGTTTATTATTAATATATATAACCTTATCTAAGTCCTTTGGCCGAACATTAGTTTTTTATGAATAAAATAACAATTAATAATATAATATTGTTTTTAAAAACTATTTTATGTCAATTTTGACACTATTTAGTAATTTATTTTTGTGAAAAACATAAAAAATGATTAGTTCCAAAAAAGTTACTTAAATAAACACTAACATGTCATAGTAACCTATAAAATTAGTTTAATTAATAATAAGTCTCAAATTACATTTATTTGGGTATTTATAACATCAATTTTGTCAATATTTCATTAATAAGATAATTACTGCATCATCATTGTGTCATAAATAAATTAAATTATTTAATGTCTAAAAATTACAAATAAAATATCATTATGTATTAAATAATTTTATCTTTCTAATAAATATTTATAGTCGAATTTATTATATGTATAACCCTATATTAAAAATTATTTACTTATTAAACATTGATTTTAACTATTTTAACCCTTCTTTAAATAAGTTCATAATAAATGTCCTAATCTAATCCAAGTGGGCATAAATGGTCATATTTTATTCCTAAGGTTATTTTAGGTCGAATTACACTTATCCAATAGAATTATGACATGTGTTAGGGTAATAATAATATCATTTTTACCCTTAATTATTCTATTTACTTTTAACCGTGGTAAAAAAAGTAAAAAGTTATTATTCACCAAAAATTATCTTCATCTCATTGAACCACATTTTACTTACTGAAATAAACCGTGTCTCTCGGATTTTTGAAATTCTACTCACAGAAGTGGTAAAATTAAGTTTTATGAAAAATTCATTTTTTTTAACTACCACTTAGTGGTTTCACTATTCATCAAAAAATGAAAGTTTCCAGAAAAATACAAAAAATTAGGCCTAAGCAATATTTGATTTTATGAACTCAAAAATGATGTCTATTTTACAAAATTCAAAACATATTAGTTTCATTAATTAATTTAAAAATTAATTCCCCTCATCAAAACAAATAGTGTTCTTAAGAGATAATAACTATCAAAAGATTGACACTTGTTTATGTCTGGTTTAAATGTGAAATTAAATCCAATGACCAACATTGTATTAAATTGTAAAAATATATTCTAAATATACTTTAAAACCACTAAAATTAATAATTTATCACTATTAATTATTTCCATTAAAATGGTTGTTTTTAATTAAAATTTAGTAATTTTCACTATTCATCAGAAAATGAAAGTTATCCGAAAAGTACCAAAATTTCACCCTAAGCTAATTTCGATATTCCGAATCCAAAAATGAAGTCCATTTTAAAAAATAAAATTTAAAAAATTATCAAAAAGTGGTTATTATTAATCATAACGGCTAGTTTTAATAATATTTTAATAGCATGTCGTTGTTTAGTGAAACTCGGTATTGCGTACTACACACGCTATCGAGGAAGGTCTTGATTGCATGTAATGAAAGGCAAGTCAAGGATACATGTTGTGAAAGCTCCTTTTGGTGTAGCGTACAACACAAGACATTAATGAAATTAAAAAGAATATTTTTCATAAAATCTCGGGGTGTTACATAAAATACTATCTAATTTATTCAGAACCTTCATAAATTCTAGAAATATATTTAGTAGAACATTTTTCTATGATGGTTCTATATTACCAATATTATCTAGACCTATATTTTAATCCATCCACATGATATCTTCATTTAAATTGAAATTTTGACATCTTATGACCTTTTAAATATTGTTATCCCATTTTCAAAAACAATATTTTTTATTCCCAAAACCAATAAAGTAATAAATTAGGGACATAAACTCTATCTTATCCATCTACATGGAATCAATATGGATGTAGGCGAGTGTACTAAAGAATTTTACATGATTTAAATAAACCTTTATTCTAGGATAACCGAATTCCAAATGTTCCTTCCCCAATGGAGAAGAGGGACTCTTGTTGTTCATATATTTTACTAGAAATACTTCATGAAAACCTATGTGAATTATTATACCCTTTTACTTTTCAACCAATGTTTAATTCATCATCTTGGTGAATCTATTATGTTATGAAGTACCTAGTACTGTCTTCTCACACCATAAATCCCTATATTAAATGAATCAGTAAAACTCAATACTTTTTTAATCCCCACATCAGAACTCAAGGAATTCATCTTAGAATCGGCCTCCTTTTCCACCATGGATTTACTTTATATAAGCATTAAAAACAATCCTCTATTGTTATTGGGAAATAATACCCAAATTTGTTTTGTTTTATCATTAATGAATGTCATATAGAATAATGATACTATATGGGAATGGACTGGATTTTTCACCAATACATCTATTTGAACTGACTCTAACTTCCGGTTCTTAGGTTCCTTACCTTCCATTTGGAAGGAAATACTATATTTATTTCAAAAAATACAATAGTCCCATTTTCCATTCAATATGCTTCCAATTTTATCATACCTTTCTAGTGAGGGTCATTCTCCCTTTCTCACTCAGATAACCTAGATGATCATTCCATAACTTTATGGAACATTATTATTTAACATGAATTTCACCTTTAGATACTCTAGTGAGGTATAATGTTCCATACTTTACTCAATTATACATTCCAATTGAACAATATGAAATTTTCCATGAACCATTCATAAATACTATACCCAAACCTACTTCATCCTACTTTCCAATGGTATTTTTTTTCAATCATGGAACCTATCACATGCACTTCAACCCCAAAATACCTCCATTTAAAATCTAGATTGAGATATCACCCATTAACATAATACCAATAGAAAAATAATTTTAAATATTTTCTTTTAGTATGTTTTAGATATATAATTTCTCATACCACTCCTCTTGGGCGTTGAGTGAAATTAAGATCTAGAATCTATAATCAAAGACTCAAGTAAACAAGCCACACTATATAGTAGAAATCTTGTATCATATGATATAGGATTCATAGATCCACTTAAATAATTTTATCTTTTACAATTCACTCCCTATTAATCAAAATCCTTATTTAGGTGACCTTTCATCCCGAAATTCCAATAAATGGTTCCAACTTCAACAGATCTACTGCTACACTGAATTACAATTTTCTCCCCTTTTCACTAACTCTTTTATACTATTGTAAATATATTTTACATTCAAATATAGTTATTTATAATAGATTCATGGATATATTTACAATGAATTTTCTTATTCATGATCTAGTCTATAACATCAATAAATACGGAGTTGGTCTTTCAAAGTGAATTGATCGTAATAGTGACCATCACCTCCCAAGACATAGGGAGTGACGATAAAAAAATGGGAACCCAATATGAATATCCCATATTTAGATTCACTTACTCCAAGTTTCTTTGAATTATTTTAAATTTTATTTATGTGATCAGTTTCAAGTTTACCATGTCAATTCATCATGCTGAACAACTCTTACAAATAGAAAATTGTCTTCCTTATCGTTATTTTCTCAGAAATTTTAGTGAGTGTATTCATAAGTTTTAAATTGGTTTTAAATTCATTGATATTATAATAAAATCCAATGTATAAATAAATATGAATTAAAACCATTAAATTATTATCCAACTTTTCCTATTCCTTATTCTTCATCACTTCATGATTGGTACTTATCCACATATGGTCAATGTCGTTATGTAATAAACAATATTCCTTTTTTCCTCTAGAACCCAATATCCATTCTGTAAAACTTATACAATGAGAACTTAATCCAATCCAAGTCCATTTCTATGGAAATTAATGATCTCCTATTAAATTACAGAACATTTAAGATATATTGAGAGCTTCTTTTTGAACTCTCATAGAAGGAAGAGGTAAAAATGGATATAATAAACCAATATCTAAAACCCCATCATTGGTGTCAAATAATTATTAACTATTTAACCAAGAATTTAGTACCACTTATTTATCTCACATCTATCTTTTCGTTATAAAACTAGAATATATCCACTATAACTAACTCAATCTACGAATGTATTGGTATGAGCCTACCCTATAGTGTCCAAAACATAGAAGAAAAATACAACTATATCACCACACTACAACAAAAACACCCATGAATGAACCCAAGAAATAATTTCAAAATACGATGATTCAATGACTGAAAAAAAGAACAAAAAAACTTACGTGGTTTTGATGTGAGCCCTCCCCCATGGGTGGAATTATAGTTTAATTTTTAGTTAGAGAATTGGAAGATGATTAGAACTCTATGGTAATTCCAAAAAACACCTCCACCATAGAATATATTGTGAACCCCAATAGATGAAACCATTATCTATATATACTAATCTCTATATTGAGTGCTTTAAATTGCTTCTATATTATTTAGAATCCCGTGTCTTTGTCAATGAAATTATTCCATTACCAGTATACTATGTTCACTTCCAAAAATATCACAAGTTTAATATTTCATTCCATTAAAGATACTCTTACATTATCCGTTTTCCCCAAAATCCCTAGGATAATCATTCAGAAAGACTCTTACTTATTCTATATTTACTTACATTCAACTAAATTTCATTAGGAATAATTTATGATTTCCTTTCTAAACCATACCATCGTGTCTTTATGACATCCACTCTTATAGAGTTTATAGTTTCCACTCCTCTATCCACTTTAGAATTCCAAAAATTAGTCTTCTTGAATTTATATTTTCATTAGTATAAGTTTTGTTGTAAGAATTTTGTTTTTCAGACACTAATGAATCCTAACATAGTGTTTCAAAATCATTCATCTTTGGATATCATTATATAAGTTTTTAATAATATGAAATGAATGAGAGATATGAATAAACTGAGAGGTTACAAAGTGTGTATAACCTCATACATAACTCATAAATTTCATGACATATGAGTTAATTCCCATTCAACTGAGGAGTGTACAACACGAAATTACCAACATGATATCCCCTTGATATATTGATCATGAAAACTCATCTATTGTTTGGTCATTTCTCCTACACTCATAGCTATCTTTTTTTCCATCCTTGGCACTATTAAATTCTATAACATCATGGAAGGTAGAAGGATCACACACTTATGATGTACTATTCATGTCATCCCAGGGATACACCATGGGGGATGGATTTCTATCAATTTTTTCTTTAGTTATCTTCATCACACATGTCTTAAGGAATGCAGGAACAAATTATCAGTGCATGGTAAACAAATATATCATCTTCAATTTATACAATATTTTTGAATTGTTTTTAATGAATTAAGATATTAGACTGGGTTTCTTATTTATGTGATATTCTAAGATTAATCTTTAAGCAATCCTTAAAAAATCATCAGTAGAATAAAATCCATTACATGTTATATGGTTCCTGAAATCATGATTTAGAATAATGTTTTGAGCCGTAATGAAAAATAGAGCACCTTATTTTCCCATAAGATTTAGCATGTGTCATTAATAACGATTGTGAAATTTAAATATGGATTATATTATTTATATGATAATATAATTTGTGGTTGGGGTCAATGTGTACATTATGTGATAATACAATACGGATTGGGGGACCTCGAAATTATGTTATATAATACCGTAATATGCATTAGGGGGATCTGACAATATGTTATGTGGTAATGTATTCTTTTTTGGGGTTACAACATTTATTTTATGATAATTTATGTAAATATATCCTTCAAGAACACGTACTAATATTACATAAACCATATCACACACATTTTATTCATCATGTACTCCGAGATCATAAGGTTCTATAGCCAACTTGTGTCAAGATCACCTTAATCTAGCCGCATTTCATAATTGGTCATAAAATTATTAGTTATAAAATATGAATTTTATTTCATAAATTGTTTAAGAAACACACACTATCAATCATATTTTTTTATCCCTTTTATATCATTAACTATGATTCATATGAAAAATTTAAATTTTTTAAGTTTCAATTATGAGTTAAATTGTATAATTTATACTTTTTTTATAAATTATAAAAAATTTCATATCAAATATTTGTTTATTTATAAAGTATCTTATAAATTAATTAATTATAATATGTTTATAATTAATTATTTAATATTTTTGATTCCTCTATAAAATAAATGTTTTCAATATTAACTTTTAATACTCAACGTACCTTTTTAAAAATTATACAACACTACTTATAATTTATATATAAAAAGTTTATACGGAAATTATATAGGTATTTTATAATTTTTTTATAAATTTAAAAATAAGGCCAAATTATAAAGTAGTTTTTATTTAAAATATGAATGGTCAATAATTATTATTTTGAATTTTCTAAATGAATGTATTTACTTGGAAAATTATTTAACACTCACAAAAAAAGGTTTTTGATGATTGATTTGATCATGTTTTAAATAATATATATTTGATATTTATGTTATGTGAACTTTTTACATAAAATAAATTGGAAGGTAAAATGTTTTCATGCCATATAATATCATTTTTATAAATAAATTTTATTATAAATTATAATATTAAGGAGTTATTATTGGGAATAACTATAAAATATTTATATTTATTTAATTATGGTTTATCCATATTAAATTTAAAAATTCTAATTTTTTTATATTTTATTAATTAATGAATTATTCTTGAATGTTTATATCATGTTAAAATAAGTGAATTATTAATTTATTTAAAATTTATTACTTGAATTATTCAAGGATATAATTTTAATATTTTATATTTTTTATGAATTAGTTTTAAATGTTAAATTGGTTCTATATATTATCATACATGCATCTAAGGAGTTACATTATATGTATGATAATAAATTTAGTTTTCTTATAATTTGAATTTGGCATGTATATAGTTATAAACTTGAATCAAGAAGTTAATTATGTCTTATTCATAGTAGGTGTTAGAATTATGATGAAATTAAGATTTCTCTTGATTCAAGTATATTTGAGTAGATAGATTTTGTATGAGACTGCTCCCTTTACTAGAGGGTTATGCCTTGTCTTGAAGAGATAGAGTTGATAGTTTGTGTCTCTAGGATTAATCATCTGATAATTTTTTATTTCATGAAATTCTATGTGTTTAAATTAAAGGGTTTAATTTGACTTATTCATGGTATACATTACAATATTTATGCATATATTTGTATTTTAATTTGAGTAAGTAGCATGTGGTATGTGTAGGGAAAAGGGTTATGAATCAAATTTTATAGAAATATTAACAAGATGGAATAAATTAGATTTCAAACTAAACCATTATATTCATTCATACATAAAAGGAACAACATGATATAAGATGTTGAGATTATGTTCCCATTAAAAAAATATATGTCAGAATCTTTCTGAAGTAAATTCATGTTAAGACCTCAATCATTCAAGTGGGTTGGTTTCACCAAAAAATGAATTCCCTTAGACTATATTGTGTAAGGTAAAGTGGAAATGATTAACCCTAAGAGTAAGGTAACAAAATGTTCCTATAAAATTTTGGATACACTTTTCTAGGAAATCATAAGAGTTAGGATAATATAGGCATGTTTTTGAATTTATCATTATTAAAATTAACATTGTGGTCAATGGTTCAAATTATATGATTAATATTTGTAACTATAGAACTAAAAACAAAATAAAATTTCTCAACTATGGAACAATTATATGTGTTAGAGAAATCCCTTCAAAAGTAAAAAATTGTTCAATTTTTTCATCTTCTGAATAATGATTATTATGGGAGTGTAGCGGGATTCACTTAATATTTGAATGTTTTTAGAAAAAAATGACATATGGATGTTTAGTATCCACTCATATACTCAATTTTAATGGGTATTTTTATATCTTGGTAACACAAGATTCCTTCTTAGTATTTTTTTGTTTATTTAATTAATTTTATTGTTATCAGCGGAATATTCCAACAATGATGAATGAGTTCAAGAAGTGTTTAGATGGTATTCTAAAATTGTTGGGGATATATGAAATGGGCATATGATTTCTAGGATCCTGTATTGTGTCTGTTTTATATGTGTGAAAAAGTTCAAATTAGAATAAGAAAAGTTAGTTAGAATGTCCAACAATGTGTCATCTCATAGCTATTCAAGGTTTTTTCGCCTATATTTTTCCTGAATATGGAGTAACATTTTCATATGATATAATTTTCTAAGATACCTGAAGGTGTTTTTGAAACTCCATGGAATTTACAAGTTAGTAATCAATGTTATGGAAATTAATTCTTTAGTTTTCATGGGTATGTGATGAAAAATATATACATTAAAAATGATGTGAGTGTATAAGAGTTGAAATTGAGGGTAAAAATGAATATATATTACATTTTGTATTCAAATAATGATGTAAAGTGTTTCTAAATATTTCAATTGAATACATAAAAAATATTCTGAGTTGATATGGATCTTATTAAAGATACATTATTAGAAAAATATGATTTATCGTCAGTGTTTTAATATATATTTTCTCTTAACCAATGTGAAAAGGGATTCATGAAGGATTTTAACATTGATTTTTTTTAAAAAAAAAATAAATGTTAAAAGTGAATTAGAATGACTTTTAATGTCATTTTTTGAAAAAACAATAATAAAAGTCATTTTGAAATGATTTTAATATCATTTTTTTATAAAAAAATGTTAATTTTTTTTAAAAATAAATTTTCCTGAAATTATATTAATTTTATCTATATGATATTATTGAAACCCTCATCTGCTTGACTCGTGATCACACCTGAACCACACTCGATCTTCTAAATTTTTTATTTGAATTTTATACTTATTTTTGAATCATTTGTCCTTAATATTCTATATACCATCCATATTCTGTGGAACTCAACTTCTTTTAGTCTGTGAATCCCCAAATTAGATCATTTCATGATTTTTATCCATGTATTCTATTTGATATTTTTTTTAACATAATGTTTTCAAACATTTGTCCTTAATCATTCATCCTTCTCTTCAATTTCAACACCCTCGAGTGCATTTTTTAGAATTTAGTTGTGATTTTCTATTATCTCCCTCTATATTTTGTAGGTTATTTTTTATTTTATGAAGAATAATCACTTATTTTTCAGTTATAAATTTTATTCTTCCATTAATTTGTTCAGATATATATATATATCTCATTTTCATTTATATTTTTTTTGTTATAATTATTCTAAGGTTATAATTTTTTTTGATTTTAAATTGTTCATGATTATAAATTATGTATGTAATTTATTTTTGGTTGTAATGGATTGTTTTTATTATTTTTATTTAATTTTAATTATTTATATATATTTTTTTAATTTCTTTTTTACATAAATTATTTTTGTTATAATTTTTTTCATTATAATTTCTTTTTTGTCATAAATTTTTTTGTGGTTGCAAATTGTTTTTTAGTTATATTTTTTTCCATATACAATTGTTTTATTAATTTTTTTACACGTTTTTGTATTTTTTCTATATATCATTTAAGTTGAATTCATCTTTCTAAATAATAGACAAGGAGTTAGGGGAATTGAGTTATTTACATTTATCCTTATAAATATTTATCAAGTAATTATTTTATTTAATGAAATCAAACTTATATTTATTGAGATTACTTATAGTTATTCTTATTCTCCAGAAAGGATGATACCTAAATATTTTTCAGCATGATATTACATGTTTACCAAAATATTCACTTACATATGGATATAAGAGGTTGATAATTATGTTTGATTATAATGACAATACAACAGGACCACTTTCCAAGCAATTTAGGTGTTACATAGCTATATAGAGTCATTTTTAGGTAATTATTTTATCCCCTAATTGAAGGAGAATTAACTTATTGATAAAATATCAGATATCGGAGTCCATAAGAACAAAATTTTTAAAATAAATTTCTATATTTTTTCAACGGTTCAAATACTATACATGAACATGACTAGTATTTATTTTATTAAATTTAATATATAATTGAACTTTCAATAGATAAAAGAAATTCAGAAATGGTGTTTATCTTTTTTGGTAACTATATATGAAAAATTTAAGAAAATCATGACTGTATATTGTTTTTATGAGTAAATTAAATCATGATCTATAAATTATATATGAATTTATAAATGCAGAGATTGGGAAAATGTTTGTATCTAGTTGGTGGTAGGAAGGCTTTTTCGTATGTAGTAATAGTTTATAAAATTTATTTATTAAATTAAATTTATTTACTTGATAACTCCATTTATTTGATCATATGTAACATGCCTTCAAGAATGTTCACAAAGAGGTACTATCCAAGAATTTATACCTTCAATCATTATCTTTCAGAGGGTATCCTTTTTAGATGAAAACAATTACTGTAAAAAAAATTAATAAATGAAGAGCCAAGAAAATTAGTGGATCTGAATTTGTTTATTACAACCCTACATATCCAAAATATTGATAATAAATTTAAAATATTTGGGATGAAAAATGTGGGGATGTGTTGCAATGTTAAAATAATATAAGTAACTGATAAGATTTTACGTAAATATTTAGTTTTTTCAATATTACATTTTTGTAAATTTATTCAACTAATAAATCATTAGAAAATTATATTTCACCATGTCATTCAGGAGAAAAATAAAGAGGGGAGCTCAATCCCTAGGGACAAGGTGAATATTCTTGTAACTATTTTATGAAATTTGGAATACCCAATCCACTTTAGGGGATATAAGGAGGGTATTATTTTTAGAGAAGTTTTCTTCCATGCCTCAAGTGTGGCATCGATGGGGGAGAATAAAGGGGATAAATAGCTTCCTTGAGGGGTAAACTACAAGAGTTATATGAGTTAATAAATAAGATAATTAAATCATTTATATATTCTATATCTATGAAAGTGCTGACAAAGACAAAACCAATGTAGCCTGCCTACCCAGATCATCCACCAACTCCTTTGGATCCGACTATGTTTGCTGAGTTTCTTTTTAAGGACCCCCATGTATATATTATAGCATACATAGTTGTACATCATCTGGGAGACTATGTAAATCATCATATTATGTAGTTAGGTCAAGTAAGGGTAGAGGTAAATTATAATATCTATCCAACTGCTCCAGTGTTTCTTCATGCTGAGGAGGTTCCATAATTAGATGGAGTATTGGTCATTTTCTAATTTTTACAGATATGAATTTTCATCAGTTGAAGTATGAAGTTCACAATATTTTTCATTTTTTATTTATTATTAAAATAAAATTAATTATAATATTTTCTTACAGTTACCTTATATAAGAGTATATTGAATTTAAGGAATTATTGAAAATGAATGTAAAATCACCACCTTCAGATACTCGTTCTGATCTTTATGGTATAACAAAGTTAACACAAGTTTCTTCTACATTATAAAATTATTATAATTTTCCAATGAGATATGATATTTTTGGAAGGGATTACGGGATATGTAATTGGCTATGGGCTATGTAATGGGATATAAGCCCAATGGGACTTCGAGCTATGTAATGGGTCTCCCTCTACCCAGTTAAAAGAGGTATTTTCATTGCTTTAATAACAAAATGAGGCTTCAGCCCCAACATTTTTTAAAGAAAATTGAATATGTGAAGGTTTAGAAAGATACATTTTATATCAGGGGATAATTTCTTGTTCTTATATATCTATGGAATCTATTTTAAAATATTGCTTCATAAATGCACTATCATCAATAAAGAGGAGGTTGAATATGGTTATTATTTTTACAATTAATTTATGAGATAATTATGACTAGAACAATAATATATTTTGAAAATGGTCATGTTCATTAAAACACTAATAAAAAATATCATATATTTTAAAATTCAAAACACTTTATGTTGTATGTTTTTGATGATTTTTTTATATATACATACGAGGACTTGAAGAACCTAAATTTTTTTTAGACTATTTTATAAGTTATAATAATTTTTAGATATTTTATAATTTTTTTGTTTATAATTTGTAAATTATTTTTTTAAATTTATCAATAAGTTTTTCTACTACTATCTACTCTATTTTTAATTATTTTTTTGGGGCTATGGTTTTTGTTATACAGATATTGAAACATGTATTTCTTAGTTTTTTTATTAAAAAAATACTAACTTTCATCATTGGTGTTAGAAAAAACCAATATTGAAAGCCTTCATAGCATGTCTTTTTTATCCAATTTTAGGAAAAATTGACATGAAAATCCATTTCCACATCATTTTGAAAAATTAAATTGAAAGTGAACTATGTTGGATTTTAATATATATTTTATTAAATAATTACATTGAAATCATTATATATGTCATTTTTAGATTGGATTTTATGGTTCGTTTTATAAAAACCAGTGTTAAAAGGAAAAAGGACCAATGTTATAGGTTTTTCTCCACTAGTGGTGTGTTTAGTCACCTTATTTATTTTATATGATGATCGAAGTTATCTATTAACAATTATTTGTTTTGAAAAAAAAATTAATGGTGCATATAGTTTTTGAATCATGGAATTATATAATATAAACGATAATAAGATAAGGATAAAAATGATTTATCTAAGGGAAATAGGATTATCCAATGATTTTTTTCCAAATTTGAGATATATTTTTACACCTCCTTAGTGGTATATTTGAGAGAAAAACTATTCTCTTAAAGAGTAATCCCAACACATAAAATTCCATAAAATATTTTAATTTAATATTTTATTTTTTAAATATTTCTACTTAGAGTAAATATGTATTATTTCCTAACACAAAGGTTTTTTGTATCCTGACATGATATTCTTAATAGTGTATAGTACCAAAGATATTAGTGAGAGTATTTGAGTCTTAAAAAGTTTAAAGATAAAAAGTAAAAAATCATGATAATAATAATTTGATGTGATTGAAACATAATATCATAAAAGAGTTTAGGATATGTTAGTATAGTAATTATGTAAATAGTTACATTAGTTACCAATAGATTTGAATGAAAAAGTTTTAAGGAAAAGTTTTCTATGATACAGTTGATGATGGACTTAGAATAAGAGCTATGTAGACACAATAATTCATTAACATCATAAAACTTTATGTTGTGATGTTATAGAATTTGATTCTATTAATGGTGTTTAACATTAGAAATAAAACTATAAACCTCAACATTAATTAAAATAAATTTCTGATTAAATTTTACTCACTAAATATTTTATTAAGAAGGTTTATTAGGTGGGTACTGTAACATACCAAGTAATTAAAGAATAATATATTTTCATATCTATGTATATTTATGAATTAGATAGCGTTTTAGAGGCTTAAAATGAGAATAAATCCAATCTTAGGCATAAAATACTCTAATATTTTTAAAAGATTGTTTTACCGGCTTTTGATGGAAAACCATTTTTAAATATAAATTTTTACAATTTTATAAGCTCTATTTTTCAAAATGAAAAATTTCTTTATAATTGGGACATTTAAATTTACTTTGGATAAATTTTTGGTATTTTTCTGACAATGTTCATTTTTAATGAATAGTGAAAAATACTGCATTTTACTTCAAAACCGCTTTTTCATCTTATTTAATTATATAGTTAGATTGTACATTTAAATGGTTTTAATGTTTCATTAGAATATATTTTCACCATTTAATTCAATGGTGGTCATTGGAATTAATTTCACTTTGAAATTGGACATAAACAAGTGTCAATCTTTTGATAGATTCCGTTTCTTAAAAACAAGCTATTTGTTTTGACAACGAGTATTATTTTTAAATTAATTACTGAAATTTCTGTGTTTTTAATTTGGTAAAATGGATTCCATATTTTTAATCATAATTTCAATATTATTTAATTAAGATGCTTTTGTTTTTGGACATTATGAATAGTAACGACGGTAATTACATTTAATTATTGTGATTAATTAGTAATCTGGTAGTTAAGGGTAATAAAATAATATCATAATAATATAAAATGACCCCAAAATGTGTTCAAATCCTTTTTTTTGAGTCATGTATGACTATGGGATGATTATTACCGAACTTTAGGTCCTATAGAGTCACATGGTTGTGATAGTGACATTTATGATATTATTTTTAAAAAGAAGAGAAATATAATGACGGTTTGTATATCCTAAGTAAAAAAAATTTACTTTTTTTAAATAAATGATATATTAGACTATATATAGTTATTGGAAAGCTAATAATATTTCCTACATCATGGTATTTTGTTTATAATTTTTATACATTGAATAAATAAATTTATTTATGACACCATGATGATGCAGTGATTACCTTATTAATGAATGATTTAAATAAAATGAAAAGATAAGTTAAAATATAATACTTAAACATTAATAAAACCTATGTTATTAGTTTACTTCTTACCCTTATCACCTTATCCTAAATATATATCATTTCAGGACCTTTAAAATCCGAAAATCATTTTATAATAAAGTAACATTTCAAGACTTTTCAAAAGTGACCCTCCTCCCTCTTATAAAAGTCCTCCACATATACCCCTTACCCACACCTCTAAAGACTTAGGCTCATCCAAAATCTACTCATATTATCTCTCCACATCCCTCTATTACTCCTAGAAGCCTCACTTTGGGGAAAAAGTCTTTCCAAGGAAGCCTTTGGCTGAAATCAAAAAGAGTTACCCGATTTAGAGGTAATGTCTTCTCTCGAGATTCTTCCTTTTATTTTCATTCTTCACCCACCACTATCTTCTTATTATTTGATCACATAATAAAACCAGTATCCTCAATATAATAAGATGTTGTTATGATAATTATTCTACCTACACTTACACACACCTTCGTCTCATTGTTAAAGAACATACTGTTTTTGTGGGTGGTGAATTAGTGCCTCACGAAACAATGATTGTTCAATCTTCTTTTAACACCTTTTATGGTGGCCATTATGATGTCACTATATTTATATATGATATATATAGAATTTATGTTTTCTATATTCTTCTTATTTTTTTTAAATCACATCGTTATGGTTTTCATGTTGTGGAACTGTGATAATTTCATCTGAGGAAGTGTGGACTACCGCCCCCTCAAGTGATGTGACTCGTTCATGCCAAACATGGAATTTATAAATAATGTAATTAATGAACTTATGTTACCTATATAACATATATATTATACTATAATTATAATATATTTATGTCTCGTTAATTTTTAATTCCTTTAATACGACAAATAAAAGAAATTAGCGTTTATGCGTACGTACAACCTACCGTCTCCATGAACGGTGCATTTAAGTATTTTATCTATAAATGTTATGGAATAGTATAAAATGTAAATATAATTGATATATATGATATTTAAATTATTAATACAATTCTGGAGATGATTTACTTATAACTACATGGTCAATTCTTTTCAAACAAGGTCATTTTTTACTCATGTACCGAACATCGACAAAATGTATGATATGAACTCACATAATTAACTAATTATTATAACATGATAATATGTGATATTAATTGAATAATAAACTTTAAAGGAATTAATTAATCAATTATAAATTGACCTAAGTTTATTATTCAGGAATATAAAGAATGAATGAGAACAATTCAGACTTGAGGTAATGGACTTCGTCTCAATCTCCTTTCATTGAGGCATACTTCAATTTATATATGACCTTCTTTTATTAGTTGTATAATAAACCCTTTTGACTTTTAATTTCATTCAAAAGGAATCTTTTTATATTAAGCGTTTTACTAAATGACAAAAAAAATGTTTTTGTCTTACGTATGCGGCGACAACGACTTCTCCACCGCCGTGACCATTATTAGAGTTTCAGCTTCCTCTACAAGCCATACATTTTTTTAAATGAAAAATAAATACCATGTTTTACATTTCTTTTATTTTGGTATTAAAAATATTTGTGATAATTTTTTGATTATATCAATGTTTTGTATTGATATATTGTGATTGAAATGTGGAAATGTTATGTTTCCATTATGCATGTTTTATATGATATGATTATGTTATGGTTCTTGGGAATTATTTATGAAGTCGGGTGGTTCCATGATAAACTAATGGCAGGTGAGCCCGATATAGCTCACCAATGCATTGGGTAACACAGAGGAGTTAAATTCTAAGGTTTCTCCGAAAATATTTAGGGAATATACTGGGATGGGTATTCCAAACATAACCATGATGGTTACTCCCTACGTAAGAATGTTTTGAATGCCTCAAGTTACCTTTTTGTCTTATGATTTCTATGAGTAATTCATAAATATTATGATTTCATGAGGTATGATAAAGTGATTATTTTTTATGAGTAAAGTATTATTTCATTGACTCTTATGTATACCTGGACTAATGTTTTCTTTCTGTATTTTTATATCCCTTACAAAGCTTTTTATGCCCAACCCAAGTTTTTGAAATGTTTTTCACAGGTCAAGGGAAAAGTACATGGTGTGATGATAGTGTTGAGAAGGTTTTAAGAAAGAAACCATGTTTTATTTTAAATTAGTTTCCTTTGGTGGAAAAAATGAATACTTTCTTTGATGTAACCACCTTGTTTCAATGTGGAATGTAATGCATGATTAATGATCTAATTCTCTAAAAATCTAAACTTAAAAGATCCTCAATGTGAATTCTTGAAATAACCAAAGATTAAGTAATGTTTAAATATGGGTCCTTATAGTTGATATCAAAGGTATGTTTAGATAACATTATGAGTTATAATTCTATTAAATTATTATCCAAAAATATACTTTTTACATTATGGTAAAATTGAAATGATATAGCATTTGAATATTTCCATGTTTCTTCATTTAAGAAGTGTTTTTTCAGAATGGTTTTCCACAGAGGAAATAGGAAAGAAGTGCTAGAAGGAAATGACCTTCCAAATCAGCATCCTGAGATGGTCATAATTGGAACTGAACAGTTTTTTACAGTAATGGTGCAGTTGACTCTAGTGGTAAATGGATGTGGTATCCATGCACGAGATCATCCGGATCAACCGCAGAGGATCATGTTAGTGGTGGAACCTTTCATGAGGCAACATTCCACATCATTCAGAGGATCATCTGACCCTGTGCTAGATGAAGGGTGGATTAAAGCACTAGAGAAGATTTTAGATGTCATGGGGTGTTCATACAATCAAAAGGGTAGTCTTGCTGTTTACCGTTTGGAGGGTGAAGCAGATCAGTGGTGGTCGATGGTTAAGAATATTTGGGATGATGATGAGATTGATGCTCTTGAATGGGATGAATTCAAAGGTATGTTTCTTGAGAAATATTTTCCTAAGGATGTTAGACTTTGGATTGAAAAAAAAATCTTAGAATTGAGGCAAGAGGATGGCTCAGTGGATGCTTGTGAAGAAAAGTTCACTCTGTTGGCAAGGTATGCTCAAAATTTTATCCAAGACCTTGATAGTAAAGTCAATCATTTTTAATCTGGATTAAATCCAAAATATTTAAGGGAATTAGCTTTTTGTGGGCTCAAAATTTATGAAAAGATTTTTCGATGTGCTTAGAAGGTGGAAATGGAGTTTTCCGATGAGCAAGTGTTCTATGAAAACTAACAGGAGAAGAGGCTGAGGTTGCAGGAGAAAGGGAAGAATCTTTCAAAAAGGTTTGATGGTAAGAAAAATAAGTTTTCAGTTTGTGATAAATGTGGTAAAAATCATGTTGGGGAATGCCGTTTGAATTCTGGAAAGTGCTTCCAATGTGGTAAGATGGGACATAAGGCTCATAATTTCACTGGAAAACATCATGTTAATGGTAATAACAATTTTGATTTACATATAGTGAAATGTTTCAAGTGCAATGAGATTGGTCATTATGAAAATGAGTGTTCAACAAAGAGCTCGAATGATGGGAAGCAGTCAGACTACAACCAGAAAGGTGTGTTGAAATCCTTTGTAACTACTTCAGTAGATGTTGGGCCATCAAATGAAGTGGAATTAGGTATTTTGTTTGTTTTTTTAATTATTCCAATGTGTTGTTTTATTTAGGGTCTACATAGTCTTTCATATCTGAAAACATTTCTAGTAAAGTGGGAATTCCATCTCAAGAAATGACTCCTGAACTTGTGGTAAAAACACCTGGGGGAAATGTTGAGGCAAAATGAATTTATAAGAATATTCTAATACTTATCCGTGGAAAGAATCTACTTTCAAACCTTATTGTTTTACCTCTATTAGATTTTGATGTTATCCTGGGTATGAATTCGCTCTCTGTTTACCATGCTAAGATTGACTATAGAGACAAAGAAATTTGTTTTCAGAAAGACTTTCAGTTTGTGTACAAGAATGAACCCTTACTGTTGATAACATATCAAGAGGCTGCGAAACTTGTAAAAGATGGAAATGAATGTTACCTTGCACATATTGTTGAAAACAAAGGAACCGTTCAGATTAATGATGGGCCAGTGGTAAATGAGTATCCTGATGTTTTTCCTAATGAGTTGCCTCGAATAATACCATATCGGGAAGATGAATTTACTGTGGATTTATTTCATGATGCTAATCCAATATCAAAACCCCCTTATCGAATGACTCAAATTGAACTTTTAGATTCGAAGGAGAAATTGGAAGATTTATTAGAGAAAGGTTTCAGTCGACCTAGAACATCACCATGGGGTGCTCCTATCTAATTTGTCAAAAAGAAAGATGGTTCAATGAGATTTTTCATTGATTATATAGACTTTAATAACATCACTATTAAGAAAAAATATACTTTTCCTCATATAGATTATTTGATTTATCAGCTCCATGGAGCTCTGTATTTTTAAAATATTGACTTGAGATCAGGGTAGCATCAGTTGAAGGTAAAAGAAGAAGATAATCCGAAGACCATGTTTCGTACAAGATATGGCCATTATTAATTTTTAGCTATGCCTTTTGGGTTAACCAATGCACCTACTGTATTTATGGACCTTATAAATATAATTTTCAATGAGTTCATGGATAAGTTTGTGGTTGTTTTCATTGATGATATTTTGGTGTTTTCTAAAAGTAAAGGGGAGCATGACAATCATTTAAGGATTATTTTGAAAACATTAAAAGAAAATAAATTGTATGGGAAATTCAGCAAGTGTGAGTTTTGTTTGGAAAAAATTTCTTTCCTTGGTCACATTGTTTCTGATGATGGAATAATTATTGATCCTACAAAAACAAAGGTTGTTAAAGAATGGCCAAGACCCACAAATGTAACTGAGATTGGTAGTTTTCTTTGTTTGGAAGGCTATTACCAAAGGTTTGTTAAACATTTTGCATAGGTGTCCAGCCCATTGACTAAGCTAACTCAGAAGGGTATTAAGTTTATCTAGAAAAAATAATGGGATGATTATTTTCAGGAATTGAAATTAAGATTAGTGAATGCTCTAGTATTGGAACTACCTTCCAGGAATGGTGAGTTTGTTATCTATAATGATGCTTCATTGAAAGGACTTGGTTGCATCCTAACTCAGAATGATCAGGTAATTGCTTATGCTTCACATCAGTTGAAAACTCATAAGATAAATTACCCTACACATGATTTGGAATTAGCTGCTCTAGATTTCGATTTAAAAATTTGGAGGCATAGTTTGTATAGTGTAAAGTGGGAAATATATATTGATCACAAATTTTAAAGTATATATTCACTCAGAAAGAACTGAACATGAGACATAAGAGATGGCTATAATTCATCAAGTATTATTATTGCATGATTCACTAACACCTAGTAAATGAAAATAAAGTGGAAGATGCTTTGAGTCGAAAAAGTAATGATTCATTAACCATGTTACGTTTGGAACGTGATCCTTTTGTTAAGGATTTGATGAATTTTGTCTTGGAATTTTTTGGTGTAGGAAATTCATCTGTTTTGTTTCAGGTATCAGTGAAATATTCTCTATTTGAAAGAATTAAGCAAGCACAAGAGCAAGACAGTGAGTTGCAGAAAAAGGTAGAGCTCGTTCAGAAGGGTATGTTACCTAAATTTAAAATTTATAATGATTGTGTTTTTAGATTTGAGAAGAGATTGTGTGTGACTTATGATTCACATTTGAAGAGAGAGTTGTTATGTGAAGCTCATAGTTCTCCATTTTTAGTTCATCCTGGTAGTACTAAGATTTACAGAGATCTGCGGGAGTATTACTGGTGGGATGGTATGAAAAGAGATATTGCTGATTTTACTATGAAGTGTTTGACTTGTCAACATGTTAGAGTAGAGTGGCAGTTTCAGAAAGGGATGCTTCAACCTTTACCAGTTCTAGAGTGGCAGTTTCTATGAGTTATTGTGGATTGCTTGACTAAATCTGATCATTTCCATTCTATACGAGATACTATTTCCCGAGATCAAATTTCTCGATTTTATCTTAAAGGGATAGTCTGGTTACACGGAGTTCCCCTCTCCATTGTATCTGATCATGATCCCAGGTTCACTTCTTACTTTGGGAATGGCCTTCAGAAGTAGTTGGGTAGTGAATTGAATTTTTTTACAGCTTTTCATTGGTTGAGTTTTCTTATAATAACAGGTTTCATTCCAGTATACAGATGGAACCATTTGAGGCATTATATGGGAAGCGGTGTCGAACTCCAGCTTTTTGGGATGAAGTGGGTGAAAGGAAGTTGATGGGTCCAAAATTGGTAGATGAGTTGGCAGAAAAATTTTAGCTGATAAAGAAACATATGAGAATAGCTCAGAGCAGGTAGAAAAGTTATGCGGACAACAGGAGGAAGGATCTCTCTTTTGAGGTAGGTGATCATGTCTTCCTCAAAGTTTCACCATTGAAAAGTGTGATGTGATTTGGTAAGAAAGGAAAGATAAGTACAAGGTTCATTGGACCATATGAAATTCTAGAGGGATTTGGATCAGTTTCATAGAGAGTGGCTTTACCTCTGAGTTTATCTCCGATACATAATGTTTTTTATGTTTCAATGTTAAGGAATTACATGCCAGATCCATCTCATGTTTTGAGTTCAG
This sequence comes from Viscum album, assembly GCA_963277665.1. Lineage (NCBI taxonomy): Eukaryota > Viridiplantae > Streptophyta > Magnoliopsida > Santalales > Viscaceae > Viscum > Viscum album. The sequence continues at coordinate 936,411,980 of OY728161.1, forward strand.
AGGTAGTTTAGCTGGAAGAGAATTTATCTTATGAGGAACAACCAGTCCAGATTCTTGACCACAGGGAGATTGTGTTTCGAAATAAGGTGATACATTAAGTAAAGTTTTTGTGGAAAACCACATGATTGAAGAGGCAAAATGGGAATCTGAAAATGCAATGAGGGATAAATACCCCCACTTATTCGATAAGTAAATAAATTGTGGGGATAGAATTTTCTAAAGGGGGAAGGACGTAACATCCCAAGAAAGTATAGATTAATATATTTTCATATCTATGTCTATTTATGTATTAGATAGTGTTTTAGAGGCTTAAAATGAGAATAAATCCAATCTTAGGCATAGGATACTCTAATATTTTTAAAAGATTATTTTACCGTCTTTTGATGGAAAACCATTTTTAAATATAACTTTTGAAAATTTTATAAGATATATTTTTCAAAATAAACAATTTATTTAGAATTGGTACATTGAAATTGACATTGGATAAATTTTTGGTATTTTTCTAACAATGATCATTTTTTAATTAATAGTGAAAAATACTGCATTTTACATCAAAACATCTTTTTCATCTGATTTAATTATATTGTTAGATTTTCCTTTTAATTGGTTTTAATGTGTAATTAGACTATATTTTTACCATTTAATTCATTGGTGGTCATTGGAATTAATTTCACTCTGAAATTGGATATAAAAAAGTGTCAATATTTTGATAGATATTGTTTCTCAGAAACATGCTATTTGTTTTGACAATGATTATTATTTTTAAATTAATTTCTTCAATTTCTGTGTTTGGAATTTGGTAAAATGGATTCCATATTTGGAATCATAAGGTTTAAATTATGTAATTAATACTGTTGTTTTTAGACATTATGAATAGTAACGATGGTAATTATCTTTAATTATCGTGATTAATTAGTAATCGGGTAGTTAAGGGAAATAAAATAATATCATAATAATATGAAATGACATGGGTGTGATAGTGACATTTATGACATTATTTTTAAAAAGAAGAGAAATATAACAAAGGTTTGTATATCCTAAGTAAAACAATTTTAATTTTGCTTACATAAATGATCTCTTAGACTATAAATAGTCATTAGAAATCTAAATAGATTTCCTACATCATGGTATTATTTTTATAATTTTTAGAAATTAAATAAATAAATTTATTTATGACACCATGATGATGCAGTGATTAACTCATTAATGAATGATTTAAATAAATTGAAATGATAAGTTAAAATATAAGACATACACTTATCAAAAACCTATTGGATGGGTGGATTTAAAACTCTTATCACCTTATCCTCAAAATATATCATTTTGGGACCTTTAAAATTAAAAAAACATTTTATAATAAAGTAACATTTCAAGACTTTCCAAAAGTGACCCTCCTCCCTCTTATAAAAGGACCCAACCTCTACCCCATTACCCACACCTCTGAAGCCCTTGGCTCATCCAAACTCTGCTCAACTTTTCACTCCACATCCCTCTCTTACTCCTAGAATCCTCACTTTGGGGAAGAAGTATTTCCAAGGAAGCCTTTGTCTCAAATCAAAAAGAGTTACCCGATTTAGAGGTAATGTCTTCTCTCGAGTTTCTTCCTTTTATTTTCCATCTTCACTCACCACTATATTCTTCTTATTTGATCCCATAATAACACCAGTATCCTCAATATAATAGTATGTTTTTAGGATAAGGATTATACCTACACTTACACACACCTCTGTCTAATGGTTAAAGAACATACTATTTCTGTGAGTGGTGAATTACTGCCTCATGAAACGATGATTGTTCAATCTTCTTTTAACAACTTTCATGGTGGCCATTATGATATCAAAATATTTATATATGATATATATGGTGTTTATTTTTTTAAATGATTCTGAATTTTATTTTTAAATCACATCGTTATGATTTTTATGTTGTAGAACTGCGATAATTTCATCTGAGGAAGTGTGGACTACCGCCCCCGCAAGTGATGTGACTCATTAATGCCAAATATAGAATTTATAAAGAATGTAATTAATGAACTTATTTTACCTATATAACATATATATTATAATGTAATTATAATATATATATGTCTCATTTAGTTTTAATTCCTTTAACATGAAAAAGAAATGAAAGTAGCATTCATGCGTACGTAATGCCTACCGTGTCCATGAACGGTGCATTTAATTTTTTATCTCCAAATGTTATAAAATAGTATAAAATGAATATATACATAATATATATGATATTTAAATAATTAATACCATTCTGGAGATGATTTAATTATAACTACATGGACAATTATTTTCAAACATGTTTATTTTTGACTCATGTACCGAACATCGACAAAATGTATGATATGAATTCACATAATTATCTAATTATTATAACATGATAATATGTGATATTAATTGAATAATAAACTTTAAAGTAAGTCCTTAAGCAATTATAAATTGACCTATGTTTATTATTCAGGAATATGAAGAACTAATGAAAACAAGTCAGACTTGAGGTAAGGGACTTCGTCTCAATCTCCTTTCATTGAGGCACACTTCAATTTATATCTGACCTTATTTTATTAGTTTTATAATAAAACCTTTTGAATTTTAATTTCAATCAAAACGAATCTTTTTACAAGAATAGTTTTACTAAATGACAAAAGGAATGTTTTTTTCCTACGTATGCGGTGACAATGACTTCTCCGCCGCCGTAACCATTATTTGAGTTTCGTCTTCCTATAGAAGCCATAAGTTTCTTTAAATGAAAAATAAATACCATGTTTTACTTTTATTTTATTTTGGTATTGAAAATGGTTTTGATAATGTTTTCATTATATCAATGTGTTGTATTTATATCTTGTGATTGAAATGTGAAAATATTATGTTTCCTTTATGCATGTTTTATGTAATACGATTATGTTATGGTTCTTGGGAATTGATTATGAAGTGGGGTGGTTTTGTGATAAACTAAGGGTGGGTGAGCCTGAGATAGCTCTCCAATTCATTGGGTAACGTAACGGAGTTAAACTCTAAGGTTTATCTGAAGAGATTTAGGGAATATACTATGATGGGTATTCCAAAAGTAACCGTGAGGTTTACTCCCTACGTAAGAATGTTATGAATGCCAAAAGGTTCCTTTATGTGTTATGATTTCTTTGAGTTATTCATAAATCTTATGATTTCATGAGGTATGTTAAAGTGATTATGTTTTATGAGTAAAGTATTATTTCATTAATACTTATGTATACATGGACTAATGTTTTATTTCCTTATTTTTATATCCCTTACTATGATTTTTATGCTCATCCCATATTTTTGAAATGTTTTTAACAGGTCAAGGGAAAATTACATGATGTGATGATAGTGTCGAGGAAGTATCAAGAAAGAAACCATGTTTTATTTTAAATATGTTTCCTTTGGTGGAAAAAATAAATACTATCTTTGATGTAAACAACTTGTTTAAATGTGTAATGTAACGCATTATTTATGATCTAATTCTCTAAAACTCTAAACCTGAAAAGATCCTCAATGTTAATTTTTATAAATAACACAAGATTAAGTAATTTTTAAGGCTGGGACCTTAGATTTGGTATCAAAGGTGGGTTTAGATAACCTTAGGAGTTAGAATTATATTAAATGATTATCCAAAAATATTTTTTTACATTATAGTCAAATTGAAATGATATAGCATTTGAAGATTTCCATGTTGCTTCATCTAAGACAAGTTTGTTCAGAATGGTTTTCCGTAGAGGAAACATGGAAGCAGTTCTAGAAGGAAATGACCTTCCAAATCAGCATCCTGAAATGGTCGGAATTGGAACTGAACAGTTTGTTGTAGTAATGGCTCAATTGACTCTAGAGATAAATGGATGTGGTATCCATGCACGAGATCATCCAGATCAGCCGTAGAGGAACATGTTAGTGGTGGAACATTTCATGATGCAAAATCCCCCATCATTCAGAGGATCATCTGACCCTGTGCAATCTGAAGGCTGGATTAAAGCACTAGAGAAGATTTTCGATGTCATGGGGTGTTCAGACAATCAAAAGTATAGTATTTTTGTTTACCGTTTAGAGGGTGAATCAGATCAGTGGTGGTCAATAGTTAAAAATATCAGGGACGCTGATGAGATTGATGCTCTAGACTGGGATGAATTCAAAGGTATGTTTCTTGAGAAATATTTTCCTAATGTTATTCGACTTAGGATGGAAAAAAAATTCTTGGAATTGAGGCAAGTGGACGACTCAGTGGATACTTATGAAGAAAAGTTCACTTGATTGGCAAGGTATACTCCAAATTTTATTTGAGTCCTTGATAGTAAAATCAATCATTTTTACTCGGGATTAAATCCAAAATATTGAAGGGAATTAGCTTTTCATGATTTCAAATGTTATTAAAAATCTTGTTCGATGTGCTGAGAAGGTGGAAACGGAGTTTTCCGAGGAGCAAGTATTCTATGACAACCAACAAAAGAAGAGACTGAGGTGGTAGGATAAAGGGAATAATCCTTCAAAAAGGATTGATGTTAAGAAAACTATGTTTTCATTTTGTGATAAATGTGGTAAAAAGCATGTTGTGGATTGTATTTTGAATTCTGGAAAGTGCTTCTGATGTGGTAAGATGGGAGATAAGGCTCGTGATTGCATTGGAAATGATCAGGGTAATGGTAAGAAAAATAATTTTACAGTTAGTGAAATGTTTCAAGGTCAATGAGATGGGTCATTATGAAAATGAGTGTTTGAAAAAGATCTCGAATGATGATAAGAAGTCAGACTACAAGCAGAAAGGTGTGGTGAAATCCTTTGCAACTACTTCAGTAGATTTTGGGCCATCAAATGAAGTGGTATCAGGTAATTTGTTCGTTTTTTCAGATTATGCCAATGTGTAGTTTGATTCAACGTCTACACATTCTTTCATCTCTGTAAAATTTTCTAGTAAATTGAGAATTACATCTCAATAAATGACTCTTGAACTTGTGGTAAAAAAACCTTGGAGAACTGTTGAGGCAAAAATAATTTATAAGAATATTCCTATACTTATCTGTGGAAAGAATCTACTTGAAAACCTTATTGTTTTACCTATAGTAGAGTTTGATGTTATCGTGGGAATATATTGGAACTCTATTTACCATGTTAAGATTGACTGCATAGCTAAAGAATTTTCTTTTCAGAAATACCTTCAACTTGTATACAAGAATAAACCCTTACTGTTGATAACATATCAAGAGGCTGTGAAACTTTTTAAAGGATGAAAATTAATGTTACCTTGCACATATTGTTGAAAACCAAGGGACTGTTCAGATTAATGATGTTCTAGTGGTAAATGAGTATCCTGATGTATTTCTTAATGAGTTTCCTAGAATAATACCAGATCGGGATGTTGAATTTACTGTTGACTTAGTTCCTGATGCTAAGACAATTTCAAAACCCCCTTATTGAATGGCTCAAATTAAACTTTTAGAGTTGAAGGATCAATTGAAAGATTTATTAGATAAAGTTTTCATTCAACCTAGCACATCAACATGGGGTTATCCTGTCATATTTGTTAAAAAGAAATGTGGTTCAATGAGAATTTTCATTGATTATAGAGCCTTGGATAACATCACTGTTAAGAACAAATATTCTTTGCCTCATATCGATGATTTGTTTGATCAGCTCCAGGGAATTCAGTATTTTTCAAAGTTTGACTTAATATCGGGGTACCATTAGTTGAAGGTAAAGGAAACATATATTCTGAAGACCGTGTTTCGTACAAGATATGGCCATTATGAATTTTTAGTTACGCCTTTTGGGTTAACCAATGCACCTTCTGTATTCATGGACCTTATGAATAAAAATTTCCATGAGTTCTTGGATAAGTTTGTGGTTGTTTTCATTGATGATATTTTGGTGTTTTCTAAAAGTAAAGAAAATAATGAAATTATTTTAAGGATTATTTTTCAAACCTTTAAAAAAGAAATTGTATGGGAAATTCAACAAGTTTGAGTTTTGGTGACAAAAAATTCCTTACCTTTGTCACATTGCTTCTAAATATGGAATAACTGTTGATTCTGCAAAACAAAGGTTTTTGAAGAATGTCCAAGACCCAAAAATGTAACTGAGATTTGTAGTTTTCTTGTTTTGGTAGGATATTACTGAAGGTTTGTTAAACATTTTCACGGTTGTCCAGCCCATTGACTATGCTAACTCGGAAGAGTGTTATGTTTATCTGGACAAAAGAATGTGATGATTTTTTTACGGAATTGAAAAGAAGATTAGTGAATGCTCCAGTATTGGAACTACCTTCCAGGAATGGTGATTTTGTTATCTATAGTGATTCTTCATTGAAAGGACTTGGTTGCGTCCTAATGCATAATGATCAGGTAATTGCTTATTCTTCACGTCAGTTGAAAACTAACGAGATAAATTACCCTACACATGATTTGGAATTAGCTGTTGTTGTTTTCACTTTAAAAATTTGGAGGTATTATTTGTATGATGTAAAGTGTGAAATATATACTAATCAAAAAAGTTTAAAGTATATATTCACTCAGAAAAAATTGAACATGATATGGAGGAAATTCCTATAATTAATCAAGGATTATGATTTCATGATTCACTACCACCCAGGAAAATAAAATAAAGTGGAAGATGCTTTGAGTCAAAAAAGTAATGCTTTATTAACCATTTTACATTTGGAACGTGATCCTTTGGTTAAGGATTTGTCGAATTTTGGCTTGGAAGTTGTTGTTGTAGGAAATTTTTCTATTTTATTTTCAGGTATCAGTGAAATATTCCCTATCATACAGAATTAAGCAAGCACAGAAGCAAGACAATGAGTTGCAGAAAAAGGTAGAGCTGGTTCAGAAGGGTATGTTACCTAAATTCAACATTCATAATGATTATGTTTTTAGATTTGGGAAGTGATTGTGTGTTCCTTATGATTCACAATCAAATAGTGAGTTGTTATGTGAAGCTCACAGTTCTCCATTTTCAGTTCATCCTGGAAGTACTAAGATGTACAAAGATCTGTGGGAGTATTACTGGTGGGATGAAATGAAAAGAGATATTGCTTATTTTACTATGAAGTGTTTGACTTTTGAATAGGTTAAAGTAGAGCGGAAATGACTGAAAGGGATGCTTCAGCCTTTACTAGTGCCAGGGTGGAAATCAGAGAATATATCCATGGACTTTTTTGTGGGATTACTGAAGACACCTCGAGGCAATAATGCAATCTGGGTTATTGTAGATCGCTTGACTAAATATACTCATTTCCTTGCTATACAAGATAATTTTTTCCTAGATCAACTTTCTAGATTGTATGATAAAGAGATAGTCAGGTTACACAGAGTTCCCATCTCCATTGTATCTGATCGTGATCCTAGGTTCAGTTCTTACTTTTGGAAAGACCTTTAGAAGTCGTTGGGTACTGAGTTAAATTTTAGTACAGCTTTTCGTCCTCAATCAGATGGGAAGTCAGAAAGAAAAATTCAGAATTTGGAGGATATGCTACATGATTGTTCGATGGATTATTATGGATGTTGGGACCAACATCTTTCATTGGTTGAGTTTTCTTATAATAACAGTTTTCATTCCAGTATATAGATGGCACCATTTGAGGCATTATATGGAAAGTGGTGTCGAAATCCAGATTTTTGGGATAAAGTGGGTGAAAGGAGGTTGATGGGACCAAAATTGGTAGAAGAGTTGGCAGAAGAAGTTCAGATGATAAAGAAACACATGAGAACAGCTCAGAGCATACAGAAAATTTATACCGACAACAGGAGGAAGGATCTCTCGTTTGAGGTAGGTGATCATGTCTTCCTGAAAGTTTTACCATGGAAAAGTGTGATGCGATTAGGTAAGAAAGGAAAGATGAGTCCAAGGTTAATTGGACCATATAAAATTCTGGATAGATTTGGATCAGTTGAATATCGAGTGGCTTTACCTCCGAGTTTATCTCAGGTATATAATGTTTTTCAGGTTTCAATGTTAAGGAATTACATGCCAGATCCATCTCATGTTTTGAGTCGAGAGGTAGTTCAGTAGGAAGAGAATCTTTATTATAGGGAACAACTGGTCCAGATTCTTGCCCACAGGGAGAAAGTGTTGCGGAATAAGGTGATTCATCAAGTAAAGGTTTTGTGGAAAACCCACATGATTGAAGAGGCAACATGGGAACCTGAAAATGCAATGAGGGATAAATACCCCCACTTATTCGATAAGTAAATAAATTGCAGGGACGTAATTTCTTAAAGGGGGGAAGGATGTAAAATACCAATTAAGTAAAGAATAATATATTTTCATATCTATGTCTATTTATGAATTAGTTTGTGTTTTATAGGTTTAAAATGAGAATAAATCCAATATTAGGCATAGAATACTCTAATATTTTTAAAAGATTGTTTTACTGCCTTTTGATGGAAAACCATTTTTAAATCTAACTTTTGATAATTTTATAAGATTTATTTTTCAAAATAGACAATTTATTTGGAATTAGGACATTTAAATATACTTTGGATAATTTTTTGGTATTTTCTGACAATGTTCCTTTTTAATGAATAGTGAAAAATACAGCATTTTACTTCAAAACTGCTGTTTCATCTAATTTGATTATATAGTTATATTGTCCTTTTAATTGGTTTTAAAGTCAAATTAGAATATATTTTTACCATTTAATTCAATGGTGTCATTGGAATTAATTTCACTTTGAAATTGGACATAAACAAGTGTCAATCTTTTAATAGATATTGTTTCTTAAAAACACGCTATTTATTTTGACAACATGAATTATTTTTAAATTAATTAATACAATTTCTGTATTTGGAATTTGGTAAAATAGATTCCATATTTGAAATCATAAGGTCCAAATTATGTAATGAAGACTCTTTTTTTGGACACTATGAATAGTAACAATGATAATTATCTTTAATTATCTTGATTAATTAGTAATCGGGTAGTTAAGGGTAATAAAATAATATCATAATAACTTGAAATGGCCCCAAAATGTGTCCAAATACTTATTTTTGAGTCATTGACGACCATTATAATCTTTTTACCGAACTTGAGGTCCCATGGAGTCACATGAGTGTGATAGTGACATTTAAGACATTATTTTTAAAAAGAAGAGAAATATAACAAAGGTTTGCATATCCTAAGTCAAACGATTTTAATTTTGTTTACATAAATGATATCTTGGACTATAAATATTAATTATAAAGTTAAAAATATTTCCTACATCATGGTATTTTTTTATAATTTTTACACATTAAATAAATAAATTTATTTATGACACCATGATAATGCAATGATTAACTCATTAATGAACGATTTAAATAAAATGAAAATATAAGGTAAAATATAAGACTTAAACTTGTCTAAAACCTATATTAAGGGTTTATTTAAAACAATTATCACCTTATCGTCAATATATATCCTTTTGGGACCTTTAAAATCTGAAAATCATTTTTTAATAAAGTAACATTTCAAGACATTCCAAAAAGTGACCCTCCTCCCTCTTATAAAAGTCCCCCACATCTACCCCCTTACCAACACCTGTCAATCCCTTGGATCTTCCAAACTCTGATCATATTATCTCTCCACATCCCTCTCTTACTCCTAGAAGCCTCACTTTGGGGAAGAAGACTTTCCAAGTAAGCCTTTGGCTAAAATCAAAAAGAGTTACCCGATTTAGAGGTAATGTCTTCTCCCGAGTTTCTTCCTTTTATTTTCCTTCTTCACTCACCAATATCTTCTTATTATTTTATCCCATAATAATATCACTATCCTAAATATACTATAATTTTGTTATTATAAGGGTTCTACCTACACATACACACACCTCCGTCTAATGGTTAAAGAACATATTGTTTCTGTGGGTGGCGAATTACTGCCTCACGAAACGATGATTGTTCAATCTTCCTTTAACAACATTCATGGCAGCCATTATGATGTAACTGTATTTATATATGATATATATGGTATTTAGTTTTTCTATTTTCTTCTGAATTTTATTTTTAAATCACATCGTTATGATTTTCAGTTTGTGGAACTGCGATAATTTCATCTCAGGAAGTGTGGACTACCGCCCCCTCAAGTGATGTGACTCATTCATGCCAAACATGGAATTTATAAAGAATGTAATTAATGAACTTATTTTACCTATATAACATATATATTATAATGGAATTATAATATATATATATATATGTGTGTCTCATTTAGTTTTAATTCCATTAATATGTCAAAGAAATGACAATAGCATTTATGCGTGCGTATGACCTACCGTCTCCATCAACGGTGCATTTCATTTTTTTATCTCCAAATGTTATGGAATAGTATAAAATTAATATATACTAGATATATATGATATTTAAATCATTAATACCATTCTGGAGATTATGTACTTATAACTATATCGGAAATTCTTTTCAAACAAGTTCATTTTTTACTTACGTACCGAACATCGGCAAAACGTAAGATATGAACTCACATAATTAACTAATTATTATAACACGATAATATGTGATATTAATTGAAGAATAAACTTTAAAGGAACTCCTTAATAAATTATAAATAAACCTAAGTATAATATTCAGGAATATAAAGAACGAATGAGAACAAGTCAGACTTGAGGTAAGAGACTTCGTCTCAATCTCCTTTAGTTGAGGCATACTTCAATTTATATACAACCTTCTTTTATTTGTTTTATAATAAACCCTTTTGACTTTTAATTTCAGTCAAAAGGAATATTTTGGCACGAAGAGTTTTACTTAATGACGAAAGGAATGTTTTTGTCTTACGTATGTGGTGACAATGACTTCTCCGCCACCATGACTATTATTTGAGTTTCAGCTTCCTCTACAAGCCATAACTTTTTTTAAATGAAAAATAAATATCATGTTTTACTTTTCTTTTATTTTGGTATTGAAAATGGTTTTGATAATGTTTTTATTATATAAATTGGTTGTATTGATATCTTGTGATTGAAATGTGGAAATTTTATGTTTCCTTTATGCATGTTTTATGTGATAAAATTATGTTATGGATCTTGGGAATTGTTTATGATATCGGGTGGTTCTGTGATAAAATAAGGGCGGGTGAGCCCGAGATAGCCCTCCAATGCATTTGGTGATGCGATGGAGTTAAACGCTAAGGTTTCTCCAAATAGATTTAGGGAATATACTGTGATGGGTATTTCAAACGCAACCATGAGGGTTACTCCCTACGTAATAATGTTATGAATGCATCAATTTACCTTTATGTCTTATGATTTATATGAGTTATTCAAAAATATTATTATTTCATGAGGTATGTTAATGTGCTGACGTTTTATGAGTAAATTATGATTTCATTGATTCTTATTTATACATGGAATAATGTTTTCTTTCTATATTTTTATATCCCTTACTAAGATTTTTATGCTCATACAATGTTTTTGAAATGTTTTTCAAAGGTCAAGGGAAAATGACATGATGTGATGATAGTGCCGAGGAAGTGTTAAGAAAAAACAATGTTTTATTTTAAATGTGTTTCCTTTGGTGGAAAATATGAATACTATCTTTTATGTAACCAACTTGTTTAAATGTGGAATGTAATGCATGATTTATGATCAAATTCTTTAAAACTCTAAACCTGAAAATATATTCAATGTGAATTCTTGAAATAACCCATGATTAAGTAATGTTTAAGGCTGGGGCCTTATAGTTGGTGTCAAAGGTCGGTGTAGATAACTTTAGGAGTTATAATTCTATTAAATGATTTTCCAAAAATATTTTTTTACATTATGGTCAAATTGAAATGATATAGGATTTGATGATTTCCATGTTGCTTCATCTACGACATGTTTGTTCAGAATGGTTTTCCACAGAGGAAACAGGGAAGCAGTGCAAGATGGAAATGACCTTCCAAAGCAGCATCCTCAGATTGTTGGAATTGGAACTGAACTGTTTGTTTCAGTATTAGAGAAGTTGACTCAAGCGATAAATTGTGGTGGTATCCATGCACGAGATCATCAAGATCAACCGTAGAAGAACATGTTAGTGGTGGAAGATTTCATGAGGCAACATCCCCCATCATTCAGAGGATCATCTGACCCTGTGCTAGCTGAATGGTGGATTAAAGCACTGGAGAAGATTTTCGATGTCATGGGGTGTTCAGATAAACAAATGGTTAGTCTTGTTGTTTACCATTTGGAGGGTGAAGCAGATCAGTGGTGTTTTATGGTTAAAAATATCAGGGACACTGATGAGATTGATTCTCTTGACTGGGATGAATTCAATGGTATATTTCTTGAGAAATATTTTCTTAAGGCTGTTCGACTTAGGATGGAAAAAAAATTCTTGGAATTGAGGTAAGAGGACGACATAGTGTCTGCTTATGAAGAAATGTTCACTTTATTGGCAAGGTATGCTCCAAATTTTATCCGAGACCATGATTTTAAAATCAATCATTTTTAGTCCGGATTAAAGCCAAAATATTGAATGAAATTATCTTCTCATTAGTTCACAAGTTATGAAAATCTTGTTAGATGTGCTGAGAAGGTGGAAATGGAGTTTAAGAATGATAAAGTGTTCTATGAAAACCAACAAAATAAGAGACTGAGGTGGCCGGATAAAGGGATGAATCCTCCAAAAAGGTTTGATGGTAAGAAAACTATGTTTTTAGTTTGTGATAAATGTGGTAAAAAGCATGCTGGGGAATGTCTTTTGAATTCTGGAAAGTTATTCTGATGTGGTAAGATGGGAAATAAGGCTTATGATTACACTAGAAAAGATCAGGGTAATGGTAAGACCAAATTTGATTTACAGTTAGTGAAATATTTCAAGTTCAATGAGACGGGTCATTATAAAAAAGAGTATTTGACAAAGAGTTCGAATGATGGGAAGCGGTCAGACTACAAGCAGAAAGGTGTGGTGAAATCATTTGCAACTACTTCAGCAGATGTTGGGCCATCAAATGAAGTGGTATCAGGTACTTTATTTATTTTTTCATATTATGCCAATCTGTTTTTTGATTCAGGGTCTACACATTCTTTCATCTCTGAAAAAGTTTATAGTAAATTGGGAATTCCATCTCAAGAAATGAATCCTGAACTTGTGGTAAAAACACCTGTGAGAAATGTTGATGCAAAAAGAATTTATAAGAATCTTCATATACTTATCTGTGGAAAGAATCTACCTTCAAACCTTATTGTTTTACCTCTAGTAGAGTTTGATGTTATCCTAGGTATGGATTGGATCTCTGTTTACCATGATAAGATTGACTATAGAGCTAAATAAGTTTCTTTTTAGAAATAATTTTAGGTTGTGTACAATAATGAACCCTTAATGTTGATAACCTATCAAGGGGATGAGAAACTTGTAAAAGATGGAAATGAATGTTACCTTTAACATATTTTTGAAAACAAAGGAACCGTTCAGATTAAGGATGTGCTAGTGGTAAATGAGTATCCTGATGTTTTTCTTGATGAGTTTCCTGGAATAATACCAGATTGGGAAGTTGAATTTACTATTGACTTAGTTCCTGATGTTAATCCAATTTCAAAACCCCCTTATCGAATGGCTCAAATTGAAATTTTAGAGTTGAAGTAGAAATTGCAAGATTTATTAGAGAAAGGATTAATTTGACCTAGCACATCACCATGTGGTGCTCCTGTCTTATTTGTTAAAAATAAAGATAGTTCAATGAGACTTTGCATTGATTATAGAGCCTTGAATAACATCACTATTAAGAACAAATATCCTTTGCCTCATATCGATGACTTGTTTGATCAGCTCCAGGGAGCTCAGTATTTTTCAAAGATTGACTTGAGATCGGGGTACCATCAGCTGAAGGTAAAGGAAGAAGATATTCTGAAGATCACATTTCGTACAAGATATGGACATTTTGAATTTGTAGTTATGCCTTTTGGGTTACCCAATGCACCTGCTGTATTCATGGACCTTATGAATAGAATTTTACATGAGTTCTTGGATAAGTTTGTGGTTGTTTTCATTGATGATATTTTGATTTTTTCTAAAAGTAAAGAGGAGAATGATAGTCATTTAAGGATTATTTTTCAAAACTTAAAAGAAAATAAATTGTATGGGAAATTTAGCAAGTGTGAGTTTTGGTTGCAACAAATTTCTTTCCTTGGTCATATTGTTTCTAAATATGGAATAACTATTGATTATACAAAAACAAAGGTTGTTGAAGAATGACAAAGACCCCCAAATGTGACCAAGATTCATAGTTGTCTTGGTTCGGTAGGCTATTACTGAAGGATTGTTAAAAAAATTTCACGGTTGTCCATACTGTTGACTAAGCTAACTCGGAAGGGTGTTAAGTTTATATGGAAAAAATAATGTGATGATTGTTTTCAGGAATTGAAAAGAAGATTGGTGAATGCTCCAGTATTGGAACTACCTTCTAGGAATGGTGAGTTTGTTATCTACAGTGATGCTTCATTGAAAGGACATGGTTGCGTCCTAATGCTGAATGATCAGGTAATTGCTTATACTTCACGTCATTTGAAAACTCATGAAGTAAATTACCCTACACATGATTTGGAATTAGCTAATGTCATTTTGGCTTTAAAATTTTGGAGGCATCATTTTTATGTTGTATAGTGTGAAATATATACTAATCAAAAAAGTTTAAAGTATATATTCACTCAGAAATAATTGAACATGAGATAGAGGAGATGGCTAGAATTAATCAAGGATTATTATTGTCGGATTCACTACCACCCATGAAAAGAAAATAATGTGGCAGATGCTTTGAGTCGAAAAATTAATGCTTCATTAACCATGTTACATTTGGAATGTGATCCTTTGGTTAAGGATTTGATGAACTTTGGATTGAAATTTGTTGGTGTAAGAAATTCTTCTATTTCATTTCAGGTATCAGTGAAATCTTCTCTATCAGACTGAATTAAGCAAGCACAGATGCAAGACAGTGAGTTTCAGAAAATGGTAGAGCTGGTTCAGAAGGGTATGTTACCTGAATTCAACATTTATAATTATTGTGTTTTTATATTTGGGAAGATATTGTGTGTGCCTTGTGATTCACAGTTGAAGACAGAGTTGTTATGTGAAGCTCACAGTTCTCCATTTAAAGTTCATCCTGGTAGTACTAAGATGTACGGAGATCTGTGGAAGTATTACTGGTGGAAAGGAATGAAAATAGATATTATAGATTTTACTGTGAAGTGTTTGACTGGTGAACTGGTTAAAGCAGAGCAGCAGTTACCGAAAGGGATGCTTTGGTCTTTACGTGTGCTAGAGTGGAAATGGGAGAATATATCCATGGACTTCGTTGTGGGATTACTGAAGGCACATCGAGGTAATAATGAAATCTAGGTTATTGTCGATCACTGGACTAAATATGCCTCATTTCCTTACTATACGAGATACTTTTTCCCTAGATCAACTTTCTCAATTGTATCTTAAAGATATAGTCAGTTTACACGGAGTTCCCCTCTCCATTGTATTTGATCGTGATCCCAAGTTCACTTATTACTTTTGGAAAGGCCTTTATAAGTCATTGAGTACTGAATTAAATTTTAGTACAACTTTTCATCCTCAATCAAATGGGTAGTCAGAACAAACAATTCGGAATTTGGAGGATATGCTACATTCTTGTTTGATGGATTATTAGGGATGTTGGGAGCAACATATTTCATTGGTTGAGTTTTCTTATAATAACAGTTTTCATTCCAGTATACAGATGGCACCATTTGAGGCATTATATGGGAAGTGGTGTCGAACTACATCTTTTTGGGATGAAGTGGGTGAAAGGAAGTTCATGGGACAATAATTGGTAAAAGAGTTGGCAGAAAAAGTTCAGCTGATAAAGAAACTCACGAGAACAGCTCAGAGCAGGAAGAAAAGTTATGCAGACAACAGGAGGAAGGATCTCTCTTTTGAGGTGGGTGATCATGCCTTCCTCAAAGTTTCACCATGGAAAAGTGTGATGAGATTTGGTAAGAAAGGATAGCTGAGTCCAAGATTCATTGGACCATATTAAATTTTGGAGAGAGTTGGATCAGTTTCATACCGAGCGGATTTACCTCCGAGTTTATCTCAGGTACATAATGTTTTTCATGTTTCAATTTTTAGGAAGTACATGCTAGATCCATCTCATGTTTTGAATCAAGAGGTTGTTCAGCTGGAAGAGAATATATCTTATAAGGAATAACTGGTTCAGATTCTTGACCACATGGATCAAGTGCTGAGGAATAAGGTGATTAATCAAGTAAAGGTTTTGTAGAAAAACCACATGATTTAAGGGGAAACATCGAAATCTAAAAATGCAATGAGGGATAAATACCCCCACTTATTCGATAAGTAAATAAATTATAGGGATGCAATTTCCTAAAGGGGCGAAGGATGTAACATCCCAAGTAAGTAAATAATAATATATTTTCTTATATATGTCTATTTATGAATTAGATAATGTTTTATAGGCTTAAAATGAGAACAAATCCAATCTTAGGCATATAATACTCTGATATTTTTAAAAGATTGTTTTACCGCCTTTTGATGGAAAACCATTTTTATATCTAACATTTTACAATTTTATAATCTCTATTTGTAAAAATAAAGAATTTCTTTAGAATTGGGATATTGAAATTTACTTTGGATAAATTTTTGGTATTTTTCTAACAATGTTCATTTTTAATTAATAGTGAAAAATACTGCATTTTACTTCAAAATTGATTTTTCATATAATTTAATTATATAGTTAGATTTTCCTTTTAATTGGTTATAATTTTTAATTAGAATATTTTTTTACCATTTAATTCAATGGTGGTCATTTTAATTAATTTCACTTTGAAATTGGACATAAACAAGTGTCAATATTTTGATAGATATTGTTTTTTAAAAACACGTTATTTGTTTTGACAATGGGAATGGTTTTTAAATTAATTACTGAAATTTCTGTGTTACTAATTTGGTAAAATTGATTCCATATTTGGAATCAGAATTTCCAAATTATGTAACTAATACTCTTTTGTTTTGGGACATTATGAATAGTAACAATGGTAATTATCTTTAATTATCGTGATTAATTTGTAATCAGGTAGTTAAGGGAAATAAAATAATATCCTAATAATATAAAATGACTCTAAAATGTGTCCAAATCCTCTTTTTTGAGTAATGTCCGACCATTGGATGATTTTTACCGAACATGAGGGCCCGTGGAGTCACATGGGTGTGACAATGACATTTATGACATTATTTTTAAAAACAAGAGAAATATAACAATGGTTTGTATATCCTAAGTAAAACAATTTTAATTTTGTTTAAATAAATGATCTCTTAGACTATAAAAAGTAATTGGAAATCTAAAAATATTTCCTACATCATGGTATTTGTTTTATAATTTTTAGACATTAAATAATTAAATTTATTTATGACACCATGATGATGCAGTGATTACCTGATTAATGAACGATTTAAATAAAATGAAACAATAAGGTAAACTCTAAGAATTAAACTTTTCAAAAACCTATTGTATGGGTGGATTTGGAACCCTTATGACCTTATCCTCAAAATATATCATTATGGGACCTTTAAAATCCTAAAATCATTTTATAATAAAGTAACATTTCAAGGCTTTCCAAAAGTGACCCTCCTCCCTCTTATAAAATGCCCCCACATTTACCCCATTATACACACCTATCAAGCCCTTGGATCATCCAAACTCTGCTCATATTATCTCTCCACATCCCTCTATTACTCCTAGAAACCTCACTTTGGGGCATAAGTCTTTCAAACGAAGCCTTTGGCTCAAATCAAAAAGAGTTACCCGATTTTGAGGTAATGTCTTCTCTCGAGTTTCTTCCTTTTCTTTTCCTTCTTCACTCACCAATATCTTCTTATTATTTGAGCCCATAATATCACTAGTATCCTCAATATACTAGTATTTTTTTATGATAATGATTTTACCTACACTTAAACAAACCAATGTCTAATGGATAAAGAACATACGATTTCTATGGGTGGCGAATTACTGCCTCACAGAACGATGATTGTTTAATTTTCTTTTAACACCTTTAATGGTGGCCATTATGATGTCACTGTATTTATATATAATATATATGGTATTTATTTTTTCTATATTCTTCTGAATTTTATTTTTAAATCACATCGTTATGCTTTTCATGTTGTTGAACTACGATAATTTCATCTGAGGAAATGTGGACTACCGCCCCTTCAAGTGACGTGACTCGTTAGTGCCAAACATGGAATTTATAAAGAATGTAATTAGTGAAAAAATTTTACCGATATAACATATATATTTTACTGGAATTATAATATATATATATATATATATATATGTCTCATTATTTGTAATTCCTTTAATATGACAAGGAAATGAAAGTAGCTTTCATGCGTACGTACGACCTACCGTCTCCATGAATGGTGCATTTCATTTTTTATCTCCAAATGTTATGGAATAGTATAAAATGAATATATACTGGATATATAAGATATTTAAATAATTAATACCATTCTGGAGATGATTTAATTATAACTACAAGGGAAATTCGTTTCAAAAAAGTTAATTTTTGACTTATGTACCGAACATCGACAAAACGTATTATATGAACTCACATAATTGACTAATTATTATAACATGATAATATGTGATATGAATTGAATAATAAACAATAAATTAAGTCCTTAAGCAATAATAAATTTACCTATGTATATTATTCAGGAATATAAAGAACGAACGAGAACAAGTCGGACTTGAGGTAAGGGACTTCGTCTCAATCTCCTTTCATTGAGGCATACTTCAATTTATATACAACCTTATTTTATTAGTTGTATAATAATCCCTTATGACTTCTAATTTCATTAAAAAGGAATCTTTTTAAACGAAGAGTTTTACTAAATGACAAAATGAATGTTTTTATCTTAATTATGCGGCGACAATGACTTCTCCACCACCGTGACCATTATTTGAGTTTCTGCTTCCTCTACAAGCCATAACTTTTTATTAAATGAAAAATAAATCACATGTTTTGATTTTCTTTTATTTTGGTATTGAAAATGGTTTTGATAATGTTTTGATTATATCAATGTGTTGTATTGATATCTTGTGATTGAAATGTGTAAATGTTATGTTTCCTTTATGCATGTTTTATGTGATACGATTATGTTATAGTTCTTGGGAATTATTTATGATGTCTTCTGGTTCCGTGATAAAATAAGGGCGGGTGAGCCCGAGATAGATCTCCACTTCATTGGGTAACATGAAGGAGTTAAAATCTAAGGTTTCTCTGAAGAGATTTAGGGAATATACTATGATGGGTATTCCAAACGCAACCATGAGGGTTACTCCCTACGTAAGAATGTTATGAATGCCTCAAGTTACCTTTATGTCTTATGATTTCTATGAGTTATTCATAAATCTTGTGATTTCATGAGGTATGTTAAAGTGCTTATGTTTTATGAGTAAAGTATTATTTCCTTGATTCTTATGTATACATGGACTAATGTTTTCTTTCCGTATTTTTATATCTCTTACTAAGCTTTTTATACTCATCCCATGTTTTTGAAAAGTTTTTCACAGGTCAAGGGAAAAGTACATGATGTGATGATAGTGTCGAGGAAGTGTCAAGAAAGAAACCGTGATTTATTTTAAATATGTTTCCTTTGGTGGAAAAAATGAATACTGTCTTTGATGTAACCACCTTGTTTAAATTTGAAATGTAATGCATGTTTTATGATCAAATTCTCTAAAACTATAAACCTGAAAAGATCTTCAATGTGAATTCTTGAAATAAACCATGATTAAGTAATGTTTATGGCTGGGGCCTTATAGGAAAATTGTGTATTGGCATTAATTAAATATAAATGTAATGAATTTTTAAAAAAACTCTTGTAAGTATATAAAATATAAGTCGGATATAGGTTTCTATCATATCTAATTTATTAAACATTAACATATGTATGGGTTTGTCATGTGTTCTTGAAGAAGATTAATAATGTATAATATATTTGGTTTTACAAAATTCTATTTCGACACAATCATTATTTCATATCTTCTGTATATATAGAGATACCATGAAGTGAAATGATAATCGACCTCTCAATGTACAACTCTGTGTTATCCCTAACATATGTTAATCAAGGTGTATTAATGGTTGTGGGGAATGTTTATGGTTATCATGAGTAGTATTATTATGGTAGTGTATAAATCATTCTCATGGTACACAAAATGGTTTTTTTGCACTAGATACCACATGATCTATAACACATTGAATGTTATACAATAAACATTTTTTATAACATGATTTCAAGGTTTATATTTTGTGTCCCTTGTGCCTAAGGTTAGTAAGATACATTAAATTATAATCATCATAATTTTATACCTAATTTATTAAATCCTTTAGGATTATCTAATAAGGGGGTGGTTATTTATGTTTCGTATCACATCATCAGTTGGAGATAAATCAGGATTGGTTTTTCTTTCTTGAGGAATTTTTATGAAATATGATCCATCGATTGAGTTAGATTGAGGAAGTGTAAAACCATATGTATATAGTACATAGGGTGTTATTATCTATTTTGGGGATGTAATTGTAATGTTATATTCCATAAAGATAAATTAAATGTGATGAATTCATTGACTTGGCTGGTCTATACTCATAGAATCAACAATATACGAGTCAGGTATATTGTATTGAAATAAACTATGTTCCATGATCACTGAATGGCTTATAAAAATGTATCATATAAATATACATGCTTATATATGATTTAGTTGGAGGAAATAAATATACAGATAAATGTGTTTCTTAGATATCACCCCGGGTCCCTTTATATATTGATTAACATCGATTCTTTTATTGAGGCCACTCTTTCCATACATTTTTGGATGAGGTGATTCATATTTTTTTCAATTATATAAAGGAATGTGAGGTATCACTTTGTTTGCAAATAAATTGGGATTGGGGTTGAATCTGAGATCTTCTCTAAAAAAGTTTTAGTGTTATTTAAAATGCTAGTTTTGGATTGGTGTTCACAAGGTGTACCATATAATGTGATTTAAGGTGAATTTGAGGATAAATTTCCAAAAGTATTTTGGAAAAATACAAATGGATTTTGGGTGTGGTTTCAAAAGTTATTATATGTGATATACCATAATGTGAAGTGTTATTATGTTTATGAGGATTTAGTAAAAGTGATTGATTGAAGGAGATATGACTTAAATCCAAGTATGTATGTGATTCATTTCATCCCATATCGTCGAGTAAAATAGACCTATATCATTTGAAATGCTAACATTATTTCATGAAAATTTAAAATACCATGATGGACATACTATTTAGTAAAATTCATTGATATCGTATGGAAAGGGCGTGTTAAAAATCATAATATACGACCCACACCCACATCCTTCGATATTCTTGGAAGCCAAATATTAATTGTTAACATTCATGAAACTTCTGCCTATTTCTATAGTTTTATATGAGTATTATAAAAAAATGAATGGAAGATATAAATCAGTTGATATGTTATAATTATTTTATGATTGCATTCATAACTTATTCATTATATAACATATGAGTTAATGCATATTTACCCAAGGAGTATCCTTGAAGGTTATATATAAAGGCTATCACACTGATATGGTGATCATGTGAACTATCCCAATACCTTTTTTGATTTTTATATACATGTACCTCTATATATTTCTTCCATTATTACTCTGAGATGGTAACACTTTGGAGAATTCAGGAGGATCCCACCTATGTAATGGGAGATTAACATTATCATGTTATTTCACCATAGAGGATGTACATATTTTGATTACCTATTGAGAGATATTCTTCAAGAATAATGCAATGACTAGATATTTTACTGTATTTTATACTTAAATAAGGAATATATTTTATATTTTGTTTACACACTATACCTAAATAAAATGAAAATTTTATATATTTTGAATATTAAATATGGTCGTTAAACACAACTATGGAATTAACTAGTATAAATTGAAGTAATTATATTGAAAAATAAATAAAGTAAGGAAGAGGAATTTTGATATGGAAGATTAATTCTTCCTTGAAAATCCCATTTTTATAATCTTGGAATGTAGGTAGCTTCATTAGGGTTTTCCCTAGACTAATCCGAAGATGAAATTGTGAAATTACATTTTAAGAAAAACTGTATACTAGACATGTTCAAGATCATAGAGATTTCTAAAATGGTTTAAGCTAGTTGAATCACCACTTGAAAGTACAAAGAAAGAAAATTTGATGATTTGGTATTACACAGAGTTCATAATGAGTTATATAAGTATAAAATAAAATTATATAAAAATGTAATAAATATTTATTTTAATAGATTTATCATGAATGTTTATTCATTTCATGATTCATTACTGATCTATTATCTTTTTGAGTTGAAAATTTATTTTTCATAGTAACAACAATATATATTATCACCAAATTAATTAAAAATTTATAAAAAAATAATTATTAATGTTCCAAAAGACATTTTCCTATAAAAGCATGTTTTCACTATAAATTATGCTTTTAATTAAAAATAAAATTTAAAAATTATTTGATGATAATTTGATAAAATTTAATTCATTCTTTGATTTATCATGGAAATAATATCTATTTTTTTACAATTTATATAAAAATATTCATTTTTAAGTGAATAGTGCATAATATTGTTTTCAAAAATAACATGACTTTTAATACATTATTAGTATATATTTATTAATTAGATGTCCATGAAAATAATTTATAAGACCAAATATTTATTTTATAAGTGAATATATATATATATATTTTAAAATTTATGAACCCATATTTTACATTTTCGAACATAATTTATATTTTTTAAGAAAATTGTATTATGTACAATATACAATTAAAAATTTAAAAATAATCTTAATCACATTTAAAAACTAAAAAATGGGTATGAAATTTTGAAACATTGTGTGCAAATTATATAATAAATTACATTTTCTTTTGTAGAATAAAGGAAAAAATACCTAGTTAAAAACTTGTTACTTTGGTGAAAAGAAAAATTATAAAAAACGAGTAACCAAATAGAGAAAGGTAAGAAATTGTAAAAAAAGTTTTAATCAAGTGGTTGATGTGTGGGTAAATATTATCACTTATACTATATATTATATCCAAAATTTGGAGCCACTTTACATAAAAAAAATTTCTTATTCTTGGAATATTTTGGGTTTAAAAAAAATCCATCCATTTTCACTTATAAAAGAGGATCTCATCTATTCACTTCCCCTCACAGAAAAAAATGTTATTTTGGACAAATATATATCCAAAACAACATAAATACTCCTATATACATAAGTGTGTTTTTTATTCTCAAAATAACTACCCTTAAAGGTTTAGTCGCCTTCACAATAGAGATAATCCCAATAGCAAGACATATGATCCTAACCTATCTTTCTCTTTTATTTTTCATTATGTGATTTTATTTTTCATAAAATTATGTCTCATGAAAATAGGACAATAAAATAAGCTTCAATATTTTACTGATATGTTATTTTAATAGTGGTATAAGAATCAACCTCCCTCCAACTTTCCACTAAGAAAAAAATGTGAATCGTGCATTTTGCGGACTACCACCTCCAATATGAAACATGTTTTCTTCCTTCACCACCATGAAATGATGGCACTAGTTGAGATTGATTTATTTAATTATAATTTTATGAAATATTTTTTTCTAAAATGATAAAAAAATTAATCTTTTTCCCCATTTTAGCGAAAAAATCATCCACCATGCATACATGTGAACTACTACCTCCACAAAACAACTGATTTTCATTTTTCACAATCACCACCTTACATGGATGATAATTAGAGTGATTTTAAAAGACAAGAATGCATTTTATGAAATTAATATGGATATAGTGATAAATATTAAAAAATAAATCAATAATTTTAATTTAATACTATTATTAAAAATCTAATCATCTCAAAAAAGAAAAAAAATTATCCATATTATATAATATTTTCATATCCATTAATTATTCTTCTAAATACACTAAATTATTATATATGAGAACAAAAAACACTATATATTATCATTATGATTTTTCTATACAATATTAAAACTGATCGACCATATAATCATCCATCAATTACGGTATGTTCATGTTTAGGTTGGTTTAACCACCCACTTGAACAATCATTCAAATTTATATCATGGATTAATATAAGAATTTAATTTATTTTTATATATGGTATAAATAAGTAAACAATTTTTTCTTTTTATGATATAATGAAAATATTATTAAACTCAATAACTAATAAATAACCTTTTGCTCATAAATAATCACTAAAACAAACTTATTATCGATTTCATCTTCAAGGATAAAGAATGAAACACCGAAAAAAGGAAGTTGAAAATTTATAAATAATTAGAAGTAATAAATTAATGTAGATTTAATTATATTTTAATTATGATATTTTGAAGAAAAATGAATATCTATTCCAATTATATGGAACTAGTATAAACCGTCAAAAATATAAACAGTTATAGTGGGAAAAAGTTGAAACTATCTAATATACATGAAAACAATAATTATAAATGAAACTTATAAATGGTTTTGTGTATTAATATGATTCCAAAATTAGTTATTAATGAACTTATGTTTGTTATAAAGTAGGATAATTCAATTTTGTGTAAATCCACAGTAAAGATAATGGTTTCTTTTTCTCATTTACATATCCTTGGGATATGTTTGATATTGAACAACATGATTTTATTTATATGTAATATTCAATACCATATAGATTTTTTATATAAAATTATATTTAATTTTATGTTATTCTTATTTACATTTCATGATATTCGTTTTCGTATCATATGATTATTATAAAACTGGCTTCATAATAATTCCAATGTCTCTATTTATGATTTATTATGTCATATAATTTTTTATGTGAATACATACTTAATGTTATCTTTCATCATACCAAGACACTATTTTATATGATATGTTCTTCTATTCTATGGAGAAATTACTTCCCAGCAATAATAACCATTTATTTGATTTTTCCCAAAATATAAGTATAAAATTTGTATGAATAACTTCTATTTTTATGATTGAATCTATTGATCCTTGTTCATACTTTATTTACCACCAATGTTATACATTATTTTTGGCCTATATAATTTAAATTATTTTCTATAGTTATTATAATTATATTTACTTCCTTTATAATGTAAAATTTAGTACTATAATTGACAATTTGGGTCTCTAAAAAAAGATATTTCAAAACAAAAATGGGTTTCTTTCCTTTCAATGATGATTTTATCTTACACTCCATTCTTATTTTTTGATAACCTTTATGTAATTTTATGTAATTTTAATTTAATTTTTTAAAAAAAAATTCTCAAAATTCTTCACCTTTCGTTCTCAGTTTTTTGGAATCAAAATTCCACTTCATCTTTGGAAACAAAGTTTAAATGATTAAGTGAAAACTTTTATATTTTCACCTATATTTTTCTCTATGGTTTATCTCTCATGAAGATGTGTTTGGATAATTATATATATTTTATTATGATATGATTCCTTATAAAAAATGAGTTTATCTCTTTTATATTTATTTTATTTTATGAGTAACACCCCAATATTTCATAGTACGTTATCTCTTTAAAGTAATTCAATAGCTTGCATCACACACCACAATGAGTTTGAGCGCAAGAGGACTTACCAAACTAGCAGTTCAAAAAGAAGTTATGAATATTATTAACTGTATTTTTAATTTTATATATCCATATAATTTTAACTTACATATTATTTGTTTCTTAGACATATTACAAAAAAAATTCAATTTGTTAGATAAATGAAGTATTTTTCAAAAAAAATGAAATTTTACAACCTTTTAATGGAGAACCCTTTTTAAATCCAATATTTGACAATTTTATAAATTCAATTTGTAAAAATAAAATTCTTCTTCAGAATCAGGACATAAAAATTTAGTTTCGATAATTGTTTTGTATTTTTCTGATTACCTTCATATTTGGGTGAATAGGGAAAAATACTAAATTTTAACAGAAAACAAAGTTTTTAATAAAAATAATTTAAATTGCTCAATTATTAATTTTTATGGTTTGGAAGTATAATTATATTATTTTTTTTATCATTTAATACAATTTTGTTCTATATAAGTAATTTCACCTTTAAATTTGACATAAACACATGTCCATTTTTTTTATTGTTTTTACTTTTTAAACAAACCTGCTTTTTGGTTTTGACAGTGAGAATTAATTTTAAATTAATAAATGAAACTTATTTGTTTTTAATTTGGTAAAATAAACTTCATTTCTGAATTCATAATATCAAAATTATCTTAGAGTTTATTTTTGGTATTTTTTGGAAAACTTTCAATTTTTTAGGAATTGTGAGAAACATTGTGTTGTTATTTAAAACCAACATTATATTTAAGTAATTAGATATTTTATTTTAATCTATTTGAGGTCAAAATAGATATATAATACCAATATATGTTCAATGTAATTCATTGGTGTCATTTTATAATAAATTTAGATATATAAAATTTTATTAAACTTTTTACAGTCTTTTACCCACCTTTTAGGAGCATTTGAAAATTTGGATAAATCTTACTTTACCGCTTATGTGAGTTGAATTTACAAAATCCAATAGACATGGTTGATATCATCATGTAAAATGTGTTTTAATAATATGAAAACAATTTTTTGTGAATAGTAACTTTTCACTTTTATTTACCACTTTTAAAAGTAAATAGTGTAATAAAAGGTAAAAATGATATTACTATTAGCATAACACATATCCTAATTCTATTGGATAAGTCTATTTGGGCCAAATACAACCTTAAGGAAAAAATGATCATTTTCTTCCACTTGGATTAGATTTGGACATTTATTATTATTTTATTTAAAGAAGAGTTAAAACTGTTAAATTCATAGTTTAATAACTAAACCATTTTTAATATAGGGTTACACATAAAGTAAAGTCAACTATAAATATTCATTATAAATATAAAATTATTTCCTACATAATGGTTTTTAGTTATAATATTTAGATATTAAATAATTAAATTTATTTATGACACAATGATGATGCAATAATTACCTTCTTAATGAAGTGTTAAAATAGTTTATATTATAAATATTAAAATACAAAGAATTTAGAAGTTTTGATTCCATCCACGAATTTTATAGGTTAATATGACATGTTTGGGTTGATTTGATAAATTTTTTTCGAAGTGATAAGGTTGTTATGACTTTCACAAAAACTAAATACTAAATAGTGTCAAAATTGACATAAATTATTTTTTAAAACAAATACTATATTATTGGTTGATATAATATTATTAAAAATCTAAGGTTCAGAAAAAGGGATTAAATAATATTATATATATCATTAATTAACCACATGAGGATCTATTGGATGTTTAGATTATGTTTCTTAACAATATAGTGTAAGAATACAAGAAGGTATAGTAAAAGCTAAACTATTTAACTAAGAGTTATATTTAAAAGAGAAGGTCAAAATGGTAACCTAAACTTGTCTAAAACTTATTGGTTGAGAGTATTTCTACTCATAACCACCTAAGTCTATAATGAAATATATTTTTAGCCATTATAAACCGAATATGACTGTATAGTAAGTTAATACTATAATCTTTTCCTAAAGTGATCCTCACCCCTCTTATAAAAGGGCACTTCCCCTTCTCTCAAAATCACACCTCCAAAGCCATTTGGCTCGGCCAAAACCTACCCAAATATCCTCAAAACTACCCTACCTTAATCCTAGAGTCATTAATTTTGTCATAAATCCAACCTAATGATCCATTTTGATCAAATTAAAAGGAAGAACTCGAAGAAGAGGTAAATATTTTATC
This sequence comes from Viscum album, assembly GCA_963277665.1. Taxonomy (NCBI): domain Eukaryota; kingdom Viridiplantae; phylum Streptophyta; class Magnoliopsida; order Santalales; family Viscaceae; genus Viscum; species Viscum album. Next base: position 936,439,832 of record OY728161.1, read on the forward strand.
ACCTCTTTCAAGGTCTTTTCTTCTTCCACTTCCTCTTTCTTTGTTGTTTCTATTCTAAAATAATAAATCCAGTATATTTTACATACTTTTATGTTATTATAAAAATGGTCCTACCATATTCATTATTCTATCCATCATATTAATGACAAATTCACCATACGTGCGTACGTACGGCTTACTGTCTCCATGTCGTGGTGTAGTTGTTATTCAATACATTATTATTTAGATAGGTATAATAATGAGTATAACTGATGTAAATAATAAATATAAGAAGCTGATGATTTTTTATATATGATATATCATCCAATTACACATGATTTCACCATCAATATAATGATATCGTCTCTCATGCGTACGTACGGATTACCGTCTCCACGAACGCGATGAGATTGATTCCCCATCATAGTAATTCAAGAATAATTTTCATTTTATGATTAAAAATAATGTTTAACAACTTAATATAATTATGTATATGAATAAGATACATCCTATCTATAACAAACATGGCTTACATAACCATGTTAATAAAGGAAAACGGTCCAGTTAACACCCGAAATGATGATACTACTAACATATTATTGAAAAAGTAAAATGAGAAGATCATATATGATATAATATTTATGTATGTAGTTATTTTATAATTTAATAAAAATTATTTAACTATTATACAGGAGGTTAACATACCATCGACCAAGGAAAAGTATAATGTAATGTTTAATTCCTCAATCTCATTATTATCCATGATTGTTTGTGTGTATGTTTTTATTGGGATATAATTATTATCCTTGTACATGTCTCATAAAAGACTTTTCAAAAGTATTATTTTTAAGGGACTCTTTAACGAAAACACTATTTTAAATGGTTTAAATATTTATTCTTATAAATCATTCCCATTAAGGTCCATGTTTTCAAAATGGTTTTAAGGATTTATCTATATGGGCATGAATGTTTTAAAATGTTAATTCCTTTCAAAAGTTTCAAAGTGGTATGGGAAACTCTGATTCAAAAATGTATTTTAAATGTATTCCTTTATAATTTGTATGACTTTTAAATGATTTCATTAAAAAGGGATATTTCTCTCAAAGAGTTTTACTGATCCTTTTCAACTATGTCAACATCCTTTACTGAATATTATTCTTGATTGAGGTTGATTTATTAAAATAAAATCTTTGATATTGTATTGTATGAGTTATTATATGTTTGACTGTGGATGTGCTATTTTTATTCCATTCGTGGTTTATGGTTAAATTATTTACATTTCATATGCTAGTTTTAATTAAAAAAATTATGTTATGTTTCAAAATTTTCATATGAGGAATGCATTGGACTTGGTTAGTGATGGGTGGAGCCCACTATAGATCCTTGATGCATCTGTAGGTCTCATGAGACAAACTAGTGTCTTGGCACAAGGCCTTGACAAAATCTTATTTGTACTCTTGGAACAAGGCCTGGACTATGTGTTTATAAAGTCTGGAATTATGCATTCCATCACTATGAAATTGGAAATTTATATTACATCTTATTATTTGACTTGTAGAATATTAATGTGAATAAGTAAATGGAATTATTTGATTTATCTTTTCCATATTATGATTATGTTTAAGCTTAAAAGGCTTGTGTTTTAGTCTTATACACTGTCTTAAATGTTTATGATTATTTATAAAAGTTTCTGATATATTTTTATCCTTACTGAGCATATGATATAACCTCTTTCTTATGTTTTATTTTCCCAGGATTGCAAGAATTGTTTTATGATTGGTAAGATGAGTTATGCTTGTGGATTAATGGCATTCTCAAAGGATCATTTATGTTGTGTTTTATTTTCTAATGTGTAATGTAAGGTTTATATATGTAATATATTTTTCAAGACTACTAAATTGATCAGTCTTTTGGGACTTGATTCCTTGTAATCATGCCAATGTATTAAAATAGTGCAGCAACTTTAGGATTCTGGGGTTGGGGAATTACATTATGTTTTTTTGAAAGTTTCAGAAAACCATTATGGTTTCCATGTCTTTCTTAATATATTATTATTTTTGATTTTTAGTGGCACACACGTGTATGGGTGATGATGAGTGGGGTACTGTACTACACTGATGTGCATTGTTTTAAGATTATATCTCATGATATATTCAGGTGTATACATAATGTTTTTGTACATTTAGGTTTCAGTATGATGGGTTTGGTCACATTTTCTGGCATGGATATAATTATTTTTTTCACATAGACATGATTATATGGGTTTGAAGAAATTTTTTTTTTGATTATTAGGGTTGTACCAAATTTAAATTTTGTTTGTAAAGATATAAAAAGAATTTCAAGATTCATTTGATTTCCACTATATTCCAAGTTATCATGATTATAAGGTGTTTTTGGATTATTCTGCACTGTTATACCATGCTAATTTGTTGTATGATTATTGATATTTTTTTGAGTTACAAAATAACATTTTCACTTATTTAAAGACCTGTTTCAATTCTTATGTTTGTCAATATTGTTTTATGATTATCATATATGGTTTTATGATCTTTAATTAATATATTTCTTTCTTTATCATGTTCTCCTTCATGATTATGACCTGAAACATTATGATATGTTTTCCCTTATTGAGTATATGAGATCACTCTTTTTTTATGTTTCTATTCCCTAGGTTAGGAGGATGATTATATCCTATGAGATGTCTATAAATAGTCTATAAGAGAACAGTTATGGAGAAATCTTTTTAAGTGTTTCAAAATAATATTTTTATGTTTCTAATATCGAAGCCATTAAAGCAACCAGTCATTGGGTTTTATGACTCTTTGTGAGATTTATAATTTAATTCCTAAGATTAATAGATTATCAATGTCTTGTTTAGATTTGGTTAATTTTAATGGTATTAGAGTAAGGTTTAGTTTTTTTGGAGACTAGTTTAGGTGCCATTAGTATTGGGATTATAGAACCTTATTAAAACCCTAGGGAAAAGTCTATGTGTAGGATGATATCTTGGAATATTCTAAAAGTATTGAGTTGTTGGATTTACCTAGCTATTCATCCATGTTTGGGTACCACGTGTTGATGAATCCTTTGACATAGATTTACCTAGTGGTAATATCCTTGACAGGGTCATATTGAGTATTAATTAAATCGTCACCTAATTCACAAAAAAGAGGGAACATTATGCACATTGTTTGAAAATACTAGTGGATATGCTTTGTTTGATCATATTATCTTCATAAACTTCTATGATGGATTGATTTCATAGTTAATTTTATGGATATATGTAATATGACCCAACTTATTATAACCATGGTCCAACTAAGATTGATATAGTTTGTACTAAAGTAAATTTTGGTCAACATGATAATATAATAGTAGAAGATGTTTTCAGGTTGAATTATTTTTTATGATTATAGTTATTCATCTATATTTTTGATGATACTTCACTCACGTCAGCACATTTGGTTTTATTAGTTTTTGGAACTAGAAGGAATGATGGGTGTCAGGGAAAATGTGAAGACTACCTTAATGGACAATCCAATATAAGGAGAGTTTCAGTGAGAAACCTTATGATTATACAAAAACAACTATTATGAAATATGAATAACTTTGTAAACATAGTCATAGACTAGAAATCAGAAATGTTGTGAAGGATGGAGTCTCATTAAAGATCATGTGACCAAGATATTGAGGAAAATAAAGTTCAATTTCATATATAGAAATTTAATTGGATGAAATATCAAGGGAACTACCTCATAGGGACAGGAAGATAATTGAATTGAAGAATATAGGGTCATCAAGCATCAAGATGATGTGGGAAATGAGGAGATTAGTTAGCATGATGGGAGTAAAAACATGTATCAAAAAACAAAAATTACATTTCAATTCCTTAAGTGTGGAAGGCATGGAAAATAGATATTTTAGTTTTATAAATACAAGTATGATAAGAATAATAGGTTTAAAAAAATCTACAACCATTGAAACAAGGTGGAGCATGTTCTATGAAACTCAATGCAGTATATTTTGATAAAAAAATACTATAATTTAGTATTATGAATTTGGGATCTTTATTCTATCCACTCTATGTTTTTGGAATTTTTTATACATATACCACCCTAATGTTTTCTTTATCAAATAAAATTTCTAGTTGTATGATGGTTTCAATTTAAAATTTATGTTTCTAAGAATATAATTTTTTTTATGGTTCCTTAAGATGAATTATATGCAACATAATAAAAATTTTATCATAGAATCCATTTTTACTAATCATGATTAGATTACCCACAACACCCCAAAAATTAAAAAAATGGGCTGGGTGGGAAAAGCAACCTACAACCGCTGTTATGAGATTTCTCAATCACTAAAATAGTATAGGACATCAAAAAATATTATTTTTAATCATCCATAACTACACCACAACTATATATATGCCATTATATTTCTAGATATGTTTGATGAACCATGTAAATAGTATATTTAGAATAAAATCCATTTCTACTACCACTAGTTTGATGGGACATGGTGTATAGGTGAAACATGAGGATTAGATATGGCCTTGGGGATAGGTGTAGTTCAAGAATAATGTTTTATGAACCCAAATAAATGGTCTCATTCATTGTAAACAACAAAAAATAAGTCCATTTTTAAGTTCTACTGATTGAAAAATTGTTATGGTATATTTTTCGGGTCTTTCAAAAATTGGCGAATTTTTTGTGAATAGTGAACTACAATAATTTACATTATTTAAAAACTATAATATTCACAATCCTTCCATGTTAAAGTTTTATAGGTATCAAAAAATAACAAATCCAATTTCCCTAAGGAGTTTCTCAAGGAGAATAACTCTAGAGGTAAAATCTTATTTATTTTTCTTTTAATTTCTTTTCATTTTATGTTATTTTCTTATTATATCCTCATATCCCATTATCCTAGTGTCATTTTGACACCAGTATATTATACATACTATAATGTTTTTATTTTGATGTAATAATCTACCATTACACCCCTTCTCCTCTCCTTTTTTTTATAAAAAACAGAAACATCGTCCATGAGGTGTTATTTTTTACCTTCAAGGATGACAAATTTTCATTTTTTTAATAAACACATTAAATGATGGTATTAAAAACATTATATTGGTTAAAAAATATTATTAATTTTCTCTATTAATTTTATAGGTTCAGCAACTAAATTATATGTATAATATTGAATAATAAAACCAAACATGTTTGTTGTGATAAAAAACCTCCAAATTGATCTAAAAAATTATCATTAATATTTTATCTAATAAATCATCCTCATATATGAAAAATATAACACATAAGACCAGATAAACATATTTAAGTTCATTATTAACATTTAATATCAGTTTTGGATAATTATCCTCATTTTACCTGACCTTCCATACAAGTTTACAAGTGAACCGATCACGAAAACCAAGAAAACAAACACTCCTGGATAATTTGAACACTGTAACTAATCAAAATGGAAATAGAAGAAATTAATATATTAATAATTAATAAAATAAAAGAATAATAGGTCATTTATTTATTAATTAATTAATATAATTTTTATTATCCATGTTATTAAAGTGAGGAAAGCATTCAGACATAAGGTAAAGGGATTCTCGAACCCAATTTCCTTTCTTTGGGTAATTCCTATGTTGTGGAAAATTTCATTATGAATATTGTTTTAATATTCCTAAAATATAATCTATTTTTTCTTGCCTTTTAATTTTTGGGATATATTCTTCCAATCTAATTTTATGATAAATGAAAATATTTTTCTAAACGAACACTTCTTAAAAAAAACATTTTTTACTTCTCTGGAGATGGTTTCTTCTTCACTCAAGATTGATAATTATTATACCAATTGTGTTATAACATTTTTATTTTGGTAACTAATAGGTTTATTGATGAAATTATGTTTTAAATATTTCTCATGAAACCCATTTCCTGTCCATGGGTTATTTTATGTATAATATTGATATATATTCTTTTTTGTACACATGATTATGCAATTGTTTTGATGTGATGGGTGTGCCCTAAATTATATAGCACTCCAATTAATTGGGTATTGTTATGTATCTCATGATATAATATAAAATATGTGTGAACATGATGCTAGATTTTTTTCACAATTATTATGTAATGGTTATACACATAAGTTATGAGTGAACATGATGCCAACTTTGTTCACAAGTATGCATGGTAGTTGACCACTACGACATGATATTTCATTATTATTAATTGAAACATTCAATGACATTATATAATGCTTCCTCTACAATTTAAAATAATTATCCCATTATTATGTTATGATGATAATGATTATTTTCACCCATGTTCTATTGATTTATGCTCATATCTATACAATTACTGGGCTTTTAGGTCACCCCTTTCTTTGATGTATATCTGTAGGTGATTACTTATAATAAGAAAAAAATGAGGGACACTAAGAATCTATAAAAAATGAATTAAATAATGTTTATATTTTATATGTAAATTATATGTTTGGAAATAATTTTACAACACAATAAACCTTGGGATTCTAGTTTTGTAACAATATTATATTTTTATCAGGAAAATGTTGCAATAGTAATGAATAAAAAGTAGGTTCACTATAGTTGGTATAAGAGCACAATTTAGTTAATTTTGCAATTAGTATTAAAGAACAATGTTTGAAATCCTTAGTATGAGACTATGTATTCAAAATCATCCTAGAAGTTATGTTTTAGATAAATGCTAAACATAGAGATCCTAAAATATATGACTTTAAAGTTAATTACACAAATGAATAATTAATTTTTTCATGACTTATTGACTTATGTTTTGTTCAAACCTTTTCTATGTTAGAAAATGGGGGCAATTTTGAGAAATCGGGGAAAACAATCTTGTATGAGGGACTTTTCCGTAATTTCCCAAACAACATTAATAATGCCTTGGGTAGTGGAGTTTAAAATTCCATGTTACTAATTACCCAGCTATCTTAGGCTATGAATAATAACCAATATAATTTGAAGTAGAATCCTTCACCTAAGTGGGAGCAACTGGATATTGAGACATTTTTTTGAGGCAACGACCACCGATATTTAGTTGATCTTCTAATACACTAGTCAAGGAATAGTTTGTCAACTCAATAAAGAAGATCTTTTCTGTGCTTCACTGTTCTGAGATAGGGAAGGTAACTCTAGCTATTTATTATGCAGATGGAGAGGCCGATCAATGGTGTGTGTTGATTAAGAACACCAATACGAAGGATGAAATTGAAGAGATGGAGTGAGAAGAAATTAATAAAATATTTATTAACAAGTATTTCTCTATAAATATTCATATGAATATTTTGTGAGAATTTATAGAGCCAAATAAAAAATAAGGTGAATCTATCATGGATTACGAATAATATTTTACATGTTTTTCTTGGTACACTTCTAGTTTTCTATCAATAATGATAGAAAAATAGATAGAATTTTTAGAGGTTTAAATCTAAACCTTTGAAAGAAAATAGAAATTTGAGACTTTGTGAGTTATGAAGATATTGTTCAATGTTCTCTCAAATTGGAAACGGAATTTAGATAATTGTCTCATGGGTATATAGATAAGAAGAAAAATATGGATTTTTAAGTTGGAGGATCTAATGACAAAGATATAAATAAAACTCAACCACTCACATGTCAAAAATTTTGGAATAAGGATCATGGGAACTACCTCCAAGGGATATATAAATTATTCAAGTGTATGAGATAAGGCCCTCAAGATCATGAATGTGAAAGAGACCTGAAGAAGTTGGAAAATGTATTGGAAGTAGAGAAACACCTTTGGTCTGATGCTTCAATTGTAGGGAGTAGGGGAACTTTACAAGAAATTGAACTAAACCACGAGTCCTTAAGGTTAATCAACATTAGTGGCCATCAAATTCAAAGGATAAAAGGGAATCTTAATCCATCACTACTGCTAAGGTGGATCCTGAAAATGATGTGGTGATTGGTATGTTGGTTATTCATTCATGAATAGAAAACATACTATTTGAATTTGGTTATATGAATTCTTTTATATCTTGCATGTTTTGTCAAATAATTCAAAAACCAACTCAAAATATCGAGGTTGAATTATCTGTGATAATTAGAAATGGGGAAATTATTGAATCCAAAGTATATAACTTCTATACGGTTAATATTTTTGGACAAAAACTCCCTTAAAATATTTTCTTTCTTACTTTGGTGGAGTTTGATGCTATATTGGGAATGTATTGGCAATGTTTATACAGAGATGACATCAACGGTCAGGAAAGGGAGATCACTTTTCACATCCTGAGGAAGTATCTTATTCTATATAAGGGTAAGGGCGAGGATGAATCTTTTTGACAATCATCATCTCTAGGGTGGATGTTATTTTTTTTTATAATCTATAATATATAGCTCAAATTATTTATAAAATTAAGATAATCATGTTCAAAGACATGAGAATTGTGAGGGACTACACTCATGTGTTCTATGAATAATTATTTGGTCATCATCATGACCAATAGGTTGATTTCTCAATTAAAATTATTCGAGGATCTCTGCATATATGAGATACAACTTACAGAATTTACACCATTGTGCTTAAATAACAAAATAAGTAGTTACAGGAGAATCTAGATGAGGGTTTTATATTCCTAAGTGCTTAACCATGGGGTGAAATAGTCATCTTCATTAAGAATAAGGATAAATCGATGCGCCTCTTCATTAATTATTATAATCGTAATGAAATCATGATAAATAAAAATTATTCCCTTTTATAGATAGATGAATTATTCAATACTCTATATGGGGCCAAGTATTTCTATAAGGGAGACCTTTGGTTGTGATATCACCAATTAAATGTGTGGAAGGAAGATATTCTCAAGACTTCCTTTCGAACGCGGTATGGAAACTGTGAGTTCATTGTGATTCCCTTCAGACTTAGTAATGCTCTAGAAATATTTATGGGATTAATGATTACAGTATATAGAGATTACCTTGAATATTTTTGGTATTCTTTATTCATAATATTATGATTTATTCCAAGAGAAAGGAGGAACTTGAGGAGCATTTGAATACTATGATGAATAATTTTCCATTGAAAAAAATTTATGCAAACTATAGTATATTTGTGTTCTAGATGGAGAAATTATTAATCATGGAGAATTTAATAACTAAAAAAGAATTGTTTATGGACCCTTATATGGTATGTTAATTGAAATGTGGACCAAACTAACATTTGTAATGGAGATACATAGTTTTCCTTGTCTAGTTGGGTATTACTGGTTCTTGTTTAAGAACTTATTATGATTTTCAAAACCACTAAACAAGATGAATATTAAAAGAGAAAATTTTTACATACTAGTGAATGTGATGACTAATTCAAAGAATTAAAATGAAGGCTTATCACCACACTAGAACTCACACTTATGAAATGTGGGGAATTTTTAATGCGATAGAATGATGTTTCAAAGAAGGGATTAGGATGTGTAGTGAATTTTTTTTATATTGACACCCTATGTATCATGAAATTTTAATATTCATGAAAATATATAACCCAGATAAGATATGGAGTTGGAAGTTGTGGTCTTCACATTGAGAATAAGGTGGAATTATCTATAAAGGGAGAAGATTGAAATATATATTGATCATATGATCCTAAAATATAAATTCAAATATAATGTTCTTAATATGCTCCAAAGAACACGGTTAGAGATCAATAAGGATTATGAATGATAAATACACTACCATACTGGAAAAGTGAATAAAGTGGATGATACTCTAATTATGAATGTTTTTGAAACATTATCAATTATGATAATTGAGAAGGATTTAATCTTATTTGAATTTCGAAGGATGTAAATGGGAATCATTATGGAAGAAACCTAATCAATCCTTTCACAAATGATTTCTCAACCATCCCTCATAGAGAAAATAAAGAACTCTAAAAGAAATAACATAAAAATTCAGAAGAAGGTGTAAGTATTGAGAATGGGAAAATACATATAATTCAACCACATAGAGAAAAAATAATTATTGAGATATATGATAGATCTATTGGTTGGAAAATATGAAGGATAAGATCATTGAATATACATCAATAATCCTGGTATTTCACCAAGGGAAGCCAAAAAAGGAAAATTATAAGGGGATGATGGAACCAATACCCATACCAACACGTAAATGAGAAAACATTACACTAGACATTGTCACTGGAATTATAAATACATCTAGAGGAAATAATGATATATGGGTTATTATGGATCAAATCACAATGATAGAACACTTTATCACAATTTTAGAGGAATTATCAGTAGATCAACTTTCAAAAATATATATTAGATATGTGTTAAGGCTACATGGATTACCACTATTGATTATCTGATCGGAATTTAAGATTCAATTCAATGTTTCGGAAAAGAATCGTACATTATGAAAAGAATGTGTTTAACTTTTGTATGGATTATCATCCTCAAACTGATGGCCAATCAGAGCATACTATTCAAAAACTGGAAGAAATATTGTGAGAAATTTATATGGAATTAAAATAAGGATGATACCAACATCTACCTCTAGCCGAAATATCTTAAAAAAATAGTTTCCACTCAAGAATCAAAATGGCTCTATATAAAGCACTTTATGATTATAGATACTGAAAATGTAATGATGGTATGAGGTTGGTGAACATAACCTATTAGGAGTTTAAATGGGTGATAAAATGGTGGAATAGGTGAAAACCATTCAGTAGTATATTAAGGCATCCAAAATTTGAAAGAATATATATTAGTACAATCGTTAACATGATGTAGAGTTTGATTTTGGAGACATGTTATTCCTCCTCTTATATCCATGTTAGAGGATTATGATATTTGAGAGGAAAAGAATGTTGAGTCCTATTAACAACGGCCCCTTTGAGATTCTTGATCATGTCAGAGTTTTGGCCCATGGACTTGAACTTCCACCTACCATTTAGAGAGTACATGATGTATTCCATGTATCCCCCATGAAAAATTTTATACTAGATCCCTCACATGTACTGAATCTAGAGGTGGTATAGTAGCAGAATGATATCTCTTACGAGGAGAAACTGATGAAGATCTAGGAACGTAGGGATAAACTTCTAAAAAATAAGGATAATCACTTGGTGAAAGTAATATGGAGGAACCATAAGTGTAAAGTGGAAAATGGGAACTAGAGGAAGTGATGAAGTTGAAATAATCTTGTTTTTTACTATGGTATGTAAACCAACATTTTGAAGGAAAAATTTCTGAATAAGGGAAGAATGCAATAAACCATAAATTTTTCAATGAAAAAATCCTTCTTATAATTAGTCTATATATTATAATCACATAAAATAATATAGAGAAAATGGGACTTATCCCGGTTGGTGAGGACTCCATAGGTGCATCGAGGAGACCCGAGATCAAATCCAGGCAGAAGTATAATTTCTGGGTTACTGTAGTGGTATTGTAGTAGGGAGAGTAGCTGGTACTATAACAGTACTATAACAGTACTATAATAGGTACTATAGTAGTACTATAGTAGGCACTGTAGTAGTTACTATATCGGTAATGTTTAGCACTATATCATCCATGACTATTTCCCCATTTGGACCTACAGACCACAAATTTGGTCCCCGAGTCCTTTAAGGCCTTCGAGCCACCTTGGCCTTGAGGTCAGTAAGGTCTTCAGGCCACCTCAAGGAGTTCAGGACACCTTAATTGCAAATAAAAACCATACATCTTATAAAGAACATGCTCCAAAAGGAAGATGAGCAATGAGCTTTTACCATATCAGAAGCTAAACAGATTTCAAGAATGGTAGGGTATGGAACCTTCCATCGGGACAAGCCTGTGAATGCATGAGAAAGCCTATCTGAACAACCATGCAAAGGTGGAGAGCTGATATTATAATGAAGAAGCTGGGGTAGAGCAGTTCCAAGTAGTTAGTCTGGGTTGTATGCAATGTTTCAAGCCTATGGGAAATGAATTTCCCTAAGGCCTATGGGGCATGTAATACTTATGCCTACTGGCCTTGAAAGGGTTCCACCCCACCCTTAAAAGGTGGATTATCAAAAATAAATAAAAATTGAAGGCCTTAGGGTCATTGGATGGACATAAAATAACATAGAGGACTTAGTAAAAACATTATACATGACAAATGAATGGAATATGACGTATTTCTAAAAAGGTAAGGATTCTATACCAATGGAATAGTAACATGATCTTCAAAATATTAATGTGACCATTAATAATATTAATCCATCCAATAGAATACTAACCTAACCTATGAATTTATAAATAAAATTTAGGTTTTTATGAATGAAAATATGATATATATTTTTCACGGTATAAGTTAATAAATGTTTTAGAAAGTATAAATTTTGTGCCGATATTTTTGTAAGTCATAAATATTTAATTAAAATTTTAAAATTAATAAAAAAAATTAATAGAAAATTTATTTTCATAAAATTTATTCATATATTATTATTTTTTTGTCTTAAAAATATATGATAATTTTATGCGACCCTAATTAATTTTTCAAATTTTCACAAAACCAGTTTTAATTTTAAAATTAGTATTTTTTTTGAATGAATGATGATTTTATTTAAAAGATAAATTTATAATATTTACGAAAATAATTTAATAAAATGTATTAAATTTCTTAATTTTACACATCATAAAATGGTTAAGGTGAATTTTTTGTATTTTTCTAAAATAGTTGATTTTTGATGAATAGTGAAATATTCCAATTTATGGTATTTAACAAATACATGAATTATTGAGTCATAGATGATGTGTGGATGATCTAATACCATAATATTGAAATATAAATCATTATTTTAATATATTTTGTGATAATGTTCAATCTATTCAAAGTCTTGATACATAGTAATAAGCTAATGAATAAAATAATCAAAAAACACCACTCTCCAACACTATAAATACACCCCTCACCCCCATTCTACTCACACCACCAAAGCCTTAAATATTATCCAGTTTATACCAAATACTCTTCCAAAGAACCTCCCTCATATCTAGTATCCTTTAGTCTCAATAGAACACCAAAACCTATCTCCCTAAGGAGGATCTCAAGGATAATAATTGAAGAGGTAAAATCCTATTGCTTTTCTTTTAATTTTATTCATTTTTTTTCATATTTTCTTATCATGTCCCATTATACAAGAGGAATTATAACTATAGTATCTTATATATAATATAATTTTATTATGTTAATGTAAAAATCTATCATCAAACCTCTTTTCCTCTCCCATTTATTCTAAAAACAGAAACATCACCTGTGAGATTTTTTTTATCGCCTTTAAGGATAAAAAATTTTAATTAGACATTACCTCTTTATAGGATGGTCTTAAAAACATTGTAATTGTTGAAACCAATTTAAAATTTTATTTTATAATATTTTTTTTGTTCTAGAAATAAATTATATACATAACATTAATTAATGAAACAAAATGAGTTCATTGTGATCGAAAACCGCCATCTTAATCTAAACGATTATCATGAAAATTTTATATAATGAATGATAATATTCTATAGAAAAATAATATATAATAACAATTAAACATCTTGATCTTTATTACGAACATATAATATCAATTTTGGATAATTATTCCCATTTTAAATGATCTTTCATACAAATATACAAGTGAACCAATCATTAAAACCAAGAAAACAAAAACTATCGACTGATGAAATTGAACACTAAAACTCATAAAATTTTCCATAAAAGAATTTCATAAAATTATAATGAATAAAATAAATGTATAAAAGGTTTTATATTTATTATTTAATGAATGTAATTTGTTTATATAATATATTAAAGTGAAGAAATATTTCAGACAAAAGGTAAGGGGATTCTCAAACCCAATTTCCTTTCTTTGGGTTATTTCTCTTTTGTGACAAATTTCAGTATATTTGTTCTTTCAGTATCACTAAAATTTAAATTCTTTGTTATTCCATTTTAATTTTTGGGACATAAATTCTTCCAATATGAATTTATGACAAATTAAAAGATTTTTCCAAAATCAATCTTCTTTTTTTCAAACACTTGATTTACTTCTCTTGAGATTGTTTCTTCTCCACTCAAGATTGATGAATCTTATACCAAGTTTGTTATTTCCTTTTTTTTGGGAAGCCCAATTTTTATTCATGAAAGTCTGGTTAATTAATTTCTCATGAAACCCATTTCCTTTCTAAGATTTGTTTTATGTCTAATATTTATATATTTTCTATGGGGCATGCATGAATATGTAAATGTTATGATGTGTTGTGTGCACCCAGAATTATATAGCCCCAAAATGTATTAGGTAATTTGATATATCTCATGAGTTAATGTAAAAAATCCATAAAAATTATGATATAGTCATTCATAATGATGAAAATTATGGTTATTCTCATATGTTATTCATGAACATGATGCTATCTTTGTTTACAACTATGAATGGTAGTTGACCACTAAAACATGATGTTTCATTTTTATGTATTTCCACATTCTATGACTTTATCTAATGATTTCTATAATTATTATGATGTAGATACCATGTTTATATTATTATGACAATTATTATTATCTCCCATTTTAAATTATTCACGATCTTATGTATCCTCTTACTAGGATATAGGTCACCCTTTTCATTGATGTATATCATCAGTTGATTACTTATACTAAGGAAACAATGAGGGCCACTAAGAATCTGGATTAGAAGGAATTAAATAATTATTTTATTTTGTTATGTATTTTTTATGTTTGATAATAAGTTTGCAAAGACACTAAACCTTTGGATCCTTGTTTTTTAAAACAATTATATAACTTATCTTTAAAATGATGTAATTTTCATGTTAGAAAAAAAGGTTCGTTATAGTATATAATAATTAATATGGAGAGTATGTAATTTATTTTGGGTCCAGGGATTGTAATGAATTGAGATTTCACTTTATTTTCTCCATAAATAAATAATATATTAAATAAAATATTTTATGAAAAACATTGATATATTTTTAATATTAAATATGACCATCATTACATAGTTCTTAAATTTAGACGTGTAAATTATTGTAACCCTATTGAAAAATAAATAAATGAAGTTGGAAGATATAGAAACCAGAAGTGTAAATATTCCATATGGAGACCACTTGTCTAATCTCTGAAGGGAGGTATCCTCAATAAGGTTTTCCCAAGACAATTCCCATGCTAAACTCGAGCAGTTACAGTTTGAGAAAAAACTGCATACAAGAGATGATCCAGATCATGAAGATATCTTCAAGATCCATGCACATTGAATCACCACCTAAAACTATAACAAGATATTATATATTGATTAAGTATTTCATATAGGTCATAATGGGTTATATATGTATTAATTAATATTATATCAAAATTATATATATGTAAAAATATATACAAAATGTTTAATCATTTTGAAAGTATTTTTTACTCAATTTATAATATGATTAAAGAATAATTTAGTCTAAAATTGGAATTTTATTTCTTGCAACCAAGTATATTTTAGTTTAATAATAACACTAGATTAATTATTAATTTATTGGAAAATGAATATTTAACATAACTAAATTCATTTTCCTATAAATATTTATTTTTATATATTTTAATTTTTTAATTAAAAATAAAATTTTAAACTTTTAGGATGAGAATTTGAAAAAAAATATTTTTTTGATTTACCATGTAAATATTATCCTAATATAAGTACTTGGGATTTTTCTAAAAAGTTTTATTTATATGTGAATATTGTAAAATATTGTTTACTCAAATAACACGACTTTTATGAAATTATTAGTATATAAGTATGATTTAAAAATTCATAAAACATATTTATAAAACCAAATATTTATTGTATAGGTATATTTATAATTTTAAAAATATTATTTTTAATTTATAATCCCATATTTTACATTTTTGAACTTAAGTTAAATTTTTAAAATTTTTAATACACTATACATTTATTATTCAAAACGTAATTTTTTTCACTTTTAAAAAATTAATAAAAAATGTGTTTTAAATTTGGAATCACTTGATCCAAATTATATAATAAATTCTATTTTATTTCTTGACATAAAGGATAAATCAGATTGGTAAAAACTAGTTACTTTGGTGAAAACCAAAATGGTAAAAAAGAGTAACGTGAGAGGTAAAGGGACAAACATGTTAAAAAACTATTTTTAATTTAGTGTCTGAGGTTCAGATAAATATTATCATTTAAAAAATATTATTCTTTTCCAATTAACATTCTGGTTTCCTTGAGAGTGACTTCACATTATGGAAAAGTTTTTGGTAATTACAAAAACAATGTCCCTTTTTACTTATAAATGAGGATTCTATCCTCACTTACCCTCACACAAAAACCTTTTTAGTTCGACCCAAAATTTTACCAAAACTATCCATCACACTCATAACCACCCTAATAAGGTTATAGTATTATCAAAATACCATCCTTCAATGGTTTAATCCCCTTTTCTTTAAATATAATCCAAAAAGTGAGGTATATGTTCCTGACCTCTCTACCTCTTTACTATTTCATTATGTGCTTCTATTACTCTTAATATTTAATTTAAACGCTGAAAAATGATAACATAAATATCAATATTATACTGGTATTTTATTATAGTGATGGTAAAATAATTTAAAACCCTCTCCGTCTCCATAAATTAAAATGAAAACGTGAATCTTGCGCGGTGCGGACTACCACCTCCAAAATGAAACATGTTACATTTTCCTTAACCATATTAGTGGGATGGTCCAAATATGGAATTTATTATATAATTATAAAATTTATAAAACATTTTATATTGTGAAATGATAATCCATATTACTCTGTTTTCCCATTCTATGGAAGATGAAATTGTCAACCATTAATACGTGTAGACTACCGCCTTCATTAATGATCAATTTGTGTTTTTCATTTCATCACTGCCTTACCTAGGTGGTCAGGAGAACAATAGTAATGGATAAATATGATTTTAATTATATGAATATTTTTGTGTTAATTTATAATGAATAACCTATTGGTAATTATAACTATATAAAATCCTTATAAAATTAACTATTGCAAATAATCAAACTAAGAAGAAAAAAATTTAATCATATTATGGAATATTTTCATATCAATTACTTATTATTATAATTCATACTAATTATATTATATAACAGTAAAAAAAACTAGATTTGATCATTATGATTTTTTATAGTGATATCAAAACAAATTCACCAGATACTCATCTCCTTATCATGACATGTTTATGTTTGGGTTGGTTAAACCACCTACTTGAACAATCCTAGAAATTTTTATCATAGATGATTATGAGATTTTAATTTTTTATAATATATGATTTAAATAAGTAAATAATCAGTTGTTCTTGGGTTCTAATAGTAAAATTATCATTAAATACATTAATTTAGAAAGCACAATTTCTTCATTAAGAATAACAAAAATGTGCATGTTATTGATTTCATATTCAAGGATAAATAATAAAACAATAATTGAAGGAAATTGAAAAAATATAAAAATTATTATATTAAGTTAATACTAATGATATTGGAATGAAGATCTTTGGATGAATAATGAATTCCCACACTTCTCTTATGAAACTAGTATAAACAGTCAATATAATAAGCACACAAAGTGGGAAAATATGTAAAAAGTAACTGATATACATATAGATAGTGATTATAAATGAAAATTATTGAAGGGTTTAAATATTAAAACGGTTCATAAATTTTTTATTAAGATGTTTATCCCACTAACCTATACAAAAGGGTTTTCATAACCTGCGAAAGGCTGGGTGTGACAACCCCATGGTCGCCTCCAATTGGTTTGGGCTTGGCGACAAGCACTGAGAAGGCATACGTGAAATGGGAGACATTTTACTATTTATAAATTCTCATGCACACAACCATATCCATGAAATTTTTTGTAGAAATATAATATATACCAAAACACCTATAGAATAACCAATCATGCGATAAACTTTATGGAATACATCAGAGTATGTATTATAAACCAAACTGAATAAGGGTAAAAATACATGCCCCACCAAAAATGAAGTCCCAATAGAAAAAAACTAGAATAAAAAATCTAAAGAGTTCCTAAATCGAAATCTTCACATCTGACCAGAGTACATAATCAATTCACCCAAATATCGCTAAGCATAGCAGATGTCATCATCGATCTGTTAAAATTCTGTATAAGATAATAAACATGCAGGAAAATCACATACATGGGTGAGTATATACATACCCATTTGGAAAACCAAAAAACCATAAAGGGGGAAATAGAAAGATTATATAGAAGACAGATTAACACATTGGAAGGCTGAAATGAAACCAGACATATACACATTTTCATAAAGAAACCTAGATTAGATAGAAAGGGAATATCCATTGAAAATACTGGACAATGTATAATGAGTCTTATTTGTTCTACAAAATTCCATATCTAATTCCCAACATCATGAAAAACCTTGAAAAACTCTATGTGGAGGGGCCTACCCCTCCCCACTGCACACCAATGCTGAGGGGGGTGCAACATCAGTGGAGGACCCACTCCTTTCCAGATCTCAAAGATGAGGGAGTAACATTCCATAGAAATAGAACTCATGATCTACTATAGTATGTGATATTACTAAATCTAAATATGTAAGGAATATGGGGGACTCATTACCTAGTTCAACATGGGTGTATGGACCTTGGAAACACTTTGATGATCCCACCCTGATCGTTGTGATCGTCAAGAATCTCTTGAAGAAGTGTCATGCTAAAAACACCTCACATCATATATTGTACACACAAATAAGGCTACCATCACATTATCTACATAAATACACTTATTATAGGTTATTCATGGTCTAAAATCCATGTCTTGAAATATAATATATAAAAATTTGAAGTTATCGGGAGAATTGCATGGTGTGTATATGTAGTCCCATGGTGTGTGACTTGGCCTCATCATACGTGTGTGTTCTCCCTTATACACCCCTTGGGTATTGATGTTGTATTGAAAAATATGTACATGCATTACATGATGTTTGTTAGTAACCTGAGGCTTGCTCATTCTCTTCCAACCTGTGTCTTTTTACATGAGCCCATGGTTTTATACATGGCCATGTCCGAATATCCAAGTTAGGTCAGAGCACACAATGAAGTTTGTATACTCTATCCATTCCCATGTTCCCAGACATTTCTTTGCCTTTCTTATCATGAATTTCATGTAGATTTTCCATCAAAGGGTCACACATCGTGTGGTGGGTCCATGGAGTGTATGATATTTATTTTCCCCCGAAACAGTAGCCACTACAACCAAGGGAATCCATGGTGTGTGTTATTCATAGTACATGTTGTTTATTCTAGTTTTCCATAGAATCATAGATATTTTAGGTGGATTCTTGATCCAAATTCACCACATAAATAACCACTATTTGACCACCCAAAACCAAACAGATTCACCTCTAACCATTAATTTTCAATATCAAATGGATGGAAATGAAAAACTCATTCACCATGTGGGAATCTATCAGACCCTCAATCACCCATTTCCAGTATAGATCCTAAATACATAAACCATCACCCACATCCCAAATATTAATTCAATACGTCTACAAATTGTTGACCAATTAATCATTCTCAAAACCTCTATGAATCTATGGTTTTGATGAAGCTTGAAACCGCCCTAAGAATATAAAACCCTAACCCCTTGGGAAAAATGTGAAGAATGATGGGGGATAATAATAATAATAAATGTCATTATCATTATTTGATAATGAAATCCCAACCAATTATTTAAAAATTTAGAATAATGGGTGATAAAATAGTATAAAAAAATAATTTATATAAACAAATTAAATTATAGAACAAGCTCATGCTAGGTGTGAGAAATCAAAAAATACAGTTAAATAGATAAAGGATTGATTATAAAAAAAATGGTATACACCAAAAATAATGATCCCTACCTCAATGCAGGATTAATTATTCATGAATTGTACATTTGATAGCGGTGGGGATCCACTATGTTTTCTTTTGGCATCTTGATTCACCTCAATCTGATCACCATTCGTCATCCAATGCCATTTCACAAATGAAGAATATTATTACCCATCTAAAATGTTCCTTTGGTTATGTGGCTAACCCTACTAATTATCCATGAAATGGTATTTAAATTTGAATTTATATTATGGTTATCAAATAAATAAATATATTAATAATTTAATTAATCAACTTAATATACCTGGAAAGGGCTTCTTCGATGAAAAATCTAATGATGACCATCTTCAGATCATACCTAGGTTAAAATCAATGTTACAGAATTAAATCTAGCCTCATATTCACCATTATAGGTCTTTATCAATGAAAAGACTCTCTAATACCAAAATGAAGGATGAAAACACATTAAAATATGTTACTATTTTTAATATATCAACTATGGGTACATGATACACCCAAACACCTCACAAAATATGAGAATAAATCAAAACACACACACAATCACACACCCACCCACCCACATATATATTAAGAAATATTTAAAGGAAAGATAAATAAAAACAAGAGAAATTTAATTCTATACTTATTCATGTATTTTGACCTTGAAAATAAAAATCCAAACAAAAAGGTGGGGGTATCGAGTGTGCATCTGAATATCATGGCCACACGATCACTCCAGCACATTCTTGTGCTTCCAAAGCACATGAATCAACTGGATGTTGTATCTACATATGATCCTCTCCTATTGATCCTTGATCACCAATAGGTACTCTACAAAGATAGATCCATCCTTGATGTATAGTTTTTCCCAATCAAAAATGCATTTAGGTTGATGCACATATCTTATCAACTATGATAAATGAATGAAATCATGAACTTGATCCAACTATGGGGGAAAGTAAAAGAGAAATGAAATATCACCAACCCCCAGTAGGATCTCGATTGTCTCAATGAACCTTAGGGATAGGGTTCCTCCTTTTTGAAACCTACACAATCCATTCTACGAGGAGACTCATTTGGAAATCATGGTCTACCTTCTCAAAATTCAAGGGCATACAAATAAAATGTAAATATTATTTATATCTACACTGGGATGTACTAAAAAAATTGTGGATCACCCAAAATTATCAATCGTTGCTTGCACCATCTCTAGACCAACTAGATATGCCTCTCGAATTTTAGTCCAGCATAATGGGGACCTAAGAGGCCCCCCTTACAATGCCTTGAAATGTGAAATGTGAAATGTAAATATTAGAGTTATAAATATCATTATAAGAATAATATACCAATGTTAAGTGATCCTTATAGCATTTTCCGAAGTTCCTTAGGAAATCTCTTAGCATATCCTCCATCACCGGGATCATCCACTCAGTCTGTCCATCCATATGTTGAGGGGATCACTATACTTATATGCAACATGGATCCAAAAGTATTTTTTTTCCTCTTCACATCCATGACATAAATCAAGAATCATGGTCAGAGACAATCCTCGAGGTTACCTCATGGATAAGGATGATCTCTTGGACATGAAAATTCTACAGAATCTCTACTGAGATTTTCTCCCTGATGAAAAGCTAGTGATTTGATGTGGTAAGTCCTTCAATAATCACCCAAATAGGATCATGACCTCTCAGTATCCACAGAATCCCTATGAAATATTCCATGGATACTCTATCACATTTCCAATCTAGGTTCTCAAAATATTGTGACAAGCATGTAAAAACCTAATGCTAAACATACACCAATTGATATGTGAGACATAGAGAGATAATTTCAAAAATTCTACACCTTATTACAGGCCAAAAATCTATTAATTAATGTATATGTTCATATTTTCCGTAATGAGATGTACAACCAAGAGGAATGTGGAAACATTCCTCATTACCTCTGTATACAACATGATAGGAACCACCATCCATCCCTGAAAATAGATTATGTGCTCCCCACCATTATAAAAATAACCTAGTTCATCTCTTGAGGATATCTAGACATGTAGAACCACATAGCCAATGTCTCCCATCTGATCCTCTCTCACACATTGAAGAAGTTTAGGATTCACCACTATCTATTGAAGAAAAACTACACCCAGACCTCCATATATGTCAGTTTCAATGAATATATCTTCTTAGATGTATCATCCACAAGGTGGGAATGGGACTTCCTAGTAAGCACGTATTTCACCATATATCCCTTCCCTAGAAAATTTACTATCTCAATGTCAATGTTCTGCAGGAAATCCCACCAATGCCTCTATTTCTAATTTTGATATATCTAAGTGAATATGTACCTAGGACACTGGGGGTCTATGTAAATAATAAAGTGCTCACCCAGAAGATAGTTATTCTATATATTTAGATTGATGACTACCATTTCCAACATAGGGTCATGATTTATCTAGTTATTCTCATGGGGTCACAATTACCTATACACAATTGTGGTCACTATATAGCTCTACATTAATAGGAAACTGATCCTAGCTCCAGTGAAATCAAAAAACACCACATACTTCATTCCCTCCACTGATTGTCTCAATATAAGAGCACTAGTTATGCTATAATAAAACTCCTTGAAGTTACTCTACACATATCAGTCTAGGAAGATGGATAGAATTTCCACATCAATGTGGTAAAAGTAGTTACAATCCTATAGAATTCATCAAAACAATCCTCTAGAACCCTACTATGTAAAGAATACTATGGACCTATGACATGCTCTTGGGTGGATCCCAAGATATAGCTATGAAAATCTTCTTTAGTTCCATTAATAAACCATGATCGGAGAGGACCTTCCAAAAATTTCATCCTTAGGAATCCAAAACTGGCACTTTGAGTGCTTACAATAAATCTGGTGCTCCCAATGTAAGTCTAGGATCATCCTAATATTCTTTACATGATCATTCTTTTATGTTGATTAAATTAAAATTTAATTAAATAGGATAAAAAAGGTTGAATTATGGATATAAGATCTGGTTAATTAGATCCATAAACCAAAAAAGAGAATTAGTCACAATGAACAACATATCTAGAAACTCATAGAGACTATAGATACATTAGATTTCCCTCTTCATAATATCATCCTCAAGATATGTTACCTGATGGTATACCATCTTAATATGGATCTTATAGAACCAACTATAACCTCTAAACTTGTCTAATTGTTCATTTATCCTTGATAAGGGATAATTTTTCTTTATCATTACCTAGATCATGTGTGGATAATCTATACAAATCCTAAAGCTATAACTCACCTTTTTTCATGATCAAATATATTTTTGGTCTTGGGGGAACATTGTATCTAATTAAAACCTTATCTAGAAGGACTTATAATTATAACCTTATCTCTTAGAGCTTAGTTAGGGCCATTTGATATGCTATAATAGACATCAATGCAGTACTGGGGTGAAATTCAATATAGAAATATATCTTTCACCATAGGGTTAGTCCCAAACCATCATTGTGGAAGACCTCCATATATTACTCCAATATCTAAGTAATATAGATACTTGAATATCCTCATACAATAGGATAAAAAATCACCAACTGATATTTGACGAGTTGTAGCTTCTTACATGCAAGTTCCCCTCACTCATCCATGAGATCTGTCTAGCCTATAAAGGAGAATATAATACCATATATCTGAAGGCATCTTGCTTATCTAGGACAAAAAATTATTTTGGACCATACTTTGGAAAACCAACCCATGCCCAAGATGATGGCATATTTTTTTATTTTGACACCTAAGAAGTTCCACATGAAACCATATCTACTGAGTGTTGACTTTCAATTTCAATAGATATGAAATATAAAAGAGTCACATCCTGAAAGAACCTCTTGAAAAGGATTTTGGGATGAGGACTCAATGGGGAACCCATAATACCATACAAGGGATACATAGATAAATAAATTATTGATACCAGTGTATAATAGTATGGGGGAAAGAGTAGAAAAGATACATATCATACCTCGAGTCATCTCATGTGAAACCTAGTAATTCTCTACAATGCATGTAACTACCCAAATACTTGAAAAATAGTTGTCTGAGACTAGTGTGGGATTTCTATTTTTACTGGTTGAAGGATATCATATCATCTCCTTCCACCAATAGATCGTCCCTCTAGAGACCCACCTCCTCCTTTGTCTACACTGCCTCCTTGGGGGTCGCCTAGACCACACCTAGGAGATCCCCGATAATGGCGCTATCTCAGATGTGGTGGTCCATCAACTACCTACCAATCCATCTTGGCATGAAAGGTTCATAAATCATGTTCCATATGAACCCTCCCATCATAAGCAAAGAAGCAAACCTCACCAAGATGGACGGATCACGTACCAGGTCCCTAATCTGCAGATATTTGAGCCTGATAATGAGAATTTATCCTCGAATGAGTCCTTAATGTCTAAATCCTAATAGATACTATAGAGGAGTCATCCACATTATCCCACCACCCACTTCAACCTCCCACTATCCATCTATAAGGAAGATCTCAATCACTAGAGTGTTTTTTACTTTAGTATAGATGATTAGGAAAAAGGAGACAATGGTGGAACAAATGCCTCCGTGGACACTCTACTTGAAAATCTATGCCTGAAAGAAACCATATTGTACCATGTCAAGTGAGTAATGCATGATATCTATGAAACTCGTGGTGTACTCAGTGACTTAAATGTAACCCTTATATAGATCAAGAATATCCTGAATCTATATTGAGTTAAATGTGGTGGGAAGTACTCATCACAATGTAGTTAATGAGAGTCTAACCATGAGAGAGATGTATCATCATTGGTTTTCATGAATAGACTCCACCATCTCCATAGAGACCCATGGAATGGACTAGATACCAATACAACTATCTGATTGGTTGGAGTTTAAACTAGCATAAAGAATCATATCACCAAATCAAGCAAATAATCCATTACCTGAGGATCTGGATAGCTGAAGAACCTATACAACATAGAATGACGGAACTCACTAAGCAAGATAAGACACCTTAAATTTTCAACTGGCTCTGCTAGGACTATATTATACTTTATAGGTGTGGGAAATTTTCCATACCCTTTAGGAGTAAAAACCTCATGAGATGACCCTTGTACTAAGGCCTTATCATTTAATGGATTGTCTTCATGATCCTTTTTTAGTAACGAGGATGGATATCTACCTAGGGGCATCATGGTAGTGATCAAGTTATACCATAGTTAGGTGAACATATATATATGAAGATATAACTAAATAAATACATAATAAGACTCAATCCTATATGATTATTATACCAATGGTTCCCTTCAACCGATGTATTAGAATACCGAGTCGACATGAAATTATTCAGAGTCTTAGTGAATGGATATATCACCCGACACACCCACACCAAGTTCCTATTCTGAAATCATCACATGAAACACTCTAAAACCATTTCTCTAAGTTCCCAAACCAATCCTCATCATGGACCTAACTACAACAACATCCCATGTATGAACTCCTTAGAATCCAAACTATCATGATCGACCCCCCAGGTCCTGCTCGACTCATGCAAGGTTGTGTGTGACAACCCCAAGCCCGCCTCCGATAGACAAAGGGTTAATGACAAGCTAAGGAATAAATGAAATGGTAGGCCTTAACTTAAGTACCCGCACACTAGTACAAAACCATATCATAAAATATAAAGAAAAATATAATTAAAAACAAAACATCTAGTGTAAAACCTTGAATGAAATAATATCTCGGGAATATATCATAGTACAAATGTATAAACCAAATTGAAATAGGAAATAGACATGAAAAAATAAATGAAATCCCAACCAGATAGAAAATGGAATAATGGAAAACTGAAGAGTTTCCAACTCCTAATCTCCATGTTTGGCCTCTATACATTTCCAAGGCACTAAAATGTCTCTAAGATCCACCAATGTCACCATTGATATGTCTATCTATTTCATAAGACAAGATACATGTGGGAAAATCTAATGTAAGGGTGAGAATATACATACCCCATAGGACACCCCAAGAACCATAAAGGGATCAATATAATGATACAATAGGAGTCATCCCGACCCATAACAAGAGGTAAAAGAAAACCCAATATATATATATATTCATAAAGAAACACAGATGAAAGAGAAAGGAGATATCAATATCACATTCTATCCAGTGTACAATGAGTTTGAGTATTGCTCCAAATTCCTATTTATAATGCCCAAAATCACAAGAAACCTCTCATGAATCTATGTGGAGGGGACCACCCCTTACCGATTCACTCCACAACTAAGGGAGCTAGAACCCCAATGTAAGAACCACTCTCTAAAAGATCTCATTGATATGGGATTATAATTCCATATATAGAGGACCCATGCCCTATAGTAATATGGAGGTGAATTGAATCTAACTATATTAAGAGTACGAGGGACCTAAACCCTTGTGTGATAAGGGAGTACTAACTCAGGAACCACTCTGATGATCATTTATGTTCACTGCCATCATCAAGAATCACCCGAATAATCATCATGTGTTGCAATCCTCACATCCTATCTTATGTGCAACAATGAAGGCTACCATCATTTTTTACATTGAAAAAAACTCAGGATAGGCTATATAATGTGTTTGAGTATCCTGGACATGTCAGGGTACATGTTCATGCCCACATACTGTGGTCGTTCAATGTGCTAGAATGTTTACTTAATTTGTTTTTGAAAAGATGATGTTTACTTACATGTGTACTTCCATAGTACATAAAACAACCTAAGGTTACATGAAATTTGGTGGGTCTAAATGATATGTGAAATTTTTCCCTACATTAAATCCCAGCTGCTGCAACCAGGGGACTGCACGGATTGTGATCTTCACAATACATGTTATGCAGTTTGGTTTTCTACATAATCTTATATCCTTCTCATGGATTACATCTAACAACACAACTATTTAGTACATATTAATTCATTATTTATTAAATAAAGTAATACACAATACAAACTAAAAGATCAATAATTCTAATTTCTTTGGGAGTTAGGTATATTACATGAGAAATTAAAATAAGGAATAAGTCATCTTTATTATAAACCTCTTTAACATGTTCATAATATTCCTTCGTACTTGAAACTGCATGTGATAACCAAGTGTCATACATAAGAAAAGGGTGAGCGATAAATCCTAGTAAAATAAATAAAACTGACATAACATGAAGATAAAAATATATATTTGATAGTAAGAATGTAAATAGAGAATAAAAGGGATGATAATTATAAACATGAATAATAAGAAATGATATAACCTGATAACATGGAAAATGTAGAAACATATTTAAACAATACATCCAAAAACATAGGTCAAGGATAACTACATAGAAACTATGATTGATAAATTCCCATAAAGTAATTTGGTTCACTTTATATCCTTACATGATGTCTCATGAGACTAAATGTTACCTAATGAGTTGGAGCTCTATATAATTTTGGGTGCACCCATCACATTCCTTTCATTCTCAAGCTTATGTATTCCTCGTAGATCATACAACATGGATTCATTCATCATCATATTTTAATCCATGAATAAGGAGTGTGTAATACATACATTTAATTTCTATAAAATAGAAATATAAGTGTAGAAAAGTGAACACCCATTATAGGAAATTGGTATTGTATTCACTACACAACTGTTTTGGTATGGAATGTCGTGGTGAAATTTTGGCCGTATAATGACATCACATAAAAATACATAAAATAGGTTTACAAGATAAAAGGGTTCTAAAATAATTTTTACATAAAATTATTAGGAATGGGGACACAGAAAGACATATACCAACATTAATAATTGGAAATAAAAGGCATAATATAATATCGAAACATTAATAAAGAGGAAAATGAGAGAATCCTTTACTTTAGTGTGTGACTCAAAATTCTTGGGATGGATTTATTGGTAGCATGGGATAATCATGGGTGGAATATAGAGGGGGTGGTTGGGGGGGTGAGATTGAGAACATTATAAAAAGATATTGAGTGAATATAAATTAGAATTTTTGGGGGTTTTATAGGAAAAAAGTTGTGATTTCTTTAATATTTATCAAACATAGGTTTTTGACTCTATATAATAAAATAACTAAAACCAAAAAACTTCCCATGGTTTATACTAAATTGGACTTTTTTTTCTTATTTTATAAGGCCAAGGGATGAACATAATAAAATAATACCACTATTTATGTGAATGTGAGTCACACTCTTAAGGAAATGATTTTGAAACCTTAAAATAAAATAATTGTTTTGGATGATCCGTAAAGGACTTATAAAAATAATAATATAAACATAAAATCACATTATATTAAATGGAAAACATTTATTTGGTCATAGATACCTTTTATTGTATTTATTACATCACTTTTTTGTCATTATGATGTCATAATACACACTATGTATTTATATGATTTTATTTTTTACCTAAAAATTCGACACTCAAAAAATTATTAAAAATTATACATTAGATAATTTTGAAATTACGATTATAGAAATAATTTATCATTTTATCTAAATAATTTTATAAATAATTTCATTTTCAATTTTAGAATAATAATCAACTATTATTGGGAAATAATGAACTTTTTTGACAACAATAGTATTTAAACCCTTATAAAAATTACATTTGACTTCGTAAAAAAATATCACCATTTATATTTAATAAAAATTATAAAATAATACTATTTTATTAAAATATTATTTTTCTAAAATCTATTAATTTTTAAAAATAAATTTCTTAATTATATCAGAATATTACGCAAAAAATACAATTTTTGTTTTATTGTGTCAACCTAAAAATAAATTTTAAAGTAATAATAATAGTATATATACTTATTCATTATTCAATAAAAAATAATTTACATATTCATTTTGATAGGTTCTTGATACTTATTTTTTAATACACTAGAAAATGCCCTATGAGTAAGGTGTTCGGTGATGATACTTTCATGGGGTGTTACGATGAACATGGTTTGGGCCGTGATCCCGATGATCTTGAAATTATTTTTTAAATAGTTTTCCTCATGCTTAAGTTATTGGATATCAATTAGATCTTGGTTGAGGGAAAATTACAATGATGATATCTTCCTTGGAAACTCTGATAAATGGGCTTCACAGGGTATAATCTTACTGGTAAAGGGAATCAATTACTTTGCTTGATTCTATTGGATTTGTTAAAATCCTATATTTA
This sequence comes from Viscum album, assembly GCA_963277665.1. Lineage (NCBI taxonomy): Eukaryota > Viridiplantae > Streptophyta > Magnoliopsida > Santalales > Viscaceae > Viscum > Viscum album. The sequence continues at coordinate 936,469,002 of OY728161.1, forward strand.
TACAAATCATGTGATCACTGTTAAACAACTATATTATCAATGGTTAAGATTATTAACTTACTTTTCAATTTGATACAATATAATAAAACCAAATAAGTGCATGTGTTTTCTATAACCATATTACACAATAATACATATAATTAAATCAAAAGGGGAATTTTATTTATAATAGTTTAGGTCATTAAAATATTATCCCTTCAGAAATTTCACCTTTTAAATTTTCATTTACCACACTAAAATAGATGAGGGTAACTCTATTTCATCATTTCTTATGGTTCTCACCTCGCTTACTAAAGAATTTTGTTTCTCCATAGGACTTTAACATAGTAAATTGTCTTATTTTACAGGACATTGTCTCTATGATCACAAATTTTCAATGGCTTCTCTTCATAGGAAAGATCATTTTCTAATGCTACCACTTTGGGATTGAGTGCATGTGAGGGTTCTGGTATATACTTCTTCAAGGGGATATATGGAATACATCATGTACTTGATATAGGTTCAGTGGGAGTTCTAGTTGATTGGCCATTGCTCTGATATGATCAAGGATATCAAAGGGGTCATTGTATCTTGGAAAAAAATTTAACTTCTTCCCAAATCTCATCACTTTATTCGATGAAGTTACATAGTGGAATACCATGTATCCAATATCAAACTCTTGGTCTCATTGATGATTTTCATCATATATATTCTATCATCCTTAAGTATCCTTGAGGCGATGTTGAATTGTATTAAAATTTTAAACCACTTCCTTGACCATTTTTGAACTTTCTAGTTTTTATTCCCCAACTTCACCCCAAGATGCAGGTGTTCTTCACCTATTACCATAAGGTGTTTCATATAGATCCATTTGGATGCTTGAGTAGAAACTGTTATCATATGAGAACTTTAATGGAGGAATACTTTATTCTCATCCTTCATTGAATTCAATTGAGAATTATCTCAACATTTCCTCATGTGTTCAGATAGTCAACTCAAATTGACTATAATTTTGGGAGAGATAAGTTTTGATGAAGTTCAACTAAGTATTTAGAGAATGTTGGAGATTTTTCTTGAATTTGGAGGTGAAGATCATTTCTCGATTGGATAAAATCGATAGTGGTACTCCATTCACACATACCAATTATCTAATTTATATATTTGTATGTTGATCAAGTGAGGAACCCTATTCAATCACAACAAAGTGAGCTATCTTTGTAAGATGATCTATAATGAAAAACATATAATTGTTTCTTATGGATGTATTCAGAAGTTTGATGATAAAGTCTAAGGTTATTTTTCCCATTTACATGTTACTATGGGTAATGGTTGCATCATGACCATATAATTTTTTCCTTTCAAACTTCACTTGATTAAATAACATGCACTTTGACGTATATTTAGTGATCTATTTATTCATACTGTCCCACTAATATATATCTCAGATATCTCGATACATCTTTTTTCTCCATGGGTGAATAGAGAAGGTTAAACAATGTGTGTTATTCAGAAGCTCACTATTTGTATCTTGATTGGATGGTATACATAACTGTGAACCAAATCTTAGAAATCCCTCTTCATTGGAATTTAAATTTATGGATTTTCATTTTATTGTAGTTTCCACTTTCTTCTTAATTTACTCGTCACCTCTCTGAATATTCTCCATTTTTTCTAAAAGGTATAGTTGAACAATAATTTGTGAATGGATTTATTATGTTATTTCTTTTATGATTCAAATATCTATAATTTTTATGGTTAAGTAGATTGGACCCTTTTCAATTAACATCAATGATAAAATTGGTGTATCCTTTCAACTTAGAACATTTTATAATTTATTCACTTTCCATGGATGATTGTGGATTTAGTAGTAACATTCCTTGATCAACACTGACCATCTTCTTTGACACATATTCATATATTTCTACATGAATATACACTTGAGTATTTTGTGATATATATATATTTCAAACTTCTCCCAAAAGAGATAATGTCCCTATATTTTCAAAGCGAAGATCACTTCAAACAACTCCAAAGCATGAGTTGGGTAGTTTTTTTCATGAACATTCAGCTACCATGAAGTATAGGATTGGAAATTTTTATTATTCATTAACACACAACCCAATACCTTATTTGAATCATTTCTCATTATATCAAAAATTCTCGACTTTTGGGTAATTTGAGTACATTTTAGTGATAATCCTATTTTTTAGGTTCATGAAGATCACAACACATTCATAATTCCAAGAAAATATAAATCCCTTCTAATTTATCTTGGTTTGAGGGTTTAAATATCATAATAAATTTCTGAAAAATATATGATAATACCTAGCTAATCTAAGAAAAATATGGATATCTATCACATATGTTGGCCTCATATAACCTTTAATTAATTGTTTCTATCATGGATCCATATATATCCCATTAATTTTGATGTTATTCCATAAGAATTCGACTTCCTTCAACTAGAAATCATATTTCCTGTACCTGGCATAATGCTTAGCCTTTCATGAGGCCCTTAGTAAATTGATCATATGATCCTCATGATCCGGATTTCTCTTGGAGTATATTATAATATTATCTGTAAATACTACCAAAACATTGTTGAGGTAACCTCCAATAACTCTATTCATCAATTCAATGAATGTTTTTTATAGAATTGGTGAGTCCGAATGGAATTACTATGAACTCATAGTGCCCATACCTTATACAAAAATTAGTCTTGGGAATATCCTCATTCTTCACCTTAACATAGTAATATCCCAACCAGAGATCCACGTTGTAGAATCATTGTTCTCCACATAGTTGTTTGAAAAAATCTATATTTTATGGAAGAGGATACTTGTTCTTTATCATGACCTTATAGAGCCCACGATAATCAATGAAAATGAACATTGACCCATCCTTCTTCTTGACAAAGAAGACTAATGCACTCAATGGTGAAGCACTTGGGTGTATGAATCCTTTATATAGATCTTATTATAGTTGATTCTTTATCTTCTCATGTTACACAAAATCCATTCGAAATTTAGTGTTGGATAATTTATATGCCCCATGTATAACCTAAATTGAAAATTCAACTTCTTCAATAAGAGGATTACAAGAAAATTCTTTAGGAAACACCTCAGTGTGTTCCCTCCAAACGGGCATGTCTTCAATGATGATTATTTCCATAGAATCAATAATTTGATCGAGATATGATTTCTCATAGGGAAATAATAACCATTATTGAGATTTTTGGATAAAGATGATTCATCCTCTCCCATACACTTGTATGGAATCATAGGATGATTCATCATACAGAAAATTATTTCATTCTCAAAGAAATTTATTTTGGATCTATATATGAAAAACCGATTCATACGTAGAGTTTCATAAAATTCAATCATAGGGAGTATTAAATTTTTCTCTTGTAATTTCATCCCAAACATTGTGATTGTTAATGAGTTATATACTTACGATGCAATAATTTCTCTATTTTCCATTTTCACTGAAATCTCTACTTCCAAGATTTTTGGTAGTGTTTGACTAATTAAAAAAATGATCATGATATAAAGGAATGCATAGAAACCGAATTAAATATTATACTTTCTATTCTTGAATGAATAAATAGTTAACTTGTCATGACTTTTTTATTGTGATAGACCACAATGTTTGTGATATAAAATTATTTCCCTTGTTGTGCTGGTGGTTGTTGGTTGTCTCTAAAAACCCTTATCTTAGTGCATTCGTTTTCAAAGTGCCCTGGTTTCTTGAATTTTAAGTAATGAACAATGTTCTTATGGTTGAATAGATCATTACCTTACTCCATCTCATTATAGGGTTTCCCCTATCAATAATCACTATCTATGTGTCCTTCACTCCCACAACTAAATCATTTCCTCCCTCCCCATAGGAATTTTATGAGATTCTTCTTTCCACACATTTGATTAGTGGGATGTTCAAATTTCTTGGTACCATTATATTTCTCCATCAGAAATCCAAAATTAAACTCTAATTTATTTTTCTTATCCCCATGATACCCTCATGATTTTCCAACCTCTCTCTCTACTTTAAGATAACATTATACAATTTCCTCATAGTTATCAAAGTCACAAACTTCTTGGGTTTTTTATAGACTTGGTTTTATCCCACAAAATAATAAAAAACCCTTATATTTGGTGTAAAGATAAATTTTTATGTGTAATGTGAAATTAGTTTTATATTTTCATCGTATGGGCTGATATATTTTTTTTCCTTTTTTGTTGAGGTAAATAAAGTCCCTTTCTATTTTAAATTTTAGAGTGTGAGGAAAGTATTTATCAAAAAAGTATTTCCGTAATTCCTTCCACCCACATCACTTTGATCTCTTCCTCATGATTTATATTTTTTATTAATGTCCACCACTAATATGATTCCCCCTCTATAAGATAAATAACTAGTAGAACCTCATATTGACCAAAACATTGAAGGATGGAAATAATCTATCAATGGAGTTGATCCATTATTCGGTGATTATGTGATCAGATGATCCATTGAATGTCCTAGGCCTTTGTTGAATAAAGGTATCAATTGTAACATGTTATCCATTATGGGGATATATATTCTTCTCATGATATATTTTTCTATTAAGAACCTAAGTCAGGTGATGGAGTATTTTCATAAAGTTTGCGATTCTCACTGCCATCGGGTTGGGAATCTCATTGGGGATGTCATCACACTACCCTTTGTGTTGGTTTCTTTCCGGATTCCTAATATTTTCGGACATTGGGTATTATAAAAGGAAATTTAGGGGTGAATATTTTTAAACTATTAAACACAAAAAATATGAATCCAATGATATTAAAGGGATAAATTATAAATAACATTTATTTCTTAACTTATAAATTTCTAGGATTCCATCTCTGTTATTCATGATCTATTTCCTGAAATATGTTACAATGTGAAATGTATAGTTCCCTTAATAATGGTTCATAATGAGCATATGAATTTACCAAATCATATACCTAGAGTGTGTCAAACTAGGTGTGCTACATGGCCTATTTTTTTGCACAAGTTCTTGATCAAGTCTAGCTCAACATGGTTTTTTTGGTTTTTACCCCAATGTACATCTTTGCCAGATCCACATCCACTTATAGTATCTAGAAAGGGATTTATTTTTTTTATAAAACACTTACTATATACTTAAAAAGAATTAGTTATGTTTTCTTATGCTTTGTCTTATTCTTAAGGCTTTCACTAGAGTTTTCTACTCCCAAACCCAAAATAACAAAAAAATTCCTTTGATACCAACTATAATAGCACTTTTTTATTACACATTAATTAAGGAGTTATTAAATAAAATTACACATAATACAGTCTAAAAGATTTATAATTATAGTGTATATGTGAATTGGTTATATTACATAACCACTTAAAATAAATAATACAACATCTTTATAGAAAACCTCCTAAATATATTCATAATATTCATTCATACTTAAAACTGCATGGGATAATCTGGGGACATTGATAAGAAATAGTTGAGATAAGAAGAAATTTTAGGGAAATAAATATGGAATAACATGAATATGAAAATAAATGTGAAACAATATGAATGTCAATTGATCATAAAAGGGGTGATAATCATAAACATGAACAATAAGAGAAGATACAACATGATAACATGGGAAATGATTCAACATCATAAAAAACTACATCATAAACCTAGATCAAGTCTAAATTCCAAGATATCATGACTAAAAATTCCTCTAATGGAATCAATTTCACTCCATTCCCAACATGAAGTATCACAATACGAAATATTACCCAATGCATTGGAGTGCTATATAATTGCAAGCGCACCCAAAACTTTCATTTCATTCTCAAGAAAATGTGTGCCACACAAATCATACAACATACATTCATTCATCATCATATTTTATTCAATGATAATGGCGTGTGGAATTAATTAATGCAAGTAAAAATTAAAAGATGTATTAGTATATAAAATTGAAGACCCTTGATATGAAATTGGTATGGTAATCACTACATAATTATTTTGACATGGAAAATCATAGAGAAATTTTGATATCATAATGACATCACATAAAAGTTCATAAAATTGGATGTTGAAATAAAAATGGGTATATAGTAATTTTAAAATAAAATGGTATGTTATTGGGAAATGGATCTACATATCTCCATATTAGGAATCTGAAATAGAAAACATAAAATAATAAAGACACTTTAATAAAGAGTAAAATGATAGGATCCCTTACTTGATTGTCTTACTGAAAATGCATGGAAGGGGATTATTGAATGTTTGGGGTAACATTGATTGGACAATATAGAAGTTATGGAAGAGTTATTATGTCATCTAAAGATTATAAGTGAATATAAATGGGATCATCGGTGGTGTTAAATAGAAAAAATGATGGGATTTGTTTTATATTTCTCCAACTTAGGTTTCAGACTCTATATAACAAAATAACCAAAACCACAATCCTTACCATAGTTTTTACCAATGTATTCTACCCATTTAGTGTGTTTTTTATTATTTTATAAGTCCAAATTCCTAAAATAATAAATAATAACCTTTTTTATGTGGTAGTGAGTCATACTCTTACTGAAATTATTTTAAAACCTTAAAATATAAAAATGGATTTGGGGGATTCAGAAAGGATTTATAAAATTAATAAAATAAAAATAAAATAATATTATATTAAGGGAAAACATATATTTTGGCATGGATACAATTTATTGTTTTTATTACTCCGCTTTTGGAATATTATGATGTCATAATACAAACCATATATTTATACGGTATTTAATTTTAACCAGGAAATTCAATTGTCTCAGAAAACTGTGAAAAATTATACATTGTATAATTTTGATGTTATGAGTCCAAAAATAATATTATTTTTATCTAAATTATTTAATAAATGTGTTTATTTTAAATTTTAAAATAAGAATATACTTTTATTATGAAATGATGGGTTTTTCGATAATAGTAGTTTTCAAACCCTTGTAAAAATACATTTGACATAATAAAAATAATATGATAATTAATTTTTAATAAAAATTATTTAATAATAATAGTTTATTAAAATTTTATTTTATTTAAAAAATCTTTTAATTCATCAAAATTATCCTTAATTTAATTTTTATATTACCCAAAAAACATATTTTGTTTTATTGTATCAGATTAAAAATAATTTATAATGTAGAAATACTAAGATGAAAATATATTCATTATTCTATAAAAATTAGTGTACATACTGATATTAATATGGCCTTGATACATATCATTTTAATAAAATAGAAAATGCTCTATGATTATGGCGTGCGAATGTGATAGTTTTAAGGAAATGTTCGGCGAACTTGGTTTTTTCTGTGAACTTGATGTGGTTGAAAATCTCCTGAAAACGGTTTCAATCAGGATTAATTGGTTGGTTATTATTTTGGGATTAGACAAGGCCATATCCCAATGATTCCATCTCTTTCTGAATCTCTAATAAATGGTCTTGATAGGGTATAATCCTACTGGTTGAGGCCACCGCATCTTTTTTAGTCAACTGGATTTGTTAACACCTTGTATTTATACCAATCATGTGAAAACAACTCAAAAACTATATTATCAATTGTAAACACTTAAATATATTTTAAATACGATAAAATACAATAAAACAAAAGAACTACATGCATTTTCTATATCCAAATTACATAATAAGACATTTAATCAATTCAGAAGGGGAATTTTTATATAATAGTTAGGGTTGTTACCTTCTAGATGCAAATTCAGTAATGAAAAAACCACTTCTAGACCACCAAAAAATGAAGTTAATCACCACCAATGATCAATTCTAGGCAACCAATGGTAATAAATTTGAAAACCACTCATTGGGTGAGAATTGGTCCTTCTTCCCATCACTCATTGCATCTCAAGAACACAAAATAAAATAAGCAACATAGATATACTATATCTAACCTTGATCTATGTGAGAGACCTCAATCCCTTCATCTTTCATGAAAATTTCATGAATCCAGGGTTTCGACCATCCTTGAGTCCTTCAATAATGTCAAACCATGGGCCAATTTTCTAATTGTGAGGAATAATAATATCAAGGGGAAAAATCATAATAAAAGTGTGATTTTCATTGTTGGATGATGTGATCCCATCTAAACATTGATAAGTGTGGAATCATGGGTGACAACATATAATAACAAAAATAACTGATTTAAATGATTCAAATTATAGAAGGGGGTTAAGCTAAGGGTAAGAAATATAAAATCATTATATAATGATAACTAATCAATGATTATTAAATAAAAATTAAAAAAATAGTAAATAATGAGCCCTACCACAATTTAGGATCAATCATCAGTGAATAGTGTGTTCACCAGTGATGAAGATCAATCGAATTACCACATGCCTCTTGATCCACCATAATCGGATAATCATTCGTCATCTGATCATGACCTTCCTAGGAATAATGGTGATCCTCCTTCAAAAACCTTCCAGGGCCATGTGGTTAACCTTTTTTATTATCTATAAAATGATTTTTAAAAACGTAGTTTGGTTATGTGTATTAAATTAAATGACTAATTAATTAAATTAATTAACCCACTTAACATACCAGCCAACGACTTCCTCAACCGAACATCCAATTCCAACCAGCATTAGGTCATGGATAGTGTAAAATATATGGTTTTATCATATGTGGACTTACATTCCACATCTATGGTCTATATTGATGGTGAAACTAACTAAAACTAGAAGAAATGTGCACACTTGAATTACAAGATATTAATATTTTTAATATATTAACTATGGGGTCCCGAGGCATCCAAACAATGTGGTGAATTAGAGGATAAATCCAAATATATAAATATAAATATTAATATGAATAATTCCTTAAAACTGTAGTTGTTACAAGTTTTTTTTGTTATATAGGATGATAAAACACTTCCATAAATATCAAGATTAAATATAAGGGGGGATTCTACCTAATTTTTTACTCCGTGGGATATGTTTGATATTGTACATAATAATTTCATTTATTTGGAGTATTCAATACCCAATTTATTTCATATATGAAAATACATTCCATTTATTGATATTTTAAATTTTTTTTCATGAACTTCCTATCATGATCATTTGATTCATAAATTAACAACTTTATAAAAATTTCAATGATCCAATCTCAAATTCATTGAGTCATAATCTTTCTTACTTGAATAAAATCGTCATTTTATATTTGATATTATCATCCCATATTTTATATGGAATTTTTTTCTATACGGAAATTAGTCATTATAATCAATAAAAACTTCTTTGATAAAATGTATTTTCTAAATAATAGTATTACATCTATAAGAATATCTCCATTCTTACTAGTGAATCTTTTCTTCTAGGTCCTTATTTTCATTACCACCAATGATCTACCATATTTTTAAGAAATATAATATGGATTATTTTATATTATTATAATTATTTTATTTACCCAATTTAAAATTTTAAATTTAATACACTTTTCTATGATGTGCATTTTTTAAAAAAGATAATTCAAATTATTTAAAAAAGGTGTTTGTATCCTTTAAAAATTTAGTATTATTTTCTAAAAGTATAATTCACTTATAAAATTTTTGTGTTTGTAAATATATTATATTTAGAACTATTTTAGCATATTTTTCAAAATTATTCTCCTACCTTGATAAAAAATGTTTTTGAAAGCAATTTTCACTTCATCTTTTAAAATAATTTTTAAAAGGTTTTGGGTAAACTTTTATTTTTCCAATTTTATTTTTCCTCCATGGTTTATCTATCACGATTTTATGTTTTTATCAACCTTTTTATTTTATTATTATGTGACTTCTTTTTAAAAATGATATTTCTTCTTTTATGTTTATGTTATGTGATGTTTTTGGAAGGTTCAATAAATCCGTTTTTGTGGCATGGGTTCCTTATGATATCATTAGTTTGGATTTCATATGAATAAAATATGTATGAATGATGATGGGTGGGGTCCTATATCACCACTAGTGCATCTATTTTACATTATATCTAATGAGATAGTTAGGAATGTATATAATAATTTTTTTACTTAATCATGGACATTTTTGGATTTCTTTCATTTTTTGAATTGATATAAAGAGTTTACTCAAATCAATATGAGAATAATGGGTATGATCATAATAATATTTCTATTATTATGGTTTAAAAACATTTACAAGTTGTTAATAATGTTATGTAGAATTCTTATGTTGCATTTTATTTCCATGATATTTCATGTATCCATGATTACAACTTATTTTTATAGTATTTTTCACATTTATATGATGCCCACATGTTTATGATTATTGATAAGTATATTGATCCATGACTAAAATTTTATGTTTCATTAATTATATTTTCATGATCTTATGTTACCTTATACGGTTTTATGATAATCATCTATTGTATTATGATATTTTATTAATATATTTATTTATTTATCATGTTCTTATTCGTATTTATAATTTGACATTTTATGATATGTTATTACCTTACCACGTGTTTGTTCCCACCAAATTCATATGGTTCCATTACCGAGGAAAAAAAATAAGATTATATCATATGAGATGTCAAGAAAGTTTCTAGTGGGGAACATTTATGAAAAAATTATTGTAAGTGTTAAGAAATAAGATATTCATGTAGTTAATCTTCATTAAACTAAACATTTTGGTCCTTGATTGGTGTGATTTTTTATGAGATATATTATTTAAATCCTAATATTAATGCATTATATATGTCCTTTTTTTCTTGGAACACTTTAGATACAATGAAAAAATAAGAAACATATCACCATTTTAAGGTACCTATGTTCATCATCTTTATTTAATACAGAAGATTGTTTTCACTGTTCATTCATGGTGATTTTGGATTGGGTTGCCTTTTTTACTTCAATAAATTATTTCAAATGTTAGAATAACCTAAAAAACCTATCAATAATAACAAAGTTAAAAATATAAAACATAAAATATAAAACATATCAAAAATTTATATAGATAAATTATAAAAATTAAAAAATATAATTGAAAATTATTTTAATAATCGTCACATATTAGATAAATAACATCATCTTAAATTTCCTCAACAATATAAGATAAGTTTCTAAATTCAGACTTGACAAGTGTTTGTACATTAAAATAGAGTTATAACTATAAAAATTCACAATCGTTCATTCTATAAAAAACAAACCAGATTAACATTAGGCTTATATCTACTTATCCCATATAAATGAATAGTCATTATCATAAATATTTTGGACAATTATAGATTTTGTGATTTTGTGATTATTTAATAGAAGTTTATTAAACTTAAATGACATTAAATTATAATAATATACTTTGAATAATTTTGGTAAAGTCTCATATGATATTGAAATGATTTTTTTATACATTTCAAAAATTAAACTATTGTCATTTTAATAAATTTTAATGGAAATCCTAAGTTAATTAAACGATTTAGATGATATTTTAATCATTTTTTCATTATAAAATTTATTTAATTATAATAATACACAAAAGATAATTCAGGGTAAATTTCATATTAGATGGATTTTTTTCATAGAAGTATAAAAAATCCATATTTGTTTTCCTAAATTTTGTAATACTTTGAGATAATTTTTCCAGTTTTTATTGATTGAAGCATGTTTAAATAAATTAAGATATAAATTATTGTAAAAATATAATTTAAATCATTTTAATCACATTACTGATCAAATTGACATGGAGTTTATCCCTACATGTTTTAGGCAATTGGACATTTTTTTCCAAAATTTTAATATCAATTTAACCATATTTATTTGTTTTAATCTTATGAAATGCATTTACAGAGCATAATATATTTTTAATTTTGTAATTTCAAATGAAAAAATACTTGACACATCATAATATATATTATTTTTACATTTTTCCTATTTTTTAAAAATTTAGATATGAAAATTGGTTTAAATTTCTATGAAAATATAAGATTATATTCTCTATTATAATCATTTGAAGAATATTTGTAACTTAGAAAAAACTAAATATTATGAAATAAGATACTAATAAATATATATAAATCAAATTTGGAATGAAAATTAAATTATTACCTATATTCATTAGTAAATCAAAGTTGATATTCTAAATGTTTTCTTGAATTTGAGCTCATTTGTTCAGTATTTATCAATTGAAATAAATTTATAAAATTTGATAAAATTATTAGGATTTTTTAAAAAAATAATTTAAATCATCCCTAAAACACAATAGATTTTTTTATATGTGGTTTGTTTTTTCATGCCATAAATGAATTTTTTTCATTTTCCGTAATTTTTGTGACAATACGACCACATGTGATTATTGCAAATAAATTGACTTATGTGAGTATAATAGAAAAAAATTATAATCTTAAAGATATGTTTTCTTATTTATTATAATATTTTATATCAGATTAATGTGTAAATTATTCTTATTGGGAATGAATTAATTGTGGGGTTTTTACCAAAATTATATTATAATTTGAACCTTTTTAGTCATTTTGGATGTTTTATGTATGTTTGTAACTTAAAAAATAATTTAATTCAAAAAAACATTGCTGCACCTTTGGATCTTATATAATATAATTTTAATTTTAATTTTATTCTTAACGATCAAAAATAAATTGATAATAATTTTTTATTAATTTCATGAATATCAAAACTTGTTTTTGTGGTTTTGATTTTTTGACACACTGTTGTAACTTTAAATATTTTATAATTTGAGAAAAAAAATTTAAGCAACTTTTTTTGAAAAAGGTAAAGACATTAAAATAATGAAACAATCAGTTAATTAAAAACATAGCCAGAAGGTTCCGGAGGCCGGCTAACTTGCTCCTGAATTTTTTATTAAAAATCTAATTTGACAAATACATTACAAAGAACCATTACAATGAGGAGAATGTAAATCACCACGATTATCTTCCTCAACTAGACTAGAATAGTAATATAGAAACACAAAGGACCTACTGGAACTGACCTCCAGAATTGCCTGCTTAGAGAGAGCATCAGTACACTAGTTTTCATCCCTGTAAACATGGGTCACCTCAAGAGAAATAGAAAAAAAAATCCCAACAGTTAACATGTTCCATGGAATATTCCTGGACTTCCCTTGAGTATTTTCACAGCAAAAGTAGAATCTGATTCTTACCATAAAGCATGCCAACCTTAATGTACATCATACATAACCACATTAATTATCACCCACAATTCAGCCTCAATTTTATACCAATTTCCAATGAAATGTAAAAAGAATCCCTTAATGAGACCCCGATGAGTGTGGAAGATGCCCCCATAACCAGTTGGCCCTGGTTCACCTGAAGACGCTCCATCAACATTAACATTCAACCCTTCATGGATGGGTGTTTTCTATCTGATGTATTTAAGAATTATTGATTAATTAAAAACATATTATATATATTATATATCATAAAAATTCATGAATTTAAAATAAAGAAAAAATTTAATTAAATTAGTGATTGAGAAATCTTTCTTATAGTTGTTTAGAAATATTTGGATGTCATGTAATATGGCCACTAATCCCTAGATTGATCAATTGTGTCTTTTTAATATGATTTTTCAATTTTTATTTACATATTATTGAATATATACACCTATATAAATCATTAAAAATCATTTTTATTTAAAATATATACATTAAAAAATGTACACATTTCATAAATATATCATGGGAATTCCAAATCAATTATGAAATTTTCCATATTTCATAAATTTAAATACATAATATCTATAGTTATGGAAATTTATTTATTTTAGATGGTGCTAAAATATTTTTCAATATAATAAATTTATTATAATATACTTGATCTAATATTTAAATATAATATGATATTCATTACATATATCCAAATATCAAAAAATGGTATGTTTTGGTTTTTTGTATATTATACTCACACAACTAGAAAAGGGCACAAATTTTTAAGGGGTAAAATAGAAAACATATGGTGCATTTCATTTTATTAGTAAAAATCCTTCTCATCCCATGTTTCTTCATCCATTCCCTACCCCTACCCTTGTCACCTAGAAACCCTATTTTACATCACCTTCCCTGTTACACTTCATTCCATATCACAACCTATCCTATGAAATATCCCTTCCAGGTCACCACATATCCCTTCATCACTATGGAATATCCCCTTTACCATATTGAAAAAAATTGTTAATCTCAGAGATTATCCAACCCATAAGTACTACCTCTCCCTAACACCACTCCCCAAACCAAATGCCCCCTACCCAAACCCTATATGCATCTCTCCCATATGAATTCCCATGATTAATAACCGTTCTCCCCATTCCATAAACATTCATTCTTTTTTTCATTGACCTACTCAAACCCTTATATGTTGGTTATTTTATCCAACTATCCTTATTTATTGTAAATATGTAAATAAACTAACGATTTTTTTTGTATGATATGGAAAGACCCAAACCATCAAACTTTTCTTGGTTCGAGTGTAAGTTGAGTGTGGTAATTTTTGCCCACCTTGAGTAGTTTAGGGACTGAATACTATCATTAGGAATGAATATCAAAAAATATATAAGGACTTAACCTATATGAATTGAAATAAGACACAAATCTACAGTGCATAAAATAATCAGCAACACCAACATTATATATATATATATATATATAATTTATCTGTATGCAATTCATGCTTGGATAAAAAATAAATGTGTAATTCCATATATATTAAAATACCAAAGGAGATATATATATGATAAGAATAAAAATACAATTGATATAATACACTTGAAAAAAACATCTTCTATATGTGATCTTCTGGATCAATATCTATATGTAATGGTAATTACCACTATTTGTAACCACTTTTCTCCAAAATAAGTTTCCAATTGCGACTTTAGTAATCTCCAAAAATATAAAAAATCTCCATTCCCTCCAATACCATCTATGAATGTGCATCAAGAGAAATAACACAACATGTGTGGGAATGAATATTTTATAGGGGTGAGTATAAAAAACACAATTGGACACCCAAATAAAAAATGGAAATAAAATCAATTAGTCAACTCAAATTATCCATCATGAGAGCAGAAACTGGATAAAGGCATGAAAAGTTCAAGATATTCCAAACCACTATAAATATCATAGAAGAAAATAAGTCATATTCATCTCATCTTTAATCCTGAAAGGACGTATCTCGTGAGTAACTAATAATGCTTAATGTACCAAAAATCCCACAAAGTAAAAATTTAATCACCCAGACAGACATTACATCTTGATGGAAACTGATGGGTGATTATTCTGTCTCAATTCCAGATGAAACCTATTATTTCCACATTTCTTACACATGACCCGTAGGATCCCTTATGTGGAAAATTCTCTTCATTGATGTTTGAACATCAGCCAAGGGATTACCCTAGAAAACATTCCACCATTATCATGACCACCATTTTAGAAATCCGTTGGGATACGTACACATTATCCTAGGTTAGATATCTGTGAAGGGAGTACCGACCCCAACAATCATAACCAACCCTACATGGGAACCCATTAACCTAAAAAATTATTAGTTGGAATTATTTCATTCATTAGATTGTAATACAACAAAATTGGGAGTAACTATCTATAAGGATAGAGGACCCACACCCCAATTATGGTGGGGAATATGGAACTTAATTAGTAATGTGGAGGACCAACACCCCATTGATTCAAGGATTGTTCTAAACACATGTCTATTTGGGGGACCAAAGTCCAAAATATGTGGGTGAGTAACAAAGTCTAGTTGAATATCGGTACCCAATCCATGATATAGAAACACCACTAGGGAAGTAACAACCTTGAGAAGGATCCAATTATCATGATCGAACCTTCATATTAGTCTTTCAAAGATAAGGCTTCTGAACTAATCATATCACCTCACCCCATACGTATAATGTCAGAGAGTGGTGTACAATTATGTATTACATGAAAAAATGACCCAGATAAACTACGTGTATTCCCAAATCTGACTCTTGGTCAAGGAGAAATGAAAAACCACAAGGAATAGAGTAGAATATAACTTCTACTATTGGGAAACACGTACTGTATTCCATATAAGGAAGTCTCATTGTGTTCCACTCACCACATATCATGTGGATTCAACCTACTTGGTATGTATTATGGTTTACATGGTGTGTAACACCCAAGTGGTTACTTAGAATATTTTGCCATTTTTTGAGTGTTATTGTCCCTAACTTCATAGGTAGTCCCATCAGTCTCATGATATGTGGTATGTGATATCACACTGTGCATGTAATATTTACAATGACGAGTAATATAGGGTATACATGGGATATATCAGAACTAAAAATCATGAATCTTGGAATGCACTTGTCCTATAAAATCAAAACACAAGGAATGCCAATCCATAAAAATAACATTTTGATATTTAAAAATTCTAGATCCCTAGCTCATTAGCCAGGGAGGTACACGACATGTGTTCTTCTAAACCACAAACTGCATTTTCACATTTTCCCCTTATAATATAGTTTATTCTTATTTTTAATGTGACTACACCCAAAATTTTCCTTAATCATGCTATCGTACCACCCATCACTATTTAGAAACTCTATGGGTCCTTCCCAGGACTCGATCCATTGCGATATCCCTTTACTCATGGATTCATTACTTTATATTACACAATATTCTTCCAAACTTCTCCATAGTCATAATTACCCAAGATATACATTCCTTTATTTTATAAAATTTTCATTTGGTATACATTACATATCAAAAATTTCCATAGAATCTTATGAATGAATGTTTTAGTGTGTTTGAGGGCTAGAAACATAAGCAACTTTTTTACAACCCTTATGAACATTTCTCTATAAGTGTGGAATACCAGAATCCCTCCCATAATTATTATATATTATAATCATATTCACAACCCAGATAATTGGAAATACAATAAAGGAGTGATATAAGATTCTTTTTAAGGGAAAATAGAATTGATAAAAATTGAATATTATAAGTGAACATTAGACGGGAATATGGTTATAATCAAGATACATAAGAAAATTTAAACACAATAAGGCATATATAATAAATCAAGGAATATAAACTGGCATAATATAATACATGAATCAAAATAGTGAAGTAAAAGTATTCAATAAACATGAGTAATGAGATATTAACAATATAATGAGAATAAGCATAAATTTTTTAAACATATTTAAACATAGAAAAAATTTTAGTATATTAATCAATACTTTCATGGTCACACCATCAGTGACTATCCTTATGATTAAATAAAATTTAATAATAAATGCTTATCTAATGAGGTATAAACATTAAACCAATTCATTATAGGGTGATATAGAAACCCATCATCATCCAAACATATGTGTGCAACTTGAAATCAATCACTTGTCACATCATGAAGAACCCATGGAGATAAAATATGTTTCATAAAGAGTACCTAATAAAAATCACTCACTTTTTAAGAATAAAGAACCCATTGAATTAAAATAGGCTTCATTCAAAACATCATAAATAAAACCTGGAATGAAATTAGGTTTCTTATATTTTAAAATAATTAAATAATTAATAATTCCATGAATAATCAAAAAATGATAAACCCATGGAAAAAATGGGTATCAGATTACATTAAGTAACTTTCATGAAAAATAACATTTAATGTATATAATAAAGTATATGGTATTTACACAATACAGATAAAGGGTATACAATTAATTAAATAATTTCTCAAAGTTAATATATATGTGGAATCTAGGTGAACAAACATTAATAAATAGAATTAAAAATATGTTATTCATAAAGGGAAGACATTGGAAGAAAAATTATGTTTAAAAACTTTGAATGACTAGGAAAGATAATTGTAGTGATATATCATTTCCATGAATAGAAAAAATACTTCATAATATGTCCAAATAAAGAAAATGTATGGTATTATTTTAAGAATATCCTCGATCAGGCATACAATGTATTAATGGATAATGACTTAGATGAAAAAAAAATTAGAAGTTTTAGAAAAAAAATTTAGAAAAAAATAAATATTCTTGATATATTGGAATAATTTAAAAATAAATACTTTACAAAAATAGGAGAAAAATAATTTATTTATAATCCATGGAAATATAGTGATAAATATTCATATAAAACTAAAAATGAGGAAGAAAAAAATACTCACACATAAACATTTAAATGAAAATATTTTCACATTTTGATGAAAAATAAACATATGGAAAATGATAAATTTTATTTAAAACATTTAACAAATGTTAAAGTAGTACAATATAGTCTTAATCATTTTCTATTACTAAATAAGAAAAATTTTAAAATCATGTAATGAATATTGATATGGATAAATAGAGTTTCCCAAATAAGAAGAAGAGAAGAGTCTGATTTCACTTACAAGAAACACCTAGGTTAAAACATGAGCCAAGGGGAAATTAAAATTCTAAGGGGGATGTAAAATCACGTGGATATTTAATGAAAATAATATGTTTTTTAGAAATTAAAAATATTCCCAATGGATTATCTTTCATAACAAATCTGAAATCAAAAAAAATATTGGAAATCAAAAATATTATGGTTTGAGTAACATTTTAATCAAATCCCATTTCATATTTGGAATATTTTGTATCAATTTTAATTTAATGTAAGTATGAAATATGATTCTTAGATCCACATTACTACTGTAAAATACATTCATTTGGTAGTAATAACATGATATTAAATTTTCCATGGTACACTTTAAGAAATATGTCTCAAGAGATTAAATTTTTGACCGATAACACCTTATAGATTTTAAAACATTCTTGTAACAACCTCTTGAGAGAGTAAAATGTTGAACTTTAAGCTCTTGAAAATATATTTGATTATACAAGTACAGACTATTTAAATGATATTAGTAGAATAAAATAAAATTCATTTCAAAAAAGGAAGTTTTGAGACGAAACACTTATCATGTTCTAGATTCATTCTCTGCATGTGACTAACCTCTAGAATAATAAAATCATGTTTTTTAGATATATTATTAGGAAACTTATTCCTATATATTTAATTTAATTTATTCCAATTATTATAATATTCAATTTATTTAATATATAGTTTTTTCTTATGTTTTTGTAAAAATTGAATTTGTGTTAGATTATTTCTATAGATTTAGTGATTATTGATGTCATTTTAATAATAAGATAAATTAAAAATATAACAACTATAGAACAAAAAATACATTAATTTATTATTAAAAATGTATTTAGGTTCTATAGTAATCTATGATTGAGTTTTATAGAATTATTAAAGTAAGTTGTTAAACCAGCCCAAACGAGTAAACACTATACCTCAATGGGTGAGTATGGGTATGAAATTGTATAATATCATTATAAATGTAGGATCATGATATAATTTTTATTTTTTAGTCAATTAATAATTTTTTAATGGTTTTTTATAAGTGAAAATAATGATGAAAAAAAATGAAAAACATTACTTCGTGGAGGTTGTAGTCCACACAACGTACAATTAACATTTTCATTTATCAAATAAAAAGAGGGAATTAAGTTATATAAATTTTTTACATTTAATAATAATATTTATATTATTCATATCATACTTATACATCAATACCATCATTAAAAACAACCATTATAAAGATATAACAAACAAAATACATCACTTTGTGGATGCGATTTTATGGACAAAGCACTAACAATGCTTTTGTTTGTCCTAGCAGATGAAGAGGAATAAATAATTGTTATTAGTTTGTTATAATAAACTATAAGTATAATAATTATAATTATTTCAATTTATTTTTATGGATATATGATATTTTTAATATAAATTTAAGGAGAAAATATTATGAAAAATGTAATACTTATATTGGAGACCTGGTCTTCTCTTAGAGATATCCTTAGAAATGACGCCCTTAAGATAAATTATAGATATTATGGAAATAAGGAAGAGAAAATTAATTCAAGGAGATTGTATTTGGGTAGATATTTGAGGGAAATTTGAATTGGAATTGTAAAAATCAAATGGTGGAAGGAATCTCCCTTTTTAAGTGAAGAAAATGGCACTTTTCTAGAATACCCTTTAAAATTCCATAATATCACTAAACTATTACATGGTGAATAAATTTAAATTTTTATAATAACGGATTTTTAATTGGATTTTGTTTATAAATTTTCAACCAATACTTTCTATTCATATTTAAAACATGTTTCATGTCTTTTCCAATAAGCTTTCATATTTTGACGTCTTTATTTTTACCTTCGTAACTTTTTTAAACTTATTAATTCATAACTTATTTAAAATTATAAGGTAAGTAATAATATAAAAGTTTGATTCTTAGAAATTAAATTTAATCTAATTTATTATAAATAAATTTCTAAAAATGCTAAAATTGCCATTTAAATTAAAATATTTAAAATATAAAAAATAGTTTTTGTGGAAAAGTGACTTTTCACCACTATGAGTTATTTCTCTTATATAGTATCAATTAAAAATTGAATGAGTGACAATATAATTATATATAAGTTTAAAATACATGTTATAGTCATCATATAAATTATACCTATTTTATTTATTAGATAAAAATTACAAAATATTAATAAAATAATTTTTTTAAAAATTGTTTCATCTTTACTGTGCTAATTAACTTTAACCAGTCTATTATTATATTTATTACTAAAAAGTAAATTTGAAATGTTAAATAATATATAAATTTTGTTCTAAAATTGGTAACAAATTTGTTTAATTTTTGTCTCTAAAATTCACAATGTCAAAATATTAATATAAGTTCATAAAAAGAGTATTAGTGTGAAATATTACTTGAGTTTTAAAAATGTTAATTGCATATTTTATATATTACACATAGTATTTTTAAATTATTTAATCTAATAATTGTATATGTTTATATAAAATTTTATTATTAATCTTTTAATTTATTTTTTTTATGAATGTGGTAGTTATTAGAAAAATTGATAACTTTTATATTCACCAAAAAAACAATTATTTCAAAAAATATATAAAAAATTCATAGTGAGCCAATTTAAATACAATTAATCCAAAATTGATTATTTGTTCATAAAATAATAAATCTAAAATTTATATATTCATCTTTTGAATTAAAAATATAAAATATAAATAAAATATATTTTATTGAAAAATGATGGTCCTAAACATTATGTGTTCTTTATAATATTTCACATCTATTTATAATTTAAATGATGTTAATATATTAGTTCAAATATTATAATATTTAAAAAATTTCAATTTAATTTATTTTGAAGAGATATAGAGCAATTAATAAGTTTTTTTTTTAAAATAAATATTACTTTTATAAGAATTAGGATTTAACAAATAATATTAATTATTTATTTATATTATAAAATTTAATTTTACTGCTCAATTGATATTGAAATAGTTATTTTAATTTTATATATACATCATATAATATTTTAATAATAATAATAATAATAATAATATTTACACGTAACTTAATAATTATTATTTTTATAATATTTTAATATCATATATTTATTGAATTACGAGTTATATTTTTTAAAAACACAAAAATTGTTTATAAATATTTGATATATGGCCAATGAACATATTTGAGAGGACCGTATTTTCAACCACCATATTTCTGATGACCATTTTTTCAATGACCATATTTGTAGAATGAAGATTTTTTCTATATATACACTTTATAAATCATTCGTTCATTCCACATGCACTTAGAAAGGAACAATTATTATTTCATATAATTTTTTAGCTAATGATTTATCCTTTCACTATTCTCTTCCTCGTTATATTTTAGGTTAGTATATTGTTGATCCTCATGGTTGATGATTATCCATTATATTTTCTAGTGATGAAAGTTTTATGCATTTCCATCAGTTTACTCTTAATTATTTATGTACCTTTAATGGATGTAATTCATCGATAGTGATCTATAATACATGGTCTGTGGTACTTATTTTTATGTGATTTAGTTTTAATGTCCCACTTTTGAATCGATAAAGTGTCTTAGTTTGGTTTATATCTGGTATGTCACATTTTCTAACCATGTTCCAATTATTTTGGAAGAATATACAAATGTTATTTAAAAATTATAGATATAAATAATAAATATTAATAATAATGGATCCTAAAACAAGGAGTGTCCTAGAAGTCTCTCCCACATATCACTATGTTTCCTAGAACAATTCCGCCACCACAAGAGACAAACCACTACAACTCTTAGATCCTCCAAAATTGAACATACTTATTGTGAGAAGGTTATCATTGATTATCAGACACACATGAGAGGGAAATTGACCATGAACAACAATTATTTCAACAGACAACCACTCATCTGTCTATATGAAATCCATACTATAAGGAATGTGGGGTAATGAGATATTCTATTGTAAAAAATTTGAACATTATCAAATGATAAAATCAGGTGGAATCATTGAATTAAAGTGATTCCAAATTTAGAAAAAATGGCCACCAATTAATTATTTTATTGATTATAGATAACAGTAATTCCTTAATAATTCATTAGTAATAACTAATAATAAACGATGATTTCCTGGAACATATTAGCAATAAGATCATGCACTAAATATATATGAATATTCTCAACTACATGGAATAATGAACAATTTTTAACCCTTTATTTTCCTTGGAGTTTCATTTATCATTTAAAATATAGTTATTGATGTCTTCATGAAACCAGGTTATATCATTTATTTAAATTTGTTGATAGATTTAGGAGAGAGGATCTCTGATCCTCATAAGTCTCTCCCACAATAGGGTTTTGTTATTAGAGGTAATGTATAACTCTAGAAAAACGAAAAAACTGGCTATATATAACAAATAAATAGGTTTACTAAAATTCAAATTAAAATCCCTAAAAATACATAGTTCTTGATCTAATACCTTATTTCCTAACTTAAACCATTCCTAAGTAAATTAACCCATCCCATATATACACATAGTGCTAGAATTTTCAGTTGATTTCTATTTTACAATATTTCTACATATGAACTTGTGTTATAACTATTATTTTATTTAATAAATTTTAAAAATCCATTAAAATTACACATGCTTAGAAATTCACCAAAACATAACCTGGTGGTAAACACCAGATACTGGGATCAACAAAAACCTAAATTTTTTCAAAGGCCACTTTATTGTGTAAATTTAACATTTTACCATTCGAAAGCCCCCAAGACTCTGAAACATTGAACTAAACTGTGTATTGATCATAAAAAATACAGGAGTCCACATTATCTAGATATTTATAACACCTCATCCCCAATAAATAAATAAATTTGTTTCCTCATCAATGAAGCTCACAAAAAAGTTCATGTGGAATTTCACCTACCATTGTATACTATTCCTTTAACTCCGAAACTATAATTTCATAATGGACACAAGAAATCATTAAAAAAATAAGGGACAATTATACTTCATCACTAAGTTCATCTTATATAGCCAATATCAATGAAATAACTTTACATCCACTCTATGAAAGTCTTGAAAGGAATCTTCACTCAAAGAGCTTTTCTTATTCGAAAGATGTCCCACAACATGGGATAAAGTTAAACCACTTATCACACAAATTTATCTAAAAATGTTTTATTATCAATTTTACCATGGGTGGGAGTACTCCAATCACTAATATTAAATATAATTATTTATGTTTTCTATACGAGAACAACCCATCTGGAATTTACTCCACCATTGAGAACTATACAAAATTATTTCACTAAAATCTGAAGTGTTGCAAGGTAGCATGAATCTATAGAGCTCTGTTAGTTCCTAAATATTCTTATTCCATCATGGAAAATATAATAATTTCATTATATCAAGGAATTGTTATACATGTCCCTCCTATAATCTCTGTATAAGTATTCATGTGAATTATCTTCCCGTATGTCAATCTTAAAGAGGTTTGTAACCCTCATCAGATATAACCAAGTTGTTCTTTGATCACTCTTTCATGAAATATTTTGTTGGGAACAACATAAATGGCACTAACCTATTAAAATTTATCAACACCACACCACTTTTCATCTTGTTTAATTATATATACCCAATCTAAAGAAAATGGTCTGAACACTTTAGATGTCTGAGTACATTTAGCTCTAGATCCAACGATAAAACCCATCAAACTAAAGAAATCAATAAACAAAAAATCATGATGAAACATCCAACTCCTCCACCACATATAAATAGTATCCCTATATTGGTTAAAACCAAAAATTATCTGTTTTAAAAGATCCAATAAGGGAATCACTCCACTATGGTGGTCTCAGATCAGGATGTCCATCACAATATTCAATATGAACTCCAAGGGGAAACCACTATATATTTAGGGAGGTAGTTTAAAATATCCATACCTTCTTGGAAATCCTTCAAATCAATATCAATATAATTTACGATATCCTAGGATCACTAATTTGATATAAAAAACATGAGCCTCTCTTACATAGTAGAAGAGTGTTGGGCCACCACTATCGATCAAAGGTAAAAAATGTAACTACCTCATTATTTTCATGTGTGTTACATGCTAATTTTAGCTTGTAATCATATTTTTTTGAGATATGAATTGTATGGGATGATTCAAAAGAATTTATTAATGCTTTTAAAAAGTTTCACTAGCTTTTTTATGGGTGTTGGGTTTGATCATGGTTTGTTCAGTTTATGATAATTCTCTAAAAAATCATGAAACTAAAGGTAGTAGCTCAATGGAACATCACACGTTTAAGGAGATAAATTTGAAAAACATTATGACCTTGACTAGAAAAAATTATGGTGAGCTCCATTTTCCAACAACTTAGTTGGAGTATAGTTTAATAAACCACATGGAAAAAACAAGTGGCTTGTCTAGAATCCCAAAAAGGTCCCATGGTTGGCCCAAAATTTTTCAAACTATTTAGAAAAAATCTACACCCATAAATTAATGATAAAAATCCATCCTTATCATTTATTTATGGATTTTTTTATAGAATTGTTTAATTTATAGGAATATCTCTCCACTTTCGAGACTCCTTTATCCCTACCCAATGAATTCCACTCTACTAAAGATAAATTCTAATGAATCCAAGTGGGTTTAATGTCTAAAATTATGGTATGTGATGTAGAACCCTCCATTATTCTGGGTTTTCCTAAATAAAACTCTTTTATATTTATATAATTCATATATATGGAATGTAAAGTCTTATTTATTAATTATAATGAAAAATATTGATGAATTATGAAATCATTTCTTTATCAGTGGTGGTTTCTACATTTCAATGACATCTATTTTCAATTCTTTTGGGTATGTTTCCATATATTGATCATATTGAAATTATATTGTTATTTTTTCTCATCTTGAATCTTTTTTTCATTGATAAATTGATGATGGATCAATTTTTTATATACCTAAGGTTTTCTTCTTGAATACGAAGTTCACAAATATTGTTAGAGCCACTGAGGGGGGGGGGGGGGGGTGAATCTGTGGTGATATTTTAAAATTTAAATTCATAAAAAATATCCCCTTCAACTTGTTTAATTTAATATTCATATCAAAAAAATGATTTGACCTCACAAGAAGGAAATTATAAGTGATTAAACAATGAAGAATATATTTTTATGGTTTATCCTCAGTTCGAGAAACTAAATATTTTCCATGAAAACTCCCATTGGTTCATAAAAATTACCTATTATTAATAATTGAATAAAAAATGATACAACTTATGTTAAAATCTTTCCATATCATTATAGGAAAGACTATACTGACTCCAATCATTTAAAATGTGTTCTCATGAAACTAAGACACAAAATATATGTAAAATTTGTAAAATATATCCCACAAGTTCATCCAGAAATGATCTATTCAATTTCCTCCATCGTGTATGTGTGAATTCATTTTCCCCTACTTATTCTAGAATTCTCTTTCCAGTTAAAATCACTATTACCATGATTATAATTCAAACTTAATTCTATACGATGAAAAAAACTACCATGAATTAAGATTTACAGAGAATACTTATCTGATAAACTCTATCTTGTGCTCTATCTATGGAACTATGCATTAAGCTTCCATCCGGTAATTATAAAATGAAAAACTATCATGAATGTCAATTTTTTTATCTCTATCCAATTAATCAAAAAAATTAACCCTTATTTATATAATTCAGTTATAAATTCGTACTACTAATAACATTTCGCATGTTATATTTTTCAACTGAATAAATAGTGTCAGTACGGTTATAATTACTATAACTTTACATAGGTGTGCTCGAAATGGAAAAGTTAGGAACCCAATTTATTTTCCTAATAATTAAAAACTAAAATGAAAAAAACTCCCACTCAGCTAAAATAAAATGAAATATTCTTAATCAATCCCATGTATTCATGAATATTCTAGAAGTTAAAAAAACTTTGTGTGCTTAACCTTCCTTGAACCTCCATACAATCAGTGTTAATAAAAAATTTTAATCCTCCTTACGAGATCTAGAAAATAAAATGTTGATTTACTTCAAAACATCCTCAATGTTATCAAATTTCCAATTTTTTATTAATATTTTCAAAAAATGATTTATATTAGATGTTTTTTATGATGACTTCCTTATGTACTTTTCATCCAAATTTTCTTTATCCTCCCTTTATCTGATCAACCTAACTCAAATCAAACACTATGGAAAAGAAATCTCAGAGAATATTATTTATAATGAAATAAATAATATTTTTCCCATAATAATCCATCCAATGAATGTATTTGTGATGGATATTTATTATATATACCCAATCCAATTTTCTCTATTTAGAATCCTACTTCATGAATTTTCCACCTCAAACTTTAAATCGCATGTAAGAAAAACTCTCCCACTGAACAAGCATACAAACTACCTATCCTGAAACATTTTTTTTATCTGTTTGGTGTACTCAAACTATTGAATATTTATGAATATATTTCTAAAACATTTAATTACATCCATCACATAATATTTCTCTATATGATTATATAGAATTATGTCTTTAAATTTTACACTTGGAGTCTTAATAGATTAAAACTCAAACACAATATTTTCATTAATTGCAATATCCCCATTTTTATTTCTTTAATCAAATTTTAAAATTATATCCCTTTTATATATACTAATACAAAATTCACTATGAGGACTTCTTTCTATTCTGAATTTATTCACATATATTTCACTTATACGGTGCTTATATACCATCACGCATCTTAGAGTTACCCTTATGAAAAGCATTTTGGTATCTTCCATCTGGTGATCTAGGCTTGGAAACTTGTGTCCATTAGTCTGAAACCATTGATATTTTTCTTATTATATTGTGAATTATTCATATAAATATTTATTCAGACAACTTTTCTCTTGTCAATCCTATATTCACTATCCAAAAAATGTATCCCATGATGTTTGTTCCATTGCATATATTATTGTAACACTAATCCCCCCTTTGGATAAAATCATGGATCATGAAATTATTCATTATTTTAGGAAATTATTGAAAATATTATATTCATTTGACTGAAATAATTTTTTTCTAAAATTTATAGGGAAAAATTTATATCACCTCCTCTTGAACTTCATAAGAAAAACTTTTTAAGAAACTTCCCACAACACTTTTTAACAATTTTTTCAAAAACATTAAGAAAAAAATATTTTGTCAAAAAATTAAATTTTTTTATATAAACTTACTAGATGATGTTTAATATCCCAATTTGGATTTTTGAATCCTTTTCGTACAAATTTAACAACTGAAATATTTTCTCAAAACATTTTTAACTATTAATTTTCTCAACATTTCTATACTTTTTAAAACCACAACATTTCTCAAAGATAATTTTTTGACAGAACACTAATGGATAATGAAATCATTTTGAACTAATTTCATCCATTGATGATAATCAAATTTTTTTGTCATATTAGGATAACCCCAATCAATTTTATCAAACCTTTTATCTACCCATTTATATGATTACAATATCTTCATATTCAAAAAATAAGATTCACACTCTATTTTAAAATGATATACATTATCTACCAATTTTACAATATAACCAAATAATAGGGGAAGAACATAATTAAAAAAAATATTGAATTATTTATTAGAGGCTGAAAATGTATTTCAAACATTAAATTCTCAAGAATTTCCCTTCGAATAGCTTTGGTAAAAACATTATTAATTTGATACTTTGTTAAAATTTAGTCAAGCATAAAATTTCCACCAACAATGTTTCCATTTATAAATTGGTAATTAATATTAATGTTCTTTGACCTTGAATGTTGTATAGGGTTCTTGGAAAGATCAATGGAACTTTGAATATAAAAAAGGATCTTCAATGGGGTTTTAACATTTATTCTCAAATCCTCTAGTTAAACTTTCAACATGCCTGTCTTCGAGAAGTATGAAAGATATTATTTATTTCTTATTTTAGTAAAATGGTTGACTAGTGTCATCTCACTTGGGTTAACTTTTGGTGATTTAATCACTATTCAAAATTCACATTTTCTACATTTTCCTGCTATTTTATAAAATTTAGGAAAAATAGATGTAACAGCCCAAGATTTTATAAAAAATATTCTTTTTAATTTTATTAATGTCTTGTGTTGTACGCTACACCAAAAGGATCTTGCACAACACGCATCCTTGTCTTGCCTTGCATTACACGCAATCGCGACCTTCCTCGATAGCGTGTGTAATACGCAATACCGAGTTTCACTAAACAACGATGTGCTATTAAAATATTATTAAAACTAGCCGTTATGAATAGTAATAACCACTTTTTAAAATTCTGTAAATCTTATTTTTCAAAATGAACTTCATTCTTGGATTCAGAGTATCCAATTTAGCCTAAGGTGAAATTTTGGTACTTTTCGGATAACTTTCATATTCTGATGAATAGTGAAAAGTACTAAATTATAATTAAAAACAACTTTTTTAATCGAAATAATTAATAGTGATAAATTATTAATTTGAGTGGTTTTAAAGTATATTTAGAATATATTTTTACAATTTAATACAATGTTGGTCATTGGTTGTAATTTCACATTTAAACCAGACATAATCAAGTGTCAATCTTTTGATATATATTGTTTCCTAAAAACACGCTATTTATTTTAACAGCGGGATTTAGTTATAAAATTAATTAATTCAACTTCTATGTTATGAATTTGGTAAAATAGATTTCATTTTTGAATTCGGAATATGAAATATAGCTTAGGATGAAATTTTGGCATTGTTCTGAAAAACATCAATTTTTGATGAATAGTGAAACTACTAAGTGGTAGTTAAAAAAACTGAATTTTTCATAAAACTTAATTTTGCCGCTTCTGTGAATGGAATTTCAAAAATCCGAGAGACACAGTTAATATCAAGGACTAAAATGTGGTTCAATGAGATGAAAATAATTTTTTGGTGAATAGTAACTTTTTACTTTTTTTTACCGCGGTTAATAGTAAATAGGGTAACTAAGGGTAAATATGATATTACTATTACCCTAACACATGTCCTAATTATATTGGACAAGTGTAATTCGACCAAAAACAAACTTAGAATAAAATATGACCATTTAGGCCCACTTGGATTAGATTAGGACATTTATTATTAATTTATTTAAAGAAAGCTTAAAATAGTTAAAATCAAAGTTTAATAAGTAAATCATTTTTAATATGGGGTTATACAGAAGATAAATTCGATTGTAAATATTCATTAGAAAGATAAAAATATTTCCAACATGATGGTATTTTATTTGTAATTTTTAGACATAAAATAATTTAATTTATTTATGACACAACAATGATGCAGTAATTATCTTATTAATGAAATATTGACATAATTGATGTTATAAACACCAAAATAAATTTAATTTGAGATATTTTATGAATTCCACTAATTTTCTAGGTTACTATGATATATTAATGTTGATTTAATCAACTTGGTTCGAACATTTAATTCTTTTATGACTTTCACAAAAATCATATATCAAATAGTGTCAAAATTGACACAAAATAGTTTTTAAATCAAATATTATATTATTAATTGTTATTGTATTCCTAAAAATATAAGGTTCGGCCAAATGACTTAGATAAGGATATATATATTAATAATAAACAATTTGGGGTTCGTTTGGCATGTTATAGTAAGTGTATTAACCATATAGTGAAAGAAAACAAAAAGACATGGTAAAAGTTAAATTATTTAACTTAGAGTTAAATCTAATTGATAAGGTTAAAATAATATCCTAAACTTGTCTAAATTCTATTGGTTGATAGGATTTCGACCCATCCCCACTTTAGCTTCGAAATAAGACCCTTTGGAACCATTATAAACCGATTTTGACTTTAATATAAAATAATATTTTGAGATATTCCTAAGGTGCCCCTCTCCTCCCCTATAAAAGGACACCTCCTCCCCCTCCTCCTCACACCAATTTGAGCACTCAAGCTCGGCCAACCCCTGCCAAAATATCTTCTCCACTTCCCTAGAAACATCCTAGAGGTTCTGGTCTTCCTCAAAGACCAATTTTAGTGCCCTAAGAGGAGGTCTCAAAGAGGCACTTCAAAGAAGAGGTAATTACCGTTACCAATTCTTTCATCTTTATTTCTTCTTCCACTTCTTCTTCTTAGGTTGTTTCATTATGAAGTAATAACATCAGTATCACTCATATACTGATATGTTATTATAAGTATGAAACAACCCTATTTCACCATCTATCCATCCTACGGAAAAAATGAAATCACCACGCGTGCGTACGTACGGAATACCGTCTCCACGCCGTGGTGTAATCTATTTTCCACCATCACCTTACAAGGATGGTTATAATGGTGTAATGAGTAACTAAATATGATTATTATGAAGTAATATTGATACTGAAATAATATATATATACTCCAATACAATTCCACGATCATAGGAATGATATCATCACTCGTGCGTACGTACGGAATACCGTCTCCACGATGTGATGCGACTCGTTCTACATGATCTTCATTTCATAATGATTATATAAATGAATTGAATGAATGAATATGGTATATAATACACTAATACCATTCTGGAAATGAATTATCTATAACCTAAAGATAAGAATAAGAATTTATTCGACAAAACACGCATAAGAACAAAAAGTTATAAAGACCTGAGTAACAAGTAACAATGAAATATTACTAACAAGAAGCTAATAATATGACCATATATGATATCATATAAATATGTATGATTCTGGAATAAGTCAATAACATTATTTAAACCATTATACAGGAGCTTCGGACACGTACAAAGCTAATCGGACCTAAGGTAAGGGAAATATCACAATCTCATTTTTATCCAAGATTGTTTATTCGTAAGTATTTACTGGGGTGTATTTTATCATCCACATCCATGTTTCATCAATATGTAATATTATTTTCATCCACCTACAATTGTTTTAATCCATTTTTACCCTTCGGTGAGTTTTTAGTAATATGTATGAAAGGAATCTTTTGTCGTTTTTCGTACGAGGTACATTTTGACTTTTCCGACAAAAGTACGAAGAATGTTTTTTAACTTATACGGCATGAATGGATTTTTAAAACATTATTTCCAAGAAGCTTCCTTTACAAGTTTTCATGTTTATTTTTAATCAACTTCTTTTATTTTAAAGTCATATGACATGTTATGAAAGGAAAAAAATGTTTTTAAAGTAGAAAGGATATTTTCCTCAAGAATGGAGTTCAAGTATTTTATCAAAATTATTTTCCATCTAAGATAATAAAAGGGTTCTGTTTTTATCCCTATTATTACATGGATTTGATTATATTGTGATGGAAACATTTTTATGAATTCCTTTATCTTATATGAATTGATTTATGATGTCATGATGTTTCAAGAATCCCATTTTTGTTACATGTGTTATGGGATGATGTATGTTTTATAATTATGTGGCACACATAAGAAAGGATTCATTATAAGATGGGTGGGACCTATATCTCCCTCCAATGCATTGGGTAAAGATTTTATATCTCATGAGATAGACATGGCTGAAATGGTAGGTTATACCGGTTCAGTGAAACAGGACTGAAACGAGGGTTACTCGATTCAGAAAGGGACTTTTTCTACTAAGATAGTCTTGGCAATGAGTCATGACTAACAAGAAATGATTTTCCATGATTATGTGTGCATGCCACAAAGTTTCAAGTTTCATGTTATGATTATGGTGATCTCATTTTCACTTCTATGATTTGTTCCATGTTAAGATATTATGATCTCTTTTGCAGGTTATGATTTTTAAAAAGATATGATATGATTTTTATTTCTTTTGTATACCCTTACTGAGCATTTGAGCTCACCCTTTTATGTTTTCTTTTCCCCAGGATATAAATAAAGGTTTTAGGTAAAAAAAAGGGAAGATCTTTATGGGAGATATTGAAGATCTTTCACCACGATTAGAAGATTACGTTCCGAGTTTCCAAAGACACTAAACTATTACGATCCTTTAGTGTGTGTTTTTGTTATGTACTAAGTATTCCGCAAAAGTAATGTAAAGTCTATGTACGTCAGGCTTCGGGTCTCTACAGTTGGTATCAGAGGAAAGGTTTAGTCAACCTTTGGAAACTAGGATGCGAAAACGTTAGTGAGATCCCTAGAGATATTTCTAAGGTATGTTTAGGGATGCCCCTAAGGATAAGTATACATATAGGATATAGTCCTAGAACTATGGTAACGATATTAGATTAAACCAAAGATGTTAGATATTTAAGTTACTCCCCCTTTATTATGATTTTTGACTCTCACACTATTTTTTTGGGTTTTAGAAAATGGATGGAAACAAGATGTTTCACGATAATGGAGGATATGATGGACAATGGAATGATATTCTTCATAATGAAATGGGATTTGGAAGTCCAAACATCATTATTATGCCGAATCAGCAATCTCATAATATGATCAATAAAGTAAAATTTGGTAAGTTTCCTGACTCGGCTAATAAGAGAAAGATGGAGTTTCGTGATGATCATAGAGGAAAGAAAGTTCAATTTCCCCTATGTAAATCATGTGGGAAGAGGCATCAAGGAGAATGTTTCAAAGGAACTGGAAGATGCTTTGGGTGTGGAAAAGAAGGACACAAAGCAAGTAAGTGCAAAGGAAAAGGGTCGGTTAACACCATGGATGAGGATAATGGTATTGCTACGACATCAAAAATGGTTAAGTGTTTTAAATGTGGAATGTATGGGCATTATGCAAACAAATGCCCTAAGGGAAAGACTCATAAAGAGAATCAGTATGGTCATATGGGTAGTATTTATGTAGATGATGATGAAGAGACTACAAATGATATGTGAGATGAAAGAATTTTTGAAGCTCGGTCAATGGTTTAAGAATGTAGTGGAATGATTACATGTTTATCATGTGTAATTTTGTATAAGTAATCTCATGCTACTATGGAATAAAGAGACATCTATGGATTGTTACACTGTTGTCTTCCCTTGTGTTTTGAAAAATGTTACCAGTATCTATGAAAGGTTATTCAGATATTTTTGGAATGTATATGATATGCGCATAATGAAGGGATAAGGAGAAAATTAAATGTTTGATAGTATTAATGCGCTCATGATTGATATAAGGACCAAGTGATATCATGGTTTGAGTATATAGAATTTTGAGGATTTTGGTATGTGGAAAGTGTTAACTTTTAACTGCATTCAAGTTTTCACTAAGGTTCAATGGGTATTCAAGAGAGTACAAGATTAAGGCCTTTAAATGTTTGGAATGTGACCAACAAAACATATCTTATGATATATGGGGATCAACGATGATATTAAATCTCTGGTAATTGTTTTCACTATGTTATGAGAGTGGACTGCAGTATTATGGATAAGCCTAAAGATTGGAATGGATTGTGTTGGACGTAAGTTAGTATTGTTTAAGGATAGAAATTTTTTTTCGATATTATTGATGGGATGTTATAGTAATATAGTTTTGGAAAAAGGACAACCTGCAGGACGGGCGACATCCCATCGCTTCGGACAAGGCTGTGGGAATCGAACCCACAACCGAAGTGCGACTGGCCTTTATCGCCTACCACTGGCCTACAGGAAGTCCCTGTTTAGTAGAAACTAGTTTTATTATATTAAGCAGTATGATATATGAAGTATAAGTCCATTTTAGGAACCATATATGATTAATCTTACTATAGATCGATTTATGCATATAATTTTTGCAAACCTTTTGTTTGAGACAGATGGAATGACCCGTCATTCTATCACATGATCTGCTAACACTTCACGAATAACAAATTCAACTTCATTTATTTAAGAGATGAAGTGGAAATTGTTCAAGGCACGAACAACAGTGAGATTGTACCAAAATAAAGTAAGTATTTATTCTAATTCAAATTTTCAACTTTAGGGGAAATGATCTTGAAAACCAAAAATGTTGTCCTAGTGATCTTATACCTGATGAATCAGATGGTACCTTGTATCATCACAAATCTATGGATTTGTGATTACTGGATTTTCCATAGCCATGTTCTCTACCACTCTCCATCAGAACATGATGGTTAGATTTCTCTTCCATATCCATATTTTCACCTATGTGGAAACCCAATGATTAGTTTATTTGGGTAACCTTTACGTTTCATACTTTTGTTTTTAAAGATTGGTTTTGATATTCCTTTTTACGATGTGGGTTTCTATTAAAGAAACTTTCGAATAGTAAACCATTTATAACCCCGACGAATTTCGAGGGCGAAATTCATTTTAAGGGGGGTAGAATGTAACAGCCCAAGATTTTATAAAAAAATATTCTTTTTAATTTTATTAATGTCTTGTGTTGTACGCTACACCAAAAGGATCTTGCACAACACGCATCCTTGTCTTGCCTTGCATTACACGCAATCGCGACCTTCCTCGATAGCGTGTGTAATACGCAATACCGAGTTTCACTAAACAACGATGTGCTATTAAAATATTATTAAAACTAGCCGTTATGAATAGTAATAACCACTTTTTAAAATTCTGTAAATCTTATTTTTCAAAATGAACTTCATTCTTGGATTCAGAGTATCCAATTTAGCCTAAGGTGAAATTTTGGTACTTTTCGGATAAGTTTCATATTCTGATGAATAGTGAAAAGTACTAAATTATAATTAAAAACAACTTTTTTAATCGAAATAATTAATAGTGATAAATTATTAATTTGAGTGGTTTTAAAGTATATTTAGAATATATTTTTACAATTTAATACAATGTTGGTCATTGGTTGTAATTTCACATTTAAACCAGACATAATCAAGTGTCAATCTTTTGATATATATTGTTTCCTAAAAACACGCTATTTATTTTAACAGCGGGATTTAATTATAAAATTAATTAATGCAACTTCTATGTTATGAATTTGGTAAAATAGATTTCATTTTTGAATTCGGAATATGAAATATAGCTTAGGATGAAATTTTGGCATTGTTCTGAAAAACATCAATTTTTGATGAATAGTGAAACTACTAAGTGGTAGTTAAAAAAACTGAATTTTTCATAAAACTTAATTTTGCCGCTTCTGTGAATGGAATTTCAAAAATCCGAGAGACACAGTTAATATCAAGGACTAAAATGTGGTTCAATGAGATGAAAATAATTTTTTGGTGAATAGTAACTTTTTACTTTTTTTTACCGCGGTTAATAGTAAATAGGGTAACTAAGGGTAAATATGATATTACTATTACCCTAACACATGTCCTAATTATATTGGACAAGTGTAATTCGACCAAAAACAAACTTAGGAATAAAATATGACCATTTAGGCCCACTTGGATTAGATTAGGACATTTATTATTAATTTATTTAAAGAAAGCTTAAAATAGTTAAAATCGAAGTTTAATAAGTAAATCATTTTTAATATGGGGTTATACAGAAGATAAATTAGATTGTAAATATTCATTAGAAATATAAAAATATTTCCAACATGATGGTATTTTATTTGTAATTTTTAGACATAAAATAATTTAATTTATTTATGACACAACAATGATGCAGTAATTATCTTATTAATGAAATATTGACATAATTGATGTTATAAACACCAAAATAAATTTAATTTGAGATTTTTTATGAATTCCACTAATTTTCTAGGTTACTATGATATGTTAATGTTGATTTAATCAACTTGGTTCGAACATTTAATTCTGTTATGACTTTCACAAAAATCATATATCAAATAGTGTCAAAATTGACACAAAATAGTTTTTAAATCAAATATTATATTATTAATTGTTATTGTATTCCTAAAAATCTAAGGTTCGTCCAAATGACTTAGATAAGGATATATATATTAATAATAAACAATTTGGGGTTCGTTTGGCATGTTATAGTAAGTGTATTAACCATATAGTGAAAGAAAACAAAAAGACATGGTAAAAGTTAAATTATTTAACTTAGAGTTAAATCTAATTGATAAGGTTAAAATAATATCCTAAACTTGTCTAAATTCTATTGGTTGATAGGATTTCGACCCATCCCCACTTTAGCTTCGAAATAAGACCCTTTGGAACCATTATAAACCGATTTTGACTTTAATATAAAATAATATTTTGAGATATTCCTAAGGTGCCCCTCTCCTCCCCTATAAAAGGACACCTCCTCCCCCTCCTCCTCACACCAATTTGAGCACTCAAGCTCGGCCAACCCCTGCCAAAATATCTTCTCCACTTCCCTAGAAACATCCTAGAGGTTCTGGTCTTCCTCAAAGACCAATTTTAGTGCCCTAAGAGGAGGTATCAAAGAGGCACTTCAAAGAAGAGGTAATTACCGTTACCAATTCTTTCATCTTTATTTCTTCTTCCACTTCTTCTTCTTAGGTTGTTTCATTATGAAGTAATAACATCAGTATCACTCATATACTTATATGTTATTATAAGTATGAAACAACCCTATTTCACCATCTATCCATCCTACGTAAAAATGAAATCACCACGCGTGCGTACGTACGGAATACCGTCTCCACGCCGTGGTGTAATCTATTTTCCACCATCACCTTACAAGGATGGTTATAATGGTGTAATGAGTAACTAAATATGATTATTATGAAGTAATATTGATACTGAAATAATATATATATACTCCAATACAATTCCACGATCATAGGAATGATATCATCACTCGTGCGTACGTACGGAATACCGTCTCCACGATGTGATGCGACTCGTTCTACATGATCTTCATTTCATAATGATTATATAAATGAATTGAATGAATGAATATGGTATATAATACACTAATACCATTCTGGAAATGAATTATCTATAACCTAAAGATAAGAATAAGAATTTATTCGACAAAACACGCATAAGAACAAAAAGTTATAAAGACCTGAGTAACAAGTAACAATGAAATATTACTAACAAGAAGCTAATAATATGACCATATATGATATCATATAAATATGTATGATTCTGGAATAAGTCAATAACATTATTTAAACCATTATACAGGAGCTTCGGACACGTACAAAGCTAATCGGACCTAAGGTAAGGGAAATATCACAATCTCATTTTTATCCGAGATTGTTTATTCGTAAGTATTTACTGGGGTGTATTTTATCATCCACATCCATGTTTCATCAATATGTAATATTATTTTCATCCACCTACAATTGTTTTAATCCATTTTTACCCTTCGGTGAGTTTTTAGTAATATGTATGAAAGGAATCTTTTGTCGTTTTTCGTACGAGGTACATTTTGACTTTTCCGACAAAAGTACGAAGAATGTTTTTTAACTTATACGGCATGAATGGATTTTTAAAACATTATTTCCAAGAAGCTTCCTTTACAAGTTTTCAAGTTTATTTTTAATCAACTTCTTTTATTTTAAAGTCATATGACATGTTATGAAAGGAAAAAAATGTTTTTAAAGTAGAAAGGATATTTTCCTCAAGAATGGAGTTCAAGTATTTTATCAAAATTATTTTCCATCTAAGATAATAAAAGGGTTCTGTTTTTATCCCTATTATTACATGGATTTGATTATATTGTGATGGAAACATTTTTATGAATTCCTTTATCTTATATGAATTGATTTATGATGTCATGATGTTTCAAGAATCCCATTTTTGCTACATGTGTTATGGGATGATGTATGTTTTATAATTATGTGGCACACATAAGAAAGGATTCATTATAAGATGGTGGGACCTATATCTCCCTCCAATGCATTGGGTAAAGATTTTATATCTCATGAGATAGACATGGCTGAAATGGTAGGTTATACTGGTTCAGTGAAACAGGACTGAAACGAGGGTTACTCGATTCAGAAAGGGACTTTGTCTACTAAGATAGTCTTGGCAATGAGTCATGACTAACAAGAAATGATTTTCCATGATTATGTGTGCATGCCACAAAGTTTCAAGTTTCATGTTATGATTATGGTGATCTCATTTTCACTTCTATGATTTGTTCCATGTTAAGATATTATGATCTCTTTTGCAGGTTATGATTTTTAAAAAGATATGATATGATTTTTATTTCTTTTGTATACCCTTACTGAGCATTTGAGCTCACCCTTTTATGTTTTCTTTTCCCCAGGATATAAATAAAGGTTTTAGGTAAAAAAAAAGGGAAGATCTTTATGGGAGATATTGAAGATCTTTCACCACGATTAGAAGATTACGTTCCGAGTTTCCAAAGACACTAAACTATTACGATCCTTTAGTGTGTGTTTTTGTTATGTACTAAGTATTCCGCAAAAGTAATGTAAAGTCTATGTACGTCAGGCTTCGGGTCTCTACAATAGATCTCACAAAAGTAATGAAAATTTTGAAAAGAAAACACATAGATGAAACAGAATTAATTTGGTCAAAATAATTTTCATGGTCATCATGTTTGGTTACCTAGGTTCCTTAATTAATCATTTTTTTTATTTAAATTCTATTTTACGATCCATCCAATTGTATAAAATAGGGATGAGTTCGATGTTTATGTCATGATGGTTGATCCCTAAACCTATACACTAACCTTTCATTCAATAAAAATAAAATTAACAAAATATATGTATTTAAATTTTATGAACTTGGGAATGTCACAAAACCTCCCATAATACAAAGTATCAAGGTATTTTCTCACCATTGTGAGTATAACAGATCCCAAAAGATAGAGTGAGGATATAGAGTTTGGGAGACAGTGGAAAAATAAAGAGTTTTATAAAAATACTAAAATAATATAAAATTCAAAATGTAAATTAAAACTAAAAAAGAAAACCTAAGGGGAAGGAGTAGTCTTCATAAATGAAAAGGTAAATTCTAAAGATTAGATGATGATCTCAACCCCCATTATCTACCTGTTTTTTCGCCTAAATCGCACCTCATGAACCACTTGTCCCCCATTAAATGGGTCTCCATTTACTAGAGTCATACAGGGGTATTCCATGGCTTAGTTAGGAATTAATTAGGTCACAGTTCATCATTTTCATCCCCTCAAAGTGTTTTGCATCTTAAAAAATGCTTTAATGATGCGAATTTTAATGGTTGAGAAATCTATGAGTTATTTCATTCATTATTTCATGTTCTAAATTGTTTTTGTTTGTGTCACGGTACAATGAATACTTTTCATGATGTGACACATTATTTTACCCCTCAGGTGAGTTTTTATTTATTATTTCTCTCCACCTAATGAATTCATTCAAGGTTCACAAAATTAATAGACCATTCCATACATAAATGACATCTTTATCGAAAATTTATCTTCATTTCTTCTCAATTATAAAAATTTGATCCCTAGACATAGGTCTTTACTTACTATATATCACAAGACTTCTTTTTCATCCTGAATTGACCCTTTTCTCACATTTACAATCACTTCATCCTCTTATAAATCAAAAAAAAATATTAAATACCAGTAAAATAATTCATTAAAATTCCTTAAAAAATGTGTTTTATTTATAAAATATAAACACATAATTTGGTTATATCAATTGTTATCCACAATAAATGAGTGAAATATTTGGTGGGGGGAAAATATTTTTCTCCCACTATGCTCAAAGTAACTAAAAATTGTTTCTTTTTATGATAACTAACATGGAATTCTTGCATGAAAAACATTACTTATGATATTGATTTTCTATCATTAGAATATCTAACAGAATATTGATCACTATTTCAAAAAAATGTTTTTATAAATAATTATTTTATACAATAACCCATATGAATATGTTTCTTTAAAAAATCTAAAAATGATTTTTTTCATCCATCACATATGATTCCTTTGGACCAATTTGATATTTTTAACACAATTTAACATCATATACAATGTTT
Source organism: Viscum album (assembly GCA_963277665.1). Lineage (NCBI taxonomy): Eukaryota > Viridiplantae > Streptophyta > Magnoliopsida > Santalales > Viscaceae > Viscum > Viscum album. The sequence continues at coordinate 936,509,263 of OY728161.1, forward strand.
GGTGTTGAATTTATAAGATAGATAAATATTCCTATCAATGTTTAAAATTATTTCAATTTCAAAAAATTTACAACATAAAATTTAGTCATCTTCATGCCAAAATTAATAGGAATAGAAACTTATTTTGAATCATTTAGTAAAAAATATATTAATAGCTCCTTGGAATACTAATCTTGAGATAAACAATTATATCTTTCTTTGTATTAAAATTATATACCTAGAATTGATGTAAATTTTATGAGAATTGAAATTTTAATTTTTTTATGTGTCTTTTCATGAAATCATTTTCAAGAAATTTACTCACCACCTAAAAAAATTATATCATCAATGTAAACAATTACAATGTAGGTACAGTGGCTCATTAACATAACATATATGTTATGATAAACTTTTCATTTATATTATTTCAACTTCTTTATGAAGTATTAATTTGTTGAGTACCAAATATGGGGATCCTATTTCAACTAATATAGAGCTTTGTTCAATATACACATCATGGGTACGTTGTTTTCATGGATCAAATCCACTAGGTTTCTCAATTTAAAATTCATATTCAATTCCTCCATTTAATAAAGTATACTTAAAATCCATTTGATAAAATTTACAACAAGAATGTGAAATAATTATTAATAAAATGATTATATTTTCTAATATCACCAAAGGGGGAAAATATTATTCAAAATTAAGGCCTTTAACATGTGAGTAACCATTAAAAACAAGTGGATCTTTGTTTCTGGAAATTTATCCATGTTCATTGAACATGTTTCTATTCCCACATGTTGTCCCTAAAAATTCATTCCTAAAGGTCATAGAAAAATTACCATGATTATTTTTTATCAATAAAATATAATTATTCATTTATTTCTTTACACATTTTTTATATTCAACTGATTCTGAGGATGATTCTACTTCAACCTATGAGATAATTGATGTCTGATTCTATATCCACGAATTTCTTCTAGTATGAACCAGGGATGTCTAATTTTCTATGATGTTATTTGATCCAAATTGTTTTCATTGTATATGAAATTTTATATATTTTAATCTTGTCTTACTTTACTTATTACTAGTCTGATCCGAGTCACATTGTTTATGTTTTAGTTCATATTATTCTTCACTCGTATTATTCTCATTGGAAGGATTCAACATAAATTTGGAAATAATTTAATTTTTTTAAGGAAGACCAATTTTCAAAAACATTCCCATAATTGAAAAAAAAATTAGTCATTTGTTATCAAGATTTTAATCATTTTCCATTAGATCAATATCCCATGAAAACTCCTTCCCCATGTTTTTTTCAAACTTTCCAAGATCTTGATTTTTTATCATTTTTAATCAAGGACTCCAAAATAACTTGAAATTTTTCATTAAAGGTTTTCTATTATATCAAATTTCATAAAAAGTCGTTATGGATTATGACTGCAACAAATATCTATTTTTTACATGAATAGAAAAACTAATATATTCTTACTATTAAAATATATAAAGTTCATATTCAAAAAATATATTTCTTCCCATTTAAACTAAAATTCTATTTTTTCCTCTCTACCATTATATTTTGTTTAAGAGTGAATGAATAATTGTATTTATTTTTTACTACATAATTATTCAAATAATATTTTATATAATTTCTTATGTAAATATTCCCATTTTCATTTCTCATTATCAATATGTAAACATACATCTCTCATTAAACATTCATCCTAAAGAATTTTTAATAATTCTACGACCTCTAATTTTTAGTTCATAATCATTATGATGGCCATATGAGTGAAATCATTAATGAAAGTGATAAAGTATAATTCATATTTTTTTATTTATGTGTCATCTACCCATAAATATTTGAGTTAATGAACTCAGGTGGACTTTTGGACTGGATTTATATATTTTTATGTCTCCCACTAAGCGTATTCCATTTTATAGACACCTTTTAAAAATACCATCTTCTTTATTTTTAGTTTCGGAAAGTATCATAAAACATATACTTGGAAATAGTGTTTATACTTTTATATCCAAGATTCATAATTCTAAAATGCCAGAAATTATTTATATATTCATCACTTAAGTAAAATGTTTTACACAGTCCTCCAATCTGGAAAGAATTTCCACTGGTTCTTTCTCCCTTTATTGAAACTTTTTCCATTTTCATGATTTAGATGATACAACAGTATTTCTTGAAAATAATATCCTTACCATCATCAAAATGTTGGATAAAACGCATTATATTTTTTTCCCATCAACAAAAAAACATCTATTTATTTCTATTTATGATCTTCAATTTTAGTAGCTCATATTCCATTGTATTTATGGAACAATCCTTTTCAAATGTAATTACACCTCCTTCAAATTCTTTAATATATTTCATGATATTTGAATTATGCATCATATTTTTGGAACAAAAACTATCAATAATTCAATATTAGTTCATTTTTATTGATTTTAAATATGTATCAATGACAAAATATCATTATATAAATTTATTCTCTCCAGCTTCATTTTCTTTCTTTCATAAGAAGATTTTCCCGGAACTGTTTTTATAGATTGTTCAACAAAGTGACATGGTTTTTCACATATTCCATATAATTCCTCCAATAAATCAAAATTTATATCCATAGGAAAATTTATAATATATGATGATTTATATTTATTTCTTCATACTTATAAGGATACTTTATATGTTTTCTTCTGTTATTACACCCCCTTAATTCCTGAATATTTCAGGGGGATACATGGTTTCATAACTCTTATAATATTCATGCCTATAAATTAATTGACACTAATAAAATCCATCTAATCATGGTACTTTTTATAGAAATGAATTTTATTTTTAAATTTTTTCTTGAGTTTCATAAAATATTTCTATTACAGATAACCCATGGTATAGAGAATCAATCTTATGGAAGATATTTTGAAGTTTTGTTGTTCTAATATTTTTTCCATATACTTTCTCAACCCAATAATTCCCAACATTTTTTAAACATTCATGAATTTTAAAGTCAAATAAACTTGTATATTTAGTGGGTAAGGATCTCACTTGTTTCTTTGAATGAAGTTTCTTAGTACCTTGAGTTGTTTCATTTTTACCTTTGAGAATTTATCGAAGTTTTCATTCATATTATTGAAGGTACTTTCAACTTCCAGAAATCATGATTGAGTTTTTAAAAACTCACCTACTTTAGAAGAAAGTTTCTAATTGGGATATTCCACAATTTTTCCTTGTTCTCTAACTTTCATTTTGAGGTTCCTAATTTCCACAATTTAAAAATCATTCTTTTTAAGAAGATTAAACTTTCATTAATTCTATTGATAAATTTTTTTTGTTATCATTCTGATTTATTTCTTGAGTTTTGTGTTTTTAACAAAACATTCCAAAAGTTATGATATTAACTGATATTATCTAAAAGTTTCTTCACCTTCCACTTCTTCACTATCTAAGGAATCTGCAATTTAATCAACATTTTTAAGGATAGTTATAATTTTTTTAAATTTTTCTCTTTTGAATAAGTCTCATTAGTTGTGTAATATTAAACTTTCTTACTCAATATTCTTCACCCATTTATAGAATATTTTTCATTGTTACCAGTTTATTTATTATCTTCCATAGAAGTTTGGTTTAACTTATTCAACCATTTTTTTTCAAAATAATATTAATATTCTCTAAATTTCTTTTTAGGACAATTCATAGAAAAATTTCCAATTCCACCACACTCAAAACATTATGTTGGAGTTTGGATCTATATTTCCCTCAACTTTTCATGTAATTTTTAGAGATATGATATATGTTTTTTCTCATTAAGTTCATCATCTTTCTTATCTTCCAAATCATTGATGTTAATAATATTACTATCTTGGGTTTTCACCTTTCTCATAGCTTCAAAATACATGTTATACTTGATATTATTCTTAAATGATAAAGATTTCCTCATCTCTTATATTTGAAGAAGGTTATCAAATTAATAAATAGATAAATCATCTTTATCTTATATGGTATAAATTTTAGAATCAAACCTATTAGAAAAGTTTTACATTAATTTCTAAAAAATGGTAGGATCTTCCATGAAATTTCTAAATACTCGGAAGTTGAAATCAAATTCACTAACACTAGTGAATTAATCATCAATAGTTTATTCATCTTCTATTATAATATCTTTTAACATTATATGCAATATTTTTAGCATTTGTTTGTTCACTTTGGTATTTCCTTTGAAAATACGTTCCTGTTTTTCCCAAGTATCTTTATATTTTTTCAAAACCATAATCTTCATGAATTTTTTTCTTCTGAAAAATACATTAGAATTTTATTTTGATAAATCATATCTATATTTATATTAATTTTTTCATCAAATTTTATAAGTGTATTTATCACAATGGGTGATATCCCAATTTTAGATTCATTAATTACCCATAGGACAATTAGAAGAAGATTAGGTACCATTCTATTTTTAAAACTAGGATACTTTTTTCCTTAGAAGGTAGTAATAAAATTTTTAATGAATTGAGTTTCTACATTATAAGGTTATGAAAGTGTAACCTTACATTTTACACCATTTAAGGTTTATAAGGATCATGAGAATAATTGATAGGGGTAGTTGAAAAGGTGGAGGTATTTAAAAATTTTAATTCTTTTGAAATTAAGACTTGAATCATTTCAGAGTTAATATACATATGAACTCAATGAGAAAACCTCATAATAATTCAATAAAAAAATGTAAACAAGGACTAAATGATTTAAAAGGTTAAGACTGATTGTGACAATAGAGTCTCCCACCATTCCATAGAAATTAACTATTAATAAGATGTGAATAGAACTTTGGCCAACTCAAGATATTACCCTTCTATATCCTAATAGGAAATATTATCTTGACTTTTGTTAGTTATAAATTTTTTTGTTATAAAAATTTTCCACTACAAATATGTAACATTTTTAAAAAAATCCCCTAAAAGATTATGTGGAGACGATTCTTCTGATTTACTCCATATCAAGAGTTTCCATTTGGTGTTCTCTACTTCATTTGATATTATCTATTCGGTATGCCTTACTAAAACCACGCCTATCATTCTAACCCACTTTATTTCTAGTGAAAAGAACTGCTGCACCTTAACCCCTAAATAGAAACTATGTCTAATATACAATGTATGGTGCTTTTTCTGATGCCACTACTCAGTAAAACATTGTCTACTAACTCGAAATTGAAACTTTGTTTCATTAATATACTCTATATATTTGTCTGATTTCTATAAATAATTAATTGTTTATTTAACAATTCAGTTAGAAACTCATAATGGTAAAAAACATCAGCATTTCATTATTTCAAATGAATGAAAAGTGTATGTATAGTTTTACTTACACCCCATATATGTGGGAAAACCTGAAATAGAAAAATTGGGAACCCAATTTATTTTCCATATATAAGAAATATGAATCAAAAAAATTTATACTTAGATGAAATGTTTTGGACTCTTCTCAAGATTTATTGAGACTTCTTGAATATTATAAGAGCCTCATGAAAACTCAGTGTCTCTAGCATTCCTCAAACTTCCTTAAACATTATTTTAATTAAATTATTCAATCTTATTATATCATATATATAATTAAATATTGGAATAAAATATATCATCTTCAAATTTACGGACTTCACAATGTTATGAAAAGATTCTAGAAAAAATATTTCTGACGAAAGTTTTATGATGAATTCTTTAGAGTTTTTCCATCGGGATCTTACTTATCTTACTTTTATCTGATCATCCAACCTTAACTCAGACACTACTAAAAGAACCTCTTAGAGTCATACATGTGATAAAATTGAGAATGTTTTCTTGAAAACCTCAACAGTGTGCATTTGGTTTTCTCAAGCTATTGAAAATGATTTACAACATTGTTGGAACATTTAATGGATTTGATATCATAATATTTCTTCATATGTTTATGTTGACTATGAACATTGTATTTTAACTTTTTTTCATAAATTAAAAATAGTAAATTCTCATTTCTGGACATCTCCCCATTTTTATTTCTTTTATCAGAGATGAACATTACCTTCTTTTTGTACATACCTGTACAAAACTCAACATGCAGAATTATTTCCATTCTGAATCTAGTCACATATACCACCCTTTCATAGTGCTTATATACCTTTACACAACCTAGAACTTTAATTACATAATGTATTTGTTCATTTTCCTTCTAGTGATATTAATCTGGAAACTTGTATCCATGGTCTACATCTAGTGATCAGATTCTAGTCATCTATTAAAATATTCTTAAAAATATTCATCTGAATGATTTATCCCTCATTCATTTAGTATGCACTAACTAAAAATTAATTTCTTTTTTTTATAATAGACACCATTTTAAGGGGTAAGGGGGGACCCAAATAATTTAAGATATGTTGTTGGGTAATGAAATTCTTCCTAATGTTAGGATCATTTTGAACACATTAAAATATTTTGAATTAAGTAATGTATTTTTAATATATATAAGAAAAAAATGCATTCACATACTCCATAATTTTATAATAAAATCATTTTTACCAACATAAATGAAGTCTTTATTACATTTTTATCAAACATATTCTTACCCAAAAAAATTTCAATAGATACAAAATATTTTGAAAATCCTTATTAAAGGATATAATAAATTGATGAGGAATTATCAATCTATTCTTTGATGAACAATTGATGTTGTTAATTTCAATTATCCCATTTTACATACCGCATAATTGGTTCCTTAGATAAATTCTATGAGGTATGTGATTCTAGAAACACCCTTATTAACATGGAATCTCCTTGAGTCTTTTTCTAAACATACTTTTGGATAAATTAGAACCTAATACATGAATCCTCGATGTGTGTGATATTTTTCAATGGGTGTGTGATGTGTTTTATGTGTTAATAATTGATGAAAATAGGTGTTATCCACTAAAACAATTGAGGTAGGAAGTTCATTACCATTCTAGGATCCTGTAAGTACATTTTTCCTTAGTATGATTCTTGTGTTGGAGTACATCAATGACTATTCATGATTATGATAAAATATGGGGTTGTGTAGTGTTTTTGAGACCTATTTATGATAATTGTTTCTATGAGTATGGTTATACCTTGTTTTCTCATGTTTGATATTGATAACATGAATTATTTGTTTTTATTTTTTTCTCATTATTCTTTGTTATTAATTGATTTTCATAATAAACTCTGTTGTGTGTGTTACCATGCCATGGATGTATTGTTGTTATTGATCAGAATAGGTGGACCAATATGAAATTGTTATCCCTTAGTGTGGGAAAGAGAAAATATTGTGATGATGGGGATGATAGAACTAATCATAGGGTAGGAATATAATAATGTAGCATTGATTTCGTGTCATTCACTCAATTCCTGGTGGATTCCATCATGTATGTTTACCTTATGACTAGTGGATGATGATTTTAATGAACACTCAATTACTAATGGATTCTATATAGAATTATTTAATTTATTCTTAGTGGATGTTGAGTATCATGTTTACACGATTCTTTGAGATGTTGAGAAATGTGTTTACTATCCTTTTGTAAAGTTCTACATTACTTCAGATATATTGAAATTCTTTTGGGATTGTATCCAAAGTAGGTACGCCTATAGATCATTATGGCTTGGTTAAAACACGGGTGCTCAATATGTGATTGTTTATATGTTTTTGTGGATTTATTTTTATCATGGAATACACATGTTATACATGTGTTCATTTTTGAAGACACATTTTTGGTTTTGTATTGAGTTATATTACTCAAACCCTATATGAAAATATTTATGCTTATTCTAGCTTCATGTATATAGATCTATGCTTGGGAAAGGGGCACATGGAATATGGTTGATTTGAGGATCATGAAGTTGTAGGTGTGTCTAGGAAAGACTCTGAAGGACTACCATAGAGTTTTATTTATTTATCTGATTTCACTGTTACTCAGTTTTATCATTCCACATTGAGAACCCATATATTTATCATATGAAATGTGTGTTATATGATATTATTTTTAATTTTACCTATTTACATTGATTTGTTTAATTATAAATTATTGGTTCATAGATACGATACTACAAGTATTTCTACCGCACTGATAGAATTAAGACCTTCACTAATAGCTGATTTCCTCTTGTATATAGGGAGTTGAACATGAGGTCTTGTGGATCCTTAGATAAGACCTGGTGGTTCATGTTTTGGTATTAAAAATGGCATCAGAGAATCATTTTTTTACCGCCATAAGATATGGTAGAAATATGATTTGTTGTGTGAGACTCAAGTAGGGGTTTTCCATATTCCTATATTACTTATGTGTAACATACATATATGTTACCATTTATGGGATTTTTCTTAGCGTTTTAAGGTATTTGAGTGAATTAAATCATAATTATTATACATTTTGGTTTAAATTCCATTTAGATATACTTGTTTTGTGCTAAATTATATTTCTTAAAACTAATTCCATGTCTATACTATCTATCCTATATAAACATGTGTTCTTCTATTGAGTGATGTATCTATTTTTTATGTTGTTATGATGTATTTAAACAATAACTAATTATTTAGACCTTATCATTCTATTATGTTTTTGTGTGTGTGTATATATATATATTATTTTGAATAACATGTAGGTATGGGGATGTTGGTTATTTATAGTTGGGATAAACCATTGGTTATCTATAGACTCCTATGAGAACCTTGTGATATTCCATAGACTGGTTAGGATATGTCATATAGAAATTGGATTTTCTAAATGTTCCTTCATAATTAAGAAAATAAACTACTTAGAGGCGATTGAATGGAACTCTTGGTGGGTCATTCCAGAACACACACACAAGGGAGGAAGTTCTATTACTAACACCATTAATGTATGATAATAAAATTGAGCATGCTCCCACACCTATTCAAGTGGTTTAGGAAGAATGAAAACTTCAAAATATGGTCATACATTAAGTTCCCATTCAAGGTGGTGGAGATAATAGGACTATGTTGTATTATTCTTGGGACTATAAACTTCAATATCCTCCCTATTTTTAAGGAAATGGAGGCCCCCAAGATACTGAGGACTAGACTGATATCACTGATGAAATCTTTGAAATAGCAGGGAGTCACGATGAATATTAAGAAAATCAAGTTGTTCTTCACTAAACATTCAATATACCATCTAGTAATGCATTTAGTAACATGAAAATGAATTCCTAGGTTTCACTGTAGAAAAAATGAAATTATTTAGAGTAGAGTTGGGGATCACCTGAACCTTCTATGGATGGCAGTCCACAGTGATTTTACATTGGAAAGATTAGACATTGTCAAAATTTCTACATATAACATCTGAGCATGTGTTAGTAATGTAGAAATAGAGGAAAAAATGAATATTACCCAGCTCTATGAGGATATATTCCAATAAGGGATCAAGTTAGATGTGGTAAAATAACTATGGATTTGGAAGAGGTCCTTAGTAAAAGGATCAAATGTTGAAGAATCAAATGGGTCATGCATATCAGATAGATGTTCATGGAGTTGAAGTAGGAGTATAAAAAATGGATTAGACTCTAGTATATTTTGGTGAGGGTCTTCATATTATTATAGGTATGGTCTTAATCACATATATTTTACCTAATTTGTTTTTATACTAATTCTCACCATTTCATTATATATATACATATTACAGCTAGACATAAATTATTTTTCAAGTCATCTTACGAGTTACTTTCCCTCGATACACCATTGGGTATAAAATCGAACTGTCTTCAGTGATTCCTAGAATATCCTATATAAATATATAATACCTTAATATTTTGGAGATTATGTTCTTCATTGTGATTATTAGATTGAACGTTTTGAATATTTTTTAAGATGAAATTGTTTTCTATCTAAGGCAGGTACTTTTTAAAATGCCATGGGAGAGAAGCACATGATGACCATTAAAAGGGATTTGTAACTGAATAGTGTTTTTATAGAATTGAGACAATGTGGGATGATCAAGGAACATATTTTGGGTTTTCCAATTTCTATAGGATTAGTGGTATTCACCTCTCCTTTATGTCTACTTATGGATATTTCCCATGGTATCGTTTTGGATGACTTCGTATGAATTCCCCCATGATAGAGGAATTCACTTAAAGAGAGAGTAATTTATAGGTGGAAAGACCATTTTGAAACCACTTTATCATTTGATACATGATTAGTTAAAGGAGATCAAGTTTCAACTCAATAAATTTGAGTAGAAGGACTTCATCAAAATGAGTACTTCACTATGTGGTGTCCCTATTTTGTTCAAAAAGGAGGAAAACAATATTTTAATATGTGTAGATTATTAAATGAATAATTAGGTTTTAATGAAGAATATTTTTCCCTTTCATTATAAGAAATATATTTTTGATCAATTATGTGTGGTTTTATGGTTCTCTAAGATTGATATTTGATCAGACTATCACCAGTTGTGGGTCAGATATGTGGACATCCAAAATATGAAATTTCCGAGAAATTATAGCCTATATGATTACTTGGGGGTGTTTTTTGGATTGATATATGCAACAAAAATATTCATAGTTATCATGAAATATATCTTTAACCCATATCTTGAACCATGTTATGTGGTTTTTCTTGAATATATCCTTATATTCTCAAAAAATCCTAGAGTGGATTTCAATATTTCCTGAGATAGTCTGGAGTATACTTTGATCATATCGAATTTATGAAAAGATATCAAAGTGTATCTTTTGGGTTAAATAAGTGAAATTATTAGCGCATGTGGTGTCTAAAATTTGAATATTCACAGACTTGGTGGAGATTGAGGCAATGATCTCCTTGAAACATCCCTGGAAAGTGTTTAATATCAGATTATTTCTTAGTTTAGTTGGATACTATCATTTTTTTTATCTTTGAATTACCCAACTTATTAGAACCCACTATTATTTTAATGAATAAGGGGATGATGTTCTTATGTCCATAAATGTGTTATAAGGTTGATTATGACTCCAATGTTGATACTTCATGAGCCAATGATTGGTTTTGTTGTATATTATGATGCATAAAGCATTAGATTTGGAAGTATATTGGTAAAGAGGGAGCATATATTATCTTACGAGTCATGTCTGTTGTGACCGCATGATCATAATTTTCTTACCCCTTACTTGGACATAGAAATGATGCTCCATTATCTTAAGTGGTAGCCACAATATCTCTTTAGTGAGGGTTTTGTTTTCTATAATAACTACAATTTCCTTCATTATATCTTATCACAATGAGACTCAAACCATAAGGCAAAGGAGTAGGATAGAGTGCCTAATTTTTTTTCCATTTTCATGGACTATGAACTATGTAAAGGTATCATCATTTTCGATGATCTTAGTCCTATGAAAAATGTTGTTTAGAAGCTTGTTGAATGACCTTTAGTGGAACAATGGTTAGGGATGAGCTTACTGCCTATTTTGAGGATGAATTCTTTCATGGACTAGGGATAAATGATGTGCCCCATTGGTGGTCACATATTTATTGGTAGACCATGTAAATAGTGAATATGAGACTGATCTAGAGCATGTTGTTATGTAGGAATAACATGTTCAAGGAAACCAAATACCTAGGCGTTCATTAGAGGGAAATGATGTGATTCATGTATATAGGAGGGTTTTAATCCCTACATAAAAATGATAGAATATGATGATATAATTTTACACCTCTATATGGGATGTAGATCCTAGAGAAAAAATAATGTACCATGACCTCAGGTGTCAATTCAAGTGGCTAGGAATGGAGAGGGAAATTAATGGATTCATTTCTTAATGCCATAACTTCTATATGATAAATTTTGAGTGATAACATCTAGTTGGACTACTCTAGACACTTACTATTCCCATGTAAAAGTGGGTTTATGTTATGTTGGATTTTATAATGGGGTTACCCAAGACTCTAAGGAGCCATGAAATTATTTGGGTAACTTTAGGTTAATTAATTAATATTTATAATTTCTTACTGATTCTTGAGACTCACTTAGTAAATGGGTTGTGAAGGCTTAATATTTGTGAGATGGTACACTCACATGGAGTTCCTTTGAGAATCGTATCTAACAAAAATTAACATTTTATGTCATTGTTTTGGAAAAACTTATTAAAGGACTTGGGGACTGATCTATGATTTGCAATAGTGTTCTGTCCCCTAATAGATGGATAAATAGAGAAGATAAATCAAATATTTGAGGAAATACTTCTATATTTCATCATAGACTTTGATATAGAATTGTATGATCACATATATTTGGTTCTTTTTTCATAAAAAAAGTTAAGAGGATTATATTTCGATCGAACCTTATAAGGATATCTATATTCGGTTATGTCATTCACAATTTTTCTCACACAAGTCTGGTGATGCAATAGTTTTGGTTCCTAGTATGGAATAAGAATCCTTCAAGTGAGTGAAATTGATTTAGAAGTGTTTGATCATATCTTAATGTAAGATGATGTCTAAATGAAAACAGATGGAGGATACCTTTTTATTATTCTATAGCAGACTATGTTTTTCTGAGAGTGACTTCTCAATTTTTCCATCAACTTTTTATTAAGCAATGGATGATATCCATATGTTTTGTTAAACAATTTTTGATCAATGAATTGGATGGGATAGTGGTGTACCTTTTGTGTATTTCTATGCATTACTAAGGTCTACATGATTTGTTTCATGTGTCCTTGATTTGGAGGAATATTACCAATCCAAAAAATTTCATCTACTATAAGGATATTGAGAAAGATCGTGGCGCATCATACATGGAATTATTGATGTAGATTTTAGACCAGAGTGAGAACATTCTATGAGGAAATATAGAACCATTTGTTTATATTATATGGAATGTTGTCTTTATGGTAATGGGGGAACCATTAAATAAATATTCTACATTTTAAGAATCCATCCAATGTATGATAATATATCCATTTCATTTTTCACCAAATTGAATTATTGTGTCAACAATTGAGATTATCCATGCTATCAACAAGATTCAAAGCAACCTATTGAATTTGAACTTAGCAGTTTCACTTGACGCTCATGTTCAAGATATTCACCACAAAATCATGACTGAAACAACGGCTTTTCCTTTTGAAACGATAATGGATGCTTTTATTTTTTATCATAAGAGCATCCAATTGAAAATATTAAATGAGTACATATTGCTCGATGGGATTAATGATGAAGATAAGCATGCCCCCCCCCCCAGCTCAGAAAATTGCTGGAGGAATTTGAAGTGGTGGTGAATTTAATACACTTAAACCCCATGGGAATGGTGATCCGATTTAAAGCCAACAATGAAGATAGAGTTGGAAGATTATTGAAGGTTCTCATGGTTTCCTATAACATCCATATGATGGTCCTCACAAAAATGGGTTGGAATATAAACAACACGTGTGGTCAGATGGATGTGAACAACCCCTATGGGTTAAAGGGAAGCACCAAACTTTGTATGGACATTTAAGATCTTTGTCTATGAGGTTCACACAGAGGTGCTGAATATTTGACAGGAAATAGTATTTTTCAATAGTATATGATTTTATCAATCACTTTAACATGTTAAATATGGAGTCATAGATGAATCCAAGAGGATAAATTGGAGTTGAAGGCATATATTTGGGCTTAGTGAGCCGATCTGTCTGAGAAAGATTCCTATATATGCTTCTTGATGAAGAGTAGTCTTTAGTGGTGGAGAATATAATGAAATTGGATTGTTTTTGGATCATTATGAGTTAATTTCACCCTTTAATCATATTTTTTAACTATGAATTTTTTGGGTCAAGTTCTGGATGATTTTACAAGGGTTCAAAATGTTTTGGTGTCCTTTTTAAGGATTCATATTTTTAGCATGATTTTTTCAAATTATGTGGATTATCTAAGAAACCATGAAAATAGTTGAAGTTGATCAAGGGAATGTCACAATTAAGGGATACGATTGGAGAAACCATGTGGAATCACAATGAAAACAACACATTGATATCTAGTGGCCAAAAACTGGTGGGTGTATGGTTTAATAAATCAGATGGTTGAACCTTACACCTTATCCTGATGTACAAAAGGGTGTACATTAAGAAAATGTTTTGTAAATCAGTTCTCCCAAAACATGGACACATGAAATTGATGATTTGAATCCATATATAAGGTCCATTTATGTCTTTCTTTGACCTTTTCTGGTTTTTATGAAGATCTTCCTACTTCCGAGACTTCTCTATCCTTTTATGACAAATTAATCACCTCAAAATTCAGATTCTAGAAAATCCAAGCGGGTTGCAGACCTAAAATTCAGTTATGAAATGTTAAATCCTCCCACTACAAAAAAAATAGGGCAATTAGAATGTTTTTTTCATTTATAAGGGGTTTTAACCCCATCTAAATTCATTAACAGCGTCTACCCAGAATAGTCACTAAAGTGCCCACCAACTCTAATTAGAGGTAGTTTTCTGTAACCTCTTGTAAAATTGACTTTTGATTAACAATGAATTGATTAGTGGGGGGGTTTAAACTCCCTATAAATTCACCATAAATTCACCATATTTGGGTCAGTTAAGAGCAGTTCTACCCTTCGCTAACTGAAACATCAAATTAGGGGTGGTTTTAACCACCCCAAATTGAATCCCAAACTTGAACTATTAGGGAAAATTTACAATATAACCACCCATAGTATAATATTTTTTTTATTTTGAACACCCTTGGAAACTCCTAGGACACCGCCCCAGGACACGACCTACCCTCCTGCAACACTTCCCTGGACACCCACCAGGCGACCCACCCCTTGGACAACCCCACCCCCTAGACACCCTCTAGGCGCCCCACATCACAACACCATCCGAGGAAAATCCCAAACACACCATTCACCCCATTCTAATGCAACGAACAACCACCCCCAACCCTGGACACCCCAAGAATCTAAAACCAACACCCAGGACAAACCGAGATGTGAACCACCGACCCGTTGCACACCCACGTACCCCCTAACATGCCTGGCGACCACTGCCAGTTGGGGCGAACAAAAATCTCCCTGGTTGGGATTTGAACCAGCGACCTTCAAGATAGAACTCAGATATATAACCACTAAGGCAATTATCCTTTTCTAATATTTATATTGAAATTAAGATTTATTTGCAAATAATCCATTAGATTTTTTACATACTAAAATATTATATATATATATATATATTTGTATATATAAATTAAAATAATATATTATAATTTTTAATATATAATATATTAGTGTAAGATATATAATATATTTATGTGCAATAATATTTATATATATTATATATAATTTTATTTATAGTATATATAAATAATTATACTAACATATAAAAATATAAATTTTTACATATATTTAAAAAAACATTTATATTTGCATGTGTATATATATATGTATTTATATAATATTTATAGATATAATTTAATTATAATATATATATATATAATTATTTTTATATACTTATATATATGTATGTGCATGTGTAACAATATTATAATTAATTATTATTATCACACCTATTTTTAAACAAAAAAAATTATATATTGGTTTTATTAATATTATACATTTATATATTTTATGATTCATATTATATATATATTATAGAAAATAAATTTATATTATATACTTATGTATGTTATTATAAAAATTTACTTATGTATGTTATTATAAAAATTTATATTAAATCATGTATACACATATATTTACACAAAAAATTAAATATATTCATATTATTGGAAATCTATAACAAAATTAAATGATATATATATATATATATATACTAAATTAATTTAGAATTAATATGGTATACTAATATATATATATAATAATATTATAATATATATAAATTCATACATATTAAAATATTTAAAATATAATATATATATTATATATATATATATATTTATTTAATTTTATATTTAATTTTATCTATATTATATATATTTGTATATAGAATATAGTATAAATGTATTTATACATAAATATTCAATAAAAATGTATGTAATATAATATATGTATAATATAAATCATAATTTAAATGTATAGTATTTATAAAACCATATTCAAATTTTATATATTTGAATAAATATATTTACTACTACATTTATATTATGTATATCAATTCATTTTTGTTTATATATATGAGTATTTATTTAAAGTAATTATATAATGTCTTTATATATATAAGTTTATAATTAATTTAAATGAATTTATATAATTTGTTTATGTAATATATAAATATACACACATGTAATGCACATATATATTATAAAATTTTAATTTTCATGAAATTTATTTTAGAAAATAAATAAATAATTATATGGGGGTAAAAAACCCCTCTCTTCAAATGGGCTAGCGGTGGTTCAGGAACCCCCTCTAGTTTATTTAATTATAAGGGGTTGACAACCCCGATAATGTAATAAATTATATGAGGTTCACAACCCCCTCAAATGTCATCAATTAGAGGGGTTTCACAACCCCTAATAATGTCTTAAATTAGAGGGCTTTAACAACCCCCTCTAATTTCTTATATTAGTGGGGCTTCACAGCACCCTCTAATTTCTTATATTAGAAGGGGTTCAAAACCACCTCTAATTTCTTATACTAGAAGGGTTTCATAAACCCTATAATATATGAGATTATAGGCTATTCATGAACCCCTCTAATTTCTTATATTAGAGGGGGTTCAAAACTCCCTCTAATAGCCAAACGAATATATATATATATATATATTGGGCCTCTAAAATCCAATCGAACATATAGTGGAATAATTATTAAATTATAGATACATAACTTCCGCTAAAATCAAACCAAAAATATAAAATAAAATGCAAAAAAAATTAGAAGGTGTTGTTAACCCCCTCAAAATTCAATGATTAGAGTGGGTTGTGCATAACCCCATTTAAAAAACTACCACTAATATACTATTTTTTTGTAGTGTCTATTATTTTGGTATATCCTTGATTTACTCCTTTTTTATTACGATGATTTATAGATCTAGCCAAATGATGCATAATTTATGAATTCTAATTTCATATATAGATATATTCATGAATCATTGCTAGATCAATAGTGGTTTAGATGTTTCAATGAAATCCATTTTAACTAGAGATAAATTCCTTATGATTGGTGGATGTCTTCAAGTATGTTTTCATAGGCCGGTAACCTTGAGACACTCTTATTCAGGATTCTAATATTGAATCTCTTTTAATCTAAGGGATTGATGAATGAGAAATTATAATTAGATATACTAAGGATCTCTTATAGAATCAATGAGGAAGTCATGACGCCCTTTTTAATTGATAATAAATCTAGGTAATTGGCATCATCTCCTTAGATATACCTCTTAATTAATTAGGATTTTGGAGCAATGAGATATCTGATTATAGGAACACCATTATTGACACAAAATATCTTTAAGTCCATTTTCTCATCCCTACATGATGAATTAGAACCTGATATAGGCATCCTTGGTATGTGTTCTAGTTCCACATGGGTGAACGATTTGGTTTTGGTGTCAATATATGAGGAACCTTAGATTTATTCATTAAAAAATGAGGTGGTAAGTTCCATATCATTTTGGGATTTTAAATTTATATGTTTCCATTGGTTATTTCTTGTGTTGTATTACTTTAATGGACATTATTTCCTATAAACACATGTGGGTGTTTACGTTGCTCATGAGACCATTTAATGATACTTGTTTCCATGAGTGTGATTCTATATTATTTTATCAGGTTTGATATTTATCACATGTATTTTATGTTTCTATTATTTTCTTATGATGATAAGTGATAATGTTTTTTTTATTTCCTACCCTATTTTGTATGTTACCTTGACTCAAAGGTATTGTTCTTGGTTCTTGAAAATGGTGGACTATCATGAGAAGGTTATACCTTATAGGGGGAGAGAACATGACTTGTGATCATGGTGAAGATTGAACTAAGCATTGGGTAGGGATATAATTACTCCTCATTGATAAAACGTTGTCCAATGGATTCATAGTTTTTTCCATGTATTATGTTTACTCAATTCCACGTAGATATTTAGTAGCATGATCACTTCATTACTAGTTGATTCTGAGTAGCATGATTTACTTGATGCTTAATGGATGCTGAGTAGCATGATCACATGATTCCTTAAGATGCCGATAATTATGTTTACTAGCCTTGTAACAAGTTCTTGATTACTTCTGATATCTTGATATTCCTTCTTACTTGGATCCAAAGAAGGTATGAATGTGGATCATGGTTTATTGGTTACCACACTCTGGATCTATATGTGATGTTTTATAATTCATTTTATATTTATTATTATCATGGAGTACATATCGTATACATATGCCCATTTTTAATGACACATTGGTGATGTCCTACTATATTTTTGTACTCCCACCCCACATGGGAATCCCAATAAATGTGAAAACATCATGTAAAAGGATTCAGGAATGGTATGAGGACCCGTGGAAGTTGTTTGAGCCAAGTATCATGGAGCTGGTAGAAGATATGTGAAATAATCAAGACGATTATTGTAGAGTTTTAGGTATTTATATACTTTCACTATTATAATGTTTTGTATTACCATGATGGGAACATGTTTATTTATTTTATGAGATGTTTTCTATTTGATATTATTTCTCTTCCACTTTGTTTACTATAATATTAAATTTTTTTATTTTTGGTGTAAGGAAATGATGCTAAGGGTATAGTATCACCCTTGATGTTGTTTGGAACCTCACTATAAGTTGGTAGACTCTTACATTAGGGGAGGCACACATGAGGCCTTATGGATTTCTAAATTGGCCATGTTGATTTAGGCCGATGTGTTACAAGAAACACATCCATCTCCATGAAATAATAAACTATTAAAAATATTGGTTCCCATTTTTCTACTCTATCATCTAGATATTTATTATTTTTCTAGAAGTATCAGCCACCATAGAACAATTATTCCATAAATACCTCATCAACTATCCAAGTTTAAAACTCATGAAGGAAAACCACTACTCCAAGAATCATTAACTCATGCTACGAGATGTAACTACATACCTAATGATAATGCTGTAGGAATTGAAAATTACATAAAAACCTATATGATACTTTAAAAAACTAATATAATGAAAGATACAATCCATCATTTCAAATATTAACACCACATATTCATCTTCAAAATATAAGATAATATGTTCATCAACCCCCTGTTGAGATAAAACCATGGGCTCAATTTTCGAGATATTTACACATTATTTCATATTAATAGGAAGTGAATATTTACCCATTTAAATTATAAATATATACCTTCTTACCATATTAAGGGTATCTAACTTCAAATTTGAGAGTTTTGGATCATCTTAATACACCAAAGGGGTTCCCACTCACTACTGGGGGTGGGGTGGATATCCCGGCATTTACTCAAATGAACTTAACTATCCATTTCACACATAGTTATTAAATAAATTTTAAGTTATGAACCGGTTTATCTCATTTTTCCCATGAGGGGATCCATTGAGAGAACCCTTCCTACAATAATAATAAAATCACTTTACTATAGTGGGTGGTTGGAGGATGGTCTCCATCAGTAGAAACTCTTTAGGCAATTAGGGTCCATCATGAGGTTCCAATAGAATCTCCAACTCCAAAATATATAATGCATAAATAAAAAATTATTCCTTTACTATCTATTATGAGGGTCTTTAAAAATAGAATAAAAATCATAATCTAACCTAAATCCATTGATACTTGAAGAAAATCATCCATTTAAGGCTCCATCCCATAGTTCATACTATCAGCATCCCATGCATGGAAGTAATAAACAAAGGGTGGGTATTTTGGGAGAAGAATGTCGCATAATATTTCACTATTTTCGTATGAAACATAATTTTTTTGATATCTCCCCATTTTTAAAACAGGCCTTGAAATATTACGTTTCTTATCTCAATGCTATATTCAATATGGAGGTTTTTCCATGGAAGTGATATGGATATATTTATGAGAGACTCATCCCTAATCAAAAGGATATGATGCATCACTTCCAATAGTAATCATCTATCATTTCTCACTCAGGTTTCTTAAAAAATGGAGGTATTACATGAAATAACTCAGACATCTCAATAAATATTCCCCATAGTTCTCCACCTAATCCACTGATCTCAAACTATCCCTCCAATTAAATAGTTAAAGGAACACTTCGTTAGGTCCACAAGCCACATTGCATAATCATACAAGACCAAACTACCTTAAAGCGGGTCCAACATCCCTAGGTAATACTCTATCATAAATAATGTCTCAAACTATGAACATATTAGACTAATACTATTTGGAGTAATATTAAACATCATCCAAAAACGATTTTGATTCTATGTGGGGAGATCAATGTAAGAATTTTAAAATTGTCAATGTGATTTCTAACTAGATGGAAAATGAGTCTTAGAATTCATTCTACCCCTTTTCCTCTAATGACCAGTGTATCCACTTAAAACCATGAGGCATATATTTTTGGAACAGAAATAATATATCTAATCAATATGTAGTCGCATCCATCTTAGTGGAAACCAATATCCACCCAATAAAAATGGTTTGAGCTTAGAAAAAATGGCCAAGGGACTATCTTAGGTAACAAGTAAATTATATTTCCCAACAGCGTATAAAAAAACATAATATATCAATAGTCAATGGTGTGAGACCCTACTATAGGAATGTGTTTGTCATGATCCTATCCCTACATAAAAGATAGATATATGTGTGTAGAAATGAATATTTACATGATGAAACAATAATATTATGAATATATTTAGAAGATTTTACATGGTAAGGACATGGAAGATCATAAATAACCTCTATATGATTCATGTTCGATTTTTTTTATTCCCGTAACGGATGAAGTATAGATATAGGGAATATAAGTGTTTATTTGAAGCATTGTTAATAGATACATTGGCTAATACACTTACGATGGTATCCCTAGTTTGTTAACTATACTCAAGAACCCCCAAAGGCTATTATCCTAAATTTAAAAAACACCCCTCACATGACTACTGATGAATATTTATGGTGATTTTTTAACAAAGTTTTGTATCTATTGAAAAATAACCTTTTTTAAGAATTTTTTTGATAAATAAGAATATAAAGTTGTTGGTTGCTGGAAGTTTGTCCTTGTCGTAATCTAAGAAATAAATAAGTTGCTGAGTTTGAAATATGTTACAGAGTTTGAAAGTGGTAGATGAGTTTGAGATGAGTTTGAATGAGGTTGATGAATGAAGAAGACCTTTTATTTTTAAATATTTTTTAAATTGGATTTTATTGAAGAGTGAATGGTCAGAAGATAGAATGTTTTTCAAGCATTCTAAACAAAATTTTATGATGCTTTTCTGATGAATAAGTTCTAAAAAATCATGAAAATTTTCATGAAAAAACATTTTAATGAAATGGTGTAAAAGTTTCAAAGAATCATAATAAATTAAAGGAATCATAAAAATAGATCCATCATTATTACTTTGAAAAACGAAGCCACAATTACGTGAAAATTGGAACCAATTTTATAATCAATTCAGAACCTGTTTTCTTTGAAATTTTGTACCTAATTTTTGAGCAAATGGGAACCAAATTTCTAAGAAACTGATATCTGAGAAATTCAAAACCTGATTTCTGAACAATTCAGAACTAGATTTCTATGAAAATCATAACCTGGTTTCTGAAAAATTCCAAACATGATATCTAGAAAATTCATAATCTGATTTTTGAACAATTTCAAACTGGATTTCAAAGAAATTCGAAACCTGATTTTGGAGAAATTCGGAACCTCATTTTTGAGAAATCCGAAACCTAATTTCTGAATAATTTGGAATGTGATTTTTGAACAATTCAGATACTAATTTATGAAAAATTTATAACCTAATTTATAAGAATATCAGAGCCTATTTTTTTATCCAATTAGAACCAATTTTCTAAATAAATTGGAACCATATTTCTGAGCATATTTTTGATAAAATATGAACACCATTTATAAGCATGTTTCTTAGAAAATATGAACAATATTTGTGAGTATTTTTCTTGAGAAACTAGAACCATGATTTAGTATTTTCACACTGGGAATTATTTGAAAAGTTTATGAAGTAAAATTTAAAGTTAAATGTTGTGTAAATCTATGAGAAATTTATGGAGGATTGATGAAGTCAAATTTGAAGATTTAACACAAGATATTTCTTACAGTTTTTGAGATTTGAGAAAGAAAGAATGTTTTTTAGGTTTTCTTCCTTTGTTTTATGAGTTTCCTATCAATATTTACTCAGATAATTTGTTCATTTTTGTGTTTTACACATGTGTAAAAGAAGGATCTCTAGATAATTCAATGTTAAAAGTTCCCACTAGATTTAAGAAGGTTTATTTGAGTGTTTGAGTAGGTGAAAATCAGATTCATTCTTACCATATTGAGAAGATTGGACTTATCCAAATCGGATTGAGGATTCGTACTGAGCATTGCTGAAATAGATTCAAAAAAATTTATTATTCTTTTTTTCAGATAATTGTTTTATAATAAAACATTGTAAACTAATGGGTGATAGTATATTCCTTCTTATAGTGATATAAAAGGTCTCTAATTGGATATGAAACAAGTGGTATTCACTTCTTCGTTATAGTGGATTTTTATAGACCCATAGGAGTATCTATGGAAAGGATGTATGTTCTCAAATTGAGTCTGAACCTTGTAAATCGTCTGTTCCTTACTTTATTCACCATTATTGCATGTATAATTATTTTCTAAATGTTGATAAGGAAATAAATCATAATATGTTGTAGGGTTTAAGTTTCTTAATGTTTTGAAACTTATAAAAAGTGAAGCATTGATTCAACCCCCCTTCTCAGTTGTAATTTGATCCCTAGAACATCAATTTTTATTAGAGTGGTGTTCCCTTGTTGAATCCTTATGATGGATTATATCAACTCTATACATAGTAGAGGAATTCCTACATTCGATGAGAAACAATTTTATGGATGGAAAAATAGAATGATTGCTTATCTATTATCTCTTGTCTAGGAAGTTGTATATGCAACTACTATTTATTTTCCACCTATTGAGATAGATACACCAATGAATTTTGTTGATAAGAGAAATATAGAAGTTGACAGAAAGGATAGAGATGAAATCCTTATGTTCTTATCAGAAAATTTTTATCAGAAGGTGCTGGGTATCATAACCACAAAAAGTATATGGGACAATATAGAATGTGTTTTTGAAGGGAATGATAATGCCAAGGAAGAAAATCTATAAATATGTCATAGTAAGTATGATGACACCAGAATGAGGGGAGAATAAAAAATTGATGAATAATTCACCAGATTAAATGAAATTATTTGCAACCTCAAGTGATTCAGAGATATCCTAAAAGATTCTATAGTTGTTAATAAAATTATGAGAGACTTTCCAGATAGGTTTGATTCTAAAATTTCTTCTTCAGAAGATACAGATGATTTATCTCTTAATGAATTTCATAAATTTATTTTATTCTTATAAAATGAGTAAATCCCCAATGTTTAAGAAGAATATAAAAGATGAAATGGAATTTGAATCTATGAGAAAGATGAAAATCCACAATATTAAAGAAGAAGATCCTTGTGAGTCTGAACATAAAGAGGATGATGAGTTGAATTAAAGAATCATGTCTCTTATATTCATGGACTATCAAAGAGGAAGATGAAAGTATGGAGGCAAAGATCCTCTCAAATTTTTTGAGTGTGGTGGAATTAAAGATGATTCTTTGAATAGTCCCAAGAAGAAAATATGAGAATATCATGATGATTCTAATTAAATAACTAGATAGAAGAAGTGGAACAAAAATTATAATTAAGATATGTCTTCCAAAAAATTCAAGAAGAAGTCTTCTAGATAGAAAATATGTATCATGAGTAATAAGGTTGAATCAGACTCAATTGACAATGATTATTCCAAATATGAAAGTTTAGAAAAATTCAAAACCTTCATTGCAAAAGCTGTGAAAACAAAATAATCCTTAGAGAGTGAATAAGGTGGTGAAGAATCATAAAGAGAGTATCAACTCAGAACCGAAATTATTTCCTTTCTTGAAAAAAACTAACATATTAAGAAAGAAATTAGAGTAATGAAGAAATATCATTAAGAAGTTTCTGGTGTAAGTAAAGATGTTATCAAGGAGGATGATGAATACATTTAGTATATTTTATCTAACAAACTTATAAATGATGAATAGGGAATGATTATTGAGGATCACAATAAGAAGTAGAAATCTATGGAATAATAGGTCAATAAGTTTCAATAAAAACATATTGAGTCCAAAAATACCCGGAGGAAGATAAATGAAAACTTCGACAATTCTACAAAAGTAAAAGATAAGACTTCTAAAATTGATGAGAAGGATCATTACTAGAATCAGGTGAAATATTTTCTTGTAAAAAATAATGTTTCATCTAATTATTCTAACATTTCATGTTCTGGAAAAAGTATTGGTAAATCTTGGGCAGAGAAAAGATGTCAGAAACCTTTCAATTTTACTCAAGTTGACAACTCACTCAAAAAGAAAATATGGTCCAAATCCTGAGTTTGTTAGAGATGAATAGTGTTATCATCATTAAAAAGTTTCAATAGAAATGATCATTCTTGAAGAGAAAATCATGATTTGAAGGATATTGATGGTGCTATGGAATCTATGGGTAGAAAGATTATATTTGTTGGCACAATTTATCTCTACCGATAATGAGGTTTGAGAAAAGTGGAAGAAATATAGAAAGATGAATGGGTAACTTTTCTAAGTCATGGAAATTTGAAAGGTAAATTCTCAAGATGTCAGAAACATTACAATAGAAAATCAATTTCAATACCTGGAAAAAGTTTCTGAATGATCTGATCAGTCTGGTGATCATCTTTAAATATGTATGTCACTCCATTCATAACAAGTTTTTTATTATGGGAAAAAACAAATCTTAAAATAAGAATGATGATGGAAAATATTTTGTTGTTGAGGCAGCTTTGGAAGTAAGAAAAAGAAACAAACCATGGATACTTGATAGGGTTGTTCTTCACTTATGACCAACAATATAAAAATTATGAAGCATTTTGAAAGACATGAGGGTGGTGTAACTACATTTGGTAATGACAGATCCTTAAAAATAAGAGGAATCAGAATGGTAGATATTGAAGCTAAAAAATTAAAATCCAAGGAAAATCTACTTGTGGATGGGTTAAAAAACAACTTATATAGTGAAATTCAACTCAGTGATGATGTAAAAGAAGTAATCTTAATTACAGATTGTTATATCATAAAATGTGTGAATGATGGAAAAGTTAATAAAAAAGGAGAAAGAACTAATGGGAATCTCTTCCAAATTTGAGATCTTAATAACTCAAATTACTTGAGTATGGAAGATGAAGTTTTTTCTCACATTGAAATATTCGACATCTTGGTCCGAAAAGTGTGAATAAAATTTCAAAATATGATTCCATTTGTAAATTTCTAGAGGTAAAAAGAAGAGATGGTGATGTTTTCATTACTTTTCATAAAGGACAGATAACTAAAAATGACATAAAAATGTTGGGATTCAATCAAGCAGACTAATTGAGCATATTCATTCTGATATGTATGGGATGATGAGATATCAATCAAGAAAAGGGGATTTGTGCATTTTCACTTTTATTGGTGATTCCAATAGGATGAAAAATATCATGTTCATTAATTACAAGTTAAAGGCTATTGAAATGTTCAAATTCTTTAGAAAATATGTTGAGAAAGTACTGGGGGTTTCAATAAAGAAGCTGAGAACAGATAAGGGTAATAAAATCACAAACAATGATTTTAAAATTTATTTGAGAAAGCATGGAATCAAACAGTAGTATAGTGCTACCTATACTCCAAAAAATGGAGTAGCATAAAGGAAGAATAGAAGCTTGGTGGAAATGGGAATAAAAATGTTAGAAAGAACAAAAAATCAAAATTATTTTGGAGAGAAGCTATTAGTATTGCTACGGATGTTCAAAATAGATGCTTGTTGAGATTAGAAACCAACATGACTCCTTATGAAATGTTCTATAACAAAAAACCTTCATTGAAATACAGCCAGGTTATTGGAATTCCATGTTTTCTCAAAATAAAAAATTCGGATATGGTAATGTTTGATGAGAATGACGAGGAAGAAACTTTCATGGGTTATTCACAAAATTGAAGAAGTTACAAATGTTGGAACAAAAATTTAGAAAAGTTAGTGGACTCATATGATGTATAGGTAATTAAAAACTAATGTTCCTTCACAAAAGATTATAATAATAATGAGGAGGATAAATCGGAGAATCCCCACAAAAGTGAATGTTACTCAGATGAGTCACATTGTGAAGAAAGTGATGTGGGGAATGAAACCATGAGATTTCCTACATCAAGAAAGCATGTGGAATCTAAAAACATTATTGGGGATTATAAGGATCTAATTCAGATAATATGTTAATTGATATAAGGAAATTAGACTTCACTTATCACAAAAGTTGAACCATAATCATTTTGAGAGGCTATTCAACCTAAAGAATAGGTGGATGCTATGAATGAAGAGTTGGATCAGATTGAAAAAATGAAACATGGTAACTAGTTCCAAAGCCTGCAAGTATACATTTTATCAAAACCAAGGGGGTTTACAGAAATAAATTGAATGAGCTTGGAGATGTTTATAGAAATAAAGAAAGAATTGTTTGATACAAATAGGTGGAAGGTCTGTATTTTTGTGAAACCTTTTCTCATGTAGCAAGGCTAGAAACTATTCAAATGGTTCTTTCAGTGGATGATCATCCTAATTAAAAAGCTTATTAGATGGATGTAAATTCAACTTTCTTAAATGGTGATATTTAGGAAGATGTTTATATTGAGCAACCTTGTAGGTTTTTACTTGATGAGGATGAAAAAAACTTTTTTGAATGGAAGAAAGCATTGTATGTGCTAAAACAAGCTTTGTGTGCATGGTATTCGAAGCCTGAAAATTGTTTGAAAATGATTATTTTTTCTAAATTAAAAGTTGATATAAACTCTTATGTGAATGATGTTAAATAAAGAACATTAATTTTAATTTCTTTTGTGTGGATAATATAATTTTTTTGGGGGATGAATAAAAGTTTTGGGAAGAGTTTTCTGAGGAGATGAAGAAGAATTCTGAAATGTCAATGTTGGGAGAATTAACCATATTTATTGGCATATAAGTTCAACAAAAGGAAAAATATATCTTCTTATATAAATAAACATATGCCAGGGAATTTTTAATGACGTTTGGTTTAACTGAATCCAAAGTAGTTTCAACTATTATTTCAGGGACCACAAAGATGAGTAAAGATGAATCTGGAAAAAGTGTGAAATCTAAAGATTTTAGGAAGTTTATAGGAAGTATTATTTTCCTTATATATTCATAGACTAATATTTTTTTGCTGTGAATTTTTGTTCCAGGTATCAAAGTAATCCGAAATAATCACATATATTGGCTATAAGGAGGATTTTTAGATATGTCAAAGGATCAACTTCACATTGGTTGTTGTAAAAAAAATAGTGAGATTGACTTTCTTGGTTATAATGATGATTATTGGGTTGTAGATTGTAATTATAGAAATTCACCCTCATGGGGAATATTTTTTTCTCAGTGATTTTGTGTGATTTTTCATAGTAAGAAATAAATTTCAGTAACTTTAATCACAGCTCAATCTAAATATATTGAAACCACTCAGGCTTGTACTCAAATGTTGTGGATGAAAGTTCAGTTGAAATATTTTTTAATAAAATTTTCTAAACCATTGAAGATACTTTGTCATAATTAGAGTTCAATTTATCTTTCTGAGAATCTTGTCAAACATTCAAGATCAAAACACATTGATATAAAGTTTCACATTATTATACATAATTCTAATACTGGATATATTTGGCTGGAATACATTTCAAAAAATTATCATATTACTGATATCTTTAAAAAATAAATGTCAAAGTAAAGGTTTTTTGAATTGAGGCTGCAACTTCATGTTCAACCTCCTCCCATGTCTTTCTATACCTCATTAAAAAAATCCCATAGTGCATTGGATTATATTAACAATGGGGGAGAGTTAGAAACAACATTTTTACTTTATAAAAGTTTTTCTCCTAGCTTTATTTTATGAATTTCAAGCTTTGGTTATCATATAATAATGGAGAGAAAAAAAATTATATAGAAAAATAAAATTGATAAAGAGAAAGATAAAAGTAACATGGGAGTTTTCTTGGGTGGATTTTATCTTTACATGCCCATTAAATTTTCTTTCCACCGAGGGTTGGAAATCCTTAAAAAGAATCACTTTTACTAGTAGTGTGGTGTAAGGAAACTCTCTTTTGAGAAAGGATATATTTTGATGAAATTCAAAAACATGTGTTGTGAAAATGTTGAGTTGTGAAAAAATTCCAAGAGTTGGGGAAGTCGTTAATAAGGGTTGCCAACAAATCCCATGGGGGAGATTGAAGAACCTTTATAAAGTTTTATTTTAACAATGTTTTTTATTTTTTGACAACTATCCTTTTCTTAGGAATTTTTTTTATATACATGAAGATAATGTTTTTGGTTTCTAGTTGTTTGACTTTTTCATAATCAGAGAAAGAAAGAAGTTGTTGAGTTTGAAACAATTTACTGATTTTAAAGGAAGATTCTATGTTTGAGCTATGTTTGAAAGATGTTTTTGAATGAAGAAACTCATTTATTGATGAAGAGTTTTGAAAGAGTCTATTGTAGAAGAGTGAAATGTTGAAATATAGAATGTATCCTAAACTCTCTAAATAAAATCAGATGATTCATTTATGATTATGATGTTCTACAAAATCCTGAAAAATTTCATGATAAAATATTTTTATGAAATGGTAGAGAAGTTTGAATGAATCAGAATCACATAAAGGAAGTTGAAAAAAGGATCCAACATCATTGTTCTGAAAAACAAAACCACAATCCTTTGAAAATCAGAACCAATTTTCTGAGTCATTCGTTACATGATTTTTGGGCAATTCAAATCATGAATTGTGAGAAATTTGCAAACTAATTTGTAAACAATTCAAAAACTGATTTTTGAGAAATTTGGAAACTAATTTATAAACAAATTTGGAACCATATTTCTGAGCAACTCAGAACTAGATTTTTGAAAAATTCAGAAGCTATTTTCTGAAAAACCAAGAACTTGATTTTGAGGAATTCAGAACCTAATTTCTGAGAAATTTTGAACCAGATTTATAAAAAATTCGGAACCTTGTTTTTGAACAATACATATCCTAATTTCAATAAAATTTGGAACCTGATTTCTGAAAAATTTGTAACCTGACTTCGGACTAATTCAGAACGCGATTTATGAGAAAATCAGAACCTATTTTCGAATAAAATTGGAATCTATTTTATAAAGAAATCAAAACCACATTTTTGAGATTGTTTTTCAGAAAATCTGATTCACATTTCTGATCATGTTTTTGAGAAAATGTTAAAAGTATTTCTTAGCATGTTTCTATAATAAACAGAACTAGGATTCAGAATTTTCGTGCTGAAAAAGATTTGAAAGGTAGAAGAAGTTAAAATTTAAGTTAAATCATGCATAAATCTCAAATTAATGTAAGGAGGTTTGAAAAATTACAATGTGAAGTTTTAATGCTAGATATTTCTTGACTTTTTTAGATATTAGGAAGTAGGAATTTTTTCAAGTTTCCCACCTTTTTTTCTATGTTTCCTATAAATATTTTCTCATATAATTTGTTAATTTGAAAATTTTACACACGTGAAAATAGTAGAGCTCTAGAGAATTCAAAGTTAAATGATCCCTCCATATTCAAGAAGTATTGATTGAGTGTTTTAGTAGGGAATTATCAGAATCATCATTACCATACAAAGGAGATAAAACATAGAAAATTTGGACTGAGGATTCAGACTGATCATTTGTGGAGCAGATTCTATAAAGTTATTATTATTTTTTTGGTTCAATTGATCTATAAGAAAACATTGTAAACTAATGGGGTTCAGTATAATCTTTCTTATTAGGACATAAAATGCATATAATGGGAGTTGGAAGAAGTTTTATTCACATATTCATTATAGTTTATTTCCATAGACCCATGAGGGTGGCTACGGAAAGGACATATGTTCTCACATTGGGGCCAAACATTATAAATTTTGTGTGGATTACTTGATTTACTATTATTACATGAATAATTATTTTCTAAATGTTCATTAGGAAATAAATCTTCACATGTTGTAGGGGTTATGTATCATAATGTTTTAAAACTTATAATGAGTGAACAACAGATTCACCCCCCCCCCCTCTCAGTTGTTATTAGATCCTTGGAACTTCAACTAATAACTCCAAACTTCATCCCTATGACTTTAATGCTCTGATACCTCTTAGGAAAGATCTAACCCACATGGTCCCACCTGAGTTAGTGATAAACTAATTGTGTCACACCAATCCCATCTCCAATAGTCTAAGGGAGGGTAAATTTTATTGATTAGGAATATCACGCAATATTAGAGGCCTTATCCTGTTTCAACCTTCCTCATACACATATCTCTAATAAATAAAATAAGTAGCAACACCGAGAGTATATTTTTATGAACAACTAAACTATATAAAATTCTTGCATAATACATCAAATATAAGTACAATTCCTTATATTCAAATATCAAAGTAATTATACATAAAATAAGCCTAAAACATTTTATAGATATAAGACTCCAATAATCCCCTCCTAACATTTTAAACTCTTATATTAATATCCATCCTCAATAGTTACTACCACCATTATGAACCACCATGCCCAACTTTCCACTGCTAAACACAACAATGTGTTAGATCCAAAAAAGAGACACCAACTCTACATCCACTGAGTCAACACCCAAATTATGCATCATCTCTATAGGCTCACCACATGTTAGAACAAATCCCATGTATGTATGAGTAAAAACATACTCCGAAGAATTATTTAAAACTAAAATTAAAAACAAGTAACCATTTAGCTCAAAACCACGAATATGAGTGAAAAACTATGAGGAATACAATAGAAGATCCACATACACTCATTCACTAGTAGAATCATGGATAGAAAAAAATTATTTACATTTAAACCCTAATCCTTGAAGTTTATATCCAGCAAGAAACTAAGAATACTATAATTATTAAAAATCCCACAATATATGAAGTTTATAAATTTATTTTACATCTAATATTGATAGTAACCTAGTTTTTCTAAAAGAATATAAAGTCTTAAAGAATATAATATAATTGGAATTTCTTTCACATTTACACTAGTATCCATTAAGGTGAACCAGATCCTCAATTAATTATTTAAATCAGGAAAAATATTACCACACCTTTCTATCCACTATTACCACTCCACAATTCAGGAAACCTTTTGGGAAACCCTTACCTTAACACGAGATATATGTCATCCCTAAGAGTACCAACCCCAACTATCGAAACTGCCTATAAATGGAAAGCCTCATGAATCCCATAATCTATTACTAGTATATGTGACCCATTGAGAGAATCATTATATTTTTGGGAGTACTAAACTCATGGGGTAGAGGACCCACACCCCAAGTATGCAGGGGAGTACCAAGATCCACCAATAATCTGTGAGGTGACTCACACCTTGTCGACACTATAGGAGGAAAAAAATATGTCGACTTGAATTACCCACATCGAAATTATGTGGGGGAGTATTAAACAAGAAGATAAATTTTTGGGAACCTCACCCTAATATAGTCACACCACTAGGGGAGTACCAACCTCAAGAATGCTCTAATTTCGACAACCAAACCTCAATGTTGGTCTAGTAGAGAAAAGGAGTCTAAATTGATTATATTATCTCATTCCTCACCTATGATTTCAAAGATATGTATAACATCATGTTCTATCTGAAACAATTTTCTTTTATGGACTACCAATGCATGAAAATTCGAGTCCCAATCAATGAGATATGAAAAGCCAATATAGCTTGAAAAGTATAAACATGTACTATAGGGGTACATGGTGTGTATCTCCTTTGGGTAATTCTTTTTCAGAATTTCTCTCCATACATAATTTGGTGTCAACCTATGAATATTGTAATATGTTTTATAATAAATATTATATCTAGGTTGGTACTCAATATGTTCCCCTAGTCTCTTATGTAATTTAGTCCCTGACTACACGACATGTCTCATCATACAAAAAACATATGGTCTATAATGTCCCCTAGGAATGTTCTAATACCATATCTATGTCATGTAGGCCACACATATAGTGCATAATAACTACATCCCATGTATATGGGAAAGTACTATGCTATCTGAATTATATCCCATGGTGTGTGAATCTATAATACATGTCATGTGATATTTATAAATTCATGAACCCAAGTACCATAGCTAGGGTGGCATGCTATAAGTGTTGTTTTGAACTAAATTTCATGTAGTTTGTTTCTTCTACTAGAATTAATTTATTATAATTCTCATGATTCCTCATATTTAAGTCATCAATAATCACACCTTTATAGAACCCGTTGATGACTAGGAACTTTTGGGGTCCTTATCGACACTTGATTCATCACTATCTCCCTTTACCTAGGGAGTAAGTATAATTTGTCACCCAATACATTTTACAAAACCCCACACACATTCCCTCTGACCAATGTTATGCATGCAAAAATTTCATTACCACCAAACACCAACCACTAGACCTATGTCATTTCCCATTTTGAAGCTTCAGACTTATGAAAATTCTGCTAAAGATCAACTAGTAGATGTGAAAGGAAAAATGATGAAGAATGAAAATCATTAAAAATACTAACCACCTAAATATTCATACAAAATGTGGAATACATTAAAAATAGACTAATGATAAATTACAATGAAATGAAAAATGATAAAATTATCAAAGGATAAAATTGTGAGGGATTTTTGTGCTAATGATATTCCAGATTTAGGTCAGTGTCCTTCCAAAGAATGATCAAAATGATGTTTGATAATATAAAGTCCATTATAATTCAATGGTAATGAAAAAATTACTAATTTTGATTTCCATGAACATATTATCTGAAATAATAAGGAAAGAATCCATAGGAATAATACCTCCCTCATTGAACAAAAATCATCACGTTAATTTATAATTTTCATCATGACTCCATCTATTTTCACTGTACAATCTTATCTTCTATGAAATCATAAATTTAGGTCCCTCCATTAATTATAATCCATTAGATACTTCTAAAGAGAGTATCTAAAATCCCCCTAACTCTCTAAAACTACATGATTCTATTTTTTGGGGAATTGGATAACCCTATAAAAAATAAATAACAAGGTATTTAAAACCTATAATTAGGTCTTAGATACTTTTAGTTAATGGGGATGAATGTATATGGTCAATGGCCTGATACACAAGTGCATAACAGACACCAAACATAGGCAAAACACCCTATTTTAGACACAAACATGGTATCAAAGTTTCTATGTAATTGACCATTTAAGATATATCACCTCCCATGGTCACAAGAGAAATATTTATTTAATTAATAAATATTATAAAATAATCATGCCGAATTATATTAAAAAAAGTAACTGTTCAATTTTAGAAGAATAATTGACAATGTGAGGGAAAATATACACCCACAATATTTAAAAAATTTGAGGACATCAGATCATAAAAAAATGTAACCCCAAAGCAAGTCTATAACCTCATGAACCTACTAAGAATGGTCACCTACAACCATATTTAATTCTATGTAAATGTGAGAAATTATAATTTAAATCCCATGTATCATAAACCCAAAAATGAGTTTTGTATTGATTATGAAAAATCTAGGTTACTATATCATAACTCCCAATTTTGTAGTAATATTTGTGTTTTATAATTTCCATGCACTTTGGTTAGATTTTTTTTTCAATTTTCATTTACATTATTAGTTCCATATTTTTAGTGAATTCTATTTCAAATTCTTTATTATTGTTTGAGCTTTAATATTTCAATTTTATATTTCCATGTTTTTTTGTCTAGTAGTTAATTATTGAATTTTATTATTTCTAGAAGATAATAAAGACTTAATTTAGGTGTTTTATTAACCAAAACTCTTATTTTAAAACATAAAATGATCATTTAAAAGGTATTTATTATTATAATTTTATAATACATAATGTATATTAAAACAATACTTTGTTATATGAATTTGTTAATTAGAATATATTTTTTTGGTTATTCCGTTCTACATATTTTTATGGTATAATTATATCATCTTAGTTTATTTCTAAATGATTTGCTTATACATATATATTTTTAATCATAAAATGATATAATAATTGTTGAGTTATATGTATTGGTATTATAACATATTATGTTATTTTTTGGATTATATTTTCCTTAAATAAAAGTTTTCAAACTCAATAGATGATATGTTTCTCTTTTTAAGATCGAAACATTTTCAATTTTTTCTAATTTATGCTTTAAATTAATTTTAATAATTTATGTCTAAACCTTATGAGGAAGATATTTTATTCAATATTACTTATTAGTTTTTTCTTTATTTGACACGTATTTTCTTTATAACTATGACTCTATGATTCTATTTTATCGGTAAAATGTACAACACATATTCTTTCAATATTTTCAGTTGTTCATTGTGATTTTCTTTTTTTCACCTATAAAAATATATATTTGTATTTTTTTTGGTTAATGATTTATTGAAAAAAAAAACAGGTTTTGTATCCAATGTTTCAATTTAAGACAAAAATTTTGTTATAATTTTTCATTTAACATATGTTGAATTTTTTATATATATTATTATCTATCTTATTTTATGATTTTTTATAACTATGTTTTCCATTCGACATTTAGTCATTATTATGAAATATATTTTGAATTTAATTTTATAAATGTTTCATTTAATAATAATACATGTAATACTAACAATAATTTAGTAATAATTATTATTATTATTTAAATTTTGGTGTCCTCACATTAGTGAATGGGTGTCTTGGGGTTGTGGGAGGGGTTGGGATGTTTCATGGTGTCAAGTCCTTAGGTGCCTTTATTTTATTATGTGTGAAATGATATGATGGTTATATAATATTGTAATATGTAGAATTTTTTCTGTATGTTTTGATGTCATATTTGACATGAGTGTTCTTAATTTTCTCTCATTTCTATTCGTTTTATTAATGATTCCAGAACAGATGTACTTTGTATTTTTTTTTCTTAATGACATTTTATATTTTTTTATTAAATATCTTGTTATTTGATAATTTATGTTGATACTTGAGACTATATTTATGTTACCATTAGTTATAACTAATGTATGTGTTCATTTATTCTATAATTCCAATGAAACTATTTTTGGATAAATAATAAATTTTATTATATAGATTTATTAATATCATTTTTGTAGTTAAGATGGGTTAAAATATTTTAAAAATATTATTCATTTTTTTGGAAAAGTTTTGTTTATTGATTTAAATATTTCAATAATTATATTAATTTATTTTATTTCATTTTTATATGATAAAATATGATATATTGATATGGACATATATTTCTTTTATTTTTTTCATAAACAACATTTGTTAAAGCCACCAAATGATGAGTATTTTGATAACTTGGTATTAATGGATAAGAAATTTCATGTTGAATTTGTTGAAATATTTATTTCCAACGGGATAACATGACACTGTGATGCTCAATAAATAGTAATAGTTTTTATAATTTAATGATTTCTTACTCTATAGATTCTAATTATTTTATATAAAAAATATCTTATCAACTTGAGTGCCTTATTGTTTATATTTCTTATTATAATGAGTTGGTCTATATTGATAATTTTTCTAAGTATAGATTAATGTTTCTAATGGGTTTATATAAATATTCTATAATGTATGGAATTAAATTAAATAAAATTATATAAATAAAAATCACACTAACTATTTTATTGATGTTAGAAAGATCATTTTATGGTTCTGGTTATAGTTTCTAAATGGGACATTCCAATAAATAAATTAGTTAATATTAGCAAGTAGATACTATTATTTTCATTGAAATATGTTTTCTTATTTTATATGAAATTTTATTCGATGTTATTTTGGTTTCATTATTGGTTCTCATTTTATGTTTGGTGATAATATTGGTCTATTTGTATTTGTATGGATT
Organism: Viscum album; assembly: GCA_963277665.1. Classification (NCBI taxonomy): domain Eukaryota; kingdom Viridiplantae; phylum Streptophyta; class Magnoliopsida; order Santalales; family Viscaceae; genus Viscum; species Viscum album. The sequence continues at coordinate 936,545,403 of OY728161.1, forward strand.
ACTTCAGAATGATTAGTGAGATGATATGAATTTCCTCTGAAAGAGATCATATTTTTTAATTTCTTGGGGATTTTGTGAAGTGAAGATCAATAATGTGGTATGGAGTACTTATACATGGTGGGTAATTGTTTCAAGTTAATTCTTGGACTTTATTATCTATAGATAAATGTTTGTGACTTGGAATTAAAATTACTATAGTTGATTAAAGACAATACCAAATTATTTAGGGTCATTGAAATATATTTTATAGTAGTTAAAAAATTCAATTCTATTATACTATGACATTTAATTTATATGATTTTCAAGAAAATAATCCTACAGAAAATGATTTCAAGGGAAGTATGGGTAGATAGGGGAGTCAGTACTGGAAATATATTTAACGAAATCACTGAAAACTTATTGATAAATCCCTTATCAAGATGCATAACTTCCAAGAAACTCTTACCGGTACTATGAATATTTTAATTGTTATACCATGTGAAATTCTGAAAATAAAAATTTATTTCATTTCATGTCATGTGATTTCAGATTATTAATGGTAGGGTTTATTCAAAATAAGTATGTAGGATACTATGTTTGTGGCCTCTTGAAGTTGATAACAAGATAAAATTATTTAGTTTTAGTGTGAGAACAATTTTTTGGTCAATTTTTGGGATTTATGTAAGTTAATTCCCTATAATAGAAACTTAAATAATCCTGATGTATATAGTATAACTTTATCTATGGATTTATAGATTTATACTAATAAATGTAGCTTAGTGGGAGATAATTTATTTGTTGTAGTTCATCAGATGATGATTATATGAAATTATGAGATGAAATAGTTGTTTTCCAGTGTGGAATTTTGATGTTTAAAATTTTGGGATCATTCAATTTTGAATAGACACATTCTAGAGGATCTAGTGAAGTTGAGATAAGGGATTTTCCCTGTGAAATACAAGAGTTACAATGGAATTTGGGATATCAACTCATCCATGAGAATTTAGGCCTTTATAAGAAGATCCAGAAGATTTTGATTCATTTTTAAAAAAGTTCCATGATTTAAAGGCATTATATAAGATCATTTAGGATGGTACGTATGTGTCATTTCTCATAGTTTTTTAAAGATAGAACTGATCATTGAGAGGCTAACTGATTTGGTGATGGATTTTGACTGATTGGTTGGTTAACCATGAAGAATAGGGTGGAGTGAAATTCTCTATATTGATATTTAAAGGTAGTGAAATTAAAATTTACATACTTGAATATGTGTAGTATAACTATAAATATGACTTGATGCATATATTTTCTTGTATGAATAATTGAAGAATGGGGTGATGACACTAAACATTGATCAGATATATGATAATTGGATAACATCAATCTCCATAGGGAATTATCTACTATGTTCTTCCAGCTGGTTAGAGTCATTGGAGGAATTGATGATGTTCTCCATGTAGGGCATTTTGAATGAGAGTTATAGAACATATCCCATATAACTCAGTCTTTGTAGGGTTACTATATGTAATGGTGTTCTTTTACACCTCAATTTCTTAGTTAAATGGATAGATCAGGTGTGTTCCACCTATGGTGTAGGACTAATTTTTATACCATGTAATTTTCATGTGTTGTGATTTTCTATTTTTTGTCTTATAGTTTTTCCTAACTTGTTTATTATCCTTAGGGGAAGATATTGTTAAGGACCATGCAATGACTAGAACCATAATAAGAGCTGGTCAAGTGAAAACTAGGGTGCCTATACATTCATGTTTTAAATACTATGTCATTGGGGATGGATCAATCATAAGTTGTTTATTTTGGTGATCAATGTTCCATGCAATATCCTAAACAAGTGGTATTATATATTGGTTGTATAAAAGATGGTGATAAATTTATCTAGGATTAATTATAATTTTTGGTTGTCATATTACTTTGTATCCATGGTTTAGTAGTTTACAATGTTTCAACAGGCCGGATCATTGAGAAAATAACAATGATACTAGGGTTTCTAGCAATATCAAAATTCCTACATTATTGGTTGAGTCCGAAAGAATGTTCAGTTTATTAATATGTCATTATGAAATTGGTTGGAATTATATTGAATATGTTTTAAAGATATCATTGACCAATAATTTTTTGGATTTAATTGTAATTCAGTATTTCCCAATGATTTCATTGAAATGGGTGAGGTCCAGCTTGATGGTTCAAAGGTGGAATCATTAGAATTTTTAGGATTTTTGGTTTTATACCACTAAATAGATCATAATTATTACTTGATGATGTATCATCCATAAGAAATGTGTTCGGAATAATTGTAATCCATAACAAAAGCACGATGAAATTTTATGTAAGGTATATCCAGGAGATGTGGTGCATGACCCAAAAAATAGAGAAGTTTTCCACTGAAGTTAGTGTCAAACACATGGATTTTGTAAAGGACATTTAATGGTTCCATGTTAGTTGGTTGGTCCCTATTTCCACATATGTAATTATATAAGGAGTAATATTTGGTAGGAAAATTATAGGAACAAAAGTCTACTCAAGATGTATAACTTATAAGGGTTCCATAAATCTTTTAGCTGATACATGATGTACATTTTTCTTCAAAATGATCAAAATATTTTCTAATACATTTTCTTTGGATTTAGGGATATCGTCACTCGAAATTTGAGAAGGGGTTAAATAAATTTTTCCATAATATTCACATAGGAGGTAGTAATGATTTTTTAGAGAAGTGGTGGTTTCATCCAGACATGAAATGGGATAAAAAGACTCTTTTATAGACTTTGTTTATTTACATTTTTTTCCATTGGTTAGTTGGAGTTAAGGTTACTATACTAATATTTTTAGAAGATATTGGATTCATAAATGTGTCTCATGGTTGTGGAAAATTTTTTATGTCATTATAATTTTTTTTCAAATGGAGAAAAATATACAGAAGAAGATTTCTAGAATATGGATATTATGCCATGTGTGTTTCAATGAAACAAAAGTTTGGGGGGTGAAAATTCCTTTTCTTATTGTCTCAATGGAAATGTGATACATAGAGTGAGGAAATTGTGTTGTTTTATTTCATTATAATTAAATATGTATTATTATTATAAAAAGAGGATACACCTTGAGTTGGATATTGGCTAGTTCTTATTGTTCTCACAGATCTGTTGTACTCCATACCTTCATTAACAACATAGAATTAGAGTTTGAGTATTTTTTCCTCATGATCACAAGTACGAGGAATGATCATACCCTTCATTGAATAATATATATAGTTTAATAGGTATAAAAAATGTAGTAGATATGGTTGAATAATAGACATGGGAGAATGAGAATTCAGAAAGATTGGGTGTTTCGAAGGACATTTTGGTGGTGATTACCTAGAGTTTAAGGAAAATGAACCTAGAATATCCAAAAGTGTCATAATTTGGATGGTGACTTCATTTGGGGAGGTATCTTCTAGGTATTATCCTTGTTAACTTGTTGAGAAATTGTTTATTCCATCATCCACGAAATATATGGAAATTCCTCCATGACCACATCGATGATGGAAGAGAGACAACCAAAAGTCCCATATACGTTTCTTTCAAAGGGAAAGAAAATGAATTATTTAGTATTACAAGCATTATAAGAGGGAAATTTAGATGTTATTAGAGTTTCTAAAGATCCCCTATGATGGATATGATCCTTGAATGGTTTGAAACTAATCTAGACTATAGTGGGAGTGAAGTACCACACATGGCTTTGTTAAACTTAGAAATTGAGACCCAAAGGTGTTATGTTGTTTTGTTGGGTGTTTTTAGTTCAATGATACCATGTATTATGGAGTACATGTTTATAGTAAATATTGTTTATTATTTCATTTGTACATTTCGATGAACCATACAACTCCTAGAAATAGGAATCTTTATGTTATGGGCTTCAAAAGTACAAGTACTAGAAGGAGTAGGCAATAAACATGAGATGTTAGAAAATTTATTTATAATAATTTAACCAATTTTAAAATATTTCAAGCCTATTTTTTCATATTACCGCGAATATATTAAGAAAGTTTTGTGGGAATATAACACCAAATCATGATCGTGAAAATTGGGGTAGATTTTCACTATAGGGGGATATGATTGTATAAAATATGGTGGATAACCGTATAAACACTTAAATGAAAAAATGAATTATGTTTCATGATGGGATAATGGTCAAATTCCATTATAAAGAAATTTTATAGGGTTATATTTAGGATTAAATAAAAAAAATATTTAAGTGGGTTATTTTCATGTTTTTGTGTGAGAAAATTTCCTTGGTCAATTTTTGGGATTTCTAGAAGTTAATTCCTTGAAAGATACACTTAAATAAATTGGATAGAGATAGTACACCTTTCACCATGTATTCCTAGATTTAGGAAAATGAAATTAGTCAAGTTGAAGTTTTCTCTATTGTTGTAGATTATAGGATTGTATATTGAAAATCATCAATATCAGTAGTGGTGTTCATGTGTGGGAGTACAAAAGGCCTAAAGTATAGATGCATGCACTTGGGAGACAAAACATTTTATAGGAAGGAGTGATGTAAATAGAAGGGTTTTTCTAAGTGTGTAATGAGAGATTTAGATGTGGTTGGGATGTTGTCTTATCTATCATAAGCTTATCCATCAGAAGCCAGTTCATCATAAGATGAGTTTGGGGGATTAATGTTCTGATGTGAAAGGTAATTATTTAAGATCCATTCATTGAGGTTTTAAGATTACAACACTTATCATTATAGAGACTAGTTGAGGTGATGACATCCTTTGAATGAGTGTTTTGTTTACTGTCAATTTTAGGGAGGAGTGGCACACTCTCCATAGATATTATAAAGTGTTGTGACCTAAAGTAACCATCTAGATTATGTGGAGTTCATCTATAAACATGAGATGAGGAACAAATGTTCTAGTATGACTAAATAGAGAGTGCAATACTAACTCTATATGTTGGCAGGAAGGATAAGGATGGGATAAAATTCATCCCTATGTAGAGGGCATACCAATAGAGTGATTAAAGCACTTAAGAGTCATTAGAAGGATTGCTGAAGTTATTCAAATAGACTGTCTGAAAGGAGGGTTCCTTAAGTTATCCCTCATAAGTCTGGTTGGGTAGGGTTACTAGATGTTATGGTTTTCCCTTATAACCAAGTTTTACAACAAAATGGAATGATGTTTTGTGTCCACAAAAAATGTAGGACTAAAATCTAAACCACATACCTTCCTTTGGTTTCACCATTGTAATTATGATGTTTGGTTTTTTCTCACTTGTTCATTTTCTTAGGGGGAGATCCTATCAAAATACATGATATATAAGAGATGAAAAGGATAACGGGTTGTTGTGGTGGATGGTTTACATCAACTTCTTAGTTTTGGACACTGATTAAAGGGGGATAGATTGATGAACTATTATATATTCTAGGGATTAATGTATTTTGGATGATCCCTAAAAGAGATCTAAATCCATGACTACACATATGGATTTTTACAGTGTGCATTATAGCCTTTAACAGTGCTAAAAAGTTCTATTAATCATAGTGATGATAAAGGTGCCTCTCTTGATGAGCTTTAAAAAACCACTGATAAAGGACCCCTTTTATCAGATATTTTTTAGCGCTAATAAAGGCCGAGCTGCATGTAGTGTACTATTTATATAACAGCACACTCAGAGGAAAACATGCTTTATAAATTTAACTCACATCATCATTAAAATAATTCCAACCCATGGTATAGACAAAAAAGAACTTCTATTTACATTTCAATCAATTTTTTTATATAATTTCATTTACAATTGTCCAAAAAGCATTCCAAAACATTAATATTTCATCATTTATCACTCGTGATCCCCTATAAAAAATATCTTACTGAGGAATCACTAGCTAAAAAAATCACCTCAACCTGAGAAAAAGATTCCACCTATAAAAAAAATATTACATTTGTAATACTATAAAGAAATAATTTAAACATTAATATGAAAGAACACCATAATAAAATGTCAATATTTAATAAAAATTACACAATTTGATTTATATCAATCACACTGTGAATACCATTGAGGTTCTTTTGATTCCTACATGTCCCAAATGACTAAGAGTTCATTTTCTTAAAATATCAAAATAATCAAAATGCGTTTTCTCAGTTCTCAGTATGTCAGTTGTTGTTTTTACTTAAATAGATGTCAGTTTTAAATAAAAAGAGACAATTTCAGTTATACCAAACAAAATTTGAATCATATTAAGGTGAGGATAATTCATACAAAACAAAAACTAACTTACATATCATTTTACTAGAGTATCAAAACAATCAGAATATGTTTTCTTGGTTTTTAGTATGCCAGTTGTGTTTTTTACTCAAATGTCATTTCAAATTAGAAACACTAAATTAAAGTCATACCAATATCATCATACATTGGTTTGATGTAAAACTACTTCATAAATATCACAAATGACTTATCAATATCTATCCGAAATTTTCATGAAAATTGGAGCACATTTACATTGGTTTAATTTAGTGACACATTTTGAACTAAAATGTCATTTTTAAACTGATGACACACAATTTTAGTTATATCGGTTACACCATGTGTTGAATAGAGGTGAGGTTGAATCCTACACATTATAAATGAATCATGAATCATTGTCCTAATGTATAGAAAGAATCCAAATTAATTTTCTCATTTTTTTAGTTTGTCACTTGCTTTTTATTAAATTAATGTCAGTTTTAAATAAAAAAAAGACACATTGAGTTATACCTGCCACACCATGCGTAATATTGAGGTGCAATTGAACCCAACACATCAAAAATCACTAATAGATTGATGTTTTTCAAAATATCAAAACAATAAGAATTCATTTTCTCTATTTTAGTATGTAACTTGTTGTTTTTACTTAAATTAATATCAATTTTAAATAAAAAGAGACACTTTTAGTGATACTTTTCACATCATGCATCATATTCAGGTGTAGTTAACTCATAAACATCACAACTGACTCAGGGACCATTGTAATAAAGTATAAAACAATCATAATTTGTTTTGTTGGTTTTTAGTATGTCACTTTTTTCTTACATTAATGAAGATTTTAAATAAAAAGAGATACTTTGAGTTATACTAGCCACACCTTGCATCGTATTGAGGTGTGGTTGATCCCTAAACATCAAAAATAATTAATAGCTCGTATTACTAAAATATAAAAACAATTAAAATCATTTTATGGGTTTTTAGAAATTCACTTGTTTTTTTACAAAAATTAATGTCAATTTTAAATAAAAAGACACAGTTTTAGTCATACCGATCACACTATGCATCATATTGAGGTTTATATGACTCTAATATGTCACAAATGATACTTAGATTATTTTACTAATGTATCAAAACCATCTGAATTTTTTTTCTCATTTTTCAATATGTCACTTATTATTTTTACTTAAATTCATGTTAATTTTAAATAAACAAAAGACAGTTTGAGTTATACTGGCCACACCATGCATAGTATTGTGGTGAAACTGAGTCCTACACATCAAAAATCACTCATAGAACCTTTTTATATTGTATCAAAACAATCCAAATATGTTTTATTGTTTATTTTTATGTTACTTGTTCTATTTACATTTATTAATGATAATTTTAAATAAAAAGACACACTAGGGGTCATACCGGTCACATCGTGCATTATATTGAGGTTCGTTTGACTCTTACATGTCAAAAATTACTAATGGATATTTTTTCTAAAATATCAAAACAATCCAAATGTATTTACATAGTTATCATTATGTCACTGGTTGTTTTTAATTAAATTGATGTAAATTTTAAATAAAAAGAGACACTTTGAATTATATTTTCCACATAGTGTGTGGTATTGAGGTTTGAATGATTCCTACACATCAAAAATAACATATAGATCATTTTCCTAGAGTATCAAAACAATCAGAATATGTTTTATTGGTTTTCAGTATTTCAGTTGCGTCTTTTATTAAAATATCATTTCAAACTAGTAACACGCATTATGAGTCACACCAATGGAATCGTGCATCATTTTGACATGAGACTTATTGATACACATTAAAAATGATTTATGAAAAAATTAGTTAATTAAATAAGCAGTATGAATTCACCATTATACATTATCAACCCATTTCTTTGTTGTCATTATATCAGTTGTAGCCTCAATGTCCAATCTCACACGTGCATGGGCATCATTGAATAAACTGACCCGACTCAAAAAAAAGAATCAACCTGTATGAAAAACAAATTATTAGGTGATTAATATTAAAAATAATTAAATTAAACATAAATAGGAACTATTTCCCTACTTCTATGGAAGTCACACATTTATGCTATATGGGTACATTCTTTCATCAGGTATGCTACCTACTCATTTCTAATAACATATATATTGTCTTGTGAATACAAGTCTTTTTGAAATCCATGTTTGTACTAGAAAAATATAAATGCATAAATTATTAATAATTATTTGAAATGAAATATTAATTATCTTTGAAAATACCTATTCTGTAATGCTTGTTTATTAATCGAATACGATCTCTCTCATAAATTGACATACATAATAACCATAATCTTTACCATTGGTTTGTTTTAGAAACTGAAGAAACATTGAGGAGAATATGTAATTTGTTTTTATATGTGTTTGGATAGTTAAATATTATTATATATACCTAGATACTTATCCAATCATATAACTTTTATTCCTTCTCGTGCTTAGCCCCTCGCCTCATTCAGTGCTTTTTATGATATCGATAAACCACCCTATCATAACAGAATCCATGATAAAAGATAAAATCCATTATATAACATGCTTTTTTATTCCAAAATATTGGATTTATTGTATTAAAAATTGACAAACTCCTTCATGTCTGTATGGTTTGTTTGATATCCATGCATTGAATATAGGAAATAAATACTTGAAGTATCCTAATTTACCGCAATGAGCATAGAATGTTGGATTAAAAAAAGGAATAAGTAATAAATGAAATGAAAATATATTTGATATTATTAAATTTTAGTGTTTTACCCCTTTATCATTGGTATTAAATAGAGTATTTCATCTGACATTTTTCATTCAAATGATTTGATCATACTTTTCACTATTTGAAACTTTTTTTTCATATATTTTCTTTTGTTATACAGAGGAGATGTGATGAATAACAAGTCCACATGTTTTTCATGGAAAAAATCCATTCAATTTTTTTTTCATATATATGAATTTTAAAAATATAAAATTTATTTATTCATAATTAACATAGTATGTCATCTTTTAGAAAATAAAATCTTGAAAACATACCTCATGTATAAATTTACAACTGAGGTTCCTAGCCAATCATAGTAGGGGATCTCAGTTCCTCTCTCAACACTAATGAATTGTTGATATTTCTCTCCGTACATGTTATATTCAAATTCAACTAAGTGGTTGTAACCATATTTAAAATTTGTATCCACATGAGCCTTGAATGATTATATATGTGGATATATAACGGGTTGGGTAATGGTGATTTCTATAGATCTTTTTGATATGTTAGTCAATCATTTATTTGGTTTTGATATGGTCTTTCCTTTTAGCCCCTTATTTTTATCCATCTGTAATAACATTCATTGGATCAAACCATTTTTCATTAATTGGTAAATGTTTAGCTTCAAATGTAAATTGTAAATGAATACCTCTTTGTCTAAAAGTTTTTTGCAAAATTATATGTCCATATGATGAATTTTCCAATTGATTTTTCAACTATAATAATATCATCCCCATGAATTGTAATAGTTATCTTAATGATCAACAAATGGGCTATGCTGATCATCACTTACACATGTCCTGTTAGAAGTGGTCTTGTCTATAGTGTGTCATTTTGAATATTGAACACTTTATCCCTCACCACAAGGTGATGGTTGGGTGTTTCTAGATATAAATTAAAGTCATTATCACCCTTTAAAATATTTTTACAAAAAGGTATCAGTGTGTTTGTAATTCACATTTCACAGAAACATTTATCAGAACATTGATTACCACTTGAAAGACATATCTTAGAGGGTAATTGGTAGCCTCATAGCTGGTGGGGGTGGGGAAATATCTTCATGTATTGGTTGGTCTTGAGTTTTTTTTCTTCCCTTTACCTCTCCCTCATTGATTTATAGATCATCTATCTCTACCAATGGAATTATCCTCCAATGGTAGATATTATTTCTCTTGTCAATTTTTTAATTCACATTAATCTTCATCTTGTTTTTTTTTCTCAACAAATTTTGGGGGTGTCAAGCCAAAACCTGCACCTCTGATGTTACAATACTATTCTTGCCCCTTCAGGGCCACTGATAGTATGTGTTCATCTAGTATAGGTGTTTCTGATTATTACGACTAATTCAGATAGAAAATATAGGAAAACAAGTGATCATTATTAAGTAACAGATATTTATTGAAAAATAAATTTTTATTATGTAATACTTACACATGTTTTCCACACTTTTAATGTGTTTTTATCTATTAGTATCCGATCTTTATTTACATGTTCTTCCTTCTTTGGAATATGGATTGGGATGAATGTGGCTTTGGATTTCACATCATAAAACTTTATATAAACATAGGAACATAATTTTGTGTTGTTTCATGTTATATTAAAGTATTACGGTCAATTTGAAATACATACCAATTTTTTTTCAAGTGAAACATACCCCATCCATCCTTTATGGTTGAGGTATAGTGGTTTTGTTTCTCCTTCATTATTTCCAAAACTCATTTTCTATTTCATAAATAAAAAATTGTCAATTAGTGTGATTAATACACAGATCATTAAACAACGTATTACTAGCCACATTGCACCTAAAAATACACATCTTCATGATGTCTAGTAAATGAATCCAATGCTTCTTGGGTTATCTTGTGTGCATAGATAACCGGTGGGTGTGGGTTTTTCCCTTTAGCATCTTTAAGACTATGTATTGTTAGAATTGTAGAAAATCATATGTGAATACTTCTAACAACCATCAATACATAGTTCTTGTTTGAATAATCTAAAATAAATTCACTCTCTAATAGATGATGAAGAGTAAGTCAATATTTCATAATTTTATTATTTAGTAAAATAAAGAAATGGTATGATAATGTTACCATAACCTCTTCACACGTCAGTGTCTTTAGCATGGAAATAACATGATTCCAGGAATGTAAATCAATAGACATGAATTGCTGAGTGTTGATTCCAATATAATTGCTAAAGGTGGCCTTGTTGGGGTTAACATGCTATCCCCAAACATTTCATCCCACCTCGAATTTGATTCCTTTGACTTTCACCTTAATGATTTTTACTGGTACCATCAAACTGTGGTGATTGCATACAATTTCACTGGAATAAACATCATCAATATGTTCCTCTTGAGTTGTTTCATCAACATGTGTAGATGGTCATTGAACCTCTACAATGGGAGCAGCCTCATCCTGAGAAACCTATATTTCCTCAAGAATGGGAGCACCAACACCTGTAGAAGGTCATTCCTCTACAATGAAAGTAGCATTGGGTAGAGGGACATTCTATTCCTTAGGATTGGGAGCACCATAAAATGAAGAAGGTCATTCCTTTGCATGACAATCATCAGTATGTTGGGAGACATATTCTTCCTCGTGATTGGGAGAACTAGCACATGCAAAAGTCATTATCTATAGAAGTGGTTAAACATATAATTAATATACATAAATGTAGTTGAAGATAGGTTATAACATGAGGTAAAATGATATATATTTAAAAAATGAAACATGATTATTCAACCATCTTTTCCTTTTTTAAAGGATAAAGGTATTTGACCCCATTATCGATGATCCAAATGCCTTCATTATTGTCTCCTCTGACATACAAAATTCTATTTACATTGGGACCACTGCAAAATGTTTGTGATTTACCAATGAAAGTGTCATCCTTAGTAGAGTTTTCATCATAACTATTAGTGGATTTGGTCAATAACAGACCAATTGACCACTTTTGGTTTGTGGGATCTGCCACATAAAATACATGTACTGCCTATGATTCAATTATAAACAGTTCTTATTTATACCATTCCTTACTGAATTCAACTTTCACAAATCCCAATTCATATATTTTAATGGGATTACTAATATCAAAAAAAATCACTGAAAAATTGGCACTGGGAATGTTGTATAATCCAAATCTCATATTTGTTGGATGATGCCAAAGTTTGAAATATTCGCGTAAATTGGATTTTGTTCCTTAGTAATATAAACATGAATCGCTTCAGCCATGAGTGTAACTCCACTATTTTTTAAAGTAATTTCTTTATTATGGTCATTCGTTTAGAACGTATAACAGTTAATTACCTAACCCTTGTAAGATAATATATACACACTTGGTCCCTTGACTAGATATCAAATTCATTATAGAATTGAATTCGTACTTTCATCTAGCTCCTTAAAAATATGGTCCCGTAACCATCCTATAAACTATTGATTATGTGTATTTTATATCCATCTTTCAAGTAATGATGGATTAAAATGTCTAATAGTTTTTGTGGGTTTCAACATATGGGGAAACCTTAAAATTATTGAGCAAAATGTAAAGGTGGGAGTAATCTCAATATACAATGTTGATTGTGACAACATATCTTCTAGAAATTCCTTCACCCACAAGCTGCCTACTGTGATGAGATTTTGGTAGACCAATTATTTCAACACCTGATAGTTATTCGGCATAGAATTAAATGGCTTCCTCAAAAATATATCGCTCCACAATACAACCCTCTGGCGGACATTTATTTTTACAAAAGCATTCAAAATATTCTCATATCATTCAATTGGGTACATCCATTTATATTGTATAGGAACACATAGTAGAATCTCTATCACCTTGTGAACTATAAAATAAGCCATCATAAAAAAATGTTCGTAGGAAGAACATTTCCAATTCACAAAATACGGCATATTTTTTTTCATAGTTGGTAATATCGCCAGGTCTATAACCTTGCTTCATACAGATTTTAAGAATAAACATAGTCTAGTTATTTTATAATGGGAATTTGTGGAAACAATGTAACGTAATGCTAGAGGCATTATATCTGGTATAAAAAAATGTCATTCATATGATTTCAGACCCTTTGACTTTAAATCTATCATTGACATGATGTTATTAATATTAAATGAATAACCATATAGACCATTTACATAATTCAAGAAGTTAAAAAACTAATATCTCTCATGTCTGGAAAGAGTGTAACCAACTGGAGGGAGAAAAGTTCATTTTTCACCTTTCACTGGCGCCAACTCTTCTCGTATTCCCATGACAATGATTTTCAACCTAGACTTAATTCCATTCTTTTTTTCTAGGTGCATTTAGCATCCTGCTGATCACACTATCACATACCTTTATTTCAACATGAATAACAACAATAAAATATCTGATGGACATAATATTCCAGTATGGTAATTAAAAAAACTATTCCCTTTTTCCAATTGGTTTTTGTAAGGTTTTTGGAAAATTGATTACCAAAAGTAGTGTTTACATCTTTAATTTTTCAAATAGTTGACCACCCATTTGTGAAGATGGAGATGTATGTTCTTATGAATTTCCAGTGAATGATTTCATCCAATATTGGAAATTATGTCGTCTAGGTAGACATATGTGATGTCATAGAAACACAGTTTTCTATGAATGTTTCAACCTAATTGACATTGTTCCTTTTTAGTCGATGTAAATACATTGAGTTTGTTTAATGTTATATCCTATAAAATTTACATAATCGGGAAATTCATCTATAATTCCATTAAACATGACACTCAACATGAAATCTTCATTTTTGTAATCATCATGCAATGTAACACCTGAATCTCAAAATAATTTCAAATTATCAGTCAATGGAGCCAAATAAATATCAATATCACTACCCTGTTGTTTTGGTCTTAATATAAACATAGCTAATATGATGTATTTATTTCATGCATAAAAACAACAGAATGTTATAATTTACCTACATAACTGGCCATGTATACTGTGTGATTCTTTGAAAACCAAAATGATTCACTCCATCTATAGACAATTCAATATGAAGGTTTTTCAACTTGTTTTTAATTTAGTAAATTCATGATCAATTCTCTTTCAATAAAGAGAGCCTTTCGAGTGATGTAGTTTCCAATATTTATTTCCTATTTCTACATACCACGACAATTGCATTGCAATCTCCTCACTTCCATATAGGTTCATAAACCTTAAAATTATTGGAAAGTACCATAAAACATTCATAGGATCAGATTCCTCTTTCTTGTATCGAGAAGCACCACACTTTGGGAATTATATGATGGATTTATGGTCTTTTTGAAATAGAATACAGTCATTCGGGTAGACTTTTATTCTTTCAAATATCATACCCATTGAGTATAGTATTTGTTTGGTAGCATATGTTTGACTTAAGAGCTCATTATCATTTCGGTTCATGTCATTCAAGAGTGAAATTAATTTTTTTCAATACTATAATCACTCCATCCAATACCTTATTTTAAAATATATAGCTTTAGTATGGCTGAAAATGATGTATATGTAGTGAAACCACCATACAATGGTGTCTTTTCACAACTCTTAAACTTCTCAAACAATTTTAGGCAATAATGAAGTTAATCGTCAACTATCCTTGTCATTTCCTCAATACGATCTTAATCATCATTCATATCTATAATCACATCCTTGATCCAACCATCTTCATTTACCATACTTAAAATCATATCAGATGATCTATAAAATGCAGTGTTATTCTAGCCACTAGCAACATCCACTTTTTCTCTATGTTTATTCAAAAATTTCAAAGTTGATCTTTTCCATGATAGATCGATTATTCTCCCATCTCTTCTAGACTAAATTTTTGTGAATAACAACTTTCTAAACATGGAAAATGGATTTGAGAAGTGTCATATGTATGATCTTTTGCAAAATTGATGAACTATTTCACTCCATATTTATACTCTATTTTCAGATGAATAGAATCCATCCATTCTTTATTCATATCCATCCTAATTGATTTAGTGATATTAATATTCAACAAAATAAATTCACAAAACATTGTTATAAAAATTAAAAATGGCTAAAAAAAGTTATGGACATTAATTATACTATAATTTTTTTTAAAATCATAGCTGGATTCCCCTTAAAAAACAACCATTTACACAAAAAAAATTTAAAATAACATGATTTTTTAAATGAAACCAATCAGTACCAAACAATATTTCTCAAAACCCCTATTCCTTTTTTTAAACTCATTTAAAAGATATTTAAAACAAAAAAGTGTATGTTTAACACATTTAATTTTTTAAGAAAAAATTCAAAACAATCGAATCATTTTGATAGAGCCACCCTAGGTTTTTTCACAGAGACTTAAATCCCCAGAGAGGCAGTTTATAGAGGATACATGAATAAAAGATAACCGTCATTTTATAAAAAAATAAATCTATAAGATGTTTATCATGTCTCTCATGGATAAATAGTATAAATCCTCTAGTTTATTCATGAAATACTACTGAGGAGTTAATAAGTGATAGATAAAGACATAAGTGTCACTTGGCCTTGATACTATTGAAGACAAAGTGAAATATCTTTTTATAGGGTATTATAATAACCCCTCATCGAAGGCACCAATATTTCCAAATCATTTAAAGGATTTGGGAAGTTTCCATTATGTGTAATTAATTGTTCGGACCCATAAGAAACCACATTAATATCATGGACTAGAACTGTTCAAATCATGAATCCTAATACATCATTATATATCTCAAACTCATTACCTAGTTCATTTACGGTTAATATTGGTGTTTTCATCAATATCCCTTTTAGATATTAGAAGGATATCTCATGAACATCTAAGAAAATGAACCATACCAAATTCCTGGTTAAGGAATTCTTAGAACTTCCATACATGAAGAATCCTGGTTAACCCACTGGTAATAAAATTGAACCCCTAACAATATAACCATAATAAAATTACCATTTCATGTTCCAAATATTATTGTTCAATGCCTTTTATTCTCAACTAGTATGCAAAAAAGACAACTACCACATGTTTCTATAATAAGTTTTCACTACTATAACACTTTATTAGTGTCATTAGTCAGCTTTTCTATAGTGGTTAGTAGTGCTACTGTACCTCTAAAATTTGGGTTCGGGGCCTTAAGCCCCCAAAACTCTGAGTAAGGGTGTGCTATCCCCAATAACCCTAAGCGACCTCACCACGGAGGTCGAACCATTAGTGTAGTGGCCTGGTATATAGTTTGGGATGTAAGTATACATCCAAACATCATCCTAAAAAGATCTATCTCTACCAATCCAAATATTATGGGTCGATTTTAAGATGTTATAGAATTATATGTTGGAGTTAAGATTTTTGAAAATTAATATGGAAGGCACCTCATGAAGAAATATTTTAAAAGTGATGGAAGTCATTGTGATGCATGAGGGTACTCAGGATGATACATAAGAGTTACTCCAAGAGTCTGAGGAATATAGAAGAGTACCAATGAAATTGCACTAGATATGTAAGGGTAGCTTAGACCTTAAAGACCAAAGATTGAAAATTCCCTAAGTCACATTATCAAACATCAATGTATTTTTAAACACATATATGGTATCACCATTTTCAAATGGATTTATAAATGTAATCTATGGATAGAATGAAATTTGACAATGTATGTCTGCCACTACGATATGTAAGAGTTGTTTTTTTGATACATAAGGGTCATCACAACTCATTAAAATCAACACATAAGGGAACTCAGAAATAAATTTGTAAGGGTACTTAGAAGGCAATGTGTAATGGAACTCAAAAATATAGGGATATTTAAAAAAGGACGAAGATTCATGCGGCAAAGGAGGAGAGCTTCACAATGGTTGGAAGGATGAGGGCTCGCATGGAGGCAGATCAGGGCCTCACACTGGTAGTAGAGGATGGATTTTTTGTGGCGGAGTAGGAGGAGCAGTTTGCGAAAGTGGTTATGGAGGAGGAGGAGTGTAACGACCCAAAATTTTGAATAAATCTTGTTTCCTAATTTTGTGTCTTATTTTATTTTTTTATACTCAACAAAACTGTTTCATTTGATAACATGAGTATAATTAAAATGAGACTGTTGTGTTTTGACTGGTATATGACCATTGGTCAATATGACCGCTGGAAACTAAACGTTTCGATTATTGTCTCTAAATACAAGTGATCTTGGTTAGTTAATATAGAAAGAAGATTCGATGGCTTCACCTAATAGTCTTGGACCGATCGAAGCCCATCTAACAGAACTTGGGAAGGAGGTAGCACCACTGGGCTTTTCTCTGGACCAATCCCAAGCCGAACTTCATCGTGTGAAGCTAGAACAGAATCAACTTCGTGAGAAGTTAAAACTAATAGAAATTATTACTCGTGCGATGTTGGTCGAGCCTCCCTCGGATTCTCTCACCTTAGCACACCTTACACTTAGGTCCTATGCTGGTGTGATAAGGGGCTATGTAAGGAGATCGTAACTGCCTTGTGTAATCCTTTTTTTTAAATAAAAAATTTAATAATGAAGTTTATGAATTTTCAAATGTCCGGATAAATATAGTATGCATATTTTTTGTGAATTTTAGAGAAAGAATATTTTAAAAAAAAATTATGTAAACCTTAAATAATTAAAAATGTGTAATGATTTTCAAAAAATCGTCTTCTACAATTATGTTCAGTACGAAATTTAGAGTCTAATAAGATCAACTTAATTTTTGATGAATAGTAAATTATGAATAGTGATTTTATGCTTTGGATTAGTAATGTGACCAAATGGATTAGTAATCTCACTTAAATAAAGTATTAATATAATCTAGTCACCTTCACTAAGTAATGTGATTCAATAAAATGGTTAAATAACGGTTTCATAAATTATTAGTCAAGTATTAGTTTTTTAGGGTGAATAGTGTTTTTCAATTAAAAATTAAATTAAAAATATTTAGAAAATTATTTTATAAAATGGATTTCTTTTTTGAACTCAGAGCATCGATATTATGTTAAGGTAATTTTTGGGGATTTTTCTGAAAAAAATGAATTTTTGGTGAATAGTGTATTTATTTAAAAATTAAATTAAAAATATTTAGAAATTTTTTTTTATAAAATAGAGTTCATTTTTGAAATCATAGCATCGATATTTGGTTAAGGTGGAATTTTGGGATTTTTCTGAGAAAGTTGAATTTTCAATGAATAGTGAAAATACAGTTTTTAAGTTACGGGTGTTTAATGACATCATTAAATGATGTATTAAGTCTGTAATCAATATGGTCGACTTATGAATAGTAAGATAAGGCATTATGTGTCCCAATTTTCCAATACCATGGGAAAATACAATGGGAAAGCCCATGTTTTTTCCAAAACCACCAATGAGGTGTCCCTTGGCCATTAATGCCTTGTCCCCTCACTTTCCCTATCAATACCAAGCCATCCTCTCATCCAGTCGACTCCCAACTCCCCCCCAATGAAGATATGGTTTCATTACCTCCCAAGGAGTCCTCCCAAGGTGCCCCCAATCCCTCAATGTCCTAACCTTTGAGTTTTAAGAGTTACGTTTTAAGGTAAGGGATCCTACCTCTCTCTTTCTTTTCAAGTAATCTCTTTTATGTCATTTCTTTTATGCTCCATGCTCTTATGTTAAAGGATGTTCTTTTATATTCCATTTAATTCCATTTTCATGTTCATATGATGAGAGACCCCCTCTTACTCTCAACAATTCATTTTAAGAAACTTTAAGTGGCGCCGTTAGGCTGCCGAATTTTTAAGGGATTTGTTCACCTTTCTCATTTTTTCAAAGTTCTACTTTCATGTCAAGTCTTTGAAGTTCCATTTTATTATGTTGGGGTATTATCTATATATCTATAATACTTATCTTTTATGTTCATATGATGAGAGAACCTATTTTATCTCGTCAATTCAGTATTTTTATGTTTTAAGTGGCGCCGTTAGGCTGTCGAATTTTTAAGGGGTTCTTTCACCCTTCTCGTTTTCAAGATCTATTTTCATGTCAAGTCTTTCAAGTTCCTTTTTATTATGTTGGGGTATGATATCTATATCTATGATACTGATATTTTATTTTTATATGATTATAGACCCTATTTGATCTCATCAATTCATTTTTTTGATGTTTAAGTGACGCCGTTAGGCTGCCAAATTTTTAAGGGATTCATTCACCCTTCTCATTTCCAAGTTCAATTTTCTGGTCAAGTCTTTCATGTTCATTATTATTATGTTGGGGTATGATCTCTATATCTATCATACTGATCTTTTTGGTTCATATGATGAGTGACCCTATTTGACCTCATCAATTCATTTTTTTGATGTTTTAAGTGACGCCGTTAGGCTGCCGAATTTTCATAAGAGAAATCTTATTTTTGTCTTCCTTCCATGTTTTTCAATTCATATGGTATGTATTTTAAATTTCATTAACATGTTATTATATACATTATATTCTGTCCCTCTAATTTGTTATGAATCATTTATGAGTGTGTGACTCATGGCCCCTCTCTTTTCAATGTTCTCTAAAACCCTGTAACATAGCCGTTATGCTGCAGAATTTTCGTCTCAAAATGTCTCTCTCTTTTTCTCAAATTCTTTTAATTTATTAAGTGAATACTCAAAGCACTTTTTCTACAGGGGTATTCACATATATATCAAAATTTTCTATTTTAATTCTGGTATTTACATACACGAAACCCGCTTTCCTTTTTCGTGGGTTTAAAGTGACATAAAGATCATGTCTTTAAAGCAGTTTTTAAAACGTTATGATTATGAAAGAAAACCCATTTATTTTATACTATATGGGTTGTTTATGAAATGTTTGATGATGATATATGTGGCTCATATGATAATAAATACAAATTTAAGGGTTCACCCTGATAACACTCCAATGGATTGGGTAAAGACTTAATCTCTAGAGATGACCATTTTTAACGACGCCTTGGTGAATAACCATGGTAATTTTTAATTACACCTTGGAGATGGACCGTGGTGAAACAGAAATGATTGTCAATATTAAATGTTGTATCCACATCTTCATGTTATGAAATATGTTATTTTTATTATGATATACCGCATTATTTCTTTCTCTTTCTTTAAAGTCCTTTTTCATGACATTGTTGATGTATCTCAAGTTCACATGTTAAATGCTTCCCCTTGTTTCCCGTAATAGGCATTATGCTCACCCTTTCTTTTGATGTATGTCCCCAAGTTATGAGATGAAATAATGAACCTAGGATGAACATAAGGAGAAGCCTTTCAAGTGTTTAAGAAGAATTTTTTATGTTTTCAGGTTTTAAGTTCATGGTTTCCAAGACACTAAACCGTAAAGATACTCGGTTTTGTAAAATGTAATTAAAGTTTAAGTGATAAAAAGGCGGGATGCTATAGTTGGTATCAAATGATGGTTTAGTTATTTGTGGAAATTAGGATATGAAAACTTTAGTAATAACCCTATAGAAAAGTTTAAATATAGAAAATCTTCCTGGTATTTTGGTGAGTATCGAGTAAGGGGTTGCCAAGAAAATACATCCTTGTCTGGATACGACCAGGTAGAGGTGGCTCTGGTACAGATGTACATATGGGGTAAAACCCGAAAACACCACTTTGAGCTTGACTAGAACGGTAACTGGTACATGACAACGGGCCTTTCTGAACTCTTGGTTATGACACTCCCGGGGGATATGCTTTGGAAAATTCATAATCTTAGTATGAACCATTTTTAATGGAACAAAGATAAAATAAAATAATGATTAATAGAAGAATATATGATCATGGATAACCTAGATTGGGACCTAGGGGATCACAAGTTAGGGTATAATTTTCTTCTACATGTTTATCCTTCTATGCTTTAAGTTTCCTTTTCATGAGTATTGGCTAAGTATTTACGCCCCCTAATTATATGTTCTTTTCTTAGTTAATGGCAGGAAATAGAAGAGAATGTCCCAACAACAAATGTGATAAAAATGTGACGATTGCCCTATTAATGTAACAGAGATGAAAAATATATAGTTGATCATATTTTGATTATGCTAAACCAGTTATCAAAAATCACAATTAATAATTGGTACCTAGTTGAATGCCCAAATTCATCAAGGAAGAAGAAGACAAAGTATCATGTATGTTCATCTGATAAAGTTGATAAGGGAAAGACGACCCAATTTTTTTTTGAAAAAAGTGTGGGAAGAAGCACCAATGAGAATGTCACAAAGGAACCAGGAGATGTTTTAAGTGTGGGAAGATAGGGAATAAAGTATCCAATTGCTTTAAAAAAATGGATAATGTGAAGAATGGAGATAAGGTTCGATCTAATGTACCTTATACATTTAGATGTCATAAATGTGGAGAAGTTAGACATTATCCAAGGCAATGCTCTCTTGGAATGGATGAGAAGAATGATGAGAATAAACAATATTATAGGACAAGGGAACAATGCCAGTCCTATTATGAGATGGATCATGATGACTGAAGTACATGTAACTTCTTCGCAATAATTGTCTATGTCATGTTGTATTTTAGTTCGTGCTCTATGAGCATATCTTTTGTGTTTTCTAAGATCATCGAGTCACTACCTAAGATGATTTTATATCATTAATGAAAACATCTATTGTTATGTACCACATGTTGATGTAGTGAAGCTGTTCTTCTTAAAAAAAGGGTGATTAGGGGATTAAAAGATGATTATTATTTTAGAAGACGTTCACTATTTTGGGTACCCTATTTGATCGAGGTAAATAGATTACTAAGGTATTTTATTTGAGGAGTAAAGGTTGACTTATATTGTGAAGAATCGATGAATTTAAGGAGGACTTATAGTAATTTAGGCTACATATGGAAATGATTAACCTATCTTTGGGAAAATGTGATTAGGTTAGTTACTTTTGTTATAAGATGATAAGAGTGGTTGATGTTGTTTGAAGATGAACGATAAATTCTATCTTGGAAGACTATGTTATGAGGTCGTTCTTATAATTGGGTTTCAATCTTAGTTTGGTTTATTTTGAAGAATTTTAAGGACAGTTATTTAAGGAATGGTCTATGATGAACTTTGGGTAGTACCATGGAACTTTGAATATTTAAAATTAGTTTCCATTTCTATGGGATTATTTCTTTTTGAAGATTTGTTTTATCTTACCCTTTCTGTTTTTGGGATAATGCTTAAAGATAGAAGAAATTGATAGTTAATATTTTGTGGATTATGTGACTCTCAAGAAGATGATTCTTGGGTTTTGATGAGACCAAGTGTTTTTGAATGCTCATCGTTTGGAGAAAAGATTAGTTTTGGTAGAAACTTATTAAAGGATGAAACTCTAATTGAAGGTAGGTATATTTCCTTATGTTTTTGTTCTATGTAGTAAATAAATTCCTCAAAATTTTGAAAAGGAGCGTAAAACAAAAACATTGTTGGTTTAAGTTTCCTACTAGGTAATCAAAGACCGTTTACACACATCATAAGTTTGTGATTTTCTCGTGGTTAACTTTCTCATAATCATGTTTTCTATCACTCTCCCTCAGAACTTGACCCTTTGTTTTATCCTCCATGTCCATGTTATCCTACATGGAATCCTAGTGTGGATTAACTTGGGTGACCTTTGTACTTCCCTTTCTTTCTTTTAAAGTAATAGTTTTACTGACTCCTTTTTCGATGTGGTACTTTCAATGAAATTTCAAAACCCAATTTTAAAAATTGTGAGGACGCAATTTCCTAATGGGGGAAGATTTTAACGACCTGAAATTTTGAATAATTCTTGTTTACTAATTTTGTGTGTTATTTTATTTTTTTATACTCAGCAAAATTGTTTCATTTGATAACATGAGTATAATTAAAATGAGACCGTTGGGTTTTGACTGGTATATGACCATTGGTCAATATGACCGCTAGAAACTAAACGTTTCGATTATTGTCTCTAAATAAAAGTGATCTTGGTTAATTAGTATAGAAAGAAGATTCGATGGCCTCACCCAGTAGTCTTGGACCAATCGAAGCCCATCTAACAGAACATGGGAAGGAGGTAGCACCACTGGGCTTTGCTCTGGACCAATCCCAAGCCAAACTTCATCGTGTGAAGCTAGAACAGAATCACCTTCGTGAGAAGTTCAAACTGATAGAAATTACTACTCATGCAATGTTGGCCGAGCCACCCTCGGATTCTCTCACGTTAGCACACCTTACACTTTGGTCCTATGCTAGTGTGACAAGGGGCTATGTAAGGAGACTATAACTACCTTGTGTAATCCATTGTTTTAAATAAAAATTTTGATGATGAAGTTTATGAATTTTCAAATGTCCGGATAAATATAGTATACATATTTTTTGGTGAATTTTAGAGAAAGGATATTTTAAAAAATGTTTATGTAAATCTTAAATAATTAAAAATGTGTAATGATTTTAAAAAAATGGTCTTCTACAATTATGTTCAGTACGAAATTTAGAGTCTAATAAGATCAACTTAATTTTTGATGAATAGCAAATTATGAATAGTGCTTTTATGCTTAGGATTAGTAATGTGACCAAATGGATTAGTAATCTCACTTAAATAAAGTATTAATATAATCTAGGCACCTTGATTAAGCAATGTGATTCAATAAAATTGTTAAATAATGGTTTCATAAATTATTAGTCAATTATTAGCTTTTTCAGGTGAATGGTGTTTTTTAATTAAAAATTAAATTAAAAATATTTAGAAAATTATTTTTATAAAATGTAATTCATTTTTGAAATTAGAGCATCGATATTATGTTAAGGTAATTTTTGGGGATTTTTCTGAATAAAATGAATTTTCAGTGAATAGTGTATTTATTTAAAAATTAAATTAAAATTATTTATAAAATTATTTTTATAAAATGGAGTTTATTTTTGATATCAGAGCATCGATATTTGGTTAAGGTAAAATTTTGGGATTTTTCTGAGAAAGTTGAATTTTCGATGAATAGTGAAAATACAGTTTTTATGTTATGGGTGTTTAATGACATCATTAAATGATGTATTAATCATTTAATCAATATGGTAAACTTGTGAATAGTAATATAAGGTATGAGGTTTCCCAAGTGGCCATTACCATGGGCAAATACCATGGGAAATCCCATGGTTTTTCCAAAACCACCAATGAGGTGTCCTTTGGCCATTAATGCCTTGTCCCCTCACATTCCCTATAAATACCAAGCCATCCTCTCATCCATTAAACTCTCAACTCTCCCCCAATGAAGCTATGGTATCATTACCTTCCAGGGAGTCCTCCCAAGGGGCCCCCAAGCCCTCAAGGTCCCAACCTTTGAGTTTTAAGAGTTACGTTTTAAGGTAAGGGATCCTACCTCTCTCTTTCTTTTCAAGTAATCTCTTTTAT
Organism: Viscum album; assembly: GCA_963277665.1. Classification (NCBI taxonomy): domain Eukaryota; kingdom Viridiplantae; phylum Streptophyta; class Magnoliopsida; order Santalales; family Viscaceae; genus Viscum; species Viscum album. Next base: position 936,569,743 of record OY728161.1, read on the forward strand.
GTCGTTTCTTTTATGATTTATTCTCTTATGTTGGAGGATTTTCTTTTATATTCCTATTACTTCCCTTATCATGTTCATATGATGAGAGACCCCCTCATACTCCCAACAATTCATTTTAATAAAGTTTAAGTGGCGCCGTTAGGCTGCCGAATTTTTAAGGGATTTGTTCACCTTTTCTCATTTTTTCAAAGTTCTACATTCATGTCAAATCTTTCAAGTTCCTTTTTATTATGTTGGGGTATGATCTCTATATCTATCATACTGATATTTTATTTTCATATGATGAGAGACCCTATTTTATCTCGTCAATTCATAATTTTTGTGTTTTAAGTGGCACCGTTAGGCTGCCGAATTTTTAAGGGGTTCATTCACCCTTCTCGTTTTCAAGATCTATTTTCATGTCAAGTATTTCAAGTTTCTTTTTATTATATTGGGGTATGAAATCTATATCTATGATAATTATCTTTTAAGTTCATATGATGAGAGACCCTATTTGATCTCGTAAATTCATTTTTTTTAAGTTTAAGTGACGTCGTTACGCTGTCGAATTTTTAAGGGATTCGTTCACCCTTCACATTTTCATGTTCTATTTTCTAGTCAAGTCTTTCATGTTCCTTTTTATTATGTTGGGGTATTATATCTATATCTATCATACTTATATTTTATGTTCATATGATTAGAGACCCTATTTGACCTCATCAATTCATTTTTTTGAAGTTTAAGTGACGCCGTTAGGCTGTCGAATTTTCATAAGAGAAATCTTATTTTTGTCTTCCTTCCATGTTTTTCAATTCATATGGTATGTCTTTCAAATTTCATTACCATGTTATTATATCCATTATATTTTATCCCTATACTGTGTTATGAATCATTTATTAGTGGTTTACTCATGTCCCCTCTCTTTTCAATGTTCTCTAAAACCCTGTAACATAGCTGTTATGCTGCAGAATTTTCGTCTCAAAATGTCTCTCTCTTTTTCTAAAATTCTTTTAATTTATTAAGTGAATAATGAAAGATATTTTTCTAAAGTGGTACTAACATATATATCAAAATGTTCTATTTTAATTCTGGTATTTACATACATGAAACCCGCTTTCCTTTTTCATGGGTTTAAAGTGACATAAAGATCATGTCTTTAAAGCAGTTTTTAAAACATTATGATTATGAAAGGAAACCCATTTATTTTATGCTATATGGGTTGTTTATGAAATGTTTGATGATGATATATGTGACTCATATGATAATAAATACAAATTTAAGGGTGCGCCTTGATAGTGCTCCAATGCATTGGGTAAAGGCTTAATCTCTAGAGATGACCATTTTTAACGACGCTTTGGTGAATAACCTTGGTAATTTTTAATGACACCTTGGGGATGGACCTTGGTGAAACGGAAATGATTGTCAATATTAAATGTTTTAGACACATCTTGAAGTTATTAAATATGTTATTTTTATTATGATATGTCTCATTATTTATTTCTCATGCCTTAAAGTTCTTTTTCATGACATTGTTGATGTATCTCAAGTTCACTTGTTAAATGTTTCCCCTTGTTTCCCTTACTGGGCCTTTTGCTCACCCTTTCTTTTGATGTATGTCCCCAGGTTATGAGATGCAGTAATGAACCTAGGATGAACATAAGGAGAATCCTTTCAAGTGTTTAAGAAAAATGTTTTATGTTTTCATGTTTTAAGATCCTGGTTTCCGAGACACTAAACCTTAAAGATCCTCGGTTTTGTAAAATGTAATGAAAGTTTATGTGATAAAAAGGTTGGATGCTATAAGGAGGATTCATGGTGGCAGGATAGGAGGAGGAGGAAAAGTCGGTGGTTGGGTAAGGCTTCCATGGGATCTTGAGGCTTGCAAGAGATTAAGGAAACTATTAGGGTTCATTTATAAAATCGGGCGAAGCATTTGTTAGTGCTAGCTAAAAGCCATTGTTAATGGTATGTTTTATCAGTACTAAACTAGAAAGCACTGATAATGATAGGAATTTATCAGTGTTAAAAAAGAACTAATAAAAGGTGTCTTTATCAGTGGTAAAAAAAATGCGCTAATAGAGACTCTTTTTAGCAGCGCTTTTTTAGCACTAATAAAGGCATATGTTTATCAGTGCTAAAAAAGCGTTGATAAAACTATAATGATAATAAAGTATTAATATTTTTATATATATTTTTAAAATTGTATATATATATATAATATATATATATAGATAATAATAACTATACATAAATAAATAATTATTTATATTTATATATTTAACAAATATTTATTTATTTATAATTATAGATTTTTAATAAATGAAATTATTTTATTTAGAAATATATATAATTAATATATTTAATGTAACTTAATAATTATTTAAATATATCTATATATATTTAGAATTATATTTGTATATATCTATTATAACTTTATAATTATTTAATAAGTATAAATTTATATATATTTATTATATATTCATTATAAGTATATATTTATTACATATATATCTTAATTATAGTCATAAATATCAAAAAATTTATATATATATTTAAATACTTATGAAATTAAAACAAATATATAAATTATATATAGTCATAAATATAAATATATATATATATATAATTTTTAAAATTAAAACAAATATATTAAATATTTTTTTTATAATTTCATAATTAATTGAATAATTATATATTTATATTTAAATAATTAAGAAATTATAATAAATATAATTATAAGAAATATATTTATTATATTTATAATTATAATTATAAATTAAGATATATCTATTTATATTCAAAAATATATATATATTATTAATTATATATATAAATACTTATGAAACTAAAATAAATATTTTATATAATTTAATAATTCTAAAATTATAAAAATTATATATATTTAATATATTTATTTAATTTTAAAATGTATTTAAATATATATATATATGAGTATAAATAGGTATATATTTATTTACAATAATAATTATTAATATAATAAATATATTAACTATAAATATATTAACTATAAATATATTTTTTATAATTTCAAAATTACTTAAATATAAATATATATTTATTGACGTAATCATGAAATTATAAAAATTATATATTATTAATATTTTTTTTAATTTCATAAGAATTTAAATAAATAAATATATATATATATATATATGACTATGTATAATTAATATATTTATTTTTAATTTACTAAGTATTTAAATATACACACACACATATATATATATATATATTGATGACTAATAATATATAAATATATATATGTATAATTATAATTATAAATATTAAAAATATATTTATTATAATTTTATAACTATTTATAAATATATATATTATATATAATTATAATTATATATATGTGTATATTTGTATAAATATTTATATATACTTATAAATATATTTTTATAATTACATAAATTTATAAAATTAAAATTATTATAATGTAGTTGGGGGTTTGACCGCATGGTAAAGGCTCCCCATAATCCTGCATCAGACCCGAGTTCAAATCTGAGTGTGGTGAAATTCTGATGGCAGACGGTGACGCAGGTATGACACAGGTAAGATGCACGCAGACAGTGACACGTGCATGATGTAGGCATGACGATTGAGTGTGCCTTCAGGCAAGTTTTCGGGCATTTGGTCCATGTAATGGGCTTAATGTCCAGTGGGCCTTTGGGCAATATACTGAATAAAATAATGCTTTATGGGTGGGCTATCCTTTGGGGAGGGGCTTTGACCTGTCTTTTCGGCTTCTGTGTGTGGTGTGTGTTTAATGTAATTATCCCCCCAATCACCTAATATATATAATTATTATAAATATATTTATAATAATTTTTTAATTATATTTATATTTATATTTATAAATATAATCATATATATATATTGATAAATATTTGTATATGGTTATAAATATATTTATATGTATATATATGTATATTAATATATATATATATATTTGAAATTATAATAAATTTATTTATTTTAATTTTATAAAAAGTGTATGTATAATATTAAATATAATAAATATATTTATTATTTAAAAAAATTTCAATAAATTTTTGTTTATTTAAATTTATAATTATAAATAAGTAAATATATTTGTATTCATAATTATAATTATAAATAAATATATTTAAAATTTATTTATATATAATTAAAAATATAATAACTATATTTATCATTTTAAAAATTATTGTAATTTTATAGTTATTTAAATAAATATAAATATAGTTATAGTTATATATAATTATAACAATAAATATATTTTAAAAATTAATTATATATAACTAAATATTTATTATTTTTAATATAATAAATATATTTATTATTTAATTATATTTATAGTGATTTTAAGTATTTATGAGAACATGATATATAACTTCATGGAAACATAAATATATCATATACATCGATTAATGTTTAGATCCCATAAAAATCGTGTAAACGTATATATGGAGAACATTTATAGTAATGTGGGTTTAATATATAAATGAACATTCATGATTAATACATAACATATGAACGTCAATTATATTCACGCATCAATTTACCAAATTTATTAGAAACAGTCATTTATATATATATATATATATATATTTATACATTTATAATCATATTTAAATATAAATATACATATTGAAAAAGTATTTATATATAATTATAAATATAAGTATATATATAAATTATTAATATAAAATTATAAATATATAAATATATAAATAATAATACATATAATACATATAATAAATATAATAAATATATTTATTATTTAATGAAATTTATTATATATATTTGAATTATTTAAAAATGTATATTAATTATAAACATGTGTTTTTTATTCATTATATAGTAATAAACATTCTTTTTGAATATAAATATAATAATTTTATATAAATCAATAATATTTTTTATTAAATACATTTATGAGCCCCAAAAATAGTGCTCATAAAGGAATGTTTTATCAGTGCTTTTCGCTAGCACTAATAAAGGCCCACTTTTATTAGCTATTTCTGCTTAGCGATGATAAAAGTTTGTGCATCACTTTCCTAGATCTATGGTAGTGATCTACTTTATGTGGTGCATGTAGCGTAGTTTCTATCAGTTTGATATGTTAATTATTACTTTCATTGTGGAATGTTTTTTGAATGAATATAGATTTGTGAACCTGGAACATGAGAATGAATGAATATTTATTTATTTTATTTATGTTTCATTTTCTAAAAATAAAATAGTTTAGTATCCAAAATTATATTTGAAAACGTATTCTAAAAAATATTTGAATGTCGGTATATATGTATGTATAAATGGGATTGCCTACTGTGGAGGTTGCAAAGGATATTTCCAATCCTATTTATCAGAACATAAAAAGTATCGCTAATACTCTTAGTGATAACTTTTCATCATTCAATCAAATTTTTGATTAATTGAAACCACATTAAGAATTAAAAGAAACTTGTTCATACAAAATATAAAATAAAAATTGACATATTTTATATAAAAATCGAAAAAAGGTATTAATAATAAAAAATTCACCACAAATATAATATATTTGTGCGACATGGAACATAAAAATTTATAAAATTAATCATACATGTGGGATGACAAGACACATAATTATTCAAATGCATTTTTGGTCAAAATGTGGTTGATGAATGACTACTACTTCATAATAATTAGTTTTTCAATCACTTATCACACCCCATTGAATCCACTCCAACTCCTGACCAACATCAATAAAGGTATTTCAAAAAATTGGAAAAAAATATTTCTTTTTTACTCATTCACTGGTCATGTCCCATGAATATGATGTTTCATCCACCTTATGATTCATACATGTTAATACCAACGTCAGATCAACAACCATCATCTCCTACTCTTTTGAATTTATTCACCAATGACACTCCCCTATGATGAGCATCAATAGTCCCATAAATCATGCTAAATGACAGATGTTTAATGATTTTCAGGTTTTATTTTATTTTTAAAATATTTAAATACTTTTTTTAAAGGGATAGAATGTTTTAAAATCCAGTTCTGAAAATTTGGATGAAGTTTTTTCCTCTTTTTAATGGGAATAACATTATCACTATTTTAAATGATAAAGTGGATGAGATAAAATGTAATGTGGGATAACTCAATACAAAATCTTTTAATTCACGCATGATCATGAAATGCAGTGTTATGATTGTGCATTTTAACTTTAAATAGATTCGATAGGATTATATCGGTTGGGGATTAAGATTATGCAGATAAGTCCATTGGGTTAACCTAGTTCACCAAACAAGTATGAGTTGGGTTTTTCTATCTAATTATGCATGATTTAACAAACACATTGAGTCTCTAGATGGGTTCCATGTTTGTTTCTTATTCAAATATGTGTGATTAGATTAATAAGAATAAATTAAAAAAATCCATTCCTCTTATAAATAAGTGTATTATTATGTGAAGAAATGTAAGAAAAATTATCAAAAAATTTACTTCTGTTGTTATAATAAGTAATCTCAATTGAAGATAAACCTAAATATATTATTCTAGATACCTCTCAAAAAATGAGATTCGATGAGACACTTAAAGTCTATTTACTGGTAGCACGATAAGATAGTTGTGATCTCATTTGTAAAGTAAACATACTTAGTGTGTTACTCACTGATATCTTTGACACATATTAATAACTTCTAATGGAAAAGATGATTTTTTTTCTTTAGAGAAAAATTAAATCATCGGGGGAGTGACAAGAAAGAAATTCCTAGTAATATATTTATTTTATATATGGTGGTATATAGTGGATCTATCATAAATAAATTTTATTAAATTTAACATATATTATAATATTTATGGAAAAAAATATAAATGTGAATGATATCATAATTGCAACGCCCATCATAGATAAACTCCCTCTTACCTAGATGGATGTTAAATATTCTCTAAAGCATAATAATGAAGATAATATTCTCGATGAGTTTTTCGATTATTTTTATATTGTGGTGAAATGTAAAAATATTAAGGAGGAAAATTAACCTATGCCTGAAAAATATATGGTCCTCTTAGTAGAGTGAGTTCTCCTATCCATGGTCTCAATGGGATGTAAACATACAAACCATCCTTCAAAATTAAAGTTATAATTCAAGAAGATGCAAGAAGCATGATTAATATATGGAATGTGAATATTATTCAAGTGGGAATTCAATCATCATAATATGAAATATGGAAACAACACACCAATAGATTACATTACAACATTGATATTCATAGATAAGACACTTTATGATAATCCTTATAGGTGGATTGATTTTGGAGCTGCAGGACATGTTTGAAATAACAAATCTCTCACTATGAGGATTGAATCAATGATTGGTGGGATTCCCCTATATATGTGGAACTCTAAACCATAAAATTTTAAGGGAAGGGTGTGGTCAATCAACCTATTATCTTTAAAATTATCCTTACTCTAAATGATTTCTTGTAGCTGTATAATTATAGCGGGAAATTGGTTTTATAAATATTGTGAAGCAATCACAAGTTTAATATTTTAATTGATGCTGAAAAATGTATACTATTTAAGGCTGGGATTGTTTTTAGAATTTATCACCTATATACTAGTTTACATAAATTAAATAAAAATATTTTATTTTTTTATTTGTTGGTTTTTTATGGAATATCAGTTTAAGAAAAACAAATTTTTATAAAATTCATGATTTGTAAAAAATGGAATTATTTCCTTGCATGGATAAATAATTAATGGGTTACTCACATACTACCTAAAATAGTTAGGAAACCAATTCCTACTATATGAATGAAAAATATTTTGTTAGAATTAAAGCCACACCCATGGAGTCTTTTTTATGTATGATTTATTAATTATTATTTATATTCATATTTATTGAAATGGGTCATATATTGGGGTTTATTGGTAGTTATGGATGTTTTTTGTATATTTAATGTTATGTTGTAGCCATGGGGCCTCATAGAGTGACAAAATCCAACCCTTCTATTCCCCGACCAATCTTATATTAAGCTGATTGTTCCACCCCAATCCCACATCCATTAACCCAAGGTCTAGTAATAGGAACCTAGTAGGCATATCACTCTATATATGAGGCCTCATCCAACATCAACATACAAAGGATCATATCTACGTTGTTTTAAATAAGAAAAAATACTAGAAAAATATAAATAAAAAAATTGAATTGCATAAAATTCAAGAATGAGAAAAGAAATAAAATCATGATTCCATCTAAGAAAATAACTAAGGAACTGTACATACGAAAAGTTTCTGATAAAAAAGATACAAAGAACTAGAAATATTCTCCTAAATGTGGGTACTCCTAGATCAATTTGTATCTATAGAGATCATCACCACCATCAAAAAACCACTATGAACCACTATGTGTCCCAAAACATCCCCAGACATCAATTCTGAAAAACCAAAGTCAGCTCAACATCCCCCAATAATATATCTAAACCATGACTCTATTACATATACATAACACATGTAGGCACAAAATACCTGAATGAGTGAGTATAATTATAACCAGAAGGATGATCCAAAACTAAAAATAAATGACAATAAATCTATCAACTCAAAACCACCTATAAAAGAGTGAGTAAAGAGGAGGTAAAAAAGAAAGGATCTAGACATTCTCAACTACTAGAAATAGAAAGGATAAAAAGAGCCCCCCATTATCTTAGTTCTAATATATGATGGACACACATCATGAAAAACTTGGGATTCTCATAGTATCGAAAATATAAAAAAGTTTTAATTTAATATCCTAACCATTTTCACATCTCAAAGGAAACAAAGGAGTTCTTGAGAGTCACAATACTCAATGAATCCATTTTTGTTATAAAATTTTACACAATGCCACTATAATCATTTATGGGGAACCTATTCATAACTATGGTAAATAAATATATCAAGGGAGTACCTAACCTTATTGTTCATAATGAACATGACCTCTCCTAGAAACATATAAGAGGACGTTCACCTTGAGGTAGGATATATGACATTCAATGAGGTTCTTGCACCTATTATCGCAATTTCATAGGAATTGAAACACAAACAACTCAGAGAATATATAATGGTGGAACCACATATATAATCCCTATCATTATATAAATATATGTATATATATTATTTTAAGCATAATTAACCAAGAATTACAAGCCATGGATTGTAAAGTCTAGTCTCTATGAGAGATTAGGTATATAATCATAAAGCATGAAAACCAAAATAAAAAAAATTATTTAACCTGCACAATGAGTTTTGAACTTCTTCTGAGTTCTTACATTTATAGAGTATAACCTGTGGAATTCATAGACCAAATAGATGAGCGAAAAACTATAGTTTGAGAATAAACATAGAAATAAGGCATAACACATGGCTTAGAAGGCATAACATGATGACATAAAAAGGAATGGAACATGAATAATGACAAGGAATAATATCATATAGAACATGATATATTTTAATCATGTAATCATTGGAATGTGGAAACACCATAAAATATGTAATTATTATTATTCAAGGACAACTTCTAAGACCCTTTCTCCTAGCAGACAAAGTCCCATAAAGGATTCAAGTTCACTCCCAGTCCCAACATGACCTCTCGTGAGACTAAACAATATAAAATGAATTAGATAAATATGTGGGAACACCCATACAAAATTCTCATGAATATGTGTCCCACATGAATAATAAAACTTAAGGAGTAACCATAAGGGTTTCCCAGGGAAATAAATGGGTTTCATAATCATGTCATTAGGCATTACCAATGGGTATATAATAATGGTTTCCATTAAATAATGGATTTAAATCAATAAGGGAAATTAATAATATAAAATATAAATATATAACAATAAATGATTTCTAACTGATGTAAAAAATGTAAAAATAGTGTTTATGAAACATCATAAAAAATTCACTTTGATACGATTTAAGGGAAAATATAAAAGATACTTTAAAGCAGAAAAAAAATGTATAATTGTTTGCATAAAATAAAAAATGAACTAAAAGATTATTTCAGGATAAAAATATTTGTTTTATAAAAATATTTACGACTTAAGATAGATTATAAGGTGTACTAGAAAGCGGGTATGAAATGGTGAAGTTACCTACAACTGGGCTGGCTTTTATGGAGTAATTGAAATGAGAACCTTATAAAACAAGTATTTACCCATGAAAGAAAGAAAAACGGATTTTGATACATAAGATTCAAATAAATAAATAAAGAAATAAATAAATATAATATAGAATAATTATATTATAATAATTAAGATATAAATTGGTGTAATGAGAATGAAATCATAACCTGAAGATAATAGGGAGGTTCTAGGGGAATCCCTTACAATATGTCGAAAATTGTTTTGAACATGAAATTAATATATTTCATAGTTAAATTTGATTAATTAATTAATTAATTAATTAATAAACCATTATAAATTTATTTAATTTATTGTGATTTTATTAGGTTCATTTATGGCCATTTTTTTTACTTATAGTGTTTAATTTCGTCATTCAGGGAGCGCTCGTTTCATGGATTTTGTGATCGTTTCCCTTGAGTTCTGTTATTGAAGTTATTGTAGAATTATAATAAATCTAAATAAGTGAAATTATATGGTATTAATTTACCAACATAAATTTAAATGGTTCCATATAAATTTTTTTGTTTTTCACATGGGGGTGTTTCATTAGATAAAACGATTATGAAAAATGATTAGTTTATTTCGGAGGTTTTTACGACCGTCATGAACTAGTTTTGTTTTATAAATTAATATTATACATATATACTGGTTCAAGAAAATTAAAAAAATTTTATTACATATATTATAATATGTATTAACCATAAATATTGTTTTATGACCATCCTTTCTGGTAGAATTTAAAAACAAAAAATCGACATCCATGAAGGTAGCAAATCGGAACATCACAGACAATGTTTTCGTTTTTTAAAATAATGGGAGAGAAGAATAGATCTGTTGATAGATATATCATTAGGAAAATAATCTTTCAATATATATTTGATATTGTATTTATAATGTCCCATTGTACATGGGAGGTGGTGGAAGGAAAAGGAAAGAAAATATATTTAAATTGGTAAAGGAATGGTCTTACTTGTTGAGTTTTGTCTGCTTGAGAACCTCCTTAAGGCACTTGGAAATGGAATTTTGGTGGTACCTTCCATACGAATACATAGGTAAGAAGTTTATAGGAGGAAATGTGCAGCATATAAGCAAGCTAAAAGGCTTAAAAGGTGTGAGGAGAAGTAGAGGTGATGGGTGATATTTATAGGGGAGGTGAAGGGTGTTTTTTGATTATTTTAATAATTTGTTTATTATTTGGATCAAGACAGGAAATATATTTGAATATTGTGAGTAATTACAGAAACTATTACATTTGAGTCATAAATAATGATTTCTTACATCATTTATGATTAAAAATTCATGTATTTGTCTTAGAAGTTTAAATATCGTAAATTACCATATTTTAATATTCACAAAAAAAACAATTATTTTAGAAATATCCAAAATATTCACTGTAACCATTTTTATACATATATATTTAAAACATGGACTCTATTTTAAGAAAATAATTTTATAAATATGATACATATCATTTTTAATAAAAAATCATCATTTACATAAAAAATATTTATTTTGATATTATCACTAATTTTATGACACTTTGAAAGATTAAAAAAGGTCACATAAAACAAAATTATAATAACAAGACAAAAAATATTAATTTATGAATCTATTTTCTTGAAGGAGGGTGGAAATGAGGTTGGTTAGGTGTTAAAATTGTGAGGTGAGAGAAATTTTTAATGACTTGGACACTGTGTATGCATAATTTATATTAATTAAATAATAAGAAATAATCAATAATTAATAACCAATAACCAATAATTAATAATTATTGATTTATTAGTTATTTATTGAGTTATTTATTATTAATTATTAAATTATAAATTAGCATTTCCTTTTCACAAAAATACAAATACTTAATTTATCATTTTAAAACATTTATTAACTAATACCCTAATATAAATATATAATATTCTCATGAATAATATATATAAATTTTATTTATAATTTTATACGTGAGGTTACTATTCTATTTTCAAGATAACATTTTCTAATTGTCACATTACTATTACAATGGTCAAGTTACGATTCCATTGTTATTAGTTTCATAATTTATATAAATAAATTTTTTTTCTTCATTAATGATGAGAATAATGAGTTTATTAGGTTTTATAAGTGATGTATGTTATTTATAAAATATAAGATAATTATAATAAGTGAAATCCCATTGATAAATTCCAGGGTCGTTACATTGTTCCCCCCTTATGAAATTTTTCCCTCAAAATTTTATTTTTCATTTTTAGTTGAAAATAGTTGATGATAATTCTCCTTTTCCCACCATTAACTAGAAATGAATGAAAAAAATTTGGGTGCTTGAATACTTAACTAATAATCATATAAAAATTAAACTTCGAACATTGGAGGATAAACATTTAAATGAAAAATATATCATAACATGTGATTCCCTATGTTTGAATCATGGTTATCAATGGTGATAGAATTATCCCTATGGTTATTTCTAGAGTTTTCTATTCCTCCTGCCAAAAAATTAATAGATTGTTCTATAATTCCAAAAATATTGTATGTATCCTTTCACACATATATTTAAATGATTTTGATCATAGTTATCCATCAATTACCATCCAAGGATAGTAAATTTTAGTGTCTTTGGTATATTAGGTGCATAGTTAGAAACCATGAAAAACAAAAATAAAAACATATTTATTTAATATATATTATGATCTCTTAAATTACCTTTATCTCTTATATATTCATGGGATAAACGAGGGAATACATAGAAAAAATTAATGAGCTAAAAATCCTCGTAGGGGAATAAACATGGAAATAAAGTATAACACTTGGGTTATAAGGAATAACATGATGTCATAAAAAAGGTTGGAACATCAATAAACATAAGGAAGCATATCATGTAGAACATGGGTTCATGTAATTAGGGAATCTTAGAAAGGTGGAAACAATAATTCATAATATAATCACGAGTCAAGGCTAACATCCAAGACAATTACACCTAGTGGAAAAAGTCCCATAAACGAATCTGGTTCACTCCCTATCCCAACATGACATCTCATGAGAATAAAAATTATCCAATGAATGGGGGGAATATCTTTTAGCACACATCATAACATGTGCATTAAATTTTTTTCCACATGAAGAATCAAACATAATAAATAAACATAAGAGTGACCCACGGAATGAAATGGGTATCATAATCATGTCGAAAGACATAACAAGAGGGAATTTCATTATGGTGTCCATGAACTAATTGAATTAAATCATAAATGGAAATTAATAAGGGATTATAGACATATATAATGATAAATTCTATCTAAATAAAGTGAAAACATGTAAAAATATTGTATAAGAATCTTTAGAAATGATCCACATTGGTAAGATTTAAGGGAAAATATACCAGAGTGTTTAAAACGAACAAATGTATAATTATTTACATAAAACCATAAATGAACTAAAATTTTCTTTCATGATAAAATTATTGATTTTATAAAAATATTTTTGGCTTAAAACATATTATTATGTGTACTTAAAAATGCATTAGAAATATGGAAGTTCCCTTTTACCGGGCATGCTATTTTGGAGGAATTGAAAAGGGAGACATATAAAACAAGTATTTCTACATAAAAAAAGAATAATGGATATAGATACATAATTTTGGAACATATAAAAAAATGGAATAATTATATAAGAATAATTAATAAATACATTGGTTTAAGGAGACATAAAGCATAACCTAAAGGTAATTGGTTTGTTTGGACAGAATACCTTAACTTATGTTCGAAAGTATTTTGTGCTTATAATTAATTTCTAGGATAATCATATTATACCAATTAATTAATTCATTTAGAACCTATTTTAAATTTATTTATATTTATTATGTTCATTTATATAATTTTTTCGGACTTATAGTGTTTATTTTCATCGTTTGGGGAGCGTTCGTTTCATGGATTTCATGATTTGTTCCCTTAAGTTTTATTATAAAAGTTCTGGTAAAGTTATATTAACAATGAATAAGTGAAAGTATATGGTATTAATTCACTATATAAATGTAAATGGTTCCTTATATCATTTTATTTTTTGACATGAGGATAATTCATTTGATAAAATGTTGATGAAAATGATTGGTTTATTTTTTCAGTTTTTACATCCATCATGAATTAGTTTCATTTTATTATTTAATATTATGAATATATATTGGTTACATAACATTAAATACATTTTAATACATATTTTATAATCTTTTGTAACCATAATAATTGTTTTATGACCAACCTTGAAGGCATAATTGAAAAAAGAAAAATCATCATCGATGATGGTGATAAATCGACACCCCACAGACGATGTTTTCATTTTTTAGAATAAAATCATAGAAGAATATAATTGATTATGGATATACCATGAAGAAAATATAATTGTAGTATATGTTTGATAATGGTGTTTTCATGAACCTTTGGATTGTGGCGGAGTGGGAAGGACAAGAAAAGAAAAGAATTTAGAAGAGAAAAAGGGAGGGTTTTATGTATTGAGTGTCATCTCCTTAAGGACAACCTAAAGATGCCTAGGAATGGTATTTTTGTGAGACCACAAATAAAAAAATTAGGTAATAGGTTAGGGAGAGTAATTTATTAGAATATAAGAAAATTTAAATGCTTATAATGTGTGAATAGAAGAGGTGGTGAGGGGTGGTATTTGTAGAGGAGGGGAGGAGGGTTTTTTGATTATTTTATTCATTTGTTTATTATTTTGGATCAAGACAAGAAATATTGTTGATTACTGTGAATATTTTCGGTAAAAAGTGCTTGTTTGTTTTAAATAATGGGTTCTTAAATCATTCAACACTAAAAAATCCATATATTTGGATTAAGTTGGTAAATACCTTAAATTACCATACTGTATTATTCACCAAAAAATTCAAGTATTTAAGAAAAATGAATAAAAACGAACCTTAACCATTTTCAAAGGTTTTGAATTAAAAAATGGACTCAATTTTATGATAATAATATTTATAAATATGATAAATTTAATTTTTAATTAAAAATAAAACTTTAATCAAAAAATACAGATATAATATTATAAATGATTTTCTGACACATTGAAAAAGTAATTATGGTCTCATAAACATATTTTATAATAATAAGAAAAATTATAATTATTTATTAATATATTTTATGGAAATAGTTTTTACATTATATCATTAGATTAATTATAAAAGTGTAAATTTACATTTATATTTCACAAAAAAATCAATAATTAATTTATCATTTTTGAAACCATTATTAACTTAAACCATGATATAAATATATCATTTTTTCATTTTTTAGATATATAAATTTTTTTATTCCTTCATAGGAGAGGTTACTATTCTTTTTACTGAATTACTAATCCTAATTTTTACAGTACTATTCCATCAGTCATGTTACTATTCCATCTATATTGGTTCCTTAATTTTTATAAATTCAACCTATTTTATTCTTACATTTTGATAAGATTGTTTTCATTATGTTTTATATGTGGTGTTTGTGATTCATGCAGGATCAAAATATGAATGTAGATGCTTGATATACAAGAGGTGGGGTGAATTGTATACTTTAAAAATTCCTTTGGAACCTTTAAATTAGATATAAAACATTCTATGTTTAACAAGGTTAAACAAGGTAAATTAACAAGAACTCTTAGTTCTAAATACTTGTTAGGTTCCGGAATTTTAATTCTAGAAATGAAACTTAAGAAAAGTTTGCAAGGAAAAACATTCTACCTTAAAGCATATAGAATCTTACAAATCAGAGTATACAAGTACAAGAAAGTATAAGATAGTTATAATTTTTTTATTAATAAAAATGCAGCAGAAAATAAACATGAAACAATACAAGTAACAAGTATGAAATATTTTAACCCAAAGAGTAGGTTATCCTACAAGCTTGGTTAAAGGTCCCTTGATTTATACTTTCACGAAAGTCTATCTTACCCAGACAAGCGTAAGCCCTTGATATGAATATCATATTCTTTCTTGTTATCCTTGTAAGCCCTTGAACTTCAAGGTAGTCGGCAACACTATCTTCCTTATCAAGGAAGTCATCGAATTGTAAGGTAGTTGGTATCTATACTTTTATATCCTAGGAATTCCTTGATTGTACACTACAACAATCAGAGTCGCACAAACCAAGCTGAACAGGATGTTCAGTATGCACAAAGCATGAGAGTATCTCTCTATAGAAATCACTTCAACAGCATGTAATCTCTAGATTGATCAAAAAATATTGAGGTTGTTCAAATGAGCTTCTATTTATGGGCACTTCTCCAACGGGCAGATCCCTCCTCCAACAGTCATATTTTTTCTTGAATCTTGGAGGGACCTTTACACGTGTCACTCAAACAATGATTAGTTTGAAATAAATTCCATGATATAGTTTAGTAACTACAACATGGGTAAGAAACATATTTTTTCTTAAACAAAACCATATTCAGAGTCTAGGAAAATAAAGTTTTGAGTCTACGAAAATAAACATTCAGAGTCTATATTACATAGAAAATTTGATTCTTTTTTCAAGGAATTCATAATCAGAATTATATAGGCTTCGGAGTCTGAACTCCAAGGAATTCGGAGTCTGAATTCTAAGGAATTCAGTACTTGAATTCCAAGGAATTAATTACTTGAATTCTAGAGAATTAAAATTACGAATTTAGAGAATTCAGAATCATAATTTCAAAGAATTCAGTATCTGAATTTTAGATAATTTGGAATCGGAATTTCAGAGAATTCGGAATCATAATTCTGAACAATTTGGAATCAGAATTCTGAAAAATTCAGAATTAGAATTCATAGAATTCAGAGTCATAATTCTGAACAACTCGAAATCAGAATTCTGAGGAATTTGGAATCTGAATTTAGAACCTGAAAACAGAATACTCTATATCTAAGTATTTATAGGATTCCGAGGTTTTTATAAATGAAACTGAATTTTACACTTAGAAATAAAATGTTTTAGATTTAGAGAAACTATGACATGAAAAATGAAAACAGAGGTAAGGAGAAAATTTCCTTGGGAAGGAAAATTTTCCTGAACAAGATAAATCTTATATGAATTGAAATTTTCCTTGAGATAGAGTTTTTGTTATTTTCAAAGCATAAAGGAATGGAAAAGTCATAAGGAAACCTTATTGAATCAAAATTTCATACTATATAGAATAATTATAAGATGGTAAATTTCACTGATAAAATTCTTGGTTGTTACAGCACACCTCTTCGAATATCACACAAAAGAAGAGAGAATACCCAACTATATAGATAGCGTTCATACGCTTTAAGAATGCATGGGAGTCCCAAACTCTTCATGTTATGTGTGGGTTCATGCACCTCATTGAAATCAAAGGATTTCCAAAACCATTTCAATTTGGAGGGCCTTCACCTCAAGTATGTGGAGGAGTACTATACTTCAAAATGAATATGAGGATCTTGGTCATGAACATAAATATGAATCAAGAGGGATAAAAACCTCGACATTGATTTAATGGCCATGCTCAAACCTATTCATTGGTCCTACAAGCTTAAAGAGACTATACTGCTAATATAACATCACATCTAAACTATGATTTTGAAAATAATCATATTATAATGTCGAATGTAAAATAATAATTAGGATGTACTACTTTCATGAATAATTCCAAGTACCAAGAAAGGTTACATTAAAGAACTAAAAAGGATGGAAATGTACACGACATGTACCCTCAGGGAACACATCATGTAGCCCATTAAGGATCTTTTGGTTATGTACTACCACCCATATGGTGTGAGAAATCATCCTACATGGAGTATAAAACTAGGTACATAGTGTGTGAACTCAACCAAAAAAATTGAAATCTATGACCAAATTTCCAAGTCATGTAGTCATGGATTACCTGATGAGCCTCTATAGAAACATTACATGTGGTCCAGAAATGTAACCATGTTCATCTACTATCATCCAAGTCATTTCATGTAAGATATTAATGGTGTATAGTCCAACTAATATCCACATGGATAGGTTTGCACTTGACTTTCCATACATGACGTGTGAGTCAATGTCGTGTAACTTTTATGTTTATTATTATCCAAAACCCTTGAACCATAGCCAGGGGTAAAAAAACATGTTATTCAAGAAAATATGTTAGTTTTTTATGTTTTATGTATATAATTCCAGTTCCTTCTAATTTACACACTATCCCTTCCCAGAATAGTCTCCAACAACATCATTGCACTACCCATTATTTTTCAGGACCACTATGGGCCTATCTCAACATAAAATCCATCATTTTATTCCATATTATATAGAACCAGCTCAATCCTTGTAACACCCCAAGATTTCATAGTGTGTTATTTCTTCAAAATAATTCAATAACTTGCACTACAAGCAACACCGAGTTCAATTGCACCATGACTTACCAAAAAAAATCCATTAAAAGAGTTCATGAATAGCATTAACTACATTTTTAACTTTATATAATCCTTATAATTTTAGAATCCATATTATGAGTTTCTTAGTCATAATGCAAGAACAGATTCATTTTCAGTATTGCACTTTTATCAACTTTTGATAGTGAAACCTTTTTAGATACTATATTTTAAACTTTTTGACTAAATGGGGACATCAAAAATTTAAAATGAAACATCTCAAGCTTCCACGGTACGCTAGCGTGTGTTGTACGCAACACCGAGTTCTAACACACTGTAACCAATCAAACTAGCCGCTATGAATAGTAATACCTACTTTTTGAAATTATATATATTTTATATTTGAAAATGGACTTCATTTTTGGATTCGCAATATCGAATTTAGCCTAAGGTGAAATTTTGGTACATTTCAGATAACTTTCATATTTTGATGAATAGTGAAAATTACTAAATTTTAATTAAAAACAACTTTTTTAATCAAAATAATTAATAGTGATAAATTATTAATTTGAGTGGTTTAAAAGTATATTTAGAATATATTTTTACCGTTTAATATAATTTTGGTCATTGGACATAATTTTACAATTAAACCGAACATAAACAAGTGTCAATCTTTTGATAGTTATTACCTCTTAAAAACACGCTTTTTGTTTTGACAGCGGGAATTAATTTTAAATTAATTTCTGCCACATCTGTGTTTTGAATTTAGAAAAATGGATTCCATATTTGGAATCAGGATGTTCAAATTGTGTAAATAGGTAACTTTTATTTTTAGACATTTTGAATATTTACTGCGGTAAATATTTTATTTACCATGGTTAAGGGTAAATCCGGTAAATAAGGGTTAAAAAATAATATTATAATAATACTAAATTACCCTAAAACGTGTCTCAGCCCTATTGGTTTATACATGGTCGACCATGGCCATCTTTGGGTCTATTTTTGGACCCCATGGATCCACTTGTAAGTGATAATGACACATTATATTAATAAAGCTAAAATAAAAATAAAAATGGCATAAGCTTACATCTTTTAGAAGAACAATTTTTACATAGGGTTATACATGTTGGATTTTCGATTATAAATATTAATTAGAAAGCTAAAAAGATTTCCTACATGATGATATTTTATTTATAATTTTTAGACATCAAATAAGTTAAATTATTAATGACACAATAATGATGCAATGTTTACCTCATTAATAAATCATTTAAATAAATAAGATTATAATGATTAAAATATTATCTAAAACCTGTCCAATTCTTATTGGTTGATGTTATTTAGAATATGAGTCATCTTATCTTTGACCTCAATGATTTTTGGACCATTAGAAACCGAATATAATTATATTATAAAGTAATACTTTCACTCTTTCCTAAAGAGCCCCTCCTCTCCCTTATAAAAGGAGACCACTTCTACTCATTCCTCACACCTCTCAAGCCACTTGGCTCGTCCAAACTCTGCCCAACTAAGCTCCCCACATCCCTATCCTCCTCCTTGAAGCTTCCCCTTAGGCATAAAGCATTTCAAGAAGTCCTTTGGTTCCAACCAAAGTGAGTTACCTAAATTAAAGGTAACGATTTCTCTTAAATTATTTTCATTTATTTTGCTTCTTCAACCCCCAAACTCTTTTTATTTCCTTTCTTTTGTAACAACACCAGTATCCACAATATACTAGGATGTTGTTATAATAAGGATTCAAACTACACATACACACAACTCCATCTAATGGATGATGAACATAATGTTTCTGTGGATGGCAAACTAACGCCTCACGAAACGATGATTGTTCAAAAACATCTTACCGCCTCTCATGGTGGCCATTATGATGGCACTGTAATTAAATATGATATTAATGATATATATTTTATATATAAGCTTCTGTAATTCCATTTTATTTCATACCATTATTCGTTTCATGTTGTATATACATATGATAATTTCATTTGAGGAAGTGCGGACTACCGCCCCCTTAAAATGATATGACTCGTTCATACCACACATGGAACGTATAAAGGATGGTGTTAATGAACTTAAGTAACATATATAAAATATTATATTATACTGGAATAGTAATATACCTATGTATCATTTGGATTCGATTCTTTTAAAATAAAAATTAAATGGAAGTAGCGTTCGTGCGTACGTACGGACTACCGTCTCCACGAACGCGATGAGATTCATTCTCCATCGTATCCATTCAAGTATAATTATCATTTAATGATTTAAAAATGATGTTTAAGGACTTGATATCATTCTTGATATGAATAAGATACAACAAACATGACTTATGTAACAAAACATATAAAAGAAAATGAGTAAGTTAACACCCGAAACGACGATAATTCTAAGATATTATTAACAAATCAATGTTAAAAGATCATATATGATATCATATTAATATATATGATTCTTGTATAATTTAATAACAATTATTTCACCATTATACAGGAGGTTAACCTACCCCAACCAAGGAAAAGTACAAGGTAAGGGTTTATTTCACAATCTCTTCATTATCCGAGGTTGTTTATACGTAATAATCTACTGGGATATCTTTATCATCCACATCCATGTTTCTTATAAATGTATTTCAAAACATTTTTACTATTTACAAGAATATGGGTTAAATTCATTTATACCCTTGTTTGACTTTTTATAAGAGGTTTATAAAGGAATCTTTCCGTCGTTTTCAAAACAAGGTCCTTTTTAACCTTTTCGACAGAATTGAGGTAAGAATGTTTTTTTTAACTTATACGGCGGGTGCGGTTATTTTACGCCGTTATAAAATCTTCAAAGCTTTCCTTACAAGATTATAAGAATATTTTCAAAGAAAATGTTTTATTTTATATGGATCTTAAATGATTTCAAAATAAAAGGAGATATTTCTTTAAAAAGAATTTTGATTTCATCTATGTCAACATCCTTTGACGGATTTTAAGATTATTTGAAGTTGATTTATTATGATACAAAACTTCTATATTGTGTTGAAGGTTTTGTGATATGTTTGACTATGGATGTGCTATTTTTATACCATTCATAGTTTATGGTGAAATTATTGACATTTCGTATGATAGTTTTAATACGAATGTTTATGTTATGTTTAAACCTTTTCATATGGGAATGCATTGGACTTAATAAGTGACGGGTGGAGCCCGCTATAGCTCCTCGATGCATCGGTAGGTCTCATGAGACAAACTAGTGTCTTGGCACAAGGCCTTGACAAAATCTTATTTGTAGTCTTGGCACGAGGCCTTGGCTATGTGGTTATGATAGTCTGGCATTATGCATTCCAACATTATGAAAGTGGTTATTGATTTCTGCATGTGATTATTCGATTAGTAGAATATCCATGTGAATAAGTAAATGGAATTATTTCATTTTATTTATTCCATACCATGTTGAAAGTTCATGTTTAAAAGGCTTTTGTTTTAGTTATACATTGCCTTAAATGTTTATTCTTATTGATGAAAGTTTCCGCTATATTGTTATCCTTACTGGGCATTTGAGCTCACCCCTTTTCTATGTTTTATTTTTCCCAGGAAGTGAAGATGTAAGTTATGAATGACCTGCAGGGATATTATGAGGGGATTATAGTGTGGACTATGGAAACATTATGTTGTTGTAGTAGTTTTTCATTTTATGATGTAATGTAAAACTTATGAATATATCTAGTGTTTCCAAGGCTACTAAACCAATCGGTCTTTCGAGATTTGATCTTTCTTGTGATCATGCCAATGTTACGAAGTAAAGCACCGACTCTGGGAAGCTAGGGTCGGGGCGTTACAGTTGGTATCAGAGGAAGTTTAGTACAAACCTTGGAAGCTAGATTTAGATAAACTCTGATTAGAGCACGTAGACCTAAGATGAACTTTGAGGATTAGTATAGAAGAACTTCCTAGAATTTTGGTATTGTAGAGATTTTGTGAGTTTTCCGATCAATACATCCCTGTCTGGATACGAGCAGGTAGAGGCGGCTCTGGCACAGATGTACCTAGGGGTAAAACCCGAAAACACCGATTTGAGCTAGACTCGAACGGGAACTGGTGCACGACAACGGGCCTTGCTGCACTCTTGGTTACGACACTCCCGGGGGATATGCTTAGGATAACTCT
Source organism: Viscum album (assembly GCA_963277665.1). Lineage (NCBI taxonomy): Eukaryota > Viridiplantae > Streptophyta > Magnoliopsida > Santalales > Viscaceae > Viscum > Viscum album. The sequence continues at coordinate 936,592,399 of OY728161.1, forward strand.
CATTTTCTTTACAAATCATTATGAAGGGTTTATGAGTATATACTTCCTCAAAGAAAACATTTTTTATGATTATGGATTATATCCATAAATAGTTCAATTAATGTTAAGTGTTTTATAAGTATGGGATTATGTATTTTGATTCATAAACTGATCTAGTGTATTCCATTGTTTAGAAATGGCGCCCAGTAGAAGGAATGAGAACTCCAGAAATGCACATGATCCAAAGAGAAGGAAGGATCATATCTTTCATGGTCTTAAGCTAGAATTTATAAGAGAAATAGTCTCCCATGTATTATCATCATATGAAGAAATAATATCATGTGTTGATAAGATAAGTAAAGAGTTTACTGAGTCCTATGGCTTTGAAGGGAAGCAAGAGAAGAAAAGGATGGAAGAGAGAAAGATGGATAAAAGTAAGAGGGAAAAGAAGAATTTTCCCATATGTGGTAACTGTGGAAAGAAACACCTTGGAACTTGCCTGAAAGGAATGGGAGTTTGTTATAAGTGTGGAGGAAAAGGGCACAAAGTACGTGACTGTAAGGGTAAGAAAATGGTTTTAAATGTACAATGCTTCATTTTCAAGGAGTTTGGACACTACGCGAACCTATGTCCCAGTCATCAGACTATGCCGCAAATGATGCTATTGGATAATAATCAAGTTATGATACTACCACAGATGAAGAGGAATGATTAGAGTTCTTATGTTGATTATGTCAATTGAGTGTTGTATCAACAATGTACTTGTTATAATAATTATGGAGTATATAAGGATTGTACTGCAGTACTATTTCATTAAGGACTTGAGATTGTGTGGAACAAAGAAAAGTGACTCAATAGAAGGTTAAATTTTTGGAAAATATATGGTTGAGAGAATGATAAATCATAATATAGTTCTGATACTGAGGTAGTGATTTTGGAATAATATGTGATTGTTTTGGATAAATTATATTGGATATTCTTGACTACCTTGGAACTGATTAATGATTTGTATATTCCATCATTGTTGGGGTTTAAACCATTTTTGGATTAATGAAGTATATCCAGCATTCTATATGGAATAAGGGAGCATGAATGTAATCAATAAGGAATTTGGTAATACATGATGAAGGTATTCATATGCTATTACGGGGTAAAAAGGATATATATTATGTTTACCTTCCTTATAAATGTTGGACTGTGAGTTTGGACAGAAGTATTTTGGATAGTTCTAGTTTGGATTATTTTGGATTACCATAAAAGGAAAACCCGGAGGTCGGGTGGAAACCCGTCGCATCCGGCAAGGCTGCGAGACTTGAACCTGCAACCGAAGGGTGACAAGGGTGTATCACCTACCACTGGCCCACGAGATGTCCTGGATTAAATAATTTAGTTTTTATTAAAAGATCTTTTAGATGAATTATAAATTCGTTTATTTTGGAACCCTATACGAATAGTGTAAATAGAATTTTTTTACATTCTATTATCTTTTAGAGTGAAAGATGAGTTTGTGGTAGAAATTTATTAATGGATAAAACTCTAATTATACAGTAAGTATATCTCCTTATGATCTTAGCCAATCTCATAAATAAATTCCTCAATATTAAGAAAAGCAACTTTGAACAAAAATGTTTTCCTAGATGGTACCTTAAATCATCACTAATTTATGGCTTTGGGATTGTTGGCCTTTTTATAGCCATGTTCTCTACCACTCTCCATCAGATAATTGATGGTTAGATTTTTCTTCCATATCCATATTTTCCTACATGGAACCCTAGTATGTGTTATTTTCGGTAATCTTCATACTTTCGACTCTTTATTTTAAATAGAGGCCTCGTTAATTCATTTTTCGATGTGGGATTTCAACTAAGATATTTTGAAACGTCAAAAATTTGTTGTCCCAATACCCTATATTTTGTTGAACCGATGGTACTTCAAATCATCATAGATTGATGAGTTTAAGGACCTCAATTATACACTTGTTTGTGATTTATGACCTCAATCACTACCTATAAATATTTACGTTTTTCCTCCAATTATATATCTCTAATTGCCACCAATGTTCTCCTAATCGAGATCATAATTTGGTGGTGACCCTTTCATTTCTCTTTTCCTCATATTAAGACTAAATTTTAGTAACCCAATTTCCGATGTGGATTTTCCCACAAATATATTATCTATTTTCAACCTTTTATTTTCGAAGAACAATTTCAAATTGCGAGGACGCAATTTATTGAAGGAGGGGAGAATGTAACACCCCAGGATTTCATAGTGTGTTATTTCTTCAAAATAATTCAATAACTTGCACTACAAGCAACACCGAGTTCAATTGCACCATGACTTACCAAAAAAAAGCCATTAAAAGAGGTCATGAATAGCATTAACTACATTTTTAACTTTATATAATCCTTATAATTTTAGAATCCATATTATGAGTTTCTTAGTCATAATGCAAGAACAGATTCATTTTCAGTATTGCACTTTTATCAACTTTTGATAGTGAAACCTTTTTAGATACTATATTTTAAACTTTTTGACTAAATGGGGACATCAAAAATTTAAAATGAAACATCCCAAGCTTCCACGGTACGCTAGCGTGTGTTGTACGCAACACCGAGTTCTAACACACTGTAACCAATCAAACTAGCCGCTATGAATAGTAATACCTACTTTTTGAAATTATATATATTTTATATTTGAAAATGGACTTCATTTTTGGATTCGGAATATCGAATTTAGCCTAAGGTGAAATTTTGGTACATTTCGGATAACTTTCATATTTTGATGAATAGTGAAAATTACTAAATTTTAATTAAAAACAACTTTTTTAATCAAAATAATTAATAGTGATAAATTATGAATTTGAGTGGTTTTAAAGTATATTTAGAATATATTTTTACCGTTTAATATAATGTTGGTCATTGGACATAATTTTATAATTAAACCGAACATAAACAAGTGTCAATCTTTTGATAGTTATTACCTCTTAAAAACACGCTTTTTGTTTTGACAGCGGGAATTAATTTTAAATTAATTTCTGCCACTTCTGTGTTTTGAATTTAGAAAAATGGATTCCATATTTGGAATCAGGATGTTCAAATTGTGTAAATAGGTAACTTTTATTTTTAGACATTTTGAATATTTACTGCGGTAAATATTTTATTTACCATGGTTAAGGGTAAATCCGGTAAATAAGGGTTAAAAAAATAATATTATAATAATACTAAATTACCCTAAAACGTGTCTCAACCCTATTGGTTGATACATGGTCGACCATGGGAATCTTTGGGTCTATTTTGGGACCCCATGGATCCACTTGTAAGTGATAATGACACATTATATTAATAAAGCTAAAATAAAAATAAAAATGGCATAAGCTTACATATTTTAGAAGAACAATTTTTACATAGGGTTATACATGTTGGATTTTCTATTATAAATATTCATTAGAAAGATAAAAAGATTTCCTACATGATGATATTTTATTTATAATTTTTAGACATCAAATAAGTTAAATTATTAATGACACAATAATGATGCAATGTTTACCTCATTAATAAATCATTTAAATAAATAAGATTATAATGATTAAAATATTATCTAAAACCTGTCCAATTCTTATTGGTTGATATTATTTAGAATATGAGTCATCTTATCTTTGACCTCAATGATTTTTGGACCATTAGAAACCGAATATAATTATATTATAAAGTAATACTTTCACTCTTTCCTAAAGAGCCCCTCCTCTCCCTTATAAAAGGAGACCACTTCTACTCATTCCTCACACCTCTCAAGCCACTTGGCTCGTCCAAACTCTGCCCAAATAAGCTCCCCACATCCCTCTCCTCCTCCTTGAAGCTTCCCCTTAGGAAGAAAGCATTTCAAGAAGTCCTTTGGTTCCAACCAAAGTGAGTTACCTAAATTAAAGGTAACGATTTCTCTTAAATTATTTTCATTTATTTTGCTTCTTCAACCCCCAAAATCTTTTTATTTCCTTTATTTTGTAACAACACCAGTATCCAAAATATACTAGGATGTTGTTATAAGAAGGATTCAAACTACACATACACACAACTCCATCTAATGGATGATGAACATAATGTTTCTGTGGATGGAAAACTAAAGCCTCACGAAACGATGATTGTTCAAAAACATCTTACCGCCTCTCATGGTGGCCATTATGATGGAACTGTAATTAAATATGATATTAATGATATATATTTTATATATAAGCTTCTGTAATTCCATTTTATTTCATACCATTATTCGTTTCATGTTGTATATACATACGATAATTTCATTTGAGGAAGTGCGGACTACCGCCCCCTTAAAATGATATGACTCGTTCATACCACACATGGAACGTATAAAGGATGGTGTTAATGAACTTAAGTAACATATATAAAATATTATATTATACTGGAATAGTAATATACCTATGTATCATTTGGATTCGATTCTTTTAAAATAAAAATTAAATGGAAGTAGCGTTCGTGCGTACGTACGGACTACCGTCTCCACGAACGCGATGAGATTCATTCTCCATCGTATCCATTCAAGTATAATTATCATTTAATGATTTAAAAATGATGTTTAAGGACTTGATATCATTCTGGATATGAATAAGATACAACAAACATGACTTATGTAACAAAACATATAAAAGAAAATGAGTAAGTTAACACCCGAAACGACGATAATTCTAAGATATTATTAACAAATCAATGTTAAAAGATCATATATGATATCATATTAATATATATGATTCTTGTATAATTTAATAACAATTATTTCACCATTATACAGGAGGTTAACCTACCCCAACCAAGGAAAAGTACAAGGTAAGGTTTTATTTCACAATCTCTTCATTATCCGAGGTTGTTTATACGTAATAATCTACTGGGATATCTTTATCATCCACATCCATGTTTCTTAAAAATGTATTTCAAAACATTTTTACTATTTACAAGAATATGGGTTAAAGTCATTTATACCCTTGTTTGACTTTTTATAAGAGGTTTATAAAGGAATCTTTCCATCGTTTTCAAAACAAGGTCCTTTTTAACCTTTTCGACAGAATTGAGGTAAGAATGTTTTTTTTTAACTTATACGGCGGGTGCGGTTATTTTACGCCGTTATAAAATCTTCAAAGATTTCCTTACAAGCTTATAAGAATATTTTCAAAGAAAATGTTTTATTTTATATGGATCTTAAATGATTTCAAAATAAAAGGAGATATTTCTTTAAAAAGAATTTTGATTTCATCTATGTCAACATCCTTTGACGGATTTTAAGATTATTTGAAGTTGATTTATTATGATACAAAACTTCTATATTGTATTGAAGGTTTTGTGATATGTTTGACTATGGATGTGCAATTTTTATACCATTCATAGTTTATGGTGAAATTATTGACATTTCGTATGCTAGTTTTAATACGAATGTTTATGTTATGTTTAAACCTTTTCATATGGGAATGCATTGGACTTAATAAGTGACGGGTGGAGCCCGCTATAGCTCCTCGATGCATCGGTAGGTCTCATGAGACAAACTAGTGTCTTGGCACAAGGCCTTGACAAAATCTTATTTTTAGTCTTGGCACGAGGCCTTGGCTATGTGGTTATGATAGTCTGGCATTATGTATTCCAACATTATGAAAGTGGTTATTGATTTCTGCATGTGATTATTCGATTAGTAGAATATCCATGTGAATAAGTAAATGGCATTATTTCATTTTATTTATGCCATACCATGTTGAAAGTTCATGTTTAAAAGGCTTTTGTTTTAGTTATACATTGCCTTAAATGTTTATTCTTATTGATGAAAGTTTCCGCTATATTGTTATCCTTACTGGGCATTTGAGCTCACCCCTTTTCTATGTTTTATTTTTCCCAGTAAGTGAAGATGTAAGTTATGAATGACCTGCAGGGATATTATGAGGGGATTATAGTGTGGACTATGGAAACATTATGTTGTTGTAGTAGTTTTTCATTTTATGATGTAATGTAAAACTTATGAATATATCTAGTGTTTCCAAGGCTACTAAACCAATCGGTCTTTCGAGATTTGATCTTTCTTGTGATCATGCCAATGTTACGAAGTAATGCACCGACTCTGGGTAGCTGGGGTCGGGGCGTTACAATCCTCCATGCTTCAGAACCAAACAAGACACCCTAAGGTTTGTCCCAAAATTTCTATCATTCTTGTACTAATTACTATTCCCACCGAATTTCACTACGTTTTCATTCCATCCCCCACAATGTTGAAACAAAATTCTAATAAATGTTCAATGGTGATCATTCACCACATGAATAAGTATAATTGATGAATGGAGTTTTTTAGGAATATCGACTACCCTAGAATTCATTCAAATTTCACCATTGGTCAAACTTGGTGAGGGGGAATCATAAATGTGGGAAAACATAACCAGGATCCAAGATGAATTCATTAGAGAATCATTTCAATAATTAAATCCTATATTTGAGAAATTTTATTTCTAAAGGATAATCACGACATTGTCAATGTCATTAATACATAGTTATTAAAATAAATTGAATCTATAATAGAGGTATTTTTAGGATCATGTTGAATTTTCGTTTTATTTTTTTTAAACAGATCAGTGTTTCTTATGTTAAAGAAAGAAAGTATATATTGGGAATATGATGGATTGAAATCCATATTTAAGAATGATTTAAATTGTATTCAAAAAATTTGGATGGGTCAAAATGATTTTGATAAAAAGTCACAAGTTTGAGTAAATCATATTGACCATCATAATCAGGAAGAGGTTTGACGGTGATTGGTTTTTTTGCCATATAAAGTAAATCAACTCAGCTCATTCTTAGTGAAATTAAAATAGAATAACATATTCGAAAAATAATATCCATAATGATTGAAAAGGATCATCGTATTCAAATGAAGCTTACTAGAAGTAAGGGGTCATCAGATTCACTCTGGATCTGGTTTAGAAGAAATGATTATAATGAGGAGAGTCAAAGCCTTCTTGAATGTGATATAAATGTGACGATGATTTACTAATCTTGGAGTTCTCATAAATCACAATTATTTAGAAAAATTGTAATGTATTCTTGATGAATTAAAGTGGAGTGAAATAGATACTACCAAACACATTCGAATTGATCAAATCTGGATGGATGAATTAATGGTGATAGAGATCGTATTTATCCTAATAGATATCTTGTTGATTTTAATTATTTCAATCGTATTCATGTTATTTTTTCATTATAAAGTCATATTCATTAAATGTTAGAAAGAAAGTTGGTTCTTAGAGTGTTGTAATGATATAATACTATACAATGGAAGTCAGATGATGCTGAAGCTGTTCTCAAATGTATTCAAAGTCATGATGGAAGTCATAATAAAGCACAGGTTTTAGAATGAATGATGTTGTTGAAGTTAAAACTGCTATGAATGGTCCATTGTATTCAATATTTCATTGTAATCACCAAAGGTAGATTTTTTTGGAAGAATACAATGATATTGTATTCAAAAAAAATATAAACTCGGATTTATTTTCAAATGTTTTGTTTTTCAATTGGGTAAAGAGACATTATATCATAATTTATGGAAATTCATATTTATAAATAGAATAAGTATATGTGATTGAATCACTACATTAATGTGGATCAATAGAAAATATGAATGAATTAATAGGAATTTTTTTCGAGTGGGATCTTGAAATTCAAAGAAGATGTTTTGTTTTCAACAATTTGTATAGATAATTGCAAGGAAGAAATATCATCGGAATGGAGTTTGAGAAGAAGATGAAAGCTGTCTATTTATTCATAAATTAATATATAATTTATACAGAGCTTCATATTGAAGAAATCAGATTGAGTAAAATGGAATGGAAATTTAGATTCAGACTGATTACTAGAAAGAAACTCTTAAGAATAGTTATAGTCAAGGTGAATATATGAGAAGGATAAAAAAGAAATGAGAATAATTAAGAAGCATGGACGAAGTCAATATGCACTTGAAATTCAAGGAATCATTAAAATTCATGGAATTTGGGCGAGAGGGAAATATTTTTATTTTCCCGCCAAAAAAACTCTTAGGTCACCTATAAAAGGCGATAAGTACATCATAATTATTAAGATTCTATTGACAAATCACTATTCACAAGAGAAGAGGGTGAGGCTCTAATGTTTACGGGAGAGAAATAATTTTTTTATTGAGACGTGTTAAAGTAGTTTTGATGGATTGAAGTGAAAGGAGAAGATACAATATCACAATGTTTTCAGATGATCGTCATCTCTAATGGATTATCATATTTAACTGAATATCATATTCTACTTGTCATCATATTTTGATGATATCAGGCTGGATAATCGGATTGAGATAGCTGTGTTTGGATTTCCATGATGAAGAAGATGGAGTTCTGGATTGTGTTGATCATATTCAGACAGAGATATATTGTGGTATTGTGCAATTAGATTGGGAGAATTGTATTGGAAATCATATTTGAGTATTATATCAATATTCCAAGAAGATCATACCAGATTCGGGGTAAGTAATTGAAAAATTGTTTTGAAATGAATAAATTTTTGAAAATTGAGAAGAAGCACATGTAATGTGTGTTGTTACACAAACATCATATTACCCCAATTGTGGTAGAGGGTGAACACACACTATTAGATTGTTTACATAGTGCTACATGAGTGTAAGGGCATATCTTACTCATTGTATTCCACATAAAATGATTGTTTTCTGGAGGATTTGGTGGGTTTTGAATCATTTACAAACCATAAGAAGGTTGTGACTATTATTATTGAATAGTGAACCTTGTAAATACTTGTGTTCCAGTGGATGTGTGTCTGATTTATTTTCAATATAGAAATAAAACTTTAACTCGATGTGAAGGTTATTTCCAAAGGAAAGAAACTTATTGAAAAAGATATCACCGATTCACCACCTCAGTAATACATCAATCCAAATTGGGAACATAAAATTACATCAAAAACAATACATCATGAATAACAAGAAATTAGTCCGTGAGAGAATCCATACCTCATGGAACATAGAGAATAACTTCTATCTATTTCTTATTCCATGGTTTTTCTCATCATCATGTCTATAAATCCAATATCATCCCGTTGATCCATTTTTAGTTCTAGAAATATTTGACGGCCCCTCTCTCCCTGTGGGTTTTATACCAATGAAAAAATTGGTTAAAAATATGAAGACATAATAATAGGGGTTTTAAAGGGAAAAATTAGGTTGTTGGAGATCACAAATCAACTAATTAAAAATTATTCAAATTCATTTCATCACAGACCTATTAAGGGCCATACCGAGGACCTGAGATAAGAGGGAATATTACATCACCCCTAAGGTAAATCTAGTATTCTAGATGCATGATTTATTTTATAATTTCAATCGTAATTCCTATTTAGAATATATCATTTCCCATTCACATGCGATAAATAAATATTTAATTCAATAAATATAAAATCCCCTCAAAATCAACATCTAGAAAAATTCATCAGAAAAATCCAAGGGATACACGCCATGCTATGGGACCAAAAGAACCATAAAACGAATATTATGAGGTCAGTTACTGGGGTACATTTACCATTTTATTAGTGGGTAGTTCTCAAAATTGTTGTAAAAAATGATCTATGTCTCAATCAGGAGGAACCTATGTCACTATATCCTCCATAAATTTAAATATTTATATACCCAAAAATAAAATGCCTATATCTCCTCAGGGAAGCTCACAAAACAACATTGTGAGAAAACTAATCCACCTAACCATGAACTTACATAATTATCATGTGTTCGAGCTCTCAATGAACTTAGTGCAAAGTCACCTATAAAGGGAACCTACTACCTCATCCAAAATTTTATCATATCTAGCTCATATCCAAAGTAATAATTTATTTTAAACACACATACTCACTACATGATTCATTTGAATCACCAACACCCAAAACCATTTTTCATTTAATGGTTGTACCACCCCATGGGATTAAGAAAATCCCTAAGCCACATATATCTATCTCCAAATGGTTCTTTTCTGAGGTTTATTATAGATTGGGTGCTATAGTCCCCACATTTTGAGAATGTTATTGATGTTTCTCATATGATAATAACACTAATATAATAAACTCCAATACTAATCACTTCTTATAGATTTCGCAATGACATCAGATAATTATCAATGGAGAACACTTCTCTTGGATTAAATCAGTTTATCCATCACCCTCTACCTTCAAGGTATATGTAACAATGTCACTGTAATGTGTCACAAAGATTACATGATCATTGTTTTTCAATATTAATAAAAAAAGAGTCCTATATAAATATATTTAACTATAATAGGTTCTTATCCACTGTATAATATAACATTGTTTTATTATTGTTCATCCTTTTTCTAACCTACTAATAAGATCATGAGGAACAACACCAACTTATTAAAACAACATAATATCACAACACTACCCATCAGGTGGACCAATCCACCAAAATCCAAAGGAAACAATGAAAACTATTTAGAGGACCCTGCTCTATTGGCTTCATTATCTAGGATAACCCTCTTCAAACTAGAGTGATCAAAGACATAACCTATTAGGGAAACCACCTCTTCCACCATATAGTAAGATCTACCTTATGATAGGTATTCCCATAAATATCCAATGGTAATTAAACCCAAAGGGACATGATCCACTAGGGTGGTATCGACTAAGGACTTCCATCAAAATATTAAGTATGAACACTAAGAAAAACCCACTAATATCCTAGGTAAGTGGTTGATATGATACCCACCTTCTAGAAAACCCTTCAAGTTAGTATACTAATAACTCTCTTCTTTAAAGGATCACTAATTCAAAATCACCACAATAAAATTTTCTCACAAAAGAGAAGAATTTGAGTTCACCAAAATAAAACAAAGTTGAGTAATTTCTTGTAACACCCCAAGCTTCCACAGTACGTTTCCCTTTAAATAATGCAATAGCTTGCATTGTACGCAACTTCGAGATTCTAACACATCGCAACCAATCAAACTAGGTGTTATGAATAGTAATATCCTATTTTTGAAATTATATCAATTTTATCGTTCAAAATGGAATTCATTTTTGGGGTTTGAATATCGAAATTATCTTAGGGTTATTTTTTGGTATTTTCCTGAAAACATTCAGTTTTTGATGAATAGTGAAAAATACAAAATTTTAATTAAAAACAACTTTTTTAATAAAAAAAAATTATAGTGATAAGTTGTAATATTGAGTGGGTTTTAAGTATAATTAGATTATATTTTTACAATTTAATCCAATTTTGGCCATTTGACGTAAATTCACATTTAAACTGGATATAAGCAAGTGTCAATCTTTTGATAGTTATTATTTCTTAAAAACACGTTTTTTATTTTGACAACAGGAAATAATTTTAGATTAATTTCTTCCACTTCTGTGTTTTGAATTTAGAAAATTGGGTTCCATATTTAGAATCAGGAGATCTTAATTGTGTAAATAGGTAACTTTTATTTTTAGACATTTTGAATAATTATTTCGGTAAAAATTTTATTTACCATGGTTAAAGGGTTAATCCGGTAAATAAGGGTAAAAAATAATATTATAATAATATTAATTACCCTAACACATGTCCTAACCCTATTGGATGATACATATCTGACCATGTCCATATTTGGGTCGATTTTGGGACCCCATAGATCCACTTGTAAGTGATAATGACACTTTATATTAATTAAGTTAAAGTAAATACAAAAATTACATAAGCATATATCTTTTACTAAAACAATTTTTACATAGGGTTATACATGTTATCTCCAAGACTAAAAATATTCATTAGAAATACAAAAAGATTTCCTACATAATTTTACTTTATTTATAATTTTTAGACATCGAATAATAAAATTTATTTATGACACAATGATGATGCAATATTCTCTTTATTAATGAACGAATCAAATAAATGGTATTTTAAATGTTAAAATAAATATAATTTTAAAGTTTTGATGCCATCCACGAATTTTATAGGTTAATATGAAATGTTAGGATTGATTAAATGAATTTATTTCGAATTAATAAAGTTTATAGGAATTTAACAAAAATCAATTTATAAATAGTGTCAAAATTGACTTAAAAAAGTTTTTAAAACTAATTTTATATTGTTAATTTATATTATATTCCTAAAAATATATGTTTCGGCCAAAGGCCTTAAATAATATTATATGTTTCGTCGTTTTCCAAACAAGGTACTTTTTATCCTTTTCGACAAAATTAAAGTAAGAATGTATTTTTTTAACTTATACGGAGGGTGTGGATATTTTATGCTATTATAACATCATAAAATCTTCTCTTACAAGCTTATAAGAATATTTCCAAAATAAATATCTAGTTTTATAATTATTTGAATTTTAAATGATTTCAAAATAGAAAGAGATATATCTCTAAAAAAGGGTTTGATGTCATCTATGTCAACCTCCTTTGATGGATTTTAAATTTAGTTGAAGTTGATTTATTATGATATAGAACATCCATATTTTATTGAAGGTTTTGTGATATATTTTACTGTGGATGGGTTATTTTTATACCATTCATGGTTTATAGATAAAGGATTGGCATTTCGTATGATATTTTTAATACGAATGTTTATGATATGTTTAAACCTTTTCATATGAGGAATGCATTAGACTTAGTATGTGATGGGTGGAGCCCGCTATAGCTCCTTGATTCATTATTAGGTCTCATGAGATAAGCTAGTGTATTGTCAAAAGGCATTGAAAAAATATTATTTGTATTCTTGCCACAAGGCCTTGACTATCTGGTTATGAAAGTCTGGCATTATGCATTCCATCATTATGAAAGTGTCTATTGGTATTGCATGTGATTATTCGTCTAGAAGAATATCCCTGTGAATATGTAGATTTGATTATTTTATTTTTATATTTTCCATATTATGTTGAATTTCACGTTTAAAAGGTTTTTGTTTTAGTCTTATACATTGCCTTAAATGTTTATGTTTTTTTATAAAAGTTTCCACTATATTGTTATCCTTATTGAGCATCTGGGCTCACCCCTTTCTATGTTTATTTTTTCCCAATATGCAAAGAAGTATATTATGAGTGACATGTAGGGATATCCCATGGGATCTCAGTGTTGTCTATGGAAACAATGTTTTTGTAGTTTTTCATTTTATGATGTAATGTAAACCATATGAATGTATCTGGTACTTCCAAGGATACTAAACTAATCGGTCTTTCAAGATTTGATATTTTGTGATCATGCCAATGATACATAATAATGCCCTAAATCTGGGCTCCTCAGGTCAGGGCGTTATAGTTGGTATCAGAGGAAGTTTCGTAGAAACCTTGGAAACTAGATGTAGATAAACTCTGATTAGAGAATAGAGCCCTAAGATAGAATTTGAGGATTAGTATATAAGAACTTCATAGAATTTTGGTATTGTAGATATTTTTTGAGTTTTCTAAGCAATAAATCCATGTCTTGATACGAGAAGATAGATGAGACTCTGGCACAGATGTACCTAGTGGTAAAACCCAAAAAACACCGCTTTGAGTTGGACTCGAACAGGAACTGGTGCACGACAATGGGTCTTGCTGCACTCTTGGTTATGACACTCCCAGGTGATATGCTTAGGATAATTCTCATTTTCTTTCCAAACCACTATGAAGGGTTTATGAGTATATACTTCCTCAAAAAAATCATTTTTTATGATTGTGGATTATATCCATAAACTCTTCAATTTAGGTTAAGTATTTTACATGTTTGGATTTATGTATTACGATTCATAAAATAATCTAGTTTATGCCATTATTTAGAAATGGAGCCTAGTGGAAGGAATAAACTGTATAAATGCATGCACTCCATGTAGGGATTTCCCTTCTGCTCAAGATAATTATAGTGGAGCTGGTGATAAACTGGTGTTGATCAGCTTATCACTATATCGAGACAACTCACTCAGGTTATGAATAATAACCTTAACCGTATGGAGCACCCTGATCTGTAGCGTGGAGAATAAATTCTAGAACACTTCATGAGGCAACAACCACAAACATTCAATGGAAGTAAAAAACCATTAGTAGCTATGAAATGGATAAATTCCAGGGAGAAAATATTCCACGCCTTGTGGAGTAGTGGATGGGAAAAAGTTTTCATGGCAGTTTATTGCCTCACTAGAGATACTGATCAAGGGTGGTCATTGATTCAAAACACAAAGGAAGATGAATAAGTATCAAATATGGAATGAAGGGTGTTTAAAGATAATTTCATAGAAAAATACTTTTCTCATGACCATCTATCAGATATTGAAAGAAAATTTCTGAGTCTGAGGCAAAATGAGGATGAGAATGTCACAAAGTATGAATATAACTTTACAAGGTTAGAGAGGCACACAGAAGATTATATACATAACACAAGAAGTAAGACTAATTGTTTTGTTGATGGGTTAAAACCATTTCTCCGTCAAGCATTAGTCTCACAATCCTTCTCACCGTACGCAGATATTGTCTCATGTGCTATAAAGATAGAAAAAGAATTCTCCAAGTCTTACGACTTTAAAGCAAAGCAAGAGAAGAAGAGATCTGCTGAACACTCAGGAAATGAAAATAAGGGGAATAAGGGAAAAGTTGAATATTCATCTTGTAGTAAATTTGGGAAGAAACACCCTGGTACTTTCCTGAAGGGAATGGGAGTCTTTTACAAGTGTGGTGAAAAAGGCCACCAAGCTTGTGATTACAAGGGGAAGAAAGAGGTTGTCGATGTTGAATGCTACAATTGTAGAGAAATGGGGCATTATGCGAATGAATGTCCTAAGAGTAAGTGGAACTTACCTCAAAAGAGGCCAAGGGATTATGGCCAAGCTTATGCTATCACTAATGCGGAGTTTGAAGCTCTAAAAGACATGGTGGCAGGTAATTTAATGGTTTTCTCAAGTTTAGAAAATACATTATTTAATTCTAGATCATCGCATTGTTTTATATATTCCCAGTCTTCTAAGAAAATTTGATATTTCCAATTTGATTTAACAAGGTATTATTCAGTCAAAACTTCTAAGGGAAGTATCATCGCAACAAAGTTTTGTGAATTATTCCCCATTAAGGAAAATAAATTTTCTTTGTCTGCTGATCTCATAGTCATACCCAGGATTTAATTTGATATAATCCTCTTTATGGATTGTCATTCAGACCAAGATGCAAAAATTTATTGTAATAAGAACGAGGTTACTATTTTTGATGACGATGATAAAGAACACCTTATCTTTAGAGTAGAATCATCGCCACTTAATTCTTATCTTGATCCACCCCTAATAGATCAACTAAATTCAATTATTGGGGAGGAAGAGAATGAAATAACTATGGGTGAGGAAAAGAAAGTTCAAATAGAGGATTTACCTATTGTTCAAGAGTATGTTGATGTATTTCCAGAGGATTTACCTGGACATCCTCCAGAATGATAAATTGAGTTTTACATTGATTTAATTCATGGTTCAAGGCCCATATCAAAGACCCCTTATATAATGGACACTATGGAATTAGTGAAACTAAAGAAACAACAAGAGGAATTGAGTAATAAGGGATTTATTTTCCCTAGTGTTTCTCCATGGGGACCCCCTATCCTTTTTGTTAAGAATAAAGATGGATCGATGAGGTTGTGCATTGAATACATAGAGATCAATGCTATAACAATAAAGAACAAGTATCCCCTACCTCGTATTGATGATTTATTCAACCAACTTCATGGAACTCAATATTTTTCAATGATTGACCTTCAATCTGGATATCATCAGTTGTGTTTAAAGAAGGAAGACATTCCAAAGACATCATTTCGAACTAGGTACGAGCATTACGAGTTCACAGTAATGCCTTTTAGATTGACTAATGCCCCGTATATCTTCATGGATCTAATGAATAGAGTTTTCAAGGAATATCTTGATGACTTTTTAGAGGTATTTATTGATGATATCTTGGTATAATCCAAGAGCTAAGAAGATCATTAAAATCACTTGTGCATTATCCTGAAGACTCTTAGAAGAAAGGAATTATATGGGAAGTTTAGTAAGTGTGAATTCTGGCTTCATGAGATTTTTTTCTTGGACATATAGTCTCTAAGGATGGAATCTTTGTTGATCCTTCAAAGAAAAATTCAATCCAATAATGTCTAGAACCGACGATTATAACTGAGGTACACAATTTTATTGGTTTAGTAGGTTATTATCGACGTTTAGACCTGAATTTTCCCCGGTTGGATAACCTATTAACGAAGCTCACATGTAAAGGGGTTAAATTTTTTTAGAAAAAAGAGTGGGAATAATGTTTCAAAGAATTGAAGAGAATATTAGTCAATGCTCTTATATTGAATCTACCATCGTGGAATGATGGGTTTGTTATTTATAGTGATGTTTCAAAGAATGGACTTGGTTGTGTCCTTATGTATAATGATATAGTTATTGCCTATGAATCACGACAGCTAAAAATTCATGAGCAAAACTATCCTACTCATGATCTTGAGTTATCAGCTGTAATCTTTTATTTGAAGATATGGAGACATTTTCTCTTTGGTTAAAAATGTGAGATTTATACTGATAACAAGATTTTGAAGTATATTTTCTCTTATAAGGAACTCAACATGAGGCAAAGGAGATGGCTTGAAATACTCAAGGATTATGATTGCACTATAAACTACCACTCAGAGAAGGAAAATAAGGTGGAAGATACTTTGAGTAGAAAGGATCATGGAGTTTTGAACAAGATGAGAGTTGAAGAGGATCTTATATACATGGAACTAGTTAAGACGGATATGGGAATAACCATAGAAGGTGAAACATCAATGCTTTTTCAAATAGTTGCTAAACCATATTTACTAGAAAGGATAAAAAGTTCTTAGGCTAATGATGAGGAGTTTTAAAAGAAGATTAAAGCTGTGAATAATGGGAGATTGAGTGACTTCGTATATGAAGATGGGATTTTAAAATTTTGGAAGAGGCTTTGTGTTCCCGATATACCTAATCTAAAAAGAGAATTGTTGGATGATGCTCATAGCTCCAATTTCTCTATATACCCTGGGAGCACCAAAATGTATAAGGATTTGAAGGAACATTTTTTGTGGGACCACATGAAGAGGAAGATTGCTGATTTTCTATCAAGATGTATGGTTTGTCAACAAGTGACAGCTGTAAGGAAACAGCCTGGAGGAGTCATGCAACCTCTTCCCATATCTGAGTGGAAATGAGATAATATCACGATGTTCTTTGTCATGGGAATACTAAATAATCCTAGAAGGAACGATGCAATATGGGTGATTTTTTATCATCTTACCAAGTCAGCACATTTTCTTGAAATAGGTGAAGATTCACCACTTGAACGTCTAGCAAGAATATATATTAATGAAGTTGTGAGACTTAATAGAGTACCCCTATCGATTATTTTCTGATCGTGATCCATTTTTTACATCAAGATTCTAGAAAAGTCTTCAGAAAACCCTGGATATTGAAATTCATTTGACCACTTCCTACCACCCCCAAAATCAATGGACAGTTAGAACAGACTGCTCAAACCTTAGAAGACATGTTGAGATCCTACTCACGTGACATTCAAGGTATGTTGGATCAATATTTACCTCTGGTATAATTTTCCTATAACAATAGCTTCCATTCAAGTATATAGATGGACCCATATGAAGCGTTATACAGAAAGAGATGTTGTACACCAACTTGTTGGGGTGATGTTGGTGAATGAAAACTAGTAGGCCCAGAACCTATTGAGGAAACGATGGAAAAGGTGAAGGTTATCCAAACCCACATCAAATCAGCTCAAAGTAGGCAGAAGAGCTATGTTGATAACTGAAGGAAGGATTTTGAATTTCAGGTAGGATATCATGTTTTCTTGAAGGTGTATCCATGGAAGGGTGTTATAAGTTTTGGTATGAAGTGTAAATTGAGTCCCAGGTACATCGGACCTTTCGAAATTCTTGAAAGAATTGGGGCTGTAGCTTACCATTTGGAAATGCCGCCAAGTCTCTCGAAAGTCCACGATGTGTTCCACGTATCACTGTTGAGAAAATACATGCCTGGCCCAACACATGTACTCACCAATGGGGAATTATAACTTGAACCCGATCTTTATTATTGTGAATATCTTGTCAAGGTCCTTGATACAAGAGAACAAGTGTTGAGAAACCGGATGACTCATCTGGTAAATGTTCTATGGAGAAACCATAAGATGGAAGAGGTAACGTGGGAACCTGAGGAAGTTATGATGAAGAACCACCCAAATATTTTTATGTAGTAATATTCTACAAATTTTAAGGATGAAATTATTTGAAATAGGGGAGAATGTAACACCCCAAGCTTCCACGGTATGTTTCCCTTGGAATAATGCAATAGCTTGCATTGTACGCAACTTCGAGATTCTAACACATCGTGACCAATCAAATAGGTGTTATGAATAGTAATAGCCAATTTTTTGAAATTTTATCAATTTTATCTATAAAAATGGACTTCATATTTGGTTTCAGAATATCAAAATTAGCAAAGGGTGATTTTTTTCTATTTTTCTGAAAACATTCAGTTTTTGATGAATGGTGACAAATACAAAATTTTAATTAAAGAAAAAAATTTTAAACAAAATAATTTGTAGTGATAAATTATAATATTGAGTGGTTTGTAAGTATAATTAGATTATATTTTTACATTTTAATCCAATGTTGGTCATTGGATGTAATATCATATTTAAACTGGATAAAAGCAAGTGTCAATCTTTTGATAGTTATTATTTCTTAAAAACACACTTTTTGTTTTGACAACAGGAATTAATTTTAAATTAATTTATGCCACTTCTGTGTTTTGAATTTAGAAAAATGGATTCCATATTTATAATTATTAGTTCCAAATTGTGTAAATAGGAAAATTTTATTTTTAGACACTTTGAATAATTATTTCGGTAAAAAGTTTATTTACCATGGTTAAAAGTTAAATCTGATAAATAAGGGTATGAAAATAATATTACAATAATATTAAATTACCTTAACACGTGTCCTAACACTATTTGATGATACATGTCCAACAATGGGAATATTTGGGTCAATTTTCGGACCCCATGGAGCCACTTGTAAGTGATAATGACACTTCATATTAATTAAGTTAAAGTAAATACAAAAATGACCTAAGCATATATATTTTAGTAAAACTATTTTTACATAGGGTTATACATGTTATATCTTCAAATATAAATATTAATTATAAATATAAAAATATTTACTACATAATGGAATTTTATTTATAATTTTTAGACATTGAAAAATTAAATTTATTTATGACACAATGATGATACAATATTTTCCTTATTAATGAAAGAATCAAATAAATGGTATTATAAATTTTAAAATAAATATCATTTGAACGTTTTGATGACATAAAAAAATTTATATGTTAATATGACATGTTAGGATTGATTAAATGAATTTATTTTGAATTAATAAATTTTTTACTACTTTTACAAAAATCAATAATTAAATAGTGTCAAAATTTACATAAAAGAGTTTTTTTTAAATATTATATTATTTATTGATATTCTATTCCTAAAAATATAAGGTTCGAGAAAAGGTCTTAAATAATATTATATATGTCATTAATGAACAACTTGAGGTTCTCTTGGAAGTTTATAGTAAGTTTATTGACCATATAATATAAAAATACAAACAGACATGGTAAATGTCAAACTAATTAACTAAGAGTTAAATCTAGAAGATATGGTTAATATAGTGAACCAAAACTATATAAAACCAATTGGTTGAGTGTTTTTAGACCCATACCTACCTTTTCCTAGAAATAAATTATTTTGGATCCATTAGAAACCGAAAATTGTTTTATTATAAAATAATATTTCAATCTTTTCCTAAGGTGCCCCACACCCCTCTTATAAAAGCTCACTTTCCCTTCTTTCAAATTCACACTGTAAAATACATTTGGATCGGCCAAAACCTACCCAAATATCCTCTCGACTATCCTACCTTTATCCTAGAGGCCTTCCTTTAGTCATAAATCCAACCTAAGGTTCCATTTTAATCAAATCAAACGGAAGAACCTGAAGAAGAGGTAAATATTTAATCACCACTTTCAAGTTTCTTTCTTCTTCCACTCCCTCTTTATTTGTTGTTTCCATTATAAAATAATAACTCCAGTATCTTCTATATACTATGATGTTATTAGAAATATGGTACAACCATATTCATTATTCTATCCATCCTTTTAATGACATGTCACCATACGTGCGTACGTACAGCTTACGGTCTCCACACCGTGGTGTAGTTGTTATTCAATACATTATTATTTGCATGGGTATAATAATGTTGTATAATTGATGTAAATAATAAATATAACATGATAATTATTTTTTGTACATTATATACCATCCAATTATATATTATTTTAATATCAAAAGAATGATATTGTCACTCGTGCGTACGTACGGATTATAGTCTCTACGAACGCGATGAGATTCATTCGCCATCGTATCCATTCAAGACTAATTTTCATTTTATGATTAAAAATAATGTTTAAAGACTTAATATAACTCCTGATATGAATAAGATACATCCCATACATAACAAATATGACTCACCTGACAAAGAATATAAAGGAAAACAAATCCGTTAACACCCGAAACGACGATAATACTAAGATATTATTAACAAAGCAATGTTAAAAGATCATATATGATATTATATTAATATATATGATTCTTGTATAATTTAATTACAATTATTTCACCATTATACAAGAGGTTAACCTACCCTCGACCAAGGAAAAGTACAAGGTAATAGTTAATTTCACAATCTCTTTAATATCTGAGGTTGTTTTTATTTAAGTATCTACTGGGACCTATTTATCATCCACATCAATGTTTTTTAAAAATTTATTCCAAAAAATTTTTACTATGTACTATATTATGGGTTAAATTCATTTATACCCTTTTTTTACTTTTTATAAAATGGTTTGAAAGGAATCTTTCCCTTGTTTTCCAAACAAGGTACTTTTTAACATTTTCGACAAATCTAAAGTAAGAATGTGTTTTTTTACTTATACGGCAGGTGTGGCTATTTTACGCCATTATAACATCATCAATGCTTCTCTTACAATCTTATAAGAATATTTACAAACTAAATGTTTTCTTTTATAATTATATTAATCTTAAATTATTTCAAAATAGAAATAGATATTTCTCTAAAAAAGGTTTTGATTTCATCTATGTCAACATCCTTTGATAGATTTTAAATTTACTTGAAGTTGATTTATTATGATACAAAACTCTTATATTGTATTGAAGGTTTTGTGATATGTTTGACTATGGATGTGTTATTTTTATACCATTCATGGTTTATAGATAAAGTATTGACATTTCGTATGCTAGTTTCAGTACGAATGTTTATGATATGTTTAAACCTTTTCATATGAGGAATGAATTGGACTTAGTATGTGACGGGTGGAGATTGTTATAGCTCGTCGATGCATCGGTAGGTATCATGAGAAACTCTAGTGTCTTGGCACAAGGCCTTGACAAAATCTTATTTGTAGTCTTGGCACAAGGCCTTGACTATATGGTTATGAAAGTCTGGCATTATGCATTCCATCATTATGAAAGTGGATATTGATATTGCATGTGATTATTCAACTAGTAGAATATCCATTTGAATAATTAAATGGCATTATTTGATTTTTATCTTTTCCATATTATGCTGAAGTTCATGTTTAAAAGCCTTTTGTTTTAGTCTTATACATTGCTTTAATTGTTTATTCTTATTTATAAAAGTTTCCGCTATATTGTTATCCTTACTGAGCATCTGAGATAACCCCTTTATATATTTTATTTTTTCCAGGATGCGAAGAAGTATATTATGACTGACCTGTAGGGATAGTCTATGGGATCTTAGTGTTTTCTATGGAATCAATGTTGTTGTAGTTTTCCATTTTATGATGTAATGTAAACCTTATGAATGTATCTTGTAATTCCAAGGCTACTAAACAAATCGGTCTTTCGAGATTTCAGCTTTTGTGATCATGCCAATGATATGTAATAATGCACCGACTCTGGGTTTCTAGGGTCAGGGCGTTATATGTCTCATTCTCGACATTGAATCAACAGCTTCAAAGCTAGTTGTTGAAGAACCTATACCATCGACTGGGCATAGAGTCCATTACTAAGAGGGGAATATAGAATTACACTAATATGCTACTATTATTTCATCATCCACCATAGATTAAACATTATGAAGGATAACTGAAACTCTGTAAATCTAAATATCTCATAATGAGAGCTTATCATACAGTTGATACTCCCATGTTAATACAAGGGGAAAACACTAAATGGCTAATATTCCCATCCATGAATGAAATAAATTAAGATTTTTTTTGACACACTGAGATTTTATGATATAGTTCTCCATAAATAAATTTGTCATATTTGATAGCTTTTCTTTCACGCAACATTGAGTTAAAAGGTAACAAGATATACTAACAAATTATTATTATTTAATGGGATTGTTATATCCTAGATGTTGGATTGGTGGTTAAGAATAAAAGTAAAAAAATTATGGAAAATTTATAATTTACACAGGTATAAAATAAATTCATTGGTCATTAATAGATTAAGAATTAATGATAAAAACCAATTGAAACTAAAATTTTACTTTTTCTGGAAAAAAAATTTTATGCATGAAATGTTTTTCCATATTATAAAATTATATTAATCATTATTATTGAATTATTTTAAAGAAATTTAGGAAAAATATTTTTTGTAAAATATTTGAACATTCATTTAATTTTTTTATAGGCATGGGATTACAATAAGTTCAGTTCTTTGCTTAAAAATTCATTTTTCTAAAAAATGGGTTTCATCGCATTTTATGAACTTACAATAAAATGAATTTCTTCCACTTATAGAAATTTATTTTTAAAAAATGGATCCCATATTTTGAATCAGGATATAACAATTTTGTAAAAATGTCCCACTTATTTTTTGTCCTTATGAATAGTAACCTTTGTAAACTTTTGACACCTCAGTAAGAGTAAAACAATTAAGAGAAATACTATTCAAGAATTGATGTCTTACCGCAAGCACAGTGAAAAGATCAAGCTTTGAAGAACTGATCTAGTACCAAATCCAAGGAGTAATGTGAGAGATCATTAAACATCATGATGCACTCATCCACAGTCATAATGCCCTGGTACAGATGTAGAAGCACAAATATGCGTACCGATCACAACATGGCCAGATAAAACTCCTCCATGAATAAACACTCCAAGTCTGATGAGGGGAGAGTTTTATCATCATGTGAATGAGTCACTATAAACATCACCTATCATAATAATTCAACAATATTATATTACATTTGATATTTTTTAAATCATTTATTTTAGTTTTTCTTAATTGAAGAAATATTAGTTCGACATTACTTATGCTTCCAAGGTAATTATTCAGTTTATAAAAATTAAAAATAAATTACATGAATAAATAGTGTAGACACCAAATGGGCGCTTGAATTAGAAATATGATGGCACCATTGAGTTAAAAATGCACGTTTTACCTAAGGCATGTAATAAGTTTTTTGGGTGATGTCGTTTGTGAAAACAATATCGCGGGTGTGAAATTAATAAAATAAACCAATTAAAGGGTTTTTATTTTTATTTTATTATTATAATAATTTTTACTTTATTATTAAAATAATATAATAATAAATTATTATTATTAATATAATAATTTAGTATTATTATATTTAAAGGTTATTTAGCCTTTGGAAAATTAAAGGGAGGACTTTGAAAATTAGGGGGGGGGGACTTGACTTAAAAGGGAAATTTTGACACATGAAAAAAGGGAAAGAATCTTCTTTAAAAAAAAAAAATTCATAGGGGGTCGTGCGGCGCCCCTATATTCTTCCACGACATGATACAATAGGTGCGCCGCCAGACACCCGACAACCTGCGGCCGACCACTTCCCTCGCCCGCCGCTGCCCAGCGCCATCCCTCCTCCTTCCTAACCTACCTCCCCGGCTGCCACCTTCTTACACAACCTCCGCACCAGCCAGATCGTGGCCCTAGATGTTGCCCTGCAACCCAACTCCCACCAGAGTTGGCCTCCATGCTACTGCAGAGGATGACCACCACAGGGCGCACTGCGGGACCGAGCCGTGCTAGCCAGACCCTACCTAGATCTACCCTCCAGCGACCAAGATCGCCGGGCTCGTCCTTCCCCACTGGTTCACTGGACTTCATGTGGCCTCCTCTACCTTGAGCCGCCTTCGGAAGCCCTTGCCCACCGCTACCCCGACACCGCACAAGCCTCCTCCACGGCCAGCATCAGAGGCACACCCCTGTCGTCAGACTGGGCTGCACTGGAAAGATCGGACTGGACGCCCTCTGCGTAGCCCGCTCGGCTCTGACCTCAGTGAGACCTACTGCTCGCCACTGCTCCGACGTTGTCTGAAACCTCGTCAGCGCTGCCGAGCGGCCTCTAGTCTAGATCCAGGAGGTACTCTTACTACACCTGCAAGTTTTTCGCATGATAGATTTACCCCCAAGAGGCATCAAAAGATCATCCCAACCCGGAACGGGTCTATATGGATCGACCCAACCCAGTTTAGTCTTGCATACTTTGGAATGGGTCTGCATGAGTTTAATCTAACCTACATAGGCCATGTACAGTGTTTTCAGGGCTTGCAAATTAATATTTATAATCAATTTAATATTATTAAATTAAATTGGTAAAAATGTTAATTAGTGGTTAACAATAAAATTTAATAACCGGGATATAAATTAATTTAATTTTGCAATTAAAAATTAAATTAGTTAAATAATTTCATTTTGGAATAAAAATTATATTAATCGAGGACCAATAAATAATATATTATTTGAATTTATTAGTTCATTTAATTTAATTAAATAAACCTTGTACTTATTTAATTCAATTAATTCCTATCGTGCATTATTATACCCGCCTACTAGTCTTGAGAATTGACTCGATTATGTTTGCATTTTATATTTAATTATTTAACTCTTTTCAATGTTTTTAATTAATTAATTGACGGTCTGTGCAATGTCTATTTTTGGTTAAAATGTATAAGGTCTTGTGCACCCAATTTTACGTGATGTACATTTATATCCCTAGACCCCTTTGCTTGAACATGATTGTTTTTGTACATCAGACAAAAAAAAGTGAATTACATGGTCCCCTCCAAGATGTGGTGGTGTACGTTGATCAAGACGGTTTAAGAAGACATTTTGAATCTAGCCAAGATGAGGTGGTACTCCAAAACATGATGTGGACCCCACAAAGATGAGGTTACACTCCAGATGCGATGCAGATAAACAGGATGAGGTGATTTACATCAAGAGTGAAGCTTCGACTTAGGTATGCTACCCTTAGGTCTTTTAGATTCTCAGGACCAGTTAGGTAGTAGTTTGCCTTTATGCATTTATTTATTATTTTACGCATTTTTTATGGTGGAAAAAATTCATAAAATAATAAATAATAAAATGCATAAAAAACAATGTGTCTTTTTCTATTAATGTTTAGTTGTGAGCCCGACAACATAGATGATAAATATTAATAGAAATGGATTACATTTTTCGAGAGAAAAATAGAAAACCCTCACAAAAATATTAAGTTCTTACCACCTTCCACTATTCGAATTTGAACAAAACCGGGTGTTCAGGGTGCCGGTCATGCCATAACTGAGGGTGCCTCTTACTACTGTATAGTTCTTATGATAGTGGTGGGTCGACTTACCTAAAGTGGTGGTGAGGTTTATCCATAAATAACTTGGTATCATTTTATAGGCAATCATTGTGTAAATCAAGATTTAGTTTTTTGGAAGTCGGGACTTCAATCAATAGATCAAGGAACCGTGATTTAAAGCGGTTGGCCAGTCAAACGCCTACCTTGAACCCTCCGAGTAGTGGCATAGCCGTATTTTGTAGTCTATGTGGGGAGTATCAGGGATCCTTGTCACTAAAATACTCAAGAAATAGACTATTATTGTTCTAACATAGAGGGTTCCTAGAATTCGATAAATAAGTGGGAGAAATTTCATGATTAAATTAATCGGCAATGTCACATTCGCTAATCAACATAAAAACTAATAATCTTTTGAAGTTTATTTGTAGATAATGGAAAGTGATACCACATGTAAGAACTACTATAAACAATGGCTAATTTTAATGTACAAATGAGAATTAAATTTTATGTGTAGTTTAGGTGCTTGCATATATTACAACTATATCAGAAATTCAATGTTCTAGTGTCTGTTCATGTTAAGCCATCTCAGAATGTGAGGGTAAGAAATTTCTTACATAAGACACATTAATCAAGCACATTATGGTTCCATAATAATGATATCATCAACGTCTGATGCTAGTTGTGGTAACTACATAGGGATATGGATGATTAGAACATGTAGTCTCATCTCAGAT
This sequence comes from Viscum album, assembly GCA_963277665.1. NCBI lineage: Eukaryota > Viridiplantae > Streptophyta > Magnoliopsida > Santalales > Viscaceae > Viscum > Viscum album. The sequence continues at coordinate 936,618,842 of OY728161.1, forward strand.
AAGTTATTGAGGAGAAAGCTAAGCAAACTTATAATGTGATGTTTACATTGGCTTTGTGTATACATAAAAGACAGAATACAATCTTTCATGGAATCTCATTCTTATATCTTGTCATCCATTAACTCTAGTTTTGTTTAAGTATACAAACAAACATAATGGAATGTGATTTTAATTAACTTTTAGGTAAGGTTCTCCATGTAATAAGAATATTAAAGAAAGTACCAACTCTAGTTTTTTACAGTGAATAAATTGAAAGACAACACGTAATGTCTGATGATAAAATAAGTTAAAGGCACCTTCGTACTATTCTTAAAATAGAAGAGGTTGGTAGTTTAATAGGTTGTTATTTCCATCACATATTATGAAATTTAAATTATGGAAGTTTAAAAATCAATTGAAATGAATAGAATAAGAAAGAACCCAATTTTTCATCAGTATATATATATATATATTCATCATATTGAATTTATGTTTCTAACATACTTCTTGGGTATTGAATACAATATGCCAATAAAATATGTTTATTTAAATACAGTAAACAAGTAAGTATAGGAACATTATGAGAAGTAAGATTTCTTCTTCAAGTAGCTGAGAAAGGGTGATTCCTAAGTCAACGGTTAGAAACACATAACTTCTAATTGCTAAGTGAATGATTCAAATTGAATATGTTATTGAGTATAAACAAAGTATTTATATCACATTCCCATTTGGACATAATGATACATTATTCCAAGTTTAGTAATGAATGTTTTTTTTGTGATGAAACATACTCAATAAGTAGTTCAAAAATATTTGAATCAAAGGAAATACATGATGAATATAAAATGTCAGACTTATCCAGTTGTGGCAAGACGATTATTTGTCAAGTAAAACTAAAAGTGGATGTCAAATATATACCCAATCTGGTATTTAGTCTCAGTACAACAAAACAAATTTGGTATTATTGACATATTTAGTTTAGACAAAGAAACCATTACAAATAATGGTATGACACAAGGCTTTCAAAGATAGTTTAAGAAGTGCGCGTTATCTATTCCAAAGGGAAGCTAGAGGAAGAGATACTTCATATGATTACTTTACATTATTAAGGAATATGAAAGTAAAGTCTTGGCATGGTCACAATATATTGGGTTCTTTGTATCTGGATGTCGAAGAATGTATTGACCAAGCATTCATCGATCATAATAATGCAGTGTGATAAAATTCCGAAACGAAAATTACCCTATTTACATCATGCCATTTATGTTCATGAGGAGGATCAATGATGGGTCTTACATGTTATCATTGGTCAAAAAATGTATCATGGATCAATTCATAAACAAACATTTTATACATCAAAGTAATGGTGTAAGTAATATCAATGTTACAAATTACAGAAACTTCCATTATATTTTAAGAGATGCTTTTAAAGTAATGGAGAAAACCCATAAACATAATTCAAACTAAATATGAAAAATGGATAACATACGATTCATAATATGATGAAAAATCCATTATATCCTAGGACATGATAGAGATGAAAAGCGTTTGATAAAATAAAAACTAACTTGAATCAAGTTAAAAACATTGTGCATCAAAGGTAATAATTTCAGTGGTTTCTTAAGATATTACATAAATCCATGAGATATAAAAATTGGTAGTCAAGTAATAGACTACATTTCATTATAATGTTTCACATCTATTCTTTTGATAGTGGGAGAAAGATAGACATTGGTTTAGTCAATGATCGAGATGAAAAAATGGTTAGCATAGGGAAAAGTTTGATAGGTGTATATGGAATAAGAATGTTTTAGAGACACATACTGCATAGAAAGGATAATACCATGATTATGGTGTTATATTCACTACAGTCAGTGGTAAATTAATCATTGAGAATTATAATTCCCAAAAGCTGTATATGACAATTAGCTAAGATTTACAAGATCAATTAAAATTCAATAACAAATTCTATGTATCAAATTGAAAAGGGGATTATAAATTGAATATTGTGGTGGGTATTCATGTGAGTTGATACATGGTTGGTACAAGCGGTGGTACCAATAAGGATTTATTACTTATACCAATAGGGTATGCCTAAATCCAATAGAATTTTACTTGTCGTAGCTAACTTCTAAGATCATTATATTGGTCATTTTATGTCAAGATCATGTTTCGTTTATGGTATTTGTACGACACAACCAGAAAGGGATGAGGACACCATAAAATTCCAATGTATGTTGTAAGTTATTGAAATACAATTCAAGAAAAAAGTAATAAACACGATCTTAGAGAATTCATTTCAAATGAATCTTTTATATGTGTCTACCAAATTTTAGTGGGAGCGACAAAGTTTTCAAGAGAAATATATTCGGCAATATATAGAAAAATATATTGATCTTATAGTTAGATAAGATCAGGATAAAATTTATACTCTAATGATTGAATTAAACTAGGAACCCAAGTTCTAGGGAACTGGATCTATCGAGGTAGATCTGAAAGATTATTAGACTTATTCAATCATACCTATTTTGAATTTTTTTGAAGATAAAAGTTTTAGTAATACATGTTAATAATTATTTCCACTGTTATATGGAATTATCTCTTGAGGTTGACATGTTTGAAATGTGAAAAGAGATTAAACGTGTGAGTTGAGTACTATACTCTTCAGTGGTTGATCAACCACATATGCCATGTTATGTAAAATAATTTATATTGTCTGAATATACTTAATAGTTAAAACATATCAATTATTTCCAAGATAACTACAATTTAAGCAGTCGAGACTATCATATTTTACTTTTGTAAGTATAAATGATATTTACCTGGTAAGAAGAGAATAAGGATACTATTTATGGCAGCACACAAACTAGTAATACTTAGATCAATTTGATGTAGTATCACAGTAAGGAAATGGTGATGAGAGAGCCAATCTCATTAAAGCCAGTGGTAGCCATACCTACAAATACCATGTACATTGTAGCTTCTAAAGAAGCTAAATAGATGTTATTAATTGCAACGATTGGTTCCAGTTCTTGGAATCACTTCTAGTTAGTAATATATTTTCATAATATAAATTATGACACTCTTACTATCCATGATGTCATGTTTTGAAAGTGGAAAAAAGATATGTACTAAGGGACACCTTCTTTTGAGCAGTTATACTCAAGGAGATGAGGTCTTATATAGTAGAATAATCACGCAACAGAAACATGGTAGACCCAGCATCTAATGCCGCTACACAGTAAAAACATGATCATCATTATGTGAGTAACTAACATGTATGGTTATCAAGTTGGCTCTAGTGCATGTGGAAGTGTTGAAATAGTGGGTGACCTAGACCCATCTATGTTGTATTTTGATTACCATAACATGTATATAGTTATATATACATGATGTATTCGTACCATTATAGTGTAGATATTTCTTCATCAACTACTTAATGGTAATGTCCTAGATTAATTTTCATATCAAAAGGCTATAAAAGTTCCCACGCTATAATGAGAACCTCAAGATACAATGAAATCAATCTTAAACAAAGGTCCTATGGTCTAGATAAATCATATTGATTGGACATAATAGATGTTTTTATATCAAGTTTTGGGGGCTCATAATGATTGAGACCTCTTCTCATGAAGTTATCACTTGGTGATATCTAGTAGTGAGATCATGACAACAGACCCGCTAATTGGAACACCACTTTTTTTGGTTGTCATTGGTTGTTCCTATCTACAGAAAAGTGTATTGGTCTCCTCACTTGAGATCATTACTAGTGTGTACCATTTTATTATGTACTTTGATGCAAGAAAAAAACAATGGTATTGAAATCTTGGTGAGGTAGCTTGTGTTGGGTGCGTTGTTGGTGTTATGAAATTGGTTGAATGGTCAAGAAATGAATTTTCTCTTCTTGGTAATGGATGTTATATATATCAGGCTTGGTTGATTAGGATGGTGATACCTTGATAAGTATTTGTACAAAGCAATCAAAAACAAAATCCATATGGTTAGATCAAAAAATAATAAAGCACAAAAAAGGATGACAACACAAGTGTGTGTCCTTCTTTATGAGATATTTAATGAAAAAGAGATTATAGTACACAATTAGTGTTTGTAGGATGGAAGATGTCACTATGAATGTCCATATCTTATTAGGATACCTGATGGGTTGCTAGACTTCACTCTTTGTATATGGATTTTATTAACTACTATTGAGATAGGGGCCTAGAGGTTCACACACAATAGCGTACTCAAGAATCCAGCCAATTATGTGGAATATGTATTTTGGACATGGTGGGCCCGACTATGAGGTTTCGAGTATTTTAGAAGTTATCAATCACCGATACTTAAAAAAATTCATTATTATTCATGTTATGAATTAATGGATTGAATTTATTTCATTTATTTACATGTTATGTAAATACGAGGATATATTAATCGAACGAATATTATTTTAATATTGATCATTCGTTTAATTTTAAGTGGGATAGCAAGTCGAGTTAAATGGGTCAGTTTTTATCACATAATATGTTTTGTATATATTACTAGTATGTGATAAAATAATAAATAATTTTGACACAGATTAGTTCTTTATAACTATTTATTTAGTGGACATTGAAATAAATGGGGGTCGGGGAACCCAACTGGGTATTTGGAAATTCCACTATAAATAGAGGTGAAACCCTCTTTCCATGGAACCATTCATTAATTTATGGAATGAAAAAGTAGAGAATATCTCTTATCCATATCTATAGAGAAAGAGAGACACTCAATCCAGGAACTCGGATCAAGATCTTTCTCATGCATCGAAGTCATCTCGATGTGGTGATCAGCAGGACGTCGAAGGCTTTATCAGATCACCGCTGTAGCACTTGAAATTTGAAAATCGATGCTCCCACATATTTTTAAAGTGTGTGTGGATGATCTAGAGGGATCCTGATAAGGATCCTTCAAGCGAAGATCACTGGTGACTAGTTTCAGTCGACCACAACTTTAGATCTAAAACGAGTATGTTATTCATTTTAATTTATGTGCTCTTTATGATTTACGTGAGATCCTCGGACCTTACCGAGGCTAAGATTGTTGGCGTCAAAAAGTTCCGTCGTCCCATTTATCAAATGTTTTAAATTCCCTAGCCCATAATATTACAGTATGGGTCCCACAAACATTTAGGGATGGCCTTATACCACCTTATATAAATCGTACGATTAACAATATCACCATTTGTTCCTACGTACAACTTACCGTCTCCACGTCGTGCTGTAAATTATTATTCAAAATTAGTTAATTTGGATGGGCATATTGATTAGTAAAATGGATGTAAATAATGAATGTAACATAATAATTAATATTTACATTTTATATACCATCCCATTTTATAGTATTTAAACATCAATGGAATGATATCATCTATCATACGTATGCACATCTAACCATCTCCAGGATGCGATTAGATTCATTCTCCACATTAATCATTCAAAAATTATTATAAAGTATATATAATGAATAATCATGAAATATATTACATAATAATGCTACTTGATATATATATATATAAATGTAATTTTCTTTCTTCCATTCAATTCAATAAGGAAACAGAAGCAACATTCATGCGTACATAAAACCTATCGTCTCCATGAGCAATGTATTCCATTTCATTTATCTGTCTATTATATATATATATATTACTATACCGAATATTTATGATATATAAATAATTTTTACAATTGTGGAAGTAATTAAATCATGATATTTGTAATATGATCAAGGATAACAAGTCAAAACATGCACGATAAATAAAATGATTATTGCCCAAAACATTTTTTTAACAGGGAATTGATAAATAAAAGGGTAATATAAAATAATTAGTGAATAATATATGATATCATAGATATTAGTCTGATTCAATTAAAAGTTAATAATGTGTTTAAATCATCTATAACAGAGTTTCAGACACATACGTGATTAATCATACCTAAGGCAAGGGATAATTTTTCAATCTCATTATTATCTTAGATTATTTGTTTATTAGTATTTAATAGTGTATATTTATCATTCTCATCCATGATTAAAAAATATATAATATTATTTATATTATTATCCTATTTTTAATAGACAATTTTACCCATTGTTTAATTTTTATTAAATGGCATGGATGGAATCTTTATTTTGTTTTCCATATGAGGTACATTTTGACTTTTCTGGGAAAAGAATGAGAAGAATGTTTTTTTAACTTGTGCAGAATGAACTGATTTTTATGATATAATAATTACTTATTTCCTTGAATCATACCCTATAATATTACAATGTTATATTCATATAAATTGATTTCTTTTAAAATTTTGTGGCATTTTGAGGAAGGAAAATGTTTTTGAAGAAGAAAGGATATTTTACTCAAGAATTATGCTCAAGTGTTTTATCAAAATTATTTTCCATATACGATGACTTAGGATTATTTTTCTATCCCTATTATTAATTTGGTTTCATTTTTATTTGATGGAATTATTTTTACTAAATCCATTTATCTTATATGGATTATGTTATTATGGATTGATGTTTAGGAAACCTATTTTTTAATCCTCGGGTTCTGCTATGGTGAATAGTTTATGTTTTGTGGAACATATAAGAATGATTTAATTGTGATATGGGTGGGAACAATATATCCCTCCAATGTATTGGGTAAATATTTATTACCCATGATATAGAGATGACTGGAACGACAAGTAAATCTGGTTCAGTAATACAGGTCCTAACAACAAGTAAACCTAGTTCAAAAATACATGGATGGAACAACAAGTAAACCCGATTCAGTAATGGACTTTGTCCACTCTGATGGTATTGGAAGAAATTCCTTGGATAATATGGAAATCATATTACGTGCTTATCTTTTTCTCACAATTCCATGTTTTATTCCAATACTATTTTATCACGGTTAATTTTCTTTTATGATCTATGCCTTACATACTACCAAGATTTATTTCATGACTCATGATTTTGATATTTAAACATTATGTTTGTGTTTTTAAATTCTTATGTATATATTTGTTTTATGTTCTAAATTTTTACCCTTACTGACCATTTGAGCTCACAATTTTTATGTTTTATTTTTTCAAGGACATAAAGAGAGGTTTTAGGTTGTGAAAAAAGGGGAAGATCTTTATAGGAGATGTTGAAGATCATTCACCAAGTAAGAATATTAAGTTCGATGATTCCAAAGATTTTAAACTAATATAGTCTTTGGGAATATTGTTTTTATGTATAACGACTATGCGAATGTAATGTAATTTCTATGTATGTCAAACATGGGTCGTTACATTTCTAGTACATTTCTTTAGGAAAATATTCTTTTCATTTGGAATGAACTTACTTAATATCTAAAAATTTAAAAAATATTAATGAAAATATTTTATTCTAATGAACTATGTAAAAATTTAAATAATGATTTATAGAAAACAATATTCATGATGGAAGTAAAATCCTTTCTTATATGATATGTTGAAACCAAGATTCTGTTCACAACTTTCGTAAAAACCACCTCATTTGTAAAATGATAAGATGATTATTTTTAATAATTTTAATTTAATGTAGAAATATTTTAAAAATGAAATTAAAAAATTATTTTAAAATAGTAAAAAAACTCATGGAAACATTGTAAGTAAAATATGGAAATGGATGAAAAATATTCCCTATAGAAGAGAGAAATAATAACTTTTTTTCTTAAAAAAATTATTTTGGTATATTGTTTAACTAAAGAGTGGATAATAAAGGGAAATGATTTAATTTAAAGAAATAACCTAATGAAAATAAAAAAATATTTTGAAGATATAAATGATATAATTTCATCATTTTAAATTTAATCATAAAAAATCCTAATAAAAATTAGATTATATCATCAAACCCTTACCTCTACTTCAACTTTCTTCGTAAGCATTATAACCTCCTGTATAATAATGTTATGTTTTTTATAAATATTTACCATTATGATATTAATAATAATAATAGAATATATAATCCACTTATAATATTTCAACACTGATTTAAAAGTAATTCCGAATTAAAATCACTGTATTTGTGTGTTAACTGTTACAATTTTCAGGAATGTTTTTATTCTGAGGTTCTATTGATTATTCTTTGATCATGGTTACATAATATATAGAATTTTAATAGTTATAAAAATAAAATTTTTATTCATTATATATATACTTATAATATTATATACAATTTATAAATAGAAAAAATAATTATACTATTCATGGAGATGGTAGTCCATACGTACGCATGAATATTGTTATCAATTTCTAATGAAAAAATGAAATAAAAATAAAGAATATTTTTTCATTAAAAAATCATAATTATATCATATATATAATATATGTATATTTTAAATACCATTATAGAATTACATGTATCTTGGTAATGGAAAATGAATTATAATGCTACATGGAGGCGGTAGATCACATGTACACACGAGCGAAACATTCATATCCCAATTGACTGCAAAATAGAAATAAAATGGTCATGAAATCATAATTATAACGTATAATAATATTTAAAATATTGGGGGAATCATGTTATAATTTATAAAATAGGTTAATATGTGGTTTAATTAGAATTAAAATTGAATGTACTCTGTTAAGAGTTATACCTTTGCAATGAGAAACCTCATTTTCCTTACTTTTTAAGCCTTAAAAGGGTGATATTATGATCAAACTAGGAACTCTAGGATGTGGGGAGGGAATAACAGAGAGTATTTGGGTAGTAAATGTTTCATATAATATGATAAAACATTGTCAATAGGTGTGGAGAGGTGGTTCCATTTTTTTATTGAGAGAGATGACAAACTTAGAATTACTTATAAATTTAAATAAAATTAAAGTATTTCTGAAGCGTAGTGCTTCAAAAGAGAAAAGTGTTAAATTTTTAGATACTATAGTTTTCTAATATATGAATTAAATAACAATGAGATAATTTTATGTTAAAATATTTTCCTTTTCTGTTGGTTTAACTCACTGGTAAACCCATTCTAATCATCATAGTGGTATAAAATTATTACTATTATTTATTTATTATGGCCAAAAATAAATGTGGAAACATTACAAAAATTGGGAATGACATTGTAATATACTAAATAAATTTTTTAAAATTCAATTTTTTTATAAAATTAACTTTAAATTAAGGTTTCAAAATAAATAAAAATCCTATTTATATGAAAAATGAATTTTAAGCATAAAAATGAATATAATTTCATTCCATTCCTAATAAAACTATAAAATGAATTTTAAAATACTTTAGTTTAATAAAAATTTAAAAATTTCATTAAAAACATTAATAAATAATTATTTATTTAATTTTTATGAAAGAAACACTTTTCACATATAATAGAAATTTTTAAGAAAAACTTATTTTTTTACTTAAAAATGATTTTATCAGTTCTTAACCAATGAATTCATTATATACATATGTAAAAAATAGTTTTTTATTATTTATTTAGTCATATTTATTATATATAATATAATTGATAAGATATATATTTCACATTAAATAATAATCACTCTCTATGGTCTGTTGGAACATCTATCTTGCCTTGGAATCACATAACCCCATTGAGAGATTAAGACCAATCATCCATGATCTCCAACCATAAAAAACATTTCTAAAGAACTGAAACTTTACATAAATTTACTATCCAAGTAGAATATTATTATCCATATATGATCCAACATAAAAACAATCTAGGAATACATGCCAATCCAGTTTCCCTTCATCCAAGTGCATTTCTGCAAATAAGACCATCAAAAACCACTCTTCTACTTTTTCCACCACTACATTAGTCAGAAATGTTCTACTAAAAGTTTCTATGAAAACATTTAATTTTATATGGGTGTATTAAATATAAAAATCGTTTTTTTCATGTGACTCAACACAATGGCTCTGTCTCAGGTTTATATCCCTCTAAGTGAAAACATACTTTGGACTCTTATTGCTTGAATACACAGTTAACAACCATTGAATAGGTAGTGGTTCCATGTCTCATGATCATGAATAATAAAAAATAACTCAAGATAATTATTTGGAATTTATTCTATTTAGGGTACAATTAACCAAATATATTTGTTACCAAAAATATTCCGTACATCAGAGCATAACCCAAAACCAAACCCAATACATCACAGTAGATATCATATCATAAAATTGGAATTGGAAGGATAAATATTTGAGCAGATTTCAATATCACATTGAACTCCTCAAATGGTTTCAAGAATAGATAACTCTAAATAATCTTCATATCCATGCATGTTTATTTTTTCAAGAGAGATTGAATCTTATATAAGTACTAAAAAAAGAACCTATAATATATATCTAATCCTAAGAAAATATAGATAGAAAACATATTTTTGGGATACTTCGAAGTAATCAACACCAAAATATTTTTATTATACACTAAGAAACCATTATCAAAAATCATGTGTCCTTGAAATTTCACTTCTTAAATCCTGAACTAATGTTTTGATTTGTTCACATATTAAAAATCTAGTCTTTTAAGATTACAATAAGATATTCAAATGCATTACATTATCCTTATCTAATTGAGAATAAACAAGGATACATTATAGCAAAATGATCATGAAAGAACCCAAAACCTATGAAAAATTTGGATAATAAAAACCATAAACACCATATAAGTGTTATTAAGACCAAAATACATAACCAGATACTCATAATTCCCATAATATCTCCTGAACACCATCTTAGAAATATCTTCCTCTCCATCCCTTAGTTGATGGTATCCCAATATAAACTCAATTTCAAAAAACCGATGGGTCCCTTGAACTGATAAAAAAGTTCACTAATCCTAGAAAAGGGATACTCATTATTAACATTAACCATATTTAATTTCTAAGAATCAAAAAAATTAAGAGACTTATATCCTACTTATTTTAAAAGAGTACTAGCATTGACCAAGGTGAAATGCTATGTAAAATAAATCCCTTATCCTCTAGAGCATTTAACAAAACCACGAATTCTTTCAATTAAATGGGTTCCATATATTATGATGGTAATGAAATGTGCCTCATCCATATAATAAATTATATATTGAACTCAACTTTCCTCTAAGGAAACAAACATGGGAAATAATCTGGAAAGTCTCAAGGATACTCAGTCACCGCCACTTGAAGAGGGGCAACAAGACTTGGCTCAACAACGTCACGAAACATATCTAATAACTATCATTAAATTATCTTATCACCTGGAATATTCAGGCCCATACTCTTAGATATGGGGTACCACTCACCCTAAAATACATGATTGGATCCATGAGAAATATGGAATTGGACCCAATGAGGATGAAAATTGATCATGGATTCATACCTAACCATCCATTCCATAAAAACAATGATATGAAATAATCAATGTTTAGGAATAGGAAAATATCATATGAATCTGTAGTTAGTGATGATATCCCAACATTTGGGACTTATAAAACCATACTTCGTATTCTATCCTAATGGAATGAAATAGTCATTATGAAAGACATAATGTTTGAGCATAAACCCAATGCATTTAGATGCATGGGAAAAATTAAATGAATCAGTTTTACCAATATAAAATAAGAACGTAACCATATAAGACACAATAAAAATAATACCCCTCATGGTAGATGGTGTATCCTCTAACTCCTATGGTGCACACTCCAAAACATACAGACATAAAACTTCATTCTTCCCTTTCCATGTAATTAAGCTTCACCCACGAAATACACTTGAGATCCCTAACCTTTTACCTCATCTTATAGAAATTGAGATCCATTAGTGAAGGTGGATTGAACTCTATTTTCTAACAAATAAATCATATATAAATATTGAAAATGACCATATTACATACACGCAGGACACAACCTGTGTGGCACATTATTATAACGTTTTTGGTTTCTATTTCTCCCATAAAGTAAACTTACCACCAATACCTACCATAATATATGCTATGCACTCCTTCCATTTCCTTAATGTAGAAAACCCAAACTCTTCTTCTTGCCACATAAAAAACTATGGCTACCTCCTGCTATCACTAATACTACGAAGAGTCTAATCTTACCATCTATATGTCCATCATTTATTGCTTCCTTATGCAGAACCTCTATGAAAGTGGGTAGGAATGTAAGATTTAGCATAGATTCAATGTCATTACTCAAACACATATCAATACTCTAGTTCCTGAGAAAGTCATTTGAAATAAACCTTAGAGATAAGTGAACATACATGGAAAATTACGATGTATACTCTGTGACAGAATGATCTCCCTTCTCTATAGTGTTGAACTCCCATGCATTCACCACCCCAGGTATCTTAGGATTGAATAGTTTATTAGAGGATTTATACATGTAGTACATGTGAGATCATCATAAAAAATTTATTTTAAAATATATTAGAAACACATACATCCCAAAACCTCAAGCATATATTTTGTGAAACCAAACTTGATGGCTTCTATTGTTTTCAAGAAGTTGAAAATCCTATGAATCCTACTAAACCATTTAGCTGATTTATTTTTCCCACTGTCAACATGAAAGAATGATGGATGTTATTTAGTGAATTATGAATAATAGTCCAACTTACATCCTAGGTCAAAAATGGTGACATTTACCATGGAATTTATCCTTTAAACTATAGTTTCCACCAAAGCTTAATCAACCATTGAATTCACCTAAGATGATTTCTCTGAAGCTTCCACTTAGGAATTCAAATATGTTATTTATAAGAAGATATATTATATAAAAAAGGATGGAAACAATTTTTTATATAATTCACCTAGTTTATCACAACCTTAGTTTACATTATTAAAACCAAATTGAAAAAACCATAAATAATAACACTAGATAACCATTTATTTCACATGGTTACTTGAGGTTTTTCATGAATGTGAGATGGATAAGAACACTACCACACTACCTCTAGAGTCCCAATAGTCTTATATCTTTCCTATAAATAACACCATATCAAAAAAATATGATACAAATTCATTAGTGCAGGAGTTAATGACCACATCACCCTGCTGATACAAATTTATAAAGGAAAAACTCTAGAAAACCAATGATGTTACTTGATTGGGCCTGCCATAATGCCCGGAGCACATTAATGATCACCATGGGATAATGAAAATATCATGTGTATCATAGAAAGAGTCATGGGAATTATTTATCTTTAAATATATATATGATAATATGGAAACAATTAGATCATCTCAACATATATTCAAAAACATGTTATATGTCAAAACATCCAAACAATAAAGGTAACATCCAAAAATTGGATAACAAGGTATATAAAAACAAACTAGAAGACCATCAAGAAGAAACTAGAAGAAACCCATGGTTCCACATCCCCAAGACCCTATCTTACCAGTATCCCAATACACTATAATTAAAGATGATATAGGGGATACTTCCTATACATGATGTTATTCCCTTAAAATTTACACTACAAAATAAATTTAATAAACACCCAAAGGAAAAATTTGGGTGTAAGAATTAAATATTATAATGACACCACCAAATAATTTATTAAACATATATACACAATCATTAACTAGTTCTTTTATAAAACCAACTTATATAACATTTACAGACAAAAATATTTTCATATATAAAATATTTTTTTTCCATTTTAAAAAACATGAAATGTTAAAATAAATAATGAAATATGACATAAATGTATCCATGTGACATTATTTGATGAATAAAATACACTTAAATAATCAATATTTACATCAATTGTGAAAATATTAATACCAAATTAACATTAATTTAATATATATACAAACAATCAAAGGGAAATCCACAACAAAAATGTGCATAAAAATCAGATATATAAGAAAAAATGACTGAAATATGTGAATCTAAAACTCCGGGAACCTCAGTATTCAAGTAAGGATTCCCACTAGTAACCATTGAATCATTGGAACATAATGTATTTATTTCTTAGTCTACTATGGTTCAGCTACATTTATAATTTCTCAATACCCCAAGGTCTTCCAAATATTCTATCACATCATTATTATGTTCACGAAACAAAATCCTTATTTAATAAACATTTTTCACGAAAAAAACTTTTATTTTTAGGCCCCTTTTATTTAAAACATTTTCTATTGTGTTTCCATAAACCTTATATTATTGAATATCCATTTTTTTTAAACCATGTTTGAGTCATTTTATTAATCAAATCATGTGCATAAAATCTAGATTTCAAAGATACCCTATTTGGAAGTCACATTCTATCTCCACCAAAGATAAATAATTAAATTTTAAAAATAAAAACTAATGGAGAGATTCTTTAGAACCCAATAAATTATAAGTTATACAAAATATGATAGTTATACCTACCACAAGAAAAAATAAAACTTTATTATCTTCAATATTTGTAAAAAAAGGAAGAGATCATATCCTTGAGAACTTAGATTTGATGGAAACAATATGAATTCTCTATTTCCATGATGGTTCTTGTGATCTATCATTATATGAAAAGGGAATCATGGATAATAAGTAAAGACAATATATTATAATGTATTTTACTCATCACATTACCGTCAACGGAGACCCAAAATTAATACCAACACGAAGATCCAACAATTGTAATATTAGAAGAGCTATATCATAATCATGTAGCCTCTAAACCAAAAGAAATAAAATTAGGGTAAATATGGTTATATTAGAGGGGATATATAAACATTTTAGGCTAAACAACATTTTAGCTACTACTTAACCCCACACATATTGGTGTTACAGGTGAGCCACTAATATTCATCAACTCACTGGTAGTGCAATGGATGACTTGTGATGACAAGGTGACTGGATAATGGGTGAAGATAATGAGTTGTCACCTATAAGACTCCCATGGTATAGCTAACAAAAGTGAAATAGTGAGATGATGTCACCTTCTTATCTGCTGGTGTTTATACTACCTTCATCGGCTAGCTTGTTCCCTCTCCTAGCTAGCTGGTGGCCTCCTACTACCATCAACAATTTCAAAGTCATATCTCATAACCTACAAATGAACTAGAATTCCAAAAAAGGCTTCATACATGATTCCATGTACCAGGTGTGACAACTAGACCTTTTTGGCATTGACCTTCTCTATATATCATTGGATAAAATTACCACTATGTGTTAACTATTCTCTTCTTAGTGTGCTGGGTGAAGTTGGATATGGTGAAGATATCACCTTTTCCACTAGGAAATTATGATCCTTTCCTCATAGGGACAACATGATGTGGGATATGGTTGTATTTTCACATAATAATATATAAGGATCTATGTGTACCTTATCCTTAGTTCCTTAGGGATACTCATGTGAGTTTTCATTTACATTTATATACATAAGTGGGTGATAATACTATTTACATTTTATTATCTCTCCCTTACTTATGTGAATTCTGTTATTGTATATCATCATTAACAAATTGTAGTTGTTTTCATGTTGTGTTGATTATGTATATCTTTTCTATTGAAATTTTTATATATGATAACATTAAGTATTTACTTATATTCCTTCTATTATTGATTAAAAAATATTTTTCAAATTGTTTTTGGATGTAAAATAGAATGGAAAGGGTTTAAATTCAATAATTAATCTCTCATGGGTTTAAAGGAGTTTCTTTAATTTATTTTAAAAATGGATTTTAAGTTAATATACTAGAAACCATTGATCATTTAAATAAAATATTGTTTTATTTTGAAAAGGAATATATAGGATGTTTCTGTGATTCATGTTTTCAGAAGTTAGAAAACGTATTATCTTTATAAAAATGTATTTTAAACTATACTAATTGAAGGTCTTATAAAATGAATCATATAGTTTTTTTAAATATTACTTGTTCTGATGATTTCACATGATACATAAACACCTACATTTGTGATTATATCACATGATTTATACACGTTCCAAGGCTGTGATCTCAGGTTGGATCTTATTTGAGTTAGTCTAATGATAGATGTTAAGGATGGATGATGACATTGGGTCACAAGGAGATATCCAGTTTTATATTGTCTGTTTAATTTTTTTTATTTTTGTACTATGTTTATACTGGTCATTATAGCATTGTCTGTATCTTTGGGTTTATTTATATTTATATTTTATTTTTTTATGTTATATAGTTTTAATTGTATGTTTATTTATTTTTTGAGGTACACCCAATATAGTTAATGTTATGATTTAAAATTTTTATTAAAATTTTCATGTAAGTGTAGATTATGGGAATTCCATGACGAATTATTATAAAGTATCCAATTTGTGCTTATTGACTGTGATCGACATAAATCAATATAACTTGTGTGAATCTTGGTTCTTGAGAATTAGTTTCCCATATGTGGGGGTTGTAAACACCCTTTAGTCCATTCCATAAGCCACCTTAGGTACCCATGTTGGTTCATGACTACTAATACATTACAATGTGTGTGAATTCCTTGATATACCAAATATATATAATAAAAATTACTTTTTAATTTTTAATATTTATTTTTGTATACTTCACTTTATTATCTATTACATTCCAAATATGATGTTGAAGGTAAATTTTTTAGCTATAAAACGTTGTTGAAAACCAATATGGGTTTAAAAATTAATGCTTCTAAACTGACTACAAATGATGAAAGTATTATTATTATTATTTTGAATAAAAAGTGATTATATTGAAATTTGAAGCTCCCGTACACTTCAAAAATTGTGTAGCTGATAGATTGTATGCAACAATAATGGAAAGGGTTAACTCCATGATGTCTGTATTGGGAATTTTATGAGGATTGTTTTGAAAATCCATTATTAATTACCTGTTTCATATTAAAATGTTTCCACAAAATGGATTTCAATGAACCTATATAAATCATGGTAACCTAGAAACAAATACCTCAGTTATTTATAAGTGGTGGGTTTTCAGGAACTTTTAGGTCTACCAAAACCTAAAAGGGAAATGATGGGAAAACAAATTGTTGAATTTATATTTACCTGATATATAGACCATTGTAAATCTTATAGATCTTTGGAATATGAATCTAATTATTTACTAGATGATAATAGAGGAATCAAATTAATAGATTCTATCTTTTTTGAGAAAAAGTTTAGGTATTTAACTAATAGTGTTGAGAAACATGGATTAAATAAAATGTTATATAATAAAAAGATAAGATCATGATGGTTTGTAATATAATTTAAATTGGATTCCCATGTCTTATGGATATACTTATTTTATGAACACTTTTTAAAGGAACTAATGATATAATTGTTATAAAAACACTATTATTACTTAATATAGTGTTATGTATAATTAATTAGGAAGAACCTATGTCATATTCTATCACACCTCTTTGGAATGAAGCTATAAATGATGAAACATACTATATTACTAGAAACAAATACCTTAGTATTAATTGATATTATATAAGGTTAAAAAAAACAGGTTATGAATGGGCCTTTTTATAGAAAATTAAATTTGATGGTATAATTGAAAAATATAAATATGGATTGAAGGGTATACACAGAAGGAAAGAATGAATTATTTTGATACACATGATTCTATGTCTAGGAACGCTACCATAGATAGTGCTTTTATTTGAGCTAGAAATTTTTTTTAGTAGCACTAGAAAAGTGATGCTAATCTAAGGGAATATGGGGGGGGGGGTCCCATTTAAAAGCACAAAAAAGTGTTGATAAAGGGTTTCCTTTTCTTCCCTAAACAAGCTCTCATAAAGGGGGCCTTTATCAGTGCTTAAAATAGTGCTGATAAAGTGGAAATTTATTAGCACTCTTTGTAGCGCTGATAAAGGGGGCATTTATCAGTGCTAAAAATAGCACTGATAAAGACCTAGCATCCTGTGATGTGCTATTTATATAACCCCCCATCCACCAGAAGCACCTACACATATAAACAAAACACCTAGAAGTATCACCTGCTCAAAATAGACACACCAGCTACAGAAATAAGCACCTTCACAGTGCACACAAGAACATGGAAGTGCATACAAGGGTTTGGAAAACAATGTATATACATTTAAAATAATGTTTTATATATTTACATTTACAATTATCCAACATGTAGTTGGAGTCATTAATGTTTCATCCTTTGACATCTATGATCCCCATTAAAAAATGTCCCCTATGGTATTAGTTACTGAACAAATCATCCCAAAACATGTAAAAGGTTCCACTTAGATAAGGAAAAAATATTATGTTACTAATACTATAAATAAATAAATTAAACCTTAATATGAAAGAATACAATAATAAAATCTCAATTTTTAATGAAAAAGTCACATTTGGAGTTATATAGGTCCCCCTGTGCATCGTATTGTGCTGGGGTTGATTTCTACACATCATAAATGAGTTATGGATCATTGTCCTAAGATTTCAAAATAATCAGAATGTATTTTTTTGGTTTTGATTGTGTCATTTTTTTTACTAAAATTAATATCAAATTTAAATGAGATATTTGGATTCATACTGGTTACTTCATTCGTTATATTGAGGTGTGGCTGATTCTTACACATCACAAGTGAGTCATGGAACATTATTTAAAGTATCAAAACAATTCAATTCGGTTTGATCGGTTTTTAGTATGACAATTGTGTGTTTTTTACTAATATATCATTTCAAACTAGAAACACTCATTTTGAGTCATACTGAAATCATCGTGCATCAGTATTAGGTGAGACTACATCATACACGTCACAAAGTCTTAAGAATCTCTCTCCTAAATTATAAGACAATTGGAGGATGTTTTCTTGGTTTTCAGTGAGTGATACATTTGAGCTAAAATGACAATTTTAAACTGACAATGGAACTTTTAGTCATTATAGTCACACAATGTGTCAGATTGATGTGAAATTAATTCCTACACATCAAAAATGACTCATGAATCACTGTGTTAACGTATCAAAATAATCCAAATGTGTTTTTTGGGTTTTTAGTACATCACTTGATCTTTTTTTTACTTATGTTAATGTCAATTTTAAATAATAACACATTTGGATTTATACCAATAATATCATTCTTCAGATTGAGGTGTGGCTTATTCTTACATGTCAAAAATGACTCGCTGATCATTTTTTTTAGGTATCAAAATAATCCAAATGTGTTGACTCAGTTTTCAGTTTTTCAGTAGTGTTTTTTACTAAAATATCATTCTAGACAAGAAAAATGATTTTTGAGTCATAACGATCAAATAATGTGTCGATTTGATGTGAGACTATTTCATACATGCGATAAAGGACTTAAGAATAAATGTCCTAAATTTTCAAGACAATCAGAAGGTATTTTCTTGTTTTTTCGAGAGTGACATGTTTTGAGCTAAAATGTAAATTTTAAACTGATAAAAAATAGTTTTAGCAATATCGGTCAAAATGTTCATCAAATTGAGGCATGATTGATTTATACACATCACAAGTGAATCATGTATCATTTTCCTAAATTATAAAAACAATCTAAGCATGTTTTCTTAGTTTTTAGTATGTCTGTGGTTCTTTTTACTTAAATTAATGTCAATTTTAAATAAAAAGACACATTTGGATTTATACTGGTCACATAGTGCATTTTATTGAGGTTGGGTTGATTCCAACAGATCACAAATGACCCCTGGATTATTTTACAAAATTATCAAAACAATTTGAATGCATTTTCATAGTTTTTGTTATGCCAAATTTGTTTTTCTACTGAAATTAATGTCTAGTTTAAATAAAAAGAGACAATTTGAGTCATACTAGTTGTACTATGTGTCACATTGAGGATTAGTTTATTCTTACACGTCAAAAATGTATAATATATACTTTTCATAAATTATCAAAACAATATGAATTTGTTTTCTATGTTTTAAGGATTTCAATTGTGTTTTTTAGTAAAACATAATTTCAAACATGAAACAGGCATTTTGAGTTATACCCATCGCATCATGCGTTAATTTGACATGAGACTACTTCATAAACATCAAAAAATCATATGAATCATTGTTCAAAATTATTAATAAAATTAGAGAAAGTTTTCATGGATTTCAGTGAGTAATGCATTTTGAGCTGAAATGTCAATTATAAACTCATAACAGACACTTTTATTCCTATTGGTCAGACTGTTTTTTGCATTGAGGTGTGGTTTATTACTAAACATAACAAATGACTAATGGATCATTTTCTAAATTATCAAAACAAAAAGAATGCATTTTATTGGTTTTTTGTATGTCACTTAACCTTTTTGCTAAAATTTTGTGTTAATTTATTGTAAAAATAACCACTTAAAGTCATAATGGTCACACCATGCATCAGATTTAGGTGTAGTTGATTTGTACATGAAAAAAATGCCTTATATATAGTTTTTATATAATATAAAAACAATCATAATGTGTTTGAGAATTTTTTTAGTATGGAAAATGTTCTTTTTAATAGAAATAATGACAATTTTAAATAAAGATAGACACTTCTAGTCATACCAGACACATCTTTATGCTATATGTGTACATTATTCCATTAGGTATGCTTTGCATTCATTTATAAACAAATATATCTCATCTTATGAATAGTATACTTTTCTAAAATCTTGGAAGTACTAAATAAATATAAATTCACAAAGGATTAATAAATATTTTAAATTAAATAGTAATTATCTTCAAAAACACCACTTTAGGGAAACTGGTTTCTTCATGGAATACGATCTATTTCAAAAAGATACAAACAGTATAGCCACATTATTTTCTATTTGTTTGTTTCAGAAACTATAGAGACATTGAGAAAAATAATTAGTTTTTTATATGAGTTTGGATAGTGAAATATTACTATATATACACTGATACTTATCAGGTTGTAGTACTTGTGATGTTTCATGTCCTTTTCCATTGGCCCCATTCTCTAACTTAGACGATATTCACACACCACCCTATCATAAAATAATTCTCAATAAAGATAATATAAATTATATAAATAGATGTTTAGTTCTAAAATGTTGGATGTAGTGTATTAAAAATTTAAAAATTCCATCATGTGTGGTCGGTTTGTTGGATATCCATGCATTGAAACCAAGATATAAATATTTGGTGTAACCAAATTGACCGAAATGAGAAACAAATGCTTTCCAAAAATAAATAAAGGAATAAGTAATGAAAGAAATTAAAATATAATTGATATGATTATACTATAGAGTATTAACCCTGCATCATTTGTATTAAGAAGAGTATATCATCTATAATTTTTCTGTTAAATGATTTGAGCAGTCCTGCCACTATTTCACCCTCTTTCTCGGATTCTATTTCTTTCAATTCTGTAGAGATGAAGTAAGGACTAACAAGTCCAATTTTTTGTTCATGGGGAAATCCTTTCAATAGTTTTTCATATATTCACCTATGAAATATATGAACTGTATTTATCCATAATTATCACAGTATATCAGCTTTTGGAAAATCAAATCATGAAAAATACCTCATGTATACAATTACTACCGAGCTGCCTATCCAATCATACTCCAGGATTTCACTTACATTGTCAAGACTAATGAATTTTTGATTTCCACCTTTGTTCATATTTTCATTAAAAAAATTGTGTGGGTACCACCGTCTTTTTACTTAATATTCAAATGAGCCTATAATGATAATAAATGATAATATAGTACGAGTGTGATTAAGGTTTTTTCCAAAGATCGTTTTGATTGGATGGTTGATCCTTGAGATGGTTTTGAGTCATTATTTATTTTCACTCCTTCCTTATGTCTGTCTATAGTAAAATTCACCGGTTCAGACCTTTTATAATTAAATGTTAAAGGTTTACCTTGAAAAATAAATTGGAAATGAATATATCCTTATAGACATGTTTTTTACAAGTTGTGATGGCCATGCGATGAATTCTCCTAGAGCATGTTTGACCTTATGAACATATTCTTCATAAATTAGAACAGGTAGCTTGACTCTCAGATCATGGGCTATATTAATCAACACTATTACAAGACCTTATGAAAGTGGTTTATTATGTAGCATGGTGTTCTAGATATTGGACACTGTATCCCTCACTACAATGTGATGGGTGAGTGTCGATAGATATAAATTTGAGTCATTTTCACTCAATACAATATCAGAACATGAATGGTATTCATGTATATCTAATTCACAATTCATAGAATCAATTATTAGAATATTGACTACCACTACTAAGATAGTTTTTTTATGGGAATGGTTTTCCTCAAAGATAGTGGGGGGTGGGTTGGGATCTTCACGTGCTAGTAGTTCTTTAGTTGTTTATTCTCTTGGACCCTAAACAATAAAAATTTCCATTAACCCTATCTCAATTTTCATATGTTCTACAAGGATAGATATTATTTATCTAATGTTTTTGATTTATTAACTTTGAACATCTTCTTGTTTTTTTTCTAAAAAAAATATTTAGGGTGTCACCCCAAAACCCGCACCTTTGACATGACCATACTTTTCTGAAATCTTGAAGGCCACCGAAAATATGTCTGCATCTGGATTGGGGGTTGCCGATTCCTATGACTAGGCTAGATTGAAAATATGGGAAAATAAGTAATCATTATTAAGTAATATCAATTTAAAGAAAAACTAATTATTCTATCGTACTTACACATTATTCCCACACTTTATTATGTTTTCATCTATTAGAATCCCAAATTTATTTACACACACCACCTTCTACAACACATAGAATGGGATGGAAGTGACTTTGGATTTGGATTCATCAATATTCATATAAGTAGAGGAACATAGTTATGGTATTATTTTATGTCATATAAAAGTATTACAGTATATTTAAAATATTTACCAATTTTATTTTCAAGTGAAACATACCCCATTCTTGATTTATGGTAAGGGTATGCTCGTTTTGCTGCTCTTTCTATATTTTCAACCCTCATTTGATATTTCACAAATAAAAAACTTCTAATCAAAGTGATGAATACATGTATCGTCAAGAAACATATTACTAAGCACAATGTATCTGAAAATACTACTTCACAAGATTTCTAGTAAATTAATCCCATGCTTCATAGGTTATCAAGTGTGCATAAAAAGAATCTACGTTCATGTTTATTTTTCCCTTTAGCATTATTAAGATAACACCTCATAAAATTGTGTGAAAGCCTCTGTGAATCCTTTCAGAAACCCTTCCTTGTGCGATTCATCCATTATAAATTAACTCTATAGGGGATAATTAATAGTAAGTCAGTGATTAATTATATTATTTTTTATTAAATTAAATAAATGATATAATAATTTTACTGTAATATATCCCCACATCAGTGTCTTAATCTCAAAGACAACATGGCGTTACGACTGTATATAAATCTCCACACATTGTCGAGTGACGATTCCATTGTAACTACTGAACATGACCTTGTTGGGGTTAACATACTAGCCCCACTTATTTGATTTTACATTGTATTTGATGCCTTTTATTTTGCATTAAGGATTTTCTCTAACACCGTCAAACTACAAAGATCCTGTTATTTTTGCGCCACCAGTGTTTTGTTGCATACGATATCATCGGTTTTAGCATCATCAATATGTTCCTCCAGAGCACTAGCACCAGCATGTGTAGATGGTGGTTGTACCTCTACACTAGGAGTATCAGTATTAGGTTGAGAAACCTATTGGTCCTCTGCACTACAAGTATAAGTAGGTTGAGAGACCTATTGTGACTCGGTATTGGGAGCATCCTCACTTGGAAAAGTTATTATCTACTGACGTGGTTTAAAATATAATTTAGATTAAATAAAATAAGAAATGAATATATAATAACATAATGTTTCCCCTCGTATATTATAGGAAATTATATCCTTATTATTGAACTCATTTTTTAAGGCTGAAGGGATTTGACCCTACTATCGACTATCCAAATCCCTTCATCGTGGTCTCCTCTAACATACAAAACACCGTCTACATTGTGACTGCTGTGAAATTATAGTAACCTACCAATTAAAGGGTAATCCTATGTTGAATTTTCATATGACACTTCTATAGTTTTGGTCGATAACAGAACAATTTACCACTTTTAGTTTGAGGTATCTACAACATAAAATTCTTGTGCTTCCTGTGATGCCATTATAAACAGTTCTTCATTGTACCCTTCCTTAATAAAATCAACTTTCATGAATCCCAACTCATTAATTTTAACATCAATCCTATTATCATCTTAATTGGATTGAAAATTTGGCACTTGGAAGTTTGTATACTCCAACTCCCATATATGTTTGATAATGAAAAAGTATAACAAATTCGCATAAATTGGATTTCTGTCCTTTGCACTGGAAACATGCATCGCTCCAGCCATAAGTGTAACTCTACTATTCAACAAGGTACTATATCTATCATGTTCATTAATATAGAACGTATAGCCAATAACTACATAATCATTATACGACAATATATACACACTTGGTCCTCCGGCTATCCATCAAAGTTATTCAAAAATTGAGTCCGGATTTTCATCTGACTCCTTAAATATATGGTCCCAAAACCATCATTTAAACTATTGATTATATGTATTTGATATCCATTTTATATCCCTTGGCGTATTCAAATGCCTAAAAATTTCTTTATGGGTTTCGACATACGGGTCAACCTCTAAACTGTTATGAAAAATGTAATGGTAGCCCTACTCCTGATCTATAATATTGAATATGACAACCTCTCTTCCAGAAATTCCTTCACCATCATGCCTTATAGCGTGATGAGATTTCGATAGACCAATGCTCTCCAGATCAGACATGCATTTGATACATAATTCAACATCTTCCTCAAAAATATCTCTCTCCACAATACAACCATATGTATGACTTCGATTTTTGACATATCCTTTCAAAATATTCGTATGTAGTTCAATGGGGTAAAATAATCTATATTTTATAGGACCACATAGTCGAATCTCTCTCACCAAGTGAGCTATCAAATGAATCATCATAACAAATAATGTTAGGTGGAAGAACATTTACAATTCATATAATATGTCGGTTATTTAACAATCCTTACTCGGCAATTTTTTTGGGTCTATAACATTGCTGCATATAACTTTGAAGAAGAAACAAAAATTCATTAAATTATAATTTAAAAACTTGGAAAAAAATCCAATGTAAATCTATAATAATTAGATCTTGCATCAAAATTTCTTAGTCATGTGATTTCATACTATTTAACTTTATATTGGGTATTTAAATGATGTTCTTGATATTTGATGAATAGCCCTCTATAACCTTTACACCATTCAAGAAGTTGCAAACTGATATATCTCCTACTTGGAAAGTGTGTTAATAGCTGGTGGAAGAAAAGATCATTTTCACCCTTCACTGGAACCTACTATTCTCATATTCCCTTGTCAAATATGTCCAACCTTGCCTTAACTACATCCTTTTTCTGAGGTGTATTTACCAACGTGCCGATGGAAATATCACAAAAATATTTTTTCAACATGCATAACATCAATTAAGTGTATGATGTATAGATAATTCCAGTATGGTAATTCAAAAAAATTGATATCTTCATCCAACTGGTTTTCATAAGGTTTTTCAAAAATGGTTGACCAAAAGTAGTGTCTATATATTTTAATTTATCAAATAGTTGATCAAGTATTAGTGGAGACTATGTTTTACATTATTCTACACTCCACCCAATGATTTCTTCCAAGACATGTACTTGTTTTATCAGTGTAGAAATACGTGATGTCCTAGAAACAAGGTTTTTGATGAATCTTTCAACCTAATTGACAGTGTATCTTGTTCACAGATGGGAATCCCTTGACTTTTTTAATTATATATCCTAAAAAATATCTATAAGTAGGAAATTAATTTATCATATCGTACAAGATGTCTCTCAATGAGAAGTCTTCATATCTATAAGCATCACACACTGTAACACCAGAATCCCACAATAATATCAAATCATCGATCAATAGAGCCAAATAAACATCAATATCATTATAATGTTGTATTGGTCTTGATATAAGTATAAATATTATGCTTTTATTTCGTTCCAGGTATAACCATAGTGTCATGTTATAGTTTACTAACATAACCAACCATGTACTTTGAGTACTACTTGGAAAACGAAAAGGATTCAATCCATCAGAAGTTTACTCCAGACGAAGGTTTCTCTGCTCATTTCCAAAATCAGGATACTCATGATCAATTCTCTTCCACTGAGGAGATTCTTCTAGGTGATGTAGTTTCCCATATTTATTTATTATATCTGTGTGCCTTGTCAATTACCCTACAGTCTTCTAAATTCCATATAGGCACCTAGACCATGAAATGATTGGAATGTACCATACAACTTTTGTACGACCAAATTTGTCTTTCCTATATTTAGAATCACCACACATTGGTAATTATCTAAGTGAATTATGGTCCTTGAAAAATAGTATACAATCATTTGGGAAGGTGTGTATTAGTTTAGAGATCATACCCATCGAACAGATAATTCGTTTTTCATTGTATGATTGGCTTGAGATATCATTATCTTCTTAGAGCATATCATTCAAGAGAGAAAGTAATTATTTAAAACTAGAATCCCTCCATCTATTTACTTATTTAAAATTATAAAAATTCAGTACAACAGACAATGCTATATATTAACTACAACCACCATACAAATACGTCTTTTCACAACTCTTTATTAGAACAAAGAATTTTGGGAAATCACGATGTTCATCTTCAACCGTCCTCGTCATTTTCTTAATAATATATTCATCATCATTCACATCTCTAATCACATCCTCGATACGACCTTCTTCATTTTCCACACTTTTAATAATAAAAGATGATCCATAAATTTTTTTTTATCCCAGCCACTAGTTACATTCAATTTACCCCCATGAATATTCCAAAATTTATAACTTTGATATATTTTGCTGACCGATCAAGTGTTCTTCCTACTCCACTTGAATAACTTGTCTTGAATAAAAATATAATAAACATGGAAAATGGATTTGAGAAGGGTTATATGCATGATCTTTTGTAAACTTGATGATCTCTTTCTCTCCATCTTCATACTCTCTTGTCAAACTATTGGAATCCATCCATTCAGTACTCATATCCATCTTATTTGATTCAGTTATATTAGTATTTAACAAAATAAATACACAAAATATTGAAATAATTTAATGGTTTCCCTAATTTTATAGAAATTGAAACTTAATAGATTATGAAAATTCTACAGTTAAAATATCCTTTGAAAACTATTTAAAAAATCACACTTGAAATACCATTAAAAAGGCAAACCATTTACACAAATTCCTCTTTAAAATAATACACCCTTTTTAAAATAAACAAATCAGTTCCAATTTCTATTTCACCAAACCACAATTCCATTTTTTAAAACATTCAAGGAATCTTCATGTCCAAACAATCTTAATCATTTAAAATGAGCGATAAACCTATAAGAAACATTTCAAAACACTTGAATCATTTTAAAAGAGTCACTTATGAATTTTCACAAATACAGAGTTCCCAATAGAGACACTTTATAAAAGATACTTAAAAAATACCTTGATTCATCACAAATCAATCAGTGTTGTATGATTCCATCCCATTATTCCAATGGTTGGTGTAATAATAATAATTTCCATAATAATTTGATATTGTGATCCCCCCATTAGATATCACATACCCATGATTCCATTTACAATTATATCAATTATCCTTCACCAAAACACCAGAGTGCTAATGAATATGTTCCACAGTCAGTGACTGCACTTGAAACAATGAAACACTCATGTTCTTGTTTACTACAAACACTACATTATCCAACTGATCATGGGCTCACTCTAAATAATTTGATTGTACAGCCCGATAAAAATGTACATATCTCAAACATGTAGAGATATTGATTCCTTATATTATAAATACACCTAAAAAATCTATAATCTTGAACCCATTTCATAATTAAAAATTTCTCAAGTGTCATTCCTTTAACACAAATAATTTCCCTATGCCACTCATCACATGAAGAAGCATCTTGTTCTGGTTTCACAATCGAAGCCTCATATTGCAGACTTGTCTGTGCACCCTTCCAAGGGGTGTAATTAATACACCTTATTTGTTTTAATTGTACATGTTCTTTCTTCTCCTTTACCCAAATCTAACCCCCCCATGTGCCAATTTCAAATTTTAGAGCTCCCTCCTGGTGTTTAATTCTCCCTCATCCATCTCCACTTGATCAATTAACCTTTGACTGATCTAGTAGCATTTGAGTGGTATGTTCTTCTTAAATCCATTCCATTTCTCTCTTCTTCGTTGTTAAATGAGTATATATATATATTAGATGTATGTTTTCCATGATGATCTCATGATGAATTCATCCTTCTTCATAGATTGGTGGAGAATCTAGCATATTGTCATAAGTTATTGATCAAATAGGAATCTACCATTAACAATGATCATTCATTGGGTATGTGTTATTAAATCATCCTATTAGACATTTTATCATTAAAATATTTTTGATATAACCTTAATAAATTGATGGGGAGGTTCACATCAGGTCTTATTACTCTTTGGATCAAACCCTATGGTTTGAGTTGAGGCGTTATGGGTATCATAATCCTTAATATCCAACCAAATCAAGATAAATTACAAAACAACCAGAATTTACACAAATTAAATTAAATTTTCTTAACCCCTCACTCAATAGAAGATTTTATCAACCATTTCCCAAGTACAATGAAATAGAGATTCCCCAAACCAGGATCATGTAAGAGAGTTCTCAATAACCAATAACCCAAAAATTTCAATCAGCCTCTCATCCCAATATTCCTTGAACCATACAATGCCATTACCTCTTCCTTATCCAGATGATGAACATAGAATAAACCAAGGATAAAGGAAGATAAACTTTTCATGGAACCCCATTGATTGATCTCTTGATACCAATAGATAAATCAAACAAATAATGGATGAATGGTCTCAGAAGATGAAACACATATCACCAAATGATTGGGGGAAATGAAAGAATTATGAAGGATTCATATTAGATTATGAGTTAATAATTTAACTTTAATTTAAAGGAGTCATAGTGTGATAAGTCTAGGTCATGTCCTGAGGAAGCTATCTCTAGAAGATTTATGAGATCCACATCGTGTTCTCCTATATCTCACCCCATTTAAATCTTATTCAATATTATAATGTAATATGACCTAATAGTGGTTATAGATCAATATATGTCTCTCAATAGGAGCATCTAATGTGGAAGGAAAAATAACAAGGTCATTCTATAATAAAATAGGTTTATGACCATAATGGTTTCTCATTTCATTGTTCATGGAATGAATAATACAATCAATGGATTCAATATGATTATAGAGTCCTATAACTACTATAAATAAAATGAATAAATCAATGGAGAAGAATTTTTTACATGTAAAAAAATTTAATATGCATGTGTTTTATAACCATACAAGATATGCTCGGGAGTCAACGGTGAAACAACTAATAGAGTATATCAGAAAACCCATTTCAAATAGAAAATTAAGGGTGGTCTTATTGGAATGACAAATTATTCATATCATTTAGAACATTTCCAACTAGAATATATTTTTTCTATCATCCGGGAGAAGGATAAAACAATTGAATATTTTACATACATCAATTCCAATGAAAATATTCTCAATAATTTAGGAACCGAAGGGAACTAAAAATTATATTTCAAAAATTCATAATGGAATCCATCTTGGATTCTAACTGGTGTGGGGGAGGATCCACAATGATTCTTTGAAGAGAATTATGAATGTGATAAAGGAAGGGGTGTAAATTTAAGTGGTTTTTTTGAAGACATGAAGAGAATTCATGTGAGGATAGAATGTGACATTATAAAAGTGAACTATATATTTGTGAGATTTATAATGAATAGATATAGAGATGAATGGAGTGTCTAGGTTGGTAAAACCACGATTATTTCTAGACATTCCCATATCATGATCGATAAGATGAATTTTTTGATGGTGAAGGTGTGTTGTGTGCTGGGTCGAGACAATATCAGTTACTTGAATCTTAAATATGTTGGTGATGACCTCTCATTTTTATGGTTCCATGTTAATAATATATATTTCATAGAATCCATCATGAATCCCAAATTCATAAACACAACACTTGGTAATAGGATAATATCCTTTACTGGAACATCGACAGAGTAGATATACATGACACCTATTTTTTTGAGTCATTACCCATATACTTTAGTGGGAAGGATTAATAGTGGATGATTAATTATAATCATGAATCTATTTAGTGGATGTGAAAGATATGATGAAAATAGATACATAAGAGTAATAACTTCTTGGATTGGAAGTTGAGGAACATGGTGATGCCAAAAATATGATAATGTTTAGAAGAAGGGTATATTTCATGTGTTACATTGTATGTGTTCTTAATTCCCAATATATCAATCATCATAGAGTCTCCACATTAAAGTATAATAGGATAGTACCATCCTAGAAAGTGTCAGGGAGGGCATAGAGAATATATTGAATAGGGACCCACCTTAAGTGTTTATTACGATCTTGTTTTTAGGGGATAGGTAGCATGGTATGAAGATAAAAATATATGGCAAGGTTCATGCTGTGGTGTGTTGGGTTATTTGGGAGGAAATGATCAATTTGAGAGAATAATTTCCTCGCTCTCAAACACATATTCATGTTTTCCTGAAATCAATTATGGAAATCTATAATGATGTCACCCCAGTAAGGGTGTCATCAGCATCATTCAAGTGTATTCTCTTGAGGATTTAACATAACCCTATGGGAGGAGGTAAGACTATCCAAGAGTGGTGGGTTATATATAGGATACCTAGTATTGGTCTGAAACTAAATGTGGAATGTTATTTTATGCTTTGAATGAGGGTGGTGTTTGTGTAAGATGATAGAGGCTAGGTGATCCTTAGATTCCTATCTTAAAATGGTCATGGAATCTTTATACTTACATTGAAAAAGGTGAAGTTCAGTTTCATCATGTTTTTTAGGAATTACAAAATCAATAATTTTGTAGTGGAGTCTGAATCCACTGTTCTATTTGGATTCCATCGAAGGAATTATAGCACCCTATGGGATCTTGTATAATACATCAAGAAGTGTAGGATAACCATTGATTATTGAATCATGGGTTTTCAAACTTGGAGGGAGGGTAATTTTACGATATACATATTGACAAGAAAAGGGATCTCGAGTGAAATTATCATTCTTAACCAACGTACTAGTTTATTTCCATATGATTTTTACCTCACCATAAGTGGTGATTCCCTAGGCCTCCATGATGTGCACCCCTAACATCCAAAGTTTTTGAATAAAAATATAATATTTAATGAGTCAATAAATATATAAAAATATAAATTATGATTATTTCCACCATTATCATAATGGAAAATGCCAAATATTATCTGAATTTATTTACATTGATAAATGCGGATTTAATGAGAAATATTTTATATGATATAAGAAAATTTATTCTCTCACTGATAATTGTTTTATATTATCTATAATGAAATTTTAATTATTGTATTAATGTTTTTAATTTTTTAATGATTTGGGATTTTGCGATTTGGGAAAAGAAATGTTCTAAGCTTGAGGGGATTTACTAACTACAATTAATGAATTAATTTTTTTATATTTCATTCATTGATCTTATTATTCATGAATTGTTTCTTGCCTAACTTCTAATGTTTATGTATTTCATGAAAGGGGAAACTTTTTTTGAATTCATAGAAAAGTAGATGAAAATATAAAGATAAATATGGATGCGTAAAAATCTTGTAAATGGGATATTCATTCATTTACTAAAAAAATGTTCCAACCCTCATAATAGAATCATATGAGATACAAAATTCATCAGGTATCTAGATGCACAAATGCAGCACCAATGAGGGTTCCGAGGGAAGTGGAGGGCACTGATGTCATAATAAGGATTATAAATATTCAGTGGGAGAGATTAAAGATAGACATGGCTGTCATGGGCCAGTATTGGGAAAGATGACTGATGTGGGTGGGAACTAGTGTTTCTCATGGGTTGTGTGCATGTAATATCTTTCATAATATAGTAGAAATGACAAAACAATTGATTTAGGATCAATGAAATGTGTCACATTTAATTTTGAAAGGAAAACCATGTGTTGAACTTATATTATGTCACTCAAATCATTATTCACATGGGGATTCTCGGGATTGTTTTCATCTTTACCATATCCCACGTGACTACCACAAGGACTTCCATGGACATTGGTCTATCTTCATTAAACTCATCAAAATGAATGACTCCATCTTCACTATTTATTAGAATATTTTTTTATATCACCTACATCATATCCCAACACGTGGAATCTAAGAACCAAAGAAAAATTGATAAAATTTGTTCACGAAACATAATTGGGTTACATGACCTATCACCCATTCTAGCACGAGAAAAAACCTCGAGAATCAAGAACAAAAAACATGTATGTAAGAACCTGAGCCTTGTTTTTAGGTATGGGTATTGTTTTTAGGATTTTTTGAGGAAAATGTATGAAAACAAGATTTTCTAATAACACGATGACTATTTTGTTGTACAAGATGTGTTCCTAGAATGTCATGTACAACTGCATTTTTATAGTGTAACTGCCGAATACATGGATGTGTGCTGACTTGGAAGACCCATTTAAGTCCAAGGCTAGTTGAGGAAACTACATGACATGTTATATTAATGAACACATCGTGTTGTTTTTATTTTTATTTGATATATCAGAAGGGTGTATTGTACCATATCTGAAAACACCTTCTTCTGGACATAGTTCATACATGAGCACTGTAGAGCGACCGATGAACTCTAAACACCCAATTCTTCATCTGATCTCCAATCAAGACACTGTTGGGTGCATTGGAATCCCACCTATGAGTTATAAAACCCACTAGATTCTTTCTTCCAGATTTATAATCTGTAGTTAGTTATTCAAGGATGGGAGTTTTTCACCGCTTTTTAGATCTTTTCTAAACTAGGTCGATTCAAGGGCCGATGTTCAAGTATATCAATTGTACGACAATGAGGTAGGTGGTTTCTGCCTTTAGTTTATTGTCTTTTCATTATATATGCTAAAAGTGCCTCATTCCAACATTTTGGGTATTCCTTGATTGGGAATTTAACCCTATTATTACCAGCTAATGTTTGATTGATTGATAAATGGTTGTTTCTTATGTGTAAGGTGATATATCTTGTCTAAGGGACACAACATGGGTGTGTTTCCCTTGTTTGATTGTTTATGGCCATCTGGAGTTGGTTTCCCTTGAGCTGTACCTTGTTTTCAATTACTTCATTGACTTGGAATAATTTTGACTATATAAAATGCCTATAATATGCTTTTAAAATGTTTAAAAATGTAGTAGTTATAGATTAAATGAGACGCTTTGATATGATATGCATGATGTTTTTCTAATTGACTGTGAGAGCCTTGCACCCGGAAGACTGAGGGGACTTCCAAATTATTTACACAGGACCGTGAGAGCCTTGGTGTAGATGATTGACCCAAAGGGATTAAACCATGAGAGATTTCGCAAAGGGTTGTTATTTAATGAATTGATGCTATGTTGGACAAAATGGGTTAGACTGTGAGAGCTTTCCTGTAGGGTTTTTTTTAGTGAATTGATTCTAGGTTGGATCAATGGGGTTAGACCAAGAGATCATTCCCATGGGGTCATTTTTGAATAATTGAATTATTGTGACGAGTCTATCCATCCAAAGAACAAGCTTGGATTCAGTCTTATTGTTTATTTAGATGGTCATATGAGATATCTGTTTTGTTACATTATATGGGAGATACAAATATTAGGCTAGATATCCAGGTTACATCATTCAAAGGGTAAATAATAAATGTTAAATGAATGTAATTGAAAACTATAGGATTGTTTACTTTTGAGTACTTCCTAGTTTACTGTTTCATTTTTTGATATTTCCCTCTATATGTATTCACTAATAGATTGACATAGATATTTTTGTGGCTTCATACTAGGATTAACCTCACACCCTATTTGGTTCATGATTTTGGACCCATGAAAATTATATTATTGCTTGTATAGATAAGGGAAAGTTCCCTTCTTCATCATGTACTTGATTGATGTTGGAGCTGGAGAGCATGGGGAAAACCTGAGGCTTTCGATGCTCTTAGAGTTTAATTTCTATTTCCTTGTATTGTATTTCCATAATTTTACCTATTTTGGATGTTTTTTTAGACATATGACATGCATCATTTATATATATATATATATATGACCCAATTGTTTTATTACTATCAGTCATCCAGTGCTTACTTCTATTGTATGGTATTATTGAATCCTATACTGTTTAATATGTATTTCCCACTGTGTATACTCTTCCAATGAGGGAATAGTTTCCCCAATATCACACCATGTCCCTCGCTACTAGTTGACAGTCTCTAGCATTTGGGGAATTGCGCTTAAAGTCATGTGACCAGCTGAGTTTTGAGCACCTTTGGGCATCACCCGAATCTAAGACGTTACAATATGGCATCATAGGAGTTTTTCTAGTTTTTCTTAATGTTTGGAGATATTATAAAGCTATAAGAAGAAAATGGAGTTTGGTAATTAGCTATGCCCAGGAGTATCTACCCCGTGTATAGGTAAAATCCAAATTACCTTGAATTGAATAGTAATTTTTTGATTTTGAACTATTATAGTTGATTCGATTTCACTGTTGGGTGATACACTTGTTTTTTTCTATTTGTATTGATATCAATGAGGAATTATTTTTTAAAACCTAATGAGATGAGGTTATTCCATCTCATACATCATATAGAAACTTGTTAGAAATTACATGCCATACATTCTTGCTGAGAATTACAGATTACATGCTGTTGTGATAGTCGTTGATCTAGAAATGCATGCTGTTGTGATATATGATGTGATAGAAATACCTACTATTTTTATAGGGTATTGGTATATGAAATGTTTCATTTTTATGGATTCCAAGATATGGTTCCTAAGGTGTTATGGCCCCCTTGGATTAGAATTTAATGGATCATGTTTGAATTTTAATTTAATCAAAATAAGATATGATATAAATTAAGATGCCAAACATTGATTAGTAGGGAGTATGGTTCCTTGCAGATTTTAATTTGGTATACCTTTAGCCAAATTTTATTATTTTTGGGGTTCCGGAGAATTTTCATAGGCTTACTATTTGGAAAACACAGAAAACACACCGTGTACCGTATGTACATGTCGTGTAGTTGTTTCCCATGTGACTTACTGTGTGAGCGGAGAGTCGATTTTGGTAATATTTTGGTAAAAAACACCATGCACTAGGAGTACATGCTGTGATTTAATCGACCGTGTGTTCATCCATGTGACTAATGACACATGTGGATGGAACCTTTTTTGTACACATCGTGTCTAGAGTGTGCACGTCTTGTAGTGTTACACCAAAAAAACCCATATAGTTCTAACTATGTAAATGTACCTAGGCAGGAGGGAATATTCAAGTACATACCATGTCTCAGGAAGAACATGTAGTGTGGATGGGTGTTACATGACCTAGTTGGAAGAGGCACACTCCCATGTTAAGGCTTAAGGGAAAACAACATACAGTGGTTATACAAGATGGGTAACCCTCTTTTTTAAAACATGAATGCTATCATTAACCTATTTTATTATTTCTCTTATGAGTTATATTTTTTGCTAATCTTGTACTGAGGTGTGCGCTTGACCTTGCAGAGTCATGCCAACCAGACATCCTCTGGTTTTACGCCAGGTACAAGGTGTTGATCAAACTCTGAAAATGGTAGATCAAGGACTACCAGTAGATCCGCCCGTCATTACCAACTTGGAACCAACAATTATATCAAAATCATGTGATAAAATATAGTTTTGTGAAGGATCTATGAGGACGATGGAGACTTTTCAGGGAGAACGACATACTACCTTGACTATAGAAGGGTTGACACAAGTGTTTCAATAGTAGAATCCTCCCACTTTTTCATGGGATGGATGACCACATGCTGTAGAGTAATGTTTTGAGGCCACACATTCTATCTTTAAGCACCTAGAGACGCCTCCTGGGTGGAGGGTGATGATCATGACATACATGTTACGTGGTTCCTCTATGAGATGGTGGTAATATGGGAAGAGTTTCAGAGGACCTTTAATAATTACTTATACCTCGAGACATTGAGGGCTGACCGAGCCCAGAAGTTCATGAAATTGGAGTTGGTCTCTCTTTTAGTGATGATTTATTCTTCTCACTTTACAAAGCTTCAGTGCTTCACACCTTTTCTAGGGGGTGATAAGTTATCACTGGCCAAGTTATTTGAGGATGGTATCAGGTACGCCATATGATTGTAGTTGAATGTTTCTAGGATGAATTTGTTGAATTCTATAGTGAACCAATCAATGATTACCGAGTGAAATCTGGGGGATTTTTGAGTTGTGAGACAGGACAGTTCAACATTCAGGGTTGGTACTCCTTCGACTGATTGCTAGATGTAATGAAGGGATCCTTTGTGTGATGATTCTAATAGCATAGATGTATCATCAGGTATCCAGGTGAGGTGATACCTATGAGGGAGGAGTGGTACACAAGTCCACATTTCTTGAGAGACCTAGCTGAGTATCGGTCTTGTAGTAAGATGGTCCATATTCAGAATTCAAGCTGGATGTTCTGACCCACAGCTAGTGAGGGGGGATCTCTTATGACTCTACATATTGGATTTGTGATACCAGTTTCTCATTAGTTAGGGAATTGGATTTCACCAGGCAATTTAGGCTGAGGAGGTGGTCATGGTCGTGGTAGCTAGATGACAAGTTTTCAGTGAAATCAGGGTGGATCAGCTCAGGGTAGCCAACCAGGGTCTTAGGAACCCATTACATATCAGACATTTGTGATGGACTAGACCTATCAGGATCAAGATTCTGAACCCTCTATGGTTATAAGTATGATTAAATTTTCCACTATTTTATTTTATTCTCTTTTTGGTATAGTGTATTACCTTAGTTTATTCACTGTTACTATTGTGGAGAGCCTTGGGCTCTGTAACATTACTTCTAATGAGGTTATTATGCTAGAAACTCTGTTGGGGATTAGGATGGAAAGTGTACATCAGTTCAAGGAGATACCTCATGAGGTTGGTGGGTGTCACTTCAGATGGGACCCCTATGACTTAGAGAAGATAGGATTTGATTACATTCTTGAAATATACTGGCTGGTCTCCTTTCATGCCATTGTTGACTACTATCTCCGCAGGGTGAGTTTCACGTCAACAGAGGTCATGGCTTTTCTACACAAGGGAGAATGGGATATCTAGGAAAGCAGGGCCAGACCCTTGCATCGTGGGTTGGGATGAATCACAACCCAGATTGCTAGTCTATATCGAGATGACTAGGGGACTTCATAGATGGACTTTCCTCCATGGTGGATTATTTTAGAGATGTATTCCTAGAAAACTTTTCAGGTTTACCTTCAGAGGGAGATGTATATTTCTCAATTGAGCTTGTTCCAGGAGTGGCACCAGTTTCCATTCCTACTTATAGGATGGCTACACTAGAATTACTAGATCTCAAGAAATATTTAGAAGAGTTACATGAACATGGATTCATATGATCTGATACTTCTCCTTGGTATTTGCCTATCCTTTTGCGAAGAAGACGGATGGTACCCTCAAACTTTTTGTGGATTATCATAAGTTTAAACCGTTGAAATTCATGAATAGATATCCCTTGACGTGGATTTATGATCTCTTTGATCATCTTCTAGTATCCTGGGTGTTCTCAAAGATTGACTTGAGATCCATTTATCATCAGTTACGCGTTAAACCATTAGATATACCTATTACATCCTTTCGAAGAAGTTATGGTCTATATGATTATTTGGTTATTTTTTTCAGTCTCATGAAAGTGCCGGTAGTTTTCATGGCACTAATGAAACAAGTGTTCCATTGTTACATGGATTATTTTGTGGTACTCTTTATGGATGATATCATGGTGTACTCTAACACTCGACATGACCATTCCATCTATCTTGATATCATACTGAGTACACTGTGAGATCATCAGTTATATATTAAAATCTCAATGTGACACTTTTGGATGGACCATATTCACTTATTGGGTCATTTAATCTCAAATAAAATAGTATTGGTAGACCCATAGAAGGCGAGAGAGGTAATTTCCTGGGAGGATCCGATGAATGAATTTTAGGTACAATGTTTTTTGGGTATGGTTGGTTATTAAAGACACTTTATTCAGGAATTTTCACTGATAACAATGCCATTGACGGGCTTGACTAAGAACAGTGATATGTACTTGTGGAAAGATTGTTGCGATTCGTCCTATCAGGAGATGAAAGGGAGATTCACTTCAGCATCGATTCTAATTTTATCAAATCCAGGAAATAGTTAAACCATTTACTACGATGCATCTGTTATCAAGCTGGGAGAATTTCTTATGTAGGGAGAAGGAGTCTTTTCATATGGGTTTTAGTAGTTGAAGCCACATTAGAGGAATTACCCAATGCACAATCTCGATTTGGTTGTAGTTGTGCATGTGTGTTGTGCTGTTGGAGGAATTACCTTTGGGGAGAGATTTTTTTTGTATACACTGACCACAAATACTAAAGTATATATTTACTCAGTGTGATTTCAATTTAAGATAGCGAAGGTTGGTTGAGTAACTTTATCCTTTTGAATTTTATTTTGGGTAAATCCATGGGAAAGGAAACATAGTGGCTTATGCTTTGAGAAGGAGGACTCAGATACATGTAGTTCAGGAGGCCAGTAGTGAGTGGTAGCTTATGGCTCTGTTCTCTGAGATACATTTGGTGGTGGACAACAAATAGGGGCAGACATTATTTCCTCTATAGTTGTTACCTATTCTCTACTAGATCAATTGATAATGAGGTAGCTATCATATTCTGAAGGCCTAATCCTATAATAGAGCGTCTGAGGTGAGGTCCCTACTCTTGTGTGGACCATAGGCGATGGCGAGGTTTTGAATTTTTATGGGCACGTATGGGTGTCAACATACTTACTTGAGGAGTTGTTGTAATATTTTAATGCCTTAATATGGGAAGTTTATTCTCATTTCACCATGATGTATTGAGATCTAAATCGTCATTATTCAAATACAGGCATGAAAAGGGATGTAGATGGTTTTGTTATGAGATTTTCCATCTGTTAGTAGGTGAAGGGGGAGAATCAGCGACCAATAGGGCTTTGACAACAGTTACCCATTCCTGAGTGGAAGTGGAATGATGTTGAGATGGATTTCATGATCCATTTACATAGGCATACATGAATAAATGATATTGTCTGTGTTATTGTTGAACTAATCATGAAGGTTTCACATTTCTTACCGATCAAGGAAACCTTCAGCGTTGATGATCTTGGAAATTTTTACCTCCGAGAGATAGTAAATTTTCCCAGGGTTCCACACTTTATTATTTCAAACAAGGATTCCCGATTTACTTCTCATTTATAGTAGGGGATATAGAGGTATTTGGGTACATAGGGACTTCTTAGTACAACATACCATCCACATAAAAATGACCAGTTCAAGAACATGATTCAGGTTCTTGAGGACATGGTTCGGGCATGCGTCCTAGATTTCAGTGGATATTGGAAGAGACACATACCCCTGGTGGATTTTACCTACCACTATTGTTTTTAGGAAATGATCCAGATGGCACCTTATGAGTCTTTGTATGGTTGTCAATGTGGATCACTCCTTTGTTGGCTGGAGGGAGGAGAGAAAACTATGCTGGGACCTCGTCTTGTATAAGAGACCACGATGATAATATATTTTTTGAAGGAGATGAACTCTGGAGTTTGAGGTATGAGGTCAGGTTTTCCTACATGTCACACTGAGGTTGGGACACATGAGTATTAAGAGACAGAGGAAGATTTCACTGAGATATGTCAGTCTATTTGAGGTTTTAGAGAGTGTGGGTCCTTTTGACTATCAGTTTCACATACCTCATATATATCTGACTATGCACAAAGTATATCATGTTTCTCAGCGATGACATTAATTTTCAGTCCCATCTCATGATTTTCAACCTAAGGTGTTAGAGTTTCAGGTGAATGTATCCTTCAAGGATAACTCTATTAAGATTTTGGATTATAGCATGAAGGATCCGTGGTCGGTCTGT
The DNA here is from genome assembly GCA_963277665.1 of Viscum album. Classification (NCBI taxonomy): domain Eukaryota; kingdom Viridiplantae; phylum Streptophyta; class Magnoliopsida; order Santalales; family Viscaceae; genus Viscum; species Viscum album. The sequence continues at coordinate 936,658,939 of OY728161.1, forward strand.
TCCACTGGTTTGGGAGCGATGGTAGCATGACCGAGTTCTGGATGAGACTTGGGAGAGGCATTCCGATGTGCAATTGCAGTTGCCGGAGTTGTTGGAAGATTATTCTTCACCACCCTTGGAAGGGAAATTTAGGGATGAATTTCTTGGGGGGAGGGGAGTTCTAAGAAGCCAAACATTCTATTTAGGCATGGTTCTTGTTTTTGGGTTGTTTTTAGGAAAAAGAACGAAAATGGGTTTTTCTATGTACACTGTGTGTATTTCAGTGTAAGCGCCATGTACCTAGAATACTACGTAGAAATTATTTTTATCATGTAGTGGATGGATACATGGCCATGTGGTGACCTGGAAGACCAAGTTAAGTCATAGGCTAGTTGAGGCTATTATACAGAGTATACTGTTATTGAAAAAACCATCTAGTTTTCTTTTTTATTTTATATATTGGAAGGGGGTCGAATCTCATATCGTAAAACACCTTCTTCTTTCCATGGTTAATAAAATAGTGCTCTAGAGTGACCGATGAACTCTAAACCTCCAATCCTTCATCCAATATCTGATCAAGACACTGTCTGGTGCATTGGAATCCCACCAGTGAATTCTCAAACCCTCTAGACCCCTTTTCCCAATTGATCCTCTCTTGTACGTTATACAAGGTTGGTTTTTTTCACCATTTACTAGTTTTAGGATGAACTATGCTGATTCAAGGACCAACATTCATGTTTATTGATTGTATGACCTCGAGGTAAGAGGTTTGTGATTTTTTTATTCTTATCTAGATTATATATTCTTAAAGAACCACATCACTACATTTTGGGTATTTCTTAATTTGGAATTTAAACTTGTTATTACCTGATAAGGTTTGATTGATTGATAAATGGTTGTTTCTTGTGTGTAAGGTTAGATACCTTTTCTAAGGGATATCCCATGGGTGTGTTTCCCTTGTTTTATGGTTTATGGTTGTTTGGTCTAGGATTCCATTGAGGAATACCTTGTTTTCCATGCCTTTGTGTACTAGGATGATGTTTGATTATATGAAATTACTGTGATATACTTCTCGAATATTTAGCCATGTATTTGTTACAGATTATATGAGTTGATATGATATGATATGAATGTTGTTTTTCAAATGGACCATGAGAGACTTGGACCAGGAAGACTACGGGTATTTCTATATTATTTAAACATAACCATGATAGACTTGGTGAAGATTATTGATCCAAATGGATTAGACCCTGAGAGCTTTCCCAGAGGGCTGTTATTTAATGAATTGATGCTTTGTTGGACCAAATGAGATATACCATGAAATATTTCCCAGAGGGTCATTATTTAATGAATTGATGCTATGTTGGATGAAAGGGGTTAGGCCATAAGAGCATTCCCGAAGGGTTGTTTGCGAATAATCGAATGATTCTAATGAGTATTCCAAGACAATGAACAATCTTGTATTCAATCTTACTTGATTATTTAGATTGTCTAATGAGACATCTATTTTGTTACTTTACACGGGGGATACAAAGATAAGGCAATATATCAAGGTTGAATGATTCAACAAGTGAATAATAAATGTTGAATGAATATAATTGAAAACTATAGGATTGTTTAATTTTTAGTAATTCCTTGTTGATTTTTCCTTTTTTAATATTACCTTCTATATGTGTTCACTGACTGATAGGCACAGATCTTATGGTGGTTGCCTATTGGGATTCATCTCACAACCTATTTGGGTCATGATTTTTTATAAAAGATGATTATATGATTGCAGGTATAAATAAGGGAAAGCACCCTTCTTTCTTAGGTACTTGATTATCATTGGGGTTGGAGAGCATAAGACCAAGCCGAGGCTTTCGATTCTGTTGGTGTTTACTTACAATTTCATTGTATTGGATTGTATTGTATTTCTATATTTCTGACCAATTTTGGATGTTTTCTTACACATATGTCATGCATCATATATATATATATGGTCTAGTTGTTTTATTACTATCAGTCTTCCACAGTTTACTTCTGTTGTATGAAATATTTTCTTCCTCTAATGTTTACTATTTATTTTACACTTTGTATACTCTTCCAAAGAAAAAATAGTTTCCCCAATATAACACCTTGTCCCTCACTGCTAGTCGGAACTCTCTGGAATTTGGGGAAACTTTCTTGAGGTCACGGGACTAACCGGGTTCAGGGAACCTTAGGGTGGCACTCAGATCTGAGACGTTACAATGCAATTCAATTAGAGCGCAATCAAGGACCACCAATAACAACAATTTTTATCAAGGTGTTTATCCCGTAAAATTCATAACATCACCATCAATATCAAATTTTAATAACATAGGAAAATGCTGAGAATGTGGAGAAAAATCATCATAGATGTGTGGTTTAGTGCGTGGTGGAGGTACGTTCATGGTGGAGGAGAGGCTCGCGATGGAGGAGTCCTCCGACGAAGGATAGGCGCAGGATAGAGGATTCAGCATCAGATGGGAGTCGCACGATGGAGGACAGGAACACAGTGGAGGGAATCACAATAATAGATGAGGGGCATGTGATAAAGGGAATCGCTACGGCAGAGGTGAGGTGCACAGCGGAGGGAATTACGATAGAGGATAAGAGGTGCATAACGGAGGAGAGGCATGCAGGGAATGCAGGTTCAAAGTAGAGGAGTCAGTGAGAGGTGAGGAGGTGGTGGGGGAGGTTGCGATGATGACAACCAGATTCTGTGAGAGCATGAGGGGTGACATGAAGGAGGATAAAGTTAGGGAGTCTTTATAAAACTAGGTGAAACTTTTATCAGCGCCAGCTAAAAAGTGATGATAAAGGAATGTTTTATCAGTGCTAAGATATAATGCGCTAATGAAATATGCATTTGTAAGTTCTAAAAAATGGATGATAAAGGATGTCTTTATTAGTGCTAAAAATATTGCACTCATAAAGATTCCATTTATCTGTGTTTTTTTCGCACTGATAAAGATAAGCCTTTATCGACACCAACAAAGCACTGATAAATATATGATGTTTATAATTTATTTATATTATTATTATATATATGTATAAAATTATATACGTGATATATATATATATATAAAATTATAATTCAAATAATTATTAAATTATAATGAATATATTTATTATATATATAATTATAGAAATATATATAATATATATATTAATTATATATATTTATAAGATTATAGATGTATATAACTATATTTCTTCTAATTTTATAACCATTTATATGAATATATATTTATTTTTAATTATAATTATAAATGAATATATAATTATTTATAATTATGTATATATATATTCAAAATTATTCATAGGAATATAAATTTTTTTATAATTTTAATTATAAATAAATAAATATATTTATTTATTTAAATAATTATAAAATTATAAAAAATTAATATTTCTAATATTTTTAATTTTAATAATATTTCTATATAATATATGTATTATAATTATATAAAGATTTAAATATACTTTTATTTATTTATAACTATAAATATAAATATTTTTATTTATTTCTCAATATTTATATATTTTTAATTAATTATATATAACATTATATATGAAAAAATAAATACATTTTTCTGAATTAATTATTATTTAAATATATATATATATATATATATATTTAAAACTAATCATTAAATATATATTAATTTGTAGTTAAAATATATAATAATATATAAATTATTTGTATTTGTAATTATAAATAAATAAATAAATATAAATAATTATAAAATAATGCAAAATATATTTATAATTTTATAATTATATATAATTAATATATTTATTATGATTCTTTAATTATTTAAATATATCAACATTTATTAATAATTATATTTATAACTATTTTTATTTATTTACAGATATTTGTATATAAATATATATATTTAATATATTTATTATACCTTTTTAATTATTTAAATATATCAATATTTATTTAGCAATTTTAATTATAAATATTTTTATTTATTTATAAATGTTTGTATATATTTATAAGTATATTTATTTAAATATACATTTATAACTTTTTAAGTAGTATTATAAATATATTAATTATAATTTTATAATTTCTTACAGACACACACACACAGATATATTTATTTATAATTATAATTATAACTATAAATAAATATGTTTATAAATTTGTGTGTATATATATATATGATTATAATATAGGTATTTATTGTAATTTTATAACTATTAAATTATATATAGTTATAATTATAATTAAAAATAAATATATTTAAAAAGTATTAAATTATACTTAAATTTTAATAATTATATTAATATAATAAATATATTTATTCCTTAAATATATTTAATGTAGTTTTATAAGTCTTTAGAAATTAATATAGTATATATATGGGTAACATGAATTATTCATACACACCTGGTAAAATATACATACAAGCCATCACATACTACGTGAATAATAAGAAGAGTGTAATTTAAAAATGAACACTCATGATTATACATAACACATATTCACGAATGATCAATATATTAATTGGAAAAATTCAATCTAAACACATATTTATGTAATTATAATCTTATATTTTTTTAAAAAATTATATATATTAATTTGAATTTTTTAAAAGAGTATATTAATTATAAAAATTCATTTTTTATTTAATATAAAAAAACAAACATTATTTTTGAATATAAATATAATAATTGTATATAAATTATTATTAAAACCTTTTTTCAGTCCTAGGACTAGCGCTGATAAATCTACCATTTATCAGCTCTAAAAAAGCACTGATAAAGGGTACACCTTTATCAGCGCTTTTATTAGTACTGATAAAGGGTAGATATATCAGTACTTTTAGCTAGCACTGATGAAGCCCCCCCTTTATCAACACTTTTTTCTAAGCACTGATAAAATGAGGTACTTCCCATGCCTCTTTTGGTGGTAGTGGAATAATTATATTTGAATCTGTTTTCAACATAGATTCCATATATCATTTTGATATTAAATAAATGGATGTTAAAATATAATTCCTTAATGTTGAGTAGGATAATGAAATAAATGTTTAACAACCAAAAGTATTCATATTTCCTAGAATAGAAAATGAGGTTCATAAATTAATACAATCTCTATATGGTTTTAAAAATATCCAAAAAATGACATGAGATATTTAATGTTGTAATTTTTTCAAATGGGTTTATAGTTTATTAAGATATAAAATGTGTTATATAAAATTCTTCATAATAGTAATGGTGTAGTTTTTTTGTTATATTTTAGTGCAGTGTGTATTTTCATAATTGATATAAATCATGCAAATGAGTCAACATCTATTTTTTCTTAAAACATTGATATACCATAATATAAAGAATAAATTTTTTTAGGAATAAAAATTTTTTGTATATGAATTATACTTTATTTTCTAAATATAAAAAAATTGAAATTATGTTAATATGGTTTGAAAACATTTATTATTCATTATTCATCACCACATACGTGTCCAAGAGTATAATGTTTCCAAATTATGTATAGGAGATTGATCAACTTGAGTATGCCTGGTGTATTTGGTGTCTCATGTATTCTATGACTTAAATAAGACTTTATATTTTATATACCATTAGAATGTAAAGAATGTAAACATGTAATCCAAATTATTCACAATGGGATGTTTTTAAAAGAGCACCTAAATATTTAAAGTGTACTATGAATTACTATATACGTTATAGAGGAAACCCATGGGTTTTAGATGGAATTTATGATGAAATATGGATTTATAATATTGAGTATCAATATTATATGAGTAGTTGGATTTTTACACTTGGAAGTGGAGAAATATCTAGGGGATCAATGAGATAAATATATATAATGGACACAGTAATGGGTTCCTAGTTTGGAAATATAACAACAACTTTACAATAAGTGGTATGAATTATATTACTCTAATCATTTTCACCATTCAGACTTGTGATGATATTTTTTTTAAAATTATGATTTCCATGTCATATAGAATATGTTAAATTGAAATGATTATAATGGAAAATAAAGGAACATTGGTCTTAAAAAAACACATGAGTTAATTAATATGTGATAGTATCATAATTATGGATTTTTTTATCAATATAAAATTTAGTAGAACCACTAACAATGTTACTTTTAAGGGAACATTAAAAGAAAACATCATTTGGGATGTTTTTGATGTCACCATCAGAGAATTAAAAGTAATCATACCTCAACTTAATATTGGATATTATCACATGTCTATATTCATCGTCATAAATTATATCATTTCTTTATCAAAAAAAAATTTATATTACATTCTAATTGAATGATGTTTGGTTCCCACGAGAAAAATAGAGTGAGTATAAAATTTGTAATGAACCAAGAATATCATCCAAGTGGTGAATTATGGGATTTTTTTGGCTTGCCACTGCGATTGTAAAAACAAGACCACTCCAAAGTGATTATTACTTCATCTATAAAACATTCATGAATGGATAAGAACACAATAACATTATCATATCTAGGGTTAAATGAGTCACTAAGGGATTAAAAAATATATTTATAATAAATCCAGTTGTTTAAAAAAGATACATGTTCAAGGTAGTTCCCACTTATATCTCTATTCAAAAATGATTTTCTCTACCATATAATGGTAAATATAGGGATGCAATATTTTTTTTAAGTTTTCCCATGAAATTAAAATGATCAATTTTAAAAATAATAGTCTTTTTTAAATATTAAAAATGGAAAGGTAATAATATTTTTTTTTCTGAATTTTAAAATATTTACTTTTTTTTCAAAGGGGAAGACATGTTAGGAAACTAACGTCAAACAGTGGTATAGAGTATCATTCTAGTCATATGGGTAATTAAATTATTACAATTTTAGTGCCACACTTGGTCCTCAAATGTACATATTTTTTAATTTTTTTAATAATTTTGTTCCAATTATTGAGTTCCATGTCGAACTATTTTTAATTTTCAATTTTTTATAATTTCGGTATGGGAGAATGGTTAATAGAAACATATAGAAACCATGAAAACATGTATGTATCCTAGAAGTTTTCAATTTCCCAGTTTTCACATGATTTTTCTAATCGTGAACCCTACTCATATGATATATCCATACCCTATAATGGGGGCATGTGATTGGAATACAATTTGACTAATCATTCATCCAAATTGTGTGTAGTGGCCAATTTTATAAAAAATAGAATATTCCTTAAATTCCCTCGCCATAATTTTTCTTAATCCAAAATCACCCCCACTATTTATCCTACCATTCATTCCCCACCACATGGGTCTCCCTTGGGAAACCACCCTCCACCTCTCCACTCCACTATTTAATTATTGTTTACAGGGTGTTGGTGTGATTCAAGTTACATTATTCCTGGTAAAGTGTCCTCCTTCCTTATCTTCATTTTTTTTATCCATTATGGTTTATGTGAAATAGATAAAACCTAAACCATTTTGCATATTTATTTTGTGTATTATTATCGTCTAGGGTTTGTGAATCCCGATTAAGGACAACTCTTTCCTCTGTTATGGAAGGAGGCGAGTTCTTTATCAAATATTTTTAAGTTTTCATCCATTTCTTCTCTTTGGATTAAATTTATTTATGCTTGATTTTTTAGGTTTCTCCATATATTCTATAGTTTATCTTCCATTATTGATGTGGAAAAGAACCACCATTAAAAATTTAGTGAATTTATTTAGGTTTCCCCTTACATTAGGTCTATAAATTCTAGAATCTTACATGCTTGTATGTTTTATCAAATGTTTTGATAACACAGGTTAATAATAACAACCATAAGGAATTATTGAAGGTAAAATTATGTTCTCTTGGTTTTCCACCTCAATTAGAGGATTTTATCATAGTTTAAAGAAAAATATAATCTTTCTAAAATAAATTCCTCATAACTTAGATAAAACCCCAAATTCCCATGTAAAAAATTTATATAAATAAAAATGTTATTTTGGTTTTTAATTCACATGAAAGATTATAAAAATGGATTTTTGATATGAAATTATATATATATATATATAATATTTCTACCAATATATGTAGGTATCCATATATATATCTGTGTGTGTGTGTGTGTAAATTCACATGAGAATATATGAATTTATGCAATGGGATACATGTTTGAATATATTTATGGGTATATCGGTAAAAAGATATTCCTATGAATTTAAAATGTATGATTGATGCAAGTTTTGTTTTTTTGAATGGCTTAAACAATTGGGGTTTTAGTGTGTTTTCAATAATGTATTTTAAAGGATCATTTTTTATTTTGTAAATAGTATTGTTTCTTCATGATGGGATATTTTTTATTAATATATCACATAGGTATTTTAAATATTTAATAAATATCCTAATAAATGTAAATGGTTTTGTTTGGAATGCATTTATAATATATGAAATCTAAGTGGAAATGTGACTTGAAAAAAAGTGTAATATATGGCCCATTGAAACCCTATGCACTTAGGTGGGTATACTATGAAAAGTATGATAGGTATGATACCCCCTACCATAACTTTTAAATACTATATTATAATTAAAAAAATATATGAGTATTATAAAAGTATTCTTGTTCATTCACAAACACTAGCCAATTTTTTATAAAATTTTGATGTCCCTTTGATTCAAATTCTTTCAGGTTATGCATGGTTGTTATTTAGATATGTTTAAAATAGATTAGTAAATGGAAACATAATTTCAAAAATAATTTTTGAAAACTTGTATTGATATTGTCATATTTTATTGGGGAATGTTTAAATTTTAAATTTTAAATTATTGAATTAAAATATTGATGTCTCTGTTGTAATTTTAATAAAAATGTTTTTCTAATTTTAGATAAAATGTTATACTAGATCTTGGATTTTTAATAAATTATTATTGAAATAAGGGAATTATTTTTGTGATGTTTTTTTGTAAATAAAAGGTTATATTATTTTAATTGGGACAAATGTGGTTTTAAATCTAGTGAATTATTTATTTAATTATGTTTTGATGCATTCTGATGGAAACTTGTTGGTTTTTTTAGGATTAAGAAAGGTTTTAAGAGAAAATTAAATATATTAGAATTGAATTATGGATTTAAAAAAATTTCTAAAATGAACATGATTTTTTGGATTTATGTGAAAATTTTAATAGACAGTACTATGAAGTCAATTTTCACATGGTTTTATAAATGATTTTTTTTAAGATCACATAGTTCATTAAAGAAGATAAATTTATAGTGTTGTTTATGATAATATGAAATATTTTTTTTGTTTTAATGTTGAAATTAGCAGAATATAAAAATGTGGATTTTGAAAAAGGGTATTTTGAAATTTGGAAAGGTGTGTTTTTTGAAAATTTCTTGGTTTAAATTTTTTTATATTGTTTTCAATAGATAATGCATGTTTGAGATATTTTACCATGTTATTTTTCACTATCTTCATAGAAAATTATAAACAGACAGGTTGAGTGTCCTCTCTGTAGGTCGTTTTCATTCATCTGTCCTATTCTGTAATCCCTTATGGATGGTTATGGATAAAAATTTTGGGTCTTTTTATTCTCAAGACTAGAGTGGGTAGAGATTCTTTGGTTTTAATATTTATGTAATCCCACCTTTTTATTATGTTACTTTTCATCTACATGTTAAAAACAAAGGTTCTTTTAATGTTTATTTTCTTGAAAAAATGTACATATTATATGAAAACATAAAGTATTATTCTAATCCACGTGAAAGGAATCATAATAGGTTCCTACTAAGTACATTTACTATATCTAAAATCCTGTGGATATATATCAATGTAAAGGGTGGGAATAAGGCCCAGTAAGGGAAATAAATGAAAACAGTTAACATGTGATCTTGATAAATATTAGTAAGAACATGAGAAATAACGGAATGAGTAAAAAAACAATAGGAATATAATAGAAAAAATAACCTGAATTAAAAAAAAGAAATGGGGATCAAAATTTTATTTACTCATTCATAATCATATCACCAATCATAATCACTGAAGTGTCGTAAAATTTACCAAGGTTATTCATCAAGGTATCATACAACATGTCATCCATAGAGATTAAATTCATTACCTGATGTATCAGAGAGATATTAGGGATTCCCTTAATATTTATTAAATAATTTGGGCCACATAAATCATAATAAAACATTTTATAAAAAACCCATGGAGAATAAAAGAAAGCAGTTTCATATCAAAATAAAGTTCTTTTTAGGAAGTTCTTAAATATAAGTTCATTATGACTTTTTAAATCCATGAAATGGGAAATAGGGTCCCATGTATGTGAATCCTAGATTAAAATAGATTATTTTGAAATATAGGTTAAGACACATAGAAAATAATTAGTTTTGGGTATTAAATACAATAATTTTCCTCAGAAAAAGAGAGAAACTTTAAAATAATTCAATAGAAAAATGGTATAAAAAATGTTTTAGAAAATGGTAAAAAGAGACAATACATGGGTATCCCATTAATAAAATACTATTAATAAATTAAAGGGATAGAATAAAATGTTAATTATATCATAGTTTGGAATCATTAAATATATACCACATAAAAATGGAACTTGAAAGAAAAAGAGAAGTTGATATTTCCCTTAGTTTGAAGAGTAACTCCAAAAAATTAAAGATTTAACCTTAGGGGTTTGAGGAAACATTGGGAGGAATTATTGGGAGGTGAAAAAAATCAGGGATTTATAATGGATGAATTTTAAATTAAATATAATAGAAAAATGGGTGGGTATTTATTGTAAAATATGAAGATTTTGTTATTAATTTACTCGGACACCTATGTAGTGGTAAATGAAAAACCATGAGCTTTCCCATTGTATTTTACCAAGGTACTAGACACTTGGGAAACCTATTTTTATGTTATAATCCACTAGAGTCAGTAAAAATTTTATATTACTCATTATATCATTATGACATAACTATGATGTCATTAAACAAACTGAAAAAGACAAATTGTATTTTTACTATTCATGAGAAAATAAAATATTTTAGTAAATTATCATAAATTTAACCAATAAAAATATCAATGTGGTGATGTCAGAAATGATATTTAATTTATCATCATCATTATATAAATATTATAATTTTTAATTTTAAATATAGAAATCCTTATTTATTAAAAAAATAGCGGAGAGAAAATTTATAGTGAAATGTATTAAACGTGAAAAAATAAAATCTATTTTATATATTATTTTTATTGAATAATGTTCTTATAATAATATTCAATTGAAATAAAAATTTTTCATAATAAATTATTTTATTATAAAAATTATATTGTTTTTAAAATGTACAGTTTCTCTCTGAAAAATCAATTTATTACATTTATCATGTTTTTAATAAAAAATAATCTTAAAACTGAATTGATGAAACACAAATTTTATTTATAAAAATGGGTAATAAATTAATTAAATAAGGCCTTGACACGTAAACCCTTATAACACCTATATATAACCTAATGGTAAGATGTTCTATGGTGAGGGATTCATGGGGCTGTTCGCTTAACATCACTAGAGTGGTAATTACCACTGACTTGAACTTCTCCCATAAGCGATTCTGTTCTAGAAAAACTTGTTGAATATTTTTTGGCCTTAGTCAAGAGTGAATCCCAGAAACACTGCCTTCCTAACATGTTTTGGAAAACGAGCTTACTACCTGAAGAATCTGCTAGTTGAGGCAATTATTTCTACCTTCTACATTAATTATCCTTTTTCATTTCTACTTATAAAGACTAATTATAACATTAAAATTATTATGAAGAGTACAACTCCCAATTGTCATATTTACCAATAGTCATAATTGGGCAACTGTCATATGATATTCAAATCCATATGGTGACATTTCTCTTTTTATTGAATTCATTAAAAAAACACGGTGTTGTTGCGACTAAACTAATACAATATACATTTTGTAGAAAAAATATCATTCAAAAAATTTCATGTCATTACATTCTTCTGCCCTTAAGAAATATTATCCCAAAAATTTCAACCTGTTCTATTAGTTGAGAAATGTTTTTGGGTACATCTATCTCACTATATCTTATGGTTCTTATGTCCGTTCTTTATATTTGGGGTTCCTCTACAAAACATTGATGAGGAGGGTAGTCTTATTGCATAGAACCTTGTCTATACAGTCAAATATCTCCACTGGATACTCATCATAATAGATGTTATGTTCTAGTTTCACCACCTTCTAATTCAGTACATGTGAAGCATCCGGTACGTACTTCCTTACGAGAGATACATGGAAAACATCATGAACTTTATCTAGGTTTTGTTTAAATTCATGCCGATAGGTCACTTCTTCTATATGATCATGGATTTCTTAGGGGCCAATGTACCTAGGGCTAAGCTTCCCTTTCTTCCCAAACTACATGACTCTCTTAGATGGAGAAATTTTAAGAATGACTTAGTCACCAACATCATACTCTAAGTCTATTTAATGGTTGTCAACATATCTATTCTTCTGACTTAGAGAAGCCTTTATGTGTTTTTGGATAGCATGAACCATTTACGTCATCTCTTGATGAAGATTTGGACAAAGGATTTTTTTCTTGCTAGTTACATCCCAACAAGTACGGGTTCTATTGAACATTCTATATAGATTTCATAGAGTGCCATTTCAATACTTGAATGGAATCTTTTGTTGTATGATAACTGATATAATGAGATAATATGATCCCATCCATCGTTAAATTTCATTTATAATGATCTAATCTTATTCTTGAGTGTTTTAATAGTCCGTTAAGATTGGTCATCTGATTAAAGGTGATAAGTTGTACTGAAGTTTAGTTTAGTATTCATAGAATGTTTATGAAGTATCTATAATTTTTATGTGAAACCTTGATCATGATAAAAAATAATAAAAAGTTTCACTCCATGCATCCTTAACACTTTCTTATCATATATCTTTGAATGTTTATCAAGAGATAAGTCATCCCGAATAGAGATAAAATGGGATGTCTTGGTGAGATGGCCCAATATAACCCATATTGCAATGCTTATATTGGATATTCTCATGAGACTGGTGGTAATGTCCATAGTGATATTGTTTCACTTCTTTATTGGTATGGGTATGTATTTTTTATACCCCTTTAGGAATTTATCTCTCTTCCTTCACTTGTTGACACACCAAGCACCATTTATTGGTGTAAAAAATATCCCCTTTCATGTTATCCCACCAATAAGGATCACAATGTCCCCTTTATATTTTAGTGATTCAAGGATATATAGAAAATGTAGATCTATGACCATTATCCATCAACTCTATCTTTATTTTAGAAATATATGGAACAAATTGCCTTGTACAAAATTTTAGTACAACTTCTTGATCAATATGGAACTCATAAAACTTATCACTCTTTATACCTTTATATATTCTTCTATAACAAATGAACTTCTCCTTGTACAAAATTTTAGTACACCTTCTTTATATTTTCTTATAATGAAGGTTGATAAATCATTTGTATTAGAGTTGATGTTGTCCCTTCACTTATAGTTTCCATGTCCAAATTTACTAGGACTTTGATCAATGGATCTCCTTGAATCTTTTTCACTGTAAGAATAACATGGTCTTTTCTACTTAACGTATTAGCAACATTGTTTTCTCTTATGAGATGATAATAAATTAATCAATTGTATTATTTAATAAGTTTCAACAATATCCTCTGTCTCATATTAAATTATTTCTTTTTGTGAAAATATACTTCAAACATTAGTGTTCTATGTATATATCACATTTTTTTCCATAAAGAGAGTGCCTCCATTTCTAGAGTAGAAAAAGAACTACCACCAACTCCAGTTCATGTGTAGGATAATTATTTTCATGAGGATTTAATTGTCAGGATGCAAATGGGACCACATTTTTTATTTCTCATTAAGACACACCCAATACCATTAATATATTCATCACTAAAAATAACAGATCCATCTCTAACAGTGGGTAGAGTTAACAAGGATACAATAACCATTATCATCTTTTGATATTGGAATGTTTCTTCACACTCCTTTTTCCTATTGAACTTGCCCATTTTTTGAGTTAACTTTGTCAATAGAAAAGTCATGAATTTTTGTTTCACAAAACTCTTATACTATCATAATATAATTATGAAACTATAAATATTAGTTACTTTTGTAGGATGAAGCCACTCCTCCACAACCATTGTCTTGGCAGGGTTAACTGATGTCCATTATTGGTGACAATGTTCCCCATGAATGAAACTTATTGTAACCAAAATTCAAATTTTATGTACATTCAAAATAGACTCTCCTTCGTCATACTTTTCAATATAACAATTATATGATTATCATGTTCCTTGAAAATTTTAAAATATATTATAAAATCATCAATATAAACTACCAAAATGTTAACAAGGTAGTATTTAAATTCTCAATTAACTGAATCAATAAAAATATCAAAAGAATTAGTGAAGATTAAGAGAATAAAAAAACTCACAATTCTCATATCTTACCAGAAGGAAGTATTTAGAATATCCTCCTCCATCGCAAAAAATTAATGATAACCAGATAAAAGATTAATCTTGGAGAATAATTGATCCCCAATAATCTTTCCAAATAAATCATTAATCCTTGGAAGAGGGTTATTGTTCTCTACTATGATTTTGTCGAGTTCTCTGTAATCAATGCATTACCACATTGATCCGTCCTTCTTATTCAAAAATTGAATATGTTATCCTTAATGATACACACATGGTTGTATAAACACCTTCTACAAATTATCTGGTAGCTATTTATTTATTACTCCATCTCAACATTTTTCATTCGATATGGGGTCTTTGATATCATGTAGGATCTATGTTTGAGTTGAAAAGAAAACTATCCCTCTCTTTCTTGGGGGGGTCCAGGTAGCTCCCTAGGAAATATTTCACTATACTCCTAAATGATGGGGTCACTTTATAATCATATAATTTTACTACCTATTTCATATTCAGTGGTCATCTCCATAAAGAAGTCTACTAGTGGTTGTTTTAGAAATAGATCATGTTGATATATATACTATTCGAAAAAAACAATAGGTTTTCCATTCAAGTCCACCATAATTTCCATGCTCCAGCAGTTGATCTTAATATTATACTTTGATAGCCAGTCTATCCCTAATATACAATTAAATTCTAGTGTGGGAATAACTATTAGTTTTACGATGAGATTGTTCTTTCCAATGTGAATACGATATTTTTTTTTAAACTTCTGACGCTCGGATAATCCGTCCAAGTTTCATAACAGATAACTAAACTTATATATGTTTAGGTATTGAATCTATATTATCTAAAAACGTAGAGGAAATAAAGGAATTCATAGAACCATATTCAATCAATGTACTTGATAGCATAGAGAAAACAAAGAGAGTACCTACCACCACATCATTTGGATATTCAATTTCAGATGTCATGATGTAAAAAAGACCAACCTAGATCCCTTGGCCTATGATGAGGTTGATGGTAATTCCACTCCATTAACTTCATAATTTGGACAGTGATTGGAGAAGTTACCATGATTTCCACACTTGAAGCATTGGACTTTTAGATGTTCCTAGACCATCGTCCATTTATTTTTGTGTTGAGAAGACAAAGCTTCACCTCACTATAATAGTTTCGAGAAATATGGTCATCTATTACACACTTGTAAACTTTCTTTCTCTCAAGAAAGTAGTTTCCCGAATTCTCCTTCCAACATTTATTGCATGTGGAAAGTTTCACTTTCATTCATACTCTTACATGATCAATGTTACTCTGTAAGATGGGATGCATTGATCTATTCCTTTCATTCGATTTGTGATACAACTATCTGTCACTAAACTCCAATTAAAACATCATATGAATTCTCACAATCTCATCACAAATATTATTGTCTCTATTGGATATATTCTTCTATAGATTGGGTTTATTACACTAAATAATCAATAAAACCTTACATTAGGATTTATTAAAAAGACAGAGGATCAGTGAGAAATATTTTTAAAGTTAATTTCATAACATCCCAAAGAATGATTTTCATTCTTCTTCATTTCATGTAATTATTTCTAAAATTTCATTCGCATTGAACGAGGGAAATAATGTTATGATAAAGGTTCCCCTAAACTATTCCTACTCCAGAGGTTCAATCTCACTTATTGGATTCATGTTTTTGTCATTTTTCCTCCATGGATCATCTTCCCCCTTTAAGTAGTGCACAACTAGGGTGACTTTTTCCTATTGGGAACAATAGATTATAAAAAATATAACTTTATCACCATGAGAATTTGTAACAAAGAAATCCCCACTAACCATAATATTAATCAGTGTAGTGTGAGTATGGAGTCCAAGTGTGACTTTTATAGGAGGCCTAAGGAGGAAATCTCAGGTCACCTGTTCTTTGACAGAAAATGGGTAAAGGAAGTTTGGAAGATTTTTGGTGTGTTCATTGCATTATCTATAACTGGAATGGTCGACCACCCCTTTCTTGTTCGCTGTATCCATGGATTAGGGGAGGAGCGATAATAGATAAGGGAACACACCTTAGTATTGCATACCAGATGTTGGTGTTTGTGGCAGGTGTGGAATACAAGGTTTCATGAAGGGGTGGTTTCATCTGGGTGCACGATCATTATTAGAATTAAAAATATACTTATTTATATTGTTAGTGTTATTCGAAATTGGAGGGAGGATCCTACATTGAAGCTGTTTATACATGATTTCTATGATACTCCTTCTGGAATCAAAATTTCTACTTGTAAATGGGTCAGATGGAACCCTTCCCCTTAGGGCTTGAAGATAAACACTGATGGATCTTTTTTCTTATGAGTTATATATGGAGGGGTGATAATTCACCATATCTATGGCTCAGTCATCTTGTTTCTTCAGTCCAGTTGGGACAAGGTACGTCTCTACTGTCTACAGCTAAGACCATGTTGATAGGTCTCCCAATGTGTAGGCAGAGAGGGTTGGATCTCATGAATGCTCAAAATGAATGAATGATGGTACAAAATGCACTACATGGTATTGGAGTTATCCCATGGTCTATTTATTATAGCATCCGTAAGTTCTGTGATATCCTTGACAATGACAATAAAGTGTCTCACACTTGGTGGGAGGGGAAAAATGAAGTGGAATATCTGGTCTTCCTTGACACTCCATGATCGGAAAAATTATTTTTTAATAACATTCCCAACATGAAACCAATGGGGATAATCATCATTATAGTAAAAACCCTCAGTAATCATCATTTTATACCCCCGTAGCCTTGTTTCGCCAGGCTTATTTTGCGACCCATGCATGTACTTCTTTCTCTCTATTTGAACAACGATTTACATGATGATGATGATGGGTTGGTAGATCCACTGAAATAAGGTGTTCACTGATGCATAAAGGACTAAATTCAAAGTTGTTACCTTCTTGGTGAATCATGACTCTCGGATTTATTCAAGTCATTTCTCATACTCAAGTCAGTTGATTCATCATTCTCATGATTTTTCCATACTGGATTGCATCAATGTATAGTCAATTCTTGGTCCATTGTGCTCCTATTTACATGGTTCCTCATATTTCCCTCCATTTTCATAAATAAGAAATGCTTAGTGAGAAACATGTTTTCTTTGAGAGTCTTCTAATTATAATGGTAAAACATCATTATGAAATATTTTATTCTTTGAAAATAATTATATTTTATATAAATTCTTCTTTAATGGTTCAAAAAAGCCTAATATTAACCAAATAATCCCTTGGGAGTGTCAAACTAGGTGTATTGTAAGGATCATTATTGTGTACCGGGTTATAATGAGTAAGTCCTAAAACACCTTGTTGGATTTTTTATCCCTAGGTACATCTATTCTTGAACCAAATCCAACTGTTCGTATCCATACATGGATTTATATTCTAGGAAAACACTTAATTAATACTTCTCCAAAATACCCTAATGTTTTCCTATATTTTAATTTGTCCCTAATATTATTTACAATACATTAAAATCCTAATTAACAAAAATAAATAAACTATATGTTGATATTAACAAGGTATCCCACCATTTTATTACATAACGTTTTATTTACATGGTACAAACATAGGATATTTTATAGTTTAATTTCTTGAAAAAAAGATACATAATACAGGGGAAAATAAAAATATATTCTAATAAAATTTAATGGATTCATCATATTTTAAACCTATGTAAATTTTTTATATCTCAAACATGGGAAAATACATTTGTTGGAATGGGTGAACATATGGCCTAGTAAGGGAAAGAAAGTGAAATAATTTACATGTGATCTTGATAAATATCAATCAGAACATAAGGAATAAAGGAATGAGAAAAGGAAAAGAGGAATATCATCGTCAAAAGAACATGAAATCTAAAATGTAAATTTGGATTAAACATTAAATTGATTCTTTCATAAGAACATCACCATGGTTTTCCACTAAAGTTTCATAAAAATTAACAAGGTTATTTACCAAGGTATCATAAAACATATCATATCTTGAGATTAAATTTATTACCCAATGAATTTGAGAGATATCATTGAGGACCCTTCATATGCATTAATTAATTTGTTACACATATATTTTAATAATTTTTTTATAAATAACCCATCAGGAATAAAATAAACATGTTTTATATCAAAATCATGACATTTTTAAGAAGTTCTCAAAGACAAGTTCAATATGTATTTTTAAACCCACAAAAAGGGAAATATGGTCTCATGCATGTCAATAAATAATTGAAATTTTAATTTTAACATATAGTTTAAATACCACTAAAATATAATTAGGTTTTGGTACTCATTAAAAGAAAACAAAAAAAGGGATGTTTCATAAGAAAAAGTGAGAAATTTTAAGAAGATAATTTGACAGCATAATGGTATGAAACATGGTTTTAGAAAATTTTAAAAAGATTTCTGAAAAGGGTATAAAATTTATAAAATAATATCAATATAGTAAAGAGATAAAATAAAATGGATAGAACAATATATTTTTAAAATATTAATGACATACCACATAGAAAGTGAACATTAAAGGAAAAGAGAGTGTGGGATTTCCCTTAACTTCAAGAGTAACTCCTAATACATGAATTTTGGGACCATGGAGGATTGAGGAAACCTTGAGAGGAATACTTGGAAGGTAAAAATATGAGAGCTTAAATTAGGATTAAATGATAATGAATGAAAATGGATAAATAAGTGGGTATAAAAAGAAAAATAGGAAGATTTGTTTATTAATTTCTATGGACAACTAGGGAGTGGTACATGCAAAGCTATGAGATTTCTAATGTAATTTTCACATTGTATTTGACAATTGGGACACCTATTATGATATGTGTATCTACAATAGGTGACCATAATTTTAAGTTACATATTAAATCACTATTATATAATTATGATGTCTTTAAATATACCGAAAAAATCAAATTATATTTTTACTATTCAGGAAATAATAATGTTTTTTAAAAAATTGTCATCAATTCCAACTAACCAAATTTCAATATAATGATTTAAAAAATTTATTTATTTTATAAGATTAATTTTATAAATATTATAATTTTAGAATTTAAATATAAAAGTCATCATTTATTTTAAAAAATAGGTGAGAGAAAATGCATAATCAAATTTATGACACTTGAAAAAACATATTTTATCATGTATATTTAAATATGAGTTTTTAATAATATTTTTATAAAAATAGACATTATTCATTACACATTAGTTTATTATTAAAATTATATTATTTTTTAAAAGTACATTTTTTTTCTAAAAAATCAATTTATCACATTCATCATATTTTTAAGAAAAACTAAACTCTAAACGGAATTTTTAAAAGAAAATATTTATTTATACAAAGGTATTACATATTAAGTTACTATGGAAGTGACACATAACCCATTTTAACAATGGTATATTTCATAAGGGTAAGGTTTTCCATGGTGATAGATTCACGGGGAAGGTCTGCTAATAATGTCTGAGTGGTAATATCCACTCACCTGAATATCTCATGTACGTGATTATGTTCAAGCCTCCCTAGTTGAAGCTTAGATTCGGCTTGGTCTGGATCGAATCCCATTAATTCTACCTCCCTCTAATGTTTAGACAGATGGTATTCATATGACATGTCTCTAATATTTAAAGCCATCATTTATCCTTTCTAGGTTAATAATTTATTTTCATTTCTCCTTGTAAAAACTGATTAGATTTTTAAAAATATTATAAAGAGTATAATTACAAATGATAATATTGACCAGAAGTCATAACAGACCAAAATTTATTTAACAGTTGAATCCATATGGTCAAACTTTCCATTTTATTCACTTCCTTATAAAATATTGGGTTTTATTGCGAATAAAATAATAGAACACAAATATTTAGAAAACTAATGTCATTCAATTTTTTTGTTCATTACACCAATTGAATATTACTTTATTATTCCTTGATGGGATTTTTATCTTTTTAGGAATGTTCTTACCTCCAGTTTTGGTTGGGTTTCATGAGATTTGTGGTAGTGATATCCTTTTTTTAGTGATGTCCCTCTAACATAGTAATGCTAGCCAAGTGATGAGGTTATTCTTTTAAGGGTATGTACATGGGAGGGGTTGAGAGTGTTATTGAATGATTGATTTCTGTGATAGATACTATATATATGATAGGGTTTTCTGAAAGTTAGTGATCTAGAAGTGAATTTATAGGTTACCCACTCACTTGGACCAAGTTTGGACCCATGTTTTTTTGTTAAGGTAGATTTTATTCGATGTAATTATAGACATTCCTTGTCTCCCCTCTTCCACCATGCATTTTTAATCATGGTTTGTGATGAGAATTTATCCATATATGTTGGTGTTGGTTTCTCAATATGGTATTTTTTGATTGTTTTTTTCAATATTTTGAATCCTCCTTTAATTGTGGAGTTTCTATCTTGTATTATTTCATAAGTAAGGGTTTATTAGAAAGCTAGTGTGTTAGTGGAAATCAAATATGATGGGGAGACCTCCATCAATGGATCATTTATGGGATCGTAGTCCTTTTACAATAAGTGTGCTTCTTTATTTTCTATTTGGAGAAAAATTTAGGATTTCTTTCCCAAATTCTCCTAATCATTTGTGTGGTAATATTTTTTAACTTTCCATCATGACCGTATTTTTTGGGGGTTTCTTTGGGTTTTGAAATGTTTCTTTAGAATGTTGACCGTTTTCCTTATCACCAAAATTCCCTTTATAGGATTATATTCCATTATGTTAATAGGTAAGTAGAGAAATGAAAAATTATAGTGTAACCTATTATTTTATCATGGATATCATGCTCAGTTATTTGAAATAAGTTCATATAGTCTTCTATTTATCAAGGACTGTCCCATTCATAAATTTTAGAACCCATTTCCACTTGAATTGATCATTTTATCCAAGGATTTATAGGGGAATAATGTTTTATGGAAGGGAGAATTTTCACACCCATATATTCTTTATTATTTTATTTATTTAATTATTTTAAATTACATACTTGAATTCTAGAATGGTCTAGTTTTTTTAATTAAAGGAATTTTTTCATGGGATATCATGTCACGAACTGAATCTGGTTACGGCCAAAACCAGCACCAGAACCAGCCCGTGACAAGGCCCAAAGGGCGTTCCCTATCCCCACGGGCTGGCACAAGTTCCCGGGTATCATTTATCTTGGTTCGGGAATGATTTTCCCAAATATGAAAGCATAAAACCTTAACAATAATCCATAATATAAATTCTGAAATTTATAGCCAAACAAGTCTTAATAAAAAAAACCATAACTAAATAAATTGGATTAAATAAAATAAAATAGGTTCAAATACAAAAAATGAAAATAGAAAGACATCCCCAAGGACTCCACATGACAAGGGGGTCATCACCCGCAAGTCGCCTCCACAACTCTGCCCCAACGATGGGGACTAACACCCAGAACCGCCATCACCCTTGGCCTTTCCTTTACCTAAGTCAAAAATAATAATAAATTCTACTTACACCCAAGGGGTGTAAGTAGGGTGTGAGCCTAATCCCAATAGTATACCACCCAATGATTCTAAGGTGAATGCAATACATGGTGAAAAAGCAAGCAGTTTTAATATGCAATGAAAAGCGGCGACAAATTCCAAGAAAGGCTACTTTAAATTGAAAACATTTTTCAAGATAAACATTTCAGAATGTTAACACATTTAAATAGGAATGTTATCTAATTAAATATAATTCCAAAGACACCCAAATACAAGGGAAAATACTACAAAACCAATGAGCAAAAAAACCGGGAACACCCCTAGGCACTAGATAGTCTCGGGCCCCATGTACCTCGTACCTCGGTGTAATGTAACCATAGTAAAATCTATTCTCGTGCACGAGACACTAGTAGGGAACATACTTATAACCTAGTGGTCCCCAATCATTATCCACACAGTTTAGTTAGAGTTGTCGTTATCCAAATGCTAAGTGAAACAGGGACAAAACCCATCCGGTCCACTAGCCGTACTAGTACAAATCCGCTCCACCTAGGTACCCGGGCTTCCCCCTTTGTGCTCAAACAATTTCAGGATTTAACACATATCCATTTTAATATAAAACACCACTACTGGTCACATATACCAAATACAATATCTATCTTATTTTATACCACTTAAAACACACAACAAACTCTTTGAATTTGAATAAATCAATTTCTCAAAATCCCGTGTTGTTTTGCACACAAAACCCCTTAAGAAACCCACTTGTACATGATGTTAACACTTGTAAGTTACCAAAATAGTAAAGGCAGCCCAATAAATTTCAATTAAAACAACAAATAAATTTTCGAGCATCCCCATGTTAAACAAGAAGTGTTATCTTTGTAAAACCTTCATTTTCACACAAAAGTGGAACCAAAACTTCACTTTCTTTACAAACACAATAAAAACCAATTTTTTCAACAATAACCAAAGGGGATAAACATTATAAACAGTATTTTATGCCTTATTAAAGATCAATAAAAACAACTAAGTATTTATAGGGCATCCCCAAATAAACAAACAAAACACTTCTTTGGAAAACCCCCAATTTCACACCAAATTGGCATTTTAAATTCAATTGCAATAGAAACATCATTAGAACCAATTTTTGCAGCAATAATAAAATAATATAAATCTGAAAATATGATAAATACAACATTCTAATACACAAAGATTGTATCAAAATTGGAATGACCTACCAAATCAAATGAAACCATTGAATCCTTTGTGCGAAAACACAAACGCACCACCGCCGCACCTCAAGAAGGGTAGATCAAACGTAAAAATAGAAAATTATACCAATAAAACCCAAGGTTAAACCTTAGGTTCGAACCCCTACCCACTGGTCATTTTTCACTTCAATAAAAATGGAGGAAACCCTAAAAAATAGAATGAAACCCTAATCAATTTGAAATGGGAAAAGAAATGGAAAAACATACTTTAGAAATCTAGAATGAATCTCCCCAAAACACCAGTATCTGAAATTAAAAACGTCCAAAACTTAGGGGATGTTCGCAAATGAATTATTAGGTCATTTAGGAATTTGAATGGAGGGAAAAGAGTATGAATAGATAGAGTTATGATTGAATGAACATACCTAATCAAATCTTCCTGATTTTAGAAACCCTAAGATGTTCGTCCCTAAATCGAGATCCTAAGAGCTCTAAAGAGGGGGTAAAGAAGCTGGGGGAGTGGCTGGGTGTAAGAGCCGCATATGAGGCTTGGAATTACTGAAAAATACTTAAAATTGAATAATTTATTAAATAAATAAAATTAATTTTTAAAACTGGATATGGGCTTCCGGGCAGGCCCAATCCCTTAAATAAAAACCCAACTAAACCTTGGTTATGGATTTCAAAAGGCTCCAAATTTTAATTGTAGTGTTAATATATCAGGATAGGACATTTAGTAGTTGTAATGGGTGAAAAATATTAAAAAAATGAATAGTTTATAAAAGAAACACAATTTATTTTTAAATCTGGAATTGGGCTCACGATTTGGCCAAATTTACAAAAACTCACCTATTCTCGATAAAACCATTAGAAAACCCCAAAACAAGGCATTAATGGAAATTAAAATAAAAATAAATTTAAAATAAGATATCTATGTGACAATTCTCCCCACCATAAAAACTTTCCACCCCGGAATGTCACAACAAGACCAAATCAACAACCAAACCCAACTGAGTAACCAAGAAGTACTCCCTTGCCAGGTTTCTTCCCCAAAGGACAAAACACCTCCAGTGATCAATGAAGGAAGGTATACTCTCAAAAACCTAACTTACACCACTTTCTTGAAACAATCAAGCACATTCATAGTTTATCCCAAAATAAAACTCCTCAAACACTATCCGAACAAGACTCAAGCAACTCACCCAAACGGACAACAACTTCAAACAATGTTACATTTACATTACATTAATTAAACCATTGGGCGCTCTCCAGTCCCAAAATTTACTCAAGAAAGATGTTGGTATCTAGATAACTCCGAAAGAGACTATTTACAACAATCCAAGAACATGGAAAAATCTATGTTACTAGTACGGGGGGACACAAATACGCTCCCCACCATAAGAGACAACCAATATTTTTTTTCGAGACAGAATCAGGAGACTAACAGGGGGAGGCCTAAATGGAATCACTGGTACAAAGGATATTCTTCCATCAGAAATTTACAAAAGAAATTATATAAGACTCATAGTGGGTCTCCCCACCATAAGAATCAACCATCTTAACCAACCAGCACTGGCCGGTAAAGAAAGACCCAAAAATTTAAAGAGTTGGGGCGACCACATGGTTAGTTTTCATGGTTTGGGAAGCCATACACTAATAGTTGGGATCCTTCTTTCCACATGGTTTTCTGGGGAATGGTCACTATTATCCAAGTGAAAACTGTGTTCACAAATAGTGTAGACAAACTTCAAACCTTTCTCTAAAGACTCAGTGGAAACCAAAAGGGGGAGGGAATAACATTGGGTGATGACATGGGCACACGAACCTCCACCTATTTCCACCAAACATGGATAACAGAAGAATGATTATGACACCATAGGTTTAAAATCTTCCTAACTTTCATAATGAGGAAATGACTTTGTACAAGGGTTTAAATGACCCTGTGATTTCCCCTGACTACGAGCCAGCTTCTCTTCGAGACCTATGGCTGGAGCTCAAATGATTGAAGCATATTCAGCCTCACAGTTAGGCTTTGGAAACCCCATGAACGATAATTCTTCTTTCAATGAAACCAACAACTACAACGCAATCCCAGATAATTTTTCCAGACATAACACATTCCAAACCCACTTTACCCGATCCCGATATTTCACTGAAACAAGGGCTAAGAAGATACACACACATCACACCTTGTTTCTTTAGGTGAGAAACAATATAAGTAAAGAACACCAACCCTCACCTTCGTCTAAAATGGAAGATTTTGAAGTTTTTCCAAGGGAGACATTCGCCTAACATAACAGGGACTCTCATAGGATTTCATGACATTCACCTCTATGGTCAATCAAGCACATGATATCATAAGGCATCACCGAACATGACCATTGTGACTGATATAAACAATTCATGGAGAGGGACCTTATACAAAATCCCCAAACAACACAAAATTCTAGAAAGTGGCCACAATATCCTATCATGACCATATTTCCCACACCGGTGGTTTAACATGATTTAATGCATCAAAGAAACTTCAAAGAACCCAAAGGTCCTCTTAGACACCATCGAGACACTCACCCACACTTACAACCCTAGAACACATCCACCTTCGACGTATCAGGAAACATAAGAAACTAAGGTCTCTATCAACCTTCCATGAGCACTCTCCCGTTACAAGAGGATCTAAAACTCAAAGAAAGGAAAGGGTGTAGACTCAATCTAAAAATCTCAAGAAAAATATTCCTTATATTGATCAACTGGAGGGTCTTCAAAAGTCAAAACAATCTGGGTTGCACTTTAGTTGTGCACTAACCATTAATGGGTCGTACCTTATCCAACGATTGAACCAAAGGACCCAACCAAGATGGTCTATTGGTCACGATATACCACAATCTAGATCCAAACACATGAAGGGAACCACCACAAAGTCATCCCAAAACATTTTTCAAAAGAGACCACTAACCGTCCCTACAACACAGCTCACCGACCAAACACAAACCCAAAACACAGTTCAAACAGGAGGGGTTCTTGGACTCAAAACATCCCACAACATGAACATTATCAAAAACCCATAATACAAACTATACCAAACTATTCATCAATACATCATGTTTTTCTTTAAAACTATTTATTTGAAAACAAACTGTTTAGCAGTATGTATATCCACTAATGGTACCCCATGGGCCTCACACATGCATGTTTTTGTGCCACACCGGGCACCCTCCTCATATCCGTCCCGACACTCATCAAGTCATGCATAAACCATACATCATACCATATAACCCCATGCATGTGGTTACTCATGGAAGTACCAAAGGTTAAAACAAATATTATTTCCACTTTTCAAAACCAAAACGATCAACCAACACATCTTTTTTTTTGAAAAATGATAACCAGGAGATCAAAATCCCAATTCAAATATTACTAAAATTTTCAGAAAGACACAAAACTTTATACAAGAACTTAATTTCAAGATATTCACATCAATTTCAAAACATCTCATTCCATTAAAACACCCTTTTATTGTTTAGAAAAATATATTAGAAACACTTTTTCAAAACCAACTTCAGTATAGTTTCTACTTTTAAAAAGAGGTGTAAGCACACCAGTTTCCATTTGAATATAATTATGAAAATTCAGTTCCACCATTTCATAAATCAAACCATTCCATATTTATTTGAAAATCATTTCACAAAAACTTTACACTTCTTAAAACCAAGTCACTTTAAAACTAAAGTTCCAAGATTTCAAAATTAAGGAACACAAGACAATGCGAGAGGAAACTAGTTTCAGTGGGTGACTTGTACATATGGTTGGAGACCATACCCCAATCACTTCACCATCAAAAAGAGTGTTCTAGGGAAGATCCCTGGCTCCACATTGCTTGCCAGGCCCTGCGAGCTCACTGAGACCATTAACCCAACTCTCTTTTCATTTCCCCTAACCATAATTAAAACAAGAAAACCAAAGGACTTAGATAAATCCTAACTTCCCCAGGAAACTTGAATCCTATCACGAGGTGTGGTGATCAGGAACACTACCCATAATTATAATACCAAGTCCCTACAATCCTAACTCCATAATATCCTGACTCTTCCCCAAATAACATGACACAAGAGTTAACGTGAACCTCCTCTGATACCATTTTGTCACGAACCGAATCTGGTCACGGCCAAAACCAGCACCAGACCCAGCCCGTG
This sequence comes from Viscum album, assembly GCA_963277665.1. NCBI lineage: Eukaryota > Viridiplantae > Streptophyta > Magnoliopsida > Santalales > Viscaceae > Viscum > Viscum album. The sequence goes on from OY728161.1 coordinate 936,686,261, forward strand.
ACAAGGCCTGAAGGGCGTTCCCTATCCCCACGGGCTGGAACAAGTGACCGGGTATCATTTATCTTGGTTTGGAAACGATTTACCCAAATATGAAAGCATAAAACCTTAACAATAATCCATAATATAAATTCTGAAATTTGTAGCCAAACAAGTCTTAATAAAAAAACCAGAACTAAATACATTGGATTAAATACAATAAAATAGGTTCAAATACAAAAAATTAAAATAGAAAGACATCCCCAAGGACTCCTCATGACAAGGGGGTCATCACCCGCAATTCGTCTCCACAACTCTGCCCCAACGATGGGGATTAACACCCCGAACCGCCATCACCCTTGGCCATTCCTTTACCTGAGTCAAAAATAATAATAAAGTCTACTTACACCCAAGGGATGTAAGTAGGGTGTGAGACTAAGCCCAATAGGATACCACCCAATGATTCCAAGGTGAATTCAATACAAGGTGAAAAATCAAGCAGTTTTAATATGCAATGAAAAGCGGCGACAAATTCCAAGAAAGGCTACTTTAAATTGAAAACATTTTTCAAGATAAAAATTTCAGAATGTCAACACATTTAAATAAGAATGTTATCTAATTAAATATAATTCCAAAGACACCCAAATACAAGGGAAAATACCACAAAACCAATGAGAAACAAAACCGGGAACACCCCTAGGCACTAGATAGTCTTAGGCCCCATGTACCTCGTACCTCAGTGTAATGTAACCATAGTAAAATCTGTTCTCGTGCATGAGACACTAGTAGGGAACATACCCATAACCTAGTGGTCCCCAATAATGATCCACATAGTTTATTTAGAGTTGTCGTTATCCAAATTCTAAGTGAAACAGGGACAAAACCCATCCGGTCCACTAGTCGTACTAGTACAAATCCACCCCACCTAGGTACCCGGGCTTCCCCCTTTGTGCTCAAACAATTTCAGGATTTAACACATATCCATTTTAATCTAAAACACCACTAATGGTCACATATACCAAATACAGTAGCTATATTATTTTATACCACTTAAAACACACAAAAAACTCTTTGAATTTGAATAAATCAATTTCTCAAAATCCCGTGTTTTTTTGCACACAAAACCCCTTAAGAAACCCACTTGTACACGATGTTAACACTTGTAAGTTACCAAAACAGTAAAGGCAGCCCAATAAATTTCAATTAATACAACAAATCAATTTTCGGGAATCCCCATGTTAAACAAGAAGTGTTATCTTTGTAAAACCTTCATTTTCACACAAAAGTGGAACCAAAACTTCACTTTCTTTACAAACACAATAAAAACCAATTTTTTCAGCAAAAACCAAAGGGGATAAACATTATAAACAGTATTTATGACTTATTATAGATCAATAAAAACAACTAAGTATTTATAGGGCATCCACAAATAAACAAACAAAACACTTCTTTGGAAAACCCCCAATTTCACACCAAATTGGCATTTTAAATTCAATTGCAATAGAAACATCATTAGAACCAATTTTTGCAGCAATAATAAAATTATATAAATCTGAAAATTTGATAAATACAGTATGCTAATACACAAATATTGCATCAACATTGGAATCACCTACCAAATCAAATGAAACCATTGAATCCTTTGTGCGAAAACACAAACGCACCACCGCCGCACCTCAAGAAGGGTAGATGAAACCTAAAAATAGAAAATTGGACCATGAAAACCCAAGGTTAAACCTTAGGTTCGAACCCCAACCCACTGGTCATTTTTCAATTCAATAAAAAGGGAGGAAACCCTAAAAAATAGAATGAAACCCTAATCAATTTGAAAGGGGAAAAGAAATGGACAAACTTACTTGAGAAATCTAGAATGAATCTCCCCAAAACACCAGTATCTGAAATTGAAAATAGAAAAAACTTAGGGTATGTTCGCAAAAGAATTATTAGGTAATTTAGGAAATGTAATGGAGGGAAAAGAGTATGAATTGAGAGATTTATGATTGAATGAACATACCTCATCAAATCTGCCCGATTTTAGAAACCCTAAGATGTTTGTCCCTAAATTGAGATCCTAAGAGCTCCAAAGAGGGGGTAAAGAGGCTGGGGGAGCGGATGGGTGTAAGGGCCGCATATGAGGCTTAGAATCACTGAAAAATACTTAATATTGAATAATTTATTAAATAAATAAAATTAATTTTTAAAACTGGACATGGGCTTCCGGGCAGGCCCAATCCCTTAAATAAAAACCCAACTAAACCTTGGTTATGGATTTTCAAAGGCTCCAAATTTTAATTTTAGTGTTAATATATCAGGATAGGACGTTTAGGAGTTAGAATGAGTGAGAAATATTAAAAAAATGAATAAGTTATAAAAGAAACAAAATTTATTTTTAAATCTGGAATTGGGCTCACGGTTTGGCCCAATTCACGAAAACTCACCTATTCTCCATAAAACCATTGGAAAACCCAAAAAAAAAGCATTAATGGAAATAAAAATAAAAATAAAATTTAAAATAAGCTATGTATGTGACATATCAATTGGTGTATTGTTAGTCAAAACAATTTGAGACCGATGAAAACACATTTGTGTCTTGGATGAGTCTAATTTCAGAGATGGATCTTGGTTTTTCTAACCATGTTACCTTCCCATGTGATGTGTATGTACCATCCAATATGGCCAACATAGTTATGCATGATTTGAACAACTTTTCATCTAAATTGTTCATAGTGCTAAGTGTTCATTTAAATAAAAAATTCATTAAATGATATTTTTTTCACTTAAGAAAAACCCACAAACTCCCTTTCTCCCACCCTTCATAACATAACCCAGGTGTCCCTTAGTATGTATCTCTCTACTATAAACTCGCTTCCATCATGATTTATTTGATATTTTTATGGAATTCATGTTCTTATGTTCTCAACATGATCTCCTCCTCCATTCTCCCCATGTTATTCTTTTCCCCCACATATCTACACTGTGGTGTGCATGATATGTCAAAAACCTAACTTGAACCTAAGTGTTTCCATCATTTATTCTTGGTGTTGTTGGTTTGTGAGATTTGATTAAGGCTACGTTTAGCCAGAGTTGTTGAATGTGGAAAGTTTTTCATCAAATCCATGCTAGGATTTATCTGTGTTTTTTATTTGGATCATATTTATGTATGTATTTCCTTATTTTTGGGTTTCTCCTTAGCCTCTAGGTAATATTTAAAATTGTTGAGTTGTAATATCACCCCAATTATCAAAGTTGGTGAGTTTTATTTAGGTTTCCCCTTTGTTTTGGTCATTAAATTATAAAAACATGTGTGCTAGTATTTATAGTTCTTTTTTTATACTAAATGATAATAAAAAATGTGTTATAAGAATGTTTTGTGGGAAAATAAAGTCTTTAATTATTTTCCATTGTAATTTGAGGATTTTCTCATAGTTAGAAGCATGTATAAATTGTTTTAATTAAATTTATAAATATTTATTTGATAAAAATCCATAACATCATTATAAATGAATTATATAAATGAAAAGGGGTTTTTTATTGACATGAGTGATTATAAAAAAGTATTTTTATTTATATATGTAAATATATATTAGTTTTATACATATAAAGATGTATATATATATATATATATAAATTTACATGTACAAATTCAAATGAAAATTTTAGAATATTTGAAATGGGATACATACATATATATATATGAATAATTATATCATGAAAAAAAGTGTAACATTTTTCCCTAATAAATATGGTTGTCTTAATTTTTTTATAGGAATTAAAAAAGGGGAGTTTTTTAGTGTGGTTGAAAAAATTTATTTTCAAGGAATGTTTTCATTTTAAAAAATAAGGATATTTCCTTATGATTCTCTTTATATTCAATTATTAGCAATGTGGATATTTTAAATTTTTTCCCATTTTCATGAGAAATAGAATTATTTAATTTTGGGTTGCGTTGATAAGGGGTGAAATGAATGTGGAATTCAGATTTTTCAAAAAACAAAAAATAAGGAACTTGGTAACCTTGGGTATTTAGTTGGGTTTACTAGGAGAAGTATGCCAGGAAAGGTAAATCCTCCTTATCCTTTTTATTATGATAAAATAATAACAAAACCATATGAAGATGATATGGATTATTTATCATGGGGAACTTAGCATCTACCACATTAGAGTCTTGGGCACGAGAATGAATATGTGTGGTTTTATGATTGAGAGACCTAAGATCCTTGGAAGGCATCTAACCTTAATTAAATAGTTCTTCACATACTATTTGATCAGTTTATTCAAATTTTATTCTTTATTTTTCATGTAAATAAACTGTATAATTTTTATTAATTAAAATGTTTCCTTCAAATTAACGTTTTAATAGATTTAATTTTGTAAGTAAATGAATTATTAAAAATGAATAGGCTCTCTCTTTTGTAAATACAATTCCATTTCAAGTGAATGAGAATAAATATTTGGTTTCTAAATAAAAATAATAGGAAACAAATTTACTTTTACCTTTTTTTCAAATTATAATGAAATGTAATATTTATTTAAAGATTACTAAAATTGTGTTGTTTGCTAGGAATTCCTATAAGTATTTCAATATTTTTCCTATATGACACCTTATTTACATTGGCCTCAATTTGATCATAGAGAATGTTTAGCTGAGTTTGGAAGATGGCTTGAAAAGTCACATGGAGGTATGCTATTTTGATTTATATCAATTGCCATTATTTTATTGGCCATGTAGGAATTTTTAGAACTTTATATTGATATATAGTAGAAATATATTATTTTGGTCAAAGAAAAGGCATCTATAGTTGTTTTTGTTTATGTTTATATATTGGGGAGGGAGATTTGGGTTAGAAAAGGGTTTGTTTGTAAATTTTTTTTACTAATTTATTTTTTTGTGCTTATTAGATCTAGAATGGATGTTAAAAAGAGAAAAAATATAATATTAAGATTTATCTAATTTCCCCCGGTTTTTGTTTTAATTAATTATTATATAATATTGTACTAAGTTTGTTCACTTTGATTCCCGCAACATGTTTAAATCCTATGGGGATCATAGATGCCCCTCTGAACTTATTACGAACCGGTTTCTGTCTCCCATTAGTGGAGGACATGGGTTGGTCCATGATGAAAATGATATCAAAGTACCCTTTGTTATTTTCACTTCGATGGTCATTTTTGAGTTAGGATCATTGGATCTCAAAAGGTAGGTCATGTTTTGATGACTGGTCAACACCACTCCTGATGAAAATCGATTTTCTTTGGGTTATTGGGACAAGAATATTGATTATGGGCTTTAGTATTGATCATTTTTTTCTAAAATTTTGTACAAGTTGACAATGTTTTTAATTATAATAGGATTATTTGGATATCTTAAAGAATTTTTGTGTTTTGAGGGTGAAATGGGAGTTTAAATGGTTGAATCTAGTTAGATTTCATATCCCTAGAAACACTGTAAATCTTGAGTACATGGTCATCGTAACTCACCGTGTAAATGGTATAACAAAAACAAGGACAACCAATCCATGTGTCAAATTCATTCATGGCCACAATAACTCTGTAATTTTTTTATTTATGTCCCATTTATGTAAATGTTTTTGAGTTGTGTGCCGGTGTTATTTAGAGTGGATTAAAAATGATTTTAAATGGAATTTTAATTTCAAATATGGTTTTGAAAAAGGGTGTTATTATGTTGTTAGAATATGTTATTTGTGGAAAGTGTGATTTTTTTAAAAAATAGTTTTAAAAATTGTTTGGTTATGGTTGTAATCTTAAAAATTATGTTTTATTGAACTGAATTAAAATATAAACATGTTTTTTTTGGATTTAAATTAAATTATTTTAAAAACATGATTATTTTTTTGTGATGGATGTTTTTAAATAAATGGTTAATTTATTTTAATATAGTGAATTTGTTTTTGAAGCTAATTAAGTAGGGACAGAAATATGTTTTGGAAGGGTTGATGGAAATTTTTTTAGTGTTTTAAATGAAATTATTTTCTTTAAGTAAATGAAATTTTTTATATTTAAAAGGAGTATTTCAAAAAAAAATTTAAATAAGGATGATGTTTTGTATTTAAGTGAATATTATAATAAATGGGATTGTGAAATGGAGTTTTTTTAATTTTCAAAATGATGAAAAGTGTTGTGAAGATATATTTATTATATAATATGGGGGAATGTTTTCATGTGTCATTTCTTTTATAAGACAACATTTAAATTTTCAACTTCAAATTTATAGGATTTAAGATGATGGGTATTGAAAAAAAGTGTTTTTAAATTTTGAGTGCTCTATTTTTGGAACATTTCATAGTTTATTAACAATTCATTTCCTTCTAGTTATTTAATATAGTTTTTGTCATGAACAGAATCTATTCCCCACCAATTACATCACCAAACCCAGCCCGTGGAAAGTCCCCAAGGGTGTTAACTATCCCCATGGGCAGAAACAAGTGCCCAAATATTAAAAAATTAGGATTGGGAACGATTTACCCGAGTTTGAAAGTATAAAACCCAAAAAACAATCCATAATATAAATCTGAAATTTTCAGCCAAACAAGTCTTAAGAAAAAACTGGAATTGAATACATTTCTTTTAATACAGTACAATTGGTCCAAATAAAAATAAACAAAGTATAATGACATCCACCAGGACTCCACACGAAAAGGGTTCATCACCCATGAGTCACCACCACAACTCCGCCCGAAGGATGATAACTAACACCCCTAACCGCCATCACCCAAAGCCTTCCCTTTATCTGAGTCATGAATAATAAAGTCTACTTACACCCAAGTGGTGTAAGTAGGGTATTATACTAAGCCCAATAGGATTCCACCCAATTATTCAAAAGTGAATTCCATACAAGGTGAAAAAGCAAGCAGTTTTAATATGCGAGGAAAAGCGGTGACAAATTTCATGAAATGCAACATTCAATTGAAAACAATTTTCAAGATAAAACCTTCATAATGTTAACAAATTTAAATATACATGTTATCTACCGTAATATATTTCCAAACACACCCTAATAAAAGTGTATATACCACAAATCCAATGAACAATGAAATTAGGAACACCCCTAGGCACTAGATAGTCTCGGGCCCCATGCACGTCATACCTCGGTGTAAAGTAACCATAGTAAAATCCATTATTGTGCAAGAGAAAAAATTAGGGAACATAAACATAACCTATTGGTACCTAATAATCGTCTATATAGTTTAGTTAGAGTTGTTTTTATCCAAATTCTAAGTGAAACATGGACAAAACCCATCCGGTCCACTAGCTGTACTAGTACATATCCGCCCCACCTAAATACTCGAGCTTCCCCCTTTGAGCTCAAAAAATTTCAGCATGCTAAAAAGATCCATTTTCATATAAAACACGACTAATGGTCACATACTATCAGTATATTATAAATACACATTTAAAACTACTTAAAACACACAATAAACCACTTTGATTTTTAATAAAATGATTCCTCAAAAATCCCTCATTATTTTTCACCCAAAACTCTTTGAAATCCCCACTTTTCATATGCATACTCAAAAGTCACCAAAATAGAAATTGAAGCCCTAAGATATTACAAAGATACCAAAAAAACAATTTTAGGGCATCCCCATGTGAACCAAGAAATGTTATCTTTGTAAAATTCCATTTTTAAACCAACATGGCACTTAAAGGTCACAAGATCAACAAATAGCATTAAAACCCACATTCACATCAACAACAAAAGGGTTTAACCATTCAAAACATGATTTTAAATCATATTAAATTTCAGAAAAATCAACTAAGTACTTATAAGTCATCCTCAAATGAACCCTTAAAAGATTTCATGGACCCCCCCAATTTTACATAAATTTGGCACTAAATATTCATTTTCATTACAAGCTTCACTAAAACCAGTTTTTGCAGCAATAATAAAATGAAATAAACATGTAAATATAATAAAAAATTCATTCTTATTCACTTAAATTTCATACTCATCAAATCACCTACCAAATTAACGAAAACCCTTGAATCCTTTGTGCGAAAATTTAATCTCATCATTGCCGCACCTCAAGGAATATAGATTGAACCAAAAATAAGAATATTGGACCAATAAAACCCAATGATAAACCCTAAGTTCTAAACCATAGTTTTTGGACATTACTAACCTCAAGGATAAGTGAATAATCCCTTTGCAAATTGAATGAAACCCTTAGAAAAATGAAAGAAGATTGAAGGAGACCCACTTACTTGAGGGATCCTGAAGAAATCTCCTCAAATACACCAGTATTTGAATTTTTAAATAGGAAAAAAATCAAGGGAGGTCTTAACAATGATTAGGGGATCATGTAGGAACTGTAATGGGGGAAAAATAGTGAGAAATTGAGGAGCTATTAAGGAAATAATTTACCTCTTCATATTTGGACGATTTGAGAACCCCTATGAATATGTACCCTAATTCGCGATGCACACGAGATCCAAAGAGGGTGTAAAGGTAATGGGGATTCTTATAATGATGTTAGATTCGAGTGGGATGTTTAATCACCGAAAAAGAGTAAAAAATGAATATGTTATTAAATAAAGAATTCATTTTTAAACCTGGAAATGGGATTTCGGGCAGGCCCAATCCCTTAAATAAAAACCCAAACCCACTAAGATTATGGATTCCTAAATGGTCCAAATTAATATGGTGGTGTTAATAGGTTAGGGGAGGAAAATTAGGAATTATAATGGATGAAAAATGTTGAAATATATAGGAGTTATAAAGGAAGAAAAATTTATTTTTTAATTTGGAATTGGGCTCACGATTTGGCCCAAATCATGAAAACTCACCCATTCCTTGAAAAATGCATGGGAAACCCCCAAAACAAAGATATAATGGAAATTGAATTAAAATTAAATTTTAAACATGTCATGGATGTGACAATTCTCCAAAATTAGAAAGATATTTCACCCTATAAATTCAACCCGAAGCTTCATCGGAAAACAAGAACGGGTACTCTTCTTCAACCCTTGACTTCCGCTCCTAGGTCTCATTTGAATCACTAACATGTGGCCAACAAACCTGGACTAGCAGAATATAATTACCTCAATGAACTTTCTCTTGGGAGTCCAATATTGGCACAGGCCTCTCAAAAATTGATAAGTCTATCTCTATCTCCATTTCTTCCCAACTCAGCACATGATACAGATATGGGTTGTATTTCTTCAACCGGGAGACATGGAAGACATCAAGGATGGAAGTCAATTTAGAAGGTAATTCCAGCATGTAAGCCACATTTCCAATACTCCTTGTGATTTCCAAAGGGCTGACATATAACGATTTCATCTTCCTTTACTTCTATAGTCGATGATGGCCCAAACAAGGGTCCGCATTCAAGAATACCCTTTCACCCATAGAAAACTCAAAGTCTCGATGCCTTTGATTATTATATGATTTATGGAGACTCTAAGATGTCAATAAACAATTCCTAATTAAATTGACCTTCTCAGACGTCTCTGGCACCTAACTCTATCCCATTAGTGAGGTCTCACCTACCTTATCCCAACACAGGGGGGACCGACCAGGCCGATAATAGAGTGCCTCAAAAGGATGCATTCAAATAGAGGATTGGTAACTATTATTATAAGAAAAATCAACAAAAACCAAATGGATATCAAAAAAATATCTAAATTCCAAAACATATGCACAGAGAAAGTTCTCTAGAATCTAGTTCACCCGTTCTGTCTGACCATCTGTTTGAGGATGGTATGTCATGCTCATCATAATTCGAGACCCCAAGGCCTTTTAAAGGCCTTCCCAAAACTGAAAAGTGAAATGGGGGTCTCTATCTATGAAAAATGATGATGGAACTCCATGGAGTCTCACCACCTCTTGAAGATATAAACAGCCCAACTCATCCACATTAGTTATATATTTTATCAAAATAAATTAGGCTGATTTGGTCAGACTATCAATCACCACCAAAATGGAATGTTTACCCTGAGGTGTATGAGGTAAGCCAACAGTGAAGTCCATGGTGACCTCTTCCCACTTATAAGTAGGAATGGGTAATGTATGGAGAAAACCTGAGGGTCTCTGATGATCAACAATCACCTGTTGGTACATGTAGCATCTCAACACAAAGTCCGCTATGTCCTGTCACATAGATGGCCACCAGAAATGTTGTCTCACATCATAATACATCTTGGTATAACCTATATGGACATCCCACTAACATTGGTGGATATCCTACATCCCCACCTTCCGCAGAGACGATGACACTACTGAGCTGCCCCTGAAGCATATGACGCCCTTAAGGGATGATAACCAATCAGAGGACGTCTCCCCACCATGAATAAACTTCCCCAACCACTAACAAAGCTCATCACTAGGTTGTTATGGCTGAATCAACTACAATAGAGAAGGAGTCAATTAGATTCAAGCCAAGAAGGCACATCTACTATGCTCCCTGGTTTACACATGCATATGAGAATAGAGTCCCAACAGAGCCGACTCATCACTGGACTTCCTCAAATCCTGCACTGGAACTCTTCTTCTCAATTCATCAAAGTCAAACCCCTGCAAGTACTCGATCCAACGATGTTGCCTCAAGTTTTGGTCCTTATACGAGAATATATAGGCCAAGATTTTGTTATAAGAGTAGACAAAACACTTCTACCCAATGAGGTAGTAACCCCAGGTACTCCAAGCATGAATCACCAATGACAATTCTAAGTCATGGGATGGGTTGTTCTTTTCATGTGGTAGGAGTTGGCGAGAGCCATACACCACCACGTGATTATCCTACATAAGCATACACCCAATACCTATACCTGAAACATCACAATAGACCACATACCCCTTCCCAACCATAGGAAAATTCATCATAGGGGAGATAGTCAAATGCCACTTCAACTCCTTGAATGATGCCTGACATTCTGGGGTTCATAAAAACTTCACCCCTTTCTGGGTGAACACGGTCATCAGTGAAGAAAGATGAGAGAATTCCGGAACGAATCACCTATAATAACCATCCAGGACAAGGAAACTCTGGATCTCAAACACATTCTTCGGTTTCTTCCATTACATGACCACAATGATCTTCTCAGGGTCCACTGAAAACCCCTTCTCTGAGATCACATACCTCAAAAAATTCACCTCCCTGATACATAAAGTGAACTTTGACAACTTTTTATAGCGGAGGTAATCCCACAAGGTTCCTAAAACGACCCGTAAGTGATGATCGTGTTCCCCCACAAAGCCAGAGTACACTAGAATGTCATCCATGAACACCACAACGAAGGAATAGAGATACTGATAGAACACAGTGTTCATGATTTCCATAAAGACCGCTGAAGCATTGGTCAATCCAAAGGGCATGGCCAAATACTAAAAGTTTCCTTACATGATTTGGAAAACTATCTTTGGAATATTTGACTCTTTAACCCTGAGTTGATGGAATCCCGAACGCAAGTATTTTTTTGAGAACCACTTTTAAAACTTCAACTGATCAAACACATCATATATTTTGGAAAAATTATAATTGTTCTTAATTGTTATCTTATTCGTCTTCCGATAGTTAATGCACAACCAAAGGGATCCATCAGCCTTTTTTGAAAACAACAATTGAGTGGCCCCAGGAGGGAAGATCGAACGAATGAATACTTTGGATTCTAAGTCATCCAGTTGTATATTTACTTACCTTATATCGGTAGGGGAAATGTGATAAAAAGGTAAATATATCAACGGTGTTCCCGGTGCCAGATCAATCGGAAACTCCACATCCTACTATGGGGGAAAACCTGAAAAATCATCGGAGAATACCTCCAGAAACTCATTCAATACATGAGATAGTGCACCTTTAGGGGAAATGAAATCGTCCTCTAGAATAAGTGATGATAATTGGAAGATAATACTTCCCAACTCTGTGAGTGGAAGTCTTACAAGACCCGACCGAGGATCCCATTCTCCCCGAAAAACATGACGACTCCCATCAAGTGCCGTGAAAATCACTCGCTGCCTATAGCGATCAATGTTCTTCTGGAAGTTTACTATCCAAACCCTTCCAATTATTATCTTAAATATATCCATATATAGGACCAAGAGGTTCCAATCCATCTCAACCCCTGACACAGAAAGCGCACTTGAGGTGAACCTGAGACCTTGCTCCTTCTTCTTTCCCAGTGGCATCACAAACTCCATCGAAAAAGACAGCAAATCAGTTTGTAAATTTGGAGTGTCCACACAATGGGTATAAATTAATGTAGCAGAGGAAACATTATCAAAAAGAGAAGAAGCTATAGAAGATATGATCAAAATGATACCTCGAACAGTCAACAGTCCCACCTTTGATCTTGTTGTTGCCTGATACACTGCATGGAGATATCCGGTGTCTGCCAAAGGATGAATTCTATTATGTGGATGTGACCTGAACTAGATCTGCCCAGATGATGAACTATCCATTCCACCATATCCACCAAATAGATATCCCACATTCCTCGATAGCTCAGACTGTACTGGAACTCCACTTGGAGCCATTCATCCTCCCCACTCGGAAGTGGACGTGCCACCCCGCAAAAGCGTTGTAAATTCCCCATTCGTACACACTAAAAACAAGGATTTAGAGGGAGTGGAAACATTGGTCAGATGTGCCCATACTTCCCACACTGGTGGCACATGACTGATCTCGCATCAGAAGCAGTAGATTAAAACTTCCTGGAAGTGTGGTTTGAACTGCCACCTCCTTTCTTAACATGTTCCTCCTACTTCCTTTTATTTTCCAAGGAGATACCACTACCCACTAATGATACTGAACTAGAGAAAACAACCCTAACTTTATAGTCAATATCCACCATACATGCCCGGTCAATGACCTCATTATAGAAACTCAACTTGAACAAGAAAACCTAGGACTATATCACTAGTCGAAATCCTTTATCGAACCTATAGGAAATCAATTGTTCATTCGAGATGAATTCAAGGGAAAATGAAACCAAATCTGAGAAAATGTTGGCGAACTCCATCACATAAAGATTCCACTGAACATGGTCCATGAACTCTCTGGAACTAGCATATTCCAAGAACTCAGGGAATTAATGTTCAATGAAGATGACCTTGAAATATCCCCTGCGCATCTGCTTATTCATCCTAGTCAAAAGCTCTCACTCCCACCAATTATGGTTGGGGCCCTCCAATAGAAAAGAGGAAAACTTCACCCTGAGCTCCTCGGGTGTTTCCAAGAACTCAAGTATACACTTGATCTTCTCGATCAATTCCTCTACTTCCTGGGGTTCTGAGATACCTCGGAAGGTAGGATGATTGTTTTTCAGAAACTCTTATGCTTTAACTTTTTTAGGACCCACATCTTCTTCCCTAATAGGAATAAAAGAAAGATATGGTTCCTGTCCAAATGCTTGGAAATCCCAGACCACATCCTCGACTAGCCTCTATTTAATTGGTGTGGGAGAACTCTCTCCTGCTTCCTCCCATGGGCGTGTGAGATCTTTTTGGGGAGGCATGTTGCTAAAAAATAAAATAGTCACAAAAAAATAATCAATAAAAAAATTATAAATTTTTAATCAAATACATCAAATAAAAATAAACTAAACACATTTCAATAATAAAAGAAACAACTAATCTACCATCGCCTGGTGTCCATGTGTGGTCTGCAGCCCACACGTCTCACTAGGAAGTGAAGTCAATCAGACAATTCCAATGTCCCCTGGTGACTCAAGTTCTTCCACGAGAGGTGTTGGATAGGAACCCTAATCATGACCAAAACCATGATCCCTGAAATTCATAGCTCATGTCTATCCCTACTCATCCCAAAATTAGTAATATAAACAAAAAAAGTTAACCTCCTCTAATACCATTTTATCATGAACCGAATCTGGTCGCCACCAATACTAGCACCAAAACTGGCTTGTCGCAAGGCCCAAAGGTCATTCCCTATCCCCACGGGCTGACACAAGTGCCCGGGTATCAAACAATTAGTTTTGTGAACGTTTTATCTGAGTATGAAGACATAAAACCCTAAAAACAATCCGTAATGTAAATCTGAAATTTTCAGCCAAACAAGTCTTAAGAAAAAACTAAAATTAAAAAACGTCTTTGAATATAGTACAATTGGTATAAATACTAATAAACAAAGAATAAAGACATCCATAATGACTCCACACAATAAGGGGTCATCACCCACAATTCTTCTCCACAACTCTACCCAAATGATGTCGACTAACACCCCGAACCACCATCACCCAAAGCCTTACCTTTACCTGAAACAAGAATAATAAATTCTAATTACACCCAAGGGGTTTACGTAGTGTTTAAGGAAAATCCCAATATGATACCACCCAATGATACCAAATTTCATGCAATACTAGGTGAAAAATCAAGCAATTTTATTTTGTGAGGAAAAGCAGTGACAAATTCCATGAAATGAAACTTTCAATTGAAAACTATTTTCAAGATAAAAAATTCATAATGTTAACACATTTAAATATACATGTTATATAATATTATATACTTCTAAACACACCCCAATACAAGGGTAGATACCACAAATCCAATGTGCAATGAAATCAGCAACACCCCTTGGCACTAGATATTCTCGGGACCCATGTACGTCGTACCTCAGTGTAATGTAACCATAGTAAAATCCATTATTTTACAAGCGCCAATATTAAGTAACATACCCATAACCTATTAGTACCTAATCATCATACGTATAGTTTATTTAGAGTTTTTTTATCCAAACTCTATGGGAAATAGGGACAAAACCCATCTGGTCCACTAGCCGTACTAGTACATAGTCGCCCAACCTAGGTAGCCGGGCTTCCCCCTTTGTGCTAAATAAATTTCAGAATGCTAAAAAAAATCATTTTCATATAAAACACCACTAATGGTCACATAAAATTAGTAATGTAGATATACACATTTTAAACCACTTAAAACACACAATAAAACACTTTGATTTTTTAAAAAAAGATTCCTCAAAATTCCTGCATTGTTTTGCACCCAAAACTCTTTGAAATACGCACTTTGCTTACCATGTACATACTCAAAAGTCACCAAAATAGATATAGAAACTAAAATAAATTACAATGCTTTAGATTTGGTGTCCTGAGAACCAACTATTTTTACTTTGATTACGTGAATGTGCACTTATTATATATTTTTCATTGTTCTGCATGTCTTGGTGTCATCAGACATTGTTATACGTGAGCATGTGTAATGGTCCTTAGACTGGAAGATTATCATTAACTCATGTCATGACTCGCGCACTTATATTTTCTGATGAAAACTATCACAAAGATAGTTGGCTGGAAGTAGGGTACGTTTGGTTCGTCTGACATGTTTTTAATGGATAAGTCGAGGAAGGATTTTTACCTTAAGTATTTATGGCAGTAGATATCTTGGGACCTTTTATTGAAATAGAATTGTCACAAAAATTCCATGTCCATGGTGTCACAACGTGTTTATTTCTAGAAGTCTATGAATGTCAGATCAATCATATAGGTTTATGACACTGCCATGAAACCTGCTTGATGAGATATTGAGACAAAGGGTTTAAATTACATGGTTCTGGGACTATTCTTTTTCTTTGTCTATTTCTGTGATTTGATCTGTGGGGTCTTGAATTTATCGTCGTATTGATCCCAGATTGATCATTTCTAATGAAAAAAATCCAAGTGGGCATATCCACCCACGAGCTTCCACTACGCCAGGATCCTTCAAATGACATCAGAGGGAGGTTACAATGTTGATAATAGTTATTTAATTTTCTTTGATAATTTAAAAATTTATATTAGATTCAATTCAAGATAAATCATACTATAAAACTGAATGAACAAGACCTGTTATTCCACATTCATTTCTCTATTCAAATAACAGAAATAACCTTTTAATTTTAATTTTTATTAAAATAAAAATGTGGAACTCATCTGGAGGAGCTGCTCATTCTGTCTGTACAACACAAGAATACACGACATGTAGTGAAAACTACATGACATGTACTTAGGTTCAATGAACCAGTAATAGTCCTCCAAACAATGCCATGTGAATTGAGCATACCTAAGTTTTTTTCACCATGTTGACTAGAACTAAATTGCTCGTGGAAACCGGAATACCCAGCATATATATTGAATCATCACACCGTGTAGTCCGATCCAGTCCAGATGAAATCTTGTACAAGGAGAATCCATGTACCGCATACATGGGATTTCCAGGCCGGTAACCGCATAACTAGGAAGTACACGCCATGTTAGATTAATCTACATGCTATGCACTCCAAAAATTTCCAAAGTACATAAAATAGGCCAAAGCCCCCGGCATGTACATTGGATAAAGTGTGAAAAAAATGCCGTGTAATATAGCCTACATGTCGTGTACCTTCTAGAAATGAAATTTAACCAAGTTTCCTCTAAATTACAGTGACCCGTACAAGGAATATGGATGAGAAGAATCTCAAGGAAATTCAGAAACGAATTTAAGAAAAAGAATTGATTAATTATAAGATCATAATTAATTTAATTCAAGTGAGACTTATCTTAAATTAAATAATGATTAAAAGAATTTAATTTCTAAATATGAGTAAATTTCGTTGCATGCTATGAAATATCATGAGATAGACCAAAGACCCTTTGTGTGTGTATGGTTTCATTTAAATTTATTTAATTTAAATTCTTTGACCTGTGAGCCTTATTCCAATAAAATTTAGGGCCTGCGTGCCCATGGTTTCTTTAATGTAAACCCACACAATAGAGGATCACCCAATCCAGAGGAGACAGATCAAAATCTGAAGCTGAGGCGAGAGTAACCCAAGAAGATACAAAGGTGGACAGGTGGGAGCTGTAAAACACGAACCATCAGTTTTACTGTGATTTTCCCTAGGTCAGAGTTAGATTATCAAAATCACTAGATAAGCTATCCAATAGAAGATCCCGATCATGAAATATTATTTTATTTCTATCTGATTGTATGGTTTATTTATTATGTATGTGTTGTCGTGATCACATAAGTAATGAAATAAACAAGCATGCAAAGATGGAATAAAATTAAAATTGGACTATGAGTAAACATTATCAAAACATGGTTAATCACTTAAGCATTCATAACATAATATTAAAAATAATGTGATAATGAAAAACTAAGCATAAAGGATTAAAAAACCTCCAATACCATATTAAGCCAGAACAAGCCTTCTATTACTTGATAAAGGGAAAGACTCAATAAAACTATGTTTTTGACCAACCCTTGTTGGGACACTTACTTTTATAAAGTAATATCTTATTAATGTTTCAAGTTGACTTAAAAATTTTACATCAAGAGGAGTAACCATTGCTAGAATTGTTATAAAATGGAAGCAAGCGTTGAGGAAATCCATGTTAGAATTTCAGGATTGGGGAGTCCACTCAACAGATCAAGGAACTGTAAGCTCATAGTTGGAAAAGACCTGCCTACCTAGATACCTTCAAATAGCTTGACCAACCCTTGTTGGGGTTATGAGAAGGGGAATATGGATCCTTTACACTGGAATGTCATGGCAACTAGACATTCCATGTTCAATGGTGAGGACCATTTGGATTTGATAAAATAGTGGCAGACTTAATAAAATTTATTATTTCGCATAAAATTTAATCAAGATAGTACTAATAAATCTGCTCTTTTAATTTTTAGAATCAATATGGAAAACTTTTCAACCAAATTTTGTTTGCGATCAATTCGGGAAAAAGACAATATCCTCACCGACAGTTACTTTCTGGAATGGTTTAGGTGCCTTCGGGTTATCCTATGCCATGAATGAAAGTTTTACATGCTGGAGTCCTCAATTCCTGATTCTCCATCCCAAGGGGCGAGTGATGAAAATTTCATGGTCTATGATCAACATTTGAGTGATGAAATCGATTTTCAATGTATGTTGTAAATTTCAACATGAACAAAATTGAGAAGTCTCTATCTGATCTTCTTATCCTCATTCACCAAGTGGACAATGATATGAAGCGTGAAAAGCCTTCTTTCCTTATGGTGAATAAAAGGAAAGGGAATGAAAAGAGCTTTAATCCCAAAGCTTCTTCAAGGCCTTCCAGGAAAATGAATATCAAAGGGGAGGCAAGAGAAGAGGAGTTTGTTTGTTTTGCATGTGGCATAAAGGGCCACTAAAAGAAAAACTCCACCTAGCCAAGGTAGAAAGTTGAAGCTTCAGGTGCATTTGTTATTGAATGAAATCTATCTATTTCAACCAATTGGGTATTAGATACTAATTTTGGTGCTCACATATTTATCCAAATATAGGAACCAAGTAGATTTAGAAAGATTGAACGAGGTGAGGTGGATATACGAGAAACCAACAGAGCCAGACTCACTGCTATAGATTTCAGAGACTACCACCTCAAATTGCCTACTAGGATTGTCTTGGTATTAAAAAGATGTTATTATGTACCCTCTGTAACCAGAAACATTATTTCATTATCCATATTATATTATAATATATTCATCTTCATGTTTGGAAATGAATGTTTCTTGTTTTATAAAGATATAATTTGTTTTGGTAGGGCACATTTATATAATGACCTTTATGTGTTAGACTACAGAAACCAAGTAATTGAAATCGATGACAAAGTTAATTCACATGACTCATACCACACCCAAATTTGGCATCACCTACTTGGTAATGTTAATGAGAAATGTTTGAAAAAATTAGATCATGATGGGTATTTATATTCTTTCGAACTAAAACCACTTGGTGTATGTCATGCGTGTCTACAAGGAAAAATGACCAAAGCCCCATTTAGTTAGAAAGGTGAAAGGGCTAACGAGATTCTTGAATTAGTTTAGACAGATGCGTGTGGACCATTCCCGATTGAAGCAATAGGTGGGTTCTTGTACTTGATAACTTTTACTAATGATTTTAGTAGATAGGGATATATTTACTTAATGAGGTATAAGTCATATTATTTTGATTGGTTCAAAGAATACATGAATGAAGTTGAGAACCATATTTGGAAGAAGATTAAGAAACTCTGCTTAGACAGAGGTGGAGAATATCTTAATCAGTACTTCATTGATTTTTATGAGAGTTTGGGATTCTATCTCAACTCACTCCTCCTTACACGCCTTTGAGGAATGGGGTAAGTGAAAGGAGGAACCACACCCTGTTGGACATGGTGAGTTCAATGATGAGTCATGAGAGTCTTCCATTATCCATTTGGGGATATACATTAAAAAACAAATCACACATACTAAACCAAGTACCAACTAAATCGATAAATGGTATTCCATATGTGTTTTGGAGTGGACGCAAACCCATGTTATCAAATTTGCATGTGTGGTGTAGAAAAGAAATTGTTAAGGGCTCTTCAAGTAACAATCATTCACCCCAAGGCAAAAAGTGTATCTTTATATGATATCCCAAGGAAAAAAGGGGATATTACCTATACAGCCCCTTAGATAAAAAGGTTATAGTGGAAAGACACGCCATATTCCCTGAGAGGGAGAACATCTCCAAAAGAGATAGTGGGGGAGAGACAGACTTTGATGAAGTCAAGGATCAAGATACCCATGAGTTGGTACAAGAACAGATTCCACAAATCCCCATGGAAGAACAATCTATTCCCAGAGACACACGAACTGCATAGGAGTACGAGAGAGGTGAGAGAACCAGAATGATATGGTTTTCTTGTAACTGGGGATGGTGGCTCATTATTGGTTGACAATGTTGATCCTCTTACCTACAAGGAATCAGTTGAAGGCATAAACGTTGCCAAGTGGAAAGAAGCCATGAATTCTGAAATGGATTCCATGTACCAAAACCATGTATGGATTTTGGTAGATCCTCCTGTTGCTGTAAAGACTAATGGTAATAAATGGGTATTCAAGAAGAAACTGGACATGGAGGGACACATAAACACCTATAAGGAACAAATGATTGCAAAAGGTTTTAGAAAGCTTCATGGAATTGACAATGATGAATCATTTTCACCATTTTAAATGCTAAAATCCATCAGAATCCTAATGTCCATTGCCGCTTACCATTAAAATGAAATTTGGAAAATGGATGTCAAAACAACATTCCTTAATGGGAACCTCTAGGAAGATGTCTACATGACACAACCTGAAGGGTTTGTGACTCCAAAGGATTCCAACAATGTATGAGAGTTGCAGAAATCCATTTATGGATTAAAGAAAGAATCATGGTCATGGAACATTCATTTTGATGATGTCGTAATGGAGTTTAGCTTTGTTAAGAACGAATGTGAGAATTGTGTCTAAAAATGGTTTAGTGGAAGTGCAGTCATTTTCCTAATAGTATATGTTGATGAAATATTACTAATTGGAAACAAAGTACTAGTATTACTTTTATTCAAGGCATGGTTGGATAAATGCTTCACTATATAAGACATGGGAGAGGAAGCATATATTTCTGGGATCAAGATCCATCATGATAGATCAAATATAATGCTAGGCTTGAGTCAAAGTACAGACATTGATAAGATACTAAAGAGATTTAGTATGGAACAATCCAAGATGGGATAGTTTCTAGTGTCACATGGCATTCATCTTTCCATGAAAATGTCTCCTTAGACACATGAGGAATGAAAGAAAATGGAAAGGATCCCTTATGAATCTGTGATTGGGTCAGTCATGTATGATATGCTACGTATAAGGATAGATGTTTCTTATGCATTAAGTGTTGTTGGTAGATATCAAGATGATTCAGGAGACCACCATTGGATGGCAGTCATGACTATCCTTAGGTATCTCAGGCATACTAAGGATATGTTCCTGGTTTATGGAGGCGATGAGGTACTAGTCATCAGAGGACTTGTAGATGCTAGATTCCAGACTAATCAAGATGACATGATGTCATAGACTGGATACATCTTAAGTTTGAATGGAGGTACAGTGAGTTGGAAGAGCTCAAAGCAAGGTGTGGTGGAAGATTCTACAGTAGTGTCCGAGTATATCATAGCTTCTGAGGTATCTAAAGAAGTGGTATGGATGTGAATCTTTGTCCAAGAGATGGATGTAGTACCTACCAGTAAAGATCCTATCACACTCTATTGTGATAATACTGCAGCGGTGACACCTGAATAAGAGAAAAGGTCACATCAGCGGACAAGGAACATACTTCAGAAGTATCATCTCTTGAGGGATTTTTTTTGAGATAAGTGAAGTTGATGTGAGTAGTATTTCCATGAAAGAAAACATGGTAGACACCCTGACTAAAGCCTTGACTCCGCAGAAACATGATCATCATGTGAGGTCCAGCGGACTAAAAGTCATATGCAGTTGGCTCTAGTCCAAGTGGGAGTTTGTTAGAGTTAGTGTCCTAAGAACCAAGTACACGTCGTGTATTAATGATTAAACGTCGTGTAGTTTTTACATTCTGGATTTTGAGTAGATAATATTGTTATGTTAAATGATATTTATTATAATCATCATGGGTGCATGTCAAGGAATTAATGATTCGATATGGGGGGGGGGGGTTCAGTAAGGGTTAGGGAAAAAATATAACGTGTAAGGCATTTATTTATTGTCATAACTCTATAACCTCAAAACCGATTATAAATTTTCTCACAACCCCAACACTTTTCCTTAATAATTGTGCACAACAATTCTGAAGATTTATCTCAAGGCCGAAATAACTCCTTCATCCAAGAATGCTCTCAAGACCAAGATAGATCCTCCTTCATTGGATCAAAGCAATCTTATGAGGAAAGAAAAAGCTAAGGCTTCTCTACGTTATCACTCAGAGACTCCTTTGGCAATGTACAGAGGTACGTGGTGCATGTATGGATCACTGCTAGAGGAAGTCTACACTTAGAATCTGCGACGCAATGATGAATCAAATCAGAACGTGATTAGAAATATCAATGAAGAAAGAACACCATAAAAGGTGCTTATTTTTAATTAATGAAATTTATTATAATCAACCTATGACGATCCACATTTATGGTTATGGGACTATTCTTCTTCTTTGTCTATTTCTGTGATTCGATCCATGGAGTCTGTCATTTATCTTCGTATTGATCCCAGATTGAACATTGATAATGAAAAAAAGCCAAGTGGTCACTTCCACCAATGATCTTATAATATGCCCAGAACCTTTCCAAAGAAACAATCAAATAATATTTAGGGAATCCCCATGTGAACAATGAAATGGTAGCTTTTCAAAAGTTTCATTTTTAAACAAACATGGAACTTAAAGTTAACAAGTTCAACAAACACCATTAACACCCACTTTTTTATCCACACCCAAACGGGTTAAACATTACAAACATTATGTTAATCTCTATTAAATTTCAATAATATCAACTAAGTATTTATAGGGTAGTCTATATTGAACCATTAAGATATTTCTAGGAAAACCACCCAATTTCACTTAAATTGGCACAAGAAATTCATTTACATTAAAAACTCCACTAAAACTAGTTTTTATAGTAATAATCAAATGCAATGAACATGAAAATATCATAAAAACAGCATGAAAATTCATAGAAATTTCATACACATGGAATCGACAACTAAATTAACGAAAACACAAGAATCCTTTGTGCGAAAATTCAACCGCACCACCACCACACCTCATGGAAGGTAGATTGAACCTAAAATATGAATATTCGACCATGAAAAACTAATGATAAACCATATGTTTTAAACCCTAGTTTCTGAACATTAGGAACCTCATGTATAATGGAACAAATCCTATGAAAATTGAATGAAACCCTAAGAAAAATTATAGAAGAATGAAGGAGACCCACTTACTTGAAGGATCTTGAAGAAATCTCCCCAAATACAAAAATAGATAAACTTTCAAATAGCCAAATATTCAATGGATATTAGAACAATGATTAGTATATCATGGAGGAACTATAATGGGGGAAAATATTGAGAAATGAAGGCGTTATGAAGGAACTAAGTTGCCTCTTCAAAACTGGACGAATTGAGAACCCCTATAAAGGTATTCCTTAATTTTCATTGCACACAAGCTGTAAAGAGAAGGTAAAGATAAATGGGACATGTCTATGGATGTTAGATTCGTGTGGGAGTTGGAATAATATAAAATGAGTAAAAAATGAATAAGTTATTAAATAAAAAATATTAATTTTTAAAACAGGAAATGAGCATCCTGGAAGGCCCAATCCATTAAATAAAAACCCAAACCCCCCATGATTGCGGTTTTCTAAATAGTCCAAATTAATATGGGGGTGTTAATAGGTTTTGGGAGGCCATGTAGGAATTTGAATGGATGAAAAATGTAGAAAAATTATGGTGTTATAAAGGAAACACATTTTATTTTTAAATCTAGAATTGGGCTCACGGTTTGGCCCAAATCATGAAAACTCTCCCAATCCTCAAAAAATGAATGAGAAACCCCAAAAACAAAGCAATAATGGATATTAAATTAAAAAATACCATTAAAATGTGTTATAGATGTGGTATTTTTAAAGATTATTTCTTATGTTATTTTACTTTTTCTTCCTTTAAATGTCTAGATAGAATGGGTGAGTTTCATCATTGTATGGAATATTTGTTAAGTTTTCTTGTTTTAGACCCACTTAAGGATGATGATATCTGACTTAATTGTATTTTTTATTTTTTTCTAAAGAGTTGGAGGTATTTAATTAGTTTTAATTTTTATTTTCCCATGTTCTTCCATGATGAGATTTTGATCATCTTGGGAATGTTATTACCTCTATGTTTTTTTGTTTCTATGTATTATGTGGAATTCCAACCATGTTGTTCTTCCTTGAAACTCTAAAACTTTAATTCTAGCACAATGATGAGGTTGTTACCTAGAGAATATATACATGGACAATATTTAGAGAGAGGGTGAGTGACTGGAATTATTACTATATATTATTTTTATGACAGGGTTTACAAAGAGTCAGTGTTATAGTAGAAAAATCCTAGGTCACCCTCTCTCTCAACCTTAGTTTGGACCCATGTGGTTTTTAGTAGATTTAATTTTTGTTTAATATAGTCACACCTTGTCTTCCCTCTTCAATATTTTATTTTTTGTCCTTGTATTAAATGGAAAAGTTTCATACTCTCTTGAAATTTTTTTCTCATTATAGTAATTTTAGATTTTTATTGTGAATATTTTGAATCCTGCGTTACATTTGCAGTTTATAACTTTTCTACTTTTGAGAGTATGTATTTTCTTGAAAAACTTGTGTGTTTTTATACTCTAATATGATCGGATACCCCTATCAAAGGCTCATTTTAATGATCATTGTACTTTTATTGTGTGTGTTATTATTTGTTTTGTCATCAGAGTACCATTTGGGGTTTCTTGCAAAATTTTTAGGTCTTTTTCATCTTTTTCCATCTTTTCCCTTTTTGTTGGTTGTGTCCCTTAGGTCAGAAATTGTGATTCAAGGATTAAATCTTTGTTCCGATGAAAATTTCTTTTGATGGCGTTTAGAGTTATTTATGTGAGTTATTAATGAGGAATATGTAAATTTTTCCCCTATTTCTATATTTAAGATTTATTTGATAGTCATTGGTAGTAAATCCATTAAATCCAGTGTTCCTCATGGTGTGTCCTTAGTGTACTGGTAGGAACCAATTTCTTCTGGAATGGAGTATTTCATGTAAGGATTTATGTGGGAAAAATATTTTGGAGGGGATAATTTTCAAAGATTATCCATGAAAGGAGTTATTATTTTATTTATCTATTTAGTATTAATTATATTCTTGAATTCTGAGCTAAAATAATTTTATTTTTCAAATTTTTTAAATTTCTATATTGGAACATAGTTAGTAAAAGTTATAAAACATCATTGAAAAAGTGTCAGTATCATCACAAAGACATGTTTCATGGTATCAATATAGTTTTTATAACCATTTTCCATTATCATGAATATTTTCTTGGCCCTCAAGAAGGCATCCATGGTTGGGACACAGTTTGACTAACCTTGCAGGTGAACCATTAGCAGGACCAAATTTTATTAAATAATAGAAAATTCCATAAATTCCCTCCCCATATTTTATTCATAAGGTGATACTACCATTCCATTTATCCTACCCATACCAACCTATCACATGCAATCTATTTATGTTTCTACAAACACCTATCATTTCCCTTACATCATGATTTCTTGGCCAGGGGGGTGGTACGATTCAAGTTTTTTTATTTTCAGCAAGGTATCCCCCTCCCTTGTCTTATTTTTTTATTTTACTTCTCTTATCTTCCATAAAAATAACATGAATTAACTAAACCCTTACCTAATTTTGGGTCTTTCTTTCATTGATTCATAGTTTCTAGTGTTTTTTTGTCATGATTAAGGTAAAATTTGGTCATAATTATTGAAGGAGATGAGTTCTCCATTGAATATGGGTGGGTATTTATCCATTAATTATTGTTGAATCAAATTTATTTATGGATATCATGTTTTTGGGAAAATACTTGCACGAAAAGCTGTTTTTTACCTAATTGAGGCGGAATAGTGTCACCATTATCTCAGGTAGTGAGTTTTAGTTCGGTAAAACCATACTTTATGTGGTTTAATTTTGAAAAATATTATGATATTATATTTAATCTTTAATTTTCATTCCAACTGATAATAGTAAATGGGTTCTATGAATTTTTGAATGGAAAATCATGGATCACTTATCAATTAAGGTTCGACACCAAGCATTCATTGCGAACGAAAATTTATTATGAAAATAAAGGCAATTCATTACAAGAAAGACGAAGAGTCATATAACCCATACCCAAATAAAAATACATGTCAAAAGGGTTAACATCATCCCATATCCATAATCAGAAGCTACAACCACATCCGTCAATTCCCATTCAGTTTGTAAATATTTTTTGTTGTTCGAATATCGCAAAATACATTTCCAAATGCCTTTACTGTTCCAAATTGATATGAGATTTGAGAGAATACTTTTTGACCTCCCTTTCTTGATATCAATGGCATTATTTATCTTTGTGGAGTACTTGGTAGAAATAGTCCTTGGATCAATAGTGTAATCTTTCCAAGGCTTTATCTTTGGGGAGCAGTGTCAACCAACATTTTCTTCCCTTATTGAACAAAATCATTTAATGAAACTTTACCGTAGCTCAAAGTTTTAGGAAGGTTATTTGCCACATCCTTTTCATCATCAGTAAGATTATACCACTTATTAGAGACTTTGGTAGATTAGTACATTATCTAAATCTCATCATATAAATTAATTTTTTATGATTCAATTCCATGATCCCAACTTGAATCCAACATATGCATATCCGAACCTACTAGCTGCACAAATCCACGTCCCATGGATTGGGGATGATTATTAGTATCCTCACAAACTAGATAGAGTGGACCTTCACCAATGGCCTGCCCATCACAATAAGTCTCAATCAGTGAAGTTTCACTAATTGGATTCAATTTTATCTAACTCTCCAAGTGCCCAAAACTATCACCTGGAATCAGGAAACTATATTCATTACTTGTATATCATTGATAAAAAACATCTTGACCATCCAAAACCTCATTATTAATATTTCCATCCTTAGGTTGATTGGGAGATGCACACTAAGAACCTTGAAGATCATTCCTTAACGCACAATCATGAACATCCCATACAACTTCATTTCTACCCAAAGGACCTACAAAACCAATAAAATGTCTTATACTTCCTGTTACATCCATAACAATATCTTGATTCCTAAAATCCCCTAACATGCTAGCTGATTGAAGATCCAGTTTTATACTATCAAAAAATCCACTGACTTTCGGATCAGAAGATGACACTCATGCTGATTTCTACAACACTGGTTCACCATAGCCTAAAAATTGAAAGGCCTTTCCTATCCAATTTTCAATATATTGTATCTTCACCAGGCCATAGGGCCTCCTATTCTTGATTCCACGATGATAGTAGGTGACCAAATTACCCATATTACAGCATATCGAGTTGTATTAAACCTAGGACACAAATACAATAGATTTCTGGCATCTAAACTGCTCTCTAACCATGATCCATTCCAACACAACTAATTTCTTTGAGACATCCACCTAAAAAAATTGGAGGATCAATCATATGACTTAAAAAAGATATTGAACTGTAAAAAAAAAAGAAATTGACCCACCATATTTCCCACCATATGAATAACTGATGGATTTCGAAAGGGTAAGGAAAGATAATAAAAAATTACCCATTTCACGATGGAGGATATATCCCAACTCTGGTAGAGATCATATGACTATCTAAGGAGAAATACTTTGCATCCATTGAATCTACAAGGATCCCTTGACTATGCGCATATAAAATCTTTTTCTAAAGCCAAGAGAATCATAAAACGCCGTTTAACTAGGAGACCCACTATCAAACTATCTTGAAAATACCAATTACCAAAAAAAATCGATCAAAGTTATACACTATGGGTATACAATGATTGAAATGAGCCACAAGGTTGAGATCCATGAGTCTCTATGCTTCATAGAACTCCAATATCAAAATTGAGAGATGATGATCACAAAACTGATGATGTATAAACTTTGGTCTTATAGAAATGGATAGAAAATTTCAAAGAAAAGTTGGGTTATAAAAGAGGATAAAAAGTTTCTATAGATACAGAGGTCATAGAACAAGTTCATCATAACCCCTCCCACCTCCGAGAAGGGGGGTGGGGGGGGGGGGGTGGGGAGTCATCATCATTCATTAGTGCTAGCTGGGGGGGAGTTTCATCCCTGATATCATCAAAAATAAAATACGATTTGATAGCTTCTATAATTTTTTTTACAATTTTCTAGATGTGATCATCATGTTTCATTTAATTTTCTTATTCAATTAGATAACTTTATAATTGTTAGAAGAGTAATTTTTTTAAATAAAATTTCCATAAAATTTTTGATAAAATTCCTTTATGTACTTGTAAAAGGTTTATATAAATAGAAAGGGGATTTATTTTTTTATAGAATTGATAGGTAATCAGAATGTATTTTGATATATAAGTGTGTGTGTGCTCGGGTATATATATTGGTCTTAAAAATATAACTAGGAATCCATATATATATATATATGTGTGTGTGTGTGTGTGTGAGAGAGAGAGTGTGTGTGTATGGGGGGGGATGTATAAACTAATTCAAATGAGAATATATGATTTTTTTCAATGATATATATATACATATCAATATATATATGAATACTGTTTATCAGTAATAGAATTAAAGGAAGAATTTTTATCTTAATTTTTTTTCTTATTTTGGATTTCCAAATGAATTTTAAAAAATGGAGTTTTATTGCGGGGTTGATAAATTAATTTGAATAGACCATCTACAATTTTCTTAAATAATGATGTTTGTTAATGATGGTCTTGATATATATTTATATGTAACTCTTATATTTTAAATGTTTTCCACATTTATAGAAAAATGTAAATGTGTTCCTTTTATATACATTGATTAGGGCAGAAATGAAATTGGAAATGTGATTTGACACAAAGGGGAGAATAAGGCACATGAAAACCTCAAGTACTTTCGTGAGTAGACTAGGATACTCATTATAGGAATGGTATAGCATACAAAGACTTTGGAAAATGCTACAACACTAAATAAAATACATAAAAATGATACAGATTATTTACCAATGGGAGTTTTGGCTTCATCCTCCTAAACAAATCATGTATGGGAACAATTATGTGTTGTCTGATGCCCAAGAGTATGAGGATCATAGTACTAGGCCCAAACATAGCATCCTATGGGTTCTTATGGTGCTTGATCTATTTTTTAACCTTTTATGATTTAATATCAATGCATATTAACTATTTACTTTATATTAATTTAAATATTTCATTCAAAATAACTTATATTTATGTTTATCGTATGAAATTTATGTATTAATAAAAATGAACAACCTACATATTTTGGAAAATATAGAGCCTGAGGACCGATTATGTATCACTAAGATTGGGGAGGGGGTGAATTAGTGGTACCCCTATTTTATTAAATTTTACCCATTTTAAATTAATCATCTTTAACTTTTATAGTTCTCATTATGTAATAAAAGGAATAATCCATGTCTTGTTGGTTAGACACCCCATCTTGGATTCTGTTCACTATCTTCACATGTCAATATAATGGTTTAGACACCCCTATTAAAATGTTTTCACAATTTATTAGAAACCCCAATTGCAATCTCTCCATAGTTTGTTAGACACCACAACCGCTCTTCTTCTCTGATTGGTTAAACACCCCAACGACGAGCCTCTAATAGACATTTAGACACCCCAACTACATGGTTCCTCTTTATTATTGATCTATATCTATAAATAACTTCTTTATATATATTTCCTCCATAATAATGATGGATATTAATCCCTTATGTAAAACTCTTCAATGTGTTCAACATGTTTATAGAAAAATATTTGTTTTTATGAAACCCTTTTCAAATCCTAAATGATCTAAATTTTATTCTTCAAATACTTAGGAATAATCAATCATGTTCTTCATGAATTACCTATATTTTTCTCACTATAAAAATTATTTATTACAATAGATGAAATGAGTCTCAAATTGATCTTTCAATTATATTAATTTCTCCCCTTTTGCATGAACATATTTATATAGAAAACAATAATTGTGAATTTGGTCTTAATTATTTATATTATTTTAACTGCCCATTTATATCCTTATTTAAATGTGTTTATAAATAAAAAAAAAATCTATTTTTCCTTCTTGAAATATTAACACATTAAGGATCTTATGTATTATATTTGACAAATTAAATAACCCATAAATAAAGGTTATTTATTTTACTTATTTTAACATACCACATTAAATATGGGTATTATATATATTCATATAATGTACCCAAGGGTATTATATAAATTCATGAAGTCAATAAAAAATATTAATTTCTTTTGACAGTGATTATTTCTTCTTCTTCACATGGATAAATGTTCACACATGACTCATCAAACATGAATTCATTCATGCCACTTGTTTTCCCTATTGTTATATAGTATCTCATTTTCAAATACCAAAGAGAAATTATGGGTATGTTGTAAATATATGTTGGTCATCAAAAAAACCTGATGGATTTAGTTTCACTTATCTTCTTGTGGATTTACCACTTTATCTCACTAGCCACATGCATGAATCTCAAACATGGCATGAAACTCACGAGGAATACCGAAAGGTGTTAGGTATTAATTTTACTTTACAAAACATAAAAAATTAAACACCTCATTTAAATACATGATGGTTTAGGGTATTCATGTTACTTCACATTTTATCATGCCTTATTTTGGAATACACGTGGTGAGTCAGCATCATGGCCTCATCATAATCAACAAATAGAATTAGGTTCTATGTTTATTAGTATTATTCACGCATCATAATAAATGCTTGAAGTCTTGGAAACCCTGTTCTTCCAATTAATGCAGTTCCTCCCATTTTAATTTGGTCTACATCCATGAAAGTGAAACTATATGAATGTCACCTAATTTTATTTATCAGCTTCTATTTTCAACCAATGTGTCAACATAATTAGATGATCATCATGGATCAACTTTGTTCTATTTATGAGCGCCAGTTTAATATTATCATTGCAAATTTATGTTAAAGAGTTAACTGGATCAAAAGAGTTCAACACGACCTTCATTAATATTTTCATGGACTTATGTTTGGTTTGGTGGATGTGATCTTGATCTCTATGACATATTAATGGTGGATAAACCACTCAATTCATATTCCTCAACTATGGTATGAAGAAAAAGATGAATGGATGGATCTGATCATCCAGATCAAATGGTATTGATTAAATGCATAACATTTTATGAAAATGCATTTTAAATTCTTATATTTGTCTCACATAGACTAAAAAATGGGATTTATGATGCTTCATTAATCAATATTCTCATTTAGGTCTACAGAAGCAAGTACAAGGGTCCAATCTGGGACCCCCACTCGCACTACCCCTTGTCGGCTCTCCCTGCCATTGTGCCTCCCCATATGGTGGCACTACCACTTCTCCTATGTGCTCTTTGGGGTCACACTCCTATGTGAATTTTACACAATAAGTATCCTTAGTTTCTCACAGGCTTTCCCATGATAGTTCTCTTGGGCATGTAAGGCATTTGTCCCACATCTTCCCTCGGTTGAGTTGGCCTAGGAATTCTGGTGGGTAGGACACCATTTTAATAAGTGTCTTGTTTATAAATATAAGAAATAATATAAATTTCAAGGAAATTTGAAATTATTCCTCAATTTAAATTCCAATCCAACTGGGTTAAAATTCATGATAAATACCTCTTATTTTTGAATGGAATTATTAATTCATCTTCTTAAATATTCTTCCTTTAATTAAATATTTTCATGGTATTCACATCTTCTAACCATAGATTCCTATCCTTCACTTCATGAAAATATTATTTTGTATGGAATTCAATTTTTTTATGAAACGTAAAAACTGTTTATCACATGTTTTAACTATTTTAGAATTTGACAAAAAATATTCATAATTACAACATAGATAATTTTTCAGTCTTGACATACAATTCCATTAAACTAATCCATAACAGTTATCCAGGAAACACTACATCATCTTCACTCCCATATTGACTCACTGACAAAAAATGCAACACATGGGCAGAACTATCACCCCCCTTTCCTTTTTTTTTCAATGAAACATATCATTATCAAAGTTAATATATGTAAACCACAATTAGTCTCGCCATTATTCAAAATAAAATTAAAAGGATAATTGGTAAGTCTTCTCATCTTGTCATTGTTCTAAAAAACATCTTCCCATATTTTTAAAGAAAGGGATGATATCACATGATACCTAGAAAATATCCTTTATAAAATTATCTCTAATTCTATGGGGGTAAATACCAGTGTAGAAAACAAGAGTGAAATTACCAAGGTTGTCTATGGTGTCTACCACACAAACTCACCAGTGATATGAAGCTCATAATTTATCAATTCTTAATTAAAGAGTTTCCAGATTCCATAATTTGAAATGAAATGAAAAATCTTAAACACATGAGAATGTTCAGGTGCATAAGAAACCCCCTTGTCTCATCTCTGAAGAAATATATCACTACCTATTTGTAACGCCCCGACCCCAGCTGCCCAGAGTCGGTGCATTACTTCGTAACATTGGCATGATCACAAGAAAGATCAAATCTCGAAAGACCGATTGGTTTAGTAGCCTTGGAAACACTAGATATATTCATAAGGTTTACATTACATCATTAAACGAAAAACTACTACAACAACATATTGTCTCCATAATCTACACTCATATCCCCACATAATATCCCTGCAGGTCATTCATAATTTACTTCTTCACTTCCTGGGAAAAATAAAACATAGAAAAGGGGTGAGCTCGAATGCCCAGTAAGGATAACAAAATAGCGGAAACTTTCATAAATAAGAATAAACTTTTAAGGCAATGTATAACTAAAACAAAAGCCTTTCAAACATGAACTTTCAACATGGTATGGCATAAATAAAATGAAATAATGCCATTTACTCATTCACATGGATATTCTACTAATCGAATAATCACATGCAAAAATCAATAACCACTTTCATAATGATGGAATGCATAATGTCAAACGTTAATTTCATTGTCTAGGCCTCATCCCAAGACCTAGGGGTTACTTCTAACCGGAACCCAACCCGGAGTGCCTCTAATAACCGGACACCAACCCGGAGTGCCTCTAATAACCGGACACCAACCCGGAGTGCCTCTAATAACCGGACACCAACCCGGAGGGCATACTTTTACCAGTCCCTAACCTGGAGGGCTTACTTTAACCAGTCCCCAACCTGGAGGCTTACTTTTACCAGTCCCCAACCTGGAGGGCTTACTTTTACCAGTCCCCAACCTGGAGGGCTTACTTTTACCGGTCCCCAACCCGGAACATACTTGTTTAGCACATTCATCTGAAGAAAAGTTTGAAATATAACATAAACATTCGGATTAAAACTAGCATACGAAATGTCAATAGTTTCACCATAAACTATGAATGGTATAAAATAGCACATCCATAGTCAAACATATCACAAAACCTTCAATACAATATAGAAGTTTTGTATTATAATAAATAAACTTCAAATAAGCGTAAAATCCATCAAAGGATGTTGAAATAGATGAAATCAAAATTCTTTTTAAAGAAATATCTCCTTTTATTTTGAAATCATTTAAGATCCATATAAAATAAAACATTTTCTTTGAAAATATTCTTTTAAGCTTGTAAGGGAAAGCTTTGAAGATTTTATAACGGCGTAAAATAACCGCACCCGCCGTATAAGTTAAAAAAAACATTCTTACCTCAATTCAGTCGAAAAGGTTAAAAAGGACCTTGTTTTGAAAACGACGGAAAGATTCCTTTATAAACCTCTTATAAAAATTCAAACAAGGGTATAAATGACTTTAACCCATATTCTTGTAAATAGTAAAAATGTTTTGAAATACATTTCAAAGAAACATGGATGTGGATGATAAAGAGGTCCCAATAGATTATTACGTATAAACAACCTCGGATAATGAAGAGATTGTGAAAATAACCCTTACCTTGTACTTTTCCTTTGTTGGGGTAGGTTAACCTCCTGTATAATGGTGAAATAATTGTTATTAAATTATACAAGAATCATATATATTAATATGATATCATATATGATTTTTTTAACATTGATTTATTAATAATATCTTAGAATTATCATCGTTTCGGGTGTTAACTTACTCATTTTCTTTTATATGTTTTGTTACATAAGCCATGTTTGTTGTATCTTATTCATATCCAGAATGATATCAGGTCCTTAAACATCATTTTTAAATCATAAAATGATAATTATACTTGAATGGATACGATGGAGAATGAATCTCATCGCGTTCGTGGAGACGGTAGTCCGTACGTACGCACGAGCGACAATATCATTATTTTGATATTAAAATAATATATAAATGGATGGTATATCATATATACAGAATCATTAACATGTTATATTTATTATTTACATGAGTTACACATCATTATTATACCCATCCAAATAATAATATATTGAATAACAATTACACCATGACGTGGAGACGGTAAGCCGTACGTACGCACGTATGGTGACATGTTATTCAAAGGGTGGATAGAATACTGAATATGATTGTACCATATTTATAATAACATCACAGTATATGTGAGATACTGGAGTTATTATTTTATAATGGTAAGAACAAAGGAAGAAGAAGTGGAAGAAGAAATGAACTTGGAGAAGGGTGGTGAAATCATTACCTCTTCTTCGGGTTCTTCCTTTTGATTTGATCATAAGGTCTCCTTAGGTTGGCTTTCTGATCAAACTAAGGCCTCTAGGTTGTAGTGAGGGATGTTGGGAGAGTATTTGGGCAGAGTTTGGCCGAACCAAAAGGCTTTAGAGGTGTGAAGAAATGAGAAGGAGGAGTGCCCTTTTATAAGAGGGGTGAGGGGCACCTTTGGAAAAGCTAGAAATATTAATTTATAATAAATTCATATTCGGTTTCTAATGGGTCCAAAGTTGATTATTTAAATGTTAAGGTGGGGATAGGTCTAAAACAACTCAACCAATATAATTTAGACAGGTTTGGGTACTTATATTAACCTTATCTTTAAGTATTAACTCTAAGTTAATTAGTTTCACTTTTACAATGTCTCTTTGTATTTTTATATAATATGGTTAATAAACTTACTATATACATCCAAGTGACCCACAAGTGGTCCATTAATGATACACCTATCATGATATAAGTCTCTTGGCCGAACCTTAGATTTTTAGGAATTTAATATCAATTAATAATATAATATTTGTTTTAAAAACTCTTTTATGTCAATTTTGACACTATTCAATAGTTGATTTTTGTGAAACTCATAACAGATTTATTACTTCGAAAAAAGTCAATTAAATCAATCCTAATATATCATATTATCCTAGAAAATTAGTTTAACTCATTAAAAGTTTCATATTATATTTATTTGGGTATTTATAATATCAATTATTTTAATTTGTCACTATTATGGTAATTACTGCATCATCATTGTGTCATAAATAAAATAAATTATTTAATGTCTAAAAATTATAAATAAAATATCATTATGTAGGAAATCTTTTTAGCTTTCTAATGAATATTTATAATCGAAAATCCAACATGTATAACCCTATGTAAAAATTGTTCTTATAAAAGATGTAAGCTTATGCCATTTTTATTTTTATTTTAACTTTATTAATATAATGTGTCATTATCACTTACAAGTGGATCCATGGGGACCCAAAATAGACCCAAAGATTCACATGGTCGACCATTTATCAAACAATAGGGTTAAGACACGTTTTAGGGTAATTTTGTATTATTATAATATTATTTTTTAACCCTTATTTACCGGATTTACCCTTAACCATGGTAAATAAAATATTTACCGCAGTAATTATTCAAAATGTCTAAAAATAAAAGTTACCTATTTACACAATTTGAACATCCTGATTCCAAATATGGAATCCATTTTTCTAAATTCAAAACACATAAGTGGCAGAAATTAATTTAAAATTAATTCCCGCTGTTAAAACAAAAAGCGTGTTTTTAAGAGATAATAACTATCAAAAGATTGACACTTGTTTATGTTCGGTTTAATTGTAAAATTATGTCCAATGAACAAAATTATATTAAATGGTAAAAATATATTCTAAATATACTTTAAAACCACTCAAATTCATAATTTATCACTATTAATTATTTTGATTAAAAAAGTTGTTTTTAATTAAAATTTAGTAATTTTCACTATTCATCAAAATATGAAAGTTATCCGAAAAGTACCAAAATTTAACCCTAGGCTAATTTCGATATTCTTAATCCAAAAATGAAGTCCATTTTGAAATATAAAATATATATGATTTCAAAAAGTAGGTATTACTCTTCATAACACCTAGTTTGATTGGTTACGGTGTGTTAGAACTCGAAGTTGCGTACAACACACGCTACTGTTTTATTCAAAGGAAAGCGTACCGTGGAAGCTTGGGATGTTTCATTTTAAATTTTTTGAGGTATCCATTTAGTCAAAAAGTTTAAAATATTGTATTTAAAAAGGTTTCACTATCAAAAGTTGATAAAAGTGCAATACTGAAAATGAATCTGTTCTTGCATTATGACTAAGAAACTCATAATATGGATTCTAAAATTATAAGGATTATATAAAGTTTAAAATTTAGTTAATACTATTCATGACCTCTTTTAATGGATTTTTTTTTGGTAAGTCATGGTGCAATTGAACTCAGTGTTGCGTGTAGTGCAAGTTATTGAATTATTTTGAAGAAATAACACACTATGAAATCTTGGGGTGTTACACTATTAATTAATAATATTATAAAATTAGGAATATGGTATGAAGTTGTGATTGGTACATGTAATGTCTCAATAATTCACACTCTCAAGGGATTCACTCATCTTTATCAGGAAATAAATTAATAAAGTCCAGGATGAGTATTTTCCATCAATTACCTTTATGTTATCTCATATCATATAAAATAATAGTGAATAAAAAAGAACCTTTAATTTCTTGAGTGGAAATAATCAATGTAAGAGTTTTATCTCATCCTTGCTTTCTTCTTATTTCCATCATCATTATGGGATGTGTTTTCCTTTTGTGAACTTCCTTCGTCTCTGTCATCCCCACTATGTGATGAATCAATTCATTTCTCAAAGAAAGAAAATAAAGGCAATTCATCATAAAAATCACTAGATGAATAATCTCAATCACTTTTTATCATTAATAATCAACTTTACAAAGTTGATTACTTCTTCTTCTTATAACTTTTGTTTCTCTAGGGTCCCTACTCATCCTAATCAAATTTAGATTCAAATTGTTTTTCTTTTTATTGAAATGCGCATAAAAAACATCTAAGTCCATTACAATTCCATCAATTTTTTTTATTTTACCCATTAATTTTCCAAACCTTCTTGAAATAAGAGAAATATCTTATTGGAAATAATTTTTCACCTTCCACATTGTCAGAATCACTGGATTCAATTCCTTATTCCTATTTAAATTACCATTTTATCAGGGATTCAAAGGCCATTCCAATTATCCATTTCTTCTTGATAGCTATAATTTTTATAATATAGTAATCTATGAGAATATTTTTTCAGTTCATTAAGATATAAATCTTTTTTTCCATCGAGGTTGATATATTGGAATCAAAAGGATCTAGAAAATTCCTTATTAGTTTTTAAATAATAATGTAATCATCAATATTCTCTCCAAGGAACATGATATTTCTCAAAATCTCATTAACTATTGTGAAATAATAAAATTGTTTTTATAATTAGTAATTTTAATGTCTTACTATTGTCTTCTCTATACTACTATATTAGTTTCTTTTACATTTATTTTTCCTTTATAGATGTAATTTAATTTATCATAGATTTAATGTCCAATTTGAAGACACACGACCTTGGTATAATAATTTTATGAAAATAAAATTAGGATGGAATTTTTTAATTTTCCATGAACCTATAAATTTACCTTCTTAGTATGGTTTATGAAAGAATGGCCAACAACACGTGGAGAAACTATGGTGGAAGCATCTCTTACTTTAAGGCTAAGGGAAAGGAATTTGGGAATTATACTATTTCATTATTTTTGATAATTTGTTCCATTAGAAGTTGTAACTCATAAACTATTTAAATAATTGATATTATACATTTGTAGAGGAACTTCTTGGATCTTTATAGTTGACCTACCCTCAGATACTAATTTTAGATCCCAAGCTTCAGTTAGGAGCCATTGAGAATGGGGGGGGGGGTGAATCAAAGGTACCAAAATTTTATGAAATTTTATCCTTTTTAATTTTAACCTCTTGAATAATTAATGGTATCCATCCACTCAATTGTTTCAGTAAATCCCATATCATGTGAAGTATTAAGAAATTATTTGGAAGAACACAATATTTTCAAGGTTTAGCAATGCAAATCTCACTCCATGCCATTTTTGTTCGACACCCACCCAACATGGACTCTCTTAACTATCTCCAATAGTTATATTCCCTACTTATAATGTTCCATAATTTTTTATAAACCCAAACTACAATATCTTCATATATGGTCATATACCACATCTACTCTTTTCTCTGATCAGTTATACACCCCAATCCCTAGACTCTAGTATCTGGTTAGATACCCCATATATATGCTTCTTCTTTAGTGTTGATTAATAGCTATAAGGATCTTATTAATAGATTGTATTCATCCCCAAGAATGGTATATGTCCCTTTCTTGTACAATTATTCATGGTTATCAACTATTTTCTTGAAAAATCTTGCTAGCCACCAAACCCATTTCAGATATTGAATGATCTAAATTCTCTTCTTTAAGTTATCATGTAAATGAAACAACCTACTTCAAAATATTTGTGAATTTGTATCACTCCCAAAATTCATTATCAATAATGGATGAAAGGAGTCTCAAAATATTCTTAAATTTTGTTTATTTCTCATAACCTTTATGGAAATATTTATATAAAAAACAATAATTATGAATGTAGTCTCAATTAAATAAAATATTTAAATTCCCTATATAAATACCCATTTATGTGTGTTTATAAATAAAAACATTTATTTTTCCTTATTAAAATATTAATAACTGAAGGATCATTGGTATTATATTTCTCAAATTAAATACCACATAAAATGTAGTTATTTATTTTACTCATGTTGGAATACCCTAATGACTATGAGTATTATATTTCTTCTAGAAATGTACCCAAGGGTATTATGTAAATTCATGATGTGCATAAAAAATACTCCATTCCTTTGGAAGTGAGGTATTATTCTTATTCACATTGACAAGTGATCACCCACGAATCTTTAAACTTGCAGGAATGCATGAAACATGATTCAAATAATATTATGATGTATCTCATTTTTAGTTACCCAATGGACTATGTGGGTATGCTGTAAATGCATGGGGGTCTCCAAAAACACTCGGGGGATTTAGGTTCACTTCTAAAATTTTGGTTGAAACATCTTATCTCTTTTTATAAATGCATGCATATCAAAAACGAAATCAAACTCATAAAGAACACTTGGAGGTGTAAGTTCTTCCTTCTTCTTTACATGGAATCAAAAATACAACACCTCATTTAGACACTTGGGGGATACGGGTTTTCATGTTTCTCCAAATTTCATCATGCAGTATTTTGGAATACCCATGTAGTCTCATTATCATTTCCTCATCATAGTCCCCAAGCGAATCATGTTCTATCTTTATTTTTCTTCACAGAACATATAAAAATTCCAAATTTCTTGGACACCTTATTATTCCATTGCATACCGCTTCTTCCAATTTTAATTCAAAATACTTGAATGAAAGTGAAACTACATGAATTCTACTCATATCAGTTGTATATCATTGTATTTTACTACTTATATTTTCTTCTGAAGGCTCAACAAGAATAGAAAATCATCACATCTTGCATTTATTATATTCATTCAAGGAAGTACATGAAAATAATTAGAATGAATGAAATAGACTCACATGGATCACAATCATATATTGAATCCTTCATTAACAAATTCTTGGCCTCCTATTTGGTCATTTGGATTTGGGATTGATCTCTATGGATCATGAGTGGAGGATAACCCACTCACTACAGATACCTCAATTGTGGTATAAAGAAGAGGATGGATGGATGTATATGATCATCAAGATCAAATGTTTTTTTATTACTTACCCAAATTTTTAGGAAGATTAATATTAATTGATGAACTATAGTCCCACATTGACTACACGTTTTTTTCACATTGATATTTAGTCAATGCGATCCTTCAACTCACTAGAAGTGAGTTACTAGGTACATTCATAAACCCCCAATGGAACCACCCCATTAAAGCCCTCCTTGAATTGGTTGTTCCCTATATGGTATAACAAAAAATACTCCGAGACAGTCCATGTGGGTGAATACCTAAGTAATTTAAAAATGGGCTTGCACCCCTACCGCCCGTTGGATTTCCAAGACTAGTTCCCTTAGGAATATTATACATTGGACCAACATTTACCCTATGTTGAGATGGCCAAGTAATTCTTGTGAATTTTAACCATTATTTATAAGAAGATAATAAATAGTTATAATAGATAATATAAGTATCATGGAAATTTAAAATAATCCCTCAATTGAAATTCTCATCGAACTCAACAAATCATCATGAAAATCTCCTCTTATTTTTGAATGACATCCTTAATTACTCTTCCTAATTATTTATCATTAAAATAAATATTTGGATGTTCCTAAAATATTTTTAAACATTGATTCCTCTTATTTAATTCATAAAAATAATTTTTTTGTATGAAATTCAATTATTGTAGGATGTGTGGAAACTCATTATCATGTCTGTTAAAAATTAATAACAACTTAAAAAACTATCTCAATTTCAAAAAGGATAATTACTCAAACATGAAATATAACGACATTAAATTAATTCATAAAAATACACCAAGAATCACCAATTCATCTTTCCTCACATATTAACACCAAAAAAACAAATAAAAAAATGATCACAATATAAATATAGTTTATTTTGAAATGAATGATAATAATTACTTGGTATATAAATAAAAAAATAAAAAATTAAATTAAATTTATAATTTAATTACAAACATTCATTTATTTGATTCTATATTTAAATAAATTTCATAGGATTTTCTTTAATTAACATTACGACTAGGATTTTGAGATCATGCCTATATAACATTTAAGGATTTTCATTATCCTCTATTTTCTTAAAAAACTAGTTTAGTTGATGTTGTATGGTGAATTGAATATTCACATAGTGGTATTTTATTTTATTCTATTTATATTACTTTATATCATTTATTAAGTAACAATTTTTTACTTCATTATATTGATGGTGGGTTGTTATGTATTCTGGTTGTTGAAAAAATGAATATGGAGGAAGATTTTAATTTTTCATATATTGGAGTGGGAGACTAGGGTCAGAAGGGGGTTTGTCATTTTATTTTTATTTGATTATTTATTTATTCTTTAATATTTGATATAGCATGGACTTATGAATTATGATTTATCATGGTAAAATTTTATCTAATTTACCCAATTTGTTTCTTAATTTTTTATTTGTAGAAATCATTCCCATTTAGATCACTTTGATTCCCAACACCAATTTCCATCCCATGGGGATCAAGGATGTAACTCCAACCTTATCACATGCC
The DNA here is from genome assembly GCA_963277665.1 of Viscum album. NCBI lineage: Eukaryota > Viridiplantae > Streptophyta > Magnoliopsida > Santalales > Viscaceae > Viscum > Viscum album. The sequence continues at coordinate 936,727,380 of OY728161.1, forward strand.
ATTTTGAAAATTTTGTGTATGTAAGAATGCATTTTGTTCATGAAATTAACAATATAATGTGGGAGAGATAAAATCATATGGGGGATGGTGCACCACACTATTTACACATGCATGAACATGTGTGAACGATCATGCACTGTGACACAATGATGGTGAAGTTTTATATTCACATGCCACATTAGTGCGAGTTTCTTAATGGTGCTTTTATTTTTTGGATGGATTGATGGAATATTATTCGGTTGTGTCCAATCCCAAATGGATTTTTTAAATTGGATGACCTAGTTCACCAAATGGTTATGATATTTACTGTTGATCTGGTCAATTATGACACAAAAAGAACAATATTTCACTAGCCAGGTGAAATATGGGTCCCATATTCTATTTAATAGGGGTCTAAGAAATTTGATTTTATAGAATATATTATCCTATAATATACGTCCATTTATATAAAAATGATAATCAATGGAAAATAATAATAATTCTAAGCACTCTAAATCACTCTCATAAATAAGGAATCCAATCATTTCTTCTACAAGAATAAAATAAATTTTTTTCGTGTGAAAACCCTAGACTATTAAACTACTATATTTATTACAAATATTCTTTAAGGGTCAATCTAAATTAAGAAATAATATAGAGTAACAAACAACTATTTTTGCCTAAAAATGATTTTATGTAAACTGAAAGTACTACCAGTCTGGTGGGGTCAAATTTACTTTCAATGAGAATGAAATTACAACATCCCATTATGAGATATATCTATATTAACCTAAGATATCCATTAAATTATTATATAATCATTATCACCAAAATAAATGAATATAATACAATATGCGTGGTCTCTTATGGTTGGGACTTTAAGAAGTTATTGTGTGAGGCTAGGGTCCCCTCATTATAAGAACACAAACCTATGGGGACCTACCCCATTTTAGGATAGTCACTTAGTCCCCAAAATTAATCATGTTGGTTCTTAAGGGGAGGTTAGCGTGCTTAAAATTCCTGAACTCAATGATTTTGTATTTTTTAGAATCATATGATATTGATGACATTTTAAGGAATACTATAACGATAGTGGAGTTGTTTTGAGAAGTAATTGAAATCAGAGGTGGTTATGGTGGGGGAGAAAAATAGCATTTAGTTGATAGAAGATGTGATATAAGAAGAGAGGGTGTGGATAAATTGACATTACTACTAATCATGGAATAGGGGATGCAATTTGATTCATCTTCTTTGTATTCTATTGTAATAAAAAGTATTAGGATGTACAAATTGCATTATAGAGTTTTTAACAATGATAATTTGTTAACATTTTTTAATTGAATTGTTTGATGGTTAATTTGGATTGTTTGAATATTTGGTTTGGCTAGGGAAATAAAAACCCCTCTATGACTAAGGTGAATTTTATCACGATATAATTGTCTAAATAAATAATTATATTTTTCATATATTTATTAAGATTTTATATGGTTTTTTGATTTTGAAAAATGAACTGATAAAATGAAATCATTTTTACAAAATAGGAATGAAAGAAAAGTTGTAACTGATATTGATGTGGAAGACAATGGTGGTTCCTATTATATTCAGTATTATGAATTTTTTTGTGAATTTTTTATATCAAATTTTCATTCCCCTTTTTTATGTTTTTAATTTTTTTAATTTTTTTTTAAAAAATTGGTGGTTTGAAATTGGATTATCTGTTGGAATTGGGTTTGATCCGCATATAAAGAAGATCATGATAGAAATGAATTAATTTCTTTTTAAAATTATTATATTTCAATATATTATATCTTAACCAAATAATAAATTCTAAGATGATAACTTTAGACACGTCAAACCCCGTATGACCAAGTGTCAAATTAAAATTGATGAAATTTTCATGGGGGGAAATATATACAAAGTTGATTACAATAATTGACGAAATGAATTAACATATGATCCCCAAAGGTATTCTAGTATGAAAATAAAAATTATATAGTTATGAAAAAGTGAAATTGTATTGATATTAATTTATGAAATGTGAATAATCATAATCTGAACCATAATTAAAATGAGTAATATTTATTGTATGATATACACCTAATAGCCTGAGTGAAATTGATATCTCATTGGAAAATATAACAATTTTGTGTAGTTATAGATATCCATAATACTTTTTTAAAACTTCCAATTGGATATTTATCATTTGATATTATATATTTTAATAAAATTTAATCAAATACCATGAAATAAGATAAATTAACGATGACAAACATTATTAATTTACCATATATGATTACCTAACTAAAAACCATGTAAAATATTATAAGAGATAAAAATCATAAATTAATTAACGGGTATAACAATATCAATTTCTATATAGTGGCTCCTCAATAAAAAACTAATTTTGATTCTCAATATGAAAAAACATGACGATGGAAAAAAAGAGTATAATAATTTAAAATCCCTATAATGAATTTAATTCTAATATCATTTAACTCATTATGGTATATAATTTCCATGAGAAAATTTATCATATCATAGAAAAGTAATTTCATTTAAAATTTTGGAATAAAAAATCATTTATACCCTTTAAATATCAATTAGTAGAGAGAAAAATTACCTTGCATAATAGGTATTTCAATAACAACTCATATAATTTTAAATAGATATACAAACATTTTTACAGATATATTCTTGATAGATAAATAATATTTAAATGTATGTTAATTCATTCGTGGAATTTTTTTTAAAATCATCCTTTTTATGAAATATATTACTCTTATATGTAAGTTATTGAATCATACATCAAATATATTTTCTTGAATATTTAAATTATTTCTAAAATGCATGATCTCATATTTAATATAATTAATATAAAATTAAGTGAAATTCGATTTATTTTTTTAAAGAATAATTCTATTTATATTAAAATATATTTACGAGTTTAATAATATTCCAAATATATTGTCACATGTTATAATTAATGTTAATTTATTTATTTATATTATAAATGGATTAAGAAAATTAATTTTAAATACATTATTTAATAAATATCAATAAAAACTATTATATATTATTTAACTTTTTCAATTTAACTCATTATTAATTTGACTGATTGGGTGATACTTTCATAAAATTTAATATGTTTCAGTATTTTTAAACCATTTAGGAATTCACATATAGATGCAATAATAAATGATTCAATGTAAATAATCTCTTACATAATTAATTAAAAAAAATCCCAATCTATATAGATCTAAATTCCATTAATTTTTCACTTTCATAATAATATCAGTTTTTACAATAGTCTTAGTAGTTTGGAAAACCAATCCAAAAAATCATAAGTTAAATATGAAAAATATTACATAATTTTTTTTGATAAATTATTTTTAAATCCATATATCTAAAAATTCATTTCTATCAAAAAATTTATATAACACTTGAAAATTAAAATATATCATCAACAAAACTAAAACCAAATAATTTATTTGAAACCAATTTCACTTTTGGAATAATATTATAAAATTAATATTATTGTTTATTTTAATATATTTAGACCCATATTTAGAAGGATAATTTATTTTTTGATTTATAATCATAGTTAATTACTCTTTTATATAATCAGCTTAACCATAATTCATGTGCATTTAATAAAAATATTATACAATTTATTTTCCACACTTTATGGTGTAATAATTCATATAATTGTCGTGTGGTTCTTCCTAAAGACTCTTTTTGACCAACATATATTAGGTATTCCTTTCCAACTATTTATTTTAGCCAATATAAAAAACCTCTGATACATATTCTCAAAAGAAAAATATTGAATTTGATCATTTCATAGATAGATTTTCTATAAACAAATTACATCGTTCACCTGATTGTTTGGTGAACCCAAATGTATTAAATAATTTAAAATTCATATTAATATTTATAATTCACATCCAATATAGTTGGTGATAGTATACATATATTATTTTAATAGTATATAACCCATGAATAATAATTATATTTAATAATATGGGGATAAATCATCGTATCCTGAAGATAATGAAAAATTATTCCATTAATGACAATTGAATAGACATATAAAAATTAATTAAATATAGTATTATCCTTTGATAGATGTCTATATATTGATTCTAATGTTTACATTTCAAATATATTTTTCATAATTGATCTTAGAGGACTTAAATGATCATTTCAGTGATACCTTGAAAATCTAAAGTAAGAACCTTGTATTCGATAGTTTGTATGACATACGACACCAAACGCCTATGTTAATTTAATATTCATATAATTTATAATATATTTACTATTTAAAATTTATTCTAAATATTTCAATGCATGGAACATCGAGTTAGCATGAATTTCACGCAAGATCAAATTTATTTGATGGTTGCGTCACATGCAAGACCGAGTTTTATCGAACAACAATATTTTACTAAAATATTATTATTTAGTATAATATGTTAAAAACATTCTATTAAATTAATAATTATATATAGAAATAAATAACCTATGAATATAAATTTTTATACGAATATTGAATGAATTAATTATTTACAAATTAATTCTAAATGAATATAAGAAGTAATTGAATATAAATTGAATATTTTTATAGAAAAAACTTTTTATGGAAGAAAACTTGTGTTAGGATAATAGATTAAATTAATTACAATTATTGCATTATATTAATTTAATATATATATAATATATATATATTCAATGAAATATTTTTAGATTCAAAAACTGGGTTTGAAATCAATATTATAAGAAGAAACTCTATTTTACACATAAAAAACCTATATTTTTATAAAGGGCAATTTTACCACATTTTATTGGATAAACCATTTTAATTATGAATTTGTACACTTTAATTGATTTAATATTTCAAAATAAAATTTAAATTTTTTACAAAAACATAAGTCTTAGATTTAGTTTAATTTTTGAATTTTTTCTGGAACATTTCATTTTATAATGAATAAATTAAAATATTGAATTTTAGTTCAAAACATTTGATTCATATTTTTTATTTATATGGATAAATTATTTTTGAATTTGTTTAAAATTTTAATTAGATAATATTTTTATCAACTAATCCAATTTAGTTCATTGTAATCAATTTAACTTTTAAGTTGATTATAAAAACATTGCAAACTTTCAGATGTTTTTATTTCAAAAACCTACAATGTCGTTCGTCATAGAGGATGAATATTAAATTAATTTCTTCCACTAATATGATTGGAATTTGGAAAAATAGATTCCTGATTTGGAATAATCATAATTTAAAATTTCTAATAATACCAAATTTGTTTTTGACCAAAAATTTTGGTGAATGTAATTAAAATTAATTACATCGATTAAGGTAAAATTAAGCTCAGCGAAAGACTAATCCTAAACCCTATGGCCCAAAATGACCTAAAAAATTTTAAAATAGCTATTGTATGGCCATATATCTACCATATACTTTATTTTAAACAATTGGGTCTATTATGGGATTTACATTCTACATGTAAAATGTGCATGGAATTCCCTTGTCAAAATATTACATGAGTACCACTCCTCCTCCAATTTAAAAGGACCTCACATCCTCAAACTTCATCACAATTACTAAGAAAATTTGGATAGAAAATGATTTGAAAAATAGATCCTATGAATTCCTACCCTCATCCTAGAAGCCTCAAATTGGGATATAATAAATACATGGAGGATTTTGGAACAAACCTAAAGAAGTTACCTGATTAAGAGGTAACATCTTCTTATAAGCTCACCAGATTCATTCTTATTCTCCACCACTAAAATATATTTAATCAAATATTATATAACAAAAATAGTATAATAAATATACTTGGATTATGTAATGTAATTTTTTAGACCTGGACTTCCACACACCTCCATCTAATGGGCAACGAACATATTGTTTCCTTGTACGACGAACTACAACCTCACGAAACTATGATTGTTCATTTTTTAAATACCACCTCTCATGGTGTCCATTGTGATGGAAAATATGTTTATATGTTATAAATATGATATTTATTATTTAATTATACTTATGAAATCTTTTTATAACAAATACCGATAACACTTTTCATTTTACGTTAATATGATATCATTTTTTGAAGAAATGTGGACTACCACCCCCTCAAAGTGATGTGATTCATTCAAATGATCTGTGAAATTTATAAAAAATGATTATAAATAAAAATATTAAGAAAAAAAATAAAATCTAGAAGATATTAAAGAAATAATTAAATTTATGTAAATATGCAATATATATATAAATCATTTTATTTATTACACTTTTACATACAAAGTGATAACGTCAATCATATATGTGTGGATCATTGCCTCCTCGACATGATGTGATTCCTTTTACATTATAATAATTATATATATAATTATATATGGTTAGTTAATAATTTATTTATGATATAAATATCATTCTGGAAAGATATACTATTACTTAACTTCTACCAATAATGATCATAGAAAAAAGAGAACATTACTCATGCGTGCGTACGAATGACTGTCTCCATGATTGTAACATTGATTAATTTTTCATAACCATATTAAATTATTGTTTTTAAAATTATAATTGTTGTATAATTATGATAATTACGTTATGATTATTATTTATGAGATGTAATATAATGACCCATTTGACAATAGTTTACCTACCCAAGTTTTTTTGACGCATAAACCAAATTTGGTAAAAACACCAAACGTAAACACAATAGATTAATTAGTGGTGTATAACATGGTAATAAATGAAATAAAATAAATTATAAACATAAAAAAGGTTATTAAAAAATTATAAAATTAATATAAGTTTATTATAGATGAATTTAGAGGATGTTCACCCGAAAGGAAACTCAAGGTACAAGATTCTTATCTCACTTTTCTTTCTGTGAGGAATAATTTATTATTGTGAACCTAATTATATATATATATATATATATATGGTGTACACAATTCCAAATTGAAATTTAATATAATTAATAATAATATATTAATGGTATTTAAAATTTTCATTTTATGATTAAAACTTTCAGTTTTTCCAATTCATATGTTACCACTTTTGTAGGGGATTTCAATTCAATTTTCATTTTATTGAGACTTATTTGTATTTATGCACCTAGTTTATTGTATATGGTGTATGTAATAAACCTTGAAACATAATATCATTAATATCATTATTCAAATAATATTATTTGTTTCATTTAATGTCATATCTTCATGGGGATTAAGATTTAAATGTTTTAAAGTGGTATGTGACACTTTTTAATGTTTTAAGATTATTCACCAAATGAATCTTCTTACCAATGATATTTTCAATCTCAATTACCTTTGATATTGTTAACATTATCTTAGAAACAATCAATTTATTAAAATCATTTATCATTTCAAATTACCTTAAATATCCATATTCTCACATAATGGATATTTTTATTTCCTAAACCATATATCATTTTACATAAAATGTCCACTTTGACAGTTATTCGATTAAATGGGGAATTATTGAAAAATCTATATATTCTCTTCAATATGGATACATTTTGATATAGAAATTTTTTCAGTAATATGAGGATTGATTTGTATTGTTATGACATGGGTGGGTCCTAGTTATATATAGCCTCACAATCCATCAGTAGTCTCATGTGACGACTCATTAGGCTTGCCGAATTATATGGGTTCATACCCAATATTTTATAAACCGTCTTGTGAAAGGTCATGATGATAAATGTGCCATGTACCTAGGTAAAATTACATACAATAATCAATAATTTACATTATATTATATTTAGTTGTTTTTCATTCAATAGATTTTGTGTTGACATATCTATTACTTCAGTTCATTTTCAGTTCATCAATTAAATGATTTGTGATTTAGTTTATTACCTTTCCATATTTATTTTTTAGTTATACAATTATTTAAAGGGAATGTGTTTCTAGTTATTAATATTTAGTATTTTAATGCACTTCAATTTACTTTATTGATTATATAGAATGTGTTTTTAGTTATTTACCTTTCCATATTGACTATTCTAATTGATTCATTACCTCTTACACTATATTTTTTTTCTAATAATTTTCTCTCAAAATTATTATGTTTCTTTGCATAGGAATCCATGAAGCGTACTATGAATGATATGAAAATATTTACTATATTTAGTATAGTTATCTTTTATTTTATTTATCTAGAATGGAGAAAAAAATATGTTGTAATTAGTGCATTAATTTGTAATACAATTCCTATTTATATATATGGTTTAACAAGACTAGTAAAATCGTATTCCTTTGAGATTTGATTACCATAAATCATGCCAATGTCATTTGTAGCAGTCACAAGATCCCTGTTATCAGGGTTTGAGTCGCTATAGTTGGTATCAAAGAATGATTAGTAGAAACCTTCAAAAATAGATTTTGGAAATTATCGATTAGAGAAAATAGACCTAAGTTAGAAATTGAGGATAAATATACCAGAAGATAATATAATTTTTTAAGGTAGAGATTATGTGGTTATTCCTAGAAATACATTCTTGTATGGATACTACAAGTGGATGGAATTAATGTACCGAGGAGTAATAACTCTGAAAAGGTGTTCTGAGCCTAACTTGGGGTTACCTGGTATATGAAAATTTGCCTTACTGCACACCTAATTTGACACTCATGGGGGATATGCTTAGGATAATTCATAATTTATTTAAAAAATATTATCAATGATTTGAATATATAATGAAATTTAATGACCTAGGATAAACCCAAGGTGTTTTATATTTATGGTAATGTATCTAACTTAAGAAATCCTACCAATGATATTATGAATAATCCATAGAATAAGTGAGGACCTATGTGGAGATAAAATGGATGAAGTTTTAATGTACTGAGGTGTTATTGAAAACCGTAGTGAAAAGACTATTTAGTGATGAAACTAATTTTAGGTATGCCCATCATATTTATTTTTGAAATTATATTAATGTGGTTTTAGGAAAGGAAAAACTGAATGTTGGGTGACAACCAACCAAATCTAGTAAGGCCCTAGGAATTGAAAATCATTACCGAATGATGATAAGGTTTTCCTACCAACCAATGACCTACAATATGTACTAGTTAATTTTGCATTATTTTTAGTTAAATAATTTGACAAATAAATTTTAATAATTAAATAATAATATCACTTTTGAGGATTGGAGACTAATCTATTAAGAATGTTGTTTTTGGACAATATTTATAAGAAAATAGTTATACTTGTCACTCTTTTAAAGGCCTTATGATCCTTTAAAACGTTTTAGTGCTTCACGAATAAAAAAATTCATTATTGGTAACTTATTTATTAAAGTGAATAATTAGAATTTGGTCAAAGTACAAACAAATATTAGGATTATTCATACGAAATTGAAACATATCAAGTAAAAATATTTCCTTATATTATTGGTTAGTAGAAGGGTTACCAAAAAATAGGGAAAATGAAAAAATAATTTTTGTCTAAATCCTAAATTTTTGATGAACAGGTGGTTTTTTAAATCATCACAGATTTGTGGATTTGAGACCCTTTACATTCTATTGATCTTTAACTTGTTTATGATTGATGACCTAATTCAGCCCTACAAATATTTATGCCTTTTTTCAAGGTATGTATCTCTAATTTCCACTGATGTTTTTCTACTTAGAGACACAGTTAAATGGTAGTCCATGTGAACTTTGTACTTTCCATTATGTCTTTTATATAAGAAGAATTATAGACCTTTATAACGATGTGGAATTTGAAACATAATAAGTATCTAAAAAATATATCTCTATGATCGAGTTTAATTATGAGTATTAATTTTAAATAAGGTGTGGAGAATGTGACACCCTGAAAATCTAATGCGATAACCTTTTATTAGATAACATGTATGACACGTGACACCAAGCGCGTGAGGTAATACAACATTCGAATACTTTATAATATATTTACTATCTAAATAATATTCTACATATTTCAATTAAATAAAAACCAATATACCTTGCATTACACATCATAGATACCTTTTTCAATGGTTGTTTCACAGGTAAGACCGAGTTTTATCGAAAAATAATATATTATTAAAATATTATTATTTTAAAAAATAAGATATAAAATTTCCATTAAATTATACATTATGAATATTAATAACTAAATTATTAAAATTATGACTTATTAAAATATTGAATGAATTAATTTGTTACAAATTAATTAGAAATTAATATATGAAGTAGTTGAATATAAAGTGAATATTTTTATAGAAATAATTTTTTAGGCTAAAAACATGATATATGATAACTAATTAAAATATTTATATATAATATATATATATATATATTATATTCCATCAAATATTTTTTATATTTACCCATTAGTTTTGATAGACATAAGATAAAAACAGACTCTATTTAACACATAAAAACTAAATTTTTATAAAGGAAATTTTACTACCTTTTAAAAGAGAACCCATTTGGAACTTGAGTTTTGACATTTTAATTGATATAATAAGTAAAAATAAACTTAATATTTAAAATAAAAACCAAAAAAATTAGTTTAGGGTGAGTTTTTGTTATTTTTCTGAAACATTTCATTTTTTAATGAATAATTAAAAGTACCGAATTTTAGTTCAAAAAATATTTTTCATACAATTTATATGTAATGTAAAATTATATTTTTTATTGGTTTTAATTTTTTATTAGATAAATTTTTTATCAATTAATCCATTGTATGTCATTGGAATCAATTTAAATTTCAAATTGATTATAAAAGAACAGTAAACTTTCAGATGTTTTGTCTTCAAAAACATGCATTAGTGTCCCCCCTACGGGATGAATTTTAAATTAATTTCTCCCACTTTTTTGATTGGAAATGGGAAAAATGTATATTATAGTTTTAATTAAATTAATTTTTAATTTATAATAAGTCCTATTTTTTTACCAAAAATGTTAGTGAAATTGATTAAAACTAATTACATTGATTAAGGTAAACATTAGCATAACAATAGAATAAACCCAAACATTGAGGCCCAAAACAACCTATAAACATGGACAAGTTCTATTTTTTATAAATTTTTAGATCCTATAATAAGTTTTAAATAATTTATTAAATTATTGGGGACAATTTAGTTAGTAAAAATGTGCATGGAATTCCCTTGTCAAAATATTACAAGAGTGCTACTCCTCCTCCAGTATAAAAGGACTTCACCTCATCCCACTTCCTCACACCTCTCAAGCCACTATGGCTTGTCCAAAATATTTATAAATAGATCTAAAACATACATACCATAATCCTAGATACCTATCCTTGGTAAGGACACAATCCAAGTATGCTTTTGGTACAAACCAAAAGAATTTATTCGATTAAGAGATAATGTCTTCTCTCACGCTATGAAGTTTCACTTCCCTCATACACCCCGTTATATGTCTTTATTTCATTATTATAATAATCAAATTATCCAAAATATATTATAATGTTTTTATGCAAATTTTTAGACCTAAAATACACACACAACCATCCAATGGGTAACAAAAAAACTGCTTCTATGTAGGGAGAACTACTGCCTCGTGAAATAATGATTGTTCATTTTTCCCTTACCTTCTTTTGTGGTGAAAATTATGATGGGAAATATGTTTATATGTTATATTTATGATATTTATTATTTAATTATTCTTATTTAATCCTTTTTATAACACATACCTTTAATAATTTCTTTTTTTGTTAATACGATAACATCATTTGAGGAAGTGTGGACTACCGCCAACTCAAAACGATGCGATTCATTCACACGATACATGGAATGTATAATGGATTATTATTATTAAATATATGAGATATAAAAATTATTATTCAATATTAATTACATAATTTAATTTATGTAAATATATTATATATATATATATATATCAATTTCCTTATTACCCTTTCACACAAAATTTGATAACGTCATTCGTGGATGTGTGGATTACCACATCTTCTATGGGATGTGACTTTTTTTTACAACACATGAATTATATATATAATTATATTTTTTTAAATAATATTTTATTTATGATATAATGATAATTATGGAATCATATATTAGTACTTAGCTACCTTCCATTATTATCTTAGGAAAATGAGAACATTACTAATGCGTACGTACGACCTACCATCTCCCTAACTGTAACATAGATTCATTTTTAATAATCATATTTAATGATTGTTTGTAAAAGTATAATTGAGATATAAATATGATAAGTATTTAATTATTATTATTCTATAGGTTTTATATAATTACCCCCTTTGACCATACTAGACCTACCCAAGGTGTTTTTGTCACAAAAACTTAATTTTATCAAAACGCCAAATGTAAACATAATTGATTAAGTAGTGGTATATAACATGTTAATAAGTGAAATAAAAATATTATTAAACATTAAAATGTTATAAATAAATTATAAAATTAACATAAGTTTATTATACATGAAGTTAAAGTATGTTCACCTGAAAGGAAACTCAAGGTAAGGGATTTTTCTCTCACATTTCGTTCCGTGGGGCATACATTATTATTGTGCACCTAATTTAATATATATTGTGCACATACTTCCCTATTAACATGTTATATCATCATTAATATTATTTTAATTGTATTTAAAAGTTTCATTTTATGATTACCACATTTAGGTTTTCCAATTCCTATGATACCAATGTGGTAAGGGATTTTCTCTAAATTTACATTTAATTAAGACCTATTTGTAGATATGTACATAATCTATTTTATTTGGTGTATTTAATTACCTTTGACACATAATATAATGAATATACATATTCAAATTATATTATAAGGTTCATATAATATCCTAACTTCAAAATTATTATGATTTAATAGTTTCAATGTGGTATAAGGCACTTTGGAATGTTTAGAAACATGAAACAAAAAAAAAGAATAATTTCTCTCATATTAGTTTCAGTTATTATTCTATGATGATATTTTGCCTCTACATATCTCTGAATACATTTCATTTTGAGTTTATTAACTAAATTAAATGTGTTTTAGTTTCTTAAATTGACATATTTATTGTTCCTTATCTTGTTATTTAACTGGAACGTGTTTAAATTTATTACCTTCCCAAATTGTTTTTTCACATACATTAATTTTATTGATTATATTTCATGTGATTTCAGTAATTTACCTTTCCATATTGTTTATTCTCATTGATTCATTATTGCTTCGACAATATTTTGACCTTTCTGAGCATTTCATCTCACCCATATAATTTTTCTTTCACTTGTAATCCATGAATAATATTAAGAAAGATATGAAATGATTTAATAGATGGATTAGAGTTATACTTGAAGTAATTTGTTTAGAAATAAGAAAACAATTATGTTGTAATTAGTGCATTCATTTATAATACAGTACTCATTTATGTATCTTGTTTACCAAGGCTACTAAACTCTCATTACTTTGAAATTTCATTCCTTGTAATCATGTTTATTTAATTAGTAATAGACACCAAATCCAGGTTATATGGGTTCGGCTTGCTACAATTTCACTTATTGAATGTGTTAGGATTAGTAATATTATTATATACCATATTTCATTAAAATTTACAATGAATATATAAAAATTAATCATTGAAAAAATATCTTAATTAAGTATTTGTATCATATTAATTATTATTATTAAAATAGAAAATCAATATAGCCCTCATCCTGAGTCTCAATAAGACATTCATTTCTATGAACATCATTAATGAACAATATATTTAATTGAATATTTGGATAAAAATGGGTAATTAATATTAAAAATTTCATTACATAATATTGATATATAATTTATATTTTAGATCATTTGATTATTATTGTACAATGAGTTATGAAAATTAAATGATAAAATATCTTATTTTCAAGACATTAAATTAATAACTAACATGTTTATTTTACCTAGGATAATTTGACTATAATAATAAAAAAATATTACGAAGTTTAAAATATTACATTGGTTATATATAACACATTATTGATATATAATGAGAAACCATAAAATTATAATTTATTATAATAATTGTTATCATATTCAATTTTGGTGGTTATTAATCCATTAATGAATGAATTCAAAATATACTCACAATTTATTTGATAAATCAACTTGTATATATTGATTAATTTTGGAATTTGGTGGGATTTTTTTTAAATATATCTAATAGGGATATGTAACCCCATATATTTTAAATTAGGTATATATCGCAATGTGAATCAATAAAGATGAATATGTAAGATTCATAACACATCCCCTATCACGAGTATAATTATATTTCATAGAATAATTTCTATAATTAGATCCATTATAGGGAAAAATTTTCATGTAAGGGATGTCCTTTATTGTTATAAATTTTAGTGTCAAAAAAATAATTTTTTTTATTGAATCTAACTAAATAAAACCTAATATATTTCCTAGATAATTGAAAATAGTTATTTTTAGTTTATAATAAATATATTTTGAAATGATAAATATATTTCATCATATTGAATGAATTTTTACATTTAAAACTATAAATTATATTTTTAATAATTATAGTAAACACAGAAATTAATTCTTGGGAATTGTAAACCCAAATAGATGTTAACATATGAAAATTAGGTAGCTTAGAGAAAAAATAAAACCAAAAATTTAAGACAACATGTTGTTGAATGATGAATCATTCGTTTAATTTATTTATACCAAATCAAAATGTTTATAATATATATATATATATATTTAATGAATAAGAAACAATGTACATTTTATTATTTATAGTTGAAAAAAATTAAGAATAGGTATAAATAAATTAGTATATAATAACATGATGAGATTTAATTGACTCATGTTTTTATCTTTGTGGGACATTATATGAAGAATTGATAAAATAATAATCACAACTAAACTAAATAATTTTATAATTACATTCTTTAAAATAATACATAAATCCTCGTATTAAATTTCTTATTTCTTATATAAAGATATCTTTAAAGTTTACTTGGTAAAACACTATAAAAATAAAGAAATAAAGGTAATGTGTAATAACTGTACCATGATATATACTCAATTGTTTCCTTCAATATCAATGATATTCAATCATTTAGAAATAACATTTCCAATATATATGAGTTAAATAACTTTTGGAGAGTGCAAATTCAAATATTTCTATATCATGGGAAGTTAAAATTCCCATATTTACCCCATAATTTTATGTTTTACTGAATTAAAACTTAAAATCAAAGGATTAAAATAGAACAAAAATCTCTTCCACATCATTTTAAAAAGGGAATTTTCTTATTTGAATGGAAATTTATTTTGAAATTATATAGTATCATGGATATTCATGTAAATAATTGAATTGAATGGTATGACCTAACCCTATCAGGACCCTGAATAACCCTAACATTCAAGCCCATGACAATGATTTTTCACAAGATCATACACCAAAAATATCATAAGATACCTAATTAATTCCTTTAACAAAAAGTATGACATTATAACAGTTATCCAATTGTGAATATTTTATCAAAACCCTGAAAATATACTCACTATTAAGGACAAATATATTGATATTATTGAATTATATTGAACTCTCTATCCATATTTTTGTTTCCTTAATTATGATCCTAAAAGTATACATCTAACACATAACTAATAACCATGAAATATCCTATTATTGGGAAGTAAAATCAAAGATACATTTATCATCAATATATATTCCATCATATCAATACCATTTTTCCAAGTATATATTGGATGATATCAGTCTCACCCCAGATCATGGGTAGACTTAAATAGTGAAACAATTATGAATATTCATTTCATGAACTGTCTCGACCTCCATAGTGTGTCTATTCTAAACATGAAAATAGGTGCTGTGAAATTCCACAAAACTCATACATATTTATCTAGTATAATAATTGAATACTATTAATATAAAACAAAGGAATTATTTATTACATCAAATATCCCTAGAATCCCATGACTGGAATCCATGGAAACTACCTACATATTACTACATCTACCTAAATAATATCATAAAATATTAATTAATTCCTTCACATGTGACATATTATATGTTTATTTAACACCTATTAATACATATGATAACTTAATTACATACATCAATGAAATCTTGATCTAAAATCCTAGTATTCGGAAGGATACTAGGTAAGAAAATTTGAAAAGGATGAACAATAGTACATGACTAATCAGTATGGTCATTACCAAAAAATTAGTATAATATCATAATCATAATTATAAGTGTATTATATGAGGCTGATAAGAATCAAGGTATACAATTATAATTATGAATTATCATATAAATATGTAAAGGCTTATTATCAATACAACAAAATGTTTTGAAAAAATATAATAACATCATGTCCACGCATAATATTTGAATAAAACTAACTATATCACATCCATGCATAGTGGTATCTAGAGATAAATATTTACCTAATGAAATGGAAGTATTTATAATTCTATTTATATCCTTGATATCCTAAATTTTTTACAATTTTACATTCCACATATATAAAACCCTATCGTAGGAAGATGATCTTCAATCCAAGTTATGGGTTACACATAACCTCAAACACATCCCACCATACACTAAAGGATACAAACTAGTTGTGTGAGTATATAATAAGTGCGGGGAAACTATAAACTCAATATTATCACATATAGTAATAGGTAAATAATATGAGAACATATAAATTTAGCGCAAGTTAAAATGTTTACAGAGAATAACCAACCATAAATATTGCATAAATATCAAAATGATATTAATAAATAAAAATAGATCTAGATGTACATGCATAAAATATATGGATCGACCATCAGCCTGAATGACTAAAAAATAAATAAATAAAGGTAAAAAACCTAGATAAAGACATCGTTACACAATTTGAATCCCTCTATTTCCATATCTTACAATATCTAACCCTCTAATCTAGTTCAAATACCAATAAAACCTATCATATGAAATCTAAATATGTTGTCTAAATGAACAGAAATGTTCTTGTGATGGGTTTTGAGTGTATAATTCCATTAGGAGACACTAATGCATCCCATTTATAGGAAATCATTTTTTAAGACTATATAGAAAAATAAATCATGAAATAACACACATGATTTAAGAAATAATGTCTGTTCTTCATGTGCTAACAATACCATAATGAAACATAACCACAAATACTTTTTCCAATGAAAATATTATTTCATTTATATCACATCACATATTATATTAAGACCTAGTGAATATAGGTGATTGTATTCCATAATTGTATTTTATTTTCCACGATGTTTTAGAAGAAAAGGAAGTTTAAGAAGAAAGGAAAATGACTTCAGTTTGAATTTGGTGGAAATAAAACTAACCATCATATTCACATAATTAGGCTGACAATTCTTTAAAAAGATGATCATAGCGGGATGTAAATATTCATCAGACTCACTCTAAGTTCGGTATGGAAGGAGTGATTATAATGGCAGGGAATCAAAGTCTGCATGACTTCGAATTTAATGTGATGATGTTTTGCTGATATTGTATTTCTAAAAAAAAGTATTTTTAAGAAATGTGATTAAAGATTGATGAAGGAATCGTGGAGTGATATAGATTCCTCCAATCATATTCATTCTGATTGTAATCATTAAAAATATATTGAGGAAAATCATATTCAAGATGGTTAAGGTAGAAATATTTTGATGGAGGAATGGGAAGTTACAGTAATTTTAATTATAAGATATATGATGCTAAAGATGATATGAAACATATTAATATTTATTTAATAAATCATGAAAACAATGAATTTTATGAAAGAAGAAAGTTGGTGAAGTTGATGTTTTTTTGTCTGATGAGAACCATATTGAGTTTTTAGGATGCATATTTTTTTAATGGCTGAGATGGATGGTCATAATGAAGAAATAAAGGAGGTTTATAAAATCAATTTTACTGAATACTGCCCCATCATATTGGGAATACCATCATATTTATTAGAGGAAGAATTGTTTACCACAAGAACAACGATATAAAAATTATAATTGTTGATGTTGATTCAAAATGTAATGAAAGAGAACAATCAATTAATGTAGTCATCCATTTATCAGGCATGTAATAAATTTTACTGAGATATCGTGTATGATAAAGGAGAAATTTTATTTTTTTTAAAATGATTTTACCATGTGGGTCAAGAGCCGTCGTATCAGAGTTGATACTTATTAATATTTTTGACCATAATGACTATACCAGAATGGGAGGATAGCAACATACTCATTTCAACAATAGGTATAGAGAATCAGGGTTAGACTAGTGCTTGGGAAGAAAAACTAAAGAATAAATGATGTTTTTAGAAGTTTCGATAAGGATCAATAAAAAAGAAGAAAATTTGGGAAGCATGGGTGATGTCAAGATGCATCTTAAATTCAAGAAATCATGCAAATTATGGGAATTTAGTTGAGCAAGAAACAATTTCAGATTCACTTCCAAACCACTTTTGGTTCACCTGTAAAAGGAGAAATGTAAATTATATCTTTTAAGAGAGATTTACTACTCACGTTCAAGAAGAGAGAAGGAAGAGTGTTGAAGAATTTTTGAGAGAGAGGAAGAAGTTTTAGTATTTAGCTGTGTTGAAGAGGTTTCATCGGACATGAGTGATAGGAGTAGATAAATGATTTCCATAAATTTAGTTGATATTCATTTTCATTAGATCATCATATTCATATTTCTATAATATTCTATTTGTCATTGAATTTTGATGGTCATCGTATCCTTCTTGATAATCGGATCAGGACTATCATATTTCAGTTTTCTATGCTATTGAAGAAGGTGTTCAGAATTTCCTCAAACATATTCTGATAGAGATATATTTTTCTGTATTGAGTAATCAGACTGGGAAGATCAGATTGGGAGAATTATATTGGGAAATCAGACTGAGTTTTATATCAAAGTCTTTGAAGTTATTACAAGATTTAGGGTATAAAAGTGATTTTTTCTCATAGAATAATATTTTTGAAGTTGATAATGAATCATATATAATATGTGTTGTTACAAAAACAATGTATTTCAACATTTTTGGTTGATGTAGCACATTAAATTTTGGATTTTCTTCATAGTTATACATGAGTTAAAGTGAATATCTTACTCATTGTATTGCAAAAAAAGACTGTTTTCTAGAGGATAGTTTGGTATTGGATTTTTTCAAAACTATATCAAGGACGTAGTTATTCTTTTTAAATAATAAATCATGTAAATACATGTGTTTTAATGGATGTGTGTTGGATTTTTTTTTTCAGTAGGGAAATAAATATTTAATTTGAGGATATTGTATTTCAAAATAAAAGAAACATAAAAGAGAAATATACCACTAAATTATCCCTTCCCCCTATCAGCGATACAACTATACTTTTGGGGAACTTTCAAGTGGAATCAGAGCATAGGTCCCCTTTACATATTCATTGATGATGTTTTAAAGGACATTTATTGGGAATTTTAATTATTTGAACACTAAAGGAATTCTATTTTTTTGGAAATAATTATAATATCTGAAAAATGGAATGTTTCCTTATCTCATTTCTATTGGATATGATATTGTTGAAGCTAAAACAGATGGGTTTCATCCTATTGATGAAAAATTTCCCCTTACATCTATTGATAAAATAAAACTTTAGAATGATAGAAGGGACAAGAGTTCTTTGTTATCATCACTCTATGTATGTGAATTTTTAATAGTGAATATAGTTTCTAAAGACAATGGTATAGGGGATAAATTGGTAAAAAAATAGAAAGTAAATTCAAAATTAAAGAAGGAAAAATTATAATCTACATATTTAGGTATGAGGATTTAAAAATTGGTGAGTATGAATCTGTTGGGGACTTATTTACTAGGGTGAATGTTTTTCTCCACACTATTAGATGTCTCGATGAAAAGTTATAATATTATACATTTATGTAAAATATCTTATGAATCCTTATAGAATATTTTGATGAAAGTTTTTCTTGATTATAAGAATGAGATCCTAAAACATTTTCTATGGATGGTTTTCATAGCACTCTCATTACATATGAAATGATAAATGAGACTGATATGAAACAAAAAAAAGTTGATAGATAAATGTTCTTCAAGGATTATTAATAAGAGAAGTAAAATAATATTCTTATTGACGATAAAGAAGATTAATCTAATTTTAAAAATGAGGTATCAAACAACCTTGATTATATTTTATCCTTATTTTCAAAAATTATGAAAAGGTGTATAAGTATATACAAAGGGAAAATTCCCTTGAAATTTTTTGAAGGTGAATTCTTTGGTCACATTGTGGGGAATTTTCCTCAAATAATGAAACTAGACGGTATTGATGAGTAAGGAAGGAGACCAAGAAGGTCATAGATGAAAGAGTGAGATAAACTAAAATCAAATACCCTAGGGAATGATATAAAATTCATCAAATACAAAAGAAGAATTTTCTTATCTAAAGATGAATAATAAGAAGTTAGAGATCATGATTCAGAAAAATATGTTGCATATGGTGTTGGAAATAATTTTATTTCTAGAGTGAATGATGAAGAGTTTGGAAGAAGTATTTGTGAAGAAAAAGAAACTCATCTTGAATTTCATCAGAGAGAATAGTTGAAAGAATGTATCAGAAATATTATAAGGCTTGAAAATGAAAATAAAAAGTTGAAAGATGATATTTCCTAAACATGTAATCCTGAATATTTATATGATAATATGGTTATGCTAGTAAAAGAAATTTATGATTTGATAAATGATCTTGAGGTTGAAACAAATCGAACATCCAGATGTGGAGATTAATGAAAAAGAATAAGAGTTTGAACTTTTTCAATAAAAATATTTTAATGTTGAAAAGAGAAATAAATGTTTCAAAAACTATATATTTGAAATTGGTAAAAGTTATCATAATAAAATACTTGAGAAGGTTCAATAAAATTTAACATTGAATGATGAAAAGAATGACAGAATTATTTCTAAAAATAAGAAAGCTCGGAATGTTATGTATGTTGCGTTGAAAAAAAAAGCTAGGAATTCAAAAGTATCAAAATACCGTGAGTTTGAAAATTCATCTAAACATTCTGAATCCAAAAATATTTCTAATACTTCTAATTCCAATAAGGCTAAAAAGGGATAAAAGTTTCTGATTGATAACAGAAAGGTTTGTGGCTCAGATAAAGAAGACAAGGTAATTTCTAGGAAACAAATTGACAATTTTGATCAACATGGATGTTTTAGAGGAAAATACTCTTTATATGTACATTACTAGTATTGTGGTGGATACATACACATGGAAAATATGTGTTCTTCAAAAAACAACATTACTATAATTTCAAAGTTTATGGAAGGAAAAGTTTGAGGGGGTTTCAATCCACTCAATTAAAGTAGTTAGAGAATGTTGTTTTCATGAAATAAAAAATGATGGAGTAAATATTGAAAATAATTTCAAACTCCTAGAAATTATTTGTGAAATATGTGAACAGTATGGACACCTTAAAAGGGATTCCGGTATTTTTTTACACAACATAAGTTTATTAATAATTCTCAGAATCTAGAAGTTAATAAAGAAATGTAATAAGAAAAATCTCTTGTTCTCAAAACTTATTTGAAATATTTAAAAGGATAATGAACTTAGATTCTTTCTTGGGGGTGTACTTGTCATATGACATGATATTTTATATTTTTCAAGTGTGTAAAATATTTAAAAGAAGTAATTGTGAAATTCTTTAATGATTAATCATTAATAATAAAAGGTTTTAGATCAACTATCCTTAGAAAAGAAAAATTGAATTCAATTAAATATTTATATGTTGATGGAATAAAACATAACCAGCTGAGTGTTTGAAAATTGAGTGATAAAGGTTGAAAAGATACATTCTGGAAATATTGTAAATTTGGTGCATAAAAAAATTGATAGTTGATCAAAATATCCCCCAGAACTTACCTATTTTGATATCTGTTGGCCGATGAGAAAACTATCAATGAATGGAGATAAGTATTTCATTACTTTTATTTATGATTTTACTTAAATTACTTATCTTATGTATATGAAACATACGAAAAATGGTCTGAAAATGATTAAAATATTAAGGATAAATGTTGATAAAGAGTATGAGTGTTCAATAAAGAATATGAGAATTGAAATTGGCGGTGAATACAGAAATGAAGACTATTAAAGATGTCATGAAAAGTGTGTAATTAATCATGAGTGTAGTTCTACATACACTCCTCAATAAAATGTGGTTGATGTAAGAAAGAATAGAAGTTTTGTGGAAGTGGGAAGAACTATGTTACTTGAACATGGTCATTCTCAATACTATTAGAGGCAATCCACGTGTAATGTTTTATACATTCAAAACTAATGCCTTTATTGTCCATTAATGGATATGGATTCCTGTGAATTGTTTTATGAAAAATCACTATGTTTAAAAAATTTACGATTTTTGGGGAGTCCATGAATTATAAATATGAAATTTGAAAACTTTGGAAAGTTTTAACAAAAAGGTGAAGATGAAATTTTTCTTAACTATGAATTGGAAGGAAGAGGTTATAGATGTTTAAAAAATGAAACGATAATATTTATTAATTCTTGTGATTTGAATTTATTAAAAGGACAAAGGAATACAAATAATCTCATGTTGATAAAGAAGTTGAGATTATAAGGAAAACATTTCTCATAAGAATAAAAACAATTTTAATCCTAATCATGAAGAATCCGATTCAGATATTTCTAGTAATTAGGAAGATACATGATAATCTCATCCTAGGATGAGGCAAGAACTGAAATCATAGAATCTTATTTGTGATCAAAATCCAAAGGTTTGAAAAAGATAAAAAATAAATCCTCTTACACATACTTTTATGTAATCAAAAGTCAAACAAAATTTTTTGAATGAATCTTTTGAGTATTTGGATTGGTTTTAGGCCATTATTGGAGATCTTGAATAAATTAAAATTAGTTATACCAGGGAACATGTTCCGAAACAAGAAAACAAAAATGGAATTGGTACATAGTGGTTTTTCTAGAACAATTTGAATGAAAATGGTGAATAGATAAGAAACTAATCAATATTAGTGTGCAAAGGTAACTCATAAATTGAAGTTTTTTATTTTAATGAATCATTTTCTCAGATGTTAAGGTTAGAAACAATTCAATTTTTATGCTATTACTACACATATATGTTACAAAATCATTTAAATGGCTATTAAATTATCATTATTGAATGGTGGTCCTGATGAGGAAGTTTACATTGAACACCCTTATAGATTTTTTGATGGGAAAGATGAATGTTATGTATACTGATAAAAGAAGGCCTTGTATGAGATAAAACAAAATCTAATGGAATGGTACTCCAAATTATATACTTGCTTATGAAATATGAGTTTCATGAAAGGGGGATTTTCCAATAATCATTATCTCAAATAAAGTTAGGAGTATTCCCTCATCATAATTATTTTTTTGTTGAAATTATATATTCTTGGAATGACGAATTATCGTGTGAAATATTTGATGATGAAATGGAATTTTTTTTGGGATGTCCATTCTGGGGGAAATGAAATTCTTTCTTGGGTTAAAAATTTTACAAAATAGAAAACACATCTTTCTTTCTCAATAAATGTTTTCTATGTAACTTCTTAGGTTGTTCGGAATTGTAAACTAAAAACCTATTACCACACTGATATCAATGGGAATTTTTTTTCCAAATATAGAGAAGGAAAATTGGTTGAAGAGAAATAATTTCGGATAATGATTGAACATTTTTTATTATTTTACTACCTCAAGAACCGATATCGTATATGTTGTTACCTTACGTGTAGGATTTTATAATGTTACAAAATAATCACATTTACATTCTATAAACATAATTCTTAGATATATCTAAGGCATAAAAATTCCAATATCTAGTATGATATCTTAGAATGTGTTGATGTTTTTGGGAATTCAGATGATTATTGGGCATGAAATGTAGATGATAGAATATCCAAGTCTAATGGATTATTTTTTTGAAAAATAGTTGTGTGAGTTGAAATATAATGAAATGGAATTCTATAAATCTTGTTTCCATAGAAGATGGGTATGTTTCTGGTAATCAAGTTTATACCCAACACATGTGAATTAAAAGTCAATTAGAATAATTAATGGTTTAAGTGATTTTACCATTCATCTTGGGGTGTGTCAATAAAAGTGAAATCAATCTCACCAAGAATTCAGTTCAACATTATAATTTAAAACATGTTGACATAAAATATTATTTCATCCAATAACATGTATAGAATAATTAATTGAATTTTGAGTATGTTCCTACATCAAAAGAAGTTTCTGAAAATTTCACAAAAACATTATCAAAGGAATATTTTTCAAAATTGGGGATGAACAATGGTGGCCAACCTCCTTGTCATCAAGTTTGATTTATGTGTTTTCCCCTCCCTCATCTTATCTCTTGATGGTGCTGTTAAGGGGGATAATTTTTTCATAAATAAATATTTATTAATTATGTAAAAATGGGGGCATGTGGGTATACTTGGAGTCTAACATAGTATGTGTGTGTGTGAACTATTCTAATGGTTATTTAGAGTTTCTATAAGAACAAATAATTTTAATCTACAAAATAAGTGAACTGAGGAAGAAAAGATGAATATGGAAACTGAGGAAGAGGAAGAAAGATGAATAGGTTTCATGATCACTAGTTTTGGATGACATGTTTTTTCTATCAATGATTCTTGTTTCCATCAATGAGTTAGATCACATATGCATAGAAGTTTTGATCATTAATCCATTTATTTAGGATACAATGTTCAATTATTTATGAATCTTGGTTGGAAACAAAATCCAAAGGGGGAGACAGTTGGGACCAAGATTCCAAGGCTGATAAAATTAAAGTATTGTCTTTTGTTTTCAATGATATTTTAGAATAAAACAAAGTGTAAGAAGATAGTAAATTCAATAATTTTTTTTTTCGTGGAAATTGGACTGACCATCGTATTCAAGGGATCATAATTACAATGATTGAATGAGTCAATCATATTGAAAAATAATCTTACAAGATGTAAATGTTTATCCGACACACTCTATGTTCAATATGGAAGGAGTGATCATAATGGTAGAGAATCAGAGTCTACATAACAAAAATTTAAATTTGATGATGCTATTCTAACATTAGAGATCTCATAAATTCAAAGTGTTTAGAATACTTTCGATGTGGACTTAATGAATGGAAGGGGGGTTAAAGAGATGATTCCAATCATATTTAGTCTTATCATAATCAGGCCAAATAGATTAAGGAAAATCATGATTAGGATGGGCATGAAAGAACGATTTTGATGGAGGAATGGGAAATTACAATACATTTCATTATAAGATAGATGATTCTAAATATAATATTATATGTATTCAAAGTCTAAAATGATGTCATGATAGTATATGAAGTTTATGGAAGAAGAATGTTATTGATTCTAATGTTTTCCAGTCTCAAGTTCATCATAATGAGTTTGCCAGAGGGAGATTTAATTAAAGGCTGAGAAGAGTGATCACCATAAAGAAATAAAGTAAGTTTTCCAAGTAAATGTTTTTGAATATAAATCCATCATATTCGTCATGAAATCATATTCATCAAAGGCCCTATTTATTACCTCAAGAATGATTGTAAAGGTATTGAAACCATTGAAGTGAATTCAAAACTTAATGAAAGAGAATGATCAACAATTCTGTCAAACATTTATCAAGAGTAAAATAAATCATAATAATATATATCATAATTAAAACTAGATTCAGACATGAGTTTTGTATTATTAGGAAGGAGATGGTAGGATGTGTTGTTAATGAGGAATCTTGAAATTTTGTGGTATGGATGTTTTTTAGAAAATGTGAGAAATTGAATGTACTGGTTTTTTGTTTGAATAAAAGCAAAAAGATATAAATATTTATGAAATGAAGTTGATAGGTATCATATTAATAATATAATGGAGAACACTAATTTTTTTGCAAATGGTTTTATCAAGTGGGTCAAGATCCATCATATAATAGTCGATACTGATTAATCATGCTAATCTTAATGAAAAAAATAGAATTGGTAGATAACAACATAATTGCATCATCAATCGGTATGGAGAATCGGACCGAGTCTGGTGTTTGGAAAGAGATATAGAAGAATAGAACAAGTTGTTATACTATTCGAGAAGGATCGAGAGAAATAAAAAGATTTGACATGTGAGGATAAAGTTAATATTCACCTAAATTTCAAGGAATCATGAAAATTTATGGAATTTGGTTAAGAATTAAATGGTTTTAAATTCCATCCCAAACCACTTCTGGGTCACCAATAGAAGGCTGAACGTATATCATTCTTTTTAAGTTGAAAGCATTGTTCATGGTGAAGAGAATTTTAGAATAGTGTTAATTAATTTTAGAGATAGAATTAGAAGTTTATATATAGATCTTCATTGAAGAAGTTTCATCATATATGAGTGAAAGGAGAAGAAACTAGATTGAAACTTGTTCGGCTGATCATGGAATTTAGTGGATCTTCATAATAAACTATTGAGTTGTTCTTTCTAGTCATCATATTCAGCTAGATAATTAGACCAGGTCTATCCTATTTGGTTTTCCAGAATGAGGAATAAGGTGTTTAGAATTGTCTCAACCATCTTCTGATAGATATATACTTTTTTGTATAGAGAAATTAGAAAGGGAAGATTGAATTGAGATATTTAGACTGGGAAATCAAACCAAGTATCATATCAAAGTTTGTGATTTTCATAACATCATTTGGGTAATAAAGAGAATATTTTTTTAGTGAATACATTTGTGGAAGTGGATAAATAATCACAAGTAACATATGTGGTTACAAGAACTATTTATTACATCATTTGTGCTAAAGGGAGGACATACACAATGTTATATTATTTTCACAGTGCTACATGACTGAAAAAGAATATCCTACTAATTTTATTCCATATAAAATTATTTTTTTTCTGGTGGATTATGTGTTATTGGCTTATTTCCAAACCATAGCATGAACATAACTATTCACGATGATTAGTGAACCCTATAAATAATTATGTTAATATGGATGTGTGTATGGTCTCTTTTCAGTACGTGAAGAAATATATAAAGGAGGGAAAAGATGTTTCAAAATAAAGAAATCTTAAAAGAAAAATATTTTACTATTTCATCCCTACCCCCTCTCTGTGGTACAACTATCCTTCATGTGCACTTTCTTTGGAAACACATTAGGGAAGGGAGTAACATAGTTGGTTGTAGACACATCTCAACATAGAGGGATCCTCTATCAATATGAATTGAAAATCTATTGAACATCTATTAATTATCACTATGTTCAAAAATTGGGGACCATCTCTTTGATTTCATAGTGCACAATATCAATCAAATAATCTCTCATGATTTTCCATGGGAACATATTACTTGGGGCCCCTTTATCAATGGATCCCATGATAAAATCAATTGGGTACTCATTCTTAGTGATACATGGGTACATTTTAACTATGTACCCTATTTTACAAGCCATCATGTATCACTAATCAAGGTATACTATCTAAATGGTTATTGATAACATATCAAATGAAATCCTCTCTCGGTAGTCCTTAAACACATGTCACACGAGGATCCTCTCTTGGTGGTCCCCAATCACAGACTATCCAATACTTTTTCATTCCGGGTGAGGTTTAAGCGCTAGTAAAAAGTAATATTAGTGTATAACGACATGAAAAACATGGTAGGATTATTCCATATCCTCTCCCACAACTAGACAGAGACTCATCATAACCAATATATCTAATAGGGCGTGACATGTAAAACTCAACATCACACTCAATTACTTGTATCACCATTCATAGCCATCACATATGTCAACTATGGTTATACAACCTACCAATATAAACATGATCCCCTAGGACTTACCCAATATAAAATCTAGAAAAATGAGTCATATCTAGATATAAATTACGCTAAAGCATTATTATATAATGC
The DNA here is from genome assembly GCA_963277665.1 of Viscum album. Lineage (NCBI taxonomy): Eukaryota > Viridiplantae > Streptophyta > Magnoliopsida > Santalales > Viscaceae > Viscum > Viscum album. Next base: position 936,755,366 of record OY728161.1, read on the forward strand.
AGTATCTCATAGAACATCTAGGAGTATATAAAATACCCTACTCCCATCACTATCACACCAATAAGATTTATCCACACCTTAATATGATTAACTAGATAAAACATTCCCATATGGACACTTATCATTCAATTTTCACCATGGAATAATAACTCATAAAAAAACTCAGGTGCACCCATAGACATATCCCAATCAATAGTAACCAGGACACTAAAAGCATCCATCTTGATGTTTGTTACATTTTTTAATTTGTTCACATATTTCTGAACCCCTCTTTTTCAAAGAATTGGTTGGGATTCATTTGGGTTTGTTATGGGTTGAATATTGTAAATGTTTTGAATGTTTTGGGCTAGTGTATGATTGGTGCATGAATTTCTGAAACCACGCACCATTTGACACCAAACCATGAAAATCTAGATAGTGGGGGTTTTATGGTTGGAAAACGTTTTTTTGATCATTCACCCTCTTAATAAAAAATGTTTTTACCATTTAATGGGGTGAACTAATAGGCTGTATAGATTGGTCTAACTGTTTGAATCTTCCCAAAAAACTGCTTGTGGGATTTAATTATGCGGAAAATCTATCATAAAAATCACAAAACCCCCCACTTTATGTGCCAAACATACCTTGCATGAACCCATATGTTTTTTTCTTCATTTGGATCATCCAAGAGGTTATATATTTCCTCTAAACCCTCCCAAAAGTGGCTCAAATCACGAAGAACATTGTTCGATCTCAACCCTATTGGTTTCATTACTCTTTTCTATATCTCCCGCTATCTATCTTCTAATCCACATGGTTTCAGGGATCCTCATGTTTTTCTGTGAATCTAAAAACCTCTATTTTTTTGGATCATAAACCTAGTATTTATCCTTATTTCTTGGTTTCCAATGTTATTGTTATTCTTATATAAATCTCAATTAAGTTTTGGTGAATAGAGATCTGTTGTTCCCGACCTAGGTGGTTCCATCATGATGCCTAAATTTTAGTAACCCTAAATTTATTTATTTTCCATATTTTTAATTAAATCCAATTTATTTATTTCAATTAAATGTATTACAATTGGATTGTTTGGAAATCCCAATTCCATTAAATTGGGGTTTTAAAAGGGATTTTTGCATGAAATTGGAGAACCCCAAAATTTCATTGAATTAGGGTGTGTTTAAGGAAATTAGTGAAATTCAAATATTTTAAACTAAATTATGGAATGGGTTTGATAGATTTTTATTGAAAACCTCTATTCCATTAAATTGAGGTTTTTTTTGAAAATTATGGAAATTTTTTAAATTTTAATTGTTCAATTTTAATTATGAAAGTTAATTTTAGATTGATTTAAAATTTTTATTTCTGAAGAAAACAGCTTAAAGTGGTTTTGATAGAAACCTTTGTGTATTGTCTTGGAGAAAAGAATTTTTTGATTAAAAAATATCTTTGGGATTTAAAAAGAAAATTGAAACATTTAAAATAGAAAATGGGATGAATTTTATTTTAAGGACTCTTATTGAAAATTTCCCATAGTTGAACATTAAATTAGAGTACATGAAAGGCTTCAGTAATTATTGCTTTATTGGGATAGAACACTATAATTTATAATATTCCAAAACATAAAATCACCACATCACAACCCTGATAAGATCCTGATTAATTCACCTACGTATGTTCCAAATGGATGTGTGTGTACACATATTTCAATTTCACCATGAGTGTGTGGAGTCATTTAGACTAGAAATATCACACCTTTGATGTGTATAACCATTTTACTCACTTGTTTTTATTTTAAATGAATATATACAGTTGTGGTAAATTATTTTAAACTCTTGGTAAATTTATATAAACAATATTATATATAATCTTTTATGTAATCCTTTTTTATAAAATGAAATTTTCTAAAAATTATTTCTGTTATTTAAGATGTATTTTTATCATTTTAAATGTAAATCATGAATTTTTGAAATATGATTTTGAAATGCCAAAACTATTTTTATAAAAATTGAATGATTTTTTACATTTTTAATTAAATTTTGGCCTCATATTATACAATACTTACTGAGACCCTACTAGTAGTTTAGCTCACACCCTATATAGGCCTTTGGGTGTTTATAGATTATATCCTTCTCGGTTCGAGCAAGGGTAAGGAACCACTTAGAGGTTGTTCTATCTATTGATATGTTGATCTGGAGAGTTGCATCCCAGAGTATATGGGATTTTTATATTCCTCTTTTTATGGAACTTTAATATAGTAATTTTGGGATTCTTACCTATTTGACTTCTAGAATAGTTCACATAGTAAAGTTTCTTTTCTATTAATATTAATTTTATATCTTATATCTATAATGATTGTGGAAAATTTACTTCTACATTCATATTGTATGATGCCAATTTCTAGGAGCCAACTTGTGGGGATTAGGAATTCAATTCAGGTCATTTATGGATTGGATTAGTTATCAGGTTACTAGGTTACTCAAGCTGGTTCGTGAGAAAGTGGTTTTAGTGGAGCTTCTGCTTCTTATCATGAAAATAGTATGTTGTTGTGTAATATTTTTGGGACTTAGTAGGTAGTTACGATTGAGTTCCTAGCCATCTCTCATCGTAATGAACCTTAAGTCATTAGGGGTGGTTAAGGAAATATATATGAATGATTATTTCTAGTCTTTTTGATTCTTTTTTTTGGATGTGATATAAATAGAAATCATGTTTATCTATCTATTGAGATTAATTTCCCATGTTGATCTATTTGAGTGTTAATCAGATATCTTCCTTGTTGTCTACTGATGTTCTGTAGCAATGTGCATCTGAGACGACGTGTGAATTAGATCAAGTAGGAAATTATTGATGACCCTCAATAAAAAAAATCCTCTAGTGGACTCAAATTTGGATGAGGAGATTTTTCATACTGTCTAATCTTTGGTACATGCACCATGATATATTCCCATTTAGGATCCAATTATGGAACCTCAAATGGTTTTTCCCTAAGAACATTATGAATAATTACATCTCTAAAATAAAAACCAATTCAACGTCTCAAATGATCTATAAGAGGCTGATGAATGGTTGAGAAGAATAGAATTTTTTTGGGTTCTTGGAGAAACCTGAAAAAATTAAGGTGAGGTGTGCCCCCTTTATGCTAGAAGTACCAAGAAAGTGATGATGGGACGTTGTGGTGATGGTGAAGAATCATGGGAGATTAGAGTGTAATGCCCTCAAAAATATTTTCACCAACCAGTTTTATTCACATTCAAGACTGTTAGCCAAGGAAATATATTTTTTCAAACATGAGAAGGCTGACAGGATCGTGAAAGAGTTTGAAAACCATTCTTCCGAGCTCGTGCATTTCAAAAATAATATACTATTGAATGATAAGATGAATTATTGATATATTGAATTGGGACAAAGATATTATATTCATTCTAAGGTTTTATTAATGAGGATTCCTTCTTATTCTACTATGTTGGATAGAGTTATAATGGTCGAAATGGACCTTGTTGGGAAGTCAGGGTTATCATTGATATGTTTTTCTCCCAGTGGAAACCCAGGTTACCTAAAAGGAGAAGGAAATCATGAATATTCCCACGGAATTTCTTGATATTAGATTCATTCTAAAACTCCTTCAAGGCCTAGCATAGTTCCATTCATTTTCTACTAATGTGGGAATCTAATACATTCATAGAGGGGTTTCATTGAGACACCAAAGGTTTTTGGTTCTTGTGGGTGCTCAGGGAACCTAAAGATATTCTTCCATGTTTATTCCACTCCACATAGTGGAATGAGACCATCATCTCCTCATAAAAATGTCTGGATTTTAATTCTTCCCAAATAAATGTTATCTATCCATAGTTATAATGAAAGATACCTTTTCACATAGTGGAAGAGACTACAGAGGAAGCATATATGGGTACAATGAATGTGAGAGGTACAATCACTATAGATTCATTATTAGTGACTACTTTATTTGATACAGGTTCATCTAATTCATTTATTTAAACATATGTTGTCAATATTCTAAACCTTCCAATAGATATTTTATCTTCTCTTATGGATATTACTACACATCTTGGTACATAGAGAGAATGATGTCTCTGTTGTCCTGTCAGTGTCTTCTCTCTATCACATGTCAAACATTCTTTTAGTTTTATGGTTCTTAACATGAAACCAATTATCATTATATTATGTATGGATTGGATTATTGATAATTAATCTTAGAGTGGTTATTATCTTTAACGGGTCTCCTTTATTACATCCAGTGGGGGGGTGCCATGTCTTCCAAGGAGAATGGGAAAAAAGTTGAGTATAGTAAGACCCTCTTACCTAGTGTTTGGGAGAATGATATATGTGATTTCTTTTTATCTAGAGTGGAAATAATTTAATGGTTATCTTTTTCTAGTTTGTAGGGATATTTTTATGTGTTTCCATTTTATTTCTATGGGGTTTCACCCATAAGGGAGGTAGAGTTATCTATTTACTTAGTGCATGGTACTCAACCAATTTCTATTCCCTCTTACAACATGGAACCAGATTAAATAAATTATATTAGTACTTAGTTGAAAAATATTCTAGTGAAATTGTTTTTATGCCCATTTGTCTAACCATGGGCGACTCCAGTTCTCGTTTCCCAGAAGGTTGTTGGTTCACTGCAACTATGCGTTGATTGATGATAACATATCGTGTGATGGTGAATAAAAATTATATATTTCTATGTATTGAAGATCTATTTGACCATTTAAATACAAAAAAGTGGTTATTAAATATTTACCTTCTATATAGTTACCATTCATTGATGATAAAAGAATCTCACATTCATAAAACCTCCATTTTGAGCAGGTATGACCATTATGAGAACCTTGTTATGCCCATTGGTATAACCAATGATGCTAAAGTCAATGGATTTAATTAATATGATTTTATAAGAGTATATAGTTACTTTCATGGGGGTCTTTGTGGATGACATCCTAGTTTACTCAAAGTCTAAGGATCTATATGTTCATCACCAAAGATTTGTTCTGGACTTGTTGAGAAATCACCGAATTTATTAAAAGATTTTGAAAAGATATTTCTAGATACGTTATTTTATTGGTATATGTGGTGTCTTAAAATTGGATATAAATTGATCCTAATAAGGTAGATGCTATTATGGATTTTGAACAATCACAAAATGATTTCAAAATTCACAGATTCTTAGGTGTAGATGGGTGTTGTCGCTAGTTCATTAAAGGCATCTCAAAGTTAGTTACTACGAAGACTGATCGAACTTTTAAGGGAGTAAAGTTTTCTTAGGATGATTAATTTCAGTGTTCCTTTGTTTTTTTGATACTAATATTGACTATTACCCCATTGTTGACTCTCCTAGAGGTTGTTCTGGGCTATGTAGTATTATGTGATGTATTAGGTTCATGTTTGGTGTGCCTTCTTATTCATGGTGATCATGTCAATTCCCTTGGATCTCATCAGCTTAGGTCACATGAGAAGAATTATTTGAACCATTACCTTGATCTTTCTATTATGATTCTCACACTTAAGATTTGGTGGTATTTCTTTTTTGGATAAATCTTTACCTAGTTTTGACATCATAAGATTTTAAGTTATGTCTTCCGTCAAAATGATTTGAATCTCCTCTAGAGTAACTGGGTAGAATATCTACAATATTTTAACATTGACCTCATTAATACCCTGTAGAAAGGTAATGGTATCATAGATTAATTGAGAAGGATAATTATTAACTTTTATGTGAACGGATATTCAAAAGAGTGGTATTTGATGGCTCTATTTGCAGAGTTTCATATGGAGTCCAAGAGTTAAAGGTTAAGATTTCATTGGAAAATACTTAGTTAAATTTTTCTTTTATTGACACGATTATTTAGGAACAAAATTATGATGATGAGTTTCATAGTAATAAGGAATCTATTTATTGTGGGGGGTCAATTTATAAGTGGCCATTCTCTGAAGAGGGAATTCTATGGTATTGTAATCACTTTTTTGTGTTGTTAGTTTTAGGTAATGTTGTGATGGGTGATTTCTATAATTCCTAGTGAGATATGAACCTAGGGACCACAAAGATGTTCTAGGACATTATGCATTAATTTTGGTGTCTAGTTATTAGATGGGGATTTTATAGAATTTTCTCTCACTATGATACACACCAACATGTTATGGATGATTACTAGAAACCTTCAGGTTGGATTTATCCACTTTCGGTGCCAATTTTGACGTTGGGTGAGATATATAATAATTTTTTGATTTGGATTAAATGAACCTAGAGAAATAAGAATGTGATTTCTATTGTGATTGATCAGATAATGTAATAGGATCAATTTATACCCATTAACGATGTAACCAAAGTTGAAGAGTTGGGATATCTATATTTGAAAGAGATCTTTCATTTTAAAAGAGTTTTATATGATATAGTCTTTGATAGGGATCCTTAGTTCAATTATATTTTTTGGATATGCCTTTAAGAGAAATTGGGATCTCACATCCATTTGAGTATGTAATACCATCCATAGTCGGATGGCCAAACAGAAAGAGCTATTCAGATTCTTGGGGATATTATTGATTCTTATGTTATCAGATTTGACAGGGCTTGGGATAATAATTTTTTTACTGGTTGAGTTTTCATATTACAATATTAACCAGTACATGATCAAAATGGGACATTTTTATGTCATGTACGACTAATCAGGTAGATCTTTGTTTTGTTGGCTAGAGATTGGTGAATGTGACCTAGTTGGATCAAGCATGGTTCAATTTAAGACCAAAAAGTTTTTATTAAATCATTAGATAATGTTGATGAAATATATATCTAATATGTATTATGTTGATCATTGTTGTAGGCCATTTGATTTGTCAGTTGGAGACTATGTGTTCATGAATGTTTCACCCCAGTTGGGTCATCAACATATTGGGAGGAAAGGGAAACTTGATCCTTATTTTGTGGGACATTTTGAGGATGTTTAACACTTTGGAAAATTATCATACCATTTAGAACTTCCACTATAGATATCCTCTATACATAAAATTTTCCATGTGTCTCAGCAGAAAATGTATTTATATGATCCATCTCATGTTCTAAGTTGGTGTTATCATGGTGTTTAAAATGCTTTATCCATGAACTAAACATATAGTTTAGAGAGTTGATACTGAAAACAGGGTACTTAATTGGTGGAAAGTACCTTTGGGTGGAGTGATATGATAGCATTGTTCTGATATTCATGATACATGGAAGAGGGAGGCAACAATGAGAGAGTTGTGGAGCCATATTTTTGACAGGGAAGGTTCTAAGTAGGCATTATGGGGAAATAAAGCTTCTATAGAGGGGAGGTTGTATCATCCTATTACTATTTTTAGGTATTAATAAACCACATTTTTACTATTATTTTGTTGATATTTGTTTGGAGTTGTTTCAGGTTGAATATTTCCAATGTTTTGAAATCCTTGTGCTAGTTAATGGTTTGCGGACAATTTTCCTAAACGGTGCACCCTTATATGTCAAAACCTTAAAACCCAGACAGTTGGGTTTTTCATGGTGGAAGTAGGGTTTTCAAAACCATCTTCCCTCTTAGGATAAACTATGTATCCCATTTAAAGGGGATCATGGCCAGGATGAATAGTTTGGTCTTACTATGATGATCAACCAAGAAAACCATGAATGAGATTTCATTAATACGAAAATCTAACTGAAAATAGCTAAGGCACATACATTAGGTTTCTTATCAACCTAAAATATCCCCATACATTTTATTCTTCCTCTAGATAATCAAATATGTGATTTGGTTTCCTATACACCCTCCTAAATATAGATAGAATCTTGATAAAGTTCGTTCGATGTCATCCCAGTAAGATTTATAACCCCATTATCTATCTCCCTTTATATCTATTCTCCTTCATATTGTATTATGGATCTTTGTGTTTCTTTTTGTATCTAATACCCTTTGTTTTGGGATCATAAATCTTGGATTGATCCTTGTTTCCTAGTTTTCATTTTTGATTCTCTTCATCGAGAAATCCAGATTAGTATTTTTGAATCTGGATCCATTTATCCCAAGGTAGTTGGTTCCATCATGATGGAAAAATTAAATTAACCCTAAATAGCTTTATTTAATTTCAAATATTTCAATTAAATGTAATTAATTCATTTCAAATAAATAGATTTCAATTTGTTTGTCAGAAAAACCCTATTTGGATGAATTTCGGTTTTTAAAATGTGATTTTGGCATGAAATTAGGGAAACCCCCAATTTAATTGAACTAGGGTGTGTTTATATAAATTTTTGAAATTTAAATTGTGTAATTGGTTTTATAGATAAATTGTGAAACCGCCTATTCCATTGAATAGAGGGTTTTCCATGAAATTGATGTAAATTTTTTGAATTTAAATAGTGAATGTGAATAGTGAATTGATTTAAATTTATTATTTGTGAAAAAAGGTTTAAAAGGGTTTTGATAGAAACATTTGGGTTTATCGTGGAAAAATAATGTTTTTATTAAAAACACATTTTGTGTTTTAAATGGAAAATTGGAATATTTGAAATGGATAATGGGATGAACTATACTTAACATCTACATAATGTAAATTTCCTGTCATTCAATTTTAAATTAGAGCACATGAAACCCTTAGCAAGTCAGTGACTTATTTGGACAACACTCTATGATATAAAATGTTCCAAAACATAAATGTATCACATCACATACCTCAAAGGATGGTGATGAAGTCAATTTTAGCCATAACAAAGGGATGTGTGTAGATAAATTTTGTTGTGTAACCTCGATTATGTGGAGTCCGTTAGCCTTGAACTATCATACTATTTAGGCATGAAACCAAGCTATTGGCTTATTTGTATCTCTAATAAATATATTCCTCTATTGTAAACTATTTTACATGCATTGTGAATTTATATAAACTATTTTATGTAAAAGTGTGTATTTATGAAATTTGTGTAAATCTTTATTTTCATGAAAGTATTTCAATAATTTAATATTTATTTCATTCATTTAAAATGAAAATCGTGATTTGTTGACATATGCTTTTGAAATTCAAATAATTTTTTTTGAGAATTGAATTATTTTAAATTGATTAATTAAATGATTAAAAATTATTATAGGATCCTTTGTGAGACCCTATAGTAATTGTTTTCCCACCCAACCTCTTCATTTTAGTGTTTTTATATTATCTTCTTCTAGGATCGAGTGGGGTTAAGGAACCACTTAGAGGTGGTTCTAGCTATCGATCCATATACATGGAGAGTTTCATCCATTTGTACATGGGATATTTATGTTCAATTTTAATAGTAAATTTATATAGTACATTAGGTTTAAAACCCTATTTTTATTTTGGGACACTTCTCCATGTGGAGTATCATTTTCATGCATATTGATTTGTTATCTTACTTCCTTAATGTTTGTATAAATGTCATTTCATATTTCATTTTATATGATGATAGGTGCTAGTCAAAAACCCATGAGGAGCAAGAATACCCTTCAGGAAATATCTTGATCATCCCAATTATCAAGTTACCAGAGTTACTAGGATGGTTTGTGACACTATTTATAGTCATCTCATGTTTAAATACCTCTCTCTTAGGATATGTAAAATCAAGGATTTAACACCCCAATATTTTCTGAGATTATTATTTCAAGATTGATTTGATATTGTGCATATTTTATGGAATAAAAAACACGAATTTTATCTTGTGTTGCATGAAATACTAAGTTTTTTTGTGTGTTACACACCATATTGAGTTTATGTTCTATTACAGACAACATTGAATTTCAACAAAATGCCCGAAAAAGTCAAATATTATAATAAAAATTATCACCTTTCCATTCGAATGGTAGGTTTTCATAGTATTAAATTAATTTTGTAATTTTTTTTAAATTTATTCATTTAGAATTTATTGGTGACTAATTAAATACAAATAAAAATAAAAACTATATGAAAATAAATAAATTTTTTTTCTAGAAAAATAATTTTATGTAAATAAATGTGTTCCACCTCAATAAAATAGAAAAATACTTTTAGTGAACGATTTTAATGAAATATTCAAATTTAATACATTTAATAAACTATTTAACATTCATATTTTGGGTTTTCTAAAAAAGATATTAGAATAAATATAATTTTATAGTAAAAAATAATTTTTTTTCAAAAACATTTATTGACATTTTATGATCTGCGTATTTTAATAATAAATTGAAAAACTATAAGAAAAATAATTTTATAAAATTAAAATCCAGTATGAAATTATAGGATCAAAATTATCTTAGGGTGAGTTTTTGGATTTTTTTTGAAAATTTGGATATTTTTGGATGGATAGTAAAAATACAAAATTTTAATTAAAACATTAATTTCATAAAATTTATTTAAAAATTTTAATTATATTTTGAATTAGTTTTAAATTTTAATTAGTTACATTATGAATCCATAAATAAAATTTAGGAAATTTTAATCAATTTCATATTTAATTTTTGCACAAAAACATTGCAATGTTTTGAACAAATTCTTCTAGAAAACCCACATTGTTGTCTCATTTGTAGGATTAGTTTTAAATTTAATTTTGAAACTTATTTGAATGGAATTTGGAAGTGTGAAATAAATATTTTTATTCATAATAATATATATTATTTATTAATATCGATTTTTTTTTACTAAAATGAATAGTGAATATCGTAAAAATTAATTATTGTAGTTAAGTTAAAAATGAGTTTATATTGGGGTAAAACTAAAATGATAAGTGTAAATATTACATATAAAATTATCTAAATACTATTTTAAAAACATATATAGGACATTACACGTATAATGTTTTATAATGGTCTATTTTTATAACCTTGTGACGTATGAAAAATGGGGGAGGAATCAATTTTTTACACAAATTCAAAGTCTGTCCTGTCCCCTTATAACAAAAGGTCACACAATCTCTTCCTTTATTTAAATGTTAAAAAAACATATATTCAGTAAATCACTTCCAAAATCACTTCAAAAAATACCCTCCAATAATCTTATTATCAGTATTTTGGGTATAAAGTAATCATAGGATGCATTTTGGTGAAAACCCAAGGAACATACTCAAGAAGAGGTAATGTTCATCAATGAGAATTTTAATTTTATTTTACTTTAAACCCCATTAAATTTATAGTATACCATTATTATATGATAACAATAATATCTTCCATATACTAAGATGTTTTTATCTAAGGTGAGTGACCTAAAACAATATCCATTTCCATCAATTGGGTTCCAAAATCATCGTTCGTTTGTATAGTAGACTACCTCCTCACAAACCGATGTGATTCGATTTTTACATTACCAAATATCACTATAAGAAATAATGATCAATTTATTAATTTTATATTTTATTATTATGTTATTATTATTCATTAATATTTATATCATGGATACCTTCTTGAATTCCATTTTTTGGAAATATGAGAACGTCGCTCGTGTGTACAGTAGTCCATTGCCTCACAAAGCGATGTCAATCATACATAATTTTCCTGGGATGTATTAAAGAGGGGTTTAATAAAAATATTTGATATATATGAAATAAAATTTATTCTATAATGATAATAAATATTCATAATTTACATTAATTTATTTCAATAAATTAAGAAAATTAAAAACAACATTTATGCGTATGTAAGACATACCATCTCAATGATTAATGTATTTCGTATCCAATAACTAGATTTTATGGATTCCAATAAATAAATATATAATGAATATATATGATTTTTATTTCATGTTTTACATTATTTAGATAATCAATCCATCATAAATGCAAGAGGACCTAGAAATAAAAACTTGAAACATACATGAAAAACAAAGTTGTTATTTCCCGAAACATGATATTTACATTAAATTGTAAGATAAAAAATAATTAATGGTCATAAGAAATTAAAATATGAAAAAAATTTATTGGAATTTGGTTAATTTTTTTATAATAAACATTTATTTATTATACAAGTGTTTTTAACATGAACAATAAAATCCATTACTTATGGTAATGTATTTCTGTCTCACATTTATTTTCTATGAGACAAATACAATATTAACCACATGTTTCTTATATGAGGTTTGTATACTAACGTTGAATATATTTTTTGATTCGTCCCTTGAAAATTATGTTGATTCATACATAAATTTTATTATACTTTTTTCATGGTGTTCATGATTTCAACATTATCAACGTGGTAAGGGATTTTTGTTTTAATTTCTATTCTTTGAGAGATATGTTATGTTACGACCTGAATTATTTTAAACAGTGTGTATAATTTGAATTTAAATGTAATATACATAATTTATTAATACTAATGATATTTTAATGTTTTCATTTATTTTATCACTTACTGGGGTTTATGGTTCTTATTTACCAAAGGGTTATTAATTTTATGTTACAATCACATCATTTATCAAGATTGTTTATGATTACATTTCTGATTATAAAATATTATGTTCCATATCTCAATTTACCCATTAATTTTATTCTCATATAGTTATTAATGATATTTTCAATTAATAATTTTATTTACAATCTTAATTTAATTAATTTAATTGAGAATTTTTTTAATAAAACCCAACTTTATTTTCATATTCGGTTGAAAATATGTTTTTTTTCCAAAATAATGTTTTCTGAAAAAATTTCATAAAAATGTTTGATGATTATGAAAATATTTTTAAAATTAATTTTTTCCCGTCATTAATTTTTCATTTAATTTTTTTTGTAATGAATCTTCATGCATTTTTTAAAACAATATCTCATTGTATTTCACAAAAAATGTGAAAATAAGAATTATTTTTTACTTGCATGACATGAAAAAAATTTATACTATTATGACTTCTAAATGATTTAAAGATTCATTTAAATGTTTTTAGAGTTATGTTTAAATTTAATTATTTCATTAATATATGTGTAATGTTCATGTTTTAAATAACTAATTTCAATGTGAATAATATTTTGAAAGTGTTTTGTTATTAAATGTTTTTTTCAAATATGATCAAATATTTTCATCATGAAATATTTTAAAATAGCATTTTAAGATTGCATTAAAAAACATTTGAGGTTATTTTTTGAGAAACAGTTTTCCCATATTGTTTTTGTTTTAAAAAATTTATTTTCAAATAAAAGGTACATTATTCATGAAATATACCAAGTATTATTTCAAAATTATTTTCTATTTAACATGAAATTATTTGAGGTTACATATGATTTATCTATAATACAATCCAAGTATACAATTTTTATTATTTCTATTAATGTTTTATGAATATTATCAAAAGAAGTTTATGAAAACCTTTTCTATTCCATGGTTTATACAAGATTTAATTCTTATAAAATCTACTTATTTTTCCATGTATAATGCTTTTATGAACTGATGCAATGTTTATGAAACCAATTTATTTTCCATAGGTTAAGTTATGAGGAATTGTTTATTGAAACCCATTTTATTTCATGTGTTCTTAAATGAGGCATAATTTATAATATTGTGGCACATGTATGTGTTATTTTAATTATGTGATGGTGGTTTTTTTAGAACCATGTATGATTATTTATGTTATAACTAATGATGTGTGGGACCTATATCTCCTTTAAAAAAATTAAATAAAGATATATATATATATATAATGAGATAAATAGGTTGGAATGGGGATTGGACCTAGTTTTGTAAGACATGACAATAATGAGGAGTGAACCAAGTTCATTTAGAAAATACTAGAACAAGGAACAAACCTGGTTCAGTATGACAGTACTAGAATAGGGAGTGATCCTAGTTATGTAAGACTGAACTAGAATTGGGAGTGAACCTGGTTCCATAAGACATGGTTTTAATGGAGAGTGTACCCAGTTTAATGAGAAAAAATTGACTCTTATGATGGACTTGGGAGTGAACCTTAAATAATATTATGAGTTGGGAAGTGAACCCATTATAATATAAGGAAAGGATTCCACTGGGGATGGTGGTGTGTCCTATCTGGTAGGTGTATCCAGCCATAGTATTCCCTTATAATTTTTTTATGATCCTTATATACTAAGGAAATGATTTTCTATACTTATAAATATGGAAAAATAAATTTCTTATGAAAATGTCATTCTCCCATGGATCATGTTCTTAGTATATATTATGATTCATCTCCTATGAACTGCCAATAATTATTCCATGGCATAGGATTGTGATCATCGATATGTAGGGCATGAGTTTCTGATGTTATTAATATGTGCTCATACCCTTATTTTAATATTATGGTTACCCATATAAAATTTCTACCCTTTTTGAGCACCTAATATCATAGATTACTATATTTTATTTCCCCTTGTGATGAAGATATATTTTTATGTAGGAGTTCTAAATGGGATGATGTTTTTGGGAACCATTGAATATTTTCACCAGATTATAATATTATGTTCTAAATTACAAAATTAAATAAAATATTATGTTTCTAAAGAACATGTTTTTATAATTTAATGAATATTCATCTAAAAGGATGTAGTATCCATTTATGAGAATCCTTGGTGTCTATATATGGAATTAGAGGAATGGTTTAGTTGAAATTTGGAAACTAGGATAAGAAAACATTAGTGATAACCTAAGGCTTATTTATTAAGGATATTTCAATTTATATCTATATGATAAGTCTAAAGATGATTCAATGTTTAAGAAAACATCCTTGAATATTGCTAAATGATATATCAAGTGGTTTCTATGAAATTACATCCATGTCGGGATAGTACAATTGGATGTGGCTCTTGAATAGAGTTTCCAAGGGGAAATAAATTTTAAAAGGATACATTGAGATGGATTCGATCATCATCTGGTTCCCCAAAATGGGCATTACATCAAATATGATTTTATATTTTTGATGAATACTATTTATAAATTTACAAACTATTTACAAACAAACATGAAGGATTTAAATAGATGACGACTATAAATGACTTATAGTAAACCTAAGGTGTCAGAGATTAAAAAGAAGGTTTCATGATTTAGACATCATATATGTGATTTCATGATTATTTATTTTACCATTAGGATTAATGTTTCTTAAAAAATGAATTTTAATTTTAATCAATTGGGAAAACCAGAGAGAACTGAGATACCATTGAATGCTGTTGACAATTAGCTGATGCAAATCCAATTGGAATGGTAACTGGGGTGAAGGATATTGTATTTTCTCCAAATAATTTATCAATAAATATGATTCATAATGTGAATCTTAACTAACAATAATACCCACCAAATAAAATAATGATAGAGTTAATAGAGAGTTTAGGTAGTGGAGTCCATGGAGAAAAAAGATGTTGTTTTCTACATGTCAGGATTGTGGGATGAATAAATCTTGGGAATGTTTCAATGAAATGAGAACATTTGTTTTTTTGCAGAGATGAAGGGAATAATGTATGAAATTTCATAGGGGAAATGATTAGTTTAGTTAACATAATGCATGGGAATATTTTTATTCCAAGGTATTATCAATGGATGACTTATTTTAATATGGAAAATATTTTATTATATAAATTGATGACCTAGACTAATTATTGTGAAGAGAACCAACAAGGTGGTATGAATAATTGTTACACTTCTAAAGATGAAGAGAATAAAAATGACATATTAAAGGAAATATGTATTAGATATTAGGATGAGAAAGCATAGTTAATGTATTAAGGTTGAGGTGGAATAATCAATGTGTTTTTATTGGAATTCAAGAACTATGTTAAAGGAATATATATATATATAAAGATTTTTTTGTAGAGGTTTTTCATTAAGTATATTAAATAATATTTTAAATGGTACTAATGGACTAGAGAAGTTATTTAATGGATAGTTGATACGTTAATTAACGGAATCTGAATCTTAATATGTTCTAGATGTTGACATGTTGTTTTTGGGATAAAGAGATGTTAGATTTGAATAAGTAAATTTTATAGTAATAATTACCTTGAAACTGATTAATGATTTATTGTAAATTTGGTTTATACTAACATTGATGATATTTTCAACATTTTTATTTTCCATGTTTTATGTTAACTTAGGTTATAACCATGTTACAATAGAATACATGATAAATTTATTCTAATGGTTGGTATGTGGCAATCAAAATCACTTTATGGTATATTGTAATTAATGATAGGTTTATATTATAAATTTAGTGACCTTATTTATAATATATTGTATTTTAATCCTTTTAAAGGGTATATATGGTTTACCCTTTATTAAATCATTTATGTTTAACTTTGAATGGGGTGTTAGAAATTAGTTTATTACTTTTCCATATTATGATTATCCATATTGGATAACTTATTCTAACCATTTTGTCGTGATGATATCTAAAGATATAACGAATGAATTATCAATCTATTTATGGTTGTTATGACCCATTAGTGTTTTAGGAACAAAAAAGTCACCTTTATTTATTGGTATAAGTGGTGAAGCTGAAATGATTAAGACACAACAGATGGATGAAATTGTGCATATGAAATGGAATGAAATAATGTATGTATATCTTCTCGTGAAAAATCTTAAACATTAGGAATATGATCTTGAAATGAAATGTTTTCCTATTATAATCAATTTTTATGATATAAATTTCCTTTTTCATGCCTATTTGTTTTTGTTATCGTTAAATTTCTTTGAATCACCCACTTCCATATGATCAGTGATTTATATCACTCTCTATGATTACTTATGTATTTCTTCCATGTCAAAATATTCACTTCCCACATATTTTATCCTATGTATAAACCTAGTTATGAGTCATATGATGTAACCTTTGTGTTTCCAACTTTATATTATAAGGGATGTTTTATTATTAATTTTTTAAAATGAATGATTCTATGAAAGAATTTTCAAATGTTAAACTTTTGATAATCGAGATGAATTTCAAGTATGAAATTCATTTTAAGGGGTGTAAAATGAAACACACTGAGATTTTGTAAAATTATTATTTTCAAATATATTTGATATTTTATATATTATATGTGCCATGAAACATTGGTTTTATTTTGAAATAGACAAAAAACTATTTTTTTATTTTGATACACTCAATACAGAGTTTATTTTATGCTACATTCAATACCATGTTTAAAGTAAACATGTCATAAAATTAAATTATTTTTATGATTATTACATCCCATCCATTAAAATGGTGTGTATGATTAGAATTAACTAAATTTTGAGAATATGGTTTAAAAATGTTTATATAATTAATTATTTAGATAAAAATTAATTATAAATTAAAATAAAAACTTTTTTAAAATAATGGAATTGTTTTTCTAAAAAAACTATTTTTATGCAAATAAATGTGTTATAACTCAAGAAAATAAAAAACTATTTTTGTTGATTGATTTTAATAAAATAATAGATATATATATAAATATATTCAAATAGCTATTTAACGTTCATATTTCTTTCTAGACAAAAGACCAGAATAATTGATTTTTATGTTTAAAAACTATATTTTTTCTAAGAAGTGTTTTGTATCCTTTTTATAGTGCTCTTATTTTAAAACTATTTTTCTACACATTTAGAAAGTTAATTTTAACAAAGAAACATAATTTTTTAAATTTTAATATCAAAATTATTATAGGGTTAATATTTTAATTTAAATGAAAATTTTCATTTTTTGATAAATACTGAAAAATAATTAATTTTAATTAAAAATTCTCTTTTTTGGTTAAAATATTTATAATTTTTGATTATATTTTAATTTTTTTTAATTTAAATAATTCAATTATATTTCCATGAATCCAGTATAGGTCACTTGAATCAATTTCATGATGAATTTTGACATAAAAATATTATAAACTTTTGAACATTTTCTCTTTAAAACCCCATTTCCCATCTCATCTGTGAGAATTATTTTAAATTGATTTTTTACACTTATATGGAATGAAATTTTAAAATGAGATTAAATGTCTTTAATAACAATAATTTATATAATATAACAAGTTCAACTTAATTTTTAACAAAAATTAATAGTGAATATAGTAAAAGTTAATTACCATAGTGAGGTTAAAAAAGAGTTTACTTTGGGGAAACAAAAAACTTTTTTGGTTAAAAATGACATATATACATTTATAAAAACTATTTTATAGAAATTTTTAATCATTTACACCTAAAATATTTTATAAAGTTCAATTTTAGATCCTTTTGATATAATAGAAATGTGGGAACACTCAATTATTTTCTGAAATACCAACTCTATCCTCCCCCCACTTATAAATAGTCCCACTTTTCCTCCCAAATTCACAACTTAAAAAACATTTGGATCGACCAATACATTCCAAAATTACTTCCAAAAATTCCCTCCAATCGTAATAGAAGTTTTATTATTTCCAAAAATTGACCATATGAACGATTTTATTGCAAACTTAAGGAGGATACCTGAAGTAGACGCAAAATTCATCAACAAGTGTTTTTGTTTTATTTATTACTCCACACATTTAAATTTTTATTAATGAATTTTTATATAATAAAAAGAGAATATTACATATACAATTATATTTTTATGTTAATGTAATTTTCTAAAACTATATCCATTTCCATCAAATGGGTTATGAAATCATTTTTTGTGTGTTTGGTGAACTACTGCAACACGAACCGATGTCATTATATTTTCAATTAACACCTCCCATATTTTACATTAATAAAGGATTTATTGTTTATGTATGATATTTCAATTTTATTATGATTATTAGTTTTATATATCAGACATATCTTCATGATTTACATTTTTTGAAATTTTGATAACGTTTCTCATGTGTACGGTGGACTACCGCCCTGTGAAGCAATCTGATTCATTCACTCTTTATGTGAAAAGTACTGATGATGGGTTTAATAAAAATATTTGATATATTTATATAATAAAAATTGTTATAAAATGATAATACATATCATTTACTTGTATTTATTTAATCCCATCATGAAAATGAAAAATGATGTTCATGCGTACGTACAACCTACCATCTCCATGAATGATGTATTTTATTTACTATCACTATGTTTTAAAGATTAATATATATTCATGTATAGTGAAAATATATTATATTTATATCATTTTTAATTATTTATATTATAAAACCATGATCTAATTAATATGAATAAGAAATGATAATTCAAAACATATGAGAAAAACATATCTGTTATTCCTCGAAACCGTACATTCGTATAGAATTGTTATTAAATGCGTAATAAAAGGTCAAAATAAAATAATATATGGTTTGATATTTATGAATTTGGTTATATAATGAATTTTTAATAAACTAATATTTATTATATATGTGCTTTAAATCTGAACAATGGAAGTCAAGACTTTAGGTAATGGATTTCTATCGAACATTTATTTTCTAGGAGACAAATTCCATTTTCACCGCATGATTATTTTCTGTAGTGGATATACTAACCATTAATTTATTTTATTATTAATTAATTCAAAATTATAGTGACTCATACATCAATTTTGGGATATCTCTTTCACGTAGTTTATAGTTTCAGCCTTATCAAAGTGGTAAGGGATTTTTCTATCAATTTTCCATATTTGAGACATGTGTAATGTCATACACATATATTATTTTATTTTGTTTTTATACTAACAATTTAACAAATAATTTGATGAATTTATTAATAATCATGATATTTTAAAATATAATATTATTTGAACCTCTCTTGGGGTTTAGGGATCATAGTTTCCACAATGGTAATGATGTTATGTTAGAATATCATCATAGAGGGATTTTTTATGATTAAATTTAAAATGATAAAATTTCATGATCCATAAATGTACAATATCATGAATATTATTATCATATGGTTATTCATGGTATTTTCAAGTAATATATCCATTTTTTTACCCTTGAGTATATAATACAACCGAGACAACGTCTTTACAAAAACCCTATTTAATTTCTCTTTTCATCCGGAAATTAATTTTATTCCAAACCCATATTTTTAAACAAATTTATGGATTTTTTTTACTATCCTATGATTTTAAAACATCATTTTTACCCATTTTTTATTTTTTAAAACGTTTTTAATTGAATATTTTTGTCATTTCTCAAAACCATGACCATTTTGATTTTGCTGTAAATTTTAAAAGAATATTTGTTTTTAACATGCACGACATGAATACCATTTAATGCTGTCATTACAAGTCAATGATTTATAGATTAATTTAAAATATTTTAATTTCATTTTCAAATAAAATTCTTTCCTCAATATTTTTGAAAATTTAATACCTTAAATAAATGATTTTAAATTGAAATGGATAATGACTGTGTTTTAAGTTTTGAAAAGGGTTTTTTGAAGATAAAATGATATCTTCCTTAGAGAATTCTTTAAATTATTTTAAATAATAATTTTTAAGTTTTCAAAGTTATTTTCAAATAAAAGTGTTTACAAAATGTTTTATGTTTTAAGAAATAAATTATTAAATAAAATCTATTTTCCCCAAGAGATGTCTCAAATAGTCTTCAAAAAATATTTTCCATGTATGTATATCGTATTTTAGGGTAACTATGATATACTGGGTATATTATCCAAGTTTTCCATTCATATTATTTCACTGAATGTTTTATATTTATCATTATAAGAAGTTTACATAAGTTGTTTCTATTCCATGAGTTATACCATGATAAAATACTTATGAAACATATTTATTTTCCATGGGTTCTAATATGATAGAATGATGAAATGATTATGAAACCTATTTATCTTATAAATATTATGTTATGATAATATTTCAAAGAAACCCATTTTATTTTATAAATTTTGATATGCTGAATATTTTTTGATATTTTGTCACACATATGTACAATTTTTATTATATAATAATGGATACATTATAATCAAGGGTAGTGGCCACATTATAACTATGTTGGGTGAGGATTATATTTCCATTTAATGCATTTGGTTGATATTTTTTCTTGTGAGTTAGATAGGACTTGAAGGGGAAGTGAGCGTTGTTTAGTATGAAATATCTCAAATGTGGAGTGTACCTGGTTCAGTAAGACATGACTAGAATGGGTAGTGAACCCGGTTTACTAAGATAAGTCTAGAATGGGGAGTGAGATTGATTCAATAAGGTAGGACTAGAATGAGGAGTGAACCCATTTCAATAAGACATGGCTATATTGGGGAGTAAACCCGGTTCATTAGTTGACTTTTCCCGCTATGATTATATTGGAAGTGAACATTGAATACAATGACTGTTTTGGGAGTGAACACATTCAACTATAAGGAAAGGACTTTCATAGGGGATTGAGATATGTCAAAAAAGAGGTGTATCTTACTCTAGAGTTCACTTATAATTTTTTTAAAGAAACTTGACTAATAAAGAAATTATTTTCTATAATTATTTTGTTTCAAAATTATATATCTTATGCTAGTGTTATGAACTCAGGGATCATATTATTTGATCATATTATGATTCAAGTGTTACGGACTACCTATATTTATACCATGAGTCTGAATTATAATATTTGATATACATTTAATGGTTTTTGAATATTTTATTCATTTTCACATACCCTTTTTCCATGTTATGTTTACTTATCTCATTTTTTACCCCTATTGAGCATATAATCGCTCATTTTATCATGTTTTCTTTCCATACGATTTGATTATTTTTTTATGTATGAGTAATAAATGGGATGATCTTTGTGGGTAACATTGAATATATTTCTGCATATTAGAAGATTGTATTCAATGATTCCAAAGGTACTGAACTATTACGGTCTTCAGGAGTGTGTGTGTGAGTGTAATGTAATGAATATTTATCAAACTATATTTAATATCCATGTTTGATATTATTGAGTCCCTATAAAGGAATTCCATTCCCCCTTCTTTGTCTCATAGTGACTCAAACTACACTTTAGAGAGTGGATACTCACTCACACTATCTAGTCACAAGAACACCCCAAGCCCTATAACTGACCATGGATCACTAGAACTATTCAGAACATCATTCTCCCCTCACTAGATGAGTTCAAATGTTCAAAGGTAATTATCATATCCTTTCTCACCAAAAAACCAAAATTTCAATTAACTATAATATTCCTATTGGTATAAACACCTTGAATACATTTAACTAGCTTAATATGGTTAAAACTAAACAAAACCCAATTTATGAAACAAGACATGATCACTTTAGGCACTATATGATATCGAAGACATTACATCCCTGGGAATCATATCCTTGAGAATCTCTCAAACCTCTAACCCATGTGTTAATACTTCAAATCACCACAAATTTTTCTTTCCACAGACTAATTAAAAATTAGGGGCTTAACCAACCCTCTTTATAAGGATTCTAAACAATGATCCCAAACCTAAGGCAAATTAACCCAAGAAAATCCTTACATACTTATGGTTAACTATTATAGGGACGACTTAACAAAATAATATATTTACCATCCTAAATAAATTATATACAAAGACTCATCCATAGTTGAATTAATCCATGATATAAATATGTGACCTTATCTCACATCCCACAGATTTACAATTAATTATAAAAATATATAATTAATTAATCAATTCAATCAAATTGGAATTATAAACATTTGAGTAACCTCTTATGGTATAATCCTCCTGAAAAAACCTTTATGGCTTATGTGATGATCTTAGAACCCTGTGAACAATAAATCAGTCATTGGATACTTAATCCATCACTATTCCCAATATAAATTAAAACAATTAGATGAAAAATAGGTTTGGAAATGTACCTCTAATGAAATGGTGAGTAATTAGTATCATTCCCCTACTTTAGGCTTTTATAATCTACTACACCCCAAATTCACATCATATTAGGGTGATTCCACTATACGATATTAAAATCATCCTAACATTCTTAGATAAAAACATCATAAATTTTAGGGTGGTAAGGAAGTGGTAGACTATATAAATGTGAGGATTGAAATAACCAAACACGATGGATAAAACCCTTCTAGTTTCAAGGAATATAGGGGAATAAATGGGAATAAAATAATTGGTATATAGATACACCCCTATGTTTTTATTTTCTAATGGATAAGACCATTTAGGGATGGAGGGAGGGGGATAGGGGGTACTAAAATATACTCCTTTTCTCTCCATATAAAAATATGAATTAGTTATATTGGGTACCTAGTCAATCCCCACTGGGTACCTAATGGCCCTTTGAGAAGAGAAAATTCATTTTTCACTATATTTATGTACCACTATACTAGTTAACTTATGGATCCAAAAACTTTTAGAAGATTCAATAGTAGGAACTGGGGGCCCATTTCCCTTGAACGTAGGTACCTGTTGACTACTATAGTACACATTAAATAGACATCATTCCACTCTAAAAAAGTCATTTATTTATAACCACCCAATGTAAATAATCAATATTTAGTCTCAATAAAAATACTCTGTAAGATATTTACAAGCTCTTTAAATTTGAATTTGTATGTCAATTATCTAGAAAACCCCATTTCAGAACTCAAAATTTAAATTATTTATTAATTTACCAACCTACAACGGTGTATTTCCATAAAAATACACCAAAACATGCCTTTAAATACCCTATTATCATAGAATATGATTACTTGATACCCTATCAGACTATAAAAATCAAAATCCACCACCTATTTTTAATTCTGTATTGTCACAGATCCTTGACACAAATAAAAAATATAAACTAACTTCTATATCACATAAAATTATCAATCAGTAAACCTATATACATAAATTATTATGTTAAAATTTATCGATTAATAAACCTCATTCCTATATCTAATTATTATTATCAATATTAATTTTCTCTAATATGTAGGGACATTCCTAAATGGAGACCATCTAGCAGTGATATCATATTTTTTTTCTTCAATAGGTTGCCTACCCATATAATATTATGGTATACAAAAGCTCAAAAGAGCCCATTAACCAAACATACCACCAATCGACTATCGTGAATAATTATGGTGACCACTAAAATAAATGTTTCACAAAATCTGGTATCAACCCAATCCTGAAACATGATCACCTACTATCCTTGATCAACTTCCCCATTGTCGTGGGTGTTTATCAACACCAAAAATTCATGAATAATTCCTATTGTAAATTAGTTTGATGCTAAGCACCACGAAATTTTTAATATATCCATCCCACTAGTGAAACTCCCCAGGATAAATACATCCCTCAACAACCCTCTCTTGACCTAACTAATCCTCTATCAACACCAATATTGAGAAACATGAAACCACCTATAATGCAATGTTAAATTAATAAAGAAAAAATTCCAATCCTAGTATCCCATAAAAAATTTCACATTTGCCAAGAACAACCAATGTTATTCCAAATTTTTATTAATCATAAATTAGAATAATATTCTAATTTTATAATCCTCCCAAGCCTGCAAATTCTTGTCAATCCATTACCAAATTACAATATTTCACAATATGGGAATGTCATCCACCATTTTAAAAATACACTCATGACCATTTCCTCCCTAACATTACTATCCACCCCACTGTGGATTTACTTATAACTATAATTGGTATCCCATAATCCCTCAAGGAAGTAGTATGAATCATTGGGAAAACATGAGTAATTTTCTATTGTTCAACCCTGCGTGAATATATCATCAATATTTTCTATGATTCACCACACACCAAATACCAATATAGTTTTTATGGGAATTTCACATGAGTAATGTATCGTAACCCCACATGGAAATATAATAAAATTTATTACTAGAATTACTTCATAACACATATCCCATTATTGGATGATTATTCTAAATGTTCTATATACCCCACTTCAACCATAAAGCATCTAGAATATCAAGGGTCATGTAACCTGTGCTTCTAAAATCAGTCCAAAACCTTAAAATTATTTCTCATGGATTTTACATCACTAAAATTCCTAATTACACCATTCCTCACATATATTTTAAAATCTTAATACATCAATATATGAAACAACATGATCTAACACTTGTTTAGAATCTAAAACTATAATATAATATCATTCTCTAACGAAATAATTGGAGTGTACCACCTCCCTCATAAATCGTTAATGGTTATTCCATTATAACCATACCCAAGGTTTCACCTAAACAACACTAATACTCGATACCTCTATAGTAAATATATTATCTATCATATAAAACATTTACCCATGATCCTCTAATCCTAGTTCATATTCAACCATGAACCTATATCAATTAAAAATAGTCAAACATTCATCGATCATGTGAATGAGGATTAACCACCCCATTTAGCCAAACATAACCAACCACCCAACCATCACAACAACTATCATAATTTGGTACTACCTGGATCATGTCATCAAGAGGCACACCTCACTTTACTAGAAAAATAACTCTAAACATCTTGACCCACTCTATGGTCTTTCATGGGAACTCATCCTTGATTCTAACATATAACATCTCACACAAAATCATATCCACTAAAGGTTTTTTATATACCATTATAATAAAAGTGAGGAATGTAATAAAAAAGTAGTAGAACTTGGAAATAATGATAAACTTCTATATTTATTGAGTAACCACTTTTAATTTTCATGGAAAAACTACTAAATAAATCAATTTCAATTATTAAATTAATTGAATAATATTTAATCAAAACATTTCCCCACATATTCTTCTTAATATCTTTTTAAAATCATTTCTACGCTTTTTGGAGACCATTTCAAAACTATTCGTAGTTATGAACATGTTAAAAATACCTTTGTGACAAGTATAATGCATCAAGAAACACCTTCTTGACACCCTAGAATAATAGTAAAATAATAAATAATATTCTCACCCACAAAATATAATATGAATAAAAATATCAATAAAAATAGAAATAAATAACAGGTAATAGTCTTGTACCCTTGGTAATGGGGACCTTAATTATATAAGTTCAATATTTACCAAAACACAATACCCATATCATGCTCTGTAAATAAATCATACCACTTACTCCCATGAAAAAGTAGAAAACAACCAAAACAAATATCTAATACCATATTAACACAAAAAAATAGGATCTCGACCACCCATACAAGACGAGGGTTCACTAATTCCGTATAAATTACCCTATATATAATAGAGGATGAAAAATAATAGTGATAGTATATAATATATTTGGAAATTCTATACTCTCTATGTTATCACACATAATAATAGATAATAAATGATATAACATATGAAATTAGAGTAAAGTCATGTTTTTTTTGTGAATGTATAACTGTAAACTATGCATAAATATTAGCATGTTATAAAATAATAAAACCCATGACTAGTACGTATGTGTGAAATAGAGGAATCTACAATTGGATAAATAGAATACCAAAAATAAAAAAAGACTAAATGCTAGATGGAAATATCACCAAACAATCCAAATTCCCTCCACAGTACAATCTACCAATATCTAACAACATCCTCTTGCCACAATCCCTATAAAACATGTAACAAAAAATCCAAACATGAGGTCTAGACACACACACACACACAATGGTGCCCATGTAGAGTATGATTATAGAACTTGGTAGTGATCCAACATTGTTCCCCATTTATATTCCATATTATATAGTTCATATTTGTAAAATAAAATAAATCAACAAGTAGTATAAAATATACAAGTTACCCTATTACGTCATCTTAATATAACCAGACCCCCATAATATATGACCCTTCAGGCTATGACCAATGTTGGTAATATGTATGATGTCATCACACTATATAGGAATCCCATCAATAAAAGGAATAACATAACAAGTCTTAGGAACATAATTACATTTGGGTTTCCACTCACAGTTATCCTTAGGCACGAAATATCAGGGGATAACTTCTCAGTAGCCTAATGGCTCATATAAACTGGGATCCTCTCTCAGTAGTACTGAAGAAAATATAACATGAGGAACCTATCATAATGGTCCCCTAGAAGATATTATCTAGGGAAACACTCTTAATGTTCCCTAGAAACATGTCATCTTATGAATCTATCTTGGTTTATAATTTCCGTAAACGAGTTCACCAATATCATTAATTAATCGAGTGGCACATACCATAAGAATTCACCCCTATAAGATTCAGGCTCGAACCAGTGGAATGTGTCAACATACTTAAATTATATAGACTGTAACCTTATGTATAAAAAAATATTAAAAATGTAGAAAACAATATCATTAGGAGTTATCACAATATAATAGTATCATATGTTTAACATCAAAAATAAATTTAACCAATCATGAATATAAACATAATGCTATATAAAAATGAGTTATTATTTATGTGATAAAAGGAATAAAACATAAATCATAACTCTCATAGAAAAATTATAGATAATGGAATCTAAATGTTTACAAAATAAATGGATATATCTATGAAATAACTATTGATTCTAAGATCGATCCTATATGCCAACATTGAATCGAAATCTTAGCTCCATTTTCCGATGTATCATGATAGTTTACATTACCAAAGACAAGATACATGATATATAATGTCATAGTAGGGTACCTAATTATGTTTTGAGTACAACGTAGTGGGCCACCAACAACTTTATACCTTCCATGTCATGTTAGTATACATGTATACTTGATATAAAGTACTAATAAAGTAGACAACTGAATAGAGTTCACCTTATAGGGTGATCTACAACTAGACCATGTGTAACCATACAAAACCTAGACAAAAATAGAATAGATTGTTATACCCATTTTCAAAACAGAAATTCATGGTAAAAATGTATCTCCTTATATAATTTTTGTTGTGATTGGGTTATTATTGACCTGTATACAAGGTGAATGAGGTATCACAAACACTATCCAAAAATTTAAACAAAAAAATAATGGTCTTACAATAAGGGAGATCAAGTAATCTCAATATGAATTAGGCATCACCAATTATATATGAAACATGTACAACAAAAACCAGTTTCTTTGAGGATGATGTACCATTGATATATATAACCTAATTCACTGATACATCACCATTACCACTCTCTAGTTGGATGATATACCACCGATACAACTCTGTATTTAGTATTTTCATCAATAAGAAATATTTCAAAAGTGGAAAATGAAGTAGGGTTATCATCCTCTTGGTGGATTATATATCATCAATATCAACACATATGTGGTCAGTTTACCAAAAAAATCAATTCATATGATGAAGATATACCAATGATTCAAGTATCGAAGATGGAAATATTCAACTGAGATGATTCTCATAGGTGGATGATACACCACAAAAATGAATCCTTAGGTGGATAATATAACAGTGATATGACAACTAAAATTAGATTAGGCTCCACCATCATATTGAACTCATCATGAAATATCGATCACTAAATCATATTGAGTGGAAGAGAAACCAAAAAAATACCATGGATGAATGATTCACCAACACTATTTGGATCTATGTGGATAAGGTACCTATAATATACATTGTATCCATTAAAATGAATAATTTATCATTAACGGAAATGTAATGAATTTTTAATTGTTGAACACATCAATGGTTTTGCTATATGGATACAAAATTTCTCAATTTTTGTTTAATAAGCCTTATCACCCCTATATTTCATACCAATGAATATAATATGACACAACCTGAGGCCCATAGGGTTATATATCTTGAATAGGTCACCCTTTACATGTATAATACAGGTTCTTCAATAAATTTACATTGAAAATGGTCAAGGGTGAGCACAATATAGTCACCCATATTTCCAAGGGCCTCTAATGAATTTAGTAGTTCCATTTTATCATATAATAGGAAGAAATGCATTTAATTTAATATTCAGGGAATACACATAAAGTTAATTTTTTTATTTCACATGTTTTATTCGAGATGTATAAATATTAATATGAAATCAAGGTACCCATTATATTGGTCAAGTAAGATCCAACTCACTGGAAACCATTATTTAATTAACATAAATTGGTCAATATTTTCATATTGTGAAAAATCCATGAAATTGGGAATAGTTAATGATATAAAACAAATGTAATGTAAAATGATGAATGGATGCATAAAATATTTGGATCCTTATTTGTAATGAGATCTTGTAGTAAACCAGATCCAAAACCAATGATTAATATAAAGAGTCCCCGCATATAAGAGTTGAATACATGAAACATGAGAGGGGGCCTGATGATGTAGGAACCAAATGAAAATAAATACTTAGATACTATCTTTTAAATAAATAAATAAATAATTTTATTATTTATTAAAAACCATGTTGGAGCCAATTGGGTACTCTCTATACATCCACCGAGAAGCCACACCAAGGTCAACAACTACCTTGTTTCCCAGGTGGATCTACTTTCTCCTTTACCACATCCATTTGGAATTAGGTATAATTCAACTAGGTATAGAGTGTCATTTTTTAATGGTAAGATATCCTAATTGCGGATCTGTTCCATGAAAATGGGCCACAAGCCATTATGAACACCACAAATTCTCATAATCCACCAAAAACCATGAGATTTTGAGAAAGTGACACCAATAGAGATTCCATGAGAACATAACATTTTGGGACCCATTATCAATGGTCCCCGAGAATATATCATCAATTAATCATCTATCAATGGTCCCCATGAATATATCATTTAGGGAACCTATCCCAGTTTTCTTAAGGCACATATTTCCCAACACGTTACTGTAATGAGTGAAGTATAAACACTTCTAGACAATATGTTAAGTTTTTTTATAACAAGAAATATGTGGAAAACATAGGCTTTAGATGAGCACATAGATATATACACTCTCATATCCACCTGGATCACTTTTTAAAATGACCGCATACAACGAAACTATACCTTCCTTGGGTATTATCACTACATAAAGCTATTAAGATTATATAATATGACTAGAAAAACTCCTAAGATGATCATAGGACCTTAGTTAATACCAAAAATAAAATCCTAATCATTATTCTATGATTGGACACACTAAACACTGAGCTATAATTAAGATATATAATACCCCTAGGGATTGAAGAGGAACATGTCATTCTATTTGTTAATCATTATCATACCAGTGGGTCTGAATATTTGAAAAATGTGTTTATCTATATAAATGGTTTCCATCACAACACATCTCAAACACAAATTGCTATTGAAAAAATCCTATGTCCCCAGTTAGGTTTATGTTATGGAATATCAATATAGACACTAACCACACCTTTAAATTCTAATTACTATCTATCCAAACTTATATAAGGTTCTCCTCCTACTCCATTAGGAACCCAATACACATGGAAGACATAGAACCCACTCCACTATCACTAAGATTCACTTGAAACACTCAAAATAGAGGTTACATATTGTCACTATACAGTCACATGGACACCCTAATCCTAACAACCAATGATGGATCCTTGGATCCATTCCCAATATCCCACTCCAATCACTCGAGGAGTTTTATGGTTCAATGTCTATTCCAATATACCATTCCACACAAATCCCAAAACTCAATAGTAACCCATAAATTCCTCATATAAAAACCCCTTGTAATACCCTTTACTAGATCAATAAGGATCATTTTATTCCACTTATAAATTATCACACAATACAGGATCACTTTAAGGAACCTTAAGTTATTGTTTAAATCATTCCACATGGAATCTAATCCCATGATAGATCAAGATTCATCTATGCCTACACTAATCCATAATACTCTCCCAGTCCCCTATAACACATTACATGGATCATACAATTAATTGTCAAATTTTATAGTCAATAAGACAATTTTATCCTAGAAGTTTTATTGATGAATGATCATCAAGTGGAATACCAATTTCAAATAATTGATACAAAACATTCTAATTACTCGTAGGAATCCAATGATACTGTAATGATTAAAAGATCTAAACATAGACACTCAATTGATCTCCCATTCCATTCCAAATTAGTGAAATCCTTATAAAGATACATCTGGTGACATACCTCCATTTAAATATTAATAAGTGGGGGATATTACTCATCTTCTGGTATCTACAATGGCCACTCCCCAAATCCCCATCATACCAAGATTATTCCACCATAATTTAGTGCAATATTCTTAAAAACCATAAATGAAAACACTATAATTCAATGTGAGATTATGAGGGGGGGGGGAATGAAAAATAAGAGAGGGAAATAACTCACCTCAAATTATATAGAAAATAATATATGATAACTATAGTACCTAAGGGGAAATCAGGTATAGGGGGCGAGTGATACCCAGTATGGTTCAATCAACCATTTAAAAACACCTCCAATGGGGGAATAAGGGATTATAAATGATCATGTTTCCAACAAAGAGATTGACATATTACTACCAAATATATAGTAAAACCCATCTATGTTTCAATATTTCCTCACAAAGTGGTTACACCACTATCCACTCTATAGGGTCCCAAATACCCATCCATTTGGAACCCAATAAAGTCTCATGGTTTTTGTAAACACAACAGCATCAACCAACTATCATATTTCTTTCAACTAGTTTTCTATAGAAAATTATAGTTTACAATTTTTAGTTATGAAAACACTCTGGGAAACAAAAATACCAAAAACAGTCTTGGGAACTTTAAAAACCTCTAAAATCGAGAAAAAACACCACCTAGAGATGTCCAAAATAGAATTTGAATCTAAATATAAATTCTCCAAAAAACTATTCTTCAGAGAATGAATTTAAAATTCACCTTGAATTTAATGACCTATAACAACTTGGGTAATTACTATATATAAAATAAAAGAATAAATATTTATACATTAATATATAACCATAATATTGATAACCTATGTTAACGACACAAACTTGTTTTATTATGAACTTATTTTTCTTAAAGTATCATCAATATTAAGGTAATAATTAATAAAAAGATAACTAATCATTATACATAACATTTTGGTCTTAATAGGAATCCAAGATAGGAATATATTAAATTATCATCAAATAATGGAGAGATTATATCAATATTGTAACAAGTTACCATTGTAGAAATTGTAATAATTATTAATGGTACATTGAGAAGAGGTTGGACTATAAATTATTTAATACATAAAAAATTGAGAATTAAATTTATAAATAGGATAATGAAATGTGAATCCATAATAATAATCAAAAAATAAAATTAAAATGAAAAAGTTTATGCAATTTTTTTAAAGAATATTTAATAAGGGAATTTGTTTTTAAAGAGGGGATGAAAAGATGTTTTCAAAGAATTTCATAAATTATCATAAATATTATATTTTAAATAATAATATCCCAAATGAAAGGATAAATTAAGTAATATAATAAATAGGGAAAACATTTGGCTTTAAATATGCAAGTCTAAAAAAGGTAATCCAAACATAAGAAAGTGATAATCGGTGTGGAATCCATTTACCTTTGGACATGTACCTCACCTTCAGGATTAAAATACCTATATAAGAAACTTATATTTATTAAGACATTATTTAAGGAGAATCATACAATTATTTATATTATTATTGATTATAAATTTTAATTTCATATTATTTATTTATTTATTTTTAAAATATAAAAATCTATGGTGGAAAGTTTGATTTATTCCACTTTTATTTCAGTGTCATGGATTTGATATGTTTTATTTATTAAGTTCTGATATCCTTAAAATTTAATTTTTTCAGGGTTCAAAGGTGTGGAGGGTAGGATGATAGGATTTTTTTAGGAGAGAAATGATATTTTACCTTTTAAGGGATTATAACACTATTTTTCTATGTGTAGTGCTATCCCTTTTTAATCTTTCATGACATCTTGAGTGAGGGGTAGTTAGTTTATTTCATGAGTGCTCAGAATTTGGCCAAGGTGCTTGATGATTTGTGTTGGAGTGATAAACAATGAGTGAGGTGACTTGTATATACATTTTCATGGGTTTTCATCATCAATGAAAAATGGGGGAATAATTCAAGGGAAATGTCATTAGAGTTAATTTTAGGAAGGATTTATGGGTGTGGTACTCAGCGAGTCCAGATCCTAGAAATAGGTAGCATGGATCTCGCTAAACTAATGTTCTAGGTGTGGTCAGGGAATATTAGATCATATTTCTATAATATAATATAGTGGAGGCTATGACGATATTATGTTTTTTGGGAATTTCTTTAAAGAGAATACAATCAAAGGAGTTCAAAGTCCTTGAAAATCGATCCACAATTTTCCCGGAGGCATTGAAAGAGTTTTGTGGGTACACTATGCTTTGTTGAAACCTTTTTAAATTAAAATTTAAATCAAAGGATTTTGATACCTAATTTTAGATTTTCACTACTTCCATAGAATCCTAGACCAAACCTACACTTCTCATTACCTTCTATCCACACCTTGGAGAGTATAAATGCCTTGGATAGATTAATCCAGGTATTGGATCAAGAAAGGATTCCTCTTCCCATTTAATACTCATTTTACAATAATTATTAACACTAGATTACTATTTTTATAGGATTCCATTATTTTGGTTACATATTCCAAGTTATTTTTATGGTGGTTAACATTCAAAGGTTCTATTTGTGTTTCCTTTAGTATTTTTAGTATTTCATTTAACAATGGTTATTACTTTACTATCCAATATTCCTCAGAGAATGTTGAGATTATAAATGAAGTATTTGAGCTATTAATTATCATTTTAATTTATATTATTTTCTAAATAGGAGGAATTTCCCTTAATAAGTTAATAATTTTTAATGGAAATCACAAGTAGATGAATTAGTTAATACTCTTGAAAAATGTTTTGGATAAATGTTTTTGCATGATTTTGTTCAATTTATTCATTGTAATAAATCACATACCATGTAATAATTTTGTTTTAGATAATTAATCAATTGAATTATAACATGAATAAAATGTTGTATCTTAATTTTCTAGGCATATTTAAATCCAGAAATTTGAAATAACCCAACATGCTATTACATGTTGTAGGTTTATTATTTTCTTTAGATAATGAGAATTGTTAACAATAGTGATAGTTAATGAATTTAAAATAGAATTATAAAATGTAAAGAAAATTAATTTATATCTTTTAGAATGAACTGAATAGTTGGGTTTTATGATCTCTTATGTTTTATGTTTTTATCTTTCATTTTGATGATTATGAATATTATATTATTTAAATTTTGTAAAGTCTATTTATTCATGGATTATCAAGGTTAATTCCGTGAATTTATATTAATGTATATAAAAGAAATGATAGTTAGTTAAAAACATAAGGGAAGTTTGATTACTTTTTAAATTGGAATAATTATTTGAAATAATATTTTTAATTATGTTTAATGTTGGAAAAGGTGAGATAATTATCTTAGGTTTCTCTGTGGGGAAAACTAATTCTCATTGAATCAGATAATTCAATATGGAATTCAAATGGTTGTTATTTTAAAGAATAAATGTTTTGGGCTGAATTAGCAAATTCTTTATCATGGGAGCATATAATTCATAAATAACATGGACTTAGTTAACGATATATAAGTGTGGAATATAAATTTTAATTGTGTGAATAATATAGAGATACTGAGGCTTACATATTTTTAATATTTTGTTTTTTATGGTTGGGTACCTTGATGTGTAATGGGTTAAAGAACCCATGCTATGTAGTTTGATGATAGATTTTATGAGAACTAGGCTATGATATTGGGAGGAAGATATGGTCTATTCTAATGATGGTGGGATATCTTTTATATAATTAATTATGTCATGATAGAATAGGAAGTCACGATAATATTATAATGAGGCTTCCTCATTTAAAGTATTAGTCTTTATGGATTATTTCTTGTCACTTACTTGGTGTCCATACGGTTACATGATGTTTATGTAACCATTATATAAAATCTTAAAGATTTTTTTCAATGTAATACTAATTAATTTCTAACAAGTTATGTTTGAATGACTCTTAAATTGATCAAATAATTATGAAATGGAAATTAAACTAATAAATGAATGGGGTAGGTTCTTGTTTATCACAACTAATGATGTCATACATGAGAATATTGGAAAGGGAATTAGTAAATCAATCAAAACATGGATAAATATTAAAGTGATAATATTATTAAATGAATAAGGAATATAATAAATAAATTATTAATTAATAAATTATTAATGACCATGAGACCGGTATGATTTATTAATATATATCTCTTTGCACTAGAAATTGTTGGTATGAAGTGATGAGAGCTGCATATGTGTCTAAGGAAACATAATTTCCCTTTAGTGTGGCTGTGAAAGATATTATTTTATTTCATATTATACCTAATCCTTATTAGTTGTACCTTAAAACCATTTTTTCGGGGGTGTTGTCTCTAACATATAGTATAGTGAGAGAATGGATAACTGGTCTCTCCCTCTCCCTCTATCTCCCTCTATAAACTCCAATGAGTAAGTGAGTATTATGATATAATAAATTTATTTCATGGATTTAATTCCTTGAGGTATAACAAAAATTATACTCGGATGAGGTAGTTTATGATATCTATGGGAATACTATATTAGAACATGATGGATTGAGGTATAATGTATGTAAAATAGATATATTGGAATCTAGATATACAATTTTTTACTTTTGGGATATGATAATTATGTGATGATGAGTTACATAGGATGTACTAACGGTGATGATACTATTTCCAAATGTGCATGATGACTTATTGGAGGGATGAGGATAGGAATAAAACTATAGATGGGTAGTGAGAGAGACAAACCAATGTATAAGTGAAACTCAGGTACACACACACACACATATATATATATCTCTTATTGATATTGGCTATTTCACATTAATGTGTTATTTGTTTAGAAACCCAAAGTGAGGATGGGAAACTAGTATTGTGTACTTAGGAAATGTGTTAGTTTAAATTATTTATACATGGGGTTTAGTGTGCTTATTTCACATTTAAATGAGTAGTTTTATTTAGGATCTAATTAATTTTACATTATATTCTATCCTTAGATATATATAATTTTTTAGGTCATAAGGAAGATTATGGGGATCAGACTGCATATTACTAGCTCAAAGGAGTTGTTAAGTAGATTCTAGGAGTTTCTTTAGTTTGTTGTGAATCCCGAGTCTTACTTTTAGTTCTTTCGGTTTTATTTTCAGTTTATGTATGATATTAAATGTGATTTTTATTAATTTTAGTTTATGAATGGTCTTGGTTGATTTTTTATTCTTCTTCTCTCTTACCCCTTAAACATATTGTGGGAAAATCCTTCTATATTTGTGATTGATATACCCTCTGTTATAGTTACAAAACTGTGGCCCACTATGGGTGGGATTTTAGAATAATTACCCATATTTTAGCATTTCAATCCCAGTATGAGTTACATTAGAGGGAGGGGGTCATGAATCAAAATAATTGAGAATAGAAAAATGGAAGAGGAAGAATGAAATGAAGAGAAAGGAGAGAAACCTCTTCATTAATGATTACTGATATACTGTAGTAATGCATTCTATAAAGATTGAAGTAGCATGAGGAAAAAATATCTCCAAGAATCATTGATAGACTTAGAAGTGGTGTATGGATAAATTTTGGGATATGGGATGAAGTTTTTCTATATCTTTTTATGTGGGTGAGCAGGGTTAATTTTATTGGGGGGGGGGTATTTTGAATAAAAATTTAGAATATAAAATTAATTAATGTTCAAGACATGAAACAATGATTTTATATGTGAATATGAATAATATTTCACAACCTTTTAGATGATACACTTTATTTTTTCATGATAATTCCATTATTAAATATTTATTGCAACATATTTATCATTTCATTTATATTATTATTATTGTTATGAAGAATCAAAAAATTTGATCCCATCCTATCCTTGATATACGAATTCAAAATTTAAAATTTTTCTATGAAAATATGTTTCTAAATATGATAAAATCAAATTTCAAAACTACCAAATATGTTAAAAATAATGTTTTTGTTGTATAACACTTTTCCTATCCATTTATAATATTATTCTAGTTTTACTAAATATCAATTTTTTAAAATTTAAAATTTAATGTTCACATTTAATAAATATAAATAATAAATGAAATTTAAAATTTTATAAAATACTCTTTCATATATCACATACCTTATATAATGATTCATATGAAAATTTGGACATTTTACAAATTTAATAAAAATTCATTTGTAATTAACTTTTCTATGCTGATTCCAAATTTAAAATTTATTTAATTCGAATAATTTTTTTAATAAAAAAATTTAATAATAAAATTTTACTTAAACTTTTGATGTTTTATCACTAATGATAAAAATAATTTTCCAAAATAAATACAAATTTTATGAGATATGGATTATTACACTATATTTATAAATTTTAATTGTCGTTTAATATATTTTATAGTAATATATGTTTATATAATATGTAATTTTTAATATAATTACCCGCATCAATTAACTTATTCATCCCAAAAACATGTAACTTTTCTAATTATCATTATTATAACCGTTATTTCCTTATACAACTTTATATATAGTTGTAAAATTCTATATATTTATTGACATAATTTTCTCCTTATGATCTTTATTTACTAATAAAAAAAAGAAATCCTATTTAAAATATTTTGTTTTTTATAGTGCTTTCCTTGGTTGAGATATTTTAAAAACACCATGTTCTATTAGATATCAACTTCTATTCATTCTATTTAAATATTTTTATTATCGATCATACATATATTAATTTTATCGAATTCATTTATTATTCATATAAATTATTATATTTTGAATAAATAAAATGATGATTGACTATTTAATATTATCTTCCATTATTATAGGATGTTAAATTATTCTCATACAAATATTTAATAGAAAAAAATTTATCTAATAAAATATTCTAATTAATATCTAAATATATAATATATTCATGTCATAAAAATGTGAAAATTATTGAATTTAATATTTAAATAGATAATTTAATGGTGAAAATTTAATAAAATAACCAATGATAATATGGGAAATTAAATTATTTATCATTTAAATAAATTGTGATCTCATAGTTTTTATATTTATAATATATATTAATATTCCCATATAGTATATCTAATCTCTTTACTAAGACATGATTAATTTTCTTCAAAATAATTTAGTGTGATGCTAAAAAAATTAAAAAATGGTAAAAACCAATCTATGAAAATTAATCACATTCCAATAGTTGTTAAATAGTTTATTTGGTGTAAAACTATTTTCACGGTTTATTAAATATATGTCCTTTTTTTATAAGTGTTAATATTTTGAGATAAGTTTTTTTTTATTTTGGGAAATTGAAAATATATTTTAGTTTTCAAAATGTTCTTAATCAAAATTTGGACACGATTGAATCTTTAAGAGATATGTACATTTTTACCTGTGTGAATTTTTTGAAAAGTAATTTTTTGGTCTTAATATTTCATTTTATATTGAAAGTTTTATATTGGAATCTGATGTACCCTAAGATTCCCTGAGAGCTTTGGGTTGAATTAGGGGGTAGATTTTTTATTTTAAGTTAATGGATCTAGTCCCTCATTTTATTAGGAACTCATTACACAGACCGGATTAAATGTGCACCTTCTAAGAATAAAAATGTTGATATAGAAAAAACAAAATAATTTTTCTTGAATCAACACTAAAGGCTAGTCGAAAGAGAATGCACTGATGATGTATCAATTCTACCAGAATCCAATAAGATCCATTTGATTTTTTGGGTTATAATTGGTCAAAAACAATCACTCCATTCTAGGAGAAATATGTTTACAAAGAGTATAGGGACATCAAATTTTCTCCCTTGGATCATTAGAATCAAGTCCACTTAACAAAATTCTATTTATGAAATATTCCACAGTTTATCAACTTGAGGGTATGTTAAATGTTTTTAAGAAATTATGATATGATTTTGAACATTAGGACATGAAATTTAGGACATGATGAACTGTATAATCTTCAATAATACCCACCTATTATCTTTGTGTGAAGATGAATTCCCAAAACTGACTTATAAGAAGTAACCATACAAAACCCAGTTCACAACATACTCATCCTTGTGAACTGTGTATGTTCCTTTACGGATATCAATCTACAATTATTTTAGCCCACTCATGAGTTATCATACCATTCTAATAGAATTATAGATGCCACCTTATAAAAATTCACTAAAGGTGTACTCCCCTTCATTGAAATTTTTTCATAACAAAATTTATGAACTCCTCTTTTCACATTGACATCACAGACCAGTCCCCATGTAATCACCATTTAGATCAAACATCATAGATAATCCTTACCATCATAGAACAGTAATTAAATTTACATATGTTATTTATCTTCTAATTGATTCTTAATGAAATTATGATGTATGTATTTTCTGGAAAATACATCTATATAGTTTTCCATTACTTTAAATTACTATTCCACCCTTTCAAGGAATCCATTGCGTACTCCCCTCACAGTGAACCTTCTATAAATTAACCATGGGAATTGTGTAATCCTTACCATAGATATATTCAAGAGCTTCTATTTCATACATCTTATAATTCATTTTCATTCAACCAAAGTCCTTCACTCCAATACCACAAACTCCCATTCATGAACAATTAAAATTTAACTGCCTGAAAGCTATGATAACTACCTTCATCTGCATGAAAAACATTATAGTATTTCACAAAATAAACATATTTTCACATAAAAAATTGAAATTCTATAAATATATATTTTTAAAATTTCATTTGGCCCTTCTTATTATGGATAAAATCTCCCTTAGTGGTAAAACTATATAATCAATTGGGAAAGGATTAACAACAAACAAAACACACCATCAATCACTAACTATATTCATGATAGTTCCAACACTATCTCCATTTTGGTTTTTGGAAATCAAAAGTGAAATTAAACCCCATATAACCTTTACAACATCGAAAAATATTCACATATCAATCAAAACCTATGAGAGAATTGATGGGTTTGGAAGAAAATAATTCAAGAGATCATTCCACACGTAGTTAAATTTTTCATTCCAGAAGCT
The DNA here is from genome assembly GCA_963277665.1 of Viscum album. NCBI lineage: Eukaryota > Viridiplantae > Streptophyta > Magnoliopsida > Santalales > Viscaceae > Viscum > Viscum album. Next base: position 936,795,305 of record OY728161.1, read on the forward strand.
CTAGAAACTCCTAGACACTATCATAGTATGAACTCCCCTTTACATATTAATAAATGAATTTATTCTAAAACATTTCATGATCCATTATCCCCATTTAAAATAAACCTAAAGAAAAAAAGGTTACCTTCTTTTTAGTTGAGATACCCCATGGAACATATCTCCCCAAACTCCATACCACTTCAAAAAAAGTGAAAAATATTCAAGTCATGGGAAAAGGGGTACTTATAAATATCCTCAAGCTGAAGTTGGTGGTTGAGCACTGAGGTCCTATAGATTATTCCAACAAATTAGGGTGGCCAATGAATTGGATATTTCTTCCACTAAATATTTTTTAATATTATGTGCTTTATTATAAAATATATTTTATCCAATTTTTATTTAACGATGTTATATTTTATCCCAATATTACTATTGTGAGTTCACTGTACTAAATTATTTATGGACTTGATCATACTTTTGTTATTATTTAATATAAAAATGTGTCATTTCAGGTCTTCCCCTATATCTTCCAACTATTTCATTATCCAAAAATATAAGTGTAATATTTTTTCACCAAATATCTTTTTCTTATTTTGTGAAAAAAATATTATTTCTTACATCCTACTCAGATAAAAATAATATTTTTTTCAGATAAATAATACACCACCACTTTTGTACTTATGATCCACCATATATACATCCCAATATGTATTTAGAAATTTAGATAACTCTTGATATTTTCATACATCAAAAAATAATATTAAATTAAGTGTGCCATTGAAATACCTCATTATTAATTTAACTACTACGCGATGTTATTACGTTGGATTAATCATTAAAAGAGAAACTAATATGAATAAAAGATGATATCCATTCATGAGTCAGTAAAAATGTAACATTTCAATAGTCTTATTATATAAGGTGCGATCTATAGATTTCAGTTATCATATTTCCCAAGAATTGTTGCAGTCATAATTAGAGTAGAAATTAGTTTAGAATATAGAATTTCAAACATATTTATCATCTCACTACCACAATTTGTTTTGTAGATGAAGGTATATACCTCCCTTTTTATAAGATAAATTCCTATAAATTATACGATTTAACTATTCATGCTCATTATAAATTATTTTTTCATGTGTTTATAAAATTATTTCATAGTTTTATACTTCTTTCACAAAATATTATACCACCAAAAAATACAAGAATCATAAATTTGTCTTTTATGAATGTCTTCACATACAAATTTTGATCGACACTTCCCATTTTTAATTTCATCTTCTTCAAAAATTATTCCTACTGATCATACCATTATCTTGGTTTTTTTATAAAATATAGAGCATTTTCAATGCTTAATACTTTTTTTTATCATTTACAATCAAATATATCATTTATTTTAATGTTACCTTATTTGTTAATAATTAAATTTAAGAAATTCTTGTTTGACCTCCATTTGAAAATATTTGTATCCTCTTTGAAAAGAAATATCTTAAAATATCATGATCAACACTAGTCGGGATTCTGATGAAACAATTTACTAAATATCAATACCTTAAATCTATGAATATCCTTTTCAAAATTAATATTATTATTTTCTAATAACATTTTGAAGCTCGTAATATTTATTCTTGAAGATGCACTTTGGTCTAATCACATTGTTATTTTTTGGTCTTTTAATTAGATCTCATGTCTTTTTTTATAAAAAGGATCTTATTTTTTACTCATCAACCTGACCCCTGATTCATAGTAGACCACTTCATAAAATGGTTTTGGTACCACTATTAATAGAAGAGCCGTTTAATCAATATTTCTCATTCTCCAGGTATATGTTGGTGTATACTTAAATTTTATCTATCTACCTTTATTCTCTTAGTACTTCCCTGAGGTACATATTTCTTTCTGTTGCAACAAAATCATCTTCTGAATTTACTTTAACTTATTCGTCATCCACAAAACTCCCTAATATATATAGTTTCACCAAAATCAATTTATTTCATTCCATCATCACAGAAAGACCTGGTGTTTGTTCTTATTTACTTCTTTAAATATTTAACCTTTATGTCTTTGTAATCAATGAAATATAGTATTTTACTTTTCCTATTATTGCATCTTATTTATGTATTAATATTTATTTATTATTAAAAAAATTCATCTATTAAAAATATTAATATAGTATCTTTGATTTCCTTCTTTATTTAAGATGTATGACTTACATCTAAATACACAAAAGTGTCTCAACGCAGGATTTATTATATGCCACATTTCATAAAAGGTAATCTCTTCCCTAGGGCTATGAAATACCCAATTTTGTGTGCATAATTTAAGATGAACTTCCTCTTTCAAATAGTAGTGAGAAATTCGACCTTTATTGAGTAAAATCATGCTCATATTGATCACTAACTAATTTATTTGTTCAATAACATTATTTTTATTTAGAGTTTTCACAAATGAAACTTCATTCTTCTTTCTTTGTTTCTCAAGATACTTATAAAACTAAATAGAGCTATACTCTAGTCTATTATTAGACCATAATATAATAATTTTGTTCCCAAAATTATTTTTGATTCCTCATAGATACATATCTTTATATCCGATAAACTGTCTCTTTATTTTTATAAACATGGAATATTCCACTATATTAAATTCACATTTGAAAATAATGAAATAAATCCCACTATACTATAGTAATATGTCTATGTGGATTAGATCAAGAAGATTAGATGTACTGTTGTTTTTTCGTAGATAAGGCTTCTACCTAATTTTCTCCATATATAAGAATCACATATCCTTTCATAATCTTTCTTCAAACATGGTATGTCTACTACATCTCTTAGCCTATATAAGTCTTCTATTAATTTTTGGTCATTATAGCCTAACATCTGATGCTAGAAGTTTTTTTCTTCAACCAATGTAAGGAAATAAATATTTATTATGACTATCCAACTGGTATAGAGTATTGATAATTATCCCTCCCCTCAAAATATATTTTTCTATACTAAATTTGATTATAAACCCTTTGTGAGGACATATGACCTCAATACCACAATTACAATGTTGAATCAAACATAGAACATTGTGTCGTATCCCATCCATAATGAGATGTTTAGTTTTATTTATCACATCACCTAACAAATGTGTATTCCCACCCCATACTATTCAATAATCCATCATTTGTAAAACTAATGGTTCCATCAACATTAATATTCACATTATTGAAGGGATTTATAATTAAAAACTTGTGTAAAGAACACCCACCACCTAGAATCCAGGTGCAACTTTTATTTTTTATTAGAGAGAGTTTTTTATTCTATTTCACCATCCCCAATAGTATTTATTTACACCATAATATACCTATCCAAGTATATGAAAAAAATGGAATCTCTAAATTACCTATAGAATCTATGGTGAAATTAGACATTTCTTTTTTAAAAAACGTGATTTCCTATTTTCTATATGGATTTTCCCTTATTATCCAGTATTCATTTATCAATTAGATCAATAGTTTCTCTTTCAACTTTCAATTTTTCCATAATAAAAAAATTTATACCCAAAGTAACAATAATGAAGAAAACATCTATAGAAATTATTTTTTGTTTTTTGTTAATTATATAAAATCATACTCCTTTTCTAACCATAGAGGGATTCCTCACTCTTCTATCTTTTTTCCTGTTGATAATATGAATAATTTGACCAATATAGCCACATAATTGATACTTTATATGATGAAAAATATTCCCTCCATAATTTCTCTCAAGGTCTTAAGACTTCATATATCACCTCAATTGATGAATCATATTCATGAATCATCAACTATTTTTAGTCATCTTATTTCTTTTTCACCGGGTAATCTTTGTATTAACTTTAGGTTACTTAGGTTTAAAGCTAAAATAAAAACTATTATTCTTACAATTCTATAGATCTATCAATGCTACTGAATTTAATATATTTAAGTCATAAACTATTACACTCTTACCAACCAATTTGTGCCTCTATTCATCCATAATGTTATTGAAACATTAAAATATTCAATTGGCCCAATATTTCGGTTGTCCATCTATGAAGCAGTTGATGTGTATATTTCACTATGAATCACATTATTTCAGTGTAGATTGATGTTTTATTCACAACATCAAAAAATCTTATTCAGTAGATTTAAACTTCTAAACTCTAAAATTTAGGATTTCATTAATACCATTGATCACCTTAGTCATTTATTCACACTTATTCTATAAACTCATGAATTATTCAAATTTTTAGTTACTAGCAGTTGGTTATCTAAAACTTCTGGTATCCATTTAATATTTTCTTCATTATAATCCACATTTTCCATGGTGGCATTTATAATTTTATTAATATTTATGGTTTTATTTATATGATTATCTTGAAATTTGAAGGATATCTCTTGTTCCATATTAGATGAGATAACTCTTCACATTAATAAACCTTTTCTAGTTTAGGTTCATTGATCTCAATAATAGTCATGAAGAAATTTTATTTATGATATCTGAATTCAATTTTTTTACTTCCATAAGATATCCATCATTATCATTTTCTTATTTTCCCACAAATCTGTTTGTATGGAATTTCATTCACGATGAACTCTCATTTTTTTGGGTTTTTTCATTGATGGATGTTTCTTCTTTGCAGCTTCATGATGTCTTTATCACATTCATTACAATGAAATAGTCATGGGGACCCTCTTAAAATGTTCCCAATATTACCAATCATATAAAATTATAGGGGAACCCTTCCTTAAAATTCAAACTTTCCTCTCTTTAATTTTAAAACCAAAAGAGTGATAAGTTTATCATCCACATCCTCTTCACTATATTTGACTTCAGAAATGTCTATTTCCATTATTTATTTAAATTATTTTTCCTTACATTCATGGATTGAGTTCCCTTATGAATTAATTTGACTTTCATAACACACCAAACTTCTTATCATTTTATATAAATATATTTTTTATAGACCCTATCCTCTAGGGATGAGAGTTTTGGATAATACATAGGTGAAATCATTTCATAATATTATTAACAATATCAATATCCATTATATCCTCCATAATTACTCAAATATTTCCAATAAATATAATGAAATGATTGAATGATCTATAAAAATTCATAATAGATAATCATTTTCAAATCATAGATACTAATAAGGAGGACCTGTATCTTGGTCTCCTTAACCCAACTATAAATTTCCTTCATATTAGACAATTTATCCCACCTGGAATTTCAAATAGTGTATCTCATCAACTTTATATAGATTTATTCTAAAAGAGATTCCTGTAATACATTTTGGGATTTTGAATTAACATAAAACCCTTCCATGGCAGCCTTAGTCAGGGAATTCCATGATGTGTCACAAAATTCGATTATATATAATTTTGTAGAATGAACTTCCGTCTCGAGAGATCAAATATATGACATCATTTTATTCTTACAAATATAGTAGTTATTTCTATGAAACTGTTTAACTCCTCTATCAATTATAGATTTCTCCATCATAAATAATTTATGATGAGAGATTTTTCATAGGAGAACCTAAACTATGATACCGTTTGTTATAACCCGAGATTACTTGTGTGATAAGGGGTGAATTAGGGTGTAAATTATTTTTATGATTTAAATGATCTAGTACCAATATATGTAGGAACCAATTAACTATAAATTGTTAAACTTAAATTCACCAAAAACAAAAATATATAAATAAAATCAAACATATCAGTTCCACTTGGTTAACCACTAAGGTATAGTCAATAGAGAATACCTTGAGGATTTGTTTGTTTTATTAGAACCCACTAAACCTCACTAGATTTTCAGGATTATAATTCTTCTTCTACAGTAACACTATTCTAGACACACTACCATTAGATTTTTTTTAGGGAAAATGAATTTCCCCCCCTTATATTATGACTTCTCACTCCTACTTTTTCACAACTATTGATAAATTCAACCTCATTTATGATTTTATTTCTATCCAAAAAACCTAAAATTAAAGATTCACTAAACTATATGATATCAGAAGGACCCCTTTTTATCTTCATGTAAAAATAATTTCCCAAAACCACACTATGTGAAGTATCTATATTGAATTCCATGCTTTATGTACCCACACTCCTTGATAGAGAACTTTCCTTCCTCAAGAACACTATGAACATCACAGAGCACCCTCATGACATGACTAATATATTTAACAAGAATCATAGATTCCACCTAAAAATATATCAACATTCAATTTAATCTCTTTCTTGAACTATGTACCACTGAACACCTCCTCAAAAAAATACTTTCCTAATAACTTAACATACAATCCCATTCTACTCACAACACATATCTTATTTCCTATACCGTCCATTACCAGATTGTTTTTTATATTAATCATGGATTATTATCTAACCTAATACTAATTCTTTAGGAATATATTAGTGACTTACTTATTCGAAAATCCAACTAGATATTTTACTACTCATTAAAATTTCTATAAAATGTTTCCAATGTCCCATTTTCGTACTCACATCACTTTCTTCCCACCACAAACCAACCGTGTAGACCACAAACCCAACTTTGAAAATGACCATGTGAGAAACCACTTTGAATAATGGATACTCACATTGAATCTGACTAGAATTATTAACCCTAAGACTAATTACTTACTTTCATGACCCATTTTGGGTTTCAAATGGAATACCTTTATATTAATTACAAAATACTATTCCTTTTAACCGTATGGTGTATTTTCAAATCGTAGAAATCCTCTAGATACATTGTACTCACTTCTGAAAAATAATATCAAGGACTACATACATTACCTCCAATTCCACATACTTGAAAATTTGGTCCACATAAGTACTACAAAAACTACATGAATTTACCTTAAACCCATCAAATAACGCAACTAAAAACTCTAAATTTTCACACATAAAAATTGTTAAAACATTAGAAAATAACATTATTTTCAAAATTCTTCTAGAATTATTTCTTATTTATAAAATAATCATTAGTTTTAATGCGTTTATATCAACTGAAAAGGATTTATAAAACTGAAAACTCCATTAATCACCGACATAGATTATCTTGATTCAAACAATGTACTATTTTTTCTATTGATTTATTTTGGAAAAGTTGGGTCGTTAGTATGGTATTTGGTGGTTAGTGTGTTTTTAAAGTAATAGATTATTTTAAAATAAATTTATGATGGTTTAAAACTATATTCTAGTTTTATGAGTTTATTTGATGACAATTTACATGGTATATGACCAAATTTTTAATTGGAGGATATGTTTAATTGTAAAATTTTTAATAAATATGGTTATATTAACTTGGGTTTATAATATATAATTGGGATGGGTTTTTTGCAGTTCAAAAAATAAAAAAAACTTTCTATTATAGTTTGAATCACATGAAATTTACCTCAATTATAATTTTATAAATTGGTTTAGTGATATTTGAATAGTAATTGTGAAAGTGATCAATTGATTAATTAAATGGAACATGAGCTATGTGATTTTTGACATTTTGAAAAAGGAGAGAAGTGGAATGAGTTTATCTCATTAAATATTGTTTCTTGAGTTTTAATTACACAATAAAAATTGTATTTTAATTATTTGTATGTCCTAGGAATTTTATAAATATAAAATAATGAAATTTGGAAATACTGGGAAAAATGGTGATAAAGAAATGTAAAAACAGTTGTATGTTCTCTTAGGAAACTTACCCTAGAATTTTATGATAACTATGTATGACGTTATGGTTATACATTAGATACAAAATGTTAGGATAATTGTTTCCATAACCATCCATGATGAGCATATACAATATAAACCACTTATTCATGGATTTTAGACAATATAAAAAGTATTTTATGGACCATGGACATGAAAAATGTTCTAAGAAAAGTTGGAAATAATATTTCACCATGAAAAAACCATAAATTTTTAGAAGGGTGTATGTATGATCCCCATTATCTTCCAAATCATATATTTTGATGATATATATTTCTTTTACTATTAAGGGAATCTTATAGAATTATTTTTAATATTGAATAATGGTCTGCATGACCTCTAAAATTTAGTATTAAGTAATACTAATAAAATTTCAATGTTTATAGGAAATTTAAAAATAACAAAATGTGACCATTACTTATGGATTTTTTATATATATAATTTAATATTAAATTTTTGTACACTGTTTCGAATTTAAAGATGAATGTGTTTCCATGAGTTTATGTAAGATGGTTTTCATTTAATCATATGGGAATTTTAAAGGAAATTGTGTTCCAATTTAATTATATAGTTATTATTGAGAAATTATAGTAATCATTATATTGATTTATTTGATTGGTTCATGGGGTATATTATTTTTTATGATAATTATTGACAATATGAGCATTGATATCCTACTACATAGATCACATATATTGGATTGATGGGTTTTATAAAATATAATATGGTACGGAGAATCCACAAGGATATAAAATTGTGTGGGAAATATTTTGAAATGGACTATTTTTAAAATATGGAAATTTAACACTGTTTTATGAATTTTGAGTTCATGATTCAATCCCTTTCGATGTTGATCATCTTTTTCAATAGAAAAACCCAAAGGGGATTTTCAGGAATGGAATGGTATGTAGTGAGGGGAATTGTAACACCCAAAATTTTTCATATTTTATATTTAATTTATTCTTTTAGAAATTTGGTAAAATATTAGATTTTTTTTAATTTTATTAAAAGGCCTGGTAGGACTCACGTTACATGAAACTGTGCATGAAGTTTTTAGTGGAAGTAGTTCCACATGGTTTGTCATATGGTTTTTCTAACCATGCCTACGAACCACACATTCAATCAATTCTCAAATAAAATATTATTTTGTAGATCTTGACATCCATAGACCCTTCAAAAAATGACTTATAAACTATTATAGGGGTAAAATTGATTGTTTGTTTATGTTAGGAAATGTATTATTTGTGTTACTGTATTTTGATAATGTTTAATAAAATTTGTATGTAAAACTTTTATTATTATATTATTTAGACTATTATTATTTTATATTTAGGTCGATAATGTATTGATAAAGGGTAGTAATAATAACATAAATTTTAAAATTTATGTGTGTTAGTTTTGACTAGATATATAAAAGAGATCTACTAAAAAATGTATTTCATTCCACATTTTTCATCAAAATAACATTATTATTATAGAAAACAATCTATTATTTTTTTGAAATGAATGAAAATTATTATCTATATAGTCGGGGATTGATTCCTGGACACCTCGCCATTTGTGATTTTAATTCATGGGTTTTCATGATAAGACATGATCCTTATAAGGGATTTTGGATTTATTGAGGGATTTTCCTTTATGAGTCATGAGCGGATCTCACATGTTTTCTATTTTTTGGGCTTGGGAAAATGGGAGACTTCAATGGTATTAGGGGAATTTAAGCGATGATTAAAGGCAAAAAAATGCATGATTGGTGACGGTGATGAAGGTACATGGGAGCTACGAAGACATCATACAGGTATACTGAAGATGAAATTATAGGATATGAGACTCTTTTTTCATGGGTGTTAGTTGTTGAACACATGAATAGAAGAAGGTAGATGAATAATGAAAATTAAAAATTAATGATATTTAAATAAAATAGAGGACCTTTGGGGTTGGATCTAGAATTATGGAATCTAGATAAGAAAATTTTCTTTTTAATTCACGTGGTCTTTGGTATGTAAAAAACAATTATAGACATAGTGGGTTCTTTCCATTCTTTTTGGGTTGGGCTGAGCAATGGCCCACTAGGGTGCCTTAGCTATGTGATAGTTTTGGTTTGAAATCATATCAGTCTAAACAATGATTATAAATATTAAATTTCATAATTATAATTACAATAAAAATCATGATAATTATAATATAAACAACCTTCAAATAAATTGGGGTGTCCTCTCCCCCTAAATTCCGCAAAGTATTTCGATACATAAGATAGAGAGTTATCCCATTTCTTCCTCTTCTTATATTATATTATTCAAGGGATATTCCCCCATGAATGGATCTAGGTATCATTGACTCTTACTATTGTATCGTTGTTCCATCATACTCTTCTCCTTAATTTTTATTTCATTCATAGGTTCATATGAATTTGACGGTTTCTTAGGTCCCTAGTAAACTATAATTTATATGGGACCTCTAGTGTCTACATGATTTAAACCATCCCTCTAGAACTAGTATACCCTTTCTTGTTAAAGGAAATAATTTTTCATCACATCTAAGATGTTAAACATATTCAATAATTTTCATTATTAAATCCATCGGTTATTTGGGATTTATAAATTATAGGAAATGTTATTAATTTCATTTTAATATTAATATATCCAGAAATAGTAATTTGGGAATGTTTATTGTCCTCTAAGTTTATCTACCAAAATAAGAAGACATTATAGGAAGGGAGTATCCTAAGGAAAGTAAATTAATTTTTATGAGTTTTTGGGTGGTCCAATGGTATTTTTTCATATGAAACAGTTGATGTGTTGGACGATATAGATAAATAGAGTTCAATGGGTTCTTGAGAAGGTTGTTTGAAAACATAAAATGATGTCAAAAACTATTCATCAGGATGAACACTACCAGAAAAGTGAGGTGGGATCACTTTCATTAAATGAATTATGACTGGTACTTGTGATTTTTTTACATAAACTAGATAAAACCTTTAAATATTTAAAATTACTTATTGAAGAATTATAATACCCGTCTCTTCTGATAAACATAGTATATATGTTTTTTCCCATGGACATGAGACTTGATGTATAAACCACATAATATTTATAAATTCATCTTTCGTTCTGGATGATTTCCTTTGATTTCTTGTGATGTTTGAGTTGTTAAAAATACTGTGTAGTGTTTAAAACTATGTGGTGAGTGGAAATCATTTACATCCCATTATTGTACATAAATCAGAGATTGAGAAGACCATCATATAGGTTCAATATACCCTGTATAGAACATCCATTGACCCAATAATGGTCTTTTAGGGGATTGAAGCCTTGATTTGTGGGAAATACGTTTTGGTTGTTCATCACACTACCAAATAGTTTTGTTTGATATTGTGTTTCTCCCTCATAGAGCACTCATAATGTTATGTAATTTTCTCACCATTTAATTAATGTTATATATAATTTTGTTTGTACTACTCTCATTAAAATATATGGTATCATAAGAACAAATTTTTAATGTTGATAAATTCACCATAGCTATTTACATATTTTGAAAGATGCATATTGAATATTATCTCATAAAAAAGGATCTAAACAAATAATTGATAAGAAAAAAATATGTTATTTAAAATTATGAATTGGAAATGTTGGAATATAATGAAATGGATTAGTAATTATATCATTAGCATTGAAAATAGACTTTAACTTTTAGAGAATAAGATAAAATATGAGCTGATGGAATCCCCAGAGTACATGTTAAAATCTCCTACAATAAATTACAAAGTGATCCGAATGTGGTGGGTTTTCGGCATGGTTTTATTGGAATGCAGTACCATGATATATAATATGAATGACTTCAACATGAACTGGAGGTTTCTTGAACCAATAAAGTTAACTATCACTGATTATATTTACTGATTTCATTTACTATCAGCATTACATTAATCAAGGGATGGAATTGTCATATAATAGTGTAACAGATATGGTAAATCCAAATTGGTGGGTGAGAAAATGTAGAAATTCATCCAGAATGAAGAACATAAGAGAAGGGATGTTGGTGAAACTTTTATTAATGATACGAATCCATATGTAAGGGGGAAATACACTAAAAAAAGAATTTAGCTGTGATAATAATATATATATCAAGAATGAAGATGAGTTAAGTCAATTTGAAATAGTCTTATATTTTTTCATTTTGGGAATCATTGGAATATCAAGAGTGAGTGAATAAGGTGTAAGGTGTTCACCATAATAATAGGTTTTGAATGTAAAAATTAATTATGATCAATTGTCGGTATGAAAATCTAGTTTTTACTATAAATATTCAAAATGATTCTTGTGTTCATGACTCAATAATATATTTACATTCAATATATGAACATTTAATCATGATTTATTTTGTTTTTGGATGTTTTGTAAGGGTTCATATAACAGAAAATTAAGACTTAGAAGTCATCAGAAGAGCATATGTGGACATCCCATTGCAAAACCATGGGTTCATGAGACTTAATAGAGTATAGAACAACCAAGGGATATAGAATAATCTATGTTTTTATTAAAATATGAATGATAATGTTTATGTAATGACCTTTTATAGTGGTTTTAGGAATGTTACTTTAAGGATAGTGGTTTTTGGTTATGTAGTAAAAAAAAATAACACACTTTATGATAGAAAGATCCAAAGTATGTTAAATAGTCAACAAAAATTGATGCTCTAAAAGTGTGGAATTTCTGAAGCATTCATCTTAGGGAAAAAAATATTGGTTCTAGTGGGGAGAGGCATACTAAAGCTTAATGAAATGAAAATCATACATTGTTAGATTTTTTTACTGTAGAAATAAATGAAAGTTTTACTCAATATAAATTTATGGAATCCAATATCATTAAAAAGGGGACATTTTTTACCTAGATATATGGGGTGAGTGAAATTCCAATCACATATAGGATATCTTTACATCATTACACTCATTTCTGATATAGTGATGATGATATGGGTGTATTTTATTAGGAAACAATTTGAGGATTTTAGGACCATTGTATAGTTGGGAGACAGGGTTGAATGTGATAATAGATGTAAATTAATGTTTCTGAGATCTTCTAATGGTAGAGAGTACAATATTAGAAACATTTAGAACTTAGTTTTTAAGAAAGTGATTACTCAAGAGATGATCGCACCCTAGAAACCACCTAAATATGCGGTAGTGGATGGAATGAACTAATCTTTGACTAGGATGATGTGATTCATTTACTTACCTTTTATAATTCCCAAGAATATTTGGGTTGTGTAAATTAACATGGATTCATACATATCCAAAAATATTCCAATCATCTTAAATGGTAAAGAGTTTACTAGAAGTCATATGGTCTAGTAAATTATTAGAAGTTATCAATTTAAAAGTTATCATTAGGTTTTGATATATTCATATCAGTTTCAATGTTAAATTTTTTTTTTATATAATTCTATGGTATGTTTCCATAAAAAAAATGGAATTGAAGAATTTGGTTACTATCTATGGGGAGATTAAAAGATAAAATTCCTCACGTGTTGAAATGTTCTCTTCAATGCAAGGGTCATGTGAAAGGATTTGGACATTGATTAATTATGTGATGATGAAAATGAATCTATAACTAAATACCATGTTGATGTAGATGAAAATACTAAAATATTGAAATTATTTGTGAGTATATATGAAAATAATTTTTACCTAGAATAAAGACCATTTGATGAGTTGTAGGTGTGCCCAAGAGCTACTGAACACCAAGAAACATTCGAAATGTTAAGAAATAGAAAGATAAGGATATGGATGAAAGGATACCTAAAAGAGTAGTACTATAAGGAGTTGAATAAAAACATGATTTATCAATATATTATCTATTTATCTGGAAAGTATAAAGATATAGAGAATACAAGAATTTACTATTACTAATAGATGATGGAAAAACAAAACACCCATTATAAGTAGAGACACTTAGTGACTCAAAATAGTGGTAGTCAACAATGAAGGAAGAGATGATTTCCTTGAAGTTCATTAAAACCTGAGAGATGACTCAGTTAGACTAAGGGGGGATGATAATTTTAGGGAAAATTATTATTTAATTTGTAATATTAAGGTAATTAAATTAGAGGATACATGGTTAGACTAGCGATGAAGGGTTTTTATGGTATGAGGAAGCTGACTTCCCAAAATTTTTATGATTTTGAATAATGAATACTAACATCTCGATGGTGTTTTGATTAGTTTGATATTGTAATATGATCTTATATAAAATGGATGATAAAATTTATATTCCAACGGTATCTTAGGGGAGGATAATTAGATGATGAGTTTGAATGGTTTTGAACCTCATTGAAATTGGGGGCCCTGTTTTTTATTTGAAGAAAAGCCTCTATTATATGAACCAAGCAACATGAAAGTGGTTCTTAATGTTTTTAAGATTTATTACTAAATAAGGATTCATATATTCTATTGTTTAATAGATATTTTATTGAAATTATTAAGATGATAGATATTAGACAATCCACGAAAATATTTTGGATGAGGATAGAAAGGAATCTATGAGTTTTAATATTAGGATTCTCTTAGAAGGAATGTATCTAGAAATGAATTGATTAGAATTTCCAAAATCATGACCATCCAAACAGAAATTCATGGAAACATCATGTTGTTAAAAACATAAAAACTAATAAGAGAAAATGAGGTTCATTACATGTCATGATTTTTATTTTCATCAGTTTCTAGAGTTTGATATTTGTAATGATTTTTATTTGGTTTGATATTTCTGTTTCAGTGGGAGTGGTAGGTCATTTTATGCCATACCCTAGATGAAATAATAGGTAATCCACAAAATGAATCATTCATACATTAAATAATAAAAATATGTTTCTTAATGTTTTGGGGAATATTATTTGATTCAATGTTTCATGGATAAATAATTTTCATGAAATTAAAATACATGGAAGTGTGTGATTAGATTTTTGTTTGGATTTAATGGAATGGTGTTTAGTTACATATCAAAATAGAAACCAATGGTTACTTTATCTTCAATTAATGTATAATATGTGGTAGATATAGAAGCTTAAAAGTATTTAGTTTTGTCAATGAACCCACCGTAGGAGATCAAATAGAGTTGGAAAATATTTTTATTTTATAAAAATAAGTTTGAAATTTAATTTTACCAAAATATTGTGTTTTATAAAATAAGTAAAAACATTTATTTTAAATTAAAATTTATCTAGAATATGTTATAGTATAAAGTGCTATAGTTAAAGAATATAGGTCTGAATAAAAATCCAACTGACATGTTCATGAAGTTCTCGGTCCAAGATATCATAAATAAGTATTTTTAATTCTTCAGAATTTGGTGAATGGAAGGTATGATGGAAAAAACTAAATTCAAAACATGTAAGTAAGTATACTATATTTTTCCATTTGTTGGATAGTTTATAGAGTTTGTTTCCTCAAAACAATATTTTTTGTAGATGATTTTTGGGAAATGATTCCAATTCTATGTCTCAATTATATCATTTGGAAGGATAAATTACAGAAGATAAATCATTCTTGATGTTCAACTTCTAGTAGTTTGGAAATCCAATAGATGTGAGAATTTTTATTGAAAGTTGGTTATTTCTGAAAACTTCATGGTTGGTCCAATAGTGGTTTATTAGATTCAGTATTTGAGGTGGCAGAATCTATAGGGAATTAGGGGTTTCCAAGTTCAATAGAAGGTTAATTTTCAAATTTAAAATTTGGTTAAACATGTCCATCCAGTTGAGACCTTTTATAAATATCAGGTTGGACCACCAACACTGACTGACTTACCACCAATATGTACACTTAAAAAAATATGGATAAAAAATCTTGTTTTTCAAATTCTTAATTGAATAATTTCTAAATATTTTATCTTAAAAGTAATAAAATTTAGAAATTTTCACCCATTGAAGTAAGACTAAATGTCCAAAACTCATAATCATTGTGAATACATGTTATTTTATTGGGTTTCCCTTTGATTTCATGTGATGTATTAGATTTTTAGAAGTGTGGCTTCAAAGTGGCACTTTATGTGGTAATTGAGGGGCATTCACCTCCCCATTTTTTCAACACCAATATCAGAAAGAGAAATCCATTCTAGAGTGTTTAGTTCTATTCTACAAAACATCTGATAAACATACTTGATGATCATCAAGATTTCTAAAAATATTTTTCTTGGGAAATCACAATTGGATTCTTAATGGTAAACAATAAATAAATTCATATTATACCAATTGAATGTTTCTACACATTATCTATACTGGGATTTTGAATGTTTTTCTTGATTTTAATTACTATTTTATATTATTTTAAATTGATTAATAAATATTTTTTTAAGTAAAATTATGCAATGATTTTTTTCCTTTACATTATGTTTAATGAAATGTTCATTATATTTGTTAATTAAAAAATGGAAATTATATTGAGAATTATTCATAGGGTTGTTTTCTAAAGGCTTTATTCCAGGACTTTTTTATAATTTTGTAGTTTTGAGGGTTTTTTTATAAATAATTTAAATTTAATAATTCATTGATGTTTTCTCAACACTCTAAAATTTTTAGTAAATTCCAACTATAGTTTTTTTAAAGTTTAATTATTAGTATTATTCAATGGGCTGTCTTAATTGAAACTTTAAAAAATTGATAATTTTTTAGTTAATGATTTTATTAGAAAATAATGGTGTTTAGATATATAAATGGGGTTTTATATATTACTTATTTCCTTATGTAGTTTCCCCTACATAGAATCAAATTTTATTTTAATATAATTGGATTTTTAATTATTTTAATCAATTTAAATTTAATAAAACCTAATGGGAAATAATATGGGTACTATATGGTCTCTATGAAATGGTTATTGGGATGACTTATACTACATCCATTCCATTTATCTCTCTCTTATATGAGGCTCCCCACATAAACATGTCACTCTCATGGGTATAAAAAAATTGATATAGTGATCGCTATAAATAGTAAAATAGGTACATTGGTCTCCCATATGATCTAAAAACTAAATACATAGTTCTCTTTGGTAAACACACCTTTAGGATATGGTTCTTGAATGTGGATCCAAAGCCTCCTAACCTTATTCCTCTAGTGATATCCCCTGATTCTTGTTTATCATTTCCATTATATATTAAATTTTTCTATTTGGGTGGCACCTGAGTGGTGAAACCCATAATCATGCATAAAAATCATGGGATCGAATCATTGAAAGACCTTTGGGGTATTTATTATGTAGGTACTGATTTTTAACATAAGGGGGGTGACACATCAATCATTCTGGCAGACAGTGACACATATAAGATCCATGAAAGATGTATAAAATCATTTTTGTGTTGAATAAAACACGGAATTTGGGCCATAAAACAAAGGAGATGTTGATCTATACAATGTTTGTACTATGGATGATGTACTAAAAAGATTATTAAGAAATATATATATTTAATAAATATTTAATAAGGTGTGGATGTGTTGGAAATCCCTTTGGAGGTCTATGACCTGCCTTTTTAGACCGTTCCTGTGTGGTGTGTTTGTGTTCCGTTGTAATTGTACCCACATGAAAATAATATATATATATATATATTTCAATAATAATTTTGTTTTATATTTCTATTTGTTTCTCTATTTTTACTGCCGTTTTAATTACAAGAATACATTTTCACATTAGAATTAATGAATAATGAAAAATATATAATACTTGATTTCATTAAAGATAAAACTATTTTTTTTATAATATTATTTCAAACAAGAATGGTGGATTTTAAAATAAATTATATTATAGAATACTTGGTGGGATCCTATTATAATTTGGATCACACACTACATTCATACCTTGGTGTTTTTGTTGTCCTATGTTTTCTTACTCTCGCATTTATCTATCCTTTATGATCATAGTCATTGGAGTAGACCATGGATTGTGTATTGGAGTAATGGGATGGTGACATGTGAGGGGCTTGTGTAACATAGAAATTTTTATAGATATTACATTTTATTTCATCATATGATAAATTTAATTTAGTTTTATTTTAAAATGAATTATTACCATTTAATCAGTTCATTGTTTTATGTATGATGTTATTTGTGTTTGGGTCATTAATAAAAATTTATAGATATAATTAATTAATTTGGTTTTTTAAAGTATAAATCATTTCCATGTTCATATGAAACCCTTGACACTAGTTTTCAACCCCTGGTGATTGGTAACATGTTTTAGACATCATTTAATTCATGTTTAGGTATAGTGGTCAGATATCTGGATTGGATGGGACAAAACCCATATTGAAAATGAAATCATGTATTATTATAAACTCAAACAAAATATTATATTATAAATAAAGAAGTTATCATGTAAAATTGAGGATGTTAATCATGTGTGTAAAACTAATGGTGTCATGATACATCCATGATAGAAAAATATTCATTTAGCATCGTATTGATGATAGATACCATCAATGGGGTAATAAATCACCATAATCAAAATGAGAAGAAGACAAGATGGGAATTGAGATGTTTATTTCCCATTAATTTCATCCTATGTAAAAAAGATTTTATATATAATGAAATTGGTGAATAAAAGGAATTTAACAAGAAAAAAAATTAGAAAAAAAATATAGAATAGATTGAAAATTCACGTAATTAATTTGAAGGAAGATTTAGATGGTAAATTTTTTATAGAGAGTGGATGAAAGGATGTTTCTGAAAAACACTACAAATTATCAAAAATAGGATTTGAACATAATAATATCCTATGATTCCTATAAAATATTATTATAACATAAATACTTATGATGATAAGGTATTAAAGTAAAAACATTGAGAAAATAAAATTAAAATCCAAGAAATAGACAATCAGTTTGATATTCTATTACCGTAGTTACTATAGTGGTTCATCAAGATGGAATTTTCTATATAACCCCCTTATGTTGATTATAATAATATTTGATAAGTATAATATATTAATTTAATCTATTATACAGTATTTATAATTAATGGAAATTAATTTATTAATGATATAAATGAATGATAACTTGTTTGTTTGATTTAGTCCAATTTCATTTCAATATCATAGGATTTATAATTTTTATTTACACATAAATTACATTATTCACAGAATCATTGATATTTATAAATATCCATGCACAATCACACAATCAAGTATTTCTAAAGGAAAAATTTTCTTTATATATAATATGAGAACCATCCATGTAGGCGTTGGTGATTAAATAATTAGAAATTCCAAGATAGGTGTTAGAACTAATCATCAACTTGATATTCCAAAAGAGGGAGGGGGATAATATATACACATAGTTTTTAATAATTAAAATCTAGAATAATATCATTTAGGACAGATTTAATTTGGAATTAATTATATTTGGAAGGTTTAATAGGAAATGAAAACAGGACAATGGAAGAAGAAAATTTAAATTATGAGAAATACGAGTTACCTATTATTTAATGATCACTCTTTTGTTAAAGGGTCAACTAATTTATCGATTGGAATGCTTAGAGGCATAAGAATAAAAAAAAAAAAATTCTTTGGATGATTAGGAGGAGTAATATGTGAAGATCATGAGTAGTGAGAATAATTTTTGAAGTGATTTGTCATCGGCTGAGAGGTGTATTTCTACTTGATGGGGGTTATTTTAGTTAAAAAAATGTAAAGTAATTTCCAAACAAGAAATACAATAATGATATTTTATTTGAATTATAATAGTAATTGACACCCTATTGGATATAACTAACAATTAATTACATCATGGATGGTGCTTTTACATGACGATGACATCATCACATTATTATTACATCTTATTTATTAGATTATTAATTTATTTTTTTAATTTATTATAAAAAATAGTAAAATTTATTCCAAAATAAATTTCACAACACGCTAATGAATATCGAATTTATTTTTGTAATGTAAATTCCATTCTATAAAAAATGAATTTTAAAAATTTTCTTAGTTTGTTAAAAATCTTGTTTTTATTTTACTAAAAATTTCTTATCCTTTTAAAATTATAATTATTGGATTAAAAAATATCTTTATATATATTTTAAATAAAATATATCATGTTAATATAATTTATTTTATATATTAATCATTTTTTTAAAAAATATTATTAAATATGTCGTATAATTTATTTTATTATTATCCACAAAATTAAACTATTAGAAAAAAATTGAAAGATTTTATTTTTCTACAATTAAGATGTTAAGATTCAAAAATTTAAATCAATTTTATTGAAATAAATTCCAAATGAGGTAAAATTCATATTCAAATTCAAATTACAATATTCATGTTTTATCACTAATGATAAAAATAAATCAAAAAAATAATTACTTTTAAGAAACCATAAAAATATAAATAATTCAATTGTGTTATATGAATTGAAATATTATAATATACTTTCAATATTTTTTTAATATATAGTTAATTATTATATTTTCATTTACTATATATTTATTTACATAATTACCCGCAGCTTGGAAATGGTGTTTCGCGGTGCTGAAACCCTAAATGAAGCTCGGGGATGACTTCCCTCCCCTTCCAGGAGGTGGGAGGGGGGAGAAGGAACGAGTCTCATACCCTCCAACCCCACGGAAAAATTTCATTCCTTTCCCAAACCCTAGTTTTCTCCCGGATTTCCCGATGATTTATTTATGCCCAAAAGTTCTTGATCTTCAACTGGGTGATCCTCAGCAACCGATCTCTTCATCGGAGTTCTTGGAAGAATCGAGTCACTTGGATCTAACAATGGTAGCACGTTTCAATCGGTGAAGGCCTTTGGTCGATGATTTCAACCGTTTTATCTTTGGTAAGTGGGATTTACAAGAACACGCAGTGGTTGGGCTTCTTGACAATCGCCAATTCATGATTTGGTTTTCCTCAGAAGATGATTTGATCCGATCCTGGTCCAGTTCCCCTTGTAGATGCAACATATGTTGTTTCTTCCTCTTTCGCTGGTCGTTTGATTTATGCATGAATCACGATCCATCAACCATTGCAGCATGGGTAAGTCTTCCTTAGCACTCTTTTCCTTTCCAAAATCCTTCAATTATTCACATGATTGGTAATATAGTGGGGTGATATCTTTGTTCTGTTGTTTGAACTTCCACCGTAAGTCATCCGGTGAATCCTCGTCTCTGTGTGGAGGTGGATGTTTCAAGGCCTTCAGTCAATTGGGTATGGATTACTATTGGTGAAGAGTTCATATGGAGGCATCTTGTGGTTTTCAAATGATGGGTTGGCTACTATAATACCTGTTGTCGTCTTGGTAATATGGCATTGAAGTGTTACTCTGAGGTGAAGAACATAAGTTTTTCTAATCGGAGGGAGAGGGTAGGCGAGTCCCCCAGGCTGAGGTTGATGTCTCCTGGCGGTGTATATTCTGGAACTGTGGATGATGCGGAGAATCAGGCTGTAGTATCTTCGAGGAGCTATGTGGCCCCTTCAAATCCAGAAGTGTCTACAGTGTTTAGTAGGCTCTGGTATGATCTGCAGTTGGGTGATGGGGTGCTTCAGGCTAGTGAAAAGGGTGCTTCTGGTTCTAGTGAAATGGGATGTACATCAGGTGTTAATGCTGTTGTGAGGGAGTTACAGCATGAGGTGTGTGTGCCTGTATCTATTGGAAAGGCTGGTAATTGGTGTAAGGGAGTAGTGAATGTGGTTGACGGAATGCTGGATGGTGTTGGCGGTGGTAGTGGTCCTATAGTGGTTTCAGATGTTAGCAATGGGGTGCATGGAAGGGCTATGATTGATGGGGATGTGGGATTCCCAGTTGCTACTGTAAATCAGTTTCAGGAGTTAGAGAAAGAGCTTGTAGAGGAGTACAATCCAATGATTGAGTTGCAGCATGATTCTCTTTTACAGGAGGGTGGAAATGGATCAAAATATGTGCAGCAGGGGACTTTGGTTAATCAGGAGTCCTAGGAACAGCCATGGTGTCTTGTTGTGATTGACATCAATGGTCAATTCCAGAAGAGTATTGAAGGGGAAGATAAATTTTATAAGGTGATTATCCATGGGAAATGGGGGAATTGCTCTGAGAGTGACCAAGAAAACTATGGTGGTATGATCAAGCCTTCATTTATTGATGTGGTCCAAGGGGGAAGATGAAGGTGATTGGGAATCAAGAAATCTTGACTGCTCCACCGTGACATAGGTCAAGGAAAGATTACTCCTATCTGCCAACGCTGTTAGCCACTAGGACCTCCGGTGGAAACGAGGAGCTCTTATCCTTGGAATGGATGAATCTGCGAAGGAAATATGCTAAGGTTCTGAAGCATTATGACTGCTCGGAATGGGAAACTTCTACTGTGGAGGAAGATTATGGAGATGGGTATGGTTTTTGTGACATGTAATTTCTTTTCTTTTGGGATTATAGTTCTTGACTACTGTCATTTTATTTTATTTTAATAAATGGTCAGGGGGTTATCCCCTGGCTGAGTTTTTTTGGTAATATTTGCTTTTATTATAGACTATATACTCCATAAATATGACACATTTATTTTACTTAATTTTTTTATCTCAGATAATTATACATAATTTTATAATGTTTAATTATATTTATGATGTTTTGTTTTTTATATTTTTTTTCATGACTGTGATTTACAAAAGTTACTATGAACCATCGGATTTATAAAATTTAGTCATTCAATTTACTCATATTTATATTCTCATTTTTCTTGTTTAAATTTTTAATAATAAATTGTTCATTTAAATATAATTCTTTTTATTAATTAATAAAAATTGTGATGGCCACATTCTATGGTACCTATCAGTTAGTTTACATTATTAATTAATAATTGAATTAATATTTCACATACATATATATATATATATTAAATGAAACTAATTAATACGTATATAAATTCAATATCCATTCCATTGAAAATAAAATAAAAAATAGGTTTAATATTTACTTAAATAATTTAAGGGAGAAAATTTATAAATATAGTCATTGACATTTTGTGATATTTTATTCGTTTCCCTCTTAAATAAATCATATCCATATAATTTTCACGCATGATTGAACCTTTTAATTTTCCAAAATATATTATCTAATCTCATTACTAACCCAGAAAGTTATCTTAAACATTATAGATGATAAATTATAAATATGAATCAATATAAAAAATAATAAATTTAACCCTATGTGTTCATAATTTCTATCCTTAAACTAGTTATTTAGAAGTACATGATATCTTATTACGGTTTCTCACCCAAATGTTCCTATATCGTAATTCATAAAAACATCTCCTCTCTACTTTAAAAAGAACTATGATATCTCTAAACCCTCAATTCCAATTGGGGTGACACATATACATATTTAAAATAGAAATAAAAATGAACATTTATAACGTCAACCATTCCCAAAATCATAGAATTAATATTTTTAGAACTAGTTATATATTACATTATCAGACTTTATAAAACTATAAAATATTAATAAAATACTAAATCTTAGGACACCTATAATATGGCTAAACCATTATTAATTTAATTAATTTCTAGGATACATTCATCAAAGAAAGGGTCTACTGAAATTCCCCATTAGGGGAGGACCATTTTCAAATAAAATTATTCATGAATTAGTTAGAGTATATTGGTGTGACTAATAGTCATTATCAAAAGATAATAATAGGATCATAACCATTCGATTTTCGGATTCATATAAAGTACAAATGGGATGTTTCAAGTTCATAATTGAGAATCATCATAAATATTAGTCGAGGATTATTACCTATACAATATAACATTGTGGTAAATTATTCCCATGACCAGACCTACCAATGGTTGACTTGTGACTACCCCAATCCTACCTCTAATAGGCTAGGAACTGGAAACCATTTATATGTTGCAATATCCTACAAATGGGATGAATTATCATTAATTAAAAGTACACATTCACACATATATAATTACAAAAAAGGTTAAATATAAAACAACTGAAACACTGTATGAATACTTCTAAGAACCCACAACAGAGTATGAAAGTGGAGTACTGAAAGTGGAAAGCGGTAAAATTACAAGGCCAACCAAAATAATTAAGGAATCTATCCTAGTCCAAGGATGACGATTAAAGTCAAATTAATTCCATTGTATCAACCTCAGTCGGTCATGCTCTATATATGATACACCCACACCCTGTCCTCCTAGGACACTTTTAAAAGGGTCATCATCTGCAAATGAATTGACACGTGTGGGCATATCCCATTAAAGGGTGAGTATACCAATACTCAGTAGGACACCCCAAAAACTAAAAAACACGATTCACCACATTTATTCAACTGAATAAAAGATATAAAAATAATTATATAATAGAAACTTCTAGGTATACTTAGGAAGGACACCACACCTATAGTCGGTTATAACCTACTCCATACCATAAGATTCAACAATGAGGAAATTATTGTTCTTGGATATCCCAATCCATGATACTTTCCATAACTAGAGACATTTGAAAAAGAGGTCTAGATCATTGGGACCAACCCAAGAAATCTCCCTCGTCTAAGAAGACCATGAAACTAATAAATAGGGACATGATTAGAACCTCTAGGAGACACTACAAACCCAATATTGATCAACCCTATACCTAGGGGAACAAATGTTAATGATTCCACATTGCATATAAATTAATCCTTATAGATGGATGATAAAAAAATTCTCACAGAGGTCACATAAATTCCATGAATCCCATACAGAGAAGAAAATATGATAGACGATAGAACTCGAGTTTCACAGAGTGACACCAAAACTCTAGGTGAGGCACAACCACTAGAGGGGATCACAATCCTGTGATTTGAATGCAATGACCCAATGTATCCTCAAGGAAAAGAAATAAGGGAACAAAGTCAACTTTTTTATGGTCCAAAATAAGAAAATTACGGGTTATAAACACTATTTAATGGGGTACATAGTGTGTAGAAAGTGAAACATGGTGTGTTTAGCTATCAGAAAATATGCACTTGTGAAAAAATCTCAGATGAAAAGTAAGACTCTATAAATAGTGATTTTAGTATAAGTACACATAATCAAGATAAAATAGGTATACTACCGATGTCACGTAGTCATGCATGTGTACAATGGTCATGTGCATGTACTAACTCGTGTACACTAGGTCATGTTCGTGTCTATATACACAACATTCCACTGGTCTATTCTTGTTTTCCAATGATTATGTACTTCCCAATGTACACACCAAGCCAACTAGGGAGAGACAAAAACCGTTTTATTTGGTTTTCAAGTCATGTGATCATTAAATTCACCTAAAACCCTAGACACTACAGAAAAGGCCCCACATGATGTGTAATCCTTATTTAAATGCTGTATTTCTTGGGGGTTTTCATATAAAAAGTATTTTCCACCATTTTTTCTTTTGTAACACTACAACCAAGATTTATTCTAGAAATCAATCCATATATTTTTTTTCTAGGTCAATTGAGCCCTTATGCTACTTTCTCCCCAAATTTCACCCTTCGAAATGCATCAGGAAAAACACCTCTGACGTCTGATTTTCCATGCACCAACTAGAAAGATGAAGAAACCTTGATCCCGTCTCACTATCCAAGGAATTAATCACCATCATCAATGATACATGAACAAAAAATCCCTTCATGTTCTATATATGTGGTTTTGATCTGTTACACTGAATAGCAGTCACATAGCCATTGGAAACCAAGTATTTTTCTATCCATTTTTCAATATGGAATAAAAATGATGATTAAAAAATATGGGAGAAATCCATAACCCACAAAATGTGAGGAATGAAACTTATCCATTTTTTGGGATTAATTTATTTTCACAGAAGAATAAGAACAAAGAGGATTAAGAAAAACTAATCAATGAAAAATAATTCCATCATATTAAATAAACCAGTAATGCACTTATGAATTCTATTCATGGAATTGGTTCATGTTAATCAAGGATTAAGAAATTGGAAGAAAATTCAAAAGAAAGACATCTTACCAGTAGTTTTGATCAATCATTGATAAAAAATGTTTATTTTATGGTATCATAGAATAGATCCATGAATTTATTTGGTGAAATGATCTATAATCCAAAACTTATCAGTCATCATTAAATATAAGGGTTCTCAAATAGTTTTTTTGAATCTTTGGTGTCTGATAAGAAAACATGAGGATATCCTATAACAGTATATTTAAAAGTGAAAATGGAAATTTCTTGGAATCAAACAAATAATTAATTATTTAAATTATTTCATTCTATTATGGTTATGATGAATTTTTCAGAAGCATGCCACACTAATAAATATTATGTCACTCTTATCATATAACTGACATTCTGAACTCAATTGTTCCCACATATTTCTGATTTGAGCTCCCCTGTTTAGGAGTTATTTTTATTTTTTAGGATAGCTGTAAATGTAAAAAATTTAATATCAATAATATATTTTAATCATTTTTTTCAGGAACACCGGGCCTTATAATTACATTTTGACTCAGTTTAATTGTCTAAAAAATAATCTATATAATATCAAAAAATAATATATGGAATATTAGATTCATTAATGTTCCCCAAATTGGGGTTTTATGTATATAAAATTATAATAAGGGATAAATCAAGGGATATGGGTGCTAATCTTGAATCATAACCTCCCGCTCCCATGTTCTCTCATGAAGACTTCTAAACTACCATTAGACACACACTAAAGTAATTGATCACCCACAAATGATCCCCTCTCATTGAACCTTGATATCCACTAGGTACTGACCAAAGTTTGTTCCTTACATCATGTCCATATCACCCCCATTAGATAATTTTCATTGGATTACACATGTAACTCCTCTACTATGACACGTGGAAGAAATCATGTACCCAGTCTGACTGAGGAGGTAGAGATATGTGGTATGCCACCTCATAAGCACTACACAATACTAGGAAAGTGATAATGAATATTATATATATCTTAAATCCATGACCAAATGATCATAATCCATGTTGAGGTAAAACCAATAGTAACACATGGTCTCTCTCCTCAAGCTCCGAATGCCAATGATGTTTGTTTTGAAAAGGATTTCTAATGGTTCTGTGTTTTCCTCATCCAATAATGAATGATCTAATCCTTTTCTTTAGTATCTCGCACCAAATATATACCCATGAGTTATAACCCTAATATATCATCCCAAAAACTTAATCACATACAGGTTCTCCCATACAAAAAAATTAATGGACCCATACCAATGGTGCAATGGTATCTTTTTTTGTATGAAAAATCCACCAAGGATAGGTGATACTCCAAACTATGTCAAAATTTCAACCTGAAAGGCCACAACATTTCCTCTAATAAATGGATAACATGCCCTTTATGGACATCGTTTTTTGGGTGAAATGTTGTGCTGAAGTGTTATAATTCTCCAAAGGCCCCCATTAATTGCCTCCATCACTGAGATGTAAAGAAATCATCATATTGAGAGACTATCATTGAAAAAACCCCATGGAGTTGCACTATATCCAACATGTAGTTTTCCACCATGATTTCTACTGAAGTATACTCTCTAATGGCTAGGGCATGGATCAATTTGGTGATTTATGATATGATTATCTAGATATCATCATGTACCCTAGAAATATGTGGTAATCCCATCATAAATTCCATGGAAACTACATACCAATTCTACTCTGAAACCTCAGGGGCATGAGTTATACCCATTGTAACATGTTTCTTAGCATTCACTATATGAAATTTGAGTCCTCAAGAGACAAAATCTAAAACTACCAGGTTTATTCTTGGCCACCAAATCAATCATCGAGTGTCTTGGATCATATTTTCCACACCAAGGTGTACTTCCAAAGGGGATGTATCAAAATTTTGAAAAACCACCTCTCATGACATCAATGATACCATTGTCCATTGTCCAAACATAATTTCGTGCTCTCCACCTTCAGATTATCCATCAGGAGCTCGCTCAGTGGATATCATTGTGTGTAAGGTCTCATAGTGTGTATCTCCATGATGAGCATTCTTGACACAAAAAAATGTGATGGTTTAACTAACATCAACTAATGATATGAATTACTATCATTTTCCACAAAGTATAGCTTCAATGAGCTTGACTGGTCTGATTCCTCGGCCAGCAACTAAGAACAAGATATCCTACTGAGATCATATTCCACCACGTTAGCCTTCCTAAGAGTATAGAAAGTATCAAATTCATTGTCCGAGTGGAACTCTATCCATTACCTGCATCTCAAGTTATTATTATTCTGTGAGAAGATATACTTATGACTCTTGGGGTCAGATGAAATGATTAACCTCTCTCCCATCAGGTAGGGTCACCACATCTTCAATGACAAGACTACCACTTAAAACTCAATATATTGGGTCATGTAGTTCTTCTCATGTGGTATCTAATGGGATAAACTGTTGGAAATAATCAGCCTTCTCTACATTAGAAACATAACCATGTTTAGTCCACGATGCAACACATAATAGAAGTTACTTGACATCCTACACTATGAATCTCAATATGGGAGTACTCAAAAACCTCTACATAAAATCCTTAAAAAACTATTGAAACATTTCCATCCACACCAAATGAATTCCCTTATAAATAAAATAATTCAATGGTTATTCCAATCTAGGAAAATTTGGTATAAACCGCTAATTTTACCCTACCAACCCAATGAATCTAATCACCTCAGTAACACTCGTACGTGGATCCCTAGAAATCATTGGCTCAACCTTCACCAGTGCTACTACTACTAAAGACCTTGAGATTATGTCTCCCAAAAAGTGGACCTCTCAAATAAAAAACTAACACTTTGAGGGATTTCCATAATGATGGTGCTCTTGGAGTGTGTTCAGGACCATCCTCAAGTGTCTCTCGTTCTATTCCTTGGATGTCGAAAACACTAGGATATCATCGATGATGACTACTACGTACAAGACAAAGAAGGGATCAAAGATCCTGTTCATGAGTCCCATTAGCATTGATGGGGATTTTATCATACCGAATGACATCACCCAGTAATCATTGTGAGAAAATTTACAAATGAATTTTGTATTTAGTATATCCTTATCACATACTCATAGGCCTTGGTTGAAAAATATGATCTCAATATCGGAGAAGCATCAAGCACCTCTCAAGTGATCTAAGATGGCATGGATCCTCTATATTGAATATTTATTATTCATAGTAACCTAATTTATTACCTAGTAATCCACACATAAGTTATAGATACCATCCGCCTTCTTGGGAAAACCTACTGGGGATGCCCAAGGGGAAATGAAGGGCCCCACAAAATCCTCTTACAATTCCACCAACTACATCCTCAACAATAAAATCTCTATTGGATCTATTCGATATGCCTGTATAGATATCAGTGTCATCATAATTATGTCTCTCAACAATGAGGTAAACCTGGTACAAACTTTAAAAAGACATCCTCATACTTCACCACCACTACAAGAAACCGATAGCCCAATGAATCCACTACATCAAGAGCCATTAAATCTAATTGGTGAGTAATTAGCTGTACTCTCATATTCCTAAGATAATATTATTCTTCCATGTTATCATTTTCAGCAAAAAAAATACATCATTTCTTCTTTTGAGAAACAAAACATACACCACCTATAATAATAAATCTAGGAATTAACTGTGGATAATAAACCGATACCCAAGATAATGTCATTTAGCCCTTTTTTCAATGAATAGATAACATAAAAAATTACAGCCTTAATGATTTATTTTAATACCCCGATATTTTATGAAAAATATTCTGTTAATTTCATTGATGTATTGTGTTGTCAACTACAACAATATTATCTTGTGCTATACGCAACACCGTATTAGCTTACAGTATACGAAACACTATTCTTAGATTGTGTTACACACAATTTCATGTTCGTTTGATAATAGTCATTCTACTCAAAATTGAGTATATATATATATATTCAAAGTATAAATGAAAAATTGTTGGATTCTGTTATATGAAACAACAAATGAGTCTTGCACAACACGCAACCCTAACTTGGCTTATATTACACGCAATCACGACCTTCCTCGATAGCTTGTGTTGTATGCAATACCGGGTTTTACTAAACAACGATATATTATTATAATATTATTATGAACTAGCCGTTATGAATAGTATTAACTAAATTTTGAATTTTATAATATTATTATTCATCTTACACATTTTCTAGAACATGGTATAAGAACAAGATAAATTTTTCAGGTAAAGTGAGTATTTTTCAAAAAATGTAGTTTTGCTGCCTTTTGATGGCGCACCCACCTTAAATCTTGTTTTTGACATTTCTATTAGTTCAATTTGACAAAATAAAATTCTTCTTTGGAATCAGGGTATAAAAAATTACTTTGGATAAAATTTCCATATTATTCTGAAAACTTTTATATTTTAATGAATAGTAAAAACACGCTATATATTAATTAAAAACAACTTTTTTCCTTGTAATAATTTATATGGTTAGATTATCTTTTTAATTGGTTTTAAAGTGTAATTATAATATATTTTTACCATTTAATCTAATTTTGGTCATTGGAATTAATTTCACTTTGAAATTGGATATATACAAGTATCAATCTTTTGATAGTTATTGTTTCTTAAAAACACGCGATTTGTTTTGACGACAAGAATTAATTTTTAAATTAATTAATGCAACTGATATGTTTTGAATTTGGTAAAATAGACATCAATTTTGAATTCATAATTTCAAATATAGCTTAGGCCTAATTTTTTGTATTTTTCTGGAAACATTCTTTTTTTGATGAATAGTGAAACCACTAAGTGGTAGTTAAAAAACTGAATATTTCATAAAACTTAATTTTACCTCTTCTGTGAGTGGAATTTCGAAAATCTGAGAGACACGGTTAATATCAAGGACTAAAATGTGGTTCAATGAGATGAAAATAATTTTTGTTGAATAGTAACTTTTTTACTTGTTTTTTACCACGGTTAAAAGTAAATAGGGTAATTAAGGGTAAAAATGATATTATTATTACCCTAACACATGTCATAATTCTATTGGATAAGTGTAATTCGACCGAAAACAACCTTAGCAATAAAATATGACCATTTAGGACCACTTGGATTAGATTAGGACATTTATTATTAATTTATTTTAAGAAGGGTTAAAATAGTTAGAATCAATGTTTTATAAGTAAATAATTTTTAATATAGGTTTATACATAAGATAAATTCGACTATAAATATTAACTATAACTCTAAAGAGATTTCCTACATAATGGTATTTTATTTATATTTTTTAGACATTAAATAATTTAATTTATTTATGATACAATGATGATGCAGTAATTATCTTATTAATAAAATATTGACATAATTCATGTTATAAATACCCAAATAAATGTAATTTGATACTTCTTATGAATTAAACTAATTATATATGTTACTATGACATGTTATTATTGATTTAATTAACTTTTATCGAACTAATCATTCTGTTAGATTTTTCACAAAAATCAATTACCAAATAGCGTCAAAATTGACATAAAATAGTTTTTAAAACAAATATTATATTATTAATTGTTATTTTATTTCTAAAAATCTAAGGTTCGGTCAAATGACTTAGATAATGTTATATATATTAATAATAAACAACTTGGGGTTAGTTTTTCTTTTTATAGTAAGTTTATTAACCTTATAGTGTAAGAAAACAAGAAGACACGGTAAAAGTAAAATTATTTAACTTAAGGTTAAATCTAAATGATAAGGTTAAAATAGAAATCAAAACTTGTCTAAATTATATTGGATGAGAGGAGTTCGACCCATACCCACAATATATTATAAAGAAATTAATTTGGAGCTATTAAAAACCAAATATGACTTTATAATAAAATAATATTTTTAGTTTTTCCAAAGGTGCCCCTCTCCTCCCTTGTAAAAGGGAACCTCCTCCCTCTCTTCCTCACACCACTTTGAGCCTTCATGCTCGTCCAACCCCTACCAAATTCTCTTCTACACTTCCATATAAACATTCTAGAGGTTCTGGTCTTCTTCAAAGACCAATTTTAGTTCCCTAAGAGGAGGTCTCAAAGAGACGCTTCAAAGAAGAGGTAATGTCCATTACCGATTCTTTCAACTCTATTTCTTCTTCCACTTCTTCTTCTTTAGTTGTTTCATTATGAAGTAATAACATCAGTATAACTCATATACAGATATGTTTTTATAAGTATGAAAAAACCCTATTTCACCATCTATCCATCCTACGGAAAACGAAATCACCACACGTGCGTACGTACAGAATACCGTCGCCACGCCGTGGTGAAATATGTTTTTCCACCAACACCTTACATGGATGGGTATAATGGTGTAAAGAATAACTATATATGGTTATTATAACATAATACAGATTTTTATATATTATACCATCCACTCCAATTCTATTCAATAATTATGGGAACAATATCATCACTCGTGCGTACGTACGGACTAACGTCTCCACGACGCGATGAGATTCATTCTCCATGTTAACCATACATGAATGATCATAAAGTTTATATAATGCATAATAATGAAATATATGAAATAATAATGCTACTGGATTTATGTATATATATATGTATGTCATCTATTTAGTTTCATTCATTTCAATAAGGAAATGAAAACAGTGTTCATGCGTACGTACGGCCTACCGTCTCCATGAACGGTGTATTTCATTCCTTTTATCGATCTATAATATATATATATGTATATGATGAATATATATTATATATAAATCATGTTTTAAATTCTGTAATTATGTAAACCAGGATATAAGTAATAATATCAAGAATGACAAGTCGAAACACATACGATAAATGAAATGATTTTACCCAAAACGCTACTTTAACATGGAATTTACAAAAGAATGGGTAATATAAAGTCATAAGTGAAACATATATGATATCATAACAATGAATATGATTCTGTAATAAGTCAATGAAATTATTTAAATCATTATACAGGAGTTTCGGATACGTACGAAGCATATCAGACCTAAGGTAAGGGATAAATTTTCAATCTCATTTTTATCCGAGATTGCTTATACGTAAGTATTTACTGGGGTTATGTTTATCATCCATGACCATGTTTTCTAAAAATGTTTTCATAAAATGTTTACCATTCTTCCATGAATTTTTAAAGTCATTTTTACCCATTATTGACTTTTTACCACATTGTATGAATGTAATCTTTCCTTTGGTTACCATATAAGGTACTTTTTGACTTTTCCGACAAAAGTACGAGGAGAATGTTATTTTAAACTTATACGG
Source organism: Viscum album (assembly GCA_963277665.1). Taxonomy (NCBI): domain Eukaryota; kingdom Viridiplantae; phylum Streptophyta; class Magnoliopsida; order Santalales; family Viscaceae; genus Viscum; species Viscum album. The sequence continues at coordinate 936,828,279 of OY728161.1, forward strand.
CGTGAACAGATTTTTATGGTTTCATAACGCCTCATTTTCAATAAGCTTCCTCTACATGATTGCGTTATTATTTTCAACAAAACCCTTATCTTTTAAAATTGCATGGAATTTTGTGAAAATAAAATTATTTTAAAGAAGAAAGGATATTTTCCTCAAGAATTCATTTCAAGTGTTTATCAAGACAATTTTCTTTCTAAGGTGAAATTATTTTCATATTTGTATGTTTAAAGTATAATGTATCTATGATTTACATGGTTTCACTTTTCTTATGATGAAATGATATCCATTTTTTTATATGGATTATGTTATGATGGGATGATGTTTATGAAACACATTTTATTCTTTGGGTTATGATGAATGTTTTAAGTTTATTTTGTGGCACAAGTAAGAATGATTTCATTATGAGATGGGTGGGACCTATATCTACCTCCAATACATTGGGTAAAGATTTATATCTCATGAGATAGACATGGCTGGAACGGTAAGTTAATCCGGTTCAGTATTACAGGACTGAAACAAGGAGTGAACTCAATTCAGAAAGGGACTTTGTCCACTAGGATAGTCATGGAAGCAATGACTTGGCTACTATGGAAATCATTACACGTGCTTAATGGTTTGCCATAATTACATTATTAATTCCCATGCTATTTTATCATGATTAATGTTTCCTTATGATCTATTCCTTACGTACTTCCATGATTTATGTCATTGCTCAAGATTCTGATGTTTAAATATTTTGTTCATGTTTTGATGTTCAAATGTATATGATTTGTTTTATTTTATCCATGCTTACCCTTACTGAGCATTTGAGCTCACCCTTTATATGTTTTCTTTTCCCCAGGATTTAAAGAAAGGTTTTAGGTAAGAAAAAAAGGGGAAGATCTTATGGGAGATGTTGAAGATATTTCACCACGATTAGAAGATTATATTCCGAGTTTCTAAAAACACTAAACTATTACGATCCTTATGTGTCTGTTTTTGTTATGTATTACGTATTCCGCTAAAGTAATGTAATGTCCATGTACATCAAGCTTTGGGTCTCTACCTTTATATAGCACCATCAGCACATGTTCATAATCTCAGGGTCACCGATGGTTGAAATATCCAACCTCAAGTGTCGAGCCAATGTCTTAAGAAGAATATATAAGTCTAAAACTAGATAATTGTTACGTAAAGAATGAATCACACATTTATCTATAAATACTATATTTAATGTAGAATGGGAAATCATCATACCTCATACCATCACTAGAGCATAGGGGCCATTGGTATTCATAGCCTACTGATCACCTCATCCCAACATAGTATATAACTAATCCTAGAACAAACCACATAGGTGTTAGTGGTAATAGGTCAAACCTATGACCCCCTTCTTCTACCCTACCAAACCCACTTCCACATCCACCTCCATAGAAAACTCCATCCTCCGTCCTCTTTATATACATTGATGGTCCATTTATCATCTCATTATTAGTTTTATGATGGGTTAGACAATCCTGGACAAGAATTACTCTACCATAAAATGAGAAATACAAACTCTCCTTTGGATAATTATATCCACTATATGTTCTTGAAAAAACAGGGCTTGTGTTCTTGGATCACCTCTTGAAGAATGTGACCTCCTTGGAACATTGGGACTTCCATCGACTATCTGCTACCGGGGTATTAGATACTAAATTACCACTATAATATCCCAATACTGGGGTCTTCTCTTCCTGAATGATCTACATCACCAAGGTTCACTCAAGCCCCCTATCATTGATTGGATGGAAAATGGATAATATTGAATCCCTGGTGTATTAGAGAAATCCCTTTTCGAGGGTTTGATATATGATGAATTGATCTTGAACCATATCCAAGGAGTAATTAAAGATATCAGTAAACCTTGATGAGTACTCCTCCAAGGTTATATGACCCTATTCCAATTGTAATTGTTCCTATTTTTATACCGTTCAAAATGTGGATGGATAAAACTCTTCCTTGAAGAGACACTCAATGTATGGAAAAGAGATAGATGTATCATCATGTGACTAAGTCACCATGCTCCACCATCAACCAGTATAGACATGAAGAATAGTCTCTCTAAGGAACACCATCTGATCTCCTGGTTCCCTTAGAAGGTATAAAACACGATGGAATACAATATTCCCTTCCTTAGCCACATGGGGGTCAGGCTCACCCAGAAACCTTGAAGTTTTTTACCTATTAAACTTGTGAAACACACTTAGAATGAATGTATTCACAGTTGGTACATCTACATCTAGATAAAACTAAATTATTGGTGGTATATCTAGTAAACCCGCAATGGTTCTATCTTAGGTACAGGACCATGTACTAATAACTCATCACTAAGAAGATCATCATAGTGATCACATAGTGGAATCTTTATTGTCTTTACATAGAGGCATCTTGAAATAAAATAATATGTACCATGGGAAATGGTTATATCTATAAGGATGAATCAAGAAAGACATAGAAACAAAACCATTCATATATGATGCATGTACCAAATATTTTTTATGAAACAAATGTTTATATGTACTCAGCCAATAGGTAGGTTATTAGAGTCCTGGTTTATGAATACATTGGCCACCGCACCAATAATGCAGTCCCTAGCTTGAAATTCAAACATGAAACACTAAATTTTTTCCCAAACCCGACTCAAAGACATCAGTCCTATGGTAGAAATAATATCTCTAATTTTAGTTTGTCCTGACCTGACCAACTGAGGTTTGACCCATGACTATCCCAAGCTTACCTCCAATAGGCCGGGGTTTGTTGAGCAGCATCGAGGAGTCATACCCTACAAATGGGAGTCATTATCCTATAGTACTTACACACACACACACACACACACACCTCCAATACCTCACATTTCTGAATTGTTAAAGAACTGAATCCATGAATGCATACATTTTACATCCCACAATAGAGTATGAAAATGGAGTAATAAAAAAAGAAATTGGGGACAAATACAAGCCAGAACAAAAACAATAATGAGTCCAAACCCCTCTAAGGTGGAGGGACAATGTAAAATTAAAGCTAATAACAACCACCTCAGTCTGTCATGATCTAGATATGCCCCAACCACTCCTTGTCAACCTAGGACACCATCAAAATTTATTTCATCTATATAATAAAGGACATTTGTGGGAAAATCCTATGAAGGGGTGAGTATAACAATAATCACTAGGACCACCTGAAAACAATAAATCATGAATAAATGAGTATATTAAAATCAATAAAATATATATATCAATTATTGTATAATAGAAAAACCCAAATATAATTAGGAAGGTTACCACAACCCTAGGATGTAATAATCAAATACTCGCCGTAGGTTTCTGCTATGAGGAAAATTTAATTCTTGGAGATTCCACTCCATAAGCCATTCCATCATCAGAGACACTCGATTAAGAGGTCATGAATTTTGGGCCCTACCAATGAAATATTACTGGTATAGGAAGACCGTGGTACTCAGAAAGGTTATGAAACTAGATCTATTGTTTGACACCATGAACCCAATCTGGATCAACTTTCTATTTAGGGGATCATATGTCCACGATTTGAAAAACCTACCAATAAAACCTTCTAGATGGAGGTTCGACACCATTCATTGGGGCGTCACACCAACTCCATGATCCTAATATAGAGAAAAAAGATGATAAAGGATCACACTCTAGTGTTATAGAGGAACAAAACAAAATTATATGATACTCATCCTCGAGAAGGGATAAAAATCCTACGATGTGGATGTAATACCACACTTTACACTTGAGAAAAAGGACCATGGGAACACACTTATCCTATACTAGTTCGAACTAATAAATCAAAGAGTTGCTGAAACTCTTGAATTGGGTACTCCTTTTGTACTAGGGGTAAATGGTGAGTCTACATATCCCCATGTATGCTTGTGTGACAAAGCCTCACATAGAAATTCTGCATATGAACAACCTTTAGAAGAAGTAAATGATGTGAAGAGGCACAAGGTACACTTTTAGTGTCTCTTGGCCAAGTCTGTGTAAAGTGGTCGTGTCCTCATACCAGACCATGTACACCTGGCCATGTCTGTGTCCCAGTACACAACATGACACTTGGGTATAGTGTTTTCCCATGTATGTTTACTTCTTAAAGAGCATGATAAGAAACACATGGAGGGCCACATTCAATGTGATTGGGGACAAATGTTGTGTGATCCTAAACATCATCCTGTAACTGTAGATGCTACTAAAACCCCCCACATGTTGTCTAAACCCTGATTTGTAGGCCGTGTGAATCAGGATTTTCTAGATCCCGAGGTTTCTCATAAATTATTCATCACACAACACTTATTCCCCAATTTATACCAAAAGGAACCCTGCAGATCTATGATTTTGGTTGACAGAGCCATGCTACCACTTTCTCACCGGATACAGGCCATCAAAATACATTATGAAGAACACATATGATGTATGATTTTTCATGAACCACATTGGAAGATAAATAACCATTGATCTAAAATCATTCTCCCTTGATCTAACCAATAACATCATCGATCATCAAAATTAAACATTCATCACATTTCGTACCCTTATTTTTGATCACCACAAAACAAGGGTTGCATAATGTTCATAAACCGTATTCTTGTAAAACCATTATCCAAAAAAGAATAACAAATATGGTAAGATGATTAAAAAAGTGGAGGAATATATAATTCATTAAATGTGAGGAATTCACCTTGGAAATATTTCATCTGGACTCGATTATTTATCATAGTAGAAAATGAATGAAGAAAATTGAGGCAAAAAAACAAATTAAAATAATTCCCTCAAAATAAATCTATCGAGGTTGTTTATATCAATATTTTAATTATAATTGTTAACTGTACATCCAAGATTATGAAAATATATGGAAATCACAAATCAAAATATCCTACTTGGAATTTGGATTGATTTTCGATGATTATTTATTTTACATTTTTATTTTTGAAAAGACCCCTGAATTCTACAGGTGTAACAATCACTTATCCGATCCTCATCTACCATCATTCACCAAGATAACTCTCTAAGGGTGTTATGAATCTCCAATAATATAGGGTCCAATCTTGGTGAAATCCTATAACCGTATATTTAAATAAAAAAATTGTATTTATGTCAAATAAATCAATATATAAATTATTTCACTCATTTATACCCAAGAAGAATTTTTCACAAATGATCCACACTAGAAAAGGTTATATCATTTATAGGGTAAAACCCACATTTTGAAATCAATTGAGACCTTTGATTTATGATCCATATCCCTATTTAAGATTTATTATACCTTTTCTAGAAAAATATTTATGTGTGCTGCATAATGTATTTAATATATTTCAAATATTAATTCTGGGTAGGCATGGACATAGAATCGTATGTCATCTCAATATTTGGTCTTTAAAATAAAACCTATAGTATCTAAAAATTATAATAGAAAATATGATTCATTAAAAAGATAACCATAATTAATTGGGAGGGAGAAAACCTATTATTTAATAATAGAAAATATGATTCATATATAGAGGGAGAATGATCCACTTAGTCTCTAATTAATGGGGAGGGAGATAACCTATTATTGTCATAGAGGACACATGATTTTTTCATTGGATATGAGCATAATTAATATTACTTCTCAATATACATTATCATCACCCATAAAAACCAAAATCATGTACCATTATTATGTTAAAAATGAGATGAACACAAGGGAGTAGTTCAATTTGAAGATATCTATAAAATACATGCATATGTTGAGAATAACACAAGAAAACTTTTTCAAGGCAATAAATAGAAGGAATTCTGGAGTCAATCATAGATCATATCAATTTTACTTTGGAGTACCTTTTGGAATACCCCCAATTCCGGGCTTCATGTTATTATACTCCAAAACATATGTCAGATTTGGGGCATCCTGTAACAACCCGAGATTTTATAAGATACATTCTTTTTAATTTCATTAATATCTTCTATTGTACGACACACCAGGATTATCTTGCGCTATACACAACATTGTATTAGCTTGCAGTATACGCAACACTTTTCTTCGCTCTTGTAACACACAATTTCAAGTTTGTTTGATAGAAGTTATTCTACACAAAATTGAGTGTATATATATATATATTAAATGTATAAATAAAATATGGTTGGATGCTGTTATACGAAACAACAAAGGAGTTGTGCACTACATGAAACCCTGACTTGGTTGCATTACACGCAATCACGACCTTCCTCGATAGCGTGTCTTGTACGCAATACCGGGTTTTACTAAATAACGATATATTATTATAATATTGTTATGAACTAGCCGTTATGAATAGTGTTAACTAAATTTAGAATTTTATAACATTATTATTCATCTTACACATTTCTAGAACATGGTATAAGAACAAAATAAATTTTTCGGGTAAAATAAGTATTTTTCAAAAAATACAGTTTTGCCGCCTTTTGATGGAACACCCACTTTAAATCTAGTTTTTGACATGTTTATATGTTCAATTTGACAAAATAAAATTTTTCTTTTGAATCAGGATATAAAAATTCACATTAGATAAAGTTTTGATATTTTTCCGATAACTTTCATATTTTAATGAATAGTAAAAACACGCTATATTTTAATTAAAAACAACTTTTTTCATCGTAATATATTATGTGGTTAAATTATAATATTGAATGGTTTTAAAGTATAAATAGAATATATTTTTACCATTTAATATAATTTATGTCATTAGAATTGATTTTACCTTGAATTCGTAGGTTAGATCAATTCAATCTTTTGCAATGTTTTAAAGAAAAACCCTTTTTCTTTCGACAACGGGATTAATTTTAATTTAATTTCTGCAACTTTTGTGTATTGAATTTGGAAAAATTGATTCCATATTTAGAATCAGTGGGTCCAAATTATTTTAATAAGCTACTTTTTATTTTTGGGAATTATGAATAGTAACTACGGTAAATTTTATTTACCATAGTTAAAGGTAAATCGGGTAATTAAGGGTAAATATAATATTATAAAATTACCCTAACACTTGGAAAAATCCTATTGGATGACTAAAAGTCGACCCATATCACCTAAGGGTTGGATTAGATTCACTTAATGGACTTTTGTTCAGGAAAATAAGTTAATTATTATTAAAACCAAAGAATGTGACAACATGTTACTTTCTTAAATCTTATAAGTATAATAATTTTAATTTAGTGATACACTTCATGAAACATCGAACATGAATAGTGTCCAGAAAGCTAATACAATTATCTACATCTTAGAAATTTATTTAGAATTTTTAGGGATTAAATAATTATCATTTATTATGACACAATGATGATGCAGAAATTGTCTTATTAATGAAATATTGACATAATTAATGTTATAAATACCCAAATAAATGTATTTAAGACTTTTTATGAATTTAACTACTTTTATATGTTAATATGACATGTTATTATTGATTTAATTAACTTTTTTCTAACTAATAAATCTGTTATGAGTTTCACAAAAATCAATTACTAAATAGTGTCAAAATTGACATAAAATAGTATTTAAAACAAATATTATATTATTAATTGTTATTTTATTCCTAAAAATATAAGGATCTGACAAATGACTTATATAAGGTTATATATATTAATAATAAACAACATGGGGTTAGTTTGGCTTGATATAGTAAGTTTATTAACCTTATAGTGTAAGAAAACAAGAAGACACGGTAAAAGTAAAATTATCTAACTTAAAGTTAAATATAAATGATAAGGTTAAAATAGGAACCTAAACTTGTCTAAATTCTATTGGATGAGAGGATTGCTACCCATACCTACCTTAGCTTCGAAATAAATCAGTTTGTATCTATTTAAAACCGAATTTGGCTTTATAATAAAATAATATTTTTAGTTATTCCAAAGGTGCCCCTCTCCTCCCTTATAAAAGGGCACCCCCTCCCTCTCTTCCTCACAACACTTTGAGCCTTCAAGCTCGGCCAACCCCTACCAAATTCTCTTCTACACTTTCCTAGCAACATACTAGAGTTTATGGCCTTCCTCCAAGACCAATGTTAGTGCCCTAAAAGGAGGTCTTAAAGAAGCACTTCAAAGAAGTGGTAATGTCCATTACCGATTCTTTCATCTTTATTTCCTCTTCCACTTCTTCTTCTTTAGTTGTTTCATTATGAAGTAATAACATCAGTATCACTAATATAATTATATGTTATTATAAGTATGAAACAATCCTATTTCACCATCTATCCATCCTATGGAAAACGAAATCACCGCGCGTGCGTACATACGGAATACCGTCTCCACGCCGTGGTGTAATCTATTTTCCACCACCACCTTACTTGGATGGGTATAATGGTGTAAATAATAACTATATATGATTAATTTAAAGTGATATTGATTCTGAAATAGTGTAAATACACTCCAATACAGTCCCACGATCATGAGAACGATATCATCGCTCGTACGTACGTACGGACTACCGTCTCCACGACGCGATGAGATTCATTCTCCACTTTAACCATTCATGAATGATTATAAAGTATATATAATAAGTAATCATGAAATATATGACATAATAATGATACTGTATTTATGTGTATACATATGTATGTCATCTACTTAATTCCATTCAACTCAATAATGAAAAGAAAACAGCGTTCATGCGTACGTATGACCTACAGTCTCCATGAACGGTGTATTTCTTTCCATTTATCGATCCATTATATAAATGTATATTCTGCATATATATTATATATAAATCATGTTTTATATTCTGGAATTAAGTAATCATGTTCTAAGTAATCATATGAATAATTACAAGTCAAAACACGGACGACAAATGAAACAATTTTACCCAAAACACTCTTTAACATGGAATTTACAAAGGAACAGGTAATATAATGTCATAAGTGAACCATATATGATATCATAACAATTAATATGATTATGGAATAAGTCAATGACATTATTTAAATCATTATACAGGATGTTCGGACACATACGAAGAAAATCAGACTTAAGGTAAGGGAAATATCACTATCTCATTTTTATCCGAGATTGTTTATACTTTAGTATTTACTGGGGTGTATTTTATCATCCAAATCCATGTTTCCTCAATATGTAATATTATTTCCATCCACCTAAAATAGTTTAAATCCAATTTTACCCTTCGGTGAGTTTTTAGTAAAGGATATGAAAGGAATCTTTTGTCGTTTTTTGTACGAGGTACTTTTTGACTTTTTCGACAAAAGAACGAGAAGAATGTTTTTTAACTTATACGGAATGAATGGATTTTTAAAACATTATTTCCAAAAAGCTTCCTTTACAAGTTTTCATGTTTATTTTTAATCAACTTCTTTTACTTTAAAATTGTATGACATGTTAAGAAAGGAAAATGTTTTTGAAGTAGAAAGGATATTTTCCTCAAGAATGGAGTTCAAGTGTTTTATCAAAATTATTTTCCATCTAAGATAATATAGGGTTTAGTTTCTATCCCTATTATTACATTGATATGATTATGTTGTGATGGAATTATTTTTATGAATTCCTTTATCTTATATGAATTGTTTTATGATGTCATGTTGTTTAAGAATCCCATTTTTATTACATGGGTTATGAAATGATGTATGATTTAAGATTTTGTGGCACACATAAGAATGGTATCATTATGAGATGGGTGGGACCTATATCTCCCTCCAATGCATTGGGTAATGATTTTATATCTCATGAGATAGACATGGCTGGAATGGTAGGTTATACCGGTTTAGTGAAACAGGACTGAAATGAGGGTGACTCGGTTAAGAAATGGAATTTGTCCACTAAGATAGTCTTGGCAATGAGTCTTGACTAATAAGATATTATTCTCTATGATTATGTGTGTATGCCACAAAGTTTCATGTTTTAAGTTATGATTATTGGGATTTCATTTCACTACTATGATTTATCCCATGTTATGAAATTATGCTCTCTTTTGCAGTTTAAGATTTCCAAAATGTTATGTTCATATGAATATGATGTGATTGATATTTCTTTTGTTTACCATTACTGAGCATTTGAGATCACCTTTTTATGTTTTCTTTTCCCCAGGATATAAAGAAAGGTTTTAGGTAAAAAAAAGAAGATATTTATGGGAGATGTTGAAGATCTTTCACCACTATTAGAAGATTATATTCCGAGTTTCCAAAGACACTAAACTATTATGATCCTTATGTGTGTGTTTTTGTTATGTACTAAGTATTCCACAAAAGTAATGTAATGTCCATGTACGTTAAGTTTTAGGTCTCTACACATCCCCTTTTATTTCATGGAATGGGATGACAAATTATCATTTTGAATCTCTAAAATTTTCATTTCAATCATCTCCCTTAACTCAAAACAAATTTAATAAATCATCATATTATCAAATAATCATATATTGGAATAATACTAAAAGAATCATGGAATTACTAATTGGAATGAGGTATAGGTTAACTCATCATTACTGTCATAATTTAATGATATTGAACCCAATAGATCATCTCTAACTATATATAAGGATGGTCTCAATTAATAACTTTTCAATATATTATTTTTTGATGTCATTTTTGATATCACTTTTTATAGAGGATTATTTGATAATTGTTACCCATCATAGAGCACAATATATGACACATTGTTCATATATGGTTTGAATATGAGGAATCAAGAGAACATTGATTTCAATTTAACATGTACAATTTAGTCCTCAATCCTAAAATATCTAATTGATAAACTCTCATCTCATTGAACTCATTTTGAGTTCATCTCTCATCATACTGATAAATATTCATTATTTTTCATTAGGTTTAATAGTAACATCTAATTAATATATTGAGATAACATGAAGTTTGATACATTTCATCACAATAAAATTAATGATCGTGGGTCTCTTAAGAATATTATCATATGACCTCTTATATATAAATATATACATTTTATCTTATTTATGAAGACTTATATATATTTCATAATTTATTATATTATTTGATTTTTTTTCTAAAAAAAAGGCTATAAAAGAATTTCATTAATAAATAAATAATTTATTACAATAGTCATCTCACAATATAAGATCTTTTATTTCATTATAATAGTATAGTATAAGCTAGTGTGTAACATTCTGCACAATGGATACAACTAGAGTTAAATAAAACATAAAAATAAATGGAAACACTAAAATATTGAAATATGTGGTACTACTTTTTTAAAAGAAAAAAACATACATTTCTATTACTATGAAAATTATAATGAAAGGAATAATATTGATAGAAAATATTATATGATGATATGAATGAAATTTTGTAATAGAATGATTTATATTTAAATTGGGTAATACGAACATTTGAAGGTTATGGTGATATAGGTTACTTCAACTTGAGTATTGATGGTGTGTCTCCTCGGTATCACCACTGGTGTTATTCTATAGTGAAGGGGAATAGTGTCGAAGTGGTGGTGGATTCTAGTGAATTTTTCTTAGATAATGGTGGTTTATTCCATCTTTTATCCTCGATTTTTGATTACTATGAGATTCTATTAATTGTGTATGTGTTGTTTTCTATCAGGAATGAATTATTCCTAATAGGATATATCAGTTGTTCCAATTTCTCACTATCGGTGGTGGGTAGTGACGACTGATGGAGTAAATTATGGGTGATGATTTTTTGGTGGTATTATATTCAGATAAAATTGGCAGATACTAATGTTATTCTTGCTAAATTGGGTTTGTCGTTAGGTGAGAAGGCTTGTGGTTCGAAGGAAAAATTGTTTTTTGTCATAACATGGGGGTGGAAATATCTTTATGTAGAAATAAAATGACATTTATATTTGAATATCCCTAATGGATGAATATTCATGACATAATTTTTTAAATTGATTTTATTTTGTTTTTTTTTGATGAAGATTATTGGGTCTTGGTTTGGGTTCATGCCTTTTTATAGTTCTTTGGTCTATTTAAGAGCTGGGCTTGGGATGTTTGGGTATTCTCTATCGTTGGATAATTTTTTTTTGAAAATTTAAATACAACTGAATGGTTAGCTTAGGTATGGGATCCACTGCCTCATATTCTGAATTTTAAAAAATAAGAGTGGGGTTTTCAGTGATAAGTGTAAGGTGATAAGAAGAATAGTAAAACCACTATTACAATAGTAATGCGATTATTGTGTGTTACATAAAAATTTCAAGTAAAATACATAATATTATATAATAATAGTATAATTATAAAATTCATTAATTTTTATTAATTAATTAATACTATTATAATTTCATATATATATATATATATTTCGTGAAATAAAAAATATTTTGTAAAATAGTGTTGTTAATTTAATTTTATAAATGCAAGACTTCCAAATTAATTATGTTTTTGAATTTTATAATGAATATTATTTTTTATATGGAATTATTTTCATAAAAAATAAATTCGAATTTATATTTTTTATACTGAAATTAGACACTGGTTATATTTTTAGTATTTTAAAAAATAGTTTATTTTTCATGTAAATAGTAGAGTAGAGTATATGTATATGTTATATATTTTAATTTCAATTTGATTTTAACATAATTTAATAAATAATATAAATGATTGTATAAGATTAAATGTGTTTATTTGTTAAAATAATCTATTTCCAAATAGTTGAATAAATTTCTAAAATCTATAATGTAACTTATGAATTTCAAAGTACATTTTAATGTTTAAAAATAATCATTCATGAACACATATATTTTTTATGGAAAAACATTTTATAAATAAATGTATTATTGTTCATTAATTAGTTAATTTAAAAGATACATGGTTTAAATGTAAATTAAAATTAATGAAAATAATGTGTGTATTAGTGGTATTCAAAATAACACAAACCTAGTTTTTTAAATCCCATGTCCAAAACGTTTTTAACCATCATTCATAATTAGCGATACCTGCCCACCAATTCACCAATTCCGCTATACAATAACATGATTTATCAATATTCTTGAATACTAATTTATCCCAACTATCCTTCCAAGAATGAATTAGGGTTCTTATGTGTTTTTATCTTTCATTAAGAAAATATTTAGCAAGGTAAGGGTTTTTAATTATTTCACTTTATATCTTATATGAGATTATTTTATAAAATATATTTTAATATCCCAGTTCATATACTTTGTGATTATAAATATATTTTATTTTCATCCATATGATATATTATCAATGGGATATTACTTATTCTCTTTCATTATACCCTCTATACAAGATTTTTATATATTAAAGTGTGTGTTTTTAGAATGTTCTCTTTATTTATATTTTATAATACTTTTATGTTCCATTACATATTCAGAATAATAATGTCTATTATTTATTATTATAAAACCATTATCATAATATGAATAATATATTAAAATTCCTAATCATTATACCGTCTTCATAATTAATTATATTGCAAATTACCTCTATATCGATAAAATCCAGTATCTTATTCCCAATATACACATTTAATGTTGGTATTGTCAGTGATTAATTTCTACGAGGGATAAATTTTCTAAGTAATGATGATTTTGATATAACTAGTTCGTCATCTATTGGTCCCCTAGTAAAATTAACTGCAAACATCCATATGAAAACCATCCATATCAATGCATTCCAACAAGATATTTTTTTTAATAATTTTTTCCTGAACACATATCAAATATTTGTGTCACATACTAATATTTTTAATGTTAATATAAATATCATTAATTTGGTCTCATTAAATATAAAAACATCATAATCAATGATTAATTATTGTTTATATATTTTTACAATTCAAGTATCATACCCTATTAGTCCTCTAGTATTCCTTGAATTATAGTAATTCGCCTTACAAGGTGAATGTCCTATAATTTTTAATTTTTATTAATTTATATTAACCTATATTGTTAGAATATTATATTGAACAAGAAAAATATGAAAATTATTATATATTTTTATAACAATAATTATGGATTCATTATCCTAGTTTACAAAAAATATTCCCTACGTAACATTGTGTTATGTACGATTTTTCCATTATTTTTATATGATGGATGTATTGGGATTATTATGTGATGGGAAATACATGAAATTAAATAACCATAAATTTATCTGTAGGTGTGTTGATATAAATTTAATAGATATTATGGAGTATCCTTTCCCCTAATTTATAATGCCTTGATACTTTTCCTTGATAAGGTAATTATGAGGTTTTTTTATTATGCATTCTATTATTATGTCATTTTTTATTATTTTCCACGTGATTATTTATTTATATTATTTTGTAATTTATGGATATTTAATAATTTTTTAAGAAAATATATTGATATTTATGTCCTCTAAGTTATTTATTCCATGATTATACCATGCAAGTATCCATTATATGATATACCTTATTGAAGTTTTAATCATACACCTTTTTATTGCTTGAGGATATGATGAATAATATCACACATGACCTAAAGATAAAAATTTATAATTTATAATGTTTCATGTATTATTGTAAGATATTTTCTATTTCTAATGTAATATATTGTTCATGTATGTATTTATTCACTGGAGACTAGTAATCTTTTGGATCACATTTAATGTGATATTTTATATTCTATGGAAATTTTAATATCAAATTGTTGTCCCAATGTAAATGGTGCCATGTTTTTTACCACTGGTATAAGAGAATGGTTAATAGAAATTCAAGGAACAATATTTTAAAGAACATAGTTACATTCCAAAATATTATTATAACACTAGAATAAATATTAAGTAATTTGTAATGGGTAAAAATGATATTTAATTTAGTGATTTTAATAAGGATTCATGAGCCAAATTTTATAAAAAATATTTTTATAGAATTTCACTGTATGTTATTTAGTTTGTTATAAATGTTAATAAACATTCCATAATGGGTAGAAAAAATATTCTAGTTTTGGAGAAGTTCATTGGGATGCATAAATACTATATTATGATTAAGACTCTTATTTAATGGTGAATTTTGTAACATCATTTTTTAGAAAATACAACCCACTTGATGAAATATAGTGATATAAAAAGTATGGTTTTTATTTGGACTGTCACTAAGATGAATGTATTTATAGAGATACTATATTTTGTAAATTTTGAATGATTGTAAATGGATTCCATAAGATGTAAAACCTTAATAGATATTAATTAAATTCTATAGATCATGTTTTTAATAAAAAATATAATCACATATGGTTAAAATAGAAAATTCAACCCTATTTACGATGATTTTTCTTTTAAGATAATTATATAATGTTAATTATGTATTTTAAAAAATAAAAAGTGAAAGTGTTATGAGAAATATTTGTATACACTTTTAGGATACATCTAATATTTAATAACCACTACATTATACGAATGAATATAATTAATATTATAATTAATAGTTGTATACAATTATAATTTTGAAAACACAGATTAGTTTTGGCTATTTTCATTAGAAGAACTACATTTTTTCTTCTTCATGGTAAATTAAATTTTATTATTAACATAGTGTCTTTTTCATTATAATATTCTTGTATAAAAAATTATTTTATAGTATATACATCCTTTTATACATATATAAATATTATCATATGACCTACAACATTTAATCATCAATTTTAAACATTTTACTCTCATTCAATTATAATGATATCTGAAACAGTTCTATTAATTTTTCAAAATATAACTTTCATATGATGACCTTCAAATAATTTTGTAGTTATACACTAGTGTGATCATTGATCAAAATAAATAAATATATAGATAATTTTTTTCAACTAAGTATCTTTTGAAATAATATAAGTTTATTGATTCAACTGGGTTTAAAATATTCTCTTCAATATTATTAAATCCCTCATTGAAGTATTTTTTATGATATTTACAATTACAAAAAAAAAACATTAGGAAATTATTTTTAACTCTGATTTGGAAAAAAATTTATCTTTAAGAATTATTGAACTAATCATAAAATATTTTAGAGCACTATGCTACTTCATGTACATAATAAAATGTATATTAGAGTAACCAAACGTCATGATTGAATCATGAAAACTTATAATTTACATATTTAATATTATGAATTAGTATATCCTTAACAATTTAACTCTAATTTGAAATTTTTTATCCTATACATTTTTAAGGGCGCCAATGTAATATTTCAGATCAAAATATATATATACATATGTTATTTATGAGAAGCTATATATATGAGATACATTATTTGATTATATTCTTATTTGTTTTGAAAAACAAGATGTTAAAATTATGTCATTAATAAAGAAATAATTTCAAAAAATATCAATCACATAATAAAAGTATTTATTATTTCATCATTGTACATTATAAGGCAAGGAGTTTTATTTTATAAAACATATATAAATACGGCTATGGAACACATAATCGTAAACTCAGGGAGGTTATACTCTACAAAGAATAAAAGTTACATTGATATTATAGAGAAAACTATAAGAAATGGATTAAATGTTAAAGATAAACAAAGATAATGAGGTGGATGAAATTAAAAACTATAATATTGAGAAATTAAAATTAGATAATTGAATACTAGGATGGTAAGGTTACTATTCGAATAGTAACAATACTACTTCTATAATCATGTGACCGTTTTTTGTAACATACAAGTGTTAATTAAAATACATACTATCACAAGACAATAGATTAATTATAAAATATAAGTAGTGTGTATTAATAAATGACTATGAATATAATTTAACCCATACATGTCTTAGAATAAAAAATACGTAATAAAATTAAATTATTCATTTTTAGCAATAATGTGCAATTTTAAAATAAAATATGTTATTTAACTTCACAATTAATTTAATCATGTATATAACATTAATTTTTTAAAAGAATTATATTTTTGAACCAACACATTTAAATTATAGAAGATTGGTTTTTTTAAATTTTTTCAGATGGTAGAATTAATTGGAAAACACTAAAATATAATATGTATACATGGCATGTATTATAAATTCATTTTTACCATCAACCATTTTAACACACATTATATATGTTTCCATGACATAAATTATGTTTTCTGGTTGTAATAGAGTATTTTTAAGTATTAAAATCAATTTCTCAAAAATATAAAAAATTTATAATGTCTAAAATAACATTTTCTGATTTAAAACTAACCTTTTATGAGAAAATATTATTTATTTGTTAAAAACAAAAAATTAATTAAAAATTTTAAAATTAACAAATAAATGAAAAAAATCAGATTAAATTTCTCATACTATGGTATTTAAAATTTTTATGTATCTGGTATTGAACTTACCACAACAAACATTTTTAAACCCTATGTCCAAAAATTATTAAACAATTATGACTCATTTTTTATAAATTCCCACCTAAAATATCACTATGTTTAGATGGAAACCCATTTATATGGTCTCACCAACAATTTTCCCTCTCAAGAGTCCTTCCAAAATACTACCAAGCTTATAATATGTTCTTTATTAAGTGTCAAGAAGCTATTTAGAATGATATGATTTTTTAGTTACTTTTTTTTCAATTTTTTGTGACTATTTTGTTATAATTTATTTTAAATTATCATTTCATATGATACTATGATTATAATTTCAGGGTATTATCAATGAGATCTTAACAAATCCCAATTATATTACTATTTTTCTAAGTCATTAGTATTCCAAACTAAGGGGCCTTAATATCTTTTATTTATTTCTCTTTTTCAATACTTTTAAATTCCATGAAATTTTTATATCAAATATTTGTTATGATTCTATTCCATAAAACAATTATTGTAATATGAAAGATTTATTAACACTCACTCTCATTATACTATCTTTATAATGCATTATGATGGAAACATATTTCATTATCCTGAAAATCCATTATCAAAATCCATTCATATGTTATGTATATATAGTATTCTGGATTTATTATTTATAATATGGGTACATTTTAAAAGGATAGATGAATGAAATATATTTAGTTCAATATAAACTAGGATTTAGTAGAGTAAACCATGTATTAGAATAATTTATTATTTGACATCAAAGCATTCCAACCTTATAGTTTCTTCTCAAATAAAATGACAATCCCTCATATATATCAAATATATCAATTTCGTAATTATAATTTTTAAAGGGAATATATATATGATTTCACCAATATCCTGCTATTGAAAAATATTATATTCAAATTTTAATTTTTAATAATGTTTTACCTTGAAGAATAATACTTACTCCCTTATCATTGCTTCAATTAAATTTATTTTATATTTTATTGTGAATGATATTTTTGTTTGAAATTTCATTGATTGATATTGAATTATATATAAATTCAATTACATTGATTGGGGATTCCTTGAAAATGGATATATACATTATTTAAATATGAAAAATTATTGATTTATTACCTCTGTTTATGAAAAAAAAATTTATGGAACGATAATATTTGTATTGTTTTGTCATTTAGTTTATACGATGGATGCATTGGCATTATTATGAGTTATATGACTCAAGGTATTTTATATACCATTGATGCATCAGGGTGTCTTATTAGATAAACACGATTAAATAATGGGGGTAAATATTACTCTTAATTTATGACATCTTAGTAAGAGGGATTGATTATGTTGTTATTATATATGATAATATGAATTCAATCATTGAGTGATCTACTTATGTTATATATGTGCCATTTTCCCCTTTATTATATTAATCATAGATATTTTATTCTTATGTCTTTTTTTGGGATTACTATTTCTTCTATATTTTTATTTCCATGGATATGATATGTTATCCTCCACTACACATTATCCCTTATTGAGAATATGACCTAAAACATTTCATTGTTTCCTAACTTCCCCTAGAATCTATGAAAATCGAAAGTGTGACATAAGTATAAGCATGAATAAATAAATTTTTTTCTTGAATTATTATAATTTTCATTAATTTTAAAATTTAATATAATTTCATCTCTATAACTAGTGCCTCCCAACTACTAAACTTTTGGATCTGTTGTACTGGGATTTATGAATTTTATTTATAATGTAATAATTTACCATTAAATTTGGGTAACTAAAATTAGGGCCACTTTTCTATATGTACTATGAATTCCGCAGAATATATTGGACTAATAGATCACACATAAACATCCAATAATATTTTTTTAATTAAATGATAAGAAATATATAAATAGACCATCGAAAGCAACTACTATGATATAATTAAGAAAAATAATAAAACAATAAAATGAAGTTTTTAGGCAAAATTTATCATCAAATTCACTTTCTAAATATTCAAAAGGATAAAAATTTACTTTATATTTTTTAATAGAATTAAAAACCTCATTAAAATGTTTTAAATTTAAATGTTCTTTAATTTGATTGTTCATTTTTATATCCTGTTTACCAAATGAAAAATTAATTATATGACGTGGTATCAAGGTGTCCTGATAGAGTAAGTCCTATTGTGAGCCTATAATTCTCTACATTATATAACGGTCATGTTTCATTTTACATTTATCCCTATTCATATGGGGTGAACATATGGGTTAGATCATAATATGCGACTATGATTTTTAAATAAATAGATGACATTTACTAGATAATTGATAAGATACATCATGCAATTTTCCCACCAAATATTTATAGTATATCAACCTTATGAGGTGATTGCCTAATTTGGCTATATAGAAAATATAAAAACAACACGAATGTTACCAACCCCACCACAGTTCTGTTTTTGGGATTCTGGTGAAGTAAGTCCATTATAATTTTATAGCCACACTAAATATTGTGAGTGCCACACCACATTTACAATATATCGTCAATTTTGACTCAGATAAAAAACGAATCTGTTGCCACCCTAACGACAGTGATATATCGAACCACAACAACCTCAAGTCTAATAGCACCAAAATTTAGTGTTTCCACAATGGCCACTAAAGGATTGTATGAAACGAGTGGATAAGTTTTCCCGTAAGAATGTGGTCACATATATGAATCCAATTTTTGGACTCTACGCGAGAATGAATGAAGTTAGAATACCCCCAATTAGCGTACATGACAGACAATTAGTTATGTCGACAGTATACATCAACCAACATAAAAATTATAGCATCAATCATAGAAAATATTTTTTTATATTTTTATTAACAATATTTGAATCAATATATATATATATATATGAAATAAAATTATTTAACAATTTAAAAAGTGATTTATAAAAATTAACGATTCATAACAATGGATTCATAAATCCTAGATGAATAGTGATCTAATTCGATATTACAAATTCTCACATATATCATTATTTATCTAAATTGTCAATAATTTTACCAAATTCCCCCATTATAGAGGAGTAATCCTACAATTTAGAGACAAAAAATGTTTTAGGTATGGGATTGAATACCAATTTTTTGTTAAATTATCACTAGAAAAAACACAATATCCCATGTAACACTAATTGTAGATTTTTAATCTGAGACTTGATTATAGAGATAGGCGTATTTTTAAATTTTTTTTTATATTTATTATTGAAACTGCTTATAGTAATCGATTATTCCATTAATGGGGAATATTTAATAAAGATGATCAATTAATGAGCCTAATAGAATCAAAATTGATTCCAAATCATGAGTGAAGATAAGTCCAAATCAAATTGAAATATGGGACACCAAATCAAAAAATATGGGTATTAAAAAAGAAACAAATATAAATAGAAGAAAAATAATGATAACATAATAAGTCATTATATATTTAAATACAAAACATTGCATTGAATTTATTTTCATTCACTAAAGGAATAATGAACTTATACAAATGGATTGATAAAATAGTTTAAAAATATTACATAAACGGAACAAATCATATAAAATATTACATAGATAAATTCTAATAATTAAAAATTTTAATTTATGAAATATAATTTAAATAACATTTAAAAAAAATGAGTCCATTTGATGATCTTTTTGGTCAAACAAGTTATATAAGAGTAAATTTTTATTTTTATAAATTTTACTGGTAATCAATGATTATTTTATTTGTTTTTATTCTATAATTTTCTTAGACATAAAATGCATCAGAATTATAAAAAATAACTTTGTATCATTTGAGAAAAATAACTCAACAGATTGAAATTAGGATTTTTATATATGTCAAAAATAAATTAGTTGTTATTGTCTAATTTTTTTCCCATTATGAACTCATGTGCCATGTTTTGATGATTAAATTTATTTTTATACATCTTAATTGAATTTAAATTTGTTAAATGTGATTTAAATATTTCTTGGAAATTAAAACATCTAATTGAAATATTTTTTATTTTTATATTTAAAAATTTAATCAAAATTCGATTTCATAGATTTCCATTGTAATCTAAAATATTTTGATTTATTTAGATCATATAATTTATGTTTAGAAATTATGAAATTTATATAATATTAAAAATAAAAAATTGATCATTCTGGGTAAATCCCAAGATAGATAGGAAAGTGTATTCTTCCTACAATTATATATAAAACATCGATCATAGTGATAAGTTATAGGATAGTTTCTTCTTATTTTATCAATTTTCATTCATTTAATAAATTATTATAAATCATATAATACAAATGGTCATAAAAAATTGATATAAATAATTAGAGATAATATATCATCATATTGAAATATGCTTTTCCACTTCATGTCAAAACCAAACGAAACAAAAATATCATAAATTTTATTGATAGTCTACCTTGTTTACTATTTTTTGATCATATAACTTATGTTTACAGAAAATAAAAACATATAATTTAAATATATCATTAAAGTATTCTTGAAACATTGAATTTTTATATTTAGATATGATATATAATACATTTTTAGAATTCAATTTATGATTATTATTCTAAGGTTTTGTGATAATATATAATCATTTTTTTATTTTTATGAATTAATGGACGTTTAGAACATAAAAAAGATTAATAATTCTAAAATGTTATTTAAAATAATTCTACAAATATTTTTCACCAAATTAACATGTAATTTATTAATTAATGTCAGAATTTAATAAAAAAATTCTATCTTAATTTTTTTACAATCTACTATCGTATTCTTGGTGTTTATTATTTGATAATTTTTTTTAGAACTTACAAAAAACATATAATTATAAAAATAACATTGAATCTTCTAGAAATATTCAATGCTACGTTATCCTGTTCATTATTCAAAAAGGTGAAAAAGAAAGCAACAATTATTGAATTAATATTTTGGAATAACTCAAGATCATATTTTTTGTTTTATCATTTAATAGATCTTTAGAAAATTTAAAAATTCACACCACTATTATTCATTCTGAGTTTATTACTCAAAAAATTAATGAAATGATTGTTTCTATAAGTTAAAAATTGCACATTGATCATTTTACTAATTTTTTTATTCTAGAATATATGATCAGTATTAATCTATTGATATATTTTTAAAGTACCTAGGGAACTTATGATAAAAAATAC
Organism: Viscum album; assembly: GCA_963277665.1. NCBI lineage: Eukaryota > Viridiplantae > Streptophyta > Magnoliopsida > Santalales > Viscaceae > Viscum > Viscum album. Next base: position 936,850,764 of record OY728161.1, read on the forward strand.
TTCAATTTAATCCACAAAAACATAATTTCAAATTTCCAAGTGATTTTTTCATTTATTCCATATACTAATTAATGTCTGTTTTCCATAAAATTATTTTCAATCGGGGTTTTTTTACATTGTTTTGATAGTTTAGTGAACATATATTACTTATAAAGTTATGTATTATTAAATAAAATACTATTTTATCCATTTAAATACCATTAAATGTCAATGTGATGTAATATTTTTTTCCAATGGAAAAAAATCAATCATTTTTTATATATTCCTGAAAATACAAACTCATTTAATTTGTTTTTTATTTTAAATATATTTTTTAATATTAGAAGTAGATTCAATTAGAAAGCAATTTTTATTATCATTTTTTTGATAACTGTACTGAAACTTCAATAATTAAACAATGAGATATTCAAAAATATATAGAATAAATTATGCACTATTAAAAATGGTTTATGTTAAATTAAAAATGTAAAATATTTAAATATGTGATAGAATAATAACTTCTATAGATTTTTTTTTAAATTTTACCACACCACATAACATATCCACTAATCCAATAATGTGTTTTATCTTTTAAATTTTACTTAAAATATGTATTAATATAATAAATCAAATATATAAATAAATAAATGGTGAATAATTTTTTAAATTAAATTATATACATTAATAAAAATATGAATTCCATAAATATATCATTTGGAATTTTGATAATATTTTAGAATATGATATCAAATATAAATTTTAAAATTTAACAGTCATAGTTTTATCCATTTGTTTATATTTTACATGGTAAAGATGTAAAAAATATAATTAATTGTTATAATATGTGTTTTTCTATTATAATGAAATCACACAAACCTCAAGATATGTTTAACTATAGAAATATGTCTTTTTTTCTAGAAAATGTCATTTTACCCTAAAATTTTTTACACATTCAAATTAACAAAAAATACATGGTTAAGAAATATTTTAAACTATATAATTATTTGTATAATATTGTAAATAATTTATTATTAATTAAAATTACATATTGTTTTTGATATCTTTTAAAAAATAAACAAAATCAATTCAATGGGCCATCCATCCCACCACATCATTATTTTGATGCCTTTTTAGTTAAACTATGGGGTCCTTGAGTATGAAACCATGCAAACCATTCCATTCTCAAAAAACACCTAGCCACAATCCATTATTCTCCATCCATCATCCAAACCAACTTTTCCCATGATCATTATTTTAGATTAAAAATGAAGAATGCAAAATCATAATAACTTACAAACTTTATATAATAACATCCATTCAACATGATATTTGATTCACATGTGGATTATCTCTGTTTTGTACTGATATTAGATTCTCCCCATTCCCTTCCACATTAATCGACTACTTTTTAGTGATAAAAAAGTAGTTAATAAAAAATTGAAATAATAGAGGAAAAATTAATAAAGCACTATAATTTATATTTCATGATAATAATAACCTAAATACTTAGACGAGTGAAATAATTTAATACATCAAGGGAGTGTCACATGTACATTATTTGGTGTAAAATAATACATCTTATTCCATCGATAAAATAATTAAATAAATGATAAAATTTTAAAACATGTAACCCCAATATGTATGGAAATAAATTAACTAGGAACCCATTCCATGAACGATGAAATATGCATTAAATAAATTTTCCATCATGTATAAAATTAGTGAATTCTAAACATCTTATAAAATAAATTTCCCATCATGTGAATACAATTTGAAAATTGACCTCACAAATTATTTATTTCCTCTATATGAAATTAATATCATTTGAAACAATGTAATGTCGTGAAATCCTCTAATTTGTATTCACATTCCCAAATACCCTTCCTTAATTATGATTATGGTGATAAAATTATCTTACACTCTTCTCCTTGTGTTCTATTTCTCCCCTCCACCATTCCTTGTCTTGGAATCACAACCAAGACAGAAAAGTGCCTAACCATTTTAATGATGGAATCCTTAGACATCATGTAGGATGGATTTCAGAATATGTGAATCTTTCTCTATTATAAGAATTTTTTAGACTATAAACCTCTATTAAAACAATTTTTTTTCTTAATATGATTAATCCTTCAATTTAAAATAGAAATTTCATTAAATGTATTACTATATATTTAACAACCCATATCTTCATTCAGGTATGTTTTTCCTTTTTTCTGGAGTTATTATGAAAAATGATTTTTCTGGAAATTTTCAAAGTACAGGCCATGTACTCTGTTCCGGCTCGAAGCCGTGTGCTGGCCGTGTCCAGGCCACACACACGGTGTGTAAGGCTGAGGTGGAGGCTGGTTTTTCGGAGTACGGAAAAAATTTAAGTACACGCCGTGTACTCTAGAAGTACACTCTGTGTACTTTTTTTTCATTAAACTGACTGGGGTCATGCTAACCCCGATATTCTTCATCTTCTTCAGTTTTCGACCGTCTGAGAGTGTCCGTACGACCGAATCTTCTCCGAGCTTCCACCTCGCCGTTTGTTCTCCGATTCGAGCACGGTCGATTGAATTGGAATCACATCAGTGAGTTCTTCCTTCTGTTTGAGCCTTGTTTCTTGATTCCTCCTTGTTTTCAAGTTATCATGGGATGAACGTTTTGTGCATTTTCTCGGATCTATGTCATTCTAAGAGGAATATGTCGTCGAGATTCACGTATATCGATCTACTAGGATCGAGATAGGTGGTTTGTGCCTTTCCGTATAAAGTTGATGGATATTTTTGTGAAATTTCCACCAACACCCTTGAACGGGATATTGCTTGTTTTCTGTTTTTCCCTTGTTACCTGCTTGCTTTGATTGATTGATTTATTAGAGGTTATTTCTTGTGATTAGAGTATTTTATTTGTGCTCAGTTTTCTTACCATGCTTGTTCTACTTGTTTGGCGTTTAGCCAGTTGCCATGCATAGTTGTAGGATTGTAGACTGTTGCCTTGTTTTTCTGTTGAGCCTTAGTTGATAGACAAGTAGTTATTGAGGTTTACTTGGACGATGTACATGTGCGCTGAGCATGTATCACCTTTCACTTAGTACTGTGAGAACCTAGAGTAGTAGAACAAAGGGGGAATTGACGGAAGGGCTTCTCTAGAGTGTCTTTTAATAACGATGTGAGACCAAGGGGAGAATTGACGGAAGGGATTCTTCAGAGTGTATTTTAATTACGACACGTTCCACAGGGGGGATTGACGTTTAGTGCTTCCCCAGAGAGCCTTTTTCACGATACGAGACTATAGGGGGAATTGACTGTGAGTGCTTCCCCAGAGAGTCTTCTTAATTACGTAGCTAAACCAGAGGGGTGAGACTGTGTGTGCCTCCCAGAGGGTTGCTAGTACTTAGAGGTTGAACCATAGTGGTTAGACTGTGAGAGCTACCTAGAGGGTTACCTATTTTCTTCTTGTTGCTGACGGCTTACTTGTGTGCTATGCTTGTTAGAACTGTGGATTGTAGCTGTTTGTGATTTTATGTTTACTGCTTCCTGTTTTAGTACTGAAATGTATTTATTGACTGTTAGGCACAAATCATTGGGTGATTGCCTACTGGTATTGTATATCACACCCTATTTGTGCCATGCTTTTGGGCCCAAGAATATTATGTTGCTGCATGTATAGACAAAGGAAAGCACCCTTCTACTTTAGGGTATTGACTGCATCAGGAGCTGGGGAGCATGGGACTGAGCCGTGGCTCGTGATGCTGAGGAGATTTTTTTTTTTGCACTTGGTTTCAGTTGTATTTCAACACGTTGTTGTGTTTGTTGTTTTCCTTAGATACTTGTACCTGCTGCATCATTTTCATCATAGTTATATATCTACATTGATTCCATTGTTTGCTTTCTGTTGTTGTGCATGTCGTTTACTACTTCCGTTGTTTATTGTTGTTTTCTTACCTTATATACCTTACCGAATGAGGGCATAGTTTCCCCACTGACTCACCAAGGCCCTCACTGCTAGTCGGCAGCCTCTGGCGTTCGGGGAAACGTGCTTGTGGTCATGTGGCGAACCGGGTACGGGGCACCAGTAGAGGGGCTCCGGACTCGGGACGTTACAAAGTGGTATCATAGGAGGTTCTTTTATCTTGCTCTACTGTTTGGAGACCTTAGCTAGGGATAGGACGGATTCGGTACTTGTAATTAAGCTGTGCTCGGGAGTAGCTAACCCGTGTACAGGGAAAAACCATACTACCTCGTTAATTGCAGTTTTCTGGTTTTGAGATTTTATGGTTGGTACGTTTTCACCTAGAGTGATTCGTATGACACCTGCTGTTATTGTTTTGTTATTTTTGTTCTATTTCTATCGCAACCCTATGAGATGAGGGTATTCCATCTCATGCATCATATAGACACTTGTAGAAATCACACGTCACGCATTCTTTCCATGCCATCTAGGGTGGATTAGAGATTGCATGCTGTTGTGATGAGCTCTGTGTAAAAGTATGCATGCTATTGTGATATATGATTAATATATTCTCTGCTCTTATGTTAGAAAACTATTTGTTTTGTTCCTTTCTTAAAAATGAACACCAAATTTTGGTTCTTGAGGTGTTATGGGCCCTCACGGATCGGAATTTGGAACTTTTCGCCTTGTTTTTGTGTTCTGGAATTCTGTGCAGTTTCTGAGCTACTGCCTAGAAAAACCAGAATACACGGTGTGTACTTCTTAGATACACACCATGTAGTTTTCAGGCCGTGTCACTGACCGTGTGAGCAGAACACAGTGTCGTAGGAGTAACTTCAAGAACACACCGTGTACCATTGGTACATGCGGTTTGAGTTCGGGGCCGTGTACCCAGCCATGTCACTAATAACATGAGCTGGGGAAGCTCAAGTAGAACACAACATGTCCATAGGGAACACGCCATGTAGTCTTGTCTAGGTACCCGGCCATGTCACGAACAACACTGGCCGGTGTTACCTTCTTTTCCACATGCCGTGTTTGTTAGGGAACACACCGTGTAGTCTTGTCTAGGTACCCGACCATGTCACGAACAACACGGGCCGAAGTTACCTTCCTTTCCACACACCGTGTTTGTTCGGAACACGCCGTGTAGTCTTTCCAGGTACCCGACCGTGTCACGAACAACATGGGACGGTATCGACTTCGCCTATGCACACCGTTCTTGTTCGGAGCACGCCGTATAAGGTCCAACCATGTAGACGGCCGTGTACTAAAAAACACGGACCACCGAAGCCTCTTCTAGTGCACACCGTGTTTGATTCGAACACGCCATGTAGTCTCGAGTTGAGTCAGACAGTGTGGGTTAGCCGTGTAAGGAGACTCAGGCAGGGGAATAGTTTTCAAGTACACTCTGTGTGTTGGAGTCAACACGCCGTGTAGTTTGAAGTGTACACGACTTGTAGGGAAGGGGTACACACCCATGTCAGCGGCTTAAGTAGACACACCATGTAGTTTTTATACACGCCGTGTAGTCATGTTTTGCAATCTTGTGTTATTTTTTTCTCCCTGTTCTCGTTTCATACTCTTGTGTTCTCTGTCCTTGTTTTCCTGATCTACGGTGTGCTTTTGATATTTCAGAGTTATGCCTCTGAGACGTCCTCCGGTCGTACGTCTGTCATCAGGCTGTGATCAGACGCCAGACAGGGCTGATCTGGGATGTCCTGTCGATCCCCCACCCGAGCCAGCCTTGGCACCAGTTATTGTACCAATTGCGGGCGCTGATGCACAATTCAGGGTGGGTTTCATGAGGATGATGCAGGCCTTCCAGGGGGCACCGCCTCCTGCCTCGTCTTTGGAAGACTTGACGCGGGTCTTTTAGCAGCAACATCCTCCCACGTTCTCGGGGGAGGGAGGACCTCAGGATATAGAGTCATGGCTGGAAGCCATACTGACTATATTTGAGAATCTAGAGATGCCTCCATAGAGGCGGGTCAAGCTCACCACCTACATGCTCTGAGACTCCACCAAGAGGTGGTGGGACGTGATCTCACAGGTGGGGTGAGTAGCAGGCTATGACTTGGGAGGAGTTCCAGCACGTGTTCTACGACTACTTTTTCCCGGAGATCCTGAGAGTCGATCGAGCCTAGGAGTTCATGATCTTAGAGCAGGGTACTATATATTTCATTGAGTATTCCTCTTTTTTCACTGAGCTGTAGTGTTTTACACCACTTCGGGATGGGAGTGGGGTGTTTTTGGCAAGGAAGTTTTAGGATGGACTCAGGCGGGAGATTCGCTCACAGGTGAACATCTACTAGCTGACTTCCATTACTTCCATCGTCAACCAGGCACTGATTGCGGAGTGCAATCAGAGAGACTCTGGAGCTGCGAGTGAGGGTGGTTCTTCTTCCAGAGATATATTTCCTCCAGATGATAGCAACAAGCGCCGTAGGGACCCTACGCGCGGTGATTCGAGGAAGGGAGACACATCATCAGGCAGCCAAGTGACATGATACTAGTGTGTCCGGATAGGGCACACGAGGCGGCAGTTCCAGAGAGACCCCGTGGAGTGCCGATCTTCCGGCAATATGGGTCACCTTCTGCGTTTCTGCTAGGTTTTCTCACCAGCAGTAGGTGAACTGGAGTTCTTCCGGCCGTTCAGGCCGAGGTGGAGGTCGAGGCCGTGGCGTTCAGCCACCGGTCCCTCAGCACCAGCAGGGAAGTTCAGCTTAGAGTGGTCAGTCAAGGGCACAGGGCCTCAGTGCAGGCCAGTCTTTCTCCGTGGAGCAGACTTATCATGAGCCGGATCCTGACCCTTCTACTATTCGAGGTACGATTTTAGTAGCCTCAGTTTTATCTTCAGCCCTTTTCGATACTGGTGCTGCGCATAGATTTATCTCTGTTGCTATTGTGGAGAGCCTTGGACTCTGCGTCTTTTCTTCTGCTGACTCGTTGACACTAGACACACCTTTGGGAATGAGGGCATCTAGTGTACGCCAGTGTAGAGAGTGCCCTCTCGAGGTTTCAGGGTATCGCTTCTTATGGGACCTCTATGTCCTAGTGATGACAGGCTATGATGTCATCCTTGGCATGGAATGGTTGATTCCCTTCCGGGTAGTCATTGACTGATATCACCGCAGAGTCAGTTTCATTTCACTAGAGGGTGAATCTTTCCTTCATAGAGGCGAATGGGATATTCGGGCGAGTCGGGTGGGACTCAAGCATCTTGGGCAAAGAGGAGTGACGACCCAGATTGCTAGCCTTTACCTGGATGATCAAGGGACTCCACAGTTGGACTTCCCTCCAGTGGTGGATCACTTCTGGGATGTCTTTCCAGAGGAATTTTCAGGTTTTCCTCCAGAGCGTGAGATAGAATTTTCTATTGAGCTCATGCCAGGAGCGGCACCAGTGTCCATTCCTCCCTATAGGATGGCCATAAATGAGTTGTAGGAGCTCAAGAAGTAGTTGGAGGAGCTACAGGCTAAGGGTCTCATATGACCCAGTAATTCTCCTTGGGGTTCGCCTGTCCTGTTTGCAAAGAAGGCAGATAGTACCCTTCAGCTTTGTGTGGATTATCGAAAGATGAACCAGTTGACGGTCAAGAACCGACATCCATTGTCGCAGATTGATGACCTTTTCGATCAGCTTTGAGGAGTCCGGGTGTTCTCGAAGATCGAATAGAGGTCCGGTTATCATCAGTAGTGCGTTAGACCATCAGATATAACTCTGACAGCCTTCAGGAGCAGGTATGGTCTTTATGAGTATACGGTCATGCCATTCGGACTCATGAATTCATTTGCAATTTTTATGGCATTGATTAACCGAGTGTTCCATCCTTACTTGGATTCCTTCATCGTGGTCTTCATGGATGATATCTTGGTGTACTCTGACACTCGACACGACCATGCCAACCATCTTGAGATCGTTCTGAGTACACTGAGAGAGCATTAGCATTATGATAAACTCTCGAAGTGCCACTTATAGATGGATCAGATTCACTCCTTGGGTCATGTTATCTCAGAGGAAGGAGTATCTGTGGACCCAGAGAAAGTGAGAGATTTAGTTTCTTGGGAGCAGCTGAAGAACGTTTTTGAGGTACAAAGCTTCCTAGGGCTGGGTGGATACTACAGACGCTTCATTCGAGACTTTTCTCATTTAGAAGCATCCTTGATAGGTCTAAACAAGAAGGGGGTGAGGTTCTTATGGTCAGATTCTTGTGAGTCAGCCTTTCAGGAGCTGAAATGGAGGTTGACGTCAGCACCAATACTAGTCTTTCCAGAGCCAGGCAAGAGCTACAATGTTTACTGTGATGCTTCGGGTATCGGGCTTGAATCTGTGCTTATGCAGGGAGATGTTTTGTTGCGTACGGGTCTCAATAGTTGTGGCCACATGAGAGGAACTACCCTATGCATGATCTGGAGTTGGAAGCTGTTGTTCATGCCTTGTGCTATTGCAGACACTATCTTCTGGGAGAGCACTTTGTGGTCTTCACTGACCACAAGAGTCTCAAGTATATCTTTACTCAGCATGATCTGAATCTGAGGCAACGCAGGTGGGTTGAGTATCTACAGTCTTTTAACTTCAAGCTTGCCTATACGCTGGGAAAGGGAAATGTCGTGGTAGATGCGTTGAGCAGGAGAACTCAGATTTAGGAAGTTCATGAGGCTAGTTGTGAGTGGTAGCTGATTGATCTGTTCTCTGAGATGTATCTAGAGGTGCACGACAGACGGGGACAGACTTTTCTATCTTCTGTAGCTGTTACGTCTACGCTACTTGATCGGGTATGGATGAGGCAGCTATCAGAATCGAAAGGCTTAGTCCTACCGGAGAGTGTGTCAGGAGAGGACCCTCATCCTAGATGGACAGTGGGAAAGGATGAGATCTTTCATTTCCAAGGGCGCCTATGGGTGCCAGTAGACATACGCAAGGAGCTGATGCGGGATTTCCATTCCTTAGTTTGGGCAGTTCATCCTGGCATCACCAAGATTTATCAGGATCTTCATCGCCAGTACTGGTGGCCAGGTATGAAGAAGGATGTTTCTGGTTTTCTCATGATATGTTCTACTTGTCAGGAGGTGAAAGCATAGCATCAGCGACCAACAGGCCTTTTACAGCAGTTATCATTTCCGTAGTGGAAGTGAAACGATGTTGCGATTGACTTCGTGACTGGGTTGCCGAGGTCACTGCGAGGGAACGATGCTGTTTGGGTTGTCGTCGATAGACTTATGAAGGTTGCTCACTTCTTGCCGATCAAGGAGAACTTTAGTGTCGATGATCTAGGACGACTTTACATCAGAGATATTGTGTGTCTGCATGGAGTTCCGTGCTCTATTGTTTCAGACAGAGATGCGCGCTTTACCTCTCGGTTCTGGCAGGGACTACAGAAGGCCTTGGGTACACAGGTACTTTTGAGTACAACATACCATCCCCAGAATGATGGACAGTCCAAGTGCACGATCCAGGTGCGTGAGGATATGCTCTGAGCATGCATCCTTGACTTTGGAGGTTCTTGGGAGAAGCATATTCCTCTAGTAGAGTTCACCTACAACAACAGTTTCCAGGAGACCATTCAGATGGCGCCATACGAGGATTTGTACGGTAGGCCATGCCGATCACCCTTATGCTGGCTGGAGGCAGGAGAGGAAGCTTTTCTGGGACCTCGTTTTGTACAAGAGACTTCAGAGCAGATGGAGCTGATTTGGAAGAGGATGGCTACAGCACAGTCTCGGCAGAAGTCTTATGCTGATCAGCGGAGACGAACTATGGAGTTCGAGGTTGGTGATCTGGTTTTCCTATGTGTCGCACCGAGGTTGGGACACAAGAGGATTCGGAGACAGGGTAAGCTTTCGCCATGGTACGTCGGGCTGTTTGAGGTTTTGGAGAGAGTGGGGCCAGTCCCCTATCGGTTGCAGCTACCTCAGAGGTATTAGGCCATGCACGACGTCTCCCACATCTCTCATCTCCGACGTTACTTTTCAGACTCGTCTCACATCTTTCAGCCTGAGGAAGTCGAGCCTGAAGAGGATGTGTCATTCGAGGAGAATCCTATCCGGATTGTCGATCATGGTACGAAGGTTCTCCGTGGGCGGTCTGTTCCTCTGGTACGAGTGCTATGGCAGCACAGGCGAGTAAAGGATGAGACTAGGGAGAGGGAGGCCGATGTACGATCGTAGTGGCCGGAGCTGTTCAGGGATTCTTCTTCTCCACCTCTTTAGGGAAATTCAGGGACGAATTTCTTTAAGGGGGGAAGTTTGTAAGAACCCGGATATTCGTTCAGGTATGTTTTTCATTTTTTTTGGAGTTTTTATGAAAAGTGGGTTTTCTAGAAATTTTCAAAGTACACACCGTGTACTTTCTAAGTACACGCCGTGTACTCTTTTCTGGCTCAAAGCCATGTGCTGGCCGTGTTCGGGCCACACACACGGTGTGTAAGGCTGAGGTGGAGGCCGGTTTTTCGGAGTACGGAAAAAAATTGAAGTACACGACATGTACTCTAGAAGTAAACGTAGTGTACTTTATTTGTTTTACTTTTAACAGACCGGGGTCGCGCCTAACCCCCATATTCGTTTTCTTCTTCAGTTTTCAACCATCCGAGAGCGTTTGTACGACCGAATCTCCTCTGAGCTTCCGCCTCGCCGTCCGTTCTTTGATTCGAGCACGGTCGATTGCGTTGGAATCGCAGCGGTGAGTTCTTCCTTCTGCTTGAGCCTTGTTTCTTGATTCCTCCTTGTTTTCAAGTTATTATTGGATGAACATATTGTGTGTTTTCTCAGATCTACGTCATTATAAGAGGAATCTGTTGTCGAGGTTCACGTATATCGATCTCCTAGGATCGAGGTAGGAGGTTTGTGCCTTTTCGTAGAAAGTTGATGGATATTTTGTGCAATTTACACCAATACCCTTGAACGTGGTATTGTGTTTTTTTCCCTTGTTACCCTCATGCATTGCTTGATTGCTTTAGTAGAGGTTATTTCTTGTGATTAGAGTATTTTATTTGTGCTCAGTTTGCTTTCCATGCTTGTTCTTCCTGTTTGGCGTTTAGCAAGTTGACATGCCTAGTTGTAGGATTGTGGGCTGTTGCCTTGTTTTGCTGTTGAGCCTTAGTTGATAGACAAGTAGTTCTTGGGGTTTACTTGGACAATGTACATGAGCGCTGATCATGTATCACCTTTCAATAAGGACTGTGAGAACCTAGAGTAGTAGACCAAAGGGGGAATTGACGGAAGGGCTTCTCCAGAGTGACTTTTAATCACGATGCGACACCAAAGGGAGAATTTATGGAAGGGATTCTCTAGAGTGTCTATCAATTATGACATGGGCCACAGGGGTAATTGACGTTGAGTGCTTCCCTAGAGAGCCTTTAGCACGATACGAGACTATAGGGGGAATTGACGGTGAGTGCTTCCCCAGAGAGTCTGCTTAATTACGTAGCTGAAACAGAGGGGTGAGACTCTGTGTGCCTCCCAGAGGGTTGCTAGTACTTAGAGGTTAAACCATAGGGGTTATACTATGAGAGATACCCAGACGGTTAACTGTTTTATTTTTGTTGCTGACATCTTACTTGTGTGCTATGCTTGTTAGAACTGTGGATTGTAGCTGTTTGTGCTTTTCTGTTTACTGCTTCCTGTTTTAGTAATCCCATGTATTCATTTACTGTTAGACACAAATCTTTTGGTTATTTTCCTACTAGGATTGTATCTCACACCGTGTTTTGGACATGATTTTGGGCCCAAGTAGATTATGTTGCTGCAGGTATAGACAAAGGCAAGTTCCCTTATACTTTAGGGTCTTGACTGCATCAGGTGCCGAGGAGCATGGGACCGAGCCGTGGCTCGCGATGATGAGGAGATTATTTGTTTTTCTTTTGGACTTGGTTTCTGTTGTATTTCAGCACGTTGTTGTGTTTTCTGTTTTCCTTAGATAATTGTACCTACTACATCATTTTCATCATAGTTATATATCTACATTGCTTCCGTTGTTTCGTTTTTATTGTTGTGCATTTCGTTTACTGCTTCCGTTGTTTATTGTTTTTTTCCTACCTTGTATACCTTACCGAATAAAAGAATAGTTTCCCAACCGACTCACCAAGGCCCTCACTGCTAGTCGGCAGCCTCTGGCATTCGGGGAAATGCGCTTGAGGTCATGTGGCGAACTGGGTACGGGGCACCAGTGGAGGGGCTCCGGACTCGGGACGTTACAATATAACTATTATAAAATAATAAATTCCCCTATTTATCCTTATCCAATTCCTTTATAATTTTTTAACAAAATCCTCTATTTCCATTCCACTATAAAAAGTACATATTTAACTAATGTGGTAAATATTTCTAAAATATTATCCAATTATGACATCTAAATCAAAACTATACATCTATAGGTTTAAATATAACATCATTCACATTTTATACTATCTATATCCTAGCGCAAGGCAGTATATATATTTCCCAATTAAGGAATACATTTTTTGTAGCACAAACACCAATCCTTATAACTCCTTAAATATATAATAAACCAAAAAAATTACTTCCAATGCTACATTTTTATATTTTTCATGAGACTATTGAAAACTACCACTACATGCAATATATATGATCATTTTTGTAACATGGAATATAAGAAAAACCATTTGAGAGATTGTAATGGAATTGAATCCTTGTAGCCATATTCATTTTCAATATTTGGAGATAGCTCCCTTGAAAACACAAAGTGACTCACATGAGGAATGTAAATTATTTTTCCCTATAGAATGTTGAAACTAATCATATTTTTTAACACATTCTATTTTTGATAACTTGAATGTTCCAATGAAATGATTTTCTATGTTCCTAATCATAAAAAATTTAATTCATATATCTAATATTATTTAATTAAAATACAATATATAATTACCTATTTATCTCATTGATCATTCTCTCACTAGATGTGGTAATGGAAATATCATCGACATGTTATAATAATATTATATTGAAGATACCAAAAATTTAAAAATAATTAAATTGATCAATTTTGAATATCTTTAAATAATTTTTTCTCAGGAATATATCATATTATTTAGTCTACTACTATTATTCCTAATTTCATCCATATATAAACATGATAAATTAGTTAGAATTTTTTTTCCATTATTGAAATCGACAAACCATTCTGGTTGGACAAAATAGATATCCTCCCCATATTATCCATTAAGGGAGGATATTTTTTAATCTATTTTATGTTACTGTAATAAATCTTCTAGAAAAATTCTAAACAAAAATCTAATGATTGTTAACTTAAAAATAGGCGAATATTGTTTATTATGATAAATACCTTCCACTTACTGAATTTACCTCACTACATGTCTTATATTATACCTTACACCATCATCATGTTCTTCTGTAACATGGTACAACCATTTTTGTGTGCCAAATTATCTTTCTTTTTAATAAATATATAAACTCGCATGATTGAATTTATTATAATGATAAAATCCCATCCATCATTTTCCTCTCCCACTTTCTTACATTATTCACCTAAATTTCCTCTCTATAGAATTTAGTTTCCCCTTTTCTATTAATAGTAGTTATTTTAATGAAAAATTATATCATTATGGGTATATAAATTCCCCATTTAGTGTTTTTATGGGAATAAGATTCTTCTACTAAGCATCTGGATGGACTGTACCATTCCAAGGAATCCCTTCATGTTCAACATGTGAAAATATATACCATCCCAAAACATTCATTCTATTCCAACTTATCCATTATAAAATATTTCTATTTTTCTACTATCACATTAAAAATCATATTTAAAAATATAAAACGATGTTTATATGACATTTGATTCTAATGAATTAAATATTTTTATCATCATAGAATTGATAAAGAATCAACATTACTATAACCAATGAAGAAAATATTTGTGTTCTAACATCCATCTTATCCATATAATCTTTACCTACATGAAAATATTATATATGGCCACTTACAATTAAATATACAATATTTACCCCATTTATGGTTCATTCACCTCATACTTTTTTACACAATAATTCCACTACATTTTATGATTAATGATCCAATATTCCACTAAAATATTTTCCCCACTCCTTTTAAGGTTCCAATATTATTTATATATATATTTACTAATCAATAACTCCACTACATTGTTTGGTTATACTAAAATGAAATGGGTAAATTATCATGAAACAATATACTTTCAGAATCATCAGTCATTGTTTTATTGATGCATAATTCAACATTGTTATTTTAAAAGTTCTAATAATATCTCATCTCCATTCCATTTCCATTAGATTTATACCAATATATGAACTCTAGGAAAACATACTCACTAACATTATTGAATATCATAAACTCCGTAATTTTCATTATTTCATTCTTTATAAGACTCTTCATGTCTTTAAATACACAAATAATTTGAAACATATTTTTTTTGTAAATTAATCCATATATTTCTCACAGATTCATCAACAAATGTTACATAATAAATTGATCCACCAAGAGAATTTAAATTCAAGAGTTACATAAATTAGAATATATAATCCATATATCTCATTCCAGTTGGGTTCATCCATTTTTTACATTGTAAACATTCACATAATCCACTAAAATGTATTCCTCATAGAATCCAATATAAACTAAGTTCATGATTAATTGAATTCCCATTATTGTAGGAATTTTAATTCCCTTTCTACAAATATAACCCTCTATATAATGAAATTTTTGTAATTTTACACTATATTTATGGATATCACCATATACGTTAAATAATATACCATATAATGTATTCTATTCTTTTATCCTCATTAAATTACCTTAATGTTCAATGTGGTTTTCTCTAATCCTCTAATATATATGGTATAATATCCATTAATGTCCATTAATAAAATAAAAATTAAATTTATTTGATGTCTGGGAATATAACTGACATTATTTACCATTTATTAGTTTCAATTATTTTTATTAATTTTTTATCATGTTTTTTAAAAATATTAAGAGCTTTAGGATTGACATGGTGTACTTTACTGAAATTAGCTAGAAAATTGTTTTATTGAAATTTATTTTTTGTATTTATATAAAATAAATTTATATAGTATAATATTAATGAATCCAAGAAATTACTAATACTATATTCTAGTATGTGTTCAAATCTCTCTAAATAGTAGTTTATTGTAATTCACTACATGTAGAATTTGTTGTTGCATTGGATTCCTTCTTAACATGTCCCTTCATCTCACATCTCTAATTTGTTGGACCATGTTCTATAGTTTTATCCGAGATTGATTGTCTTAACATTATCCTATTGGTTGAGATTACTAGATTCAATGATCTTCACACAACATCAACATTAATAGAATTTCTAGATCATTTTTTATTCTCTTATGTGAATATTTTCACTAAGGATTAGATCACAAAAATCATAATGATTAAATATAGAATGTCCAATGGAACTACTCAATGTTAGGACCGTTCACCCCATCACTATAGTAATAATGATAAGAGAAAAAATGAATTGATTTCAAATTTGAAATCAATATTTTCTAAAATCAAGAAGATTATAAAAATATTAAATTATTTTGTATGGTTCGGGTTAAAAGTACCACCAGTCATCTGTAGGTTGAATAATTTATTCATATGAATAATTTTTGTTGATTTAAAACTATTTTAATATATGTTTCCTAAAGAATTTATATGTATAACAATAGTCATATATACAAAAATATTGAATGTAAAATTTATCATTAAAAATGATAATATAATTCTTAGGTCATCGAGATCCAAAAAATCAAATTCTTTATTTCATATTGTCGCTAGTTTTTCCCCATTCGGTGGTAGTTGAGTCTTATTATGATATTGATATTATTTAATCTATATATTCCAGCATCTAATTTTTATTCCATTAACACCTCTAAAAAAGTTAATTAACAGAGAAAGAATAGGCCTTTATCAGTGCTAAAAAAGTGCTGAAAGTTGAACTATGGCTAAAACCCCGAAGCTTTTATCAATGATTTTTAGCACTATTAAAGGGACCTTTTAAGAGAAATTTTTTTGGTCTATTAAATGTTTCCATTAAAATAATTTTTAGTGATGATAAAGGATGTGTGGTTAAAGATGGGGAAATTATATTTTTTTTGGAAACCTATGAGCCCGAGAACTTTATCAGGGCTTCCACAACCCCTTCAACAGTGCTCCACCCCCACCCATTATTAGTGATTTTTAGCCCACCACCCCTTGATCAGTGCATTGAGAATTTCTATACTCATGCATGCCCTCCTGGATTCGAACCGTACACGTACACTTCAAGGATGAAATGCCATTACCAACACACCATGTTGTTTTGCTATCTCTTTATTGAAATTTCAGTTAATTTATATATATACTTATATATATTTATATATTTATTTTAAAATAAAATTTTAAAATAAATTTGTGTGTGATATACATATACTTATATTTATCTACATATATTATATATTATATTCATTTACATATATTAAAATATTATATAAATTTATATTTGTTTATTAATACAAACATATATATATATAAACATTATAAATATATTTTTATAATGAAAAAACATTATATATTCTTTTAAATATGTTTTCAGAATATTAATCAAGTTTGATATATTAGATTATACATTTTAACATAAATATGATGATATATGTATTTATATGAGGGATTTATTATACATATATATAAGAAAAAAATCACATATTTAATTATAAATAGTAGTATGTTTGGAAAAATGACAAAATTTGAAAACAATAATTTCAATACAAGTGTATGACCTTGGAATAAATTTACTCCCAACTGAATCATGCCAAAATACCCCCTTAATAATGGCTGACAATCCATCAAATGTTAAAAAATTGGGGTACCCCAACTAAAAACAAAATTTTGGAGGCCTTCTAGGCTGTTTTTGACCTTGAAAGATTTAACAGTGGTTCGCCAATGTCTCTAAGAGTGTAGATCTTATCGTAGGATTTTATTTGATATGTGGTAGAGCCCAAAAAGATACCCGGATCAATTGTTATCGTTGTTTGAGGTTTGTTTATGTTTTCAACTTATTTTATATTTTTATTTTATTTTATATCTTAAAATTGATATTAAATGGCTATTTCATGGTAATAATATGAATGATTCAAATACAAATATACATATTTTTGTATTTTATAATCCAATTTCACCAAATATCTTACATATTAAGTGTAAATAGAAATTTATTTTAACTAAAACATATTTAAAAAAATTATATATTAAATCTTTTTCAGTATAAATATATAAATATATGAATACATTATTTTTAATGAAATACAATCTTTTTGAAGTATAAATTTACCAACTCTTGTAATAAAGGGATGATAGGGTGGTCTTTAGCAGTACTTATAAAAATGTGCTAACATCCCTATCATTACATTTCTACAATATCTAATATAGACCCTTTAACATAATTTATCTAGCATTTGTTAAATCCCCCCTTTAACAATTCTTTTTTTAGCACTGAAAAAGGGGATATTTTACATTGTCTTTAGCTCAATATTTTAAATACCTAGCGCTGGATAATCCATGTTTTTTAATAGCGTAAAGTGCTCAGTTATCAAATTTCCTTCAATGATTTCAATTTTACTTAATAGTTTTTTTTACATTTGAAAACTAAATTATCCTCTAATACCTCTTGATATAGAAATTTGGGAATAAATAAAGAAATATAAAAATGGAATAAATGACCAAGCACAAAAAATATAGTGTTACATGTTGAACAAAGAACATATATAGAGGAGAGAAATAATTCAATATTTATAGGGAGGGTTACATGAACTTTTTGCGTTGCACAATTTTATTTTTCTATCCAACTGAACCATTAATAAGTAGATAAAAAATTCAAAAGATAACAACAATAATCCGTATAGAAACAAATTCACTACACACATATCCTATGAATGTTGTCCTCACCATGAGATAAATTCAATGTTATTTTTATTGAAAATGAATTTTGACAATGAGTCTTGGTTTTCTTAGTATTGAAAAGGATGAATCACCAAAAAATTATTAGTTATTTTTAACAATTAGGGATGGAATGGTTTCCTACTAAACATATCATTATTAATAACATTCACCCTGCCACCAAGAACCCTACCATCAACCATGAAAATAGTCTACATACTATATACCATACCAATGGTTTCCTAACCACAATCCATTTTTTCATAAATGCTACATTTTTATCCAGGATTACGAGCCATGAAAATTACATCATTCAAAATACTCATTCCCACTTGACCATCTGGGATCCAAAAATGTTTTTTAATTACCATATATAACATTATTCCTTGGCTTCTTGTTGCCAACAAATTGGCCCCAAAACCCATTTCCTCATAGAATAAACTAACTTTTGGTGTTTAGATATGATTACTAATTTGTGCATATGTAAAAAAATGTCTAAAATGAGTGATGTTGGACGATATGTTATGAAACCAAGTCATGGAAATTAAATTAAACATGGGATGTCACCACTCTATATAATAACGATGAAAACTAATTGTAAATGGTAGGAGTGCGGATGACTACAATTGACATTTGTAATAGTATCTATAATAACTTTTAAGAGTGAACTGGAGTTTTAAAATGTTGGGTTTAATTTCTTAAAGGGTTAGGCAATATTATAATAATTTATTTCACTATTTACAAAGGACTAGAGGTTGAGGTAGTGTATTTGTTTAGTAAATTATTATACCTATTTTCATCTGAGGTTTGTTTTTGATAAATAAAAATAATTGGTACCAGATCAATTGTATGAGAATGTTTATATATATATGAGTGTTTTTACTTGTTCAAAATCTTTAAATAATTCTATGTATCTTAAATTAAAAAAACAATCATCTTTTCTCCCACGATGTAGGAATAATTATGAACCATTTAAATTATAAATTTTTTTTCTAGCTTGGTGAATATTTGTTCTTTTATTTTGTCTGTGAAATTATTTATATAGAGCTATTGAGTTTATGTAAATTCAATGTGAGATTTAGGGGTGTTACACCTTTATATAGTTGGTGACATCATGTTTTAACTGTTTTAGAACATTAATAAATGTTTTACAAGTTATGGTTTTTGAAGGGTAGTATTAAACTGAGAGGTTTTTAAAAAATAAGTTGTATTAGAGATTGAAATTATGGTGAGATAATTTTCATTTATTGTTTGCAATTTCAATTGTAATTTACTAATTTTAGATTAAATTTTATAATAAAAAGTAATAGTGAAGTTTAAAAAAGTGTACAAAAAAATTTTATATTTTGGAAGAAAAAAATTCTAATTATATTCTTTAAGGATATCTAGTGGTTCCATTTATGGGAATAAAAACCAGAAGAAATAGATCAAGTGGGATGGAAAATACTCCACTAGACAGATTTTATGGGTTTTCAGATGATTATTTGTCGGCAATATGGACTTTAATATCTGAAGGAGAAAACAACTTAGATGTAAACTTCGTCTCTCTGAGAAATGTATGATAAAACTATCATAATGAAAAATGTTTTTATGATATAAATAATATTTATCCTCAATAAAAAATATATAAAGTCAGTGGAGTACTAATTTAAAGTGTTCAACTTGATTTTGAGTCTTTCAAAATTGATAGGAGAGAATTTTGGAGGAACATTATAGGTATTGATCCATTTTCCATGGCCTCTAAATTAAATGGATGTGATGGTTACCATGATAACTAACTATAGGTTTAAGGATGATTTGGTGTTTTAGAATTTTTTATTACAAATTATGGAAATACGTAAAAATGTGTCTATATAATTACTAGAACAAATTTTAGTGTGGAATGCAGAGGATGCTCCAATTTAAGGTATAGTTTTAAGAATATTTTGGAATATGGGGTAAAATTTTTAGAAAAAACATCTAAGCACAAACCAAAGTGGTCGAATTTCATAAATAAAGGTAATGTAAATGTCCACCAAGAAATAATAGATTATTTTGAAATCTTTACCTCCAAAATTAGTTTCTCAAATACCATAATAAAGGTAGAAATATTATTATTATGTTTCGCTAAACCATTGATGTCATGAATTATAAATTATTGGGACTTATTTCACTTTGAATATGTGAAGGTGATCATGGGAAACTATGTCTCTAGATTATGTATCAGGGTTTAGGTTGTTAAAAATAAAACCATTAGTATTATTGGAATGGGTGATGTGAATGTCTAAATCTTGTGCTAATACTTGTTGGAGTTACATGGGTGAGAAAATATTTTAATAGACTAAATATAAAAAACTACATATCACATGTTTTTATAAAAATATTTCATAAAAAACATATTTCCTATACCTTTATGATTATAATTTTATAGAATTAGGATAACCCTTAAATAATAATACCTCCACTTCGTCTACTAAATGGATATTTTTTTCACTAAATGGCTCTCTTTAATACACATTATTTAATAATATCCAACCACCATAACATGATTTTTGACTTTATAATCTTTATTATAAAATGTGTAATGATTATATAAAGAAACAAATGGGAAATCATAGAGTTAATGATCCCTTTTTGCACTAAAATATATTAATTCTTATCATGTAGTCAATAGAAAGGTATATTGAACACATATAAGGTCATAAACATATGTTCAATCATAGAATGAAAAAAATATTATATTTTACTCATAAAAATTGGATTAAAAAATTATCATGAATACTTATATTAAATCATAACTATAATAACACAATATATAAGGTTTATTTGACCATTATATTCATATTACTCATAATCACCCGTTATTCACCCGTAATTTAATAACCCATTTGGTTACATACAATATAACATAAAAATAATAATTACCCAATGAATTAAGGGGATATATAACTCTAAGTAATCCTTATATCATATTCAATTTTAAATAACTATTTTATGAATTAAATGTTTAGTATTTTCCATTCCACTTTATAAACATAAATATTAATGTTTATCTAAATGAATAAAAGAACCAGTCAACCAATTCCTTGTTAAGTGTAAAAGTAAAGAGAATAGAATTTTCTAACTACTAAATAAAAATAACTGTATGTTATACATGTGGAATATAGAATTATTCCAATATTCCATATTAAAAAGAATATGAGATATTCAATGTATAAATTAATCAAAACCTCGAAATAATAATTAATAAATGAAAGAGTGCAAAATCATTAATCTATAAAGAAAAAAATATTGATTTCTTAATAATATCACAAATAATATGACATGATTATGTAAATAATGGAAAAATAAATAACAATATGGATTGTTTAAAAGATGATAAAAATATGAAACTGAAATTATAAAAATTTAAAGAGATAAAAAACCCTTGTAAATATAGAAACATGAGAAAAAAATAATTCATAATAAGAGAGATTGTGAGAAAGAAATATACCCTTATAAAATAAGATAAAATATAATATGTATCAGAAATGTTTTAAATATTAAAAATTATAGAAGAATATAGTCAAATAAGTATATTCATAACTCAATTAATGGATAATGTTTTAAAAAAATTCTCTTGGTTAGGGTTGTAAGATCCAATATTCTTTAGGGATTTTTCTCATTGAGTATGTAACTAATATTCTCTTTCCATTGTGTTATCATCATTAAATTATGTTATTTGAATAAACCTGTTATTGGGTTTCATATAAATATGAAGACTAGAGAGTATCAATGAGGAGAGACTTGTTGGGGAAAATGACATAATGTTTGGGGATGTATCCTTATTTGAATTAATCATGTCTAGAAATAAATGGGTAAATAATTTAATGGTTTCCAGTTGAGTTGAGATTTATTAATATATGATAGGTTTATTTAAAATAAAAATGGGCTAAAAAATCAACTACAAAACATTTACATGATGTTTAAAAGGATTAGTAGTTCTATAATTTTTTTTATGTTTTATTAAAATAAATATGTGGTGATAAGTTTTTTAGTGTATTGAATTAAAAAAATTTACACAACATGTATAAATATTACAAACCATGTAAATTCCTAACCTTCAATTTTAAACTTGTTACATGGATAAATTATAATTTGTTTTTTCTATATCTATTCTCCTCTCAACACTAGGAATTTTTCCTGGTGATTTTGGCGTTCTAAATTACCTTAACGAAATCAAATTTTTGTGATCGATACACATCATGTCTTTTTCTGTTAGGATTATTCCTTATATTACTTCTTCTCCAAACGTTTTTATGAAATACTTTGACTAGTACTATTATTGGGTTTCAACTTGACCAGTTTTGATTTTGGAACAAAATTACAATCTTTTGTACCTTCTTCCTCATGAGAGTTGTTTGTTAGAATCATTGTTGGATAATCTATTATAGGAAGGGGGTTTCAAAATTATACATATGTTGTGTTATTTTTTATTTTTATGAAATATTGTTAGTGCAACGTCATTGAGTTCACCTAAATTAATTAAATAAAAAATGGAATTATTACTTGAAGTCCATTGGTTAAATATTGTTTTCTGTCTGGATCATGGATACCCTTGGGGTGACTAAACCTTGATAGTAATGGAGTAAGAAAATGGATAAAAGTATGTTAATAATTATATTTGACATGAGAGATTTCATGTTATAGAATCCCAATATTATGTCTTATTTTTTTTGATATTTTTTTTAATTAATTATGAATTAAATTTCAAGAGAAACATGAAGGAATCATGGTAGTTCACATAATTATCCATTGAGAATTGTGATGTGATATTACGATGTCCATTCGGTATAACTAGGATTCTGATCTATGATGCACGCTTATATATTGGGCATGACCATGGTATTTTCACACTTATATACGGTAATGCTAATATTGAGAGGTTTTGGACTAGTCATGTGTTGTAATGCTTACAGAGAGTGCGATATTCTTAGTCTCATTTTATAATTCTTAAAGTGATTATGCCAGCTGTGGTTATGATTATAGGTATTTTACCTAGATTTTTTTGATTATACCTTGATTATATGGTTGTGTTTGGCATAGTCTTAAGACATGCTAAGAGATATTCTAGCATGGCATTGCAATTGGTGATTTTACCATGGATATATGGTTATGGTTGGAATGATCATAACACATGATCAAGGATTTTACAGTATGACACCAAAGTAGGTTATTTTACCTTGGTTATATGGTTGTAGTAGGTGTGGTCATATGACATGTTTGGAGATATTCCAGCACGATATTAAAGTTGGTTGTTGTTGTATTTTTTCAATTTTAAAATTAATCAACACACATGATTATCACATTATTTCAAACACTTATTATCTGAAAGTTGTGTTATATACATGGCTATTTTTTCCAAATAGGTTATACTCACACCAAATTATGGATATCATTTGGTACCTATGTAGATTTTGTGGATGCAGGTTTGGACAAGGTTAAATGATGTAGCTGTTGATTGCTTGTGTGCTGATGGGTTGGATATTGGAGACGGTAATGACGTTGAGTTAGGTACCAAGGATGTTGATTTCTTTATTGTATTTTTTGAAATATTTTTCTTGTATTATTATATCACTACATTTTGTAACATTATAACTTGTCATTACATTATTACTTATTATTTATTGTATTATTCAATGGGATTTTATTGTTGCCTTCCGCTTAGTCATTACATTAATAATTTAGTTTATATAAGGATTTTTTTCCCACTACTAGGACACTTCATTCCAGAGGTTTTAGTCCCCAAACTACACATTTCACTCCCCCACAGCTAGTCGTCATCCTTTTCCATTTGTGGAGGTGTACTTGAGGTCTCATCACCGACCCCTTTGGGCCACAAGAGAGAGTCCCATATTATGGGACATCACGAAGATGTATCAAAGGGAGTATGGGGTTATTTTCATCTACTTTACTATATTATAATGGTATAAAAGAGACTATGATGATTTATGGCTTGTTAATGAGGTTTTTCTTGGGAGTATCCAACCCATATACGGGGTAAAATCATGGTTCCCATGGATGGGATTTATGTTGGCCCGTGGGTTTATTAATGTTGATGCTATTTCACCTTTGGTGATTCCAATGTTGTGTGAGGTTATTTTTTTATGATCATAATGATTATTGAGATGTGTACTCATGACCTAGTGTAGTGTGAGATGAGATTACATGCATCATAATTGGCATATATGGATATATTTACATCCACTATTCATGATAGGGGCATATATATTTTTACATGAACCATGACATATGATGTATGTTTCACTGGATAAATGAAGTGATTTTTATTTTCATGCAAAAATAATTTTATTCCATTTATAGGGAATCAAAGAGTTAGTGGTTCTCAGTCGTAGTCACTTGTTGGGGTTGACCTTGGTGCAAACCAGTTCTCTAAGGTGCACATTTTTCATGTAGAGAAAATTATTCCTCATAATCTTCAACTCATCCTTTAGTAGAGTAACAATCCGTACCCCCTAAAGAAACTAAACAAGAGCTTCCTATAGTCCTTAAGGACCAGATAGATGTTCAGCTTCATGACATATTTTTAAGGGTTGTATGATCTAAGGAAGATGAGAATTTTCATTCTATTCCTTCAATTTATGTGCTAATAAGAGTGTTTCAACTAAATAATCCACCTATTTTTAATGGGGAAGGGGTTCCCCAGGTAGTCGAGTTCTTTATTGAGTCAGTCTAGATAATCTTCAAGCATCTCAAGATATGTATTAATATAAAGGTGTAGCTTTCTACGTATACACATCATGAAAATACCAAGCATTTGTGGTATATTATAGAGGAATCTAGGAAGTAGGATGAGATATCATTAAAGGACGTAGAGGTGATGTTCCTAATCCATTTATATCATAACACCTTGAAGGATGAAAAATCTCATGAGTTCAAGCAACTTGAGTTGAAGGGTTTATTAGAACTAGACTATGCCATATATTTTACCAACGAATAGTGTTACGTTCCATCCATGGTAGCTAATGAGATCTCTTGATTTAGAAGCTTCTAGGATGATATTCACTATGATATCAGGTTATAGATAAAGAGTTTATTTTTCAAAAGCATTAAAGATGTGATAAATCAATCACCCATAACGTAATGGAATATTATAGAGGTCATGAGCAGAATCTATTATATTTAAGTAGGTTGATCTGGGAGTTATTCTTTGAGTGGTATCAAGAACCATTATGAATGTTTCCAAGAATGTAGTAGGGGGCTGAGAAGTAAGAGTATTGAACAAACAACTCAGATATCATGTTCTATTCCATAGCTATTAATGCATAAAATTAGGCTACTAGATTCCACGATGTCTTTACCCATAGTCGAGTGTTGTATATGTTAAACATTGGGTCATATTATGATTTTCATTATGAAATTAAAAAAGTAGAACATTTTCGGAGGATCAATGAAGGAAATGGAATTGGAAAGGGGCTCAGCAACCCCTAAACAGGTTGGCAGTTGGAGTTATACATTCTGAATAGGTTTAGGTATGGGACATGGTTCCCCAATAAATAATAAAAAAACCAATAAGAGGATGTAGCTCAAAGGTAGGCAGACTGGGGGCCATGGAATTTGAACATGCTAGTTTGATGTTATATAGAGTACTCCGACTAACGTGGATGCAGGATCATCAGACGTTAGAGGTATGATTCATGTATCTTATACCTTAGTTTTGTTTTTTATATAGGTTCCTAAAATTTATTTCAATATGCTCTTTTTTCAATTGGCTTGGGGTCATATTTGTAATAATTATATTGTATTTTAATCATTGAAACATCGTTAGGAGTGCAGTGAAATAAAATGAAATGTTGCAAGTCATGTTCCTTAGAGATTGCTGGTTATCATTTCATTCAGGGAACCATTCATGATTGAAATGGAAGGGTTTGGTTTGATTCTTATTATGTATTTCATAGTTATATACCATGATCATATCAACTTTTATAGAAAGAGAGTTACCTTCCTATTACTATAAGGAATGAGTTATTCTCATTTTGGTGATTGGGATGTTAATCTTGGTCATATGGGACCAATTTAGTGAAGATTAGATTGCCTTATGACTTAAATAACTAGTCTTACTATAGATAATGGTGTAATGAAGCATGATTCCATTATTCTAGTGGGATAATATTTTTATGAGGTTTTACATAATTATTTCTATGGGTTATTGCCCATGTGTGCGAGAGAGAGTTCGTGACCGAGTTGGTGCATGAGCAACACTAGTTTCTATGCCACCATAAGAACTGGCACCATAAAAACATTAGGAGTTGAAATTTTAGTTTGAATATCTATAATCTTATAGATTTATATGGACTCGTACATATCCTTTGTATAATCAAGTTATCTTCACTAAAAATGATGATGGATCGTTTTTCTTATGTGTGGGTTATCAGATGTTGAACCAATGATGGGAAAATTGGTATCCAATTCCATGGATTGGAAATCATTTCCATCAGTTGAGAGGTTCTATGATCTTATCCAAGATTTAATTGGGACTAGGATATCATCATTTAAGGGTGAGTCTATCATACATACCTATAACTACATTTAAAATAAAGTATAGCCAGTATGAATTCATAGAAATGTCATTAGGCTTGTCTAATTCCCTTGTGGTATTCATGAACTTAATGAATATGATCTTTGATCCTTTTGTAGACTACTATGTGGTTGTTTTCATAGACGATATCATAGTCTAATCATAACCACCAAATTATCATTCCAATCATCTTGAAATAATTTGATGTACATTGAGAGAGCGCCAACTTTATTCCAATCTAATTAAATGTCATTTCTAGAATAATGACGTGGACTTCATGGGACATGTAATCTAAGAGGTAGGAGTGTTAGTAGTCCTTGAGAAATTTTCATCCATTATATCTTGGGAACAAACTAAGAACATCTTTTAAATATAGATCATTTCAGATTAGAAGGTTATCAGTGGCTTTTTACCTATGATTTCTCCCAATTAGCAGCACCAATGTCTGGTCTGAACAAGAAAGTGGTGATGTTTGTTTTGTATAATGCTTATGAGATAAATGTTTTAGAGTTTAATGAAAGATAGAACATAAAACCTATCCTCACATTACTTTTAATAGGTAAGGAATATACCATATACTGTAAGGAATTTGGTGTGTGAATTTAATCAGTTCTAATGGTGGAGGATCGATTGGTTTCTAATGGCTCCAGATAGCTATGACTACCAGAGTGGAATTAAACTACTAATGATCTAATGATAGTGGAAGTGGCACATTCCCTCATATGTTGGAGGAAATATTTCATGGGTGAGAGGGTAGTGGTATACATGGATAATAAGAACCTCAAGAACATATTTCCTTAGTGAGACCTAAACCTTTAATAGAGGATATCAGTCGAATATCTATGGTCTTTCAACATTGAGATTTCATTTACACCAGGAAAGGGAAACATAATTGCTTTCCCTTTGATCTGAAAGATAGAGACATATGTGATATGTGTTCTGATAAGTGGTGGATAAAGACCCTATTTATTGAATTACATGAGGATGTTTAGGAATCTCAGGGGAGTGTAGATATGTCTTCGACATTTTTTAAACCGTTCTATAGGATCATATTAAGTCCTAATAGGGTTTTCATCCAGAGGGATCCGTTTGGATGAATAAATTATAAGGTGGGGAGATGCCATCATGATTCTATGTAAACATTGAAAATTCTATTATTTCTCATGGATGATTATTGGTTCCTACATGATTGTGTGAGGAGTTGATGAGTGATTTTAATGCTTCTAGATGGGAAATGAATCCTAGATTAACAACGATATATCCCAATATTCCAAGATAGTACTAGTGTCCAGGAATGAAGAATGCGGCGGAAATCTTCATGATTAGAAGCTTCAATTGTTATCAGGTGAAATACAAGAATTAAAGAACATATAATATTGCATCCTTGACCTATTTGAGATTGGAAATGGGATGATTTCATGATGTAATTTGTGATAGGAAAAACCTTGATGACCCGTAATAATTTATTTGTATGGGATGTTCTTGATTGACTAACTAAGGTATCCCTCTACTTGAATATTAGGGAAACCATCATTGTTGATAATCTATGAAATATTTAAATGCATGAGGTTTTTTGGTTTCATTGTGTTATAAGGTGTACTATTTTAAGGATATATCCTCATTTCACATCACATTTTTATTAGGGTATTCAAAAAACTATATGACCACGAGTTCTTATAACCACATCATACAATCCACAGATTGATGTTCAATCTGAGCAGACTACTCAGGTTTTGGTGGAGATGTTACAAACTTTTGTTTTGGATTTTTGTGGTTCATTAGATTAAAATTTGGTTCCCGTGGTGTTTTTATATAATTATTTCTTGATGGCATCATTCCAAATAGAGACTTTGGATAATTTTTATCAAAGATCACATCGTTCACCACTTAGTTCGGTGGAGGTAGGAGAGTCAACAGTTGCTAGGCCTTCTGTTATATAAGAGACATCAGAATAGATTCAGTTGACTATAAAGTGGTTGTAGACAACACAATGTAGGTCAAAATCATATGCTGACCATTAGAGATGACCAACTAAATACATGATTAGTCAATAAATTTTCATTTGATCTTCACCTAGGTTAGGGAATTTATACTCTAGGAAAGAGGGAATGCTTGCACCCAAGTGTTTGAATCCACTTGAAATAGTAGTAACGATCGGTCTTGTGGTGTACCATTTATCCCTTCCCTAACAATACAGTACCCCATATGATGTGTTCTAAATATCATAGCTACAAAGATATAATCCATACCCTTTTAATGTGATAGACTGAGGAGATTTTGATAATTGTGTTAATACATCATTTGAGGAGCATCCGATATGCATTGTGAATGGTAGTGGAAAATATCCTCAGGGGAGGACTATCCAATGGTTTTAGGTAGAGTGGAATAATGGGAGAGTTCAGGAGGAGACCTGGTAGGTGGATTATAATATGTGAACATAGTGTTCGAACATGTTTGATGGGTCCTCACATTAATTCTTGGTGTATCTTGTGTATGATATGTTATAAGGTGGGGAAGTTGTAAGATCATGTATTTTTTTTGGAATATCTCTGTTTTTTTGTAAATATCATCATTTTTTGTGTAATCTTCATTAATTTATTTTAATAAATGATTAAATAGGCTGCAAGGAAGCTTTTGAAGGACTGGAGAGTATCCTTCCGGAGAGCCTTATTCGAGATAATTACATAATGTATGGAGATGTGTGATATTTTGAATTAATGGAGTCCAGATATAAATGGATTTTATGTTTCACATCTCTTGGTGGGTCTAGAAACATTAAAATAGCTTCGGTATGATTAAAAGGAAAACAGGTTGATAAATAAACTACAAAACATTTACAAGCTGTGTAAATAGATTCCACATCAAGTAATTTTTCATGGGTTTAACTATAATAAATATAGGGCAATTGTTTTAGTAAATTATATTAAAAGGGGATGCACTACAAGTAATAACATTACATGTTGTGTAAATTACTAACATGCTATGTTAAACAAGTAAGGTAGATGAATTCTAATTCATTTCAGCTGTAGATTATATCCTATCGACCCTAGGAATTTCTCTAAGAGATTTCTGGTTGATAACTTCCCTTATGGTTGTCCCATTTGTGTGAGTGATCCTTGGTAATTATTTTAGTTTATTTTTATTCCTTCTCTTCCTTCTTCTCCAATTTTTGGGGTGATATTCTTTGAAAAATTTCACTATTGGTTTTGATCTTGAACAATTTTGATCCAGGAACCTTTGGGAAATCAACCTCACATTCTCCCTAATGGGAATTGGCCATTGGGAGCATTATTGGATCATCGGTTAAGGGTAGGGGTCATATTATGAAACTTATTGTTTTATAATTTCCATGTTTATGAAATTTTTTGATTTCCCCATCGTTGTGAGAACCCAAATTAATTAAAAAATAGAATTATTTCTTGAATTACAATGGTTTCAAAAGTAATATGAAATGCTTCGTGGTTTCCCATGGGGTGAGTGAACCATGATTGTTATTAAATTTTAAAATGGCGTTTTATATGTTTAGCATGACATGTGACCTAAGGAGATTTTTTGTTATAGAATCCAAAAATTGTGGCTTATAGCATATTGAAATAATTGTTAATAAATTTTGAGTTATATTAATAGAGGCATATAAAAGATGAATGGTAATTCAAATAATTATCCAGTGAGAATTGTGTTGTGATATGGTAATATCCATGAAATATGACAAGGATTGTGTTCCATGATATAATTCTTATATATCATGATCATCCCTAAAAGATGATCAATTATATGTTGTAATGAATATTTTGAGTAGTCTAGGACGAGTCCAATGTTGTAATGATTATAGAGAGTGGGTTATTCCGGGTCCCATATTGTAATATTTATTTGGAATTGTCTCGTATGAAATAATTCATATAGGGTGTTGACTCATATTGTTGGGATTATACAATGGTTATGTGGTTGTGGATGGAATGGTAGTAAGACATGCCTATATATATTTTTGTATGGAGACGATGTAGGTTATTTTACTTTGGTTATATTGTTATGGTTTGCATGGTCCTCAGACATGCTCTGAGATATTCTTGTGTTTTGCTAAAGATGGTTATTTTACCTTGGTTATATTGTTATGGTTGACATGTCGCAAGAAATGCTCAGAGATATATCAAAACGGAGTTGAAAAATGTTGATGTTGTATTTTATTAAATTTTATAGTAAGTAATAAATCTTTTTATCACATTATTTTTTATACTTCTTATTTGACTGGGTTTTATTAGAAATGGTGGCATTGAACTATTGAGTTATAATCACATCCTATTTGGGCCTCCATTTGGTAAACAATAAGATTTAATTGATGCATGTTTGGACAAGGGAAAATGACCTTGATATTTATATCTTATTTTTATATGGTCTAGATTTTGGTGATGGGACCAAAATGGAGTTCGAGACTTGGGACAGTGAGTCATTTAATTCAGTATTTGAGTCCTTTTTATTTTTATTTTCTAGAATAAAATTTATTTACATTCTAGCACATCATTAAATAATTATGTCTAATTTATATGTGCCATAACATGGGCCCAGATTCTACTTAATTGGTTCCCCTAGCCTGGTTGTCCACATGGCCTCAATTGCTTCTCCATAAATGCTAGAGGATGCCGACTAGAACTGAGGTACTAGGGTATATTTATGGGAAGACTATGACTTGATTACAAAAGTGTAGCCTAACAGATGAATGTAAGAAGTGTTAAATAGTGTACGCAATTTAATTAAATAGAATGAATAATAAAGAATAAAGATAACAGATACAGTAACTAAAAAATAAAATAGTATTCTACAACTGATGACATATCTTGTCACTAAAAAACTGGAAAACATGGATACAAGATAGTAGGAATAACATGTTCCATAAATGTATAATGTAATTTAATGACTATCCCAATCATCCTAATATTGGGATTGGTCATCTACTATCATGCTCTATCCTAATCAACTAGGAATCAAGTGTTCAAAGTTATATTCTTCCCTTTGTCAACACTTACAACCATGCAATCTTCCCCGAGTACCAAACCTCTCTCAGAGAGGTTGTGAGATAAATCTCACTAAGCCACCCCCAACGGTTTCTATAACATCCATTCTTTGTAATGGAAATGTAACAGTGTGCAGGAACACATATATAATGTAAAACAAAATTATGTAACTAAATACCCATGTACCTGCTTCATCCATTGGCTGGTGTCTGAGTAAGTAAACAATTCATTATTTGATTAATACTAGTTTGAAAACAAGTCAAATGTTTGTAATTGGAAAGGTTCTAAGTTGTAACAAGTAAACCCGTAATGATATTTTAGAGTGAAGTACTAAGGTAATAACCAAGGAGTAGTAAACATCAAGGGCCTCCAAATCGGTAATAATGGTATCTTGGCATGGGTACGAGTGTAATCCATGAAGCATGGTTCAAGGAATTTCACAATGCTTTACCTACCAAATTTGGGGAGATCACCCAAGGTAAAAGATGGATAAGTAGAGATTGGGCCCGATGGTCTAGAACCATGGAACCTACTTGTCAATACTGGATCAAAGGAGTGTATCTGAGGAATCCAATGATGATATATAAGGGATCCTATTATGTCATATCGGGTTTCCAAATAATAGACAAGGATCAGGATATTGGTGGGTATAAACATATGGATGATTTATCGTTGATATAGAATGGGGTTTCTCGAGTGCTCATGGTATTCTACTATAAGAATCCAAAGTAGGCTCATGTATGGATATTCTGGATTAAGTTTGAACTCATGTAATAGTTCAACAATTTCAATCCTTTCCCATCATCTGTTTCATAATATCAAGTAGTCTGAAAATTTTAATCAGGGCATTTGGTTCAATCCTTGCCTTTTATTAATGTGACAGGTCCATGTAGCATAAAACCATTCATTTAATCCATTTAAAGATTATTACATATTTATGGTTCATACCGCTACCTTCCATTAATGTTGTAAGGGGTGATACAAACATGAATTCTACTAATATTATACAATTCAGTCCAAGTCATATAGTTTGTATACTTTCCAATTCACATTTCACATTTCACAAGATAATCTCTTTTATTTAATTGTAATAGTATAATATAAGCTAGTGTGATACATTCTACACAATGGATATAACAAGAGTTATATAACACATTAAAAAAATGGAATCACTAAAATATCAAAATCTTGGCTATTATTTTCTTTAAAATACCGAAAGATAAATTTCTATTATAAGAAAATTATAATAAACCGAATAATCATGATAAAAAAATATTAGATGATGATATTAATGATTTTATGTAATAGATTAAAGAATATTTAAATTGGGTAATACGAACATTTTAGGGTTAAAGTGATATAGGTTACTCCTACATTAGTAGTGATGTTGTGTATCCTTGGAATCACCAGTGGTGTTTTTCTATAGTGAAGGACCATAGTGTCGAAGTGGTGGTGGATTCTGGAAAATATTTTTTAGTTTATAGTTGATTATTCCATCTTTTATCCTTGATTATTGATTACTCTGAGATTCTATTAATGGTGTATGTGTTGTTTTCTCTTATGAATGAATTATTATTAATAAGATATATCTGTTGTTCAGATTTCTTTGTTTTGGAGGTGGGTAGTGATGACTGATGGAGATACTATTGGGTGATGATTTTTTGGTGGTATTAGATTCAGATAATATTATAAGCTACAAATGGTTTTCTTCCTCCATTAAATATGTCGTTAGGTTAGAAGGCATGTGGTTAGAAGGACACATTGGTATTGTTATAACATGGGGTCGGAGATATCATTAGGTTGGAATAACATGCGATTTATGTTTAAATATAACTAATGGTTGATTATTCATGATGTCTTTTTTTCAAATTGATTTTATTATGTTTATGTTTGTATATAGATTATTTGGGCTTGGTTTGACTTGATGTCTTTTTATAGTTCTTTAGTCTATTTGAGGTCTAGGCTTGGGATGATTGGGTTTTCTCTATCATTGGATAACAATGTATTGAAAATTTTAAAACAATGAAAATGTTAACATTTGTATGGATTCCATGGCCTCATATTTTTCATTTGAAGAAATAAGAAAGGGCTTTTTTAGAGATAAGGGTTAGGTGACCATATGAATAGTAACACCACTATTGAAATAGTAATGTTATTGTTGTGTGTAACATACACATGTCAAGAAAAATACATAATATTATTTAATAATTGTATAATTATTAAACCAATTAATTAATACTATTTAATGAACAATATTCTATTTTCATATGTATATATATATATATTTATAAATATATATATTTCCTATAATAATAAATATATAGTAAAACACGGTTATTAATTTTATTTTCTAAATTACTAACTTCAAAATTAAGTATCCTTATGAATTTTATAATTAATTTTGTTTTCTATATAGAATAATTTTCATAAAAAATATATTCAAATTTATTATTTTAATATTGAAGTTAGTCAATGGGGATATTTTTTGGATTTTTGAAAATAGTTGATTTTTCATGTAAATAGTAGCTTATGGTATATGTATATGTTATATATTTTTATTTCACTTTCAAGTTAACATAATTTAATAAATAATATAAATGATTGTATAAGATAAATTTTGTTTATTTAATGAAATAATCTATTTCCAAATAGTTCAATAAATTTCTAAAATCTATATTGTAATTTATGAATTCCAAAGTACATTTTATAGTTTAAAAATAATCTATCATGAAAAAATAACATTTTTTATGAAAAAAATATTATAAATAAATGTAATTTAGTTTATTAATTATTAAATTTAAAAATTCAATTTTTTAAATGTAAATTAAAATTATGTAAATTAATTGGTGTTTTAGTGGTATTCAAAATAATCACAATCTAGATTTATAAATCCCATGTCCTAATTTTTTTAACCATCATTTATAATTTCCAATAACTACCCACCCATTCACCAATTCCTCTCTACAGTAAAACCATTTTTCAATATTCTCAAATAATTATTTACCCAAACTATCCTTAAGAGAATCTATTAAGGTTCTAATGTGTTACTTGTCAATCATTAAGAAAATATTTATCATGGTATGGGTTTATAATTATTTAACTTTCTTAAATATATGAGATTATTTTATACTAATATATTTTAAAATCCCAATTCATATACATTGTGAGAATAAATATATTTTATTTTCATACATATGACATATTATAAATAGGATATTAATGATTCTCTTTCATTGTACCCACTTTCCAATAAGTTTATATATTAAAGTGTTTGTTTTCAGCCTCTTCTCTTTATTTATAATTTGAAATACTTTTTAATTCCTTTACAGAATCATAATAATTATGTCTTTTATTTATTATTAAAAACGAATTAACATAATATTTATAATATATTAAAATTCCTAATTATTATAATAGTT
This sequence comes from Viscum album, assembly GCA_963277665.1. NCBI lineage: Eukaryota > Viridiplantae > Streptophyta > Magnoliopsida > Santalales > Viscaceae > Viscum > Viscum album. Next base: position 936,885,607 of record OY728161.1, read on the forward strand.
TTATACGTCATTATATTTTTAATTACCACTATATCCATAAAATGTAGTATCTTATTCCAAATATACATGGTAAATTTTGGTATTTTCGATGTTTAATTTCAATGAGGGGTATATTTTCTTAGTAATTCTATTTTTTGATATATATAGTTCATCTTCTATTGGTCCCCTAGTAATATAAATCATATAATTCCATATGTAAACATTCAATATCAATGCAATCCAATCAAATTTTTGATTCTTAATAATGTTTTCCCCAAAAACGTATCAATTACTTGTGTCATAAAATAATATTTTTAATGTTAATATAAATATCATAAATTTTTCCCCATTACATTTAAAAAAGTTATAATCATTGATTAATTATTGTCAATATATTTTTATAATTCAAGCATCATACCCTATTAGTCCGTTATGATTCGTTGAATTATAGTAATTAACCTTACATGGTGAATATCCTATAATTTTCAAATTTTATTAATTTATATTAACATATATTGATAGAATATTATATTGACCAATAAAACTATGAATTTTTTATTTAATTTTATAATAATAATTATGGATACATTATCCTTGTTTACAAAAAACATTCCCTACGTAACATTGTGTTATGTATTGTTTATCCATTATTTTTATATGATGGATGTATTAGGATAATTATGTGATGGGATGTACATGAAATTATATAAGCCTCTGATTTATCTTTAGGTGTGTTGAGAAAAAGTTAAATATAGATTTTGGAGTATCCTTTCCCCTTATTTACAATGCCTCAATACATTTCATTGAAAATATAGTTATGGTGTTTTTTATTATGGATTCTATTATTATGTCTTCTTCATTACTTTCCATGATATTATTTATTTCTATTATTATGTAATTTATGGATATTTAATTCTGTTTAATAAATTATATGGATATTTATGTCCTATATGTTATTTATTCCATGATTCTACCATGTATGTATCCATTATATGATATACCTTACTGAATATTTAATCTTTCTCCTTTTTAATTCCTTAGGATTCCAGGAATAATATTACACATTTTCTAAGGATTGAAAATTTATAATTTGTAACATTTCATGTAATTTTGTAATGTACTTTCTATTTTTTATGTAATTTTCTGTTCATGTATGTATTTCTTCAATAGAGACTAGTAATCTTATGGATAAAATTTATTATGATCTGATATTTTCTAAAGAAACATTAATAATTAATTTTTGGATTGAAGATAATGGTGCCATGTTTTATACCACTATTTTAAGATAATGGTTAATAGAATCTCAAGGAAGTGTATTTATATGAACATAGTTACAGTACAAAATATTATGATGAACTCATAATAAATATTTAGTAATTTATAATTAGTCAAAATAAGTTATTTAATTTTGTGAAATTAATAAGGATTCATGAGATACATTTTATATATAATATTTTTATATAATTTTAGGATATGTTATTATGTTCATTATAAATTTTAATTAATATTCTATAATAAGTAGAAAGAATACTAATTCTGTAGAAGTGCATTGGTATAGATAAATAATATATTATAATTGATATTACTATTTAATGTTGAATTTTTTTATTTCATTTTTTAAAAAATGGAACCCACCTGATGAAATAATACTGATAAAAAAATATGATTATCATTAGGATTGTCTCTTAGATGAATAGATTTATAGAAATTATATCTTTTGTTAATTTTGAAATATTGTAAATAGATTCTATAATATGTAAGACATTAATAGATATAAATAAAATTCATTAGACAATTCTTTCAATAAAAAATATAAACACATACAGTTAAAATATAAAAGTCAACCCTATTTATGATGATTTTTCTTTATAGATAATGATATAAGGTTAATTATGTATTTTTAAAATAAAAATGGGATAATGTTATGAGAAATATTTGTGTAATCTTTAAGTATACATCTAACATTTAATAACCACTATATTATTTGAATTAATATAGTAAATATTGTAAGTAATAGTTGTACTCAACTATAATTTTGAAAACACAGATTAGTTCTGGCTGTTTTCATTAATGCACTAATTTTTATCTTCTCCATGGTAAATTGAATTTTAATATTATATAATGATTTTTAGGATTAAAAAATTCATATAAAAAATTTATTTTATAGTATATCAATCCTTTCGTAAATTTTTAAATATTATATCGTGACATACAATATTTAAACCTTATTTTTAAACATTTTACTCTCATTCAATTATAAAGATATCAGAAACAGTTCTACCAATTTTTTAAAATATAACATTGATTTAATGTCCTTAAAATCATTATGTTTTTGTATAGTATTTTGATCATCGATCAACATATATATATATAATTTTTTTTCAACTAACTATCCTTAGAATAAATAAAAATTTATTAATTCAATTTTGTTTAAAATATTCTATTTCATATTATTAAATCTCTTGTTGAATGAATTTTTATGATACTTAAAATTACAAAAACAAATTAGGAAATTATTTTTCAATTTGATTTGGACCAAATTGTATTATAATAAAGTACTGAACTAATCAGAAAATACATTGGTGCACTATGATACATAATGTACATAGTCAAATGTATCTTGGAGTAACAACACATTGTGATTGAATCATGAAAAATTTTAATTTCCATATTTAATATCATGAATAAATATATCTTTTACAATTTACCACTAATTTAAATAAATTTATCATATAAAATTTTAAAAGTGAAAATGGAATATTTCAGATCATAATATATATATACTTATGTTATTTATGATAAGCTACATATATGAGATAATTTATTTGATTATATTCTTATTAAAAAACAATACGTTCAAATTTTGTCATTAATAAATAAATAAATTTTAATAATATCAATCACATAATAAAAGTATTTATTATTTTATCATTGTATATTAGAATGTAGAGGGCTTTAGATTCTACAACACAAATAAATAGAGCTATCTAACACATAAACTGAAACACTGACAGGTTATATTCTACAAAGAATAAAAGTTACGTCAATATTATAGGGAAAAATATAAATAATGGAATAATAATTATAGATAAACTAAGAGAATGATGTGGATGACATTATAAAATAGAAGGTTGTGAAACTAAAATGGGCTAATAGAATTCTAGGAGGGTAATATAACTATTTTATAATTACAATACTACTTCAATAGTCATGTGACCATTTTGTGTAACATACAAGTGTTAAGTAAAATAAATACTCTCATATGATAATAGTTTAATTATAAAATATAAGTAGTGTGTATTAATAAATTACTTAAAATATAATTTCACACTTACATGTCTTCGAATAAACAATATGTAATAAAATAGAATTATTCATTTTTAGTAATAGAGTATAATTTTAAAATTATCTAAGTTATTTAATTTCACAATTACATTAATCATGTATATAAAATTATTTTTATAAAAAATAATTACAATTTAGAACCGAAAAATTGAAATTCTACATGATTGTTTTTTTTAATTTTTCTATAATGTAGAATTTGTGGGAAATTATTAAAATATAATATGTATTCAGGAAAATAATTATAAATTAATTTTGGTAATCAAATGTTTGATCAAATATTATATATGTTTCCATGATTTAAAATATATTTTCTTCTAAAAATAACGTATTTTTATGTATTGAAAACAATTTCTAAAAACATAAAGAAATTTAGAATGTCTAATAAAACTTTTTTTGGATTAAAATATAACATTTTATGATAAAAAATTATTTATTTGTTAAAAAAATATTAAAATTTTAGTTAATTAACAAATAAATGGAAATTTTATTTTTCAAATTTCATATAGTATGATCTCAAAAAAATTTATGTATCTGGTATTGAATTTACCAAAATGAATACTTCTAAACCCTATGCCAAAAAAATTATTAAATAATTATACCTTATTTTTTTAAATTCCCACCTAAAATCTAATTAGGTTTTGACAGAAACCCCTTTATATGGTTTTGCCACCCATTTTCCCTCTCAAGATTCCTTCCAAAATTCTGCTAAGCTTATCATATGTTCTTTATCAAGTGTCAAAAAGCTGTTTAGAATAATATGATATCCTAATTCCTTTTTTTCAATTCATATTTGTGATTATTTTATTATAATATATTTTAAATTATCATTCATACGTTACCATGATTATAATTGCATGGAATTATCAATGAGATATTATCAAATCCCAGTTATATCACCCTTTCCCTACGTCATTAGTATGCCAATGTAAGGGTTCTTAATCTAATTTATATATTTCTCATTTTCAATCCTTTTAAATTCAATGAAACATTCCTATCAAATTTTGTTATGATTCCTTTCTAAAAATCAATTTTTTTAATCTAAATGATATATTACCACTCACTCGTATTATACTATCTTTAAAAGGTGTTATAATGAAAACATATTTCATTATCCATAACCTCCACCAAATCCCTTCATATGTTATGTATTTATGGTATTAGGGATTTTTTATTTATAATATGTGTACATTTTCAATGGATAGAAGAATGAAATATATTTAGTTCAATATTAACTAGGTCTTAGTATACAAAACCATGTTTTAGATTTAGTGAACCTTTGACATCAAAGCATGCCAACCTCATAGTTTATTCTAAAATAAATTTTCTATCCCTCATACATATAAAAAATGTCAATTATAGAACTCTAATTTTTAAAGGGAATCTATATATATTATTTCACCAATATACTGATATTAAAAAATATTATATTCAATTATTAATTATGTTTTACCTTGAATGTATCAGACTGAATCCCTTTTCATTTCCTAAATTATGATATTTTATCTAGTATTGTGAATAATATTTTTGTTTCAAATTTCATTGATTGATATCAAATTATAGGAAAATTAATTTACATTTATTGAGTAATCCTTGAAAATTCATATATCCATTACTTAAATATGAAAAATTATTGACTTGTTATCTATATTTTTGAAGGAAATTCCATAGGAAAAAATACACTATGTATTGTTTTGTCATTCTTTTCATACGATGAACGCATTGGAATTTTTATGTGTTGGATGACTCATGATATTATATAGAACCTTGATTCATTCGGGTGTCTTATTAGATAATTATGTTTTTCATTGTTATATTTTTTATATTAAACACAGATATATTATTCTTATGTATTTATTTATTGGGAATATTATGTCCTCTATATTATTATTTCAATGGATATGATATGCTATCCTCCACTGCACATTATCACTTATTGATCATATGAACTAAAACATTTCATTTCTTCCCAATTTCCCATGGATTCCATGAAAAACCAAAGTGTTACATAAGTATAAGCATAGATAAATAAAATTTTTTCGTGCATTATTATTATTTACATGAATTTTCAAATTTAATGTAATTTCATGTCTATAACTCATGTCTGATAACTACGAATATTTTGGATCGATTATACTGGGATTTATGTATTTTATTACTAATTTAATAATTGACCATTTCATTTGGGTAACTAAATTAAGGGTCATTACCTAGCATGTACTATGAAAGCCGCAAAATTTATTGTAATAATAGATCACACATTAAAATCCAATAATATTTTTTTAATACAAGATAAAAAATATTTAGATATTCCATCGAAAACAACATATATGATCTAATTCAGAAAAGGAATACAATAATAAAAAACAATTTGGTCCTGATTTATCATCAAATTAACTGTATAAATATTTAAAATGCTTAAAATTTACTATAAATATTCTAAAATATAAATAAGAACATAATTAACATGTTTTAAATTTAAATGTTATTAAATTTGATTGTTTATTCGTATATCATGGTTACCAAATGAAAAATTAATTATAAGATGTGGTATCAAGGTGGACAGATAAATTAAGTCATGTTGGGAGCCTATAATTCTACACATTATATAAATGTCAGGTTTCATTCAATATATATTCCTATATAGGTGGGGTCAATAGATGGGTTCGAACATAATATGTGACTATGAATTTTAAATAAATAGATCACATATGTTAGATAATTGATAAGATACATCATTTTATTTTCCCACCATATATTTATAGTATGTTATCTTTATAATGTGATAACCTAATTTGGCTATATATAAAATATAAAAACCACATGAATGTTACCTCCACCACCCCAGTACTGTATTTGGGATTTTGGGGAAGTTGGAACCTAATCATTTTATAGCCACAATAAATAGTGGTAGTGTCACTACTCACCTACAATATATTTTCCATGATCAATATAATAAAAAATGAATTTACTTCCACCCTAAAGACTACAATATATCGAAAAACGTGACCTAAAGCCTACTATAACCAAAATTTAGTGTTTCCGTAATGGCCTCTAAAGGATGGAATGAACCTAATGAATTAGTTTTCTTGTAACGATGTAGTCACATATATGAATCCAATTTTTGGAATCTATGCTAGAATGAAAGATGTTTTACTGTCCCAAAGTAGCGTACATGACAATCAATTAGTTAGGTGGCCAATATCCATTAGCCATCATGGAAATTCTATCATCAACCACAACAAAATAAATTTTTTGTTGATATTTTTATTAAAAATAATAAACTAAATATATGTATATATGAAATAGAATTCTTTAACATTTTGAAAAGTGATTTATAAAAATTTACGATTCATAAAAGTGGAGTTATAAATCCTACATGAATGGTGATCTAATTCGATATTCCAAATTCTCACATATCTCATTATTAATCTAAATTGTCATTAATTTTACCAAATTCCCCCATTATAGAGGAGTAATATTTCTATTTAGAGACCAAAAATGTGTGAAGTATTGGATTGATTCCCAATAGTTTGTTAAATTATAAATAGATAAAACACACCCTCTCATGTAATAATACTTGTGGATTTTTAATCTGAGCTATGATTTTAGAGATGTCCTTATTTTTTAAAATTAGAATTTTTTGATATTTATTTTTTAAACTTCTTATAGTACTCAATTAATCCATTAATTGGGAATATTTAATAATGATCATCAATTAACTAGACTAATAAAATAGTAATAGATTAAAAATCATGAGTAAAGATAAGTCAAAATCAAATTGAAATATGGGATAGTACATCAATAAATTTGGGTATTAAAAATTAAATAGAATATAAATAGAATCTAAATTATGGGAATATGAAAAGTCATTTTCCATTTAAATACAAAACATTGCATTGAAATGTTCTTCATGAATTGAAGGAATAACTATCCTACATGAATGAAATAATAAATTAGTTAAAAAAATATAAAATAAATGGAACAAAACATATAAAATATAGCATTGATAAATTATAATTAAATTTTTATTTTAATTTAAGACATATAATTGATATATTTTTTTTTAAAAAAATGAGTCAATTTGTGGAATGTTTTTCCATACAATTCATACGATAATAAATTGTTATTTATATAAATTTTAATGGTAATAAGCGATTATTTTCACAGTTTTTTATATAATTTTTCTTAAACACACAATGTATCATAATTATAAAAAATTAATTTCCATCATTCTATAGAAAGAACGAAACAAATTTAAAAAAGGTTTTTTCTATATGTCACAAATAAATTAGTGGTTATTCTCTAAATGTTTCCACCAATATGAGCTCATTTTCCAGTTTTTAATGATTAGATTTATGTTTATAGATCTGAAGTGAATTTTAAAATTTTAAACGTGATTTAAATCCGTCTTGAGAAAACAACACCAGATGGAAATATTGTTTATTGTCATAATTAATAAGGGAATCAAAACTTAATTTCCTATATTTCCATTGTAATAAAAAATATTTAGATTTATTTATATAATATAATATATCTTCTGAAATTATAAAAGTGATATAATTTTAAAAATAAAAAATACATCATTCTGGGTAAATCAAAACCTAGATTGGAATGTGGATTTTTGCAACAAGTACATTCAAATCCTCAATCATGGAGAAAAATTATGAGATAGTTTCATTATATTTTATCAAATTTTTTAATTTATTAAATTATTATAATACCTAAAATATGAATTATTGTAAGAAATTAGATATTAATCATTACAGTTACACATATTATCATATTGAAATCTAATTTTCCCCTTGAAGTCATAATAAAATAAAATAGAATTGTCATAAAATTTTGCAACAGTATACATTCTTTACTATTTTTCAATCGTATAACATATGTTTATAGAAAATAAAATCATATAATTTAAATATCCAATTAGAATATTCATGAAACATTGAATTTTATATTTAGAAATGATATATTTTGAATTTTCAGAAATTAATTTATGATTATTATTCTAATGTTTTGTGATAATATATGACCATTTCATTTATTTTGATGAATTAGTTGATTTTTAAAACAAATAAAAGATTGTTAATTCTAAAATGGAATTTTAAAAAATCCCAAGAATGCGTTTCATCAAATTTACATGCAATTTATTAATAAATGTCACAATTGAATCAAAAAAATGTTATCTTAAATTTTTTGGACAATACTATATAATATTCTTGGTGTTTATTATTTGATAAAAAATTTATAGAACTTACAAAAAACATATTATTATAAAAATAACATTGAATATTTTAGAAAAATTCATTGATGTATAGGCATGTACTTTATTAAAAAAGGTGAAAATAAAGCAACGATTATTGTCTTAATATTTTGGGATAACCCAAGACCATTTTTTCAGGTTTGATCATTTAACATATGTTTATAAAATTTAAAAATACAACTCAATATGATTAATTATGGGGAAATTTCTCACAAATATAATGAAATGATTTTTTCTACTAGTGAAAGACATATCATGAATAATTTTAATACTTTTTATCCTATAATTTTTGCTCAGTATTAATCTCTTGATATATGTTTGATGTTCCTAGGGAACTTATGATTTAAAAAATACTTCTATTTAATCCTCAAAGACTATATTTCAAATTTAAAAGTGATTTGTTCTTTTATTCCATATACTAAGTAATGTTTTTTTTGCTAAAAAATTCTTTTCAACTAGTGTATTTTTACATTTTTATGGTAATTTGTTTCACCTTTATAACTTATAAAAACTATGTTTAATAGAAAAAAAATAATTTTATGGCCATTTAAATACCATTTAATGTCATTGTGACATAATATTTTTTTCCGAAGGAAAATATTGAATCATTATTTTTATATATTCATGAAAATCAAAACTTATTTAATTGGTTTTTTATTTTAAATATGTTTTTTAATATTAATAGTATATTTAATTAGAAAAAAATTATTCCTGCCATTTTATGGATAACTGTAAAGAAACATCAATATTAAGACAATGATATATTTATAAACATATAGAATAAATTATCCACTTTGGAAAATGGTTTATGTTAAATTAAAAATGTAAAATATCTAAATATGTGATAGAACAGTAACTTTTCTAGATTTTTTTTAAATATTATGCACCATATAACATATCCACTAATCCTTTAATGTATTTTATCTTATAATGTTGACTTTAAATATGTACAAATATAATAACTGAAATATATAAATAAATAAATGGTTTAATATTTTTTTAAATGAAATTATATTCATTAATAAAAATACACATATCATAAATATATCATTGGTAATATCAATACAATTTTGGAATATGGTAACTAATATGAATTTTCTAATGTAATAGTCATAGTTTTACCCATTTGATTATATTTGACAAGGTGAAGGATTTAAAAAATATAATCATTTTTAATAATATATGGTTTTCTATTGTAATGAAATCACACAAAACATAACTCATTTTTGACTATATAAATATATCATTTTTTCCAATATAATTTCCTTTTTCCGTAAAATATATTATATATTCAAATTAACAAACAATACATTGTTAATAAACTTTTTTATCTATATAATGACATATATAATATTGGAAATTATTTTTTATTAATTAAAGATACTTGCCTTTTTTGATATCATTAAACAAATATAAAAAATTATTAAAATGGGCCATCCACCACCCAAAATCATTATTTTGACTCCTTTTTAGTTAAACTATGGGGACCTTGAATCGAAAACCTAGAAACCTTTCCATTATCAGTAAATCCCTATCCATAATCCATTATATTCCATCCATCATCGAGACAAACATTTACAACAATCTTTCTATTAGATTAAAAATGAAGAATGTAAAATCATAATATCTAATAAACTTGTGATAATAACACCCCTTCAACATGTTTCTTGATTCACATGTGGATTATATTTGTTTTTTTATTAATATTGGATTCACCCCATATCCGTCCACATTAATGACCATTTTTAGGGATAAAATAATAGTGACTAGAACATAGAAATAATATTGGAATAATTAATTGAGCACAATAATTTATTTTTCATGAGTATAATAACCTAAATACATAGAGGAGAGAAATAATTAAATACTTAAAGGGAGAGTCACACGTACTTTATTGGGTGAAAAATAATATTTTTTCAACCATCCATAAAATAATTAAATAAATTAAAAAATTGAAAAACATGTAACCCCAATATGTATGGAAATTAATTAACTATGAACAAATTCCATGAATGATGAACTCTTCATGAAATAAATTTTATATCATTTATGAAATCGGTGTATTCTGAAAATCGTATATAAGATATTTTTCATCACATGCATACCATTAGAAAATTGACCTCATAAATTATTTAATACCTCTGTAATAAAATTAATATTATTTAAACCAATGTAATGTTGGGATATCCTCTAATTTGTATTGACATGTCCAAAATTCCCTTCCTAAAGGATGATTATGGGGATATACTTTTCATAGACTCTTATCCTCTCGTTCTATTTCTCCCTTTGCCTATAACATTTATTTGAATCATAACCATGACATAAAAGTGCCTCAACTTTTTAATGAATAACTCCTTTGACATCATGTATGCGGGATTTTGGATTCCATGAATCTTTCTTAAGTATAAAGATTCATTATACTATAAACCTATAATAAAAAAATATGTTTTCTTAATTTTATTAATCCTTGAATGGAAAATTGAAATTTCATAATATGTATAACTATATATATAGTATAAAATAATAATTTACCTTTTTTATCCTTATGCAATTCCTTTATAATTTGTAACCATATCCTCTATTTAATTTCCACTATAAGATGTAAATAATTAATTAATGTGGTAAATAGTTCTAAAATATTATCAAATTATTACACCCAATTCACAACTATAAATATATTGGTATAAAGCTAACTTATTTAACATATTCGAGTATCTATATCACAACCCATGTCAGTATAATGTTTTCTATATTGAGGTATAAATTCATTGTAGCACAAAAACCAATCCTTACAACTCCATAAATATCTAATAATCCAAAAAAATTACTTCTAATGCTACATTATTATATTTTACACAACTTTATTGAAAACTTCAACTACATTCAGTATATATGATCATTTTTATACTATGAAATACAAGGAAAACCATATGTGTGATTGCAATGTAATTGATTCCATGTAGCCATCTCATTTTCTAACTTCGGTGATAGCTCCATTGATAACTTTTAATGACTAAGAAGGGGAATGAAAATTATTTTTCCCTATAGAATATTGAACCTTATCATATTTCTCAACACATTCTATTTTTGATAAATTGAAGGTTCCAATCACATGATTTTCTGAGATCCTAATCCCAAAAAAAATAAATTATATCTCTAATATCCTAAAATTTAAAATACATTATATAATTTCCTCTTTAATACAATGATCATTCTATCACTAGATGATATAATGGAAATATAATCGACATATTATAATAATATTATATTTAAGATAACAAAAATTAAAATTAATAAAATTGATCTATGTAGAATCTCTTTAAATCATTCTTTCTCATGAATACGTCATATTGCCTAGTCTACTACCATTATTCTTACTTCGTTACATAATCTTGTAACATTTTATAGAAAAAATTCTCTATTATTGATACCAAAAAACCATTCTAGTTGGACCAAATTGATATCCACATCTTATTATTCAATAAGGAATGAAATTTTTTAATATATTTGATGTTACAATAATTAATTTTCTAGAAAAATTGGAAATAAAACTCTAATAATAGTTAACTTAAAAATATGTGAATATTTTTTATTATAAAAAATACCTTCCTCTTATTGAATTTTCTTCACTATTTGTCTTATATTGTACCTTCTACCATCTTCATGATCTTTCTTAAAATGGTAATACAATTTTTAGTTCCAAAATTTCATTCATTCTAATAATTATATAAACTAAAATATTTGAATTGATAATAATGATAAAATCTAATCCATCATTTTCCTCTACCACTTGATTACAAAATTCACCTAAATTTACTCTTTATAGAATTTAGTTTCCCAATTTTCTATTAATAATTTTTTTTAATGGATGGGACAGAAGCCTCATTTTATTATTAAAGCAAAGAAAATTCCTCTTTTTAAATGGCTTGAAGGAGACCCATTACATAGTCTGAAAGCCAAATGGGAATGTTGCCTAATACATAGCCCGAAGGCCCAATTTGTTAGCCCAAGTCCCATTATGTGAATAGTAACCTTCCTGCTACAGTAATCGCCACAGGCAGAGTGCCCTACCACCGCTACATTGTCTTGCAGCTGCGACAATACCTCTGATCAATAGTACCACTGCTGTTATTGTACCGCTATATTACTTCTATAGTACCCTTCACCCAATGGGTTTTGAACCCCCCATTTTTGATGTAGGATTATGGGGTGCTTTCCACTAAGCCAAACCCAAACTAAGTCTATTAATAATAGTTATTTGAATGAAAAATCTTATCATTATGGAAATATAAATTCCCTATTTAATGTTCCTTTTGGAATAAGAATCTTCCACTAAGCATTTTGATGGAGTGTACCATTCCATTAAATAACTTCATGCTCAACATGTGAAAAAAATTCATCCCAAAACATCACTTCAAGACCGAATTATCCATGTTATAATATTTATATTTTTCCATTGTCACATTATTTATAATATTTAACCTTATTAAATCATGTTTATAAGACATTTTATTATAATGATTTAATTATTTTTATCATCATAAAATTGATAAAAAACAACATTAAAATAACCAATGAAGAAAATATTTGTGTTATAACATCCATCTTATCCTTAGAATCAAGATATGTGTGATCATATGATAGATGACCATATACAATTAAATATACAATATTTACCCCATTTACAGTCCATTCCGACTCATGTTTTTTTATCCATGAATTCCACTACATTTTTTGATTAAGGTTCCAATACACCACTACAATATTTTCCCCATTCTTTTTTATGGATACAATATTATTTTTACAAATATTTATTGATAATTTTTTTCAATACATTGTTTGGTTATACTAAATATGAAATGGATAAATTAGCTTGAAACAACATACTTAGAGAATCATGAGTCATTGTTTTATTGATGCATTCTTCAACAAAATTCTCTTACAATGTCTAATAAACTTTTATTTCTATTACTTTTCTATTAGATTTATACCAATATTGTAAATATTGAAAAAAAACTCACCAACATTATTGAATCCCATAATCTTCATAATTTTTCACTATTTTGTTCATTAAAAGACACTTCATGTTTTGAAATGCATAAATAATTTCAGACTTATTTTTTTTAAATTAATCCATATATTTCACATAGATTCATCAATGAATATTACATAATAAAGTGATCCACCAAATGAATTCACTTTCAAAAGTTCCATAAATTAGAATATATAAACTCTAGATCTCATTTCTTTTGGGTTCATCAACTTTTTTCATTGGAAACATTCACATAATCCAAAACATATATTCCTCAGAGAATCTAATATAAACAAATTCCATGATTAATAGAATTACATTTTCTATAGTAATTATCCTTCACTTTCTAATAATATGACCCTCTCTACAATGCAATTTGTTTTAATTTTCTACTATATTTATGGATATATCCATGTTCATTAAGTAATATATCATTAAATGTGTTCTCTTCTTTTCTCCTCATTCTATTACCATAATTTTCAATGTGGTTTTCTATAATCATCTAATAAATATGGTATAATATCCATTATTTTCCATAAATCAAAAGAAAATTAAATTCATTTGATGTCTTGTAATATAAATGACATTATTTAACATTGATTAGTTTAAATGTTTTGTTTTAATTTTTATATCAACTTTTTTAAAAATATTAAGAGCATGAGGATTGACATGGTGTACCTTACTGAAATTATCTAGATAAAAAATTTATTGAAATTTATTTTTTGTACTTGTATGAAAGTATGTAATATAATATAATATCAACGAATCCATGAGATTACTAACACTAAGTTCTGGTTTGTGTTCATATCTCTCCAATAGTAGTCTCTTGTAATTCCCTACCAATAGCATTTTTTTTCATTGGATTACTTCTTAACATGTACCTTTATCTCAAATCTCTAACTTGTTAGACAATGTTCTTTGATATTCTCCTAGATTCATTGTATTAACATTATATTATCCATTGAGTTTCCTTGAATCAACGATCTTCACTGAACATCAACATTAATATAATTCATATATCATTTTTTTCTTCTCTTATATGAATATTTTAACTAAGGATGAGATCCAAAAAATCATATTGTTTAAAAATATAATGTCCAATGGGACTACTCAAAGTTATGAACATTCACACCATATATCTAGTAATAATGATAAAGTAATAAATGAATTGATTTAAAATTTGAAATCAATAATTTCTGCACTCAAGAATATTATATTTATAAAAAATTATTTTTTATGGTTTGTTTCTAAAATACCTTCAGTCATCTATAGGTTGAATAATCTATTAATATGAATAATTTTGGATGATGTAAAATTATTTTCATATATGTTTCAAAAATGCATTATATGGCCAACACTATTCATCTCTATAGTAATATTGAATGCAAAATTTATCATTAAAAATGAGAATGTAATTATTAGGTCCTTGAGATCCAAAAAATCCAAATCTTTATTTCATGTTGTTGCTAGTTTTTCCCCATTAGATGGTAGTTCAATCTTCTTATGATTATGATATTATTTAATATATATTTTCCTAAATATAATTTCCTTTCCATTAACACTACTACAAAATTTCATTTAAAAAATATAAAATTGGCCTTTATCAGTGCTAAAAGAATGCTGAAAAATTAGACTGCAGCTAAAATACCAAAGCTTTTATCAATGGTTTTTAGGTGCTAATAATGGTCCCTTTTACGAGAATAATTTTTGGTTTGTTAAAGGGTTCTATTAATAGAATTTTTTAATGCTGATAAAGGCAGTGCTCTTAAAGAGGGTAAAATTATATATTTTTTTCTGAAACCTATGAGACCGAACCTTTTATCATTGCTTCCACGCCCCCTTTAATAATTCTCCACCCCCCATAATCAGTGATTTTTACCCCACCACCACTTTTACAAGCGCTTTTCAAATTTCGGTACACATGTGTGCCATCCTGGATTCGAACCTTGCACCTCCACTTTAAGGATGGAATGCCTTTACCATAACACCATGTTATTTTGATGTCATAGTAATGACATTTCAGATAATTTATATATATACTCACATATATTTATATAATTATTTTTAAATAAATTTATAAAATAAATCTGTGTGTGTGATATATATATATATAATTATATTTATTTAAATATATTATATATTATATTCATTTACATATATTATAATATAATATAAATATATATTTGTTTATTAATAAAGACACATATGTATATACATAATCATTATAAATAAGTTTTTATAATGAAAAAATAGTAATATATTCTTTTAATTAAATTTTTAGAATATTAATATATATACATATATATTATCTTATGAATTTGTAGATAAATATGATGATATATGTACTTATATGAGTGATTTTTTATAAGTAAATATAATAAAACAAGAATATATTTAATTATAAATAAAATTATGTTTTGAAAAATATTAAAATTTAAAAACCATAATATCAATATGAATTTATGTAATGAGAATATATTCATTACCCAATGAATCGTGCAAAAATACCCCGTTAAGTATGGCAAAAAATCCATCAAATGTTAAAAAATTTGGGTACCCCAACTAAAACCCAAATTTGGATGCCTTTTCATCCATTTTTCGCCTTGATAAATGTAACGGTGGTTTAACAGTGTCTCTAAGAGAATAGAGCTTGTCGTAGGATTTGATTTGATATCTGGTAGAGTCCAAATGGACAACCGGATCAAATGTTATGGATTTTTGAAGTTCGTTTATGTTTTCAACTGATATTAGATCTTTTTTATTTATTTTTTATCTTAAAATTTATATTAAATGGCTATTACATAGTAATAATATGAAAATTATTAATTAAAAATATTTATTTTATATTTTATAATCCAATTTCACCAAATATTTTATATATTAAGTATAAGTGGCTATTTATCTTAACTAAAATATATTTATAAAAATTATATATTATATTTATATCAATATAAATATAAAAATAGAAAAATATTTTATTTTTAACAAAATATATTTTTGAAGTATAAATTTATCATTTCTCGTAACAAAGGACTGATAATGGTTGGAATTTAATATAAATACTAAAAAAGTTGTAAAAAAATCTCCCTTTTATCAACACTTTTCTAAAAGATTTAATAATGTACCCTTTACCAACATTTTTTAGCATTTTTTAGAATACCCCTTTAATAATTATTTTTTATCGTTGACAAATGGGGTCTTTAACATTGTTTTTAGCTCACACTATTAAATCCCTATTGCTAGATAATCCATGTTTTTAATAGTGTAAAGTGCTTATTTGTCACATTTCCTTCAAATATTTCATTTTTTATACAAAATTTATTACCTTTGAACACTAAATTATTTTATAATACAACATGATATAGAAATTTGGGAATAAAAAATTAAATAGAAAACAGAAAAAATGACCAATCACAAAACATTTAGTGTTAGTGGTTTAACAAACCACATAGATATAAGGGAGAAATAATACACTATTTATAGGGACGGTTACAAGAAATTTTTGAGTTGCACCAGTTTATTTTTCTATCCAACTGAACAATAAATAAATAGGTAATAAATTCAAAATATCACAACAATAATCTCTATAGAAAAAAATTCACCATGCACATATCCATTGAATTTTGTCCTCCTCATGAGATAAAGTCACTTATATTTTTATAGATAATGAATTTTGGAAATTAGTATAAGGCCCCAACCTTAAACCTTACTTAATCTTGAGTTATTACAAGATTACACATTGAGGATCTTTTCGGGTTTAGATTTTTAGAGAATTAGATCATAAAACTTGCATTGCATTCCACATATAAACAAAATGGTTACATAAATATAGTATTCTTCATTCCCATAAATGGAAACACATTTAAAATAAAACATGGATTATTTCTTGACACTTCCTTGACACTATCATCATATCATGTACCTTTCCCTTGACCTGTGAAAAACATTTCAAAAAAACTTGGGATGAGCATAAAAAGCTCAGTATGGGTTATAAAAACATGGAAAGGAAACATGGGTACATATATACATAAGAGTGAAATCATACTTTACCCATAAAACATAAGCACATTAATATACCTCATCAAATCATGAGTAAATCATTGAAATCATAAGACATAAAGGTAACTTGAGGCATTCATAACATTCTTACGTAGGGAGTAACCCTCTTGGTTACGTTTGGAATACCCATCACAGTATATTCCCTAAAATCTCTTCGGAGAAACCATAACGTTTCACTCCTTCGCGTTACCCAATGCATTGGAGAGCTATATCGGGCTCACCCGCCCTTAGTTTATCACAGAACCACCCGTCTTCATAATAATGCCCAAGAACCATAACATAATCGTATCACATAAAACATGCATAAAGGAAACATAACATTTCCACATTTCAATAACAAGATATCAATACAACACAAAAAACATTGTGAAAACCATTTTCAATACCAAAATAAACGAAAAGTAAAACATGGTATTTATTTTTCTTTTAAAAAGAAGGTATGGCTTGTAAAGGAAGCCAAAACTCAAATAACGGTCAGGATGGCGAAGAAGTCGTTGTCGTCGCATACGTACGACAAAAACATTCCCTTTTGTCATTTAGTAAATGCTACGTATAAAAAAGATTCCTTTTGAATAAACGTAAAAGTCAAAGGGGTTTATACACCGTATAAAAGAAAGTTGTGTATAAAATAAAATATGCCTCAATGAAAGGAGATTGAGACGAAGTCCCATACCTCGTATCTGACTTGACCCGACCGTTCTTTAATCTCCTGAATAATAAACTTGAGATAATTTCTACTTGCTTAAGAACCTTTTTCAAGTTCATTATTTTTTTTATACCATGTTATGAACATCATGTAATCATTTAAGTTAATAATGTTCATTTTTTCGGTATTTGGTTCTTAAGTCAAAAATAGACTTCTTACACTTACATGTTGTTAATTTGTTCAAAGGTTCGTTATATCCAGAATGATATTAATGATTTGGATAACATATATAACATATATATTCATCATATACATGAATTTATAATATTACATCACATTTAGAGGTAAGAAATGAAATGCACCGTTCATGGAGACGGTAAGCCGTACGTACGCATGAACGCTACTTCCATTTCTATTTCGTATTTTCTGGAATGGAATCATAATTATATAAGAGTATATTATAATTCCAGTATAATAACATATATAATATCATTAACTTTATATTTTACACATCCCACATATGGTATTAACGAATCAAATCACTTTCAGGGGGCGGTAGTCCACACTTCCTAAAATGAAGATATCGTGTTTACCCATAATGGAAACCATAAAGGTATGCCCAAAATGAAAAAAAAAGAAGCTTAAGGAAAACATAAACATATTATATATCGTATATAAAAAATAGTGACATCATAATGGCCACCTTTGAAGGTGTTAAATGAGTATTGAACAATCATCGTTTCGGGAGGCAGAATTTCTCCATCCACGGAAACCGTATGTTCTTTAACCATTTGATGTAGTTGTGTGAGAGTGTAGATCAAATAAAACTTATAACAACATCCTAGTATATTTAAGATACTTGTGTTGTTACAAAAGAAGTAAATAAAAAGAGTTTAGGGGGTTGGAGAAGCAAAATAAAACAAATGAACATGAGAGAATGAATTACCTTTAAAAGTGTAACTCCTTTTGATTTGAGCCTAAAGGATTCCTTTGAAAGGATTATTCCCAGAGGTAATCCTCTAGGATGAGGAGAGGGATGTGTAGAGAGTAAATGGGCAGGGTTTGGCCGAGCCAAAGTCTTGAGGAGTGTGTGAAATGAGGTAGAGGTGGGGGCCTTTTATAAGAGGAGTGGAGGGCCACTTTTGGAAAGTAAAGAAATATTACTTTATTTGAAAATGTGTTTCGGTTTTAAAAGGTCCCACATTGATATAATTCGTGGATAATGTGATAATGGTTCTAACTCCACTCATCCAATTGGATTTGGCCATGTGTAGGTTTTATATTTTTCATTATCTTTCCATTTTATTTAAATCGTTAAATAATGAGGTCATCGCTGGATCATCATGATGTCATAAATAATTTAATTTTTTTAAAGTTTAAAAATTATAGAAAAACTAATATGATGTAGGAAATTGTTTTAGCTTTCCAAAGACTATTTATAATCAAAAATATGATCTTTATAACAACATGTAAAAATTGTTTTCGTAAAACATATTATGTTTGTGTCATTTTTACTTTTATATTAAATAAAAAGTTATTTATGTCATTTCCCAACCAAAGTGAATCCATGGGGTCCCCAAGTTGACCCATGGCTTGTCTTGGTCGGCCATGACACAAAAAATGAGGGTAGGACATGTGTCAAGCTCATCTTATTTTATTAAAGCATTATTTTTACCTTAAACTACACTAATTACCACTAATCGCGATTAAAAACGTAATAAGTTACTATTCACCAAAAAATTATTTTAATCTCATTGAACCACATTTTACTTATTAATGACAACCATGTATTTCATATTTTTGAAATTTAAAAGACAATTATGGCAAAATTTCATTTAAACGGAAAAATCAGTTTTTATAAGTACCACTTAGTGGTTTCACTATTCATCAAAAATTGAAGTTTTTCAGAAAATTACCAAAAATTCACCCTAAGCTATATTTGATATTAAAAATTAAAAAATGAAGTCTATTTTAAAAAATTAAAAACATATAAGTCACATTAATTAATTTAATAATTAATTCCCGCTGTCATAGCAAATAGCGTGTTTTTATAAAACAATAAGTATCAAAAGATTGACACCAGTTTAAGTCTAATTTCAAAGTGAAATTGATTCCAATGACCACTATTGGATTAAATGGTAAAAATATATTCTAATTTCACTTCAAAACCAATTCAAAACATAATCTAATTATATAAATACTTTATATTAAAAAGCAGTTTTGAATTAAAATGTAGTATTTTTCACTATTCATTAAAAAATGAACACTGTCCAAAAAATACCAAAAATTCACAAAAAGTAAATTTTGATGTACCAATCAAAAAGAATAAGTTTATTTTGACAAAAATAGTTTATAAAATTGTCAAAAGATAGATTTAAAAATGGGTTTTCCATCATAAGGCAGTAAAACAATCTTTTAAGAATATTAGTGTATTCCATCCTTAAGATTGGATTTATTTTCATTTTAAGCCTCTAAAACACTATCTTAATCATTAATAGACATAGATAAAAATATCTATTATTCATTACTTACTTGGGATGTTACATCCTTCCCCCCTTTGGAAAATTGTGTCCCCGCAATTTATTTACTTATCGAATAAATGGGGGTACTTATCCCTCATTGCATTTTCAGGTTCCCATGTTTCCTCTTCCATCATGTGGTTTTTCCACAAAACCTTTACCTGCTTAATCACCTTATTCCGTAACACTTGCTCCCTGTGGTCAAGAATCTGGACCGGTTGTTCCTCAAAAGATAGGTTCTCTTCCAGCTGAACTACCTCTAGACTCAAAACAGGAGATGGATCTGGCATATACTTTCTCAACATCGAAACGTGAAAAACATTGTGTACCTGAGATAAAATCGGAGGTAAAGCCACTCGGTATGCAACTGATCCAACTCTCTCTAGAATTTCGTATGGTCCAATGAACCTTGGACTCAACTTTCCTTTCTTACCAAATCTCATCACACTTTTCCAAGGAGAAACCTTGAGAAAAACATGACCACCTACCTCGA
The DNA here is from genome assembly GCA_963277665.1 of Viscum album. Classification (NCBI taxonomy): domain Eukaryota; kingdom Viridiplantae; phylum Streptophyta; class Magnoliopsida; order Santalales; family Viscaceae; genus Viscum; species Viscum album. The sequence goes on from OY728161.1 coordinate 936,906,943, forward strand.
AAGATAGATCCTTCCTCCGGTTATCCACATAACTCTTCTACCCGCTCTGAGCTGTTCTCATGTGTTTCTGAATCAGGTGAACTTTTTCTGCCATCTCTTCTACCAATTCTGGTCCCATCAACTTCCTTTCACCCACTTCATCCCAGAAAGCTGGAGTTCGACACCGCTTCCCATATAATGCCTGAAATGGTGCCATCTGTTTACTGGAATGAAAACTGTTATTATATGAAAACTCAACCAAAGAAATATGTTGGTCCCAACTTCCCTGATAATCCATAGAACAAGCTCGTAGCATATCCTCCAATGTCTGAATTGTTCGTTCTGACTGTCCATCTGATTGAGGATGAAAAGCTGTACTAAAATTTAATTCAGTACCCAATGACTTCTGAAGGCCTTTCCAAAAGTTATAAGTAAACCTGGGATTATGATACGATACAATGGAAAGAGGAACTCCATGTAACCTGACTATCTCTTTAAGATACAAACGGGAAAGTTGATCATGAGAGAAAGTATCTCGTATAGCAAGGAAATGAGTAGACTTGGTCAAGCGATCAACAATAACCCAGATTGCATTATTACCTCGAGATGTCTTCGGTAATCCAACAACAAAGTCCATGGATATATTCTCCTATTTCCACTCTGGCACTGGTAAAGGCTGAAGCATCCCTTTCGGTAACTGCCACTATGCTTTAACCTGTTGACGTGTCAAACACTTCACAGTAAAATCAGCAATATCTCCTTTCATTCCATCCCACCAGTAATACTCCCACAGATCTCTATACATCTTAGTACTGCCTGGATGAACTGAAAACGGAGAACTATGAGCTTCACATAACAACTCTCTCTTCAACTGTGAATCACAAGGCACACACAATCTCTTCCCAAATCTCAAAACACAATCATTATCAATGTTTAATTCAGGCAACTTACCTTTCTGAACCAGCTCTACCTTTTTCTGCAACTCACTGTCTTGCTTCTGTGCTTGCTTGATTCTATCTGATAGAGAAGATCTCACTGATACCTGAAACAAAACAGAAGGACTTACTGCACCAACAACTTCTATGCCAAAGTTCATCAAATCCTTAACCAAAGGATCACGTTCCAAACACAACATTGTTAAGGAAGCATTACTTTTTTGACTCAAAGCATCAGCCACTTTATTTGCTTTTCCCGGATGGTAATTAATTGTAAAATCATAATCCTTGATTAATTCTAGCCATCTCCTCTGTCTCATGTTTAACTCTTTCTGAGTGAATATATACTTTAAACTTTTTTGATCGGTATATATTTCACACTTTACTCCATACAAATGATGCCTCTAAATTTTTAAAGCAAAAACAACAGCAGCTAATTCCAAATCATGTGTAGGGTAATTTACCTCATGAGTTTTCAACTGTCATGAAGCATAAGCAATTAACTGATTATTCTGCATTAGGACGCAACCAAGTCCTTTCAATGAAGCATCACTGTATATAACAAACTCACCATTCCTGGAAGGTAGTGCCAAAACTGGAGCATTCACCAATCTTCTTTTCAATTCCTAAAAACAATCATCACATTCTTTTGTCCAGATAAACTTAACACCATTCCGAGTTAGCTTAGTCATTGGACTAGATAACCGTGAAAAAGTTCTAACAATCCTTCGGTAATATCCCGCCAAACCAAGGAAGCTACGAATCTCGGTTACATTTGTGGGTCTTGGACATTCTTCCACAACTTTTGTTTTTGCAGGATCAACAGTTATTCCATCTTTAGAAACAATGTGACCAAGGAAAGAAATTTGTTTCAACCAAAACTCACACTTGCTGAATTTCCCATAAAATTTCTTTTCTTTTAAGGTTTTCATGATAACCCTTAAATGTCTTTCATGCTCCTCTTTAATTTTATAAAACACCAAAATATCATCAATTAAAACCACCAAATACTTATCCAAGAACTCATGGAAAAATCTACTCATTAAGTCCATGAATACAGTAGGTGCATTGGTTATCCCAAAAGGCATTACTAGAAATTCATAATGGCCATATCTCGTACGGAATGCGGTCTTCGGAATATCTGCCTCCTTTACCTTCAGCTGATGGTACCCCGATCTCAAGTCAATCTTGGAAAAATACTGAGCTCCCTAGAGCTGATACAACTTCATTTGATGGCCCGACGTCTGCCGAAGTAGTTGCAAAGGATTTCACCACCCCTTTCTGCTTGTAGTCTAACTACTTCCCATCACTCAAGCTCTTTGTCGGACACTCGTTTTCATAGTGACCCATCTCATTGCACTTATAACATTTCAATAACTGTAAATCAAATTTGTTCTTACCTTCACCTTGATCCTTTTCAGTGCAATCACGAGCCTTATGTCCCATCTTACCACATCGGTAGCACTTTCCAGAATTCAGAAGACATTCCCCAGCATGCCTTTTGCCACATTTATCACAAACTAGAAACTTAGTTCTCTTACCATCAGACTTTTTTGAAGAATTCTTACCTTTCTCCTGCCACCTCGGTCTCTTGTTCTGCTGGTTGTTATAGAACACTTGGTCATCGGCAAACTCCATTTCCACCTTCTCAGCACATCGAACAAGATTTTCATAACTTTTAAACTCACGAGAGGCTGATGCCCTTAGATATTTTGGCTTTAATCCTGTGTAAAAATGATTGATTTTACTATCAAGGTCTCAGATAAAATTTGGAGCATACCTTGCCAATCGAGTGAACCTTTCTTCATAGGCAGCCACTGAGTCTTCCTCTTGCCTCAATTCCAAGAATTTATTTTCCATCCTAAGCCGAACAACCTTAGGAAAATACTTCTCAAGAAACATACCTTTGAATTCATCCCAGTCAAGAGCATCAATCTCATCGGCGTCCCTGATAATTTTAACCATAGACCACCACTGATCTGCTTCACCCTCCAAACGGTAAATAGAAAGACTAACCTTTTTATTGTCTGAACACCCCATGACATCAAAAATATTCTTCAGTGCTTTACTCCACCATTCAGCTAGCACAAGGTCAGATGATCCCTTGAATGATGGGGAATGTTGCCTCATGAAATGTTCCACCACCGACATGTTCCTCTGCGGTTGATCTGGCTGATCTCGTGCATGGATACCACCACCATTTATAGCCTGAGTCAAATGTGCCATCACTGCAACAAACTATTCAGTTCCAATTCTGACCATCTCAGGATGCTGATTCGGAAGGTTATTTCCTTCTGTATGCCTTCCTAACACTGCTTCCCTGTTTCCTCTGTGGAAAACCATTCTGAACAAACATGTCTTAGATGAAGCAACATGGTAATCTTCAAATGTTATATAATTTCATTTTTTTTGGGATAATCATTTAATAGAATTATAACTCCTAAAGTTATCTAAACCGACCTCTGATACCAACTATAAGGCCCCAGCCTTAAACCTTACTTAATCTTGAGTTATTACAAGATTACACATTGAGTATCTTTTCGGGTTTAGAGTTTTATAGAATTATATCATAAAACTTTCATTACATTCCACATATAAACATAATGGTAACATAAATATAGTATTCTTCATTCCCATTAATGGAAACACATTTAAAATAAAACATGGATTATTTCTTGACACTTCCATGACACTATCATCATATCATGTACCTTTCCCTTGACCTGTGAAAAACATTTCAAAAAAACTTGGGATGAGCATAAAAAGCTCAGTATGGGTTATAAAAACATGGAAAGGAAACATGGGTACATATATACATAAGAGTGAAATCATACTTTACCCATAAAACATAAGCACATTAACATACCTCATCAAATCATGAGTAAATCATTGAAATCATAAGACATAAAGGTAACTTGAGGCATTCATAACATTCTTACGTAGGGAGTAACCCTATTGGTTACGTTTGGAATACCCATCACAGTATATTCCCTAAAATCTCATCGGAGAAACCTTAACGTTTCACTCCTTCGCGTTACCCAATGCATTGGAGAGCTATATCGGGCTCACCCGACCTTAGTTTATCCCGGAACCACCCGTCTTCATAATAATTCCCATGAACCATAACATAATCGTATCACATAAAACATGCATAAAGGAAACATAAAATTTCCATATTTCAATCACAAGATATCAATACATCACAAAAAACATTGTGAAAACCATTTTCAATACCAAAATAAAAGAAAAGTAAAACATGGTATTTATTTTTCTTTTAAAAAAAAGGTATGGCTTGTAGAGGAAGCCGAAACTCAAATAACGGTCACGACGGCGGAGAAGTCGTTGTCGCCACATACGTACGACAAAAACAGTCCCTTTTGTCGTTTAGTAAACGCTTCGTATAAAAAAGATTCCTTTTGAATAAACGTAAAAGTCAAAGGGGTTTATACACCGTATAAAAGAAAGTTGTGTATAAAATAAAATATGCCTCAATGAAAGGAGATTGAGACGAAGTCCCATACCTCGTATCTGACTTGACCCGACCGTTATTTAATCTCCTGAATAATAAACTTGAGTTAATCTATACTTTCTTAAGAACCTTTTTCAAGTTCATTATTCTTTTTATACCATGTTATGAACATCATGTAATCATTTAAGTTAATAATGTTTGTTTTGTTGGTATTTGGTTCTTAAGTCAAAAATAGACTTCTTACACTTACATGTTGTTAATTTGGTCAAAGGTTCGTTATATCCAAAACGATATTAATGATTTGGATAACATATATAACATATATATTCATCATATACATGTATTTATAATATTACATCACATTTAGAGGTAAGAAATGAAATGCACCGTTCATGGAGACGGTAAGCCGTACGTACGCATGAACGCTACTTCCATTTCTATTTCGTATTTTCTGGAATGGAATCATAATGATATAAGAGTATATTATAATTACAGTATAATAACATATATAATATCATTAACTTTATCCTTTATACATCCCACATATGGTATTAACGAATCAAATCACTTTCAGGGGGCGGTAGTCCGCACTTCCTAAAATGAAGATATCGTGTTTACCCATAATGGAAACCATAAAGGTATGCCCAAAATGAAAAAAAAACAGAAGCTTAAGGAAAACATAAACATATTATATATAATATATAAAAAATAGTTACATCATAATAGCCACCTTTGAAGGTGTTAAATGAGTATTGAACAATCATCGTTTCGGGAGGCAGAATTTCGCCACCCACGGAAACCGTATGTTCTTTAACCATTTGATGTAGTTGTGTGAGAGTGTAGCTAAAATAAATCTTATAAAAACATCCTAGTATATTGAAGATACTGGTGTTGTTACAAAAGAAGTAAATAAAAAGAGTTTAGGGGGTTGGAGAAGCAAAATAAAACAAATGAACATGAGAGAATGAATTACCTTTAAAAGTGTAACTCCTTTTGATTTGAGCATAAAGGCTTCATTTGAAAGGATTCATCCCAAAGGGAATCCTCATTGATGAGGAGAGGGATGTGGAGAGAGTAAATGGGCAGGGGTTGGCCGAGCCAACGGCTTGAGGAGTGTGTGAAATGAGGTAGAGTTGGGGGCCTTTTATAAGAGGAGAGGAGGGGCACTTTTGGAAAGTAAAGAAATATTACTTTATTTGAAAATGTGTTTCGGTTTTAAAAGGTCCCACATTGATATAATTCGTGGATAAGGTGATAAGGGTTCTAAATACACTCATCCAATTGGTTTTGGCCATGTGTAGGTTTTAGATTTTTCATTATCTTTCCATTTTATTTAAATCGTTAAATAATGAGGTCATCGCTGCATCATCATGATGTCATAAATAATTTAATTTATTTAAAGTATAAAAATTATAAAAAAATACTATGATGTAGGAAATGTTTTTATCTTTCCAATGACTATTTATAATCAAAAATCTAATCTTTATAACCCCATTTAAAAATTGTTTTCGTAAAACATAATATGTTTGTGTCATTTTTACTTTTACATTAAATAAAAAGTTATTTATGTCATTTCCCAACCAAAGTGGATCCATGGGGTCCCCAAGTTGACCCATGAATTGTCTTGGTCGGCCATGACACAACAAATGATGGTATGACATGTGTCAAGCTCATCTTATTTTATTAAAGCATTATTTTTACCTTAAACTACACTAATTACCACTAATCGCGATTAAAAACTTAATAAGTTACTATTCACCAAAAAATTATTTTAATCTCATTGAACCACATTTTATTTCTTAATGACAACCATGTATGTCATATTTTTGAAATTCAAAACACAATGATGGAAAAATTTTATTTAAACGGAAAAATCAGTTTTTATAAGTACCACTTAGTGGTTTCACTATTCATCAAAAATTGAAGTTTTTCAGAAAATTACCAAAAATTCACCCTAAGCTATATTTGATATTACAAATTCAAAAATGAAGTCTATTTTACAAAATTCAAAACATATAAGTCACATTAATTAATTTAATAATTAATTCCCGCTGTCATAGCAAATAGCGTGTTTTTATAAAACAATAAGTATCAAAAGATTGACACCATTTTAAGTCTAATTTCAAAGTGAAATTGATTCCAATGACCACCATTGGATTAAATGGTAAATATATATTCTAATTTCACTTCAAAACCAATTCAAAACATAATATAATTATATAAATAAATTAGATTAAAAAGCAGTTTTGAATTAAAATGCAGTATTTTTCACTATTCATTAAAAAATGAACATTGTCCGAAAAATACCAAAAATTCACACAAAGTAAATTTTGATGTACCAATCATAAAGAATAAGTTTATTTTGACAAAAATAGTTTATAAAATTGTCAACAGATAGATTTAAAAAGGGTTTTCCATCATAAGGCAGTAAACCAATCTTTTAAGAATATTAGTGTATTCCATGCTTAAGATTGGATTTATTTTGATTTTAAGCCTCTAAAACACTATCTTAATCATTAATAGACATAGATAAAAATATCTATTATTCATTACTTACTTGGGATGTTACAATTAGTCATGGTTTCCTTAGTATTGGAATGGAAGAATCACCAAAAAAAGTATGAGTTATTTTTTAAAGATAAGGGATGGTTTGGTTCCCCACTATACATATCATTCTTAATAACATTCACCAAGACACCACGAACCCTACCATAAACCAATATAGTAGTCTCCCTAATGCATACCATACCTATATATTCCTAACCACAATCCATTCTTCCTAGATTAATACATTTTTATCTAGGTTTGTCGGACATAAAAATTAAATCATCCCAAATCCTCACTCCCACTTGACCGTCTAGGATCCAAAATATTTATTCAATTACCATAGAAAGCTTTATTCCATGGATTCTTATTCCCTATAAATTTTTACCAAACTCCCATTTCCTCATAGACTAAACACCCTTTTGGGTTTAGAAATGATTACTATTTTTTATATATGTGTAATAAATTTCTAAAATTAGTGATTTTGTATGATAAGTTATAAAACCTAGTTGTGAAAATTAAATTAAATTTGGTATATCACAACTCTATATGATAGTGGACACAACTAATTGTAAATCGTAGAAGTATATAAGACAAAAATTGACATTTGTAAAAATAATACTAATAATTTTAAAGAGTAACCTGATGTTTTGAAATGTTGGATATAATTTCTTAAATGGGATGGTATGATTATAATAATGTATTTCAATATTCACCTAGGACTAGAGGTTGCGGTAGTGTATTTGTAGAGTAGCCAGTTATAGCCTTTTTTATCTGAGGTTTTTTTTTGAAAATTAAATGGAATTGGTGCCAGATTAATTGTATGAGAATATTTATATATAGATGAGTGGTTTTACTTTTTCAAAATCTATAAATAATTCTCATCCCATTAAATTTATAACAAAATAATCAACTTTTCTTCCATGATGTTGGAATAAGTCTAAACCACTTATATTATAAAATTTATTCAAGGTGCCTATAAATTTGTTCATTTATTTTGTGTGTGTTATTTTTTAGAAAGATATATTGAGTTTTAGGAAATTTAATGTGAGATGTAGGGGGTTTTATTCCTTCAATTGGTCAGTGACATCAAGTTTCAAATGTTTTAGTACATTTTGAAATGGTTCAGAATTTGAGGTTAATAAATACTATTCTTAAATAGATTGATTTTTAAAAGATAAGTGGAATCATATATTGAAATTATGGTGGGTTTATTTTCATCTATGCTTTCCATTTTCTTTTGTAATGTATTATTTTAGATAAAATATCATCATAAAAGGTAAATGAGTAGTTCAAAAAAAGAATACAATAACTTTTTTAAATTTGGAAGATAAAAATTAAAGAATACCATCAATAAAGATATCTAGTGGTTCCATTCCTGGGAATAAAAACCAGAAGAAATAGATCTTTTGGAATGAATAAGAGTCAACTAGAAATAACTTATGGTTTTTCATATGATTTTGGGACCATAATATGGACTTTAATATCCAGGAGGGGAAAACTACTTTGATGGTAACATCATCTCACCAAGAAATATATGATAAAACTATCATAATGAATTTATTTTATATAAAAAATATTTATCATTAAGAAGGAATATGTAAAGTTAGTGTATTACTATTTCAATGTTTTCAACTTGATTTTGAGTATTTCAAAATTGATATGAGGGAATTTTGGTGGGACAATATTGGTATTGATCAATTTTTTATTGCTTCAGAAATCTTGAGACGTGATGGTGAACATGATGATTAACTATAGGTTTAAGGTTTATTTTGTATTTGATAAATTTTTATACTAAATTATGTAAATTTGTAAAAATGTGTCTACATAATTACTAAAACTAATTTTATTGTGAAATGTAGAGGCTTCTCTAATTTTAGGGATGGTTAGAATAATAGTTTTGAAGATAGTGTAAAAAATTTAGGAAAATCCTCAGAGAATAAAACAAAGTGATGTAATTAAATAAATAAAGGGAAATTAAAAGACCACAAAGAAAGAATAGACAATTTTGCAATCATTACATCCAAAATTAGTTTCTCAAATACCATCATAGGGGAAGAAATATTATTATTTTGTTTTTATAAACCATTAAAGTCTTGCATCATTAATTATTGGGATTCATTTCACGTTAAAAATTTAAAGGGGGTCATGGGAAAATATGTCTCAAGATTATTCAGTTGGGTTTAGGTTGTGAAAAATGAAACCATTAGGACTATAGGAATGGGTGACATGAATGTCTGAATCTATTGTTAATACTTGATGGAGTTACATTGCTGAGAAAATATTGTAATAGACTAAACATAAAAAACATAATTACATGTTTTTATAAAAATATTTCATAAAAAACATATTTTCTATTTCATTATGTTTATTGTTTTTTATAATTAGAATAACCCTTACATAATAAGACCTACACATATTCCACTAAATGGATTTTATTTTCATAAATGGATCTCTTTAATAAACTTTAATTAATTTTTTCATACCACCATAACGTGAAATTTGTCTTTATAATATTTATTATAAAATGTGTGATGAGTATATAATGATAAAAGGGGGAATCATGGAGGCAATGTTCCCTTTTTTCCCTAAAAGATAAAAATTCTCATCACATAGTCAATAGAAAGGTATATTGAACCTTAATAAGATCATAAGAATAAGTTCAATCATAGAATTAATAAAATGATAACTTTTACTCATAAAAATTTAATTACAAAATGATCATCAAAACATACATGAGAAGATAATTATAATAAAACAATCTATATGGTTTATTTGATCATTATTTTCAAATCACTCATAATCACCGCTTATTTACACATAATTTACTAACCCATTTGGTTACATATAATGTTGCATATAAATAATTAAATAATTAACCAGTGAATTAAGGGGGGATATATAACTATAGGTAAATATTCTATAATATTATGTTTTATATTACTTTTATAATAATTAAATTTTTAGTATTTTCCAATCCACATCATAAACATAAAAATTAATGATAATCTAATTAAAAGAAAAAAACTAGTTATCCAATTCCTCATTATGGGAAAAAGTAAAAAGAATAAATTTTTCTAACCTCTAATTAAAAGTAACTATAGGTTATTCATTTAGAATATAAAATTATTCCAATATTCTAGATTATAAAAAAATATTGAATATTCGGTGTATAAATTAATCAAAACCTCGAAATATGGATTAATAAATGAAAGAGTACAAAATCAATAATCTATAAAGAAAATAATATGGATTACTTAATAATATCATATATAATATGACATGATTATGTCAATAAGGGAAAATAAATAAATATATGGATTTTTTAAAAGATGATGAAAATAATAAACTAAACATACAAATAAATAAAGATATACAAGAACCCTTGTAAATATAGAAACATGGGAAGTAATAATCCATAATAAGAGAGATTATATAAAGGGACTATAAACCCTTATATAATAAGATAAAATATAACATGAATCACCCAATTTGAATATTATTCATAATTATATAAGAATAAAATCAAATGAGTATATTTATAACTCAATTAATGGAATGTGATTCAACATAAATCCTCTCATGTCACGGTTGTACGATCCCATCTCTTTTTCAGGGATATTTCCCTCTGAAATTTTCATTAATATTTTCTTTCAGTTGTGTTTTCACCTTGAATGTATGTTTTTGGAATAAACTCAATCTTGGGATTCACAGAAAAATGAAAACTAGAGAGTATCCATGAGGTGAACCTTATTGGGGAAAATGGATTAATGTTTGGGAATGTATCCTTATTTTATTTAATTAAGTCTAGAAACAATGGGTTAAGAATTTATTGGGTTCTTGGTGATTTTAGAATCTTTAAAATATGATATGTTTATTTAAAATAAAAATGGGATGAAAAATCAACAACAAAACATTTACAAGATGTTTAAAGGGATTACATGTTCTATATTTTTTAGGTATTTATTAAAAAAATATAATGTGATATGTTTTTTAATTTAGTAAATTAAAAACTAAACCACAATATGTGTTCATATTACAGGACATGAAAATTCCTGAACATTGATTTTAAACTTGTTATGTGGCTAAATTCTAATTTGTTTCGGCTGTAGATCTTCTCCCCCTGACCCTATGAGTTATTAAAGGTTATTTTGGGGTTCTAGATTAGCTTATGGACATAAAATTTTTCGGATCTATTGATAAAACGTATTCTCTATTAGAATCCTTCCTAATATTACCTATTATCAAACTTTTTTGGTAAAATACTATGAACAGTTCCACTATTGGTTAATTTTGATCATGGATCAACATTAGAATCATCTGTACCTTCATCCTCATGAGACTTCTTTGTTTGAATCAATGTTGGATCATCGGTTAAAGGTAGGGGGTTTCAAAATTATACCTATGGTGTGATAATTTCCCTGTTTATGAACTATTGTGATTCCCCAATCATTGAGTTCAAATAAATCAATTAAATAAATTATAGAATTATACCATGATGTCCATTGGTTTGATATTATTATCTAATTGGATTATGGCTACACATTGGGTGACCAAACCATGACTCTAATTGAATTATAAAAGGGATAAAAGTTTATTAACAATTGAACGTGACCTTGGGAGTTTTCTTGTTATAGAATCCCAAAATTGTGTCTTATTTTTATTAATATTATTTTTAATTATTTGAGAAATATATTTCAAGAGGAACATGAAGGAATAATGGTAGTTCACATAATTATCCATTGAGAAATGTGATTTAATATTGTGATATCCATTATATATAACATGGATTCTCATCCACGCTGTAGTGCATATATATTGGGCATGACCTTGGTATTCGCACAATTATATGTTGTAATGCTAATATTGGGAGGTTTTGGCCTAGTCCTGTGCTGTAATGCTTATAGATAGTGGTTTATTACTAGTTATGTTTTATAATTATTATAGGGATTTTCATAGATTCTATAATTCTTATAGGTATTTTACAGAGATTGTTTTGACTATACCATGGTTATATGGTTGTGGTTGGCATGGTCATAATACTAGCTAAGAGATATTGCAGCATCGACTTGATGTTGGTTATTTTACCGTGGTTATATGGTTATGGTTGGAATGGTCATAAGACATGCTCAAATATATTCTAGCATGGCACCGAAGAAGGTTATTTTTCCTTGGTTGTATGGTTGTGGTAGGTGCGGTCATATGACATGCATGGAGATATTCTAGCACAATGTTATAGTAGGTTGTTGTTTTATTTTTTTAAATGTATAATTAATAAACACACATGATTATTAAATTATTTCATACACTTATTATATAAATGTTTTTGTTTAGACATGGTTGTTCTATTCTAATGTGTCATACTGACACCCAATTCGGCATGCTGTTTGGTCCCTAAGCAGATTTTGTGGATGCGTGTTTGAACAATGTTAAATGACGTAGCTATTGATTTCTTGTTTGCTGATGGGTATAGTTTGGAGATTGGAATGACGTGAGGATAGGTACCTCGGACGATGATTCTTTTATAGTATTTTTTAATTTATTTTTCTTGTATTATTATAGCTTGAAATTTAATAACATTACAACATTTCATTACATTATTATTTATAATTTATTAGATTGTTAAATGTGATATTTTTGTTGCCTTCCTCTTAGAACTTACATTAATTATTTCTATTCTATTAGGATTTTTTCTACCATTAGGACAATTCATACTAGGGGGTGTAGTCATCAAACTACACATTTCACACCCCTACAACTAGTCAACAACCTCTACAATATGTGGAGGCGTTCTTGATGTCTAATAACAAACCCTTTTTGGCCACATGAGAGAGTTCCAGATTATGGGACATCGCAACGTGTTATCAAAGGGAGGTTGGTGTTATTTTCTTCTAATTTACTATATTAGAAAGGTAGAAAGGATACTATTATGCTTTAGGGATAGTTAATGAGATTTTTCAAGGGATTATCCAACCCATGTTCGTGGTAAAATCTAGGCTCCCATGGATGGGATTTATGTTTTCTCGTGCTCTTATTACAGTTGATGTTATTTCACCATTGGTGATTCACATATTTTGTGAGGTTATGTTTTTATGATCATAATTTTTATTGAGATGTGTACTCATGACCCAGTATGGTGTGAGATGAGAATACATGCATCATAATTGGCACATATAGAAATATTTACATCCACTGTTCATGATAGGGGCATATATATTTTTACATGAACTGTGCCATAAGATGTATGTTTCACTAGATAAATGAAATGATTTTTATTTTTACGAGAAATAATTTCAATCCATGTCTAAATAATCCATGTGCTAGTGGTTCTCAGTTGTAGTCAGTTGTTGGGGTTGACCATGATGTTTGAAAGTTCTCTAAATGTGCACTTTTTCATGTAGAGAAAATTATTCCTCATCATCTTCAACTCAATATTTAGGAGAGTGGCAATTGGAATTCCCTTAAATATACTAAACAAGTGCTTCCTATAGACCTTGAGGACAAGATAGATGTTCATCTTCACAACAGATTCGTAGGGGTCCAACGATCTGTGGAACATGAGAATGTTTATACTGTTCCGTCAATTAATGAGCTATGAAGATAGTTTCATCTATTGAATCCAACTATTTTAATGGGGAAGGTGGTCCCCAGGTAGCTGAGTTCTTTATTGAGTCAGTCTAGATGATCTTCAAGTATCTTGAGATACTTGCGAATATGGTGGTGTATCTTGCTACGTATACACTTCATGAAAATATCAAGAGTTGGTGGGATGTTATAAAAGAATCTAGTAAGTAGGATGATATATATTGGAAGGACATAGAGATGATGTTCCTAATACATTTTTATCATAATACCATGAGGGATGAAAAATCTCATGAGTTAATGCATCTTGAATAGGAGGGTCTGTCAGAACTAGACTATGCGATATATTTTACCTATCGATACTGCTATGTTCCATCCATGGTAGCTGATGAGAAATTAAGTGTAAGAATATTCCAAGATGATATTCATTATGAGATTAGGTCATAGATAATTTTTTTTTAAATAATCATTGAAGATGTGATGAATCTATCACCCATCATAGAATGGAATCTTATAGAGTCCATGAGTGGCATCCATGACATTTCAATAGGTTTATATGGGAGTTATTCTTCACGTGGTGAAAATATCCCTTATGAATGTTTTCACCAATGTGTTAGGGGGTAGAGCTGTACGGGTATTTGAAAAACAACTGAGAAATCGTGTTCTATTCTTCTACTATTAGTGCAGAAAATTAGGCTACTGGATCCCACAACGTCCTTACCCATAGTCATGTGTTTTATATGTATAACATTGGGTCATATTAAGATTTTTGATATGAAATTTACATAGTATACCATTTTTAGAATATCAAGGAAGGCACTAGAATTAGTATGGGGATTAACAACCCCTAAACAGGTTGGTAGTTGGAGTTCCACATGTCGAACATGTTGAGGTGGTGGACATGGTTCTCTAATAAATGATCAATAGTAACAAGAAGGGGATGTATCTCATTATAGGTATACTGGAGCCCAGGGAGTAGGAACATGTTAGTTTGACATTATATAGATTACTCCAACTATCATAAATGTATTACCATCTACAGTTAGATGTATGATTCATGTATCATATAACTTAGATTTTGTTTTTTATATAGGTTCATCACATTAATTACTATACTCCCTTTTTTCAATTGGTTTTGGGTTGGATGTGGAAAATTTATATTTTTTTGACCGTTGAAACATCATTGGGAGTGAAGTCAGAGAATATCAAATGTTTCAAGTCATGTTCTCTAGAGATTGCTGGTTATAGTTTCATTCGGGGAACCATTCATGCTAGAAATGACTTTGTTTGGTTTGATTATAAGTATTGATTTCATAGTTATATACCAGGATCATATCGACTTCTAGAACAGGATATTTTTCTTCCTATCACTATAAGAAAAGAGATATTCTTAGTTGGGTGATTGGGATGTTCAACCAGGTCACACATGACCAATTCAGTGAAGATTGGATTCTATTATAGATTAGATCACATTTCCTACTATAGATAATGGTGTAATGTAGGATGATTATTTTATTTTAGTGGTAGAACATTTTTAAGAGGTTTTCCCTAATGATGCCTATGGCTTACCACACAAGTGATAGATAGATTTCCTGATCGAGATGGTGCCCAGAGTAGCAGTAGTTTATTTCCACCCTTAATAATAGGCACCATAAATTTCCACATCGAGTTGGCCATCTCGTACATGATGCACTAGAGAACTCACCAAGGTTGAAGTGGTTGATCATGACTCCTTGATAGTTGGTTTAGAACAACCATGAGTTTCCTCATTGAATCCTCCATTTTACCTAGTATCTTAATCATAGATCCTCCACAGTTTCCTTCAACCCAATTGTCACTTTGGTCCCTGCGAGATCCAGCCATTCACTAAAAACAGAAATGTCAGTGTGAGTATATCAACAAAAACATCATGTACTAATGAGTAAGATAAACACTAATATATACTTACTCATTCAATTTATCTAAAACTAGGACTCTTTCTGAAATCCTAACCATTATGGTAATGTCATTTATGCGTAAAGAATACCCTAACCTCTAAAGTTATCTAAACTGACCTTTGATACCAACTATAAGGCCCCAGCCTTAAACCTTAATTAATCTTGAGTTATTACATGATTACACATTGAGGATCTTTTCAGGTTTAGAGTTTTAGAGAATTAGATCATGAAACTTGCATTACATTCCATATTTAGACAAAGTGGTTACATGAAAGACAGTATTCATTCTTCCCATCAACGGAAACATATTTAAAATAAAACATGTATTCTTTCTTGACACATCCTTGACACTGTCATCACATCATGTACCCTTCCCTTGACCTGTGAAAAATATTTCAAAAACTTGGGATGAGCATAAAAAGCTCAGTAAGGGATATAAAAATATGGAAAGGAATCATGAGTACATGTATACATAAGAATGAAATCATACTTTACCCATAAAACATAGGCACCTTAACATACCTCATAAAATCATAGAAAACATAATACATAAAGGTAACTTGAGGCATTCATAACATTCTTACGTAGGGAGTAACCCTCTTGGTTACGTTTGGAATACCCATCACAGTATATTCCCTAAATCTCTTCGGAGAAACCTTAACGTTTCACTCCTTCGCGTTACCCAATTCATTGGAGAGCTATAACGGGCTCACCCTCCCTTAGTTTATCACGGAACCACCCGTCTTCATAATAATGCCCAAGAACCATAACATAATCGTATCACATAAACATTAATAAAGGAAACATAACATTTCCACATTTCAATCAAAATATAACATTTTAGGATATTGAAATAATGAATCCATTCAAAAAGAAACCATTTCCAAAACCATTTAAAACATTTAATAAAGAGATTTTTGAATCAAAGTGTCCCATACCACCTTGAAGCTTTTAACATTTTAAACCATTAATATCCATATAAATAAATCCTTAAAACCATTTTGAAAACATGGATATTAATAAGAACAAATAATTAAAACATTTAAAACAATATTTTGGTTAAAGGGGTATTACCAAAATTAGAGACACTTGAATACAATAATCGAGGAATAACATTTAGTCAGAACTTTATAATGTCATGAGAATAGAAGGATTCATGATATAATACTCCAAAGGATATTATATACACCATATAAGAGTGAATTGGTCCATAACAACAATGAACCCTCAATAGAAATGTCAAATGTGATGAAATCCCTTATAAAGAAGGTATCCTTAAATTAAGGAAAAATAAATCTCAAAAATATGTGTGACAAATATATATACACCCAATATAAGTGGATATTAAGTGTAAACCAATAAAAGGCCATTCACACATATTCAATGGATGACATATTCAATGACTACAATTTGAACCCAAAGAAATCGAAATTGGGTTAAAAAGTTCCCTTGACAGCCTAACGGCATCACATCAAAATGAGTTGATGACAGATAATAAGTGCATCTCATCACTTGGACATAAAATTTACATCAATAAGGATGTATGAGAACATATCCCAACATAAAAATATGTAAATTAAAAGACCCAATAAAAGAAGTATTTTAAAAAATAGGAGGGTGAAAGGTTCCCTTACCGACTTGGGTATCTTTCAAAACATACACCCCATGAAAGAAAGACAATAGGTCATTGATGTAAATACTCATAAACGAAAGTATATTACACAAAGAGTAGAATAATGGGCAGTACATACACCACTCAATGGAATTTGTGGTGAATGTAGCATAAATCTCATGGGAATAAAAGTGAGATGAAAAATCCCTTACGAAAACTCGGCAGCCTAACGGCGCCACATAAAACTTCCAAAATGGATTGATGAGAGAGAATAGGGTCTCTCATCAAATGAACATAAAAATTACAGTAATTGTAATATAAAAGATCATCCCAATAACAAGAAATATGAGCTTTAAAAGGATTGACATAAAAGTGTATACTTAAAAAGAAAGAGAGGAGTAAGATCCCTTACCTCGGGTCCGACTTGACTCGATCGTTCTTTAATCTCATGAATAATAAACTTGAGTTAATTTATACTTCCTTAAGAACCTTTTTAAAGTTCATTATGCCTTTTATATCACTTATTACCATGTTATAAACATTACTTAATCATTTAAGTTAATCATGTTTGTTTTGTCGATATTTGGTTCTTAAGTCGAAAGTGGACTTCTTACAATTACATGTTGTTCGTGTGGTCAAAGGTTCATTATATCCAGAATGAAATTCCTGATTTGGATATAATATGTATCATATATATCCATCATATACATGTATTTATAATATTACATAATCATTTAGAGGTAAGAAATGAAATGCACCGTTCATGGAGACGGTAAGCCGTACGTACGCATGAACGCTACTTTCATTTCTTTGTCATATTAATGGAATTAAAACTAAATGAGAGGCATGTATATTTTAATTCCAGATTTATATTAATCATTTAGATATATCATTAATTATATATATCCATTATATACATGTACTTTTAATAGGACATTACATTTGGGGATAAGAAATGAAATGCACCGTTCATGGAGACGGTAAGCCGTATGTACGCATGAACGCTACTTTCATTTCTATCTCATAATTTAATGGAAAGAAATAATAATGATATAGAGGTATATTATAATTCCAGTATAAAATCATATATAATAACTTTAAATCCATCCTTTACACGTCCCACATATGGCATTAATGAATCACATCACTTTGAGGGGGCGGTAGTCCCCACTTCCTTAAATGAAGATATCGTGTTTACCCATAATGGAAACCATGAAGGTATGCCAAAAATGAAAAATACAGAAGCTTAAAGAAAACATAAACATATTATATATCATATATAAAAATAGTGATATCATAATGGCCACCTTTGAAGGTGTTAAATGAGTATTGAACAATCATCGTTTCGGGAGGCAGAATTTCTCCATCCACGGAAACCGTATGTTCTTTAACCATTTGATGTAGTTGTGTGAGAGTGTAGCTCAAATAAATCTTATAAAAACATCCTAGTATATTGAAAATACTGGTGTTGTTACAAAATAAGTAAATAAAAAGAGTATAGAGGGTTGGAGAAGCAAAATAAAACAAATGAACAAGAGAAAATGAATTACCTTTAAAAGTGTAACTCCTTTTGAATTGAGTCTAAAGGCTTCCTTTGAAAGGATTCTGCCCAAAGGAAATCCTCTAGGATGAGGAGATGGATGTGGAGAGAGTAAATGGTAAGGGTTTGTCCGAGCCAAAGGCTTGAGGAGTGTGTGAAATGAGGTAGAGGTGGGGGCCTTTTATAAGAGGAGAGGAGGGGCACTTTTGGAAAGTAAAGAAATATTACTTTATTTGAAAAGGTGTTTCGGTTTTAAAAGGTCCCACATTAATATAATTAGTGGATAAGGTGATAAGTCTTCGAAATCCACTCATCCAATTGGTTTTGGACATGTGTAGTTCAAATATTTTACATTATCTTTCCATTTTATTTAAATCGTCAAATAATGATGTCATCGCTGCATCATTATTATGTCATAAATAATTTAATTTATTTAATGTCTAAAAATTATAAACAAAATACTATGATGTAGGAAATCTTTTTATCTTTCCAATGACTATTTATAATCAAAATTGGGACCTGTGTAACCCTACATAAAAATTGTTTTAGTAAAACAACTCATGTTTGTGTCAATTTAATTTTAACATTAAATAAAAAGTTATTTATGTCATTTCCCAACCAAAGTGTCTCCATGGGGTCCCCAAGTTGGCTCATGGCTTGTCTTGGTCGGCCATGACTCACCCAATTGGTGTAGGACAAGTGTCATGGTGTTTTCACATTCTTATAATATCATTTTTACCTTAAATTACACTAATTTCTCTAATCGCGATTAAGAACTTAATAAGTTACTATTCACCAAAAAATTATTATAATCTCATTGAACCACATTTTACTTCTTAATGACAACCATGTATTTCGGATTTATGAAAATCAAAACACAATGATGGCAAAATTTCATTTAAACGGAAAATCTGTTTTTATAAGTACCACTTAGTGGTTTCACTATTCATCAAAAATTGAAGTTTTTCAGAAAAATCCCAAAAATTCACCCTAAGCTATATTTGATATTCTGAATTCAAAAATGAAGTCCGTTTTACAAAATTCAGAACATATTAGTCACATTAATTAATTTAATAATTAATTCCCGCTGTCAGAGCAAATAGCGTGTTTTTATAAAACAATAACTATCAAAAGATTGACACTAGTTTAAGTCTGATTTCAAAGTGAAATTAATTCCAACGACCACTATTGGATTTAATGGTAAAAATATTTTCTAATTTTACTTTAAAACCAATTAAAAATATAATCTAATCATATAAATAAATTAGATTAAAAAGAGGTTTTTAATTAAAATACAACATTTTACACTATTCATTAAAAAATGAACTTTATCGGAAAAATACCAAAAAATTACACAAAGTAAAATTTGATGTCCCGATTCTTAATAAGAGTTTTATTTGGTCCAAAATAATGTTTAAGATTGAAAAAAACTATATTTAATGACAATTCTCCATTAAAAGGTGATAAGTGAACCTTTAGTGAAAACTAGGGCATATACGCCTAAAATTGAATTCTTTCCGTATTTTAAGACTTTAGCTTTTATTGGATAAATGTAAAAACATTTAAAAAACCTATATAATCATATTTTAGTTATTTATATCCATTCCCGCCAATACAACAGCTACATGTTAACTACCATTTGAAATAATATTATTTTATTATTAGAGTGCAACGTAAGATTCCCAAGAAACTCATTGTTGCGTGTTGGGTACGCCATCGAGCATAGCGTCCCCTTTAAAGTCATATTAATATTTTATTCACAAATATGGATAAATATGAAAATTTCATATTCATTATTTACCTGGGGAGTTACAATTCTAGTATACAGATGGCACCATTTCAAGCATTATATGGGAAGCGGTGTCGAACTCCAGCTTTCTGGGATGAAGTGGGTGAAAGGAAGTTGATGGGACCAGAATTGGTAGAAGAGTTGGCAGGAAAAGTTCAGCTGATTCAGAAGCACATGAGAACAACTCAGAGTATGCAGAAGAGTTATGCAGACAATAGGAGGAAGGATCACTCTTTTGAGGTAGGTGATCATGTTTTTCTCAAAGTGTCACCATGGAAAAGTGTGATGCGATTTGGTAAGAAAGGAAAGCTGAGTCCAAGGTTCATTGGACCATATGGAATTCTGGAGAGAGTTGGATCAGTTGCTTACCGAGTGGCTTTACCTCCGAGTTTATCTCAGGTACACAATGTTTTTCATGTTTCAATGCTGAGAAAGTACATGCCAGATCCATTTTATGTTTTGAGTCCAGAGGTAGTTCAGCTGGAAGAGAACCTATCTTATGAGGAACAACCGGTCCAGATTCTTGACCACATGGAGCAAGTGTTACAGAATAAGGTGATTAATCATGTAATGGTTTTGTGGAAAAACCACATGATGGAAGAGGCAACACGGGAATCTGAAAATGCAATGAGGGATAAGTACCCCCATTTATTCGATAAGTAAATAAATTGTGAGGACACAATTTTCTAAAAGGGGGAAGGATGTAACATCCCAAGTAAGTAATGAATAATAGATATTTTTATCTATGTCTATTAATGATTAAGATAGTGTTTTAGAGTCTTAAAATGAAAATAAATACAATCTTATGCATGGAATACAATAATATTCTTAAAAGATTGTTTTACTGCCTTTTGATGGCAAATCCTTTTTAAATATTTCTTTTGATAATTTTATAAGCTATGTTTTTCAAAATAATATTATTATTTATGATTGGGACATCAAAATATTCTTTGTGTGAATTTTTGGTATTTTCCGATAAAGTTCATTTTTTAATGAATAGTGAAAAATGTTGTATTTTAATTCAAAAAATCCTTTTAATATAATTTATTTATATGATTAGAATATATTTTTAATTGGTTTTGAAGTGAAATTAGAATATATTTTATCCATTTTATCCAATGGTGGTCATTGGAATCAATTTCACATTGAAATTGGATTAAACTAGTGTCAATCTTTTGATACTTATTGTTTCATAAAAACACGCTATTTGTCATGACAGTGGGAATTAGTTATTAAATTAATTAATGCAATGTACATGTTTTGAATTTTTTAAAATAGAAATCATTTTTGAATTCTGAATATCAAATATAGCTTAGGGTGAAGTTTTGGTATCTTTCTGAAAAACTTCAATTTTTGATGAATAGTGAAACCACTAAGTGGTAGTTAAAGAAACTGATTTTTCGTTTAAATGAAACTTTCCCACTGCTGTGATTTTATTTTAAAAAATCTGACATACATGGTTGTCATTAAGATGTAAAATGTGGTTCAATGAGATTAAAATAATTTTTTGGTGAATATTAACTTTTAAGTTCTTAATCGCGATTAATGGTAATTAGTGTAGTTTAAGGTAAAAATAATGTTTAAATAATATGATATGAGCTTGACACATGTCCTAACTTCATTGGATATATCATGGCCGACCAAGAAAATCCATGGGTCGAATTGGGGACCACATGGAGCCACTTTGGATGGGAAATGACATAAATAATTTTTTATTTAATGTTAAAGTAAAAATGACACAAACATGAGATGTTTTACTAAAACAATTTTTACATGGGGTTATACAAGTCAGATTTTTGATTATAAATATTAATTGGAAAGATAAAAATCTTCCCTACATAATAGTATTTGTTTTATAATTTTTATACATTAAATAAATTAAATTATTTATGACATCATGATGATGTAGCGATTACCTCATTAATAAAGGATTTAAATAAAATGAAATAATAATGTAAAATCTATGAACTACACATGTCCAAAACCAATTTGATGGGCGGATTTCGTACCCTTATCACCTTACCCACTAATTATATCAATGTGGGACCTTTTGAATCCGAAAATCATTTTAAAATAAATTAACATTTCTTTACTTTCCAAGAGTGCCCCTCCTCTCCTCTTATAAAAGGCCCCCACCTCTACCTCCTTACCCACACTCCCAAAGCCTTTGGCTCGGCCAAAACCTGCCCTTTTTGTCCCTACACATCCCTCTCTTACTCCTTGAAGCCTCACTTTGGGCAGAAGTCTTCCCAAGGAAGCCTTTGAGCTCAAATCTAAGAGAGTTACCCTATTTTAAGGTAATGTCTTCTTTTTAGTCCTTTTGTTTTATTTTGCTTCTCCAACCCCTAAACTCTTTTTATTCATTTCTTTTGTTACAAATCCAGTATCTTAAATATACTAGGATGTTTTTATAATATGTATTAGAGCTACACTGACACACACCTACATATAATGGTTAAAGGACATACTGTTTCCGTGGATGGTGAATTTATGCCTCCCGAAACGATGATTGTTCAACATTATTTTAACACCTTCAAAGGTGGACATTAAGATGTCACTATATTTATATATGATATATAATATGTTTATGTTTTCCTAAAGCTTCTGTATTTTTTATTTTGGGTATACGTTTATGGTTTCCATTATGGGTAAACACGATATCTTCATTTAAGGAAGTGCGGACTACCACCCCCTCAAAGTGATTTGATTCGTTAAATACCATATGTGGGACGTATAAAGGATGGAACTATGATATTATATATGATATTATACTGATATTATAATATTCCTTTATATCATTATGATTCCATTCTATAAAATATGAAATAGAAATGAAAGTATCGTTTATGCGTACGTACGGCTTACCGTCTCCATGAACGGTGCATTTCATTTCATACCTCTAAATGATTATGTAATATTATAAATGCATGCATGTACTGGATATATATGACATATATGATATCTACATCATGAATACCATTCTGGATATAATGGATACATGAACAACTTGTAATTATTAAGGGCTTATTTTTGACTCATGTACCAATGATCGTTAAAACGACCGTTATTAACATAAATAATTACATAGTGTTCATGAAATGGCAATAATTGATATAAAAGGAATAATGAACTTGAAAAAGGTTCCCAAACAAGTAGAAATTAACTCAAGTTTAATATTCAGGAGATTAAAGAATGACCGAGTCAAGTCGGACCTGAGGTATGGGACTTCGTCTCAATCTCCTTGCATTGAGGCATATTTTGTTTTATACACAACCTTATTTTATACGGTGTATAAACCCCTTTGACTTTTACGATTATTTAAAAGGAATATTTTTTATACGAAATGTTTACTAAATGAAAAAAGGGAATGTTTTTATCATACGTATGCGGCGACAACGACTTCTCCGCCGTCGTGACCATTATTTGAGTTTCGGCTTCCTCTACAAGACATACCTTTAAAAAAAAGAAAAATAAATACCATGTTTTACTTTTCATTTATTTTGGTATTGAAAATTGTTTTCAAAATGTATTTATATGAATGTGTTGTATTGATATCTTGTGATTGAAAGGTGGAAATGTTATGTTTCCTTTATGCATGTTTTATGTGATACGATTATGTTGAGGTTCTTGGGAATTATTATGAAGACGGGTGGTTCCGTGATAGACTAAGGTCGGATGAGCCTGATATAGCTCTCCAATGCATTGGGTAACGCGAAGGAGTGAAACGTTAAGGTTTCTCCGATGATATTTAGGGAATATACTGTGATGGGTATTCCAAACGTAACCAAGAGGGTTACTCCCTACGTAAGAATGTTATGAATGCCTCAAGTTTCCATTATGTCTTATGATTTATATGATTTATTCATGATTTGATGAGGTATGTTAAAGTGCTTAAGTTTTATGGGTAAAGTATGATTTCATTCTCATGTATATATGTACCCGTGTTTCCTTTCCATATTTTTATATCCCTTACTGAGCTTTTTATGCTCATCCCAAGTTTTTTTTGAAATGTTTTTCACATGTCAAGGTAAAGGTACATGATATGATGATAGTGTCAAGGAAGTGTCAAGAAAGAATCCATGTTTTATTTTAAATCTGTTTCCATTGATGGCAAAGAAGAATACTATCTTTATGTAACCACTTTTTTCATATGTGTATTGTAATGCAAGTTTTATGATCTAATTCTCTAAAACTCTAAACCCAAAAAGATCCTCAATGTGTAATCTTGTAATAACTCAAGATTAAGTAAGGTTTAAGGCTGGGGCCATATAATATCACTATAAATTATAAAAAATCACTATAATATATACAAATATTTTATCGTTTAAATTAATATTTATATTCAAACATATAACCAATATAATTACATATTAAAAATGATTCACTTGTAAAAAAAATTGTGACAAAATTGACTTTTCATTGAATATTGTACTATAAAATGGTTAAAGTCCTAAATGTTACTGAAAGATGAAATAAAGTATTCCCAAGGATGTTTTTTTCTACAATTACTCAAAAAAGGGAATGTTTTATCATAGTTTTATAATACTGATAATATTATTTTCACACTTAATTACAAAATTTACTATTAACAATGGTAATTAAAAAGTTACATATTTTAATATT
Organism: Viscum album; assembly: GCA_963277665.1. Lineage (NCBI taxonomy): Eukaryota > Viridiplantae > Streptophyta > Magnoliopsida > Santalales > Viscaceae > Viscum > Viscum album. The sequence goes on from OY728161.1 coordinate 936,931,953, forward strand.
CATATTCGTAGAAATAAAATAAACATATTTACATAATTTTACCACTAGATTCCAAATAAGGAATCAGTTTTTTAAAATTAAAAATATATATTTTTCAATAATTAATTAAAAATTAATATCACTGGCTGATTGAGAAAAAATGTTTTTAAAGTAAAATGTTTAAAAGTTCACAATGTTTATTTATCCAATTTCTAGGTGAAAATGATTCTAATGACATATATTTGATATAAATGATAAAAATATAATATAATTTTTTTTAAACAAATTATAAAAATAATGTAGCAAAATAAATTATTTTTCAGGAAAAAAGTTGATTTCAATTAAAATTTAGTATTTTTTTACTATTCATCAAAATAGAAAGAATATCAAAAAAATACCAAAATATTATCCAAGGTAATTTTTTATATACCTCGTTAAAAGAATATTTTTTTAAAATAATAAATATAAAAGTTTACAAAAGGGATTTATAATGGGTTTCCCATTAAAAGATGGTAAAATTATACTTTTGAAAAAAATACAGGTTTTTATTCATAAAAATGGTTGGGTTATTATGTTATGCCTAAATAACATATTGGATAAATATCAAAAATATTTTATTCAATATAAAATATTGATTCTTTTAATATCATTGAGTAATATTAATTAATTTAATTTATTAATACAAAATGACTTTTTTAGCATAAGATTAAATATATTTCATTTATATTTAGTTGGTATACATGATCATTTATAGTTAATTAATAGAAAATCACTTCATATTATAAACACCATATTTGGAGAAGTTATTAAATACTATTCATAATCACTATTTTATTGTCTAGGATATATTATTATAATAATAATAATTGTAATAAGATATTTTATAGAAACTTAGTGTTGTGTTTAATAAAAGCTAAACCAATGTTGCGTATAGTTCATGTCTATCTTGGTGGTGTGTATAACATAAGATACAATTAGGGATATCGTATAAAAATATATATTGACTGTTATCAAAAAAATTAAATTAATTATAATTTTTTTCACAAAATCTCATGGTGTTACAAATAAAACCACCATCACATTTGGTATAAGGAAAAAAATACAATTGGTTACCAATCATGTGTTGAGATAATATAATATCCACGTACCCTGTAGAGTAATTGATACAATCAATCTATTTTTCCTCAAAAAACATCATGCTGATTTTGGAACCCCTGCTATTTTGGGGCCAAATTAGCATCTTATAGAATAATTCGGTACCCAAAAAGATTTAAAACAATTATTGTAAGGTACTACAGAATATAATTTCATTGAAATAAAACACTTCATATAACAATGATATTGATGGCAGCTAATAGAACAATCATTGAAATACTTTCCTCACACTCAATATTTAAATCATATAACATAAGAAAATTTATCTTCCTAACTTTTATTAGAAATATTATTTTATTTCTTAACACATTTAGTATTCTAACCAAATTGGGTTTTATATTTATGTGGTTTTATTATAGATGCCATATTTTTATATCTTTCCTTTCCCAAAATAAAAGTACATAAGGATTCATTTAACCATACAAATTTATTTCTGATATTGAAAATTAGCTTTTGAATAGACTAAAAATTATCAAAGATTATACTCTTAGAACATGAAGAAAACTTAATTATTTTTCTATTAAAAGAATAATTTATTCATATTTAAATTATTATATTAATTCACAAGACTACTTTTTTTCTTTTAATTTGATATAAAATTTTGTAACTTGAAAAAACTATTTTTTGTTATTCATTTTCATCATATAACTCATCATAACTATAACCATCATTTTCAGAATAGTATCTTAAATAAGAATTATTAATGACCATATTTGTGTTTGCATCCAAAAAAATATGTTTTATAAATCTCTTTAACTTCTTGATTCATCACTAGAATTATATTATTTGGTGAAACTCCATCCAACATGATAATAAAATTTCAATTATTTATTTTATTTCTTATCTCTACCTTCTTGAATCAACTTTGAATAGTCATGATTCTTATGTACCTTACTTCAACCTTCATAACATGTCACAGTAGGACCAGATGTGGTTTCTTTATATTTCTTTTTTACCATTCTTTTTTATCTTTACATGGTCACTTATTAAACCTTTTTTATCTTCATAAAATTATAAAAACAATTGAATTCATTCCAAATGTATCATTTTTTAAATTTCTTATTAATCAGATTAAGAAGATTTTGTATTAATTTTTTTATGTTATTTTAATGAAATAATTCCTTTCTTTGAAGTCTCTTTTTTGAAAATAATTATCAAATCATGGTCATATTGAATAAGTGATATAATGAGTACATCCACTATATATTATTATATATTATCATTTTCCCAAACTTTTATAAATATAATTCTTTTTGTGATTTAATTTAATTGCCTATAATGGTTATAGAAAAAACTATAGCATCATTGGGTTTATAATTTCCTATCATAATTAACTTAATATAAATAGTTATAACCATTTATAAAATAGATGTTTAAAAATGGTAATATGATTAGTATAAATATAAGGTTTTGGTAAATCTAATCAAGAGGGAGAAAAGAATCAATAGACTTGACCAAAATGATCATAAAATATTAATCCAATTTATTAAAGATTATAACGAACATGAAATCATTGGGATATTCAATGACCAATTATATGATTAGTTCCATCAATTAAATTAAGAGTGAAATTCATTACTAGATAAGTTGAAGCTCATCGAGGTCAAGACCCAAACCATGTACGTCGAGCAACAACATGAAAATTTCACCATTATGTACTTTAACCTTAGTGAATTTTCTATTGTAATAAATGTATTTGTATCAGGAACCTATCAGTCTTAATTTTTACATTGTATCTTCAATTCAATAATTTGTTATATTTACTTATTAATTGTTTTATAGTAAAAATGATAATTTTAATGAATAATGAAAAATTTTCTTTTTTGGTAATATAAATTATCAATTAAAACATTATTTTTTGTTGAAATTATGAATTTGATAAATAGATTAAATTTTAATAAAATAATACAAATAAATATTTTATACGCAATATAAATGATTATATAATTTTTATGACATCAAATGTAACTGTTATAAGTGTTCAAAAAATGTCATTGAAAAAAATAATCATTTATCAATAAATGATGACTTTTTTAAAAATTGAAAATTTAAATATTAAAGAAAACTACTTTTATAAAATAAAATTAATTTTTAAATCAATATGTTGAAAGTATCAAATACATAACTGTTCCTAATTCGAGATAGTCAAATTTTTGAGAAAAAATTAAATATGGTAAAAACATAAGATTTTTATTATGACATAATAATGACCAGAAAATGTTTTAATAAATGATATAAATATAATAAGAAACCAAAAAGAAGATTACCATTTAAAATTTTGTGTTTTTAGGTTATTTTATTAATTTTATATATAACTTATGAATCCTCCAAAACCTATATTATATTTTATAGTTTTAAAATCAGTTCTTTATAAAAATGACTCACTAACACCTCACTAAGTGTAATATGTTATTTATTTGTACCATTTATCTTATAAAATATGTAATACCTCTCCACCTTGTAATAAACCTTGGTAAAAATTATGATAAGGCTTATGGTGTTGATTACATTATTTTATAGAGTCCAAAACATTTGTTTGGGAAATAATAAAGAACTCTCCTCTATTGTTCTATAAAACCCCACCCAACCCTACCAATTCTCATCACTAAAAAAAATTATCACATTCATACTCTTACATATACTCTATAATGTACTCCTAGGGTTCCACCAATCTCTAAATAAGATCCCCGCATGCTTTTGCAATCAACCTCTCAAGGTAAGAGACCTCTATATCTTTCATCCAATCAAGGACCCTATTTTCTATTTTCCATTCAATATCAATTAGTGATGTTTTCATGAATTTTTAATGATTCCTATACTATAAAATTGATTTTTACAATAAGTTATCATTTATCCCCTATCATTTTAGAATTTCCCTATACCGTTTTAATGAAGAAATTTAGTAATGGTTCATGTATTTCCCCTCTTTATTCAAGAACCTTATTTATTTAATGACATTGGTATTCCGATTCCTTTTTCTTATATATGTACTACCACATATCAATTACATCCATTATTTTTTAAAAGTTATCATTGATCCATTTTAATCTCATTAATACCTCCCATGATTAAATATGTATTTCCATCACATTTCTGATGTTATCCTATGATTTTCAATTCCATGTTTCTATTCAAGAACCCTACTTGTATTATTCCTATTAATTACAAAATTTTTATGTTTTATTGTCCTCTAACAAATACCTTATATTTTAATTTCTAATTAAAAGTTAAAATATAACCCTTTCACTCTCATTGAACCATTTTATGAATCTTCATGTATTACAGTTATGCTATCGAAATGTCACTACAATTTTCCATAATGAAAATTTGTGAGGTGTATAGACATATCAATCTCTACTCAAAGGTATTAACCGTTTTTACCTATTATTAAATTATTAAGGATATCAATTTATTTAAAACCTAATCATTTATCATGGGACAAAATTTGGTGAAATATATTAATATGTTATATGATATGTGTGGAATATTTATTCTTGTAGATGATATGAATATGAAGGGTTCATGTAGAAATTTCTCTAATGAATTGGGTAATGTTTTAGTCTCATCAGATTCCATGTATAGTGAAAGGGAAGTGACCGTAAGAATATTAGGTAATTATTTCTTGGTGTTTAACCTTGATGTATTCTTATGATGTCATGTTTACTTTTTTTCCACTTTTGTATGTTTCCTTTATTATAAAATAATAAATTTGTCCTCATTGCTCATGTTTTTGGTTATCACCCTTTTAAGTCCCATTAAAAAAACAATTGCCAAAAATGTATTATACTCTTAATCTAATGAATTATATATTCCATTATTAGGATTTATATATCACCCCTTTATTATGTATATTCCCAGGTTATCACATGGAATTTTAAAAGTTAGATAGTTTAGTTGACCAGGTTAAGGAATTTTTCATTAATGTTATTGTATCCCATGTTCAATAAGTTATGTAATGTGCATAATTAAAAAATAAATTTTACATCATGATATTATTGGTTTTATTTTTTGTATTATTATGAAATAAATCAATAATTGATAGGAAATTAAGATAGGGATTTTAATAGTTGGTATCAGTGAAATGTTTAGTTATTATGGGATTAGGATTACGAAACACAAGTGAAATACTTAAGGATATGACAAATCATAATAGAAAAAACAAATTTTATTTATGTATTGATTAAGTGGATTCTATGAAAAATATATCATGTCAAGATACTACAAGTGTATGTGGCTCTGAAATATAGGTACCTAGAGGCAATAATCACGATAAGGGTGAATTGATATGGACTCTATCCTCGACTAGTTAAAGAAAATTGGCATTTCTGCACACATATTTTGAAACAATCATGTGATGTGATTTTGTAGGATTGAAATCTAATTATGAATCATTATTAACGGAACATAAATTCCAATAATAATTTATTTTAGGAAATATATCAATGATAACATATATTACAGCCTAGAAATTTAGATTTTATGGAATAAATGAAATTTATAAATTATCCATTTATTGTTATTGGATTCCCATTTGTCTGTTTTCTGGTATAAAAGTACTGATGGATAATTTTCCCTTCATTATCGTAAATATTTATAAATTGGAGGAACTGAGTAAAGAACTAATGTGAAGGGAAAGTCATGACTAACCAAATGAGATCTTCAACATGATTGGATAATGAATCATGATAGTAGAGATGGTACCATATTAGTTGACTCAGTTTATGGATATAAACCTAAATTAGGAAGAACACCAAAATCAACAAAATAAATAACAACATTTAATTTTTACTTTAAGTGAAAAAGGTATCTAACATTGAATGGGTCATCTGATACCTTAATCAAAAAACAATATAACAACTCCATAGAGAAGTTATTATACATCATTCATTGTTTTGAGAAAGATAAGTTCATATTGGGTACTTATCATATGGAGGTGTAAGCTTATCAGGGTGGGTTATTGATCAACAATGTAAATCCTAAGGAAGAGATTGAACAGATTGGGATGAATGAATTCCTATATTTTTTTCGATAAAGATATTTCTCACACACTCAAACGAAAAAAATAGAAAAGTATTTCCTATCTCCCAATAAAAAATATAACCAATCCTTTAGGGTATTTGTATAAAACATCACAATAAATTCATGATACACCTATGAAAATTGCATTACACCTGAATGAGAATTTTACCGCTCTATTGGTCGGATAAAATTTATTCTAAAAAATCCATAGAAATTTGAGACATTAACAGCAATGAGTAAATTGTTCAATGTACCCTCAAGGTTGAAATTAAGATCAATGAATCTCAAGGGTCTCATGGGGATAATATGAAGAAAGTGTAGTATAATTTTGGTGGTGTGATAGAGAAAAAAAATATTGGTATGAAATTTCAACATCCCAGTTTTCAAATGTGTGGAATGATGCACCCTAGATAATTCATGAAGGGGAAAAATGATTCAGGTGTGAAAAGAAAGGGAAACTAGATAGAAATTTAGGACTGGATAAATTTAACAATTTCTTGGAATATAGGAATTACCTTTTCAACCCTCATGAGATTTTATTATTTTTAGTCTATGAGGAAAAATGATACTACATGAACTACTCCCCTATGTTAATGGAAAATCACCTCCATAAACATCCAAAGAAAAAAGGGATACCATATTCCATCACAAAAACTAAGGTGGATTGCAACAATGAAATGTTTATTGGAACACTAGTTATTCATTTAACAATAGGGCACATACATTTTGATTTTTATTAGAGGAAATATTTCATATCACACATTTTTATTATAACTTTTCGAACAACACCACAAATCATTGGAGTAGAGATGTCAGTAAGAACAAAAAATGAGGGAAATTATTGAGTCCAATGTTTATAACAACAACCTTGTCAGGATTTGTGGATGAACATCCCAAAAAAAACATTTGATACTCCCATTGTGGGATTTGATGCAATTATAGGTATGGATTGGGTTTATATATATAGGGCTACATAAATTACCATGATATGAAAATCACTATCTATGTAGTAAATCAACCTCTGATTTGGTCTAAATGAATGGAGGAGGATGAAAATTATTTTCTCCAAAATCTCAAGAATGTATATTATTTCCCTATGATCATGAATATATATATCAAATGGATGATACTATGGATAATATTATCCTTGAAGAAATTCCCATTGCATGGGAGTTTGCTGATGTGTTTCTCGAATAATTTCAAAGACTTCCTCTAACATGAGAGGTGGGATTTTCAATAAATTTTATTCCTGAGGCAATTAAAATATCCAAGGATCCATGTATAAATTATGATATAGAATATGAGTATCTATAGAAGAAAATAATCAAGAATCAGAATAAAGAGTTAATATCTCCATGTTCATCACCATGGGGTGCACCATTACTCTTCACTAAGAAGAAGGTTGGGTCAATATAAATTTTCCTTGACTATCATGAGGAAAATAAGACAGAGATTATGAAAATTTATCATCCCCCACATATTTATGACTTCTTAGATAATCTATTTGGGACCCTATAAAATGTGGATCTATGGTCGTGGTATTATCATGTAATGGTGAAGATGAAGGATATCACAACGACCAATTTCTATATAAGTTACTCGAATTATGATTTCATTGTAATTAATTTTAGACTCACTAATGCTCCATAAATATTCATGAATTTGATTAATAGAGTCTATAGTTATTATCATGAAAATTTTGTTGTTGTCTTTATAGATAATATTCTAATATACTGCAAAATTGAAGAGGGGTATGAGGAGAATCTGCGAACTATTCTAATGACCATACTAATGGATAATATTGATGAAATTTATAAAAAATGTGAGTTATAATTGATGGATGTATCATTAATATGGAATGTTATCACGGTAATATGGATATCAGTGGACCCATAAAAAAATAGAGCCAATTGAAGGATTTCCATGAACACTAATTGTGATAGAAATCTGTAGTTTTCTGGGATTAGCTGGGTGTAATCTTCAATTTGTGATAAATATATTGTTATTTTATAACACTGTAATAAATATAACATAGAAGGGAGTGAAGTTAGTTTGGAATAATGAATGTGAAGGGATATTCAAGGAGTTGAAAAAGTGTATTATCAATACAGTTTCACTTATACTACCCACAAGTGGGAATAATCTCATGGTAAACAAAAATGTTTCGAATAAGGGAATAGGTTGTGTACTTATTTAGAATGATAATGAATTTTTCAATTCCCCTTGGAAATTGAATGTTCATGAAAAACTACTAGAAACAAGATACATAGTTAGATGGATTAATATTCACATTAAACATATGGCGGTATAATATATTTTGTTAGAAGTGTGAATTATATATTGATCATAAGTGACTCAGGTATATGTTCAAAAAAAATCAATGAATATTCCCTAGTGAATATGGTTATAACTGATTATAAACTATGACTACTCATGACCTACCATAGTTGGAAGGAAAATAAAGTGGAATATTTTCTTTCTAGACATGATCTGGTAATTTTATCATTGATGGGAATTTTAAGAGGATTATATATTCAAATACCTGAACAAGATGTACATGGGTATCATAAAGAAAGTAAAATAATAAATCCCTTAAAAAGATATTTCTCAAAAATTACATTTAGAGAATATAATGGGTTCTCAAAGAGATGATGTGGAAAATTAGAAGAAGTTGTATGATATAATATAACAGAATTTCTCAAAAATTAAAAACTAACGATGGAGTTATAAGATTTGGGTCATGACTATCTATACAATAAAATCAAAAGCTAGAGAAAGAGTTGTTAGATAATGCACATAGCTTGACCTTCCCCATCATTTTGGAATAAAAATGATGTATCAATATATTTCATTGATCTATTTGTGGGAAAATATGATGATGGATATCATATAATTTACATCAATGGGTCTTTTATATCAGCGAGTGAATCTTGGAAAGAAAAATAAAAGTGGATGATACAACCATTTAGAAAAACTAAAAGGAAATATGAAAACATAACCCTAGACTTGGTGAATATTTTTATGAAGACTTCAAGAGGAAGTTATTATATATAGTGTATAGTGGATCATAGTTAAATGATTGATCTCATCATTATAATCGATGATGATTTCTCACTTGATCAAATTGTTAGGATATACAGTTGATAAGTTGTGAGGATCTGTTGAACACAAATATAGAATGTATCTGGTCAAGATCCATGATATAACTCTACATTTTTAAAGAGCCTCCAAAATTATATGACTAATGAGTTGAAATTATTCATGGATTATCACACAAAAAATTATATTCAATACACGATAACTATATAAAAACCCTAAAAAATGTTGACAGTATGTTAAAGGAAATATAAAGGAAGATGGGAAAAACATCTTCCTCTAGATATGTTCTCAAAAATTAATAGTTTCTACTCAAATATCCAAATGGATCCCTATAAAGACAATTAGGGTAAGATATGATTTACAACTGCATAGTAGGAGGATGTTGGTGACCAAAAACTATTGAATCCTACAATGGTATATGAAATGGTGGAAATGACCACGATCAGTCAGCAGAACATTAGAGTATCATTGATTCGACATAAGAGATATGTTGAAAATAATTGATAAGAACAATAGATTTTGCATGGAGATAATGTATTCCTCTACACATCACTGTGGAATAAATTCATGAGACATTGGGATAAAGGAAAGCATATACCAAGATACATCATTCCCATTAAGATCATTGATCGTAGCAGAGTAGTATCAAATACAATTACACTGAAAACTGACTTCTCTCATGTACATGATGTATTTCATGTATCCATCTTGAGAAAGTATATACCATAAAACTCACATGTTGTAAATATAGTGGTGGTATAATTGGAGAATGAACTTTCATATGAAAATAGGCTGGTTAAGATCATAGATTGTAGAGACAATGTTTTATTAAATTAGAAAATGTTCCATGTCAAAGTGTTAGGAAGAAAACACAAGTTTGAATAATACACTTCGAAAATATTTTTTTTATGATACCTAATTTCCCCCATATTATTTAGTATGTGAAACGAAATATATGAGGGGGAAGTTTATGAAGTTGGGAATATTGTAATATCCCAAACATTTATATATAAAATTCAAATTTGACTTAATTAAATTCCACATTACAGTCATAGAAAACACATTCACTTCCTGGGTTTTATATATACTGTCACATTAAAAACTCATTATTAACAATAAACATTGATAAAAATTTCATTGAACAATTGTTATATAATTATTATTAATTGAAGGTTGTCATAAATCCAACTGACATAGAGAAAAGAACAAATACCCTAATCCAGTATGATTGTTACCTATGAATTCCATTAATGAAACATCTAATGGGGATAGTACCACTAGGATTTCACCGTGTCCAATGAAAATCTTAGATCCATTTACTAAACCATCATATAAATCATTTCTATGAGAAGTTCATGATGATCAAGATCACAACCCAAACATTGTAAACTGAACCACCCCCATGAAAATCTCAACATCACGAACCTTACCCTTAATGTTTTTCATAGTGTAATAATGGGATATGTATCAAGACCCTAATAATATGAATATTATAAATTATTTTTAATATATTAATTCTTTGATTTAATTCAAAATGTTGTAATGTTAAACAATTTTTTATTTTCATATGTTAAAACAAAATTTATATTTGTCTTTAATATTAAATTTTAATCAAGGAATTATTTTTATGATGAATTAATGAAATTTAAACTTAAATGATATTTTAATTAAATAATACTATTAAATATTTTTTTTAATTATAAATGATAATATAATATTTATGAAATCAAATATAACTATTATAAGGGTTCAAAAACATTTATTGACAAAATAACCATCATTTATCAATAACTGTTTATTCTTGTTTTAAAAGTAAAATTCACATGTTTAGAATATTATTTTGATAAATTTAATATTTTTTTGGTATGATAATGTAAAAATTAACCTGTAGTAATTTTTTCATGAATTTATAATTAAGTCATGTTTTCATGTAAAAATTCAATATGGTATAAAAATATGATGTGCATTATGACATCATAATAAACCAAAAGTGATGAAATAAATATTATAAATGGTTTACACTACCATAACAATGTTCCCCCTTTAAAATATTAATTTTTATGTTATTTTAGAAATTTTATAATTCCTTTATGAATCCTAAATAACCTTTATTATATTTTAATGTTTTAGTATCAATTCTTTATAAACAAGAATCACTCCAACATCACCAAGGGTAATATATTATTGAGTTCATTCCATGGGAATATAAAATAAATAAATAAATCCTCTTTAGTATAAATAATGTTAAAAAATAATGGGAATATTGGTGGTTAATATTATATTATTATATAGAATCCAAAACCTACATTTGTAAAATTGTGATGAACACCCCTCACTTTTCAAATATAATCCCAACAAATATCCCCTTCCTATACAATGAAAATATCATGGATCATATCATTAATCATCACTTACCACTCTATATTCCGCCCAATATACCCCCATTTTATAAATAATATCCTCCTAATCTTCCCATAATCACCCTCTAATGGTAAGTGAGAACTCTCTCTTCTTTACAATTCCAGAACATTATTTATAATTAGACTTTTTAATATCAATTGGTTATGGTTTTTTTGGATTTATAATGATCCATATACTATCCAGTGAATATTTAGAGATATATTTCATTTATTGCCTCACATTATATTATTTAACTAATTCGTTACTCTGCCGAAATTTTTTAATAGATCCTCTCTTTCTCATATTTAATGGATCTCATTATTTAAGCAATTAAAATTTCATTCCAATTAGTGTTATTGTGATATTTATTTCACACCCCCCTTAATTATTGTATTATTTTAAATTTGTGAGTGACCTATTTTACTCTCTATAATCCATCCTATGATTCATTATGTACCCCCATTATGCTGCAAAAATAATTTTGTGATTTCTAATGGTATGTTTTTTATTGAACCACGACAATTTAATTATTCCCAATAATTAAAAAAAATAACGTAGTATTATTTTATTATATATCCCTAATACTGAACTTTTTTACTTCCAAGTGATGAGGGACCCCTTTCTCTCTCATTTAAATATTTTATAAAACTTCTTGTACTATTGTAACACTGCCAAAATATATCTTTGATTGTGAATGAAATTTTTTTGTGAAGTGAATACCCACACACATTTCCACTCAAGGGTGTTAAACTATTGGTTATTTTAATTAATTTATGAGTTTAATCCACATATATAAACAACAAAATTTAATTATGGAATTATACGTGAGGATGTGTTTTCTTAATTTATATATTTTTGTGGCACACTTATGCATGAAAATTACATTATTATGATGGGTGCACCTGGATAGCACTACAATGAATTGGGTTATATTTTAGTTTCATGATATTCTATTTCTAGTGAATGAGAGGTTATCCTAGTCATACTATGAGATTATTCAATGGTGTATAACCATGAAATATTCTTATAATTTCATGATTAATGATATTTTACACTTTACCATGTTGCCATTATGTTATCATGCTATATCAATCCTCATTGTTCATTTTTGATTCTCACTCATTTTATTCTACATTGAAATTCCTATTGTCTATAGTTTAATACATTATTCATTTTATTAAATGTTTATTCCCTTACTCATCTTTATATCCCACCCCTTTATTAGGTATTTCAATAAGTTATCCCATGTAGTTTAAGAATATCAAGGATTTCTAAGAGCATTTTAAGAACATTTTCTATTATGGTGTTGTACCCCATATTCATAAAGTTATTCTATTTAAATAATTTAAATATTCACTAGAATTAATGATCATATGGGTTATATCATGAGGATTATTATGTATTAAATATTTAATTTATGTGTATTAAAGGTAATTGATGTCATACATTTCATACATTCATCGATAAAAACCTTCATTGCATGCCCAATATTATGGAATGTTTTTAGGGATCATTCAAAAATTATGAGTTTATCTTAATCATATCAATGAAAACTCATTCCATTGACACTTCTTTTGAATCAATGTAAAACACTTTGTACACTTTCACCTTCAGATATCATGAAATCTTGCTACTCCCCTCGAGGTGTATCATGTTTTGTTCAATTCATCATGTATGGCCCTAGGTGAGTAACATATAAGGTTATTCATTATTTTAAGAGTTATATTTAATGTATAAACAAGGCTAAAAATAGTTTGCTTCCAAAACAACAAAAAATACTTATAATTTTTTAATTTATGAAAACTTTAGTTGTATATTTTCAATAAAGTGTATCTGACTCATTTATTGGATGCTTTTTTCCCCATGATCAACTAGTGTTCTACACGTATCTACTTGATGTACACTTAAATTATTGATTTTTAGTAACCATAATTATTACCATGAAGGTGTAGTGTCTTATTTGGAATCCATGTATCGTTTACATTCAATATTTATTTATTAAATAGGTTTTACCTAGACTGTGAGGTCTAGGAACTGGTTAGAAGAATAAAATAAAATAGACTTATAAAATTAATTGAATAAATATTTAAAGGAACAAGATGTGATACAAATTTTATGGTATCAGGAAAATAAATTATAGAGCTAAAATATCCTTTATAAAGGACACCGTTTGATAATAATTTCATGCAACCAGGAAAAATGAATAATGGATCTAAAATTTACATAAAAGGGTACTCCCTTAGAACCAATTGTTAGGTCAGAATGAGTAATGGAAGATGATCTAGAGGGGGTGTATATAGACCAAATTATAAAATTAACAGAGAATATATTATTTAATATAATGGTTAATCATAATTATGGGATTCAATTTGTATTAGAATAAAATAAGAAACATGAGGATTCATTTATTATAGTTTGCTTGAAAGTGAACTTAGTCTACTCTTATAGACCTCAAATAAGAAAGAGATACATTGTGTGATATTGTTTTTTAAATGGTAATAATAACCCAATTATAAGCATGATTTTATTTTTGAAGAATAATCATACACCTTAAATTGTCATTTGGACTCACAAGGCAATTACAAATATTACTTTAGATACCTTGTGTCAAAGCTAGAATTGTCCAAAAATTAGAATCTTGGACTTACAACACAATGACAGAAAATGATGTTGTATATAAACTCATACAGATAAATCGAAAGATCATGATATATGGGAAATAGTGTTATAGATACAAGAGACCAGACAAAAAGAGAAGATAAATGAATGAAGAATAGGTATTCGTTCTTGTGCAATGGATAAATTCGTCTCTTCGAGGTATTATATGCCTAAGCTATTTTTTTCAGACATTAAGTGTTCACTTTTTAGTAGTGAAATTTTTTATTTGTTCACTTGAAGGTACATAAGCTAATATTATTCTGATTTTATATCATGGTTGACACTCAATGATGCCTCGAACCTGGTACTGCACCACCCTTTATGCTAGAGGATTCTAACTTGCTGAGATTGCTTTAGGGTTATATAGGGGAGACTATGCCCTATAGTCTAGGTGTAGCATAATATAATATGATATATGAATAAATAGATTAACCATTATAAAGAATAAGAGTGTAAAAGGAAATGAATATATCAATCCAATAATAATAATCTACTCAATTTGTAAAAATTATCAAAAACAAAATGATAGTGGCTTGTATCTAAAAAATAGCATCAGGAAAACATGGAATCATGAATATATTGAAATATATGGTATTAAAAATAATAAAAAGGCAGAAAAAAATATCCTTGTATCTCGATATATTTCTCGGTCATCTTCTACCCATCTGAATTACTATGTCATGAAGTAAGGTGTCCAATTTGGGATGCTTCCCCTTTTCCACACCTATGATCATAAAATCTTCCCTGGAACTAATGAAAGCCTACATAGTGTGTGAGAGAAATCTCAGTTGGCCACCACCAATTACATTTATAAAAATCCAGTCTTTGAACATAAAAAATACAATATTTATATATATAAAATCCAATATATCCTAAATTAATAAACCATACAAGCTTCAACCACTGTCGATGTCAAAACATGTGATCATTTAATTATTACTAAGAATAGTATAGTTATAATATACTAGTAGTCATGAAGTAATATAAATGATAATTATAAAATAATATCCAAGGTGTATTCAAGGTATCATGGACCACACATGTCGAGCCAAATAATAATAATAACCCATGAAGTCTAGAAAAAATACGTATGAGTATAATCAAAAGGGAATGCCCAAGGCATTCCACAATAAATGATTTTAACTATTTCCATGGATCTTATCCATATTTATCCCTGGGTAATCATGACTAGACCCAATGGGGGGAATCCATAGATAATTGTGTCTAAGGAAATCAAGTTGAATCAATGCAGTGCATCAAAAAAATTCTATCATCCCAAAATGATTTAAGTGAATAGTAAGTACATCATAACTGAATTATCATAAAAAGTCAAGGACTATATACCATGGTTGGTATCTCCCATGAAAATCATGCTACTGAATCGAAATGGAATACCCTGACTGGTCAAGGAATTCCATTAGGAATCTATGGTTGGCTCAAGTAAGAAAATTCCTATAAATATAAAAAACATACAATGAGAATGATAGATTGTACTCATACCACTCATATCATATGTAATCATAGGCTATGTAATACTCGAACAATTTAATAATATTGTAGGTTCATTCCATTACATTTAATTATCCAAGAAAATGTTAATCAATAGAATTAAACCATATCAATTCAATTTATAATCATTTATCATATCCGTGTGATATCTATAAATATATATACTTTCCAAAACATTCTTGTAAGGATTTATTAATTTTGAAGGTACACTTACCTTTTCAAAGGGTTAAGTCCACATCATGTGAACTGTGTTGTAGATATACCCAATAAGGGTTACCAAGGGCCTAATAAAGAACACACCCAACATAGTGTGGTTAATATTGTGGTATCAACATTCAATGATGTCAAGTGATATTAACATGGCCATTGAATATAATCTATCAAAATTAATTTAAGGAAGATAAATTAAATTATAAATATTTATCTATATTAGTATTTACACAATTGAAACAATCAATAGACCAAGATAATTTAATGGATAAGTCATAAAACACATACCATATTCTTTTAGAAGAAGTCATGTCTAGTGGTTAAACTTATTTTTCCATTGATTAAGTAAAAATTGTGAAATAGAAAAATACATGAAAAATAGGGTATAAGAGACTTCAATTTTTTTATTTTAATAGAAACAATTATAAAGAAAAGAGACTAAGGATTGAAGAAAATACTATAAGGAATCCAATGGGACAATAAATTTTTATTTGGACGCTTTCAATAAGAGTTATCAAGAATCAAATATTAGGCCATTCAAGGAGATTTTAATGAGAGAGAATGTGGCTTTTTGAATGCTAGAGGTGGAAAAAATAATGGGTGTTAATGTTATAATAATTTTATTGAAAAAATGGAAATTTTATCCAACTAAGAGGGGTTTCATGGTTTTGGTACATGGTTGGCCGAAATGTACACCAACTGTTCTAGGTTTTCTATCCAAGTTCGAGACTCCCATGGTTCATGCATTTGGTTTGGAAGACTATACAGAAACCGTGATTTATTCTTCTATAGAAAACTGTATGTTCATTTCACGGCTGTGCAGCCAAGGGTGAATGGATATAAATTTTTTTACCCCTCTTATATACATTAATAACCCTCCATGATAAATAAAAACCATGCATACTATGTGGCATGGTTTATACTAACTGTGCATCTCGACTCTTTCTTCAACCTATTGGGTTTCTAGGATCTAAAAATCCCCCAAACCCCTTGTTTTATCAAATTCAACACTAGGAACTCATAATTGGTCCAAAAAGGAATTAGATCAAAAATTAATGGATCTAGAGCCCATATAAAAATGTTATATTGTAGTCTTCCCCACTAAAAGGAAATCATCCCCTAGTTACCCTTCTACGGGTTAAAAACAGTATCTGTAAATATACTCTGGACACTGGCCATGTACATAAACTTCTCACATCCAATTATAACCATGTACATGGTTGTTCTTCCATATCTTCCATACTAAAGGGATATATCATCCTAATAAATTAGTCGGTCACTGATCAATGATGCATATGTGATACTAGATAAAAGGCGCATCATCATCTAATTCAATATACTCAAGATCAAAAGTAGTGTATAGGTTAGTATAGTAACTATGATGATCTAAAACATGCAATATATCATATTTGTAATTGTACCTTCAAGGTACTATAAATTGACATGCTACAATCCTAATTATATCCGTAATATCAAATGGCCCAACAAAAAAATGTTATAGCTTCCCTTAACATTGTATTAATATATTCTCTTGTATACGTTTTACCCACAAGAAATAAAATATCTGACCTCGATCTCTATAGGTCATTGATGGGGATAATCAAATTATTTTTGTTAATAATGAGCAGTAGACATCCTCTTTTTGGTTAACAGTACATGCTCCAAAGTATCCAATATTCGACGAGGACATAGTAGCACTGACTCTCATTCCTCTACAAAGAAAGGGGGTGAACAACATGGAATATGCTATAATCCCTCTATCTAATCCATAAGAATTGTTCCATGAAAGTTATTATTGTATTAAAAGAGTAATAGAGAGATATTTTTCAATAATTACCCAACAAAATAAATGAAAAAATATACGATAATTTCTTCTAACATGTGTATAGTCTATTATGGCATTCCATTTTTCTGAGGCTAATTATTTATGCTCAAATGTAGCTCTAATACCCAACATTTATATAACCATTTACAGAAAATTGATGTGAAATGAGAATCCCTATAAGAATCAAAAGAATGAGGGACCCTATAAATTTTTATAATACCACAGACATACAATCGTCCCAGATGATCAACTGATAGATCTACCTTCTTTGAAGAAATTGGTCTACCTTCATCCGTGAAACCACAAATACCCAAACCAAATCACAACCTTTATGTGAACTCTTTAAAGCAACCACAAAATACACTGAGATTTCAACCCATTTCCATTATAAAATTGGTAGCAATTGTAACAACCCATCATGATGATGGAGATCCATGTCAACCTACTGACCATTGGAACACCTAATGATAAAATCATTTGTCTAATGATTCTTTATAAGACACCAATACTAGAGAAACGTATCATGATTCTTATTTTAGGAGATACATTTGTGCACTACCCACATAAAAGAATGGGACTATAACCTTTGTACACTCCTTACATCTATAAGAACCCATATAAACCCATGTATGCATAGAATTTCCTCCCCATCGATATGAAAATATAAAAGTCGGTCCTCACATATAATAATTTCTCCTAGGACCAAGCCTTTAGGCTCTATGAACATCATTCTAATCACCCTCCCCAGAATAGAAGAGGTAACTAGTAGGGTTATAATGAAAGGTCACTTGTGAATCTCATGAAATATCATATGCATTTCAAAAAAGTAGGACATCAACTTATATTCATCGTTGGCTTCCCGAACAAGTTGTGAATATGTTTTTTAGATCAGCGAATTAGCTACTGAATTTCCATTTCATATAATATAAGAAGTCTCAAAGTCAAAATACTAATGAAATTAGACCCATATCCTCTATCTAAGATTCAATTCATGTTTTATAAATCCACATTTAAGGATCATGTGGTCTCTAAACACAAAAAATCTCCCTCATATCAGATAATGTCTCCAACAGTGCAAAGAATGGACAATTGTACAATGCTCGAGCTCATTTTTTTTGGTTATTACGCTCATGAGGTCTCAAAATAAATACAAATACTCAATGAAATGATCCTCCTATATCAATAATACACCTATCCCTATGCTTGATACCTCATAGTACAATTTATAGCCCTATCCAGGATCATGAAGAATCTGGACAGGTGCTAAAGTAAGATATTCTTTAAACATAGGAAGGCTTTGTTACACACTTCAAACCACAATAACATCACACCTTTATTTATAAAATAATTAAGTGTTGCATAAATATGTGAGAAATCCAATATTAAACACCTGAAATATCCAGTTGGATCCTAAATCACCATATATCAAACACATTCTTGGGCTGCTCCATGTAAACTACAATAGTCACCTTCCCTTGGTCAATTGAAACTCTCAATTCTATGATTCTGTGACCCAATATGTGAAAATTTTTAATTCATTAGTGGTATCTTAGGATAATATTAGATAAATAATTCTCTCTTTTGTCACTTAATACGATCTGAAGATGTTTGTCAGGACACATTGAGTATGATAATACACAATGATTTCATCCATTAAAACTACGAAAATGGAATCTATGTGGGGGTAGAAAACCCTAATCATCAAAGACATGAAAATGGAAGGCATGTACGTATGATCGAACTATATTACCAAGTACTCATATACAATATAATGGCTTCTAAAGATTTATGTGGTGTATTATAAGGCCTGAATTTCAACAGAAGATAGCTTGATGTCATGAACATCATAGAGAACACTCTAGATCCCAAGATATGGTCGAACACATAATCTATACAAGGAAATGAAAATTTTTCTATAATACTAAGATGGTTTAATCACCAATAATACATGATTATCCTATGTTTTTCATCCATGTTATTGGAGAAAATCATTGGTGGACCCCAAGATGAAGTATTGGGTCAGATTGATGCCTTATATTCTAAATCATCCAACTATCTCTTTGGAAAACATAGATTAGTAGGTACCATACATTATGGATGAATAGGTATTGGTGGTGATCCTAAAATGAGCTTAATTTTGAATTCTACTTCTCTCTCAATGTGTAATCTAGAGAAGTAATCATGGAAAACATCCCTATAATGACCCACAATAGGGTTAAGTGTGTAGGATTCATCATTCGATCATAAAAAAACGTATACCAATTTGGGTTGTCACTCATCGTAGCCCATGATGGTCTGGTCCAAATGTACTCACCAAGGCATCCCAATCACCCTAGTGATCATTAATATCTCCCTATAGTGATGAAAATGATACCCTACTGGGATAAAGTCCAGATAGTAATGATAGGGGACTATTTAGATCATCCTGATAATAATATTGATGCCTGTAACCATAAGGATAAAAAAGAACCATAAGAAACAACAACAGAATGCATCAAGTACAAAGATATTACATTGGTATATACCCTAATACCACACACACAATGATATTTTCAGGGTCATCACTCTACATATGTTATTGATTTACAGCCTAAAACTTTCCAAGAATGATAAAGAGATTATGGAGTGAAAATAACCCTTGTTGAATAAAGAAGATATGATAATAGAGTCTATTATAATGTTACCTCTTACAGGAGATTGTCCTACACTCTGATCCTTGAGGTATCATATATAATTCATGAAACTGTCATGATTCATGAGCTTGAGATACACTTTAACTACCATGATCTTGTCCTCTCTATTAGTCCTGATAATGAGAATTTTTAATTCCTTGGAGAATACCTTCTACATGGCATGTTCGGCTGGTGATACTCTAAATTACTATTTAACATGGCTTCACAAACCCTTATTCTAATGGTGGACATGGTGTTGATCCTCTTATTCTCAAAACAGGTGGACAGGTATGTAAAAACAAATGAATATGACCTATCAATACCTTGGCATGATAATCAGAAAGGTAACTATCACACTAAGGCTTCGCATTCCCCTATCATCCACACTATTGTCATATACTAGAGATTCTAGTGTGAATACTACATCTACCAATAATTTTATGGGAATCATAAAGTCCATGCTTCCTACTATAGGAAGAACTAAATCCATGTCTCGACACTGAGCCTGTATTCCCATTACTATATGCTTCCCTCAAGTAATGGCTAGTTATAATATCCTAGTTCGAGATCTTATAAAAGGAAGATATGAAAAATACATTCACGGGTGACTGCATTTAATTCTTAATCCCTTCTTCAAATAATCTTTATCACATCATATCATCACTAGAACAAAGCATTTCAAAGTATTGAAGATCAGTGAAATGAGCTCAATAGTCCATTACATAACTAACACCCTACTTCATATATATGAACTTCATGGATCGATTAGCTATTAGTTTAATTGAAAAAAATTAATCATATAAGGTTGTATGGAATTCCATCCAAACCATGCCCTGATGATGATCTAACTAAGTAATCATATCCCACCACCGCTTGTCGTAATCACATTGCTTATAGGTGGAATGATTTACCCTCCTCCCAAGAGGTGTCTTTATATGCTTGAAGAAAGATATAATTGATTATAGGAATGAATCAGCTTCTTGTGGATGTCCATCCCCCCAAAAGATAAGAGGATACTACTACTAAAATTCCCAAGTCAGATCATATATCATAGGTGTAGTTAGTAGAGAACCCTTCATAAAATGCATCAATAATATGAAATTATCTTGAAGCGGAGTCTTAGTGCCTAGTTTGATAATAGAAAGCAGTGACATAGGTGGCACTACTAGAGGATCCACTAGTGGGTCAGGGTCTACCAAATCTGAATCATTTTTATCACCACCATACTGGCGCTCAACTAGTGGATTTCATGGTGGTATATCTATAAAAGTAAAATAAAAAGCTAAAAATGATATCATTCATATAAGACCCCTAACATCAAATAAACTATAGGGATGTTCTAGCGTCCAAACATTCAATCCCAAAAACCCTCTTAGAAGGCAACTGTAATGATAAGAGTTCATATTTGTAATATAGGATCCATCATATGTAGGGTCAATTTCAATTTAAGAAGGGAAAAACTATTTATATTAAACATTTCTTATTCATTTATTATAATCTAGTTCATTTACAAATCATAATTTATATTTAATGTTTTTATTTATGTAAATACATAATATATGGTTCAATTAAATGGATTATAATCTACGATTTATAATGGACCATACACTTGATGAACTATGATCAATACCCACTTAATTACAACCATCCCCCCATAAATGTAGTCTCTAAATGTAAGGGGTAATAATAAAATGGATCGACATGATGAATCACTAATTTTAATTTATAAAGGCCCATAAAATTTATAAATTTAATTTGGTATTCATGTATTAAAAACTAAATTCCAACTCATGTAACAAGGGTTACATACCATAAATAGTTTAAAATTGGCTATAATATATTCCACCCACTATCTATAGAGGAAACAATATTTATGTTTATGGGGAAAATTTAAGCAACCAATTTCCATTCCAAAAATAAGATATTAGTTGAACATGGTATATAAAAACAAATTATCACTCAATAATCACATGTGATGCATAAAATAAAAGCAATGAAACTATCATATATGGTATGGAATATAAAATAATGTGAGTAGTATGAAACTAAAATTATTCATGTAACAATGCTATATTCCATACCATGCCAATGATAAAATTAATATAAAACATTTCAATTACTAAAACTCATATGAGTCACCAAATTATGGAATTATATCAATGTTTATAAGAAAAATATAATTAAAAAAATTCACATTCTAGTAAAAAATTTAATTAACATGAATGTGGGTTAGCTACATGAATGAATATATTATAACAATGTTTTAATACATTCTTATTCTCTATTATATTTTATCAAAATAGTAAGTAAAAAAAGTGAAACCTCTTAGACCACATGGTGATGTATCGATCTGAGTGCCACAAAAAGGCTCCCCAAAACCTATTAGAAACAAGGCCTCAAGTGAACCTCCCCGTACTCTAGATGATTCCAAAAATAAGTGAGGCGTAGGGTGTGACAACGGGTAGAATATTATATAGGCTAATATTTTTTCACATCAAATATAAAAAATTAATAAAAAATTGAAGCATAATAATGAATAAGAATGGTATTAAAGATAAATATAACAATCTGACAATAATTATCAATTCAATATGTAAATTTTATAAAATAAAAAATTATGATGTTATGTATCTACAAAAATAATAGCACGAATACATACCAGCATGCAGAGAGTGAAATAAATGATATTTAAAAAATTGAAAATAATAAAAACCATCTAAGAATCTCGACCTCTTACTCATTCATCTGCTAACCCTCTCCCATTCTAAGGGAAGCATGTCAATAGTCCAAAGTGGGAAACATACCTTTGTATACACCTATGATCATATAATCATCAAGGTAACTAAAGGTGGCCCAGATAGTGTGTGAGATAAATCCCAGTTGCCTACCAACAAGGACGTCTATAAAAATCATAGATGTGAAAATAAACTAAATAGTGCGTAGATATATAAAATTAAATCAATGATAAAATAATAACCCATTAGTACTTCAACATAAATTTATTTCTGAACAAGTGATCATTTAATTATTATTTGGTTGATTAAAATTATAATATATTTATAGTCATGAAGTATTATAAATGATAATAATTAAAGACGACCCAAAGTGTAAGCATGGAATCCATGATCTTAGGGGTCGAGCCAAATCATTGTAGTATATCATGTAGTGTTCCAATATGAGTTATAAGTGTATTCCAAGGGGAAAAACCATGAAATTCAACTATAAATGTTTATAGCTGAGTTCATGTAGCTCATCCACAGTAATCATGAGCTAATCATGATTAGGCCAAATTGGATAAATCAATGGCTCCACATGCCCAAGTACATCAAGTTGGAACCAAGGAATGTATACAATAAATTATAATATCTGCAAATGAGTCAAATAAATCAGCGATAAAATTACACTGAATTCACATAATGAGAGATGGAAAATATTATGTGGTAGGAATATCTTATGAAACATGGCATAATGGATTGAAATGGAATCCTCTGAGTTCTCAAGTAATTTCTTGAAGAATCCAATGAAGGATCATGTCTAACCAACCCTATAAAGCTAAAAAAATTCCAAAGTACAAGGAACCTTATACTCATTCAAATCATATCATAAGTAGTCATATGATTTGTAATACTCATTACATTTAAACATTTGATATGTTCATTCCAGTACCTTTCATTAAATATGGAAGGATGATTTAATGGAATGAAACCAATATCAATTAATATTATAATAATTTTACGTGGTCATGTGATGTCTATAAATAAATAAATATATATATATATATATATTACATAACATGATTTTAATTATTTACTAATTATTACTGAACACTCATCTTATCAAAGGTTAGGATAGATGCAGCAGAATGGTGTCGTTGTTTTTCCAAAAATAGGTCGTCGAGGATATAACAAAGAATATTCCCTACTTGGTGTGGTTAACATTGTGGTGTGGACCTCCAATGATGTCAAGTAAAATTTGTAGGGCCATAAAATAAAATCTACCTAATTAAATAAATCCATATTAACTAAATAAGAAATGTATGGTCAAACTAGTGTGTACACAATGAAAAAAATATATTACCTATGAGATATTACTGGATGAGTCCTAGAACCCCTATATTATGCTTGTACTATATTCCACATCTAGTATCAACCATTATTTTTGGGATGGATTAGATGAAAATGGATAAAAAAATAATCACTTTGAAAAAAGGCATAGGATCTTGCACTAAAAGAGTGTTTTCGATATATGGATGAACTATGAAAGGTTCCTATGGATTAAAGAATGCACCACAAGGAATCAAATGAGATGATCAGAAGTCGATTCAGATGATGGGGGGAAGAGTAATCAAGAATAATAGGATCATAATTTGGAGAAGCATATAATGAGATAAAATGACGGTTATTGTCCGCTAGAGGATTATATATGAAAGGGAGTTACAGTTATAAATATTTTGAAGGAAACCCATCATTTTAACCAACATACTAGTATTGGATAGGTTTTTATTCATGGTTTTCCAAACCATGCACTAACTATGCTTGTATTACTAGCCAAGGTGGGGAATCATGTGATTCATGCACATGGTTTAAAAAACAATTCACAAACCTTGCTATATGACATTGTTAAGAATGGAATGTGGTGTATATAGTCATCTGTCCGAAGTATCATGGCTATGGAAAATTGTGCATCCCTCTTATACTCACTGAACACCCTACACAGTTAGTAGAATCCATTAGGACTAGGTGGCATGGTTTCCACTAACTGTGTGACCCAACTGTTTTATCCACCATATGGGGTTTCATGATCCAAACAAAACCCGATCACAACATTTATCTCTATTTTCAAAATGGGAATTCATAATAGATCAATAACAAGGAATTTATCCTAGTATTAGGGGATATATACCCCATCACAAAATGATTTATTAAAAATAAGTGTCATCACATTTAGTATTATGAAATTTTTTTCTCATAATTGTAAATGTTCCCAAATACACTTGAAGGACATATATATACATTATGAAAATCTAAAAAAATAGTTCTCATGAAAATAGATAAAATAATTTTAAATTAAAAAAATAATTGTTTATTAGAGAGAGATATAGAAATATTAATGTTTCATAATAACCTCACAAATCGCCATAGATATTCAAACAAATAATAAATAATTTAATGAATTTTTAAATCATCAATTAAATACATTAAAATGTTTCAATAAAAACAAGTATATAATATTTCCAATGAAAATAAAGAGTTACAATATGAATTATGATATTATAAAAATCATTTAAAAAGGGTTTTCTATATAAAGAGATATTAAAAAAAATAATTCAATATTAAAAATATTATAAGAAATATTGATCTTGATTAATATCATATAATATCAATTTATAAACTATATAACCAAAGGAAACAACATAAAAAAATCAGTCTTCAATATTTCTATTTCATACGTCAATATAGATTATCCTGGAATGTTGACAAAAAAACAAGTTTAAAATAATTTAAACACTTTTCATTTGTTCTATAAAATGAAATAATTTATAATGTCATTATAAAAAATTAAACATAGAAAAAATGTAGCATCCTAACCCCCGAAATCCTAGAGTCCATGTCATGATACCATTACATTAGTTTAAAATACTATTAAATAAACTCTCAATGGATCGAACAGTTAAGTAGTATTGGTAATATAGATACATACATGAGTCCTATATTATAAATGAATACACTAATCACAACCTAATTATATTTGTGGTTAACTTTTTTCCATCAAGTGTATCCTTGTATATCATTCATAGTGAAATTTATAGAATCTTAGGGAAAGGAATCAAAATAAGGGTGATCTCAAATGATCATTAAGGGTAATGTGTAGTATATGTAGTAATGAATAAATGAGACTAGTTAATATGGAAATGTAATAATTGGATACACATTCCATATAATCTATTAGAAGGTAATGAAGTACTTAAATAAAATGAAAAGTTAAATAATTGAAAAATCATTCCATTTAAATATCTTGATAAGTCATTATCAATATAGAATGGTGAGAATCTGAAGAACACATGCCATTTAATCAATAAATTAACAGTGAAATTAATCCCTATACATTTTTCATATTGAAATCTCTTGGATAAAAATAATTAATATTAATGAATGAAATGTCTAATTGTTTGATTTTATGTTTGAGGCATAAGAAAACCTATACCATAAAAATCATTCACAATACGATTTACAACTGCAAGTGTCAAACTATTTAATTTTAGAAATTAATTTGTCTCATGATAATTATCGATGCGTCGAGGGGATATATAATTTCTGGGCCCGACTTGTCACTACATGTCCAGGCCATTCCTCGTATCATGTAATCAATTCAATTAATAAACAATAAGCCTGATCAAATATCTGTATTGAATAATGTATTCTGATTTATCATTATTTCCTTATATAATCAAATAAATGTAAATGTATACAACGTATGTAAAAATTGTATACTTTTTATTAAATAAACATATCCATGATAAATGATATGGATAATTAGGGGAAATTCAATGTCTAATGAACATTGTAAAATAAATATTTCAATTGGATTAACATAGGAATAAATAATTTGAATGTAAAAACTACCCTTATCCAAATCAATCATAAAAAATCCATTCCAAGAATAATAATGATACCGATAAAAAATATCCCATGTGGGTTACAATAAAGGGTTGATATTTTTGATTAATAGAGATATTATATAAAGATATTTCAAAAACATTATTGGGGAAAATATCCTTTTATTTGTAATTTTGTTAAAATACTTATCTTTGAAAATCACTTTTTAAAACCATTTGATTAAATTAATAATTTTAAACACGAAAAGGACACTTCTATGAAATGGTGATGGGTAAATTTTTACATGTCATACAATGTCAGAATAGCATTCCATTTTCATGGTAAATAGGTTTAAAAAATTAAATATTCATAAAGTGATTAGATGGGTTTTTAAAAAATAAATTTAAAGGGGTAAAAATTTCATTAATAAGTCATTTTGATAAGGTTTAAAATTTTTGAAAACATTTTAATAAAAAATAGTTTTAAAATAAATAAGGTTCTTTAGCTAAATAGATAAATGAAGTCTAGATTTCATAAAAACAATTTCAAAATTATTTTTTGTACCAATGTGTATAAAAATGATAATACTAATTTAAAAAGTTCATGAATATCAAGAGGATAAGAAAATTAAATTATTTTTTAAACAATAATCTAATAATTTTCTTGGATGGAAATTTAAGTGTAACTAATTTTGAAGAGCATGAGATTGTAAGGTAAACCCTTGAAAATACCATAAAATTGATGTGAGAATTTATCAATAAATAGATTAAGTGTGAAAACTTTAAATCCAAATAAAATATTTGAATGTAAAATAATAAATATAAAATAATTATTTTCCATATTATCTTATAATATTAATGAAAATGAGGAAGTAATATATCCCAAATAATGTAAATTGGGTTATGAAATTCTATTCCTATAGGTAATGATTAATTGAAATCCCCTTAGATTAAATAATTAAAATTAAAACTCAATATATCATGAATAATGAATTAATCATGATATTATATGTCAATGTGGTATTATGTATACCATATCACAGAATTTTTTGCACAAAAATAAATTATATCTCATAGAAGTGAAATTTAGGCGAAGTCCCTCACTACTAGGTAATTATTCAATTATAATCCCAACAATAGAAATAACTTCATGTAAAATTATAAGTACCATGAAGCTAAATTTTTTCATGATATAAAATAGAAAAGGTGTATTTTATAATCCATAAAAAATAATTAAGTTTTGAAAAAGGTGTAGGCCTCTGAGAAAGAAGAGTGAGACAAGAGTACCTTACCTTATGTTTCCTTTTTGGTGAATGACCTTTAACCTCTAGTATAATAGTTATAAACATGTCACTAACCCTTTATATATCCATAATAATATTTATCATATCATATATGATCTTAGGAAAATATAAAATCACCCTTTTGTTAATAATATTTCGTTTTTTTCACGATTTTGTGTTTTCGTTGCATAGTTTTTCGAGTATGTTTTGACTTTATAAATTTTTCAATATTCTAAAGTTAATTATTTAATAATATAAATGATATATAACATGATTTAAAAATAATATATATTATATATTTATGTATTTATAATAATCCCATATTTTAGGTGAATGAAATTGAAATTCACAATTTATAGAGACGGTAAGCTGTATGTACGCATGGACACTACACCCTTTTCCTTATCAAATTTAAAAGAAATAAAATTAAATGAAAAATATGTGTGTATATTATAATTCTAGTAAAATGACTATTTCATATATTTAACAATATCTTATCAAACACCATACCTAAATATATTCCATTTATAGCGTGAATGAACCATATGGCATTTAGGAGGCGGTAGTTCACACGTCCATAAATGTTATTATCATGTCCCCAAAAAATAAAAAACATGAAATTATGTTTCATATAATATTTAGGTAATAATAAATTCATTAAAAATATCATATTTAAAAGATTAAAAAAATTCCATCATAATACCCACCATGAGAGGTGGTAACAGAAAAACGAACAATCATTATTTCACGAGGAGGCAGTCTGCCTAAAACATGAACAATGATTTTGTTATCCATTAGAAAAAATTCATTGAATGTATATGTATAAAGATTTTATTAAAAACATATTATTATATTTATTATATAGAGGAAATTTTATATTCATTAAAAATGAATATTTGAGGTAGTGGATAATGATAATAATACCAAAGATTTTGAGGAAATACTTTACATCTTATTTGGGTAAACACTTTTGGTTTATACCAAAACACTACCTTGGCTGGTGTTATGAACATGTGTATGATTATAATATTAGGTTAAGGTTTCTGGGAACTTATTTGATCATATTTTGGGTAATAAAAATGGATTGATATGTGTGAATAAGCTTGTGGGATGAGTCCCTTTTTATAGTGGAGGAGTGGCATTCATATATATTTTGAAAAGGGAATTCCACCAAAATATTTTAAAGGGAGATTGGATCCAATAATGGATAAAAATAGATATAAGGGAAGATATAGTCTAAATATTAACATGAAATTTCTTTTTTCAAAATATTAAAGGAAATTTTGGTCCTTAAGTTTTAGGTTGAGTCCTTTCATAAGGTAATTTTTCTCTAAATCGATGAACTTAATTTAATTATTTTCACTAATATTTTTTTATAAAAAATATAGGTTAAACTTATTATAAATTATATATTATTATAATTCTAAATACTAATTATATTTTTTTTAATTACGAAGAAATAATTTGTTGAAATTAATTTAAATCTAATAATGTAGACGAGACATTGCCGCAGGGATTTAAGGTATAAATGTTCAAAATTTTTTAGTATTTTTAAATACAATTTCAACATAAAATTTTATAAAATTACCTATAATGATATATTTTGTATAAAATAGAACTAATTAAACATTAAAATTGATAAAAATATGTATTACCTTTATATATATGTTATATAAAAAATAAGTTTTCAATTAAAATAATGTTCTTTTAACAATTCATTAAAAAATGAAATAGAAAATAAAAAAAACCAATAATTAATCATAAGATAATTAAAAAGTTATTCATTAAAAAAATTATTTGGACATATAATATTTAAAAAATTTCTAAAAATTGTTTTTAAAATAGGGTCTCCATTAAAAGGTGGTAAAAGCGCCTTTTTAAAAATATAAATTTTACATGTAATATTGGTATGGTTGTTATCTTATTCCAATAAAATATATTGTATGAATATTAAAAATATATTATTTAATATATAATATATAAATTTCACTAATATCATTCAATAATATTAATTTTTTTATTATGATAAACCACCTTTGTGATCATAAAAATAGTTTTCTATAAAAAAATTTACCTTTATATTGAATTAATTATTATATTTATTTATAATTATTTTGTATCTGATGAATTAATCCATAAATTTTCATAAGATAGATAATAATTTTCAGAATATTCAATTTAATATTTTTTTACATTTTATTATATTAAATAATGATATTTTAAAAATGTATTATTTTTCTGTAAAATCTGAGCTTTCGTGTAATGAAAACTATCAAAGAATGTCTTTATATCATGTAACAAAAGAAAACACGGAATTGTGTGATTTGAAATATATACCATTGATATAATTTTTTGAAAATTATAATAATATTTTAATGTCCCAAGATATTATATTCACTTACATTCATGGTGTTTTGTGTCATGCACACTATTGAATACATGTTACTCTTAGAATTTTCAAGGGTTAACAATATCCACACATTAAATTAAATCCATCCTCTAAATTTAAACATAATAATTATAATAGATTGTTTGATATTTACTATTTTTAAATCCAAAATCTTGATTATTTTTCATAAAATATCTATAATTAATAGATAATGGGAATTAAGAAGGTCACATGGAATAAAATATAACACAGTCTCTAAAAAAGAGAACATTAGAGACATGTGGAGATACATATATGGAATAAAATGAAAATATTTATAGGGAGTGAGTGAAGTCATAAATAAAATGAACTGAAGGATCAATGTAATGTTTAAGGCCTCAAATAAAAAATTCAGTATTATTTAAAAGTATATTGGTTAATCCAAAAATAACTCATTAGGATAAAATTTTATTTTATGACACTTTTCATAATGTTGAGGAATTATTTTATTAACAATGAATATAATTGAATATATAATTAATTGATAGGTTTCAATTTCATATAAATAAATCCATATTTGGGTTGTTCTTTGATGAAATTATAATTCATCACTTCATGAAATTGATATCCAAAAATTAACCTTGATGCCTATGGAAATAGAGTACATTTTTAATTAATCTTAAGGCCCATACTATATATAAATGTCATTCCATTTGTCTCTAACAATACTTCTATGCTAGTATGGTTATGAAATTAATCTCTAAGAATAATATTTAACAATACAGTTTTATTATTAATAGTTACCCATAAAATATTTTAACTAAAAACAATGAAATATTAGCCATACCATTTTTTTGTTTAGTGGTTCGCATTTAACAACAATCTTCCTTCTGTGAGGGGTTTGACTCCCACGTCTTTACTGAACATGATTGATTGTCACCTAGAATACAGTTTTCCCTTTTTTAAAACTGTTTTAAGAATTTTCAAAATTAATTATGAAGAACATACTAGAAATAAGGTTAATCACTGAATATCATTTTTACTATGTTTTTAAATACAACCTCAATAAAAAAATATTTCATCCATTTTACATCAATAATAGTACATCTATGGTCTATTTTTTATCCTCATTTATTCATTTTCAATATCTATTAAATCCCTTTATAATGGTTTGTATGTAAAATGTGAATTATCCTATCTGAATCTCTTATGAGTTCCAATCTTGGTACGTAGTATGGTTAGTTGTAGTGTAACAAGTTACGATCAAGTTAGGACCAATGAACCTTTTTAGAGTTATTACCCCTAGGTACATTTGTGCTAGAATGATGTCCACATGTATTGTCCAGATATGGATGTATTTTTAAGAACGCAACCTATTATCTATCTAACTGATACTTTAGGATTTTATTTTATACTTATCCTCAAATTCAAACTTCTAGTTATGTTCTCTAATGTTTGTTTCCCTTTATATTGTTCCCAATGAATCTACCGAACCTACTTTGATACCAACTATGGAGACCGAACACCAAAAAGACTAGAGCATGTATCGTTCTACCACTACATTATCATGAGATATAAGTAAATCACATCCGAGAGGATCTAATAGTTTATTAGTCTTGGTAAACTAGATACATACATGAGTCTTGTATTACCAAGGAATAATCTAATTACAACATAAATTTTTTAGGATAAATATCTTCCAAATAATTCATCATTACATATCATTCATAGAACACTTTATGGAGTCCCAGAGAAAGGATACATAACATGGGTGTGATAAAATTTTATGTGAAAATAATTTAAATTGGAGGAAATAATGAATAAATGAGAAAATTCCATATGAAAGGTAAATAACTGAATAATCATTCCTTGTAATCAGTAAACATATAATGAAGTGCGTAAATAATATATCAAGGTATATAACTGATAACACATTCCATTTAAATAACATGATAAGGAATAACCAATATTTAATCATATGAAAATGAAAAAAATTCCATTGAATCAATAAACATAGAATAAATTGAATCCACATAATTTTTCACAGTGAAAATATCATGGATAAAAAATAATGAATCTAAATGTTGTAAATTCTCAATTACTGGACACCATTCATGTGGCATATTTAAACCAATACATTTATTGCATTTCGCATGATGTTTTTAAAATATTGGAAGAAACCTATTTAAATTTTTCAGCAAAGTTTTCTCATGAGAACCTGTCGATGCATCGGGGGACCATATAATGCTTGGACCCCAAACATCCCTATATGACTAAATAATTCCGAATATAAATTAATTTATTCAATTTAAAAACAATAGTACTTATGAAATATATATATTTAATAATGAATAAATATTTATCAATATTTAAATGGATAATCAAATAACAAGAAATATAAACTCCATATGTACAAATGATATTTGGTTTAGGAAATAAACATATACATGATAAATGATATTGATATTTTTGGGTAATTCATTGTCTTATGAAAATAAGATATTTAATATTTCAAGTGGATTAACAGTGGAATCAAGGAATTTAATGTCAAAACTATCCTTTTTCAAATCAATCATAAATTATCTAAAGGGATAATAATAATTTTATAATAAAAAATATCTAAGGTTGATTATAATAATGTGTTCTGGCCATTGATGAATGGAGATAATATAAAATGGTAATTTGAAAACATTCTTGAGGAAAATATCATTTTTAGGTGAAAAATAAATTTATAAATTAATTTTATTTTATATCACTTTTGATATTATTTTTATCAAAAAATGACCTTTTAAATTTTTAAAGTAATATTCAAATAAATAACAATGGGTAAATTTGTTCATGTTGTATAAGATAAAAAAAGTTTCTATTTTCATTGTAAAAAGGATAGAAAAATGAATCATTCAGAAATATATAAGAATATTTCATTGAAAAAATTTCCTAAAGGAAAAAGTGTTAAAATTTACATTAATAAATCATTAAGAAAATTATTAAAAATTTGGAAAACCATTTAATAAAACAGATTTTTATATGAAAACATGTTCTCTGACTGAAGAAATAAAGGAATTCGAGTTTTAATAAAAACATTTTATAAAAAATATTGAGTAAAAAGTAGTGTAAAATTGGTAATTTTTCATAAAAACACCATTAATAACTAGAGGAGCAGAAAATTAAAATAATTATTAATCAATGATGCAATAATTTATTCTGATTGAAATTCATGGGTAGAAAATCTAGAAGAACATGGGATTGTGAGGTAAATCCTTAAAAATACCATAATGTTGATGTTAGAATCAATCTATAAATTTATTTTTCATGTCTAATTTAATTCCACATAAAAAAATTGAAAATAAAAAATGATATAATAAAAATTGATTACACACATAATCATCGAATATTAACAATAACATAGAAGAAATATTACATAATGATTAAAAATAGGATTTCAAAATTCTTTTCCACTAGGAAACACTTATTTAAATTCCACAA
Organism: Viscum album; assembly: GCA_963277665.1. Classification (NCBI taxonomy): domain Eukaryota; kingdom Viridiplantae; phylum Streptophyta; class Magnoliopsida; order Santalales; family Viscaceae; genus Viscum; species Viscum album. Next base: position 936,966,211 of record OY728161.1, read on the forward strand.
CGATAAAATAATTCAAATTGGAACCCAAAATAAAATGAATAATTAATAAATAATGATATAATAATTAGAATTTGTAGTATGTACACCATATAAAATATTTTAGGAACATAATAACAAATTATGTCTTAAAGAATGGAAATTGAGCCGAAGTTACTCACAACTTTTTATCTATTAAATTATAATCCCCATGAAATAAATAAATAAAATTGAAACTATAAATACCATGAAGGTAAATTTATTCTGGATATAAAATAAAATAGGTTATTTCTATAAACCACACACATGAATTAAGTGGTGATGATGGTGGGTGGCTCACAGATTGAAAAGTGAGACAATAATCTCGTACCTTATATTTCCTTTAAATTAAATGTCAATTGACCCCCTTTATAATGGTTAGAAACATGTAAATAATTTATATGCAAGCATAATACTATATATAATATTATATGTGATCTTATTATAATATCTTATTACCTATTTGTTAATAATCAATCATTATTTTAACTATTGTGGGTGTTAATTACCTATTTTTACAAGTATGTTTTGACTTTCAAGTGTTCTTCTTATATAGATCACGATTTAAAAATATATAGGATTTTAAACCTGATGTGTATATCATATAATTTCATATTTATGTAGTTATAATAATACATAATGTATGGATATATCAAATGAAATGTACCATTCATCGAGATGGTAGGCCGTATGTTCGTATGATATCAACTCCCATTTCCTTGTCATGTTTTAAATAACGAAATGAAAATGATATATATGTATATTATAATTCCATTACCTTATTTATTTCATATATGACATAATCTTTTTGATTAACCATCCCTTAAATACATTCAATGTATATGGTTAATGAATCACATCACTTGGAGGAGGCGGTAGTTCACACGTTTAGAAACGATGTTTTCGTATCCCTACAAAATTGAATGAATAAAGGTATGTATTATAATATAATTAAAAAAATAAGTACATAATAAATAATTTATATATATATATAAAATTTATACATACCTTTTCTATCATAATACCCACCATTATAGGTATGTGATAAATAAAAAAACATACAATTGTCGTTTCGCGAGGCAGTAGTCCATTGTACACACGAATGATAAGTTTGTTACAAATTAGACGGAAGATTATATAATTTTAGGTCAAAAAATTATAATTAAAACATATTGGTATATTTAATATAAATGTCCTATTATATAATAATTGAATAATTAGATTTTTTGGGGGTGGAGAATGAAAATAAAAAAAATATCTGGAGGAAGGATGTTACCTCTTCTTTGGGTATCTCGTTTTTGGTTTATACTAAAACACTTACATGGATTGATTTATTAAAAAGGTGAAGATTATAATATGATGGGAGGGATTTTGGGAGATTATTTGTGTCGATTTTGTGGGATAAAAAGGTATTAATAGGTGTGTATAAGTGAGAGGGGTGCATTCCATTTTATAGTGGAGGAGGAGTGACACTCTTGTATATTTTTTAAATTATAATTCCAACCATGATGTTTCAATGGAATGTGGATCCCATAATAGATAAAAATTAATAATATTAAGTATTGTGTATAAATATGTCTAGAAATAATATTTTTGACAGTTTCTAGGACACATTGGACTTTATGGTTAGGGTTTAGTTTCTTTGTTATGCTAATTTTCTTCTTAATTGTTCTAAATAATTTTAAATATTTTAACTAATAATTTTGATAAAAAATAACTAGAAAATATTAGTAATTATATATTATTTTTATTCCAAATATGAAATTCATTTTTTCAAATCAAAATCATTTAGTTGACAAAAATTAATTTAATTTTAATCTTGCAGATGACACGACAAAGAGGGGTTCTAATGGAAAATTTTTCAAAAGAAAGCAATGTTTTATATCAAATTTCAATGGAAAATTATTTTCAATGAACTAAATAGGAATAATGTATAAAAAAATTCATTAAAATTTAAAAAATTATATATAATATTATTTATTAATACAAAAAAATTAGATCAAAAATCTATTCTGAATTATAAAAAATGTATTTTTCAATACTCATCATGAAACAAAACCTCACAAGAAAATTAACAAATATTCACCCTAAGAAAATTTTGATGTTATGAATTCAGAAAATAATGTTTATTTGGACTCATAATATTTATAAATGTTGGGAAATTGTATTCTAAATAGGTTTGTTATTAAAATGTTGTAAAAGTGCCTTCATAAAAATAATGATTTTTATGTGTCAAACATGGTTTGTTTTTATATTATGCCTATAAAATATTTTAGATGAATATAAAAAATATTTTATTGAATATAAAATATAATAATTTATTTAATATAATTCAATATGAGTAATTAATTTAATTTATTAGGATAAAACAACTTTGTGTGCATAAAAATAGTTTTCATTGAAACCACTCCCTTTATATTGAATTGGTTAATATATTCATTCCTAATTATTTTGTAACCGATGAATTAGAACATATATTTTCATAACATTTTTAATCCATTTCATAATAATTAATTTAATACTTTTTTTCTATATTATTATATTAAATAATAATATTTTTATAATATATTTTTATTTTATAAAATTGGGTCTTTCATGTAACAGAAAATATCGATAAAAGTTTTTGTTTCATGTAATTCAAGATAACTCATAATTTTTTTATTGTAAGATATATCATAAATTGAATTAATTTACATTTATTACTATATTTTATTGTATCAGAATCATATATTCCCTTACATTTTTGGTGTTTCGTGTCATACATGCCATTGAAAACATGTTATACTTTTAGAATTGTCTATGGGTTACATTATTTCCACCATAAATAAGTTGTGTCCTCACGATTTAAACTCAATCATGGTGATATATTTTTTTATATTTACTATGTTGAAATCCCACATTGGGGGAAGGATTTGTAAAAAAATCTTCTATAAAAGAGATAATGGGAAGTACAAAGGTCATCTAGACTACCATGTAACAAGGTCTCTATGTAGAAGAATATTAGTGGAATTTAAATATATGTACATGGAAGAAAATTTTAATATTTATAAAGAGTGGTTGGGGAAATAAAAAAAAGATAAGTTAAAGATAAATGGAATGTATAGGGACTCAATTTCATAAATAACAATGATTTAAAAGACCATCAGTTTAATAAAAAATCATATATTATAATAAAATTTTAGTTTATGATTTATTTCGTAATACTGAAAAACTATTTTATTGTCCATAAATTTAAAAAATTATATAATTACTTAATAGTTTCAAATTTCATATAAACAAATATATATTTTTTGGTTCTTTGATCAAAATATAATTTATTCCTTACTTAAATTAATTGTTATACAAATATTAAAAATGATGCATGTAGGACCCGAATACACAGTTAAAAGAACTTAAGGCCTGTAAAAGAGTATAATATCATTTGATTTGTTAGTAACTATTCTCCAAAGATATTATGGTAATGAAATAAATATATAAACAACAAATTTAACACTACTGGTTCATCATTATTATTTATTCATGAAATTTTTTAAATAAGAAATACACAATAACGAGGACATTGTGGAGATTAGTGGTTGTCAGTGAACCCTTATTATACTTCTGGCATGGGTTCTAGTCTCGTGGCCTTGTCAGACATGATGTGTTATCACCCAATATACATGTTGTACATTTCCAAAAAAAATAATTTCCTAAATAAATATGATGGAAATCCTTGAAATAATGTTATTCCATAAATACAATTTTAACAAATGTTTTCAATAATGCCTTAATACAAAATGACATCATCTATTTTTTAAAAAAATGATCCTTCCATGGAATTATGATGAAACTAATTCATTAATTTTCATTAACTATTATATTATGTCATAATGGATTATAAAGATAATTTTAATTATACTGAGTGTATCCCCCAGAATTGTCAAACTAGGTGTGCAGTAAGGTGCATTGTCACATAAAAAGTTATGCTTGAGTCAGGCCCAATACACATTTTCAAGGTTGTTACCCCTATATAAATTTGTTCCATATCCACATCCTCTTATAGTATCTATATAGGGACTTATATCTTGGAAAATGACATATCTCAATATAACCAAAACATTATTATGATTTTCTATAAATATCCTAAAATTATACATTATGCTGATGTTATTTAATATATGTTTCCCTTAATCTGATTCCCATGATATATCATAAAACTTCTCTGATAAAAACTATAAATACCGAACCCCAGAAATACCAAAGATGGTGTCATTTTACCATTACATTGGCATAAGATACAAGTGAAGCACATCCAAAAAGGACCGAACAATTTAGTAGTATTTGAACCCCTAACACATACATGAGACTTGTTTTAAAAATTAATACACAAATTACAACATAATTATTTTTTAAAGATAAAATTTTTTCATCAATATTATAATTGAATATTTTATTAACACACTTGAGGTAATCATATGTAAACAAACATAGTTAGGGTGGCCTCAAATTCTGAATAAGGGTGCAGTGAAGTGGAAGAAATAATGAATAAATGAGATATCCAATATCATAAATTTATATCCAAAGACACTTCCCATGTAATAAATATATTGATAAGGAAGTGTGTAAATAATATGACAAGTTAAATAACTTAAAACACATTCCATTAACATATATAAATAATGCATAATAAATATAGAATGTTAAAAAACAGAAAACACACACCATTTAATCAATAAAATGAGAATGAAAAGCATCCCTAGACTTTGTCATAGTGAAAAACTCATGTATAATATATCATAAATTTGAATGAAGGAAATGATTAATTATTTGAAATCATGTCTAAGGAACATAAAAAACCTATACCATAAATATCTCATAAAAGACATTTTAAATATATATGTAGAAACCTATTTAATTTTCACATCTAATTTTCCTCATTAGAACATGTCAATGGATCGAGGGGAAATATAATGTCCGGGTTCCACCCATCACATCCTATATAATGTATTCCTAATATTGAGTAATTTATTTGTTTAATAAATAATATGCCTTATCAAATAACCATATTCAATAAAGAATACAGATTTATCATAATTTCTCTTGATAATCAATTAATTAGAAATAAAAACAATATATGTAAAACTGGTATATGGTTTAGAGAATATACATATACATGGTAAATTTTATGGATAATTAGGGGAAGATCAGTGTCTAATGAAAATATTAAATTGAATATAATAATGGTATTATCAAAGGAATCAAGAGATTTTATTTAAAACCATCCTTGGACAAATATATTATAAACCTTCTATTAAAAGAATAAGGACTGCACCATTACTAAATATCCCATGTGTATTAAAATAAAGCGTTATTGTCATTGATGAATTGAAATATTATAAAAAATATATTTAAAAAAAATCATGGAAATTAGCATTTTTATTTGAATTTGTTTTGAAAATACATTTCTCTTAAAATCAATTTTCTAAAGAATTTCATAAATATGTATGATTTAAACATGCATAGTGATCATCAAAGACATGATGGTGGGTAAATCAATACATGTCATGGAAGGTTAAAAGAACATTCCATTTTCATATTAAAAAGGTTAGAAAAATGCCTTGATTGGAGATAGAAAAAATGATTCATTTTAAAAGACTTATAAAAGAGAAAGAGGGTAAAATTTTATTTAATAAATAATTTTGACAAGGTTAATAAAAATTGATATTTTTATAATTAAACTATATCTTTAGAAGAAAATAGGTTCTGTAGCTAATGGAAGAAATTTTTTTTTGGATTTCTTACAAACATTTTCTTATAAATTTGAGTACAAAAGAGTGGTAAAATAGAAATATTATTTGATAAAGGTCATGAATAACCATAGTAGAATAAAATTAATGTTTTTATTAAATAATGGTCGCGTAATTTTTTCTAATGGAAATTAATGTACAAAAAATCCCAAATAAAATTAAATTATGAAGTAAACCCTTGAAAAATAAATTTCATTGATATGAAAATATAAAAAGAAATATTATGTGTGTCAACATTAAATAAAAATTATATAAGTATAAATAAATAAATAAATTTTTAAATGTGATTACACACATAATATTAGAATATTAATGACAACGATGATGTAATACAACAAAATTAAAATAAATTGGGTTATAAAATTCTTTCCCACTTTGTAATGCATATTAAAATTTATTGAGATTAAATAATTCAAATTAAAAATCAAAATATGATCATGAATTAATGAATCATGATGTTATATTTCAAATTGGAGGTATATACACAATATAGATCAAATTATGTGCATAATAATAATGTATGAATCAATGATTGGAAATTGAGATGAAATCCCTTACTACATCGTAATAATTGAATTATAATCCCCACAAAAGAAATTAATTCAAATGATACAATAAATGAAATTAATTTAGATGTATTCATGATATATAAACAAATATGATAAGTATATTCATCACACAAAATAATTAGGTGGTGAAGATGGGGTATGCCTCACTGAAAGAAAAGTGAGACAAGAATCCATAACCTCATGTTTCTGTTCAAGTGAACATCCATTATCCTCATCTATTATGGTTTTAAACATGTAAAAAACTTATTACATAACCATTATAATCATTATAATATCATATATGAGGTTATTATAATATCTTATTACCTTTTTGACAATAATCTATCATTATTTTTACTATTTTTGGTGTTAATTTCCTTATTTTTTTAGAATGTTTTGTCTTTCTATTTTGTTTTTTCTTATATAGATCATTATTTAATCATATTATAAATTTAAACCATGATTTTAATATCACATATATTCATTATATATTTATTTACAATAATCCAAAAATTAATGATATAGGAAATGAAATTTACTATACATATAGACGGTTGGTCGTACATATATATGAAAGGTACTTCCATTTCCTTGATGTATTTCAACTAATGAAAAGTAAATGATAAATATGTATATTATAATTTAATTAACATATTTATTTCATATATGTCACATGATTTTATTAAAACCATACATGAATAAATTCTATGTATTTTGTTAATGAATCACATCGCTTTGAGGAGGAGATAGTCCACACATCCACAAATGATGTTATCATATCCCAAAAAAATGGAACACATGAAGGTATTTTTATATAATAATTAAATAAGAATAAATACATCATAAATATAATATATATCATATAAAAATAGTTTGTGTATCCTAATTCCCACCATGATAGGTGGTAGAGGAAAAAATGAACAATCATGATTTTGTAATGTAGTAGGTTGTCGTACACACGAATGGTATGATCATTACCCTTTAGATGGATGCGTGTGTAAGTGTATGTTTAAAACATAGAATAAAAACATACAATTATAATGAATATATTTATGTTATTATATAAACATGGAATAATAACATTTGAGAAGTTGGAGAATGATAATAAAAGAAACATTTGAGGAAGGATGTGACATCTTCTTTGGGTAACTCAATTGGTATTATATAAAAACATCCTCGATTGTATTTACTCCAAATGTGAGGATTATCAGTTCAGGGAGAGGATTTTGGGAAACTATTTGAGCAGATTATGGTCTATAAAAAGGTCCTGAGATGTGGGAATAGGTTAGAGGTTATAGTGCCTTTTTATAGCAGAGGAGTGGCATTCATGAATGTTTTTGAAGTATGAGTTCCACCCAAATTTTTCCCCAGGGAAGGGGAACATATATATAATAAAATTATTACCATGTGATTGTAGGTTTTAAATATTAAATTAATATAGATTTTATATAGGTTTATAGTTCATTTTGGTCCTTATGTTTATGTTTTAGTATTTTGTTAATCTAATTTTCCTCTTAATCTCCATAATTAATTTTAATTTCATTCATTGATATTATTTAAAAAAAAATTCGTTTAAAAATGATAAATTAAATATTATTATTATTAAAAATATTAAATCAATTTTTACAAATTCAAATCATATAAGTGGAAGAAATTAATTTAAATATAACCTCGCAAATGGGACGACACATTTGGGTTATAAAGATAAAATATTCAAAAGGTGGATATAATTTATATAAATTTTTGAAATTGAGATTTATTATAATGAACTAAATTAGATTATTGGATATAAAATTTATATAATTAGATATTAAAAGATATCAAAATATATTTCATCCTTATAAATAAATTAGATGAAAAAAAATTATCTAAAAAAATTATTTTCCACTATTCATCAAAAAAAGAAACCTCACAGAGTAAATAAAATTACACTAAGATAATTTTGATGTTACTATAAAAAAATTTATTTTTATTTGGAAATATAAAATTTATAAAATTTCAAAAAAAAATATTTAAAACAGTCCACCGATTGAAAGTCATTAAAAGTACCTTTAAAAAATATATCTTTTATGTGAAATAATAGATTTCTTCTTATCTTTTTCCTATCAAATATCTTAGATGAATATCCAAAATACATGATTAGATATATAATATATTAGTTTAATAAATATTACTCACTAATATTAATTTATTTATTTTATTATGATAAATCACCTCTACGAGCATAAAATAGTTTTCTATAAAAAAATTCACTTTATATTGAATTAGTTCTTAAATTAATTTATAATTATATTATAACAAATGAATTAAGAGATAAATTTTCATATGTTATATAATCTTATTTAGAAGAATCAATTTAATGGAAGGTTGTATCTTATTATATTTAATAATATAATATTAATAAAATTTTATCATTTAGTAAAACATGGTCTTGCATGTAACACAATCAATAAAAGAATGTCTTAGTTTCATTTAATTTGAGCTATCTCATTATTTAGAGAATTGAAAGATATGTCATAGATTTAAATTATTTAAAATAGAAATTATATGGTAATGTATTGTGTTATTTTACTCTCTTATGTTCTTGGGGTTGTGTGTTATATACACTATTGAATTCAAGTTACTCTTTTAGAATTTTTGGGGTGTTACAATAATACATGTGAGAATATGAAAAAACAATATCCCATTATTTTATTGAAAAAAAAACAAAACATTATATCATAATGGGAGCATCATCCACATGTTTTACATCATCATCCTCAATCCTATCATATTGGTTGGTGTGATACATTGGAAGTTGCGACAAATGAAATACATAATGATTAACAATATAAAACTATACAATACCCAATTTACATTCTACTAGACTAATCTTATTAAAATTATTGAATGACTCGACATATTTTGGAGCTAACAATATCTACCTCTTAATCTGATAGTGACCCAATATTGGTGATACACAAAGGAATATATGACCAACCAATGAAAACTTGATAGCTCAATGGTGTCGATAATATTATGACTTATGTGTATTTTGGGCTATAACCATATGCTTCTAAATCAACTAAACATGCTCTATTGAATCCTCCACAAGAATAACTTGTGAAAAATCTATTTTTTGCACTTCCACCCAAGATAATGGAAATCTACATGGTTTGATATACAGTAGTTCATATGGTTCCATATGGATATTCATATAGTATTTTTTGTTATAGGATATCTCAACCAACCCTAGGTAATTCTCTTAGGTTCCGCCAAAATAATTGATCCATACTCCCAACATGTCCCCCGACACCTTTAGAGTCTGTTCAGATATCCCACCTATCATTAGGTGATTGGAATTGCTAAAAAACAACTTCAAATTGAGATCCATCAACAAGTCTTAGCAGAAGATTTTATTAAAATTGGGGTGTCTATTTGAAATAGTACTTAGAGGAACCCTTTAATAAAATACTATCTCATAAACATATAATTCACCCATGTCATTGACTATGAATGTCTCAAAAATCAGTATGAAATGGGATACCATTGTCCAAAAATACAAAATAACACTATCGAATCAATATTTTTCGGAGTCCTTGTTAAACCAACATTTATATTCATTACAACATATTCCTGCATTCATTCTGGAATGGGAAATGTATGTAATATACCTTTAGATCACTGTTTACCAACCTTCACATTCTAATAGTTATTCTATTGTGTCACAAACCCTTCAATATATTTCTTCATTCCTGGAAAAAATTACTTTCAATGAAGATCATAGTACATTTTGAACATGAATGGTTCACTAACTAATTAAAAGTATGAAATTCAAACATCAACTCCTCCTAAATAATAGTAAGAAAGAATTCATTTTCATGAACATGAATAAACATGTCACCATTGATTGAATAGTTAGGAGGTATCTCTCTACCATTAAAGATATCCCTAAACACTGGGATCTCTGAATCATCACAGATCCTCTACATGTTCAGACTCAGAATAAACGGTATAATGGATACATCCTTAAGGTTTATATATTCCTTCCCCTATTAAACACTAATATTAATCTTAGTGTATAAGGTTGTTCTTTTCCACATAGAACTACACTCCTAAACAACACGAGTATGTTTATTCATACTGAAAATTTCAGCAACACTATTTCCCTTTCCAGGGGTATATGCTAGATAAAAATGAAAACAATCCATGTACACAACCCATGTATGCTACCATATTTATAGTAAAAACTGAAAAAATAAAAAATTGTGTATATTTACTTCATTATAAATATTAACAAATTGACCATGAAGGTAATGAAATAATCATTTCAAGGCCAGAAATATCCTAAAAAACTAATGATAGTGAATAAGATAGTTTAGTTCATGTGGCCCCAAATACTATGATCGATATTCCATGAATCGATGTCCCTACATCAATACTAAAAAAAGAGAAATTATATATGTATCATAATATTGGGTATAATATTTACTGAATTTGAGAAGGATCAGATTAGTGGTGTGGTCAAAATTCTCTTTATCTCCAAGAAATAATTCTTACATTCCCGAGAACACTCAAACAATATATCCATATTCAACAAAAATGAGAGAGGATGTATTAATCATGAAAATTCTCTAATAACCCTTCATTAGTAAGCCTATTATCCCCAAATTCGTTGGATGTTAATAAAATGCTTCAGTTTCTCCCAAGAAACAAACTCTCAGTCTTACATAGGGTCTAATTGTACTCAATTTTCTAAGATGAAATGGCCTAGAAAAATCACCTTGTCAATGAAATAAATTATACATAGATATATGGGTGTTGAGCCAATGGTTTTTTAATGTACTTGTGGTGATTTTAAAATGTTGGGCATGAACATCAATAGTATGGTAGTACAACATTTTTTCATGAACAAATAAATGAAATGATAATAAAATTATAGGTGAAAAATTCAATTCAACATGACCATGAACACTATAAGAGAATTATTCAACCTAAAAGACATTATGTTGAACTCGTAAAAACCATACCTACTATCGAATTAAGTCTGTGGTGTATCAAATGGTGTCACCCTCAACAGATGATACACTGATCTCAAATAAATTTCGTATAACACACAAGCACCACATAAACTGGTTAAATATATCATCATTACATTGAAAAAGATAGAAATTCTAAATTTTCTCCTAGTTTAGCTTTTGGTAATGAACACAAATACAAAACATTATGTCCACCTTCATGGAAAATAGAAATAGATGATCACAAGGTGAGGTACTCACTTGAACAATCCCATTATCCACTAAATCCAACAACTGAGTGTTACACTCATGAAGTTCCACTAGTTATATTCTATAAGGAGAAATAAAATATTTTTTACCCCCAAGAACTAGCTTAGTAGTAAAAATATTCTCACTATTATATGGAAACCGTAAAAATTACTTCGAAAAATTTTCAGGAATTAATCCCCTATAAGATGGAAAATATATTTATCTAATTCCCTATAATCCAGAATAAGGATCACAACATATCTTGTAATATCACATAGTTACTGATGTAATTTAGTTTAATGGAATACCAAGATTTCTCATTCTCCACAAATAATATGGCTTTTACAATTATAAGACACTAATTTCTATCTCATATTGTGCTAGTCAATGTGATCTGCGTAAGAAACCGATAAGTCCCTTCCGAATATAATTTAATAACCTAACATATCATTGATGAAAAATTTAAAAATCAAATGGTACTCTCCAACCATGGGGGTACACTCCTAAAAGAGATAGATACCCTCCAACTACACCCCCAATAGTTTGTCAATCGACACAACCCCATACAATAATTCCACTACTCTGACTGAACCATTCACAAATTGAGTATATAGAAATTAGTGTGATTCTATATGATGAAATAATGATTTAGAAATAATTTATGAAATAAGTATCATACCACATAAAGCTAATGACCAAAACTTATTTCTAATTGGGAAATGTCGAATTAAAAACATCTAACCTACCTCTCTACAATGAGGTCCTGACTGAGTCTCAATCACGTCAATACATAGATAATATGGCCAATGCTATCCTCGAGTAACTCAATCACCAACCATATCCCATAATGAAAGTAGATAACCTACTACAAGAATAATTAGGGTTACAATATCATCTCGTGTGTCTCTATATTGACCTAGGTATTCTTTCTCTATCCATCAACTGAGGGTTTTGACAAAACCTTTGTATCTTCCCTATACTACCAAAATATTGACACTCCTATATTAGTTAAGGAAAATAAATTTACAAGGGTATAGTATTTACACAATTATAGTATATCACATGATCACTTCACTAAGAGGTTTATCAAAACAAATAGATATTCTACCCACCATATCCTTAGGAGTTGTTATCATAGTGGTTAGTCCTACCACATGAGTATATATTACGTAATCATCTCGTTGAATCTAGATACCCACCATGGGTGACATCCTAATTGTTCATTTCAAAGATTGGAGCCTGGTTTACCACCTTAGTAAACTTCATCAATAGGATGATATTTACAAGGGACATGATATCACTTATTTATATATCCAAAAAATGATTCAATCTAGCTATCTCATTTTATAACAACATAGGAGAAGAAAAAAATCATATTCATAATGTACCCATCAAAACAGTTATCTAGAATATTTCCCTAGGTCATGCTTATATACTACTTATCTCTATCTTGTCTCAGGGTATCTGGGTAAATCTGATTCAATAACATCTCCTATAATTACTTGTATTCCATTTCCTCTAGATTCTCATCTCATACATGAATATCACACCAATGATTCATTGGTTCCCCCAATATTTATGTTTCAAACATAAAATTGTTCTTTAGAGGAGTATCTATGTTTTCAAGGAACACCAAGATTAACTCAATACAGAACATAGTTGCATCTAGACCACCCACTCCGATGATGATCATAGGATGTCACTATTGGATCACCATAGTAAGATCAAACATGGATAGTGCTACCTACAATGGATCTCTATCATCTATCAATATTATGTGATTGAAATTATTATGGGCCAATATTTTGTTTAATCACGCAATACCAATGGGGAAAATTATAACACTATTTATTTTTCATTATCAATAATTTCCCCTTATCACTCTATTGTCAAACATCATCGTAGATGCATCCCTCTAAAATAGAAACCAAACTTTCAATTACAATATCATACAAATTACCAGGTTTCCTGAATGTGGGTTCAAAACTATCCATTATCATGATACCCATATACACTACCAGTACGTAAATGACTATACCACTTTCGCTACACCCAACCATCCCAATCCAAGACCACATGCTAAATCAAGGAAAAATAAATCACAAAAGTTACATTATCTAGGTATTAGACCATTTGAAAAAATATAAATTAACAATATTTAAATTTTAAAATAGTTCAATACTAGTTATTTGTATCCACTAATTTTAAATCATGAAATAAATTAGAAATCCTTCATTTCCTAAAAACCAATGTTACTATTACAAATAGAAATATTATAGTATAATTTTCTATGTTTAGCTATATGATGAATGTTTCATAAATCTTATAATGGATAAAATTATTCTTCAATACACAATAAAATTCCATAACATTTTATGAGTAATATCTCTTAAAATAGTAATATAACATGAATATTAAATCACCGAGGGGAAATAATATCTAAATAGTAACATGAAAACTAGAAGAATAGTAATCTCATCGCTATAAATAATGGTTATCCCTAAAATGGTTTAGTTACTATGACACATGATCTCATTTAAAACCATAGAAGTATTTTGTTCTCTATCCTACCATTCCATGTATATTTAAGTGTTGAATTGGACTAGGTTTTTGATACCAATTTCTTATGTATTAACTGAGATTACTAAAACTAGTATTCAAACTAGTTCATACATGACCTTAGGTGAAACTACTTATAATCCAAATGATTCCCACTAGTGGTGAGGGTCTACTAATGAACTTGGTGAGACTATTACCTCTTTATCATAAAAAATAAGAAAATGGAAATAATAAGAAATAAAAACTCGATGGTAAACACAAATCATATATGAAATTCCCAAATCTATGTATGTACTCACAAAACTATAAAATATACATGTTTTTATAATAGTCTCATATGAAAAATGAAACCCAAATGAAAATACACAACTCAAAATTCCCCAACACTTGTCTTCACATCTATCTCGATAACCTCATCCATGAACCATATCAAAATTTCTAAACCATCCATCTATTGTTGAGAGTATATAAATATCGAGACCTATGACAATGATTTATTCTTGGTTTCCAATGGAGGCCCAAGTAGGGTTTTGTACAACTCAGTAGGCAACCACCAATGATGTATAATATAATATCTAGTATAAACAACATTATTTGTAAACGTGCAAGCAATAATGAAGAATGATATAAAAGAAAAAAATTATATTTATAGTTCTATTAATGGACATATTTTGACCTTGGGTTATAAATAGACACTTGATATAACCAAACTAACATCAACCCATTCTGGTTTTTTGAAATATTTTCCATAGGGGAAATCCACGTTAATAAAAATAAGAGGATTAATTGTCAACAAGTATCTGTCTATGAACCCACCAAAAATAGAATGTTATTAGTGATTTGTACATCAAACAACACCCAAACTAGGGTGTAGAGTGTCAGTTCCGACATCCTATATCATGTAAAAGGATCTTCATGATTAACATCACAGATCAATGAGGTTGAGTTTCATATCCAACATATATAATAATGGTCACATAGAATCATGTCAAGCTTCGTGAACCCTATCATCAAGGACTAATTTACAAGGTCCAAAATACTTTTATTTTTATCATATAAAGATGATAAGGGTTCACCTTTTTCATCATTAAATATTTGACAACAGATATCATACACCACAATCGTAAACATAATTCATCAATTATGACATTGCATACTTTATTTACATAGCACATAGATTATATTACCTTTTAAACCAATTTATTTAACATCCCCTTTTAACATATATTTATTCTTCCATATTTCATGTAATAATACATTTAGTTCTCATGATAATCCAAATAGGTCAATATAAAATGAAAACAAAACAAGAAATAATTATAATTGTGATAATCTTGTAGACAACCTATTTCACCATTATAAACGCCATCATATCATTTTCAAGGAACATGTACACCCCATATGTGATAATTGGCCCAAACACACTGTTATCGATAGACCTAATGACATAATTTTAGGATATAACACATCAATTAATGGATTTAACTATTTTCCCTAATAAAAGAAATTACCCCACAACACAGCGACACCATCACTCATACAACATAAAATGTAATTAATCATGACTATTTGAAAATATTAAATACTACTAACCATATTCCCAAAGATAAAAATTCATCTAACCACAACCATTGATCTTAGATAAAACAAATTATAACATGAATGTATATATATATTTCAGTAAAGTGGCTATTTGAGAAAAATAAGATGAGGGATAACTAAGAAGTGAATCATCCATGATATAGAAGGATACATACTTAGTGGTCTAATCAAGGTATCAAATAATTATAAAATACACTTCAAATAGCTATGTATCAATGGAGATTCACCATGGTATGTTGAGCGAGTGTTTTGTACACACCAATGGCTACTAGGTTTATAATGATTGATAAATGTAGGTGGCATTCATATATTATATGGGTGGATAATATGGTAAATTTTAATCTTTTAATTAGTTTCATGGTTTTTTCATATGATTTTTTAAATTTTGTTATATCCTTGGGGGCCCCTCATTTTATTGAAATTACATGTTACATAATTTCTAGGCCATATTAAAGGATTATAAACCCCTGAGGTAGTCATGTGAATATCTCGGGCCCAAGTCACAATGTCACTAAGGAATCTTCTCATTTTCTTAAAAATAGTTCCCCCAACTGTGATGCATGGTCTTGGTTCAGGGTTTTCCCTAACCATGCGCTAAATATGCATCATGTGAAATGATACCCATTATTCTAAAAAAGAGACTCCCAAATCTCAATAAAATATTGATTACTTAGCCAATTCCAATAATAAATATCAAAATAAAATTTTAATAGGTTTAAAATAAATTAATATTAAGAACATACCACAACATGGGTCGGGATCTGAAAGACACTGATGTTTCATGGAATCAACTAAGAACTTCTCCCTCCTTGGTGAATTTTGTATATAAACAAAATTTTTGTTATTATATATAATTTACTAGTGATAGTTTAGATTTTACATGATTTTTTACTCCACCACCATTCTAGTTGGTTGTTTATTTGGTACGTTACTTGATTTTCCCTCAAAACACTTATTAATCTTTTTTTACTTTTTCCCAAAAATCTGTAATGTAAAATGGGGTTAACATGAATGATTAAAATTTAACATTATTAGGGAATTATAATATTTAATAACATCAAATTGATAATATTTAATGTCTTAGAACACCAGGTTATTTAGATAATGAAAAATCTACGGTTTGAGGTGTCTTGGGAAGTTCTATGTGTTTTGGGACATGTGAGTCATTCCAACTGTGATTCATTTCAACACCATGGGAAATTTCCAATTTTCCAATTGTATATCATCCATGTCATATCTCATCGGGGGGGGGGGGGGGTTACTCATATGTGGTGTGTCATTTGTAGTGGATTGTTAGTCATTCCTTGTCTGGAAGTACCTTGTCTAGGTATTTCTCACTAGCAGTGTCTCCCTGGTGATTCTTTATCTGGCAGTGGATCACTGTTGGTTTCTCACAATCGGTGCCTCATCTAGTAGTGGGTCACTGGCGGTGGATCACTGATGGTGCCTCATCTAGTAATGGATCATTGGTTCTTCCAAACTAGTGGTGAATCATCTCTTGGTGGATCATTGGAGGTGCCTTGTCTGGCGGTGACACGTGAACGATCTTTCTAGTTTTTCCCTTTTGACATATTTATTTTACATAAAATTAGTTTAATACCATGTTTAATAGTCTTTCAGACCAATTCAGAGTATATCAATCATATATTTAATTATATAATATTGTATGGACTTTGAAATGGTTAAAGTGTTTGGCCTTGGTCAGATCCACCTTTAATGGAAATTACAACTATACCAAATCCATTTGACTCGGATACGATCCTTAAAAAGTAGAGATCTTCCCTCTGATCAATACTTTCCTTCCCTATTGAGACATGACATCCACCAGACATTAATACTTGGAGAGTTTTACTAAAATTGGTTCATTCTTCCATAGAGTGCTTCCTACTATACAATCACCCCTGTTTTTTGTGCCACTAGGCAGTGTTGATCATCTGTCTTTCATGTTGGATTTCCTTCTTCATTCGTATTTTTGTATCATACGGGATGGGTATAAAAGTTATTATCCCTATGGATATGGTTTTTTCTAGATTAATAAATATAATAAAATTGGGTTAAAATCAATATAATGGGGTTGTGGAAGGTGAGGTATGTTATTACTACTTTATCAATGATTATTGATTTTTTGAATTGTATGGGCTAACTACGCACTGAAAATTAGGGTCGTTGGGGGTCCTTGATTTTGACTTGGGTGAATGTTATTAGAATTCATGTTGTTTCAATTCTGTTGAATTATTAAAATATAAAATTAGTCAACCATTTAAATTCATATAATAAATGGATTCCCCATTATTATCTGGTTTTTTTATGACACCCTAAATTAAGAAAGTGAATTTGAGTAAGGGATTCCCTGCTAAAATAGAAAGTATGCTTCCATTTTTTATATATTGTAACATGTTTTTAAACATGATTCGTTGTTGTGGGATGGCTCCAGTGAAATTATAGATGAGATGTGGTTGTGTAGTGGAGCTACTGTAGATGATGGACCTAATACGGTGTCTGGGATATTGTTTTACATAACTTCTTATTATTTTTGGTTCATTGATAGATGTCTGGTTGGTATGAATGAAGAAGTGAATATAAATGAGGACCTGGAATACATTTATAGGTGTTAAACATTGAGTAAACTTGGAGCTACATTACAATATTAGGTCACTTCACCTTTTGAAATGACTCTTTCAGATACTAATAAAATCATTTTGAAGTGGAAGAAAAGGTGAAGGTGTTGTGAGATGGTTAGTTTCCTTAATAAAGCATAGTTTGGGCTAGATTTTTTAATATTATGTGTATATTCTTGTATTTTTCTTATTAATTCTATATTCACCCCACCCATATTGTGCACTATGTGTTGAACACCCACATAGTCACATGGGAGGTGTCTTTCACAATATCTTGGTGGGAGGATGGATAGCTATCCACATGCTCTTCCCTACCCACTCTTTTTGGAAATGATGGCCCAAAATTCATCGGGATGGGTTGTGACGTGGTGTCCTAGGTGTGTTCATGATGAGTTGTGATGTGGTGTCCTAGGTCTCTTTACGATGAGTTGTGGTGTTCTTTCCCAAGTGACTTCGAGATGAGATGTGATGGGATTTTTTATGGTGTGTGGCCCAGATGTGTGTGGGCAGGATGTGATTTTGTATATTCAAAAGAGGTGGGAGAACCATGACAATTTTCATTGGTGTGTGAGAGTAGCTAATCGTTGGGAATGTGGTGTGGGGTAACCAATAATCGATGTTCTATAATTAATATTATATTTCTTGGATTGTTTTATTTTGTGAGTGTGTCTTGGTGAGGTTGGGTTGGTTCGTATACCATTATAGGTGTTGTTTCATTCAGTTGTCTTCACCCAGGTGCATTAGTATGCTCCTCCCAATTTTCCATGAGATATCTTTGTTTTCTGACTGAGTATACTTGTATACTCACCCTATATTTATAAAATATATTTTCAAGTTTCCATAAGGATTATGTGTTCCATTCTAGGAATTACTAGTCATACTCTTGGATAGTTTTTGTGTTATTATCTACCTTTTTTGGGTTATTTACTTTGGAGACTTTTATCTATATCCGTTTTGTTTTACACAATCATTGTGGGATGGTTTTGAGTTTTCTTATAAATATGGCATGAATTTGATTTTTTCACTACACCCTATCTCCTAATCATGTTTTCCTATAAAGGGTAACACCACTCATACTATGACATTTTTACAGGCTTGGTTATAGTCACCAACTACAGTCCAACTGGAGGAAGGACTCATGGGTCATTATATCTCAACGCTCATTGCAGTATCTTTAGAGGGAGGGTCATGATAGAGTACTATCAATGGTTATGTATGGGAGATATGATAGCATTTGGAATTAGTCATAATGAGGAATTATTGTGTTGGAATAGACACAATTTTAGTTGAAATTAGAGCATGACATGGTCTAGGGAGACTGGCCATGACATTAGATTTTAGAGCCCCCTATTATATAGTGCACAAAATCTAATATTATTGAATGACCATGTGGGATATAAATACTTGGAGGGTAGATTCTAGGGAGAGGTACATGCATCATATTGACTTATGTCCCTTTTTTAATTGGGTTTCTTTAGGAAGGTCAAAATGGATAAAATAAATAAAATGAATTTAAAAATGATTCCTAATAAAAAAACTATAATACTAGTAATAGAAAATCATCATTTTCTATTCTGCTATAGATCCTGTTCATCATTCAAATTAGACTCAGTTAGTTGAGTTTTATCAAGCTAATACGGTTTGTCATCCTAGGGTTGATTTGGTTGAGTAAGATAATCTGTGGTAGAGGATGCTGTGTTCTTTTGAATGGTTGGATTTGGGGATGTACGGGGGAAGAATTTTAGTTGTGCAGATAGAGTGTTTCATAGAGGATCTAGAGATCACCTTGGGTTTGATAAGGTCCCTGATGGAGTATAGGGTCCCTTTGGCGGTTAGTCATGTGTGAGTATTTGTGCGCCAGTGGTGGATGGTGTACCTTGGTGAGAGAAAAGTGGGATATGTTTCATGGGTCGACATCTTGAAAGAGTTTTGGGAAAATTTCATCTTATCAACATTTAAGGTTGATAAAACATAGTAACTACCCTTTTTTCAGTATGGGATTACATCTATATGGGGAAATTGTATCTAGTTCAAGGACCTTCTACAGTTATCAGTAGATATATTTTTAGATGAGGAGTCTCAAGCAAGGTGTCTTGAGAAGGAAATTCATCATTTTATCCAATATATTGTTACTCATTTTCCGTTGACAATATACCAATAGATTTTGAAGAAGGAAAATTTGATCGAGAAAATGAACTCACGAGGATATTTTCCATGTGAAGGGAACCAAAGAGGATATTTGAGGGGTATAGTTGTCAAAGGTAGGTCTCAGGCGCCTGAAACATCTAGGTTTTGACCAGTCGGGGGGTCGACCTTAGAAGCTTCCCTTTCGACGTTCTAGTTTGGGTGCCTTTCCTGTGGGGTTGCAACCGATATGTTACTTCTACAGAGTTCATGGACATTTTTAGGACCAGTTACCAGTGGATGGTTGAGCTCCATTTAGTGGAGGTTGATAAGTTCAACGCCAGCCTCAACAGTAGTTTCCAGTGAGGTTGTTTCCGCAATAGGTGCACCAGTCTTATGATCTGTCTAGGGGAGTTGAGTTGGTATAGGATGGCGTAATGATGTTCTAGGAGTTCAGGGATCGCGAACTACGTGTCGACATGGATGTGGTTATTTGTAGATTGGTTGAGGATATGGGCATGGTTAATTGCATGAAGTGGAGATAGGAGTTCCACGGGATCTATAGATCATCATAGGTAAAATCGTTTTGTTTAGTAATCTTGTTTGTAACTTTTTTGGATTTGGAAGCATTTACCTCATTTGTTTTACCTTCTCTAGCCCATTTTATGGAACAAAATATAGTGATGTTTCACGTACCCCTGGCTTCGACTACACTAGTCCCATAAAATACCAACTTGTTGGATGTGTTTCAGGGGTGTAGATAGATGAAGTGGCCACATCAGCCTTATCAGGATCTTTTCTACTATAGATCTAGTAATACAATTTCATCCTCAACATCGACTTGTTTTAATCTATTTATACTATTATGAAATACTTGCTTAGGAGAGTCCGGTTTTTGTATGTGGATATTTAGCATGCAGTTTTCATCGGTGAATGGTGTTTTCAGTTTGGAAGTTAACGTGTGGATCCCATTCAATCCTTCCGAACTGATTCCTTAGTTGAATTAGTATAATTTTTGATATTAATGGTTCTTAGTGTCATTAAGGAGTTCTTGTATGTTTCCAGGACGATTTTTTGATGAAACCCCCTTGGCACGATGTCGAGTTCAGGATAGTTTTTCATCTGGGTGATTATTTGATTTTGATGGATCTTAATTAGATTGAACATTATGAGCCCTGGGAGTTGAGGATTTAGATAGACGATCTAATGAATAAGGGTTTTATCCTACCCAATGTGTCTCTGTGGGGTGCTCAAGTATTATACACTAAAAAGGTGGATGATAATATGTGGTTTTGTATTGAATACCAGAGGTTGAATTAGGTGATTGTGAAGAACTATTACACCTATAAAAGGATAGAAAATCTTTTCGACCAACTGAGATTGTAGAATTGGTTTTATTAAGATCAATATTAAGTCTTGATTTTACCAGTTGAGGGTGAAGGAGGTTATATGAGGTCAATATCCTAAAGTCTACCTTTACATGCAGGAATGGGCATTTCGAGTTTATATTCATTCAGTTCAGTGTTCTGAACGCTCCAACTATATTCATGGGAATTATAAATAAACTGTTCAATGAGTTCTTGGACCAGTTTTTCATCATATTCGTCAATGATATCATTATCTACATAATGTTAGAGGATAATCATTCCAAGAAACACAGAACTGTCATTCTTGTTATTCGACACCACCAGATTTCTGGAAAGTTGTCCATGTCTACATTCTAGAAATGAGAGGTACAATTTCTCAGGATTGTGGAGTCTCAACAGTGTGTGGCAGTGGACTCATTAAAGGTAGAAGCTATTTTTTCTTAGGTAGCACCCAAAAATGTAGAAGTGTTTCGCAGTTTTCATGGTCTTACATGCTATTATCAGAGGGTTATGACTGATTTATCTAATGTTTCATCCCCGTTGTAATCTTTAACCAGGAAATACCATGATTTTGTGTGGAGAGATCAGTGTTAGGTATCATTTGTTTACCTTAAGTAGAATTTGGTTCGTGCTCCAGCGCTCCGATTTCAAGAGGAATGGGTGATGATAGAGTGTTGTGTGATGATTTTTGTTTTCTCATGGGATGTATTTTGATGCAGTGGAAGGAGATTATATCTTATGGTTCTAGGAATTTATGTCCCCATGAGTGAAACTATTCCACCCATGATCTTGATCTAGTAGAATTTGTGTTTGTGATGAATTTGTGGTTGCATTAGCTCATGGGGGAGTGCATTGTGGTCATCAAGGATCACAAGAGTTTAAGGCATATCATTTCTCAGTGTGACCTAAATCTGTAAAAACATACATGGATGGAGTTTCATTTAGATTATTATTTTGATATATCTAACACCTCAAGAATGGGAAATGTTCAAGCTAATTATTTGACCAAGAATTCATTGAAGGGTGTTGTTTAGGAGTCTGGGGACTCTTAGAGAGAAATGGAGGAGTTTGAATACCTTCACATAAATTTAAGGGTGGTTGGTGGTGGAGGCTATTTGTTTCAAATGATGGGGAATTATTTTTTGAGGATGCATGTGGAAGAGTCTTAGTGGGGTGACTTAGAGGAAAAGGTGATGTGTTATCATGTAGGACATGATGATACTCTTGATGGATGGTCATAGGAAAGTCAAAACCAGATGTTGTTTCAAGTAAGGTCATTAGTTTTAGTTGCAATTTGTAAGGGTATCCTTCATTAGTATCATAGATCACCCTTGGTGGTACACGTAGGTGTTTTTAAGAATTATTTTTTCTTGAGGATGCAGTTTTGGTGGATCGAGATGAAAAGGGCAGTGGAGGAGTTTGTGAAAAAGTGTTTTGTTTTTCAATATGTAAAGGCCACAAATCATGTTACCGAGGGTTTTTTTCCACCCTTGATGTCCCCGAGTGGAAATTGGATTACATATTGATCAATTGATTCAAATATTTTCCTAAAATCAGGGAGGTTTTGAAGATATTTGGGTCATTGTGGATCTTTTGATGAAATATGACCACTTCATGGGGATCATGGAGTATGGTATAGTGGATTACATAGAAAAGATATATGTGGATGATGTGTTACAGTTTCATGGATTTCTGAGGTCCATTGTCTCAAATCAGGACACACATTTTACCTCGTGAGTGTAGAGGGGATTACAACATGGTTTTAGAACATAGTTATGCCATTACACTGCTTTCCACCCATAGAAAGATGGGTAGATGGAACAGACTATCCAGATGCTTGATGTTATGCTGAGGTCATGTTCCTTGGACTTCAGGGGATCTTGGGTACAACACGTTACCTTGGTAGTTTTTTCGTAGGATAATATATATCACTCTTCCATTAGCTTGGAATCATTTGACGTTTTTTATAGGAGACTGTGTTATTATTCATAGTGTTGTACTACGGTTGGGGAGGTAGAAGTTTTTGGAATTGAGGTGCTACAAAGAATAATAGAGATGGTTCAGTTAGATCAAGAGAGTATGAAAACAACACAGGACCGAAATAATACTTATGACAATTATAGGAGGAGGAATAAAGAGTTTAAGTTTTCATACATTGTTTTCATGAATTTTTCCCTGTAATGTTGGTAGAATATGTTTTTCAAGGTTGGTAAGCTTTGGACTTATTTTGATGGGCCCTTTGATCTTGTGGTTAACATTTGTGACGTGGAATATTACATAGATTGCCACTATAGATTGGGAGATTCCAGGAAATCATTCAAGTCTCTCATCTCCATTGATATATTCACGATGAATACCATGTCATTTACTGGGGAGAGTTGTATGTTGAGGATGACATGAACTTTGAAGAGAATCTAGTGGAGATCCAAGACTATTGAGATAAGTTGTTGTGAGGACAAACCATTCCCTTGGTTCTTATGTTGTAGAGGCACGGTGGTCTGTAGGATATTACAAAGGAGCATAAGATGCAAATGTGATCCCAGTATCCATATTTCTTTAATTTTAAAATTTTTTCCATTTTAGGTTTTCATGGAATGTTTATGATCTTATTTTTTATCTATTTCAATGTTTTCTTCATTTTGTGACATATGTGTTGTGATGTGTGATGTAAAATTATTGATTAATGAAAAGCGGATTACATGATTAAAAATCACAATGCATTAACTAAGATGTGGGTAAACCCATGTAGGACAGTCAATTTCACCCAAAGCATATAGTATATTGACCTGGAGGACAGACTTCTTGGTTTCATGTGTTTGGGATGGTCTGGGTTTGTGGTTTTTATGGTTGTTTGTCTGTGGTTGTGTGAGAGGAGGCATCATGTGGTGGTGCGGTTTGTTTTTATTGGTGTTTGGATTAACATTTTAATGGCCATTCTAATAAGGTCATGTTTATATATGTCAAAGACGGTTTTATTGGGAGTATAGGATTCCATTACATCTTTTAAACAACAGAAGGTGGTTTATCATTGAACTCTGATGTGTTTTGTTGATGGCAGAACTTATAATGTAATGACATCCCTGAGAGGTATCCTTTAGGGTGTTTTTTTGGAACTTATTATCTCTTCCCTCCAAGGTTATATTTAGATTCTTTAGGGGAGAATATTTTGAGATGTGTCTAATGTAATTGGTTTGACTTCCTGGTTCATTACATTGTGGGAAATCTTCTTTTTGAGGTGTCTCGGGAAGTCTGGGGTGTTTTGGGACATGTGAGTCATTCCAATGGTGACTCATTTCAATACATTTAAAAATTTATATTTTTCAAAATTTAAATATTTCTAGTCATATCTCATCTTTTTGGTGGCTCGCAAGAGATGTCTTGTAGGCAGTGGCCTACTAGTGATTCCTCATGAAGTAGTGCCTCATCTTGTACTGGCCCACTGGTTGTGGATCGTTGGTGGAGCATCATCAGGAAGTTGCTCACTGGTGGGGGATCGCTAGTGGTGGTTCACTAGAGGTGGATCACTAAAGGTACATGGTCTGTCATTGACTCATCTAATAGTGGCTGGCTGGTGGTGGATATCTGGCGGTTCCTCGTCTAGGGCTACCTCATCTAGCGGTGACTCATGAATAGTGTTTCCAATTCATCTGGTTTTTCACTTTTGACAAAAATGAGTCTAATGAAATGATTAAAAAGATGTAAAAATAATTCAAAATATATTGATCATATATTTAATTCTCTAAGACTCCACAAACATTTAATTGGCCAAAGTGTGTATTCTTCTTCATATTGTCCTTTAATTGCAATTCTAACAGTATCTAATCCTTATGTCTCACATCTAATCCTTATAATGTGAATATCTTCTCTGATAATTACATATCCTTTCTCTTGAGACCATATGACCCCAATAACATATTATTGGGAGCGTTTCCAATGATCGTTTCATGAATCCCCTGAGAGATTCTTGTTGTATGCACATCCCAATTTTTGGTGCGCTGAAGTTTTGACGACCATCCTTCCTCCATGTTGGATTTCATTAATCATTCATATTTTCCTATCATGCGGTATGGGTATAAAATTATTTATCCTGCTAGAGATGTTTTTTTCAATATTAATAAATATCATCAAATTGGTTGGAAATCAATATAAAGGGGATAGGGAAGGAGACAAATGTTATTATTGTTTTATCAATGATTATTGATGTTGTGAACTATATGGGCTAACTACCATCTAAATATCATGGATGCTGGGGGTCCTTGATTGTGAACTGGGATATGGTTTCTGAAATATATTATTTTTTGTTTATATTGAAGGAATTTTATATAAAATTGGTTAACCATGTACATTTAGATAATAAATTGATGCCACATGATTATATTGTTTCTGTGTTAAGACCCTAAATTAACAAAGTGAAATTGATAAAGGGATGCCCTTCAAAAATTGAAAGTATGTTTTTTATGTGTTTTAATGTGTGTGGACATGATTGTGTGTTGTGGGATGGATCTAGTGATACTATTGATGAGACATGATTGTGTAGTGGGGCTGCGGTGGAAGATGGTATTGATGCGTCAAGTGGGCTATAATTTTACCAAACATCTTGTTGTGTTTTGTTCTTTGATATTTTCCCGGATGGAATGGATAGTGATGTTAATATCAAAAATTCACTAGAATAAATGAATTGTTGTTAAAGTTGGAGGAAACTTGATGCTTTATTATATTATCAGGGTTCATAACCTTCAGAAAGTACAGTTGCAGGAACTAATAAATGCATTTAGAAGTGACAGAAAGTGTGATAGTGTTGTGAGATGGTTAGTTTGTTTGAGAACCCATAGGTTGGGATTTATTGTTGTATATTATGTATATATAATTTTATTTTCCTTTTTATTTCTAAATACACACCACCCACATTTATTACAATGTTCTGAACACCCACAAAGTCATGAAGGGGTGTCTTTCCCAACATCCCAAGGAGAGGATGGCTGGCTGGCCACCTGCTCATCTGTGCTCCCTCATCTAGGAAATGATGTCCTAAGATTCCTGAAGATGGTTTGTGAAATGGTTTCCTATGTATCTTTGGTATGAGTTGTGATTTTGTGAAACATGTGTCTTTATGATGAGTTTTGGGGATCTTTCTTAGGTGTCTTTTTAGAGAGATGTGATGTGATGTGTTGTGGTTTGTGGACAAGGTGTGTGCAGGCATGATGTGATGTGGTATATTCATAATAGGTGGGAGAACCAGTATTCTTTATATTGAAGTGTAATAATTTATAATTAGTATGAAAGTGGGGTGTGGTACCCTATCATCGATGTTCATCACATTATAGTATACTATTTGGATTGCGTTATTTGGTGAGCATTCCCTGATGAGGATAGAATGGTAAGTATACATTTGTAGGTGTTGTTTGGTTCTTCTATTTTCTCATAGATGAATTAGTATTCACCTCCTACTTGTTTCTGATAGGATTCGGTTTTCCTACTTGTTATATCTTTCTGATCACTCTACACATATAAAAACTATTTTCAGGTTTCTAGGAGGATTATGTGGGCCTTGTTGGGCATCACTAGTCATACACTTGTACAATTGTTGTGTTTCTTCCCTAGAATTGTTTTTTGGGTATTTAGTTTAGAGAATTTTATCTGTATCAGTTTTCTTTTACACATGCATTATGCGACATTTTTTTGGTTTTCTTATATATATATAATAGAGTTGATTTTGGTTGATACATACTATCTCCAAATCTTTTTTTATAAAGGGAAATGCCTCTCATTTTGTGAGGTTTGTAAACCCTTTGTGCAAGTTTCCAAACCAAGTCTTACTGGAAGTGGGACTTGGGGGGTCATTATATCTCTCCCATTATTTCAGTATATTTGATGATAGGGGTCGTGAGATTTAAAATTAATCCATTTTATAATTTTTCACAATCATGTTATTCTGTAAATAATCTACTTGAAACTAAATCAATCCAAGGTAACATTATATTTCCTGATCTTATTCATGTCAACCTAATAAATAAAATTAACATGGTAATAGATTTTATGTATTAGTTCATATATATTGTATTATCAAAAAAATTACTATCATTTAATTGATTTAATGATGGTGCGGATTTGGGATTCTTTCGCGTTTACTAGGAGATGATCAAATTTAAACCCAATAATCAAATTTATGGGTTACTGCCCTATGTAATTTTATGCTACAGATATTATCCACATGTAATATACAAAATGGGATGTATTTAATGTAAAACCACCTTCTAAAGTGTTTAACAATGTTTTATGATTTCATCATATATTTGTACTACTCTATATGTTTTTCACTATGGTTCTCTGACCCTTATACAAAAGGCACATAAATTAATATCAAAAAATAACTAAATAATTCTATAATACTATTTTAGGAAACCTAATAAATTTTTTTTTTCATCTAAATCATATGAATTATTAAAACATAAAATTAAATAATAAACGTAACATACTATGAATCAAGACTTTTAGTGTATTTGGAAATTAGTTATGTATGTCAATTGTTTTACAATGCTTGTGAACATTTCCACAGAATTACATTATATTTGTTCATCCTCCAAACATCCTCAAATAAAAGCTCAACCTCATTCCCTAGGAACAGAAATATAACAAAGGGGTGATTTCAATATTCTAGGAATGGGGAAATAAACATATCAATATATTTTCTATGTTGTTATTAGAAAAACATGAGAAAACATAACAATAAAACAAATATTTGACTAAATGAACCATAAACATTAATAACTATTCATATGAAAATATAATTGAAAAATTAATACCTTATGATCCAATACATAACATTTTATAGAGACTGAAAAAACATGAATCTTAATTCATGATATACAGGGCCTAGAAAAGTTGAATATCAATGTAGTGTGAAACCAACATAAGCATAGAAACTCAAAAAAGGTAGACCGGGAATCCCCAATTGTTTCTCATAGGGGATACATAATCACATGTTATTTTCATGATATAATCATGTTTTGTAACATTTTTTATAGAGGATTATGAAAAAAAATCCATTTTTCTTATTCCAGACCAAGCTTCAAAACATGTTTCCCAAAGAGGATCTGGAATGAAAGCATGTTTCCCATTTTGGATCAAAAATAATTTCTCCTTTATCCATTATCTATTGATATATCATGATTTACCCAATCCATTGGAGGAACATATGGGGTTAAAACATCACATTAAGGAAAAACACATGTTCTATATAAGAAAACCTCAATGGTTCATATCATTTTATCCCATTAATAATGATTGGATTTATATTTAATCTTATAGGGAATCAAAAAAATAGATCAATCAATAATAAATTTATTCTCCGAAAAAATGAAATTAATTAAACCATTTAATGGATTATTTATAAAACCTGACATCATTGAAAATATATCCATTTGGGTTAAAGAATAAAAAAAGATAAGTCAACATAGTAACAAATATTTTGTTTCCATGGAATGTAAAAAGATTGAATTAATTGATACTTATTTAGATTTGAAAACAAGAAAGGATATATTTGGTGGTAATTGAAAACATGTTCCAGAAAGAAATAAACATCTAAGAGAAATAAATAGTTATAAGGATGGGAATTATTCAAAAAATATAATCATTTTAATAAAAATATACTCATTCTAGGAAGGTAATTTTATTTACAAATTTATTTTCCCCAATGTGATAAATTTTGAAATTTTGAATAAAATAAAATCATTGAATATAGGGAACATATTGGGTTTATATTGAATAGAAACTATACAAATTAATGAAATATATATGAGTTACCAAATTCCCTAACATTACCCTTGATTTCCATGTAATTTCATTAACATAAAGTATAAAAAAATAAGTATCTTAATTACCTATTCGTGATTTTCATTAATATCTTTTCCCTTTTTTGAAATTAATTTATAGTTATTCTCACATTTATCTTAGTATGTTCTTATTTTTTATTATGGATGTTAGTAATTACGATCACCATGTACTGGTTTTGTAATAACATAGTTTTTCTTCATTCTTCTTCCAAGTTTCCTTATTACCAATACACACATGGTATTTGAATTTAATTTTAGAATTGTTTATAAACATATTATTACATTCCATGTGATTTTTATTTAATGTTTTGTATATGAAATTACTGACTATAATATTTTAGTAGTTTTTAACAAATACATAGTGATAAATTAATTAAAAATTAAATTTTTTATATTAGAAAATAGAAAAAAATTATTTTCTAACAAATATCAAATATTATGTTTCAAGTTTAATATTTAATAGAATTTTTAAAGAAGGAGGTCAAACAGATGCAATACGAGTATGTTGTAATCTATATTTGAGTATGGCTATATAAGAGATTATTTTCAAAAAATGTAAAAAAAATTACTAGGTAATTATTTATATGTTATTAAAATGATGCATCTAAATTTCGACGAGTTATAATATGAAGATAAATGTAAAATAAGTTTATACTTATATATAAACCAGCTTTCCTCTTAACTTTTTGATTTTAGGAAGTTCATTTTACAATGATCTGTTATTGATAATATCACATATAGAATGGATAATTTATATTTCATAATAAAAATCATGATAAAATAACATATACATTCATTAAATTCATTTATATAACATTAAATTAAAGGAGGACATTAAAAGAAAAAAAATAATTTGTCGATGTGGTAGCCAGCATAGGCACATGATCCACATTTTCATATTTTTCGAGAGATTGAGAGGGGAAAAGATAATTGTTATACCATCAATATAACAAAAAAATTTATATTATATCTTTTTATATTATTATATTCAACATTTTATAATGGTCTTGGAAGGGGGTGGATGAGAATAATAAATAATGGATGTTAAAGGGTTTGTAATACTTATGATGAGAATTTAGAAATTTCTTTGAAGTATCCATTTTATAAGAAGAACAAGAGGTGAATTGTTAGGGATAAAGGCCAAAATAATGAATTATAGTGACCCTTGATTCTCATAAATGGATATTACATATTTTAATACTAATATTCATAATGTAACAAAAACACATTCCTGAGGTCCATAATAGTTAATGCCTATGGAAATAGGGAATACAATCTTCTAAATTCCTGAAATATCACTAATATCTCCCAAATATATATTCTAATTTTCCAATCATCATCAAAATATCCTACAGAAAAACATTCTTCATATCATCGAGTGAATAATCTTAATAAAGGGATATCCCACATTCTGAGCATGGGTAAATTAGGGAGATATATAATCATAACCTGAACATAAGGGAATGAGAACTTGAAAATTACATTTAAAAACTATACACATAATATAAAATATCATAATACTATGTCATGGAGTAAATATTGAGTGTTAATATTAAATGAATCATAATGAATTCAAAGAAATAACCCATCAAATCATAACATTGAAAAAAATACTTGGATTTGTGGTGTACTCATAAGCATAAAAAATCTATTGTAAATTATTACTTCCATGACATTCATAACTTGTTAGGAGAGCACTAAGGAGAATTTGGCCTAACTTTGTATTTATATAAACCCCCATGTTCACTTTTTTAGGCTTGGGATAACCTCATATGAACCATTTGAGTTCATATAACATTAATATTTACTCAATGCATTGGACGGACATACATGTCCCACCATCAAATATTGAAATCAGTACATAAGGGTCCTATAAGATCATAAAAGATTCACTACGTAATAAAACCTTAAATGTAATGTGTTTAATAAATATTTCATCATTCCATAACTTGTAGAAAATATAAGGGTTTCATAATCATTTCATCCTGTCATAATTCATGAAAAGATATTGGTTTTATAATCATTTTATCATGGTATAACCTATGGTAGTGAAACGAGATTCATACATAACATTCCATAAAAAATATATCCCATTAAACTAAATAATATGAATAGTATCCTTAGATCATATCCCTATTGAGGAATTGGTAACATCAATTGATTTCATCTTATAAGGAATTGTTTTTCCAAAATTAAATAATTTTGAACATATCTTATGGAAAATAAAATTTATTTGGAAATCACTGGTAAAAAAATAAAACATTTTCCAAATTATTTTGTTTTAAAATAAAATTTATAACTTATTAAAGATGATTTAAAAAAACATTTAAATCATTTTTTCACGAAAATTTACTTTCCAATTTGGAAAAAAAATTAATACCTAAAACATTTTGAAAATACCTTTCCAATTTAAATCAATCATTTAAAATATAAATAATAGTTAAAAAATATTAAGGATAAAATTTTCTATTAAAATATATTTTAAAAAATTTATGGTAATTTTGAAATCATTTATTATTCATGATAATATGAGATATTGTTAATGTCGTACTTTTTCAAAAAATTATACCTTTCACATTTTTGATAAAAGTTAAATGGACATTGCTTGGAAAGAGAAGAGAAGATTCATTTGAAATGATATTATAAAAAGTAAAACATGGGTAAAAATTTATTTGATAAATAATTTTAAAAATGATAATAACATTGTTGAATTTTTTTTAGAGAACATGGTTTTAGAAGAAAATGTTGTTTTCGACGAAGAGTGAAATAATAAAGATTTCTCATAACAGAATTCTTTTGAACTCATGATTACATAAATACATAAAAAAGAGAGGAAATATTTTATTATCTTTAAATAAATATTCTATACAAAAATTCATGATTTTGTTGAGAGGTTGATCTTAATATTTCATAATTTCAATCATAATAGAAATCCTAATAATCAAAGAGATTTTAACATAAAACTCTTACCTCATTAGTAACATTGAATAATAATCCCCATTAAAATATAAAATTAAATGAAACTTATAGTATCTGGAATGAATTATTTCATGATATAACATGTAAAATGGTCTGTATGTAAAAATTATAAAATAATATAGTTGTAAAACATGCCATATGTCTCAAAGAAGGAAAATTAAAACAAAAATCCCTAACCTTTTTGGTAACTATTGAATTTTACATCATGTGAAATAGATATACTCAAATGTATATTTAAATCCCAATTATTTTATGTATAATAATCATAAAATACATTCATGTATAGTATATACACAACATCAATGAAATACATGCTGAATGTGTCTTGTGTCTCATAGAAAATAAAAGTGAGATAAAAATTTCTTACTGCATTCGTAATATTATTAGTCATAATCCCCAATAATGATTTAAATCGAATGAATCATTAAATATCAATAAAATAATTGTATTTATCATATAACACATAATTGGGGTAGTTTATACACCGGAAAAATAAATTAGTGGTGAATTCTAATATATCTCCTAGAAATAAAAGTTAGACCAGAAATCCCATTATGTAAGTATCGACTTTCTTTGAACAGACTAAAATGTAATTTAAAATAAAAATAGATTTATTATAGATCTATTACCAATCCAAAATTATATATATCATAAAATATATTATTTACTTAAGTCATTTTTTACCTATTTATTATCAATTTGATGTTAGTGTCCCATTTCGTGTAATAAACACTTTCTTTTTTACATATGTTTGATTTGTTAGTTTCAGTTCTATTATAATGATCATGGTTTTATCAGGTAAATAATGATAATAACAAACTATTTATAATATTTATACATCAATTTTTTTAATACCAATCGGTATTGATGGTTTTGAGAAATGATGTACAATTTCGATTATCAAGACGGTTGGTTGTACGTATGCATGAGTAACATTTCCATTTTATGATGATCATTATGGAATGTAGGTAAGTAATATATTATACCTAATGAATGATAATATTATTATTATATATAATATTTTTCCATTATATATATTTATAAATATCATCCTTGTGTTATGGTGATGGAAAGATAGTCACATCGCTTCGTGAAGGTGATTGTCCCCATAAACATGAGCGATGTTATCATCTATCTGTGAGTGAAAATGTTAGAATGGAAGTGATATATTATTGGTGTACATGTATTTTGATTTTTTTATAATTTAGTTTTAATTATCTTTTCTAACCCCATTTAGAATTTTTAGGTTGTTTTTTATTATTTTGTAGAATTTCGAGCATTTTTATAATTTTTAGTTAATTTGTATAAATATATTGGTTATTTAGTATTATTAATAGTAATATTAATATTATATATTATATTTAATAATAATATACTATTATTATTATTAATATTTTCGATAACATTTCTATTATTATTAATTTTTTGTATTATTTTTTAGTATTTATATTAAATTTATTTTTTTTCTTTTATATATTTGTAATTTTAATTAAAATGGTATTAATTTTATTTTTTGTTTTTTTATTATATAATTATTTATTTGTAGTAGAATTAATTATTTTAATATTATTTATTGTTTACATTTTTACGATTAAATTTAATTATAATTTATTAATATTATTACTATTATTTCTAGAATAGGTTGTAATTTTGTCTAACTGCTAATTATTTTTTTATATATTATTTTAGAATATCTAATATTAAACTCACAAACACATACACATTTCTATATATTTATATACAATAATTATCATTAAATTCGAATTATATTATTATTATTATTATTATTAGTGTTGTTGTCATTATTATTTTTATTTTGGTCATTGTTATTATCTATTGGTTGTTAATTTGATTTAATTTTGATTTTGAATTTTGAATTTTGAATTTTCCACATTTTTTTTCTAACAGAGCCTCCAATTTATGATCCATATCCTCCTCTCATGAAACCGCACAAGTATGGGGGTTTTATGAAACCCTAGAAGGAGATGAAACACCACCACCATATTCTCACCATAGTTGGAGGAAACATACCACTCATTACGCGGTTCCTCCTCCATGGGTAGTCCCTCCTCCTATATTTTGAAAACACTAGGCCAGAAATGACCCCCCTCTTGCACTATCCCAAGCACCTCTGCCACCCCCACCTGGGCAATGTACCTCCCTCCTTCAGGCCATGCAAGCTATAACCACTACCAAGATCCGGGCAAGGGTTGTGTCCGGCTTTATCAGCGCTAAGAAGAAAACACTGATAAATGGGGGGAGTTTATCAGCACGAGCTAAAATCGCCAATAAATATACCCTTTATCGATGTTATTATTAATATTTGTAATTTTTTAATAAAAAATATTATTAATTTATATAAAAATATTATATTTATATTCAAAATTTATGTTTATTTGTTTACATTAAATAAAAAAATCATGTTTGTAATTAATATATGTATATTTTTATAATTCAAGTAAACATATAATAAATTTCATTAAATAATAAATATATTTACTATATTTATAATCACATATAAATATTTTTTAAATATATATTTATAATTATATAGATATACAGTTAAAATATATATATTTGTTATTATAATTATATATATATATATATGTTTCCAATGAATTTTTTTAATTAATGCATGAATATAATTCATGTTCACATGTAATATATTCACAATGAATGTTCATTTATACATTATTAGCTCATTACTATTCATATAGTCCATATATATATGATGACTCAATGTTTATTATCTATACTTTACTTGCTATATGGTTCATATGTTCCAATGAAGCTATTATGTTCTAAAAAATACATAAAATCACGATAAATATTTTTACATAATAAATATATTTATTATATTTATAATGATAAATATTTAGTTACATATAAACAAAATGCAAAATTTAGTTATTATTATAATTTTAAATATATATATATAATTAAATAATATTAAATTTCAAATATTTTTAAATGATATATATATATATATTATAAATATAATTATATATAAATACATTATAAATATATTTATTTATAATTATAATTATTAATAAATAAATAAATGTTTATTTTAATTTTTTTAAGTGATAAGTATATTTATTATATTTGTAATTATATATAAACACTTTTTATAAAATAATAATAATTTCATTTATTATAATTTTAAATATGTATATATATATATATTCATTTACATATATATACTTATAAATATACTGATAATTATATAACAATATTTACAATTATATAAAAATATTTATAAAAATATTTACTTATAATTAAAAATTTAAAAAAATTTATATGTATAATTAGAGAATTATAATAAATTTATTTATAAGAAATATAATTTCATAAATATTTATTAATATAGAAATATATTTAAAAAAATATACGAATATTTATACATATATACAAATATTATAATTATAATTATAAATAATATATATATGTAAATAATTTTAAAATTATAATAGATATATTTATTATATTTATAGTTAAAATTATTAATAAATATTTATTTATTTATAGTTATATATATATATTTAAATACTTAGGAAATGAAAATAAATATATTAATTATATAAATGTTTTATAATTTTATAATTATTTTTATAAATGTATATTTATTTTTAAAAATTATAAAACTATAATAAATATATTTATAGTAAATATAATTTTATAAATAAATATATTTATTGAAATATATGTATACATATATACAAATATTTATATTTATAATTATATAATATATATATGTGTGTGTGTGTGTGTGTGTGTGAAAATGAGCATGGAAAATTTCTTATCTCTGTTGATCGAGATGTGTTACATGAAATACTTGAGCAGTGTCAATTTTCAATAATTTACCAATTAATCCTCTCTAAAGGGGACAAACCAATTAATGATGATGATTTAATGTAGAATCTTGGACGAATCTAGGGCTTCAATGAGTAGAAAATAACACTATTTGGAAATGTATATTTTCATTTTATTTTTAATTCTACTGTGCGTTGTTCTGATGCTTGGAAATTTAAATTATATAACATCAATCTGGGTTACTTTAGGCAAACTTCATGGGAACTTGATTTTAACCATTTTAAGCAAAAGCATTCAAATCCACAGATCTGGATATGAATTTAAGGAATCATTTGGGTTCTCTAAAATCAAAAAATCATAAAGGATGTTGCTTCTTATATTGGGGAACCTATGAAACCTAATAAAAATACCATAATAAGTAAATATGGTTATTAATTTTTTTTTTCTGATGATATTTATCTTATGCATCCAAGGCCATGAAATTCCGCTCTATTGGTTGAGCGATTAAATATTGATTTTGAGTTTGAATATGGTGTTGTTCCCTCTTTCCATGACTTCAGCAAAGTGGTAGCTTATAATGATTTAGGATTTATACTTTTTATTGGAATTGAAATGAATAAATTTACATCTTCTAAGAAAATGGAGGATGGGAGTTTACAAAAACAAAATATGAGATTTGTTCATTCTTCAATGAAAGAAGATTCTGTTGGCAAAGAGGTGCATGCTCCCTTGGCGGAGGCTTCCTATGGAAGGGCTCTAGATATCCTCAAACGGCATGATACCATGGCTTGTAAGGAGTGGAACTCCATGCTTGAGGAGGAAAATGTTCATGTTGATAAAGATAATTAGGGGGACTCCACTAGATGTAGAAGTGGGGATCCCTTAGGTCCGGACTCATCAAGTAAGTCACACACAACTTTGTTTGGATGCTCCGTCAATGGTGAACATGTGAGGGAACATTCAGTGATGGGTCAGTTAGTGCCTGATAAATCTCATTTTTAAAGGGTTTTACAGAGATAAGTTGATGATTAAATGGTGAATGAGCGTTCCTTATTAAACAAAGGAAAGAATATTATGGGGACATATTTCTACACAATAATAAAAACAATTTCACCCCTATAATCTCCTAAAACTAAGAAGAAATATCATATGCAGGGGGAAAATTAGGAAGAGAATTGGATATAGACAAGGACATCGAAATAGGGCCATCACCCAAAAAACTATGGTCATGGACGTGGCAGAGATTATGGGTTTGGTCAGTATACTAGATCTTCTTATAGGGAGCACACCCTCTAATAGATTTTACTTAGGGGGAAGTACACCATTCTCTTCAATCATAAGAACTCGTATTCAGAATGAGAATCTTATGATGATATAGATCATTCTTACGGGGATGATCATGTTTTGTCTCATTTGTAGTTTTCCATTTTGGGTGAGGGATTTCCCTTTATTTTAACCCACCCATTATCTTTTTTCATGTAATCTCTTTTGTTTTTCAATAAATTTTGGTAGGAGCTGGTTCTCATGGCTCCTGGAACTTTCTGGTATAATTTCCCAATTATTTAATTATATATATATATATATATTTAAATAATTATGAAATTATTAAAATATATAAAATTAATATTTTTATTTTCCATTCCTAAGTATTTAAATATATATATTTATATATATTTATTTATATTTTAAATATAAATAAATAAATATTTATATATTGTTATGAATATAAATAAATAAATAAATATTTATAATTATAATTATAAATTTAATATATATATTTATTATAATATTAATATTATACATTTTTTAAGAATATTAGGACTTTATCAACACTTTTTTAGCACTGATAAAAACATGATTCATCAGTGATATTTTTTAAGCAATGATAAATAAATTTTTTATCATAAAATTATAATTTATTACAGATAAAAACATTCTTTAGGAATTCCTTCCAAAAAATGAGGATAAGATCCTTTTAGATTTTTATAAATGAACTCTTACATATCCACTTGCTGCTTGAACCGCAATCATTCACAAATATTGAGATCTTCCTCTACCATCTCTACCATATTCACCTCCACCTCTTCTACCTCCTCCTCCACCTCATCCACCTCAGACCCCACCTACACCTCCTCCTCCACCTCCACTTCTCCCGCCCCACCTTCGTTACATCATTTATCCACTACTGTTTCCACTGCTACTCCCACCTATGTTGTCCACACCGCCTCCTCCGCCTCTAACTCTTCCTCCACCTTCTCCTCCGCCTCCACCTCCACTACCCCACCTGCACCTCTACTGCGCCTTCTCAACTATTTGTTCCACGGATTCCCATGCCTCCTCCTACATCATCCTTACATTCCCTACCCCCATTGTCGTCGTTGATGCTACCCCTATAACCTTTATCGCTACCCCTGCCAGCGCCTCTGCTTCCCCTGACATCCCTACTTCTAGACCATAAGTTCCAAATGTTCTAAATTATTTGTGCATTTTGATATTAAGTGTGAAAATATATTTATATTTTTTTTGGGTTGAGAATTTTTTCATGACATTGTATCCCTCTTGGATGTGTTTTTTTCTCCCATGTTATATTATGTTGGTTTATAAAGTGATGACGAGACTTGTGGTTTTACCTAATGCCAACGTGATATGTTGGATATTATGAGAGTTAGGGTAGGTAGGGTTGAAAATTGATTCATATTATTAAGTATTTGAAGGGATCGTAGAATTTTTGTCTTTGGAATTTGAAATTACAAAATCATGGGAATGTTGTTGCGGGGGGTGGGGAGGAAATCATTATTTCAATTCTGATATTATTTTTCCTATACATACATTAAAATCATGGTGAGGTAGGGGATGGTATGTTAACCTAATATGCATATTTTGGTTCTAAATTTTATTCATTTTAGAATTAGTATGTGTTTTCCTATGTAGGATTGATTCCACAAAGAGGGGGTGAAATAGAGGTTCCTTTTTCATTTACAAGAATGATTCATAACTTCTTATCAGGGAAAATTCAAAAACTATGAAACTTTATAGAGTTATGATCTACTGAAATATATGTCACCACCTCACCATCCAAAATAAAAAATATAAAGAAAAGGTGGAACATGATATTTACAAGATTCAGTACAAAGACATACTCATTTCCATGTTGGATAGTCCCACGAACAAGGATTATTTCAGAATTTTCATTCAAGAAAACAAAGTCACAAGAAAAGAACTATTCTACAATTCAAGTAAAAACATTCTTGCAATAGTTGGTTATACCTCCGAACTACCACTTCCAGTATCCAGTTCCCAAAACAACCCTTTTTAGAAACTAGTATGTATCCAAAGTTACAAGATTATCATTCTTCTTCTTTTCTGATCAACTTCAGAAAGTGTTCACTTCCACAAAAAGTAATCTGAATGAAATTCTACTTGTATAACTTCTTCAATAACATCAAATATTAAAATATTTAATATCTATCTCTTCAATATTATTCAATAACTTCACTCAGAAATACTTCCTCAGTATCGACCAGTTCGATCATCCTAGTCTAGATCATTAGTCTGATGGTCAGTCTAGCCCGATTCTTATTTTACTCTTATTTATTCAATTGAGTACAAACTCAATAGGTAGCTCAAAATTCCACATCTGATGGAACATAGTCTGGTAAACCTAGTTATGATGGATGTCACTCCAATGGCGAATCTTGTCTGATGATCATCCTTAGTTGGATCTTCCTTATCTTCAACTTGAAACCCATAGTTTGGTTGGATAGTCAATACATGTTCCACATATTCCATATCTATAGTACTTGAACATTTTTTTTCATCAAATAGAAAAATTAACTCAGAACTCCTATTATAGGGATGAAGAAATCATTTATGTGGCGTTTTTCAATCCATTTCCATTTAAAAAATTCCCAAAAAATAAATTCTCCTTAAATCTCATTTCTATCTTTGAATCATTAAATTTCGTTTAAAATATTCAATTGTCCTTGATTTTTAATCTTAATTTTACATATTCAATGCCTCAATATTTATTTACTAAGAACTTTTCATTAGTAAGAAAATTTTCGTGAGGATGATGTCTTTCTTGTGTAAGAACCTTTTCACGAGTAAGAACTTTTTCTTCTTCAAGATAAATAACATATTTTTCTTGAGTAAGATATTTTTCTTGTGTATGATCTTTTTATTGTGTAATATATATTTATTGAGTTAGAAATATTTATAGAATATGATATTTTTATTCAGCAAGCTATTTTTCTTGAGTAATAACTTTTTCTCGAGGATGAACATTTTCTTGTGTATGATATTTTATTGAGTAAGATCCTTTTCTTTATTATGATCATTTTATTGAGTAAGAACTTTTTCTTGAGTGATATCTTTTTCTAATTAAGATATTCTTCTTGATTAAGATCATTTTATTTCTGAATATCATTTTCATGGGTAATACCTTTTTCTTGCGTATGATAATTTATTTATTAAGATATTTTTTTATGAGTAAAATATTTTTATTGAGTAAGATCATTTTCCTTCTTAAGATATTTTTCTTTAATATGATCTTTTTATTTCTTAAGATCGTTTTCATGAGTAAGATAATTTTCATGAGTAAGATATTCTCTTTCTTAAAGCCTTTTTCTTATATAATCACAACAACTTATTTTTCTTCATGAGTCTCATCAACATATTTTATTTACTGAACCTTTTCTTCATAAATATTATATCATAAGTTTCAAAGCATACTTATTAATTGTGAGAAATAAAAATCACCAAAGAATCATATTATTTTATTTGATTCATTCTGACTATAAAATAGCTTACTCATTATGAGCACCACATTCATTTCAAACTAAATAATATTTATGACTTTTAATCAGTATTATTATTATTTCCTGAATATGTGGGATCATGTTGGTGTCTGGATCTCATACTGATTATTCTGAATATAATGAGGGATATAATTTTATCAAAATTTTGGATCTATTTTTCGGAATCCAATTCTAGATTCGATTATCTCAAAAATTTGGAACCGTTTTTCTAAAGACAAAAATAGATATAATTTTCTCAAAAAATGGGATCCATATTTTAAAATATAATAATGGATATGATTTTCTAAAAAAACTAAATCCATATTTATGAAGACAAATTTGGACTTAATTTTTTGAATAAGATGGATTTGATTTTCTAAATGTTTTGGATCCAATTTGCTAAACATCATAGATTTGATTACCTTTCGGGATCCGATATGGATTCTTTCCACACATCCTTCTCAACATACTTTATTTCATCAACATATAGATCTGTTAAAAAAATAAAACAAAAATTTAATTGGATTCTTACAATCTTACCATTTATGTTTGTTTTCAATACCCACTTCAATAACTACATTTAACCTCTTCAGAACAATAACTTTTATTGTTTTATTTCCACAATTTTTCTTCTCCATGTCTTAATTTCTTGATCCCCAAATTTTATTATCCCTACCTAGTTTGTTTTTATCTCCCCTGAATATATTCTCTCCCACTTATTGAAAATAAAATTCAAAGGTGGTAATCATAACAAGTTTTCTACTTTATTGACAAATGTCTCATTTCAATAGTTTTGAACTTTTATCTAAAAAACACGAAACTATTCTTCAAAATGTCATAATTATTACATGGGTTTATTATCAAAGGGCCTTTAACATGTCCTATCTATGTCTAAATGGGTGAAATAATTGTAGAAAACAATAGTGTGTAATAAAGGTTATCAATTTCATCCAGTAGTCAATTTTAATGTAATTCCTTCTCTTATTCATCCAACATTCTCAATTTCAAGGATATCTTGAAAAGAAGTAATTTATGATAAAAACCTTAACCCATATCAATAATCATATTATAATGTTCAGGTTTCTAAATATAACATTGAATAATAATTTTTGTATAACCTCATTACATTCTTCTGCATAAATAGAAAGAGACTCACATTCACCTTTATTTCGTCAACTACTTAAATTCTCTTCATGTTAGTAAAAATAAAAAAAATGATTTAGGTGAAAGTAGGAACCTCATAGATTCTCAAAAAAATGTTTTGAATGAGTGACTTCTCTCAGGATTGACTTTTTCTTCATCTTATTGGATTTTTTCATCAAATGTATTTTATTTATTCCCTCCATCCTTATCCAATGTTGAAATAAATTTCTATTCTTCTATGGAATCCTATGATAAGGATTTCATCTTTTTCCCCCTCTTGGAAAATTTTTATTGTAGTGAGTTTGTAACAACTCTTTTATTCCTTCCTCTTATTCTGACAAGATATCAAACAAATTTTAGTATCATTCTCTTATTTCTCAAATATCATTCAACATTTCTATATCTTTAATCCACATCTTATTGATACCTTTCTATCAACTTTTCTCACATTATGAGAAACCCGTATCTTCCCATTTTCCTCATCTATTTTTTTTTTCTTCTTATAACTTTCTTTCCACATCAACATGCTCTACTCAAATGACTATGAAATATTTCTTTGTGTATTCAACATTTTATTTTTTCTAAATATTCTTAAAAAACTCAACTTTCTTATCTTACTCAGCTTTATTAACATATTCATATTTCTTCAAATTCTATGTTTCCTTTTTCAGCTCCATATAATTTGTAAGAACATTTGATCTTCTCTCCTCACCATATCTCCTCCTTGATTCATATATATTTACATGTAGATACAAGTAATAATTACATGACTAATATCTGTGTCAACAAATTCCACAACAACAACATCCTCTAAATTTCTATTTTTTGGATTGAGGGTAATAATGATCATTTCTTTTTTATTTTTGTTTCTTCACAAATCCTCGACCACTTTTCTAAGTAAGATACTTTCCTAAAGAATTCATATCTTTCTTGATGAATGGTGTTTTATCACAAATCTAATTTTGTAATACATTATTTTAACATTATTTATATATTTCACTAATAACATCAAAGGCCTTGGTATACTTTTATCTCATATTTATTATATCACATTATTTTTTAAGAAACATTTATTATGATTCTAAAAAATCTTCATCTTTCTCATCTAACTTAATTTTCAAAACATTAATTATTATTTTTAGATTAATCAATATTAAACTTCTTCTATATAAATTCTTCAAAAATGGAAGATTATATATTTTTTAGACTCTCATTTCTAGATGAATTTTATTCATAACCATTCAGTTTCCATTGTAGCTTAATGCTCTCAAAAGTTATTCTTTCAACAACTTTATTGAGCTGTTTTCTTTCCTTCTTTAGATGGGAAGTTTTCATAATTTCTTTCTCTAGATTCTTTTTGATAATCCATTCCATTTGTGTCATCTCAATATTCTTATCATCAATACAATATGAATAACTTCAATTTATATCTTGATAAATAAATTTGATATAATTATTAGAGTCATCATCAAATAAGTAATCGTTCTTCCATCTTCTTCTCAAATAATATTTATTCTTTTTATCATAGAGAAATAATTCAGTGTGTTTCTTCCACATTTTTATAAGGATTCTTATAATAAATTTCAGACTCATATTCTCCAACTTTCTTCCTAGTATAAATTTCTGCAAAATGTTCTTTCCCAACACAATTCCAACATTTGAGAGTTTCAGTTTTCCATTTTCATTATTTTATTTCTTCTAAAAGAGGAAAATAATAGTGTCGAAATCATTAGATTCTTCACAATCTTTTGAATCACTACATTAAAATTTATCATCAACATCTTTGTTGTTCCCTGTTATCAAAGATTTGAAGGCCATTTCCTGATCAA
This sequence comes from Viscum album, assembly GCA_963277665.1. Taxonomy (NCBI): domain Eukaryota; kingdom Viridiplantae; phylum Streptophyta; class Magnoliopsida; order Santalales; family Viscaceae; genus Viscum; species Viscum album. The sequence continues at coordinate 937,010,468 of OY728161.1, forward strand.
CCTTTTTTTCAAAAATTTCTCTCTTATCATATCATATATAAGATAATGATGTATATATCATCTAGATTTAGAGTTTGAAGATATTTGTATTCTAAATATGAATCCTTTACATAAAACTTATCATGAATATTTATCATTATCTATTCTACAATAGTTTAGTATTCTAATTTATCACCCAGATATCTTATGGTGTCAACATTTTCATATACCCATGTAATGAAGTCTCTAATATATTCTTGCTCATCCAGTTTCATATCATCATATTTTAGCCTCCAATGTTGTAACTTTTCCTTATTTATATTGGCATTGCCATCATAAATGTTTGTCAACATATCTGAGATACCATTGGTGGTTCCAACTCCATTTACACTAAGAAATTCACATTATGTAAGTGATGAGAGAAATGTATTTTTAGCTCTTCCATCATTATAAATACTTATCTTATAAGCAGTAGTAAGAGTATTATTTTCAATATGAGAATGAGATCCTTCTATATTAACATCCAAAACATCATACCCAAGGAACATAAGATATGGACGCATTCTAAATTTCTATATATTATTGTTATTTCCATTGAAAATTGGAATCCCCATATACTTCACAGATTTAAAATTATTTATTCTTAAGATGGATCATTTAGAGGTTACATGGATAGGATAAAATTTTTGTTCCCATGTAGGACATTGAGATCTAAGAGGGGAGGGGATGAATGATTGGTTCCCTTTTCTTTTACAAGATTGTTTCTTAATTTTTTTTAAATGTTTTTTACCCTCAAAAACTATTTAGAGTGAAAATATGCTCAAATATAACCCACAACCTCTCCTTTAGTATTCAAAAAATATAAAGAGAAGTTAGAATCAACATTTACATGTTTCGGGAGAAACACATACTCAATGCATTGTTGGATAGTCACACCAACAATGATTCATTCAAAATCTTATTTCCGGAATACAAAGGCACACGAAAAGTACATTTCTACAATACTAGTAGAAACGTTCCTACTATAGTTGGTTATAACCACCAACTATAATTTCAAGTATCCACTTCCAAAAACATGAATTTTCAGAAACTGTTAATAATAAACAATTACAAGTTACACTTTCTTCTTAAGTTTTGATCCACTTCAAATATTCTTCACTTCCTCCATAAGTATTTTGAATCAAACTATACCTCTATATCTTAATTAAGAACATCAACCATTCACATCATGAATATATTGGTCTTGAATAGTTTTCCAAAACCTAATCCCCATTAAAATATTTAGCATCGATTAGTTCGATCTACCCAATCCATATCCTCAGTCTGATAGTCAGTCCGGCCAAAGGTTTTTACTTATTTTCCATATTTAATTGTTTATGAAATAAATCAATAGATATGAATATCTCATCTGATGGAACTTAGTCCGATAAACATGGATGTGATGTATTTATATCTAATGGAAAATATAGTTTGATGAACCTCCTTAGAGGAATATTGATCATCTTTAACTTGAATCCTAGTTTTTTTTGCATACTCAATACCTATTCCACAAATTATGGATCTCAAGCACTTGATCATTTTTCCATCACATTTACAACTTAACTCAAATCTCCTTTTATAGGGAACTCCAGAATTCTATGGGAGGGTTCCTTAAAATCATTCCCCCCTAAAGAAATGTCCAAAATATTCAATAATCTAAAAATATTGGATCTATCTTTGACTCATTCAATTTCATTTTGAATCATTAAATATATGTGACTTTCGGATCTTCTTTTGACTTCATAATCAATTTAATTTTTCTTAACTATGAATTTTTTTTGAGTATGAAAATTTTTATGAGTAAATTATTTTTCCTGTGTAAGAAAATTTTGGTGATTAAGAACTTTTTCTTCCTCATGTTCAACAACATATTTTTCTTGAGTAATATCTTCTTCTTGAGTACATTGATTTTACAGATTATAATCTTTTTATTGAGTAAGAAATTTTTATTGAGTAATATCTTTTTATTCTATAAGATATATTTATTTAGTAATATCAATTTCATGAGTATGAACTTTTTCTTGAGTAAGAAATTTTTCATTAATAAGATCTTTTTATAACATAAGATTGTTTTCTTCATTAAGATCTTTTTCTAGAGTATATACTCTTACTTTCTTAAGATATTTTTATTGAGTAATATATTTTTCATACTTAAGATCATTTTCATGATTTAAAGGCTCAGTCATGGGTGATTTTAAATGATATTTGGTTTCAGGTTATTTAGGTTCAACAGAGTGGCTGAACAAAGTCATCACTCAGTGGAGGAATTAATTTAACACTACATATTAAATGTATTTCAAAAATAAAATAAACAGCATAGAAGGATGGGTGGTTTGTTCAATGTTTATAAAATAAGAAAAATAATCATGCTAGATGAAGAATTTATTTTATACATTTATGTTTTTGAAATTAAAATTTATTAGTAAAACACAACGAGAATATGTTTTTTAGATTATATTTTAAAATGCGTAATCGATCTAACACTTCAGCTTCACATACTTATTAATCATTATCATTTAAATTAATATAAAATTAATTATTATCCCCTAATTTTCTAACACTTGAACCATAAGGGAGTTAAAATTACCCCAATAATGAAAAGTGTTAACCCCTAGGCTAGATTCAGAGAATGAAATCGCAGCTCCCTGTTGTGATTAATGTTCTATGTCAAGATTATGGTCAGTGGTAAGTTAGTTTACATATCCCTTTTTTAAAATTAGGTTTAATCATTTTTAGTTATTTTATTTGAACTCTAAATTTTTTTCTATTGTGTTTTGATTATGCTGATTATGTTTACGCTATCACAATTTACACAAATCATGACCTCACATGTTTTTTGTGTCAATTGTTCAATTTCATACTTAGTTTCATCCAATTTTAAAACTCAATTAATGGATAATATTTTTTGGATTAAAATATATTTGTTTTTAAAAATAAATAAATGAATAATGAAATAGGTCGATTTATTACTAAGAAAGTTACTCTTCTATAAGAGGCATAGACATCATAGAAATGAATTGCATTTACAATGTTTTAGAAAGTGTATAACACAATATGTTTTCTACAATTTTATTTACATAAGAAAGAGGAATATTAATAGAATTATAAAATTTAATATAGTCATATAAATGGAATAGAAAATATGATTTTAATTAATATACAACAACATTACAACAAAGAAGAAGAAAAGAAGATAATTTTGGAGGAGATACTAGCTACATAAATTCCTTCCTACAACAGTGAATTAAAATCATATGGAACCACTTATCATATTCTCCCAGTATCCTAATGCACATCTCTAACCCCTAAAAATGAGAAAACAGTAATTTATTGAGTTGAGGGGAGGATAGGTTTCATTTGGTTTTGAGTGTGAATGGGAAAATTAGGTCAAATATATTATTCCATGTTGAACTACATATTTTTCCTTAAAAACGTGTGAACCAGATGTACATCTAGAAGGAATATTTTTGATAAATATTTTTCTACAGATCATCTAAAAATTTGGTCCCCATACAAGCATGTATTTATATTTTAAATATTAAATATAGAACAACTATCCAATCTAAAGAGTCCATCCCATCTTTTAATTCATGACCATTTTACTCCAACAAAATGCCCGAGTTAGATCCATAGTCCTCAATGAAAGTTGTATCCCATTGAGTGAGGAATAATTATAAAAAATATTAAGTTAAAAAAATTCAAAATCAAATATTTATTTCTTAATTACTACAGTGAAATTTATTGGGTAAATTGCAATTTTAATCAAAATTTTAAAATAGTGATCTAATCCCAAATATTTTTTAAATAAACATATTTAACACAATGTTAGGATGTTTTTAAAGTTATTATAAATAAAATATTCAACAATTTTTTTTATAAACTACCCTACACTTACCATTTTTCACTCATGGGAAAAACCTCATATAATATATTAAAAAAAATTGTGACAAAATATGAATGTTCATATTTTTCAATCCACAGTAGAAATATGAAAAAACTATGAATACCATTATGATGAAATATCAGTAAATAAATTTTCTTATAATGTTTTTCTAATGAAATATCCAATGAGATTCATAACACTAAACATAGCGAAACAAGTCATGGGTCTACGATGCCACTAGTTCTCCACACATGTGTGTGGAAACCATTTGAATATCATAAATACACCCTTTATTTAGTATATTTATGACATGTAAAAAAATTCCTCTTAATTGGTTTAATTCACTGAAAATATTCTACATTCCTTTGAAAATCAAATTTTTAGAATCACTCACTTAACCATTTTTGAAATTCAATCCTTAAGCTTCTGACCTAGATATCCCCATTTGTTGTACATTTTATCACTCCACTCATTTATTATTGTTTTCTTGTTTTTTTGTTCCACTTGGAAAAAATATCACACTCTACTATAAAACCATGTTTGATCTCCTCAGGACACTAATTGTAATTGTTATAACAAGATCAAAGGTCACGTAAAAGCGTGTTTTGACCTTCCCAAGACACAACCCATATTTTTTATTTTAATTTGTTTTTTGTTTTTTTGTTGGTGTACAATAGTTGGATAATAGGTACACACACATTAGTCAATTTAGTATAGTAAGGAAACTAATCATAATAGATACAAACGTATGGATAATTCCATGATTTTTTACCTAACATTACTATACCTTCAATTGATTAGGAAAATTTTCACAAGTCCTAGTTGAGTGAATTTTTTTTTGAGAAATCGACGAAACAATTTATTGTGAAAAAATATCACAAATAATGATATCAAAATCTAATAGGTTTTATAATGACACAACTAATCATATCATCTATGACTTTAGTTTTTATAAAAATAACGCCTTGATGATTAACTCTTATTCATTCTTATAATTCTATGAATGATTTTTGAAAACATGAATTGACTATATGTTCCATATAAGTATGTTACATGATATCATAGTTTTTTGGAAAAATTTCATAGAAAAAATAGTAGAAAATTCAATCAAAATACATAAATAAATATCCTAAATATCTACCCCAAAATGTTGTCTCCACCCCAACACATAAAATATTACATTTTCATCAATGTGAACATAAGAAATTAAATGTATACATGAAATGTAGAATTTTAAATAGTTCAAAAATATAATAATTAAAGGTTCAGGAACAATGTGATTTTCTCAAGAGATGATGGGGTCATTTAGTTTGATGGAATCAAAAGAATCAGTAGGAAATCCATCGATTAATTTCTTCAAGATATTCCCATTGAATGTAAAGCTCATTTCGGTTCACTCTTGTATGATCTCCACTAAAAAATATATAAAAACATTAGATAAATTATAAGGAACTAACCATCTAGAACACAACATACCAAGCATCATATTTAGTGATGAACTGCGGAGAAGGAATTTCACTCTAACATGAAACTACATTTGTTGGATATTTTGTTCATGAGAGACATTCGATCTTTCCTTATAGATAATTGAGTTCTCATATGATGATAAGAGAATCTCATCATTATCTTGATTTTTTATCTTCCATTGGATTTAATCTTGGGGAAAATCCATGTTGTGTTTATTTATAGCCCAATAATCCTGATGCTCAATTTCCACGGGGAGATTACACATTTTCCAAAAAACAATATTAAACGAGGATATACTGATGGTTGTATTTTATGTTTCACTAAAATCCCATAGCTCATCATCGATGTTCTTTCTCCAATCCATCCTATTCGACTGCATGGTTCTATCCAAAATTTGTTTCAACTCATGATTTGAAACATCGGCCTAAATTTTTTTTTCAGGGTGGTATGGTGTTGGTATTTTGTGTGTCACCCCATACGTACAAAGGATGAAATCCAAATACCGAATGCAAAAGTGTATCCCTTGGTCCCTGATGATGACCATTGGTACTCCAAAAATAAATAAATATGCAACTTGACAAGGTTCACTACAACATGGGAATTATCATTACTTGTGGATTTATCCTTCACAAATTTACTCAAAAATAAACAAAAACAGAAAATAAAATAACAAACGTACTAGGAAAAGTATCCATAAATTCAATTCCAAAAACATCAAAAATTTCACAAAATAATATAGTTTGTTGCAGCATCTCATGTAACCTAGAAATATTCAACATGTGTTGGAAATATAAGCATGACTTGGAAAACACAAGATCATCAGGGAATAAGCTATACAAATATAATACAAATTCAAAAACTTACCTAGTTTTCCATTGATGACCAAATATTCGACCACAAGAAAATGTATGGAAAAAAATGTAAAACAGACTCAAACTCATCATGATGAACACACCTCTTAATAACATGTTCATTACACATGCACTAGAGGTATGAATCATCCCAAATAAAAATCATGACTCACTCATTAACTTTTTGACTTGATTAATCATTAAAATTTCAAGGATTTGAGAGGAACCAAGGTAGTTAACTAAATCCGTATACCAAGGCTGCATACCTGAGATGTGACAAATATGTTCATCTGGGAATGTGTCCTCAATTTGTTCCTAGTTGAAGGTGTCCTCATCTAGTGTGTCAGTAACCTTACTAATGTAGTCTACCATGAGGTTTTCTGAACCGTCTTATCCTTTATTTCAATATCAAATTCCTAAAGAACGATAATCCATTATATTTTCCTGGTATTTTTATCTTGATTCTTAAATAGGTACCTCAGAAGTGCATGGTCCGAAAAAATAAATACTTTAGAGCCCAATAAATATGAATGGAATATATATAAAGAAAATATGATATCAAGAAACTAATTTTGTGTGGTTGTGTAGTTTTATTTTCCTGAATCCAGTGTCCTCAATATAGAGGAAATCACATGTGAGCATCCCTATACCCTATGAGATAAGACAGCTCCAACTGTGATGTTGGAGGCATCACACATAAGCTTAAAAAGAATCTCCTGTTGTGGGGGATGTAGGAATTTTGGAGTGGTCATACACCTTTTTATCTCATCAAAGGAAGTCCAACAAGAATCATTAAATAGAATATCACATTCTTTTTGAAGTAATCATGACATTTGAAGAGAAATATTACTAAAATCATTAATGAAGTGCTGATAAAATCATGTATTTCTTAGGAAATATCTAACATCATGTATACATGATGGATGAGGTAAGGATGAAATAATACGTAACATAGATCTTTAAACCTCTATCACATGTCATGACACTGCATGTCCTCACGGAATTCCATGATATACCAAGAAATAACACTTTGAAATGTTTAATACCAGATTATTTTCAATACAACGATTCAAAACCATTCAAAAAATAGAGATACAATCATCTAAAGAAGACCCATAAAATGAAAAATCATTCATAAATACCTCCATGAAATTAGTAATAAAATTATAAAAATTAATCACCATGCACCATTGGAGGAACCTCGTGCACTTTAGAGTACAAATGGAATGTTTTGGTAGGAAAAAATACATAATATACAAGTGAATGATGTTTTATTCTAATCTTTCAGAGAAATAGGAACATAAAAAAAAATATAAAAACCATACAAGAAACAATATTGTGTTTTTCTAGATATTCTATTATAGCATTTGATTAATAAATGGGAGGGGGAATGGTCTTTACGAGTGGATTGATTTAGTTTACAATAATTAACACACACACACCAACTTTTTTTCACCCTTATTGAAACTAACTCCTCTTTATCATTTTAACCATAGTAACACCAATTATTTTAGGCACAACCTGAATAAGACTCACCCACTAATAATCTGATATTGTATTAAATATATCTACCTCGAGTAATTTTTCAACTTCATTTTAAACAACTTCTAGATGGTTTGGATTGAGTCTTTTTGGTAGCTAACTAACTGTTTGATCCCAATCCTCTAAAGAATCCTATTCATGAAAATAGAATGGATAATACCTGATATGTCAGCCAAGGTCCACTTGATTTCCCTATTTTCTCCCTCAAAATATTTAAATGTTTTTATTCATGATAAAAAAGATATTGTTTGAAATTAATATAAATACTCTTTCAACACTTAATAAGTATGAGTATTTTAGATTTGGTGGCAGTGGATTGGGTTCCAATGTAGGGGTGATGTATGGATAGAGAAATATGATGTAACTGAAATATCTTCCCACTGAACATTAGTATCAGAATATACATCATCATGATCATATAATAAAGCATCAAATATGTCAGCATACACAACTTCCATGTCATAATCAGAGTTTACCTGATCAAAATCATAATATGAATCCATTTCAAAATCAAATATAAGATATATTTCTGCATTATAAAATAATGTGTAAGTGTTATTACACATTAAAATAGAACATATACTCATAATCTCTCTATGAATAGGTCAATATAAATCCATGGGGTCTTTACTTGGTTGTTCAAAATGGGAGATAACAAATGAAAAGTGGTCCTCTGATGAGTACTTCAAGGTTTCCATAAGATTAAATATCACAACATCATCCCCAAAATCCATAGAAGGTTTACCCTAATAGATATTTATGATAGTTTTGGAAGTTTTTAGGAAGGGACTACCTAAGATAATTGGAGCATGGGAACTTAACTGATCATCCTCGATGTTAACCATGTTGAAATCTACTTGGAAGATCATGTCTCTTACCCGAACAAGTATATCCTCAAGGACTCAAGATGGATATGTTGTAGCTATACTGTCTAATTGTACAACTACTCTATTCATCTTTAACTCCCCAAACTCTAAAGAAGATAATACAGAGTGAGTAATCAAATTTATGGAAGCACCCAAATCACACAAACCATTAGAAAAGTGTAAGTCTACTATGGTGCAATGGATGTTGAATGTATCTAGTTCCCTGCAATTTGTTGGCATTACTAGAGTTGGTGTAATGAGTACAGACACATTACTTCCATTATTTATCCTCTCTTTTCACTTGATCCCTTTTGGATTGGTACATTGTTCTTTTAAAACATTGTCATACCTTGGGATTTTCATTACTAATTCTAGTAGAGGGATGTTGATCTAAACACGCATCAATGTATCCAAAACATATTTTTGTTCTTCACCTCTTCAACCATGTTATTTGTTTGTAAAACTCTATTTGTAAATCGAAGTGGTTTGGGAGGAATATCATCAATATTTTTCTTACCTTTGTCTTTCTCTATGGGATTCTCATCAGTTGTTCTTGAATGGGGCCTCTCTAGAGTTTCAGTGAATGCTGGTGGAATGGTATCAGTAGAAGAATTAGTTATTTGCTTCCTATTTTTCAATGTGATTGCACTAACCTTGCCATTGGGATTTGGAGTGTGTTGAGAAGTAATATTTTTAGCATCCTTACTTACAATTTCATGGAGTGTGATGGAAATATGGCTCATTTGAGCCTTCAAATCCAATATCTCTGATCCTTGACCCTTTATCTCATTCTGTTGACAAAGAACAATTTGTTTCAAAAGTGAATTTATTTTAGAATCTACCTTGAGTGGGGGATTCTCTTGTTATTGTCTTATTTATCCATGGGATTCAAATCTCCTTTGGGGATGTTGGAAATCCAGCTGGTAAGGTGGAGGTTGTTAGAAGTTTTGTTGAAAAGAGGAATTTATTTATTTTCTGGAGCCACACCACATGTATGATTGATACTTCCACCCTCAGTTGTATGTCAGTGAAAATGATTCGTACTTTTTATAGGGAAGTGGTGGTTTTATATACTCATATGCTCTCCCAGAAAATACTACTGCACAATCCTCTATCTTCTGTAATTGAGTTAAATAGTCAGTTGGGTCTTATGTTTTAGTGCAACTGTCATATGGCCTCATAGGAGTGGGTTGGGATGTCTTTTGAGCCAATGAAATCCACCTCACAATAGTGGTTAATTATTCGAAAATGGTATCAATTAAATTACATTCAAGAGAATATGGAACTAAAATAATTACTCTACTATGATGTGGAGTACCTCTATTTCCAAATTTTTGGGATTTGTGTTCCATCTTGTAGATCAATGCAAATGAAGCTGCTGGTTTTTTGTCGACCAATACCCCTCTAACTACAGAATCTTCCATGCTTGTCTAGATAGGTGTGAGTCCTTCATAGACGTACTATATGAGTATTTGGTCACTAAATTGGTGATGAGGGTAGCTTGCACAAAATATCTTGAATCACTCACAGTACTCAGACATTGACTACCCTTGGGCTTGCTTGATTACTGAGATCTCTCTGGGAATCGAGGTAGTCCTTGAAGATGGAAAAAATCTCTATGTGAAAAGACATTTCAAATCATTTCAACATGTTACATAATTATGTTTTAAATAATACATCCAATCCTTTGTAGCTCCATCTTGTGAAAATAAGAATGCAATTAGTTTTATTTTATTTTCCCATACAATATTTTGTTTTAAGGATGAGTAATACAAATTATCTTCTTGTAGATGTTTATTGGGATACTCACCAGAGACCCCACAAATTTTTTTAAGCAGGTGAATTAACCTAGATTTTTTTTCAAAGTATGATTCGAGATTTGGGTCTATAATACTATTTCGTTAATAGTTAATATGTAGTGCATCCAATTCTGAAATCCTTATATCAATTTCATTTTTATTATTTTCATCCATTGGTTCTTTTTTTGTAAGATAATGAAGTGTTTCCAATTTCAATGATTTAGTGTGGAGGAATTACTTAGCTAGAGAAATGTTGACACTTCTCACAGATTGAGATTTTCTAATTAGAACCCTATGTCTACATTCAATATTAGGGTCTAGATGAAAGAGATCCTCAGTATGTGATCATGTAATAAATCATATAAATTTATTAAATTGTACCATAATATATTGATAATATGTTTTAATTGATGGTCTGAAATAGAAGACAATAGAGAGGAATGAAAAAAACAAACAAACAAAATTATGGGAAATGGAAAATAAGAAAGAATAAATAAGAGAAGAAAAAGGATAAAATAAAAGTAAAAAAATACCAAAAAATAGTTAAATAAAGTACTTTCCTTGCTAACAATGGTTATAATTCGAAAGGTGCAGTCATAAGGATCTTAAATGATATTCTGTTATAGGTTATTTAGGTACAACAGATTGTCTAACCACGATCATCTCTCAAAGGAGGAAGTAATTTAAAACAACATATTAAAGGTATTTTGAAAATAAAATAAAATAAAATAAAAAACGTAAAAGAATGGGCAGTTTTTCAATTTTTATAAAATATGAAGAAGAATAATTATTGATGATGATTGATTTCTTTTGTTTTTGTTTTTGAAATAAAATTTGATTAATAAACCACAACAAGAAGAATATTATTTAGAAAATATTTTAATAGGTGTAATTGATATAACTATACCTCTTCACTTACTTATTAATCATTGTCATTTAAATTAATATCAACTTAAATATGATGCCCTAATTTTTTAACCCTCAAACCATATGGTAGTTAACATTACCACAAAGAGGAAATTTGTTAAACCCTATGCCAACATCAGAACATGCAATAACAACACCCTACTTTGATTTACACTCTATGTCTATCTTATGGTTATTGGTAAATTAGGGAACATATATATTTTGTAAAATGAGTATTAATTTTTTATATGGATTATATTTGAACTTTATGAATTTATCTCATTTGGAATGGTTTTAATGATTAAATTTATGCTCCTATAATTTACACAAATCTCAACCTCGCATGTTTTTGTGTCAATTGTTCAATTGCTTATTTAGTTTTTTCTAATTTTAAAACTCAATCACGTATCAATTTTTTTATTAAATTATCTTCGTGATTAAAAATAAATAAATGAAGAAGGAATGTGGTAGGTAAATTACTATGAAACCGAATTTTCCATGGGCCGCATCGTCATCATAGAAATGAATTTCATTTTCAGAGATTTAGAAAGGGTATAACCAAATATTGTTTCTAATCATTGATTTACTGCCCAAAAAATAATATTAAGAGAATATAATATTGAAAATAATAAATGAAATGGAATAGTAACTATGATTTTATTGAAAGTACAATAACATTAAAATAATTGGAAAAAAGAGAATTTAGGAGTAGATCCTAGCTTGGTAGCTTCCCTCCTCAAATAGTGGATTTAAAGGCTATAGAACAACTTTTACTATACTTATAATATTCTAATTCAAGTCCCAAACCCATAAAAATGAAAAAAACCCAAATTTATAGATTAAACAGGAGGCTAGGTTTCAAGTGGTTTCAAGTGTGAGTGGGGAAATTCGGCCAAATATTTTATTCTATGTTGCACTGCCTATTTTTCCTTCCAAACGCATGAACCAGATTTCGATATAGAAGGAGGAGTTGTGATAGCATTTTATTTCAATATCCAATCAAAATATGGGCCCAATCCAATCACCTATGTGGACAATAAGACCAAATAAAAAACTGATGTTCAATCAAGTGAGTTCATCCCATCATTGAATGTATAACCCTTTTACTCTAACAAAATGCATGAGTTAGATCTATAGTCCTGAATAAATGATGTACCAATTGAGTGAGTAATAGTTATAAAAATGTTTAAGTTCAAATTATTAAAATTAAATTATTTATTTCATAATTAATATAGTTAACTTTAATGTGTTAAACCACAATTTTCATCAAATATTCAAAAGAATGATCTAATCTAAAACATTTTTTTAAAAAAAATTTAACAAAATATGAGGAATTTTTTCATTTATTATCTATAATATATTCATCAAAATTGTGTTTTATTAATGTGTAAGATATTTTTCATGAGTAAAAACTTTTATTTCTTAAGATCTTTTTCTTGAGTACAGACTTTTTCTTTATTAAGATATTTTTCAGGAGTAAGAAATATTTATTTCTTATGATATTTTTCATGGATAAGATTTTTTATTGAGTAAGATCATTTCTTTCCAATGATATTTTTCTTATTTAAGCACAAATTCATATTTTTCATTCTAATCCTCATCAAAATCATTTCATTCCTCACCTTATTTATCATAATTCTTGTATCGTCTGTTTCACCACCTCATTATGATGTATGAGAAATAAAAAACACCATATAATACTCTGATTTATATTGGAGTAATTATAATTCCAAAAAAAATTACTCATTATAATAACCTCTTTCAATCAACACTCAATTTGATTTTTCACTATTCATTAGTCTCATTACAATTCCTAAAGATGATGTCTAGATTAGATGATGAGGATTCTGAATACAAGGTTGGATCTAATTTTCTCAAAATGTTGTATTTTTTTTGAATCGATTGTTGGATCTGATTTTCTAAAAAATATAGATTAATTTTTTTAAGAAAACACTGGATCCAATTTCCTTGAAAAACTTGATCCATTTTTCTGAAGACAATACTGGATCTGATTTTCTGAAAGAGATGGATCCATTTTTTTCTAGATAATACTAGATCTGATTTTATTAATATGTTGGATCAAATTTTCATAATATACTATCTCCAATTTGTGTAACATCCTGGATCTGATTATCATCATGAATTCAATTTTACATCATTCCTCGCATCCTTCTGAACATTCTTTTGTTCATTAATATATTGATCTATTGACCACAAATACATCCAAAACATTACTAGGGTATAATATTATATTTTCTCACTTTTAAATGATAGTTTTAAAGGATGATCCTACTAATTATACATTTAATGATCACACACACAGATATATTATTGGTGATTAGGAGGATTTTTATGATAAAGATGGAATGGGCTAGTTTATAGTTGGAGTCGATGTTTAGAGCTACAGTTTAGAAGTGGTTTTCACTTTTTTAATATATATATATATTTCTTTTTATATAAAATTACAATCAATGTGGGATTTTGGTAATAATTTATATCCATTAAATCAAAACATCCCTTACATTTCGTGACCTATAATATGGATGAACTGAATGAAATTGAAAAAAAAATCATTTCCTAATAATCTCCCATTTTATGATAATTTGATGTAAATTCAAGGAATCCTCTCTAAAATTGGAAATTATAACCATTGTTCCTCTATTACAGATTATATGATGTTCTCTATTAAATGGCATCACACGAGTCCCACTAAGGAATAATACTTCCTTAGGTTATGATGGATCAGAAGCAATATGAGTATATCAACTATGTTTTATTTCTCTTCATTTTCAGTACTCTAAAATTTTATCCTTTATTAAATATTAGATGAAATTTAATATGATGTCAATGTGTTTGATCTTTGAATAAAAAACCTATTTTTTGGTGAATCACACTCTTAATATCATAATAGAGTATCCCCACCTCCAAGAATACCCTAATCTACTTAATTAATCACCTAAAAAAATTAAACTCAATTCCCAATTCAATTGCTTCAACAAATTTTAGTTTCCAAATTAGAAAAATAAATTTCCAGTTACAACTATGACATACAACTTAACATTTTACCTTCATGGGATAACACTAATACAATTGATCTTTTATAGATATCTTAATATATAATAATGTTTCAGCACAAGAACCCATATTGAAGACCATATCCCTGAAAGAGAATTGTTGTTCCATTCAATAAAATTATGCCTTGGATGATTTTTTATAGCCTTCTAGGGTTACATTCCTAGATTAGACTTGAAATAAGAAAATAACACTACAAAGTTAGTATCTAAAAATATACAAATCAACATGTATATAAAAATTATAAATTCTGATGATAATAGAATATTTCCCTTGTAAAAGATATTCTACATTGTTCTAAATATCTAAACTTATGAAAATATAATGATTCCTTCAAATTGAGTTGATACATGATTACATATGGTAATCCAAAATGAATAGATTATTTTTTTGATTTATTCTTTCTAAAATATTACTAATGTTATTTCATTCCAATGTCTTCCAATAACCCCCAATTACTTTTCACAAAATCATCCTGGAAATTCCAGGATCTTTCATGAGTAACATTTTTGAATGATCGTGTTTTTAAACTATAATCATTATAAGTCCCAATCCAGCATCTAAAAGGTCATTCTATTATAAAATATGTGTGGTGATACTTAAATCATATTATACCTTCATTTCAAAGTACTGGTACTCATTTCATTATGTGAATCCTTCTTCTGCCATGCAACCCCCATCATCTTTTTTATTGTCGAGGAAACTACTTCAATCCATTAATGAATTACTTTAATATTAATATATCATCCTCATTTGGATATTCCTCATATCCTTTTGATTTATTCATATAATTTTTTTCCTTTATTTCATATGTTTGTCTTGAACAGAAATTTCACATTCATATTTGTTTCCACAATCATTTAAACTTAAATTATGCAATATATACAAATTCATGATTGTTTTTTTAAAATTTCAAATTCTAGTACATAAAAAAATTATTTTTTTAAATGAATATAACTAAATAGAAAAGGAAATTTCTTTGTGATTGGATTTTAAAACCAAATTTATATGTGATTTAAAAATATTTTAATGGTTGTGAAATGTTTTAAATATCATTTATCTATTGTTTTCATTTTTTCATGGAAGTTTTGGATTTGAAATTATTAGGGGATTTTGAGAAATTATATAAGTATTGAAACCACATGTGAAGTATTCCATGTGAGACGGAATTTATTTAATTTAAATTTTTTGAGATATTGTTTATTTAATGATGAAAAATTATAGAACCTTTTTAGGATTTTTGGAAAAGATTTAACATGAAGAAGATGGATTTAAATTTCAATAATTTAGATATTTTTTTCAAAGTATCCTTGTATTTGTGAAATTTTGATTTGAACTAATTGGTTTTCTTTAAAAACTATTTGTTATTTTAAAGACGAAATCTTGTAAATGGTTGGTTTTTTAATGAAATTTCAAATGTGATTTTTTAAATAGTGTTCAAAAGAAATCTGAAATATTGTTTTCCCATAATATTTGAAGATTATTTTTTGTAGAATTTGGAAAAAAATTACATTATATAGAGAATATAGGTAGACATATAATTACACAACAATAAGGGTGTGTTACTAAATCTATACTATCCATTTATATCCATCATGAACTCACTCCCCCAATTAGTTAATTAATGTTCAACCCCATTAAAAATCAAAAAGATACATTTCATCCAACATCACATGTATGGTTTAAATTATGGTTGTCCTCAACAATTACATCTTATTTATGATTTTATGTTAGAATCTAAGGGATTGAGACTCAGATAAAAAAATGTAACAATAATTGTCATTCAAATGTTCTGTTCCCTTTATTTGAAAGGACCGTTATCAGAATTTATTTTGTTAAATATTAATATTAATGGAACATATAGGATGGATATGAATAATTAATGGATGAAAATCAACCAAATGATAAAGAATTATGAGTGTAGAGTGAAAGTGTTCATCAATTTTTCAATAAATCATTCATGCAGATCTTCTCAAATCTATTTTCTATATTAACACTATTTGTATTCAAGAAAAATTAGTCCATAGGAGTTGGAATAATAGTTGATATTTCATAGAATAGACCGAATTTATAAATACTAGAATAATCATGGGGAAAAAGTGATTTTAGCTATTGGTTGTGTTAGAAATATATTTTATGGATCATCTAATATGATTATATGTGTGGAAAATTAAGATGGTTGTATCAAGTATGTGATTAAATATATGAAAATATATAGCATGGTCAGCTATACAGAAGCTATATAATTTGAAAGAAGGAAATCGGTGGAGTGACACCAGTTTTACAGAAGAGTGGAACGCTCCCCCAAGATAATAAGCTCTTGATCCAAATATAAAATGCCAAACGAATGCTATGATCAATGGGTATGATCTACAAAAGAATATATGCTTGACAAAATGATTTTATACTATTTATAAGGACCATAAATCACTATGAGTATTCCCAAAGTGTGGTTCTTCTTGATAGAAGAATGATGAAACCAGTAATATAAAATTTGTATGGTTCTTTGCAATCATTACAATGAATAGGCTCCAATATGGAAGTGGGGAGACTAAAAGGTAATTGATGCGTCACACTAATATAATAAATAAATATAGGAAACTATGTCACCCAAATTCTCTCCTAAATTGAAATTAATTGATCACGATTGTCTTGAATATGGAAATAATTTGAGGAAACATCATCTTTCATTATCTACAAATGGAGTTAATCCTTCTGCTTTTCAAAGTATCACTAAAAGTAGATGGCTAGTTATGTTGTTAAATTATAACAATCCACCTTGGTTATGCATGAAATAAAAATACCTCATGTTATCTATGCTTATATTAGGATCATAACAACTAAGTAATGATATTGATGTTTATTTTTCTCCATTGATCGAGGATTTGAAATTAATGTGTGATTCATGTGTTACATTATATGATGCATATAGAAAAAAAGATTTCTAATTGAGAGAAATGTTGTATGGGATGAAAAATTAATTTCTTTCTTCTAAAAAATTGTCAAGATATAGAATCAAAGGAACTCAAGGCTGTCTCTTTTGTTAATAAGGTACACAATCAATTAGGTTGAAATATTCATTGAAAACTATGTTTCTTAGACATCATAGATTTAAACCGTGAAGACATAAGAACTAATATTGAAAAAAATGATTCAATTTAATTTTATAAGAACATACAACAATGTCTCCACTAATAGGTTATATATAGTTTTATAAATTAAAAGATATGGGATCTTATTTTGTTAAACCATTTACAAAAAACATTTTGAAAATCAGTTGAAAAAATATAGCAATATTTTTTGAATTACCATACTAGAATTTTCTGTACATCATCCATTTTCTTGATTCTATTTATGTTGAAAAAATTAATGTGATAGTGTAATCAACATGTTTCAAAATGTACCCGTCAAAAAAACTATGTAATTAAATATAGTTTACACATGAAAAAAACCATAATTATGTTCCTCTGTTTATATGTAGGATGATGAATTGAAACCCAAATCAACTTCCATACCACACCATGTGCTATAGAAGGGGGATCATGTCAATAATTATGGTATAATAGTAGTTGAAAACATAAAAAATTAGTGTGAATCATGTGTAAAATTTACATAATAAATATATATATTTGATTTAAATAACAATTAAATAAGAATGACCACTTATTTTCCTATATTTTTTCTTTGAAATAGTCAGAGTGATTAGAAACACCTGTACCAGATGAACACATAATATATGTGGACATGAAGTGTCCAGAACTGTATGTCCATGTTAGAGGTGCAGGTTTCGGGGAAAACCCATTTTTATTTAGAAAACAATAAGAGGAGGGTTAAAGTGAATTTATATAATTGATAAGATTAAGAATATCTACCCTTGAAGAAGAATTTTTGTGACAAATATAAATGATAGAAACTATAATTGGGGGAGGTAAAAT
This sequence comes from Viscum album, assembly GCA_963277665.1. Classification (NCBI taxonomy): domain Eukaryota; kingdom Viridiplantae; phylum Streptophyta; class Magnoliopsida; order Santalales; family Viscaceae; genus Viscum; species Viscum album. The sequence continues at coordinate 937,028,807 of OY728161.1, forward strand.
GAAGAAGCAAATAAATAATAGCCACTGTGTGGATATCCCATCCTAACCCACCAGAAATGTGGTAATAAATTCCCCACAAAGAGATGTATTGGCTGAGTTAATAAATGTTATAATAACGGTTTCTATGAAATGTGAATTAGAATGACAATGATACCTTTCTCGTACTCATATTCTATAGGGTAACAATGATTGTGATTTATATCTATCAACAACTGACCATCACATTGTATTGAGGGCTGTGATGTTCAATATCTAAAATGGCTTGTTACAAAGTATACCAATTCGAACAACTCATGTGCTAGTTTCAATTAGAATATCCCTTGAGACGATAATTTCACTACATCTTCCAATTATTAAGGAAGATATTCATATAGTCAAAATATTTATAAGAACATTCATTGTTTGGCTATCACATATTGTAAAAAAACATGTCGATAAAAGGTATTCATCTCCAATTTAATCTTCACGGTAAAAATTTAACAACTAATGAATAAAGAACTGAATTGAAGAATTTGATTGTATACAGGAAAGGGGAAGGGGATGAAATAGAAAACCGGCTCAAAACAATTGAGAGGATCGACCAACTGATAGAAAAGATCTACTGAAATCACCATAACCACTCTTGTTCTATATCTACATTTACTATCATTGAGTTTTATTATGGATAGAAAGATAAAAAATGGTTATAATCCCATCATTTATTTTCAAGAAAATATATATAGAGAGAAAGACAGAGACTTCATTTCTTTTTAGAGTGTAATTGAAATCCTTTACTATGATTGGCTGGGTGGATCTGTTGTAAATTTATACATGAGGTATGTTTTCGTGATTTGATTTCACAAAGATGATATAATATATTTATTATAAATAAATATATTTCTTAATTTTTTAGTAATATATATGAAAAACAATTTAATGGATTTTCCCATGAAATTTTTTTGACTCGTAAGTCCTCACCTATCTTCTACAAAACAAATGAAAATAGAATCTAGAAATGGATGAAATAGTTACAGGTATGATCAAATAATTTTAAATCAAAATTAAATATGATAGACACTATTTAATAACTGCAATGTAGGGGTAAAACTATGCAATTTAATTGTATCATATATATTTTAAATCCATTCATTTCTTAATAACTTTTTTGTTTTCAGGCATCATTTGATGCTCATTGCTGTAAATTTATATACTACAAATATTTATTTCATGGATTCAATGCATGGATATCAAAAAATAATTCAAAAAATGAATTCATTTTTCAATTCTCAATATAATAAATCCAATGTTTTAGAACTAAACACCATTTTATATAATATATATTATCTTTTAATGATGATTCTATTATGACAGGGTATTGCATAAATATCTTGAATAAGAATGAATGAGGATTGGGGATAACCATAAGGATGATGAAAAGTTATATGAATGGGTAGTTATCATGGTATATATAATAATATTTCACATTGAAAACACATATCAAAACAAATTACCCATTCTACTCCATGTTTCTATAGAGTCCAAAACAGACCAGTGGAAAAGATTGCGGTTATTATGTTTGTAAATTCATGAGAGAGATCACATTCCATGTATAAAATAGAATCCTTAACAAAAGTGTTTTCAAAGATAATTTCTATTTCATTTAAAATATTTATTAATTCATTGTGTATTTATATTTTTTTAGTACTACTTTGATTTTCTAAAAGACTCATATTCAAAAGATGATACATATGTGCTCATAATCTAATTGGAATCTTACCTGAAGGAAGAATGAACACAAATAACATGAAGATGTGACTTCAATATAAGTAGTTGATTGTTTCAAATTTACGTTTTTTACTTATTTTTATTAATACCCTCATAAGAGTTTTTTTCTTATATAGGTGGATTCAGTTGTTCGAGTAGGGGAGGTTTGTTTAAATCAATCATCCTTGTGAAAAATTTGAATTCGATAATACAATTGAGATAATGAAAAAAATGAAATGGGTCAATAATTTATAAAGGTTAATTCCAAATGACTATGTAAATAATTAATTGTTTCATAATTTTACATACTCAAAACAGAGAAAAAAGAACAAGTGACGGGTATCACTAAAAGTGTCTCTCTTTATTTAAAATTGACATTACTTTTAGTAAAAAGAATAAGTGACATACTGAAAACTATGAAAACACATTAAGATTGTTTTGATATTTAATATAATAATTTATGAGTGTTTTTTGATGTATAAAAGTCAACTGAACCTCAATACTACATACGGTGTGGCCGATTTGACTTTATGTGTGTATTTTCATATTAAACTGACATTAAATTTCAAAAAAAGAACAAGTTAGATAATGAAATACAGAAAAGAATATTAACATGTCATGATAATTTTGGAAAAAATTTCATGAGTCATTTTTTACGTGTAATAGTTAACCACAACTCAATCTGAGGCATGGAGTGACTAGTATGAAAAAATGTGTCAATTATTAGATTAAAATTGACATTTTTCATCAAAAAGTACAACTCACTGAAAACTAAGAAAACACACTATGATTGTATTCATAATTTAGGATAGATTTTAATAATTTATTTTTTGATTTTTATGATGCAGCCTTTCAAAAAACAGACACACGATGCGACTGATTTGACTCATAATATGTGTTTCGAGTTTGAATTGACATTTTATTAAAAAAACAAAACTCGAACACTTAAAACCAAGAAAACAATTTTTTATAGATTTCATACTCTATTAAAATGATATATATGTCATATTTGATGTATAGGAATCAGTATCACTTCATTGTGTGGCCAATATAACTCAAAATGTATATTTTTATTATTCAAAAAAGACGTTAATTTAAATAACCAAACAAGTGACATACTAAAAATAATGAAAACCCATTTGGATTGTTTTGATATTTTAGTATAATGATCCATGAGTCATTTTTGATGTTTATGAGTCAAATGAACCTCAATATGATACCTGGTGTAGCCCATATGACTCTATGTGTGTCTTTTAATTTTAAATCGACATTAATATTACTAAAAAAGAACAAGTGGCATATTGAAAACAGTGAAAATGCATTTTTATTGTTTTAATACATTAGCACAATTATCCATGGGTAATTTTTGACATGTATGAATCAACAACACCTCAATCCGATGCTCATTGTCAACCTTATAACTAAAAGTCTCTGTTAACAATTTATAATTAACATTTTATTTTAATATGTGCTAGTCACTAAAAATCAAGAAATCCTGATTTTTTTCAGGATAATTTAAGAGAATGATTCATAAGTTATTTTTGATGATCATGAAGAGTTATCATGTAAAAATTATGCACGATGTCACCAGTATGACTCATAAGGTGTGTTTCATGTTAAAAATGTCATTTTAGTAAAAATAGACAACTAGCATACTAAAAACAAAGAAAAAATATTCATATTATTTTGATATTTTATGAAAACAATCTAGTAGTCATTTTTAACCTCTAGAGAGTAGCATGACATTAATATGAAACACAATGTGACTGATATAACTCTAATTTCCTCTTTTAATTTAAATTTTTCATTATTTTATATAAACACAAAAAGTGACTTACTAAATGCCATATAAAAAAATTATCAATTTTTTTATATTTCAGGAAAACTATCTATTAGTCTATTTTGACATTTTGGAATCAGTATCACCTCAATAAGATGCATGGTCTAACTCGTATAACTCAAATTATCCCATTTATTTAAAATATACATTTATTTAATAAAAAAAAGGGGCACAATAGAAACTATAAAAATGAATTTTGATTGTTTTGATAATTTTAGAAAAAACCCCCAATTGATTTGTGACTTCTTGTAGGTAACCATACCTCAATCAGATGAAAATTGTGGCTGATATAACTCAAAGCTGTTCTTTTTATTTAAAATTGACATTAATTTAAGTGAAACCAACAACTAACGCACTAAAACATGAGCAAAAACATTCAAATTGTTTTGATACTTTAGTAAAATGACCCATGAGTCATTTTTTGACATGTCGGTGTCAGACTCTCCTCAATACGAAATAATGTGTGTCCATTATATCTCAAAGTGTATTTTATTTAAAATTGGCATTAATTTAAGTAATAAACAATCAGAGAAATACTAAAAAAACTCATTATTATTGTTTTGATTATTTAAGAAAATTATACATGAGTCTTTCTTTGACATGTAGGAGTCAACCAGACCTCAATATGATAAACGATGTGGCCGGTATAACTCATAGTTCATTTTTTATTTAAAATTGACATTAATTTAAGTAAAAAGAACAAGTGGCATAATGAAAACCTAGATAATTTATTTGTATTGTTTTTAATATATCAAGAAAAAAAATTATTAGCCATTTTTGAAATGTAGGAATCATCCTCACCATAATACGACACACAATGTTTCCAGTTTAACTCAAAGTGTTTATTTTTATTTAAAATTCACATTAATTTATGTAAAAACAACAAGTGTCATAATAAAAACTGATATAAATTTTTTTAATTATTTTGATACATATAGAAAATGATCCATGAGTCATTTTTGATGTGTATGAGTAAATCTCACCTCAATCTAACACAGTGTAACTGGTATGACAAAAAGTGGTAACTGTTAATTTAAAATTGACATTTTATTTCAAAACATGTCACTCACTAAAAACCAATAAAATGTTATCTGACTGTCTTAAGAATTTAAGATACCAATTCATATGTCATTTGTCATGTTTATGAAGAATTATCATATCAAACCAATACATGATGCGACCCATATGATTTATATTGCCTCTTTCATGTTTGAAATCATATTTTAGAAAAAAACACAACTAACATTCTAAAAACCCAAAAAATGTATTTGGATTGTTTTGATAGTCTAGTATAAAGATCCATTAGTAATTTTGGATAGGTATGTATTATCCACACATCAATATGATGCATAGTGTGACCGATATAACTCCAAATGTTCCATTTTTTAATATTGATTACAATTCTAGTAAAATAACAACAGATAAAATCAAAACCAATCAAATTCATTCATATTTTTATAATATTTTAGTAAAACAATCCATAACTCATTTTTGACACGTAGGAATCAACCCCACCTCAATAAAATAAAAGGTGTGACAGGTATAACTCCAATTTTTTATTTTTTTAAGGAATATTGTCATTTTATTAATGTCTTCTTTTGTATTAATGTTTAATTTACTTCGTTATAGTATTACTAATATAAAAATTGTTTTCTTATATAGGAAAAATTATTTTCATCGGTCGAGATGATTTGTTGGGATGCTGGTTAAATGGGTATAAATTTGTAATAGGGGGTCAAATATTTTAAAATATAAAATATTAATGTTTTATAATTTTTGTTGGATAATTATATAAGTAATTATATATAAAAAATTTCTGAAATTTTAAAACCAATTTTTTAGATACCATGGATGGATTTTTTTTATTTATTCTATCAATTAAATTTATATATCATTGTTTAATAATATAGAATTATTTGAAATTAGAGGTTATGTATCGAATTTTTTGAAACTGATGATTTTCATTCCTGTATGTCCTATTATATTAACTTCACATTGTATGCAGTTATGCCTATATCAGTGGTAATTTCAACACTAATAAAAAACCCCTTTCTCAAAATCTTTTTTATTATAGATAATTGACCCCCTTTATCAGTACTTTTTTTTTGCAATGATAAATGCCCTTATCATCACTGCGATGAACATATCTTTTTTAAAACAGCTAAAAAACCAATTTTCAGGATGTTAAAGGGAATATGTGTAGTAGTGATAAAACCGTCACACAATGACCCATACTCCATCCTAGAAAAAGGAATCAAGTGGCATCGCTCCATGGTTTCCCTCCATGAATTTGTTCCCCCTTTTGTCCTCTACATATGTAGATGACTCTCTTCTCCATTATTACATCATACCCAAACCAATCACACCACCTCCCATCCTCCTCAATGGTAGCGCACTAGTAGATCGAACCAGCGGTGGCCTCCTCATTATCTCCATTGTAGGTTGCTGGATCTACCTCTCTTCCTCCACCACACTATACCAACCACAACCACACTATTACACACTAGTAGGATGACTCAATCAGTCCTAAAACTCAACCAAGCCACCATGAATGACCTCCACCCTCCATTCTCAAGCAACACTAGTCAGTAATCCCCCTTACACTTCAAATAGTAACATCATATCCTCCCATATGATAAATACAACCCTAATCACCTCCCATCTATGATGTGAACCATCAACTATAAAACTATCTGAGAATGCCATTGCAGTGCACATGGATTCTTCCTCCACTGCTGTAAGACCCCAACACAACATCATTTGTTTTTTTCATTTATTTGGTAAAATTAATCATGCATTTTTTGGGTTGGATGAATCTATCATGAATGAAATATTATATTTTATTCCATATATTTATGCTACATGGTGAGATCGAGCATAGTTCTGATCATTTTTCCCATCGTGATGTTCTAGTTTGATATAACAGTGATTAGTGGAATAATGGTTATTATTTTTTGATTGTATATAGATTCCTATAGTGACTACCAAAAAGACATAGTTCCAAATATATTTTATTATTATTTTAAGTGTATTATTTTCATCATGGTGGGATTATTACTTTTTTTTTGATTATTGGAGAATGTGAATGTTTCTTATTTATTTTTGTGTTTGATCTCCATTAATAATGTTATTTTGATTATATTTTTATTCTTTGTGTTATGTTGTAATTTTAATTTATTGTCATTTGGAGTCTTCAAACATTCTTTTGTGACTATTCATGTGATTCTTAATAAGTGATCAGTGGAGGGATATCATTGAATAATTTATTTTTTGGAATTCAGTTGCACACGTGAGAGAATAATATGTTACACATGTGGGAATTATAAATAAAAAAATATATTAATTGAAAAATTAATATTTTCTATATTTTTACATTCAAAATTTCATTAGTGATACATTATCTGTAATCTCATGTATATGATCGAAACACAAGAATATAATTCATCTTTGTAAGAAACGAGTTGTGGTATTTCACCCATAAATTATGTGCTATAATGACGTACAAATGTTTTGTCAGGACAGAGAAAAATATTGGTGGAATTGTGAGAAATCAATATTTGTATCAAAAATCAGAGAATAATAACTGATAGTATGTTATTTAAATATGAAATTGGTGATAAATGGATAAAAAATATTCAGATGTAGAAATTAAATAATTTGCATCGCATGAACCTAAACAAATGTTATAACTTCGACGTTTCCTTCTATACAAGTTTCATCCAAAACACATTTTAGTTTTCATAGATGGATTATGTTAATTTAAATAGTTTTATTAAATATTATCTTATTTTTTTAGAAATTTGTAGTTATTAATCACATTAATAACTCATCTTCCTGAACATTCTTCCAAGAGTATATTCATAGATTCTCTTAACATTCTTTATGTGGTTCGACCCTACTCGCCACTTATACAGTTGTTATCGGTATTACAAATTTGAAAATTTACTTTCATTTTGATACTCATTAGAAATTTATATCCCCATATCCATGGAATGTAGTATAATTTGGATATCATTAATAAGAAAACACCAAATAAATAATATGTTTAATGATATATGGATTTTTAATTTCCATGACTTTCAGGACACCTAGATGATCATAATAGTGTGGTTCACACGATATAACTACAATTAACACCCTACAAACATCCCATATCTCAAGGTATGGCGTACAATGATTCAATACACATGAGGTCTCTAGGTAATCATATTTATTTAAAATGGTTTTTATTAAAGTACATGTTATGATCCAAATGAGAATGTTTCTCTATGGCATGATTAAAGTAATTTTATATCTATTCAACATTTTAAAAGTCAAGTAATTAATGATAATGTTGATATTGATAATTCAATAATTTTAAAGATGTTTTCTTCTGATATTAATGAGGCTTATTAGATGTTTTCACATCAAGAAGAATGTAATTAAAACTTGGTTTATTAAAAAAACATTTAGGAAATTATATGAAACATCTATAAAATCTAATTAAGACAACATAAAATCAACTAAACCACCTTATCCAACTATCAGCCTCATTTCCACTTGATCATCCAGTAGAAAATAATTCTTTTGAGGATATTGTAGTTGTGGTTCCATTTAAAAAATATCCATGTTCAAATTCTGATAATGAGATCGATCCGTCCAATTTACAGATCATTGATGATTCCTATACATCAAAATTTTATTTCTCTAATCAAATCACATTTCAAGAATATGGAATCTTAGTCTTCAACCATACTGAATATAACGTTCCCTCTGAAAACGAGATTTCATGTAATTATTCTATGATATCACAACCCAGATATCCCAAAGAGAAAAAGGAAATATTCAATGCATATTGAACATCCCCATTTGAGTATGAATATGAAATTTTACTAGGAACCTTATTCACCATTATAAAGTCATAATTGAGTTATGAAACCATGAATTTTCACACACATGAGTACATCGCTTGAAATGACATTGAATCATCTATTTTTGAAAATACTTGTGGGTATGAATCCTTTTTTAAGTGGAGTCATATGAAACATTTATTGATTCATAAAATCCATTACTTTTTTTGGTGGAAACACTGATAATTTCCAAAAATAATGGAAGAATGGAATTTTATAGAGGATACTATGTTTGTAGTGACACATGTTCCAATGGATAAATATAACGAGGGATGTATAGAATAATGTTTTGAAAAGGAGGTCATTGTGGACACAATGATGTAACATAATGTAAATGAGTATGCCCATATTTCATGATTCATAGAGATTGAATTGAGTATAAACTAAAATATTTCCTTATCATAGTGCTTTGGAGTGAAAATAAATTGGGATAAATTTTCCACCAAAAAGAAACATTCAGTGATATGATTTATATAATTTGACCTATGAAATATTCCCACAAGGGGATTTCTTCTATTATGGACATTGAAAGTTGTAATATTATTGATATTACCCCTGATTCCAATTTCAAAAATCTCAATTATTAATTTATTTCGTCTTCATGTGAGGTATTTTCATTCCATTATGAGGTGGGAAATTTTCATTTCATTCCACCCATCGATCTTTTTGAAACGTTTATTTTGAGATACTGTGATGCATGAAGGAAAATTTTGTTTTTCAATGACTGGATTCCAAAAACAAACTAATATTTGTGGTATTCATTTTTTTTTCATCCTTATAAATTTTTAATATTTTTTTGATAAATATGAAGTATATACAGTGATCAATGGAGAAAAGACATCATTTGTTTTTTCCCCTTCCCTGAATTTATTTTTTTTGTTGAGTTTTTAGTTAATAAAATGTAATGAATTCACCAAAATATATTTTCTCCTAACACCAAAATAATTTTAATTCATCATACATATTTTTGTCATTCACATTATTTTTATTATTGAGTGACATCATTGATATATTGAGCGTATGAGTTTCTTATGTGTAGATTTTTGTGGTTAATTTATTTCAAGCGTGTAATAAGATACAGACATAATTTCCACATCAATATACACTTACTGAGGGAAGGATTTTTATATCATATTTTATGCATCCAATGAAACCATGTAAAATAACTAACTAAATTTTTTGAAAAAAAATCAGTTATAGTAAACTAATATTCTTGTAATTGTTGAACATAGAAGAATGGCTCTACATTTTTTTATTAACATGGTATAAAACATAACACTTATCTCAATGGGATGTTTTTGAAAATGATTCCTATTTAAAATGATTTGATTTTTGATACCCAAATTTAAATGATTTCTAATATTATTTTATGCCTTGTAGTTTTCCTAAAAGTCATTAATTTTGTAGACACTTTTTTTAGTTATGAACAATCTTTGGTAATACATTTTATATCCATATACCTGATGATTTTGGACCATTATTGAATCACCCCATATTTCTATTTTTCTATAGTGGATCACTTCTATGTTATTTATTCTTGGACATTCCTTGTTATTTTGTCAAAGCAATAGGTATTTTGGATGATTCAATGAAATTACTGAGGAATGTGTTTGAATTATTTAGCCCCATTGATTTTTTAATCCACACATAATGTATCTCCATCATGTATCCCTTAGAAGTAATGAAGAATCCTTGTTAGGATGATCTAAATATTGATATCTTTCACTTCCTATTTTATGTTTATTTTCATGATAATTTTAACTCTATGTATGGGGGAGAGATTTATTCATGGTAAGGGTTGGTTGATGGTTAGTGAATAATTTCATGCACATGTATTGAAGTTATCTCATCATGATAATATTTATTAATTTTACTAAAAGCCATATTAATTACATGTATTTTGATATCATTATTTAAATACATTTTGGTTCCCACAATGAGTTCTTTTATGATAATTATGCTATAACCCTCAATTTTGGGGATACATTTGAATGTGATGATCCATTACTCTCGGTGTTAGGGAGATTCTATATGACCAAATTTCTATGAGATAATACAGATTACTTGCTACATTTGTACCTTTCATTGGGATTTTGGGTGAGGTTTATTTCATTGTGTTTGGGAGATATTGCTCCCTAGTTTTTCTATCCAACTTGTTCGAGTGATTAGTGTACCTAAAAAAATGAAATAAAACAAATTGAAATAATAATAGTGTGACATTTGGATTATAATATTAATATGTAAAAACAATGTTTTAAGTATGTGGGATTCATAGTTTGAGGGGGGAATTTGGATAGAAATTTATCATCTATTTTTATTTAATATTTATCCTTCCTTTTGAATAAACTGTAACATTTTTTATCACCCACCATCCCATACCCTCAGAGATATTAGAACCTAATATTATGTCATCAATATTGGTTCATTAATTATATTTCCACTAGTGGATATGTGAAATTCTTGGAAATACTATGGTATTCAAGCGTGTGGTCGAGAAATGAGAAATGGTTTGATTAAATTGATTGTGTAAAGAGATGGATGGGGAGGTAGGTCATATGATGAATAATTGAATATTTTTGTTTGGGAAAGACTGTGAGGGAGGAAAATCATTTTTGAAAATTGAAAATTCAATTGAAACATGATATTTTGTATATAAAATATGTTGAAATATTATGAGATTATAATTTTGATGTGTTTATTTTTCTAGGGATCCAATTGTGTTTTCTTTCGGATTGTTTTAACCAAGTGTGAAAAAGTTTTGGTCTATCCATTTTATGTACCTGGATTTCACATATATTTTTATAAATTTTTTAATTTACGTTTAATTATTTTTCTACAAACTTTTTTATTTTTTTATTTTTATTCTAGTTTTACAGTACTTAGATATTTTGATTATTTTTAATATATTTATATATCAATATTTGTAATTTAGTTTTCTTATTAGTTATATAAATATTATATATTATTTTTAATAGTATATTATTATTTTTATTAGTTTCTATATCATTAATTATATTATTAGTTTATTTATATTTATTGGTATTTATATTAAATGACTCTTTTTATTTTATATTATATTCATTTATATAATTTTATTTTTAAATAAAATAGAATAAATATTATTAGATTCTATTTTATTATACTAGTATTTAATAGTAACAAAACTAATTATGGTAGTAATGATGATTATTTTTTATTTATTATCATTAAATTATATTAATATGTAATTTTATTCTTTATTATTATTTTTAGGATCAGTTGTATGTCACTGAAAAAATATTTTATTTATTTATTATATTACTATATATAATTTTACTGGAAAACCAACAGACACATTTATTTATAATTATATCTAATAAGAATCATTTAATTCTTATTCTATTATTATTATTATTATTGATAGTATTGTCATTTTCTTTTTTATTTTGGGGAATGCTATTTTTTATTTTTAATTAAATAGATTTTATTCTGATTTTGAATTTTGAAATTTCCCCACTTTTTATTATCAGGGTAACCTCTTATTTATCTTACTTCTCCTCCTCCTTACATGAAACCACACATGTAGGGGGTTTTGTGAAACCCTAGATGGGGGAGAATTAGTTCCACCCAATCTCATCACATCTGGAGGCAACCCTCCACTCATCACACTATGCCTCCACCTAGAAGAACCTCCTCCTCTCATATAAAACCCACTGGCCATGTCGAACTTCCCTTCTTCCCCAGTAGAAGTGCCTCCGCCGAAAACCTCTTGTACATCACAACTCCCTCCTTCATCCCTTATGCATTGTAGAAAACCAACACAAACCAGCACCTTGTACCTCCTCATAGTAGTAAACAAGAGGTTTTACACCAACGTTTCCCTCTAATTAGCATCACCTCCTCCTCTCCTCCACACATGAGGAATCCTCTCCCTTCCATTTCTACATCATTACCATGTAGATCACACCAACAAAACTCCTTAAAGGTTGTACACAAGATGACCACACTAAGGGAGGCCTCATCCTCATCTCCTGCACATGTCACCTTAGATTCCTTCCTTCTTACTACACACTAAACGAATCACATATATTTTTATTAAAACTATAAGGATTCCTCCATTCTTCCTTGCACTGAACTACTCCACCATTAAGGCCTTGATCTTCCAATACTATAAACCACCATCTGGGCCTCCCCCTCATGCTAAAACACTTCACTTTGGATTATCCCATATATAAAAGCCAATCCAGAGCACCACCCATCCTTTATATGAACTAGTCAATGCACATATAGCTGGGAAAGGTACTTCAGCACATAATGAAACGTCTTCCTCACATACAACACCCCTCAAATAACAGTAGTTCTGCATGTATTGTATTCATAAATAATTGGTATGAATTTTTTTTATGGTTCTGGTGTGATTGCCCCCATTTGGATGGATGATTATATTTTGTTCATGATATTGATGTTTTATGGTGAATGATACCACAGAACCGATCAATTTTTTTAGTAGCACAATTATTTGGATCAACATGGTGGAGATCGGTGGAACACTAGTTATTATTTTTCAATCGTCGATAGTGGCTTATGGTGATAACTACAACGATAAGAGAATTGTGATATTTGTATAAACTTTTATGTGATTTTTTTTCTTAATGTTGTTGTAATTATTTTGTGTTGGAGTTCCGCTGAATGTGACGAAAACAGAATCCCTATAATTTTATTTAATTTATGATTCCATTTTAAATTAATTTTTTGGATTTTGATTTTGATTTTAAAAATTAAATGTGAATTTGAATTAATTTTCAGTTGGAGTATGTACACATTCATTGGTGCCCATTCCAATGATACCTAAACATAAATCAGTGGAACAGGAACACTAAAAATTTATTTTTCTGTAATTTATTAGCATGTATGAGAGAATCGTAATCCTCGCATGATTGAATTATGTATAAATATATATATTATCAAGAAATTTAATATTTTGTATATGTTTCTATAAAAATTTAAATGAGTGATACTTAATAAGTAATCTCATATGAGTGAACCTGACATAGTTAGATACCTCAAAATTTTGATAAATGGGGTTTGGTATTTTACCAAGATATTCAGTTCTACAATGACGTGCAAATTATACATCAGTCTATATAATGTAGTGATGAATGATTTGTAAAAAAATTAAAATTAAGCCTAACATCAGAGAACGAGAGTTGATTGCATTATAATTAAATTTTTAATCGGTGATAATTGAATAGATAAATATTTAGATGTGAGAATTTAATAATTTGAATTATATGAACCTAAATGGATTCCATAACTCTAACACATTCATCTCCTCTAGTTTCATTCTTAAATAATTTTAGTTCAATTATATGGTTTTAGTAAATGTAATTATTATATTTTAAATGGTATTTTTTATATCTTTTTAGTTTATAATCACATTAAAAACTCATATTCTAAAATATTTTTCCAAGAGGATATTCTTAGTGTCCCCTAATATTCCCCTTATGGATTTACCATTCTTTCCAATCCTATAATAGTTGGTAGGATTACAAATTTGTAGATTTTTATGTGTTATGATGCACATTCCAATTATCTTTTAATAATGATTAATATTTCATTAATATCATAATTATTTCATGAAATTAACATATATTTATCCTTATTATCTTCCATTTAATGCATTCATGAAAAATGAATCACATCTTTTCATGAAGTGGTAGTACATCGTACACTTAAGGGACACTATCTCAAACCCTATGGAATTCAATGTAAAAAAGATAAATATAATATAAAGTCTAAAGTGTTATATTTATATTATTAATATTATATATATATATATAATTTTAATATATCATCATAACCACATGTGAGAGATTATAATGAAAAAAATGACTTTTTCTAAGCGGTGGTCTACCATACACATCAACGATGATATTGTAACCCAATTTATGAGAGTAGAGATATTTTTATCTCATTAATATAATTCTCAAAAAATATATTTATATTTATGGTCATAATGATACTATATCATCCTGGTTTAATGATAATTTATGTGGGTGGAAGAAGAAATAAAATAGAAATACATGTTGTAGAATGTAATGTATTCTTCAGGTAATTACATTAGGTTTGCACCAAAATACTTATTATATTAGATTTATTCCCAAAATAATGCTTATACTATGAGAGGAGAGAATGTTTTAACTAAGTTGGTCAGGTAGTTACATAACCAAAGGTTGAGAAAGATGTAAAAAAGATACAATATGGGTGGCCTTTTATAAGTATGGTGAGTGGCACACTTGTAATTTCTTGAAATGAAAAAGGTGTATCCACCATATTTTAAGGAAAAAAGAATAAAAAATGGAGTATTAATTAGATTTAATAATTATTGGTTCTATATATTTACATCAAATCGATTTTATATTGGTTTTAGGTTATTTTTTATTTTATCTATTTAGTTTAATAGCCATAGAAAACCCATTCATAACATAACCATGGTAATTAATTTTTAATGTATTCACAATTGATTTTGGTAAAAAATTAAGTTGAGAGAATTATAAAATAAAAATTATTCTAATTCAAATTATATATCAATTCATTAAAAAATTATTTCCAATATGTGAAAATTTTAATTTAAAATTAATCTTTTATAGGCAATAAGAAAGAGGGTCTTGAAAGAGAAAATGTTCAAAAGTTTAAAAAGTTTCTATATCCAATTGCAAAATGAAATTGATAAAAATTATATAAATGGGATTAAAATATATATAATTGAACAATTATTAATTTTTATTTATTTTCAAATATAAATTATCATTATAAATAATTTAATCGAGAAGATAATTTTCTATAAAAAATGTATTTTCACTATTTAACAAAAAAGAAATTCTAAAAAAAATAACAAATTACCTGAAGGTAATTTTGATATTATTATCTGAAAATTAAGAATATTTTTTAAAATAAATTTACTATAATTTTCAATAATAATTTTAAAATATGTGCACAAAAAGGTGAAAACACTGATTTTATGAAAAATATAGTTTTAAATATAAATTTGGTTTTATTATTATCTATTTTATTGAAAGAACATAAGATGAATAATAATTAATTTATTCAATATATATTTTATAAATTTAGTTAAAAATCAATCCCAAGAATTTTTTCCTTTAATTTGTTTTGGTAAAGTATGTTTTTATCATACATATGGTTTTTCAGAAATAGATTTTCACTATTTTAAAATACTTTTTATTTTTATTTTTATTTTTAAAGAAACTAAAATATTAAGGCTATATACATATGTGAACAATATATTTTCATATTTTATTTGATCCTTTTCATACCCTCCACTACATTGTCTAGGTGATGACTATCTTATTAAATAATAATATTTTAATAATTTGTCACAGTTAATTTAAACACAGTTTTTCATAAAAAACATATGAAACTCCATGTTACATGTAATGAAAATAAAACATAGTGTTTCATGTAAAGAAATAGAATATCAATGTGTTTTGTAGACAAGCTAATCTCGGTATTTCATGTAATGGAAAAATTGAAATTAAATTTGTTTATGAAAAAAACATTTTAGAATATCTTGGGGTGTTACATTCTAACAACTAAAAATGAATTTGTCAACTGAAATTCATCTCTTTCATTAATGTTTTAACATTTATAATTCCATCATAGAAACTCACAACATACAAAATTATTATAAAACTACTATTAAAAGGTAATGTTGGAAATATAATGGAAACCAAAGGTAACTCGTAACTAGGTTTTGACATTGGAGATCATATATGGGAAGTGGAGATTTTAAATTGGAATAAAAGAATAAATAATTATAAATAGTGAAAAATATCTTTAATCATATGAAATCGGGTTATCTAGATAAGGTTATCTTACACAAAATCATAATTCAAATAGGCTTGAAAAAGGTTATTTATATCATAAAAAATTATGATAAAAAGACAAAATTTTATTTCAATATCCATTTATTAATGTTGAAGAATTTTTATGACAAAATATACATACTTGATTTAATTACATTTCATATGAACAATCTCACTCTTTGGTTGTGACTTGGTCAATTTTCACTTCATCTATTACTGTAGGAAATAATGGTGAATTGTTTTTCCTAAAGCACATAAATATTATAATATCCATAAAAATAATTATAATTCAACTCAAACATGTTCATTAATGGTTAACCTTGTAACCCTTTTAAAAAATAAAAATTAATAACAAAGCTCAATAAATTTATCAAACTAAAATTAAAATTATTCCACCAAAAAATATAATGTAACTATCAATTTTCACATAACTAATATGTAATCAACTTCACCATATATATTCTTTAGATATCGTAAGAACCTGGATAATAATAAAAAAAATTTTGAAAACATTTTTTTTATTTATTCCATGAATATAAATATATATTATTTAATATATTCCATATATCCAATATTTTTCTGAACTCCATCAATGATAAAATGAACATATTTTTCCAGAAATCATTAATCAGTTAAAAGGGAATCAATCACATCCAATTTACATAGTGTATATAAATTATCTATTTATCTAAACTAAAAAACAATATCAAAATATTAATAACATATTAAGGGTTATATTCCCTTAATAAATTTTTCACCTTGATATTAAATCACTTCTCTTGGTAATTATCACCATTAAACATATCTTTTATCAATACTAAATGAAAAACATATAATGAAAAATACTTTTGTATTTAATGATTCATAATCATTGGATTCCAACACATAAATACATCAATCATAAAACTTTACTCTTAATCTATTAACTAGGATTAATCATCTTATTTTCTTAGTAGTTATTTCCTTTCATATTTCATTTGATGTCTCTTCATCAACAAAAATATTTCCATTATTCATACAACCATACGAATACTCTTTATGAGCCTTCCCTTTAGAACATATATTTTCATAATATATATTTATAACAAATTTAAAACATATAATTGAAAATTATACTATATGGATTCTATTATTCTCATACATTGAGTTAACTGAACATTTCATATTTCTTATGACATTAAATTATTTGTTTTCTTCATTTCCATAGTCAAAACAACTTCTATTACCTATAACACATTCACTTGGGTGCTTTTCCCAAAATTATCAACACATAAGAACCTTAATCCTATTTCCTCTATGTTCTCCATTACCTAATGTCTTAGAAAACTCTATAATTCCCTTACATGATGAGTCTGAATGTTTGTTAATGTGAATGATGTTATTTTTATTACCTGATAATTGATTAAGCATAATCAAAATATCCTTCACTACAATAATTATTCCATTTGGATTCTCATTAGCGAATTATCTGTCACATTTAATGATAATACATTCTCTTCTTGTTTTATATATTTAATAAAACCCAATATCACAGTGTGATCAACAACAATCATAATGGGAAACCAAATAATCCTAAGAATAACATGGTGAATGTCTAAATTGTAACACATTGTTTTTAATATATGATAACATAATTTTTTCAGAGGTCATTAATAGTTATCATCTATTTAAATCCATGATTATGGTTTCTAAATAGTAAGTTAATTTCAAAATATTATTACCTTAGGTTATGAAACTAGCTATGTAGAAATTCCATTTTCGTGAATCTGGTGACAATAGAATCTAGATCAATATTCACATTTCAGAGTTATCAAACCTACGTACATCGGTTCCAGACCCACATTCATTTGTAGTATTTAAAAATTAATTTAGTTTTATTGAATTCAAATTATCAATCCTTATCCAATATTCCTATAAATTTTCATATACTTTGACTAATATTTATATAATTACATTGACTTACCCTTAAATATATCCCACCAAATATCAATAGAAATATCCTGAGGGATATCACTAATGTTTTCTCATCCTTGTTCCCAAAGGGTATATAAAGCTTTCCTCTAATACCCACTATAAAAACCCAGGCTTCTGATACATGGATATTAAATATTTTTAGATGAATTTTCATTATACTACAAAAACAAACATCTGAGGACAAGAATAGAATAGATACATTAGAATCATGGATGAAAATATTCTTAATTACTCTATGATCATTATTTTCACCCATGATGATATTCTTATAAGGTATTATTTAAAAACATACCATACTAAAAAAATTTATACCAAACCTGGGGGAAGGAACATAATAAAAGGGATATATTATATACTTATTAAGGGAATAAAATGAAGATACATAATCTCACCATGAACATAAAAGTCTGAGAACATGATCACAACATTTGAAATCTATACACTACATATTCAAGATCATAATTTTGATTCATTTCATAATGACTGGAAGTTCACAAGAAATTAATCGTAACGAAATCAATTTCCATGATCCATGATATAATAACATTATCATAAATCATTGATTTATGGAATATACATAATTATAAAAAATATTATGTCATGGAAACCCACAACTAAATTCATAACATGATAGGCTTGGGAAAACCACTGATGTACCTTCTTCAAGATTGGCATGACCAACTTGTACTCATTTTTTGGCTTCAGATAACCTCCCTTATATCTTCTATTCTCGAATAACAATATCTAATACCCAATTCATTAGAGGGGGTATAGATCTAACTAACTAAATAATGAAAATAAAACATATGGGTACCACAAGACCATAAAATATTAACTATATCACAACCAATGAAAGGAAATGATTTTCATAAAATATTCATAATTTCATAACATGTGGAAAAGATACAGATTTCATAATAATGTCTTCATTTCATCATAAAATAACCCATGAAAATAAGTGGGTATAATAATAATTTTATCATTGTATAAATCATAGAAGATAAATGAGTTTCTTAGACATCATAACATAAAAAATATAAATGATTCATAGAATGAATAGGAGTGGTATACATGGACAATACACCTACTAATACACAGGTAATATCAAAAAATATCATCTTAGATGGGAAGTTATTTCAAAAGGTAAATTACATGGAATGATTCATAAAGAAAATATGTTTTATTTAAAAAACCGGTTTTAAAACATAAATACTTTTTACAACCATTTTATTTATAAATAACATTGAAAAAATAAAAATGAGTTTTTATCATTCATTAAATAAACAATTATTGAGGAAATATCCTTTACACATTAGAAAAAAGTTTTTAAAAGTGAAAATAATTTTTAAATATTTTTAACTTTGAAATTTTCCAGTTCAAAATAAAATGAAAAATTCCCAAATATCATGAAAAAAAGTTTCACTAAAATTTTATTTGAAAACTTGTAAGGTAAGATTAAAATCTTCGAGAATTACTAACAATATGAATTACTGATTAGGTTAGGCATGTTCAAAAAATTATCTTTTAAAAAAAAATCTAAATAGGCATTATTCAGAAACAAACATGAATATTCTTTTCAAAAAAATTAAAAAATTAAAAAATTATCAAAATTTTATTTGATAGATATTTTTTGGATTAATAAATATATATTTGTTAAAATTTATTAATTTTTTTGTTTTTGATGAAAAAGGGAGTTTTTTGAAGAAGAGAGAATTAAAGATGATTTTTTAATAAAATTAATATGTAAACATCATGAATATATAAATATATAATAATAAAGGAAAAGTATATATTATCTTGAAATACCCATATTAGAATAAAATTCATTAGTTTCATGAGTGGTAGATCATAATATTTCTTCATTGGGAGCATAATCAAGAGGAATATTGATAAACGATGACATTGTAACATAAAACTATTACCACTTTGGTATATTTTAATAATAATCCACATGAAATAATAAAAATATATGAAACATATAATATCATGGAATTAATTATATTCATGATATATAATGTCAAATTGATAGTATATACACTTCATAAAATATGATATTTGTATAACATGCTATATATCTCAAAGAAGGAAAATTTAGATAAAAATCCCTTACCATTTTGTTTAATTTGTAATTGTAATATATATGAAAGAATGATCCTAAAATGGATATCTAAATACATAAATATTACGGATAATAATTATAAAATAACATAATTGGATTTACTTAAACCACATAAAATAATTATGTGGTGAATATGTTTTGCATCTAATATAAAATTAAAGTGAGATGAAAATTATATAAAATTTGTTGTAATCATATGAATCGTAATATAAGTTGTAATAATATTGTGAATTAGTTTTATTGATTAGATTCATGACGAGTTAGAAATGGAAGAATTTAGATTGTAGTAATGGAAATGTATCGACCACAAGACACCCCTTTATCCTTCTATAAATATTAATTATGAAAATTTAAAGCTAAATCTACATAGAACTCAAATATGAGTATTTAATCACACGGGAAATTGATTCAATTTCCCAAAATATCTGTACAAAATAAAAACTGAATAAACTTACTCTACTCAAAGGAGATAACTCATGAATTAAATTTAAACAGTTAGGGAAATAACCAAAATATAATAATATTGATAAAAAACTATATAATTTTAGAATAAATTTAATTTGAGAATGAAAAAGACATTCTAAATCGATGGAAATATTTTCTTAAATAATTCAAAAATTTATAGTAAATAAATGTAATGGTATCATTGTGATTTTACTATCCATATGAATTAGGTAGTTTAGCATATTATGGCAAGACTATGCCACACACACTTCTATTATATAGTATATCCTCTCAAGAACATCCTAAAATACCTCTATCTGTATGTACAATACATTATCTCCCTGAGTCATGGACATTTTTTCCTTATACTCCCATGAAAGAGTGAAAAATATTTTAAAATTATGATATCATTAAATTTTATCTCCCAAACTACTATGCATATGAAATAATTTTCTTTGAACATCTATCAATTATCAGTAATATCATTTGATTCTTTAAATTCCGGATTTGTTAATTCACACATCTATAAAGACTTAATTTTTTCCTTTCAATAATCCAATTATGTTTAACTCTTCATATATCTCCCTCTTGAAGTGAATCCATGTGGATTGAGATGTTATCATTGTAAATCTTACAACATGATGATTTTTACCCTTGGGATCCCAATGTTTATAAAATTATTATATTATATGTTATTATCACAATTTGAAAAGAAGACATTTTAGGAAATCCAATAAATTTTTTTTGTTAAATTATTTTAAATTGTTTTTTTGAAATATCATAAAATATCCAAACATCATATGAGATAAAATTATCCCTTCAGAGAATAAAAAAATATCTTACAAAATTGATAAAATCATACACAAGAATATATCTCACATGATTATAAATATATCTTACATAGCACAAAAATTATGTACATAACTCTATATAATTCTGTATATACGGGAAAATTCATATGGTATTTGGTTTTTGGAAAGTGAAAGTATTATATGAGATGAAAAAGTAATTTCAAAACCCAAAAATATCTAATATTTGAGTAAAACATATTTCAGAAACATGGAAAAGTTTTACGTGAATTGAAAATATCATAAATGGATTATGACATTCCATAATTGGCTAAAATTCACCCATTCATGGTCGTGAATATAATTTTACAAATTATTCTAATATAATAAAATCATATTCATAAAAATCATGGAATAATTTGAAGCACCTAAAACTCATTAATTAATACATATTCATAAAAATTCATTAAATTTACCAAAAAACTAAAAATGATGTAATTTAATTCAAGAAGCCAATATGGAAGGGTTTTATTTCATCAAATACATATAAAAATAAATTAATATTCTTTCTCTATCAATTCTCCCACTCAAACGAGTTTTAGTCCAATAATATTGATTTTAAAAATTAAAACTAATGTATTTCAAAATACATTTCGGAGACATGCATAAATTTTACACCATGGAATAAAGTTTTCATGCCGGTTGAAATCCTTTATTTAAAATTCTCAATTAAGTTTATTTGATAAATTTAAGCATAATTTATCTTCATAATCACCCATATCACTTATGACATTGAATTTATCTCATCCCAAAGACATGAATTTGGATTATTAATTTTTTTATCATTCAAAACATATGAAAGGGTCCAAATATGTTTAATATATTTCTATATATGCACCAAATTAAACTAAAAAAATTTTATCATTAATTTTTTTTGTTATATTCATTAATTAATTGAGAATAGTTTATAAATAATAAAATGTATAGTTTAGAATAAGGAGTGTTGGATACTTTTGAATAAAATATTACGTTATTCATTTTTACACTCTAGAATAGTCTTATCCTTACACTCCATAGAAGTGAATTATCTAAAAATTTCAAGAAAATATTAATGTATATATCAATCGGTCAATATTTAATTATCATAATTTAATCCAGCCAACATGCATCAAATAAATTTAATTTTCATTTTCATTTTTTATCAAATACAATATTGATTTTTTTAATGGAAATGGGAATATATTTAAATTTTAAGCAATGATATGACATCTTAGACATTCTTAATAATGATATAAATTATATTAAACTTTAAATTTCTTCCCAATGAATACAAATATAAATCAATAAAAAATAATAAAACATCCCCCCATAATAGATTTTAACTAGATCATGATTTTTAAATCTAATGAATGTTTTATAGGATTACTAGTTTCAAATTTGGCTACGAAATAGGTATTTCATGTATTTATATGGGATTAAAAGGATAAAATGTAAAGAGAATATCAACATGAAAATTCTCACATAGAAATTTTGGTTTTAAATTAATCTAATTTCTTCAATTATTTTCTACAGAAGTTCCTCTAACTGATATGTTTTAACATAAACCAGTCAAATATTAATAAAATCATGTTTTGTTTATTTCCCTCAAAAAGTTTTGTGAAATTGTAGAATATGAAGATTCTTATTATTTAATCCCATATGTACGATATTGAGAAATATTGATAGTGATTTCCTAAAATATACTAATCATTTCAGAGAAATTTCATGAATGTCTACCAACATTGAATCTGGATAAAGTCACTTTAATATTTATTTAAATTTAGTTTGATGGAAAAATGAGATCACTCATTTTTCCAAGTTTTAAAAATTAAAATTGTTTATTTTTCAACTAATAAATTTTAGAAAACATAATCAATTTCCAAAATCCCCCTCAATGTAATATAATATAATATAAATTTAAATAAAAATTACGATGAATATAAAAATAGAAAACAGAAAACCAATTCTTGCGAAGTATTTTCCACTACCCACACTTATATTTTTAAATTTCTTCATTTTGAAATATTCATATCATCAGTAAATTTCAAAAATCAAAGACCCAATGAAAAATAATTGTAAATGAAATGAACAACATTATTGATAAACAACATCATTGATTTTGTCACTTAATAGTTGCTATTTAGAAACCATTTAGAAAAATAAGAAATAGAGAATAAAATCAGTATTGAAAATAATGGAAATGGAATGAAATAATAGATGGGGAAATAATATTGGTTCTAACCCCCATGTGTGTCATATATTAACACTATCCATAGTTGGATAGGTATAAATCATTATCCCTTTTTTGATTGAGGACATCGTTTCTTTCCTAAAAATCTCCAAAATGAAATGTCATTTATATTTCTCAACATATATATCTTTTAGAATCCCCCAAATATAGTTTTTTCATTGTTATCATCATGATATTTTGGTTTTAATTTGGCTTAGGAATAGGGGAAAAAATTTAGGGGCATTTCCCCTACAATTGATCTCCAAATGTGATATCTACTAGTTGTAGTAATATTACTATAGAATGTGGTTTAAAATTAATTTCTATTTTAAATATCATCTCATCCTTTCAAATAATCATGGTAGAACTATCCTCAGGTGAACTAATGATAATTTTGGACGTTCCAATATTTTTTCCTCAAATTAAACTACTTGTATCTCATTATATGATAAATAAGTCAAATAATAGAATGTATTAATACAACTTTCAAAGGAATAAGCTATAAGTATTTTAAAATATATATAATAAAGAAAAAATGAATCCATATTTTTGGATTATTTATATGTTATCATAGGTTATAGTTCCTTTTGAGTGTGGATAATTTTTGGGAGAGTTTATTTTAATGATTATTATAGATCAGGTTCCTATAAGTGTTCATCAAATTTTAAATGATTGTTTGTATCTTCCTCTTTTGAAAAAATTAGTTACAATGTTTTTTGTTTTTAATCTACAAAATTGGGAGTCTCACCTATAATTTCAGTCTCAACAACTTCAATCCATTACTTTTCTAAAGACTCGTGATTTTATAAACTCACATTAATTTTTATATTTTTTGTAATGATATATTTTCATAATAAAATAATGAGTGAAATGTTTAAATCATACCTCAATTTATACATACATGGTTCATCAATTTAAAATTTTAGTGGGGAATGGTTCTCAGTTTCAAATGATTTATTCTTGGGTGACCAATTCTTCTAATCCCTTTATAGAAGAGAAAAGAAATTCGATTTTTTACTAACTAGCTAAATCATGAAATAAATTTTTCAGCTTTTTTTTAATGTTTCCTCCATGATATAATCATGCAAGTGTTAACAAAAAATTTAATAATACAAGTAATCATTTGAAAAATAATTTTTTGATGAAAAAATAAAATACGATAAGTTTACAACCTTCATAACAGTGAATGCAATTGATATTGGGGGGGGGGGGGGGGGTTAGTCAGATTACCCATTATCAATAATTTTCCCCTATCAATGTATTCTAGTGATACCTAGGGTTGTCTCATGAGGGAGTCATATACTTATTTGGGAAAATTATATCTTATTTAATATTTTTTTGTAAATTTAATACAAATAGTGATTAATAAAGGGTTAAAAAAATATAATGGATGATAAATTAGACTAATAATTGAAATTAACAATAGATATTATATGTAGGAGTGATTGAAATAGAATAATTTTAGATTTAAAAAAATTATAAGTTTTTAACTTTTGAAACTCCAGCCATCTATGTATATAAATTAATTATCAAATAAATATACTTAATTAATACATTAAGAACTCAATTTATACACATCATGTTCCTGTGATATATTTTGGGATATATAAAATGGGTAATTAACCCCATAATAAAGTGATTTATTTACAAAAAATAAATCAAGTAAAATTAAATTGATTATTTGGGAAATTTTTAAAGGAAATATATCACCCAATAAATATTAAAATAATAAAAAATAACATTAAAATCGTGATTTGTAACAATAAAATATATAAGTTTAGATGAAATTAAATTCATGATGTAAATGGACCCAATTATTTTAAGAAACAATGATTTCATAATTTTTCAATATATTACAATGAAAAATTTGAAACTCAAAAGGGAAATTCATCCTTCATCTTCCACTATCCATAACTACATAAAATTTTAGCTAGTCATGGATATAATAATCCATAAATAATAATATTCTCCATGAAATCATCCCCCTCAAATCATGATCCTATATGTTCTATGAACAGAATACCTCCCCTATTCCGAACATGGTTTTTTAATCCCTATTAAATTATTATGTTATTTATATAACCTAAAAAATTTTAGACTATATTACACCAAATAAAATTTATTTAAATATATATATTACACATTACAAAAAAATAAATTGAATTCATAAATGTATATATGAAAATATGTTTCATAGTTTATAGATTAATCTTACAAAAAGCTATTTCTATTTATTTGTATTTAATTAGAATTTTTAAATATTATATTTAATTTTATACTTTCATAAATTTCTTATACCAATTATTTTTAATCATAAAACAATAAATGTTATGGGAATCAATAATAGTCGTAATATTTTTTCAAATAGATAAACAAATCACTACTTTTTCTAAAATAATATCCCTAAATATATAAACACCTATAATACACTAATTTATTCCCACATCTAAAATTCCATCCATTTAAAAAGATCTAGCGTCCCCCACATCCCCACTCTCTTTAAAATGACACTAAGACAATGTGACCAAAATCCCCTCCTCTGAGGTATTTAATATGAATCAAAATGATTGGTATCAATGATCAATGTAACATTCCCATGATTTGTTCTCCTTTATTATTTTTATTATTTTACATGAAATTTCATTTAAAATATTTTATATATTACTTCCATGTATTAATTATCATGTATTTAGTATAATATTTAACGATCAATGATGATATACCACCTAATACAACTCTTCGATCCCATTTTCTCAATCCATTACCCTAAGAAAATAAGTCTCTCGATATACATGTTTTCCAATTTATATATAAATATTACACATTTAGTAAATTAAATTGACCAAAAAATAATATTTAAAATATTTTTTGTAATATAATTTATGTCTTTCAAAAAACAGCAATATAAATTACTTTGCAACTTCTTCTTATAACGCTTTAAAATGTAACATTTCAATGGAGGTAGTTTTTTTGATACCATATTGAATGATGATATTTTATTTTCCACTTATAACACTCATGTTTGTTTTAAAATTGTTCTATTAAAAATTAAATATAATTTTAAAAAATAAAGAACATAATTTCTTTGTTTTTGGAATGATAATATGGGTTGGTTACTGATGATGTTAAATTTAATCACTAGTATATTTTTTTGATTAATATATAATTGATGAGGATGATTTCCTGAATTTTTTCTATATACTAGATTCATGAAATACATATCATTAAGAATTATATTTAAAAACTACAAATTCACTTTCGGATCATATAAAACAATTTTGTCATTTCCTTGGACGCATAGCTCTGAATTAGATTGATTTTGTAACCATGATTCAATCAATGTCAAGAGAGTTGCTAAAATCAATTTTAATTTCATAAATTAATAATAAATGAGAAAAGTACATTATAAAAGATGATAAAAATATAAATAACCTTCCAAAAAAGTAATTAGTGAATCGAATTCAACTATTCATTTTTTTTTAATTTTTTTATCACCCTATATCACTATATCATATTTTATATATTAACAATGTTATTATTTAATTTCATTTATTACATATCTTTGTTTTTATGGGGTTTATCATGCCATTATGATTATATTTTTATTGTTTTCTAAATCCACCTCCACAAATATTTTAATGAATCTTTTCTAGTTTCATGAAAATTTAAAAATATATTCATGTACTTCCCCTACTTAATTATTCTATCATTCAGGGAGGAAAACCTATTATTATATTTAGTTCAAAATCATTGATCTTGTAATATGAATAAAAAACTCAATATTATAGGGTACCTACTTGATTTTACTTTGATTAAACTTATTGTATTATTTTGAAACAATTTTTCTTCATTGATTAATTTTAATAATGGGATTTATATGGTTTTTCTATGTGGATCTCAAATTCAACATATTTTGTGATACTATCAGTGGAACTAGTATTTTATATTAACCCAATCGATTGCGTAATGTTTTCTTCCCATGAGATACTATGTATGATGGCTGAACTGTGAGCCTTTCACATTATGCAATTTTTTCTAGGCTGTGTGCCTTGAATTATGACCCACATAATGTTTGTTCCACATTATTAGGATCACTATGATTACCATTTTTAAATGGAAAATTTACTATTTTTCAATATTTTAATTTTCTATTTTATGATGGTTTCATTTACTGATTTCATGTTATGATCATTGAGTTTCTTATTATCTGATACATGTTTATAATTTTTTATCCTTAATTTCTTTATGGATCAAAATTCCTCTTGTGTTTCTCTGTAGGATACCATAATTAGTGTGAAGATAATGTTTAGATCTATGAGAAAAATAAAAATGTCGAAATAATGTATAATTATCTCATTTAAAAATTGTTTTCTTATGTTTCTAATTTCCAAGAAAACTAATCATTTATAATTATATCGATTATTAATGGATATTAATATTAAAAATGATGAAATATTCTATTTATGCTATTTTAGATTCTATATTACTATCTCATCCACCAATAATAGTAGTCTTGTCTCCCATTCAATCATATAAACTATAAAATTTTCATAAACACATGAGTCCCATTGTAGGGTGTGAGTATAGGGCCTAGTAGTCCATCCCCCATAGTATCCCTAAAATTTTTTAAATATGTAAATCGACATGTTAAATGAAAATTAATATATGGAAATTTCAACATATTTATAAACATGCATAACCATTAATTACTAGATATTCCAACTAGATAGCAAACTCCTGCCTAAATTGAAAAAATACTACAAAATACATACACCATCCCTATAACATCGTTAGTTTGGTATAGCATAAGATTCACAATTCTTTGATAATATCAAACCAAATACCTCTTAACCACTACTAAAAATAATATGAGATAAATGGGAATATTCTCCCTATATATATATATCATTATTTTACCTATAGAATCTAAACATTTGATGGAATTACACAAGATAATTGGAAAGGTGGTCTCACATCTATAATGATCCCTCTCCTATGTATTCTCAATCATATCTTATAATAATTGAATTATATAGAGGAATTTCAACCCTAAGTATATATTGATCTCAACCAAAAGTCATCTCAAACATCGTTGATAATAATGTAACCAAAATATAAGAGGAATACCCTTATATATAATGATCATAGGTGTAACATATCTAAATCCCAACTCATATCAATTTAAAAGAAATGGGTAAGGATAACCATGTCAATACTGATCTCATCCCATAGGCATCTTGACCCTTTCTATATATAATATAGTAAATATCAGAATGTGACCTATGTTTATATTGATCTCATCTCTCGTAAAACTCAACCCTACGTATATTAATATAATGAATAAATGAGAATCATTTTATGTCAATAACAATACCCGCCCTCAAGAATCTCGACCCCCACACTTGAAAATATAATGATAGATGGGAATGCGGACTATGTATATAATGATTTCAGCCCTTATGAATTTTCATCCATAATTACATCAATATCAACACCGTAAAGAATAAAATTCTTTATCATCAACTATAAAATGAAACAATTATAAAATAATAGTAATTATAAAAAATCTCTATAAGGCGGGAATGACATCTATCACCTTAAGTAATCAAATCTATGAGACTCCCCTAAAACCAAACCACATTCCATAATTACAACCAAATGTGTATATCTATATAAAACAACATATTTTAATGGAGTGAGTCCCTTTAATATCATACTTGATAGATATGAAAAATTTACTATGAAAATAACCTAAAACACATCAAAGAGTCGAACCTAATAAACAAATAGATTAAGTTAATATACCATAATCATGCATGTCATCTGTTTCTTAACAATGTTAACTTTAAAATAATATATCTCAAATAAAACCCACAATATCAAGAAATAATCAATCTACTAATCATATATAAATTACCTATGATAAAAATGTAGAAAATATAACCCATTAAGATTTACTAAACCATGATATAACTGATGTTTGACCACATTGGCTTTCTTTGAATAAATTCCATTAAAGATTACATCATGTAAATGGTCATTTATAACCATATATAACAATTACAACACAAAAAAAGAACAATTTGTTATTTGAACATTCATAATTTATCTGTTAGAAATAAATAAAATAGTATTTGTGTCATTTCCATACATTCTCACCGGAATATAGATGGGACATACCATAAATCCACACAAACACAATGTCTATATTCTCTTAATTGTCAATCACTATAGGTATGAATCACATAAAACAAATATCTCCCATGGTTGCTAGATAAATTAATCAATAATTGTCAACATTAATTGATTCTAATACCATTTTAATAGTAATTTTATCATAAGAAGAATCATAATCATCTATGAATTACATATATAACATGTGATGTTTCATTAAGTACCACACCCCATCCGTATACTCTAGAATTTGGTACTGAAAATTGTTTCTTTAAACAAAAATATTGAAACAAAATTACATTAACATATATTTATTTTACAAAATTATCCATGGAAAATAATTAAAAAAACAAAATACAATGAATTTAAGGTTTAATGTAAATTAGGATCAACTACATAACTTACAACAACCCCACTCTGTATTACACACATAAACATTATTTATAAAAAAATGAACTTAAGAAAACATTGAGGATCGAGAGGTCTAGTATCTTGGGAATTTAGGAAAATTACCTAACAATATAGTACATAAAACTGAACATCATTGTTGAAAACATATTTTACATGAACACAAAATTCATTCATAATTAGTATTGAATAGGATAACATGAAGAGATGTATAATAAAAAGATGATCTATATATTCTAGTAAGTGAGTAAACAAGGAATAACATGAAAAATATTGTACATGTTAGGTAATAAGAATATCAATGGAGCACAAGAGAAACATGAACATAATGGCTTGATATAAATGATTATAATAACATAGAAATATGAAAATAACCTTTAATATGATATTAACATGAGCGAATGATCATTTCACATAGGGCATGAGTAAACCCTCATTGAACATGAATTATCATGAGTATACCCTCATTTCACTTGACATATCATGATACTGATCTTTACCCAATGCAATATAGAACTATTAGGGCACACCCTTCTTATTCATTTCATTTCATGAATAAGTGTTCCACATAGATCATAAAACCCAGGTTTATTAAACAACATAATTTATTCCATGAATATGATGTGTAGAATACATAAATGTATTTCATCAATCAACATAAACATGTGAATAAAGGTGAATACCCTTAATAGATAAATGAGTATGGTATTCACTTACATGATGAATATGGCATGGAAATCATGGTGTAACTTCATAATCATAACGATGTTAAATAGAAATCGTAAAATGGGTTTATGAGAGTGAAAGGGGTCTCTCATAAGTTATACATGAAATAGATAAAAATGGGGCAATTGATCATAATATTCCAACATATGTAATGAAATTTATATGTATAATATAAAATAATTTCTTGGATGTAAATGAGAAGAGAGAAATTCCTTACTGAATTACGACATGGTAACCATTGTACATGGTATGAATTAATGAGAGAAAAATATGTCTCTCATCAATGAAAAATAAGGAGGAATGTATGGGAGAGGTTCTAAATCATACCCCAGCATTTGTAATTTATAATAAAATTATATAACAACATAATGAAATTTGAACAAAAATGAGAAATGAAGAAATCCCATACATGGAATTGTGACCCAAAAGGATTGGGAGATGCTTGGGAGTGGCTTATTGGGAGATTGAGTCTCCTAGATAGGATTATAGAAAGAGGGGGAAGGGTTTGGTCTTCTCCAAATGGTTTGAGTGAACATTAATCAATGATTGATTGGGTTAATATATAAAAGGATAGGGAATTATTTATTATTTAGGTTTTTGACACCACACATTAATGTAATCAAAAACCACAGACTATCCCATAGTTCATGCACATTATTTTTGCCAAAGTGGAGTGGGAAAAATTATTTTATAAGGCCAATGGATTAACCTATTAAAATATTATTCTGGAATATGCGGAAATGAGTCACACTCTCAAGGAAATCCTTTTAAAATGTTAAAATTATTTATATTTCTTGGAGGGTACACAAAGGCCATGTAAAATAAATCAAAAAAACCTAAAATCTCATTATTTTAAAGGTAAAAAATATATTGGATGAACATCCCACTTATATTATTTTATTATTTCACTATTGGGTCATTATGATGTCATAAAACACATTACATATTTTAATGGTATTTAATTTTTACAAAAAATGTCTATTGTGTTAGAAAATTATGAAAAACTCACCATTGGATAATTTCCAAGTCCTGATTCAAAAAATAATATTCATTTTATCTAAATAATTTCCTATATATGTGAATTTTTACTTTTATAATAAAAACTGACATATATTTAAAATTAATGGGTTTTGAAATGAAACATCTTTCAAACCATAATTAAAATTATAATGGTATTAATAAAAATTATATGATCATTTATATTTAATAAAAAGAAATTTAGTAATAATATTTTATTAAAATATTATTTAATTAAAAAATCCATTAATTCATCAAAATATTTTTTCGTAATTGAATATTAACTAAAAATACTTTTTATTCAATAAAATATATTTAAAAAGTAATAATAATAAAATGAATGCATATTATTTATTCTATAGAATAATAATGCACCTAATAATAATGTTAGGGTCTTGTTACATAACCCCATATATATTACCTTCATAAGACCTAAGGGTAAGGTGTGTGATTGTGACAGACTCTGGGAAGGTATAGATAACTTCGCTGGACTGGTAATCTATATAAACTTCCACATCTCATGTAGGTGTTACCATTCAAGCTTAATGTGTTAAATATTATCTTAGGATTGGTCAAGAGTGGATCATAGTTACACTATCTATTTTCTGACCTCCAAAAAATGGGCTTCGTATGGAGCAATTCTACTGGATGAGGCCATCAATTCCTTTTTCTGAGAAATTTGGATTAGTTAAAGCTTTATATTTATACTAATCATGTTATCATTGTTAAACATATATATTTGTAGCTGTAACATTTCTTAACGGTATTTTAAAACCCGAAAACATTATACCAAGGAAGTGAATAAGTTTTATAAAACCATTTTACATCAGAATACATTTAATTAGATCAAGAAGATTTTTAATTAATAAAATCATTGGCCTTTAAAATCTTCCCTCCTTGAGAAACATTTCCCTCAAAATTTCCCTTTCCCAAAATAAAACAGATGGTGGTAACTCATCATCATCACTTCCTCTGATTCCCACATTTCCTCTTCAATCATGTTGTTTCTTCACAACACCTTGACAAGGGGAATTGTCTCATTTCGTAGAAATTTTCCCTATCATCTAAGATCTTACACGACTTCTCATCATAGGATATGTCATTCTCTAATGGAACCACATCTAGATTGAGTATGTGCGATGGTTCAGGTATTTACTTCCTCAAGAATGATACATAGAATACATCATGTACATTATATAGGTTTTGTGGGAGTGCTAGTCGATATGCCACTACTCCAATGCAATAAAGGATATCAAAAGAGTCAATATACCTTAGAATAAGCTTTCAATTATTCCCAAATATCAAACCTCTCTTCCATAATGATATGTAGATAAATATCTTGTCTCTAACATCAAACTCTAGTTCTCATCGACAATTATCAGCATGCACCTTTGTCAACTTTGAGTAGATTTAACGTGATATTTGATGGTCTTAACCTTATCCACCATTTCATCGACCATTTTTGGACCTAGGAGTTTTTTATTCCCAAATTTATCCCAAATGCCGGAGTTCTGCACATATTCCCAAAAAGGCTTCCATAAGGAGTCATTTGGATGATTGATTGGAAACTATTATTGTAAGAGAACTCGTCCAGAGGAATATGTTGATCCCATCCTTTTTTATGTATATTGAGCTTGCTCTCAACATGTCCTCATGGGTTTGGATAGTCCGCTAAGATTGGAAATATGTTTGAAGATGATATGATGTACTGTAGTTCATCTCAGTATTCAAATCATGTTTAAGACTCTTCGAGAACTTGGTGATGAATATTTGATCTTGATTGGATACAATAGATAGTGGTACTACATGTAGCCTTACCACTTCTATGATATATATCCATTCCAATTGATCAAATGAGAAATAATCTTGAATTGCAAGGAAGGGTGAAATATTTGTAAGATGATCTAAAATAACCCAGATAACATTGATTCCATTGGATGTCTTCAGATTTTCGGTGACAAAGTCCATGGTTATGTTGTCCCATTTCAATACTGGTATGGTTAATGGTTTCATCACCCCATTAAACGTCTTCCTCTTAGCCATCACTTTCTGACATACAACACACTTTGATGTATACTCAGAAATATCATTCTTTATGTTATCCCACCATTATTTCTCTCAGAGATCTCAATAAGTCTTTCAGTTTCCTGGGAGAATGGAGAAATTACAACTATGTGCATCATACAAAAGTTAATTATTTAAATCCATATTTGATGGAACCATAGTCTTGTCCCAAATCTCACAATTAATAATTCATTAACATTTAACTCCAATGATTTCCCTTTTATGATAGTTTCCACTTTCTTCGGTATTCCCATTTCATCCTTATTTGTTTCCTTTATCCTTGGAAAAAGATACGGTTGGGCATTCATTTGTGAAAGGATTGATTATGTTCACTTCTTTATGATTCTCATGTCTATCTTCATAAAATTTAAGAAAATTGGATCCTTTTCAATTCTCATCAATGAAAGAATTGTGGGCTCATTTCAACTTAGATCATTTTCCCCATTTTTCAATTTCCTAGGGTGGTAATGGATTGATCAATATTAGTCGTTGATCAGCTCTAACCAACTTCTTTGGTTTATATTCATCTTTTTCTATGTGAATATATTCTTGAGGATTTTTTGATCCATATATATTTCACACTTCACCTCAAAGAGGTAATTCCGCCAAATTGTTTCATGGTGAAGACTAGAAAAACCAACTCTAGGTCATGTGATGGATAGTTCTTCTCATGGAAATTTGATTGTATTAAAGATTAATCAATGACATTTTCATTTTTCATTAACACCAAACCCAGGCCCATCTTCGATGAAACACTAAATACCACAAAGAGATTTCCACTTGTGGGTAATGTGAGTATGGGAATAGTGATAAAACTCATTTTTAACTCCTTGATTCTTTCTTTGCATTCATCACTCAAAAAAAACCTGACTCCCTTCCACGTTATATTGGTACCGGGTCTTTACAATCGAGAGAAATTTCTCACAAATTGGAGATAATATCAAACTAACCCTAGGAAGCTACGAATATCTTTCACAGATATTGGCCTCGATCATCCCTCAATTAAATATGTCTTGGAGGGATCCACATATATCCCATTTCTTGTGATGATATGACCCAAGAATGATGCTTCCTTCAACCAGAACCCACACTTTCTATACTATACATAGATCTTATCCATTCACAATGTCTCTACTGCTGTTCATAGATTCTCCTCATTCTCCTTAATTTTTTAGATTATATTAGAATATAATCTATAATGGTTACCAAAAATATATCCTAATAATTTCTAAAGACTCTATTCATCATGTCCATGATGATTTCTGGAGCATTAGTGAATCTTAAAGGCATTACTATGAATTCATAGTGCCCATACCTAGTACAAAAAAAGTCTTGGGGATATACTCCTTCTTCACCCTTACATGGTAATATCCTAACTGCAAATCCACCATGGAAATTTATTTCCCTCCACATAGCATATCATAAAAGTCATCAATTTCTGGAAGAGGATATTTGTTCTTAATCACGATTTTGTTGATCTCACGATAATCAATGAAAAGGTTCATTCACCAATCATTCTTCTTAACGAAGGGGACTGGTGCACCCCATAGTGAAGCACTTGGGAATACAAACCCTTTATCCAAATTCTCCTATAGTTGTTTATTTTGATCTTCAAGCTCAACAACATCTATTCTATACAAATTCCAGGATATTGGAAACCACCCCAAGTATAATATCAATAAAAAATTCAACATCTCTTCAAGGAGGAAGACCAAGAAATTCCATGGGAAACACTTCAGCGAATTCTCACACAAATAGGCTTGTCATTAAGGATAGTTTCATCCTTATACTCTATCATATAAGAAAGATAATTATGCTCATAGGGAAATAATATCCACACTTGATATGATGATGCTAAATAAGATTCATCCCCCTCCTTGAACGTGTACAGACTTGAGGGTCGATTCACCACATGGAGAGTGATTTCCCCTTCAAGGACATTTAAGAAGGCTCTATATAGGGAAATCAAATCCATGACATGAATTGAATCAAATTCAATTGAAGGTAGTATGAGGTCATTTTTCTGGAAGACAAATCCACAAATTGGGACAGGGGTGGAGTTATATTCATGGGATGCAATAATTTCACCATTTTCTGTTATCACTGATATCTCTACTTCCATGATTTTTTGTGGTATTGGGATTGTTCTACTAATGTTTTGGTTTATAGAAGAATGTGTATAACCAAAATAAAAAATCATGTTCTCTATTATTTAATGAAAAACTAGCGTACCAATCACCACTTTGTTTTTGGGGTTCTCTTCAGTAGAAGTGATGGAAAAGGCTATCCCATGATGCCTTGGAGGTTATTATTTTCCACTAAAAACCCTTGGCATAGGGAACTGGTTTGAAATGTGACTTGGATGATTATAGTTGATGAAATGAACAATGAGTTGAGGGTTGAACATTGAATTCCTTTCCTTTTTCACAGTATTGAATTCCTTTCCTTTGTCACAATATTGGGTTTTTCTTGTCGGTAGTTAATGGATAGGTTGTCTTCTCTTTAACACCTAAATCATTTCCTCATCCCCTTCAGGAAATTTCTAAGGTGCTTCTCTCCACATATTTGTGAAGTGGGGTGTTGGAATTTTTTAACACCGCTCGATTTACCCATCAGACCACCAGAATTAAAGTCCACCATATGCTTCTTATCCCCATGATACCACTGAGATTCAATGGAATCTATTTCAACATTTAGGGAACATCGAACAATTTCTTCACAGCAATCGAAGTCACAGATCACTAGGTATTTTAGTAGGCTAGGTTTTATCCCAACAAATATGTAGTGAACCTTGCATTCCGGTGTAATAACAAATCTGGAGGTGTATCATGCATGTCTTGTGAAGTTTTTCTCCAACTCTCCGATGGATTCATCATTTTTTTCTCAAGGGATAGGAATTAAATTTCCATCATATGTCAAAGGGTGCGCGAAAAATATTTTTCAAAAAACATTTTTTGAAAATTATTCCATTCTAATGCCTCGATATCTTCCTCATGTTTTTTATTTTTATCATTTTATACCATTGATCTTCTCCATCATCCACACGATAAGAAACAAGAAGAACCTTGTCTTGTTCATAACAATGATGGATGGGGAAGATATTTTCAATGGAGTATATCCATTGTTTTGAGACTGATGGATCAGATAATCCTTTAAAAGTCGAAGGCCTTGATCATATAAAGCTCTTGATTTTATATTTTTCATTCTTATGGTGGTTGAACGTTCCTCTTGACCCCTATATCAATTAAAAACATGATTTAACTTAGAGAGTATCGTGACAATGTTTGTGATTCCCGATCCAATCAGATTGGGCATCTCATTAAAACAATCATCATATTGATCATCACATCAGTTGTTAGCCTGATTCCTCATATTACAAGCAATTAGATGGAATAAGAGGAAATTTAGGGGTAACCCATAAAAGGGAACCGAAAGAAAAAAATGGATATGTTTAAAATTACATTTATATCCTTAATATATGAATTTATTGGATTTAATATATATTATCCACGATATACATCCCAACATATATTCTTAGGGGAATTTATTTATTCCCTTAATAATGGTTCATACTAAGATTGTGAATTTACCAAAGCCTGTCCCCTGGGAGTGTCACAATAAATAGTGAACCAAGGCTTGTTTTCATGCACGAATTTCAGTTCGAGCCTAGCTCAAAGTGGTGTTTTCAGGTTTTACCCCTACATACATCTATGCCAGAGCTGCCACTACCTGCTCATATCCAGACAATGATGTATTTTCCTGATAAACTACTTACTCAATACTCTCCAAAATTTATTGATGTTTTTATTATACTTATTCTCGTCCCTAAGGCTTTCACTACAGTTTCTTAATTCTAATCCGAAAAATAACCAGCCCTATCATCTGATAGAAACTATAACAACCATGCTATTTATTACACATGTAAACAAGATTAAATAAATAAACTTGAACTTTAGACAAATATGAGGATAGACAAGTCTTCTGTCTTGGGAAATTTGGAATATTACATAATAAATTATAACATAAAACCTAACATCATTATTGAAAACTACTTTTACATGACCCAATATTTATATTGATAACATGGGGAATGAAAACATAATAATTTTTCCAATATGAACACACAATAATGGATCACTTATAAAAATGTTAATAAGGGTTAGAACATAAGCATATGAAAAAACATGTGCATGAGATAAATTTAAAATTTAAAAGAACATGAAAAAATAATATTTATACATAAGTCATGATAGATGGATTTGTTATGTTAAATAAACATCGTTATAATATTTAAAATGTGCTCCAAATCATGGGGAATTAAACACGAGTCAAGGAGCACAATCATAGTAACATTATCTTGACATAAGAGTGTGGCATAAAAAAATCATAGAAATCATATTTCAAGGATACCCACTATGACATTAATAATGTAATAGTCATTAGATTATCACATGTGAAACATCTAAGGCTTTGGATATTCCTTATATCTCCCCTTGGGCATGGATAAAACCCTCTAGTGTACCATTTAGCTTCGGATAAATCATCTTGTATAACCATTTTCTAGTTTTAAATCCTATCATATACAATTTAGTTAGGTATAAATCCTTCAATGAACCGTTTGACTATTGATAAATCCTCCTATGTAACCTTTGGTCTGCGTTAAATCCTACTATGTACCATTGAAATTCGGATAAATCCTGTCATGTACACTTTTTCATGGGATTAATCTTAATGTGAACACTTTTTCATGGTATAAATCCTTCCATGAACCCTTTATCTTTGAGTAAATCCTATCATGGACCCTTTCAATTTGGATAAACACTTATAAAAATATGGTCTGTGATGTTTGGGTTTTACCAACAGTTTTTTATAAATTACTAAAAAATGTTTTGTGAGAATCTTTTGGAATCATTTTTTTAAAAGACTGACACAAAATTATATTTATAAAATAAGTCTATCATTGAAATCCCTCATTTTTTTCTTTAAAACCTAACTCTATCCACCATCGACGACACCATATAATGCCCAATATCCCTCAAATTTCTTCAATATTCAATTTTCAGTCCATTTTCAACATATTTTCACATTATTTATCCTTAATAATATAACTACTTCATTATTTCACATTTTAGTTCCCAAAATAACAATTTTAGTTTACCCAAAACCACATATAATTGTTTTTATGGTATATTTATATTGATTATTTTTAAAAATTATTTTCTTCAGCCATGTAGTGTTCACCCACTTTCCACTAACTTTGTGTGAATTCATACAAATTCATGATCTATTTTTCATTATCGTGATCCATGTTTTGTATTTTATCTTTTAATTTTTCATGATAAATTAATTTTTTAGTTATAAATTTGATTCATCCATCTATTTATTTTTATCCGTATTATTATCAATTTCATATTGTTTAAATTTTTTTATTAAATTTAAAAACTATGAACGGTAATAAATTGGTCCTCACTGTAATATATTTTTTATGTGTTTGTATTTAGTATTGTTTTCATTAGAAATATTTTTTTCTATAATGTTATGGTTTTGGAAATTAATTTTTTCCTTCAAATTTTTTAATTTATATTTTTTTGATATTATAACATATATTTAAATTTTTTTATTATAAATATTTTTCATTTTTAAATTGTTTTCAAGACAAATTATTTGTAAAAAATTTATACATTTTAAAATTATTATTATATTTATATTCTTAATCGCTTACACAGAAAATTTTCAATGATATCGTTTGATAATTATAAAAAATTGTTTGGTGTGATCAAATAGTTATCAATAATCAAATGTTTAATTATAATTTATTTTATTTATATTTTTTCCCTTTATATATATTTTTAAATGGTTATATGTTTCTATATATTAAAATTTTATATTGTGATCCTAGCTAATTATTTGATCATAATTAGATAAATTTATGAATATCTACTTTTAAAGATGAAAAATTAGTTGATGATTTCTGGGAATAATATAAATGAAATCATTATAAAATAGACTTAAATTTCTACCCATTTGGGAGGAACCCGAATATAAGAATGTTATATTCTATATAAATCAAAGATTACATAATTTTGTATGGTATTTGTAACACCTTGAGATTTTATGAAAAATATTCTTTTTTATTTCATTGATGTCTTGTGTTGTATGCAACACCCAAAGGAGCTTTCACTATATGCATCCTTGACTTGGCTTTCATTACATGCAATCATTACCTTCCACGATAGCGTGTGTTGTACACAATACCAAGTTTCACTAAACAACGATATGTTATATAAACTAGCCGTTATGAATAGTAATAACCAATTTCTGAAATTTTATAAATTTTATCTTTCAAAATGAACTTCATTTTTGGATTCAAAATATCTAAATTATCCTAGGGTGAATTTTTGGTATTTTTCTGAAAACATTGAATTTTTGATGAATAGTTAAAACACTGGGTTACTATTTAAAAACCGACTTTTTATTTTAATAATAACTTATTTTATTTAAATTTATTTTAGGTGAAAATTGATACGAAATACCTATATAAGTTCAATTTAATTCATTGGAGTCATTTTATAATAATTTTAGATATATAAATTTTTTATTGAACTTTTGACCGTCTTTTACCCACCCCCTAGGAGAATTTTCAAATTTACATAAAACTGATTTTTACCATTTCTGTGAGTGGAATTTCAGAAATCCAAGAGACACGATTGATATCAATATGTAAAATGTGGTGCAGTGAGATGGAATTTTTTTTGGGTGAATAATAACTTTTTACTTTTATTTTCCACGGTTAAAAGTAAATAGGGTAATTAAGGGTAAAAATGATGTTATTATTATCATAACACATGTCCTAATACTATTGGATAATATTAATTAGACCAAAATCAACCTTAGGAATATTATATTATCATTTAGGTCCACCTGGGTTATATTAGGACATTTATTATTATTATATTTAAAGAACAGTTAAAATAGTTAAAATCAACGTTTAATAACTAAAACATATTTAATATAGGGTTATACATAAGATAAATTCGACTATAAAGATTCATTAGAAATATAAAAATATTTCCTACAT
Source organism: Viscum album (assembly GCA_963277665.1). Lineage (NCBI taxonomy): Eukaryota > Viridiplantae > Streptophyta > Magnoliopsida > Santalales > Viscaceae > Viscum > Viscum album. The sequence goes on from OY728161.1 coordinate 937,070,202, forward strand.
AATGGTATTTTATTTATTATTTTTATACATTAAATAATGTAATTTATTTATGACACAATGATGATTCAGTAATTACCTCATTAATGAAATATTAATATAATTGATATTATAAATACCCAATTAAATGTAATTTGAGACTTTTTATGAATTAAACTAATATTATAGGTTAATATGACATGTTAGTATTTATTTAATTTACATTTTTCGAACTAATAAGGTTGTTATTATTTTCAAAAAAATCAATTACCAAATAGTGTCAAAATTGACATAAAATAGTTTTTAAAACAAATATAATATTATTATTTATTATTTTATTCCTAAAAATAAAAGGTTAGTAAGAATGACTTAAATAAGGTTATATTTATTAATAATGAACAACTAGGGTTTATTTTGGCTTTTTATAGTATGTTTATTAACCTTATAGTGTAATAAAACAAGAAGACACGGTAAAAGTAAAATTATTTAACTTAAAGTTAAATCTAAAATACAAAGTTACAATATTAACCAAAACTTGGCCAAATTCTATTGGATGAGTGTATTTAGACCCATACCCACCTTAGATTCGAAGGAAATCAATTTAGAGCTATTAAAAACCAAATATGACTTTATAATAAAATAATATTTTTCGTTTTTCCAAAGGTGCCCCTCTCCTCCCTTATAAAAGGGCACATCCTCCCTCTTACCCTCACCCCACTATGAGCCATAAATCTTCTAAACCCTGAAAAATTCCCTTTTCCACTTCCCTAGAAACATCCTAAAGGTCCTTCTCTTCTTCAAAGACTAACTCTAGTTCCCTAAGATGAGGTTAAGAAGAGGGTGTCAAAGAAGAGGTAATATCCATTACCGATCCTTTCCAATTTATTTCTTCTTCTAATTCCTCTTATTTAGTTGTTTAATTATGAAGAAATATCATAAGTATCAATAATATACTGATATGTTATTATAAATATGAAACAAACCTATTTCTCCTTCTATCCATCCTATGGAAAATGAAATCACCGCGCGTGCGTACGTACGGAATACCGTCTCTACGCTGTGGTGTAATCTGTTTTTAAACCACCACATTACTTGGATGGGTATAATGGTGTAAATAATAACTATATATGGTTTTAATTACATCATACTGATTCTAAGATATTATAACATCCTATAAAATTCCATTCAATAAATATTGGAACGATATCATCGCTCGTGCGTACGTACTGATTACAGTCTCCACGACGCGATGAGATTCATTTTCCATGTTAACAATTCAGGAATGATTATAAATTATATATTATAAGTAATCATGAAATTTATTACATAATAATTCTAATGTATTTATGTATAAATATATGTATGTGATCTAATTAATTCCATTCAATTCAATAAGGAAACGAAAACAGCGTTCATGCGTACGTACGACCTACCGTCTCCATAAATGGTGTATTTCATTCCATTTATCAATCTATTATATATATATATATATTCTGAATATATATTAAATATAAATCATGTTTTATATTCTTTAATTATGTAATCATCATCAAATTAATCATATTAACAATCACAAGTCTCAACACGGACGATAAATGAAATGATTTTACCCAAAACGTTGCTTTAACATGGAATTTACAAAAGAACGGGTAATATAAAGTCATAAGTGAACCATATATGATATAATAATAGTGAATATGATTATATAATAAGTAAATGACATTATTTAAATCATTATATGGGAGGTACAGATACCTACGAAGCATATCAGAAATAAGTTAAGTGATAACTTTTCCAATCTCATTTTTATCCGAGACTGTTTATTCGTAATTATTTAATGGGGTTATGTTTATCATCCATGTCAATGTTTTCTAAAATTTTTTTCATAAAATGTTTAGTATTCTTCCATGTATGTTTAAAGTAATTTTTACCCTTTTATGACTTTTACCACAAGGTTTTTAAGGATCCTTTCTTTTGTTTACAATAAAAGATACTTTTTGACTTTTCTAACAATAGTACGAGGAGAATGCTTTTTTAACTTATACGGAATGAACGGTTTCTTATGGTTTCATAACACGAATGGTTCATGAATATTACTCTACAATATTTCATGATTATTTTACACAAAATACTTTTCTTTTAAAATTTAATGGCATTTTGTGATAAGAAATCGATTTTAAATAAGAAAGGATATTTTCCTCAAGAATTCATTTCAAGTGTTTTATTAAAACAATTTTTCCATCTAATATGACATTTTTTCATATCTGTATGTTTCATGTATAATGTCTATATTATTTACATGGTTTCACTTTTTCTTATGATGAAATGATATCCATTTGTTTTATATGGATTATGTTATGATGGGATGATGTTTATGAAACACATTTTATTATTTAGGTTATGATGAATTATTTATGTTGATGTAGTTGAACAGGTAAGAATGATTTAATTATGAGATGTATGGGACCTATATATCCCTATAATTAATTGGGTAACGATTTATATCTCATGATATAGACATGGATGGAATGGTATGTTAATCTGGTTCAGTGATATAGGACTGGAACGAGAAGTGATCTCGATTCAGAAAGGGACTTTGTCCACTAATATGGTCTTGGAAGCGATGCCTTGGCTACTATGGAAATCATATCATGTGCTTAATGTTTTCACCAATTACAAGTTATATTTCCAAGATACTTTATCATGATTTATGTTCCATTATGATCTATGCCTTACGTACTACCCTGTTTTATGTCATTACTCAAGATTCTGATGTTTAAATATTATGTTCATGTTTTGAAGTTAAAATGTATATGGTTTGTTTTATTTTCTCCATTCTTAACCTTACTGAGAATTTCATCTCACCCTTTATATGTTTTCTTTTCCCCAGGATATAACGGAAGGTTTTAGGTAAGAAAACAAAAGGGGAAGATCGTTATGGGAGATGTTGAAGATCTTTCACCATGATTAGAAGATTATGTTCCATGTTTCCAAAGACACTAAAATATTATGGTCCTTCAGTGTTTGTTTTTGTTATGTATTAAGTATTCCACAAAGGTAATGTAATGTCCATGTATGTCAGACTTTGGGTCTCTACAGTTTTATCTATAATTATACACTATGGACTTGGAAATATGAATGAATTGATTGTTTGACATATAATTTTTATTAAAATGTTATTAATGTGATAAATGATCATATTGAAGAATTAATTCACGATGTAAGAATTGGAACCATAAAAAGAATATCAATCATTAAAAGATTTTATCGAGATTATGACAAACCACTATACTCAGGTTGTATTAAATATATAATTTTATAAAGAGTACTTAGATTATTTAACTTTATAGAAGGAAATTTGTGGAGTTATAAAACATTATCTCAAATTATTGAATGGTTAAAAATGGTACTTCAAAAATAAATTGGACTTACAAAATCCAATCATGGAGGGAAACAAATATCATCCCCAATGGGGTTGGGGTATAAAAAGTTATATGCTTCACACAATAATTGTGTGTTGTATAGGAAAGAATATAAATTTTTATAATAATGTTTTAAATGTGGGACATAATAATACAATAAGGATGAATATTTGGACTATGATTCCATCTCAGGTATCTGAATCAATCCACCCACTAAAGTAATTATGTACCTTTAAATAAATCATTGTATGATGCGTCTATTTGAAAATTCAACTAATAAAAAAAATTAAGATGTATTAAGAATGAGAGTATCATTGATAGTAGATTACGACACCCTATTAATTTTCTACAGTGTAAGAGATTTGATAATCGATTTCTAAATGTCGTATGTGATGTTAGAAATCTCAGAATCAGATAGTGTATAGATGGAAGGAATCCATATAAATGAATCAGTAGCCAACATATTTAACGACCTATTTTTTATTGTGGTTTACAACATCTCCCCTAGATATAAATATATAAACATATATTATGATTATCTTGATGATTTATTGACCAAAACAACGGGGAAACTATAATTTTTGTATCTTTATTTATTGATTGATAATTTTAATCTTCTATGAGATAAATATGTTACGTGTTTTTATGAATATAATAAAGTGTATTTTCGTTTTTTATGTAGACAATATTCACAATAATCAACTTTCCTACATATGAAAACATATATGGATAAAATTATATAGGATATAAATCATGTGAAATTTGTGAGAAAGAGAAATCATATTCTAAATTTCATAATTAAAGAAAGAAGCTCTACAATGGTAATAAAACATTTTTTTCAAATTGAGTATCCTTACCATATATTTAGAAAATTAATGGATTATAAAAATATAATCACCCTATGATCATTTTCTATTGAATAATAGAATTAAAATTGGGAATATATTGATTTCTCAATTGGGGTGATTGTATTTGTAATTAACAGAATTTATGGTCATCAAAATATTATCTGTATGAAACAGTTTCTGTTTTTTAAACTACCATATTATAGAGTTTTATTGATAACAGATAACATTAATGTTATGCATCTTTTTAAAATCATATGTGTAACACCTCGATATTTTATGAGATATATTATTTTTAATTTCTTTCATATCTGATGTTGTACGCTACACCATGATTATCTAGCCCTATACACAACACCGTATTATCTTGCGGTATACACAACACTATTCTTGGATTGTGTTACGCACAATTTCAAGTTATTTTGATAATAGTTATTCTACATAACATTGATTGTATATATATATATATTAAATTTATAAATTAAATATGGTTGGATTTTTTATACGCAACAACAAAAGAGTCTTTCACTACACTCAACCCTGACATGGCTTGCATTACACACAATCACAACATTCCTCGATAGCGTGTGTTGTACGCAATACCAGGTTTCACTAAACAACAATATATGGTTATAATATTATTATGATCTAGCCGTTATGAATATTATTTACTAAATTTTTAATTTTATAACATTATTATTTATCTTACACATTTTCTATAACATGGTATGAGAACAAAATAAATCATTTGGGTAAAATAAGTATTTTTTTAAAAATGTAGTTTAACCGCCTTTTGATGGCGCACCCATAATATATATAATTTTTGACAATTTTATAAGTTAAATTTTATAAAATAAACTTCTTCTTTTAAATCATTATATAAAAATTTACATTGGATAATGTTTTTATATTTTTCTCACAACGTTCTTATTGTGATGAATAGTAAAAACACGTTAAATTTTATTTAAAAACAACTTTTTTCATCGATATAATTTATATGGTTAAATTATAATAGTAAATTGTTTAAAATAATATATTGAATAAATTTCTACAATTTAATATAATTTATGTTATTATAATTGATTTTACATTGAATTCATAGGTTAAATTAATTAAATCTTTGTCATTGTTTTAAACAAAAACCCGTTTTTTCGACAACGAGATTAATTTTAAATTAATTACTGAAACTTATGTGTTTTGAATTTGGAGAATTGATTACATATTTGGAATAATTATGTCTAAATTATATTAATATGATAATTTTTTTTTGGCATTATGAATAGTAACTACGGTATAATTGTTTTACCACAGTTAAAGGAAAATTATGTAATTAAGGGTAAAAATAATATTATAAAATTACCCTTAAACTTGTATTATTATAATTTTAAGATTATATTTCGTCCTAAGGAATATTTTAGTAGAAATGGAATCCATTGGAACCAACATGGATGTGAATAAGACCTTTAATTTATTTGATTTTAAAAAAAGTGAAATATGTCTCACTCAAACTTTAATAATTAGATTATTTTTTATATAAGGTTATACAAAATATAATTTTGATTATAAAAACTCATTTTAAATCTAATTTTTTTTGTTTATCATGTAAATTTATTTGTATTTTTTATGAAATATTTAATTACCTTAATAGCTTATACATTAATGATGTAGAAATTATTTATTTAGCGAGAAATCGATAATATAGTTCTTATTAAAATAATAATACCCATAAAAAGGTCTAGAACCTTGAATACACCATATTGTTAGAGTACATATATACAATAAGCATAAAATGGTAGATTTTTGGACCATTTGGAGCCTTATAAAATAAATTAGGACATTCATATTATTTTATTTTAAATGATGTCAAAGATGTCGCCTTCATAATTTAATAAATATAACAATTTAAATGTTGTGATTTTAATCTGATAAATTCTATTAAAAATATTATTATGAAATTCATTATATTTATATTCATCATAGAACTTTATTATTAATTTTTATGCAAATAATAAGTATATTAAATGATTATACAATAATGATGTAGTATTTGTTTTATTTAGTGAAATATCAAATAAATGGTTTTATAAATTTTAAAATAAACATTATGTGAACTAATTAATGTTATAAAAAACTTTTATAGGATAATATGACATGTTAGAAATATATTAAACATTTTGGGTCCAATATATCCTCTATGTGGATTTTATATAAATTCAAATAAATGAATAGTGTCCAAATTAACACTATTGTTATTTTATAAAAATAACATATTATTAAATTGTTTAAAAATCACATAAATATTTAAAAATTATAAATTAAAATTTATATGGTATTAAATTTCCTAATGTAATCAATTATTGATAATTCACAACACATAAGTAATTATATATAACAATTTAAAATTTAGAATATTATTACCAAAAATAAGATTAAATAAATTAAATAAGGATAAATAAAATTTAAAATGTTTAAAATAATTTCCCAACATGTCTATATTTTATTGTTTTATGGTATTAAAACCCTAAATTACCTCATATCATAATTTGAGTCACTTTACAAGTTTTTATGTGGGGTTTGAGTTTATTATAAATTAATATTTTTGAGGTTTCCAAAAGATTCCATCTCTTCCCTTATAAAAGGGAACCTCCTCCCTCTCCTCCTCATACCACATTGAGCCTTCAAGCTTGGCCAAACCCTACCAATTTATCTTCTCCACATTAATAGAAACCTAATAGAGGTCTTAGTCTTCTTCCAAGTCCAACATTAGTTCCCTAAGTGGAGGTTAAGAGGAGGCACGTCGAAGAAGAGGTAATCTCTTCTCTCGATTCTTCCATGATTATTTCTTCTTCAAATTCATATTATCTAGTATTTTATATGTAAATTAATAAAATAAGTCTAAATAATATACTTATATTATATTATAAATATGAAACAACCCCATTTTACCTTCTATCTATCCTACGAAAAATGAAATCACCGCGCGTGCGTATGTACGGAATATCATCACCACGCCGTGTTGTAATCAGTTTTTCCACCACCACCTTACATGGATGGGTATAATGGTGTCAAGAATAACTATATATGGTTATTATAACATCATACTGATTCTGTGATATTATATCATCTGATCCAATTCTATTCAATAGTTATGGGAAAGATATCATCGCTTGTGCATACGTTCGGACTATCGTCTCCACGAACACGATGAGATTCATTTTCCATGATTAACCATTCAAGTATGATTGTAAAGTATATATAATAAATAATCAGGAAAGATATTACAGAATAATGATACTATATTTATGTACATATATGTTTCATTTATTTTATTCCATTCAATTCAAAAAGGAAAATAAAACAACGTTCATGAGTACGTACGACCTACCGTCTCCAAGAACGGTGTATTTCCTTCCATTTATCGATCTATCATGTATATTTATATTCTGAATATATATTATATATAATTAATGTTTTACATTATTGAATTATGTAAATCATGATATAAGTAACAATATCAAGAACAACAAGTTGAAACACATACGATAAATGAAATGATTTTACCCAAAACGCTGATTTAAAATTGAATTTACAAAAGAACGTGTAATATGAAGTCATAAGTGGAACATATATGATATAATAACAATGAATATGATTATGTAATAAGTCAATTACCTTATTTATATCATTATACAGGAGGTTCAGATACGTATGAAGCGTATCAGACATAAGGTAAGGGATAATTTTTCAATCTCATTTTTATCTGAGATTGCTTATATGTAAGTATTTATAGGGGTTATAATTTCATCCATGTCATAAAAATGTTATTCATAAAGTGTTTAATATTCATCCTTGTATGGTTAAAGTCATTTTTACCCCTCTTTTACTTTTACTTTGTGTTATGGAATGAATATTCCTTTTGTTTACCATATAAGGTACTTTTTGACTTTTCCGTTAAAAGTACGAGGATAATGTTTTTTTAACTTATACAGCAAGAAAAAATGATTACGGTTTCATAATGCCTTATTTTCATGATTCTTAATCTACAATATTTCTGGAATATTTTTATCAAAATCCTTTTCTTTTGAAAATACTTGGCATTTTGTGAAAACAAAATTATTTTGAAGAAGAAAGGATATTTTCCCCAAGAATTCATTTCTAGTGTTTTATCAAAACCATTTTCCATCTAAGATGACATTATTTTATATGTGTATATTTCGAGTTTAATGTCTCTTTGATTTACATGGTTTAACTTTTATCATGATGAAATGATATCTATTTGTTTTATATGGATTATGTTATGATGGGATGATGTTTTTGAAACCCATTTTATTCTTTGGGTTATAATGAATGATTTATGATTATTTTGTGGCACATGTAAGAATGATTTCATTATGAGATGGGTGGGACCTATATATCCCTCATATTAATTGTGTAAAGATTTATATCTCATGAGATAGACATGGCAGGAATGGAAAGTTAATCTGGTTTAATGATATAGGACTGGAACGAGAAGTGAATTCGATTCCGTATGGGACTTTGTCCACTAAGATGGTCTTGGCAGTAATGACATGGAAACTATGGAAATCATAACATGTGATTAATGGATTCCACAATTACATTTTTTTATTACAATGATAGTTTATCATGATTAATGTTCCATTATGGTATATTCCTTATTTACTGCAATGTTTTATGTCATCGTACAAGATTTTGATGTTTAGATTTTATGCTTTTGTTTTTACCTTCGAATGTTTATGGATTGTTTTATGTTCCATATGGGTACCCTTACGGAGCATTTGAGCTCACCATTTTTATGTTTTATTTTCCCTAGGATATAAATAAAGGTTATAGGTAAGAAAACAAAAGGGGAAGATCTTAATGGGAGATGTTGAAGATATTTCAGCATGATTAGAAGATTATATTCCAACTTTCCAAACACACTAACTGAATACAGTCCTTGTTTGTATGTTTTTGTTATGTATTAAGTATTCCACAAATGTAATGTAATTTCCATGTACATCTAGTTTTGGGTCCCTATTGTTGGTATCAGAGGAAATTTTTAGTAAACCTATGGAAACTAGTATCAGAAAACTTTATTGAGATTCCTAGAGATATTTCTATGGTATGTCTCTAAGGTTAAGTATAAGTATAGGTTATAGTCCTAGAATCACGGTAACCATCATACAATTAAACCTAAGATGTTATAGATTGAATGTAACCTCCCTTGATTATCTTTTTTTTCTAGTACGAGTTCTGTATGTCATACTATTCTTTTTGGGTTTTAAGAAATGATAGGAAATATGAGGATTGATGTTAATGGATAATATGATGGACAATGGAATGCTATTCTTTATGAGAAACCAAATGAAATGGGATTTGGATTTCCAAACACCATTATTATGCCTAATCAGCAATCTCATAATATGATCAATAATCTTAACTTTGGTAAGTATCCTGACTCAGATTATAAGAGAAAGATAGTGTTTCATGATGATCATATAGGAAATAAATTTCAATTTTCCTCATGTCAATCATGTGAGAAGAGGCATCTGGGAGAATGTTTCATAGGAACTAGATGATTCTTTGGGTGTGGAAAAGAAGGACACAAATTCAGTAATTGAAAAATAAAACGTTCAGTTAACACCATGGACAAGGATAATGGTATTGCTAATACATCAACAATGGTTAAATGTTTTAAATGTGGAATGTATGGGAATTATGCAAACAAATTCCCAAAGGGAAATTCTCTTGAAGAGAATCATCATTGTCATATGGGTAGTATTTATAATGACGATGATTAAGAGACTACAAATGATATGTGAGATGAAGGAATTTTTCAAGCTCGGTCAATGGTTTAAAAAGGTAGTGGAATGATTTATGTTTATCAAGAGTTATGTTGTATAGGTAATGGTACTATGGAATAAACACACATCTAAATATTGTTACACTATTTTTTTCCAAAGTATTTGAAAGTATATTTTGAATGGTACCGGTAACTTTGAAAGGTTAATCAGATATTTTTGGAAAGTATATGATATGGGCATAATGAACGGATAAGGGGATAATGAGATGATTTATAGTATTGGTGAGCTCATGACTGATATAAGGAAAATGTGATATCATGGATTGATAATAATGAAATTTTTATATTTTTGTATGTGGAAAGAGATTACTTTTGACAGAACTCATGTTTTCAATAAGGTTCTGTAGTAATTCATGTTTCAAGAGAATACATAATTAAGGTATTCACATGTTTCGAATGTGACCAAAAAGATTTATATTATGATATATGTGGGATAAATGATGGTATTAACATGCTTGGTTGATGACATTTATAGTAATCATTTTATTTAAACTATAAGATTGGAAAAAGTATTTTCGATAAACCTAATGGTTGGAATAGATTATGTTGGACATCAGATAGAATTGTTTAAGGCTATAGATTTTTTTGATACTATTTATTTAATGTTATAATATTGTAGTTTTAGAAAAAGATCAACCTGCAGGACCGACGACAACCAATCACGTCGGACAAGGTTATGGGAATCCAACCCAGAACCGAAGTGTGACAGGCATTTATCGCCTACCTTTGGCCTACAGGAAGTCATTGGTTAGTAGAAAGTAGTTTTATTTTATTAAGCGGTATGATAGATGAAGTATAAGTCCATTTTTGGAATCATATACGATTAAACTCAACATAGATGGACTTATGTATATAATTAATGCTAACTTTATGTTTGAGATAGATGGAATGACCTATAATTCTATCACATGATCCGCTAACACTTCACGGAAGAAAAATTAAACTTCATTTCATTAATAGATGAAGTGGAAATTGTTAAAGGCATGCACAACAATGATATTGTACCAAAATCAAGTAAGTATTTATTTTAATTAAAAAATTCTTCAACATTAGTGAAATGATCTTGAAAACCAAAATGTTGCCCTACTGCTCTCATATCTGATGAATTATATGATACCTTAGATCATCACAAATTTATAGCTTTGTGACTGTTGGTTTATTTATAGTCATGTCATCTACCACTCTCTATCAGAACTTGATGGTTATATTTCTCTTCCATATCTATATTTTCACCTATGTTCTCCTATGTGGGAACCCAAGTGATGAGTTAATTTGGGTTTCCATTTTGTTTCTAACATTCATTTTTTAAAATTATGTTCTAGTATTCTTTTTACTATGTGGGTTTCTATGAAAGAAACTCTCATGTAATAAACCATTTATAACCCCGACAAATTTCTAGGGAGAAATTCATTTTAAGGGGGGTAGAATGTAACACCCTAAGATTTTATGAGATATTTTCTTTTTAATTTCTTTCATATCTTTTGTTGTACTCTACTCCAAGATTATCTTGCTCTATAATCAACACTGTATTGGATTGCAGTATACGCAACACTATTCATGAATCCTGGGACAGACAATTTCATGTTCATTTGATATTATTTATTCTACGAAACTTTGAGTATATATATATTTATTAAATGTATAAATGAAATATGGTTGGATTTTATTATATGCAACAACAAATGAGTCTTTCAATTAATTACTGAAACTTCTGTGTTTTGAATTCGGAAAAATTGATTCCATAATTGGAATCATTAGGTCCAAATTATGTTAATACTCTACTTTTTATTTTTGGGTATTATGAATAGTAACTACGGTAAATTTGATTTACCACAGTTAAAGGTAAATTAAGTAATTAAGTGTAAAAATAATATTATAAAATTATCCTAACACTTGTATTAAAATAATTGGAGGATTATATTTCGTCCCAAGTCATATTTCGGTCGAAATGGAATCCATTAAAACACACATGGATGTGATTAAGACGTTTACTTTATTTTATTTTAAAGAAAGTGAAATATGTCTCACTCAAACTTTAATAACTAGATTATTTTATATATAAGGTTATACAGAATATAAATCTATTATAAATAATCATTTGAAATATAAAATGTTTTTATTTATCATGGTAATTTATTTTTAATTTTAATGATATATTTAATTTCCTTAATAGCTTATACATTAATGATGTAGAAATTATTTATTTAGTTAAAAATAAATAATATAGTTTTTATTAAAATAATAATACCTATCAAAAGGACAATAAACATGACCAAACATTATTTTTCGAGTATATATATACCATAATCATACAATTTAATATTTTTGGACCATTTGGAGCCTTATAAAATATATTATGACATTTATGTTATTTTATTTTAAATGATGTCAAATATTCCACCTTCATAATTTAATAAATATAAAAATTTTAATGTTGTTATTTTAAGATGATAAATTCTATTGAAAATATTATTAGGAAATTTATTATATTTATCTTCATCATATAATTTTATTATTAGTTTTTATTCAAATAATAAGTATATTAAATGATTATACAAAAATGAAGTAGTAATTGTTTTATTAAGAGAAATATTAAATAAATAGTTTTATAAATATTAAAATAAACATTATGTGAACTAATAAATGTTAATTTTGTTTATAGATTAATATGACATGTTAGGAACCTATTAAACATTTTTTTAGAATTTAAAATCTTTGTGGATTTTATAAAAATTCAAATAATTGAATTGTGTCAAAATTAACACGTTTGTTATTTTATAAAAATAACACATTATTAAATTGTTTAAAAATCACATAAATATTTAAAAATTATAAATTGAAATTTATATGTTCTAAAATATCATGAAGTATCCAAATATTTATAATTCACAACACATAAGTAATTATTTATAACAATTTAGAATTTAGAATATTATTACCACGAATAAGATTTAATAAATTAAATAATGATAAATCAAATTGATAAGGTTTAAAACAATTTCCAAACATGTCTAAATATTATTGGTTGATGATATTACAACCCTAAATTAACTCATATAAGAATTTGTGTCACATTAAATGTTTTTATGTGGGTTTTGAGTTTATTATAAAGTAATATTTTTGAGGTTTCCAAAAGTGCCCCTCTCTTCCCTTATAAAAGGGCACCTCCTCCCTCTCCTCCTCACTCCACTTTGAGCCTTCAAGCTCGGACAACCCCTGCCAATTTATCTTATACACTTCTCAAGAACCCTACTAGAGGTCTTTTTTTTCATGACAAACATTAGTGCCCTAAGTGGAGGGTAAGTGGAGGCGCGTCAAAGAAGAGGTAATCTCTTCTACCAATTCTTTCACGTTTCATTCTTCTTAAACTTACTCTTCTTTAGTTGTTTAATTGTAAGTTAATACAATAAGAATCACTAATATACTGATATGATATTATAAATATGAAAAATCCCCATTTCACCTTTTATCCATCCTATGGAAAAATAAATCATCGTGCATGCGTTTGTACGTAATATTGTCTCCACACCGTGGTGTAATCAGTTTTTCCACCACCACCTTACTTGGATGGGTATAATGGTGTAAATAATAACTATATATGGTTATTATAACATCATACTGATTATGATGTGTTATATCATCCACTCCAATTCTATTCAATAGTTATGGGAACGATATCATCGCTCATCCGTACATACAGACTACCGTCTCCACGAACGCGATGAGATTCATTTTCCATGATTAACCATTCAAGTATGATTGTAAAGTATATATAATAAATAATCATAAAAGATATTACAAAATAATGATACTATATTTATGTACATATATGTTTCATTTATTTTATTCCATTCAATTCAAAAAGGAAAAGAAAACAACGTTCATGAGTACGTACAACCTACCGTCTCCAAGAACGGTGTATTTCCTTCCATTTATCGATCTATCATGTATATTTATATTCTGAATATATATTATATATAATTAATGTTTTACATTATTGAATTATGTAAATCATGATATAAGTAACAATATCAATCACAACAAATCGAAATACGTACGATAAATGAAATGATTTTACCCAAAACGCTGATTTAAAATTGAATTTACAAAAGAACGTGTAATATGAAGTTATAAGTGGAACATATATGATATCATAAAAATGAATATGATTATGTATTAAGTCAATGACCTTATTTAAATCATTATACAAGAGGTTCAGATATGTATGAATCATATCAGACATAAGGTAAGGGATAATATTGCAATCTCATTTTTATCTGAGATTGCTTATACGTATGTATTTACTGGGGTTATATTTTCATCTGTGTCCATAAAAATGTTTTTCATAAAGTGTTTAATATTCTTACATGTATGTTTAAATTCATTTTTACATCTATTTTACATTTAATTTGTGTTGTGGAAGGAATATTTATTTTGTTTGCCATACGTGGTACTTTTTGACTTTTTTGTTAAAAGTACGAGGAGAATGTTTATTTAACTTATACGGAATGAATAGATGTTTATATTTTAAAAATGCCATATTTTCATGATTCATAATATAAAATATTTCATGAATATTTTCATTAAATTCATTTTCATTTAAAATTTCATGGAATTTTGTGAAAAACATAATGGTTTTGAAGAAGAAATGATATTTTCCTCAAGAATTCATTTCAAGTGTTTTATCAAAACCATTTTCCATCTAATATGAAATTATTTTATATATGTATGATTCATGTTTAATGTATCTATGATTTACATGGTTTCACTTTACTTATGATTAAATGATATCCATTTGTTTTATATGTATTATGTTATGATGGGATGATGTTTATGAAACCCATTGTTTTGTTTGGGTTATGATGAATGATTTATGTTTATTTTGTGGCACAAGTATAAATTATTTCATTATGAGATGGGTGAGAACTATATCTACCTCCAATTAATTGGGTAAAGAATTATATCTCCTAAGATAAACATGGTTGGAACAACAAGTTAATCTGGTTCAGTGATACAGGACTGGAACAAGGATTGAACTCGATTCTGTAAGGGACTTTGTCCACTATGATAGTCTTGGATACAATGCCTTAGATACTTTGGAAATCATAACATGTGCTTAATGGATGCCACAATTACTTGTTTTATTCCAATTCTATTTTATCATGATTAATGTTCATTTATGACCTATTCCTTATTTACTACAATGTTTAATGTCATTGCTCATGATTTGGATGTTTAGATTTTATTCACATGTTTTTACATTCGAATGTTTATGGACTGTTTTATGTTCTCTATGTTTACCCTTACTGACCATTTGAGCTCACCCTTTTTATGTTTTATTTTCCCTAGTATATAAAGAAATTTTTTAGGTAATAAAACAAAAGGGTATGATCTTTATGGGAGATGTTAAAGATATTTCACCATGATTATAAGATTATATTCCATGTTTCCAAAGACACTAAATGATTACGATCCTTGTGTGTCTGTTTTTGTTATTTAGTAAGTATTCATCAAAAGTAATGTAATGTCCATGTATTTCAATTTTTGGGTCACTAAAATTTTTTATTGTTTTATTGGACATTTGTTTAGACATAAAAGAAATATTTTATAAAAAATTGGACTTTATATCATCGGGAATATATTTGGTTTTCCCCCCACTACGAAAGGAAATAGTAAATATATACCAATAGCTTTTCAAACATTATGCAGTAGTGAGAAGATGAATTCTAGTCAATGTCTCTATTGTATTAATGTTCCAAGTGGATATAATTCAAATGTAATGAATTCAGTTTCATTGAATTATTGAAAATTAACAGTTATTAAATCTCATGAATGCCATCTATTGATGCAACAACTTCTATTGGTTAAACTACATGGTATATTTCAAATACCTCTCATGAAGACTATCATTATGTTGTGTTAATTATTTCAAATGCATTTTGAGATATTTTTTAAACACATTTGTATGATCTGTGATTGAATAAATATTCTCTTATTAATTTTCAACTAAATCATTGTCAACAATAAATGTATTTCTCAATTATATTGTTTTATAATTGTTGATCCAATTATTTATTAAGCGTGTGATATAAGAATATAAATGACTATTTATTTACATTGTTTGTACCCTTTTTAATGATATATGAAAATTTTGAAGGGATATGTTAAAAATCCTCAATTAATAGAGGCCTCTACTAGTAATAAATATATATTAGATGATTTGATTTAGTTATATTCATATTAGTTTAATGAAATAAAGATTATTGGTCACCTAATGTCTATTCATTTTATAGTTGATAGTGAATCTAGAGGGATTCAAGAAGTAATGTTAATGTTCAGTTCACATGAGGAATTATTATAGGTACATATACTCATTTTCAACAAAAAATGACGTTGAACCATATATATCATCACATTTTTTGAAATAATGGTTTCAAATCATAAAATCAATGAAAAATGGTTGATGATTGAGAATAAAAATAAATTTCTTCATTGTTTATTGAAAAATTACACATGAATATATCTCCATCAAAACAATTAAATGGTATGATAGGGGGTCTCCTCTTAACATTATCATATAGAATATTTTGGATATTAATGAGTGTAGATTTTACCAAAAAATTTAGGAGGAAAAGAGTACCATTCAAAATAGTCAGTTAATGATCGCCTTAGGAGAATTTCATCTTTTGATTGAAAAAGGATAAAAACCCAATTTATACATCAATTATAGATTTTAGAGTTCTTGATGATATATGGGAAATGTATTGTACTAAATTTCTAGTAATAGTGTCTAAATGTAACCAGGATAATATTAATAGTAATGTTAATCAAGATGATTATGTGTTTAAACTAGATTTTTAAATGATTTATTTTCGATGTGAAACCATTTATAGTTTATACACATTATAAGAAAATATTTTCTGTCATTGATCCATCAAATGATTTTTGTGTCTGTCATTTGTCTAGGGATAATAATTCATTTTATTGATGAGGATGATGATTATGTGATGTACTGATACACAATTCGTCATCAATTTCATTATTTATGGATTATAAAAAGGAATATAACCATGATATATTGAATGTTGTATTAAATGATCATGCGTATGGGATACGTGAAAACAATAAAGTTCTCAGCTAATTTTTCATGTAAATGTTTATATTTTATCTCATTTTAAAAAAATTAAATTGTAAAATAAGTAGTTTTTTTATTTATTATTTATAAAATTAATATTGATTACCTTTTTAATCAAATTTAATACTTAATGGTTATAGATAAACATGTTTTGGATGAATACCCAAAAGAAATCATTATTTTTTGGTTAAATTTTGCAATATAAAAAACCATTTTAGTATCTATGATATTTAAATTTTTAAATGAATCAATAATTTTAGATTAATTTTTTATATTTAATAGTCTATCTTGCATATTTATTTCATTTAAAATATTATCCTAAAAAGTTTTTTTAATAAATAAACATATGTGATATTATCTTTTAAATAAATATTATTATAATAATTGTTAATATATATTTAATTTTCTAATAATATATATATTCATAGAATTACTTATATTTATATATTTTAAGGAAATGAAAAGAGGATGAAAGATATATACTGTGGTATATGTATTTTTTAAAATAATTATTTATTGAATAATATTAATTTTTAATGAAGTAAAATGTCTAAATTTAAAATATTATAGCATGATAATAATATCTTCATTTCCGATGCACCTCCTACAGATAAGTCTTATCCTCCTTTTATAGGGAAAATGGTATCTAGAGTTGTTTGATGTGGGATTAATTCATTACCAAAACTATCACTTTATCATGGGGAATAGAGAAAACACATTAATTTTGTTGATAATAATAACGCAACAGGCCCTAATTTAACAAAATTTACAAATTATATCAACAGGTAGAGTTATTTTAGGACTATCATTTTTTATATTGATTATATTATCATTTAAAATATATAGAAAGTGGAGTTTTGGAAGTCCATCATGGTAAAATACCTAAATTAATTTATTTTAATCTCACTATTCAACTTTTATATATTCTATAAGATGAATATTAAAATAATTCAATGGAAGATGAAATTAGATATTCAAGAACTAATGTAACGTAATAAAATATTTTAAATCCATAAAAAAAATTTGTTAGAGAGTTTTTAAAATTTAATTTAAAAAATTAATTTTTTTGAAGTTATAGAATGAAAAACCATGAATCATGTATGGGGTTTTAGACACCGAAACATAGAATAAATTTCTCACTATCCAACAAAATGAATAGTTTGTGGAATTATAATTACATAATATTATAATATTTCTTATATATTACATTTTTTAGATTATTTTTATTTAATTGGACTTTAATAAATCATATCAAGAGATACCATTACATAATGTATAACCTCATTCTTTATCACAAGTAGGGAATAATTTATTGGAGTATAAAATGAATGTTTAAATTTTTGTTCTATTAAGTGGTAAATCTTGTAGTTGTTTTTAAAGGGTCATTTTAGTTCTCCCATTTCCCATAAATTCATTGATATATGGAAAATACTGAGAAGGATAAAACATTAATGTTTCTCATAGATAAATATAAGGAAGTAACTAACATAATTATAAGAAAATATTTTTTATTTTCCAAATAATTTTTGTAAATTTTAAATTTAAAAGGTTAATTTAACATTTAAAATTTTTAGTTTAGGATGACCATCATGAAAATGATATATAATGGATTTTATCACTAAGGGTCTGATGGAAACCCTTGATACTTACTTAGGAAATCCAGAACACCATAGCATCAAAATACTCGATGATTCAGGTCTCAATATTATGAATTTTCTTACTTTAAAGCATGAAATCAAGAGACCAAGAAATGGATTCCTTAAAAGATGAGTTGAATGACAAAAAATATTCCATAGTGATCAAATTCAATCAACTATATAGGAAATATTTGAAAAATTGATTAGGAAATCAGATCCCGCGTTGCATGAGTCGCTTGCCAATCATATGCATCCTGAATAACCTACACAGCCTTCCATGTCTACATAGCTTGCCCTCATTTCCTATCTTACCTACTTAGAACCTCCAACTCATTGTTCTAGTCGGACATTATTGTGTGATTTATATAATGGATATCCAAATATACCTATTGTAGTATATTGATTCATATATATTTTGGGGGATTCTTTATATAACATACCTATGTAGTTGGGTGAAGAATGAATATTGGAACATCATATTATGATCTAAGTAATCTACTACCATTGCCTACAGATGAGGTTACCCTATTTGGAGATTTTATGGGTCATTTTTTACGTTGAACATCTAGAATTCTTCTTCATCTAACATATGAAGAGAATATTTGAAAAAAATATATTATTGATCTGATTATTTTTTATGGGCCTAATGTGACTATGTCAATGTTTTTTATGTAATTAAATTTAGGGTTTTGTATTTTCTGCCCTGACTAAAGAATACCTAAGGTAAATAATTGTACAAAATATGTAATTAGTTATCTAAACACGATTATCTATCAAACATTGACCACTGGTGTTTATTGTCTTATAGAAGTAGAATACATTTGAACGTTTGTGAAATATCTAAATACAGATTTCTAGAAATAAATATATTTGTGAGGGATTATAAAATACATTGATTTAGTGCTAGTTTTTTTCAACTACATAACATGTAATAATAATCATATAATTATGAACTAATATTCATTATAATGTCATTAATTATGAATTTTTTATATTGTAGAGGTAATTAGATGTTAAACATATTCTACCAAAATGAATTCAAATTACATTATAGTTTATTTTTATTAGTTTATGTTCATATAAAATTTAGGATATTATTAAAAACAAATGTTTCATTATGTTTTATATGTTTTCTATATTTAATTCTTATTGTTTACACATTTTTAGTTTTTACATAAGAAAATGGTGGCCATGTAAAAATATTAAACATGATCACTTGCCGATATAGTATTTGACTAAAATACAATGAATGACCATAATGGTAAATATATTTTATAGTATATATTTTTATTATATATATGTGTGTTTGTTGATTTTATTTTCATTTTAATTTTTTATAACAATATTTCCATCATAAAAAAGGAATGGTATAATGTGCTTATTATGATATAATATTCTTATAAGTGATAATCACAATCAGTTTAATGAATGACTTTAAAAATGTCAGTTATATTTATTATATTATATTTTTTATAAAAATGTTATGTTTTTAATGGTATAAATTCATTATTACTATATATTTTCAATGATTTTTGGTCATATAAAAAATAATTCCTACAATTTATTCAAATATTTTTGGATAAAATATTTATTAAGAATTATTATAATTTAAATTATCATTTATGTATCTTATAATTAAATTATAAAAATAATTATATAGATATTTATTTTCCACTTTATGTTAGTATATTCTAATAATTTTATAGGCGTTTTGTCTATTTTGAATTTTGTTATAGATTCTTAAAATAATATATACACTGACAAAAAGATTTATTTATAAATGTAAATCATGAATACCAAAGGAAATTAATTAAAAACCCATTCACTCATAAGTGCGAGAGAAAATAAATTTCTCTAGGAAACGTGAACATCATTTATGACATGTAACTCTAGAATAAATAATTTAAATACTTACTTAACAATATATTGATTTTTTTAAAAACTACCAAACTAAAAAAAATTAAACATACAAAACCATATATCTACATAAACTAAATTATATGTTAATAAGAGAATGTATAAATAAATCTATATAAACAAATGAAAACGCATTCAAATAATTCTGTTCTTTATAATAATTTTGAAATTTAATTGAATTTTTTTTATTAATGTAAAATTTCACAGAACCATAATCAATATTATTTAAATGAGTAAATATATAAATCAAAATTATTAAAAACATCATGTAAAATATCCATGAAAATTATTTTAATAGATATATAAAAAAATATTTAAAATCCTTATATTACTAATTTTGAAACTATTTTATTAATTTTATTATTTACTTTGGAAAAAAATAGTAGGTATGTTTCATACATAGCTTAAAAATTCACATAATGATATAATACACCCATGTTTATTCATTGGAAAGAATTATCAACTTAATTATCTATAAGAAACACTTCGAGAAGGACCAAAAAACCCTTATGAACAATTAGAAAATATTTGATGAAAAAATAATCCAATATAATACAAAATAATTAATGAATAATGTCAAACGTATTATTTTACTTTCACTTAAATAAAATATAGTTTGTTTTATTATTATGAAAATGTGATTTTGATTTTTAATTTATTTCATTATATAATGTTTTCTATTCTTAGTACATTAATTTTTATTTTATATTATCAATGATGTCAAGTTGTATATGAATAAATACCTTTCCCATCATTGATGTTTGTTTTCAAAAAACATTTTAGGTATTATTAAATTTTCAATTATCACGTATGTGGCTTTTAATTAATACTAAATAATGAGTATTTAGAAAATATTTTTTACATTAATTATTCATGTTATTTTGTTTTCATAGGATATCATATATTTATGGTATGTCTAAATTAATTAAAGAAAAAAATGATTATTTTAACAATGGATTTCTACTTGATTTATGTATATTATTTTATTATAGATTTTTCATTCCTTTATGTGGTTATAATTTTTAATTTTTTTATAGGGTGTCATAAAACATTTTGGAATATGTAATTATATATATATTTTTTACACCAAAATATTCAAGCATTCTAGATTGTTTTTTGAGATAACAAATGTTGAATCTGAATCAGGTACATTTCATCAATGTCTTTTAACAAAAAACAACGTGGAAGTTATCATTCAATGTCTGTTACTAACATAAACTGACATTCAATTTCATTTCTAGAAATGAAAATATTATATTTTTTTACATCAGTTTTTACCACAAATCAACATGAAAATTCATTTAATGATTCAAAATAGAAAATACTTCAACATAATTTTTTGGTAAAAACTAATGTTAAATGGGAATTCTATATGATTTTTTTAGAAAAATAATGATGAAATGTTTTATAGAAGACAAATAAAATGAATCTGACCTCATTTTTACCATAAAAAGTCAATATTGATTTAAATAATAAAAAAAGACATTTCAATGCGATATTTTGGAAAAAAACATTGCTGAATTTCATTTATAAATTTTCATTCAGTTGAAGTTGTCCCATGTGTTTTTAAAAAACTAACATCGAAACTCATTCTTAATGTATCTTAATATATATTTATTAAAAATAGATGTTATCAAATTAAAGATAACTCATATTCATTTTTTTGCAGTTGTGAAATCCTCCCATAAACCCTTCAGAATGGGATAAATCCTCCTGTATACACTTGTGTTTGGGATAAATGTACCAACATTCCTTTTTTCATGTAATATATCCTCCCATGTACCATTTTACTTCTGATAAATCATCCGATGTACCATTGGTCTTGGGATAAATCATCCCTCAAACCTTTTGGTTGGGGTAAAATGATTCTATATACCCTTGGAATTAGGATAAATCCATTTTTTACACATGTGTTGTGATAAATGCTCATGTGTAAATTTTTTTCTGTGATATTTAATCATTTATACCCATTATCATTGGATAATTCTTCAAGTGTACCCTTTGGATTATGAAAAATTCTCCCATATACCCTTTGTGACATGAGATATAAAAACTATAAATGAATTGATCAGAGATATGGGATGCCAACCAATATTCATCAATACATTAGTTTTCCACTTGAAAATAATAAATTTTCAGGTCATTAATATCATATGGAAATAAAATATGGTTCATACCATTTCAATATAGTATCAAAAAAAATTGACGTCAACAATATGAATTATTAACACCCAAATTTCAATTAACAAACATATTAATTCATCAAAATGTTTAGAGGGTGATAATTAAAAAATTATAATCAGTGGAAACATAAATTTTATATAGAATTATGAAAATGGAATTGGAATCATAAAAGTGTTTTTAGAACATTATTTAGTCATTATTGTTAAATAAGAAGTTACTGTCATTTGTAAAATTCATTCATTAGAATCAGTGGAGTGAAAAATATCAAAATTTACCATACATTTAAAATGATATTTCAATAATTTATCCTTGAAAAATATATAAATGTTTCAAAATATATTACAATTTTTAGATTAGTAATTTTATTATTAAATTATTGAAACCCATTTTAATATTTCAAAATACCATTATTAGATGTCCATATGTTAAAAAGAGATAATGTAACATTATTTATAATGAATAAAGTGGAAAAAATATAATTTGATATTAAAAAAAATTACATTCCACTAGGTAATGTGGAATATTGAGGGGATGTAAAAAACATGGATATTGGAGAAAAACACATTTAATAAAATTGGAATTATTCTTAAAGAAAATTAGTTTTTACATAATAATTGATTCATCAGGGAAGATTAAATTATTGTGAAACATGATTTAAAATAAATATATGGAAAAAATAAAACATAAAATAATAATTGGTTATATTAGATCAATAATGAATGATAATATTCAAAGATATGTTATTATAACTAAAGGATAATATTTGGGTGAGGAAAACCCCATACAAAATAAAATAGATTTATCTAAAAACCTCATTAAAGTGAGAGATAATTAAATTCAAATTTATTTATCATGAATAAATTTTATTTAATTATATAAGATTCCAATTTGCTAATATATTCTCCAATTAACAGAAATTAGATTTATAATATGATACATCTCTCAAAGAGAGTAATTTGAGATAAAAAACACATACAACTAAAGAAAAATTCTAATAAAACCCACTTCAAAGAGAGAGGTAGGGAGGGCATGATAAATAATTTAAAATACCACAAATAAAGATAATACGTGATATTATCTATAAAATATGAAATATATACACCATTTAATGTAATTAGTTGTATAAAATAAAATGTCCCATAATAAAGAAACTTTTGTGATGAAACACATACCTTGTATTACAGTTTACAAGATAGTATTCTAACCCCATTAGATTCTTTCATTTTCTATTGGATTTTTTTTGGAATAAATACATAAGAAATAATATGTTGTATTGAATGTTATATATGTGATATAGGGTTATAGGAGGATAAAAGTGACATATTTTCCATAATAAAGTTTATGGAGAAGTGAGTCCTAAAGTGGTGGAATGGTTACCTTCTATTATGTAATGAGAATGATATTTTAGGAAGTAAATATTAAATTTAAAATGTTGTACTATAACTATTAAATGTTCAATGGCTCCAAAATATACTCAAGGGGATGGGAAGTGTGTGTGTGTTATGATTCGCTTCGTCCACTTATTTTTGAGAAAATCTATAGTGTTATATGATTCTTCTTTTTCTGTTTGTAACTTTTATCGTAGTTTTCGATTAAATTGGAAAATATTTCTTAAAATCATTAATTAATATTTGATCCTATACATAATTTTAACCATAAAATTTCAAATATTTAATTCATTTAACCAAATAATATTTTTTGTGAGTGTTTTAAATGTTAATTTAAAAAAAACACATATTGTGTACAAATAGTAGTTCTTAGTAAGAGAGTGTTATTATGAATAAAAATGAATATAAATATAATATTATTTTAGATAATACTTTATACTAAATAAATTTGTTTATTAAAAATACTATGAAATTTATATATTCATAAAATATTTCCAAATCTAAATTTTACCATTAAAATAATTAATTTGAAATAAATATAAAAAAAATTTATTACTGTAACATTGTAGTGTACTGAAAAAATTATCAGACAAAGGGTCTGTAACTTGAAAGAAAATTTTTAAATTTATAATTTTATTTTTTAATTAAGGGATTTTAATCACCCAGGATACGCATTAACAATGATAAAAAAATAATTATTGAAAATAACACATTTGAGACTAAAAAGAAACCAATTTATAAAAACTTAATAATTTATAATATTAATATTTTTCTGTTAGGAATAAAAAAAATTAGTTAATTTTTTTTTAATTTATATCTCTATAAATATAGTTTTATAATAAAATAAATAATAAAAATGAAAACTAATTTTTTTAAATTAACATCTCCCAATATTAACAAATATTAATTTATTATATTACATTGACAAAAAAATTTAATTATTGATAATCATAGTGTATATTATGTATTTTTTTAATAATATTATCTTATTATGATGTAGTTTTTTAATGTTTGTTGTATCATGTAATTCATTTAACCAAACATAAAATAAATTTTACATGGTATAGAATTTTAGGTCATTACATTCTACCATAGATATAAATTGTGCACATTCAACAGTAATTATTATAAATAAAAAGAAATAGATAAAGTATAATAAATTATTTAGATTAACCATGATATAATTTCTAAATATATTTTAGCTTATAAATTTTGGAAACAAATCAATTTCATCCAAATCATCTTATACAAAATATTGATTTTTCTCTAACCATTTAGGCCAAGAGACTACAATTTTTTCATATCTGGACCCAAGTTATATTTTTTCTTGAGTGTTTTTATCACCATGATATCAAAGTGTGTTTAAAGTAACATTAATCTACAAAATTAATATATAATAAGCATTATAACTCATATAACATCTTGAAATTTATTTACTATAGGGTTTAGTTTCATTGATAATCATCTACATAAGATGATTAATTTATGATACTGGATAACATATCTATACATTCAAAGTACACAAGAACCACTTCTAATCATTACATTTTTCGTACTCATAGTTATTACTTAGGGAATGATATCATAAGAAAGGTGTTAGCTTTAATTATCAGAAAGGGAAGAATTATTAAAATTTTATCGTGGGTTAGATCATATATATATATATATAAGAAAACATGAGTATTATATAAATATATTATTGTAAAAATATAATTATTAGAGTTTTCCACATTTCTATATAAAAGGATAGGTACTCTCAAATGAAAATACATATACCTTTTAAAAAGGGTGAATAATTTTGTGACATTAATCATTATTCATAGAGAATAATATTAAGTAAAATACTATGACATCAATGTGTGGTATAGAATTAAGCATAAAAGTAATATTCCATGGAAACCCACCAAGAAAATCATCACATAATATTATTTGGAAAATCAACAATGTATATTAATGGGATTTGGATAATCCTCAAATGTAGCATTGAGACTTGGATTAATTATCCCTCACAAACCTAAACATGGGATAAATCATCCAGTGTTCCAATTTTCTTCTGATATTTCTCCCATTGGACATGTTTTCTTGGGATAAATCCCCTAGTGTGACCTTGTTCTTGTGCTATATCAACCCATACACCCTTGTTCTTTGGATAAATCCTCCAATGTGTTACTTGGATTATAATAAGTCCTCCCAGAAACCATTTTTGTAAGGAAAAATCCTCTTATTTACCATCTATATTTGGATAAATCATCTAATGTACCCATTTTAACGAGATAAATAATTTTTTTACCCTTGATCTTAGAAAATTTTGTCATCACATAGATAATATAATTCATCTACACATTTTATATTTTATTCCATACATCTGAAATTTATTATCTCATAAGAGTATTGATCTACACATTGGTGATTTTAGTTACATGTAACTATAATTTCCCAAGGGTATGAGATTTATAGAAACATATAATGTTTTAAAATAGTATATTCTATTTCAAAAATCTAATATGAATTTTGGATTCCAATAAGACATTTGATAATTCATATGACATATGTTCTGACTAAAAATCATTTTGGGAGATATTCCAAATAGTACTCCAATGTGTTTGAGATTTTATTAACCATAAAAGAATTTTCTCATACATTATATCTTCATATAAAATATTTTATTTATGAAAATATTTTATATGATAAATTAAAATATCTTAAATAAACCGTAATATATTTTACATAATGAAAACTCAATACTTCTAGAATAATGAGAATTTAATGAAAAAATAATTAAAGTAGTTGGTGGTTTATGATATTAATCATTGATTCAAATTTCAAAATCATGTTGAATGATTTTGATTTATTTTAAATTCAAGGATGTCCATATGAGGGAGATTCTAGATATCGAGATGAGTTCTATGTCCATTAGAGTATATTCCATGTTAGGATATCATAAATGTAGAGAACCCAAATAGAAATACTATTTTATATTTTTTAGATGCATTCAAAAAGAGAAAACTATAATCATATTTCTTATTTTCATGAGGAATTAGAATAGGATGATTAATTTTTAAAACTAGTGAAATATGAAAATTAATATTAAAAAGAATCCCTAAAATGAGATTGAATAGAAAATATTTTAAGAACATGAATGTCAAAGATCATTGAAAATTAAGATACCATATTATTGAGGTTATGTGAATGTAACATATTAGAAAAAAAATTGTTTGAGTTATTCATATCAATGATAAATAAAGATATCCTAAATGTTAAAGGAAGGAATAATAAGTGAAAATAGCCATTATAGTAATTTATCAAATAGAAAATACAAGGAACTACCAAAGAAGATTTTTGTGAATAGATTATGTAGAAGAATAAACTCTTTAGAGACGTTATAGTGGAATCAAAAAACATTAGTTATATTTCATAAAAAAGAATCATTCTTATTTATTGATGAGATTTTGAAATATTTGTTCCATCTATTTTATGGGATTAAGGACATACCATTTAATGATTTCCTTTTGATTCTGGGAATATAAATTTATGTGGATAATAACCATGAATAACTATGGATGTAGTCATCCTTAAAATATTTTAACATAAACAAAAATTGTGTTGTGTGGATTTATATTTCGCATCATTGAGTATCTTGAGAGAATTATATTATGTATTTGTGAGATTTTAAGAAAAATAAATTAACTATAAACACTGTGGAACCCCACTCCTTGTGTGTATCACCCTACCTGTTATCTACTGAATGGTATTAGGGCTTGGAATACTCACTATAGTTTCTCTGATGTGAATGATATAGATAAACTAATTTTTGTTTATAAAATGTATCAAAAAATTATAAAAAAGATATTCATTAATGGAAATTGAATATTTTACCCTACATTAAATCTATAAGGATATATGTTCTTGTCTCTATTGAAAATGGATTCACTGTGGAAAAAAACAAACTCATTATGGACTATAACTAACAAGAGGGAAATTTAAAATCATAGAAATTTTATGGTTGGTATTTTTTTATTATAATTAGATCTAGAAATGGTTATGGTATATATGACTTCTAATGTGATTTGGATGAAATTTTATATCATTTTTGATGGAAAAAAAATATGAAATAAGAAATGATAAATGTTTGTAAACAATTGTGTGATGTTAGTTGAATATGGAAGCATGAACTGTTGTGGAGTTCTTTACTGTAGTAAATGTTTTTGTCTGAAAAATTAGATGTTTTGAAGCAACTCATGAAGGCTCTATATTGTTAAAAAAATGAAATTATAATTTCAGTAGATAAATTTTATTCCAAAATATATACTTTAATATATAGATACTTCAATTAATTCACAATTCATGAATATCTCA
The DNA here is from genome assembly GCA_963277665.1 of Viscum album. Lineage (NCBI taxonomy): Eukaryota > Viridiplantae > Streptophyta > Magnoliopsida > Santalales > Viscaceae > Viscum > Viscum album. The sequence continues at coordinate 937,098,925 of OY728161.1, forward strand.
CTTTACCCATTAACAATAAAATGATATAGGAACTTGAATAAAGGTAAAAAAAATTGTTATGTAGATTTATTTAATTGTTTTTAATGCTTTTAAGAAGTATGTAAATGAATATTGTAAAGATGAAGATGAAAATATGGTTGATTATTTCTATAAACCATTCCTACATTAATAATTTTGAAATGTGGGGCAGAGGTATGTGTATAAGAAATATTATTTTAAAATGATTTATCTATGGGGGGGTTCGATATTTATTTTATAATTTTACCAAAAAATTGGAATAGAAAATTGTAATGATTATGTAAAAAGAAAGATAAGAACTTTGAGAGATCCTTCGAAAGTCATGTTAAAGGGAAAAGATAATATTTAACCATGTTCCATCATAAGGAAAATTTTATTTTCAATTGATAAATGTGTTTCTAATAGTATATAATGTTATTTTAATAATGATAAATATCTTAGCGATTTTTATTAAATAGTTATATTATAATAAGAGGAAGATGATGTGATCCCACCAATATATGAGTTATAATACTATAGGGAGTACAATATATAGCAATTAGAGACTCTTGACTAATAAAAATTGATAATGTAAATAAATATGTGTATTAAAAAAACATGAATTCTGGGATTAGTGATAAATTTGGAAAAAGAAGGATAATAGAATCATAGGTAAATGTTAGTTCAGAAATTCATACATGTCAGATGAGTTGAGATGTTTAATCATGATAATTCTATGAATTGAATTATCAAAGAAGACGTAGATTTTACAATAATCATTAGAGGTATGAAATTTTATAGTCTAAAAAGTTACATTATTAATGTTGAGAAGCAAAATGAATTATATTAATGAAATATGAACATATACATTGTGGAAAAAGATAAATATTCCATGAAACCTGAGAAAATTTGATATTCCAAATAATATGCTACATGTTAAAAGTTTACATCTACATAAGTTATTTTATAGAAGGAAAAAACATCTACTTAAGAATTTAATGATAGACAATATTCCAAATTAGGAGAAATTCTAGTAGAAATGTTAAAATAATCTAAAATATAGAAAGTGAGAAATTAAAAAATTGGCCTAGATCAGTTTTAAATGTTTATGTAGGAATCCAATAAATATGAATTTTTAGATATATTCTTTCATATGATTAAAATAGAAAACAAATTAGAAAAATAATTTCTATCAACATAATAAATTTTAGGGGTATAGATTGTGTTGGGTATGTTTGGAAACTAGGATTACAATATTGGGAACAATATGGTTCTACATAGACTAAGGAGTCATAAATAATTTATGGGGGGGGAAAACTATATATAACATCTAAAAACGGCCTTGACAACATGAATAGAAGTTTATAGTACAAAATTTAATTTCTAATCCTATAAAAGTTTTTGAGTGATATGATTAATAAGGGAAAACCTCATATGTTATTATTTATTTTATCCTAGCTATATTGAATATATTTAATAAGTTTAGAAATAATAAAAATCAAATTAGATAAAGAAATAGTAAAATGCAATTGAGGTAGTATTTAATGGTTGTAGACTTAAAAATCCTTTAATCTTGGATAATATTTCCTTCTAACAAATGATAAGTGATTTAAAAAATGTAAAAATTATTCACAATTTTGAGGGAGGATATATTTTATTTGGTAATGAAATAAATATAAAGATAAATGATATTTTCAAAAAAATATATTAGAAAAACCCATAAAAATTAAAATAGTATTTTTTCGTGATGGTTGAAATAATAATTTGTTTTGTGTATAAAATCTATGTAATATTGAAAATAAAGTTATATTAATAAAAAATGGAGACATAATTAAAAGAATAAATAATGAATATAATATAAAAATATTATTATGAACCCTATGAAATATGTTTCAAAATGGAGAAGCAAGTGTAGGCTGGTACATAAGTCAAAGAGAATAAAATAATTTATAGAATTAAATAATTGTTCAAATTGGAAAAAAAGAGAAATTTTATCAAAGAATAATATTTAAGGAATATACCCATTTTGAAAGAATATGAATTCAATTCTTTTTAGAGTTTTCTTAAATATAATATGATGAATAAATCTTATTTGTGAGGTGTCATCCACACTCTAAATCCACCTAAACTGATTAACTCATATGTGTGTGGCCCTATGACTTCAAATTAAAAAATTATAGAATGATATTTCATCACATAAATATTTTATTTCACAAGGATAGTGATAATTATGTTGATATTACACAAATCACTAGCATTGGATTGTATTTAAATTTCAATATACTATAATTCAAGAAATCAGGATTTTTCTAAAGGAGATTGAGATCATAAAATTTTAATGAATATGACAGCAAACAATTAAATGGATATATTAACAAATATGGCATCAGATATGAGTTCAGTTATATATATATACTTTAGAAAAATGTAGTTGATGAGTGGAAGAATATAATCCTCATTTATATATATACAATAATGTAGATAGAGAATGATGTATCAATAAATTACACGATATATTCTATCAAAACATCTATAATAATCCAAAATAGGTGTCACATAAAAAAGCATTAGGACATGAATATTTATAAAATGTTGTTTAAAATAATTTAAATTTTTAATAGTATTGTGTATTTTGATGTCAATTCATTATCATGAATTATGATAAATGTGGATGAATATTTGATAAAACAGATAGAAATTGAATTTCCATGTGTGATACTCTAAATGGATGTTCTAACATGTTCTATAATAATAAATTTGACAGAATTGTTGAAATAAACAATGTAGTAGTTCCTAGAAATGATGATAGAATTAGGAATTATATCAATAGATTTTATGAGTATAATATTATCAATTACGATACATTTTGAGAAAATTCCAAAAAATTTAGTGATTTGGAATAATGTTGAAGATTTTGATTCCTCTAGTGATGTATATAGAGAACAAAATATTTTAGGAAAAAATAAAAGTTTGAAAAATCATGTTGATGTTACAAATATTATTGGGGATTATAATCATGATGTATAAACTATAAGTAATGTAATTAATGATAGTCATACCAGTCTTCTCTCAATGGCTTAACCTCGAATAATTAAGGAAACAATTTAACAAAAGGATATGTTCAGGACATGAAGGATGAATAGAAACATATTGAAAAGATTTAAACATCAAAACATGTTAAAACTCTAACTAAAAATGATGTGATTGTAGTTTTTTAAAAAAATTAACTTGATTAGAATAGTTATGTGGCTATAAACCAATCTTGTATGGAATAAAATGGATACTAAACAATTGATGGGCTTTAATTTAACATCCTTCGATTTTAACATAAATATTTTAATTTTCAAACCTAATGTGTTAGATAGAATATGACACCCAAAAAAGTAAAATGAATCACAAAACATTATAAAGCCCTTAAAATATATTAACATAATTTGAGGTTAAAAATATATGTAACAAAATTTTGAAAAATATTTTGAAATATTACAAAGGTCATTATTAATACTAAGACATTGGTAAAATTCAATTAATGTAAATAAGTATCTAATAAGAACATTTTATGCTTAAAAATATGCTATATGAAAAATTGATTTATTATATGCCTTATTTTTGGAATCCAAATAATTATTGGGAAAACAAATTTTTGATATGAATAATATACTAACACTATTTTAATTTTTATTAGATGGGACATGAGTATGTAAACAATTAAACCATTAAAAATAAATTTCAAATGAATACAATATTCATTATATTTTTATATTTTTATATAAATTTTATATTTTAAAAAATTAATAATTTAATTTTATGATTTTGACTTCCATTTGTAATTTATAATAAGAAAATTGTTTTAATTTTTAATTTTGGTAATTTTATAAAGTAATATGTCTTTAGGTGTTTAGAAAAAATAATGTTTTTATGAATGGTGTTTCACATATAGATATATCAACAAGTATTAATAGATAAAATACTTACAAAAATATTCCATGATCAAGATTTTATTTTACAGATTAAAATTATATATTCCAATATTACTATTATAGATTTTTAAAAACGATCTATGACATTTAAAAAAAATTTCATAACAAAATAATATATTTTTGGTCGTTTTTAATAAAATTATATATTTTTAAAATATGTATTATTACTAATTTTAAATCAAAATAACATTCATTTTTTATAATAAAACAATTTATGTTTTGAAAATTTAAAAAATTTATAATTTTATACTACACCACAATTTTATCATTAAAACACTATAGATTTTAAAAATGGGTTTATACACATGAAATATAATAATTTTAAAATTGATATTACATTAAATTATAAATCTAATTTTATAAAAAATTTCTCATAATTACAACTAGTATGTAAAAAATAATTTTTTATTTCTTATATTATTTTGATGCATTATTATTAAATTTTATAGAAAAAATTAAAAATGAGGGTAAAAACAAAAAATTATAACTCTTAAAATCAATAATTATATATATTATAAAAAATTATAAAAAATATTGAATTGAATTTTATATGAATTTAATAATTAATATAACCCCACACATCAATTTCTCACCCTTTTTTATCTTTTTACCCCTACCGAGTTTCATTCCATTATTGAAATATAATGGGGACTTCCCAAATTACCCCTATCATCACATAGGAAATGGGACCACAAACATCACTTCAGGATTCAATAAAATGATAATATTACATCCATATACATTAAAATTTTACCATCTTAGAATATTATATCATATTCATTATTCCAAGGCCTCAATTAGTTATTCATTCACCTCCATTTCAATAGATATTTATAGGTGAAATATTATGTCCTAAATGTTAGTATTTCCTACTATTTTTGTTTTCATTAATATATTTATAAACTATATAACTTTTAAAAACACTAATATAATAAAATATTATTATCTATAAAATTTAATGTTTTTATATAAATTGATATAACATTATTAAATACTTTCCATTCACTTAGAAAAATAAAAGAACATTAGTTGGGTGCATATGTAGACTCTACCACCATGGAATATTGTGGTTCATTTTTCATAACCTTTTATTAGAGGTTTTAATAAGGATGGATTTCATGAATTAAATATTTTATATTTCATAATTATGATCCTATAATTATAATTTATCATATACCTTTATTCCAATGTATTCATTGTGAAATATAGACACTAATTGTGTGTAAGTTCGAATTACCACCTCTATGAACACTGGATATCATTTTTCCTCACCATAATACAATGGTGGTTATAAAAAAATATTATAATTATGTTTAATTAAATTTATGAAAATTTTAAGATTCTACCTTGTTCAAATTAACATTATTTAAAAACAAGATCATTCTCATAAAATCATTTTAACATGACCTTGTTTGGGATGGTTTTTTTATACAGGTTGAGGGTCAAGACCCGATTATTAAATAAAAAAGAATGATAACATATTTTGATAATTTCAAAAGAAAAAATCCATTAATTTAATTTAGGAAAGATGAAATAATGAATCCATAATTGAAGGTCAAATGATGGTACAGATAGTCCAATGGATATCAAATGACAATATAGGTAAACGAAAGATCCTTATTTCCCCTGATAGATAATGAATCTATTAGAGCAGTCAATGATGGTACATCACCCCTTAATAATGAGATATGTAATGATGGTCTAGTAAAACTTAGAAGATCACCACTCCAATTCACATTGACATGTGAATGGTGGTCCAACTGATAGTTTTTGACTCACATATCCATCATTCGAGCCACCCATCTGACAATACAATTGAGGTACTCACTACTCTATCCACCCAACCCAATGAATATCAAGACAAAAAGCACTATTAACGATCAATTAAAGGTAACCATATATGTAATAAAAAGGGGTCAGATTTATGGATGATGAATTTCATAACACTCATTTCCCTATTGATCCCACCATCCTAAAAGTATATGTGTGAAGAAGAACTATCATAAAAATGAATAAAATAAAATCAAATTTCCACAAAGAAACATTATATCCAATCAAAAATATGGTTACCAAAGAAAACAACATCTCCCAAATAAAAGATGACATCACCTATCATTGAACCCTCTTCAAACCATGATACCACAATCATTTTCCAATTCTCCACCATGATCATTTATGAGTAAAAAACCCATGTTCCTAATTTCTTCCACTATTCCCATATGCCAAACAATCACATTTACCATTATCCAACATCTCCACTCTCTATCACATCCTAATGAAAATCCACTTACACTATTATTGGATTGCATACATAAAATCAATCTTTTATAGAATAAGTAATACTTTACCATCCTTGAGACCTCCCACACTAAAATATTTATCAAAACAAAGTCTACTTCTATGACGGATGGGATCACTACCATTTTCCCCAATAAAAAATATTGTCGAGGACACACTGTCATCGAAAATGTGGATGTTGTCACCCTCTTTTAAAAGTAAAACCATAGAGAATATTCTTCTTCTATAGAAACACATCACACAAAAGGATAACAAGAAGATATGGAAGAACATACATAGGATAGATCCGAGATCGGATGTTGAGAGCTGTGAATGAAAAGTGTTCCATGAAAATAGTCAAGAGAGAGTAGAACAATGATAACTAATGGCTGGGTCAAAGGGAGGAGGTTAAGATTACATGAATGAAAAAGAATATCAGATGAAAAAAATACGAAGATTAATTCCATTAAAATTTAAATTATATTATAAAATTTTAAAGATCTAATATATTTATTAATATATCACCATCTAAATATTAAACACACCAAAACTAGATCTAAACAATCTACATTTTCACAATCCATTACTCTTTCATTAATAAAGATAAAATGTTATATGATTAATAATTAAAAATACATGATTCAAGTATCGTGAACAAACTAGTACTAATAATCCTTTTTTAACTAGTAATGAAAAATGCATTTATAAAACTATTATGAATCAACCAGTCAAACTTTCCAACATATGATGATGGAAAGAAAATAAAATTGTCTTATATATAGGTAATAAATATTTTTTAATGATGTGTTGACAGGTAAATATATATTAATATGGATATCCAATAGTTTTTTAATATAGTTAATTCAATATAAAATATGAAAAATGTGAAATTCAACAAACCATAAATTATGTTAATATTTATTTGTATCAAATTTCAATTCCTTACGATATGGTTATTTTTTATCCCATGATTTATATTTTATAATTTAAATAATAACCATTTTATATTTTATGGAACTATCAAATAATTATTCATGTAATGTAATGTCCAATTTTTAATATTATCCTTCTAGGTCATTTTATGTTTAATATTTCAAAATCCATAATTGTTATTTGTCCCTATTTTCAATTCCTTGATACATGATTGATAATAAAAACAATAATTACCTTTATATGGTTTAATAAATTGAATAATTTCAATTTATTATAATCATATTATTCATTTCACGATATTTTTATTTCTATTTATTGGAAACAATCTTATGATACACTTATTCTAAAATTACGATTACTGTAAGAGATTTGCATCACAAAATTCATTAATTGAATATTTTTCTGTCGTATGAACCTAATTTCTTTTAAATAGAGTGTTTAAAACTATATTTTATATTACAACATCAATTAATTATATTTTAATATAAATTTAATTATCTTACTATTTGAGGATTTTATATATAATCTTAATCATTTTGTAATGGTTTCCTACAAAATATCAATTTCAAAATAAATATTCCCGTTGAAAGATAATACATCTGTGTAATTTGAAGGAAATATTTCTAAAAAAACACCAATATTTGAATCCAACTTGTAATTTTTGGGGTTTTCTATGTCTTATAACTATTTCATTTTGACCCTTAATTTACTATTTAAAAATTTAATAGAACTAACCTTACCTCATATCAGTAGATTGTAATCCTCCTAATCCTTGACATTATTCAATGGATTCTTTTTGAAATTCCATTATATACACCTAAATAATTGATAAATACCATTTCATAAAACATTATTATCCTTAAAAAATTTCAATAAAATATATATAAAATAAATGATGCATCACTACATTTTTCATTCCAAATCATCCACCGTTACAGGCCTTAATTATCATTCAATTCCAATCTCACGTGTCATCATTCAATGTGTTCAGCTTATAATGGCGTTTTTCATCAGTATCAACTTATTTTGACAATCAATATATTACACATGGTAAAATATATTTTTTTTCTTTCCCCATATATCTATAGATGGATTATAGTAATTTATTAATTGGGGATGTATAGAAATCATACATGTTGTTATTGCAAAATTGACTATTATTGATTACTAAAGCATGCCGATTATATATTTTTTATCCTTCCTTCACCATTATATATATTTAATATCCTCATAATCTATATTATTTTTATGCATTGTAAATGTTTATTAATTCATAAGGAATATTTATTGTGCATTGTAGAGGTATTCATATCATTTATATGATGAATGCATTGGACTTAAAGAAATGATTGGTGGGACCATTATAATATAATATCCTGACGTAAAATTTGGTATCATGATAAAAATGGGTTGGTTTTTTTGTATGCCTACCCATTAAAATCATTGCATATTGATTTTGACCATGATAAAAAGAATGATGTATTGGATATAGTATTCATAGTAACAATAATGTCTTAAAGGAATTTTTAATGTTATATATCAATATTTCTTTTATTATGAATTTCATCACCATAAATTTTCTTATTATTATACATGTATATATTTCTATTTTTAACCTATTATATGTTTCAATCACAGATAATAATTTATATAGAATTATTTTATTATAATTTCGTCATGAAATACTATTTAAGACATTGTATGACTTGATAGATTTTGATAACTTTTTTATTATAATTCATGTTTTAGGTCACCATTTTAATGTTTGTATTTATCTAGATTGTAAGGAAAAATATTTCACATGATATGTCTATATGTGTATAATTTATTGTGAAATTAATTGTAGATTATAATGATGTAGTTCAGATTAAATAGTTTCATATATGGTTTAAAAATTCCATTTAATTACAAAGACTTGTACTTTTTAGGGAAAAGTATTTAGAAATATATAGAAAATAAATCCTAAGAAATACTTTGAATGTAAATGTATAAATATTGGATAGTGATAATGTAAATATTTATGGTAAAAATTTAGTAACATTGGTTCATTTAAATGTTAATATTTAAAGAAGGATTTCCTGAGCACCATATTCAATGAGTTCTGGTATGGTGCATAATAATTGGTATCAAAGGTGGGTTACATATCTTTAAAGATGATGATCATATCATTTGAATATAATTTTAAAGTTATAAAGGTCATCATGGGTTGATAAATTAAGGTTGATCTAAATTTCAATGGTATAGGTGACCCTTTATGACTGGTAGAAGAAGTATTTGATAAATTATTTTGTTTGAGGTTTATGATAAGATATATTTTGAGAATAAAAAAGGATGAGTCTAGACAGTGGAAATATACTTCATTAATAGAGTACATGGTATCTAATCAATGACATCCCATTTCGATGATATCAAAAATATGTGCCTACAACACAAACGCTCCTTAGGTAGTAACCCTAATAAATTTTGGTTGAGTATTAACTCAAACTCCAGTTGATGTATGATTAGTGGGCCTAATAATACGCATTCAGATTTACATTCCAAGAGGATATTCAATGGATGATTCATATACAGATTATGGAAAATTACGATGAATTTAAATTTACAAATTAGCTAACTTAATAAGGGAATGGGAATTGATAAAATAAAATGAAGGAATTCAGAAGTTATTATATATATATTATTTTAAATTTTATTCTTTAAATAATGTTTTAGCTATATTTGAAGTGAAGATATTTCAATGATGTCAATTTTTATAATATTTTATGAATGTTTATTGTGATTTGGTATATCTGTGATTAGTATTAGATTATGATATTTTAGATTAAATGCACAAAGTGGCCTATGTTGAACCAATAATGATATAGGTTATATTGAGTTTTATTTAGGTTGAGATAAAATTTAATAGGATGGTTTTTAAGAATATAAAATTTTGTGGGTAAATTATTCATGTATCTGACTTACAATAATTTTAATAATGTGTTAATTATTTATCTCCCATGTAATGTCATTTTCCATTTATTAATGGATGAATCCTGAAAAAATCTTGTTAGTAATGTGTTCCATGGAAAATGATTTTTTCCCAGTGTTCAAAAAACATGGATAAGAGCAAGAGTTATAAATTTTATAATTATGATAAAACAACAATCACAAATTATGATTAACAATATGTACATAATTGACCAATCAACACTCCAAATAAAAAAATGTTGTTTTTTCATGGATGATAAAATGAAAAATATAATAATGGAAAGAATATTTGATTTTATATATGTAATAAATGTGGGAAGTATCACCCAGGAGAATATCTCAATAGAACTCAAATAATCATCATGTGTGGAAAATTGGGGCATATTGAAATAAGATTGAAAGGACATATAATAAAATAAATTAACATGATATTTGGAAAATATTTGTTTCTTTTTCAAACATATAATATAACGATTGAAACCTGATTTGATAATATATTTTCAATTATTCATATTTTTAAAATATCCTTATTTAATTTTATTAGTGAGTGATATATAAAATTATAAAGATAACAGTTATTTAATGTGGGGAGAATGCAACACAATTAAATTATAATTTATATATATTCATTCAAAACCATTATTTTCTATATCTTTATATGAGTAAAAAAATAAATGAAATAATCTTTAAAACCATAGATAATAGTAATAATTTATCCATTGAATTAGTGGGTAAAATTAGAGGTAACCAAAATATTGAAAATTTGTACAAATAAAATAAACATTATTTGATAAAATTAATTTCATATAGAAAAATTACTAATAATATATTTAAAAATTTTAAAAAAATATTAACACCCCATTAGTTTATTATATAATTATTTTAAATAAATGTAATCTCTTTTATTGTTTTTGGTGCACGCATCCCTTCTGTTTTTAAATGAACTGTGATATCCAATATCGTTATAACCTACCATTAAATATCCAAGTTTATATTGTATAAAATTAATTATAAAAATTAATTGTTTTCAAAATATAATCAATGGTTATTTATTGGTTAGAAATTTAATAAGAATCATATAAAAGAAATATGTTTTTTTAATTTTTTTTAAAATATGATTTTGTATTTATTTACACACAAAAATTAAATTTAATTTTTTTGTTGTGTTATAAAAATAATATGATAAAATTAATTTAATTTTTTAAATTATAATATCTAAATTAACTTTTAAAAAAAATTCTATTTTTCTAAATATTTCTATTTTCTATAAATTGCGAAAAATACTACATTTTAATGAAAAATTCCTTTTCGTTTAAATTATTTATAATGATTAATTATAGTTTAATTTTTTTAAAGTGTAATTAGTTATATTCTATTGTAATAAATGTAATTTAGGTCAATGGAATCAATTTTATATTGTATTTTGATATTAAAACAATCCATACATTAGTAAATTTTCTCTTTGAAAACTCTATTTTTCATCACATCTTTGGGATTAATATTAAATTGGATTCATGAAATTTTGTTAATTGAAAATATTATAATATAATAATTATTTTAAATAATAATAAATTTTATTATTTAATATATTAATTTTTTTTCCTTTATTAATATGTAATGATGTAAAATTTAATTACCAAGGTGAAGGAAAAAACTGATTTATTGGGGGTTAAACTCTAAACGTAAGGGTTAAAATGACCTAAAAATATAAAAAACACATTCAATAGATTTGTTTTCCCCTATAATCTCTTAGGATATCTAATAGACTATTTTTGAATATTATGGTCTAATAATAATGTGGCTATCACTTTATCTTGTCTAAACATTCATGTTTATCGCTCTCCCACATTTATAAGAGGCCACCCCTCTCAACCCCTCTTTACACTCTAGAAGCCCTATTGTTCATCCAATTCCTTCCCAAATTAATTACGTAATCCGATAAAATCCTCATTTATGCATGTTTTAATCATAAAGAAGTACTAGGATAAAATTGTTTGAAAAACAAAAAAAGTTCCCCAATAATGATTTAACAGTATTAAATGAGCTTTTTCATTTTATTTATTATTCCACATCCTTATAATATTATTAATATATTCTCATATAAAATATCTAGTATATATTATATAGTTATATACTATTATGCTAATGGAATTTTAAATGTTTATTTATATACCCTTCAATTTGGAAATGAAACTATCAATCATGTGTATAGAGGACTACCGTCTCGCGAATTAATTTAATTATTTTTTCATAACCATAATTCAAGGAGGGTTTTAATTAAATATTTAAATAATTTATATTATATTTTTGATGTTATAATACTTATATAATTTTAATATAATTTATACCTTATTATGTTCAATTTTATTTAAATTAAGATAATGTCACTCGTGTGTGCAGCAGACAACTGTTGCATGATGTGATGTGGTTCATTTTTCACTTATGATTTAATAGAGGCCACCTTTTCCACAAAGAGATGCAAAAAAATTTCCATTAATTCCTTCAAGAATTATTTTAAATATCTATCTAATAAACTAAAAATATATTTATAACAATAAAATATTTTTATAATATGTTACTATACCAAATATTCATGATCCGAAACTTTCACGCACAACATGACTGAGAAAAAAAGAAAATTAACACCTAAAACAATAGTTATAATTAATGATTGTTAATGAAAGAGTAATTAGATCTTAAAAAGTAATCATATGTGATACTATAAATATTAATATTGTCTTATAGTAATATATTATCATGTCTTACACCACTATTAATGAGTTTAAAAAGTACTCAAATAAAATTAAATGTTAGGTAAGGGACGTCGTCTCAATTTCACTCTATAATGTTGTATTGCAATTTTATACCCATAATTATGTTTATATAGTGTATATACTTCCCCTTATAAATTTAATATCATGAATATTTAATTATTATGTTTATTTTATGTTTAAATTTAAATTTTATTATATAATTATTTTTTACTTGAAAATTAAAATGTGGTAATGAATTTCATACCTAAATTTATTTCCCATTTATTGTATAACTTCTTCACTGAATATAATATTCATTGAATATTTTTGTTATTAATTCAAATAATAATATTTTGTTTTTAAACTTATATTATTTTGTTTTAAATTTGATATAAATAATTTATTCATTGACTAATTCTCACTTCAACATTTTGATCATTGTAAGTGGTTATTTCGTAATCTCATTATAATCATGGTTATTTATTATTGAATTTATATTGAAGTAAATTATATTATAATTTTATAGTAATGAAATAAAATTTAATTATAACAATTTTATTCATTATTTTATAAGTAATAGTTTGATTCTCCCAGTCTTTGGTACTTAAGATTTTCAATAAAATGATTTTATGAAAATGTAACATTATTTCTCTCTTGAGTCGAAAAATAATTTTTTTTCCAAAACCATGATTTCTAAAAATGTTTTCAAAAATGTTTTTGAAAATTTTAAATTTTTTATTAAATATATATTTTCCAATTTTATATTCTCAAATTTTTTAATGTAATTTTCATATCCTTTTCGAACATGGACTACTTGGCTTTTACTGATATTGTGAAATGAATCAATTTTCTAATGCACCTAACGTGCATGGAATTTCCAGGCATCATAAAGACCCAATTTTTTAATTTTTTCATTATAAGATTTGAATATTATATGCAAAGAAAATAATTTTCAAATCTTTTTTATGAAATAATAGTTTTTAATGTTTTTTTTCAAAATGAAAATGATTTAATCCTTAAGAATGTTTTTTAAAACATATTTATGATATTTTGATTCGTTAACAAAAAAACCATTTCTTTTATATACACTAAAATATGGATACATGTTATTGATACTAACCGTATTATTTATCTATATGGTTTATGATTAGTTTGATCAAGTAATGTTCTGACATTAACTTTATTTTTTCATTTTTGTATTCATTTACATTCCCTTGAATGAATATCTTTTTCTGAATAAGGAAAATTATATTTCCCAAAAATATCCATAATATTTATCATGGGTATGATAATGGATTATACCTTATATCAGTTCTAGAAACTATTTGATATTATTAAAGTTATATTATTTAATATTGAAATATTAATAAATCTATATTGTCAATGCAATACAGATATTTGATGAAAAGGAATATTGATCATGAATTATATCAATTATTCGATATGTGAGGTATGATTTTGACATACAGTGATGGGTGTGTACAGTATAAAATATATTTGGAGATTTCTCAGGCTTGTATATAGGTACATTGTTCACTTATTTTTAGTATATCATGTATGCGTTTTAGATTGGGAGATTTTGGGTGAAATTTGTAGAATTTTTGAAGGAAGTGGGACAGTGTACGGTTTGATCATGGTTTTCCCAAAATGTGTGTCAAGGCCAGAAAACCATGAGAACAAAAACATAACTAATTGTAATTTAAATAAGCGAGTATTTCAAAACATATTCCCTCTTATTAAAAATCATGTAAGTCTCAGATAGTTGGCACACGACTAGGCACACAATCATGGGAAATTATGTGCCCCAAACTAGAAACAGTCCACATAGAAATTTAATCCCATAAAATTAGATTAAAAATACCAGAACTGCCAAAACTCACCCTATATCTTCACTTTATGAAACCTAAAATGGTTCTATAATTTTTTTCAAGCTACCATAATGATTCAATGTCATCCCAAATTCTATTAATGATAAATCGAGTCCAGGATTATTGATTGGAACCTCTCTAGGTAAGATATGCTAATCTCATGTGGTTTCCACTCACTCACATCTATCATTATGGATAAAGAAGGGGTTTTTACCTCTATTTTTATGGTTATATATCTATGTTTTATGTATTGTGATTCTATTAATCTTGGAGAAATGTATAGGATCTAGATCTAATTCATCATTTTAATCGTAGTTGTTCTGTTTCAGTTGTGGATTTCTTTTAGTGATATTTCTTCATCAATTTTTATAATGGTGATCTAAATTCAATTCACATATTCATGAATTCCAATTTTGTGTATGTGTTGTGAATTTTCAAATGGAATTTTGGAAAATTTAATGTTTAATTGATTAAATTAACTGAGTAATTAATTTAAGGAATTCGTGGAATTGTTAAATTGATTTTCAATGTAATTACAAAATCAGTGAAATTTGGGGAATTTAATTTTTGGTAATACTGAATATGTAATTGGTGTAATTGTATTAACAAACTATTAAATAAACTAAAGGATTACTGTGATCGTGGAATTGATAGGAAATTGAGGTTTTGTAATTAGGTAATTAATTTTATTTTGAATTAATCATAAATGAGAATTATGAGATGGATGAATTAAAATTAATGGATTAAAGGGTATATGATTTAAATAATGTAAAATTGTTTAATGTTTAATTTCTCATGTTATTCCATGTGATTAAAATTTTGAACCATGATTGTCTGATAATTGGAATGGAATACTTGTTATGGAGTAATAAAAATGTGGTTAAGGGTGATTAACATTGATTGATGTGATATATGAGATCTGTGTGTGATAGATTGATATACGAGTGTAGGACACTAACTAATGATACTGATAACTATATGTTATTTATGGATATATTTTTATGGGACATGTAATGATGCTTCAAAATCCCATAATGATAAATGAGTAGTGGGAGACAGACTAGTGCTTAAAATACCCAAACGGTGCAAGACATTCCATTATAGGAAAAATATATTGGAATTTCACCATGGTTCCAATAGTCCGTGATATGAATTGAATTGATATGATAAATTATTTCCTTAGAATTGTGATTTTTGAAAACCATTGGGGTTGTTGATACTCTGCCATGTTTCGAAGCAGGTATTGAGGGTTCGGGTGTCCCCGAGAACCCAAGGGGTTATGTGGTTAAATAAAGAATAATTGATTATATGTAATATGTCCACTTTATTGTTTGTATTTTATTATTTATGAATCATCATACACACATTTTGGATGGATTTCCTTTTATATGTCTTCAGTGGGTACTATTTAATTTCACTCACACCCTACATGGGATGCCTGATTAGTACACGAATGGACATCATGTTTTGAAGACTACATAATGTCAATAGTAGCATGATAGATTTATGAGTTGGGATGGAGAATGGATGAGGGAACCATATGTGATTCTGGACCCTCGTGGGAGCTTTCTGCGTATTTAATAATTTTATGTTTTCCATATTGACACTTGACATGAATTTTTCATGAAATGTCTATTATTTAGTTTTAGATATTGTATTCCTAGTTTTGTCCATCATGTTCTACTTGATTGGTTATGTTACAGTTTATAAAATTTGGTAATTCATTATTATTTCCATTGTTTTTTCATATTTATAAACATGGTATTGTCTACCTATGATAGATTTTAGAACCTCATTTCTAGTTTTCAGCATTTGGCATATTGGATGGTGTGCATGATGTCATGTGACTAACCGATTCAGGGCGCCAGTGTGTAGAAACCATGTTGAGTCATTGAAAAGTTATATCAAAGGAAAATTTTATTTTATTTTGGTTTTGACTTAATATTTGGGAAAGGTTGATATTATACTAGGAAGAGTTATTACTTGTATAAAGTATTGTTCATTAAAGTTTCTAACCCATGTATGGGGAGAAACCCAAGTTCCTAACATAGGATAGTTCTTGTTAATGTTTTTGTTACAATTGGATGTTATTTAACATTGGGTGAGGAACTTGTTGAGTAATGTAATTTGTTTCTTATATTTCAATGATTTGACTAATACCTTGGTATGGAATATAGCTTTAGTACGAATAAATAAATATAGAATTCATGAATAATGATGCCATGAATTATTTTAGGCATGCATGGGGAAAATATATTTTTGGAATGAGTTGTTTATGTGAATGTGTTTTTTTTCCTATGTAAATTTTTAATGAACAAGGGGACTAATGTGAAATACAAAAAAAATTAAAATTATTATAAATGATTATAATGGGAATTTAATGATAAAAATTATTAATGATATTTTTTTCTGTTTTTTATTAATAAACTATATGTAGTGTGTTTAAGGATAGTGATAGCGCATAATTTTTTACCATGTGGTAGTTTTTGGGGCAATGACTTGTTATGTATTGTGAAAAAAAAAATTAAATTTATTTATGTAGTGTTATGTGTAATAAGATACCATTTTTTAATTGTGGATATATACCTACATGATGACACATATTTAGTGGATAACAATAGGTTATGGTTAGAAATGATAACATTTTAGTGGAAATAGAGGCACTGATAGTGCCGGGTGAGGAAGTCGGAGAGCAGTTTTGAGAAACATTTTCTCAGCTCATGTAATGAATGAAAAGGGAACTAGGGTGGGTTTTGAAGAGTATGTATGACCGAAAATCAATCAAAATAGTGTATCACCCTCCAATATTTATCAGATAGGGTGGAACTGAGGTATATGAGTTTAGAGGTGAGTCTATCTAGACTATACATGACCACTTAGAGTCTCCTATTGAGTAGAGCACCAAATAGGCTTCAATCATGTAACATGGTCAAGAGAATCAACGGTGAGAAATCCACAATCAAGATGGAAAACTGAAGAATTTGGAGTGTAAAAACATTCATGATAAGTTCCTAGAGTAATTTTATACTAATATGGTCATGTAGGAGATATAATATTACTTTATGAGTATGGATCAGTTGAATATGTCGGTGATGGACTATGTTGCCCACTTTATGGATTTGGAATTATTTTCTCCATCACTAGAAGGATATGATGCACCTACATGAAAATGGATTCAAAATGTGATTAAATGTGGAAATATGTCCTAGGGGTATAACATCCTGATTAATATGTTTTCATTAGGGGTGAATCAGGCTCTCAATTCATAGGGGAACCTAATGGAGGATTTTGGAGGGGGATAGTTTAATTTTTCAGGATAATCCAATGTTGTGACACTCCAGATACGGGTGAATAATTATGAGATTTTTGAATAGGGAAGTGGATAGCAGAGTGTCCAGGGGGAGGGATCAGTTAACCAGGATCTCATTCGAGTGATTTTTCACCAGTGTGGTAGGTCCAGTCACATTCAAAGATATCTCTCACAATCATGGGTATGGTTCTAAGCCTATGGCATGATGTTTCATCTATAGAGGTTCTATCAGAAACCAATATTGATCAGTAATGACGAAGACTCTATGAAAAACTAGTGTATGAGATGCGGGTCGTCTACACCATACCATTCTGATTGATATTGTTCTGCTTGACATGGTAGTCGAGATAGTGGATGTGATACTTCTATGAATGATTGCTTATATCAGAAAATTTCTACAGCTTAGGGGACTCAAAATGCATCACATGGAAGAGGGTAAGGACAATATACTATCGTTCATCCTAGACTGGTGGATAGTTACAGTGGGCTGTCAATAATTAGAAGTATTATTATTGTAACTTCTATGCTAGATAGAGCCGTTTTAGATATAGATTCATTTTATTATTTTACATCTTCACAATTTATGAATGGTTTGAACTGGGTAGTAATGATATTGGGCGAGGATATGACAATGGATACACCATTGGGAGTACTCTCAATAGACATCTATTTGTTCAAGTGGTGTAATCTCGAGGTTTGGGAGTATAGATTCAGTTTGGATCCTTACATCCATGACACATTTTGGTTTCACCTAGTTATTTGTATAGACTAGTTAGTATCACAACGAGCACACACATATTTTTTACTATAAGGCAGTTAATTTATCATACCTTAAGGGTGAAAATTACATTCATCATGGAGAATGGGATATAGAGGTGGGTCATGTTGGAACTATTCCTCAAAAAATGGGGGAGATTCACACCCATGTTTTAGTAAAATGATAGATGGTGGAAGGGTAAATTATTGTTTGTTTCCACCCATAGTGGACATGATTCATGATGTTTTTCCTAAATGTTTTTTTGGGTATTCCATATATGAGACATATGGATTTTATAAATGACCTCATGTTGGGGGATGAGACTGTTCCTATCCCACCAGACAAAATGGAAACATCATACCATCAAGATCATAATTCACAACTGTAAGTGTTGACGGATAACAGATTTATCCATCCGAGTACACCACCATTGGGTTCTCTAGGTTAGTTTTTAATTAATTTTGATGGGATATTTCACATTAATGTTGATTACTAGGTGTTGAATGAGATGAATATAATAAACTTGTATACTCTTCCATCTATCAATGATCTTTTTGAGTAGTTGAGGGATGATTGACTCTTTTCATATATCGATATGAGATCAGGGTGTCAATAGTTGATAGTTTGACCATATGAAATACCTCAAACTACTTTAAAAATAAGGAATGGACTTTATGAGTTTTTCATGATTCATTTTGGGTTGATGAATGATCCTACAATTTTTATGGCCTTGATGTATAGAATCATCCACCTATACCTATATCTCTATGTCGTAGTATTTGGGGATGCCATATTGGTGTACTCTAGGACTCGTGATTATCATTCCCAACAACATGACATCATCATGAGTACACTGAGAGAGCACAAAATATACTACAAGCTATATAATTTTATGTTATGGATTGATCATTTAAAATTCTTGGGCCACATAATCTTGGAAGAAGGTTTGTCAGTGGATATAGAGAAGGGTTAGTTAGTTATATCAGGGAAAAACCTACTAACATATTAAATATATATATTTTCTTGTGTTTTTACAGTTTTAAAAAGATGTTCATTGAATAATTTTCCCAAATGGTTGCATGCCTTTTCCTCTTGACCAAGAATGGAGTAATATGTGGATGGTATTGAGTATGTGATAATGCCTTCTAGGAGATAAATAAGCACTTGAAAACAAAACCACTATTTATCATACCCGATCTAGGTGCAGAGTATATGGTGTTTTATGATTCTTCTCAGATCATGCATGGATAAATGTTGATACAGGGTGATCAATTTTTGGAATATGGGTTACATCAGTAGAGGCCACCAAAAAAACTACCATACTGATGACCTCGAGTTGGATATTGTGGATATTACATTAATGTGTTGGTGGAATTATCTATTTTAAATATGTTTACTATGTATAGTAATCTTAAGTGCATAGAGTATATATTTTCAAAGTGAGATTAGAATTTTTAGAAGTGGTGGTTGGATGAGTTTATTCAGTAATTTGATCTTAATATATAATATATAACCAAAAAAATAGTGATCTCCCTAATTGATAAGGTAAATTAAGACTCGGGTACATTAGGAGTCTAGTGCTGATTGGAAGATGATGACTTTACTTACTGAGATGGATGTCATGGTTCAAGAGATATAGAATAATATGAATCATATATCTGTTTTAGGGGATTCTATAATATTGACTTGGATCATGTAATGGAATTATTAGGATAAAGAGCATTCGAACTTGAGGGAAATCCATGAACATGATGAGTCACATTTAGATTGGACTATACAATATGTTTTACAAGTATATATATGGGAATTGTGTTTCTGTTCATATGAGTATGGGGGAGAACCTTTTACATGAATTTCGTTCCTCAAAGTGGGTGGCGAATTTGTGTTTGACAAAAATGAACCATGACCTTCAAAAGATAGTTTATGTGGACGAGCATGAAAAAGGATATAATTGGGTTCATGATATTATGCTACACCTATCAACAATTGAAGCTCGGGCATCAATGAATTGGAAGTTAAATAAATCTGATAACCATTCAAGAATATATGTGGGATGATGTTAGTTGTGTGTCTCCTGAGGATATCTCAGATGAATGATGTTATCTGAGTGATTGTGGACTGACTAATGAAAGTAGAACATTTTATTCCAGTGTGATAATTTCTTAGTGGATTTGATGGGAGACTTGTACATTTAGAAGATATTCTATATTCACAGGGTACAATGGAGTATAGATTCAGACCATGGATAGTTTTATACCATTTACATCAACCAGGGATTATAGAATACTCTTGGTACCCATGTATTACTATGTATAGAATTCATCCCTTAGAAATTTGAGTAGTCAAAATGTGCGATACAGGTTCATGAGGATTTACTTCAGGCATGTATCCCAAACACTGGTGGGTTACTATGGAAGCACCAAGATTTGGTGGAGTTATTATATAACAACATATATGAGGAAACTATATAGATGAAGTCATATGAGGCACTTTATAGTAGGCCATGTTGATCCTCTCTATGATTGATTGAGTTAGGTGGGTTAGAGATGTTGGTACCAAGTCTCATATAGGTGGTGTTGAACCGATTTTAGCTGATTTGGATGCATGTTTCTATGTATCAATGTAATCATAAGTTGTATGATGATATATGATGATGAACCTAGTGTTTGAAGAGGGTGATCAAGTATTTTTTAGGGTGTCTCATATATAGGGTCAACACTGGATATAGAGACAAGGTATGTTGGCACCTAGGTTTATTGGACCATTTGAGGTTTTGGAGAGAATCGAGCCAGCGGAATACCTATTGTCACTTCCATAGAGGAACAATTATGTGCAAGACCATTTCATTTTTCAAAAAAATCAGTGATGTCACCATAAAAATTCTCATGTCATCTATATGTATGATGTTGAATTTGAGAATGATGCATCCTTTGAGGAGCATCATATATGTGTGAGGATCATAGTGAGAATATTTTGTGAGGAAAAACCATGCTGATAGATCATGTATTGTGGAAATATGGATTTATGTAGGAAGAAACTTCATATAGGTGAGAGAGATAAGTGGCATTAGTGGCCTGATATTTTTACCATTGATTCTTAGATATATTTGGGAGTACATATCATGGTTGAACTATTATGAGGTGTAGAGATTAAAAATTCCCAACCATTTCCAATGATTTTGTAGGATTTTTTATATGTACTATTTTACCTTGTTTCTATTATATCTTGTTTTGATTGTATATTTAGTGTGATTTGGTGAAATTTAGAGAATTTTGGAAGGAAGTGGGGTAGTGCACGGTTGTTGCACTATTTTCCCTAACTGTGCACCCAGGACAGAAAACGTTGTGATCCCAAACATAGGGAATTTGCATGGCTAGAGTATTGTTTTCTGAACCATGTGATTTCTTAGTAGTAACTGTGTGACATAATGATAGTAGGCATATGTTCACGTCTATGGTTATTGGATGTCATGCACCTCGATCCAGAAACCAGGTCCGCAGAATTTTAATCCCTCAAAAATTAGATTAAAAATTCTCAAGCCCTACAAACTCACACTAAATCAAACCTAGCAAGACACTATTCTTTATATCATTTTTAGGCTCCCAAATAGATTCCGAGGAATTCAAATCAATTTTATAGACTCATCAAATCCCATATTAATAATCTACACCTCTCCCAATAAGAGATTATCATCCTGTGTTGTTTCATCTCACACCCATTTATCATTATGGATAATAAGTGGTTGGGTTTCTTTAGTTGTGGATGGGTATAAATCTAGGTTTGATGGATCATGAATTTTTACACCTAGGATCTATATTATAGATCTGGATCTCATTATTTATTGTAATCTCGGTTCTTTTGCTTAATTTTTGGACTTATTATGGTAAATAATCATTATTGGAAAATGGGGAGAGCTCTCGACACGCACTCTTAGCTGATAGAAAACCCTAGATCGTGATCTTTCTTCTTGCGTTTGTTCTTCTCTGTTTGATCTACCAGCTATGGCAAGCATCGATCCTTCTTGGGAGACTGGATCTGTGGGACACGAGCTGGTCTACAAAACCTATAATGCATCCAACCCTCCGCAACAGAAACTGGCGCTTGAAGGGACTTCAATGGGAATCTCCTTTGAGGAAGTGATTAAAAAACCAGAGCATGATCCTCGCATGTGAGAATCTGTTGAGGTTGGTTAGAATAACCCTTCCTTTTCTCATTTCAAGTATTCTCATGCATGGATTAAGAAGAAGGGTTCGGTTGCACACGTTAAAGCCAGCACTGATGCGGTGGCTGAGATATTGAACTTAGGGGACCATTCTATCATCGCTAGGCTGATCTTGCTGAAGGGCTCACAAACCTGGATGTTAGACTATCTCAAGTCACGAATAGCTGATATCCTGGGCTTCGATGCCTAGAACTGCATCTCACTCGGTAAGGGTTTCTACCATTTTCATTTTCCTTTAGAGGATCTTAAATTGAGAGCCTGGGGGTTTGGATGCATCTCATTCAAGCCTGTGGCTTTACATATTCGCGAGTGGTACAGATCATTTAATCCTTTGGAGATGGGTAACTCTATTGCACAGGTCTGGATCAAATTTTTTGGTTTAAACAGGATCCTATGGCATTCGAGGATTCTATATGACATTTCGCTAGAAATAGGAGTTCCCATTAGAATGGATAAAGAAACTGAATTGGCCAGATATGAGCATTTTGCAAGATGTTTAGTTGAGGTGGATCTTTCATCTACTTTAATTGTTAAAATATGTTTATCTAATGATGAGGAAGAAATAAGTTTGATAATTGAGTATGAAATCTTACCTAGATATTGTTTTGATTGTAAAGTTTTAGGGAATGACTCCTCTAACTGTAGAAAGAGTCTCATTTAATCAAATTGTTCTATGAAGGGGCATGATGTTAAATCATGCCCCAAACTGAAAAACGTGACACATGAACAGAAAAGGGCTCCTTCACCAATGAAATCTTCTGAATTTATTGTTCAAAACTGCTCCACAGTTTCACCTCCCAAAAAATCTTGGGTTTCCATTGTGGAAGAAGGACAATCTGGGTTCCCAGCCTTGCAACCTTACTGTACTGGTAATGTGGTCACTATAGAACAACCTCAAAATGCCAACTCTGATAATGTGCATACACAAGTTTCTGAACCTGCTTCTATAATCGGTGTTGAAACTAATTCAAGAATTTCAGAATAACCTAATTTGGCTGACCTAGTCCAGGTTTCGTCTTTGCCTGGTCTCTCTCTTACTGAAGCAGTTGATAAATCACCTTTTGATTCTAAAAATGTTCTATATGCTGTTAATCATGCCCCTGTTGTAAGAGAATACCCGTCTCCTTCTTTGACTATTCTAGACAAGAATACAGTCCAGAACAGTGCTATATTGGTGGCTGCTCCTGTTTTGAATGTCCTCACAAAAATCTGCTCGGATGCTCTAGACTCTCACCATGTGGAGGCTGGAAGAACTATTAATACTATTATGAATGCTCAGCTGGAGTCACCTATCATGGCTGGAACCCCAGAAATGTTGGAGAAAAATCTTGATGTGAAGGTGAGTAAGAAACCAGGAGCTCTTATTTTGCAAGAAACTGTTTGTGTGCAAGAAACTTTAGGAAAATTAGATCAGAAGAAGAAGGGAATTGATGATGAATGTAACCATGAAAGAACCTGAAGCCAAAATAAAATATAAAGGAAAGTACAAATGAAGAGGAAGGAAGAGGCTCAAGAGGAGAACTCTGATGAATATGTAGAATTTCTTCTACAACAAGACAACACGATTCAGGAAGCCTATAGTGGAGGAAGATGAAGAAGATGTATTAGCGCCAAACTTTGGAATGAGATGAGGGATAATGAACGTATCATAGGGGACAAGCTGAGGAAAAATCGTGGCCTCAATGATAAATGGTTCTTTGTTTTTCTTTTCTGTTTTCATTCCCTACTTTGTACTTATTTTGACGTTATTTTTCTCAATAATAATCCATGTCTTTTACATTTAAAAAAAATGGTAAGAAATAAATATAAATTTTGATGTAGGTGGTCTAAATTCAATTACATGTCACTTTTTTCCAATATCATGTCTTTATTGTGACATTTCTATTGGCATGTTTGAAATTTGAATCAGGAAATGTATAAATTAATTGATTATTTAATTAATGAATTTTTTTGAATTGATGAATTGATATTCAATGTTTCTAAGAAATAATTTGAATATGGGAAACCTAAATTTTGGTATCTCTGCTTTTGAAATTTGTGGAATTTGATTAATTAATTTCTTGAATAATTAATATATATTTTTTATTATAGGATTTATGGGTAATTGAATTTTTTTAATTCGTAAATTAATGTGATTGTGAATTAATTTTCAATGATAGTTATGGGATAGTTTAAATGAAATTAAGGGTTAATGGGTATATTATTTAAATTTTGAAAATTATTTAATCTACAATTTCTTAGGTTTTTCCATATTATTATGATGTTGATCAATGATTGTTTGACAATTGTGATCAACAATTGTTTTGAATTGATAAAAGGGGGTTCATGTCTATTAACCTTGATTGGTGTGATATGTGTTATATTTGTGTGATTTATTAATATATTAATGAGGGACATGTCTGGATTCTCAAAAAAAATGTATGTGATTGAATAATATACAATAATGGGACATGGCACGATGCTTTGAAATCCAATTGTGATAAATGAGTTTGGGGACACTCAATGATGTTTCAAATGCCCATGGGGTGCAAGAAACTTTGTTCTTGGCCCAAAATGATGGTATTGGTCCATAGTTCCAATTGGCCATGATATGAATTGAATTGATATGAGAAATTATAACCATTGTATTTTCATGTGTGATATCCCTTGACGGTATTTAAGGCTCTTCCATTGGCGGAAACCATTATTTAGGGTTCATTTATCCTCAGGGATGTGAAGGTTTATGTGGATAAATAAATAATAATTTAATCAGTGTAAACTATTTAACTTATGGCTTATATTAATAATTATAAAACTGCATAAACTATTATTAATTGGATATCTTTTTAGACACCATTAGTGGTGGACTGCTATATTGTATTTACAACCTACATGGGATGCTAGATCGATACCATAATAGACTTCATATTTTATGGACAAGAGAAGGGATAGAGTCCCATGATTGATGGTTTAGTTATGATTAATCATAGATGAAGGAACTAGACATGACTCGGGATCCTATTGATATTTTTCAGTTTCATTATTTATTTTGGGTTTTTCATAATAACACCTGACATGAATTTGGAATGACATATATAATAATTATTTTGGTATATTTTATTTTCTATTTTCATCATCATTTTATACTGGTGTGGTCTGGTTATTGGTTATATGATTTTTTTATTCATATTTATTTAAAATGGTTTTCTACTTTGAAAAAGAGGGTATTGTCTCCAAATGTTCGATATTAGTCCCTCGCTGCTAGTAGGAATCCTCTGGTGTATAGGCATGTGCACTTGAGATTATGTGAGAAACCAACTCAGGGAACTAGTGTGTGGCACCTTGGTCGGGATGTTATAGGTGAATTAATTGTATAGCTCCTTGATGTATTAGTAGTTTCATGCGATGAAATAGTATTCTTTGATTAAATGTGATTTTAACCATTTTAATTAAACTATATTGTAAAAATTATGGAGGGTAGATTTATCTTGATGTCTGAGATTATAGAATCATATAATTAATCATTTCCATCATTAAGAATTTAGTTGTTATTAGGCATTAGATTTTCACAATTTTGTTATCTCTTTATTAATTTCATTATTAGTTTATTGATTACATTCATTTTGTTTTGTGTTATTTAAATTTCCATATTTATGATTCAATATCTAATTATTTTATTGATTTTAATGGAATTAGTGTTCATTAATCTTACCATTATGTCTTTATTTTTATAGATTGATGATATCTACCATTATACTTAACACTTCTAGGGATTTTCGGTCACCCTTATTTTTTTGATTTATAGAAATCCATAAGGTTTTCAATGAATTACATTCAAGTATATTCTAGTGGAAATAATTATATTCATTGAAAAAAAAATGTGTTGTAATTTTTGTTTTCAAATTTTATATCACTACTAGAAAAATACCATTTACCAATGGTTTGAAACCGTTTGTATAGGCCTTCAAACTCTTGGTATATCCTATACCAACGGTTTGGGGAACCATTGGATTGTATGCCATGGGGATAGGTCTATATCAATAGTTTTGACAAAACCATTGGTATAGACCTATACCAATGGTTTTAAAAACTGTTTGTATAAGTAATATGAAAAATATTTACCAACGGTTCTATAAAACCATTGGTATATATATTTAAAAAAAGAATCACTCTGTTGGTTTTGATTCTAGTACCTCCAGTTTATGATTGAACGACCTAACCACTAACCTAACATCACTTTTGTGTAAAAAATTTCAAAAATATGAATTATGATAAATATTTTACATTTTGATTTATTTAATGTTCTCTATAAGAATATTCCATAAAAAATACATGTAACTATACCAATGTTTCTCAAAACCGTTGGTATAGAACTATACCAATGGATTTGAGAACCTTTGGTATAGATTCTTTGATTTTGGTACCTATAACAATGGTTTTGGTAAAACTGTTGGTATATGTCCAAATTAGTTACCTATACCAACAGTTTGGAAAAACCATTGGTATAGGTCCATATAAGTGAACTATATCAACGGTTTTCCCAAAACTATTGGTATAAATCTTATTTCCAATAGTGTATGGGAATTATATATGTATATTATTTTATCAACACTAATAAACTATTAAATAAATGAACATGCGATCACTTTTATCTTAATCCAAATTAGTAAAGTAACCACTAACTCTGGGATACTAGGGTCATGTTAATTACCCGTTGTATCAGAGGAACATTAGTTGAATCCATGGGAACTAGATATATGAAAACACCAATTTGGGAATATAACCCTATGATATTATTTAAAAATATGTATAGGAAAACATGAGAATATTTTTAAGGTATATAATATGTATTCTTCTTGAAAATAAAACTATTCATTGATAATGCAAGTTGAAGTTGTTCTAATATATATATAACTATGGGAAATAACTCTAAATAAGGTGTTTTAGGCTTGAAAACAAATTTACATAGTACATGATGAAGGGAATTACTGGACATCTGGATTAATACTCTGGGGGATATTATTTGGTTAATTAACATTTTTATTACAAAATAATTTGCAATATATGATAATATTTCTATGATTTAAAGATACTTCCAATGAGTCCTAGTTTATGAATCCATGATTAATAATTAATAATTTTTCAATTTATGAAAATTGTTACACTATATTTAGAATTACATATTATGATGTCATGAACTAATCCCATATATTCCGTAGTCATATGTGAATACAACCCTTTAGTTTACTATATGTTTTTGTGTGAATGTTATTTATGGACTAGTCCATTTATATTTGATGGAAATATGTTTACATTTATTGAAAACCTTTAGGGTTAATATGATCATTAATTAAATTAAAATAATATTTAACTACGATTATTAGACTTTGAGGAAACAATATGTGGTATTGAAAACCTTTGTAAAATTTTTATTTAATGATTAATTTTATTTCAAGGATTTACATATTATTTTTTAGTAACACTATAAGTATTATGTTATTATCTTTCTATAAAAAGTAAAACACACATTATGTGTAATAATCCCTCATATTCGGCATGATCATGGAGTTGGAAACCACATCCTAAGGATGATATTGTTATGCTTCCTACCCCTGGTCTACGTGATGTACTGGTTAATATGACATTTTTTCAATAAAAATATTTAACAGATAAATAATAAGTTTATTTCAAGAAATTATTCATTCATTTGTGGTATATATATCCCTTAGATCCTACATATCATTTACCATGAAGAACAGAAGCAAATTTTTTCATTTTGTGGTTGTTTTTTTATTTCGGGATATTTATGGAATGATTTAAGTAGATCATTGTCATTGGAAGTTAATATGAATTTTTTTATCAATGTATGTTTAAAATTTTGGTTTTAGGAAATATAGGAGGAATATAATATTATAATTTTATGGATTACATGATCCATAAAAATTTATATTTAGTAATACTTGAATTGAAAAAAAAATCATCTTTGATATTCATTCCATAGAGTATGAATTCATATAACATCCAAAGGATGAAATTGTTCTTATGTGATAAAAAATATATAATGTATGAAAATTTTCTAGTGATATCTATACTGGTAGTAAATTAGTTCCTAAACACTAGGAAAATGAAATTGAATGAATAATGAAATAAAAAACCCAATGTTTATATTAAACAACTGGACTTTTAAATCATCATTTATTTTTTTCATTGTCCTTAACTTTCCATTATCCATTCTATTCATTTCTATTAATGACCTATATCACTCTATATAATTATTTATGCTTTTATTCCATGTACACATATTCAAATTCCACTAATTTTATGTTATATTGAAACCTAGTTGTGTGATATTCTATATCACCTTTTTAACATCCACATCCCTTGTATTAAAGTAATGTTTTATTAATCAATTTACGATATCTGTTAAAAAAATTATTTTCAAATATCAAACCGATGATTTCTGAGAATAATATAAAATTGGAATGATTCAATTTATTTAATATGGGGATAATGTAACACAAAAATCATTAGAGTAAAATTATTTTAATGAAATTTAATCACTTTTATATCTGGTTATACATGTAACTATGGAATTTTTATATGAACCATATTATAATATTAATTTATAACTAATTATTTAAGTGTGACGGTATAATAGTACTCTATAAATTATTAAAATATTTTTCACTACATATAAATTTATTGGTTTTATATTTATTATAGTTAAAATAACAATCAATTAAGTAAAAAAAAGAAATCTTTTTTCAAAAAACTATATTTTTTTAAAAAAAATATTTAGATATGTTTTGAACAAATAATATTAAAATAATTAAAGATAAATTATAGAAAATATATATTATTAAATTGATATTATGTTTCAAAATTATCTTCTTAAAATTATCTTAGTCTTATTTTTTAAAATTTTTCTTGAAATGTCTCATTTTTTAATGAATGGTGAAAAATAATTCTTTTTATTGGGACCTATGTTTTTGTTTAAATTATTTAAAAATATATATTACATATTAAATATGATTTTATGTAAAATATGTTCAGTTATTTTAAAATAAATAAAATTTTGGTCATTTGAATCAATTTTATATTGTTTTTTGATATTAAAACCTTCAGTATTTATGAGAATTTTCTCTTTGGAAACCATGTTATTTAACCTCTATGTGTATAATTTTAAATTAGAGTCCACGACATACATGAATTGAATTTGAAAAAATGCATTCTATATTTTTAATCGTAACAATTTTTTATTATATTATATAATCAACATGAATTTTGACCTCAATGAATAATAAAATAAGTAAAAATCAATTAACACAATTAAGGTAAAAAATGATTTACTAAGTCATTAAGATACGAATATATTTGTTTTAATATCGTACCAACATTTCCAACACCCATTTTATGACTGTATATAGAAACAATTATGTATTAGGTTAGATAATGGCCAATTTTTAATTCTTATGGCGTGATAAAATCATTGGAATGCCATTATGTTTTAATAATCTCTAAGTGTATCCCTCTCCCCCTTTTATAACTGGCCACCCACCCTCTTCCCCACTTCAAACACAAAAAGAAATTTTTTCTAAGACAATATCATTCCTTAATAATCTACCAAAATTCAAGTTCCCTTGGTTTGATTATAAATCCATATTATAATTTATTTTGGTGAAAAAATTAATTTCCTCGAAGCAGAGTTATGGTTCAAAAATATGCAATTTAATTTAATTTTTTCTTCCACCACCATATAATATTCTTAATATATGAAAATTTAATAACAAATTTATATAAAATATATGGTGATATTATTATGTTATGATAATAAACTACATCAATTTCCACTTCCATCGAATGGGAAAAGATAGTGTTGATCGTCTGTATGGAGGAGTGCTGCCTCACGAAACAATTTAATTTGTATTCCTTCAAAAACATTCAAGGATGGATATAATAATATATTTAAAAAATTAATATGATATTTATGATGTTATTATACTTTTAAAATTTTAATATAAAATATATCTTTTTTACATTCCATATCATTTAAATTTTGATATTGTCGCTCATGTGTATGGCAGACTATTACATCAGGATGCAATTCGATTCATATTTATCTTCTTATTTATATGGAATGAATTGAGGATAAATATAATAAACATATATAATAAATATGATAGGATATTTTTTATGTTATTCAAATATATAATATATTTCTTTATCCTTTCACTTGTTAAGGAATGATATTTTCTCTCGTGATTATGCATGCCCAACCCTATCCACAAAGAGATGTTATTTATTTTCCATGTCTAGCCATAAAAAATGATTCTAAAAAAGTATCCAATTAAAATAATAATATATGAATAAAATTAATAAAATAAGAAATATATAGTATAAAAATATAATTTTTTCATGATTTGGATCTTTTATAACAAATCATGTATGCGAAATTAAGTTTATTCAAACCCAAAATAATGGTGAAAATGAATGATTATTAACAAGACCTATTATATGATGTAATAAAATATCACATATGATATTATTGATATTAATATGGTTCTTTAATAATTTTATAACATTATTTAACAAACTATACTTTAAGGAAATATGTGTTCAACTAATAGGAAGCTTTTAGTATGAGACTTCATCTTAATTTCCATTCATTGAGGCATATTGTAATGTTATGAAACTAATTTCTTTTATATGGTTTATATACTAACCCATTTAGACATAATATCCATAATCCATAATCATTCATTTAATATTATGTTTCATTTTTATTTATTTCAACCAAATTAATTTGACTTGAAAATTTCCAAGTGGTACTAAATTTCATAAAATATTTTTTTTTCATTGGGTTATATTACTTTTTCACTATATTTGATATTATTAGATTATGATTTTTAATCAATATTTATTAAAATATTTTTCACTGTGAAATTTTTGTGGATTTACATTCGATACAAATAATCATTTCATTTATTAATTCTAACTTCAATATTATTATCATTGTATGGGTTTATTTCACAATATCATTCTATTCAATATTTTAAATCTTTCAATTTACATTAAAATAAATTATTTGATATTTATCTAACGGAACCATTTAATTTTCATATACTATGGTGGTTAATGATAATTTCAATAAATATTTTTATTTTTTCACTCTTTATTACTTAATATTATAGAGATAATGTTTTCTTATAATATGACATTATTTCTATTTTAAGCCGGTAATCTATTATCATCCAAAACTACATTTTATAAAAATATAATAAAAAATGTTATAAAACAATTAAAAACTAATTAATAATGATCTTTTTACCCATTTTAACTTTTTTCAAAATTGATTGAAATGAATGTTAATTTTTTTAAATAGTTTTCAAATTTGGATTTTACTAAAAATATGAAGGGAGACATTATTTTGACATACCTAGTATGTACAAAATTTCCTTGAATCATGAGCACACAATTTATTAATGAATCATTTATATTTTACAATGGAATTTATAATGATAAATACTTTCATAATGTTTTTTGAACTTTTAGTTTTAAAAGTATATTTTCAAAATGAATCATATATTTTCCCCAATAATGTTTTAAATAACTTTTTATGATTTTTTTGTGGATAAAAAATCCTTTATTTTTCCTACACATAGTTGGGGATTTTTGTTATTGATACTATCATTATTATCCCTAAATATGGTTTATGATTTTTTTGACTATGGTATGTATTTACCTTCACATTCTTGAATCATTATTGTAATCATTAACTATCCCATTAAATATTCAAATTTTAATCACAATTAGAAATCATATTTTCCCAAAATTTACATATTAATTACCATTGGAATTATTATTTCTTAAAAAATATACAATTTTTACATATGGTGTCTTACATGAATGTTATTAAATTTAATATGGAAATATTGATAAATATTTATTCTATAATTAGTAAATATATTTATTGATTAGGTTTATTGAGCATGAATAAAATTAATTATTTAATATATTAGAAATAGTTTGAAACTACAGTAATGGGTGGGGATAAAAATTATATAACACCTCGATTTATCTTTAGTCTCATGAGGTGAATCATTAAGCTAGTAAGAAATGGGTTTTTACATGTAGTACATAAACATTCTATTGAATGGAATCGATAATAGAGGTATCATGATTCCATAGATCATGGATAAAAATAATTAATAATTTCCTTCATTATGAATTCAGTTATTATTGTCCATGATAATTTGGTAATGTTATTATGTTTGGGTATATTTAAATATATGTTTTTGGATTAAATGTATTGTGTTTATAATTATTTATATTTCCATATTTCTGATACCTTATATTACCATGTTATTGATTGAAATGGAATAAATGTTTAGTTATATTACCATGCCATGATTAGGGTTATAAACTCATGATGGGTTCCACTATACAAAATCATACTGATCATTTAAGCTCACTCGTTTCTAATTTTTTTCCCAAGAATTGTTAAAGATAACTAAGAATCATATTCAAGGGTTTTCTAGAGGGAGTAATGATATTTTAGGGAAAAATTATCTTAATTTTTTAAATGTAATTTTGGAGTCTTTTAAATATATAGATTACAAAATCTACTAATATCTTCCACCATTTGAGAAGAAATATTTTACATCTTATTTTAAAGTAGTTAAGTAACCACTCCCTCCAAGATTTTGATGGTAAGGAAATTAAATAATTTTTTTAATTTTTTTTATAATCCACAATTTTTCAATAAAAATATATTATGGATAATATATAGTTGAAATTAGGAATATATTAACACAAACATAATTAGTAATAGATGTGTAATGAGTATGAAAACAATTATTATATTAAAATCTAATTTCATATAAAAAAAATTTCATAATATTTTTTATTACAAAGTTAAATTTAAAATAATAGATTTTGAATTTTACAAAATTTCCATATGTATTAGATTTAGAAAAAATAATATCTTTTAATAATTTTTTGGACATTTTTTCAGAAATAAATATTTTTTTTGGTGACTAGTGTAAAATACAATTTTTATTAAATTAATAGTGATTGTGGATATATGAAGAAGTAACAACAAAAAAAATACATATAAAACATATTCTATGGTCAGATATTTATTTATGGAGTAACAAAAAACAATTCAAATTACGACTAAGGATTTAGAAAACACGTGTTTAACATTTTATAAACATATGTAAATTTTCCCTAAAATAGAAACTATATATGGAATTTTCATATAGTTATATAATATTTTAGTAAACTGGATTTTAGATTTTATTTAAATAAACTATAAATTTATTTATTTTTATAATAGAATAATATAAATTATGAAAATATAATTCATTTCTAATTATTTCCAACATGTAAATTTTTAGAATAAAAATACACTTTTCCTGAAATGGTTTTTTATGCATGACATGTGATAATTTTGAAAATGATTTTTATTACTCATAAAAATATTATTTGTCAAAATAGATCTCGCATATTGTATAATTATGTAAAAATTATATAATAAGACACATTTTAAATTTTTGGAATTAGACTAGATTATATAGGTATATGTGGACTACCACATCAAAAATAAAATGTTGTTAAAGTAAAAAATGTTAGAGTAAAATTATTCATATATAATTAAAACATTTATGAAAATTTATTGCCGAAGATTTATAGAAATTATATCTCCCAAAACAAAATTATTATAATATTTTTGAGATATTGATGCTTGAATTGTTCTATTCCACCACTGAAATTTAATGGGTACTTCCAAAATTACCCCTCTATAAACTTTTGAAAATGGATAAATAATATCAGAAAATATTAAAAAAATACCATTTCATTTAATCTTAAAACTCTACTATTTATATCTTGATTAAATTCTCTCTCTTGTTCCTAAGAATCTGGTCTGAATTATACAACATAAGTCTTCTATTAACATGGATTTTTCCAAGAGAAATTGTATGTTATAAACATGAGTATTTCTTATTTTTTAGATATTTGTTCATAGTTATTTTCTTTTAAATTATTTAGAGAAAGAATACTATAATGAAAAAATATTATTAATATAAAATAACCTTATTATATTACTATAGTGAAAACTATTCAATCGTTCCCATTATCTAATAAAAAAAGAAAAACATAAATCTTATATATCTATGGACTACTACTTCCATAATTGACATTTTGATCACTTCCACTCATATATGGTAATAATTTTGGATTTAATGAATTATTATTTTATATCTCTCAATAATTATTACTAAAGGAATATTTATCATATAATTTAATTCCCCAATATTCATTGTGAAATTTAAACCATAATTTTGTATAAATTAAAACTACCATCTCTATGAATGATGAATTTTAGTTTTCATCAATACCATTAAATTATTTATATACTAATTTACATTTCATCAAAAAACTCTAATGTTCCCTTGATTCTTATTTTACCATTTACATATAATATTTTCAACTCAAATTACTTTATATGAGGCATGTTTTTCCTAACCAGCTAATTTCTTTTATTGGGTTTTTATACTACCAAGATGTTATATCTATTCAATAATATTATTTCAATCATGGTATTCTTTGATCAATTTATTTATCCCCATATTTTACTATTTATGATTAAAATCTTACCCAAGTAAAAATAATTTATTCTCTAATATAATTTTTAAAATCAATTATTCCATTGAAATATATTCAATCTTGATAAATTTAAATGATATATTTATATAACCCCTCCTCATTTTTTTCTTCTCCCATTATTTTTGACATTATTTATTTATTCTAACTATTTTAATTTCACTGTTGACTCATTTTTCCCCATTGTAAAGAAACCAATGCTACATATTCTTGTTGATAAATAGAAATATTCTTAACTAACAATATTCATTGGATAATTTTATTAATCTAAATATATATTATTCAATAATTGATTAAGGTAATTTCTAACTCTGTTTTCCTATTATGGAAATATTTTTTTTAAATATCTATAAGTCAAATTATCATTCACATCTTTTATCATTAAAAATCATGTATTGTTATAAAAATGATTTGTTTTCAAATTTATTATTATGTAACACCATTCACATTTTTATTGTTTAAGGATTTTATTTTATCGATATTATATATATTGAAGATTAAAATTGGCTTTCATCAATTAATTTGATATCCAGTATGTAAAGATTGAGATTATGAGAAACATAGTCTAAGTATGTACACTCTTGACATCACATTTAATTTTATTATACCATTTACCTATTAAATAGACATTAAACTATTTGAAGTTTCTATTCCATAAAAGCATAGAGAAGAGTCCAATTATTTCATAATGATGTTATGTCAGCCATTCCAAATGTTGGATTGACGAGGAATTATACATTGAACAACCCAAGGGATTTATTCTTAACTCTATTATAAAAAAATTATCTAATCTAAATTATTATATTTATTTATCAGAATAATCTATAATGTTTTTGAATTTCGAGGAGGATAAATATATAAGGAGAATAATGTTAGAGAAAAGATAATTTTGAAATAGATGTATGTATATAAGAAAAAACAATAATCTCCTTATGATTGTGTATTTGATCAAATAGTTTTTTCTAGAAATGAAACATTTTTATTTGAGGATTTCTCAAAGAATATGAATAATAAATTTTAGATATAAATGATTAGAGTCATTTCAATTCTATTTGACTCTAATCCTCAAATAATTTAAGGACATATCAAAGGATCAAATATCATGGTAGTAGTAATGTTTTCTCACTTTTCATTTTATTTTAATAATCCATTATTTTAAAATACCCCTATCTAAAACAATAATCCAAAACCATTTCAATAATTATAGTAAAATAATTGTAATGTTATTATGAAATAGAAAAATAGAAACAATCTATTGAATATATATATATATATATATTCTTCCCCTTCTTTTGAAATGTCTTCATAATGGTCAACTAAACATTTGTGTGAATTTTTTCAATTCATTATGTATCACCACCTATATGATTTTTAGTGTAGATTATACATATATAAATGTTATGCCTTTGTATTTTAATTATTTAACTATATATATCTTATAATTATTATCCATATTTCCCACTTTTGGCATATCTTTTTGATGATCAGTTATTCTCCTCAAACTTGTTTTTAATTCATTACATATCACCTAATTCTTAAGAAGATTTTAATAACATGGTTATAAGGTTAATATATTTAATTATATGTATCTTTAGGATTATTTAAGTAATTTTTTAAAAAATTTATTTTCAAATGAATCAAAATAATAAAATTAAAAAAATGGGATATTTGAAAGTAACACGTCATAGAACAATTTAATATTTAACAATGAAAATTTTAAA
Source organism: Viscum album (assembly GCA_963277665.1). Lineage (NCBI taxonomy): Eukaryota > Viridiplantae > Streptophyta > Magnoliopsida > Santalales > Viscaceae > Viscum > Viscum album. Next base: position 937,136,355 of record OY728161.1, read on the forward strand.
AAAATAAAATATATTGATTATATTTTATCAATAGTCAAACAAATTATTGTCTTTCACTCTAATATTAATGTTTTAGTAAACATATGCTTATTAAATTGGATGTATAAAAAATAAAATATAAAACGAGTCCTAAGGATATGGGACTCTATAACCCGGATCCATCCTATCTGGTTTGTAAAATATTACTCTCTCTTTTAAACATGATTATTAGAAATACATTGGGAATTAATTTTAGTTATCTATCACTTTATACTTAACAGGACATACATGTTCTTACTTAATTGGGAATAATAATATGAAAAAATTCTGATTTTTTATTAATTTCTTTAGAATGGAAATATTTGATTATTCTAATATTTATTCTCTACTTATCTATACATTTTGGTATTTTATCAGTTAACTAAACTCTTAATAATAAAAAAATTCTCTTTTATTCTTAATTTATGGATCCTCCATGTTTTTTCATTTTATATCAAATGAGACACTGTTATGAATCCAATTAATTTCTTAAATGTGTTTATAATTTAAAATTGAACCATTTCTATAAGAAATGTTTGATTATTATAATTTAATAATGTCATGGGTGGTTTTGGTGTTATATATATCCAACCAACAAAATGGGAAGAGTGATAAATCTCATGATATGATTATGATAAATGAATATGATTATATATTTGTTCACATATTAGGAATTAGAGATTTTTCCATAGTGATATGATGCTTCAATCATATTGATATTCCATATTCCATGTATCCTTAAAATTCTATATATATTCTTATGAACCTACATTTATGATATGAAACTAATGATTATGTTAACCCATGTTCTTTTATTGCTTCACGTTTCATGTTTCTCTCAATAATTAATCCCATTACATGGATTTTACGTCAAATTTCATTGATTTATACTATAAAATTACTCAATATACTAGGAGGAATATATAAGTCTTAAGAGGACTAAGTTATCAAATATAAATAATGTATAACATTTTATATGTATTCCTTTTATATGAAAATATTTTTCATAAAATATTTAACCTTGTTATTTAAAATTTGTATTATTTTCATGTCTATTATCATAATAATGAAATAATAATCACCTTTGAATTATTTGTTTTTTTATAGTAATTGTGAGATAAAGAACTATTTTTTTTTTGTAATTAGGATAGTAAAATATAATCGATAAAAACATAAGGATCTTATAATTTAACGAATTTATTTAGAAATGTTAGTAAGTTATTAACCATGATTTAATAAAGTATGTTTTATTATAAATTTTTTAATTTTATAAATTGGTGGGAATCAAGAGAAACCAGATTGATAGACAATGTGAGGGAAAATTGAATAATTTCCCCAATGATGCTCTAAAATAAATATTAGTTGGAGTTTGAAACCTAATGAATATACTTAACAATGAGTTCCATGTTATGAATACATACCAAAACCATGTATAAATTTAACATTCATTGGAGTGAGGGAAACTATCCAACAAAACCATTATGTGTAAAAGAGAACTAAAAATTAGTGGTTCCTTAAATTTACATGAATTTAATTTAATTTTTTTAATTAATGTGCAAATATGAGAAACATGATAAATGTGGAATAAAATGGGGATTCCTGAGAACCTCACCGCAAAAAAATGTCATGAAAACATATGGAACGAGAAAAAATCAAGTAAATCACATACCTGAACTCTCCATGATTACCCAAGAAACCAAAAAATCAAGAGCTAGTTTCACATCACAAAATATGTGATTTATTGTAGTCTGTTCATTAATAATAGTCTTGTATCATCGAATTTCATAAATGATATATTGGAGAGTAGTGATCTGACATTTTAGAGTGTGAATAATTTTCATCAAGTTAGTTTCCACATATGATAATAATATGTTCCTCTTGCAACACATATTCAGTCCATCCTACATTTCTCAAGCCTCCACCATAAGTGAATCTCCTGGACCATAATAATTACTGAATGAAAAGAAGACAGAACCACCTGGCTCACATACAATAGCACCTCCACACATATATTTGGAGTAGTAAGACACGTCCACATTGTTTTTGAGTAAACTAGGGGGAGGTACCCATCGTATCCAAGGACCCTGAGAAAATGAGCACTTCTTGGTGAAGGAAGAGATGCAAGAATTCATGATACTCCTAAGGTATGGGTCCAACTCCCCTTTATTTATTAGAGTTTTTATCTTGATCACTAGGCATATCTTTATGGACACCAGGGAATGTATAGTTGTTATAACCCCTCATAGAGAGATTTTTTACTATCATCCCAAAGATCCCAACTTCCCACCACAAGAGAATAACCTTATCCTTCCATTCTGGATTGTCACTTGTAAAACCATTAAAGCAATAAATGAGGAAGTCACTTCCATTATGATCAAGATGGGAAATACCTATAAAATAATTGTATTCACTCTAAATAGATAAAGACTAGTCCGCTTAAAAAAATTGGTGATTAGTCAATCCCTCTTGATGGTTCCCAAAAATAATGAACTATTAAATGACCAGGACACTTTTACTCTTGATCAGTTCATCTCTAGGAAGGATAAAGTAACTAATCTACCCCATTAGAAAGATATACATTGGAGGAAGATCATTTCAACAAAGGATAATACCCCATGCGTGTACTGTGTCACCATGCAGTGCACTATGATATTCTTTTGGTACAAAATACTAGTATAAGATCATGTGAATACATAGATGTTGGGGTCCTTATTCATGTGAATGCATTAAAAAACATCATGCTTCTTATGGTTCAAAACCATATTGGATAAGGAATGGTAGGTTCTTTAAATCAAAGTTAAACAACATCCAAATTATGAATCGAAAAAATGATCTCGCCACATCAAATGATCAAATGATAATTATAAAATATAAATGGAATCTTAACCAAGATAGAATTCAAAAAACCAAAATCATTAAGCCTAGGGTTCCTCAAATTCATCCCATATTTCTTATTGATGTATATTGCATTGTGATACCACCCTTCAACCACTTCCCATTTCAACATAGATTGAAAATTGTGCATGATACATGAAACATCCCTGATGTTAATACCACCATTGTCCTAGGACAATCCATACTTCCCCATGAGTCCCAATGAAACTCTAAATCAATGTGAGAATCCTAGCTGAGAGACAACATATAATTTTACATAGTCATGATCAACCCTTTGGGAACCATTCATGATAAAATTATATGCATAGATATAGAGGAAATGACATAGTTAACAAAGGTAAACTCCAACCAAAGGAAAGAATATGATTATTCTAATCACTAATACAATTATATATTTTACCAAATAACCACTGATGGTGATGGATGAAGATACACCCAGGGGATGTGGTGTCTCCCATATAATCCATGGGAAAGGCCCTATAATGGATACCTAGTCTATCCTCAATCAATGAATCATGTACCGGAGAGTATGAAGATGAGAGTTAGAAATAGATTTTTACCTGGTTGGTCTTCTTTCAACTAGATTTAAAATACTAAGGAAAATAATATTAATTCACCAAAGATATATTCTATTTACAATCACAATAAACACTACATAGGTTGCAATGTGTAGATGTGAAATTGAATATTACATACCCAATGATTGAAAATGATGACTAATTAAATTATGAATGTTCTGATTAAAATACATGTTGAAGGAATTTTGACCAAAATAAAAAGGATGGTGGATAGAGGGTCCAACTTTCTCAACCCATATTCTTCTTCATGAAACCTTATATCATACCCCTGAAAGAGATGGACATCCACACAAAGATGGTGCACTTGAATATGATATTAAAACCAAATGATACAAGCCCAGGTGGCCCATGAGTTCAAGAATGGAGTTCTATTCAGGCATGTCATACATTCTATACATGTTAGTTTTGATGATAATGTAGGAATTTGGATTCATCACCTTGACGTCCCCAACTATTTATTGATAAATACCAATGTCACCATATTTGGAATTACTATTAACAAAACCATGTTGTTTTATAGATATCCAACAAGGTAGAAGAAAATAAATCCATTTTCTAATAATTCATAAAATGAATTTATATGTGAAATTGATCATAATGATAGGAAAAAAAATGATTGAGAGCAAATGGACCAATAACCATAGGTATGAGAACAATGGTTCTGGGGATGGAAATGTAGTGAATATTTCCGCAATGATAGAAATCGAGGATGGCTTCAGTAAGATCCATCTTTTCTAGATTCCATGAATCCACATAAAACACACCTAAAAAACATTCTGACATAGAATATCTATTTGGGTTCAAATACGTGACCATATCCCAGGCCTACAATTCAATAGGAACACCACCACACATATATTTATTGAAATCAGACACCATACTCATGATGCAATGAAAAAATCTACATGAACACTCAGATAACCATTCATCATTAATCGGTTAATATCAACAATAAGAGAATGAAAAAAATTTCAATTGAATACCACCACCAACTGAGGGATCTTTTGTATACGATCTATTCTAATGGTAGATATTTGCGATAGTATTATGATTCTTCTCCTTGATGAAAACATGGAAATATGAAGTATTACGATCTCCCTTTTTAATCCATGTGGTCGTATATTGAGAATGATCCTTCCCTTCCTGTCCCAACAATAATTCAAAATGATAGAACTTTTTGTGAACTAGAGATTCAACAGTGACATAATCTGGCTTCCCTCAAGTGTAGAATCAAGGATAAAAATGATACCTAAGATAAACACCTAATCATGCCAACGCAAGGATATCTTGTTATTCCAGGCCTATAAATCTCTTTTTAAGAGTTGATGTGTGTTGTGTAATGACACCCATGAGCTACCTTTCATTGCATGATCTCATGAATACCTCGAATCCAGAAGGAAGATATTATCAATGATCCAATGGTTAGAGAAGATGTTCTAAAACCCATAACCATGGGTCTTATGGTTGATGAAATATGGTGGATAATTAGATAGGGAGAGAATCATATGATGAACCATTGCATTTGAAAACGTAGAAAGAGAAGTAAGGATAGTAAGACACCTGTCTCGGAGACACCAAAATCACAAATTCCCACTTTTTTTATTACAACATTTGAATGGGTCACCCATGTAACCCAAGTCCACAAGTCCCACGCAAGATATAAAACTGGAAAAGTCTAACCGATCCTACAGTGAAAAGATATCACCACATTTATTTTGGAGAAAAACTAGATGGTATTGACACAATAATATGAACCATGGAGAGGAACCCACATTGAAAAAACCAAGACGGTGCCACACTATCTTCCTTTACAGAGAATGGGACCTAGAATACACAATTGAGAAAATAATGGATGAGTAACTAGGCCTGACATTGATAGTTAAGAAAAGATCTGAAGACCACAAAAAATTTACAAATATATAGTTATTCCAAAAAACCCAAACATGACTATTCATTAAGTCCCCTTTCATGAAATTAATCACCCCCATCCTATTGGAAAAAAATTTATATTTTAGTATGATTTTCTTTTATTAGAAAAAAAATAACAATTGAAATTCGACCCCATTATAATTCAGATGAAATAAAATACCTCCTCACCCAATATCATATTCATACAGAGCTCCTTATAAAAAATGATATCATGGGATAAGTTGACATCGAGCAGAGGATCCACACACCAAGGAACCATGATATAGCGACCAAAACCTAGACATCCTTTTATTACAATTAGAATGAATACAAACCCTTATAGGTGGTGAAACACTTGAATTAGCCAGTACAGAATGAGCACTTCATTCAGCTACTGGGGGATTGATATCTAATAACATATCCAACTCATTGGATATAGGGAGGGGAGGATCTAAAGGAGATCCAAGATCCTGATACTAAGAAGCTGAGAAAGGAATAAATGACAAAACCTCCTCAATTATGCATGTCAAATAGGGACTTGAAGGAGGAGACAAAGCTAGATGATGAGACGCCACAGTCACTGATATCTCATAAACACATTATCGATTGAACACCAAAAAAACCATGAAGGATGTGCCTTTCATTGGGGTGGATAGAGGGAGTACATGAGGATGATGCTAATTAAGTGAAGGGAGCACCACATGGGGATAATTTTGAAGTGAAGAAGACTATCTTTCTGGGCTAAGAGGAGGAAAAGAAAAAACATCCTTAATTAAACTTGCAATACCTTTGCAATATTTGAAGATATTAGACCAAGAACATATGGGAACCCTATAGATGAAGCTTTTATTCTATATGAATACCACATACAAACCAAAAAAATGTTGATCCGGAGAGGAGTACAAAAATTGTCGACCCTAGGAGAACAAGACGATAGTGTTGAGGAACACACGTTATGGAAGGGGGTTAGAAACATCCATCTCTAAACAAATATTTGCTTTTGAGGAATCCAAAATCCCGAGATAACATTCAACATCTCATAGGATGAACTTGAGGACATAGCCAAAACCTCATAAAAAGGAATGATTGAGCAATCAGAGGAAGCTATGGGAGAGTGAGCCAGACTGCCACCTATGGATAGTCCCTAAGAGAGTTCACATCTAACAAACACCTAGAGAGGGGGAAGTGGTGATTAAAAATAATGTGAGGAGACCATTACCAAGAATTAATAAAATAAGGAAAAGAATTAAGAACTAAATAAAAGTCCTTTTAGGGGATGATGGACCCCTAAGCAAGAGAAGATAATCACAAGGAGCCAACAAAAACCTGAAATTCCAAAATTGAAGGGAGATCTAACCCAAATAGATAATCTAGAGCCTATTGATTAAAAAGAATTGTCCTGTTGAAGGAATCGGTAGGAATGGAAATCGTAGGAGATCCTTCAAAAGTTAATTACCACAGAACTAACTATTGGGACTGTAAAATGATGGGGCCACCAGTGCATCGATAATTATGAGATAAAAATAAAGTGAATTATATTAAAATATAAATGACACCTAATGTAATGTGGAAAAACACCCCAAAATGGAATGGAAAAAATACACGAGCAAATAGAATGATCAATATTTAGTAAAAGTGGGTACACACTCCCTCTCTATTTCAAGGATAAAACACTCATAATATCTCTATTTAATAGTGGAAAAAATGCCGCACTAAATATTGCACAGAAATGTGTTTTTCTGATGAAGATGAGGCTGATTTAGGTGATGAAGCCAAGGGAAGCCACTTCCTATTATAGGATGGCTTCACCCAAATGCTACTCCTCTCCCACAACTATGTTTTTCTGGGTTTTTTTTCACTGATAATCACCCCCCCTCCGCAATCCCGCTTTGAAAGTGTGTGTGTGGGGGGGGGTGTCGTCCTAGAAAAAATATTCTACTCACACATCTCCCACTTGGAGTTTTGATTGAAAACTAATCACATCCCCACACATCCATTCTGTCTTCCAAACGGGCTACTCACGTCTATGCAAAGTTGCTTTAGGATATACAGCATCTGAAATTATCAGATTTAATTGCCTTCATCGGAAAATCTTCCAGTTTTTCCATAGTATGAATTTTCTACATATCCACACTTCCTTACGCAACCAAATCTTGGATAATGTAACACTGTCACACAATATGCATCGTCTTGGAATTAAAACATAGATTACATGAACTTTGAAAGGTACTCTGACTGACACAACACAATGGATTCTTATCTTGTCTGTGCCTGAGCACCTCAAAAAATCTTCTCATCCAAATCACCTCATTGCATGCCTATGTAGCTTCAAAGTACTCTACCTCTGTCATGGATAAATCTACAACTGACTGTAACTTTTAAATCTGCATCACAACTCCTCCTACAAGAGTAAACACATAACCAATAGTGGATTTCCTCCATTTATAATGACCAAAAAACCCTAAATCAACATATCCTCTAATAGTGAAATCTAATCCTCCACAACATAATGCAACATACAAGGACTCCTTGATGTATCTCAAAATTATCTTCACTATGCTCCAATGTTCCAATTCTGGATTCTCCATGTATCGACTAACTAATATCACATCAAGTGGAATGTCTGGTCTAGTACAAACCCTAGAGATCATTTGACTACCCACTACTAATGTATACGATACTCAAGACATTTTACTCATCTCTACTTCACAGTTAGGAGTCATTGTGGAGTATAACATGAAATTATTTGGAAGAGGGGTAGATATTAGCTTAAAGTCTTTCTTGTTGAAACATTTCAAGACACTTCGTAAGTTATTCTTTTATGATAGAAAAATATATCCATTATTTCTGTCTTAGTAAATTTTCTTTAAAAGAATCTTTTTTTTCTGGTCACAAGTCCTTCATATCATACTCTATAGCCAAATAATCCATCATCTCCTGGATCAGATCATTATTGTGGAATGAAAAAAAATTGTCATCCAAATACAATAGAATAATGATGAAATCATTACAATCCAAAACATGCAAATATACAAAAGGATCAGAATGAAGTCTGATGTATCCAAGACTCAAGGTATAGGAATAAAATCTCTTGTAAAAACTCATCAGCACTTGGTAGAGACCGTACATAGATTTATTTATCCATCAAACCATGTTCTCTTTTCCTTATTTAAATAAATTTATTATTGGAGCTTAAAGATCAATTCACATAGATCACCAAGGAGAAATGTAGTCTTCACTTGAAACTTCTCAATATGTAAGTTTTATGTAGCACAAATCACTAAAACTATCCTAATATTCATCAGTCTAAAAAAAGATTAAAGTTTTCATTTAAATCAATACCTTCTTTATGAGAATATCCTTTGACCACCTTTCATGCATGATATATTTCCACCTTGTCCTTTATATCTTGTTTGATCTTAAATACCCATTTGTTTCTTATATCCTTCATTCCATGAGGTAATGGAACAATATCCCAATACTTGTTCTTGTGTAGGACATCATGTTCATCCTGCATCACCTCCATCCATGAGGATACATCGGGACTCTGGGTCGTCTCCACAAAAGAACATGGCTCTCCATCCTCCATCATAAGAAATACACAATATTTATCTATGTGACATAGTAAGGCTGCCATAGTGGTGCTCTTTTATTCTGAGTTGACCATCATCATCTAGACTCAACCAGTACGTGATCTTTGTGATATGGTAAAGCTTTAGAAGAAACTGATCATCAATGGATTTTTTTATCTCCTTCAACTGTTGTTGTTTGTATATTCTCTATCTCAATGACTTGATCTACTGTCATTTGAACCTTGAATTCCGAAAAAAAGAAATCTCTACCGATGATAAGTTTTCAGGCAGTGGGGTACCACAAATGATACCCCTACACACCATCAAAGTACCCTAAGAAGATACATTTCCTAGAACATGAATCAAATTTCAACTATTCCTGGTCATTAAACATTGCATATATAGGACATACAAAAGTATGTAACCACAAATAGTGTAACAAACCAGGAAAATAAAGAATATGACAATTTTTATATTTATCCCTATTTGTGAATAAAATGTTAATTTTACTTTAAAGGGGTTTCTATGTTCGATAGCGTACCCGATACGCAACAAAGAGTTTCTTTGAAATCAAACGTTGCACACTAGTAATAAAATAATATTATTTTAAATGGTAGTTAACGCCTAGCCATTGTAATGGCGGGAAATAATGGAACTAACTAAAAAATGATTATATATCTTTGTCAAATATTTTTACTTTTATCCAATAAATGTTAGAGGCGTAAAATTCAAATGAATCCAATTTTAAGAATAAATCTTCTAATATTCTTTAAAAGGTCGATTAACCGACTTTTGATGGAGAACCCTTTTTAAATATACATTTGACAATTTTATATATTCTATTTGACAAAATAAAATCCTTCTTTATAATATGGACATAAAAATTTACTTTGTGTAAATTTTTGGTATTTTTCCTATAAAGTTCATACTTTTTAATGAATAGTGAAAACTGTTGTATTTTAATTGAAAACATCTTTTTAATATAATTTTTTTATATGATTAGATTGTCTTTTGAATTGTTTTTAAAGTGAAATTAGAATATATATTTAACATTTAATCCAATAGTGGTCATTGGAATTAATTTCACTTTGAAATTGGACTTAAACTAGTGTTAATCTTTTGATACATTTTGTTTCATAAAAACATGCTATTTGTTTTGAGAGCGGGAATTAATTATTAAATTAATTATTTCAACTTATATGTTTTTAATTTTGTATAATCGACATCATTTATGAATTTGGAATATCAAATATAGCTTAGGGTGAATTTTTGGTATTTTTTCTGAAAAACATCAATTTTTGATGAATAGTGAAACCACTAAGTGGTACTTAAAAAAATGATTTTTCATTTAAATGAAATTTTACCACCTCTGTGACTTGAATTTAAAAAATCTGACATACATGGTTTTCATTAGGAACTAAAATGTGGTTCAATGGGATTAAAATATTTTTTTTTGGTGAATAGTAACTTTTAAGTTTTTAATCGCGATTAGAGGAAATTAGTGTCATGTAAGGTAAAAATGATGTTTTAATAATATGAAATGACCTTGACACATGTAATACACTTATTGGATGTGTCATGGCCGACTAAGACAATCCATGGGTCAACTTGGGGACCCCATGGAGCCACTTTGGTAGGAAAATGACATTGATACCTTTTTATTTAAAGTTAAAATTAAAATGTCACAAACATGTGTTGTTTTACAAAAACAATTATTAAATGGGGTTATACAAGTCATATTTTTTACTATAAATATTAATTAGAAAGATAAAACGATTTCCTACATCATGATATTTTTTTTATAATTTTTAGACATTAAATAAATTAAATTATTTATGACACCATGATGATGCAACGATTACCTCATTATTTAACGATTTAAATAAAATGAAAGGATAATGTAAAATCTAAGAACTAAAATTGTCAAAAACATATTGGATGGCTTTATTTCAAACTCTTATCACCTTATCCAAGAAATATATAATTTCTGGACCTTTAAAATTCAAAAATTCATTTTATAATAAAGTAAAAGTTTATAACATTCCAAGAGTTTCCCTCCTCTCCTCTTATAAAAGGCACCCACCTCTACCACCTTACCCACGCCTCTCAAGCCTTTGGATCTGCCAGAACCTGACCATTGTGTCTCTCCACATCCCTCTATTACTACTAGAATCCTCACTTTTGGATGAATTCTTTCCAGGGAAGCCTTTGAACTCAAATCAAAAAGAGTTACCTGATTTAAAGGTAAAGACTTCCCTAGTGTTGTTTTGTTTTATTTTGCTTCTCCAACTCCCTAAACTCTTTTTATTTATTTCTTTTTAACAAAAAAAGTATCTTAAATATACTAGGAATTTTTATGAGGTTTATTAGAGCTACACTAACACACACCTCCATCTATTTGTTAAAGAACATACTGTTTCCGTGGATGGCGAATTACTGCCTCACGAAATGATGATTGTTCTATCTTCTAATACCACCTCTCAGGGTGGCCATTATGATGGAACTATATTTATTTATGATATATATTATATTTAATTCCTCTCTATGATTCTTTATTTTATAGTTAATACATACCTTTAGGCTATTCATGTTGTGAAAATGCAATAATTTCATTTGAGGAAGTGTGGACTACCGGCCCCTCAAGTGATGTGACTCGTTCATGCAATACATGGAATGTATAGAGAATAAAATTGATGAAATTATGTGATCTATATAACATATATATTATAACTTAATTATAATATATATATATATATATATATATCATCAGATTTTAATTCCATTAATGTGCCAAAGAAATGAAAGTAGCGTTTATGCGTACGTACGGCTTACTGTCTTCATGAACGGTACATTTCATTTTTTATCTCTAAATGTTATGTAATATTATAAGTACAAATATATAATGGATATATATGTCATATATTACATCTAAATGATGGATATCATTCTGAAATTATAATATATATATCTCTAATTTAGTTTTAATTCCATTAATATGCCAAAAAATGAAAGTAGCGTTCATGCGTACGTACGGCCTACCGTCTCCATGAATGGTGATTTTCATTTTTTCTATCTCCAAATGTTATGGAATAGTATAAAATGAATATTTACTAGATATATATGATATTTTAATCATTAATACTATTCTTTAAATGATTTACTACATGGGAAATAATTTTCAAACAAGTTCATTTTTGACTCATGTACCAAACATCGACAAAAACGTCTAATATGAAATCACATTATTAACCAGTTATTATAATATTATAATATGTGATATCAAATGAATAAAAATATTTAAATATGTCCTTAAGAAATTATAAATTTACCATAGTTTTTTATTGATGAATATAAAGAAACAAACAAGACAAGTCAGACATGAAGTAAGGGATCCAACCTCTCACTTTCTTTTTAAGTACTCTCTTTTATGTAATTTCTTTTAAGCTCATCATTATTATGTTTGGGGATGTTATTTTATATTCCTAATACTGTAATTTTTATGTTCATATTATGAGAGACCCTATTTGATCTCATAAATCCATTTTTTGGAGTTTTAAGAGGCGTCGTTAGGCTGCCGAGTTTTCATAAGGGATTTTTCATCTCAGTTTTATTCCAGTGCATTTATGCTACGTTTGCCACTATTTCCATTGAGTTTTGTATGTACTGGAAATTATTATACACTTTTTGTAGTATAATTTCATTTATGGGTATTTACATGTTCGTTGTATGACCCTTCTTCCATGCAGTGTACGTTTCAAATGTTACCCAACTCAGTAAGGGGACATTTCACCCTCAAATTTTTAAAAGAATTCTTCTGTTATGTCTTTTAATTCACATAAAATTATGTTGGGATATGTTCTGATATATCCTTATTATGTAAATTTTATGCCCATGTGATGAGATACCATTTTCTCTCTCATCAACTCATTTTCTGAATTTTAAAGTGACGCCGTTAGGCTGTCAGATTTCTGTAAGGGAACATCTTAACCCAATTTCAATTCTTTGGGTTAAACCTATACTTCTTGATTTTATTATGCCAAGATTATGTGTGGAATATCTATGTTGTAATTTCCACAATCCTTTGTGTGGATACAATTTTTCTACACAAAATCATCTCACTGATAAATTCTTACGAACTTGTATGGGAAATCATAACTCAATCTCATTTCATTAAGTTAAATATCTATGTCATTGGTTTTGTTTTTCCATGATTATGTGTGAATGACCTCTGATTGTTTCACACTTAATATACACTTATATTGGGTGTATATATATTTCTCACACATAATTATGTGATAGATTTATCATTAATTTAAGGATACTATCTTGATAATGGATTTGATCTCTATTTACATTTCCATTGAGACTTCATTGTTGTCATGCACCAATTCACTCTTATATGGTGTGTATATTGTCCTTTGACATATTATATCATGAATCCCTTTATTTTCATGATATTATAAAGTTTTGATTAAATGTTATTCGACAATTATTTGTATTCAAGAGTCTCTCATTTTGTTAAAAATTCTTTAACAAAAATATCATTTTAAATTTTTTAAAGATTCATTATTCTAAATCATTATCTTTAATGTCCATGTTTTCAAAACGGTTTTCAGTATTTATTTATATGGACATTAATATTATAATTCCATTAAAATCTTCAAAGTGGTATGTGAATCTTTGATACAAAAATCACTTTTAAATGATTTTTGGAAATGGATTGATTAATTCAATATCTTGGAATTACTTATTATGATTGCAATGAAATGTTGTTATTGAAAGGTTTATATTTTCAATATTTTATGGGAAATGATGGTACTTGGACATTTTATGGGTGGTTACGTGATAAACCATATGACGGGTGGTTTCATGAATACAAGGAGGGGTGGTTACATTATAACCTCCAATGCATTGGGTATGGAAGTCAGCCGTATGGCTATTCCATTAAGTATGTGTGGAAGTCGACCGTATGGTTATTACATTTAAGTATGATTATGTCCCAAGTTACCTTTAGATGTTATGTGTTCTTTATATGGGTTTTAGGGTAATCTTTTGGTTACAAAATGGTAAGTAATGGTATTTTATTCAGTGAAGAGTTTTTACTGCTCCATAAAGGTGAAAAGTATTACATTGGAAAAGTATTCATGGTTTACTTTTTGTTTTGAGAAACTTACAGTTCTCTTTCTTTGTGTATCCCTTACTGAGATTTTAATGCTTATCCCAAGTTTTTTTAAATGTTTTTCACAGGACATAATGTTGAATAGGGTAAAGGATGGGATCAAGAAAATTTCAGGTTGTCTAAAACATGGAACTAGACATGTTTCTTTTTAAGAGTTTTTATTTTATAGAAATTTAGTAGAAGTGTCTACTTTGTAATATTTTGAGATTTAATAGTTATGTCCTAATTATATAAAACTCTAAACCTGAAAAGATCCTCAATTTGAATTATTCATTTAATTCAATATTAAGTAAGGTTTTAGACTAGGGCTTTATAGTTGGTATCTGAGGTTGGTTTAGATAACTTTAGAGGTTAGAGTGTTGTTTAAAGAATATGTGACAAGTTGTGTATAACCAAAATGGTTATTATATTAGACAGAGTCATTGTTATTTTTGAACGTTGGAATGAGTTTGAGATAACTTGGATAAGTATATCTCAGAGTTTATCTTCCTCTTTAGTACATGATGATTTTATTGATATACTCACACTGAACTTTTTGGTTTTAGTAAATGGATGGATCTAGTAGGCAGCAAAGTGACAATGGGTTTGAAGGAAACTATGGTGGTTCTCTGATTAAGAGACTGGATGAAATGGGAGATTCAATGAGAAATCTCATGGTTATACTAAACCAACTATCAGGAGTCATGATCAACCACTTGAACATTGGTGAGTTCTCTAATGCCTCTTGTACGAGAGAACCAACTCGATATGGAAGTTCATGTGATAATTATAATGGTAACCATTAGGGTTTATATGATCCTTACTTTTGAGGTAATTATGGGTTACTATATGTTATGATGGAATATGAATGACATGAGGTTAAATTGAGGTTAAATTACGTTATGGATATTTTGGAAGATTTTATCTCTTATTTGTGAATGTTTTAAGAATTATATAGTTTTGGAAAAAGGACAACACGCAGACCATGTGACAACCCGTCGCGTCGGACAATGCTGTGGGAATCGAACCCACAACCAAAGTGCGACTGGTATTTATCACCTACCACTGGACTATGTGAAGTCCTTGGTTAGTTTGACTAATTTTTTTAGTAAGATGATTTTATTAATCAAGGGTAAGTTTTTTTTGGGTTATATATAGAAATTATTAACCTATCATGGATGATATGTGATTAGGTTAATTACTTTTCAATACGAGAATTTCAGAGCAACTGATGTTATTTGGAGATAGATATTAATTTGTACCTTGGGAGACAATGTGATTAAATCCTTAAAATATTTGGGTTTCATTATTAGTTGGGTTTAACTTGAATAATTTTATGGACAAATTGTTTATTAAATGGTCTTCGTTGAACTTGGGGTTTTTTTTGACAAATTTTGGAGATTACGATTAGTTTTTCTTTTTGTAAAAATATATATTTTCTTTTTTGGGTATTATTTGACCTCGTACTAAACTTTTTGGTTTGGTTTTGGTTGAGATCTAAAGACATGGGATGTATACAGTTCTCTTTTGTGGATTAGGTGATTCTCAAGAAGATGATTATAGTACTCTTAATTCGAACTATTCTTCCTCAATACTCATATTTTGGAGAAAATATGAGTTTGATTAAGGAATCTAGTAAAAGTTCAATGTCTACGTGACATGTAAGTATGTTTCATTATGATTTAGTTAAGATCAACAATAAATTCCTCAATGAACAGTAAATTAAAACAAAAATTCTGTCTATTAACTTTTCCTAAGGGGAATCGAATACCATTTAACCCATCACAAGTTTGTGATTTTCTTGTGCTTAACTTTCTCCTAGACGTGTTTACTATCACTCTCCATCAAAACATGACCCTTTATTTTCTCCTCCATATCCATATTTTCATACGTGGAATCCTATTATGGGTTAACTCGTGTGACCTTTGTACTTCTCTTCCTCTCTTTTAAAGTGATAGTTTTACTGACTCTTGTTCCGATGGTGGACTTTCAATGAAGTTTCCAAGACCAATTTTAAAATTATGAGGACGCAATTACCAAAAAGGGGAAGGATGTAACACCTAGGTAAATAAAGAATATGACATTCATTATATTTATCCCTATTTTTGAATAAAATGTTAATTTTACTTTAAATGGGTTGCTATGTTCGATAGCGTACCCAATGCACAACAAAGAAATTCTTTAAAATATTATGTTTCACACTTGTAATAAAATAATATTATTTTAAATGGTAGTTAAGGCCTAGCCATTGTAATGGTGGGAAAGAATGGAACTAACTAAAAAATTATTATATTTGTTTGTCCAATATTATTTCTTTTATCCAATAAATGTTAGTTGCGTAAAATGCAAATGAATCCAATTTTAAGCATAAATCTTCTAATATTCTTTAAAATGTCGATTAACCACCTTTTGATGGAGAAACCTTTTTAAATATATTTTTGACAACTTTATATTTTCTATTTGACAAAATAAAATCATTCTTTAGAATCTGGGCATCAAAATTTACTTTTTGAAAATTTTTGGCATTTTTCCGATAAAGTTCATTTTTTAATGAATAGTGAAAAATGTTGTATTTTAATTAAAAACCTCATTTTAATATAATTTTTTTATATTATTATATTATCTTTTGAATTGGGTTTAAAGTTAAATTAGAATATATGTTTACCATTTAATCAAATAGTGGTCATTGGAATTAATTTCACTTTGAAATTGGACTTAAACTAGTGTCAATCTTTTGATACATTTTGTTTCATAAAAACACGCTATTTGTTTTGATGGTGGGAATTAATTATTAAATTAATTAAATAAACTTATATGTTTTTAGTTTTTTAAAATAGAAATAATTTTCTAATTCTGAATATCAAATATAGCTTAGGGTGAATTTTTGTTATTTTTCTGAAAAACATCAATTTTGATGAGTAGTGAATCCACTAAGTGGTACTTAAAAAACTGATTTTTCGTTTAAATGAAATTTTACCACTTCTGTGTCTTGAATTTCAAAAAATCCAACATACATGGTTGTAATTAATATTTAAAATGTGGTTCAGTGAGATTAACACAATTTTTTGGTGAATAGTAACTTTTATGTGTTTAATCGCGATTAGAGGTAATTAGTGTAGTTTAAGGTAAAAATGATGTTTTAATAATATTAAATGACCTTGAAACATGTCCTACCCATATTCGATGTGTCATGGAAGAACAATAAAATCCATGGGTCAACTTGGGGACCCCATGGAGCCACTTTTGTAGGAAAATGACATTAATACCTTTTTATTTAAAGTTAAAATTAAAATGACACAAACATGTGTTGTTTTACTAAAACAATTTTTAAATGGGGATATAAAAGTAATATTTTTTACTATAAATATTCATTATAAAGATAAGAAGATTTCCTACATCATGATATTTTTTATAATTTTTAGACATTATATAAATTAAATTATATATGACATCATGATGATGCAACGATTACCTCATTATTTAACGATTTAAATAAAATGAAATGATAATGTAAAATCTAAGACCTAAACATGTAAAAAACCTATTGTATGGGTGTATTTAGAACTATTATCACCTTATCCTATAAATATATAATTTTGGGACCTTTAAAATCCAAAAACGATTTTATAAAAATGTAAATGTTTATAACTTTCCAAGACTGTCCCTCCTCTCTTCTTATAAACGGCCCACACCTCTACCACCTTACCCACAAATCTCACGAATTTTTCTTGGAAAAACCCTACCAATTTCTTCTCTCCACATCCCTATCTTACTCCTATTATCATAACATTGGGCAGAATTCTTTCCAAGCAAGCCTTTTGAGCTCAAATAAAAAAGAGTTACCCGACTTAAAGGTAAAGTCTTCCCTAGTGTTCTTCTATTTTATTTTTCTTCTCCAACTCCCTAAAATCTTTTTATTTATTTCTTTTGTAACAACACCAGTATATTAAACATACTAGTATGTTGTTATGAGGAGGATTAGAGCTAAACTAACACACACCTTTGTCTAATGGTTAAAGAACATACTGTTTCCGTGGATGGTGAATTACTGCCTCACGAAACGTTGATTGTTCTATCTTCTCATACCACCTCTCATGTTGGACATTTTGCTAGAACTATATTTATTTATGATATATATTATATTTATTTACTCTCTAGGATTCTATATTTTATAATTAATAAATACATTTATCCTTTGCATTTTGTGCAAATTCGATAATTTCATTTGAGGATGTGTGGACTATCGCCCCCTCAAGTGATGGGACTCGTTCATGCAATACATGGAATGTATAAAGAATGAAATTGATGAACTAATGTGATCTATATAACATATATATTATACTAGAATTATAATATATATATATATATATCTCATCTAATTTTAATTCCATTAATGTGCCAAAGAAATTAATGTAGCGTTCATGCGTAAGTACGACTTACCGTCTCCATGAACGGTACATTTCATTTCATATCTCCAAAATGTTATGTACTATTATAAGTACATATATATAATGGATATATATGTCAAAGATTAAATCTAAATTATGGATATAATTTTGTAATTATAATATATATATCTCTCATTTAGTTTTAATTCCATTAATATGATAAAAAAAATAAAAGTAGTGTTCATGCGTACGTACGGCCTACCGTCTCCATGAATGGTGATTTTCATTTTTTTATCTCCAAATGATATGGAATAGTATAAAATGAATATGTACTGGATATATATGATATTATAATCATTAATACTATTATGTAAATGATTTACTACATGGGAAATCATTTTCAAACAAGTTCATTTTTGACTCATGTACCAAACATCGACAAAAACATTTAATATAAACTCACATTATTAACCAATTATTATAACATTATAATATGTGATATGAAATGAATAAAAATTATTAAAGAGGTCCTTATGAAATTATAAATTGACCAATGTTTGTTATTCAGGAATATAAAGAAACAAACAAAACAAGTCAGACTTGAGGTAAGGGATCCATCCTCTCTCTTTCTTTTTAAGTACTCTCTTTTATGTCATCTATTTTAAGCCCATATTTCTTACGTTTGGGGAATCAATTTTATATTCCTCATACTTTAATTTTTATGTTCATATTATTAGTGACCCTATTTGATCTCATAAATCCATTTTTGGATGTTTTATGTTGCGCTGTTAGACTGCCGAGTTTTCGTAAGGAATTTTTCATCTCACTTTTATTCCTGTGACATTTATGCTACGTTTTCCACTATTTCCATTGAGTGGTGTATGTAATTCCCATTATTATACACTTTTTATAGTATAATTTCATTTATAGTTATTTACACCTTCATTTTATGACCCTTCTTCCATGGGGTGTACGTTTCGAATGTTACCCAACTCGGTAAGGGGACCTTTCACCTTCCAATTTTTAAAAGACTTCTTTTTTTATGTATTTTAATTAACATACAATTATGTTGGGATATATTCTTCTATATACTAATTTATTTAAATTCTATGTCCATGTGATGAGATACCATTTTCTCTCTCATCAACTCATTTTCTGAATTTTAAAGTGATGTCGTATGGCTGTCAGATTTTTGTAAAGGAACTTCTTAACCCACTTTCAATTGTTTGGGTTAAACCTCTACTTCTTGATTTTATTATGCCAAGATTATGTGTGGAATCTATATGTTGTAATTTCCACAAACCTTTGTGTGGATATAGTATTTCTACACATAATCATCCCATTGATAAATTCTTACGAACTTGTATGGGAAATCATAACTCAATCTCATTTCATTGAGTTAAATATATATGTCATTGGTTTTGTTTTTCCAAGATTACGTGTAAATGACATCTGATTGTTTCACACTTAATATCCACTTATATTGGGTGTATATATATTTCTCACACATAATTATGTGATATATTTATCCTTAATTTAAGGATACCATCTTTATAATGGATTTCATCTCAATTTACATTTCCATTGAGACTACATTATTGTTATGCACCAATTCACTCTTATATGGTGTGTATACTGTCCTTTGAAATATTAAATCATGAATCCTTTTATTTTAATGATATTATAAAGTTCGGATCAAATGTTATTCCGCAATTATTTGTATTCAAGATTCACTCATTTGGATAAAAACTCTTTATCAAAAATATCGTTTTAAATGTTTTAAAGATTCATTATTCTAAATCATTATATTTAATTTACATGTTTTCAGAATTGTTTTCAGTATTTATTTATATGTACATTAATGTTATAATTCCATTAAAATCTTTAAAGTGGTATGAGACACTTTGATTAAAAAATCTATTTTAAATGATTTTTGGAAATGGATTGATTAATTCAATATCTTGGAATTACTTATTGTGATTGCAATGAAATATTGTTATTGAAAAGTTTATATTTTTAATATTTTATGTGTAATGATGGTACTTGGACATTTTATGGGTGGTTACGTGATAAACCATATGATGGGTGGTGCCGTGAATACCAGGACTGGTGGTTACGTTATAACCTCCAATGCATTGGGTATGGAAGTCGGCCGTATGGCTATTCCATTAAGTATGTGTTGAAGTCGACCATATGGTTATTTCATTTAAGTATGTTTATGTCCCAAGTTACCTTTTTATGTTATGGGTTGTTTATATTGGTTTTATGGTGATATTTTTGTTACAAAGGGTATGTAATGGTATTTTATTCAGTGAAGTGTTTTTACTACTTCATAAAGGTTAAAAGTATTACTTTGGTAAAGTATTCACTGTTTACTTGTTGTTTTGGAAAACTAACAGTTTTCCTTCTTTGTGTATCCCTTACTGAGCTTTTTATGCTCATCCCAAGTTTTTTTTGAAATGTTTTTCACAGGACATAAAGTTGAATATGGTCATGGATGGGATAAAGGAAATG
Organism: Viscum album; assembly: GCA_963277665.1. Lineage (NCBI taxonomy): Eukaryota > Viridiplantae > Streptophyta > Magnoliopsida > Santalales > Viscaceae > Viscum > Viscum album. The sequence continues at coordinate 937,157,386 of OY728161.1, forward strand.
CCAGGCTGTCTAAAACATAAAACTAGACATGTTTCTTTTTATGAGTTTTTATTTTATGGAAACTTAGTAGAAGTGTCTACATTGTTATATTTTGAGATGTAATAGTTATTTCCTAATTCTCTAAAACTCTAAACCTGAAATGATCCTCAATGTGAATTATTCATTTAATTCAATATTAAGTAAGGTTTAAGGCCAGCTCCTTATAAATAGTCAGTGTTTTTACTAGCCCACATCTCCATTGGTCTCTTCAGGTCAATCACCAATGATGGAGATCTATTAATCACATAATTGGAAGTATTCAATACTTATGCCAAAAATGTTTTAGCAATTCCTACAGTCATCAAAATTTCCCATGTTCTATCTAATAGGGTTTTGTTCATCCACTATTCCACTCTATTCTATTGAAGAGTGTATACCACCGTGAACTATCTATTGGTTCCTTCATGTTGAAAAAAAGTATCAAACTTATCTCTTGAATATTATCCACCATTATCAGTCCTCAGACACTTGATCTTATTTCCATATTCAAGATCCATTTGTGCTTTGAATGTTTTGAAGACTTCAAAAACATCCTTTTTCCTATTTATTGGTTACACCCAACATCTTCTTTCTTCTTGCTATTGACATGCTGAAAATTAAGCTGTGTTTCTTGCTCAAAACACAATTCTCACAAAATGGTAAGGATACCATTGTAATCATAGACAACAACTTCAGATTCACAATAATATTTAGGCCTCATTATGTCATGTGTCCAAGATTCTGATGCCATAACATCATCAAAATTTCTATCAAGGTATTTGATATGACAACTATCTCTTCCTACTTATATGTATTACCCATAAGAATTTAACAAAAGTTCACCCTTCACATTTACCATCACTCTATACATGGGGGTAGTCGTTCATCTAATGTCATAAAATTGTCCCAAAGAAAATATGTTCTTCTTTAGGGCTGTAACATGACATACTCCTTGGATGGTTCAAAAAATAACATCATGCATCTTCAATTTTATTGTACCAACTACAAAGAACTCAAAGGTGTGATCATTCCCCATATAAAGAAGTCCTTATGAAATAGTTTTATACTGATTCGACCAATTTCTTCACAACGTTATGTGCCTTGTTTCTCCTGAGTCGATAATCCACAAATCATTGAGATGATACCTGCATCCAGTAGTCATCACATCTACAATAACTATTATATCTCCATTTGTTGATGTACTCTCCACATTTTTTATAGTTATTAATACACGAAAATGTGAACATCACCGGGCCAGAACCTGCACTCTGATTCAACTTGTTAGGACCGTAAAATGAATGGATCACCGATGATGTGATAATAAAAAGATAAAAATAAAGTGAAAAATCTGGAAAAATAAATGACACGAGATGTAATTTGGAAAACCCCCCAAAATGAAAGGGGTAAAAAACCACAGGAAAATAGAAGAATCACTATGATGTTAAAGAAGATTCAAACTCCCTCACTATTAGAAGGTGAAAAATCTTGTAATATCTCCCTAGAATAATGGAGAAAATTCCTCAATAAATACCACACATATATGAGATTTTTTGAAAAATATGAAGCCGATTGATGTGATGAAGCCAAGGGAATCCACTGCCTTTTAGAGGGTAGCTTCATCCCCCTGGTGTCCCTCTCCCGCCACTATGTTTTGGTTGGGTTTGGCCACCCACCGTCTACCCCAACACCATCCCCTGTAGACAATTTATTTGGGGGGGGGGGGGTTCATCCTGAAAAAACACTATACCGATGTCATCCTGGATCTTCCGTCACATTATTCTATGTGTTTAGTTATTGTTTGAATTTCCCAAAAATCAGTAGATGTTACACCGCTCAAGATTGCCCCCCCAAAGTTCATCCTATCGGTGTCCAAGATCATGAACCAATGCTTTTCAGGTTCTACATTTTCTTCCAAGAATCATCATCATCGACGAGAACATGAGCGAAAAAATGCCGCAGAACCAAGGAGGAACTCAAGAACCATCCATCGCATCTAGATATGAAGAAGTTACAAATCTAATGTCGATCTGGAAAACATCGTGGGTCTCCTCCATGAAGAAAAAAGCTCATTATTTAATCCCTTCTACATATCTCCCCTTAAAATTACAAATGTGGGGTTAAAGTTTGTCACCTACCCTTGTTGATCCAAAGACGAAGCCATGAACAACCAGAACCCTACAACTAGGATGATTAGTGTAGGGGGAGCTCTTCAGAAAATAGAGTCGCACTATTGAATATCTCCCTTCCGATCCCCTGGAATGCCCTTCCATTTTAGGTCGGTCGAACCCCTTTTCCTCTTCTTGAGCTCATAGCTCGAAGGGTTGGGATCACCCGTCAGATCTCTCCCAATTTCCATTACGAAACGAAAATAAAACCAACATGAAAAATGGGAAGGAATGTGGATGGTGGAAAAGAAATATGTGGTTAAAACTTGAAAGATTCCAAACAGTCTCTTAAACAACATATTATATAAATGAAGCAATTAATTGAAAATATAAATGTGAATTAGAAAATTTACCAGATATACACCTTGGAAATTAAATACATGAACAATTTTAATATGAAAAATCAAACTATCCTATATGAAAAATAAAACATAAATACAATGATGATTCTTCACCACTTAACATCATCAACCTGATCATATCCTAGACATGAAAAAATCTACGGGGTTTGACCTAAATAGTCCCCCAACCATGTATCAACTATGACACATGTTGCCTGAAGTTGAATAATATTAATAACAGCTACTAAAAATTATTAGAATGAAAAAATTCTAAACAACTGCATAATAAAAGGCCATTACATCACATACCTGAGTTTTACTATGAGACAATCCAAATGAGAAAATCATGGACCAACTAATCAAATGTCAACGGGTCCATGAACTAGCTCATATGTGCCTACAAAACACAAATAAAAAGAGTAGTATTCAACCTCAAAAAAACATGGAAAAACAAAACTCAAATAAATTCACAAGGAATGAAACATAGTACAAAATAGTGGAATCATGAAAAGAGAAACAGAAGGATGCATCATTGAGAGAAACAGAGATATAAAATTCATAGTAAATGTAACAACCCAAAATAGTCTCCACCTGAACCCACAATAACATATAGTACGAACCAAAAAAACAGCTATCAACTTAATAACTGAGACATGATGCCTGGAAAATTGACACAAGGAAATAGAAGATCCTCAATAGATGGATTCAAAATCTCTACCATTGGAGATGACTCCCTAAATAGAATCCAGAAGGAGAAATCATCACACAAAAGAGAAACTATAATGACACATGAAAGTAGTCTCAATATCATATTATAGCTCAAAGATGTGAGAAAAAAATGATGGGAGGTGGCTAAAAGTAGGGGAAACAAGCCACTAAATGGACACCCATCCTAGTCTATACATACTAACGACACACAATTCCCAAGAAACCAAAAAAACCACTAAACATTGTCAAACTGTAAACAAAGAAGCTTGGCGATAATCATAGTGACACTGCACCCACATGCTACCCCAACCTAAACACTAAACTCAAAAAGGGACCATACTCGGAGAAAAAAATCCTAAAGGATGATAAGGAGCACAGATGAGATTACATAAGCTCATCCCCTAGGCAAAAGGAAGAAACTAGAGACAAATGATCTTTCCAAAACCTTTATTTATAAATAACTCTAGAACATAGTCCAACCTCCCACATAACTCATACCTACCTCAAAACCATAGACACCCATAGCAAGAAACTACTTAGAGGAATCTTTGAGGCTTAGACATGCAAAAGAACAAAGAAATTAAAATATTAGTAAACAAACAACCAAAAGAAGAATGAAATTACAGTCTATAAGAGCTAACGACCTAGTTGAAAAAAAACTTTCAAAGAATTAAGAAATATGTAAAATAGACTTGAAAAACATTTGAATGCAATAAAAAATGATTCCAAATTTTAACAAATCAAAAAATAAAACCCAATCAGTCTCTCAAACCACTTTCTTGCTGGGAGATCCCCTATGCTAGAGCCTATCCCCACATAATATCCCAAGATCTATTGGATGTTTTGGTTTGATAAAATTATAAATAAAAAAGGGTGTTTATATTCAAGTAATAACATTAAAATTATTAAACAGAAAATATGTTTTCATTTCATCTTTCCAATCATAGAGGAATATTCAAATGTATCGACCATAGTGAACAAATCACATATACTGAAAATACACAGATACTTTGGGAATTAAAACAATAAATATTGGACTCAATTATAATTAATATTAAAATAAAATTTGTACACATTGATTAATACAAAACAGGAATCAAACAATAATTAAAATATGGCTATAGTAGCAATGATAAAACCAAGCCAAACACAGGAAAATTTAGCATCTATAATTAACATAGAAGGAAACGATGTTCAGTGATTACAAGTTGAATTAAGTGAAGAAATTAAGATTAGTAAAATGGAAGCGAAGAATTAAATTATTCAGCCTATGGAAATTATGAACAGGGCATGTTCATTATGGGGTTTTCACTAGGAAATATGGAATTACAATAGACAGAAAAAATAGAAACCTGAAAACTAAAACATTGAAAAACTATTAGGTACAAAAAAAACTAGACCGAAGCCCCCTTATCAGGGCTAGATCTTACCTGCTGAAGACCCTTTTTTACCAGATGCAGTTCTGAGTTTCCATTGATGAGTACAAGAATCCACATCCTCCAGATATACCTATGTTGTCCTAGATCATCCATCACATCATTCTATGTTTTTCACTGCTGTCCAAAGTGCCCAGAAAACCACAACTATTTTACCACTCAAGATCATCCCCTATGTTTTTCATATCGAAGTCTTGGATCATGAACACATTCTTTCTAGGTTTGTCAATTCTGTCCAAGAAGTATCATCCTAGAAAAATTCTTTAGAGTAGCAAATCCAATGAACTGATGAGAAGATCCTGAACCAGCTGCGACATCTATTTATGATGAAGTGTAAAATAAAAATTAGATATGGAAAAAACCATGAGTCTCATCCATAAAGTAAGAATCATCATCGTGAATCCTTATCTAGTCTCTCCCCGTCTAATGAGGAAGGTGGGGTCAAAGCATGTCATATACCCTTGCTAATCCGAAGCTGAAGCTGCACACTGCCAGAACCCTGTAAGCAGGGTGATCGGCATCAGGATAGCTCTTAATGAAATGGAGTGGTGCTATAGAATATGTCCCTTATAATCCCCTTCCATGACCTTCCATTTCAGGATTACCAAAACCCCATGCCAAATCTTTTGATCACACTTGGAATGGTTGGGATCACCCATCTGATCTCTCCATGTTTCTGTTATGAAATGAAAAAAACACCAATGTGAAAAACAGAAAGGCACATGGACGGTGGAAAAGGAATGGGTGGTTCCCACTTAAGAGATTATAAAGATAAATTTAAATAAAATATTAAATAAATGATGTAATTAATTAACAATATACCTGTGAATTAAACAAATCACATATATAGTAAAAAGGGTAGTGTTCCATGATGGATGATCAAATTACAAAGAAAAAAAATAATGATATGACCACCCACATGTAAAATATGTGGAAATAAAAACCATGTGAATAGCCTCAAAGGAATGATAAAATGATTAATGTGTTGAAGAGAATGTAATCAAGATCATTAATAATTAAGAGACATAAATAATTAAATCATAATTATGGTGGAAATTAAGTCATAACCCACTACACACCCCATGGTCCAATGCTTCTACTACATGAAATGTGGACACTCTATAAGCTAGTTTACCAATCTAAGGGTGATGAGGGTAATCAATTTCCAAAACCACCACATACTAGGGTTCATGTGAAATGTTACACCATCACTACTTCTGATGTGGGGAAACAAGATTAATTAATTAAATGTAAACATACTATTTTCTCAATAGTGGTATAATTTTTTTATTTTAGCTTTAATGATCTCCATTATATCGTATAATCTATCAAATAATATTGAATCACCACATTGATAGAGGTTTTATATTCCCTATGGCGTCCCCATGGGGTGAACACATATTTTTTTGTAATGAATAATGATGGATGAATGTTTTTTGTGCATCGATTAACTAGATCTCACAAGATTACCATAATGAATAAGTATCTACTACCAAGGACTGATGACTTGTTTGAACAATTTTATTAAGCTAATTATTACTCTAAAAGTAAATCTTCATTATATATATCATCACATAATTATAAAGAGATAAGATATTAAAAATATTTATATTAATATAATATATGGACACTAAGAGTTCATAGTAATGGTATTTTGACTTATAATCCACCAATAATGTTTTTTATAGAAATGATTAATATTGTATTTAGTAACTACCTTGATAAATATTTTTATGGTTCATATTGATGATATTCTCATTTTCTCCATAAATTAAGATCTATATGAGGATAATCTAAATATTGTTTCATACAATAAAGAAATATATGTTGTATTCTATGTTCAAAAATTGTGAATATTGAATATAGTAATTAAAAATAACAGAGAATGCATTAACAATTGATGGAACTTCTATGGACTTATCAAGGAAAAATGAGATAGAAGAATAAAATACACACACATGTTTCAAAAAAAAGTATATTTTTATTTGATTAACTTGTCACAACTAACACTGTGAGAGGGATTTGTCATAAATTTCTAGGCCACTAACAACATTGGCACTGAAAAGGGTAAATTATTTATAGAAGGATGAACATGAAAAATGATACAATACACATATATTCCCACTCTCATCTAGTGATGAATGGGTTTTGATATTAAAATATGATTCATATAATGGATTGGTTTGAAACATCTTGAAAAATAATATTGTGATATCCAATGCCACTCAATAATTGATGATCCAAAAAAATCAAAGCATGATTTGATGACAAAAGATATTATATTTTATTTATAAATTTAGAGGAATTATCTCTATGATGTGAAGTGTGAAACATATAGAGACAAAACCAGTTTAAAGTATATATGTTGTTAGTTAAAGTGTTAAACACAGGACAACAAATATGGTTACTCTTAATGAAGGACCATGTATACCCCCAACACTTCCCTCATGGAAAAGTAAACAATTTTCCCAATTTTGTAAGAATAAATTAATCTGATACATAATACATGTCTAGGAATGGGAAATAAAATATATTATTGAAAATGAAAAAGGATATATATGGATATTGTAATGGTTGAGAAGTCATCATACCATTTAGAAATTGCATTCCAACAATATATCCAAGATAAAACCAAGGAGGAATAAATGGATGATTTATTGATTCAAAAGAATGTGGGAGAAATACAGAAAATCATAAGGAATTCAAGATAAATAATTATATTTTTATTATATTATAACTATGGTCTTCATTAGATAGAAATAATAAAAATGTAATGATGTGTTGTTTTATACACATGACTCATCATTATCTATCAATCAAGGACGTAACTATGAGTATAGATATATTTCAGAGAAATTATTATTGGAAAAAATAAAGGAGATTATTGATTACACAATAATGTGATTGATATGTCAGTAAGTTAAGAAAATTTGTAAAAATAGAATGAGAAATATACTACCCATACATATACCAGTATGTAAATGGGATAACATCACCTTGTATATTGTTAAGGGTTTTTTCGTGCATGTAAATGAAAACATACCATATGGGTTTTGGTGTATCAACTCACCCCATTACCTTAAATCATCACAATTCATAAATATTTCTCACATGAACAACTTGAAATGATATATATTAAGGATTCAATGTAGATATAAGTGGGAGAAATTTCAATTTATTATGATATAGATCAAATGATCACATATTTTTTCCAAAAGAGTCTTCCATATTCCTTGAACACAATATTGAACACCATTACCTCCTTTCAACACCATATTTATATTCAATTAAAGAATATCCATTTAGACACGTTAGACATTATTAGATGGACATTAAGGGATTTTGGGATCAATATATTATATTTTTGTGGTTTTTAAACAATAATATTTTTTACTGAAGAGTTTTTATAGAACCAATTTAATAACTATATGGAAATATGTTTGAAACCAAAACATTATTGGATGATATTTTCAAATTGGTGCGTCTTTGACCAGATTTTGTGGAATAAATTTCATAAAAGGTTTAAGAAATTATAAAAAATAATGTTACTCAAGGATAGTAATAGTGTTATGTATAAAATAATTTTCAGGATACAGAATTTTAAATTTAATAAAAAATATTGAATACCACCATAGAAGACATTCATGACATTTGAATATAAGCTATATATCATCCCTTGATACATTAAAAACTATAAAATCCTTGAACAAAAAGGAGTTTTTGCATAATTATTTCAACATACACCAATCCTAGATAAAGTGCATGATGTTTTCCATATATCACTTTTGTGAAATAACATACATGATACATCAAATGAACCGAATCTGGTGTGGTACAACTAGATAATGAAGTATCTTATGAGGAGTAATCAATAATAATCATGGTATGTAAATACAATTATCCTGAAAAAAATTATAAATCATATGGTAAAATTGTATTAGTGAATCCAAAAGTATGAATAAGTGACATGGGAACTAACTATTTGAATGAAATCCATGTATGCTCATCTATTATTAACCAAAGTGTTCGAGTTGAAATTCTGAGGATGATATTTATAAAGGGGATAATAATGACATGATTCCAAAATTTCTAGATAATATTTTTCATTTGAATAAATAAATAAATATACATATATATTTAATCCGTATTTAGGTAAATTATGTAGAGTAAGACCCATGATTTATAAAATATCTATTTTTTAATCAATATAAGATCATTACGGACAATGTATAAATATAATTTATAAAATTTAAAATAGTATAATTGGATAACAGATAAAAACAATTAACATAAAAATAATTTTATATTGAAAAACATCATAGACTCATATAATTACCATTATGAAAACTCAATATTGTGAAAAATAAATAATGAATGATTAATATAAATTCCATTTTGAAAATGATGAATATAAATCCTTGTGAATAATTTAAATGAATTATTATGAAGGAAATTAGTGGTATTTATAATATATATAAAACCCATAAGATCATTTAGAATAGTTACCTTAATGATATGAATAGTAAATTGTCCAATAAGAAAGAAATATATCCATAAGAATATTAAAATAACCTATATAAAAGTATAATAACAATTAATAATATATAAAATTAATATATTATGCACCTAAATATATTATAACTCCACCAAAAAAATAAAATAATTACAAACACAAAGAATGTTTACATCTATTTTTAATAATGTTTATTGTGACATACTTTATAAAAAATCATAAATTTCTTATTTAAATAATTATATATAACTATGTTAGAAAACAATTTTAGGAATATGAATATCATTTTTAGGATTCTCATAAATAATTATTATAATTGTGAAAAATGAATTTTCAGGGGAATATAGAAATATACATTTTGAAAATATAGTTGATATATAATTAAATTTTTATGCAATATTTATATAATAATTGTTGGGTCAAATAAACATATATTTAAGAAGATAAATTATTCATATGCTAATAATAAAATCAATTTCAAAACCTTAAAAATTAATATCAAATGTCCTGAATGATAAACGTTAACATTATTTTAATTTATTTTTCATGCATTTATTTAGTGTAAACTAAAAAATTAAATTTTGGAATGATTTAAAAGTAAAAAAGTTGTGTAATTTTAGTAAAAAACAAATCAAATTGTCATGGAAGAAATGTATTTCTTTTTTTAATTTGAAGATAATATTTTATTTATTATTCTCACCTAAAATTCCCCTCTCCATAATTATAAATACCTCATCTCCCTTACCTTGAAAAATCACTTTTTAGTGGACTCGCTTGGACTAGGATCTACACAATTGGCTTATAAAATGACTCCAAGTATCCTTTGGGGTGATTTAACATCATCTAATACCATGGTTAAAAGGCATAAAGGCATTTGAATAATATCAAACATTGGGGAAGAGGTCATATATTCACCTTATTCCTTCATTTTTCATCATATGTTCATCAATTATCCATACCTCCATATAAAAATTTTATTGGCCCATGCCTTCATTGTCTATTACATTGTGTGTTTTGGTAGTTGGGAGTGTTCATTGGAGGCTTAGAGAGTGTTTGGAGGAGTTAGGTTTCAATGGGCTAGAAGAAGAGGGATTACACGTCGTGTAATGCGATTACATGACGTGAAACTATGTTCCTTGGGTTATCCTAGGAGTTTCACAGCATGTAAAATTTCAGGGATAGAAAAATAAAAAAAATCAAGAGGCAACATGGTTTTTTATGTAAAAAATCCTCGAGGCATTACATGATGTGAAATGGTATTACAAATCACGTAATACCCCACTGTGGTAATGTTTTAATTATTTTTCCAGCCACTTGGTTTACCAAACCCTATGGTTGTAATGTTTCCCCCTCGACCCTAGGTGACCTAGTGACCCATCAACGATGTTTTGGGGATTCCACCATTAGGGATATATTACGAGATTATCTCCTCTGATCAATAGTGATCCTTCTTCGATCTGAGGTGCGTTCATCCCTGTTTATGCTGTTTCTTTCAGGTGGATCTATCTTTTCATTTAGTTATTATATCCATGTCAAGGAGGATGTTATCCCTTATTTCCAATGGGGTTATCTTTAGATTTGGTTTGTGTAGTTTTGTAGTGGCATCCTTATGTGGATTCATATATTTCATGATATGTGATATGAGGTCTGTTACATGATCTGTTCTCATGGAATGAATATTGACACCCCTTCAAGAAAGCGGATCCCTTATTTATCTATAGTTTAGAATCAGGTGAGAAGGGTTTTTCTTTTGTTACCTTTGGATTATGCTTGTTCTAGTTAAATAAAATTTAAATAACTGAATAAATGAAATTTAGGGGCAATGGGCTTTAATTTTCATGCTTTTCATAGCTTTATTATTTATGTGGATGTTGTAATTGTATTTGTTGAATGCCCCACTTAAAATAGTGTCCATTGGTATATTTCTTTGAATTGGATAAATTTGTTGTGTTTTATTATTTAAGTATAGTTGATATGGTATCTGCTTTAATGGAATTATTTAATTACGTATATTCAGATAATGATTGGGTTCCCCAGGATTGTACTATTTATGAGATAACCCCTAAATTAACAAGTTGAAATTGAAAAAGGGATGATTGTTAAATCTGAAATGTGTGTTTTTTTGTTTATGTGGTGTTGTGGTTGTGAGTACGGATATGTGTTGTAGGGTGGATTATTAGGTGAGATAGAATCTCAGGTTGATAGGTAGATTTATTGTGGAATGGATGAGTTGTGTTGAGCAACAGGGTTGCAATTGGGTTATATGGGGATGTGTTACTAGATTTCATTCGATGTGGGTGATTTTTTATAGGGATGGACATGATGAAAGATGGTGATGGTTGGTATAAGTAATTTGACCAGAGTTTCTCCGTGTAATACCTTCACCGTTTGGCTTATTGTGTGATGTGCTTGGTAGTGCCCAAATAGTAATGGAATAAATGATTAGATGATTGATTGATGATGTTTGGAATAATATTGGGATGGTTTAGTTTACAAAAAATAATTATTGTTAATAATGATTGAAAATTGGTTAAATTGATTGGTTGGCCATATAAATTTGGTTGTGTCTTGTTGTGTGGTGTTGGGAATTTAGAGGTAGTATTAAAGTTGACAATGTTGTGTGATATATGTTTATTGAGAAATCATAGGTTGGTCTATGTTTTTGACATCTATATGTATATACAAGGATATTCCTTGTTATTTCAATAAAGTCCCCACCCTAACAGAGTACTATATGCCGAAGACCACCATCTTCATAGCGGAGGGTGTCTTTCCAAAACATCCTAGTGGGAGGATGGATTGTTTCCACCCGCTCTTCCCCGATTCCACATCTAGGAGGTGGTAAACCAAAATTCTATGGGAAAGTTGTAGTTAATGAGGCCCAGGTGTGTACGGGTATGGTTGTACATCCCAGGTGTTTTCAGGATGATATTGTTGTTACATTCCAAGGTGAATTCAATATGAGATGTGTTGTTATTTACCATGTTTGTTCCAGATGAGATGTGATGTGGCTCATGTCCTAGGTGATGGGATAAGCTGGATTTTGACCCAGGTGTCTTTGGGTGGGATGTGTTGGCACTCATTGACTAGGTGGCGGGACAAGTTGGTTAGTGGCCTAGGTGTCTGCGGGCGAGATGTGATGTGGTTTGTGGCTTGGGTGATAGGAAAAGATGTTTTGTTTCCAATGTGTGTGTGGGATGGTTTTGATATAGTTATTTCATTATAGGTGGAAGCGTGGGGAAGTTTTCCATTACCTAAGTACTCATAATTAGTGAGAAGTGGTGTGGGTACCATATCATCGATGTCCATTATATTATATTACATGACTTTTGATATTTGTTAAATAAGCCTTAGTGAGGTTGGGATTGATAATATACCAGTTTAGGTGATGTTTGGTTCTAATATTTTCTCCTAGGGGAATTAGTATGCTTCTTTCACTTGTGAATGAGAGACATTAGTTTTCATAATGAGTATACATGTACGCTCACCATATGTATATAAAACTATCTTCCGGTTTCTAGTAGGATTTCAGGAACTGTGTTGGATCTTACTAGCTCAGATCATAAAAGTTGTTGTGTCGCTTCTTTTCTTTACTTTTGGAACTTATATCGGAAATTCTTTTTTTTGTATCAATTTTATTTTACACATGCATGTGGGATGTATTTTGGTTTATTTTATATTATTTATTGGAGCTTCAATGTGGATTATTTCTCTTATCTCATAATATAGTTTCCTATAAAATAGGTAATGCTTCCCATTTTGCGATATTATTTTACCCTTGGTGGTAGTCACTAACTCAAGGCCTACTGGAGGAAAGAGTCGGGGGATCTTTATCTCTATTTCATCATTTCCATCCGAGGAGGGGTATCTTTGGAGGGAGGGGGTCACGATAGAATGGTATTAGAGGTTATTTTTGAGAGATAGTATTGAACATGAGTTTAGGAATAGTGAGGATTGAATGAGATCATAGGGAGACCATGTCAGGTGACTTTGGTGCGTGACACAGGCTATTGAAAAACAACTAGGAAATAGGATTTTAGGGCCTCCATGATCAGAATCAAAGATTCTATTCCTACAAAATGACCAAGTGAGACTACATAGTTTACAGGGTAGAGACCTTGGACAGCTACATTTATCCTAATGACTTGTTTTCTTATTTTAATCAGGTTGTTTTGGGAAGATTAAAATGGATAAAATTAATAGGATGAGTTAAAATGAATCAAAATACATATTCAATACTACACGGTCTTAGGAAATCTTTGTTTACCATCTCATATATGGATCTCAGTCATCATCCAAATGTGTTTTAGGTAGTGGAAGCTTTATAGGTTGATTCAGAGGATCGACGCAGGATTGATCGGGTCGAGGAGGACAACCAGTGGTTGAAGACATTTTGTGGTTTCTAGTGACATGCTCTGGGAATGTATTAGATACGTTTTTTAGACATAGATATGGAAGGATATCTCGAGGGGCTTGAGATCACCTTCAATATGTTCTGGGCCCCTATAGAGTACTGAGTTCCTTTTGTTGTTAGGTAGAGGCGAGGAGTTGTGTGTCAATGGAAAACACATTATCTAGGGGAGATGAAGGAATCAGAGGTTTTTGGGGTCAATTTTGAGATCGAATTGAATGTAGAGTTCCTTTCATCGACCATGAAGGAAGAGAAGATGCAAGATAGACTCTCCATTCAGTAGAAGAGTATGTCAATAAAGGTAACTCAGATCATGTTCATGATGTTTCTTTGTTTTGGACAAGATCTCTTTTTGAATGGGGAGTCTCGTGAAAGAGGTAATAAGGAGGCAATCTGTCCTTAGATCTAGTATGTTTTTAATCCCTTTATGTTGTCAATGTATATGAAGGTTCAGAATAAGGAAGAGGTGATCGACAGAATGCACTCATGACTCGGTGTACAATGATATGGGAGCTTGAAGAGTTCTTTGAGATGTAGGGTTTTCAGTTGAAAGTCTTAACTTCCATGACCTTTGACGTTTTTACCAATAAGGAGTCGATCTCAATAGTTTCCTTTATGGTTTTCCTATTATATTTGTCTCTATGCGCCTCCTTTGGGATTGGATTTGAGATATATCTATTATAGATATCGTGAACACCTGTAGATTAATTTACTGATGGATTCCCAAGATCAGTTTGGTGAAGGTGGATAAGCTTAGTGTCTGTATCAGTTGTAGTTATTGGTGAAACAATTTCAATAGCAAGGACATTAGGCATTTTATCCAATGAGGGGAGATGGAGTTGGTGGAGGCAAACCTCAGGATATCCCTTGGCCTCAGGAAATGTGAACCAAGTTTGTATGTGGAGGTGGTCGTCATCATATAGGTAGATGAGCTGGGGTTGGTTAGTTTCATGATGTATATGCAGTAGTTCTAGCAGGGCAAAAGACCATCAAGGGTATGATCAGTTTATATAATAACATTTATTATGAATTTTTTGTATCAAGGGTCTCACACTCCATTGTTTCACTCGGACGAGCCCGTGATCTAGGACTAAATTTTTAGAGGCTTCCCATGCATCTGGTGTTGTTTACATTAGTCAGATACTAGAAAATCTTATTTGATGTGTGTCGGGAGGTAGGTTGATAATGGGACCACATCAATCTCATGAGGATATCTTTTTGATATAGTTTCAACTATATATTTTCATCTTCAACATATATTATTTGTAATCTATGTGTGCTATTATTGATTGATCCTAGAAAAGAGAGGTGTTTTAATATATGGATTGAAATTCTGTGCTCTTGGTTTGTGAGTGGTATTATTAGATGGGAAGTCGGTGTGTGGAGCCTTTTCATTCCTTTTTAGCTTAGATGTCCATGGAATCAAAAGATTCGGAGATGGTGGAGGTTCCCAAGGTATTCGGGGAGGTCATAGATGATTTCCCCAAAGTGGTTGTGAAGTTACCCCATTTATGTGATGTTGAGTTCAGGAGAGACATGCATCCCAGTGCTTCTCTGATTATGATGGATCCTTATTGGATGGTAGCCTCAGAGATGTGGGATTTAATGATTAGAATGATGATCTGATGAGGAATGGTTTTATCAATCCTAGTGTTTCACTGTGGAGTGCTCTAGTGTTGTTTGTAAAGGAGGATGGTTGTCTAAGGGTGTGCATGGACTACAGGAGGCTGAATCAGGGGATGGTCAAGAACCATTACTCTTTTCCAAGGATGGATAGTCTTTTCAACCAACTATCTGTGGAATTTTGGTTTCCGATGATTGATATGTCATATGAATATCCCAAATTGAGGATGAAGGAAGGTGATATCCTGAAGACTACTTCAGATGCAGGTATGGGAACTTCATGTTCGTATTCATGTCATTCGGATTAAAAATTCAACATCTATGTTCATGGGGGTTATGAAATCTATTTTCTATGAGTTTCTAGACCATTTCATCATTGTTCTCATTGATGATATCTTGATCAACTCAATGTTAGAGGATTAGAATACTGAGCATCTCAGGACTGTCCTCTAGTTTCATCGATGCCACCATCTATACAGAATGTTTTCCAAGTGTATGTTTTGGACACAAGTGGTGAATTTCCATAGGCATGTGTTGTCGTAGAAGGGTGTATAAGTGGCCCTGTCAAAGGTTGAATCATTTTTTTCTTGGGAAGCACAAAAGAATGTGGTAGAGGTTCTGATTATTCATGGTATGAAAGGCTATTATCAGAGGTCTATACCTGATTTCTCTAGATATTTAAATCTATTGACAAATCTTACTAGGATGGGCCAAGCTTTTGTGAGGAGTTAGAAGTTCTAGATAGAGTGCAACTAACTAAAGGAAAAAATTGGTCAGTGATCCCATGATTTGGTATCTCGAGGAAGGGGTAATGACTGAGGTGTTTTTATGATGCATCCCATCTAGGGTTAGGATGTGTGCTAATGCAGCAATGAGCAGTGATCTCTTATGGGTCTAGGTATTTACTATGAAAAAAACGTAACAATGCCACCCATGATCTGGAGTTGTCAGTAGTTGTGTTCACAATGAAGGTGTGGAAGGATTATCTCATTAGGGAGTGTTTTGTGGTCTTCACAAATTAAAAGAGAAATAGGTATATATTTTCCATACGAGATAAAAACAATCAATAGTAGAGGTGGTTGGATTTTCTATAAGAGTGTGATTTTGATATCTAAAAAACCTTTAGAAAGGGAAATATCATTGCCAATTCCTTGAGTAGGAAGTCATAGAAGGATATTGTTTGAGAATCTCTAAATTCTTGGATAAAAATGGAGGTGTTTTCATCATTTTACGTGGATGAAAGTGTGTATGGTGGTAGAGGCTATTTTTTTGATGAAATTGATGTATTCTATGATCTAGAAAGTGGAGGAGTCTCGGTGTGGAGACATAGAGGCACAACTAATACTCAATCATGTTTACGATGGTGATGCAGCAGAAGGATGGTCAGAACTGCATGTTGTTTCAGGGGATGTTTTTTTTCTCTAGTGGAAATGTGAAAGGGAGTCCTCGGTGAGTTCTATATCTCATCATTAGTAGTAATCCTAGTGTTTCCAATATTTATTGTGGCACGGGGATGTAGTTGTTATGGCCCGAGATGAAACAAGTAGTGGCAGAGTTTGGGAAAAAGCTCTTGGTTTTCCCAAAGGTAATGGAAAATCATCATATTAAAAGTGGTTTTTTGCCGTCATTTAATGTCCCCAAGTGGAAATGGGATGATGTATCGATGGATTTCATCATATGCATACATCAAGATCAAGGAGGTTGCGATGATATCTGGGTGGTAGTTGATTGATTGTTGAAATCGGTCCACTTCGTTGTGATTATAGCATCTAGTGCAACATATGACATGGTTATGAGGTATTTGGATTATGTGGTATGGTTACATGGAGTTCGAAGGACCATTGTCTCAGATATGGACACATGGTTTTCCTCATTATTCTAGAGGTAATTACATCATTATTTTCATACCTAGTTTCACCACAACACATATTTCTATTCTCAGACATATGGGATGAAAGAGAGGACTATCCAGAGATTGGCGTATATGATGCTGGCCTATGACCAGGATTTTGGTGGATTTTGGGAATGGCACCTACCCATGATGTAGTTTACATATAATAATAATTATCACTCTTCCATTGGACTGGCTCTGTTTTAATTGTTTTATGAGAGACAGTTTCATTCTCCGTTGTGATGGACGGAGTTTGTGAGACATCTGTTCTTGGTTCATATGTGGTGTAGAGCATGACCAAGAAGGATTATCTTAATAGAAAAATAATGATAGTAGCACTTGATCGACATACATCTTTTTCCAATATTAGGAGGACGCCCTTATTGTTTGAGGTTGGGGACTATGTGTTCCTGAAGGATACTCCTCGACATGGGTGGAAGAGGTTTGGTAGAGGAAGTAAGCATTCTAAAATGATTGTTGGTCTCATTGAGGTATTGGGTGGTGTTGGTGAAGTGGCATAGAAGTTGGTTTTCAACCATGGTTGGGGAGGATCCACGATGTCTTTCATGTCTCTCACCTTCATCTGTATCTTCACAATGACTTCCATGTCATCGATTAAAGAGAGTTGGATATCGAGGATGACATGACATTTGTAAAATAACTAGTGGAGATATAGGATCTTTTGTAGAAGTTGTTATGTGGATGGAAGATTCCCTTGGTTATTGTGTTGTGGAGGAATGGGGTCTACGAGGAGAGTACGTCGGAGTAAGAGGAGCCACTATGAGTCCAGTACACAGAGTTGTTTTA
The DNA here is from genome assembly GCA_963277665.1 of Viscum album. Lineage (NCBI taxonomy): Eukaryota > Viridiplantae > Streptophyta > Magnoliopsida > Santalales > Viscaceae > Viscum > Viscum album. The sequence goes on from OY728161.1 coordinate 937,175,299, forward strand.
AGTTTTATGTTTCCCTTTTTTGGTATGTGATGCTATTTTTTAACAATATTTTATATAAGATCTGTTTTTTATTTAGTTCATAATGTGTGATAATGTCATGACATGTGAATAGGTGGAGCACTGATTTCTAATCAAGAAACATTTATTGTAGGGAAACTAAACCTGTGTGGGAATGATAGTGTCATCTAGAGTGGATAATATCTTGAAATGGGGGACAGGTTTCTCTGGTCCATGTGTTTAGAAGGTTTGTTTTTTTGTGCTTGTGTGGTGTGTCATTTAGTCATTTGGGTTAGAATAGGTAAGAGGATTTTTTTTCATCTGTGTGGAGGCTTCCAGTACAGGTTTTGGACATCATAGGATTGTTTCTCATTGAACATTGATGTGTTTGGTTTTTAAAGGTGTTCCAAGTGTAGCGATATCATTGTGAGGTATCTCACAGGGTGGGTTTTTAGTACCCTTTTCTTCTTGGATTTGATTTTTATTATTTAGGGAGAGAAGTATGTGAGAGTTATCTGATTTAACAGTATGTTCCTTCCCAGTATATTAATTTGTGGTTTTTGGTTTTGGGAGTGTTCAATGGAGGCTCATAGAGAGTTTATAGGAGTTCAGTTTCTAATAGAAGTAAGAAGAGAGATTACATGTCATGATACATGATTTCATGAATTGAAACTCTATTTCATAGGTTGTCATAGGAGTTTCATATTGTGTAACTTTTCAGTCTTATAAAAATAAAACAAATTGAGAGGTGATGGGTTTTTTCGGGGGAATCCAACCTCGAGGCATTACATGATGTGAAAGGGTATTACACATCATTTAATACCCGCCACTATAATGTTATAATTAATTTTCTAGATTCTTAGGTTACCAAACCTTAAAGATGTAGTGTTTCCCCATCAACCCCAAGAAACACGGAAAACCCTCTTTGGTTTTTTGAGGAATCATTCATCCGGGATCGACACCTAGTTTCTCTCCTTTAGTCATTAGTGATCCATATATGATCTAAGGTGCATTCTTCCCCATTTTTTTCACTCGACTTGATATCTCTTTTACTTCTATTATCCATGACATGTAATGGAAGATTCTCTCCCATGTTAATAATGAGGTTATCTTTAGTTTTTATGGAATTGGTGGCATTGCGGCATCCCCGAGTGGTCTTCGAACTAGCAAGATAGGTGATTGGATGTCCATTATATGAACTTTTATCATGTGAAGAACATTGACACACCTTCTATGTAGGGACATCATTGTTTCTATTTAGTTTTGAATCATGCATGAGTGGTTTTTCTTTTGTTACCTTTGGATTATGGTTGTACTAACTAAATCAACGATAAATAATTGGATAATAGAAATTGATCAGAAATGGGGTTTTATTTTAATGCTTCTCACCGATTTTAGTGATTTGGATGTTGTAATTGTATGGGATGAACCCACCATAGAAAATTTTGGCTATTGGTAGCTTTTTTTCACTGGTTATATATGTTGTGTTTTCGGATTTTCCTACGGTTCATGTGGTATCATCTTAAATGGAATTGGTTAATTACAGATATTCGGTTAATGAATGGATTCCCCAGTAGTATAATATTTCTATGATAACACCTATATTAACAAGTGGAAATTGAATAAAGAGTCCTTATTGAGTCTAAAATTTGTGTTTTTTTTGGTTTGTGTGGTGTTGTGGTTGTGAGCATAGTTTTCTGTTGTGGGATGGGTCGGAAGGTGTGATGGAATATCAAGATGACAGATTTATTAATTGTGCAACGTATGAGATGTGTTGAGCATCAGGGTTTTGATCGGGTTATGTGATGATGTATTGCTATATATGGTTTGTTGTGGATGTTTTATGGAGGGATGACCTGGATGAAGGATGGTGATGGTTGGTATGGGTAATTCTCCTAGAGTTTCTCCATGTGTGACCTTTGTTGTGTGGCTTTTTGTGTGTTGTTCTTGGTTGTACTCGAATAGTAATGGATTAAATGAATAAATGTATAAATGAATATATGATTGAGTAATAATATTTGGAATTGACTTTAGTTGGCTTGGTTGACAGAACAAATACATATTTTTTTAATAAAAATGGAAATTTGCTAAATGTATTGGTGGGGATTATGAATTGGGTTGTGGATTGTTTTGTGGTGTTGTGCATTTAGAGGTAGCAACAAAGATGACAGTTTTGTGATCTGGTTGTTTATTGAGAATATAGATTTTTGGATGATAATTTTCTATCGATATGTATATACATGTATTTCTTCTTATGATTTCAATACCCACCCCACCCTATTTTTGCACTTTGTTCTGAACACCCCCATCGTTACATGAGAGGGTATATTTCACAAATATCCTCATGGGAGGATAAATGGCGAGCCACCCGCTCTTCTCTACCCCATATAAATGGTGTTGGTAGTCCATGATTCTTTAGGAAGGTTATGGTTTTTGGGTCCCATTTTTGAGCATGTAGGTTGTTCTTCCCATGTGTTTTCAGTTTGAGATGTATTGTGCTTTCCCAGGTGTCTTTGGGATGAGATGTGTTGTGCTTTCCTTAGATTCATCTGGATGACATGTGATGTGGATCATGGCCTAGGTGACAAGACAAAATGATTTTTGGCCTAGCTATATTTGAGAAGGATGTGATGTGGCTCCTGACCTATGTGACAGGATGAGATGGTTTTGTAGCCCATTCGTGTGCTGTAGAATTGTTACGTGGTAATTTCAGATGATGTGGAGGGGAGAGGACGTTTCCCATAAAAAATGTGGAAAATCAATGGGAAGTGGTGCGAGGTAACCTATATTTGATATTCATTATATTTTATTATATGAACTGTGATATTTTGGGAGCATACAACCATTTTCACTTTTCCATGTTTTTTGCATGGACTATGGTAGACCTCACTAGATCGGATATGGACTGTTGTTGTGTCGCTGCTTAGTTTTAATTTTTTCACTTATTTTAGAGACTCTTGTTTTGTGTCCGTTCTATATTACACATGAATGTTGGATGTATCTTGGTTTATTTTATATTATGTCTTAGATTTTCATTGTGGATGATTCATCTTATCTCCCGATCTTGTATCATTTTAAAAGGCAACTCCTCCCATTTTGCGACATTTGAACACCCTTGGTGGTAGTCACCAACTCGTGGCCTATTGGAGGTGGGAATCAAGGTTTACTATCTCCCTTTCATAATTTCTAGACCAAGTGGGGTATAATTAGTGGTAAGAACCATGAAAAAAAACCTCAATAAATAAATAAATTTTTATAGTAACATAAAATTATTTTTATTATGCAACTAAAAAGTAATTATAATTTATTTTTAAAATATTTTTATATTGTTGTCCACTATTTTTAACACATTCAATTAATTCATTGATAACCTCCTATGAGTAAAATAAAAGTTCTTTATTTTAATATATTATATCGATAGTTATGTGGATTATATATATATTTTTTTTATTATAAATCAATATTAGAATTACAAATTTTTATATAATCCATAAGAATTACCTCCCTTTCCCTCTTTTCTAATATCCCATTAATGGATTATCATCCACCTATTAAGACATTTTCATATCTTTAATTTATACCAATTCTATTTTTAAGACTATATAGGTACACTGGAAGATAAATATAATAATAAACACTATTAAATCAAAAAATTGATATACTAATTATATACTCCACTGACCAATTTTTCCATTAAAAAAAATAATGAAAAATAAAATCGAATTATTATAATTTATGATGTGGTACACATATGAATAAAATAATTTTGATATTCCTATTTTGACAACAATATTTTTACTATATAAGAGGAATATAAAAGCTGAAATAAAAAAGAGAGATTCGGAAAGTGGACTTAGAAACCCAAATATTTCATTTTTTTCAATCTAATTCTACATATTATCAAAATTATTCTTATAATTATTTTTCTTTTCATTCAATTTTTTATTCTAAGGATTTACATACCTTAATTTGTTGATATGAATTATAATAAACCTTCTTTATTTCTTTTCAAATTCATTTTTTTCTCGAAATCGGTCTTATATTATTCTTATGTTTATAGTCATCCTCCCAATAAAATATTCTAATATATATATTAATGAAAACCTTAGACATATGAATCTATATATTATCTTATTATATGTGAGAAAATGTTTTTTATTCATTGATATATTCGTTAAAACACCATTATGAATCTCATTAATTTTTATTGAACATGGAGGTTTTTTGCTAATATTGATTCATTAATATTTTATGTTTTTTATATTATAAATAGCTTCACAAAAATGGTTTTATAAGTATATATTAAAAAATTGTTACGGTTATATATATTTATATAATATATATATATATATATTATAATTTATAATTTCTTAATGCATTATAATTTTTTATCATTACTATGATTAATATTGATTATATAAAAAATATTTATTTATTTAAATTTCATTATATTTCATGTCAAGAATTTTCATAAGTTGTTGTAAAGGTTTTTAAAGTGTTATTATTCTAAATAAGTCATTTTGGACCTTGATATATCATTTCTATGAGATTTTCAATATTTTGATATAGCCAAATTTTCATTTCCTACATATCTAATTAAAAAATCAACAAAGCCAATTAAAAATTCATGTAACCATTTTCAAAACCTGGAAGCAAAATTTAATGTTTTAGTAAACTTTTGTATTTTAAAAAATACATTGGATACATAAATTCATATTGAGTGATTCTTATTTTGATGAAATTATAATTAATTTAGTTACAAATATTCGTCTTGGTGTGTCTAGCAGAAAAATTCAATGTAATTTTTCCCATTTATATATGGTTATGGGTAATGTTTGTAACATTTCCTTAGACTACCATATATCATCTTCAACATTCTCACATTCAAGGAACTAAATTCTTACTCTCCAATATCTCTTTTTTAAGTTATCTTATATGAAATAGTCCATCAGATCTTTATAATAAATTATACTTACTGGATAAATACATATGGATAAACAATGAGGTTAAACTAATATATTCTTTTTAAAATATAGTATGGATGGGAAACATATTCAGTTTCAGAACCATATCATTCCATCACCTTAAAGTGAATGTTTAGTGATATATATGACCTTCATCTATAGCTCCACATATTCCTTTTTCCGTTATTAATATTTAATTCGATAGACTGTTAAACACTTATTTGAGATAGATAATATCGCCGACCATCCTCAAATATTTACAATACCATTAATAAAAAACATAGAAATGATTGATATTTTTTATCCCCAAATTAGATAATTTTACTTGATCCTTCATATTTGGAGAATCATATACCTTATCTCCTTTCACATGGTGGGATGGTATTGAGAAATCATATTATCTGATCAATTCCAATTAGATTATCTACATCATTTTTAATTCAATATCTTTTCAGGTATACTTTAATATTTTATGACCCATATATATAATCACATCTCTACCAAAAACATAATTTATTAATAATATTATTTGTTAAATTACTTCTTCTAAATCCAAATCATTTTTGGGTAATTATTTATAATTTATATTCAATTTATGGGATATATATATTGTCACCATTTCATTTTTATAGTGAACAAATCCCAAATCCCTATTGGATGCATCCTTTTAGATTACAGACCCATCTACACAAAAATGATGTATGGGGAAACATGCACTAACCAAACGTATTTTATTATCCTTTATATTTTATCACATTCATAAAAAAGTAGCATGTTACCCTTATATGTTAACATAGTTAGTGAATTGTATAACCAAGAGAAATTTTCCATATTGTGGTGATAATATCTAGAAAACCCATGAAAACTAATGATCATAGTCAAGGTGGTTTGTCCAGGATGCCATTTTATAAAATTTCTCTTTCATGGATCTACAAATATATCCCCACGTGAAATTATATGAAATAAAAATGAGACTTTTAAATCCAAAATTCACACATGGTATATTTTTCATATTGATTATATTTTCTCAACGCCCTCATGAAAATCCTTAAGTGATTTTCAGTATTTTCTTTATCATTTGTGTTTATATGAATATAATCTACATATACTACAAAAAATTGATCACGGTACTCTCTAAAGACTCTATTAACTAAGTCTAGGAATATGTTTGTCGAATTAGTAATCCAAATGACATCTCTGTAAATTCATTATGTCCATACCTTGTGCAGAATTACATTAATTTTATATCCACCGTCAGAACCCTTAATTGATGATATACCAAATGATGTTTAATATTATAAAAGTATTGAGTTATGTATACTTTATGAAATAGGTTATCAATATGTGGTGGATGATACTTCTTCTTGATTGTGATATTGTTCAGAACATGATAATCCACATTGAGTCACAATGGTTCAAGTTTCTTCTAACGAAAAAGAGGTTCTGCACCCCAACGTTATGTACTATGACCTAAAAATCCATTTTATAAATTATCCTAGAGTTAATTATTCAATTAAATAAACTTAATTGGGTTTATTCAATATGAATTCTATGATATAGGTTTAGCACACAGTATGATTTCAATTGATAACTCAACTTCACATTTCAGTAGAATATATAGAAACCCATCTAGAAAAAAATCATCAAACAATAAAAAATAGTTATATCCTTAATTTTGAGTTTTCACCCAAACATATGAGATAGAAACCATTCAAGAATATAAATAAGTACCCACATGATAGTATTCATTCCCATTGGAAATTATTATTCATCCTGACACTGATAAATGGTCATCGATTTATTCAAAATATTAAATGTCACATTAATCCCTTAGGAATTGATATGATCATCATATAAAGAAATAAAATATATTTCTATAATCACATAAAATTAAAATAAATATAGAATCAATTTTTTTCAAGAAGTAAGTTGTTACAATCCTCAATGGGGGAGAAATTGTAGACCTGAGATGTGACGATCATGAAATTAAGAGTTTCCACTACTAACTTAAAATGTTGTCATTGAGATTTTAATTCAAGAAGATTTTTTAAATTCATAGATGTAAAATAATTATGGAGATAGATTCAAATAATACATTAGCAATTAATTAGTGGATGTTAATGTACCTTTACCCCAACATTATTGTTACCCAGATCAATAATCATGATCATGAGATATGTCCAATTAATTTTTGTTTTAGGTGAATGTTGATGTTGATCATCAATGATAATTAGATCTATACACCCATTATAATTAACATACTCCTTTAATTTTATTTATTTTAGAATAGGTGGTCCATTAGTTATCTCCTTATCTTCCAATATTGAATTAACTATCCAATTTGTCCCCATTTATCCCTCATAGTCATTATGAACACCCTTTACACTTATAAAACCACTCATTTTTCTGTTCAAGATATTACATTGATGTTTCATCCCACATTTATATAATGAAAGAGATCATAATTTCATTCTATGATGTGTTTTATTAGATGTTTCCTGAGACTCAATCATACATTTTATATCAAAACCATTATAACGGTGGAAATTTCCAATATCCATTTCTAGAATGAGTGAACATCGAATTATTTCATCATATATACTAAAGTTTATTATACTTAATGAAATTAAAAGAAATAGTTTCTAGCCACAAATGAATGAATCAATTTTTATTTTGGGGATAATGATTAATAATGAAGTATACTATGAAAGACTATTAAAATTCACCTCATAAGTATCAAAGAATTTTTTATAATATTATTAGGCTCATTTAATTCCTTATCTAACTTATTTACATTGAATAAAATTGTTCTAAATGATGAAAAATATCCTCTAAAACTCAACCCATTATATGGATTCAATTTATTACTCTTTCCTTTTATTCATATTAAAGTTCTACTATTGATCCACAAAAACATCTAAATGATAATCAAACACATTATATTTTCAGGTTCTGAGAACTACGGAACGTAGAATATTTCTATAATGGAGTTGATCCATTACTGAACCATCACAGGATAAGATTATCCAATAAAATATGGTGGTTGTATCCCCATAAAATACTCAGGAATACATTTTTCCTCCTTTTATCATTTGTAAGTACAACATGGTTCATGTATTAATATAGTTGTGTTAGTATAGTAATGAAAATTTTCATTCATCTCTTATAAAATTTGGCCTAATTAGAGGGAAATAATTTAGTCTTCCATCACATTCAACATTAATATTATTATTTAATGCTAAATCCAGGGAATTAAACCAAAAATCATTGTTCAAGAAAAAAATCATAGCAGAAAACTAGATATTCATTAAAATTTATTTATAGGATTTCAAATAAAGAAAACTTCTTTTAAATAAGTCAAAGATTTTGTTCATCCTAGGTCATCCAATATAATTACCAATACTTTATGATGTTATCCTATATATATAATCATCCCATGTTTGACAATAATTTTTCTCATCCATATTCCCAAAGGATAGTCAAACCTTTCACTTATACAAACTATATTGACCCATACATTTCATAAAAGTATATCAAATAATATTTGAATAATAACCATTAAAAACATCACAATACATACTAGAATCATATAGGTCTAGTCTCTTTGTAATCATTGACCACATAGAAACTAGTTCATAAGTGTCTCCCATCAGGTTCTTCAATATTTGATCCATTTTAAGACACATCCGACTTTAACCCTTTCTTTATATCCCAAGGAAATTGAAACAGAAGAATGGATTTACATATATGATTGATAAGGGTAATCATGGGAGATGAAAATATATGATCATATTAAATAATAAGATAAGAATATTATTATGTGGTCAGGAACATAACATTCATTGTGAATACACAATCTATCATAGATCATGAAAAAGAGTTAGGGCACAAAACATTATCATTTTAGGAAACATGTATAATGAAAGTAAAAAATAATCATAACAAATTAGGAACCATAAGCTCATATCATAAAAGTGTGCACCAATATTGGTAAATAATAATTTCAAAATGTCATGGTTGTCTAAATAGAACATAAAACCGTAATATATTATGAATCAACACATACATCTCGTAGTAGATCAATGACAATGACATTTATCCTCGAGTATATCAAGAATTATTACTTGCATCGCATAATAGATCAAGAACATTGACTTGCATCCCATAGTAATCTAATTAGATATAAAAAATTACCCAATGTTTTTTGGAAGTTATTGGTCCCACCCATCTATGTTATAATTCTACCATTGTCCACGGTAATAATATAACAACTATCCTTGGACACAATGTAAACAATGTACCATCAGAAAAACCATTCATATGTATCACCCAATAACATAAAATAGTAATTGAATCATCACATCGTAACCCATGCAAAAGGAATGGTTTTCATAAACATTTCATTCCATAATCATAGGAAATCATATAGAAAATAATTGGGTTTGATAAAAATATTGTTAAACCATAACCATTTAGAGAATGATAGATAATGTAATCATTGGACCACATTCCCATTAAATCATAAGTGACATCAAATAAGTCACCATGGATGAAAAATATTTTTAAATGATTAATGGAATATTTCTTGAGGATAATAGACTTCCCATGTTGAAAATAAAATTTTTAAATAAAAAATATCACGTTTTTAAATGAGATAGTCCCATTAGAGAAAAAAATTGAAATTTATTGTGGAATATTTAATTCATTGAGTTTCTATGGAATTATAAAAAAAAATCATGATGTATAAGTTCAAAGAAAGCATTCCATTAACATTTTTGGTAAAAAAAAATATTATGAAAAACCACATGATGTTTTATTATAAACAATTATGTAAAAAGTCAAACATGAGAAAATGAAATTACATACTTATAAAATTATATAATTTTTTTAATTTGTTTTTTTTTGAATACTTGGATATTGATGAAAATAGTTTTTTGACTGAAGAGGGGAATGAATTTTTTTTTCCTTTATTCACATTTTGATCTCTTGAGTACATGAGGTGATAAAAATGAATGAGAGACATTTATTTAAAAAAATTCACAGGAGTAGAAAATTCATGTATTTTTTGAGAGATATATAATTACATTATATCATTATAATCATAGTCAACAGTTTTCCAATAAACATTGAGATTGTAACATAAAACCATTACATAATGTATGAATTCCTTATTATGGGTTGTAAAAACATCAATAATAAATATTGATACACAATAAATCTATATAATAACCATAAAAATATATATTATACAACATACGATTTACTTATAACATTTTAACACCCATTAATTGACAATTCATTATTAAAAACACTTCTAAGGGTGATAACTGCTTCATTATTCATATATGTTCTAGTTTTATAGCTTAGGTTATTCAACATTAATCATTATTACATAACCTAAATTTTCTTAATAATTATATAAATATATTATATATTCATGATATATATATATATTTCTAATCATTCATAAAATATATATCTTCAAAAATTAATTACACCATTCATGTAGACAGTAGGTCGTATAAACGAATGAATGTTGTTTCCATTTTTTGACTCATGTAATGAATGTATGGTAAATAATAACCCATATTTTCTGATTCATTATAATATCATTTATATCATATATATTCATTAAATCCATATATAATACTATCTATATAAAATTTAAATAAAAAACAAATCATATCTATATGGTGAAGTTGTAGTCGTCAAGCACATATGAACAACTTTGTCATCTTCCAATGGATTCAATGTAATAAATAAGATATTAAACTATAATTCTAAAAAATAATATTTATATAAATATCATATGTAAATATTAAACCCATCAGAATAAACTGCTATGAATTTTGGTGATGGAAAATTAATTGGATTGCTACGTTGAAATGGTTGGTCGTACCTTCGTACAAGCGATTTATCCACCTCCCATTTCATGGAAAAGGGTGTAAATAAATGTTTTTTCAATAAAATTATAAGGTTTTAGTATATTCATGGTACTTAATGTATTATTATTTTAATAATATAAAATATTTATAGGAGGTAAATCAATATGTAATAAAATGAAACTCCACTTTTAAGAAGATTACTTCTTCTTTGAACAAGCTCCATCGGATCTCCTTTTACGGGACATTGGGATAGTATATTGGGCATAATATAACCTATATAATGTTTCTATTTAGTTGGTGAAGATAATCTGGTAGTGTTTTGTTATGTTATAAGGCTCAATGTAGTCTGATGAAGAGAAAGGAGAGGATCTCATTTATAAAAGAGGGGAGGGGCATTCTTGTAATTTTTTAAAATCGTAAAATATAATTAAGTAAATTTGAAACCAAAATGGTACCAAATAGACTTTAAAGGGAAAAGGTACGAAATTTATTAAAATTTATTATCCCCTTTTATAATTTTTTTTTTAATTTTGTGTAATTCAATAAAAATATTTTTATCAAAAAATATCATTTATTCCAATTTACATATTATTTACTTAATTTTACATAAAAGACTTAATTAAAAAGTAATAATTAGGATAGAATATTATAAAAAAATAATATGTTATATAAACTCCTAAAATTAATGGGAGACATTAAATTACTAATATTTTATTTATTTTAAAAATTATAAATTATTTATTCTATTTTTTTTAATTATAGAAGTAATGCATCAAAGTTGCATAAGAATTTATGGTCATTATATAATTATTAAAAATTATAAATAAAATTATATCATTTAAATTGTTTCACATATCTAGAAATATATAGTTAAATGATGTAATATATTTCACTTATCTATATGTGGGAACATTTTATATATTTATAACTATTAGAGTTACATTTTATAACCTTCATTCATATAAATATTAGATTTCCCATTTTTCTGGTAATGTGTCCCATTAAAAACTAAATTTTGGGCCTAATGAGGTAATGGTTAAATTAAATATAGTTGATAAAATATAAGATGAAATATTATTGACTTATAACATATTTTTATCCCAGATTATCCTGATTTACTATTTATTGAGTTGATAAATTTTATCAAAGGTGATATTTATATTGTAAAAAAAATAGGGCATGTTTAAAAAATTTTAATCTCTAGTTTAGAAATTTGAAATATATTAAATCAAATTCTATATTTAATTGTGTTAGATATTAATTTTCTTATGAATTTTCAAAATGTGATGTAAATCATTTTCGTGAAAAACACATTTTTAATATGAAAATATATTTTAGTCTTTTTACATTCTGATAAAAATATTAGATGCATGTTAATTTTTATTATTAAATGTATAATATATTAATTTAATTAAAATAATTCTAAAATATTTCATTAAATAATTTATTTAGATAAAATTAATTGGTGTGGATATACTCATTTTTTAAGAAAAATAAATACTTTTTTTAAATGTGATCAATTTTCATTTTATTTTTAATTAATAAATAGTGAAAATATGTATAAAAACTATTTTCTCTATTTTAATTGTTATTATTCAGACCCTTATTTTCCAAAGACTATGTGATAACCCACAAAAAAATGTTTTAATAATAATACTTGGTTTTTTTCATCATTATGTTGTTTGTAACACATGAAAATGAAAAATAAAATTATTTGAATAGAAAACAGTGATAAGATCATGAGGAGTTACAATATGGGACCTAAATTATCACTGGATACAAATTATTCCCCTTTTCATATGAAATTAAGGCTATAAAATAGTGAAATTCCAAAAAAAATTATAGATATGAATCATAAGTAAATTGTCAGTGATGAACACTGTTTTTTAAAATCATCCATTTTATATAGATTATAATTAATATATCAACATGTCATAATATAAGGAAAATTTCATCCATTGGAAAAAATATCTCAATTGACACATGCTAATGGTTTTTTTTCAATAAATTGTTTTTCATTATAAGGTTATGACAAGTCCATTGAGATATACCATTAACAATAATGTCATAATATTTTTTTTAGAAAAAGAACATAGTCTACACAATTAAAAAGCACCAAACAACAAAATATTACATAACATCAATAAAAAAAATTAATTTTGAGAATAAATCCTTTATAAAAACATGTTTAAGAACTCCACCATCTATTATGAATTTTAAATACCTTTAAAATAGAAATTAAAAATTTTTAGTAGACACTTGGTTTACATAGTTACTATCAAATAGATTTTAATCTTATGAAACTAATGGAAAAATATTCTAATAAAAATAAATAAATCACCTTTATTCAAGAATCATAAAAAATAAATTATAGAATTTTAATAGAGATTAAAATTGAAAATAAAAAAAATTATAAAATCAATGATTTTATAGTTAAAGTGCAATGCATGTAGTAAATTACCTCAATATATTGCTTCCCCAATATGTGGTGCTAAATTACCATATAATGGAACAAAGAACCCATAATAAAAACTAACAATATAAAAAAACAAAACCCCAAATTAAATATTGAGTGGAATAAATCCCTATATCATCGATAATTTCACATGAAATGATGAATAAAATTGAAATATTTTATAAAGAGAAATAAAAAAAATCGGGCCTCACATTGAAGAAAACACCAATAAAATAATCGGGAATTCAAATATAAATGGATGAGTATGGAAGATCACATAGGAATATCCTCATAATTGATTTTTATCAAAATATTATGTAATGAAGTAAAAATTATTTGTATTTTAAATTTCAAAAAAATAATATTTCAATCATATAAAATAAATAAGGTAGGAAATCTCCATGACATTTTCCCATGCACCATGACATGTTGTACCACATCCCAATAGACCCTAGTTACTAAAACATTTAGGATCACAACTTAATAAGACTAAATTCTTTTTAATTTTGTAAAGACACACCATTCATGCCATCGAGCTCCATAAAAACATGAGTTCACACCTCTACATTATAGAGGTCCCTGTGTCCCTAAAAAACTCTTACCATGTTGAACAACAAAGTATTTCTTCTAAACCTAAGATATTCAACCCTGATTCCCACAAAACATAAATAAATACCTTATTTTTTTATAGTTGAGAAAAAAATACTTAACATCACAGGTATGGTCTCCATGAATTTTCAGCAATGGGAATTTTCTTAGTTAATGTATACATGTAAGTAGACATTTCAATAGAATCCCTCCACATTTTATATACCAAATCAGCAACATGATATAGTGACTCCATAGCCTCAATGTGGTAATGTTACCCATCAATAAAATTCCCCATTTCTGTTGATGTTTATTTTATTTTTACTCAAATGAATTTTCGAGTATGTAGGTCAAAAAATACATATTAAAGGAAGGAAAATCAAGGTTGAGATGTTACAATTCTCACCATAATAATTTTTTCTGCCCATAAAATTTCATAATAATGTGGTTTCTTCAATGAAATTATGAGGCTAACTAAACTCATTGAAATTTAAATTAAAAATTACAAGGAATAACATGACATAATAAACCAAATTACTATAATTATAATCAATATTTATAACTCCATAACAATAAATTAAAACTCAAACTCTACCGTAAAAAATTACTACAAGCATTCTGGAATCCTTATACAATAAATTTTTTTGACCATTCAATATATTTCCAAATTCATAAAACAATTATGTCTATAAAATACTATAAAATAATATTTCAATGTGATTTTAGGTTAATAAAACTATAATACCATCATAAAAAAGGTAGTATTTGGAAAAATAACCGATAATAAAACACTACTACCTCCAAAAATAGTGAATAACTCAATATGATTGTATATGAATGGTAATATCTGAAAAATTTATGAATTATAACAATAAAATGATTCATTCCTTGTTAAATAATCTCTTCTAAATAACCAATTATAATAAATAAGATTCAACAAATAAAAAAATGATTAGAAGGGATGTCGCTATAATGGTTCCCATATCTCCCAGATGATCAATAGTCAACCAGCTATAAAAAATGAAAAAAATCACAAAAGGATTCATAATATCTCAATGTGTCAATACACCCAATAACCTATGAATATTTCATTAAAATATTATCTTGGAATATTTAATTCCTCAAAAAAGGATCCCAAGGTAGTGAAAATTAGAAAAATGGAATGATAGAATTGAAAATGACTAAATATAAACAAGTTACTCTCTGAAACAACATGGTCATAGAACTAAGTCAAGAGATAGAGTGTATCCTGGTGCCTTTCCCTCCAATAAATTCTCATGAGTAAAATGATATAATAATTCTAAAATTATACTCATTAAATATACCCCAAAAACACAATACATCACATTTATAACTCCTTAGGTGAAATATTTCATCCCAAGGGACCCATCCGAAAAAATAAAAATGAATAAAACCTGTATTGAGGCAAATGAATCTTCAAAATAATAAAAATTATTTAAAAATAACCAACTTTATACCCATGATGATTCATCATATTTTTTTTTAAATTACCGACTTCTATAAAATCAACATGTTTAAATCTCAAATCAAATAATCATCCCCATCCAAAAATTAGTCCCAAAAAGGATTTATTACTTATAAAATAATCCAATTTGTTGGACCTCTATAGAGTCATGCCTTGAAAATGTATGGAATCATCCTAATGATCATATAAATGTATAGTCATTCTATCTTTCATATAGAAATATCTAGGAGGTAAACCCAATTAACACAAAAATTGAAGCAAATAAATTCATTGTTCCCAATTTAAAGAGAGATACCCCAATAAAAAGAATGAGATAGAACCAAAATCACAAAAATAATTAAATAATAAGACACTATAGAGAATGTATTTCTATTTCAAAATCAGCAATCTGAAATTAATATTTCTAAAAGTAATATATTAAAAAAATAAACATTGAAATAATTTCACCAAATTTTAAAACAAACCATACATTAAAGGGATATCATAAAATATATAAAATACAATAAAAATTAAGTACCCCTTTATTTTTTAAATTAAATAAATGAATGAAAACATTGAAAAACACACTTGGATGGATCCAATATCCCCCTTTTAATTTTTTTAATGAATACTATAACTTATAGAAAAGTCCATGAGAAAAATTAATTCCATTCAATTTAAAATAAACACTTAATTAATGTTTTTTTAAAATTATACATTAATCATTAAAAATAAGTTTACTAGAAAACTATAAATTAACCCATTCCAACAAAAATATCTTCTAGAATAAATATAAATGGAACATACTATACTTTCAGTATAATAATTATCCACATTAAAATTATTTAAAAATTAGAAACTTATTTAATAATAAATTTTTTAAATCCAATAATTATTATCATTTTAAATCTGTTATAGAATAATATTTTATTAATTTTTTAAAATAAATACCAAAATATATGAATAATGTTTCTAAAAAACAGAAACAATTTTTTTCCAATATAACATAAACACCACATGGAAAAAAATCATTACCTATATAAATAGTAAATCAAATTGCCCTTTAAAAAATAGATTCAAAATTAATCCAACAGAAAATTCAATGTGGGGATATTATTTGTGAATAAAATTTCTTCCTGGATTCACGATACATCAAGAGACTATGTAAATGATTCTCGAAGATCATAAAAACCATTCACATAACTATATTTAAAAAATTGAGATGACCACATGCCACAAGTTCCTTAGCTATTTCCACTCTGAAAACACTTAATGACAACCCACCACTCCACTTTCTAGGGCAACTCAAGGCATTAGAAATGAATGATCTTACTAGACTATTTCTTCACAAATATATCTATTTATAACATTCATCATAACAATATTCAATTACACTAATAATATAAAGGGATATTTGATACAATTTTTTCATGAACCAACCCTTGATACCCATAATCTAGATCACTGACACTGTACATGAAATGTCATAAAGAGAATTCAATATCCCCATGGGTTGAAAACTTTTTTCATGATAGAAATATATACTCAATGAACTTTAGAATTCTAAAAATAACATTTTGTTTTTTGGTCGATCATACTCATAAGAAATTAGTTTTTAAAAAGTTGTGGAACCAAAATTGAATAAAAATAAAAATAAATGTCATAAATAATAAATTAAATAATAGAGAATATATTTAAACAAGATGGATGTACCAATGATGCCTAGTATGTACTAGAGTGAAAATTTTAAAATAAAATTAAATCCACAACACTATCCACCATGTGGTATGCTAGTCGTCATCACATGACACCACTAGATAATATAATCAAAATTATATTAAAATTTTCCACATCGACGAAATATCTATATTAAACTTATAATATATTGATCATGAGAATAGAATACCATTTTGTATCACAACACACCTCAAGTATAACCATTATGAATAAATCCAATTCATGAAAGTTTTCAATAAATATTTAATATTAGTTATTTTATAGTAACATTGAAAACCAATAAAAATATTTCATTATTTAAAACCATTCAATTTAAAAAAATTATGTCCTTCCTTAAAAAAATTATTTAAGAAATAACCTTGTATAAAAAACGGTGGATATATCATAATAAAATCCACTAAAATATATTTTTAATTCATTATAATCCTTATATTCAATTAAAAATAAATATATGGATGGTTT
The DNA here is from genome assembly GCA_963277665.1 of Viscum album. Lineage (NCBI taxonomy): Eukaryota > Viridiplantae > Streptophyta > Magnoliopsida > Santalales > Viscaceae > Viscum > Viscum album. Next base: position 937,192,852 of record OY728161.1, read on the forward strand.
TATAGAAACATATTCTCAATAATAATAGAAATATCAAGAGATTATCAATATTAAATAGTTATTAGGAATACAACATATAAATAATGGAAATGAAATCATTATATTATATCTTTAATCCAATGATCATCAGAACACCTAGGATCCTAAATGAAATCCAAAATAATATTAAAACATTAGGCATCATACAAGTGAATCTATTGAAATACATCCTCTCCAATTCTTAGTATTACCCTATCCAACCTAATAGATGGAAAAAATATGAAATAAAATATAATTCCATTATAAAGAACACTAGAAAATTAATAAGCATATAATAATGTAGAATGTGTATATTTAAATAATAAACAATACATATAATTCCCCATTATATACGAAATGTTTGTTATCAATTAATAAATTACTAAAACCAATTTATTGGTAGTATTCATAACCATTTCATCACCTCAATCACCCTTAAATAAAACAACCACTTCCATCAAGAATGACATTGATATTTCACAATGTCACATATTATAGACAATTTTACCCACTATAAATAAATATTAAAAGGTGGATATTCTAGCGATATTTTTCTATAAAATAACTTAACTTTATAAGGATCCAACAAGGACATTAATAAATCCATTTAAAATCTATGTTATTAAAATCATTATATGATTAAATGACATAAATTTCATCAACATGTTACAAAAATCATAGAATAAATAAATTTATTAAAAAGATAAAATAACCCCAATGATTTCAAAGATGAACCATTAAAAAATTTAATAATTACTACATCTCTTTTTATTATGTTTTCTATTTACAAATTCCATTTAGGCATTTAAAAAAATATATTTTCTATATCATTTCTAAAGGACTCATCCTCAAAACATAAAATATATTTATTTTTAATCAAGATTTAACATTCTAGAATTCAAAGGATATCTTCAGTTTTATAGTTTTAGAGAATTATTTAATAACTCATACATTACAATCCCAAATAATACATATTGAAAACTCCACTAAGTATAAATTTTTCACTTTATGAAAAACTACTAAAAAGAATCATGTTTTCTTTTCATGAAAAATTTATTTGATATAAATTTTGAAATCATATTTCTTATAACTCATCGTGGAATTCTATTAAAAACATTTTTATAATGATAATGGGCCCACAAATCACATTGCGGTATATAAAAATAAGAAATTTTTAGTCTATTTAAAAACAATCAGTTCATAAAGACTTTTTTTGTTTCAACATAAACCATATTGAGCTTAAATAATCGTTTATGAAATAGAATTTACTCCCAAATATTTATCATAAAACAATTTATAATAAAATATAATGGAAAATTCATAATCATGAGTAATAATGAAATTTTTGTTGATAAATGAATAAATTTTTACGCAAAAGGCGAAAAACTGCTTTTTACCTTTTGAAATCAAAATATTTTCATAAAAAAATAATAAATAATAGAAAAATATTTATATACCTTTTTAAATAATCTTCTATGAACCCTTAAACAACCCTTAAAAATATAAATAATTATTTGGTATAATTCCAATATAATTTACTAATGAATGAGTGAGCTATATTGTTGACCAACCAATAATATGATGTGGTATAATAAGGATTGACCCATCATATGATGGGTTATAATATGGTTTATACCATCTTGTAAAATATATTAGGATATATCATTATCATATAAAATTTCCAGGTACCATTTCATGAAAAATAAATTTTATTCTTACACTATTTAATATGAAAACCATTTAAAAATACTTTAGAAACATCATACAAAACACTTTCAGATATCGAAATTCACATTCCTTTTATAAACAACTTTTCAATACAAATGTATCTTGAACAAATGGATATAGGGTATTACATTGTGGAAATGATGGAAGCATATTTTTCAATCTAAAAAACAAATAATTGTTACGGTAGTGGGAAATTTCATTGTCTCCATATATATTAAAACTCAAAATTCATATTTTCTTTTTTAACTTCATTCCAAAAAGAATATGTAAAATGTTTCCTATTGCATTTATTTCAAATAATGTAAAAAATAAGTAAAATTTACTTTATTATTATTTTATATCAATAAAAAAAATTAAAAAAATATTTTTAGGAATATAAACATGGTAGAAAGAGATTTAGATGATCAATCCTTGAACCATTTTAAAATATGCTTGTAAAGTGATGTGTCCCTTAACAATAGTCTAACTCGCCATATATGTTCTATATCTACATGATGAATATAAAAATGATAATTATTTACCAGATTAATTATATTTTTAATGTTTATTATTATTCATTGTAATATTTATTTATTTTATATTAAATTTATATAATCAAAAAAGTTTATTTTAGACGTTTTACATTAGTATTCATACTATGGTCAAAGAGGTCATTATTTTATCATACCTAGATTAATAATATATAAATAATTGTCATTTTTATACATCAAATATATTTTTAAAACAAACAATTCAATATGTTATTGAAAAATTAATTATGTTACAATCATGGAGATGGTAGGCAATACATTTGCAAGAGTAGCATTTCCATTTTTCAAGGATCACTAAGGAAAGAATTTCAGTATTGAATTATCATTAAATAATAATAATAATATCAAAAATAAAATACTATTTCATTTTCTATACATATATATATGTATATATATATTTTCTGTGTGATGTGGTTATGAAAAAATAATCCCATTACATGGTTGAGGTAGTTATATACACATACTAATGAATGACGTTATCATTAATTAGTGAGTGAAAATGTAAATGCCTAAATGATATGTTATCTTATCAGAATTATAAATATTTAATTGATATCATATATATATATATATATTTACTTATGTTATTTATTCATATCTAATAAATTTAAAAAGTGAATTAATTTTATCAAATAAAAATTATATAATATAATAATTAAATGTTCAAATAAAACCATTAAAGAAAAGAGTTTAATACAACTATTTAATTTTTCATTTAATATATATATTTATATATATATAATTTTTATAATGAATGAAATATATTATTTATAAAAAATATTAAATTTGAACATGATTTATTCTTTCAATCCAATGATTTTCACATTCCACCCCTTTGGGAAATTATATAATTGAAATTTTATTCCCATATTAAAATAGTGGTTATATCATTCCATGATAGAATTATTAAATTTACATACTACATTATAAAAAAAATTTGTTTCAAAAAAACATAATATATTGAATTACCTTATTCCAATCACATTCTTCACATCTTCATGAATATGAAAAGGATATTTCTAAAAAAAATCTCTTCCAATTGAACTAAATTATGGATGAAAACTTGAGATGAATCCAGAATGTATTATTTTACATCGAATCGTGAAAAACATTTTGAATATAGGTTAAAAACATATGCAAGACCACTATGTACAAAATTAAGCCAATGTTTTCTAGGATTTCATATGGTAAAATGAACCATGGAAAATAATTTCCCTTTTTATGAAAATGTATATAAGAATTTCCATGGAGATAATTTTAGATTAACATGAACACTTACCTCAAACGAGTGATATTTACCTCAGTTATCCATATGACTATTCCAGCTTCCCTGAGATATATTAATATGTTATAGAATAATCATCAAATTCTTAGTCATTTACTATTAAAAATCATCTCCAATCATTATAATTTATCATACTTAATCCCCAAAATCCAGAGCATGACCCCTTTTTCTATATAATTAATCAAAATGTTCCATCTATATAATTGAAGAAGAATTTTTTTATATAAAAACACAACTAATAAGATTTTTTGATCCCTAATTCCCTAGTAATCAATTGAACTATAATGAAGCTTGTAATTTAATGTTTCAATCATTTTCCCTATCATTCCATCAGATGTGGGATGAAAATTTATAATTAGATTTAATTTAATACCCAACAAATTTTTTAGTCCTTACAAAAAATAGAAGTGAACATGGGATCACGGTCAGATACAGTAGAGATAGAAGCTCCATATAACCTAAATATCTCCTTGATGTGTAGTAAAGAATGTTTATCTAAATAGATAGTATATTATATTGGAAGTAAATGTTGAGATTTAGTTATTCTATCATTAATGACACAAATCACATTATTACCACAAGAAGTATTTGGTAATCATACCACTAATTCCATTAATATATTTTCTAATTTATAGTGTTGAAATGAAAATTTCTAATGAATCCACATCATTAATTATCATTATTCATTAACCTATTTACAATTTAAAATTTTTATTGAAGATTAAGAAAAACCTATTTTCATTCCAACCCTCTATTAATTTTTTCAAAATAATATATAAAATGTTGTACAACTAGGATAAATGGAAAATGGGGAATTGCAAGATAAACCTAATAATTCTCTATTAAATGGGTAAACCCATTTAACACATAACATCTTTCCATATATAATAATAATAAATTCTCCATAAACATTAATATATCTAAACATACCATTCTAAATAGATTCTTACTTTTCCAATAAAATGTTATCCATCTTTTGATATAGTTTAATTTTTTCTGATTGATAATATTTTACTGATACCGAAAATATAAAAATGTGAATTCCAAGATTCATAATATATATATATATATATATTTATATAATAATTTACAATTTTTTTACAAATTTACCATGGTTAATGATGCATTATCTTTTCGACTGAAAGCATATGTTACTTTGTTTTCCTTTGTTGGATGGTAATGATTCATGAGATTATAATCATTGACCATCTCCCACCTTATTCTCTACATCATGCTCATATATTTCTGAGTAAACATATACTTTTTTTTCAATAGTACTTATATAATAATTTAATCGATATAAATGTTTTCTCCAAATTTATAATGGAATAGTAATATCATTTAATTATAGATGTAATGTATAGTAATTTTACTCATTATTTTTCGGTTTCCATGAAGCATGTGAAATTAACAAATTATTTTTCACCTTAACACAACCAAAATATTTTAATAAATCTTCATTTCATATATGAATGTCACAATTTTTAGGGGGGGAAGAACAAAATAAGAGAATTCAACAATATTGTTTCTAGTTCTAGAAAATAATTATGGTATTCTTTTATCGAGATTAATTTAACTAATTTTCAAGATAACTTAGTAAATGTGATAAACATACAAGAAACATTTTCATCAAACCAAATTTATTACCCAACTATTTTAGTAAAAATATGAATATATGATTCATATATATGACTTTTTTATTTTTCAAAAATATTAATTTGAGAAGAGTCAATAGTTTTATAATATTTAGAAATTATATTTCAAAGGAATGAAATATTTTGTATCCAAAATAATTATTTAATAATTGTTCCATATATTTTCTTTCCATTTAATGTTTTCAAAACATTCCTTATTTTTATTTCATGACCATTAAAGTTTTTAATAGATACCAATATTTCATTAGTTTACATAACCACAAAACTAACACCATAGACATGAAAAAAAATATTCACATGATCCATAAATATATGTGGTGTATAAGAAAAAATAATGGGTATAAATAAATACTCCTAATTTCTACATCTATTATGAAGCATTGTAGTTGGGATTGATTCCTCCTTCAACATTAACTGATGGTACCTGAAGCTAAGAATAATATTAAAAAAGTATTTTACACCCTGTAAATGATCCAAAAAATCATCGATATGAGGAAAATGATACATTTTATAGTGATTTTATTCAACTATCTATAATCAATTAAATGTATAATTTTTGAAAATTTAGTTTTCAACAAAAAAAGATCTCCCCATGTTGATTTCGAGTTCAAATAAAACCATCATCTAGAAACTATTTCTCTTTCATTTCTAATTCCAAAAGATCTACTTGAGCCATTAGGCATGTTGTTTCAAAATATGATTAACATATGGTAATAAGAAAAAAATTAACTCTAACATTTCATATGGGATTAATCAATACATGTAATTTTAAAAAATATCCACATATTCATTTACTAATTGGACATCACTAATCTGGAAAATTTTATTCTTTTTATCAAAATCAATTTGGAAACATTCCCAAGAATTTCTAGTGAAAGTTATAATCATCATTGTATGTTATAAAAGGTTTGGAATCATGTAATAAATATTTAATGGCTTTGTAATATGTAATAACATTGTAAAATAACATTCAATCAATATCCAAAATAATATCAATATCTATATTTGGTATTTTTACAGGATTTCCTAGAAAACCCATCCAATTAATAACAACTATAGTATTATAATATATAATTGTATATTAAATATTTCATACCATATTATTCATCAAAATACCTTTCTTCATTTCATGTTGTTATGTTCCCAATTTATAGAAAACATTTTAAGAAATAAAGGAATGTGAAAATCCTTTTCCAAAAAATGGAATTGGAATAATTAGAATAGAGTAACATAGATGTCACTACTTCATTAGAAGGTCCAACATCAAGTGTAGTAGGAAAAATTTATTTTCTATTTTTTTGTTTCTGATAATGGTACTTTATATAAAGTATAACTACCATTGGACACACATTATCATAATGAACTAACACATTTCAATTTTATCTAATCATTTTATTTATTTTCATTAACCACATTTCCAAAAATTTCACATTATTAACACATCATGGAATTTACCATTCATTCCCCACAATTCTTTTCACCACACATTTCACAATATATGAATTTTATTTTCAAACATCTTATTTTATTTATTCAATGATTCCCTATTTCATTCCATTTAGGAATTTTTTTGGACTCTTTTCATGGAATACTTGTTCATTGATAAAATACATTCCTACCATCATGGAACACTAATTATTTTTCACGTAACTACTAAATTCAAAGGAATTCAATTCCCTTTGATATCATGTTTTAAAGATTCAGTAAAATCAATTAATCTTAATATCAATACCCCAAACAAACTGGTACACACTTAGAAGAATCTTGTATAATCTAATTCATATATAGATACATAATCTTCTCTAATTATAAGGAATTAATATAATTTATTCTCCATCCCATGTTATACAAAATTTGAAAGATATTTCTCAAGAAAATGCTTCTTAAAATTTTCCCATTAATTGATATCAAGATCATATTTCTCTTTTGTATACTTATCCAAAGACCACCATTGATCAAATTATCCATTAAAATAATGAATTTTAATATTTACCATTCATCATTATGATCATTCTATGAAATTGAATATATTTTCAAGATCATAGATCTACCCTTTATCTAACACTAGTCTGGAATACCCAAAGAATGATGGAGGTTGTTTTCTAATAAAATTATCTACTTACTACATGTTTCTTTAAGTTATATATGGATACTCCCTATCATGGTTATAATGGATATTTATAGAATACTACAATCGATACATCCCCAAAAAATTTCTTAGTTTCAATTACATCAATTATAGAATAATGATTTGGAAGGATATCATCCCCACAGTTCCTTCCTAGTTATTCCTCCGAATTTCATTAATATAAAAATATATGGGAAAAAATTATTTAGAAGAATAAAGCTTATAATAATCAATTATTATATCATTATTAGATAATGATAACGTAGATTATATCACTATTGGAATATTGAAATTTCTACAATCTCAAAATCTATCCAACCATTTTATTTGATTTAAACTATAAGGGCACGACTAGAAACCATTACTTATCTTGTTTTATTAATCATGAATTTAATTTCAGGAATATCATGGATCTTTATAGGTTTATATTTTTTTCAATAAAATAACAAATAATACATTAGAAAAAAATAATATATATCAGAGACTCCACTTAGTATTTACTAATCCTATAATAAAAACAATATATAAGAAAATGCTTTACAATCATCAAAAAACACAACAATTTTCTAAATAGCATAATATTTTTTCCAACCCATCCATAAAACATATGAAAAATATTTTCACAATTATGGGATAATAAAAATACTCAATGTATGGTATATAAAAATCAGAGATTTCTAGTACGATTAAAAATCATGATTTTTTAAAGATAGTTTTTTCATTTTAATAATAATAACCCTTGAGATCAAATAATCATTTATGAAATAAAATTTAGTTCCAAATTACTTAACATAAGCAAATTTATATGAAAAAATAATTTTAAATGAATAATACTGAGAACTCATGAAAAACATTTTCTTAAAATCTGACATTTTTCACCCAATAGGGGGCATAACCATTTCCTAATTTTTCTAATCATCCCATTTCAATAAATTCACATGATAAAGAATTAAAATATAAAAGATGATCTTAGATACATCAATTTCATATAACCCTTATAGAACCCTATCAAATTAGAATAACTATATAGTAAAATTACAATGTAATTAACCAATGGATTGGAGAGCATTAAGAGGGTTCAACCCATTGTATCATTTGTTAAAACGGGGATCGGCCCATTTTATAAAAAGATATAATGGTGCTCCACCCATCGTATATGATGTATTTGGATCGATTATTGTCATAAAAAATTTCCAATGACTGTTTGATGAATAAATCATTTTAGTCATTCAAAATCCCATCTTAAAACCCTTGAAAATATAACTTGAACACATATTCAAAACACTTTAAAGTATCTAAATGGCATTCTTCATAAAATATAGTAATAAATATAAAAATATTATGAATAATGTGAATGTGGGTTTAACTATTCATTAAAAATTAAATATTGTAATGAATTAAAAAAAAGAAGTTATGGTTATGGTCTTAGGAAAATTCATTTTCCTCATATTCATTAAAATATAATATTCTATTTTTTATTTTTACAAACATTCCATATAAAATACGTGAAAATATAAATTTTAAAAACTATGGAAGAAAGTGAAAAAATAAATAAAATATCATTTATACTAAATTTTTATCTATATAAGAAAATAAGAATTTTATTTTTATGAATATTAAAATGGAATAAAATAATTTGGATAACAATTATTTAGAATATTTTTAAGCAAAATTTTAAATTATTTTCCCATTAACATATGTCAGAATCTTCATATATATTGATTATCATGTAGAATTAAAATCATATGTTAATTATTTTACTTTTAAGAACCTATTTAGACGTTATTATTCTACCTTATTTTATTTATAACAATTTTATAATAAATATAAATAATCAATTATGTTCACATTAAATATTTGATAATATTCAACTCAGATTTGAAATCTAACATTAGTAGGCCGAAAGTGGATAATGGGTCATTAATTTAGAATATATAGAATAATAATCATATCATAAATATAATTTTTTAAATAAACTACATTTTAAACCAAACCATGAATGATTATAATGGAAAAATTAATATATTACATTTCGTTAGATTGTAGGTCCAATATACTCATGAGTAACGTTTTCAATTTTCGATGATCATGATGGAATGTAGTTAAGTATAAAATTATAATTTTTGGGTTATCAAAATTCAGATTATATATATATATATATATATATTATCCTTATTATGTGGTGATGAAAAATTAATGACATCACTTCATGGAGGTGCTAGTCCACACGTTAGCACAAACGACGTTATCATTTTTAGTATGTGGAGATTTTAAAAATTAAATTATAGATTATATTTTTATAATAATAATAATGTAATAAATATATTATATATATATAATCATTAAATCCATAATTATAAACATATATTAGAGACATTGATGGAAAATAATGTATAGTTGTTTCGAAGAAATTAGTCAACCGTACTTTTAAATGAAAAAATGGTTACCCATTGAATGGAAGTCATGAATTATATAGCTTATTAACATTACATAATAATTTCTACCAATATGGTATATAATTATTATATAATATCATCATGTTTATGAAATATTGTATAGTAGTGGAAAAAAAAAATTTGATAAAAACTACACCGCTTCGTTGGTTGGTCTTTGATTAACAAAATGGTTCATCATGTGTTATGAAATTAGAGGATAAGGAGTACTTTTATATAGATTGGAGGTTCACCCTTAGTTTTTTTTAAAATATAAAATTTTTATATATTAATAATTAAATATAATTATCTAAAAATTGATATGATTTGTATCAGAGATGAGTATTTGTATAAATAATATCATACAATAAATCTTCAAGATGTTTGGATCATATTATTATAATTATCATGTTTTTATAACCCTTTGTTAAAACTTATAACAATTATAGTGATATCAATGTTTGTTTACACGTAAGGGTTTAATATATTTATTATAAAAGAAAAATGGCCAATAAACGGTCCATTGATGATTTTTTAACCCATATCTCATTCAATTTTCCAAATATAATAGTTTATGAAATTTTAAATCATTTGAAAATATATTGTTTAATATATAATAAAAATAATATCAAATTTGAAAAAATTCTTTTAATTTTACTTTTAAAATTTAAACCAAAGATTTTATTATAATAAAATACATCAAACCCACTATACTATTTCATATTTATATGAAACATTTATTTATCAAAAAAACTAACTCAAATAATATTATTTCTATAGTTATTAAAATAATTTTATTTATTTTTAACTACTTTTACAAGAAATATGACAGTGATACACTATAAATTTAGGTTAATATTTCATCATGAAAAATTATAAAAGAAATTATGAAAAATAAAATTCATTATTTTTTTAAAAAAAATTATAATTGAACATAACATTGGATTTTTCTTCTGTAAAAATTTGTAAGATAATAAAATAAAGAGAATATCATTTTTTACAATTTTTATATAAATTAAATAAATGATATAAATTTTGTTCAATTTGAAATACAGATACAAATATTTAAATTTTTAGTGATTGGGGATGGTATATACCAATAAAATATTATTAAGGTGATTTTTGTGTAATGTTTAGTCATTGAAATTTTATTTATACCCATAATTACCTAATCTTACTTTTTCTATGGTAACTAAAATTTAAAAATTTAAAATTCATAATGTCCAAAAATAAAATATTCTTATTTACTCTATTTAGAACTTGTGATTTAATATATTAAATAAATTTATAGAATTCAAAATATTAATGTCAATAAATTTAATATTAATTTATACACCAAAAAACTAAAATATTAATTTTCCTATAAATAATTTTTTTGTTTAAAAAATGTTTCTATACCGTATTCAAGTATAAAATTAATTCGAATGACCATAATTTAAAGATTAAAAATAAAAAAGGTTCAATTAAATTTTAATATTAACCCCAATTTTAATTTTAATTCTTATATACTTAAAATTAAAATACTAATTTCAATAAAAAAATTTGTGTTTTTCTCCACTCAAAAAAAAATCTTTCAATAAATTTCTAAAAACATAAAATTATGTTAATTTTGAAATTATGAATTCTGTAATGATTTTATTTTCAAATTAATTGTATATAATATATAAATTTATCATTTAAATAAAACAATATATATAAATAACATAATATAACTTTTAATTTTTTTTAACTAAATTGTACTTAATATTTTTATAATTAATATTACTAAATGATTGATGAATACTAATAAGTATAAATTTTTTTTCTATCAATAAATAGTTTTTTATCGTTTCTTTGGAACATATTCCAAACGTATGAAATTAAAAAAATTCATTTAATACCATGTAAAAATCAACATCCATAAGACAAAATAATAAATATACATTATATAAAATTAAATGGTATGAAAACTAAAATTAAACAAGTAATCAATCAATGAAATGATGATTTATAGACTATTACCAGACAATCCTACCTCAATATGTTACTTCCATATATTGTGTATCTAATCCACCATAAAAAAATATTAAGGACAATTAAAAACAACCTAAAAAACCAATTTATATTTTTAGTGGAATGAAACCCTAGGTCAAAATAATTATATAATGGATAGCGAAATAATAGAGAATAAATGTAGAGGAAAAAAGATGGATTTATGATAAATGAAACAAAAATAATAATTTTGGGGAAGAAAAAATATAATATGATAATGGGGGAACATATCTTAGTAATCCCCTCAATGTCAACTTGTGCTAATTGTCGACAGAAAGATCCCAATAGTGGCATTAAGATGAACATGGTAAAATTTTGAATTTAATAATTTATGATAAAGTATGAAGATAATAGTTTTGGTATTGTCCCATTCACAACATATGGTTCACCTAGTCTAGTTGTCTTACAAGTCCTGACACACCAAGGGTCATTCCATACTCTTTATCACTTCCTTTTAATTTCAATTAGAATGACCACCAAGTCCCCCAAGATACACGATGTCAAAAATGACTACCTCCTTGATATGTTTTTTCCAAAGGAATTGATATAAGGCCTAACATATGTATTCCATGGTGTTTGAGACACATTTTAGACCACCTCAACACCACTACAGTGACTACATAGTTATTTAATTCTATATCTAAGAATTAATAAACCAATAATTCCACCATCACATACCCAAGAACACATGGCTCAAAGTGAGAAAAAATGAACAACTCCACAGGTGTAGTCTCCCTATTTATTTTCCATTAAGAAGATTCTATGAAAAAATATGAACATTAAGTTGATATATCCATGGGAAAAAATCTCCATTAAAAAAATAATCCACAACACAATATGGTTTATAACGACCCATACTTTACATACATTGTTAATACTTCGAAATTGAAGCACACTTATTACAACATATGACAAAACCACAAAGGATCGTATAGGTATAGTGTCTTTAGAAACTGGGAAACATAAACAACTGGTTCATAAATCTTCTACAGTGTCTCCCGTTTATTTCATCATATCTAGGGTCCCTTTTAGCATATTCTATTTAATATCCATCTTCCTGACCTGGGGAAAAGAAAACATAAAAGGGTGAGCTCAAATGCTCAGCAAGGGCAAATAAAGGAAATAAAAATCATATCATATCATTATGAAAATCAAAACCTGCAAAATAGATCATAATATCTTAACATGGAATAAATCATAGAAGTGAAAATGAGATCCCCATAATCATAACATAAAACTTGAAACTTTGTGGCATGCACACATAATCATGGAAAATCATTTCTTGTTAGTCATGACTCATTGCCAAGAATATCTTAGTGGACAAAGTCCCTTTCTGAACCGAGTTCACTCCTCGTTTCAGTCCTGTATCACTGAACCGAAATAACCTTCCGTTCCAGCCATGTCTATCTCATGAGATATAAAATCATTACCCAATGCATTGGAGGGAGATATAGGTCCCACCCATCTTATAATGAATCCTTTCTTATGTGTGCCACATAATCATAAAACATACATCATCGCATAACACATATAACAAAAATGGGATTCTTGAAACATCATGACATCATAAATCAATTCATATATGATAAAGGAATTCATAAACATAATTCCATCACAACATAGTCAAACCAATGTAAAAATATGGATAGAAACAGAACCTTTTATTATCTTAGATGGAAAATAATTTTGATAAAACACTTGAATTGAATTCTTGAGGAAAATATCCTTTCTTATTCAAAAACATTTTTCCTTTCATAACATGTCATACAACTTTAAAATAAAAGAAGTTGATTAAAAATAAACTTGAAAACTTGTAAAGGAAGCTTCTGTGAAGTAATGTTTTAAAAATCCATTCATGCCGTATAAGTTAAAAAAAACATTCTTCGTACTTTTGTCGGAAAAGTCAAAAAGTACCTCGTACGGAAAAACGACAAAAGATTCCTTTCATATTCATTACTAAAAACTCACCTAAGGGTAAAATTGGATTTAAACTATTTCAAGTGGATGGAAACAATATTACATATTGAGGGAACATGGATGTGGATGATAAAATACACCCCAGTAAATACTTACGAATAAACAATCTCGGATAAAAATGAGATTGTGATATTTCCCTTACCTTAGGTCCAATTTGCCTTGTATGTGTCCGAAGCTCCTGTATAATGGTTTAAATAATGTTATTGACTTATTCCAGAATCATACATATTGATATGATATCATATATGGTCATATTATTAGCTTCTTGTTAGTAATATTTCATTGTTACTTGTTACTCGGGTCTTTATAACTTTTTGTTCTTATGCGTGTTTTGTCGAATAAATTATTATTCTTATCTTTAGGTTATAGATAATTCATTTCCAGAATGGTATTAGTGTAGTATATACCATCTTCATTCATTCAATTCATTTATAAAATCATTATGAAATGAAGATCATGTAGAACGAGTCGCATCACATCGTGGAGACGGTATTCCGTACGTACGCACGAGTGATGATATCATTCCTATGATCGTGGAATTGTATTGGAGTATATATATATATTATTTAAGTATCAATATTACTTAATAATAATCATATATAGTTACTCATTACACCATTATACCCATCCTTGTAAGGTGATGGTGGAAAAGAGATTACACCACGGCGTGAAGACGGTATTCCGTACGTACGCACGCGCGGTGATTTCATTTTTCCGTAGGATGGATAGAAGGTGAATTAGGGTTGTTTCATATTTATAATAACATATCAGTATGTAAGTAATACTGATGTTATTACTTTATCATTAAACAACTAAAGAAGAAGAAGTTGAAGAAGAAAGAAATTGAAAAGATCGGTAATGGATATTACCTCTTCTTTGGAACGCCTCTTTGAATCCTCCACTTAAGGAACTAAGATTGGTCTTTGGAGAAGACCAGGACCTCTAGGATTATTCTAGGGAAGTGGAATGGAGAAAATGGCAGGGGTTGGCCGAGCTTGAGTGCTCAAATTGGTGTGAGGAGGAGGGGGAGGAGGTGCCCTTTTATAAGGGAGGAGAGGGGCACCTTAGGAATATCTCAAAATATTATTTTATATTAAAGTCAAAATCGGTTTATAATGGTTCCAAAGGGTCTTAATTCGAAGCTAAAGTGGGGATGGGTCTAAATCCTATCAACCAATAGGATTTAGACAAGTTTAGGGTATTATTTTAACCTTATCAATTAGATTTAACTCTAAGTTAATTAATTTAACTTTTACCGTGTCTTTTTGTTTTCTTTCACTATATGGTTAATACACTTACTATAACATGCCAAACGAACCCCAAATTGTTTATTATTAATATATATATCCTTATCTAAGTCATTTGGCCGAACCTTAGATTTTTAGGAATAAAATAACAATTAATAATATAATATTTGATTTAAAAACAATTTTGTGTCAATTTTGACACTATTTGATATATGATTTTTGTGAAAGTCATAACAGAATTATATGTTCGAACCAAGTTGATTAAATCATTACTAATATATCATAGTAACCTAGAAAATTAGTGGAATTCATAAAAAGTCTCAAATTACATTTATTTTGGTATTTATATTATCAATTTTGTCAATATTTCATTAATAAGATAATTACTGCATCATCTTTGTGTCATAATTAAATTAAATTATATGATGTCTAAAAATTACAAATAAAATACCATCATGTAGGAAATCTTTTTAGCTTTATAATGAATATTTACAATCGAATTTATCTTATGTATAACCCTATATTAAAAATTATTTACTTATTAAACATTGATTTTAACTATTTTAACCCTTCTTTAAATAAATTAATAATAAATGTCCTAATCTAATCCAATTGGGCCTAAATAGTCTTATTTTATTCCTAAGTTTGTTTTTGGTCGAATTACACTTGTCCAATAGAATTAGGACACGTGTTAGGGTAATATTAATATCATATTTACCCTTAGTTACCCTATTTACTATTAACCGCGGTAAAATAGTAAAAAGTTACTATTCACCAAAAAATTATTTTCATCTCATTGAACCACATTTTAGTCCTTGATATTAACCTTGTCTCTCGGATTTTTGAAATTCCATTCACAGAAGCGGTAAAATTAAGTTTTATGCAAAATTCAGTTTTTAACCTACCACTTAGTGGTTTCACTATTCATCAAAAATTGAAAGTTTTCAGAAAAATACCAAAATTTCACCCTAGGCTAATTTCGATATTCTGATTCCAAAAATGAAGTCCATTTTGAAAAATAAAATTTATAAAATTTCAAAAAGTGGTTATTACTATTCATAACGGCTAGTTTTAATAGCATATTGTTGTTTAGTGAAACTCGGTATTGCGTACGACGCAAGCTATCGAGGAAGGTCGCGATTGCGTGTAAAGCAAGCCAAGCAAGTGTTGTGTAGAAAAAGATTCCTTTGATGATAACATAAAAGTCTCGGGTGTTACATTCTACCCCCCTTAAAAAGAATTTCGTCCTCGAAATTCGTCACTTTGCAACAAACAAATGAGGATACTTCTCCCTCATCATATCCTCAAGCTCCCATGTAGCTTCTTCAAGTTGGTGGTTTCTCCATAAAACTTTCACCAAGCGAGTGGTCTTGTTTCGTAGGACTTTTTCGCTACGATCCAGAATCTCTATCGGCTGTTCTTCATAAGAAAGATCTTGCTCCAGCGGTACAACATCTGAGCTGAGTACATGTGAAGGATCTGGTATGTACTTTCTCAGGAGAGATACATGGAACACATTGTGAACTTGAGAGAGATTCGGTGGAAGCGCCAATCGGTAAACTACCTTCCCAACACGATCCAGTATTTCAAAAGGACCGATATATCTAGGGCTCAACTTCCCCTTCTTTCCAAATCTCATAACCCTCTTCCAGGGAGATATTCATAAGAACACTTTATCACCCACTTCAAACTCTAGGTCTTTTCTTCGGTTGTCGGCATAACTTTTCTGTCGACTCTGAGCTGCTCTTATGTGTTGTTGAATAGATCTGACCTTTTCTTCCATTTCATCAACGAGATCAGGTCCTAATAGCTTTCTTTCCCCAACTTCATCCCAGCAAGTTGGAGTCCTGCATTTCTTTCCATAGAGAGCTTCATAAGGAGCCATCTGAATACTGGAGTGAAAGCTATTATTATAAGAAAATTCCACCAAAGGCAGGTGTTGATCCCAACCTCCATTGAAATCCATAGAGCAAGCTCTCAACATATCTTCTAGGGTTTGAATTGTTCTCTCAGACTGACCGTCTGTCTGGGGATGATAAGCAGTGCTGAAACTCAACTCTGTATCCAGAGTATGCTGAAGACTTTGCCAGAACTTCGAGGTAAATCTCGGATCTCGATCAGATATAATAGAAAGTGGTACTCCATGAAATCTTACCACTTCCTTTACATATATCCTGGCAAGCTGATCTAGAGAGAAATCCTCTCTAATAGCAATGAAGTGTGCAGACTTTGTAAGACGATCAACTATGACCCAGATAACATTATTGCCTTTGGATGTTTTAGGAAGTCCGGTGACAAAGTCCATAGTGATGTTTTCCCATTTCCATTCGGGTATGGGTAATGGTTGTAACATCCCCTTAGACTTCTGTCTCTCAGCATTAACTTGTTGACAAACCAAGCATCGAGAGACATATTCAGCAACATCTCTTTTCATGCCATCCCACCAGAAGTACTCTTTCAGGTCCCTATACATCTTCGTGCTTCCAGGATGAATAGAGAATGAAGAACTATGAGCCTCATCCAGCAGCTCCTTCTTTAATTCAGGGATGGGAGGAACGCAAACCCGATTCCTGAACTTTATTATCCCATCACAATCAAGGTTGAATTCAGGAACATTTCTCACCTTCTTTTGTAGCTCGACATCTTCTTTCTATGCCTCTTTAATCTTCACATGTATAGATGGTTGAACATTCATTTGAGAAAGATAAGATTTTTCCCTTTCCATTATAATTCCAAGATCCATCCTTTGTAAATCCATAAATATTGGATCTTTTGTGATCCTCATCATGGATAAACTAGCATGGTCTTGTCGACTTAATGCATCTGCCACCTTGTTTGCTTTCCCAGGGTGGTAATGGATTGAGCAGTCATAATCCTTAATCAGCTCCAACCATCTTCTTTGGCGCATATTCAGCTCCTTTTGTGTGAAAATATACTTTAAACTCTTATGATCAGTATAAATATCACACCTTTCACCATAATGGTAATGCCTCCAAATCTTTAATGCAAAGATTACCGCAGCCAACTCCAAATCATGTGTTGGGTAATTTTGCTCATGGATTTTCAACTGTCGTGAGGCATAAGCTATCACCATATCATTTTGCATAAGAACACACCCCAATCCCTTCTTGGATGCATCACTGTAGATCACAAACCTTTCTCCACTACAAGGTAGTGTGAGCACAGGTGCACTGGATAACCTTCTTTTCAACTCCTTGAAATTCTCTTCACATTCCTCTGTCCAGACAAACTTAACTCCTTTCCGAGTCAACTTGGTGAGTGGATTAGATAATCGTGAAAAATCTTTTACAAAACGTCGATAATATCCAGCCAAACCAAGAAAACTTCGGATCTCAGTTACTGTTGTTGGTCTTGACCATCTTTCGATAAACTCTGTTTTTGCTGGATCCACAGATATCCCATCTTTTGAGATTATATGACCCAAAAATGCAACTTTTTGAAGCCAAAATTCACACTTGGTAAATTTGGCATAAAGCTTCTCCTTTCTCAGGGTCTTCAATATAATTCTCAAGTGATCTTCATGCTCTTCCTTGCTCTTTGAATAGACAAGAATATCGTCTATAAAGACTACCACAAATTGATCAAGATAGTCTCTAAAGACTCTATTCATTAGATCCATGAAGATAGCATGGGCATTAGTAAGACCAAATGGCATCACTATAAATTCATAGTGTCCATACCTTGTAGGGAAAGCCGTCTTTGGTATATCCTCCCTTTTGACCCTTAATTGATGATACCCTGAACGAAGATCAATCTTGGAAAAGTATTGAGCTCCGCGTAGTTGGTCAAATAAGTCATCAATGCATGGGAGAGGATATTTGTTCTTCATAGTGATCTTGTTAAGTTCTCGATAATCAATGCAGAGTCTCATTGATCCATCATTCTTCTTAACAAATAGAACAGGTGCTCCCCAAGGTGACACACTAGGGCGTATGAATCCCTTATCAAGATTCTCTTGGAGTTGCTTCTTCAATTCCTGCAACTCAATTGGGGCCATTCTATAAGGTGTCTTTGAAATAGGCAAAGCACCCGGTACGAGTTCTATTGAAAACTCAACTTCACGATTTGGTGGAAGACCCGGTAATTCCTCCGGAAAGACATCATCAAACTCCCGTACAATGGGCATATTCTTAATCGTGAGTTTCTCACCAACCATTTGAGATAAATAACCTTCATTTAGTGGAATCAATACCCATAAGATGGAAGAAATTTCCACTGGAGGGTTATGTTCATCCTTGCATTGATAGACGATCGTAGATTGATCTGGAATATGAAATGTGACTTCCCTTCTTTGGCAATCGATATGAGCTCCATGTAGAGAAAGCCAATCCATGCCAAGAATCACATCAAATTCTACTAAAGGAAGGATCACAAGATTTGCAGGAAGCACTTTCCCACAAACTTCGATCGGAGAAGAATTATAAAATTTTGATGCGATTGATGTGCCATTAGGTGTTGTCACAGCTAACTCAACATCTAATTGTTGAGGTAATACGGTGATACCCTTAGAAAAGTCTTCAGAAATAAAAGAGTGGGTGGATCCAGAATCAAATAAAACATTTGCTACTTTAGAGTGGATGGTAAGTGTACCTTTCACCACATCGTTATCGTACTCCACATCGCTGATAGAAATTGCATGTGACTTTCCTTTGTCTTTAGCCTTAAGAGTTTGTTGACGTCGACCGTCATCATCAACCCTTGGATTTGGGCATTGATTGGCATAATGCCCCATCTCCTTGCACTTGAAACATTGAAGTGTAGTAGGTTCATTCTGTGTATCCCTTCCTTTGCTTGCATCATTAGGCATCTTCTTCCCATTATCACGGCATTCAAATGCCCGATGACCTTCCTTTCCACATTTAAAACATTTACTTGTCCCTTTAAGACAACTCCCTCCATGTTTGTTTCCACACTTTGAGCATAAGGGAAAGTTCATCTTCTTTTCCGTGTGCTCTTTAGATTTTTCTTTGAATTCCATCTTCCTCTTCTTATCAAACCCATGTGACTGATGGGTTACTCCAATCTCCATCTCGACTTTGAGAGCACATCGAACGATTTCCTCGTAGCTATTGAAGTCCCTTATGGCTAACGCCCTTCGAAGACTTGGTTTTAAGCCACTAAAGAATCGATCGATCTTACTCTCAGGTTGGATAATAATACCAGAAGCGTACCTTGCAAGTCTTGTAAAATTTGCTTCATAGGTACTAACAGATTCATCATCCCTTTGCTTCAGTTCAAGGAACTCTTTCTCCATCTTTTTTCGGAGAATACGAGGGAAGTACTTATTAAAAAATAAGTTCTTGAACTCGTCCCATTCCATAGACTCAATTTCATCCCTTTGCCTCGTATTCTTAACAAGATTCCACCATTGATCCGCATCTCCTTCCAAACGATACACTACTAGGATGACTTTATCATGTTCAGAACATTGAAGAACTGAAAATATCTTTTCAGTAGTACTAATCCATTGTTCAGCAACTAATGGATCAGTAGACCCGCTGAAAGAAGGTGGACGCTGCCTCATGAAGGATTCAACAGAATGTTGCTCCCTCTTTTGCTCGTTTGGAAATCCTGCATGATTCATAGCTTGAGAAAGTTGTGTGAGCATGGCTACAAGATTTTGCATTCCAGCTCCCATATCGTTTGGTTGCTCAAGGGGACAATCATTGCATTGCCCATCGCATTCCGCATTAACACGGTTCCTTCGGGTTCCAGCCATTGACTAAAACCAAGAAGAATAGTGTGAGCA
Organism: Viscum album; assembly: GCA_963277665.1. Classification (NCBI taxonomy): domain Eukaryota; kingdom Viridiplantae; phylum Streptophyta; class Magnoliopsida; order Santalales; family Viscaceae; genus Viscum; species Viscum album. The sequence goes on from OY728161.1 coordinate 937,213,653, forward strand.
ACACTAATTATAATAGGAAACCACATAATTCAAGAATAAAATTTTCATGCTTATGGTCTTATCCTAGGTTATTCATGGCCATTTCTAAGATTGTGTTCTATGCTTAGACTTATCCTTAGGGTTCTTACTAAGGCTTTCACATCCTAGTTTCCAAAGGTTGACTATACCTTTCCTCTGATACCAACTATAACGACCCATACTTTACATACATTGTTAATACTTCGAAATTGAAGCACACTTATTACAACATATGACAAAACCACAAAGGATCGTATAGGTATAGTGTCTTTAGAAACTGGGAAACATAAACAACTGGTTCATAAATCTTCTACAGTGTCTCCTGTTTATTTCATCATATCTAGGGTCCCTTTTAGCATATTCTATTTAATATCCATCTTCCTGACCTGGGGAAAAGAAAACATAAAAGGGTGAGCTCAAATGCTCAGCAAGGGCAAATAAAGGAAATAAAAATCATATCATATCATTATGAAAATCAAAACCTACAAAAGAGATCATAATATCTTAACATGGAATAAATCATAGAAGTGAAAATGAGATCCCCATAATCATAACATAAAACTTGAAACTTTGTGGAATGCACACATAATCATGGAAAATCATTTCTTGTTAGTCATGACTCATTGTCAAGACTATCTTAGTGGACAAAGTCCCTTTCTGAACCGAGTTCACTCCTCGTTTCAGTCCTGTATCACTGAATCGAAATAACCTTCCGTTCCAGTCATGTCTATCTCATGAGATATAAAATCATTACCCAATGCATTGGAGGGAGATATAGGTCCCACCCATCTTATAATGAATCCTTTCTTATGTGTGCCACATAATCATAAAACATACATCATCGCATAACACATATAACAAAAATGGGATTCTTGAAACATCATGACATCATAAATCAATTCATATATGATAAAGGAATTAATAAACATAATTCCATCACAACATAGTCAAACCAATGTAAAAATATGGATAGAAACAGAACCCTTTATTATCTTAGATGGAAAATAATTTTCATAAAACACTTGAATTGAATTCTTGAGGAAAATATCCTTTCTTCTTCAAAAACATTTTTCCTTTCATAACATGTCATACAACTTTAAAATAAAAGAAGTTGATTAAAAATAAACTTGAAAACTTGTAAAGAAAGCTTCTTTGAAGTAATGTTTTAAAAATCGATTCATGCCGTATAAGTTAAAAAAAACATTCTTCGTACTTTTGTCGGAAAAGTCAAAAAGTACCTCGTACGGAAAAACGACAAAAGATTCCTTTCATATTCATTACTAAAAACTCACCTAAGGGTAAAATTGGATTTAAACTATTTCAAGTGGATGGAAACAATATTACATATTGAGGGAACATGGATGTGGATGATAAAATACACCCCAGTAAATACTTACGAATAAACAATCTCGGATAAAAATGAGATTGTGATATTTCCCTTACCTTAGGTCCAATTTGCCTTTTATGTGTCCGAAGCTCCTGTATAATGGTTTAAATAATGTTATTGACTTATTCCAGAATCATACATATTGATATGATATCATATATGGTCATATTATTAGCTTCTTGTTAGTAATATTTCATTGTTACTTGTTACTCGGGTCTTTATAACTTTTTGTTCTTATGCGTGTTTTGTCGAATAAATTCTTATTCTTATCTTTAGGTTATAGATAATTCATTTCCAGAATGGTATTAGTGTAGTATATACCATCTTCATTCATTCAATTCATTTATATAATCATTATGAAATGAAGATCATGTAGAACGAGTCGCATCACATCGTGGAGACGGTATTCCGTACGTACGCACGAGTGATGATATCATTCCTATGATCGTGGAATTGTATTGGAGTATATATATATATTATTTCAGTATCAATATTACTTAATAATAATCATATATAGTTACTCATTACACCGTTATACCCATCCTTGTAAGGTGATGGTGGAAAATAGATTACACCACGGCGTGGAGACGGTATTCCGTACGTACGCACGCGCGGTGATTTCATTTTTCCGTAGGATGGATAAAAGGTGAATTAGGGTTGTTTCATATTTATAATAACATATCAGTATGTAAGTAATACTGATGTTATTACTTTATCATGAAACAACTAAAGAAGAAGAAGTTGAAGAAGAAAGAAATTGAAAAGATCGGTAATGGATATTACCTCTTCTTTGGAACGCCTCTTTGAATCCTCCACTTAAGGAACTAATATTGGTCTTTGGAGAAGACCAGGACCTCTAGGATTATTCTAGGGAAGTGGAGAGGAGAAAATGGCAGGGGTTGGCCGAGCTTGAGTGCTCAAATTGGTGTGAGGAGGAGGGGGAGGAGGTGCCCTTTTATAAGGGAGGAGAGGGGCACCTTAGGAATATCTCAAAATATTATTTTATATTAAAGTCAAAATCGGTTTATAATGGTTCCAAAGGGTCTTATTTAGAAGCTAAAGTGGGGATGGGTCGAAATCCTATCAACCAATAGGATTTAGACAAGTTTAGGGTATTATTTTAACCTTATCAATTAGATTTAACTCTAAGTTAATTAATTTAACTTTTACCGTGTCTTTTTGTTTTCTTTCACTATATGGTTAATACACTTACTATAACATGCCAAACGAACCCCAAATTGTTTATTATTAATATATATATCCTTATCTAAGTCATTTGGCCGAACCTTAGATTTTTAGGAATAAAATAAAAATTAATAATATAATATTTGATTTAAAAACAATTTTGTGTCAATTTTGACACTATTTGATATATGATTTTTGTGAAAGTCATAACAGAATTATATGTTCGAACCAAGTTGATTAAATCATTACTAATAAATCATAGTAACCTATAAAATTAGTGTAATTCATAAAAAGTCTCAAATTACATTTATTTTGGTATTTATATTATCAATTTTGTCAATATTTCATTAATAAGATAATTACTGCATCATCTTTGTGTCATAATTAAATTAAATTATTTGATGTCTAAAAATTAGAAATAAAATACCATCATGTATGAAATCTTTTTATCTTTCTAATGAATATTTACAATCGAATTTATCTTATGTATAACCCTATATTAAAAATTATTTACTTATTAAACTTTGATTTTAACTATTTTAACCCTTCTTTAAATAAATTAATAATAAATGTCCTAATCTAATCCAAGTGGGCTTAAATAGTCTTATTTTATTCCTAAGTTTGTTTTTGGTCGAATTACACTTGTCCAATAGAATTAGGACATGTGTTAGGGTAATATTAATATCATATTTACCCTTAGTTACCCTATTTACTATTAACCGCGGTAAAATAGTAAAAAGTTACTATTCACCAAAAAATTATTTTCATCTCATTGAACCACATTTTAGTCCTTGATATTAACCGTGTCTCTCGGATTTTTGAAATTCCATTCACAGAAGCGGTAAAATTATGTTTTATGCAAAATTCAGTTTTTAACCTACAACTTAGTGGTTTCACTATTCATCAAAAATTGAAAGTTTTCAGAAAAATACCAAAATTTCACCCTAGGCTAATTTCGATATTCTGAGTCCAAAAATGAAGTCCATTTTGAAAAATAAAATTTATAAAATTTCAAAAAGTGGTTATTACTATTCATAACGGCTAGTTTTAATAGCATATTGTTGTTTAGTGAAACTCGGTATTGCGTACGACGCAAGCTATCGAGGAAGGTCGCGATTGCGTGTAAAGCAAGCCAAGCAAGTGTTGTGTAGAAAAAGATTCCTTTGATGATAACATAAAAGTCTCGGGTGTTACATGGTTTTTCCTTTCACAAGGCATGATGAGGTTTTAGACACATAAAATGACCCATTTACTAAAAAATTCTATTAAAATTTTCCAGAACACATTAATAAGGTTAAAATTAAATAAATAAATAAAATATAATTGAAAATAATATTTGGAATCCGATAATATGTTTAAGAATAAAAGTATAAAAGAAATACTATATTGATGAAGGTTTCATTTAATGAATTCAAAAGGATGTAAGGGAATAAAATATTATTCAATGATAGTCATAATAAAACACATATTTCTAAAGATATGATGTCTCATTAATGAACAAATATAATATTTATGAAGTCTCTTTTCAACAATATTCTTCTATAAGGTGATGAATTTAAGATATGGAATGTGATTGTTTTAAAAATCTATCAAAAATGTCATCCTAATACATTACCTATACAAGATGTGTAATGTTGTACATCAATGTAACATTGATGATTGGTTTGTTATTAATAGTTCACAACTACTATTAATGAAAATGTTTATATATTATAAATTTGTTTTATTACAATTCTCAAAAATATTATTTAGAAGTTTTTTTTATTTTGTGATGTTAGTTATCTTTGGTAAAGAATCATTTAATGGGAACTAATTAGCTAGTTTTAGAACTAATGAATAAATCATTAATGAAAACCTATTAATAGTAGTGGTTTAATTATGGTTATGATTTAAGAAATTGAGGAAGATTTGATCAATGGATGAGATAAGTTCATAAGATTAATCTTGTTATCTAAAATATTTTTTAAATATTTCATATTATTGGTTGGTAAAAAATCTAAAGATAATCTAAATCTCCATGAATATTCTATAAATTTGTCGAATAATGATTGGACATAGGTTTCTGTCAATTTAATTAAATAATTTATAACAATAGAGAAAATTGAACATAATTTTTACCCATTAATTAATAATTGTAATTATTTATCAATTTTAACATGATACTTTCTCTATATTCACTCACTAAGTTGATTATAATGACTCTCTTTAGGTATACAAAAAATTATCAACATCATTAAATTTAATTTTCATTGGTTTTCTGATTTTTTATTCTTTTATACTCATTTAAATCATCAATTTCTTCACTATTTCCTATTTGATACTATGTATGGACACTTTCTAGGATACACCGTTATTGGATATCAATAGATATTTAGTTCATTGTTCAATGATTGATGTCTAAAAAATGGGATTTCAGTTTTGGACATTAAAACATAAATATATGATACATATGAAAAATTCCCTCAAATAATAATCCTAAATAAAACCAATATGATTATTTTTATTGAAATTTAATTGAATTTATCACTTGATCATACATCAAACATAATTTAACTTAATCATGTTTTATATAATTAATGGTTTCTTTGATATATATACCCAACCATATTGGACCCTTTTAAAAAAAACCATTATGCTTTATTATATATTCATTTTTGATAAAAAAATATTTTTAAAAACTATTTAAATAAATTAAAATTCTAATTGAAAAGGGAATTCAATGATAGAAGAAAATGTATCATTAGAAGAAAATATTGTAAAATAATTTTTACAATCAATAAGTGCTCATTAATTTTATCCCTTATAAACTAATTTATCATTTTTTCATTCAATATTTTCATATAGATCATGTATTATACTAGATATTATTTTTTATCCACATGTTTTTTATAATCTAGTTTTTCAATAAAACCACACACACTATTGTATGTTATAAAGGTAATTTCACCATGTTTTCCAAATATCCAATTTAATGAATAATAATTGTAAATGGAACCATTAAAATTGATAGGGTTGTCAATATAATTTTAATTAACCTACCAGTATTTTAGATAGGAAAAATGTAGGTATATTTGTTTTTTAAACCCACTGAGATCACCCCGAAGGTGTTCCTTACTGATATTATCGTCGCCAAGTTTATCATTGATTGTTTAATCTTGATGAATTCATTTTGTGCATTATCTTGATTAATATTAGATAAAATATCCACTGGAAATAATGATGTTCGATCCAAAATAACTACAAGATTACCTCTAAACATCACCCTATTAGTAGAATCATTATCATTTCATATTTGACCTTCACCAAATATACATAATAATATTAAAAAAACTAAAAGGGTTAAAATTAAAATATATATTCATACCTCTAAAATCCACTCATTTTTAATACTCTTATAGTTTTTGAGACTTTAGAGACGAGGTAAACAATATTCATATTTTGTGAATAACCTTGAACATTACCCTCAATGATTTCACCCTTTTCTATTAACCATAATATTACCCTACATGAAACCATTCATTAGAACCGGTGGATAAGAAACATAGGAAAGGGTTACCTTAAATGCTTATTAATGGAATAAATGGGACATATAATTTTATGATCATTAAAACGGATTAGATAAGAATAATGGTTTTAGATAATGAAAATTACTAACATTTTTATTTCCAAAACTATCATAGATCATTATTATGGGTCATGGAATAAGTAATTATCATTCCAAAATACATGATTCATAAATGTTATGTTACCTCAATTCATGAACAATAAGGGAATATCAAACAAGTATCACACCAACATAGGTACATAAACTATTTTATTTTTTGAGGTTAACTAAAAAGACTATATGTCACGACCCGTCCTCGGGGCCCGTGCCGTGACTACCACAAGCCCGCCTTCCATAGGCCAGGGGCTGGTGACTAGCACCAATGAAGTAAATACCGATAACTGGGAAGGCATTACCTTTATAAAAGTAAACAAATCACCACAGAGTACAAGTGAAAGCAAAACACTAAGTACAAAAGAATGTGCTGAAAAGTAAATGGGACAGAATACAAACCCACCTGAAAGTGCACCTACAACTGAACGAAAGTTCAATAGAAAAAGGAAAACAGCTGGAAGAAGGAAGTAGCTCCTGGGTCGTCCTCCTCGGATCCTACCTGAAGGGTAGGTACAGATAGAGCAGCTCCTGGATCATCTGCCACGGATCCTACCCGAAGGGTAGGTACAGATAGCCTCCTCAACGCTCTCGCCCGTCAACCTCCTCTGTGTGTCGTCTCACCATGAAGTCCTTCTCCAGATACTGACTCGTCATGTAGTCTGCCTCCGGGTACTGACTCGTCGTGTAGTCTACCTCCGGGTACTGTCCAGTTCTTGAACACTCAGCCTCTGTCAGCACAGCCCGTCGTCTACAACCAACACAACGATGATAACCACAAAGAAGATCTCAACAAATAACCTCTACTTAGGTATATGCCCATACATATACCTAAGTTATCAAGTAACCCAACTCCATCATGACGAAACACAAGTATCATGAAATCAACGGATAACTACTACCCAGATATATGCCCATACATATACCTAAGTTATCACGTGACCCATCTCAATCACGAGGTAACACAAAGGTCATAAGTCTCAGCTCAAACCAGGATTTTCGTTATCGAAACTGTAATTGCTGAAGAGCTACGTCTCAGAAATGTATAGTGGTCCTGTCAAGACTCCTAGGTACTGCTCACTAATCTAAGACTGCTGAGGTACTCCTCCTGTCGAGTACCGCGGTTCTGCGGCCAACTACCGGGCGCTCCGTCCGCTGAGGGTCTGTCACCAAATAAGGGGCGCTCCCCCTAATAGCCTACAGAGGTACTCCTCCTGTCGAGTATTGCGGGTCTGCGGAAAACTATCGGGCGCTCCATCATCTGTGGGTCTGTCGCCAAATACCGGGCGCTCCGTCCACTGGGCTAGTCGACTCACTCCAACTCGAGTCGGTCAAGCAGTCGTCAGGTCTCAACCGGTTGCATGGTCTCCATACTCCGTACGCTCATCTCTGAGAGGGTCCGCTCCACGAGCTACAGGTCGATACTCCAAGTATCACAAAGTCCCACGAAAAAGTATCTCAGAGGACCGACTCGTCATAGGGGTCTCAACGCAACAGTCGTCGCGTCAGTCGAACGCCCGGTCTGTGAGTTACTAGCCTTTTCGTCCCCGGGGCCCTGTTGGTTTCGTGTGTGAACCAATCCGACTGTAACTCAACTATACCCCGATCTCTCATAGGGTATACTCATAGGGACCGTTTCTTAACGTGATCACCAACGCCGCCGACGATTCGTCAAACGGACGTCTGGTCTGAAAGATATCAGCTTTTCCGTTCTAGGGGCCCCGTTGGATTTCAGGTACAATCCAACCCGACCACTATCCAATAGCAACCAAAACCCGGGCGAAGTATGCCAAAAGTTCCGTCTCATCAAGAGGAAAACAACGAGACAGACGGCGCATCAGTCGGACGCCGGGTCTGTGAGTTATTGGCTTTTTCCTTCCAGGGGCCCGGTTTAATTATTAAGACAAAACCAACCCGACCGTACTTCACCTGCATCCAAATCTCAGGCGGAGAAATCCAAAAGATCCGTCTCACTTAGAGGGAAACAACAAAGTCGACGGCACGTCATTCGGACGTTCGGAGCTTAAGATATGAGTCTTTCCTCTCCAAGGGCCCGGTTGGTTTCGTGTACGAACCCAACCGGGCAAACTCAAAGTAATTCGAAACTTTGAGTGCGATATACCGAAACGACCGCCGCATTCCAAGTATTGCTATGCAACTGACAGTGCATCGATCAGAGGTCCTTTGCCCATGATATGGGCGTTTGAACCAACTTAGTCCGAAAATAGGGGGTCTGGGCTGGGCCCGGCCCGACCCAATACCCCCTGGGTCGGCCGAACCGGGTCGACCCGGCCCGGGCTGCGACCCGGCCTGACGACCCTGCCCGGCCCGGTAGCCCAGCCCGGCCAGCGGCGCGGCGGCGCCGCTGGCGCAGCGGTGCGGCCAACGCGGCCAGTGCGCTGCGCGAGCGCGTGCAAGGGAGGGGCTTCGCCCCTCCTTTAATTCAAACGGCGGCCCCCATTAAGGGGCCGAGCCATGTGAAACCCAGGGGGTGTATCCCCTGGATTTTCCCCTATGACGGCCGGCCAGCGCAGGGCCGGCCAGTTTCTAGCCGCGGGACCCCGCGGTCCCGCGCCTTCCAGCGCCGACAGCCAGAGTTCCGGCCGCCTTCGTCGAATTCTCCGGTGGGTGGTTTTTCCGGACGCTACTTCCAGGGTGGCTGCAAATTCGTTCAGCGTGGAGTGATGATGCCGTGTCCTTCCGGCGCGGCCCGACTCCGACCCCGGCCTCATTCGTACCCTCGACGCGGCGCGACGACGTCACGTTTCTTCATCGTGGCCCGCATCGTTCACATCTCCCTTCGCTCAAGCACGGTGCAACGATGCATTACCGTCTTCGCTAATCAAAACCGAAGAATAGAATAGGAGGGAGGGGTATCGGCTGGGTTTGTGTGGACCGATCCCTTCCCGTTATATCGATAGCAGTTGGCTGAAACGTAAAATGTTTAACCTTCACAATTTTTTTTAATTTAAATAAAAATTGGAACAAGGCCGTCAGATTTATCTTTCATATTCGAAGTAAAGAATCACCAACATAAAATAGTCGAACCCCTACCTCGGTTTCAAGAACGGTGCACGTCAACGAGCTGCGGAAAACGAGTGTTGCAGAGGTCGGGCGTCGAGGAAAAAGGACGTTGACATCGCGAAGCGAGGATTCGAAGTCGTTGAGGTAGATTTCGTCGCAGAAAACCGTCGCGGAAGAAGAACGTCGTGGAAGAAGTTCTATGCGTTCTTCAGCGGAGATGTTCTTCACTAAGGACGGTGTTCTTCGTGTTCTTCGTCGAAGAAGAAGGTGTTCTTCCCAAAATCTCTCAACGACAAAACTCTAACAACAAAATAAAATATGCCTCCCACTTATTTTATTAACCCAACATAGGTTTTTGAATTTCAAGAGTTTGAAAATTCAAAACCCGCATTTAACTCACTTATGTTATAACATAAGATGTTATAAAATTAATGAGGACATAAGTTAGAAAAACTTAAATGGGGGGTTTAGAGGGGTTAGGAAAGTGAGGGGTTATACTCGTGTGGGTCCCACCTTACTTTATCCTCTCAAGGTTGGTTATCACAAGTGGGTCCAACCCCCAACATCATTACTCAGGATAAAACTACCAAGTGGGAAAAATAAAAATTGTTAATTTTATTTTCAACTACCACAAAAAATTAATAACTCCCCTCGCGTAAACGCAACACCGAAACAGGAGTTCCTAAAAAATTACATGCGATGTGGTTCCATCGGTGACCTCGGAATTCAATTTCGGGCACCGGTTCAAAATTTAGAAATTCCCGCTCATTCGTTCACTGAACGTACCCGAGCTAAACTTTGGATAGAAATTCCAGGCACATCGGGCCTCGGAATTAGGCGCCGTCAAAAACTGTGTTCCTGTAAAATCCCAAATAATATTTAGAAACAATTTCCCTTGAATTTTATGGGTATTTACATTTCTCTCTCCTCAGGGCTTTACGTCCCCGTAAATCTTCAACACAATCTAGGGATACAAAAGCGGTACTGAGCACGCATCTGAGCCTCCCGCTCTCATGTGCTCACCTAGAGGTTCCCGTACTGCCAGAGAAAGTGAAACTGAGGAATCTATCAACCTCGTAGGATCCGCTCATGTCGATCCTTGATCCCCAATATAACCTCCGTGGAAGTAACCCCATCACCATTGTCCTTCTCCTCATGGTCGATGATATGCGAAAGGTCTAGCATGTATCTCCTCAGTTGAGATACCTGGAAAACGTCGTGCACCTAGTGCAACTGAGGTGGATGGGTCAAGCGGTAAACCACCTCGCCTACCCAGCTGAGGACCTAGAAAGGTCCGTTGAACCATGGAGATAACTTGCCTCCCTGTCCACATCTCCATAAACCGCGTCGAGGTGAGACCCGTATAAGGACGTGATCGTCATCCTCGAACTCTAGAGGCCTCCAAGTCCTGTCAGCATAAGGCTTTTGTCGGCCCTGTGTTGTCCTAATCCTCTCTTGGATTACCTGGACCTTCTCTAGTCTCACAAGAGCAGCTATGATTTTTTCTTTTCCGATAAGAGAAATCTTGTATCATCCCCTGGATGAACCACATTCATTGCCTAATACAGTCAATCCTTACATGAATGATGCATTCATGCCATGGATGACGTCGTAAGGCCTCAACATAACTACCAAGGGATCCAACTGTCACTCTCGCCTCCAAGGGTCGAGTCACATTATCGGAATCAGTGTGAGGTCACTAGGTCTCCTCCAGTAGAAATCTCGAATGTGAGGGTCAAGTCAATAGTCTTAACCGGGACCACTCAGTATCAACAAAAAAAAAGGACAGGAAAGAAAAATTTACAAAGATAAGTGTTTTTTCATTATTGCAGCTCATAGTACAAAGACACAAATAAACTATAGACAAACATCAACAAAACTAGAATCAACAGGATCAATAGCCTCTTGGTCGGAAGCTAGTCCCGCTCCTGTCCATCTGCTTCCGGAGCTCCATGACCATAGGCCTCAGCTGCCTGAAGTTGAGCTCTCCCATTTCCTCCTGTCCCCTGCGGTCGGGGTGGGCCTCCTGGTGGTGGGGTTGGCAACACCCCGAAGCGTCGTCCACCTCCTGCTGCACGACCAGCTCCTCTTCCATGGTCGCCTGCTCCTTGCAGTCTGCCCTGATCTAACCTCTGCCTCTAGCTGGGAGGTTCTTCATTTAACCGCGGGTCATCTGCATGGCGGGTCGGATAGTCACATGCCATGTGACCAATCCCGCCGCAGGAGTAACACTGTCCACTCTCGGCACGACTGGCTCTGACTCCACCCTGGTTCCCCCACACAACTGAACCTGAGTCGTGCAGTCGGCCACCGGTATGTCTGGTCCTCTTGGACCTCTACGTCATCTGTCTACTGTCTGCTGCAGAAGACTCTGCCGCAAGCCAGCTAGTGGTGGGTCGTGCTGCTGGAGACTGCTCAGCAAGGAAACCATCCACTAAGAGGGCTCTCTCCAACACCCATGTCTGGTTCGGAATGCTGTGAGAGACAACAGAAGCTCTAATCTCTCGCCTGAGCCCCTGCTCGACGGTTCGGGCCCTGAAGAACGGGTCTCGTACCATATCTCTGGAGTAGCGCGAGAGGTCTGTGAACATCGCTGAATACTGTGCCACTGTCATGCTGCCCTGTCGCAGCTAAAGTAGCTCTTGTATACACACCGCTCGAAGGGTGGCTAGTACAAACTATTTCCGGAACAGGCTCTCGAAGTCTGCCCAAAGAAGTTTCACCTCGTCATGCATCTAGAGCATCCGGCTCCACCATCTGCCTGCTGTTCCCTGAAGAATGCTGGCAGCAAGGATCACCATGAAGACTGTAGGCGTCCCCACTAGTCTGAAGACTCTCACCACAGCCTCCATCCAATCCTCATCCGCCTTTGGGTCCGTCCCTCCCTGGAACTTGGGTGGTCTCTGGCTCTGGAACTTCAGTAGTGCACTCCAGCAACGTGTACCCTCTGCTGCTGGGGCTGGTGGCATCGGTGTCCCAACGGTTAGTAGTACCGCTGGTGCCTCCGCTGGTGCCTCAACTGTGATAGGGCCCTGTACTGAGGCCACGTCGCTCAGCGGGTTGCCAGTACATAACACTCTCGGGGCTATAGCTGGTCGTCCACGGGGAGGCATCCTGAAAGGAACAAAAATGACACTGTCAAAAGACTTATACCTGGTGAGCTGGCCTGGTTTGAGCTGATATTTAAATAAAACTTTTGGAAACACATACGCAATCAGTGTTTTCATGCACAATGTCAGAAATCAGTTGTCAGGGTCCTGGTGTACGGATATGTCGGCTTCCAGCACCAACACTGGATTCCCTGAACTAAAGACCACTCTCGGTACCCTTAACACTATTGCTTCACAGAAAGAAAACGTTAGAGTTATAAGTTCTGCGGTAGAACCGACTCCTCTGATACCAATTTGTCACGACCCGTCCTCGGGGCCCGTGTCGTGACTACCCTAAGTCTGCCTTCCATAGGCCAGGGGCTGGCGACTAGCACCAAAGGCGTAAATCCCGATAATTGGGAAGGCATTGCTTTTATAAAAGTAAAAAAAACACCACAGTGTACAAGCGGAAGCAAAACAATAAGTATAAAAGAAAGTGCTAAAAATTAAATGGTCCAGAATACAAACCCAACTGAAAGTTCCGCTACAACTAAAAGAAAGTACAACAGAAAAAGGAAAACAGCTGGAAGAAGGAATCAACTCCTGGGTCGTCCTCCTCGGATCCTACCTGAAGGGTAGGTACAAATAGCGCATCTCCTGGATCGTCCGCCACAGATCCTACCTGAAGGGTAGGTACAGATAGCCTCCTCAACGATCTCACCCATCAACCTCCTCCATGTGTCGTCTTTCCTTGAAGTCCTCCTCCAGATACTGACTCATCGTGTATTCCGCCTCCGGGTACTGACTCGTCGTGTAGTCCACCTCCGGGTACCGTCCAATCCTCGAACACTCGGCCTCTGTCAGCACTGCCCGTCGTCTGCAACCAACACAACAAGGATAACCGAAAAGAAGATCTCAACAGATAACCTCTACTTAGGTATATGCCCATACATATACCTATGTTATCAAGTAACCCATCTCCATCATGAGGAAACACAAGGATCATGAAATCAACAGATAACCACTACCGAGGTATATGCCAATACATATACCTAAGTTATCAAGTGACACATCTCAATCATGAGGTAACAAAAAGGTCAAAAGTCTCATCTCAAACCAGGATTTTCATTATCGAAACTGTAACTGCTGAAGAGCTACGTCTCTGAAGTGTATAGTGGTCCTGTCACGACTCTGAGGTACTAGTCACTAACCTAAGACTGCTGAGGTACTCCTCTTGTCGAGTACCACGAGTGTGCGGCCAACTATCGGGCGCTCCGTCTGCTGAGGGTCTGTCGCCAAATACCGGGCGCTCCCCCTAATAGCCTACAGAGGTACTCATCCTGTTGAGTACCGCGGGTCTGCGGCCAACTACTGGGCGCTCCGTCCTCCATGGGTCTGTCGCCAAATACCGGGCACTCCGTCAATTGGGCTAGTCGACTAACTCCAAGTCGAGTCGGTCAAGCAGTCGTCAGGTCTCAGCCGGCTACACGATCTCCGTACTTCGTACGCTCATCTACGGGAGGGTCCGCTCCACGAGCTACAGGTCGATACTCCAAGTATCACAAAGTCCAGTTAAGAAGTACCTCAAAGGACCACCTCGTCACAGGGGTCTCAACGCAACAGTGGCTGCGTCAGTCGGACGCCCGGTCTGTGAGTTACTAGCCTTTTTATCCCCGGGGCCCGGTTGGTTTCGTGTGAAAACCAATTTGGCTGTAACTCAACTATACCCTGATCTCTCATAGGGTATACTCATAGGGACCGTTTCTCAACGTGATCACCAACTCCGCTGACGGTTCGTCAAACGGACGTCTAGTCTAAATGATATCAACTTTTCCGTTCCATGGGCCCGGTTGGATTTCGGGTACAATCCAACCTGGCCACTATCCAACAGCTAACAAAACTCGGGAAAAGTATGCCAAAAGTTCCTTCTCATCAAGAGGAAAACAACGAGACAGACAATGCATTAGTCAGACGCCCGGTCTGTGAGTTATTGGCTTTTTCGTCCCAGGGCCCCGGTTGGTTTTTAAGACAAAATCAACACGTCCGTACTTCACCTGAGTCCAAACCTCGGGTGTTTAATCCAAAAGATCTTTCTCACTTAGAGGGAAACAACAATGTCGAAGACACGTCATTCAGACGTCCGGAGCTTAAGATATGAGCATTTCCGCTCCGAGGGCCCGGTTGGTTTCGTGTACGAACCAAACCGGCCAAACTCAAATTAATCCGAAACCTTGAGTGCGATATACCGAAACTCCCGAATCGTTCCAAGGATTGATACACAACTGACGGTACGTCGATCAGAGGTTTGTAGCCCATGATATGGGAGTTTGAACCAACTCAGTCCGAAAATAGGGGGTCTGGGCCGGCCTGGCCCGACCCACTACCCCCTGGGTCGGCCGAACCGGGTTGACCCGACCCGGGCGGTGACCCGGACCAATGACCCGGCCCGGCCCAGAAGCCCGGCCCGGCCGGCGGTGCGGCGGCGCGGTGGCGCGGCCAGCGCGCGGCGCGAGCGCGTCTAAGGGAGGGGCTTCGCCTCTCCTTTAATTCAAATGGCGGCCCCCATTAATGGGCCCTTCCATGTGCAACCCGGGGGGTGTAACCCCCCGGATTTTCCCCGGTAACGGCCGGCCAGAGCAGGGCCGACCGGTTTCTATCCGCGGGACCCCACGGTCCCACGCCTTCCGGCGCCGGCGACGGGAGTTCCGGTCGCCTTCTTTGAATTCTCCGGTGGGTGGTTTTTCCGGCTGCTACTTCCAGGATGGCTGAAAATTCGTCCGGCGCGGCGTGACGATGCCGTGTCCTTCCGGCGCGGCCCGACTCCGACCCCGGCCTCATTCGTACCCTCGACGCGGCGCGACGATGTCGCGTTTCTTCGTCGTGGCCCGCATCGTTCACGTCTCCATTCGCTCAAGCGCGGTGCAACGATGCATTACTGTCTTCGATAATCAAAACCGAAGAATAGAAAAGGGGGGAGGGGTATCGGCCGTGTTTCTGCGGACCGATCCCTTCCCGTTATATCGATAGCAGTTGGCCGAAATGTAAAACGTTTATCCTTCACAATTTTTTTTAATTTAAATAAAAAATGGAACAAGGCCGTCAAATTTATCTTTCATATTCGAAGGAAAGAATCACCAACTTAAAATACTCAAACCCCTACCTCGGTTTCATGAAAGGTGCACGTCAAAGAGCCCTGGAAGACGAGCGTCACAGATGTCGGGTGTCGAGGAAAAAGGACTTCAACGTCGCGAAGCGAGGATTCGAAGACGTTGATGGTGATTTCGTCGCGGAAAACCGTCGCGGAAGAAGAACATCATGGAAGAAGTTCTCCGCCTTCTTCGGCGGAGATGTTCTTCGCTAAGGACAGTGTTCTTCATGTTCTTCGTCGAAGAAGAATGTGTTCTTCCCAAAAGCTCTAAACGACAAAACTCTAACAACAAAATAAAATAAGCCTCCAACTTATTTTATTAACCCAATATAGGTTTTTGAATTTCAAGAGTTTGAAAATTCAAAACCCACATTCAACTCACTTAAGTTATAACATAAGATGTTATAAACATAATGAGGACATAAGTTAGCAAAACATAAATGGGGGGTTTAGAGGGGTTATGAAAGTGAGGGGTTGGGCTCGTGCGGGTCCCACCTTACTTTATCCTCTCAAGCTTGGTTATCACAAGTGGGTCCCACCCCCAACATCCTAACATAGGATAAAACTACCAAGTGGGAAAAATAAAAATTGTTAATTTTTATTTTCAACTACCACAAAAAATTAATAACTCCCCTCGCGTAAACGCAACTCCGAAACTTGAGTTCCTAAGCAATTACCAGCGCTGCGGTTCAATCGGTGCCCTCAGAATTCGATTCCAGGCACCGATTCAAAATTTAGAAATTCCCACTCGTTCGTTCACTGAACGTACCCGTGGTAAACATCAGATAGAAATTCCGGGCACACCAGGCCTCGGAATCAGGCGCCGTCAAAAACTGCGTTCTTGTAAAATCACAAAGATAATTTAGAAAACATTTCCCTTGAATTTTACGGGTCTTTACACTATATAATATAGTAAATTAGTAATAAAACACCAATATATATTTTGGACCAAGATCGTCAACATGTTTTCTAATGTGGAAAACCTCTTTATCGTGTTTCCTAATATGAATCATGTACCTTTACCAATAACCCATTGTGGATCAATAAGATTAGACTATTTCCCATTGTGGATCAACCTTTTTACCATGTTTCTATATTTTATCTCATGATATATAAATATTTTCATAATACAATTGAGGTAGATATAGGTCACACAAATAATAAAAAAAATTATGTATATGTGTGCCACAAGATCATAAAACATTCATGATATTATAGGTTTCATATATATTGCATCATATTATAAATCAGTTAAAAGAAAATTTATTCATACACATTTCATTATTTCATCATATTCAAAACCATAGTAAAGTATAGGGTTTCATAAAAATCCTGAAATTATAATCACAAAACAATCGAATAATGAGTAATAATTCTATAATTTGTTAATATCCATATAAAATAATAAGCAAAAAGATGTCATTATAGATAGAAAATGATATTCGAAGGGCACATGGAACATTTATATAGGAAAATATCCTTCCATCTTTGAAAAAACTTTTTAATAAATAAATGATTAAAAATTTCAATTTATCATAGAATGAACATAAAAACATAAAAATGATGGTTTAAAAATAAATTTAAACATTTTAGGAGGAAAAAATATTTTCCACTTTGAAAATTAAATTTTAAAATGTATAATTCAAAGACAAAAATAAAAATCATGTTCATTAAAAATACTTTGAAACATATGAAGGAATATTTAAAATAATTATTTGCTATGATAGAGGGAAATTTCATACAATTCATACATGTCAAAATAATAATTATTTAAAAAATGTAGTGAAACTCCAGAAGATCCACATTCGAAAAAAAATTGTTGAATAAATATAAACCATTTTTGAATGAAAAACACAATAAATATTACATCTAACCATCATTATTGATTAATAAAAACATTCTCAATGATATTTTTAGGGAAATGGTTATGGAATAAAATGAATTTTTGGCAGAAGAGAGAAATGATGCTGAATTTTCCATAAAACATACTTATGATCTCCAAAGTACAAAAATAGTGGAAAATTTATAGAAATAAATAATTCCCAATAAATTTCAAGAGTATAATAAAATTAATTTGTTTCATGGGTTATAGATCATAATTTATCATCATTATAAAGTTAATAATGATCAATCAAGATAAATAATTAGATTGTAACATAAAATCATTAAAACAATTGATAATTCTGAATCATTAGCCCCATGAAAGTGACATCCTCAAATAGATACATAAATAAAACTAATTTTTAGGGGAAGAATACTAAAATACATTGAAGGGAAGTTTATATACGACATAAATAACATATTGTGAATATAATATATGCCTTAGAGAAAATAAATGTGAGATAGAAATCCCATTACATAAGTCAAAAATTCCTTTGTAAATGATCAACCCTATTATTTACTAATTATATGTATATTAAAATATATTAAAAAACATACATATAATTATCAAACCATATATATTTTAGTTGGGATCTTTTTTACTAGTTTATTATCAATCCCCCGAAAATATCATGTTTTGGGTAATAACATTTTTGTTTTTATGAATGTTTTGGATTTCTATTTTTAGTAAATTTATTTGATCATTATTACATAAATTCAATAAATTTTAAAATGATATTAATATCATTTATATTAATTATATATCCATTTTTGTTAACAAATTAATGATAAAGATTGAAAATGAATTAAAAAATTCATAGAGATGATATTCTAATGTACACATGGCCGTTGATTCAATTTTCATGATGGTTGGAAAAGATTATAAATAATTATTAATAGATAAAGAATAGTAATTAAATAATATTTATCATATTTATTCATTAGATAAAAGATTATTACCATCCATGGAAATCAGAATTTAACAACACCTCACATAGTTTCGTGATGTAGTATTATGATGTAAGAACAAGTGACATTATTATTTTCCAACCAGTTGGGGGGAAAGAATTATATTTGATATTATATTTACAAAATTATTATTTCTTAATAAATATATAGTTTATTAATTAAAATTTTCTTTATTAAAAATCATTTAATGGTTTCTGAAAAATTAATCTCATCACTTCATGAAGTTGTAGTCCTTCGTACAAATTAGAGATGTTGTCTAATTCCACACATAAAAAAATGAAAAAAGAAATTCATAATAATTAAAATATTATTATAATATTAAAAATATCATATATGTATATATATTCATCATTATAACTTTTTTTCAGAGTTAGTAGTGGAAAAAAAATATTTTGGTTCCTGGGATAGTAATCTACCATACCCAAGACCGATTGATTAGTTTCCCATTTGAGGTAAGTGGATATGGATGTAGGTCATGAAATTTACACAATAACATATAAGAATCTGTAAGATACAAATATTATGGTATTGTAATATTATAATAAAAATTTAATAAGGTGGTAATTAAATAAATATGAAACTATACTTTAACAATGACACCTCTTCTTCGAAAAAACTTCTTAGAATATGACGAAAATCATAATTAGGATACCGTTTAGAGAAATCCATGGCATCAAGGTCATGGTAAGGGAATATAAGAAGGAAATTTTTTGTCATGTATTATACAAAGGGATTTGGATGTGTGAAGAGTATAGAATAGGGGATGGCCTTTTTAATTGGGGGAGATTACATACTTCATATTTTTTAAAAGAAAAAGGAATACAGACTTTTAAAACATGATAAAGCCCTTAAATGAATAAGTAATGAAAAATATATAATTAAAAATATAAATATAGATGTAAAATATATTTTTTCCATGTTTATAGGTCATGTCCCCTTTATATTTTACGTTTAAAACATGGTTAAACCATTTTCACCATTACCGTAGTAATTACTTTTTATTTATTTTACTATTCAAAATCTTCAAAATCATGTCTATATTATTAGTTTATATTATTTTTTCTAATTATAAAATATAAATCCATTTTTTAAAATTCAATTCACAAATGTTTCAGAATTTAATACTAATGTAAACTCACATACATGATTGAAAAACAATTTTCCAAACAGAATCATTTCATAAGTATAAAATTTAATTACATAGTAATTCAATATAAAATTGAATAAAATGAAATATATTGGATAAATATATATGTAATTTAATATATTTTCATTTAAATTTATATTAATTGAGTTTTTATATTTTAAAATGCTTTAAAAGAATTAATTTTATTAAATAAAAATTGATATTTTCAACTATTAAATGAAAAATTAATATTATCCTAAAATTTAATAAATATATCCTACAAAAATATTGAAAATATTATTTAAAAAAAGAAATTCAATTTTTCAAATAAATTTCTAAAATATAATTTTTTTGAAATAATTTTTAAATCATTGACAAATTTAGTTTTGACAAACAAATACAAATTTTAAGAATAAAATTAGATTTACTCATATCTCATGAATATAAAAAACATAATATGAATGTAAAAAAATAAATTGAATGAATAATATATAAATACCATTAATAAAATTAAATAAAAGTTAATAAATTAATTAATTGGATTAAACACTTTTATGTACATTTAATGGTTTATTAGAATATTATTTTCTTTATTTTAAAATTGTTTTAGTTTTCGAATCAAATTAATTTGTTACCAAGGAATCTCATTTATAAGTGGCTGTAAAACATATATTTTAATAACTTATTTTACCCAATTCATAACCTCTATTTCAATGTATAGGTGATAACTACAATATTAATGAATAATATTTTAATATTATGTCATGTTTTGTTTATACCATGTGTTGTGTGCAAGATGAGAGACCAAAAATTAAAATATATTTTAAATAAAATAATTTCATTAAATCATAGAAGGTCACATTATACGATAATTAAACGAATTATGACCTCAAAATATTTAAATATTCTCCCTAATCAGGGTTTTATAATTTGAAAATACCTTCTGGAAAAATCCACATCGTAAAAATGGATTAAAAACATCATCTTCAATAGAGGAGTTAGTTAAATATGAAGGTCATAAGAAATGAATCATAACTAGGTTCCCAAAATAGAGAACATTATAGGTAAGTGAAAATATTAATATGAAGATAAACATAACACCCAAATCCTAATATAGAGTATTAGATAACATATTCATGAGAATGGTAACCACAAAAGAACCATAATTATGTGATGAGTGAAAAGTATATTGATCCATAAGAAATGAATGTAATATGAAAATATTTTGTTTGAAGATCCTTTTTCTAATGATGGGGGAACTTTTAATATCATGATAGAGAACAAAATAAAATATACTTACATTATTTCCTTCCATTTCATGAAAATAATATCATCATTTTTTTTGCTTCAATCAATTTCCACTTCATCGCTTACTCTAGGAAATGAATATGAATATTTACTACCCAAATCACTAACAGATCATTAGATCCATGAAATTATCACAACTCATTCATTTTATCTCTATTTATCACCAAAACCAAAATGGTTATCACAAGTTATCCAATAATTAATAATATTCATATGAGGAAATAACACAATAATCTCAAAAACGTCATCCAATGTTCGACTTTAACCATTCAATAAATGGTTAACCTTACAATACATCCAAAATTGGACAAGTTATGAAGAAGTTCCTAAATTTTTAAAATCAATATAACATGAATCACATAAATAACATAATGTAACTATTAATTTTCATATATATATATATATTTACCATAGTTATATATTATCTTGACACATGGTAATAACCATAATTACCATAAAAACACAATGAAAAAATCTAAGGATAAAAACATTATCTTCAATGATGTTCTTTAAATAACACTAAAGATTGGAGAATATATTTTATAAAACATAAAATGATGAAACTCCATCATGGATAACATAAAACACATCAACATAAAATCAAAAAAATTGTTCTAAGGTTATCAATACTACCCCATTTTTGTTATAAAATTCAGTCATATTGTATCCCAACTAAATATAATTATCTCTATTTTAAGAAAAGAAATAGGCATATCCCTCACAATCATGTTTTTTTTAAAAATCACCTCACTAAAAAATCAATTTTATAGGTCATAAATATCATTAAATATATTATTTCAAATCCTTAAAGAAATAATACTCCATCACAATTATATGACATATCGTGATTCCATAATACCCTAAAAGTACTAACACAATCATATTCCGGAATTAAAATTTATACAAAATTAAGTAAATCCACTTCATTATTAAAACATTTTATATGATTCCTCATCATATTCATTGAAACTTCCATTCATATTTTATTTTTATCCTCTTCATCATAAATATAAAAACCATTACTCATAAAGACTTACTAATCATTTTAATCATATTTCCCTATAGGACATGAATTTATATATTTACCACACATTACACATTTTAATCATTAAACCATTGATGATATATTATTTTAATAAATTATATTCTTCCATTATGTTTAATAAACTCTATATTTTCTATGATAGTCATTTAATTTTTTCCCATATTCACTACACATTCATTCCATTAAGACGTCAACTTTAGTGATTTATCCCACATTATTGACATTTATAAAACTTATAATTAATTAATAAATGGTATACAATCCCTAAACTGTCATTATTCTGTACCGTTATAGTCTACGGTGAGACCATGATTCATTTAAGGTTCATGTTTTTTTATCAAATATTCTTATAACTAATTAGGTATAATCACATTATCATTCACTGAATTCCTTGTCCCATTTGTTTTATCATCAATATTTTCTACAATAAATTATTACCTTTTTAAATCTAGTTAAATCCATTTTATAATAAAACATTACATGAGAAACAATAATTATTGTGGAAGACCACGTAATTAGAAAAAATAATTTTATTGTAAATTAAAATAAGACACATTCATTTAAATTTATGACAATGTGGCTTGACCTAGGTCATATGTGATTATTATATATTCAAATCCTTCATTATATTTACTAATTAAAATGTGTAATAAACAATGAATATACACCAAGAGTATCAAACTGGTGTATATTAAGCCCCATTATCTGGTACCATGTAACTCTAGAGCCAATCCCAATGAACCTTCTTTCGTGACATTAGTTATAACATCTTGAGATTTTAAGAAATTTCTTCATTCCAATTAATTTTAATATTTTGATATATTGTGTTATATTAAATTAATATTTAATATTTAATTATAATAAACATGATTTTTATCTTTAATTTCATATAAAATCGAGTTTCTTTGATAACTTGTGCTACACGAAAGGCTGAGTCCTATATAAAAGTGAAATACTATTGATATTATTATTTAATATGGAAGTTATTTCCAAGACATTATATTTTTATTTGTGAATATGAATTAATATATTATACATGTATATAAAATATTTTTACTTTTACCCAATTTATTTTATATGTTTTGTATTAGAACAACTACAATTTTTGAGCATAAAATCTATATTTTTTTAAAGGCAAGTTCTACATCATTTTAATATGGAACCAATTTTAAATATAATATTTGACAAATTTATAAAATTTATAGGATAAACTAAAAATTAAAATTTAATGAATAATATAAAAAATTTACTTTAGGTGAATTTTTGGTGTTTTACTGAGAAGCTTCATTTTTTAGGAATAGTAAAAAATAATACATTTTAGTTGAAAAGTAAATTATCATTTAAATATTTATTAATGAAAAATTATATTTTAAATTGGGTTTAAAGTCAATATATATCAATAATACATATATTATTCCAATTTAGGTCATTGGGATTATTTTTATAATTAATTTATATAAAAAAAATTAATCATCTTTTAAACAGTTTCATTTTAAAACCCGTTTTTCTCTCCATGTATATGGGAGTAGATTTAAATTTAATTTTTCCACTAATGGTAATTGAATGTGAAAAAATAAGTATATACTGTTGTAATGGTCATATTATTTATTTTCTCATAATATCACCATATGTTTTACAAAAATATTAGTGAAATAATTAAAATTATTTAATGTGAATAAGGTAAAATTAGGCTTAACAAGGGACTAAACCACAATTATAATTTCCAAAATGACCTTGAAACTTGTCAAAAATTAATTTTTGACCATTATTTTAAAACTATCCCCCATGGTTTTAATTATTTAGTTATTGGGATAAAGTTCAATGAATTATACCAATATAATATGTTATGTCAGGAAAAGAGACAAGAAAGGAACCTTTCTTACCTTCAAAATTTATAAAGCCGTGTAATATGGAAAAAATATCATATTTTAGTTTATATATATCCTTTTGAAATGTGAATGATTTTTTTTTATCAAAATTATTTATCATTACATTTTATATATTAATAAGTTATATTAAAAAATTAATCAATTATAATGCATTGATTATTAAGTAAATATTTAAATAAAATAAATGATGATAAAAAATTAAAATTAAAATAAATTTAATGATTTATAGTGTTACATTAGTTTTGTATATAAATTAATAATTTTACATATATTTTAAATTAATATATTTTACTTCTAATATTTATTTAATATTTTTTATATTAAAATTCAATAAATTATTCAAAAATTCATATAAATATTATTTCACAATAAATGATAATTTACTAAATGATTTAAAATAAAACAACCAATATTAATTCCCGTTATTTTTAAGTATTAATAAATATAAAATATGTTACATTAATGGAACAATTGATATTCTATAAATAACATATTGACCCATATATAGTAAAAAATATTATTAGCACAGTTCGGGTTACAGTAGTTTTTGGCGCTTTAGATGTGCTATTTTTTAAAAAAATCTCCAAAAAACAAAGGGTTTTTATGCTAAAAATCTTATATATTATTTATAATTCCATGGTTATTTTATTTATAAAAATAATTACATTAATTTATTCTTAATGATTAAATTTCATTTGATAGGAAACTAGTTAAATTAATTAGAAAACTATAATAAAAATTTACGATCCTTACAGACTAGGGAACAAAATGATAAATATTGTTTTATTTTTGTGTCATGTGAGTGTATATAAATCATAAATCACATTTAATTTTTTAGCTTTCCATTTTTTAATCACATTAGGAAATGGATTCAAAAAAAATATTGATTAATTATTGTGATTTACAAGAATGCCACTCCCCCACTACGATACAAATAAACTCACCCTCCCCTATTTTTCACATGTATAAAACCCTTTCTTTCATTGAAAACCGGAACAAAAAATATACAAACCACTATACCAAAACACTTGTGTCGAAAATTGTTTTATAAATACAACCATGGATGCCCATTATTCAATACTAAAATGAGTTACCCGAGAATGAGGTAACATTGTTATACATGAATTTATGGTTTATTTCCTTCTCCAACAATTAAATTCATCTTAGTACGTGATTATATAACAATTTTATTAACCTATATATACTGATATTTTTAAAGGTTAAGGGTTCTACTTACACCTACACACACTTCCTTCAAATGAGTAAATAAATTACAGTTCGTGTAAGTCGATCTACCGCCTTGCAAACTGACGACATTCATTTTTCCATTACAATCTCTAATTGTTGGGAATTATAATGAAAGAAATATTTTTATAGGATATATATTATATTTATAAAATATTCATACTTATTTATATATTATATACACTTACCTTTATGTATTAATTTTTTTGAATAAACGACAATGTCATTTGAGGACGTGTTGACTATTCCCTCCTCAAAGTGATATAATATGTTCACACATTATATTGAATGTATTAATGATGGGTTTAATTAAAAAATGTTACATAAATATAATAAATATTATATTCTTGTAATAATTAATTCTTTTTATATCTCATATATTATTTTTTTACATTTTCACACACTGAAATAGTGATAATATTAGTCGTGGATGTGTGGACTACCGCCACTTCTAAGTGATGTGATTCCTTTTACCTCACAATAATTATATATATAAAAATATATTATTAAATAATATTATATATATGATATAATAATAATTATTTAAAGTTTAATTTTACTTATATTCTTTCTATAAAGATAATTTAAAAATGGAAACATTAAATATTCATACGTACAACCTACCATCTCCATGATAGTAATGCTGGTTAATTATTCATAATCACCATTCTTGAGTCATTTTAATATTATAATTGATCTGTAAATATGATAATTATTTCATTAATATTATTATGATAATGTTTATATTATGTCCCCTTTTACTATGTACAACCTATCAAAGTTAGTTTTGACACATAAGTCAAATATGGTTAAAACATCTGAAAAAACACTATTGATTTAGTAATAGTATATAACTAGTTTATATTTGAATTAAAATTAAAAAAAATCATGGAAAATATTTTATATGATTTTTGTAATTAAAATTATTCAATTTTTTAGGTATATAGAGAACAATAATGAAAAATCAGATTCGGAATAAGGGATTTCATAACTAAATTTTCATTCATTGGGTTAAATTTCAAGGTCATTGGTTATGTTGTGAAAGGAATATGAGTGAAAAAAATGTAATTTTATTTTTATTTATTTAGAATATTATTGTGTGTATTTAAAATTTTCACACATATTTATTTCATTAATTTATTCCCACTCCAAGGATATGAACTTTATAAGGTATTTTTATCTCATTCTTTTACATATGTGTGATAAATTTCATATTCACTACTTAGTTATTTTTTATGGTCTATCCACTAAAAAATTTGATATATTATAACATTAATTTTTTTATAATATTTTTTTTAAATATATAAATTGATTATTATTTTTCTTGGGGTTTCCAATTAACTTTTTACTAATATTTTTATGAGTTTTTTCTCAATTGAAATTTCATTGAGATATAATTGTTGTTACAGACCTCAATTATTTGATATGGTTTATATAATTACTCATTATCATTTAATAACTTGAATATACTTATTATTATGACATTATAAGCATTATTTTTCATTATTACGTAATGGGTATTATGATTAAAATGTTTCAATGTGGTATGAGATGTTTTGGAATGTTTGGATAATATTTTATACATGAATGTTTTTAATTATACATTACTGGTATTTATATTAATCAATGTCAATAACCCTTGTCGTTACTTATCCTCCCCTATGGGTATTTTTCAGTAATACCATCCTCATTCATTCTTGGGATGGATTATTATTTTATTAAATAGATTGTTTTTAAACTTTTTTCTTTTCCATTGGTTTATTATGTCCTAAAGATATTGTTAAAGAACTATTTTCCTTTATATGGGTTATAAATGTTTCAAAGAGATTGTTTTGAATCCTATTTCTTTTTCATGGGTTGAT
The DNA here is from genome assembly GCA_963277665.1 of Viscum album. Classification (NCBI taxonomy): domain Eukaryota; kingdom Viridiplantae; phylum Streptophyta; class Magnoliopsida; order Santalales; family Viscaceae; genus Viscum; species Viscum album. The sequence continues at coordinate 937,240,484 of OY728161.1, forward strand.
AATGTCCTAAAGATATTGTTTTGGATCCTAATTCTTTTATATGGGTGATTCATGTATAAAATATATTGTTATGAAATACATTAATTTTCCATTGTTTGAATATGTACTAATGATATTCTTATCTTAACCTGTTATTTTCTAGGGCTTAATTATGTATCATATGGATTCTTTTGTAACCCATTAATTTTCCAAGTGTTAATTTGGTTTCAAATAGATTGTTTTTTAACCCATTTATTTTCTATAGGATAATCATATTTTAATGATATTTATATGGGACCCAATACTTTTCTAGGATTTTACCATGTTTAGAAGAAATTTATATGGAACATGATTTAATTATATGGGTTAATAATGTTATGAAAATAATAATGTGTGTTTCAATGAGTTATGATAAATTATATATGTATTTGGTTCTTGTAAATTATAAATGTTGTGTGCACCCAGATTATGCTTTGATGAATTTTGTAACGAATATTTTCTCTGTAGAATTATATTTGAATTCAGATGTATGGTTATCCTAATTTTAATGGGGGTTCTAATAGTTCATTATGGATTCAATGAAATTATGCTCCATGATAACACCAAGATTTTTATATTCTTTCTTTGGGTTTATGATGATTCATTAAATTATTATTGATATCCCATGACTCAGAGTGATTGATTTTGATGAATCATTAATTTTTCATATTTTCATATATGATGGTCCAAGTATTAATGGTTATGATTTCTTTTATAATTGTCTCATGAAAATTGATTATATCATTATATCATTATATACAATTATTCTAATTGGTGACATTAAATTATTAAATCCTACGATTACCATCACTAAGAATTAGATCACTCCCTCATTTTGTTTTCTCTTCTACAGGATTGAAAGAATTATGTTGAATGATTTATTATCATAATGGATATCAAAAGGACGATGTTTATGATTTATTATGAAATAAGAAATGATGGAAATATCTGGAGATGATGTTAAACACTATAAACCGGTTGTTTTTGAGTCAATGTTGATATGAGTAGTTTATCAGATAGTTTTTCCTAATTCTCTAAATATAAAATCCTAAAAGGTCCTTAATGTTGCATGTGATCCTTTTATTACATATTATGTCATAATTTTTAGATGAAAAATTTGGGTCACAATTATTGGAATTAATTCCAGAAATGTAATGATATGTATTTTGACACAGGATCTGAGAGTGTAGGTTCTATGCTATTATATTTGGATTCAATGGAGGGTTTAGATAACATTAGATATTATGATTTTGGTATAGAATTATAGGTTTAATATAATTAGGAATTATTCTATGTTAAAATTATTTTAAACCCCAATGTGGATTTATGTGATGATATTTAAAGTTATTTTTGGTGATTCTTTTTTGTGATGAGTTATTTTTTACCCCTATGATCAAAATTATGATTTGTTAGGGTGGAATCATTTTATATGATTAATGATAAATTTTAAAACACATATGATGGATGGAAATCCATCACATATCGGTAGGTGATGGGGAATAAACCTATGTCCGAAGGACGACAAGAGTTTTATGAACTAAGACTTGACTATGTGGTTTACTGGGTAGAATGAATCATTTTACTAGTTAATTTTATGTTTATTTGTGAAACATAAGATATGTTTTTTGAAGAATAATATAAAATTTATCTTTAAGAAATTTACGATTAAATACTTATAATAATTAGGTTAAAAACATAGTCAGCAAATACTTAAAGAAATATAAAAGTTGTTATTAATCAAATAATTTAGTTTATACTTTGGGTATTAAAATTGAATTCATATGATAATTGAATAATTTCATGGTATAATCATTTTGAAAATTATCTTACCATGTTATATACATTTTCATTTTGGTAAATTTCAATGATAGGTTGAATATTGAGGCTACCCCTTTCATTATTATGTGGTCTTTGAAGGTTTATTTTAGTGCCTCATGAGTTATGAAATCATCTTATATATGGATCTATAGGAGAAACCTATGAGAAATTGGTGTAAATGGACTAGTGGAATAAATTATTCCCATAAAGTAAGTATTTTTTATTGGACTATTTGGTAGCAGAATTTTTTATCTCTTGGATAAGGATCTTAGAAAAATTAATTATCCTATTATATTAAATTATAATGAACCAATGACCTTTTTGACCATAATGGATTTATTTTTATGTGGCCCTACAATTTCCTTTTATCAATCATTTGTTTTTTATTGATGACCACAGTCACTCTCAATAATTATTTATAGTATTCCTCTATTCCCGATAATGTTCTCCCATAGTGGAAACCTAGTAATGTGTATCTTCTAAAAAAATTTATATTTTACAGAATTTCCTTTTAAAATGATGTTTTATTTACAATTTTTATGATTTGGGATTCAATAATGTAATTCTAAAAATGATAATCTTTTGATAATCAAGAATAATTTTGATGGAGAAGTTATTTTTATGGGGGTTATGATATAATATCTAAATATCTAATGAAATTATTATTTTTGAATTAATTTCAATACATTTATAAATTTTGATATAAAAAATTTATAGTGTATATATATTATACAAAACATTATTTTTATATTTTATTTTAGGAAACATCGAGTTTCATCAATAAATGTTTTACATGCATGGCTTAGTTTTACCAAAAAATAATATACTATTGATATTATTATTTTATATGGATTTTATTGCCTGGCCATTATATTGGTGGTAGTGAATAAGTAAAAATTTATTATAAATTATTATAAAATTATTTTAAATTCATATTATATGGTTCATAGTTTGTTTATTAGAATAATTCCAATTTTAAGAATAAAAAGGTGTAAATCTTTAGAAGGAATTTTTAACACCTTTTAATGGGGAACCTATTTTAAATCAATTTTCAGGCACAATTATATTTTTTATATGAAAAAATAAAATCAATTTTTTAAATATGAATATCTGGATCATATTTAGGTGAATATTTAATATTTTATTAAGAAGTTTCACATTTTGATAAATTGAGAAAAGAACATCATTTTAGTTGTGAAATTTGTTTTCATTTAAATAATTACGAATTAAAAATTATATTTTAATATTCTTTTCAAGTTATAGTATATAAATAATACACATATAAATAAAATTTAGGTCATTTGGGTCCTTTTTATCATTAATTAATATATAATAACATAATAATCTTTTGAACATTTTCAATTTAAAACCCTTCTTTCTCACCACAACTTCTGGATTAGCTTTAAATTTAATTTTTATTCTTATGCGAATTGAATTTATAAAAACGAAATAAATAGATTTAATAATTATTATATTTATTTACTAATAATATAATATTAGTTGCGACTTAGAATATTTTGAGGTAATTTAAATTAATTAAAACAATTAAGTTAAAATTGAGCTTAACAAGGGACTAAACCTTAATCATAAGTGAAGAAACAAAATATAAACTTGTCCACAATCAATTGGATTCTATTATTTAAACCATATCCCCTCATGGATGTACTTTTATGAGTTTGTGGGGTATTATTCCATGAATTTCACCAATATAATATGTTATGTAAGGAAAAAATAAAAGAAAAGGACCTTTCAACCCCTTAAAATTTATAAATACTTATGACAGGGAAAAAATATCATAATTTCATTTACACATATAAGTATGAAAGATACATGATTCACTGTTATTATAATGATTTCTAATTAATTTTTTGTAATGAATTAGTTTCATTAATTTCATAACAAATGATATCTCGTAGAATATTTAGTTTATAATTAAATAAACTAAATGATGTTAATTCCATTAAAAATAATGTTTATATAATGTAGTTTTGTGTTATATTTTTATATTGATGAAAATATAATTTTAATCAACAATAAAATTAATATATTTTAGATAATCTATTTTTTATGTTTTTAAATTAAAATTAATTAAAAAATGATAAATATGATGTTAATGTCATTTTACCATAATTGTTATTTTATTAAGTGAATTAATGTTAATAAACATAATATATTATTCCTTATTATTTTTAAGAAAAAATAAATATAAAATATTTTCCAAAAATGATCCAATTGATCTTTTATTATTAATATATTGATCCATAAATAATAAAAACATTATTTTCCCAGTTCGGGATAAAGTTTTGTTTTTTTATGTTACAAAAACCTATATAATAAATTTCATTCCAACACTATGAGATATTTATTTTTTAAATTAGAAATAATTTTATAATTTAGTGGGTCTATTTTTTCAAATAAATATCACTATCATATATTCCTAATAGTTTATTTAAATTTGATAGGGAACTAGTTACTTTATTAAAAAAACTAAAATGAAAAATAAGGAAACATTAAAACTACGGAAAAAATGATAGAAATGATTTTATTTTTTATTGAAAAAGTGTTTAGTAAAAATAATTAACCTTTAATTCTATATTTTCATTCATTTTGGAATAATATTAGGTATGGGATACCTCCAAAGTGTTTTTAGGTTTTTGATTTACATGAATGCCACTCCCACCCCACTATAAAAATACACTCAACCTCACCCAGTCCATCAAACCTATATACGAGGTTTGAACAAACAAACCTAGATATAATAAGATTCCAAAATACCTTCCATCACTCTATATTCCTCAATTTTGGAATAAATAAAACAATATAATCCATTTCATGTAAATAAATAGGAGTTTCTAGAAATATAGTTGATAATATGAAACATACATTTTTGTTTTATTTATTTCCCCACCAATTAAAATTTTCTTACTGTATGATTATATAAAAATATTTTTATCATATTTATACTGATATATTTTTATTTTTAGTTTTATACCTACACCCACACACATATAAATCATATTGGTAATTAAATTACTAACCATTTTATAGTGAACTACCACCTCATGAAATGATGTCGTTTATTTTTCTGTTACAATCTTTCATGGATTGTTATTATAATGGACACAATATTATATATATATATATATTATATTTATTATTTAATAAATCCTCCCAAACTCTTATACACACCTACCTCCGGGTTTTCTATTTTGTGTAAATATGATAATTTCATTTGTGGACGTGTGGACTACCGCCTCCTCAAAGCGATGTGATACGTTCACACGTTATATGGAATTAATTGAGGAAGTTTTTAATTAAAAATATGTGAAATAAATAATATATATGTATATATAATATTTATTAAATAATTAATTTTCTGTATATATAATATATTAATTTATTTATTACATTTCAAACACTAAAAAATTGTTTTTGTTATTCGTGGATGTGTGGACTATCACCTCCTTGAAGAGATGTGATTCCTATTATATGAAAAGAATTATATATAAGTATATATTATTAAATAAAATGGTATATATCATATAATTATAATTATATAATGGTAAATTTCACTTACCTTCATTTCATAATAATCATTGAAAAATGGGAATGTCACTCAAGCGTATGTACGATCATATGTTTCTATGATTGTAATGCTGCTAAATTTTTCATAACAACATCTAATGATTTATTTTTTATGTAAAATTTATATATAAATAATATAATTATGTCGTGAATATTATTTGAGATATTTATATAATGACCCCTCTGACCATGGTCGACCTATCAAAGTCAGTTCTGGAGCATAACCTGAGCATGGTCAAAACATCTAACGTAATCATTATTGATAAAAAACTGCATAAAACATGTTTATTAGTGAAATATAATAAAAATAAACATGTAATATTTTAGAAATCATTTAAATAATTATCATTATTCCATTTTTGAGAAATATGTAGAACAATCAAAACAAATAGGACCCGCGACTTGTGATTTCTTAACTAAATTTACCTTAACTAGGTTAAAAATACTGGACATTGGTTATGTTATTCCATATATATGTGTAAAATGACATGTAATTGTATTATTATTAATTTAAACTATAATTGTTTTGATTTAAAATTATCAGGAATAATTATTTCATTGATTAATTTTCACTCCAATGATATGATATATATAAGTAATTTCAAAATCATTTTTTAACATAAGTGAGATAAATGACCCATTCAACACATACTAATTTATTATGGTGTATCTAATATCCCTTTTGATATATGATATAACGAATTATTTAACACTCATGGTATTGAAATGATTAATTTAATTATTATTACTCTTGGTGCTTCCAATTCATCTATTAACATAGTTATGAGGGTTTTTATCTCAATTTACATTTCCTTGAGACTTAATTATAGCTTTCCACCATGTTTCATTAATATGGTGTATATAAGGCCTCATTGACAAGTTAGATACTGAATATCCTTATTCTTATGATATTTTATGTTTCATTTAGTGTTATTGATACATGGTTATTATGATTCAAATGATTAAATGGTGTTTGTGATGCTTTGGAATGATTAAAGATTATTTTACTCATGAATGCTTTTAATTTTCCTATAATAGTACTTCATTTAATAATTTTCAAGAAAATAGTATTGTTAAATGTCCTCCAGTGTGGATATAAATCATTGATACAATCCTCATTAATTTTTTGTAGGGATAATAAATTTTTTAAAGATATTTTTTTTAAAGCTATTTATTTTCCACGAGTAGAATATGTCCTAATGAGAGTGTTATAGAACCCATTTCCCATTACATGGGTTTTTCATGTATCAAATAAATTATTATGAATCAATATCCATTTTCATATGTTTATCATTTAATAAATATATTTTTATAGAATCCATTTTTCCCAAATTTATTCGTGTTTAAAATAGATTTTTACTATAGCCAATTTTTTCCATGGGTTGAATATGTCCTAATGAAATTTTTATAGAAACCAATACATTTCAATTGGATAATAATGTTTCCATGTGATTAATTTTTAACCCATTCAATTTCCATTGGTTAATCATTTTTCAATGAGATTATTTTGTAACCCATTTATTTTCCATGGGTTAATAATGATTCAATGATATTATTATAGAACATGTTCATTTTAAATAGGTTAAACATGCTTGAAGGATATTATTATTTGATATGGATTCAATTACATATGTTAATCATGTTTTAAAATTAATAATGGTTCCTTCATTGATTTTTTGATGAATTCATCATTTATTTGGTTCTTGGACATTATAAATTATGGGTGCACCTAGATGTCTCTCCAATGAACTAGGTAATGTTTAATTTCTCTGTTGAGTTATATTAGAACTTTTAAATTTGTTTATTCAAATATTTAAGGATTATTTAATTGTTCAATGAGATGATTTTCCAAGATAAATACATGTTTTGTGTGTTCTTTCTATTGGTTTATGATGTTTATTTTGATCAGTATTTATATCACAAGGCTCATGATTATTGATTATAATGAATCTTGACTTTTCCATGTTTTCTTATTTTATAGTCCAGTTATTTAATGGTATGATTTCTTTTATTATTCGATCATGCTATTTTATTTTATCATCATATACATATTCACACTTATGCTCACTCATGAAATTCTATTATAAATTCTTATTTCCCTTCAAGAGAGCATTTTAGATCACCCTTCTTATGTTTCCAATTCCATAGTTTTTAAAGAATGATTTCGCCTAATTTATATTCCGAAATGATTCCAAATGGATGATGTTGATAACATATTGTGAAATAAATAAATCATGGAATAATGGTAGATAATGATCAAAATTATGAACCAATTGTTTATGAGTCCAAGTAGAAATGAGTCATTGATGTAAAATTTTGTCGTAATTCTCTAAAACCCTAAACCTAATAGTTTTTTGAAGATTTATGTGATCCATGTTTTCAATTTTATATTGTATGGTATAGATGAAAATTTTGGGTAACAATTATCATCATAATATAAAGATATGTAATGTTATGGATTTTAGCACGAGATCTAAGAGTGCAGGTTCTGGGATGTTATACGACCCTAAGGTAAATATATTCCAGATCTGTTTCTATGTGAATAATATATATGGTTATTTTTCTAGGTACACCACAAAATATATTCCTTAACCAGACATTAGGATATTATCATATACATATGATTATCCTAATTGTTCTTATTGTGGATTTCATATCCCATATTCCAATGGATTAACATTGGATTTGATGCAAAATTTAATAACCATAAATACTCATACATAAATATCACATATTAATAGATGTATATTCAGTCATTTGACAAACACACACCACTATACCATAATGGTATAGTGACTTTATAGACTAGTTAAACAATTGTATTATTTAGTGATATATATTAAACATTTCACGTAATGATATTCCACTTTTATAATAATCATAAAAAACTATACATAAAAATTTCTTTAGAACATGGTTGAAGGACAATTTATAATGGTTGAGATTAGTTAATCTATAAGGGTAAAAATTTGAGATGTCATTCAACTTTAAAATTAAATCATATGTTAATAATAATTATATGAGATCATCAACGTGAAATAAAATGTTCTTATACAACCTATCATAGATCATAAACATTATCAATTGATTGAGATTCTGTCATTCTAAAATACATGATTATTAAAAGTGGGAAGTAATCATAATTCATGAAGCAGAAGCTCATATACAAAAATTATGGAACTAATAATGAATGGAAACCATTTCATTTTTAAATTTTAACTATCGTGATCCTTATACAGCATGAATTTGTAATCATAAAAAGTTTCCCATTTTGCGTCATTCCCCTCATCCAATTTTATATTTTGGGTCAATCATGTCATCTTTTATTTATTATGGATGATGGGCGTTGGCGTATTTCTCAATGGGGATCAATCATGAAATTTTTCATCCCATTGTGGATCAAGACTGTTGGCTATTTTTTGAATGTGGATCAAGCCTATTTTCTAGTATCCCATTTTTATCTCATAAGATATTACATAGTACCCAATATATTAAAGGAGGATATAGGTCCCATCAATCATATATTGAAAATAATTTCTTTTAGATACATAATATCATAAAACATTCATCATGTATTCTCTCACAAAAAGAAATTTATTTCAAAAATATTCAATCATAATGTAATCCATGGAATGTGAAAAAGATTCATAACAATTCCATTGTTGCATGATAGATATACCCATGGAAATGTAATGTGTTTTATAATCATCTTGTCATCACAATCCTAAACCATTCAAATAAATAATAAAAATAGTATCATTGGATTATATACCAAGGAAATCTTATGTATCCTTAATGTATGTCATCTTAGATGGAAAATAGTTTTGAAAGATAACATGGAATTTTTTTGATAAAAATATTGTTTCAATTTCAAAAATTATTTTTATAATAGAATAAAATTTCAAAAGAATTTTCCTTGATAATAATATTTTAAACATTTTATGGATTGTTTAATGATTATTTAAAAAAAATCATGGTGAAAATATCATTTTTTCATGACCCCCTACATCATCATGAAAAGGATAGATAATGTCCTAGAGTCCCGCCTATAATAAGCCCCAGGGTGGTGACCAACACCAAGGGTATAGAATATAAAAATAATGGGAGCAATTGGCCTTTTTTATGAAAAAAATATATGGAGATAAGATGAAACATTCCAAAAAATCTCCAAGAACTATATATATATATAAATAAAAACCAAAATCCAGCTAAAAAGCATGGTTTCAAAAAAATCTACAAAAGAAAATAATACTCCAATGTAAGTACTAAAAGAACAAATCAATGAAATGATATTGAAACTATCATAACGTCCAATCTAATAAGGTACAATATGTTCCATGTAGTTTTCATGGATGTCGGGAAATAATTTTCTATATATATTGTGTGAATACATATATAATAAATAAAAAGAGCTAGGCATCTAATTCCCAAGTAGAATAATAATATAGATTCCCCTTTGAGAAAACAGTAGAAACCAACAACAACTAACAAGGATTAATAACTATATAAACCTCAACAAGGAATGATCACCAAATAAAGTAAGTGAAGTAAATTAATATAATAATCACATCAATATTTGGGTAACCCACACCACTTCCTAGTGGTTAACTTCTCACACCTTAATGGAAAAGGTCCTGACACTACCACACTCTTCCACAAGCCCCACATTATACCCCACCTACACTCACATGGGCCTCAGAGCTTACCCAAAAACCTAGGTATATGAAGCTAACCACATCCTTTTCATAGACACCCAGGACACAACTTTACCACATCATACCCGCAAAAACTTGGGACACATCCTGAAAAATCATCTAAAACCACAAAAACATCTCATCTCAAAGACACCTGGGAAAGAACACCTAGCCCACATTCACATGGGCCTCAAAACCACACCACAACCTATCCAAATAGTCTTCGGATGAAAATAACTATAAGAGGTAGAAATAATGATCCAATAACCAGAAATCCATCCTCCCAAATGGGATGTTGGGAAATGGAACCCACCCCATGACAATGGGGGTTTTCAACACGAAATGCTCAACTCAGGTGGGGTGCATATAGAAATATTAAGGAACAACATATATTTATATCAGTATCAAAAAATTAGCCCAACCTATGTGTTTTCCAATAAAAAACCTTCCCAAAAAACTACTTTTTCTACTACCTCTAAATTCAAAACCGCACAAACATCTACAATCCCAATTCACGACACCAACAAACACAGTTAACCTATTATCATTCATTGATAATTTTTTTATTCATTCAATCCCTACCTAGGAAAATACCAAACACAACACACCACATTACATACAACATAATCCAAAAAGTAGAAGAAGAGACATGGTAAAACAACATTGTTCCCATTTACTTTCTATTTAACACCCATTCTCGGAATAATAAAACTGATGATGTGAAACTCTACGTGAAAAATATGTAAGAAGAAATACCATCCTTCTATAAAGTTGTCCCTTACCATCCTTCCTCCAAACCCAAACAAATTCCAACTCACAATTGTACCAAAAAAATATATCCCAGCACACGCATTAACTACCCTGCAACATAAATACATCTCACCCAACATTATAAAAAAATAGAACCCAGTTGCAGTCCCACTACACCACACCACTCATCCATTTAAAAATCCAACAATATCGAAACATGAGATCTGTTACACCACCCAAACCACCCCAAACACAACCGCGATTCCAACCACATCACCACATAGACTGCACAATGAACAAGAGAGGAAAAATCCACAAAAAAAATACACTAAACAAATAATAGTGTATTAATAATTATCCAACACTCACTATTTAATGTCACTTTGATAGATCAGGGGTTATCGTAGATAAATTTTTATCTGGGATATTCATTTATTCCACAATGTTTTAATTGTTTATCAATATCACATGTATATGTCAATTCAATATAAGATCAACAAAAATCATTCACAATACATCATATTTGTGGAAACATAGAAATCTAGGGACAATGGTTTTTAAAAGGTATACATCCAATAAAATTCAGAATATCAATTACAATTGTTGGTAAAACAATATGATGATCATCATCATCTTCCCAGACCCAAATTTATTACTATAGAAATAGATCCAATTATCCTCCTATAGTTTACTATGTTTTGGTTACATATTTTCATAAGATACATTTTTACATCCACCCCACATGATACAAAAATAATAGAGAGACGATGGTATCTTTACCTTTAAGAAAATGTGATAAAAAATTCCTCTATGGGCAAAAATAGAGGGGCACATGTAGCTAGAATACTCCTTGGGGAAAACTCAAACCAAAAGGTATAGAACAGACACACAAATCATTGGGGAGGAAGAGTTCTTGGGATTCATTGGTATCAAGAGAAAATAAATTGAATGAACGGGGGGAAAATGGGAAATTTTGTATGACTATATCTGAAACATAAGGGATATGACACCATATTGACCATACCATTAAAAGTGGATCTTAACAATGAAATTTGACTATCTAAAATCATCCTAATAATTTAGGAATATGATTATATATTTTCTATCTTTTAAACTTCATCAAAACATTTAAACATGGGTTTAGACTTATTTTACTCCAAATAAAAATTTAAAGGGGAAAATTAGCAAAAACTAGGAAAAATGGAATATTGAAAATCTGTCAGAATCGACTCATCATTTGGTGAATCATAGGTGTATGTTATTGGTGGTAAGTTACAAGTTGACGAGTCACCATTAGGTGAGTCGCCATTTGGAATAATTCTATTCGGTGAGTCACTACTCAATGACTTTCCATTCAGCGAGTCAACTTTCGGTGAGCTACCATTGGAAGAATCACTAGTATGACCCACTATTTTTACTCACAGATCCTGACTCACCATCAGAAACCTACCATTCCTTCATCACAGTTGGAAAGTAGAAAAACCTATACACCCTTGATATGAGCTACCATGACCCCGACGAACACCTAAAACATTGTATTTTCAAAAAGGAATAGACCAGGAAGGTCTGGGATATTACTCAAATACCTCTCAATCTTTTATCTCCATCATGAATGAAAAACCAAAACAAGAATAAAGAGCGGTCCGAACAACCACTGCATAAGATACCTCTCATGATCTTGGTACACTTGAAACACTACTAAAATTTGGAAACCCCATGGTATATTGATAAACTTCTATATGTTATTGGAAATCTAGAGTAATACCTAAATGTCCAAGAACATCTCCGGCAAGATCCACTACACTAACTGATGAAAAGGAACACCACACAAGGACAAATATCTACAAAATCTAGACACATTAATTAGATATTTACATACTCCATGTAAAGATACTATCCTCTCTAGATGGAACTAAATCACCTACACGAGTTTAATAAAATCTCAATTAATGCATATTGACTAGGAATCAAGTCATCCCATTTACAACGGCCAATACTAAATAACACATTCCCCCACACACATTAGAAAAATAATAAGAATAGATCATAATACAAAAAAAGTCTCAAACATCACATTCTAAAGGGAACACATTGCAAGGAAAAACTCAAAAAACCCATGGGTACTGGACACACATCCGCATCTCCCTTTCCCAAGTACACTCTTTTAGGTCCCCATGCCTCCACAAAATATGATCCAAGGGAATGGTCCATCTATGAATCACCTTATCCCAGTGATCCAAAATCTCTACTAGTTTCTCCATGAATGATTTTTCATCATTTATATCAAAAAAACTGAGCCTATTAATTTGGTGTCACCATGAAGATATAAAAAAGATATGAGAAATTGAAGATGTCATGGATCCTCTCAAACAGTGATGGAAACACTAGCTAATATGCCAGCTCACCATCTCACCCCAACACATCAAAGGGTCCAATGAACATGGTTGAAATAATATCCCATCTACTGACCCTCTTCTTCCCACTGTTTTTTCAACACACATCTTAATCCCATTTGGTATGCCTCACAAAACTCCTCGAACATCGCTCCTTCCTCTACAAATCAGAGTACAAGATCACTAACCAACATCCCCTTTATATATATAAATGATCCATATCACTGATCACTCCACACCAAATCCTAGTTTTTCTTGTTAGATCTACCAATGGATCTTCAAATATAATGGTTTAGACTAAAAATATCAGTTAATACCTTGACAGAATGATAAATCTATGAACTTATGCCACATTAATAGTTTTCTCCCAAGAAAAAATTGCCCCATCCTTCAACGAGTCCATTGCAATACCATGCCGAGACACAAAAAGTACAACAAAGTGTACATATCAATTCCAGAACAGACACATAGACAACTTCATATAGATCATGTGTCATCAAAGGAACTAAAAGATAGTCCTGTGATTCTCGTTATGTTCTACCTATGACTTTGAGTAGATTAGGATTTCATCAATGAATACGATGAAAAACTGGTCCTGGAACTCATGGAAAATAGAGTTCATGAACCCATGATCATGACTGGTGAATTTTTAATGTAGAAAGACATGACCAATAACTCGATGTGGACATACATTCACACAAAAGTAGTAATCAGTATGCCACTCTCCTTCACCCTCAACTGGAGGTATATAGATCATAGATCGATATTAGAAAACCAATATTCTCTCCTCATCTAGTAAAAAAAATATTCTATCCTAGAGAGGGGTAATACTTCTAGATCATTATCTGATTCAAACTATGGTAGTTAATTAAAACCCTCATACCCCAATATTCCTTATTTTTAAACAAGACTGGAGCACCCCACAGTGACAAACCGGAAAAAATAATTCCCTTCTTCATGAGGTCATCAATTGGAATCCTCTGGTCCTACAACTCAGAAGGTTCCATTCGATAAAGAACCAAAGAAATTAGAAAAAAACAGTGGTATTAGTACATCCCAAACACAATTTCATGTTGAGAGGGTATAGTCACAACCTCCTTCGGGGAGACATAAAATAAATCCTCCACAATTCAAGAAACCTCCAGTATCTTAGCATCAACTGATTCCACTGATATCTGAGCTAATAAAAATTGTAGTGGATCCCCATGTTGGCTTCCCATATGACAACTCCACTTTCCAAGGAAATCCACACACTAGACATCCACATCTAAAAACACGACTCTCATCGAGAAGTAGTCGATAACAAAAAACATAGAAAACATCTATTCATTTACAAGGATTATCTTGTATGGCTGTATCTGTAATAAGAAATGATCCCCATGGGTCTGATGTGGGCCCATAATTTGTTTATATCCCTGGAATATATCAAAAAAGCTAGTTTAACCACTGACTAGTGTACTAAAAACCGGGGCATGAAAAGACTCTTTATGACTAGTCCTAGAGGATGGGATAGATCGGGTGCTACAAAGGAGTGTGGAGTGCATGAATCAAGCAAGAAAAAAAAGACTGACAAAAAAATGATCATAACTCATATGACCTCTGGCCCCACTATAACTCTGGCCTCTACAGTTTTCATCTAACCACACACTGCTCTTCTACCCCTCTGCTGAAAACCACCTCCTAGAACATTCCCAAGTCGATGTCCTTAAGGGACACCCTGATGACTATCTCATCATACACTATCTCCCCTCGATATAACAGTAGCTTATTTTCAATGCTGTACAAACAACCTAGGTGGAAACTGCAGATGACATGGGTGCTAAAACTTCCAACCTATACTATATTGAGCTCAAATGGTCATCCTGTACTAAATATAAATATTCCCACAATCTCCTTAAGTGAAACACCTCATTCCCATGTTTATGGAAAAATCATTAGGACCAAATGAATGAAATAATAACTGTTGAGGTCATCTTCATGCTTGCCAGAAACGTAAAGGCCCTAGCTCTTGAGACATTTTTCTAGTAACCTTGACCTTATATGATCCCTACTGGCTCCCCTCTCATGGTATACCTCCTCCCAAGTGCATCTTCTCAACTACCTCCACCTTCTTCTGGACCTTCATTTATGTTGGAAATGTGAAGGGAGTAACCACATACTGAATAGAAGGTGAAAGTTCCTCCTCTAGATGTCTCACATGAGACTTCTCATCTGGAAAGATATCGGTAGAAAAAATAAGGGGATCCTTGAACTTAATCCCCAACTCCCATACCGACATACCCCTACTAGAGGGAGAGTGACTCATGCATCTTACCTACCTTCATGGTCAAATAATGGAATTCTGATTGTAAATTCCTCTTAAAATAAAACCAAATTATGTCGGGGTCCTTCCTCTCTACTAGGTATAGTGTCCACCACTAATGCATAGATGCCCACATAAGGCTCACTGCAAAAGGATCCCATTACTCTATTGGAGCCTTAATCAATGTGAAGTTTATGACAAGATCATCGATAAAACTCTCCATATACATGTTGAAATGACTCCATAGTTCTTTCCTAGAGTATTACACTAGAAAGCACATGGAGTCTTTTGCCACTGATCATCTGACTCTACTTGATCAACCCTCCATCAATTGACTAGGTCATCTTGTGGAGCCTCCACTACTTGTACTACATGTAGATGATGACTGGTTTCCATAACTGAATAAGGTGAAAATGGAACTCCTATTTCTGAGTAGTATTTTTTTATGATTGCTTTAAAATAATTAATTATTTAATTCTCCAAAACACCAAATTCAAACAATAAAAAAAGACATTATGATGCATGTATATTTCCAAGAGTCTGTAACCTGCATACATTGTAGCCTCACTTGGTCATTTGGTAGACTCAGAGTCCTTGCATCAGATCATGGGGGACCTAAAATCCTGTGTCCTAGGTGATATTCCCTAACCTATGTCATTCCCCAAGATCAAATAACACTATTTCCCTACCAACCCATGAAATCATTATAATGAAAAACACCAAACACCATCATATCTCTCAACAAACTTCTTTGATACCATTTTTTCATGACCCCCTTATTCAAGACGAAAAAAATGAGATAATATCCTTGAGTCTCACCTCTAATAGGCCCCAGGGTGGAGACCGAATCTAAGGTAATATAAACTCACAATAATGAGAGGCATTACACATTATATAAGAAAAAATATTTGGAGATAAGATAGCCCATTCTAAAACAACTTCAGAAAGTATATATATAATGTTACAAAAAAATCCATCCCACATTCTCGTTTCAAATGAAACTACTTGATATACAATCAAACCCCAAAGTATGTACCAAAAGAACAATGCTAAGCAGTGTCAGGACAACATCCCCAATATTTGAGCTTGTAAGGTCTACCATGGTCCACATAGTCCTCCTAGAAACTACAAAATAGTTATATATACATTGGGTGAGCAGATAAGTATACAAATTACGATTAATTATGTCTCTCATGCACAAGTGGATGAAGAATACTAATGTCCATGCTAGAAAATAGCAGAAACCAACAACACCTAAAAAGGAATACTAACCATGTCACGACCCGACCATACCTGTCTTGAGCTGCAACTACCCCAGGCCCGCCTCCATAGGCCAAGGGCCGGTGACAAGCACCGAAGGCATAACAATCTCGGGGAGGCCTTCACCTAAGCACCAATACACACACACAGAACCCACTCAATGCAGATGTGCTGAATAAAAAAGAAAACCAATGGATAGACAACTATAACCAAACCATAGTCATGCATCAACATCTAAATAGGATAAGTAAAGTGCTAAAAAGTAATGACAACATAACTGGACTGAAAAAGAGGCAAAACACGTGCCCAAAATAGAAATCTGCACCAACCCGGCAACTTGTAAATGAATGTAAACTACTAGTGAGTCTCACACCTGAAAATCCTACTATGACCACTGAACGCATCCCAAGCTCCTGTGTCCTCTACAATCCTCTGTAGTCTTGATCGACCTGTCTGTCTTCTGCAAGGGCACAGTAAGTGTGGGTAAAGCCCAAGCAGGGGTGAGTATAAAGATACTCAGTATGATGTCCCAAAAGACTGAGGGAGTAATAAAGGAGGTACTAAAATGGTGAGCAGTAGATAGAAAAAAGAAAAGTGTAATGGTACAATAGATAGAGAGCAACTCAACCCAATGAATGAAACGAAGTAGACATGTCCAATCCAAGAGGAGTAGACACAGAAATCATGTGGCATACCCCACTAATCTTTTCCCCTCCTAGAAGGAGAGTAATTGAACCCAAGGAGTGGGAACAAAAGTAGGGTGTATATATATACGTGTCTGCTCAACAAGAAACCCGAATGAGTGTGTAAGGGGATCGCCGTCTTCATGAACATCCCAGGAAAATTCTCCAACAGTTCATAGGATTTCCAACACTGATGCCAAACAGACTTGTACGACAAAGATGCCTCATCTCTAAACAATAAAACCAAGGGTCCCGCTTAATTAATCATGGAGAAAATACACTGACTAGCCTCATAGATAGGGGTGAGTCTAAAAGAAGTTGTCGGGTAACCCACTGCCCAGCCCAGTTGGCAGTTAGGCACTAAGAGTTCGTCGTGTAACCCACTGCCCAGCCCCGCTAGAGGGTAAACCCTAAGGTAAACAGGTAACCCACTACCCATCCACACTAGAGGGAAAACCCAAAGGTCAATGGGTAACCCACTACCCAGCCCCCGCTTAAGGGTAAACCCTATGGTCAATGGGTAACTGACTACCCATCCCTGCTAGAGGGTAAACCCTAAGGTCAATAGGTAACCCACTAAACTGCCCCACTAACAGGTAATCCCTACGCTCAATGGGTAACCCACTACCCAGCCCCGCTAGAGGGTAAACCCTCATGTCAACGGGTAACCCACTACCAAGCTCCGCTAGCGGGTAAACCCTAAGGTCAATGGGTAACCCACTACCCAGCCCCGCTGGAGGGTAAACCTGGAACTGGTCTGATAACTCCGCACTTCATGTGCCATCACTGGGTTTCACTAACCCCGCTACCTTGCGTAGGTTCATAGTGCATCAACGGAACCTCCATAAAACACCGTTTCACGTTTCAACATTTAAAGAGATCTCGATAGAGGCTCTGATCACCCAAACAGATTACACCGTTGTAATCCTCACAGAATAACACGTGAGATAGACTACTTAATTGCTGGAAACAGACTCCTGATGGAAAATTTATTCAACACCACTTTATGCTCATACGACGTCTCCTGGGGATCACACCTCAGTCCCGAAGAAGGTCGGGTGAACCGCATCATCCCAATACTCTCAAAAAAAACACGCCAAAATAAGTATTCATACGCCCCAAAATGATGTCTGATGAAAAATTCATAGTACGCTGAACACTACTTAAAAGACAGCCAGTGGGGCCCACACCTCAACTCCATCATCAATGCCTGAAACCACCCTGGTTAACTTTGCTTCGAACCCGGGGTTTCAATGCCGCTGATGATGCCTAAAACGGACTCCGGGTGGAGAAGATGCAACTCCCTGCATTTTGCAAACGGGGCAATGTGGGGCCCACACCTCGACCTGGAAACACGTCAATCATAGCGTATGATTGCGTTACTTTTAGATAACCATGAAGCATAGGCAATTCAATTTGCAAACGAGGCCATGTGGGGCCCATGCCTCGGTCCCAAATTTAGGCCGGCAGATTGCGCTGTTGCAATCCCTTTGGAAGAACACTCTGAAATGAGTGCTCAAACACCCTAAACGGATGTCAGGAGATAAAGTGTAGTTTCACAGTAAAACGTGTGAAACCGGTTATATGGGGCCCACACCTTTTCTCCTACCCGAATGCTCCCGAAAGCATCTCAAAATGCCCGTAAAAGGAATGGGGTCACACTGCCACTGACGGCAGATCAATCGGACATTCCAAAAGGAGTTAGGTCTAACCCAAGAATAATTAATTAATTAATTAAATAATTAATTAATTATTCTTATTCAACGTTTCGTGTCACCGAGTGATGAAACCAAACCGCAATGCTTCCGAACCAACTTTGGAAGGACCGTCCAAACTCCAGGGCCACAACGCCTTTGATGGCGCGTCAATTGGACAGTCACCTTGTGAATACGTCCATGGTAATCTTTAATAATAATTTAATATTATTTAATTAAGGCATTTTGGGTCACCCACCTTCGGGCGCAGAGCCCCAAAAACCCCGAAACCCATTTCGATAAGTTTGTATCAATGAGATGAACCTGCAGCCACAGACGGCACGTCAAATTGGCGCGCTGTTTAAAATTTATGGCCCCTTGAACTCAAGGGGGGCCCAACTCAGCCAGCCTGGTACAGACTGTCAGCTCGCGGCCCAGCCACGGGTCTGGTCCAGCTCATCATGGCCTGATGGCCGCCGACCGTCCAAAAACTGTCGGACCCCTCAGGTTCGCTTCCTTCAAAATGACCGGCCAGTTGTCCTGTCTTTGTTCTACGCCGCATAGCAGGACCCGCGAGTTGCGTGTCCTTGTCCATAGCTTCCCCGAGGTCAGCGCATTGGGCTTCATCCCGACCGTGACAGCCCGAGCGCGACTTCCTCACACCGGCCGAGCCCACCGCTGCGACCGGTCTCCTGCGTCGCGGCCACCTGCACTCCCTGATCTGCCATCGGGAAAACCCTGGTCCTCTTCTCCCCTCTACGCCACGCCGCTGTCGCGAGAGCCATCTCTACCCTGCTGCACCCAAGCCCATAGATCCAGCCGGACCCGATGCCTCTGCACACCAGCGCCCACGCCGCCTCTCCGCCTGAACATCTCCTGTAACATCCCAGGTAAATAAAGAATAAAACATTTTCATATTTATTATTATTTAAGAATTAAATATTAATTTTACTTTAAAGGGGTTGCTATGTTCGATAGTGTACCCGATACGCAACAAAGAGTTTCTTTGAAATATTACGTTGCACACTAGTAATAAAATAATATTATTTTAAATGGTAGTTAACATGTAGCCGTTGTATTGGTGGGAATGAAATGAAATAACTAAAATATTATTATATATGTTTGTTAAATGTTTTTACATTTATCCAATAAAAGATAAAGGCTTAAAATACGAAAAGAATTCAATTTTAGGCATATATACTCTAATTTTCACTAAAGGTCCACTTATCGCCTTTTGATGGAGAACCCTATTTAAATATAGTTTTGGTCACTATTATACATTCTTTTGGTCCAAATAAAATTATTCTATAGAATCGAGACATCAAAATTTACATTGTGTAAATTTTTGGTATTTTTCTGATAAAGTTTATTTTTTTAATGAATAGTGAAAAATGTTGTATTTTAACTCAAAACCTATTTTTAATCTAATTTATTTATATGATTATGTTATCTTCTAAATTTGTATTAAAGTGAAATTAGAATATATTTTTACCATTTAATCCAATAGTGGTCATTGGAAATAATTTCACTTTGAAATTGGACTTAAACTAGTGATAATCTTTTGGTATATATTGTTTCATAAAAACACGCTATTTGTTCTGACAGCAGGAATTAATTATTAAATTTATTAATGTAACTTATATTTCCTGAATTTTGTAAAATAGTCATCATTTTTTAATTCACAATATCAAATATAACTTAGGGTGATGTTTTGGTATTTTTTTTTGAAAAGCTTCAATTTTTGATGAATAGTGAAACCACTAAGTGGTACGTAAAAAAACTTTTTTTTAAAATGAAATTTTACCACCTCTGTGTTTTGAATTTAAAAAATCTGACATTCATGGTTTTCATTATGAAGTAAACTGTGGTTCAATGGGATTAAAATAATTTTTTGGTGAATAGAAACTTTTATGTTTTTAATCGCAGTTGGAGATAATTAGTATAATTTAAGGTAAAAATAATGTTTTCATAATAAGAAATGACTTTGAAAAATGTCCTACCATTATTGTATGTGTCATGTCCGACCAAGAAAATACATGGGTAAACTGGAGGACCCCATGGAGCCACATTGGTAGGAAAATTACATTAATAACTTTTTATTTAATGTTAAAATAAAAATGTCACAAACATGTGTTGTTTCACTAAAATAATTTTTAAATGGAGTTATACAAGTCATAATTTTGACTATAAATATTAATTAGAAAGTTAAAAATATTTCCTACATCATGATAGTTTTTTTTATAATTTTTAGACATTAAATAAAATAAATTATTTATGACACCATGATGATGCAGTGATTACCTCATTATTTAACGATTTAAATAAAATGAAAAGATAATGTAAAATCTAAGACCTACACATTTCAAAAACCTATTGGATGGGTAGATTTCTAACCATTATCACCTTATCCTAGAAATATATTATTTTTGGACCTTTAATATTGAAAAGCATTTAAAATAATGTAACCATTAATAACTTTCTAATAGTGCCCCTCCTCTCCTCTTATAAAAGACCCCCACCTCTACCACCTTACCCAAAACTCTCAGGCCTTTGGATCAAACAACCCCTGCCCATTTTGACTCTCCACATACCTATAGTACTCCTAGAAGTCTCACTTTGGGCAGAATTCTTTCCAAGGTAGCCTTTGATCTCAAATCAAAAAGAGTTACCCATTTTAAAGGTAGTGTCTTCTCTCGTGTTCTTATGTTTTATTTTGCATATCCAACCCCCTAAACTCATGTTATTTCTTTATTTTGTAACAAAAACAGTATCTTAAATATACTAGGTTGTTTTTTTGTTAATTATTAGAGCTACACTTACACACACATTCATCTAATGGTTAAAGAGCATACTGTTTCCGTGGATGGCGAATTTCTGCCTCACGAAATGATGATTGTTCAATATTCTTCTAACACCTTCATAGGTGGCCATTAAGATGACACTATATTTATATAGGATATATAATATGTTTATTTTTTCCTTAAACATACTTATTTTTCATTTATGGCATACCTTTATTTCTTCCATTATGGGTATACGCGATATCTTCATTTTAGGAAGTGCAGACTACCGCCCCCTCAAAGTGATTTGATTCGTTAATGCCATATGTGGGACGTATAAAGGATGGAGTTAATGATATTATATATAAAATTATACTGTAATTATTATATACCTTTATGTAATTATGATTCCATTCCATAAAATACAAAATAGAAATGAAAGTAGCGTTCATGCGTACGTACGGCTTACCGTCTCCATGAATGGTGCATTTCATTTCTTACCTCTAAATGTTATGTAATATTATAAATGCATGTATATACTGGATATATATGATATTTATGATATCTACATAATGATTATAACTCTAGATATAATGGATAAATTAACAACTTCTAATTATAAAAAGTTTATTTTTGACTCAAGTACCAATGATCGTTAAAACGACCGTTATTAACATAAATAATTATACAGTGTTCATGACATGGTAATAAGTGATATAAAAAGAATAATTAACTTGAAAGAGGTTCTTAATAAAGTATAAATTAACTCAAGTTTATTATTAAGGATATTAAATAGAAATCGAGTCAAGTCGGACCTGAGGTAAGGGACTTTGTCTCAATCTCCATTCATTGAGGCATATTTTGTTTTATACACAAATTTCTTTTATACGGTGTAGAAACCCAATTGAATTTTATTATTATTCAAAAGGAATCTTTTTTTATGAAGCATTTTACTAAACGTCAAAAGGAATGTTTTTTTGACGTACGTATGCAGTGACAATGAATTCTCCACCGCCATGACCATTATTTGAGTTTCAGCTTCCTCTACAAGCCATAACCTAACTTTCTTTTTAAAATGAGAAAATAAATACCATGTTTTACTTTTCATTTATTTTGGTATTGAAAATGGTTTTCTTGATGTTTTTATATAAATGTGTTGTATTCATATCTTGTGATTGAAAAGTGGAAATGTTATGTTTCCTTTATGCATGTTTTATGTGATACGATTATGTTATGGTTCTTGAGAATTGTTATGAAGATGGGTTGTTCTGTGATAAACTAAGGGCATGTGAGCTCAATATAGCTCTCCAATGCATTGGGTAACGCAAAGGAGTTAAACGTTAAGGTTTCACCGAAGAGATTTAGGGAATATACTATGATGGGTATTCTAAACATAACCATGAGGGTTACTACCTACGCAAGAATGTTATGAATGACACAAGTTACCTTTATGTCTTATGATTTCTATGATTTATGCATTATTTTATGAGGTATCTTAAAATTCTTATGTTTTATGAATAAAATATGATTTCATACATGGACTATTGTTTTCATTTCGTACTTTTATATCTCTTACTGAGCTTTTTATGCTCATCCCAATTTTTTGAAATGTTTTTCATAGGACTTATTGTTGAAAAGGGTCAAGGATGGGATGAAGGAAAAGTCATGCTATCTAAAACATGGAACTAGACATGTTTCTTTTTAGGAGTTTTTATTTTATGGAAACTTACTAGAAGTTTCTACTTTGTCATCTTTTGAGATGTAATAGTTGTGTCCTAATTATCTAAAACTCTAAACCTGAAAAGATCCTCAATGTGAATTATTCATTTAATTCAATATTAATTAAGGTTTAAGGTCGAGGCCTTATAGTTGGTATCAGAGGTCGGTTTCAACAACTTTATGAGTTATAAAATTGTTAAATTATAATTTTTTTTATGGTCAAATTGAAATGATATAGCATTTAAAGATTCCCATGTTGCTTGGCCTTAGATATTTTTATGTTAAGAATGGTTTTTTCATAGAGGAAACAGAACAACTTTTCTGGGAAGGCATATAGAGGGAAATGACCTTTCAAATCCATATCTTGAGATGGTCAGAATCAGAACTAAAACATTTTATTGTAGTGATGGCTCAATCGACTCAGGTGAAAAATGTTGGTTGTTTTTATTGATGACATATTGGTGTTTTCTAAAAGTAAATAGGAGCTTGAAAGTCATTTAATGGTTATCTTACAATCCTTAAAAGAAAAGAAACTGTATGGAAAATTCAGAAATTGTGAGTTTTGGTTACCACAATTTTCTTTCCTTGGTCACATTGTTTCTAAAGATGTAATACCTATGGATCCTGAAAAAACAAAAGTTGTTGAAGAATGGCCAAGACCCACAAATGTAACCGAGATCCGTAGTTTTCTTGGTTTGGCAGGTTAAGATTGAAGGTTAGTTGAAATGTTTTCACGGTTATCTAGTCCAATGAATAATCTAAATCGGAAGGGTGTTATGTTTATCTGGACAAATGAATGTGATGATTGTTTTCAGGAGTTGAAATTAAGATTGGTGAATGCTCAAGTTTTGGCACTTCCTTCCAGGAATGGTGAGTTTGTTATATACATTGATGCTTCGTTGAAGGGAATTGGCTGTAATCTTATGCAGAATGATCAGGTAATCGCATATCCTTCATGTCAGTTGAAAACTCATGTGGTAAATTACCCTACACATGATTTGGAATTAGCTTCTGTTGTTTTCGCTTTTAAAATTTGGAGGCATCATTTGTATGGAATAAAGTGTCAAATATATACCGATCACAAATGTTTAAAGTATATATTCACTCAGAAAGAATTGAACATGAGACAGATAAGATGGAAAGAATTAATCAAGGATTATGATTGTACAATTCATTACCATCTGGGAAAATCAAATAAAGTGGATGATGATTTGAGTCGAAAAAGTAATGCTTCATTAACAATGTTGTGTTTGGAACATGATCCTTTGGTTAAGGATTGGATGAACTTTGGCATAAAAGTTGTTGGTGCAGGATATCCTTCTATTTTGTTTCAAGTATCTGTGAAATATTCTCTATCAGATATAATCAAGAAAGCACAAAAGCAAGACAGTGAGTTGCAGAAAAAGGTAGAGCTGGTTCATAAGGGTAAGTTTCCTGAATTCAACATTGATAATGATTGTATTTTGAGTTTTGGGAAGAGATTGTGTGTGCCTTGTGATTCACAGTTTAAGAGAGAGTTGTTATGTGAAGCTCATAGTTCTCCATTTTCAGTTCATCCTAGCAGTACTAAGATGTACAAATATCTATGGTAGTATTACTAGTGGGATGGAATGAAAAGAGATATTGCATATTTTATTGTCTAGTGTTTTACCTGTCAGCAGGTTAAAGCATAGCGATAGTTACCGAAAGTGATGCTTCAGCCTTTACCAGTTCCAAAGTGGAAATTGTAAAATATATCCATGGACTTTTTTGTGGGATTACCAAAGACATCTCGAGATTAAAATGCAATCTTGGTTATTGTTGATCGCTTGACTAAATCTTCTTATTTACTTCCTATTCAAGATACATTCTCTCTAGATCAAATTTCTCAATTGTATCTTAAAGAGATAATCAGGTTGCATGGATTTCCCCTATCCATTGTATCTGATCGTGATCCCAGGTTTACTTCTAACTTTTGGAAAGACCTTCCGATGTCGTAGGGTACTGAATTAAAATTTAGTACAATTTTTTATTCTCAAACAGATGGGCAGTCAGAACGAAAAATTCAGACATTTGAGGATATGCTACGTGCTTGTTCGATGAATTATCATGGAATTTGGGGCCAACATCTTTCATTGGTTGAATTTTCATATAATAACAGTTTTCATTCCAGTATAGAGATGGAACCGTTTGAGGAATTATCTGGGAAGTGGTATAGAACTCCAGATTTTTGGGATGAAGTGGTTGAAAGGAAGCTGTTGGGACCATAATTGGTAGAAGAGATGGCAAAAAAAAGTTTAGTTGATTCAGAAACACATGAGAACAGCTCAGAGCAGACAGAAAAGTTATGCAGGCAACAGGAGGAAGGATCTATTTTTCGAGGTAGGTGATCATGTTTTTCTCAATGTTTCACCGTGTAAAAGTGTGATGTGATTTGGTGAGAAAGGAAAGCTGAGTCCAAGGTTCATTGGACCATATGAAATTCTGGAGAGAGTTGGATCAATTTCTTACCGAGTGGCTTTACCTCCGAGTTTATCTCAGGTACATAATTTTTTTCATGTTTTGGTGTTGAGAAAGTATATTTCAGATCGATCTCATGTTTTGAGCCCAGAGGTAGTTCGGTTGGAAGAGAATATCTCTTATGAAGAACAACCAGTCCATATTCATGACCAAAGATAGCAAGTGTTGCGAAATAACGTAATTCACCGGGTAATGGTTTTGTGGAAAAACCATATGGTTGAAAAGGCAACGTGAGAATCTGAAAATGTTATGAGGGATAAATACCCCCACTTATTTGGATAAGTGAATAAAATTGCGAGGACGCAATTCCCAAAAGGGGGAAGGATGTAACAACCCAGGTAAATAAATAATAAAACATTTTCATATTTATTAATATTTAAGAATTAGATATTAATTTTACTTTAAAGGGGTTGCTATGTTCGATAGCGTACCCGATAAGCAACAAAGAGTTTCATTGAAATCTTACGTTGCACACTAGTAATAAAATAATATTATTTTTAATTGTAGTCAACACGTAGTCGTTGTATTGGCAGGAATGAATAGAAATAACTAAAATATGATAATACATGTTTGTTAAATGTTTTTACATTTATCCAATAAATGATAAAGGGTTAAAATACGAAAAGAATTCAATTTTAGGCATATATACTTTAATTTTGACTAAAGGTCCACTTATCGCCTTTTGATGGAGAACCCTCTTTGTATATAGTTTTGGTCACTCTTATACATTCTTTTGAACCAAATAATATTCTTCTTTAGAATCGGGACATCAAAATTTACTTTGTGTAAATTTTATGTATTTTTCCGATAAGGTTTATTTTTTTAATGAATTGTGAAAAATGATGTATTTTAAATCAAAACCTCTTTTTAATCTAATTTATTTATATGATTAGATAATTTTTTGAATTTGTTTTAAAGTGAAATTAGAATATATTTTTACCATTTAATCCAATAGTGGTCGTTGAAATTAATTTCACTTTGAAATTGGACTTAAACTAGTGTCAATCTTTTGATATATATTGTTTCATAAAAACACGCTATTTGTTCTGACAGCGGGAATTAATTATTAAATTAATTAATGTAACTTAATTGTTTTGAATTTTTTAAAATAGAAATCATTTTTAAATTTGGAATATCACATATAGCTTAGGGTGATGTTTTGGTATTTTTCTGAAAAGCTTCAATTTTTGATGAATAGTGAAACCACTAAGTGGTACTTTAATAACTAATTTTTTTGTTTAAATGAAATTTTACCACCTTTGTGTTTTGAATTTCAAAAATCCAACATTCATGGTTTTCATTAAGATGTAAAATGTGGTTCAATGGGATTAAAATAATTTTTTGGTGAATAGTAACTTTTATGTTTTTAATAGCGATTAAAGGTAATTAGTATAATTTAATGAAAAAAAATGTTTTAATAATATGAAATGACCTTGAAACATGTTCTACCCTTTTTGGATGTGTCATGGCGGACCAAGAGAATCCATGGGTAGACTTGAGGACCCCATGGAGCCATATTGGTAGGAAAATAACATTAATAACTTTTTATTTAATGTAAAAATAAAAATGTCACAAAATGTGTTGTTTTACTAAAACAATTTTTAAATGGGGTTATACAAGTCATAATTTTGACTATAAATATTAATTAGAAAGATAAAAATATTTACTACATCATGATATTTTTTGTATAATTTTTAGACATTAAATAAATTAAATTATTTATGACACCATGATGATGCAATGATTACCTCATTATTTAACGATTTAAATAAAATTAAAAGATAATTTATAATCTAAGACCTAAACTTGTCAAAAACATATTGGATGGGTTTATTTCTAACTCTAATAACCTTATCCTCGAAATATATAATTTTGGGACCTTTAAAGTCCGAAAATCATTTTATAATAAAGTAACCTTTAACAACATTCCACGAGTGCCCCTCCTCTCCTCTTATAAAAGGCCCCCACCTATACCACCTTACCTACATCTCTCAAGCCTTTGGCTCGGCCAAAACAAGCCCATTTTGTCTCTACACATCCCTATATTACTCATAGAATCCTCACTTTGGGCAGATGTCTTTCCAAGGAGGCCTTTGAGCTCAAATCAAAAAGAGTTACCCCTTTTAAAGGTAGTATCTTCTCTTGTGTTCTTATGTTTTATTTTCCTTGTCCAACCCCCTAAACTCTTTTTATTCTATAAAAACACCAGTATATTCAATATAAAAGGATGTTGTTATGAGAATTATTAGAGCTACACTTACACACACATTCATCTAATTGTTAAAGAGCATACTGTTTCGGTGGATGGCGAATTTCTGCCTCACGAACGGTGAAATAGAAATGAAAGTAGCGTTCATGTGTACGTACGACTTACCGTCTTCATGAACGGTGCATTTCATTTCTACCTCTAAATGTTATGTAATATTATAAATGCATGTATATACTAGATATATATGATATATATGAAATATACATAATGAATATAACTCTGGATATAATGGATACATGCACAACTTGTAATTATAAAGAGTTTATTTTTGACTCAAGTACCAATGATCGATAAAGCGACCGTTATTAACTTAAATAATTACATAGTGTTCATGGCATGATAATAAGTGATATAAAAGGCATAATGTACATGAAAAAGGTTCTTAAGAAAGTATAAATTAACTCAAGTTTATTATTCAGGAGATTAAAGAGCAATCGAGTCAAGTCATACACGAGGTAAGGGACTTCGTCTCAATCTCCATTCATTGAGGCATATTTTGTTTTATATACAACTTTATTTTATACGGATTATAAACCCCTTTGACTTTTATGCTTATTCAAAAGGAATCTTTTTTTACAAAGAGTTTTACTAAATGACAAAAGGAATGTTTTTTTGTCATACGTATGTGATGACAACGACTTCTCGGCCGCCGTAACCATTATTTGAGTTTCAGCTTCCACTACAAGCCATAACCTAACATTATTTTTAAAATGAAAAAATAAAGTAAGTGTTTTAATTTTCTTTTATTTTGGTATTGAAAATGGTTTCCATAATGTTTTTATATCAATGTGTTGAATTGATATCTTGTGATTGAAAAGAGGAAATGTTATGTTTCCTTTATGCATGTTTTATGTGATACGATAATGTTATAGTTCTGGGAATTGTTATGAATACGGGTGGTTCTGTGATATACTAAGGGCGGGTGAGCCTGATATAGCTCTCTGATGCATTGGGTAACGCGAAGGAGTTAAACGTTAAGGTTTGTCCGAAGAGTTTTAGGGAATATATTGCGATGGGTATTCCAAATGTAACCATGAGGGTTACTCCATATGTAAGAATGTCATGAATGCCTCACGTTACCTTTATGTCTTATGATTTCTATTATTTATTCATGATTTTATGAGGTATGTTAAAATGGTTATGTTTTATGAGTAATGTACGAATTCATACATGGACTAATGTTTTCAATTCATACTTTAATATCCCTTAATGAGCTTTTTATTCTCATCCCAAGTTTTTGAAATGTTTTTCACAGGACTTAATGTGGAATAGGGTCAAGGATGCGATCATGGAAAAGTAATTTTATCTAAAACATGGAACTAGACATGTTTCTTTTTAAGAGTTTTGATTTTATGGAAAATTAGTAGAAGTGTCTACTTTGTAATCTTTTGAGACGTAATAGTTATGTCCTAATTATCTAAACCTCTAAACTTGAAAAGATCCTCAATGTGAATTATTGATTTAATTAAATATTAAGTAAGGTTTAAGGCAGCGGAATTATACATCGGGCTAAACCACAAACCCCTGGTGTTCCTTTGTTTGACCGCACCCCGGACTCGCCTGAGCCGCTCGACCGTTGGAAGCTGCACACCGGTCGAGTGCCGCCTCGCCAAGGCCTTGCGCTGCCAATGCAACTCTGGCCAGTTCCCCAAAAATTATTCCTAGACCATTCTTTCAATCCCTGCAATGAGAACATCACTTCGCCTGCCTCTGATCGACAATCATTGATGATTTAATGCATTTAATTTTAAGATTCCAAGAACACGAATAATGGTTGAAGATTACAACAAAGAAAACTTGATTTGCAGCATGGGTTCATAACCGTGTTTGTACGACCATAAATGATATTAACCCAAACAAAAAAACATGGGGAAACAAGGGATTTTCAAATTAAAACATGAATAAGAACTCAAAAATATAAGAATTCCTTCCTCAATCCGTTTGATTGTCATTGGCGACACGTCCACGATGCTCCCTCTTCGATCCGCCAAGGTTTTGGCAAAGATCACTCTTCAATATGGTGAATAACAACGAAGAACATCGAACAATAGTTGAGAGAGAGAGGAAGAGAGAGATAATGATAAAATATAATGGAAAACCCCCACTCCAAACTCTTATTTTTCTATTTATAGAAAAATCTGCTTTGCGCAGAATCCGGAACTGTCGCGCCCTCTCATTTTATATCACGCCTAGGTAAAACGTCCCATTTCAAATTCAACAAGAGTCTCAGATTTCCATTTTAAGCCTTCTTATGAAATTTATTTGAAAGGAACTTTAGTGATGAAAATTGCAATGTCATTATTTCAAAATGACAATTTTACCATTGGGTGACATCTCTCATAGTAGGCCCACGCCCGTAGATTTTACACCCTGCCTAGGGTAAATGGCATGCTCCAGACGTTACTGTGCCCTCAGATTTCCGATCTGAGCTTCCTTTTAAGAGAAAACACAACCCCTCCATGTGCATAGTATAAAAATACTTAAAAATTTTATAAAATTTATTCTGGGCACACCGGGCCACAGAATCACACGTTGTCTCAGCTCCTAGCTCTAGAAATACATGTAGAAATATTCCAAAGACTTAAAGGAAAAAAACCGGGTTTCTACATCATTCCCTCCTTCATGATTTTTGTCCCTGAATATATAACTGGGAAAAAAACTCGGGATACTGGGCTCACACATAGCACTCCCAATCCCAATAAAACATACACAACACCATGATGGCACAACACGCGAACCAAACAGGTATTTCGTACTAATATGGTCTGCTACATTCAATGAAATGCGTAGGAACACTTACGCACCTCATCATCTGCTACACATGGAAGACGCAGTGCACCCACTCCTACTATTGGAAATGTAGGGAAAGATGTTAGGAAACCTCTCAATCTCTTGCATGATTACCGAATGGTCCAATGATATTTGGTTGACTTCCTGGGATGAACATCTACTTTCCACGTCGTGACCGAAATCACGGTTTGTTCCTGGAACATGATCAAGTGATTCCTTCCTTCAGAATACCAATCGGGTGCGTCACACGTATGTATCTGATCACGCAATACCTCTCTTTCAACATCCCCCAGCTGCGACTATCTCACATGCTCATGGATCGAAGGAGTCAACACCATCGACAATAGGAAATTTGTAACCTCCTGCTCCACCTAGGTCAGCCATAGGGAAGAAAACAACTACAAAACTTCCCGCACCCGAATAGTCTGGGACATTCTACTAAGGGAACCCCCTACAACACTACCATTTTTTCAGAACATACACTACTAGAATGTGGGTTTTTCCCAACACTTACATACCAATGGTTTGATAAAACCATTTGTAAAGAAGTGTTTTACCAATATTTACCTACAACTGATGGTAAATCAACTCCTAAGCAACCTTTACCAATGGATTAAATAGAAAAATTTGTAAAAGGATGGCTTAGGGGACATTTTACCAATGTTACTAAGGAACCGTTGGTTTATGTGTGGCCAGAAAAGTTTTACCATCGGTTTTTAAAAACCGTTGGTAGTAGTGTGCCCAAATTAAAAGCAACCCCTCTTCTCCATCATATGTGATACAAAATACTAAATAAGAGCACCTCCACCAAATCCCCCCTCTCTCTCGGTGATCTAAGATCTCCTTTGACTTCCTCTTCCTCTATCCCATCCAATCTGTTGAATCTCTTACTGAATCTCCATACAACCCATCCCAAATTAGGTACATTCTTATGTGGTACCTTATTTTTATTGAAATTTATCTAATATTTCAGTTTTTAGTTTTTATTTTTATGTCTATATGTTTTTGTTTTTGTTTTGATTTAACCTAGAATTTATTCATTCGAATCCATTTAATTAATTAAATCATTAACGCTTCATCGAAGATGAAGGGATGTTTTCGATGGAACCATAAAAAACACTTTTATATTTTTTTAGTTGTCACTTTAATTTATCATATCATTATATTAAAATGTTATATAAATATAATGGATAGTTATAGACCTCTCAATTGTCACCTACATGAATTGTATCTCACACATTGTTCGAGATGACATTTGGTACCCGGATAACTACATGATTATATGTATATATAACGGTAATCACCATCTTACATATGCATGAATGCTCTCACGACATACGATGGAGCATAAGAGGGTTATGTGAACAATCTTCAACTCAACTAATGTAGCATAGGTTCATATTAACTGGATAAGTGTACTAGTATGTTGTTTCCAACAATGATCTATATAAAGAACATAATGAAAAATGAAGAGATTATTAAATGGAGTCATTTCCCCCTTTCTTGATGGAACTGATTTGTCCGATGTGGTGGTGTGGTTCTAATATATTCGGTGATGACATTTATACTGAAATGATAC
Organism: Viscum album; assembly: GCA_963277665.1. Lineage (NCBI taxonomy): Eukaryota > Viridiplantae > Streptophyta > Magnoliopsida > Santalales > Viscaceae > Viscum > Viscum album. Next base: position 937,273,317 of record OY728161.1, read on the forward strand.
ATGTTTGTTTTTGTTTAGTTATTATTTTTATTTCCTTTATCCCATTGGCCACTTAGTTACTTTACTTCTTTTCTACGGATTGAGGGTTGTGATGCTATCCTGACTAGTTGACGTAGATCACTTGTATATTGTAATACCATGAGGTGTGACTGTGAGGAAACATTGGAAGACAGATGATCCTTGGGGTCTTACATGAGATGGAATTTTTTTTAAAACATTGTGTGGGAACCTTTCTTGAGTATGTTGGAGTCATGAAATAACCCCAAGGGTCTCCATGAGATAGTATAAATAACCCCATGTGTCTCTAAGTGTTTCCATACATCGTGTCATCCTCGCATGGGATGGCCACTCACCCAATCCTATCAAACCTATCCTAGTCTATCCTCTCAGTCACATAGTCTAGACTCATCTCTCGAGGATTATCCCATGCCCCGATGCACATCTCATCATCCAACTAGACGAAGAGGATTATTCAACTTATAATTATCCTAGTCATAAAAGAAAACCATGTCGAACCCATCAACATTATATTCTCAGTAATATAGTCAATAACCTCATCAAAATCATTTATTATAACCCATCCCCACTAACCAATTTACATCCTAAGCTAAATCAAACCAAGCCTCTTGGCATTATAATGCCAATATGTTCTAAAATACCCAATTCACACATTAGCATATCATCCTTCATCTCTTTGGTTGAACTGTTGAATCATTAAATGGAGTAAAACCTTTCATAATAAATTTAATATACTCATAGGGACCATCCCACTCAAGGATCCTACCAATATTCCAATCCATCCTCATAAGTATTTCCTCATTAAATGCCAGATGTACAATTTCCACACCTATCACTACATGGACCAATCCTCTTAGGAATGTTTTACATGATCAAAATCCTCATCGTTAGTGAAATAAATCACATTACAGCGCATAAATTTCATCTAAACCCAAAATTCCATGAATTATTCTTATGTATAGGCCCCATGGAAAAATGTTAAGAACTAAAACTATAAATAATAATTCCAAATACATTCATTATTTTTAAATAAATATTTCAAGTGTAAACATAAAAACCAAGAATAATTAGCCCTCATCCCTTGTATCGAAGAAAACCAAACTATGTTGACACTCGGGGAAATTTGATTATATACCATTAATAGGAATAGTAAATGTTAATTAATAGGAACTTACTATCTGATAGTATCATTTTGAAACATTGATCTATTTTCCCTTTGCTTGAAGTAACATGATTTGACCCATGGGGTACTGCGGTGCTTATATGTTGGGCGGTGATAGGTATAGTCACAAGAGACATATATATTTTATTTTAGTCTTTATTTTATTTTATTTATCACATTGGTCACTTAGTTCTTTGACTACTTTCGATGGGCATAGGGTAGTTATATTCTGTAATGGGTGACAGAAGGAGTACAGATTGATTCAGTCCACCGATGTTGATCCAACGTAAGATTCAATGGTTACTACTTATCTCACTTCACATGTATTTGTGGATTTAGTGTTTTTTATTCCATATTAGGTTCTCAGTAGGGCGTTGGATTGTTTTTTGTTGGATTGGGTGGATTTGGTTCTCCGCTGCTAATCTCAGTAAGGCATTAATTCTATTGGTTGGTTTCTCACTAGTTAGGTAGAATCCTTCATGTGTTTTAAGGTTCTTAATATCCTTTGTGTAATGCGTTGATCCCTGTTCATTGGTTTTGAGTAACCAAGACAAGGGTGACTCGCCTACGTGTGCATAGGTAAGTAAGTATATGTATGTGGGTTCCCCCGTTACGTGTATAGTCACCCATGGTAGTGAATATGCATGTATGGTCCTAGGTGTTCCCATGTATATAGATATAAATATAAATGCATACATAGGTGAGTGTAGACTGATATATGCATATAAGCTTATGTGAAAGGATCCCTTTCACATGCTCATGGCCATGTAGGTGTGTGCATTGGGGCTAGGAGTCCTTGCATGTGTGTGAAGGTGCGTATACACAGTGGAGGAGCAACATCTTTTAGTTAGAATTCTCCAAGAACTGACGTGGATGGATTGGTTCCACATTGAGGTAGAGTCTCTCTAGTAGCCTATTTAATTTAAGAAATCTTTAAATTGAATTTAGCTTCTTTCATAATTCTTCTTAACTATATTGAATTGAATAACTTGAATAATTGGTTTTTAATATAATTATTTCATTTGATAATTAACGTTATGTTCTTATTATAAAACCTCTCCAATGAAGGTTCGCTGTCTGTGAAAATTCACAATGATAGTTTAGGGTGTATGATTCTTTTTTGTCGTTTCGTTTCCATTTTCATGTTGCGTAATTGTGCCACTCACTACAAACTTTCGATGAACCCTTGTTATAACATATTAAATTATTGATTTGTTCTATCATGTCTTTTGTGACATTATCTTATTGTGAAACCCGTTTCAGGTGTTTTCTTGGCCTCTTTTCCACCCCTTGTGGTGTTTACACGAGCCTATATATCTAAAAACACTAATGGTGTCATTGTTTAATGCCTGTCAGTATTATGGTGCTCGCCACCATAAGCATAATCTTAATAGTGTTTGGGGTGTTTTCCTGTCCTTGATGCACATCTAATTTTTTACATATATGAATTCTCCCAAAATATTTTTGGTGCATCCTGAGATGTTATAACATACACAAATTATATTTTTCTCATGGTGAGTAATGTTTTATTATTAGAGTTCCACGAAATACATATACCATTGATAAGTAATACACCTGCATAATTTGACTCTCAATCAGTAGTTTGAACTACCTAGTACCACTTCTATAAAAAATGAATATAAAATACATATCTTTGTCATACAAAAATCCCAAATCAAGAGTCTGTTTTTTATAACATAAGATCAGTTTCTATAATGTGATGGAAAACTACATAAGATTTATTGGGAATCATGGCTGCAAGATGTTGCCCTGCGGATGTCGCTGGACTGGGCCAATAGGTCATGGTCATGCTACGGTCAAACTGCGGTCACGCGGTGGTCACGCCGTGGTCATGCCACGGTCACGCCGCGGCACACCACGGTCACGCCACTATCACGCTACGGCCACACCGTGGTAATGTAGTGATTTGTTCCTGCTCCAGGAGAACACCCAACGGCGGTTCACAGTCCTGTTAAAATTCGATGTGTGATACCTTGATAGATTTTTCGATATATTACCCATCCATAGCGAATGGGGGGGAGGAGATGACCAGAATTTTTCCCCATTTCCTCCCTTTTCCTTCGCTCCTGGCAGTAAGATGCTTCCCCATATATGTCGCTAGACCAGTCCAACATGTCGCAGTCACGCCACGGTCATGTCGTTGTCACGCTGCGGTCACGCCGCTGTGACGCCGCTGTCAGGCCACGGTCATGCCACATTCAGGCCATGGTAATGATGTTATTTAGCCCTGCTCTAGGATGACACCCCGCGAGGGTTCGTAGTCCTGGAGGAATTCAGTTTATTATTCCTAGATATAGTTTTTGATACATTTACCACCCATAGTTAATGGGGATGGAGGTGATAGACGGAATGTTGTCCTGCTTCCTCACACTACCTTCGCTCTTGACTGGAAGATGCTGCCCCAAAAATCTCTCTAGGCCAGGACAAGATGTTACGGTCATGCTGCGGTCACACCGAAGTCATGTAGAGGTCAACCTGAGATGCGTTGTGGCCGGCACAACTCAAACTGTCTCACTTTTCATTGAAATGGACAACATTTTATGTGAAAACAACAACTGGCCTACAAAAAACTGACCAAACGCATTTGGATTCTTTTGATACTTTAGGAAAAGGATACATGGGTAATTTGTGATGTGTACGAGTCAACCCCGCCTCAATCAGAGGTACGGTGGGGCCTGTAGCACTCAAAGTGTCTTTTTTTGTTTAAAAAGTATATGCTGTTATGTAAAAACAATTGGCATACGGAAAACCGACCGAATGCAATCTGATTGTGTTGATATTTAAGGAAAACGTTCCATGGGTCATTTTTGACATGTAAGAGTCAACCCCACCTGAATATGAGGCATGATGTGGCCGGAACCACTCAAAGCATCTCTCTTTTGTTTCAAAAGTACATCATATTATGTGAATACATCAACTGACATATGAAAAACTGACCAAATGCATTCAAGTTCTATTGAAACATTAGGAAAACTATCCAGGTTCCTATGAGATGTTTACGAGTCAGCCTTGCCTTAATATGAGGTTCGGTGTGGCCAACACCCGTCAAACTGTCTCACTTTTAATTGAAATGGATAGGATTTTAACTTAAAACAACAACTGGTATACGGAAAATAGACCAGACGAATTCGGATTGTGTTGATACTGTCACGACCCGACCCTACCCAGGCTCGAGCCGCAACTACCCCAGGCCCGCCTCCATAGGCCAGGGGCTGGCGACCAGCACCGAATGCACAAAAACACGGGGAGGCCTTTGCCTAAGTACCTGTACACACGCATGCAGAAAACTCAATGAAAAAGTGCAGAGTAAAAAGGAAAAGCAAAGGAAAACTGCTATAAATACATATACCACAATGTGCATCGACCTCTACATGTACAAGGTAAAAACTGAAAAGAAAAGGGGAAAAACACGCGCCCAACTGAAAAGTGCCACAACCTGGCAATAGGTAAACAAAAAGAAACTGCCGACGGGTCCCCCACCTGGAACCCGACCACGACCACCGCATGTGGTCCAAGCTCCCAAGCTCCTACGCTCCACCGAAGTCACGCTCCACCTGTCTGTCATCTGCAAGGGCACACCAAGTGCTGGCAAAGCCCAAGCAGGGGTGAGTAAAAAAATTCTCAGTAGGATACCCCGAAGGCTCGAGGGAGCAACAAATGAGGTACCGAAGGGTGAGAGGTAGAGCGAACAGAAAGGTAGAGGGGTACAACCGAGGGTACAGTAGAGAGTCCATCTCAACCCAACAAAAGAAAGGAAGTAGACTCGTCCAGGCACAAGGAGCTGGAAACGGTGAGAAGATGATCTTCCCGTCGAGCCTTCGCTACCTATACCAGGAGAGTAGACTCGTCCAACCACGAGAAGCTAGACACGGAAATCACGTGGCATACCCCGCGCGTCTTCGCCTCACCTGGAAGGAGAGTAACCAAAGCCAATAAGTGGGTACCAGAAACAAGGTATATACATATCCTTATGCTCTGCCAAGAAGCCCGAAAAAACTCATAAGGGGATCTCCGTCCCACATCTCAGCCCAAGAAAAGACTAGCCAACAGTCCCAGTGTAACCCCATCACTAATGCCCAGCATCCCGCACATCTGCCCCGAATCGCAAGCCAAGGGGCTCAGTCACCGCACCTTGATACTATCCGCTTTGGGCGGCACTGACTCACCCGCACGGTTTTAGATCGTGTCGCAAGAACGCGTCTCGGTGGGGGAAAGCGCCCCTCGTACTTGAGAGTCCTAGGGAAAGTGAAACCACACCTCGTCACTGCCCTGCAGTCGAGTGGTCTCCTCAAATCCAAAGTCGTTCCATCACCAACCCGTACAACCAAGGGTCCCGCTCCGGTAATCACGGTGATAAGCCACAGACTAGCCTAGTCGAGAGGACTGAGTCTAGAATGCCAACTGGTGTCCCACTTCCCAGCCCCACTGGATGGTAATTCATAACCAAATATCGGGTGACCCACTGCCCAGCCCCGCTGGAGGGTAAACCCCAACACATCATCAAGAGACCCACTGCCCAGCCCCGCTGGATGGTAAACCATATTAAGATACTGTGTGACCCACTGCCCAGCCCTGGTGGAGGGTAAACCCCAACACATCATCAAGCGACCCACTGCCCAGCCCCGCTAGAAGGTAAACCATATTAAGATACTGGGTGACCCACTGCCCAGCCCTGCTAGAGGGTAAACCATAACACATCATCCGGTGACCCACTACCCAGCCCCGCTGGAGGGTAGACCTTAATACATCATCAAGCGACCCACTGCCCAGCCCCGCTGGAGGTAAGACCTGGAATAAGTCGACAGGCGACCCACTGCCCAACCGTGCTTGAGGGTAGACCTAGAACTAGACGACGGGTGACCCACTGCCCAGCCCTGCTGGAGGGTAGACCCTAAGAGGTCTTCGGGTGACCCACTGCCCAGCCTTTACTGGAGGGTAGACCCTACTAGCGTCGGGTGACCCACTGCCCAGTCTCTGCTGGAGGGTAGACCCTAATAGCATCGGGTGACCCACTGCCCAGTCTCTGCTGGAGGGTAAACCCTAGAAGTCAGCGAGCAACCCACTGCCCAGCCCTACTGGAGGGTAAGACCAAAGAAGTCGATGAGTAACCCACAGCCCAGCCCCGCTGGAGGGTAGAACTCAGAACTGCTCTAGACATTACCACTAGAGAGCACAACACTGGCCAACTGAATGAGGAGTGGGTATCGCGCAACCTCCCAACTCCAGAACAACTCACCTAAAAGAGGTGTCGTGTCTGCTCCAGCACTGTGTGTCACTAGCACCACTACCGGCCAATTCATCAAGAACGAAACCAGGGGGAGACAACTCAACCCTGCTGGTCAACAAACGAGCACCGAGCCAGGGGAAGAGCTTCACCCTTCTGGTCAAACAAACACATAGAGGAACCCTCTACGCCCTGAGTGGTCCAAGTATTCAAGCAGAACCCAGCACACAAGTGGGGCCCACACAACATGTGGCCCCATCGCAAACCCAACTGAACGCACCCACGTTCTCAGGTACGAACAACCACACATACCTCCAAGCGCTCTCGTATACCCATGGAGTACACCTCATCTCCAGCCCAAGGGCTATCGTGCACACGACACCCAATGTCAATGCGAAGGCGTGACGTAACAACTCCACCTCAAAGGCCCAGGCACGACCAACCACATCACTGCAAGAATTTACATCACTCACCCAAGAGTGCGCTCGATCACACGCCAAGGGTGCGCTACAAACATGGTAGGACGAACCACCACTAGAGCACCTTTCACATTCCATATTTCCCAAGATCCTGCAAGAAGATCCGCACAGCCAAACAGATCACACCGTTGTAATCCTCGCGAAAAAACACGTGAGATCTACTACTTAATCGCCTCCAAAGGATACCCGATGGAAAAGTCACTGACACCGCCTCATGCCCGAACGACGTCCCGTGATCCCGATCCTCGGCCCCCAAAGCAGTCGGGTGCATCGCACCATTGCGATCCCCTCGGGAAAACATGTCAAAAGCTCTACCCACATGAGTGAAACGGATATCCAGAAAAAAAGGTGCATCCCGGCGCACCGCACATGAGCGGTGCCACGTGGGACCCGCATCCCGGTCCCGAAACCCAACGAACGGATCGCACCATTGCAATCCTCTCAAAAAAAGTACACAAAATGGACTACTCACTTGTCCCAAACGGTCGCCCGGTGATAAAGCTGGAAAATCACCGTCGACGCCCAAATGGCCCTCATGGGCCCCGCACCATTGCGCCGAATTTCGGCGGTCGAATTGCACCACTGCAATCCCCTCGGAATAACACCCAGAAACGACTGCTCGCACGCCCCGAACGGACATCCGACGGAAAAGTCGTGAACGCCGCACGCAGCTAAAGAGTCGGACCGTGGGGCCCACGCCTCAACTCTGGTTTCAACGCCCAAAACCTCCCTGGAAATCTCCGCCTCGATGCCAGGGTTCCAACGCCACTGACGACGCTTAAATCGGACGTCGAACGCGTCCGCGCCGTCCAATACAAGAATCTCGTGAAAACGCTCGCCCACATAAAGACACGTAGAGCCTCCACGACCCCTCGTTTTGGGAATAAAAAATTCCCTAAACCATCTGAAAACATTCTCCTCAACGCCAGGTTTGCGCTGCCGCTGACGGCGCACAAAACGGACGCCCGTAGCTAAAGATACGGGTGTCCGAAGGTATTTGGGGAGAACCCTTCGGGCCGGACCGGCCCAGTCTGGCCGGTCCGCCCCGCGGCCCGCTGCTGGCCTCGCCCGCACGCCGCGCGGGCTCCTCCACCGACCGGCCAACATGGCCGGTCGCTTCCACGCGAATACCCGCCTTTGGCGGCTCTCGGTCTCCCCAGCGGGGTCGCGAGTCGTGACCCCGGACGCCCCCAGGTCGGCGCCCCCAGTCGGCGCCCTCTCGCCGGCTCCCCGCTCCACCGCGACGCCGCGGGCCGCCCGCCGCCAGCCGCCTGCAGCCTGCCGAAGCCGGCCCGTCGTCGCCCTCGCACACCCAGCCGCCGCCCGGCTCACCACGCCGCCACCGCTGGACACCCGCCGGACCACCCTGCCGACCACCGGAAACCGCAAAACCACCCCCAACTTCGTCGGGCCGTTGCGAACGCCTCGAAGCTCCGATTTCACAACCGAAAGGTGCGTCGGAAAGCTCGGATCGAGCTCTACTAATCTATGGGCATTGTTCGAGGATCGGGCGACAATTCTACGGTATAAATCGGGCTCAAAAGAAATGAGGGAATAAAAAAACAAAATAAAACTCCTACCTCGTGGGGCTTCGCCCGACGCTTCCCGTGCGATCCGCCCCGCGCCGTTGCCTCGCTGGAGTTGGCCCGCAGGAGCTCGCCTCGTCAGAGCTCACCGGAATGGAGGAGGGAAGGGGAGAGGTTGTTAGGAAGAAGAAAAGAGGATGAAAAGGGGGGGTGCGTGTTTAAATAAAAACACCTAAACACCCCGCCCGGTACGCCCCCGACTCCGCTCCCGAAGCAGACAAAAAGGAGGGCGTCCCTGGTGTAAACATGACGCTTCGAGCACAACGACAGTCTCTGAATTTTATTCCGAGACCCCGTTCAAATGTTATAAAATTTAACGTCGGATGCCGCTAAATTACGAAAATGCCCCTGGGGCCATTTTTCGCAAACGGCCCACGCCCGCGAAACTTACACCCCTCCTAGGGTAAACAGAACGCTCCGAACTCAACTGTGCCCTCGGTTTTTGAATCCGAGCCACCGTTTAAGAGATAACCGAGTTTCACCATTAAACGAATAAATTAGTTAATTTATTTATCCGTTTAATGTTCCGGGAGCGGGCGAGGGGTCCAAACATCCCGGGCCGACAAGTTTTATGTCGTTCCTAGGGTAAAAACCCCATTCCGGACCCATCCGTACACTCAGATCCCTGATCTAGAACTCCGTTTAGGATTTATTGTATTAATTTAGCATTTCCAGTGTGAATGCACTGAAAATTTAATTCCGGCCACTCCAGGGCTCAGAATCGCACGCCGTCTGGAGGAGCTGCTCTGGAATATTATCAAGAATATTCCAAAGTATTTCGTAGCAAAAACTAGGTTCTTACACCATTCCCTCCTTCAATATTTTCGTCCCCAAAAAGAAAAACTAGGCAACAACACAGGGTACTAAGCACACACCTGGCTTTCCCATACCCAGAAGAACCCACACACAGCTCTACGTCACCGCACAGAGACCAAAGGATTGATCTGTTCACGCTAGGTCGGCCCTTGCCGATGTTGTGCACCCACAGCAGACTTTGGGGTTAGGGAAAGGTGGTAGGGTACCTCTCCATCCCTTTGCACGGTCTCAAACGGCCCGACGGCCCTCGGGGGTAGCTCACCTCCCCAGTCAAACCGCTACGTCGCACGCCGCGACAGGAATCACCTCTTGGGCATGGGCAAGGCCCGATGATTCCCTCCTTCAGAATATCCATATGGTGAAACACCCAAGGATATCTGGTCATGCAAGATTCCACAGTCGATGCTCTCTTACACGCTCAACAGGCGAAGGATCCAACACCATCGACTAAAGGAAAAAGATCTCCCGCCTTTTACCTTACCAACACAGGGTTACACCCGACGCCCTGCATCACCCGGGTAACACCTCAAACAAGGAGCAGGGAGAAACGTCTTTCACACGCATAGCCTAACAATTCTACTGCAAAAAGTGTAGAAGAGTCGCAATGGGTACCTCTCACCATCCCATGCTCTGCATAATCATAGACATCCAAAGCTCGCGGCTACCCGATGTCCCAACCGTCAGCTCCCAGAGCCTGACGTGGACCACCTAGTGCTGATGGGGAGATCTCGTAACATCATCCCCCACCTCCAGATCCTCCCACTCCTCTGCTAGAACCACCTCTCTGGCCAATACTCTGATCATGGTGTTGCCTCTGCCGTGGTGGTGTGCCTGCTGCCTGCCCGAAGCTCTCAGTAACTCGGGTCGGGCAGTCTCATGCCAAGTGACCTCGCCCATCACAAGCATAGCACCGATTCTATGGGCTGCCATGGTGTCCTCCGGTGCCACAATGGTGTACAACCACGTCCCGGGATCCACTCACGGATGGGCATCCTCTGCTGAGGCCCTGCGCCTTTTCGCCACAGTGGTATACGACCACGTCTCTGAAACCAGCAGTGGGAAGGCCTCCTGCATCGAGGTCCTTTCCTCCGGCACCTGCTAGCTACGGCAGACGTCCTGACTCCATTGCGCCCACTGCCACTACCTACCGCAAAACATGAAAGGAAGCCCTCTGTCACCAGCGTCTCCTCTAACACCCCGGCATATGTGGAAATGCCCAAGGGTACTAAGACAACACGAATCTCTCAGCGGAGACCCTGCTCAAACATCCGTGCTCGAAAGTTGTTGTCATTGACCAAGTTCGGGTAAAAGCGTGCACGGTCTACAAAACTAGTCGCGTACTTGGCCACCGTCATACCTCCCTGCTGAAACTGCAGGAGCTCCTGAATCCGAACGGAGTGCAAGCAGGAGGGAAAAAACTCCTCACGGAGCAACAACTTAAAGTTGTCCAACGAAAACGATGACTCGTCAAGAAACTGAGTCACCGGACTCCACCAACGCCGAGCAGCTCCACGAAAAGGGTGGCTGCCAAAGCCACTCTTTGACCTATCAGCATCTGCACAGGCCTGAAAAGGCGAACCACTGCCTCGAGCCAAACCTCTGCTGCCTGAGGGTCTGGCTCACCACTGAACCTCAGCGGTCTCTGCCGCTGGAACTCACGGAGCGCGCTCAACCTACGCTCAAGCTCAGCATGCTCTACTGAAACGGCCTGCTTCTCAACAGGTGGGGGTGCTGCTACCGGCCCACCCAGAGAAAGGGGCTCGCATGATGGGTCCTGTACTGTGGCCTCATAGCTCATAGGGTCGTCGTCACGAACCAAAGCTGGTATCCTGGCTGGATTTCCTCGCGGAGACATCCTGAATATTATCAAGGAGTGTCGCGGTCAGATGAGCATATATGTATATACCACAACAACAATGATGGGAAGCTGACTCAAGAAGGACAGTCAAAGAATCAGTCCTATGTGATGCACAAACCAATTTTCCCTGCAACAAGTGTCTCAGCATGCCGAGTCGACAAGTGGGTTATCAAGGTCCTGGTGAATGGATACGTCAGCCGCCGCACCATCACTGGACACCCTGGCCTGAGAGTCGCTCTCGAGACACATTAACACTGTTGCCCTATATCCCAACCAATTCCTCTTTTAGGGACGTCCGTACAACGTCCCAAGGAACGAAACACCTTTGATACCACTTTGTCACGACCCGACCCTACCCGGGCTCTAGCTGCAACTACCCTAGGCCTTCCACCATAGGCCAGGGGCTGGAGACCAGCGCCGAAGGAACAACAACTCGGGGATGCCTTTGCCTAAGAACTTGTACACACACACGCAGCAAAATCAATGAAAAAGTGAAGAGTAAAAAGGAAAATCAAATGGAAAATGCTATAAATACATATACCAAAAAGTGCATTGACCTCTACAAGTACAAGGTAAAAACTGAAAAGAAACGGGGCAAAACACGCGCCCAACCCAAAAGTGCCACAACCCGGCAACAGGTAAACAAAAAGAAACTGCTGACGGGTCTCCCACCTAGAACCCGGCCACGACCACCGTACGCGGTCCAATCTCCCAAGCTCCTATGCTCCACCAAAGTCATTCTCCACCAGTCCGTCGTCTTCAAGGGAACACCAAGTGCGGGCAAAGCCCAAGCAGGGGTGAGTATAAAAATACTCAGTAGAATACCTCAAAGGATCGATGGAGCAACAAATGAGGTACCGAAGGGTGAGCGGTAGAGCGAACATAATGGTAGAAGGGTACAACTGAGGGTGCAGTAGAGAGTCCAGCTCAAACCAACAAAATAAAGGAAGTAGACTCGTCCAGGCACAAGGAGCTGGAAATGGTGAGAAGATGAACTTCCCGTCGAGTCTTCGCATCCTATAGCAGGAGAGTAGACTTGTCCAACCAAGAGAAACTAGACACGGAAATCACGTGGCATACCCTGCATGTCTTTGACTCACCTAGATGGAGAGTAACCAAACCCAAGAAGTGTGTACCAGAAACACAGTATATGAATATCCTTATGCTCTGCCAAGAAGCCCGAACAAACTCGTAAGGGGATCTCCTTCCCGTAGCTCAGCCCAAGAAAAGAGTAGCCAACAGTCCTATTGTAACCCCATCACTGATGCCCAGCATCCCGAACGTCTTCCCTGAACCGCAAGCCAAGGGGCTCAGTCACATCACCTTGATACTATCCTCTTTGGGCGGCACTAACTCGCCTGCACTGTTTTAGATCACGTCGTAAGAACGCATCTCGGTGTGGAAAGCACTCCTCGTACTTTAGAGTCCTAGGGAAAGTCAAACCACACCTTGTCACTTCCCTACGGTCGAGTGGTCTCCTCAAAGCCAAATTCGTTCCATCACTGACCCGTACAACCAAGGGTCCCGCTCCGGTAATCACGGAGGTAAGCCATAGGCTAGACTATTCGAGAGTACTGAGTCTAGAATGCCAACTGGTGTCCCACTTCCCAGCCCCGCTGGAGGGTAATTCATAACCAAATATCGGGTGACCCACTATCCAGCCTCGCTAGAGGGTAAACCCTAACACATCATCAAGCGACCCACTGCCCAGCCCCGCTGGAGTGTAAACCATATTCAGATACTGGGTGACCCACTGCCCAGCTCTGCTGGAGGGTAAACCCCAACAAATCATCAAGAAACCCACTGACCAGCCCCACTGGAGGGTAAACCATATTAAGACACTGGGTGACCCACTGCCCAGCCCTGCTGGAGGGTAAACCATAACACATCATCCAGCGACCCACTGCCGAGCCCCGCTGGAGGGTAGACCTTAATACATCATCAAGCGACCCACTGCCCAGCCCCGCTGTAGGGTAGACATGGAATAAGTTGACAGTCGACCCACTGCCCAACTATGCTGGAGGGTAGACCTGGAACTAGAAGACGGGCGACCCGCTACCCAGCCCTGCTAGAGGGTAGACCATAAGAGGTCATCGGGTGACCCACTGCCCAACCTCTACTAGAGGGTAGACCCTACTAGCGTCGGGTGACCCACTGCCCAGTCTCTGCTGGAGGGTAGACCCTAATAGCATTGGGTGACCCACTGCCCTGTCTCTGCTGGAGGGTAAACCCTAGAAGTTAGTGAGCAACCCACTACCCAGCCCTGCTGGAGGGTAAGCCCAAGGTAGTCGAAGAGTAACCCACTGCCCAGCCCCGCTGGAGGGTAGAACACAGAACTACTCTAGACATTTCCACTAGAGGGCACAACACTGCCCAACTGAACGCGGAGTGGGTAACGCGCAACCTCCCAACTCCAGAACAAATCACCTAAAAGAGGTGTCACTTCTGCTCCAACACTGTGTGTCACTAGCACTGCTACCGACCAATTCATCGAGAACGAAACCAGGGGGAGACAACTCAACCCTGCTGGTCAACAAACGAGCACCGAGCCAGGGTAAGAGCTCCACCCTGCTGGTCAAACAAACACATAGAGGGACCCTCTACGCCGCGAGAGGTCCAAGTACGCAAGTAGAACCCGACACAGACGTGGGTCCCACACAACATATGGCCCCATCGCAACCCCAACTGAACACACTCACGTTCTCAGGTACGAACAACCACACGTACCTCCAAGCGCTCCCATATACTCCTGGAGTACACCTCATCTCTAGCCCAATGGCTATCGTGCACACGACACCCAATGTCAACGCGTAGGCGTGAAGTAACAACTTCACCTCAAAGGCCCAGGCACGGCCAACCACATCACTGAAATCATTTACATCACTCACCCAAGAGTGCGCGCGATCACACGCCAAGGGTCCGATACAAACATGGTAGGACGAACCGCCACTAGAGCACCTTTCACATTCCACATTTCCCACGATCGTGCAAGAGGCTCCGCACAGCCAAATGGATCACACCATTGTAATCCTCGCAGAAAAAAAACGTGAGATCGACTACTTACTCGCCTCCAACGGATACCCGATGGAAAAGTCACCGACACCGCCTCACGCCTGAACGGCGTCCCGTGATCCCGATCCACGGCCCCGAAAGCAGTCGGGTACATCACACCATTGTGATCCCCTCAAGAAAACACGTCAAAAGCTCTAACCACATGAGTGCAATGGATATCCGGAGAAAAAGGTGCATACCGGCGCACCGCACACGAGCGGTGCCACGTGGGACCCACATCTTGGTCTTGAAACCCAACGAACGGATCGCACTGTTGCGATCCTCTCGAAAAAAGTACACGAAATGGACTACTCACTTGTCCAAAACGGTCGCCTGGTGATAAAGCTGGAAAATCACCGTCGACGCCCAAACGACTATCATGGGCCCCACACCATCGCGCCGAATTTGTGCGGGCGAATTGCACCATTTCAATCCCCTCGGAAAAACACCCAGAAACGACTGCTCGCACGCCCCGATCGGACATCCGATGGAAAAGTCATGAATGCCGCACATAGCTCAAGAGTCGGCCCGTGGGTCCCATGCTTCAAATCCGGTTATGACGCCCGAAACCATCCTGGAAACCTCCGCCTCGATGCCAGGGTTCCAACGCCACTGACGGTGCTTAAATCGGACGTCGGACGCGTCTGCTCCGTCCATTACCAGAATCTCGGAAAAATGCTCGTCCACTTAAAGACACATCGCGCCTCCGCGACCCCTCGTTTCAGGAATTAAAAATTCCTGAAACCATCTCAAAACATTCTCCTCAACTCCAGGTCCGCGCTGCCGCTGACGGCACGAAAAACGGACGCCCGTAGCTAAAGATACGGGCGTCCGAATGTATTAGGGGTGAACCCTTCGGGCCGGTCCGGCCCGGTCTGGCCGGTCCGCCCCGCTCGGGCCGGCCCGCTGGGACCGCGGCCCAGCTGACCCCGCAGGCCGCCGTCCCGCGGCCTGATGCTTGCCTCGCCCGCGCGCCGAACAGGTGCCTCCACCGACCGGCCGACATGGCCCGTCGAGTCCACGCGGAGACCCGCCTTTGGCGGGTCTCGGTCTCCCCAGCGGTGTCGCGAGCCGCCACCCCCGGACGCCCCCTGGTCGGCGCCCCCAGCCGGCGCCCTCTTGCCGGCTCCCCACTCCGCCGCGACGCCGTGGGCCGCCGGCCGCCAGCCGCCTGCCGATGCAGGCCCGCCGTCGCCCTCGCGCACCCAGCCGCCGCCCGGATCGCGGCGCCGCCACCGCTGGATGCCCGCCGGACCACCCTGCTGACCGCCGGAAACCGCAAAACCACCCCCAACTTCGCCTGGCCGCTGCGAACGCCTCGGAGCTCCGATTTCACAACCGAAAGGTGCGTCTGAAAGCTCGGATCGAGATCTACTAATCTATGTGCTTTGTTCGAGGATCAGGGGGAAATTCGACGGTATAAATCGGGCTCAAAAGAAATGTGGGAATAATAAAAACAAAATAAAACTCCTACCTCGTGGGGCTTCGCCCGACGCTTCCCGCGCGATCCACCCCACGCTGTTGCCTCGCCGGAGTTGGATCGCCGGAGCTCGCCGGAATGGAGGAGGGAAGGGGAGTGGTTGTGAGGAAGAAGAATAAGAGGACGAAAAAGGGGGGGCACGTGTTTAAATAAAAACACTGAAATACCCCGCCCGGTACGCCCCCAACTCTGCTCCCGAAGCAGACAAAAAGGAGGGCGTCCCAGGGGTAAACACGACGCTTCGAGAAAAATGGCGATCTTGGAATTTTATTTCGAGAACCTGTTCAAAAGTTATAAAATTTAACACCCGAAGCCGCTAAATTACAAAACAACCCCTAGGGCCATTTTTCGCAAACGGCCCGCGCCCGCGAAACTTATACCCCTACTATGGTAAACGGAACGCTCCGAACTCAACGGTGCCCTCAGTTTTCCAATCCGAGACACCGTTTAAGAGATACTCGAGTTTCACCATTAAACGAATAAATAAATTAATTTATTTATCCGTTTAACGTTCCGAGAGCGGGCGAGGGGTCCAAACATCCTGCGCTGACAAGTTTTATGTCGTTCCTAGGGTAAAAACCCCATTCCGGACCCATCCGTCTACTCGAATCCCTGATCCGGAACACTATTTAGGAGTTATTTCATTTATTTAGCATTTCCAGTGTGACCGCACTGAAAATTTAATTCCGGCCACTCCGGGGCTCGGAATCGCACGCCGTCTGAAGGAGCTACTTTGGAATATTATCAAGAATATTCCAAAGTCTTTCTTAGAAAAAAATGGGTTCTTACAGATACATTAGGAAAATTATCCAAGGGTAATTTGTGACATGTAAATGTGAATCCCGCCTCAATATGAGGCATGGTGTGGCCGACAGCACTCAATATGTCTCTCTTTTGTTTAAAATGGACATCATTTTAAGTGAAAACAAAATATGACGTATGAAAAAATGACCAAACACATTCAGATTCTATTGATACTTTAGGAAAAAGATCCATGGTTCATTTTTCCGTGTTCGACTCAACACCTCCTCAATACGAGGTGTGGTGTGGCTAGAACCACTTAATGTGTCTCAATTTTCATTGAAATGTACAACATTTTAAGTGAAAACAAAAACTAAAATACGGAAAACCAACAGACACATTCAGATTCTGTTGATACATTAGGACAAGGATCCATGGCTCATTTGAGACATGTACGAGTCAACTTGGACTCAATATGAGGCACAGTATGGCCGGTACCACTCAAAGTGTATTTCTTTTATTTAAAATGGAGACACATTTAAGTAAAAACAATTGGCATATTGAAAACTGACCAAACACATTAAAATTGTGTTGATACATTTGGAAAAAGATCAAAGGGTCATTTTTGATGTGTAGGATTCAATCTTGCATCAATCCGAGGTGTTTTGTGGCTGAAACCACTCAAATTGTCTCTTTTTTGAATAAAATGGACATCATTTTAAGTGAAAACAAAAACTGATAGAAGAAAAACCAACCAAAAACATTCAGATTCAGTTGAAACATTAGGAAAATGATCCACAAGTCATATGTGACATGTAAGAGTCAACCACACCTTTATGAAAAATGTGTTGTGTCCAAAACCACTCAAAGTGTCTCTCTTTTGTTTAAAATTAACATCATTTTATGAGAAAATAACAATTTACATACTGAAAACTGACCAAATTCAATCATATTCTGTTGAAAATTTAGGAAAACGATATATGGTTCATATGTGACATGTACGAGTCAACCCTCTCTCAATCCAAGGCTCGGTGTGGCCAACACCACTCAAAGTATATCTCTTTGGATTAAAATAGACATCATTTTAAGCGAAAACAAAAATTGACATATAGATACCGACCAAACGCATTCAGATTATGTAGAAACATTAGGAAAACAATCTATGGGTCATTTTTGATGTGAATGATTAAACCCTGACTCAGTATGAGGCGCGGTGTGTTCGGTATCACTCTAACTACCACTCTTTAGTTTAAAATAGACATCATTTTATGTAAAAAACATGTATACAGAAAACAAACCAAAAATATTTAGATTGTGTTGATACTTTATAACAAAAATCCATGGGTCGTATGTGATGTGTATGATTGGACCCCGCCTCAATCTGAGGCGCGGTGTGGCCGAAATCACTCAAAGTGTCTCACCTTTATTGGAAATTGAAAATATTTTAAGTGAGAACAACAACTGGCATACGAAAAACCAACCAAACACATACAAATTCAGTTGATACTTTTTGACAATGATTCATGAGTTATCTTTGATGAGTACGAGTCAACCCTGCCTCAATCTGGGGCACAGTGTGGCCAATATCACTCAAGGTGTATCTCATTTATTTGAAATGGACACGATTTTAATTGAAAACAACAACTTGCATACAGAAAACTGAACAACTGCTTTCATATTTTATTAATACATTAGGAAAACAATACATGTGTCATTTTGTGATGTGTACGAGTCAAACCCGCCTCAATCCAAGGCACGGTGTGTCCAGTATCACATTAAGTTTCTCACTTTTTTTAAAAAATGTACAACATTTTTAGTGAAAACAACAACTAAGATACAGAAAAATGACCAAATGTATTTGGATGGTGTTAATAGTTTAGGAAAACAATACATTGGTCAATTTTTATGTGTACAAGTCAAACCTACCTCAATCCAAGGCACGATGTGTTGGAAGCCTACTCTGCTCAATAGATCACACCATACTTGCACCATTTAGTGTTCAAATCCTTAATAACATTAATATTATTCTCACTAAGGTCAACAAACTTATAGTTTTATTCTTCTAGACCATTACAAGTTGAACTTTTGATCATTTCAGTTCTTCCTAGATTTTAAATCATGTAAATATTTCCATACATTACTCCTTTTTAAATGGCCATGGATCCATGGGTCAGTTTCCATACACCATTTTCAAATTTAGCTTCATAGCATGCATCATCATACTTTCTCTTTAGATTTAGGAAGAAGAAAACCACTCCCAGGTAAAATCGATTTTCAGAAATTTTTCATTTTCTATTACTGATGCTTTTGTTTGAGAATAGGTCATATTTGAGTGTTCATTCATTGTCAAAAAACCTTATTATGATCCTCAAAAACCTAAAAATTTCAAAAATTGAGGGGTTTTATTTCACAAAATCAAGAAAGTGCAGCGAGGGAATATGCTGCCACTTGTCAAAAGACCTATGGTAGGATGGTTGGGTTAAAGAGGGTATCTGGGGCATGATTCATTTGGATCCAATTTTTTGAGGATATTATATGTCTTTACTTTTATTCTCACTATTAATCATGATAGGGTCTCATCAATTATTTTTATCATGGAATAAAGAAGTGTCGCCCTTACATTAACCTATAGGACACCATGTATGACTATAACCCATCATGGAAGGGGACTGTTTTTTGTCAACCTCATATGCATCACAACACACTTTGGATCAGACACATGTTCAACATCCACTTATTCAACCAATCTGGACATGATCACTATGCGTATAAAAACCAATACCCAAGTATATTATGTTATTACCACTATAGAGTCTACCAACAATGCCATTCCCATTCACCTAATATCTGACATTAACACCCCTACCTCCTTCATCATCCTTCTTTGTGCATCAAAATTGACATTTCCTTTACAAAGAACATATACCATTTCAAATTTTAATATCTACTTTAATTTTATCCAACACATCTGAAAACGATTTAGTTCACATTAGAATAAATTATATTACTATGACATATAGTATGTATATATAACATGTCCCTAACCAAAGAGGTGGTGTCTCTGAAATTTACACTCATCAACGATTTTCGCAAACTTTTTTTCAGGAGTCGGGTAGTTTCACTCCTGGGGACATAAGTGACAAGACTCCTTTGATAATAACATTTCACCATATATTATAAAAAACACAAGGTCAATGTAAAATGCATCACAAATTATTACATACCCAGATCAAGGATAAAAAAATTGGGATTTGAGCAAATTTCAATCTCTTATTCAACTCTAATAAGTATTTCTGAGACTATTCTTTAATTTAGAATTTTATGGGGAGGTGGGGGGCTATGTTGGTTGGGTGGTTGTACAGGGGTGAGATGAATTACTAATGGAAGAGTGGTTGTCATATGAGGATTTAAATGGGTGAAAATAATGATTGAGTTATTGAAACTATTATTCAACTCTACTATAAGATTGTTGTCATATGATTATTAAAATAGGGAATTGTAGTACATGACATGGTTGGAAGAGTTTGATGGTTTTATGTGTTTTTTTGGTTCTATTGCAGGTGTTTTTTTAAACTGTTCTAAGTCTGTTTGTATGTGTTTTTTGTGCTATTTTTTATGCAGGTGTATACTAGAGGGGATACTGGAGGGGATACTAGAGGGGTTGATGTGCAATAGTTCTAGAAATACAATATACTAAGAGTTTTAACCTGTTGGTATACTTTGAGTGAAATTTAAAAACTATTCCAATGGTTTTAAACTGTTGGTACAGTGTTTAGTCATCAATATATACCAACAGTTTTAATGATATATTTGGTAAAATTTATATTAAAACATATACCAACAGTTACCCTACAACCGTTGTTAAATCAAAACAAACAATGACATATACCAATGGTTTAGATCAAACTGTTGGTATAGGGATTTCCTCACGGCTTACTGCCCTACGTTTTGGAAAACTGTTGGTATAGGATATAACAATGGATTTCCAGCCAATACCTATTGTTTTAAACCATTTTAATAACCTTCATTTCTAGTTGTGATAGACTACCTCGACATTATAGTCCTATATAAATTTCAACCAGCACCGTTGTCTTAGGTTCAAGTATCTCTGGGTGAGGGCGCACCTGAGACACTGGTGGTCTGAGCAAACCACAATATGTTCTCCTAGAAGATAGTGTCTCCACATCCTCAGCGCAAGTACCACTTCCACTATCACCACATAGTGAAGTGCATAGTTCTATTTATGGGGATTCCATCACCGTGACATGTACCTAATAATGGTATCAAGATTGACGTTGGGCACACAAGGTAAATACGAATAGGGTAGGCTGGAAAACTCATCCTACCAACAAAGTCTAGACGCGAATATCACGTGGTATACCCAACATTTATTTTCCCCTCTTGGAAGGAGAGTAATCCCCAAGACAGGATCTCCACAAAACCCACTAGTGGAACCTCACGAAAAATCAGGGGTCTAGCAGAAAAGCCCCACTAGAAAATCCAAAACCTGCTCTCACACTCCACTACAGAACCCTGCAATGAATGGACATGTCAGTGGGACTCATCCAACGCACCTCAATACTATCCTATTTTTGTGGTACTGACTCTCCCTCATAGTTTTGATCTCATCACAACAACGCATCTTAGTGGGGGAATAACACCTCATTCATGTGCATTCAAAGCTACGTCGGACAACACATTCATAGGGTTACACTGACGCCCTGTGTCACCCTCTATAACCCCTCGAACAAGGAGTTAGAAGAAAAGAGTACCTCACACAGTGCCTAACAAGTACTATTGAGAAATTTAGAAAAAGAAACAAAGCACACCTCTTATCATCTCTTGTGTTGCAGGATTGTAGACATCTATAGCACACAGCCGCCCGTGGTCCCGTCCGTCAGCTCCATATGCCTGAAATGGGCCACATAGTGGTGGTGGAAGGACCTCAAAACATTGTCAGCCAACCATAGTTCTTATTGATTTTCTCCCAACACCGCCTCCCTAGGGAACACCCTGTCCTCACCTAGTAGTTCTATGATCACGACACTACCTCTGTCGTGGCAGTGCATCTACCAACTATCTGGGAAACTCAGCACATTTGGTCGAGTAGTCTCCCGCCACATGACCTCACACATCACAATCATTGCACTAGTCATCCATGGGCCGTCTTAGTGGTCTATGTTGTCCCCGTAAATGTGCCCTAGTCGCATCATGGGGAGACCTCTGGCACCGAGGCCTTGCCAATTGACGTCCCTCTAACAGAAATTTCTCTCTCACTAGTGCCTGCTCCAGCAACCTGAGATGGGTGGGGATGCACAAGGGCACTACGCTGGTAGAAATATCCTCTACAGAGTCCTCGTCCAAACTTATGTGCTCAGAAGTTTTCATCATGGGCCACTTCTAAAGAGTACCATGTAAGGTCTACGGACATAGTCGCATACTCAGTCACTTCCATCACTCCTCATTGAAGTCCCAGCAGCTCCTGAAACTGTATAAAGCATAAGTAAGAGGGGTAGTACTCCTCAAAAAACATCTTCTAGAAGTCATCCCCGAGAGTACCAACTCATCATGCATATGAGTAACCCTAGATCTACTAACGCTGAAATGCATGGTGGAAAAAGACTGGTTGTCAAAGCCACCAGCTAACCTATCAGTGTATGAACAATCCTGAAATGGTGAACCACGGACTCTAGCCAACCCTTCACTGTTTGAGGGTATGGATCACCATGGAACCTTAGTGGTCTCTGACGTTGGAACTCACATGGCATGCCCATCCTCCGCTCGTCATCGACCTTCGCTGCTGGTACTATCTGCTACTCTACAGGTGGAGGTGCTACTGCCTGTCCTCCTAGAGAAATGGTAATCGTATGATGGATCTTGAACTAAGGCCTCATCGCTAACATAGTTTTCATCAAGAAACAGATCTAGTATCCTGGCTAGATAACATCGCAGAGACATCCTGAATCCGATGAAGGTGTATCGTGATCAAATGAACATATATATACCAATAACAATGTGGAGATGTCTAAAAAAGGACAGTCAAAGACTCAATCCTATATGATGCGAGAAATAAATTCCCTGCAACAACTTTCTCACTGTGCCGAGTCGACAAGCATGTTATCAGGGTCCTAGTGAATGGATAGGTCGGCTGCATCACCACCACTGGACATCCTGGCCTGAGAGCCAATCTCGAGACACGTTGACAATGTTGCACCAAAACTCAACCAATTCCTTTTTTGTGATGTCCGAACAACGACCCAAGGATCAAACCACCTTTTATTCCACTTTTTCACAACACAACCCTACCGGTCTCGAGCCGCAACTACCCCAGGCCCTCCTCCATAGGCCAGGAGATGGCGACAAGTGCCAAAGGCGTAACGATCTCAGGGAGGCCTTCGCCTAAGAACTTTTACACACACACACAACCCACTCGATGCAGAAGTGTAGAGTAAAAAGAAAACCAAAGGACAAAAAACAATAACCCAACCACAGTCAAGAATTATTTTCTAAATAGTACATTTAAAGTGATGAAAAGTACTGACAAGATAACTGAACAGAAAAAATGGGAAAAACACGCGCCCAACTAGAAAGTTGCCACAACCTGGTAACAGGTAAATGAATGTAAACAGCTGGTGAGTCTCACTCATGAATATCCTACTATGACCACTGAACACAGCCCAAGCTCCGGTT
Organism: Viscum album; assembly: GCA_963277665.1. Classification (NCBI taxonomy): domain Eukaryota; kingdom Viridiplantae; phylum Streptophyta; class Magnoliopsida; order Santalales; family Viscaceae; genus Viscum; species Viscum album. Next base: position 937,296,443 of record OY728161.1, read on the forward strand.
TCCTCTATGCTCCTCCGTAGTCTCAATTGACCTGTATGTCGTCTACAAGGGCACACCAAGTGTGGGAAAACCCCAAGCATGGGTCAGTATAAAGATACTCAGTAGGATTCCTTAAAATCTCAAGAGAGCAACATAGAAGGTACTAAAACAGTGAGTAGTAGAAAAAACAAAGAATATGTTAAGAGTAAAATAGAGAGAGTGCAACACAACCCAATGAAAGAAAGGAAGTAGACTCATCCAATACTAGAGGAGCTGGACACAGAAAGCACGTGGCATACCTCATGTGTCTTCGCCCTTCCTAGACGGAGAGTAACCTAACACCAGGAGTGGGAACAAAAGTTGGGTGTCTATATATATTTATATACTCCACAAGATTCCTTATGGAGTGTGTAACTGGATATCCATCTCCTTGCTCAGCCCATGAAAAGTCACCAAAATTTCAAAGGATATCCATCACTGATACCCAACAGTCCCGTAGAACAAAGCTGCCTCATCGCTAAACCATACAACCAAGGATCTCGCTCTAGTAATAATGAAAAAAATTTAATGAATAGCCTCATAGAAAGGGTTGAGTCAGAAAGAAGTCATCAGGTAACCCACTGCCCAACCCAGCTAGAGGGTATACACAAAGATGTCATCGGGTAACCCACTACCCAGCCATGCTGGAGGTTAAACACAAAGGTTAACAAGTAACCCGCTGCCATACCATGTTGGAAGGTAAAACCTAAGGTAAACGGGTAACCCACTACCCAGCCCCAGTCGAGGGTAAACCCTAAGTTCAACGGGTAACCCATTACCCAGCCCCGCTAGATGGTAAACCCTAAGGTCAACGGGTAACCCGCTATCCAACCCTGCAGGAGGGTAAACCTTGACGTCAACGGGTATCCCACTACCCAAACCCCACTAGACGGTAAACCCTAAGGTCAACGGGTAACCCACTACCCAGCCCCGCTGGTGGGTAAACCCAGAACTGGTATGATAATTCTACACTACCCATGCCATCACTAGTTTCCACTAACACCGCTACCGTGCGTAGGTTCAGAGTGCATCAAAGGAACCTCTGACCAATGCCCGTTCATGTTTACACATTTAATGAGATCTCAAAAGAGGATCTTATCAGCCAAAATTATTACACCATTATAATCCTCGGGGAAGAACATGGGAGATAGACTACTTAATCGCATGAAACAGACTCCCGATAGAAAAGTTATTCAACACCGCTATATGCTCATACAACGTCTCGTGGGGCCCACAACTCAATCCCAAAAAAGGTCGGGCGAACCTCACCTTCATGATGATCTGGTAAAAACACACCCAATCGACTATTCATACGCCCCAAAAGAACATCTGATGAAAAAGTCACAGTATGCTTCACACAACTTAAAAGACGGCCTATGAGGCCCACGCCTCTACTCCGACTTCAACGCCTGAAACCACCGTAGTCAACTATGCCTCGACGCCAGGGTTACAACTCAACTGACAGTTCGTAAAATGGACTCTGGGTGCCAATGATCCGACTCCCAGCTTTTTGCAAACGGGGCCCTGTGGGGCCCACACCTCAACCCCAAAACACGTCATGTAGATCGAACCATTGCGTTCCTTGCAGGTAACGATGAGGTTTAGGCTATTCATTTTCCATAAATGGACTTATGAATCATAAGTTGAAAAAATGAATCATAAATCTGAATGTCTCTTCGTGGGGCCCATGTCTCGGGTCCGAATTTTGGCGGGCGGATTGCGTCGCCGCAATCCCCGCGGAAGAACACTCAGAAACGACTTCTCAAACATTCCAAAAAGGTGTTTTGTGGAAAAGTGTGACCCCAGTCCTATGGGACTCGCTCCTTGTCTCCAACCTGAATGCTTCGGAAAGCATCTCAAAAAGTCCACATGAGGATTGGGGTCATGTTGCCGCTAACAGCGCGACAATCAATCATCCCAACCAAGAGTTTGGTCAGACGTAATAGTAATTGTTTAATTAAATATTCTCATTAAGCGTTTCATGCCACCGAGCAATGAAACCAAACCACAAGGGTTATTCACCAACTGAGGAAGGACCGTTTCAACTCCAGGACCACAGTGCCTTTGACGGCGCGTCAAACGGACATCCGTCTTGCGAAAACATCTGTTTTAAACTTTAATAATTGTTTAAAATGATTAAATTAAGGCGTTCCAGGTAACCAGCCTTCGGGAGAAGATCCAATAAAACCCCAAAACCAATTCAAAAAAGTATGTCCCAATGATATGAACCCGCATATACAGACGACATGTCAAACAGATCCGTTTAAATTTTATGGCCCCTTGAACTCAAGGGGGGCCCTACTGGGCCAGTACACCTCGGCCAGCCCGGTCCAAACCGTCGGCCTATGGCCCAACTGCGGATCCGGTCCTGCTCACCGTGGCCCGATGGCCACTTCCCATCCAAAAACCTCCGGACCCCTCAAGTCCGGATCCTTCAAAAAGACTGGCCAGTTGGCCAGTCCTAGTTCCGCGCCGCACAACATGACCCACAAGTTGCGTGTCCATGTCCATGGCTCCCCCATGTTCTTCCACTCAGGGTTCCTCCGGACCGCGAAAGCCCGAGGGCGACACCCTCATGCCATCCAAGTGCACTTCCGCGACCGACCGCCCGTGTCGGAGCCGCATGGACTCTCTGCACTGCCGTCATGACAGCGCGAGTCCTCCGCTCCCCGTTACGCCACACCTTCACCACGACAGCCGGCTCTGCCCAACCGCACCCAAGCCCGTAGCTCCGGCCAGACCCTACATCACTGCACACCGGTGCCTGAACTGCCTGTCTGCCCAAACACCTCTGACTCGGCCGCACCCCCTAGAGCTCCTTCGTTTGACCGCGCCTCGGCCTCTCCTGAGCCGCTCGACCACTGGCCACCACACACCAGCCGAGTGCTGCCTCGCAAATGTCTCTCACTGCTAGTGCAACTCCGAACGGTTACGCAAATTTTTTCTGAGCCCATTATATTGATCCCTGCGAAGAAATCAGCACTTCCACTTCCTTTAATTGACCATCGTTTTAGATTTCACATGATTAATTGTAAGATTCTATGAACCTGAAGAATGGTTGATGATTACAACAAAGAAGAATTTATTTTCAGCATGGGTTGATGGCTGTGTTCGTACGAGCATCAATGATATTAACCCAAAAAAAGAAATAGGTGTAAACAAGGGGTTTTCAAATTAAATCATGAACCGGAACTCAAAAATAGTATAAGTCCTACTCCAATCCGCTCATTTGACGTTGGAGATGCATCCATGACGCTCCCGCTTCGATCAACCAAAGTTTCAGTGAAGATCACTCCTCGATACGGTGAAGAAAAATGAAGAATGGCGAAGAACAGTTGAGAGAGAGGGGAAGAGAGAGAGAGAGAGAGAAGAGAAAAGGGAATAACCCAAAAACAAAATCCTATTATTCTATTTAGAGAAAATCCTGTTAGAGCAGAATCCAAAACTGTCGCGACCTCTAATTTTTTATCGCACATAGGAAAAATGACCCATTTTGAAATCAATGGACGTCTCAGATTTCCATTCCGAGCCTTCATTTTATAGTTATTTGAAAAGAACGTTAGTGATAAAAATCAGTAAGTCATTATTTCAAAATGAATATTTTTCCCCTAGGTGACATATCTCATAGCAGGCCTGCACCCGTAGATTTTACACCGGGCCTAGGGTAAATGGCACACTCTAGAAGCAACAGTGCCCTCATATTTCCAATCTGAGCTACCGTTTAGGAGAAAACACAACCCCACCATGTGCATTGTATAAAAATACATAAAAGTTTTATAAAAGTTATTCCGGGCACACAGGGCCAGAGAATTTCATGACGTCACAGCTCCTAGCTCTGGAAATATATGAAGAAATATTACAAAGTCATACAGGGAAAAAACGGGGTTCTACAACCCATACCTACCTCCCCAAGTAATTCTCACCAAATAACGCAAGCCAAGTAATGTTATATAACAATCACATCAATATTTGGGTATCCCTCACTACTCCCCACTACTAACTTCTCATACCTTGATGAAATAATTCATGGTGCTACTACACTCTTCCACATGCCCCACACCACATCCAACCCACACACAACTATAAATCAAATATAGTCCCACAACCTGGGTATATGAAGCTCACCACATCCCTTCTATAGGGACCTGGTCCACATACACACCACTTCCTTCCAAAAAACACTTAGGCCTCATCCCCAAGACACCTAAGAAAGCATAAAAAATATTATCCTGAACAAACATGTTAAAGAACACCTCGATCGAAGAATCCTGGTCCTCATAACCACACAACAACATGCACGAAGACTCTTAGGATACTGATGACTAGAAGTGGGAGAAGGGAAGTTCTAATAACGAGCCATCCATCCATCCACTGGGATGTTGGGAAAAGACAACCTCCCTATGAAAATGGTGGTGTTATCCACATAGTGTTCAACATGGGTGGGGTGTATAAATAATTCACAAGGGACTACATGTATATATAGGTAAAAAAACTCATCCCAACCTATGGGGTTTTCAAACAAAAACCTTCCCACAAAACCACTATTGCTGCTACTTCTAAATGGAAAACCACTCAAACATCCACGATCCCAATTTATAGCCCCATCGAAATCATTAAACCAGTTATTATTCTTTTTGAAATAATTATTTATTCATTACATCCATTTTGGGGAAACATTCGAGTACAATAAACCACAAGACATACAACATAAACCACAATGATGAAGAAGAGCCTCAGTAAAAAAACTAACTTCAAATTTCAATACAATTATCACCCATTCATGTTATAATAAAACGGATCCTGAGATACTATAGGTACACTATCTATACAAAGAAACTATATCCTTCTTTATGGTTATCTTTCCCAATCCATCCTCCAATCAAAAACAACAGCCAACTCACAACTACTCCCAACAACACATCTCATTAAACCCATTAGCATCCCCACTGCATAAGCACACCATACCAAACAGTAAAAAAACACAACCTAGTTCCAATCCCCCTATAGAACACCACTAATTCATTCAACAATTATACAATATATAAACCAATGATTCCGTTACACCACATGAACAACCCCACACACAACTATACTTCCAATCACATCACCACACAACCCTCATATGGAACAAGACAGAACAAATCAACACACAACACACATATAAACTATACAAATATGGGTGTATTTAGATTTATCCAATACTCACTATAGAATTTTAATTTGATAGTTTAGGGGTTATCATAGATAATGTTTGATCTTCAGGAATCCATTTATTTAACATATTTTACAAGGTTAAAAAAATTTAAGATATATTCTATTGTTCAATATGAGATCAACAATAAGCATTCACAACCCATCATAGGTGCGCAAATAGATACCACCAATGAAAATGATTTTTAGAAGTCATTCATCCAATAAATTTTACAATATCAATATAAATAACATATTAAACAATATGATGATTATCCTCATCTTCTCAGCTCTTCATTTATTAATATAGTAACATATTTGATTAGATTAGTAATAGTTTATTTGGTATTGGTTCAACCATATTAACAAGATACTTTTTTACACCAACCCCACATGATAGACAAATAAAAGTCAGACGAGGGGATCCCTACCACAATGAATAAACAATCAATAATTCCTCCTTGGACCTAAACAGGGGGTGCACATGCAGTAGAAAAAACCCACAGGGAAAACTCAAAACCACTAGTACAGTACAGAATCACAAATCCTTGGAGGATAAGGGTTCAAGAGATTCTTGGGTATCATGTGAAAATAGATGGAAAAAATAAATGGAGGATGATCAGCTTTGATTTACATGATCTGAAACCCAAAGGATTCCAAATTGTTTTGAACTCCCCATTAAAGGTGGATCTTGACCATGTATTTTGACTATCTAAAAGCCTCTAGATAATTTTTAAATTGAAAGATATATTTTATATCCTTTTAAATTACATCAAAACTGTTACACATGGTTTTAAACTCATTTTAATACAAATAAAACATTAAAGGATAGAATCATAAAAAACTGGAAAAAATGATATTTTAGAAAACTATCGGAATTGACTCAAGGATGGGTGAGTCACTAGTGTGAGATACTAGTGGGGATTCACTATTTTGTGAGTCACAATTTGGTGAGTCATAGATCAGTGAACCGATATTCAGTAAATGTCCATTCAGTGAGTCATTATTCTGTGAGTAATTGTTCGGTGACCGACCATTTAGTGTTTCACAGTTTGGTGAGCTACCATTGGACGAATCACTGGTGTGACCCACCATTGTTAGTCATGAGTAATTACTCACCATTAGCGACCTATCATTCCTAACTCACCATTGGAAAACTATAAATGTCCATACTATTTAAATGAGCCACACTGAACCCCAATAACACCTAAAGTATTGTATTTTCGGAAAAGAATGTACTAGGGATTTCAGAATCATTGAATATTTCCACATTGATAATAACTTGTTAAAAATAAAAATTTATAATACATTTTTAAATTAATTTTCTATGAAAATAACTTTGGAAACATATAATGGAATATTGAAAATAAATATTGGTCTTGACAGAAGGAAATTTCGTTCATTTCGTACTAGTTAAAACAAGGTTCCTTTATCATTTTTGGTAAAAATTAAAAATAACCACCTTCATAAAATTAAAATAAGATTACATTTAAAAAATATATTAATAATTACATGATTGATTAAATTTATTTAAAATATCTTAGGAAATTAATGATATCAATATTCAAAATATTGTTACAATACATGGTTATGGGAGAGAAATCATTTTCTATCGAATAGAGAAATAACTCCAAATATTCCTTTAAACATATTTTTCTATATTGAGAACCTAAATATTATAAATTGAAAGGAAAGAAAATATAACCAAGGAATAAAAACATGATAATAAAATACATAAATTTTTTGGGATACAGATCATATGATGTCATCACCTAATGCTAAATTATAAACAGTCCCGATAAATAATGAGATTATAAACTAAAATCATCACCACACTGTTAAAATTTGAATCGTAACCCCATTGAAAGATAGATCAAACAATTGATAAGTAAATAAACATAATTTTTATGAGAGAAATACTAAAAGTTATTATTTTGTAGTATATACTCCACATAAATGAAACACATGGTGAATATGGAATATGACTAACAAAAAATAAAAGTAAGGTAGAAATCCCTTACCTTGAGTCTAGATATCCTTAGTACACATTCTAAACACCATTATAATAAATATTGTTTTATTATAAATATATAAGATAACCATAATTATATAAATAAAAACAAATAATATTTAAATAAGACATTTAATGATATGGTTATTAACAACTCATTGTTAAAATCATGTTTTCTGTAATAAATTCATTGTTTTCAATTAATGTTTTTGGTTGGTATATTCTTTCCTTTTACAATGATCATGGTAAAAATATTTGAATAATGTTAACCCTAGTATAAATATTTTATATTTTCATTAAATATGTATTTATTTTAATCAATTAATGTTAGAGGTAGAAAATGAATTAAATAGTTCATGGAGACGATTACATATACATGAACACAAAATCCATTTTCTCGATGTATATATAAAAATAATGATAAATAATAATTAAACCCTATATAATTATTATTATATATTTTATAACATATATTTTATTTTAATCATTCCATATCACAAGCCATGTAAAATAGAAATGAAAAACAAGGCCAATGTTATTATTATCCAATAGGATGGATGGTAATAAATTATTTTCTATATTATGTTTATGTGATAACTATCACATATATTTTTACATGTATCCTTGGTATTTTCCATATAATGTGTTAGTGAGAAATGTATAAGATCATTTGGTGAGGTGGTAGTCCATCGTATACACTAGAGATGTGTTCATATACCATATATAATTGAATATTAAAATGTTCTATATGATATAATAGTTATGAATTTATAATAATTTTATTAATATATTATATATAATTTAAATTCGTCATTATAGCAAGCTGTTAGAGGTAGTTATGGAAAATGAATTACGTCAGATGACGAGGTGGAAGCCCACCATACAAATGATAAATAGTTTTGTTTCCATTAAATTTAAGAAGAGACAGATGTAGTTAATCTCCCTAATATAAAAACATATATGTATACATAAGATACTAATGGTTTTATATTGTCAATTTTTAATAAGGATTTGGTAGAATAAAAATCATATAATGCTCGTTTAATAACAATAACTCTTCTTCAAACTACATCCATCTGTTTGAAAAAAAAACATTCCTAGGATGAATTTATGATTAATACATGAGATATAGGTTATTTTGAGGGAAGTATGTTTTCTATTATTATAGAAATTTTCAAAAAAAATATATTTGTATGTTTGGTGAGGAGAGGTAATAATGTTTAATTTTTAATGTGGGGGGGGGGGATGATGCAATTATTTTTGTTGAAATTGAAACGGTGTACCCTTATTTTAAACATTACACAAAGCTCTAAAATGAACCCATATTGAAAATTAGATTATAAAAGGTTAAAATACGTATATATAATGGAATATAAATAACTTTATAGGTCCTTTTTTAGCATTAAATTTTTTGTTAAACCCTTATGTAAACCCATTCAATCCATAACCATGGAAAATAATCAATTTTTTACTATTCATAATGGTAAAACATTATGTTTAACTTATTATATTATATTATTAATGTTATTAAAATAACAAATAAAATTTTCCAAATTCAATTAAAATATGTGGCATAATTTAATTTAATAATAAACCAGCAGATATAGTGGAAAAGTTTTTTTTCCCAAAGAGAAAATGTTCAAATGTTATTATATTTTTAACATAAAAAAATATAATTGATTATAAATTTATAATCTAGATTAATAATAATATAATTTCACTAAATTTTATTTTAATGAAATATTAAATAAATTTTCTTATTTCAATGAGCTTTGAAATAAATGAAAATTCATTTTAAAAACTAGTATTTGTTACTATTCATTAAAAAATTTATATTATCCAAAAATTATAAAAAATTCACCAAAAGAAAATTTTTAAATTTTGAAATAAAAATTAAATCTTAACAGTTTAAATTTAAATTTCTAAAAAATTAAATTTTAATATTAATATAAATAAAATAACAAAATGTGATAAAAAAAATTTTTAGAACAAATAATTTTTCTAAGCGTAAAATTGAATTCATTATTATCTAATTATTATAAAATTCATTATATTATTATAACAACACATGATTGAATATATAAAAGATATTTCATTAAAATCATTCAACAAAAGTAGTTTATTTAATTTGGTGATATAAAACACATTTGTGCACATAAAAATTGATTTTTGGAAAATGATTTCTATTATTTTCTAATGGTTTTATTTTCATTTCAAATTTAATGGTAACCAATGTATTAATTTTATATATAGTTATAAAAAATATATTTTCACAGTTTATATAACCATTTTCGTACCCACCATTCTAATGGCATGTCGATAACTATTATGTTAAATCATAATATTTTGGTAGTATGTTGTCTTTCATTTAATAATGCTATTTCATGAAATGAATTCTACAAATAAATTGAAATTTATATGGAAAAAAATTATTCCATAAAATCACATGTTGTTATAGTTCTAATCCTATCATTTCAAAAAATTAAAAAATAACCACAATAATTATATGCAGAAAATAGATAAATTAATTTCTCTTTGATGTTTCATAAAAATTATGTTTCAAAAAAATTATTGATAAAGAAAATATGATGATACTACCACCTATGTATTATAAATTATATGGTTCTATCACTCATAATTAACATAAAATAATCATATTTTGATTCTATATAATTTTCAACCCTCACAGTGAAGTCACTACATGAATAGTATCATAAGTGCATAACAACTAAGTATTGTTCTAGTGTCGATGCTTCATGACAGAGAACATATTGAAATGTAAGATGAACATTTAACATTTCACACTCATGAATGAATTTTTTATACTAATAATAAGATTAAATAGATCAAATTAAAATTAGAAAGTGTGATACATAATGTTTAAATTGGAATTCTATAATGTTATAAACATAATCGTGGTATGTAATAAAAAATATTAAGAAAAAAAAATTAAAAAAATATATTTATAAATGGAAATATAATAAACATCCATTAAATAATATTATAAAGGATAATAATTTTTTTAATTAATTAGAAATTATCACTATTAGTCTAATTTAGAAGGATCATCTGTACCCATGTCAAGGGTGAAATTTTTTGGATACTTAACGATACATTAAGAATCCTAATATGAAAATTCAAGAATTTTACCATAAAACTTCATTTATAAATTGATATAAAATATAAAATTCTCCCCCATATTCACTTATATAATACATATAATTAGAAATTCCATACCATAGATATTATTAATATCAATTTTAAAAATTACAAAAATCATATCCCATGAATCCCATCAATAACACAATGTCATAATTAAAACAATTAGAACTAGAAGTATTCACGATTTTCTAATAAAAAACATCACATACATAAGATATAATAAAAAAAATAAAAATGAATAAATTTATTTATCACAATGAAAAGATATTATTCATAGATTCATGATTTTAGTTTTTCTAAAATAAATTCTTTGATGTATTCGTTATAATATATATATATATTGATTTATCAAAAGTTTTCATGTTATTATTGTAGAGTTGTAAAAAATCACACAAACATTACTATTTTCTATTGTATATTTTTCAATGTAATTAACAAGGAACGATAATGAATATATTGGAATAATTTTATTTGAAATTATTGTATTCAATATTTCATTTATAGAAAAAAAATAACAAAATATATAATTATGTTAATATTAAATTATTAGTGTATTTTGATTTATTAAAGAAAAATATATCCAAGAAGCCATTTCAGAAAAATTGATTAAAATGACTCCCTATTTTCTATATTAAGGAAACTTGAATACTAGGAAAATAATTTATACAAAAACAAATTTTATAATTTCCGATGAAATGAATTTAAGTATAAAACAACTTATAACATCTATAAAACACACCCCAATTTGGGATATTATAAATTGCTAAGAAATTATCTCTCCCCTTGATTAATATTATCCTTCACATAGATTAATTTTATTTTCTTATATGTTTTGTTATAAATTGACAATGTATTCTCACACATATAATTATAATTATCTTCCTTTAGGATATATTGTTTAATTTTCCCACAAACTATCCTTTTGAAAAAATTTCTCCTTCAAACTTATATATAGTATCTATAAAAAGTATCTCCCTTTGGTATTATCAAAATGATATTAGTAATAGAAAATAACAGTAACATAAAATAGGGTTAGTTATGAATAATTAATACTTTATAGATTTTTCATTGGGAAACCACGATCATATAGTAATTTGCTAGGATATAATGAGAATTGTCCATAAATATTCTGTAAACTCTTAAGGTGTATGTAATGGTAAAAATAGGAATGCATAATATAATAATAAGGATAAATAGTGCTAATTCAAAAAATAAAAATTATATTAAAGAGAATATCAAAATTATATTTATATATAAATAAATATAATCATAAGGGTAAATCCAAAGCATAAATTAGAGTAACTTGAATAAGTATATCCAAATTGAGGAGAAGAATAATTCACATACAATTAAAAAACATGAAAAATATACAATTATATATATATGTAAATTTATTTTCATTAAGAAAATAAATTCTATATGGTTTATTTCTAGTTAATTTTTAAAATTCATCTTAAAAATTATGATAAATGTTTTTATGGAAAATGATAAGTACCATTAAAATAGAAATCACAATTCTATATAAACAAGACTATCATACCTCTTTCTCAATGAGTTTTTAATGTTTAGAGAATGTAAATAAATAATTTATACCTTATCACTTATCACTAATTAATAAAATATTCTATTTAATTTATTTAATTCATTCATAATGTAACAGTTTATTAAAACTATAAGAAATATAATCTTTATGATTGATTAATTTTATAAAAATATATATTTATGATTATGATCCCAGTAAAAATGCTTTCCTACATATAGTTGTTTATCCCCTAAGAGATGTGATAAAATATGAGAAAACAATATCAATAAAAATACAATATTGAGTTGGATTTTGTAATGACATTATCATTTTTGAATAAAATCACCATTGTGATTGAGTTAAATCACCTATTATGTATTATAGTTATAGAATACATATTCATTTTTTTTGTTTTTATGGGAATATTATATCATTCCATATTTAGAAAACAACTATGAATCATGAATATTAATAATATCATCAATGAATAGTGATCATTTAGTTTTTATAAATAGAAGGATATTAAAAAAGATAATTTACATGGTCAAATGTTTTGGTACACTCAAATAGTAGGATCATACACAATAAATCCCAGTAATAAAGGATTATAAGGGAGAGAGATTCATTGGGATTTACCTTGAAAATTCCAAAGCCTATAATCAAGAACTAAATCTTTAGTGAAACCGTTATAGGATATATTCAATGTCATCGACCTCCTAGACCAAACCATGTATATCAAACCACCACATGAAATTCACACCATCACACACCATACCCTTTGTTAATTCACTTGTCTAATAAATGGATAAGTATCAATACCATAATAATAATAATAATAATAATAATTTAATTTCAATAAAATAATGATTTTATTTATTCCTTGTTCTTTTTACATTATAAATGATTTTATAATATAAATTTTGATATATGATAACATAATTTCTCTTGGTAAATATGAAATTAAATTATGATGTAATTTTTTGATGGATTCATATTTTTTTAAATTAAATAATATTTCATCAAAATAATACTATTAAATTTTTTTTATTTAATGTAAATGATAATATAAATTTTATAAAGTCAAATATAACTGTTATATGGGTTTGAATTCTTTTCTTTTAAAAAATTAGAAATTCAAAAAAAATTTAAATTTTAATGTTAAAATTATAATATTTGGAATATTATTTTTAAAAAATAACTATTTTATATGTATTCGAATTTTGAAATTATCATGTGGTGAATATTTCATAATTTTCATAGATAGTAGTATTTTTGTGTAAAATTTAAATACGATATAATCATGTATGTGTATTATTAGATAATAAAATAAACAATGCTTTTTTAACAATTTAATAAATTGTATCCATGAAAAAATATATGTTTTAATTTTTAAATAATGTGTTCTTATGATATATTTTTTAAATCATTTATGAATATAGAAAAACCTATATTGCAATTTTTGGTTTTACAATTTATTCATTATGACTATAATTCACATCCAAAAAACTATGGTTAATATTTTAATGACTTCAAAAAATAGAGATATAAAATAATTAAACAAAATTATATTTTTAATAAAATTGTGTATGAAACATGATATGTTTTTTTTATTTTAATTACTTTATTATATAGAGTCCAAAACCAATGTTTTAGAATGAATAAAGAACTCCTCTCTCTCTTTCTCTATAGGAGCCTACCCTTGATTTAGTTACACCTTAATAAAAAAAACATGGAGAATTGCCATACTATTTATAACCCAATATTGATCATTAGTGGTTCAAAAAATATATCACAAATATCCTACCATGATTTATTAATCACCCTCTCAAGTTAAAGGATCCTCTCTTTCTCCTCTTTATTCCAGAAATCCCTTTTTATTATGACTTTTGTATTCCATTTTTTAATATCGGTGTATATACTCACACATCTATATAACATACCTTATAATATAAATGTTTCCATATACTATAATAAATCTAATTAATCCATCCTATAATATATTATGTAAAATCATTATGATGAAGAAGTTACCCATGAATTTTTTCATGCCAAATTTTTATACAAGAACAGTTATTGTAATATTTTTTATTAATTTCTAAATATTCATGTCGGACTATGTTATTATATATCACTCTTACAAAATTTTCTCACATATATGTTTTTATGAAAATTTTCCATGTCATTAAACAACTATATGAATCTTTATGTACTTCTATTATGAAACTGAAATGTCACTGCAATTTTCCAACCCAAATAATTGTGAAGTCTATAGTCGTACCCAATTTCACTTAAGGGTATTCATCTAGTTAGGCCTACACCTAATTTATTGGGCAAATAAATCTATATAACCCATATTTCATACACTTTGGATTATATTTTATGAAAAATTATCCTATGTTGAATGATCTATGGGGTAGACATATTAATTCACCTGATATGAAAGCGACAGGTGCACCAAATATTATATAGCGCTCCAATTCATTATGTAATGTTTTTGAATAATGGGAGGAAATTTATGGGATTATGAGATTAATGTGATCAATTATGATAATTTTTCTACCGTGTTATGATGTCTTTGGTGGTATCCTTGAGATGTGTTTATGAGGTCATGTTTAATGTTGATTCCATATTCCAGTTTTTCCTCAATGTTATCATATTATATCATGATTCATTATTCATATTGATTATTCTCTCCCATTTTATGTCCCAATTAAATGATTATTGTAAACCATGTAACACTTTCATTATATTATTCTTTATTTTTTTACATAATAGGATTTATAGTTCCCTTATTTCATATATACGACCCCTAGTTACCCATTATTTTTTTTAATGATGGTATATGATAAGATTGTTAAGAATGTTATGAATAATTTTGATGTACCCCATGAATTTTATGTTTATATAAGTTACATTATTTCCTATAGACAATAGTATTTTCAATATTTTAGTATCTACTATGTGTATTATTTTTTTAAAATCATAAATTAATTTATAATAAAGACATGATTTTTGAATGTTGTATTATAGGAATGTCTATTTATATTTGGATTAGGAATGTAAAACATTAAGGAAAGACTTAGGGATAATACTAATTATTTTAAAACATCTGTATGTGTTGGTAATGTTTTTAGTAAGTAGATTCAGAGAAGATACATTCTATTTTAGATACTACAAGGGGATTTCACATATGAACTAATGTTCTTTGGGGTAATAACCCAAAAAACTGTGTTGAGATAGACTCGGTCATAAACGAGTTCACAATAATAGGACATGCTACAAACCTAGTTTGTCACACATGGGAGTTATGTTTTGGTAAAGTAAATATATCATTATTTTAAATTAGTAATGGAATAAAATCCCTCATACGAGTCTATATTAACAAATGGATCATGTATTACATAAAATTATGCTCATAAATTAGTAAGTTAAGGAATAAACATCACTTATAATTTCTCCCATTAATGTTATTTTCATTTCATTTATGTCTTTATAGTTAAATAATATCATCCAGAATTTTCCATTTATTCTAGTCAATGGATAGAAATAGAAGTAAATATTCCAATAACCAATGCGAGGGGTAATGTGATGAATACCCAAAAAAATTCCAAACATTATGGAAAATCAAAAATGAAATCATGTTATTATTACAAAATAGCTATCAAAAATCAGGATTAACAACTAGCATATAGTTGATTGTCCCAAAATGTCACAAACGAGGAGGAAGATGACTCAAATATGATCATCTGATAAAGGTGATATAGTATATAATTCTAAATTTATATTATTAAAAAATATATAATGAGGCACTAAGGGAAATGTTAAAAAGTAATTGTGGGATGTTTTATTTGTGTAAAAATAGGTTATAAATTATTTAATTTCCATGAAAAAATAAATAACCTAATTTTTGGAAATTGAGATCATGCAATGTCACCATAATGAGTTTTTTTAATAAATCTAGTGATGTCGGGAATTATCAATGACAATAACATATTCTATTAGTGGAAAAAACAACAATAATATCTAATACAAAGGGAATAAAAAAATTCCTATTATGAAAACGATCCTGATGAATGAATTACATTTAAACTATAATCAATATGAGTGTATGTCATTTTTTATTTAAATTCATTCACTATTATCATATCATGTAGGTTTTTTTATAACATTGAGCAACCAACCATAATGTTTTGATATCATCAAAAAAAACTTCTATGATTATTGTATCACAGGTTGATGTATGTCAGAATGTTCTTATTAAAAATATTTTCAGTCTTCCTTTAGTGGAACAGATATTATACTAGTTATAGAATGATTTTCCTTTTTTATGTCCAAAATAAATTTCATGGAGATAGAATTCACCCTCTATACCATTAATCACCATTTAATTTAAATCAAGTGAGAAGGGGTGGGTGAATATGCTTTAGTATCACCACCATATGAATGGTTATATATTCCATATGGACAATCATATATATATATATATATCACATGATTCAGACTAACAAAGAGATAATCATTGAATAAAAACACATTTTGAAGGAATACATGGATTTGTTTTTGATGAATTGCATTATGTCCATCCTAGATGAGTTATTTTCTTTAAAATAAAAATTATACCTATACCAATTAATATCCATAAGGATGGTCATAAAAAATGGATATCTATGGATCCTTAAAAAATATAGACAATGGTAGGGTGTCTGAAAAAACCTCTTTGATATATATCCATAGTTTCCATAGACTAACTAGGTATTATAGATGTGTTTTGAGAAATGTTTTATGATTTTCAATCCATCTCTCATTGATAAATCAGAAAAGAGCCAATAATTATAGGAATAATTATTATCAATACATATTTAGGTATATGAATATAGGCTTATAATTTCACCTATACTTATTATAACAACATATGGGGAATATATCATGGTATACAAAGATAATTCAATGATTGTTTTGGGAAGTTACCTGATGAAAAATAAAAATTTTATAGCCTATTCCCCAAAGAAATTTAAATTTCATAAATAAAACTAGACAAATGCATGATTTAGAGTAACCTATCATAGTATTCATGTTGAAAATATTACAGATCTATATCTATGGGGAGAAGTGTGAATCATATTCGAGTCATAAGATCCCCAAGTACATATTGAAAAATTAAGAGATACATATACGACAATGAAGTTGGTTAGAGCTAATTAAGAACATAGAATAATAACTCCACTACCATTCAAGGGGAAAAAAATTTTAGATGATTTATGAAGAATGGTTCTGATAATTTATTATCTATTTTAATTGAAAAGGATTAAATATTCTTAGACATAAAGATGATAGACCTGGGAATTATAAAGGAATGAACAAAATCAATCCTTTTATAAATTTTTCCCCGAAAATCCCATCTAAGGATGAAAAAATATTCTCAAATAGATGATGAGGAAATATGAAATATTATTGAAACTATAAGAAAAGGGAAATCCTTAGTGTTGAAAATTAATAAATAAGGAGTCGTCATATTTTTGTATTGACTATGTGTACCATAAATCTCATAGCTAACAATGGAGTGGATTGATGATGTACATAGCTCGAGAATCTCCATCAACCTAGGTATCCTAATTATGTATTAAGATATCAAAGAGAACTATTGGTGGGACACTATAATGAATGAGTTCACAAAATATACATCAAATATCCTTGTATGTCTTCAAGATATGGCTAAAAGGATGATGGTCATGGGGATGATACAACCATTACCCATACCTATATTGAAATGGGAAAACATCACTATGGAAATTATCACCAGTCTTCCAAATATATCAATATGAAATAATGGTTTTGGGGTTATTGAGGATCTTCTAATAAATTCACTCACAAAATTATAATTCAAGGGGAATTATCATTCAAATAATTATTAGGGATATAAATTAAACATGTTTTGAGGATACAAGGAAAATAACTATATATTATATTGGATCAATACCCAAGTGTTTATACTATGTTCTAGAAGAGTCTCCAACATTATATATATACTAAGATGAACTTTAGGATGACATATCACTCTCAAACTAATTTCCATTTTCAGTGGACTATCTATAGAACCAATGACAAGTTAATTGAATTCCCGATAAACATTAATAGTTGATGGAATCAACATATTCCTCTGGTAGAGTTATCATATAATAATATTTTCTAATAATGCTTTCAAATTGATCACCTGATTCCATTTTTTGAAAAAAATGTAAAATAACATCATATTGGGATGAAGTTGGTGAACACACACTACAATGTCCTAAAATGGTTTAAGAAATGATAGAAATGGTAATGAAAACTCATAATGACATTAGGGCTACTCAATGTCGATAGATGCGACCTTTTTGACAATTATCGATGAGAACTAGAGTTTGAGATTGGAGAAAAAGTATTACTTCACATATCTAGATGGAATAAGTTATTGAGATCTGGTGATATAGGAAATGTTAGGTAAAGATACATCGATCCCTTTGAGATTATTTTTGAATCATACGGACAACCTATCAAATTTCACTCCCACCTAACCTATATTGTTTTGACCCACAAATTCGCATTGGCTTGAGAGTACAACGAGTCATGACTAGGCCTTAAGAGACATCCCCAAGACGCCAATAGATGGAAATAAACACCAAAGGGTTTCAAATACCAGTGGGGATGATTTTCCCTTTTTGAAATAAACCAATAAACCTACAACCCACAAAAAACATTTACTATATGAAGCATGAACCAATGAAAGAAAACTAAACAAAATCATGTATCTCAAAACCACATCAAAGTAAGAAACAATAGAAGAATAACAAAGTATCAAAGTACATTGTGGAAAAACTATACAAGACACTCTAAAGACTCCATGCTCCATAATCTCAAATATCCAAATTCTCTGAACAGTCCAATAATCACAAGGTAGTGCTAAACATTAGCGAAACATTACATATGCCCTTCTCCCAGAAGATAGCATCTGCCAAAGAATCATAGTGTCAAAGCATGGGTGAGTATAAAAATAAATTGGATTTTCCCAATGACTTCCCTACTCATGCCACTAGGATAGAAGAGTTAGCAACAATTATATAAAACCGTTTATATAAAACAATTTCTCAAAAATAGTTTATAACTAAATATAATCAAGATTACAAAACCATTCATTACCAATGCATACAAGTGATATTGAAACCAATTTTCCCAGAAAGATATTTTTCCAGAAAAAAAACTAAAAAATAATTACAACCATTCCACAATACCCATTTATTGACATACCCAACCATTACTCAAACCCATGCAACCAACCATTGATGCTACATTATGACAGTTCCATAATCATGAGCGGTTTCTCCTCGATCGACCACGCTATCACATTGAAATTGTTTCCCATGTGCCATAAACTTTTTGGCACCGAGCACAAGGTTATATTTCAAACACTCCCCTTATATAAAATTATCAAGATCCATTAACACTTTTCGACCAAGAAAAAGGTAATATTTCAACCAAGCCCTATATATGCAATATGATCACAAAAAACATATGCCCGACGATCAATCCAAAACAAACCATTCAATAAAAAACCTTTTTATTGAAAACATTTTCGCCAAAACAATTTTGATACCAAAATATTTCAACCCCAAACCATTTTCAATAAAACTCCAATTTTATTGAAAACCATTTCTATTTAAAAAATCATTCAACCATTAGGAATTCCATAAAATCCATAATTTAAAATCAATATTTTAAATTAAACCCCCTTTTTCAGAACAATTCAAGAAGTCCACACAATTTCAAAAAAACCATTTATCCTGACAAATGAATATTTTTCCATTCATTTCACAATCAATAAAAAAATTTGAATCTATTATAATCAATTAGAGAAAGAGGATTCAAGAGTGAAGACTCCTACCTCGAATGTTTTGATGATACATTGACAAATGATGAAGAACACATAAGAAAGTGAGTTGATTCTCCAAGAACATCCTTGGTTGTCTTATCCTAGAAAGATCACGACTCATAACTGAATTATTTATCATAGAAAAACTTATATATACCCACTTAAGGTTCATATCTTAGAAATATTGATGATCAGAGATGTAGATCTATGAAAATCTACAAAAACATAACAAATTAGGAAAGAATGGTGACATACCTCAAGAATATGACTCGAAATCGGCATGGGAAGGCTCTAGGATGGATCCAACTCGTGTGGGGAGGGTTCTTCAGCCTCCCAGGGAGAGTAATCTTGAAATAGGGGCGTTTTGAAGAGAAAAAAGAAATATAATGATAAAAAACGATTATGCTCCTAGATAATAGGATCTAGATTTGACCTCTACGCAAGGTTTGACCACACAGTTTGGGCCAACCATGTATGAATAGTGCATCCTTACTTTTGGTCCCAACAATACTTATTAAACACCCAAACTCTAACATCCTTCACCTTTACCCTTTTTATAGAAACATCCCACATTATGGAAACACCCCACATTATGGAAACAACCAACTTTAAGGAACACCCCACTTTATGGAAACAACCCACTTTATTGAAACACCCACACTTTATGGAAACACCCCACATTATGGAAAAAACCAACTTTATGGAAAAACCAACATTATGGAAACACCCTACATTATGGAAACTCTATATATTATGGAAACTATATTTTATGGAAACACCGAAATTTATGGAAACTCTCTATTTTATAGAAACTCTCAATTTTATGGAAACTATCTCTTTTATGGAAACCCAATTAAAGAAATACCACTTACAA
The DNA here is from genome assembly GCA_963277665.1 of Viscum album. Lineage (NCBI taxonomy): Eukaryota > Viridiplantae > Streptophyta > Magnoliopsida > Santalales > Viscaceae > Viscum > Viscum album. The sequence continues at coordinate 937,317,123 of OY728161.1, forward strand.
AATACATGAGGAATGAGGTTATGTACCTAAAACCAGGGGTACTGAATTCTCCCCACCATTGGAAATTTTTTCCTCAGAAAGTAGAAAACCCTTGCTGGCCAAAAAGATCCTCAACCACTACTCTTTCATTTCTTTCTCACGTTCCCAAGTCTTTTCCTGAATTTGACGTTGTTTTCATAAAACCCACACCAGAACGATGCTTTTACCACACATGACATTCTCTTGTCTATCCATGATCTGAACTGGGATATGTATTAGTGATACATCAGGTTCTAGCTCAATGTGATCCCATCTAATCACATGGTCAGGATCAGTGTTATACTATTTAAACAAGAATACATGAAACACATTATGAAAAAATATAAACCATGCTGGTAATGCCAACCGATATGCCACCTCTCCAACCCATTCTATTATCTCAAAAGGTCCAATGTATCTAGGAGATAACTTGCCCTGATTCCTGAAGTGATGATTTCCAAGCCTTGGAGAGTTCCTTAAGAAGACATGATCACCCATAGCGAACAACAACAGTCTTTGATGGGGATCTGAATAAGATTTCTGATGACTCTGAGCCGTCACTATCCACTTTATAATCAACAGATTTTTCTCTAATGTTTCATGGACAAGGCTTGGACTGACTACTGATGTTTCTCCCATTTCCCACCAGCATAGTTGAGAATGATAGGGACACCCATAAAATGCTTCAAACAGAGCCATGTGTATCGAGGAATTATAGGTGTTATTGTATGATAAATCCACTAAGGGTATATGATCCTTTCATGAGCCACTAAAATCAATAACACAAGCCTTCAACATGTCTTCCTATCTTTGAAATGTCCAATTAGATTACCCATACATACGAGGATGATACGTCGTGTTCATAATCAAATGAGATATAAGGGATTGCAGTATGGATTTTCAAAAATGAGATTTGAACCTCAGATCTCTATCTGAGACTATTGACACTAGTAATAAATACCTCTTTAACAGTTCTAAGATATAGATTTTTGAAAGATCCTCCACCGTATGATTTTTATGAAAAGGGGTGTAATGGGCCAACTTGGTAAGAAGATCCACTATCACCCAAATGGAATCGTGTTTCTGAAATGTTCTTTGAATAACTATAAGAAAATCCCTTCCTATTTGATCCCATTTCCACACTAGGATGGGCAATGATTGTAACAGACTAGCTGGTCTCTGATGCTCTGATTTAACATGAAAACAAGTTAAGCACTGTGAGACAAACATAGCCACCTTCCTTTTCATGACGCTCCACCAAAAATGCGACTTTAAAGCCTTATAAATCATCTATGTACATGGATGTACAACCATATTTAGTGGTTGTAAGCATGGATCAATTGGTCATGAAAATCCATAGGTACAACCATTCAATCTATGACACAAAAAACCTGACCCCCATCACATTTTTAGCCATCAATGGTCTCCCCGCCATAGAGTTTGGAACATAAAAACACACATTATGCATCCGATGTTTGTGTTTATTTGATCATTTTTACTAAATCAGGAACTAGTGTAGTAGAAAGAGAATTGCAGCATCACCTTTATCTTCACATTCCACAAGAATTTTGGCTATTACATACATTAACTACCATTCATCTGAAGCTTCTTTTTCTACTGAGAATATGTCGTTATACTCAATGAAAATGCCACCAATTTTCCTTTCCTCAGTATGTACATCAAGTCAAAGTCATAAATTTAGAGATACTCCATCCATATCCTTTTCCTCAGATTCAAATCTCACTATGAGAAAATGTGTTTGAAGCTTTTGTAATCCGTAAACATAGTAAATTTCTCATCAAAGAGATAATGTCTCCTTGTTTTCAAAGCATGGGTGACTGCAGAAAAATCTAAATCATGTGTTGGGTAATTATTCCCATGAACCCTCAACTGCGTTGAACCATAATCCACAAAATGATCTCTTTGCATGTGAACACATCCCAAACCTGATCTAGAAGCATCACAATACACCAAATAACCATGTCCTGATTCTGGAAAGATCTTGATTAGTTCCTATGTAAGACGATCATTCAGTTCTTGGAAAGGCTTCTGACATTTTTCCATCCACTGGAATGGTGCATTCATCATTTTCAGGGTTGTCATTGGTGAACATGTCAGGATAAATCATGAAAAAAGAATTGGTTGTAACTAGCTAGAAGAAGATACATCATATCTAAAACACATTCATTCTTGGTTTCCAATAGATAATGACTTATATCTTTTGGGGATTAATATAAATGACTTTCTCAGAAATAAAATGGAAAAGGAAACATACTTACTATATCCGAAAATAAATCTTTGATAATTTGGAATAAAAACAATGATCTCTAAAGATTTGTAACATTGTTTCCAGGTTTACCTCATGATCAACCCTTGTATTTGAATTGCGAAAAATATCCTCCGCAAACATCACGAAAAAAGAATCGAGATATTATTGAAATAACTAATTCATCAATTCCATGAAGACCCATGGTGCATTCATTTGACCGAAAGGCAAAGATACAAATTCATAGTGTCTATATATTCTTCTGCAATATATCATTGGAATATCCTCTTTCCTAACACTCAATTGGTGATATATGGATAGTAAGTCAATCTTGAAGAACCACTGAGATATCCTTAATGGATCTAACTGATCATCAATGCTTGGATGGGGATATTCGTTCTTTATAATAACATCATTAAGCTTATGATTATCAACACACATCCTAAGAGTTCCATCTGCCTTTTTCAGAAACAAAAATAGTGATACCCATGGAGACATACTAGGACCAATGAATGCCTTGATTTCTAGATCCTCTAACTGCACTTTCAATTTTCGTATATCTATTGGTGTAATCCTATAATATGGATGTAAATTAGGTATGGTCCCTATAAATATATCAATCATAAACTCCACTTACAATAGAGGTGGTAACCCTGAGAAGTTCTTGGGAATGACATCTATAAATTAATCCACAGCAACTGGAAAACTATTTTTCTTGATCGCTTCCACTGATGCCAAATTCAATTATGCCAACTGATATCTAGGAATTATTTACCCTTTGAGAAAAAATCCTATAAACATACAACCCATAACAAACATTCACTATATGATGCATGAAGAAATGAATGAAAACTCAAAAACATTGTGTACTTCAAAACCACATAAAATAAAGAAACAATAGAAGAATAACAAAGTATCAAAGTACATAGCAGAAAAACTACACAAGACTCTCTAAAGACTCCATTTTCTACAAGCTCAAAGCACCAAAATCTCTAAAAAGACCAAAAATAAGGAGGTAGTGATAAACTTGGGTGAAACATTACATTTTCCCTCCCCCTGGAAGATTGCATTAGTAAAATCACCAACGTTCCAAAGTAGGGGTGAGTATGAAACTCAATAGGTTTTCCCAATGACATCCATACTCACACCAATAGGATAAAACAGTTATGAACTATTATATAAAACAGTTTTTTTTAAAAATTTCTCTAAAATAGTTTACGACTACATATAATCATGTTTCCAAAACCATTCATTACCAATGCATTCAAGTGATATCGAAACCAACTTTCCAAGAAAGATATTTTTTCAGAAAAATAACTAAGAAATATTTACAAAAATTCCACAATATCCATTTATCCACATAACCAACCATTCCTCAAACCCATACAACCAACCATGTATCCTACGTTATGATAGTTCCATACTCATGAGTGGTTTCTCATCGATCTACCAAGTCTTCACAAGGTAATTGTTTCCCATGTTCCATTAAAACTTTGGCACCGAGTACTTGATCATATTTCAACCAACCCCGTATATGCAATTCCAATTTTCCATTAACCCTTTGGCACTGAGCACAAGGTCATATTTCATCCAAGCCCTATATATGAAATATGAACACACACCACATATGTCCAATGATAAATCCAAAACAAACCTTTAAAAAAACATTTTTATTGAAAACCCTTTCCATCACAACCATTTCAATTCCAAACCATTTCAACTCCAAACCATTTCAATAAAACTAATTTTTAACTGAAACCCATTTAATTTGAAAAACTCCATCAACCATTTATCATTTATAGAAAATACATAATTTAAAATCATTATTTTAAATGAAACCCCCTTTTTCACATCAATTCACTAAGATCACACAATTTCACACAAACAATAAGTCATCAAAAATGAATATTTTCCAGGAATTTCACATTCAATAAAACAATTTGAATATAACAAAATCAATTCTAGAAAGAGGATTCGAGAGAGAAGGCTACTACCACAATGGTTTTGAAATAACATTGACAATATATGAAGAAATGACAAGAAAGTGGGTGGATTCTCCATGAACGTACATAGTTCTATTATCCTTGAAAGATCACTACTAAAAATTGAATTATTTGGCATCCAAAAACATAGATCTACCCACTATAGGTTCAGATATGAGGTATAATGAAGATTAAATAATTAGATCAAAGTAGATCTAGGAAAACATGCCAAATCAGGAAATAATGGTGACATACCTCAAGAATCAGATTCGAAATCACCAAGGGAAGGCTCCAGGTTTGCTCCATCTCATGTGGGGAGGTTTCTCCTATCTTATAGGGAGGGTATTCTCGAAATAGGGGCGTTTTGAAGCCGAAAAGAAATATATAGATCAAAACTGAGTAAGCTCCTTGAAAATAGGATCTAGAGTTGACCTTTGTGCAAGGTTTGAACAAACTGTTTGGACCAACCATGTATGGATCATGTGTCCTTCCTTTTGTCCCCAACACTCCTAATAAAATCCCCAAACTATTCCATCATACACCTTTACACTTTTTATGGAAATGTTTTTTATGGGAACATCCCACATTATGGAAACACCCCACATTATTGAAGCACCCCAATTTAAGGAAACATCCCACTTTATTGAAGCAAAACACATTATAGAAAAACCCCTATTATGGGAACACCCCACATTATGAAAAAAACCACTTTATGGAAACAACCAACATTATGGGAACACACAACTTTATAGAAACTATATATATTATATAAAATCTCTATTTTATAGACGCACCCATCTATATGGAAACTCTCTATTTTATAGAAACTCTATATTTTATGGAAACTCAATATTTTACAGAAACCCAATTAATGACATACCAATTAAAAAACATGAGGAAAGGGGTTATGTACCCAAAACTGGGGCTACTAAATCCCCCCACAATTGTTCTTTTTGTCCTTAGAATGTAGAAAACCCTCGCTGGCCAAAAATTGTTTTGGCCACTACTCTTTCATTTCCTTTTCACGTTCCCATGTCTCTTCCTGAATATGACCATGTTGTCATAAAACCCACACAAGGACATTACTTTTTCCATGCAAGACATTCTCTTGTCTATCCATGATCTGCAGTGGGATATATATCAGGGAGATATCTAGTTCTAGCACAACATGATCCCATCTGACCACATGGTCAGGATCAGTGTGATACAATTTCAACTAGGATACATGTAACACAATATGCACCAAAATAAACCAAGGTGGTAATGCCAACCGATATTCCACCTCTCCAACCCGTTCTAGTATCTAAAAAGCGACAATATATCTAGGAGATAACGTTCCATGATTCCAAAAGCAATGATGTCCAATCCTTGGAGAGATCCTTAAGAAGACATGATCACTCACATCGAATGACAAAAATCTTTGACTGTAATATTTCTGATGACTCTAATCCGTCTACATCCACTTTCTAATCAACCAAATGTTCTCAATTGTTTCTTGGACAATGATTGGCCCAAATAATGACATTTCTCCCATTTCCACCCCGCATAGTAGATAAAGACTAGGATACTCATACAATGATTCAAACAGTTCCATGTGTATGGAGGCTTGATAGGTGTTATTGTGTGAGAACTCCACTAAAATTATATGATCCTCCCATGAGCCACAAAAATTAATTACACAATCCCACAACATGTCTTCCAATGTATCAATCGTCCGCTCAGATTACTCATCTTTCTGAGGATTATACACAGTGCTCACAGTCAACTGAGTCCTAAGGTATTTCTGTAAAGATTTCTAGAAACAAGATGTGATCCTTAGATCTCTATCTGAGACTATTGACACTGGTACACCACGACTCGTTAAAACATCTTGGATATAGATTTTTGAAAGATCCTCTATCGTATGAGTTTCACGAATAGGGATGAAATGGGTCGACATGGTTAGATGATCCACTATCACCCAAATGGCATCGTGTTTCCAAAACATTATTGGAAGACATGTATGAAAAAAAATTTATATTTGATCTCATTTCCACACTGGGATTGGAAATGATTGGAAAAGATGAGCTAGTCTCTGATGCTCTACATTAACCTACTGACATGTTAAGCACCGTGAGATGAACTCATCCACATTCCTTTTCATACTGGTCCACCATAATTGCGCCTTCAACGCCTTATACGTCATCTGTGTACCTATATGTACAAACCATATTGAATGGAGGTATGCATGAAGGAGTTGTTTATGAAAAACCATAGGTACAACCATTCAATATAGGAAACAAAAAAACGAACCCCCATCACGTTTCAATCCATCAATGATCTCCCCACCATTGAGTTTTGAACTTACAACTAGACATTCTACATTAGATGTTTGTGCTTCTTTTATCATTTTTACTAAATCAGGAGAAAGCATAGCTAAAAATAGAACTGCAACATCACATTTATCTTCACATTCCAGATGCTTTTTGGCTATGACAGACATCAACTGCCATTGATATGAAGCTTATTTCGCAACTGAGAATATGAATTTCTACTCAATGAATCCTCCGCCGATTTTCCTTTCCCCAGTGTGTACATCAAGTCAAATTCAAATATTTGGAGATACTACATCAATCTCATTTTCCTCAGATTCAAATATCGTTAATAGAAAATGTGTTTCAAGATTTTTTGATCAGTAAACACAGTAAATTTCTCACCAAATAGATAAAGTCTCCATGTTTTCAAACCATGGACGATTGCAGCTAACTTCAAATCATGTGTTGGATAATTATTCTAATGAAACCTAAACTACATTGACCCACAAGAAACCACATGATCTCGTTGCATGAGAAATTATCCCAACCCTGATCCTGAAGCATCACAATACACCACATAACCCTGTCCTAATTCTGGAAAGTTCAAGATAGGTGTCGATGTAAGCCGAACATTTAGTTCCTGTAAATACTAATGACATTCCTCCATCCATTGGAATGATGCATTCTTCTTTGTCAGGGATTCCATTGGGGAAACCAGTCATGAGATATCACGCACAATGGATCGATATTAACCAGCTAGACCAAAGAAACTTTGTATCTCGAACACATTCTTTGTTGGTTTCCAAGAGACAATGACTTATATCTTTTCAGGATCAATAGAAATTCTTTTCTCATAAATGACATGGACATGGAAATATAATTCCTATATCCAAAAATCAAACATAATAATTTGGAATACAAATGATGATCTATCATGATTTTTAACACAGTTTCCAGGTGAACCTCATTATCAACCCTTGAATTTGAATATAGAAAAACGTCGTCCTCAAAAATCACAACAATGGAATCCGGATATTGTTGAAATAACCGATTAATCGATTCCATGAATATCGTGTGTGCATTTTTTATACCGGAAGGCATGGACACATATTCATAGTGGCCATATATACTTCTGAAATCTATTTTGGAATATCCTATTTCCGAACTCTAATTTAGTGATATACTGATCACAAGTCAGTCTAGGAGAACCACTGAGCACCCATTAAATGATAGAACAAGTCATCAATGCATGGAAGTGGATATTTGTTCTATATTGTGACATGGTTAATCTTACGACAATCAAAACATAGCCTAATTGTTTTATCTAACTTCTGAAAAAAAAAACTAGTGCTACAAATGACGACGTACATGGTCCAATGAATGCCTTTATTTCTAGCTCCTATAAATGCACTTTCAATTTTTGTAACACTATTGGTGTCATCCTATAAGATGAAAGAAAAATTGTTATGATCCATAAAAGGAGATCAATCATAAACTCCTCTTACCATAGAGGTGGAAACCCAAATAAGTTCTTGGGAAAGACATCTATAAATTAATCCACAACATCTGGAAAACTATTTTATTGAATATCTTCCATTTATGCTAAAGTCAATGCTGCCAACTGATAATCGATTGTTTCCACCATTGGTACCAACAATCCCTTTTCACCCTTCATTACAATCCTATCTACTCTAAAGAGATGTTGGATGTCATCCTCAGTCATGAAACTAACTGATCTCCTATAACAGTCGATTTGAGCCTCGAACATTGTCATCCAATCCATACACATGATTACATCATAGACATCCATATTCAACATCGAGAAGTCACATTTTTTCACAACTCCGGCAATAGTTATATATCATGCTCTACACACTGAGGCTTGAAATTCACTTTTTCCGAGAGGATTTGGAAATTTCAAAATAGAAGGCATAATTTCACATTTTAAACATAGAAAATATGTGCCCTACTTCCTCTTCATCTTATTTATAGAGTTCTCATCCCCATTGGTGATGAAAACTGTACTCCATCCACTTTTGTTTTCAGCAATGACAGATATCGTAAACGGAGTGTCCAACTATAGTCCCAAGTCAATGGTTTGAATAGCTTATGGGTGCTTTTAAATAACAATCGGTTCACCTATGGCTCATGTGAAACCAAATTCTCAACAACCGCTTTTAACTAGTTCTTATGACACCTAACCGATGCCATTTTCTATAAAAAAACAATCAATATAAGTCTCACTCTTTAGAAACTGATAGTTTATCATTTCAAATTATATCCCATCAACTATCACATCATTTTTTTCCATACATACCTTTTTCCATGTTTATCCATTTTTAAAAACATTAAAAATTCTTTTTGATAAATAAAACATTTTCAAATTACCAAAATCATTCTCTTTTTAAAATTCATTAATTTGATAACGAATTCCATTATTTTTGAAAAATCAACACTTTTTCACATCATGAATCATTCCACAAATGATGTATGTACTCTTAGAAGGAAGTCATTCCTCTGCAATGCATGTCATACTCGTCTCATTGCCTAACCCTTAAAAATGAGATTTCAAAATCCTAGAAGTGTCTCCAAACACATATTTACTGAACTCGATGGTAACATGAAGTTCAACATAAAAGAGTTTTATACGTCCTTTTATGATATACATTTCATGTTCTGACAATCCTAACCCTTTCTAATATTCTTGACCAAGGAATAGAGAAGAAGTGATTTCATCTCCAAGACCAAGAACACTAATGACTACTTATTAGGAATGGACCGAATAAGATGATATCATTTATACCACCAAGGAAGGACCATATTGATACCATTTTTAAGGACCCACCAATTCTAATTGTCTTGAGAGTACAACGAGTCATTACTAGGCCTTAAGTGACTTCCCCATGGCGCCAAAGGATGACAATAAATTCTGAAGGGTTTCAAATACAAGTGGGGGACGATTTACCCTTTAAGAAATAAACCAATAAATATATAACCCATAACCAGCATTCACTATATAATGCATGAAAAAATGAAATACATCTCAACAACTTCATGTGTCTGAAAACCAAATCAAAGTAAGCAACAAAAGAAGAATAACCATGTATCAATGTACACAACAGAAAAACTACAGAAGAGTCTCTCAAGACTCCACGCTCCACAAGCTCCAAGCTCCAAAATCTCCGAATATCCCAAAAATCACGAGGTAGTTCTAAACATGTGTGAAACAATATATTTTCCCTTGGATAAGAAGATAACATCTGTAAAATCCCCAAAGTGCCAAAGTAGGGGTGAGTGTAAAATTAAGTACGTTTTCCCTAATGACTTCCCCACTCACACAACTAGGATAGATGAGTTAGAAAACATTATATAAAACATTATATATAATAAAATTTCTCAAAAAGTGTTTATAAATAAATATAAAAATGTTTCCAAAACCATTCATTACTAATGAATACAAGTGAAATTGAAAGCAATTTTCCCCAAAAGATATTTTTACAAAATGACAACTAATAAATATCTACAATCATTCCACAATATCCATTTATCGGCATTCCCAACCACTACTCAATCCCATGCAACCAACCATGCATGAAACATTATGATAGTTCCTTACTCATGGGTGGTTTCTCGTCAATCTACCAACTTGTCAAAAGGTAATTATTTCCCTTGTCCCATTAACCCTTTGGAACCGAGAACAAGGTCATATTTCAACCAATCCTCTTATAGGCAATTACAAAGTTCCATTAACCCTTTGGAAATGAGAAAAAGGTATAATTTCAACCACGAACCATATATGAAATATGAACACTCAAAACATATGCCCAATAATCAACCCAAAACAAAATTTTCTATACAAAACCGTTTTATTGAAAACCATTTCCATCAAAACCATTTCAATGCCAATTCATTTCAACTCAAAACCATTTCAATGAAACTCCAATTATATTGAACACCATTTCGATTGAAAACTCCCATAAACCGCTAGGAATTCCCGAAAATAAATAATTTAATATCATCATTTTAAATTAAACCCCCTTTTGTACAATTATTCACCAAGATCACACAATTTCACAAAAATCATAAATCACCACAAATTAATATTTTTCCATTCTGTTGACAATAAATATACTAATTTGAATATATTCCAATCATTTCTAGTTAAAGGAGTCATGAAAAAATACTCATTCCTTGAAGGTTTTTATAAAACATTGACAACAGAAGAAGAACGCACAAAAAAGTGGGTCGATTCTCCAAGAACATCCTTAGATCTATTATCCTAGAAAGATCGCGACTCATCATTGAATTATTTAGCATAAAATAACATATATATACCCACTTTAGGTTCAAATTTGAGAAATAATGAAGATCAAAGATGTAGATCTAAGAATATCTAAGAAAACATGACAAATCAAGAAATAATGGTGACATACCTCAAGAATCAGACTCTAAATCGCCAAGGGAAGAATCTAGGTTGGCTCTAACTCATGTGGGGAGGGTTCTACAGCCTTTTATGGAGAGTAATATCGAAATAGGGGAGTTTTGAAGCCAAAAAGAAATATATAGACCAAAACGATTAAGCTCCTAGATAATAGGATCTAGAATTGACATTTGCACATGGTTTGACCACACGGTTTGAGCCAACCATGTATGTATCGAACAACAATTCTTTGGGTCCCAACTATCCTTATAAAACCCCAAAACTCTGCCATTCTTAACCTTTACCCTTTTTATGGAAACCCATTTTTTATGGAAACATCCCACTTTATGGAAACACCCCATATTATGGAAACAACCCACTTTATATAAACACCCAACTTTATGAAAACAACACACATTATAGAAACACCACAATTTATAGAAACACACCACATTATGGAAACAAACCACTTTATGGAATCAAACAACAATATAGAAACTCCCAACTTTATTGATACTCTCTATATTATAGATACTCTCTATTTTATAGAAACACCCAACTTTATAGAAACTCTCTATTTTATGGAAACTCTCTATTTTATGGAAACGATATATTTTATGGAAGCTATCTATTGTATGGAATCCATATTATATACAAACCAATTAAAAAACATGAGTAAATGGGTCATGTACCTAAAATTGTGGGAACTACATATCTAAACTATATGATACGTTTCATGTGTCTCTCATAAGGATGTACATGTGAAAACACTCAAATGTACTAATTCAATAGGTTGTAAATTTGGAGAATTACCTTTCATATGAGAGTAATCTAATGAATATATCTTTTTGTAGATGAAATGTTTTACAATATAAGGCAATGCACATAGTAAATGTTCTATAGAGAAACCAAAATATTGGAAACAGAATGTTGGAACTTGAGGAGGTGATGAAATAGAATTACCCTCTTCTATTTTACATTGTGAATTGAATGTTTTGAGAGAAAAAAATTTCAATGGGGAATATTGTAATGAACCAATAATTTATAAATAAAATTAACTTTGTGATTGAATTATATTCCATATTAATTATTAAGGTTATAGAAAAAGGAGGAACTAATTTGATTGTTTTGGAATATTGTATCCTATTATATATAAAAGAATGTTATGAATCATAAGTTCAATAATATAACCATTGAACTATGATCTTTTTAATATTATAAATATAGTGTTATGATAAATCCAATTAATAGAGATAAAGGATGTGATGACATCATCCTGTAAGATCATACACTATAAATCACATTCAAAAATGATTCGGAGGGATATTGAATAACTAGAAATTTCAATAGAAAGTTTCCATGACAATATCCATTAAATAAAGAACCACTGAAACCATATGTAGGATAATTTCACGATCTTTGATATTATATACAATCCATGTATGCTAAAAACATCATGAAAATATAACCAACACACACCTTACCATTTAAGAATTTGTTTTTCTAAAAAATGTATGTGTATCAACACCCTAATAATATGAATATATATATTTTATTTTAAATATAATCACTATTATATTTACTCTTGTTTCGTTAATTTATAAATTATTTTGATAAAAACTAGATTTTGATTCAAGTAAACAAAAATTGTATTTTTCTGTAATATGAAACCTCAATAAAGAATTTTTTTTTGGATTCATGATTTTTAAAAAAAAATTATATTTTAATAATAAAATAATAGTAGTTGTTTTATTAAATATAAATTATAACATAATTTTTCTAAAGTAAAATTTAATTTTTTATAAGGGTTTGAAAACTGATATTGTCAAATAGACGAAATTTCAAAAAAATGGAATTTTTTTAATAGTTAATATTTCACTATTTTGAAAATTAATTTGATTAAATAAATAATATTTTTGGAAAAATATTGTTGAAATTATCTAATATTAATTATTTCATAATTTTCTGGAAAAATTGAATTTATGGTTAATAAATAAGTAATGTTTAAAAATAGATTGTGTATTATGACAAAATAAAATCGAAAAAGTGATGTAATAAATTTTATAATGGGTATCCTATAACGCCCTGACCCCAGTTACCCAGAGTCAGTACATTATTGCGTAACATTGGCATGATCACAAAATATCATGTCTCGAATGACCGATTAGTTTAGTAGCATCAGAAACACGAGATACATTCATAAATGTTACATTACATAATAATGTGAAAAACTACAATAACATAGTCTCCAATTTCAACAATCATATCCCCTTCAGACTATCCCTGCAGGTCATTCATAAAATACTTCTTCACATCTGGGAAAATATTAAAACATTGAAAGTGGTGAGCTCAGATGCTCAGTAAGGATAACAATATAGTGGAAGATTTCATAATTAAACATTAACATTTAAGACAATGTATAACTAAAACAAAATCCTTTTAAACATGATCTTTAGCATAATATGGCAAATGTAAAATGAAATAATGTCATTTACTTACTCACATGGATATTCTACTAGTCGAATAATCACATGAAATATCAATAACCACTTTCATAATGATGGAATGCATTATGCCAGACAATCATAACCACGTAGCCAAGGCCTCATGCCAAGACTACAAATAAGATTTTGTCAAGGCGTCGTGCACAGACACTAGTTTGTCTAATGAGACCTACCGATGCATCGAGGAGCTATAGCGGGCTCCACCCGTCACTTATTAAGTCCAATGCATTCTTCATATGAACAGGTTTAAACATATCATAAACCATAACATAATTGTATCACATAAAATATGCATAAAGGAAACATAATATTTCCACACTTCAATCACAAGATATCAATAAAACACATTGGTATAATAAAAACATTATCAAAACCATTTTCAATACCAAAATAAAATAAAAGTAAAACATTGTATTTATTTTTCTTTTTAAAAAAAGTTATGGCTTATAGAGGAAGCCGAAACTCAAATAATAGTCACGGTGGAAGATAAGTCGTTGTCAAAGCATACATAAGAAAAAACATTCCTTTTGTTGTTTAGTAAAAACGCTTCCTATAAAAATATTCCTTTTGAATAAAAGTAAAAGTCAAAGGGGTTTATACACCGTATAAGTGAAAGTTGTGTATAAAACTAAATATGCCTCAATGAAAGGAGATTGAGACGAATTCATTACAAAGATCATTTTTTAAATAAAATAAATCTATTATGTGTATTCACTATAATTACACATAAAGAATGTACAAATACAAGATATGACATAATAATATCATGACATAATTTGAAAGTAGGAGATTAACCCAAAAAATCGAAATTGGGTTATGAAGTTCCCTTACCTCGTGTCAGACTTGACTCGACCTCTATTTAACCTCCTGAATAATAAACTAGAGTTAATTTATAATTTCATTCGAACCTTTTTCAAGTTTATTATTCCTTTTATATCACTTATTACCATGTTGTGAACATTATGTAATTATTTATGTTAATAACGGTCGTTTTGTCGATCTTTGGTACTTGATTCAAAAATAAACTTCTTATAATTACAAGTTGTTCATGTGCTGAAATATCCATTATATACAGAATTATATTCATGATATAGATATCATATATCTAATATATATCTATCATATACATGCATTTATAATATTCCATAACGTTTAGAGGTCAGAAATGAAATGCACCGTTCATGGAGACGGTAAGCCGTACGTACGCATGAACGCTAATTTCTTTTCTATTTCATATTTAATGAAATAATAATGATATAAAGGTATATTATAATTCATGTATAATATCAAATATAATATCATTTACTCCATCCTTTATGCATCCAACATATGGCATTAACGATTCAAATCGCTTTGTGGGGGAGGTAGTCCGCACTTCCTAAAATGAAAATATCGCGTTTACCCATAATGGAAACAATAAAGGTATTCCATAAATGAAAAATAAAGATACTTAAGTAAAACATAAAAATATTATATATCATATATAAATAGAGTGTCATCTTAATGGCCACCTTTGAAAGTGTTACATGAGTTTGGAACATTCATCGTTTCGTGAGGCAGAAATTCGCCATCCACAGAAACGGTATGTTCTTTAACCATTAGATGTAGGTGTCTGTAAGTGTAGATCTAATAATTCTTATAAAAACATCCTAGTATATTGAGTATACTGGTGTTGTTACAAAATAAATGAATAAAAATAGTTTTGGGGGTTGGATAAGCAAAATAAAACAAAATAACATAAGAGATGACATTACCTTAAAATCCGGTAACTCTTTTTGATTTGAGCCAAAGGCTTCCTTGTGAAGAGTTCTGCCCAAAGTGAGGCTTATAGGAGTAATAGAGAGAAGTTGAGAGATTATTTGGGCAGAGGTTGGCCGAGCCAGAAGGCTTTGATGGAGTGAATAAGGTGGTAGTGGTGGGGGCCTTTTATAAGAGGAGAGGAGGGGCACTCTTGGAAGGATTGAAATGTTACATTATTATGAAATGGTTTTTGGATTCTCAAGGTCCCACAATGATATATTTAGATGATAAGGTGATAAGGGTTTGAAATATACTCATACAATAGGTTTTTGACAAGTGTAAGCCTTTGATTTTACATTATCTTTTCATTTTATTTAAATCGTTAATTAATGAGGCAATCGCTGCATCATCATGTTGTCATAAATAATTTAATTTATTTAATGACTAAAAATTATAATAAAAATATAATTATGTAGTAAATCTTTTTAGCTTTATAATTAATATTTATAGTAAAAAATATGACTTGTATAACCACATTTAAAAATTGTTTTAGTAAAACAACTTATGTTTGTGACATTTTTATTTTAACTTTAAATAAAAAGTTATTTATGTCATTTTCCTACCAAAGTGGCTCCATGGGGTCCCCAAGATGACCCATGAATTTTCATGGTCGGCCATGACTCATCCAATAGGGGTAGGACAAGTGTAAATGTATTTTCATATTTTTATAATATCATTTTTACCTTATATTTCACTAATTACCTTTAATCACGATTAATTAAACTTAAAAGTTACTATTCACCAAAAAATTATTTTAATCTCATTGAACCACATTTTACTTCCTAATGACAACCATGTATGTCGGATTTTTGAAAATAAAATCACAGAAGTGGTAATATTTCATTTAAATGAAAAATCAGTTTTTTTAACTACCACATAGAGGTTTCACTATTCATCAAAAAATTGAAGTTTTTCAGAACAATGCAAAAATTTCACCCTTAGCTATAATTGATATTTCGAATTCAAAAATGATTTCTATTTTAGAAAATTCAAACATATAAGTTGCATTAATTAATTTCATAATTAATTCCCGCTGTCACAACAAATAGCGTGTTTTTGAGAAACAATATATATCAAAATATTGACAATTGTTTATGTCCAATTACAAAGTGAAATTAATTCTAATGACCACCTTTGGATAAAATGGTAAAAATTTATTCTAATTATACTTTAAAACCACTAAATAGTATAATTTATCCCTATAAATTATTTTGATTAAAAAAGTTGTTTTTAAGTATTTTTCACTATTCATAAAAAAATTGGAAGTTCTCAGAAAAGTATGAAAAATTCAACATAGGATAATTTCGATATTCTGAATCCAAAAACGAAGTCCATTTTGCAAGATAAAATTTATAAAATTTCATAAATTAGGTATTACTATTCATAACGGCTTCTTTGATTGGTTGTTGTGTGTGTTTAGAACTCGAAGTTCCGTACAATGCAAGCTATTGCATTATTGAATGAGAAGTGTATCGTGGAAGCTCGGGGTGTTACATTCTCCCCTCCTACAATAAATTGCGTCCTCACAATTTGAAATTTTTCTTTAAAAAAAAAAAGGTTGAGAATAGAAATTACCTTTGTGGAAAACCCACATCGGAAATAATTTTAATAAAAATATAACATTAAAAGAAAGAAAGAGAGGTACAAAGGACACCCGAGATAGCCCATGCTAGGATTCTATGAAAATATGGATATGGCAGAAAAACAAACTAGCAAGGTCTGATTGAGATTTGTAGAAAACAAGATTAGGAGAAAGTTAACAATAAGAAAATCACAAACTTGTGATTGGTTAAATGATCATTTAATCCCCTGTTGGAAAAGTTAACCGGCAAAGTTTTTGTTTTAAGTTACCTTGCATAAAGATGAGGAATTTATTTAAGATATTTACTAAGAATGTAAGGAAATATACTTTCTTGTCGTGTAGACTTTCATAAATTTTTACCACAACCCATCTTTCACTCCAAATGGTAACAGAACTCAAAAATATTCTATTTATCCTAATTGTATAAGGTGATAAATATTACCACATACCATTTATATTAGGAAAACTATTTTTTAATAACCAGGGACATCCTATAGGCTAATGGTAGGTAATAAGGGCTTGTCGCACTATGGTTGTGGGTTCGATTCCTGCAGATTTGTCCAACGCGATGGGTTATGCCCCATCCTACAGGTTGTCATTTTCCTAAAAATATTGTATTATAATATTCCAAAAATAATCTTCATAAATGTTTTAACCTTAAAAAATAATATCAAAAGTTCAACTTAATCCATTCCATCCTTTATAGTTATCCAAAATACCTCCATCCAGACTTTCTCAAAAAGTTCCTTAAATTCCAAAATCAATTGTGACATTAGATTCCCCAAACAACGTTAAGTTCCTCTTATTGTCACATACTAAAAATACGATTACCTTCATCATATTAAAACCTTAATGAAAACAACAAGTACTGCAGTACAATCCTTATATATCACATTATTCTTATAACCAGAATGTAATCCTTGATTCCAAAAACACAAATATATAAATTATTCAGCTTCATCTGTAGCAACAACATAAGCTTGGCCTTGATCCCTTAGCCTTTTCTGAGGTATGTTTCCTTGGTTCTTAGGAAAATCATTTTCATAATGCCCCATTTCCCTACAATTTTAGCATTCAACGTTGATATCCTATTTCTTTCCCTTTCAATCACGAGCCTGGTGACCTTTTTCTCCACATTTATAACAAACTCCCATTCCTTTTAGGAAAGTACCAGGGTGATTTTTTCCACAATTATCGCATAATGGAAAATCCTTCTTTCCCTTTTTTACTTTATCTGTCCCTTGTTCCACCGTTCTCTTCTTCTCATTCTTTACTTTGTTGTCATAAGACTTAGATAATTCCTTTTCTGTCTTGATAGCACACGAGACTATATATTCGTACGATGAGAAGGATTGTGATACTAAAGCTTGACATATAAATGGTTTTAACCAATCAAAGAAATGATCAATCTTACTTCTTGGGTTACATATATAATTTGCAGCATTCCTTGCTAACCTTGTAAAGTTAGCCTCATACTTTGTGACATTCTCATCCTCCTTTTGTCTCAGACTCAGAAATTCCCTTTCCATATCTGCTCGATGGTCACGTGGAATGTATTTTTCTAAGAAAAGATCATTGAACTCTCTCCATTCCATACATGATACTTCTTCATCTTCCTTTGTATTTTGAATCAACGACCACCATTGATCGGCATCTCCAGTGAGGCGGTAGACTGCCATGACAACCTTCTCCCCTTCGCTACTCCCCAAGGCGTGTAATATTTTCTCTAAAGAGTTTATCCATTTCTCAGCTAGTAATGGATTTGTACCCCCATTAAATGTTGGAGGTTGTTGCCTCATGAAGCGGTCTAACATTGATCCTCCACGTTGCGGATCAGGGAGCTCCATACGAGTAAGGTTATTATTCATAACCTGAGTGAGTTGTCCCAGTATGGTAATAGGTTGATCAGCACCAGTTCCCATTCGAGTCTAGCTCAAAGCGGTGTTTTCGGGTTTTACCCCTAAGTACATATGTTCCAGAGCCACCTCTACTTGCTCGTATCCAGACAGGGATGTATTTCTCGGAAAACTCACAAAATCTCTATAATACCAAAGTTCTAGGAAGTTCTTCTATACTAATCCTCAATGTATATCTTCGAGCTATGTGCTATAATAAGAGTTTATATAAATCTAGCATCCAAGGTTAGTACTAAACTGCCTCTGATACCAACTGTAACGCCCTGACCCCAGTTACCCAGAGTCGGCGCATTATTGCGTAACATTGGCATGATCACAAAAGATCAAGTCTCAAAAGACAGATTAGTTTAGTAGCCTTGGAAACACTTGATACATTTATAAATGTTACATTACATCATAAAGTGAAACACCACAATAACATAGTCTCCAATTTCAATAGTCATATCCCCTTCAGACTATCCCTGCAGGTCATTCATAAAATACTTCATCACATCCTGGAAAATATTAAAACATTGAAAGGGGTGAGATCAGATGCATAGTAAGGATAACAATATAGCAGAAGCTTTCATAAATAAACATTAACATTTAAGGAAATTTATAACTAAAACAAAATACTTTTAAACTCGAACTTTATCATAACATGGAAAAAGTAAAATGAAATAATGCCATTTACTTACTCACATGGATATTCTACTAGTCGAAAAATCACATGAAATTTCAATAACCACTTTCATAATGATGGAATGCATAATGCCAGACTATTATAACCACGCAGCCAAGGCCTCGTACCAAGACTACAAATAAGATTTTGTCAAGGCCTCGTGCCAAGACACTAGTTTGTCTCATGAGACCTACCGATGCATCGAGGAGCTATAGCGGGCTCCACCCGTCACTTATTAAGTCCAATGAATTCCTCATATGAACAAGTTTAAACATATCATAAACCACAACATAATTTTATCACATAAAATATGCATAAAGGAAACATAAGATTTCCAAAATTCAATCACAAGATATCAATACAACACATTAATATAATAAAAACTTTATCAAAACCATTTTCAATACCAAAATAAAAGAAAATTAAAACATGGTATTTATTTTTCTTTTAAAAAAAGTTATGGCTTATAGAGGAAGCCAAAACTCAAATAATAGTCACTGTGGTGGAGAAGTCGTTGTCGCCGCATACCTAAGAAAAAACATTCCTTTTGTCGTTTAGTAAAAACGCTTAGTATAAAAATATTCCTTTTTAATAAAAGTAAAATTCAAAGGGGTTTATACACCATATAAATGAATGTTGTGTATAAAACCAAATATTCCTCAATGAAAGGATATTGAGACGAAGTCCTTACAAAGATCATTTTTTAAATAAAATAAATATATTATGTGTATTCACTATAAGTACACATAAATAAAGTACCAATACAAGATAGGACATAATAATATCATGACATAATTTGAAAGTAGGAGATTAACCCAAAGAATGGAAATTGGGTTATGAAGTTCCCTTACCTCGTGTCTGACTTGACTCGACTGCTCTTTAACCTCCTGAATAATAAACTAGAGTTAATTTATAATTGATTAAGAACCTTTTTCAAGTTTATTATTCCTTTTATATCACTTATTACCATGTTGTGAACATTATGTAATTATTTATGTTAACAACGGTCGTTTTATCGATCTTTGGTACTTGAGTCAAAAATAAACTTTTTCTAAGTAAATGTTGTTCATGTGGTGAAATATACATTATATCCAGAATTATATTCATGATATAGATATCATATATCCCATATATATCTAGTATATACATGCATTTATAATATTCCATAACGTTTATAGGTAAGAAATGAAATGCACCGTTCATGGAGACGGTAAGCCGTACGAACACATGAACACAACTTTAATTTCTATTTTGTATTTAATGATATCATAATGATATAAAGGTATATTATAATTCCAGTATAATATCTTATATAATATCATTTACTCCATCCTTTATACATCCCACATATGGAATTAATGATTCAAATCACTTTTGAGGGGGCGGTAGTCCGCACTTCCTAAAATGAAAATATCGCGTTTACCCATAATGGAAACAATAATGGTATGACATAAATGAAAATAAATAACCTTATGTAAAACATAAACATATTATATATCATATATAAATAGAGTGACATCTTAATGGACACCATTGAAGGTGTTATATGAGTGTTGAACAATCATCGTTTCGTGAGGCAGAAATTCACCATCCACAGAAACAGTATGTTCTTTAACCATTAGATGTTGGTGTGTGTAAGTTTATCTCTAATAATTCTTATAACAAAATAATAGTATATTTAGGATAATGGTGTTTTTACAAAATAAATGAATAAAAAGAGTTTAGGGGGTTGGATAAGCAAAATAAAACAAAATAAAATAAGAGAAGACATTACCGTAAAATCGGGTAACTCTTTTTGATTTGAGACAAATGCTTACTTGGGAAGTGTTCTGACCATAGTGAGGCTTCTAGGAGTAATATAGGGAAGTTGATAGAGTATTTGGGTAGAGTTTGGACGATCAAAAAGGCTTTGAAGGTGTGAATAAGGTGGTAGTGGTGGGGGCCTTTTATAAGAGGAGAGGAGGGGCACTATTGGAAAGATTGAAATGTTACATTATTATGAAATGATTTTCGGATTATAAAGGTCCCAAAAAGATATAATTCGAGGATAAGGTGATAATGGTTCGAAATATACTCATCCAATAGGTTTTTGACAAGTGTAAGCCTAAGAGTTTACATTATCTTTTCATTTTATTTAAATCGTTAATTAATGAGGTAATCACTGCATCATAATGGTGTCATAAATTATTTAATTTATTTAATGTCTAAAAATTATTAAAAATCTATCATGATGTAGTGAATTGTTTTATATTTCTAATGAATATTTATAGTCAAAAATATGACTTGTATATCCCCATTTAAAAATTGTTTTAGTAAAACAACTTATGTTTGTGACATTTTTATTTTAACATTAAATAAAACGTTATTTATGTCATTTTCCTACCAAAGTGGCTCCATGGGGTCCCCAAGTTGACCCATGGATAGTATCGGTCGGCCATGAATCATAAAATAGGGGTAGGATACGTGTAAATGTATTTTAATATTTTTATAATATCATTTTTACCTTAAATTTCACTAATTACCTTTAATCACGATTAATTAAACATAAAAGTTACTATTCACCAAAAAATTATTTTAATCTCATTGAACCACATTTTACATCTTAATGACAACCATGTATGTCGGATTTTTGAAAATCAAATCACAGAAGTGGTAATATTTAATTTAAACGAAAAATCAGTTTTTTTAACTACCACTTAGTGGTTTCACTATTAATCAAATATTCAAGTTTTTCAGAACAATGCCATAATTTCACCCTTAGCTATAATTGATATTCCGAATTCAAAAATGATGTATATTTTAGAAAATTCCAAAACTATAAGTTGCATTAATTAATTTCATAATTAATTCCCAATGTCACAACAAATAGCGTGTTTTTGAGAAATAATATATATCAAAAGATTGACAATTGTTTATGTCAAATTTCAATGTGAAATTTATTCTAAAGACCACCATTTGATAAAATGGTAAAAATTTAATCTAATTATATTTTAAAACAACTCAATAGTATAATTTATCACAATAAATTATTTTTATTAAAAAAGTTGTTTTTAAGTATTTTCCAATATTCATAAAAAAATTAGAAGTCCTCAAAAAAGTACCAAAAATTCAACATATGATAATTTCGATATTCCGAATCCAAAAAAGAAGTATATTTTGCAAGATAAAATTTATAAAATTTCATCAATTTGGTATTACTATTCAAAACGGCTACTTTTATTGGTTGTGGTGTGTGTTTAGAACACGAAATTGCGTACAATGCAAGCTATTGCATTATTGAATGAGAAGCGTATCATGGAAGCTTGGGGTGTTATATATCCCATAGAAAATATATGTTTCACCTTTAAAATAATATTTATTCTATTTTATTTTATTTATCATATAAAAAAATTAGGAATCCTATAGAACCAATATTATATTTTGAGGTGTTAAAATCAATTTTTTAGGAAATTAACTTACCTCAACATCCCCAAGGATAATATTATATTAAAATAGTACCATGGAATTAAAAAATAATTTAAAGAATTCCTCATTAGAAGAAACATTGGGATAACACTATGGAAAGGTTTCAGTTTTTTAAAACTATATTATATAGAGTCAAAATCCATTGTTTGGGAAATAATAAAGAACTCCTATCACTTTTCATATATATATCCTCTAAATATCTCATTTCCATTTAATAAAAACCAATTTATAAATTATATACTATTTGTAACCCTCTATGAGGACCTCCGAAGGTTCCCCCATTCTCTCAAGAAGCTCCTCCCATACATTTCGAATCGTCCTCTCAAGGTAAGGGATACTCACATTCTCCACTTTATTCAAGAACCACCTTTGGGTAATGAACTTTTTACAAGATTTTTAAATTAGGGTACTTTTTAAAAAATAAACATTATTATACTTATTATATCTATATAATTAGACGATCCATTAATTTCATTAATCCCACCTATGGTCTATTATTTACCCCTATTATGCTGTTGAAATTACCAGATGATTTTTGATGAATTTTTTTAATTCAAGTATAATTCTTATCTAATGCATATTAATTCAAAAATATAACTATTGTATTATTTTCTTACGTATCATTTATACTTTCCATTTGAATTCAATTTTATTTGAGTACCATTTATTTCCAACTAAACAAATTTTGAAAACATTAAGTACAATGGTTTTGTTGTTGAAATGTTAATATGATTTTCCATGCCAAACATTAGTGAAGTGTATACACATATCAATTTTTACTCAATGGTAATGACCTTGTTATTCCAAACAATTAATTTATAGGTGACGGCTATTTATGTAACCCACATTCCTTAATTATTGGATTGAATGTGAAGAAATTTGATCCTATGTTGAATGATATATGTGGAAAAAATATTCATGTGCATGATATGATAGCCATAGGTGAGCCTGAAATTATATAGTGATTCAATGAATTGGGTAATTTTTTCAGTCTCATGAGATATCATTTATGTTATTATTGATTGAACATAATCAATTATGTTAATTTTACACTATTTTAAGATGTATCTATAGTAGGCCTCCACCTATGATTATGATTTCATGGTTAATGTTTTTTCCACATTCCCATATTTAATTCAGGTTATCATTATATATCAGGACTCATTATTCAAGTTTATTGATGTAACTACTTTTATGTCAGATTAAAGTTACTATTTTCTAGAAAGTAATAATTTCTTCATGTTATTATCTATTTATTCACTTACTAGGCTATATATATCACCCCATTCATATATATGTCACATTTTATACAAGTTATTTTTATCAATGATGGAATATTTTGATAATATTGAGGACGTTTTCAATAATATTTATATAACTCCTTCATTAAGTTGTTTTTTAATGTACTTAATTTCCCATTAAAAATATACTTCTCGATAATCTTCTTTTTTCATAGTGTATTATTCTTTTATAAATCATAAATTAATATGTAATGATGATAAGGAATGTAATCGAGTCTATGTAAAAAACATCTCAATAATATTAATTGTTTATTGAATCCCTAAAAAATAAACAAAAAACTTCTTGATAATATATAAATAACTTCAATAGTGGAAATATATATACAATGTTTCTTCTTTCTCAAGAAAGAAACTAATTATTCTCCAATAAAATGATATGTTTTAGTAGTACACTTATGATACAATTTAAAACCTCTATAATATGATATTGAGTAATTCTTAAGGGTAAACATGGATCCAAAAAAATAATATGGTGTAAATTTTGATGTTCCATCAAGGTAATATAGGATATATTTTACTTCTATAATATGAAACTATATTGGATTCATGTGGAATATAATATCCAAGTTTACAATATACATAACATCCAGTTGATAAATTATTAGGCAATGTAAAATTATAAACATTCCTCTATTGAATTTCAGATCATCATGATTCCATAACTCATCAATATCATGTTTACATATAGTACCTACTATGTTATAGTAGCTGTATTTTGAAAACCCAAATTCTCATGTAAATAACTAATAAACGTATACTGAGTGAAATTATTTGATTAATATTTCCATGATATTCTGAATATATAAATATAGTTAATTTGACCCATCATACATATCTCAAATTAAAATTCCATTATCTCTAGAAAACATTACTTAGGTGTTTTTTGAGTTTATGTAAAAATGGTTTCATTAATATATAAGTATAGCATTAACACTCTGGTAAAACGTTTCTTGATAAAAAAATTATGATATATCATTGAATTTATAAAATTTACTGAAGTACAAAATTGAAGAACCAATAATTCCAGGCTCTTAGGGATCGTTAAATTTTTTAATGCACCTTTTTATTTTTTTAAAAAAATTCTACAAAATTATTAATTCCAAAAGTAAGAGGGTTTTCTATATGAACACCCTACAAAAAATAAACATTAAGGAATGAATTTTTTTATCAATTTTAAATAGAGTAAAATATTAATGGTCCATGGTGGATGATAAAATTATAATAGATTAATGTCTTGTCTCTAGAGTTAAATTGTCATCATATATTATGCCATCTTCTTTATTATTACACATGGAAATTAGTATTTCGTTATTCAAAATAATCATTCCTGTTACATCATGTTAATTATATAAGACATATTTGAATTATATTAGTTGAATACCATTTTAATATTCACCCAAAACTAAATCATGGTTTGTTTGAATTTTTTATGCACTTAGTTTTACAAAAATTTTCTCAATCCAATGAATTAAATAATTATCTACCATTCAAGGTTTTAGTAATGATTTGAATGTAAGATGATAAAAATAATTTTGAAATGAACTATTTGATAAAATTTATAGTTCCACACCACCTATGAAATTAATAGTGGGATGATTTTGTATGATTATAGGGTTTTGTGAAAAAAATATTCTAATAAAATATAAATTAGCCAAGTACATTTTTCAAGAATAGATTTAAAACATAAAATTTCATAGAAAATTTAAAAATTTATGAAAATAGAGAAGAAAAATTTTTAATTACACAACGTATAATACATTTAAAATCTATATGTACAATATTTTTATAATGATATTATTCATAAAAATTTAAATGTATCAATTCACAAAAATTAGGTTTAATTATATTTATAATATGATACGAATTTCATATTTTACATTAATAAACAAAAATATCTTCAATAGTTTTTAGATCATGTTTATGATGATTATATTTTATATTCAAAATTGATTCTATTCATCCAAAAATTATTAAGTAACAAGGTTTTGGATTTTTATTACTTCATATTTAAAAAATCATTTTATTTATAAGTAGGTTAAAAAAATTGATAAATAGTATATCATGTAATACTCACATATCCATCCCAAAAATTCTTAGCTGAAAATTTTTCACAAAATAATGTGTGAGAAATTTATTACTGTGTTGTATTCCTCATTTCCACTACCCCATATTTTATGTATATTTTTCTGATGAAAAGTTATGTGTAATGTCTTTTTACTATAAAAATATTAAAATATATTATTTAAAAACTCACCACCATAACCACTAAGGATATAAACTCCATTTTAGTTTTTAGATTTTGAAAAAGTAATTTTTATTAAATTTTTTTATTCTATTATAGTAGCATGAAAATAAAATAATGAATAGCTAGTGTAATCATCAAATATGATATACATATATTGATTTATTTTGATATTTATAGTTATTTTTTCTTGAAAAGGCCCATGAGCACTAAAAATAAATGTAAAAAAGATGATAGCCCACCTACATATTTAAAATTATACATACATTTATTACCATATTATTAAGTTTCATATAATTTGAAATAATTGACATTATGTTTGATAAGAGTCCTAGAAATCACTTTCTAAAAAGTTTTATATACAAACAATACATTAAAGATCCCTAAAGTATTATGTGAATTACAATTTTTATCATGAATCACACTTTCATAAGGAATATTATAACTAGTAAGGCCTTTTATGTCAATTCTAGAAATATTATCATACCAATTTTTGATATTTTGTAAACAAATTTTTTAGTCAATAGAGGTAAATATTTTCTTTTCCAATGCTCTAAGAGTTACCCTCCATATATAATTGATTTTTTTATATATGGTTTTTATAATGTCTTAATAGATAATGTACATTTCAAATTAATGTTTTACCATGAAAAACAATATCACTAATAAAAATATATATCATTTCTAATTTTATCGAAATTTAAAAAATCAAAAAATAATATTATATATATTATTGATGTTATTTATTCATCGAATAACTAAATCCAAAAATACTTGTATAAAAAAATCATGTGTCAAATAATCATTGATGTTATATATTCTTTGGTTTCTGGTATTCTTTTTTAATTCAAATAACTAAATCCAAATTACATGTATAAAAGCATTCCAGTGTCAAATAATTTTAGTAAAGAGAACATTTAAAAACCATATTTTATATTTTTAATAATTTTAAACTATTCAAATTCAATATTAATATATGTTCAACATGTTAATAATTTTTTAATATTATTTATGGAAAATCTGATATTCCTATGACATTACAATTTGACACTTGGAGGAGAAGGATTCACATTCAGTTCAATTGTTTTTATGTAAATTGTGACTATTGGGTAGTGTAACAAAATTTGAATAATGTTTTATTAGGATTCAAATATCATAGAAGTTTAAAATAATCATCCCTTATGAATAAAATACTAAAAATATAATTATTCAAACTATTAACATTGTATTTGAGTTTCATAAAAATCTTCTAATAATTATTAGTGTAAATATAAGTACATCTAGTATTCTAATTGAATGTATGTTTCGAAAAATTACTATTAAAATTAAAAAGATCATTTAGAGACTAAAATAATTCTTTCACAATCCTTTCATATGGATTCTCTATGAAGGACTCATATTTATGTATATCATTAAATGAGAGAGTACTATTTTTATCATTTAATCTAAAATGGAACACAACTATTTAATGAGAATATATAATATAATATAATCAAACCTTAGATATGGATAATGATTATTTTCAAGGATATTTGTCATAAAAACTAGTCACAATTTTACAATCATCACCCACTACGACACTACTTCTACTGAAAGATGGATTTTTCTTTATATTTCTGGGTTCATTCATGACAGAAACCACTTTATCCCCCATCCATTTCAAATTGCATATGGATTTTATATACATTATCTGTATCCATTAAAATTATTCTATAATAAAATTATTATTTCACATTCATAACATACAACACCGAATGAATCATCTGATTTAAATAATTATCATCCATGTATTTTTAA
Source organism: Viscum album (assembly GCA_963277665.1). Classification (NCBI taxonomy): domain Eukaryota; kingdom Viridiplantae; phylum Streptophyta; class Magnoliopsida; order Santalales; family Viscaceae; genus Viscum; species Viscum album. The sequence continues at coordinate 937,345,371 of OY728161.1, forward strand.
TCAAAAAAAAGTGTTCAAAGAAGAAAATCGTTCCAAAATTCCTATTCAGACAGCCTATAAGTTGAGTAAACTCAACATTAATTTTTTTAAAACATCAATCATTCAAAAATGATTATATATAAACATATAAATATAATTATATGAAGAAATTTTCCAATATTTTATAAGTACTACTATTATAAAAAATTAGTCAATATTCGCCAATTTATTATTATCATTGTCTCTTTTTAGGATATTCTCAAATTAGATATGTTTATGATATAGTTATATATGATCAAATTTATAATATGTTTCATTTAATCTACAGTTTCCCTTTTTTCCCCTTACATCAAAATGATATTATTGATATTCTCACCAAGATAATAATCATTAATTTTGTACTCACAATGTTATTGTAAGCTATCCAAAAAAATCAAAATTCACTGATGCATTGGTTCCAAACATTGTACAAGTAGAATATCTAGATCTTAATAATCACCGTAAATCCTCACCCTTATATTTTACAACTCATTAAAAGTGAAAAGTTAATTAATTTTTAATTTTATAAAATTATCATTATCCATTTCAAATTATGAAATACAGTTTTAATTTTTATTCGTCATTTTACAAAGAAAAGTATTCTAATGTTTTTATTTTGCATGATAGTCCTGCATCTCCTCTTGTGTAAAAGTAGATTTAAAAAATAATATCTAGTCATCATCCGATTATAATCCAAACCAGTGATAATCTCATAGTCCTATTATGAGTTCACAAATATTTATAATCATCCACCTAAAAAAATTGGACAAATTAAATTCAAGTATTTTATGTTTAAACTAGAGAATAATCTTCCCTATGGGATGATAATCCACCAAAAAACATTTCAATGTATATGGTGAAATTTATATAATAACCAAAGGGTAAAACATAATATATAAAATGAATTAAATTAAATAAATACACTAGCTTTAAAAAATGTGCATCAGAAAAATAATATATCTAAAACATATGATATCATGTACTATTCATTATGGAATATTAAAGAGTTGGAGTTGTGAGTGAAAACATTTATCGAACATATAATATATCTCAATCAATACACTAATGAAATAAAAAGTTACAAACATTAAAAGTATTAGAGTATGAAAAAAGAGATATAATCGCCCAAAATTCACTTTTTATTCCAAATTATAATGGCAAGGGAGCAGAATGTGATGAATACAAGGAAATATACAATTATAATGAGGTTGTATTCCAGTGGTAGTGAACCAAAAAATGATATAAAATGATACTATTAGTAGTAATTACATTGTTGGCCAATGAATCGATTGAATTGTTCCCTTCCCAACATGTGTTAAAGACTTCCATAACCTGATCAAGGATCATTTTACACTATCTTATGAAATAAGACATATTCTTATTTTATATGGCCTCATGGTGGATAAACCCTACAAACCCTGTGGAGTCTGATTAGACGACTGAGATGAAAACATTACATTGAAAACATTGTGTAAGTGTACTATGAATTTACCTTATCTATCTTCTAATGTAGTTACCAGGGACATAATAGGCAATGAATCCAAAAATCAATGCTACCCTACTATCCCATACTATACCACCCATTTAATTTCCGAAAAAAACAAGACCCATCAAATTTAAACTTCTTCCCCAAATGGGGTTGTATTTAGTTAATTCCCAACCACTAGTTCTACAAATTTCTCCGCTATGCAAGAAATGATACCCTTATAATGAACCCCTTAATTAAATTTTGATCCATCCAACTTCGATGAGAATAAATTAGTCTAACACTAGAGATTTCATGTAGATGTTTAAGACTTTTTGGGAGGTATAGTTACCTTGTATCACATTATTCATGGCCTAACAAGGCTCCCACACACTGCTACAATGATCATGTTGTGAATATTAACGTTTTCAATATGTTGTCTAGGACCCACGAACATTGACAATGAAAATAATGAAATGTTGTCACCATGGGATGGAATAATCATAAACTTATTTCTAAACTCCAATAATATCATAGAGATACATCTTTTAAAGCATATATAAAAAGAAGTGTTTGAGCATGGTGAATAAATAACCAAAAATGTGATACTCGAGGGACACCATCCATTTTCACATTATATTTGGTGGGAATAGACTGATTCATGAGACACAAAACCAGGAAATTCATCTTCACTAGGATCTGTAAGCACCAAATCTTAGTCACCATATCATCTTCCACATGGAATGTATAGATGATTGATCATTTGTCTTATACATTAAAGCTTCCAAAAATAGAATTGAAAAACAAAAAAATCAGCTTTATGGGGTGATGTTCCGATGAATAAAATTCTAATCCTCATCAAGGATTATATTGATGAAACGAGCAAACAATATAAAATATATAAATTAAATATCATGAAATAGAATCCCTAGGAGGAAAATTAGAGATCCACCCCAATCATCCATCATGTAATTGATATATCTGTGTCCTGTAACCCACCACACCTTATCCTCTATAATATCTAAAATATAAATCTGGAATCTCATGTGGTTTGAACATTCTATTTTTTATCATCCCAAACTCTCTAGATATTTACATACATATTAATCATAAATATAACAAATAAATTATAATATTTTTTAATTTCCCAAGTGAGAATGGACTACAAGGCTTGTATAGATCACGTCATCCTACACAGGTTGATATCACCATCATCGATTTTCTTCCCCAATCACTGCAGGATAACCAGGAAAATCTAAAACCCTATTTAGGATCCCAAATTAGGGCTTTCTTATGGCTTCTTGTATTCAATGGTTAACAATTATATATTTTTGTTCGAGGGGACATAAATTGGAATCGATTTTAGAAAACTCTCACCTAGTGTGATCCTTCATCTAAATTATAGGAAACAATTATTCAAACTAAAAATGAACCTAAATATATGGTTGGTGGTTCGATCGAAAAATAAATTTCTAATTTACCATTTTATATGGGATAGATTATATACTCCATTAAATGTATCCACATTTGAATTCCAAGAGGTCCCTAAACATGTCATCCACCCTTGCTCGAGCATTGTTTTGATTGAAAAAATTTGATCCCTGGATTGATTCATTATCTTCTACATATATAATATGAATCTGAGATTTTATAGAACCTCATGATGGTAATTATCACCCCACCATTACAAATATATTTTATAAACATAACCATGTTAATTAATCCAATCATAAAAAATAAAAAATAAAATAAAACGTACCATGGAGTCTCATATGACAATAAAATGTTGTCATTAAAGAATATTACTCTAGAAATAAACTAGTATTAATTCATTATAAATCATTAGTTTTAATTAAAATAATTTAATCGGTCTGTACCTTGATATAATGGGAATATATTTCATAGAATAGAACATCATCTAACAACCTGATCGAAAAATAATAGTACAAAAAACTAAATCCTTCTTGAAAAATCCTCAATAGTAGGCGAATCTATCGCAAAATACTTAATGATCATACCAATATATAAAATTTCCACTCTCTAGACTAATTCAAACTCAATATTATAAAAATACATATTTTTATCCCCATAAACATATCAATCGCCTGATATATGATGAAAAATTGTTTCAACTAGAAGGATTGGATCCTTTTTTATAGAAATACTCACTAACATGGACTATATATACCTAGTTAAGAAATAAAAATGTAGATCTCTAATCAATTAGATAACCCACATCCTCTCAATTACAATTTTTCTATTATTTACTATTTAACATCTTAGTAACAATTTATATTAGACAGTCTAAAAAAATTTCTACATTCTTCAAGTAATATATTGGAAAACATAAAATATTCACTATTTTTTGTTTATTGAAGTTTAATTGAATTCATAATTCTCTGAAAATTAATGTTTTAGAATGATTGTATTGTAACACTGTAAATTAGATACTATGACTGCAAAAAAATAACAAACCAAACTTCAATGTATGTGCATAAAAGACAACGAATTTATAGTGATTCATTGAAACACAAATTAAAAATAAATCAATATTGGGAAATTACTTAACACTAAATACTTAGAGTAAATTAAATCATATTTTACTACAAAAGGATAAATTTTTACATTATATCTTTTTCTAATTCTTATATTTTATTATATAAGAGTCACTCAATTAGAGATAATAATTCTTACAATAATTGTAATTTAACGTGAATTTTTTTCCAAATATTATGATGTTCGGATTATCTTGTCGATAATTCAAATTATACAATGTGTCCTTCCATTGAATAATACACCAAACTAAAAATTAATTTTTTTTTTCTATAAATACATAAAATAAACAATTTTATTAATACAGATTATATTACTAATAGTCAAATGCCCCATTTTCCGTGATTAAATATATCATATCAATATTAAAGAACATTTTGAGAACCTAAATGGTTTGTGTGATTTGATATTATATATATATATATATAATTTTCAAATCAGAACATATATTACATCAATAAATTTATCCACACATTAATCACTTGAAGTCATAAAATCATATCAATTGTTCCATGTAAAATATTGAACAATAAGAAGGAAAATATTTTAATTACACAATATGGTGTAGAAAAATAACAATAATGTTGGTGGGTGAAAAAATATTAAAAAATTGGGATTAAAAGGGATAAATATAAAAAATAATCTCTTATAAAAATAACATAATTATATGTTAATAAATAATAGGAAGAAGTCTACAAAAGATTTTATATCCCAAAAAATTGTAATCTAATGTAAATATATTCAATATAAATACTAAATTATAGAAAAATAGAAATATTAATAGAGATACATAGTTATAGAGAACATACCAATACAATGAAGAATACTAGGGGAGTCCAATTATGAACTTAATAACGATTAAAAATAAAAAAATTATTAATATTATAATTAATTGGCATGGAAGTCCCAACTAAAATTCAATTAGAAATTGAATACAATATTTTGAGTATATTTTTTATAGAAATATTTTGAAAATTTTATAAAGACATACAATCCCAATGTGAATGGTTTTGAAAAATCATCGTATATTTAATCCCAATTACATTAATATGTCTACTAAAATATTGAAAAATAAAAATCTAATTATTAACATCATTTTTTAATACTATATATTTCTTTAAGTAGTATAGTTCACATTTATTAATTTATTAATCCCTTAAATGATTCTTATTTATATATTGATAATTTAGAGATATTTGTTCCATATTATCAACAATAATTTAGGGTAAGGGTACCAATTATTGAAATGTTACTCATGGATACACAATTACTGAAATTTTATAGGTATTTTATTTAGAATTTCATTCAAGCATCATAAATATTATTTGATTAATAGGTAGTCAATAATTGTGACATATTATGAAATAAGTCTTAGTATGATCAACTTATTGAAAATGTTTTATGATTGGTTTCATTATAATTGAATAATATTATTATTATTATATCAAATATATAATAATAATAAAAAATTATTATTAATTTAATATATATTAAGGAACAACATTTTATAATCATTAATATAAGTAGTTAATTAATATAAAATATCATCACTCAATTATGTTGTATAAACCTAAAAATGATGACTGATGTTTTAATGACAAATAAAAATAATTTATTGAATAATTATTATTTGATTTAATTAATTATATATGAGTATAATTACAATATATTTATAATATAATTTTATGTAATGGTATGGTAATGAAAAATTATTGAGGATAATTTAAAATAAAAGCATGGGTTTTATTACCCTTGCCAATATTTTTAGATACCTCATTTTGAATGTGAGTTAATCCTCAAAAATGGAGTTTTTTATATGTATTAGGTGATAAATAATGTTATTATTAATTTTTAGATATATATTCCGTAAGAGGAATTTTTTTAAAAAAAATTATATTAGGAAAAATTCATGGGGAAGGAGTGTTTTCATAACTAAAGGAGAGGGAAATCCAAGAAATAAATATCAAATAATTAAGAATTTTTTATTATGAGTATAAATTTAAAGGATTCCTATGAATAATAAATGAATTTGATTAATATATATATGTGTATATCATTTATTAAAATTTAAAAAATTTGACAAAAAATGTTTCATTATAATATTTAATTAAAATAAAATATTTCTGTATAGTTTTTATTAAAATATTATATAATATATTGTTGGAAAATTATTTGTATATTAATAAATTTTATTACATGTTACAGAAATATTAATATAATTATTATACACAATATAATACAGAAAATAAATTTTATAAACCACTAGGTCATTTTATAATATATTAAAGTGATAAATCCAATCATATATGCCAAAACTGTATTCTTTATTGTTTACAAAAATTTAAATTTATTCAAAGAAATATAGATTAATCGGATTTTATAATTTCAATGTTCTTATTTCTAATTGAAAATCAATTTTATTAAAATGAAATCCAAAATATTAGATATTTGACATTTCTAATAAATAATATATCATATATAGAAAAAAAATTATACTACGAAAACTATATCTTTAAATATGAGTTATTTTATTCTTATTTACCATTATTGATTATTTAATACATAATAATTAATTAATTTTTAATACATTTAAATCATATTATATAAATGATATGATACATATTTGAATTTCATTATATTAATTACAATAAAAATATTTATAATTAAAATATTATAATAAATGCAATATTGTGATAGTCACATTTGATTATTTCTTCATTTAGGAATATCGTGGCTAATTTTATATGGAATTTGATAAATTCTTATATATACCCATTAATCAAAAATCACAGTTCTAATATTTATTGTATTTTTATTGATTAAATGTATAATTCATTACCAATAGAATTGATTTATTCTATAAATACATTCAATCACCTAATGTAAGTGGAGAAAATAAATTTAAAACTCTTATTATGGTTAAAATATAATTTTCACCTCTATTAATGAAATCAAAATTATATTCGTTGTTTTTGTTACAAAATTTGTATCTTTATAACAAAAATTAAACAAAAAATTATTTATTTAACATATGATACTCATAATTAATCTAAAACATATATTATAGTCTTTAATAATTTGTATGTTGGGAATATTAATTTCAAAAAGTAATGGGAGAAAAAAAATTTATTTCACATATAATGGATGAATTCATAAAAAATTTATTATAATTAATTTTCATCTCTAATATAGATAAATTGAACCCTTTTTATGTGATTCCATATATGAGTTCGGATAAAAAAATAATCATTGATATATAAGTTATGACTTGAAATAACAATATCTTCCTTAATACATTACCATGTTGATATTTATAGTTGTCACAACTTTTATTAAAGCATCCATAATAAGTAATATTCATATATATTTAGTGATGCATCGTTTAATACTTCATTTTCATGATATTGTTTCTAATTATTCTTGTAAATTTAATGTGTTTCAGTAGAGTAATGATGAAACATATAAAATAATTGAATCCCATCATATTTAAAATTTATTTTTTGATATACTAGTATATAATACATTTTATTTTATGTATAATAACGTTTATATAATTTGTGTTATACAGGTTGTATTTGAGAAATTTTTTACTAATATGATCCAAAAAATAACCAGACCATTATTTGATAAAATCATTAGATCCTCTAGACCCACTCTCCATAATCTGGAGATACAAGTAAATTATTCAAACACACACATTGATAACATCTAAGACAACACACAAATCATATTCATTATATTATATTATCATACCAATTATCTCAACAATGAACTACATTTTTAAAATCAAATTTTATAGTATCTCTAGATAATGACAATATATCAATATTTTTTTCACAACACTACAGATATTTTTTAAAATTATTCAAATATGAATCAAAATAATATATAATTCAGTGTAAAAAAATTCATCATAAATCAGTAAAATATAAAAAAGATGGAGGATCCAAATCCCAAAAGGGAAAAAAGTTCTAATGATATTTTTAATGAAAATAATGTAAGAAGAAATAAAAATATGAGTAATCAAAATTGAAATGTTTTATTTATAAACTTATAATGGAATATGATAAAATAATAAAATGAAAGGAACCATAATAAATTGTATATCTCTAGAAATATTCGGTAAAATAAGTGTAACTAATATAAATAGATCATTTGAGAAATAGATAAAGTGTAAGTGAGAGAAATAAATTTTGTTGTGATATGGAGAATAATTAATAATAAATCATTGCACCCCTATATAAACATTAAAAGGTTTTAATAAGTATTTTTAATTTAAAATCCCTAGAAAACCCCAATCATAATTTCAATTTCATCCAAATATAGCCCCCTAAATCCCACATCTAATTATACACTAGTTACGTATTAATACTAATGATAAATAATACACATAATATGAGTCATTAAAATCAAACTAGAATTAATTAAGAGGGAATAAACGAATCATGGCCATATAAAAACATATAACAAAAATTCTTTTATAATAAAATATACATGAAATGTCCAATATAAAAAATAAAATATCAAAATAAATTAACTCATATGAATGTGACTCAATTTCTAATGATCATAATTTTAAGGGATAATAGAGATTAACATGATTACCATCATTGATATATAATTCTTGTAAAATTAGTATATATAAGGTGTGGTGCTACCCAGAATATCGTCAAAAATGGGGAAGAATAATAATAAAGATATAGTGAAGAAATAGGGAAACCTACTTATCAAATTTACTTGGTTAAATACCACCCAACCAAACCAGGTCACACTCAAAAAAATATTTATAAAAGTATAAATTGAAAATGATTAAAATAGTATTTATTATAATTTACCATACACCCACATCCATATTAAACTAGTCACCCATATTCCTAATCATCTTTTTTTATTATTGTTTTAATCCCTTATATATCCATATACCTCTCAGAACATGCAATTTTCACAACCAAAACAATATAACCACAATCATATACCATATAGCACTACCAAATACCACATAACATTGCCAAAAAACCTCGTACCACAACAATATAACACATTATCAGATTATCCCATAGACGTATAAGAAAAAAAGTCATCCTCATTACCTTATCATCATGATCACCGTATCCTTATATCCAAACCACAACCAAATCATCACATCATTTCCACATCCAAAAAATAATAAACACTTTTCCAAAAACATATACTATTCGTGGAAGGGGGAATTGGGATGGGGGAGTAATTTTCAATTTTAATCACCACATTAAATATGTTGGAGGAATTCCAAAAACCTATGACCTTATATGGGTGTTAGTAAGATTACCATACATAGGTGGTGGTGTGTATGAAATGAAAAAATGAACTTTTTATAATGTACATTACCCAATATGTGATTCACAACCTATAAAACCTAATACTATACAACATCTCTTCAATACCTCCAATACAAAATAATAGCCATATAAATATCTATACATGCCACCTTAAAATAAAATAACCACAAAAGAAACAAAAAATAGAAATAAATGTAACTTATTTTAAAATATCACAACTTTCTAATCATCACTCAAATACCATTAATGTAATGTCTATATCTAAATTTTTTTCGAGTCACTTAATGAAAACTCCACATCATATAATTCATTTATAATGCATTATTTATTTAACAATTCAATTATTATTTTATCAAGACCTTTATAATTTGATAAAATATTACATTTACAATTTTTTTCCCTAATTTCACCGCTAATATATATCACTTGTAATTTATCACAAAAATCCTTTATTAACCCAATATACTAATGAAACTATAATAATATGACTATATAAGGCACCTCAACCACATCTTACCAGACACAGCATTTTCACAATAATTATAAAAATATTATCTTCAACAATAGAGAAAGAATCATATAATCGAACATTACACAAATATCAATATATAATATAAATTAGATGGAACAGTTGGAAATAATGATCATTATAATATTCCAAATAGTTTTTTGGATTATTTTCTTCCTACGGTCAATCACATATCACTACTCAATGAATGTTACATCATTAAAAATAAATCATGGACCAAAAAAATAATTTGGTGAAGTTGTGAATGAAATAGTTTAATAAAATATTCACACTTTTAGAAATAAATGAAAAGAATAGGTTGTGGATAAAAATCCAGTATCCTTATGAGAAAACATAAAAGACACTGAACAAATAATCCTTCAACAATTGGACAACCACACTTTACCAAAATGAAAATATAAACAATGTTATAATCATATTATAATGAATATCAAGGGATGAATGTAAGGAAAAAAGGAATATAATTGGACCTTGGATAACACTATCTTGAGTTGTGGCCTAATATACATAAGGATATGCTGAAATATCATCAAAGATTAGCCATAAGATCCATAATATTTGTAGGATTATATAGAAATCAAACTTTAATTTAATGTTATTTTGAATTTATAATAATCCTTTTTGTGGAAAAAATAATTTTATGACGTGGAGAGTCATAGTCAACTGGTGCTAGATCAACAAATATCATTACAATGCATACTATGAATTACCTTATAACTATACCATATAATTAATCAAAAGAACATTAAATTTTATGATATAATTGATCATCACAATTCTATGTAATTTTTTATTTTGAAATGATCATATTTCTAAATATTATAATTCAATTCATAGCCTTATTCAATATCAAACATAAATATCCTATTAATTTACAAAAATAACCTGATAATATCATGGAAAAAATGATCATTATAACATAAAAAACCGTCTTATGGATCATGATATTATCATATCCATGGATTTCTGTCATAGTAAATATAATTAAAACCCAACCACATGAACCATGGTGAAAAAATATGAAATAATATATTTAGAGAATGAATCTTCCTCTATCTACATTGAATGAAAAATAAAATGAAAATATAGTCATTACTGATTGAGTTTTTCATATAGATAAATTTTTTCCCAAATTCAAATTACCTTCCACTGTCCACCTCCAAACATTCTTCCAAAAAAATATAATTTCTTTAAAAACACCATGAATTAAACTAATGTAAATCTTAAATTTTTTATTAGATACATCTCAATATTTTATAATCGTTATAAATAAAAAACATTTAATGGGATGAAACATATAAATTAAAATTTTAAAAAGATACACCCCTAAAATAGGTCTACCACTGTTAGTTACAAAAAATAACAACCTTAACGTAAATATGAAAAAATTATTATTTATGTACTCACATTGCATGCCCTTTTGGGTAGAAATATAACAGTCAATCAATAAACACTCAACAATAATAAAAAAATCTCCCTAAAAGTTGTTCATGCCTAATTATACAAATAACACCATCAATTAATGAAGTATACTAATATAATATCCCATATAATATATGATATTTATAAAATCAAAATACATAGAAAGATACATCTTAATTAGAATTATTTTCAAAATAAATACTAAAATATATAGAAGAAGAAATTATAGATTTAATTTTTTTTTAAATTTTAACCCAATTACTCTCCCATTGATTCAAAAGTTAAAAAATAAAAAAAAATCATGGAAACATTGATTAAAATAGTATATCCTTTAAAAATGTTGTTTACCTCTAAATAAATTTCATGCATTCATAAATATTAAAACATATTTTATTCCATTTTTTGTACATTTGTAAAAAATAACATTTCATTATAATATTAACTAAAAACAAGTAAACATAATCCACACATTATGGGAAAATCATGAATTTAAAAATCTACCCAACACTATAGAAAATTATGGAATTTAAAAAAATTAGGGATAAACATGTATAAATATTAAATCATTAAAAATGTTTTCATATGAATGAAATAATTTAAAATTATTATAGTGTTCGTAAATCTTCAAAACCAATAACATTTCACCAAAAATAACTAATCATAAATATATTGTGACACTAATAAGAGAAATAAACACCCACCAATGGACCATGAATGTCATAATCCATGGGGAAGTCACACTCTTGGTGTACTACCACATTCAAAAGGAAACTTGCTACCTTGACCCTGGAAGGAAATCTAGAACCATTATAACCAAAATAATTGAATAAAATAATTTTAAATAATATTTTTCATATCCTTCAATTTTAATGACAATAATGAATATATTTCATGGAACTCATTTCACCTATGTAGAATCTATAACAGAAAATAATGGGGAAAGCCCCTTCCCTAGCAAATTATTATTATATATATTTTAAAAATATCCCCTATTTACAAGTCATTAACTATATCATAGATACAAATATTATAATATATGCATTTAATTTTACTTTAAATTTAATTATTACACTCTTTAATCAAATAGATGAACTATAAATTTAATAATAAATTCTAGAAACAAATTCCCATATCATTCATAGATTGTTATCCTCAAAGACACCTAAGTAAATCACCCATATAATCAACCTCTATCTAATTAAAAAAATTGTAACACCCCAATATTTTATGAAATATTTCTCAATATGTAAATTCTATTTTCAAAATATTCTGTGAAATACAATAATAATTTAAAATAAACAAAGATATACTATTAAAATATTATTATTTAATTATATGGTTATTTAATAACCATTGGGTTAAAGGGTATGGATATGAATAAATAAATTATGAAAAAGTTATGTTTTTAATTTGATTAAAATCAATCCACTGGTTATAAATTAATTATAAATGAAAATAAAAATCATTTAATATTAATGAAGATTTTTTTTTTCTGAAAAACTATTTTTATGTTTGCAATGTGTTCTTATAAAATTTATCACTATTGGAGAATGATTATAATGAAATTTATATTATATATTCCATCAACTGTGTTAACTACCAATTGATGTTTATTCTAGAAAATGGATAATAATAAATCCAATTTTATGTGTACAAATGTATTTTTATAAAAAGTATATTTCATCACGTTTTTCATGGTTATATTATAATTAATTTAATAAAATTATAGAAATTGAAGTTCAAAAAAATATAACATGTGTTTAACTAAGTGTTAAAATTATTGGAGATAAGGCACTTTTATTTTTACGGCTTAGGAATATTAAATGTGGTAAACTTTTACCACCTTGGTAAAGGGTAAACCAGTTCATTTAGGTGAAAATTAATTTCTAATTTCACCAATATTAACATTAATACATTTTGAATGAAGAAAAGTATACAATTATCTACTTGTAAACTAAACTTATTTTTTAATGGATACATGTCCATTAAATCACCTTTACAATATTTAGAGCAATGACAAATACTATATGTCACTCTCTCACATGTGTATATCTATTATTTTTCCACATAGATACAAAAAATTGATATGGAAGAATATAATTTACTATTTTTAGAATAATATAATTATTTCCCATATAAAAATTTATTTATAATATTTAGTAATAAAATTATTACAATATGTACATATGCAACTGTGACGTAGAATTTATTCAATTAAGAGAATATGAAAATAAATTGTTATATATATATATATATATTAATTGTAATATAATGAGAATGATTTATGGTTTTATAAGAATTTAATATATTAATATGAAATATTTTTGATTTTTAAATGTATTATATTATAATTAGATAATTTTATTTTCTCATTGATGTTAAATAAAATGAATCAGTTGAAAAATTATATAAATTATATTTTATCTAATAATATTTAATTAAATTATATTAAAATAATAACAGTATTTATATAGGTAAATTTTGGAAATATATGGTTTAAAATATCACCCCTAAAAAATCTATGATCTAATTATCAATTTATATGAAATATTATAAACCTATATGAGTGAAAAAGATGTTATCATGGTTTAGGTTAAATTACATAACTAAGGGGATGAACTAATAGAGAATATTTAAAACCTCACAATAACCTAACCAATTGTTTCTGATATATGGGATTTAAACTCCATAATATTTTTTCTTCAAATCCCTATCCAATTTTTAGAATTTAAAAATAGAATGTCTATTATATTTTAATCTTGAATGATATCCTAAGATTTTCCCACCCCTAAATTCTAAATGGTATCCCATAATTTCACTTATTTACACTACAATGAGAATTCAATATTGACTAAGAACTTACCTTTATCTTATACACTCCCCTAAAAACATTAAATATGTTGTGATCTTCCAAATATACCAACCCTAGGGTTGTTATGAAGAAACCAGATAGAGTTATTTCAAAGAAGAGGTACTTGCCTTAAACAATTACATCATTTATAATTAAACAATTATATCCTAAATATATTGTATTTTTTATAAATTAATAAATTAAATATAAAAAATATAAGGAATTTTATTATGATTATGAAACAACCATTATATACCCTTTTACTATAATATGGGAAGTAAAGTTATCGCTCATGCGTTTGTATGACTTACCATCTCCACGTAGCGATACAAATCATTTATCAAGACCATATTTTATGGAATATTATTATGAATGGTATAAATTCTTTATATTAGATTTATGACATAATTATTCTTATGTAATGATAATATAATTTCTAACATCTATCATTCCAAACATTTTAAAAATGACAGTGTCGCTCATGCGTTCGTGGGAACTACCCCCTCCCCAAAGCAGTGCGATTAAATTTTCATCTCTGATAAACATGGAAGTTACAAAGGATGTATATAATTAATATATTTGGAATAAAGTATATATTAATGATTATGTAATAATGAATTATTCTTTAGTCTTCCATTTATCCATCAATCAAAATGTTAAACCAATGTTCTTATGAACGTATGACCAATCACCTCCATGAATGATTTAATTCATTTTTATCCCTATATCATTTTGGGATGAATATAAATATATAAAAAATTAATATATATATGAAATATATATGATAAATTAAATTATAGAGACGATGGAACCACAATCAATGTATAAGAAATAATATTTTCAAACCAAAACAAATATTAAAAAGTAAGTAGCTCTCAATGAGAAAAGTAATATCAATAAAATTTTTCATAATATGTAATATGTAATTCAAAAATGGGATGCTAAATATGTGCATGCTTCTATAAAACATGTACACATAATGTATACTTATTATAGAGGTGGTTTAAATTGATTAAATGAATTGTGATACTTGAGGTATGATATATTCACTTCAAAATTGATCCATTTTGATATAAGTTATGTTATGCACCTATCTTCATGTATGATGTGTATATAAAAATTATTTTACATTTTATATAAATAATTTGTGTATATTCATGAATTTTTAGGATTTTATTAATTTTCTTATTTTATGGGTCTTATGATTCCAAAGCTACCAATGCTAAAAAGAGTTTATGTGTCAATCATATTTTAATCAGGACTGAGTGTGATTCAATTTCTATTGAGTAATTTTTTTATTATTATATTTTAAATAAAATTAATTTTATTCTACAATGGTTATTTCAGGGAATATATTTTTTCCATTCATCTTCCATACTTATATTATTCATGATGTTACATTAATTTTTTATGCAATACAACCTATGATTTATTATTCGCCCACAAAACTATTTTCTACCTTATTTATATTTTCTTAAATATGATGTCATTAAAATTTTCAATATTGAACTAATAATGATTAATTTAATTTCTATAAATTATTTTATTATTAATTTTTTTTTTAAGATTAATCTTCTTATCTTTTTTCAAATGAGGCAGTTTCGAACATTTTTCAAAAAAAATTAATGAATGATTTCATTTAACTGATAATAAATGAATGGTATTATTTCAAAAATAATGACCACACATTGATATGGAAAATAATTTAATTATTTCAAAGGTTCATTAAAAATAAATTTCATTCCTTATTATATGTGATTTTTTTATTTTTAAAATAAGCGATATGAAAATTTAAAGAGTATTTTCCTTAGGTAAAATTCTAGATTTTTTTGAAATCCATATTCATTTATGATAACATGCATTGTTGTTAGTTATGTTTTAGTTGGGATACGATCCAATGATAACATACATATTATTTCTTCTTATGTTTAGTAATTATAATAATGATATATTTACAATTGACATTTTCTTTACACGGGTTATGATATGATGACATGATTCATGTTTTATGATTTTATGACTCACATATTAGTGGATTTATTAATGATATTGGTGGTCTTGAAATTATAAATCTATTAATTATATTGGGTAATGTTTTATATATCATTAGATAAGTCCCCCTAAATATATTATCCCATGGTATTTTTAAAAACCATATCAATGGATAGTTCCTATTTATATTTTTTCGGAATTAATATTAAGATAATTATAATTTAATATTTCTAACCCTTTGAAAAATATATATGAATACAAAATGAGAGAGGATATTTTGAAACATCACCATATCCATGATATGGGTATGTTTTAACTCACAATAGAAGCAATAAATTCTAACAAGAAGACACAGATAATTCCTTTGTCAACCCATTTGTTATTTGTTCCTTATTTAAAATATAATCTATATTCAGTGAATATATTTCATTAATTTCGTTGAGGAAGTGATATTTTATATAAATTTTCATTTACATGGAATAAAGGAAATAATTAATTCATAAATTAATATCACTTATATTTACACATATTAATATATGTGTAAACATATATTCTACATTATGATTATCCATATATGTTTTCAACAACATCAATAGAGTTGTTTCCTGAGTATAATCCATATAATTATCCATACCAGTGCACTATATTATAGAACTCTCCTACATATACTTCCAAAGAACACACCATTACACAAAGATTAAAATTACATGTGATATGGTTCTTTTATAATCAACACTACAGGCCTAATATATATATATATATATATAACCAAATAGATCTAACATTCCTATGTTATAAAATTTCGGCAAAACATTTATTGTGCCTTAATATATTTTAGAATCCTTTTTACATCCACAAAACAGGTCCTATTTTGTTCACATTGATACTTATTTTAAATTATTGAATTAAAAATTTAATATGGCCTTGAGGTAGTGATTATAAGAGACTATCAAATAATTTTTCTGAAAATATTATATTCAATATCCTTAAAATATCATCATTTTAAATCATTATTCCCACTGAAATGGGTTTGGAAACATGATTTTAAATATTCATGACAAATCCATTAAGTTTTTCTTTAGAATATTCCAATTTATAATGAAATATGTAAAATTTATCTTGACAGATTTTTAGAAATGAAAAATACCTTGTACCACTTAAAAAGAAAATTAAAAAAATATTATTTATCAACATGATAAGAATATAAGAGATTCCTTTATGATATCTAGAAAATATAATATCATCTCTATATAAAATTAAAATTAGAGATACCTTATTGTATTCCTAGCTATAAAGAATTCTTTACACTCTCCCTTTTCTAAAATTATGCCTCATTAAGTTGAATATGACAATGATGACCAATATATAAATTAATTTTCATCCTATATAATGACTTATATAACCAAAAAACATGATTCTAAGGTTTTCCAAGAATGAAAATATTGGGTAGTTAAATATTCTTCCCCTATGCATTCACTATTAATAACGGCAGAGTTTACATCCATTTGAAAAATCAAATACTAAATTTTTCATCAATATAAATACATATTATTGAAGTTTATGATCTTGAAATTATTGGAAAATTCTCATGAAGTTCCACTACTCCAACATATGGATTGAATTTTCATTCCCATATTGGTTAACTTTTAACCAAAAATCACTTTTTATTAAACTTATATTGGAAACCCATTAATGATAACATTACATTATTTTCTTCAGGAATGAAAAATAACCCCTAGAATTCATTACATTAAATTTTTCCTAGTTCATTATTCTTGTATTCAAAATAATATTAATTATTTATACATTATTCAACATATTTAGGTTCAAGCATATATAATAATTATGTATATATTTTTACTTGTTATTTCTCTTAATTTGAACTTGTATATTTTGACTTCTAATGATATTAATGTATTGCACATTTCTTCTTAATATTGGATAAGAAAAATTTAATGGGTCCTTATTAACACAAATAAATAAATATTATTATCCAAATGATATAATTTCTATACATTAATCAATGTATGAAATCCCTTCAGTGTGTTCAAAATAAAATAAACGACATCATCACAATTTCTCAAAATATCATCCTTATGTGTCACTTCCTTCAATAAATATTATAGAATATTTATATTTTCTATATCAACTAATAGTATATCTTCTTTATTAAAAATATTACAACACCTTTTGTTGAGATGATGTCCATGAAAAATTATAGCAACTTTGTTTTGAACAAATATACCCCAAATTTCACTTTTTACAATGATAATGGATGGGATTAAAAATAATCACTGATAAATAAAATATAGATATTTATTTTTATATATCCAATAGGTTGAAATATATAAATTAATGAAATTAAAACAATTATTCTCAATGCGAACTACTACTCCAATAATAATTATTCAATAATTTAAATAAGTATAATGATCAAATTTTTTATTTAAATCCTTTCCCATAAATAGCTATTTTTTATTTAAGAACACATTTTTTGTTTTTTCAATAATGAATTATGTTCAAATTTGATGACATAACGCTACATATACGATTCAAATTTTACATTTTTTAACTTATTTCCACAACCTACCTAGTTCTTCTTATGTAAAAAATTGAAATCCAATTCTATATATCATTAAAAATAGTTAAAAATTTTTAGAACCTCATACTTGTGTATTGATGAAATATTAAATGTAGTATGGTTGACTTCATAATTAAAATTAACAATATACTTATTTCTATTTGTATATTACATATTTAAGGGTACACACACATCTAAATAAATGATATCTAAAGGTAGATTGGATTGAATCTTAACCTTAAAGTGAGAAGATTAAATAATTTTACCCTTTTTAAATATTTTGTACATATACTAAAATTATATTTTTAGAAAATGAAAATCATAGAAATTCCCTCTTTGAGAGATAATATTAATAATAGTTGGGAAAACATATCCAAGACATTGATTCTAAAATTGAATCTCTTCAATCATTATTAATTGACTAGAATTGCCTATATAACCTAATTGAAATAATTTGTTTTATTCCACTATATATTACATATAATTAATCTATCTAAATTGTTTTAAACAATGAACTTATATTTCTTGAATGAAAACTCATTTCATATATCAATAATAAATGAGAGATTAAATAGATTCAATTTCACTGAATAATAAAGTTTATTTTATGATTTAATGTTTCTATCCCAATTATAGTAGATATAGTTGTATTGAATATTATTGACCCATAAAAATGGAATTGGGATTCCAATAAATTTATCTATATCATTTTGGGATTTAATATCTTCTTTCATATGATATGAGAGTCCAAAACTAAAAATGCTTGTAAATTCATTTTGTGATGTTTTATTTTCTATTTCCATGACTATGTCATTATATTTCCATTTGATATTAATATTATGGGGATACTATACATTGAAATATTTTTAAGGTAAGTAGAATAATGATACAATAATTTTCATGGTGAATTTGATGGACACACATTCCATAGACTTCTTTAAGAATACAAAAAATGTTCTATATCTTGTTTTTAGAATAATAACATGTTTTTGAAATTTCTTCTTTTGAGAGGGATCATACCAATAGAAAACATATATCCAAAGATTCTGCGAATTTGATGATGATTTTAGTTGAACCTAAATTATTTTATTACGTATAAATCCTCTATAATACCAAAAATTGATAAAATAACATATTTTACATTAGATATTTTACATTATCTTGAACTACTTCCATAACTTCTATCCTCAATCATATAAAATATATTCATTCATTTTTATAGATTATAATTTTCGTAATCTTTAGATATATTCCTAAAAATATTTTAATTCATTTGAGAAATTCCACATTTAATATTTTTGATATATCATAAATCAAAATTTAGATTCCCCAAAATCCATATTTCACATAATCATTTGAATTATCCATAAACATGATTTGATTGACATATGACTTATTATTAGAGACATTACCAATAATTTTTTAATTAAAAAAATCATGGGAATATATTATTTTTATATTATAATACATAATTCTTCTTTGGATTCTCTCTTGATTTTGGTAAGGTGTTTTGAAAAATAAGTTTTGATAGGTTCATATCATCATCATCATTGAATAGTGTTAGTTGAATAAGATAAATATCCTTATATAACTGTTTAAAATTTTCTGCCACCTTTATACTCAAGGCCTTATTATCATAAATATATATATTTTCATATCCTTAATCTCCTTCAACAAAATTTGTTTTTTTATCATTGACAGATTCAATAGTATTTTTTGATTGGTAATCCCCTGTTTTTATTCCATTTTTTATTTTTATTTTGGAAAATTTTGAGATATATTTTTGCAATTTTATCTCTAAAATTATTTCCATTTTATTTCCCATATCTGGATAGTCATATATGTTTCGTTTCTAGTAAAATCATCATAAATAACTTTTACAATGAGTACCAATTCATTAAAATCATTAATAGTTTTAGCCTCTTCTTCTTCATTCCCACTTTCAAATTCAACACTTTTAGATTAAAATTTAAATTTATTATCTCGGAGATACTCCTAAATATTATTTTAAAAAATACATTTATCCTAGAACAATAATTATTTTAATGTCTTATAGATATCCCCCCATTTTCATCACTATCATTGTATGCATTCAGTTTTGGAAAATTTGTAGTAAAATGATAAATGGTATACAATTGAAACATTTAAGTGGGAGATTCCCATTATTAATTCCCATTCCGCTTATCAAATTAATATAATAACAAATATCATTTTATTAGACATGACGTACATATCAAAATCTAAATTTTTAGAGAAACATTCATCCACCTCACTATCTAAAATCATATTTTTATCAAAAAATTTAGGAATTTAATGAAATTTATTTTATATCTATTATATTTTCCGAAATAGATGAATATTTATTCAATTAATTATAAATTTTATTAGAATTAATATAATAATTTTTTATATCCTCTGGATCCAGTTATTCAAAAGATTATACATTATAACCAAACCGATATAAAAGATAATTAATTTTTTTAACAAAATCAAAATATTCTATAATTATGACATATACTATTATAGTAATATGATCTAAATTTTACTATGTGATAAAACTATAAATAGTATAACCATCATCAATTCATTGATAACTATATTTAATTCTCCAAAATTGAAACTTATCCATATTAACATTATAATTTGAAATAATAAATGTTTTTTGATTTTCTGAGAAATAAATTTCTATTTTGAGAATATTAATCATGATTCATTAAGTATCGATGATAAAATAAAAATAAAATTCATAGAATGACCAAAACGTTATAAATTCCTCATATGTGCAATTTTCCTTGAATCAACATCATTATTGTAAAAAATTCCATCTCTAAAACCTCTATTGATATTGTAGCTAATAATTATATGAAAATAAAGTATCTTATCCTCCCGAATATGAAATAATTTTCCATAAAACATTTGAATTATCTCAATGTTCATTACATGAATGCATAAAAGATTTATTTTTATTGATATTATATAACCCCCATATTAATGTTTGAAGGGTAATACATAAATGTTTCATTGACTATGACACATTAACCCGAAATACATGACAATTTTTCAGGGACATGTGAACTAGACACCACAAGGTACACCATCCTAGCACACACAGACACATATTTTTTGATCAAACTACAAACCATGAAAGGCTACAAAACTAGAATTTCATAGTTCTTACATAGTTCCTGGTTCAGATGGAAGATGGCATACCCTATTAAATATCCACATTAGAAGAAATGCAAATACAGGGGTTGTTTCCTAAACCCCATCTGATTCAATAAATGTGGAAATAAATTTTTTTTAGTCATCGGTCTCTGCCACACCGTCCCTGCTGTAGTTTCTATTAAATGAAGCTGACCTCCCCCACTATCATCCACCTGTTACCCAAAAAAAGTGTGCCCACCTTATCCAGATTCAGTTCAACCATGATGTGTGTTGTAACCTAATAAAATATTTAACATGCATTCACTGGATGGATTGTGAAGAAATTTCTAACTTCATCAAATGTATCTCTTTATAATCTATCATATATATTATTCCATTAAAAAAAATGTAGGCATATGGGTGTAGATTAGGATCACTCATTTTAATTGGTACTAAATCATAACATTACCATTGCATGATAAATAATAAATTCAATTTATCCATCTATTCCAAGTTCATTGTGGACTTACCATTATATAGATAGGTCTAGTGGCCATTATATAGTTCCTATTGAAATTTAATCTACCTATATAGTGTAGAAATCCACATACATTAAAAAAGTATTATGTTATCAATATCACATTTATGTGCCTTTCATACCCTTATATAAGATATGTAGTCCAATAGTTGTCTTTATAATGGTAGTTTAATATTTAAATTACTTTTTTAGAATATATAAATATGTTTTACATTTACATTAAAATTGAATGACATTTATGTGAGATATGTAAATTATAGAATAATTTATCATAGTTTTGATAATGCCATTATAATATTCTAGTATATATTAATTTAATTTAATTTAGATAATAATATTATCAAAATAGATATACACATATAAAAATCCAAAGAGAAAAACAACCATATTCATCAAAAATACATCTCAATCACCTTTCAACTTCAACTAAATTTTATAAAAAATATTCCATAATATTTTATACACATGATGATCAATTCATAAAACATAATATTATGTTTGAACATGATTAATGTATTTAAAACTAATAAAAAACATATTCTAATCCCCTTAAACTTAAAATATATTTCATCTATTGATGATATGATAACAATAAGGGAAATTCTTATTTACAAAAACTTTTCAAAATGATTGTAAATGAATTTAAATTTCATTGTTATGGATTTTTAAAATTTTCAGCATAATAATTAGTTTTTTGTGGGATATGAGAATTATCGTAGTGTCTTTAATTCATTTTACCTTGTTATTTATGTTATGCATATGAGGATAGCTCATTTAGGTTGTATTTGGGGGTCCACCGGACATTATTCAATGGACACTTTGTTAGTGTGGGTGACTATTCAGGATATCTATATATTGAGTAGGGGTGTGGGATATTATAGAAAAATGTATATGTATAAGTCTAAAATTTTAATGGGTCATAACACTTCAATATTTAAGGGGTTGTGTTTCTTGAGAAGAACACAATATATCTTAATAAACTAATCAATTTTTTATGTTCTTGAAAAATTAATATGTATTAAAGGAATAATGGATTTATTTTTTTAGGTGTTTTCTCATGATAATTGATTAAATTAATTGAGTATTATATAAAGATGATGGAAATGAAGGGATTATATTTCAAATTAATTTTTACAACCAATATTGTTATGAAGTATTGAATCTATCTAGGTCATGGGTGTTTTTGATACTTGATTAGCAGGGATAAAAATTGATGGAGTAAACCTATATGTCTATTATTCAATAATATTATATGATGAAATAGGGGATTAGTGAGAAGACAACATTTTATATTTTTTCTATGTCTCTTTCTAGATATTCAGAGTGTACATTATTTTGACGTACCAACAAATAAAGATTTTATTAGTATAATGGTCTCTATAGAGGTGGTTATGGTTTATGTAAATAATATTATATAATTATATCATCAATAAGAAATATGAAAAATATATTTAGTCGGTAAAATTGGATTTGAGTCCCTTGGGGGAGGTCAATGTGATTTAGCTCACTTTAAAATGGATAACTCGAATGATTATAGAATGGTATGGTTGGCCAATTGAATTCTATTTACCTAAAGAAAAATTTTCATTCCCACCAATGTTGGTTATTGGGAATTATGAAG
This sequence comes from Viscum album, assembly GCA_963277665.1. Lineage (NCBI taxonomy): Eukaryota > Viridiplantae > Streptophyta > Magnoliopsida > Santalales > Viscaceae > Viscum > Viscum album. The sequence continues at coordinate 937,369,403 of OY728161.1, forward strand.
ACTGTGTTTTTTCAATTCACTATGGTTGATAGATAAAGGGATTCCAACTTGGTACTAGTATCCAGAGTGAAATGTGAAATATCCTAACTAACAAACATAATAACTCGTGGTTATCTGGGGAATCATTTATATAAAATGAATTTGTGTCCCTAAAAATATCAATGGAGACTCTATACCATGAATAATGTGTACGTGTGAGAACCTGGTTCTTCCATTTAGGTATAGTTCATTTTTTGCATTTTCCATTAATTTGTTTTTGAGAAAACAAGGTAAATTTGCAAAAAGTATTTGAATCTGGGGTTAAAAATTGTGTACACAAAAGAAATCGACGTGTATTATGTCCGTGTATGTAGTGAATACATTGCATGTGGGAATGTCGACAAGGAATAGAGGAAAAAACCAACTACCCAAAGTGTACAACCTAGTACAGGCCATATAGTCATGTCACCAGTCCCTAGAATTAATGTAGCTGACATTTAGCCACCAAATGAATAGTTAAATGTTATAAGAGGTGTGTATACAGACATACACATAGTTTATTTTGTTTTTTCCACTTAAAATTGGTAATAGAATCTTTATTCAGCAGATTGGACTGTGGGATCACAAGGGTGACTCATGAGGAGTTCTAGAACTTCAACCTATTCTCGGTTGATCCTTAGAACTTCAAATGAATCACCTTCAATCTCATTTGAACCAAATTAATAATCTCTATATAAATCATGAGGCGTTCTTGGTGATTTATGGTCTCTAATATGATATTTACAGTTGATTGAATATCATTTTTTCACAAATATTTATCATTGTAGATTGAATTGGATGACAGGGCAGGATAAGAAGAGTGATACTATGACGTGGTACATGGTCTTAGGATAATTGTTTAATTTCATGTTGATTTTATGTGATGTTGTGCCATGTTTCTATGTTTAGGGTGCCCTTTTGTTGATAATTTGATCCATGTTAATGAATAAGTATGATTAGTTGACTAATTATATGAAATGATGCATTTTGAAACTACTTGTTTTGATTAATGTCCACCCTGTTGGCGAATTCCCATGGGATAGTTGTTGTTGGGACATTTGGATTAGGAAAACTATTGTTATGCCTCTATTTATCCAATTATATATTTTCTTAAACTAATATGTTAATTAAATTCATACCAATGTGAATTTATTCCATGTTAATCATGAAATAGAGTAAATATTTCTCGTGTTTCCTTATGCTGAATTTGTTATATGTTAGGCATGGCCCGGTTGAATTATTATGCCTGCAAGAATAGATTTTTCATCCCTGTCGGAAAGGTTATTTGTTCCTGTGGGCAATGTTTTGTTATGCTTATGGGAAATTTCTTGTAGGAAATGTTTTGTTTTTCTGTATCCTTCCTGATGGAAATGTTTTATACTGCTATTTGACTATTGTAGTGTTTTATGATGAGTCTTCCAAGCTAAGGCACATGTTTATATTTGATTGTCACTTTACATGATTGATTGTCTGCTGAGGTATCTACTGTGTCTTCTTGAATAGGGTAATGACCAGACGTGGCTGGATACAAATAAGTTATGATTATATGTAATTGAATTACTTAATGAACATTAATGGTATAAATGAAACAATAATTATATGATTTTATACTTTTTAGTACATCCATGTTCAATGCTATCATTATTATATACTACTGCTGCATATACTCACTCACATTAGCACATACTATCCGTGGTTGCCTACTGGGATTTATTTCAAAAACCCGATTTGGGTAAAATTTCTAGGCCTAAAAAAGAATAAATTTATATAGGTGTAGATAAAGGAAATGATCTTTATACAAATACTTGATTTCTGCATAGGATCCGGATAGCATGGGACCAACCAAGGATTATGGTGATGATTTCTTTATTTTTTTTTATTATTGTACCATAGAATCGTATAACATATGTTTGTAGTCTATGTTTTTTTAGTTTCTTTCTCATAACATGTGACATTCATCATCAATGGAATATTATATACCTTTTAGTTATCTTTTTCTTTCAGTATTCCATTATTTACATCAGTTTCATGCTTTTAATGCATCTGCTATTATTATTTATTCCATTGTGCTCCATACTGCAAATGAGGTCATAGTTTCCACACCATCACACCCTAGGCCCTCACTGCTAGTCGACATCCACTGGTATTTTGGGAAATTTGTGTGATTCCATGTGGCCAACTAGGAACGGGGCACCTTTTAATGGAATCTCGATCTGAGACGTTACAACGTGGTATCAGAGGAAGTTTCTTATTTTGTTCACATTACTTTTTTGTGATGACGTAAAGGAATATAGAATTTGCTAATTAGCTATGCCCAGGAGTAGCTACCTCATGTATAGGGAATATCAAAATTTCTTCAAATTAAATTGCATTTTTTGATTCTGAGCTATTACTATTGATTTGATTTCACTGTAGGGTGCCACACTTAATTTACTCTCATACTATTGATATAATTGTGGGTTCTATTTCAGTTGAATCCTGATGAGATTAGGGAATCCAATCTCATGCATCACACATAAATTTTTCTGAATCACATTCCATGAATTATACTATACTATGTATGATGCGTTAGATATTACATGTTGTTGTGATAGTTTTTGTGATTGTTGTGCAAAATGTTATGTTAGTTGGGTTCAGTAGAAAATGATGTGACACCATATTTAAATACATAAGGAGTATGGGCCCTTATGAATTGGGAAATGACAAACTAATGGTTTGAATATGTTAAAAGAACTTGTTTTGAGATATGCTCATCTTGGGTTACAAAATTTTATTCATGAGGAGTACACCCCGTCATGGATTAGAATTTATCATTCCACTGGTTGGGTTTTCTGAAGAACAAATTTAATCAGGGAAATACGGAGTTTCATTCCTAATTAATACAGTATACATGGTCTGCATTTTAGCGTACCATGCTATGTGGTCTTCTTGTTTAGGGGAGTTGATGTACCATGTTATAAAATGAACACGCCATGTACCATATGTACACAATGTGTAGTATCTGACTAGCTAACTAGACGTGTGAGGGGAAACATGGGTTGTTTAGTTCTGGTCACAACACACCATGTACATTCAGAACACGTCGTCTGGAATACCCTGACCAAACCTTTGTGGATCTCTCAATGTGGGAGTACATGGCCTGGAAGAGAAACCTGTATGCATGCCAAGTGTGCGTAGAACACACCATATATGTGGGGTTGATACATGCCCAAGATGACGGTAGAACCCGACCATGTGATAACATCAGGGTACAGACTGTGTATTCCTTCTAAAAACTATGTTGTCGATTTTTTCGAAACAATGGTGGTCTTTTACTATTTTGTTTTGGAACTCCATAATGGAAAACCTTTATGATGAGATTGAAATGAGGTGTGTTCGTGAAATTTTAGAGTAACGATGCAATGATGACTACAAGAAATACACGAAGAGAGTGGCGATGATCAGAATCCAGAAATGGTTTGTCTTCAGATAACAATGGATCCTCCAGTTGTTCCAACTGCGGAACAAACAGTTATACTTGACATAGGTGTAGATTCAAAATTCTATGAATACTTTGTAATGTTCATTGTATAAAATTCAGTGAGCACCGAAGTCTACCACCTCTATAGAAGTTCTAGCATGTATCTTCCAACAACAACATCCACCTAATTTTTTTGGGGATGTAAGACTATAGTCTATGGAATAACGGTAGGAAGTAGTGATGACTATCTCCGAGCATCTCGAGACACCTCTTTAGAGGAGGGTAAATCTCGAGGAATATATGATGTCAGATTATTCCATGGGATGTTTGGATGTTATCAATCAGGAAGAGAATAATCAAGATATGACATGGAAATAATTTCAGGTGGGCCTCTATGATTACTATTTTCCTGAGATGCAAAGGGCCAACCGAGCTCGGGAGTTCAACAACCTGCATCTGGGCTCATTGTTAGTTATCGACTATAATACCTAGTTTAATGAGCTTCAGTGATTCAAATATATTTGGATGGGTGATTGAATATCAAAATATATAGAATTAGAGGAAGGTATCTTGTTTTATATTTGATCTCATGTCAATGTATTCAGGTTGACTTATATCTCTACTACTGTGAGTCATGTGATGATCACCAAGCACAATCTGTGGGATTGTGTCAGGTGGGTGACCTCGAAGGATGGATGGGTGTCTTGACACCCATCATTCAGCCGTCTATTCTTCTAGATGGATGGGCACCCGGACTGAACTTGCTCGGTGTTCTCTCTTGGATGTTGCGGCGCATCAGGTTGATGGTTCAATGAGTCTCTCATTGGCACCATCAAGGGGTGGCTCAAAAGAGAGTTAGGTGTGATGGAACCTATCATCTATTCCTCCTCTCATACTTCTGTATTAGTAGGAGGAATTATCTACTTTGGATGTGTTTCCAGCATGACACATTGCATTGCAGAGGGGGCGACACATCATCCAGGTGGATTACGTTATGGAATTTTTGGTTTGGGGTGATGATGAGACTCTATGGTCTGTTCTTGCTTTGATTTTTATTTCCCATTGGATTTTGTATCCTTAATAGCCATTTGGCCTGTTCTGTTTTGATGTCTTTCATCTGTTTCTGTAATGGGTTACTCATTCTTCCCTTCAAAAGTACTTTTTTTCTTATTCAATAAACGGGGGGCTTTCCCCCTTTACCTTAAAAAAACAATGCACAATATGTGGGAAGCTAGTGGTGTGAGCCATAGCGGTTCAACACTATTTTCTGGTACTGTCTCAATTAGTAAGAGGAAGTGTCATGTGGAGTTCTCTCGTGGTGACAGTAGCAATCAAAAAATTTCCTCTGGTATCCAGGTGATGAGCTACCAGTGCATTAATTTTGGTAAAAAGATACCTCATTTCCCAAGGGAACCATTTTTATGTCATGATTGTCGTAGGATGGGCCATCTACAACACTACAATAAGAAAATTCCACCAGTGGCTAATGAGAGAGGTTCTGTATAGACTCCACGTGTAGTAGTAGGGTTAGTATCTTGTAAATAGTCTAGAAACTAGAATACGTCGAGGTGTTACGGAAAAGGTAGTGGTGATGTTTGTGGTATTCATACCACAATATCATTGAGACAGAAGGGCATGTGAGCTCAGGGTAACCAAGAAGTGTCTCAATGTCACAGTGTAGGTCAGACTAATGCAACAGAACATACATAACATGAGTAGGATCCCATACCTTATATTGTTTGATGTACTATCCAAGTCACCAATGTTTTATATTTTTCACGTTTTGATAATGTTTCTACACCTAGATTTATAACATGGCCATTTTGAAAAGCATTGGGATCTATTTAAATATTACATTTGGTGTTATGATTCTAAATGATCCATTAAGGATTAGAACGTCAAGTTTTTTTAGTTCAAGGTGTGCACCCTTGAGACTGATAGGTGTCACTTTATATGGATCCTCTATATCTTAGAGATGAAGGGATTTGATTTCATTAGTAGAATGGACTTTTTGGTTCCTTTTTGAGCCATTGTTGATTTCTATCACCGGAGGGTGAGTTTCACATTACGAAAGGGAAATTTGATTGTACATAAGGGTGAATGGGAAGTCTAGGAGAGAAGATATGGAATCGAGAAACATGGGTTGGGTGGTATGATAACATAGATTGTGATTTTATATCTGGATGACCAGGGAACGTGTCTTGTATATTTCCCTTTGGTGGTTGATCATTTTAGGAACGTTTTCCTATATGACTTATTAGGATTACCTCCAGTCAGAGAAGTTTTGTTCACTTTCGACCTAAATACAAGAGTTGCACTGGTATCCATTACTCCTTATAGTATGGCTACGATGGGGTTAATAGATTTCAAGAGGTAGTAGGTAGATAGGGAAGCAAAGGATTTATCCGACCAAGTACATCTTCTTAGGGTTCACCGGTACTTTCCATGAAAATGGTGCATGATAGCCTTAAGAAAAGTTTCAACTATCAGAAAATGAACTAGATTATGGTTAAAAATGGATATCCATTTCCATGGATAGATGAACTTTTTTAACAACTTAGATGAGTTTGGATGTTCTCTAAGATTTCTTTGAGGTCAGGATATCACTAGGTCCATGTTCAAACTGCAGACAAACCTTGTATTGTATTTTTTTACAGGTATAATATATATGAATCTCTGGTTTTGTCATTTGGTCCCCCAAATGTGCCACATGTTTTCATTTCACCAATGAACTGAGTGTTCCATACCTACCTGAATTATTTTGTTGTGGTTTTCGTGGACGACATATTGGTGAATTCTAAAAATTGACATAACCATTATATGTAACATGAGATAATTTTGATACACTGAGAAAGCATCAGTTATATGCTAAGATTGTGAAATAAAACTTTTGGATGGATCATCTTCACTTCTTGGGTAACATCATCTCAGAGACTGGAGTATCTGTGGACCCAGAGAATGTAAGATTGGTAGTCACATGCGAACATCCTAATTATTTTTATGAGGTTGGGAGATTCCTGGTGGTAAATGTTCACTATAGAAATTTTATACCGGACTTCTCAATATTAGAAACCCCAATCATGGGATTGAATAAGAAAGGTATTAACTTTGAGTGGCTAGATTCTTTAGACACCTCTTTTTAAGAGGTTGAGGGAAATTTGACTTTAGTGCCGATATTGATATTTCTAAAGATAGGAATGAGGTACACTTTGTACTATAATGAATCATGTATTGGGTTGGGAGTATTTCATATATAGGTGTATCTTTTTTTTCTGTATAGGTATAGCAGTTGTGGCCACATGTGAAGAATTACCCAACACAGGAAGTCGAGTTAGCCGTAGATGTTCATGGCTTGCACTTTCGGAAATATTATTTATTAGGAGAGAATTTTTTGAGTAAACGGAACAAAAAACCCTCAAATACATTTTTACATATAGTGATTTTAATATGATACATTGAATGTGGGTGGAATACATTTAGTTGATCGATTTTAAGCTTTCCTATATTCATGAAAAACATAATGCAGTTGATGACGCGTTCAATAGGAGGACTCAGATACATGAAGTGCATGAGTCAAGTAGTGAGTGGAAGGTTATGTAATTGTTCTCTAAGATGCATTTAGAAGTGAATGATAGTTAGGTTAGGAATTATCATTCATATTTACCTATTAATTATACCCTTATTAATAGGGTGAGGGTGATGAAACTATCAAATTCAAAATGACTAGTTATACAGGAGACTGTGGTCGGAGGGGACCCTTCTCTTAAATGGATGATATGAAAGGATTGTTTTCTACATATCCATTGATTTGTGTGGGTTCCACGTGATATACGCTATGAGTTGATGTGAGGGTTTCATGATTCTGGTTGGGCAGTGTATCCCAGAGTCACCAAGATGTAATATGACTTGGGCCGTCAGTACTGGTGGCCAGGTATAATGCGAGAATTAGTCGGTTTTGTTAAGAAGTGTTCCACATATCCGTAGGTGATGGTGGATCATCAGTAGCCAGCTAGGCTTTAACAGCAGTTATCGATTATGGAGTGGAACTGGGATAATGTCGTTTTTTATTTCATGACGGGGTTAGCAAGGTTTTCAAGAGGCAACTATGCTCTATGGGTCGTATTTCAAATTCTTATGAAGGTCAATAACTTCATGAAGACCAAAGAGATATTCAGTATTTATGATCTTGGAAGGTTGTATATCTGAGAGGCAGTACGACTTCATGGGGTCTCTAATTATTTCATTTCATATAGGGAAACATTCTTTACATATTGGTTTAGGAAGTGTTTTCAATGGGTGATGGGTACGTAGTTGCTTCAGAATAAATCATACAACCATATGAATTATGGCCAGTTAGATCATACGATATAGGTTCTAGGTACATGTTGGGTGAAAGTGTCCTAGACTTTGGTGGCTCTTGATAGAAGCATATTCCCCTCATCGAGTTATTAAAAAATTATAGTTTTAAGTTCATTGTAGAGATAAAACCTTATGATGATTTATATGGTTGGCCATTTCCTTCCCCCATGCGGGATTGAGTTAGGTAATGTATCCTTATTGCAACCATGTCTTGTACATGAGACTTTTGAGAAGGTCCACTTGATTTATAGAAGGATGGATATTATGCAGCCTCATCAAAAATCATACATCATTCACTGGAGAATATCTTTGGAGTTCATGGTGGGGGATAAATTTTTCCTCTGTGTCACATCGAGGTTGAGACATCAGAGGATTAAAAGAGAATATATTCCTTGACTGAGATATCTAATTCTGTTTGAGTTCATGGAGAGAGTCGAGACAATTTTCTATCAGTTGTTGTTACGTTAATGATACTGAGTAATGCATTGTGTCATCCATGTATCTCACTTATTACACTATCACTCAGACTCATCTCTCATTTTTCCTCCTGAGGAGGATGAGTGTTAGGTTGACACATAATTTGAGGAGAATCCAATTTCTATATTTGATAGGTGCACGATGGTTCTCTGACGTCGATCATTTCATCTCATATGGTTACTATTGAAACATGACCAAGTGCAAGATGAATAATGGGAGAGGGAGCTAATTTACATACTCAGTTGATGGATCTATTCTCAGATATTTCTTCACCACGCATGGATGGGAAATTAGAAGACTAATTACTTTTGGGAGGGGGGAATTTTTAAGAACCAATTTATTCCTTTGAGGAACATTTTCTCTTTTTATTATTCCGTTGATTTGTTTTCGAGAAAACATGGTTAATTTGGAATGGTAAAAAAATTAGGGGTTACATGCATTGTACTACCAAGCACACTATGTGTAGTATGTCAGTGTATGAAGGGAATACATGGTGTGTGGTCATGTCGATAATAAAAGGGGAAAAACCAACTACATGTCATGTAATTCCAAGTATACACTGTGTAGTCATGTCAGAAGTCCTTGAAATGTATGTCGAGAATTTCAACTGACAAATGAATAGATAAATGATATACACACCATATATATGGACTAACACGCTGTGTATTTTGTGATTTTAACATAAAAAGGCCATTACCCTCTCCATTCAGGATATTGGACAATGGGATGTCTATGTAAACTCAAGAGGACATCCAGAACATCATCCTCTTCCCAGTTGATCTTCCGATCACTGAATCAATTACGATCAGTCTCATTTGAACCATATCGGCAATCTCTTTATTACAATTGATCTATTCTTGGTGACTTTGGTTCTCGAATAAATTTTTAAAGGATGAGTGAATATCCTTATTTCATATATTATTACCACTATAGTTATAATTGGAAGTTGAGGCAGGACGAGGAGATTCATACTATGATAAGGTAGGTGGTCTCGTAATAATTGTTTATTATCAAGTTGTTTATATTTGCCATTGTGCCATGCACCCATTATTGGCATGTATCATTTTTTATAATTTCACCCATGATAATGCCTTTGGATTATTAGGTGATTAATTATATGAATTGAATAATTATGAGAATTATGTTTTGGATTAAGGGCCACCCCACGGTGGAATTTCCCCTGAATAACCGTTTTTGGGACATTATTATTAGGATAACAATGATTTTGCCTCTACGTTCCGTGTTGTGGGTTGTTTGAAATGAATTGGTTGATTAAATTTATACCAATTTGAATTGTTTCCTTGATAACCTTTTTATATAGTAAATAATTTATGTCTTTCCTTATTTTGAAATTATTATATTTCATGCTTGGACTGGAATTATTATTCTACCTACAGGAAGAGATTTTTCATGGATGTGGGGAAGGATTTTTTTTGCCCTTGGGAAATGTTTTGTTGGTCTTGGGGGAAATTTCATATGTGCAAGGATTAGTTATGTCTGTGTACTACCTGAGGGAATGGTTTTGAACTAAATTTTGACTTTTGTAGTTACATATGACGCATCTAGTAAGATAAAGAACAATCAGGGATTTGATTGTCATTTTACATTATAGATTTCCTACTAAGATATATATTGTGTTTGCATGAATATGGGATTGAATGGCCGTGACCAAATCCCAAGAACTTCTGATTCGATGCAATTGAATTTTATAATGAACATGAATTTTATAAATGGAACATGACATGTAGGATTATTAACTTTTGATTACTTCTTAGATTAATAAAATCATTATTATACTGTACTGATGTACATACTCACTGACAATAGAACAGACCTTCAGTGGTATACTATTAGGATTTATTTCTCACACACTATTTGGTCATGTTTTTTAGCATAAACAGACTACATTGCAGCTGGTGTCGATTGGGGAAAGGCTCTTTATAAAGGTACTTGATTGTTTCTTAGGAGAACAAGAGAATGTGACCAAACCAAGGATTGTGATGTTGCTGTGTTACATTCAATATTATTTTAACATAGTATCATATTGTAATTTATTATAGTGTATCTTATATTCACTTATTTCATAGAACCTGTCACATGTTTCATGATTCATATATTATATGCCTTCTGATTATCCTTACCTTTCAGTCTTGTATAGTTTTCTTCATTTTGATTTTGTTTACTAATTCTTATATTGTTTTTATTTCATCTTCTATGTTACACTCTTCTAGTAAGAGCATAGTATCCTCATAATCACACCCTATGACTTCACTGCTAGTCATCATCCTCTAGTGTTTTGGGAAATTCTCTTAAGTCCAAGTGGCCAACCAGGTACGGGGCACATTTTAGTGGAATTTGGATTCATGACATTATAGTACGGGTGATTGAGGATGAGGATTTGACATCGATGATATGAGGTACCATTATATTAACATCAACTATTATTTATAAATTATTTAATATATGTGAATCATATTCCATTATCACTACTTGGAAAGTTGAATTTTTTATCCTTCTCATAGGTTTCATGTCATAATTCACATTGATTGACACTTATTTGGGTGAAAGACAAGGGTAAACTATTGTTTCTCCTTTTTTTATATCACAATCAATAACATTGATGGATCATTGGAAATAATTTCTCTTTATATGATAATATATGATATGATCTTTGTAATTTATTGGTTAATCCATTTTTGTGATGAAATTGATCTATAGAGCTAGAAGGTTATATTTGTTGGAGTTGGTCATAAAATTCTCATTTTTCAAGGAATAATGGGATGTTTGTACTACAAGGAATGACACTAGAATTAGAGATTTTTTATTCATATCAAATAAGTCGATGGATTTGTTTCATGGCCTATTGAAGGATTGAACAAAAATCTACTATTTTGCTTGATGAATTAATACCATGATGTATAGAAAGATGAAATATCTAAACTAGATCCTATAATTAAGGTTGATTTCTATACTAATAAGGTTTATAGGGATAATACTATATCACTAGAATCCAATTAAATTTCACCAGTAGATCTAGAAATGATAAATGTGTAGTTGGATGAGTTTTAATTGAAGGGGTTTCATCTTCTATGTGTTCCCTATTAGTGGAATTAGTGTTGTCCTGTAAAAAGAGTGGTGGTAGAATTTTACTATTTCTTAATTTCTAATGGTTTATTTAGGTTATGTAAATAAATATTCATCCATGACACAAAATTGATTATATTTTCAAAAAACTAATGGTTGATATTTTTTTCTCCATTAAAATCCATTATTTAGGTTATCATCATCATCATGTTACAGAAGTGGATATTCAGAGAATGTATTTTTAATATTTCTAAAGATGATTTGTGTTCTTGGATATGATATTAAATGTTACAAACATGAATGTGTTATTCAAGAACATGTTGAATAATCTTCTCTATCATTATATGGACTATATTAATATCTTTTTTAGATGGAATTATTATTTCATTGATTAACATGGATGATCATAAGAGGAACCTCAAAATTATACCATAAACCATGATTGAGAAATAATTTTTTTATATGTTCATGAATTACTATTTTGTATTAACGAGTTGATATTTCTTGGGAAATAGGTTTCAGATAGGATATTATCTATTGACCCTATGAATGTTATGATAGGTATGCCATGGGATAATTTGGTTAAGGTGTTTGATGGGTTACGTTATTAGGTATGTTTGAGTAATATTGATTTTTTTAAGATATTATTGAGATGACATCCCCCATGATGACCATGACCATGGAAGGATCAAATTTTGAGTGGATTGGTTTGTACATGGAGGAATTTATGGTGAAATAATGGAGGATAAAATTATCCCAGGTGTTTGTCCTCATTTTTCCTAAGTTTTCTATGATGTTTATTGTGATTCATAATGTTCAAGAATCACATGTGTCTTGATGTATGTTGCAAAGATCATGATATGTTTTTCTTCGAAGCTGAGTCCCAATGAATGTAATTATAATACCGAGTACATTGAATTATCAATAGTTTGGAATACTATAATGATTTGGAGACATTAAGTCTTAGTTAATACTTTTGTAGTGTATTATTATCATAGGAGTTTTAAATTCATCCACAACCAAAATTATCATAATATTATTGGGTTTGGATGTACGAGATATTTCTAAACATTTGATTATTAGATTACGTAAATTCTAGGAAAGCGTAATCTAATGGATGTTCCTTTAATTAGGAAATATTTAGGATAAGCTATAAAGGAGGATACAAAGAAGTACAAGAAAATAATATAGATATAATATCTTCACCTATGAGATAATAATTCATTTGGTGGTGTCTTAATCTCGGCCATGAATAGGTGTTTTGATTTATCTAAGTTCGTTGGAGTTGGAAAATAATCTGATTGGGATTATAATAGAATTAGGTACATCCTATATGTCGATAAGAACAAAAAATATTGTTATATTATTAGTGATTAAATCCTTATATTTAGAGGAAAGATTGTGATTTACAATGGTCTCATGAGTAAGGTAGGAATGCCCTCATTTATTTGATGTTCAAACATTCTAAGCGGTTTCTAATAGGTTTTTTCATAGAACCAGAAACATCCAATGATTCTATATCAATTTGGAACTACTTTCCAAAGGTAGGTGCTCATTAGTTATGAACCATTAAGGCTTAATAATTTTCATTGGTTGAGAGGATGGGAGGTCGGACTCATCACACCTTTTTGAGGGAAATTATTGTCTTGTTCGGGACTCTCTTTATAGATTTGAGTTGTGTTCGTGAATCATTATTGCACTACCAAGTATGAAGAATTAGCATTCCTTTAGATCTGACAATCAATGATTAATATGTATGAAATTTAGAGAATATTTTATATGTATTCCAGGTTCATCATCAATAGAGAATCATCTTTATTTGTTAAATATTCTTAGTCAATGGTATCCTTTGACATATTATATAGAAATATCTTGGTCATTGTGATAACCGTACTGGTTTTAACGCCAATCAGTGGTGAACATGAAGTTTATTGTCATTCAGAAGAACATAGATAATTTTAGAGTTGGGATCGTACCCACAGATGGGCTACCTACGTATCCATTGTTTAGAAAAGGAATCAGAACCCACATAGTTCGAGTAAGGTAGTACGATGTTTATGTGTGATTGATGGCTCAAAGAAAGATGTCATAATTACTTTTACACTCTAAGATCACGTGAGTCATGCTCGGTGTGAGAAACAATAGGTATTGGTAAAACCAGACAATTTTTCCATCAAATATTCAATTATAAGAAATGATCTGGGTCATGTGTATGTATGACTGCCTAGATGAATGAAGATTAGGATTTTATTCAGGGAACAAATCAGGGAACAAGGTCCATAAAGGTATATGTACTTTATGGAGATTCGGATACTCTAACATGGGGATTACACTGGAGGAAGATTCCCAAATTAGTAGGGGACATATGATAGGGTTCTACTACTAAGAAGGAATCACAAATCAAAAGTAAATTAAGACGGGTTAGGAGAAATTATGACTGGGTTTTACTCCTGAAAAGGAAGCCTAGGTTAAGGGATTTATAACATGGGGCTTACCCCTAAGTAGGATTCCCAGATAAAAGGGTAACATTAACTTATGATTGGGACTTACTCCTGAAGAGGATGCCCAAAATTAAAGGAACATGAAGACCAGGGATTACTCCTGAAAAGGAAGCCTACGTTAGGGAACATGGGGCTTACTGCTAAGGAGGATTCCCATATTTGGGATTTTGAGATTGGGGATTACTCTTAAGGAGGATTCCCATTTATAAAAGCAACTTGAGACATGTGACTTATTCATGAGAATGAGGCCTAATTTAGAGAAATAGTGACTGGGGATAATCCATGAAACGGAGGCCCAGTTTAGGGAATCTCTCATCTTAAAAGGATGAGGTTGAATGAATGAAATCTATCATCTTGGTGTCATGAGGGTATGTAAATCACTACGTTTTGAGAGATGTTCCACAGAATTACTTTCAGATAAGGAAGACAAGGAAGGAACCATTCCATAAATGGATTTGATGATGGTCCTGAGGGATAAATCATGAATATGAAAGGTGGATAGACATAAGAGAGGTGAAATAGGCTGGAGGGGCGCCCAAAAATAAGGTGGTGTGCAAGTCCTATGTGGGTGCGAAAGTCCTGGTCGCGCAAGCATACTTGCGAGACAAAGGGGAACTTTCATGGAGATCAACCATTAGGGTAATACTTGGGAGAGGCTTGGCTAAAACCCTTTATACTATCCCTAGAGGTTTACAGAAGAGTGGCGCACAAGTTCTGTTAAAGGGGTAAGGCGGCGCACAAGTGTGGCCATTTTCCATAAGGGATGGCCACTAAGTCGCACAAGTGTTTATAAGTTTCAACACTTATTCCTTACTCCCCCTCTTTAGACCATCCATTCTAGGTATGAAATTACCTTATAAGTGTTTGGATTCTTTGAGAAGAGACTAGGGCTCCAGGAGAACAAATCGGAGTTTCTGGAATATTTTTCCTTCTAAAAGGGGGGCTCACATGGGGTATTTATAGGCTAGGGAAGACCCTGGGTGAAAAATAAAAGAGGGCGCGCAAGTCACCTGCATGACCATTGGGCGGTGCACATGTATACTTGTGCGACCTTTGTAGAACATGCGCGACCAAAGTGCATTTGAATCTTTGTTTATGCCTTTTTCAATTTTTGATGTTTCTTCAATGGATGATTCACCTTGGACTAAGGTATTTCCCTTTTTCAGTCATTAGAAATTCTGATGGAAAGGATCACAAACAAAAGTCCCCCCTCAGAGTTGGATTCGAAAGACATAAGGATGTGACTCTGAGGTAAAGAATAAAACCAAGGAATCTGGCAGTTTAAAGTCATGCATGTCATACATAAAAAGGATAATGTTTAAGGTCAAAAATAGCTTTATCCGTATGGATTAAAATTGAATCAATTCCATGATAATTTATCTGAAAACATGTTACCATATTCAACTATGAGGGAAAATATGTAAATAATGACTTAAGAAATTTTGAATATGAGGAATGATATGAAAAATGGCTAAAAAGGCATTAGAATAAATAGTTCCCAAGAATGAATATACCCCTAATTAACAAAACCGTCAGGGGGTTGAATTATGCAAGGCCACCTAAGGGCATTGGCTGCATAGTCAACTAATTGCATCTATTGGCTGACAAACCTGTTATGTAAACTGTTTATGCAAGGCCGCCTAAGGACACGTGCTGCATAGTCAGGTAAAAGGACTCTCAGAAATTAACCTTTCTACTCCTAAATAGACAATGGATGTTTATGGGGGTTCAATTTTTCCAAAGAATAGAGTTTGGTGTATGAAGAGAGGTATTTGAATATGGAAAAGATATTTCCAAATAGGATTGTGTACGAACTGGATGTATGTCACTCCTACGAAGGTTTGACCCAAACACAGGAAAGGAAAATATAAACCATAGACCTGAATACTTTCAGATCATGAAAAATAATATGGGAAAAATATGTTAAGGATGGATATTTTTTGCAGATCCTTACTTATTGTTGTTAAGACAATTAAAGACAAAATGGGTTTTCTCCCCAAGAATGAAGTTACCATTATTGGGAAAACCTGTTATGGGGTTGAATTATGCAGGGCCATCTAAGGGCATTGACTGCATAGTCAAATAATAGCATCGTTTGGCTGAAAAGTCTGTTATGTAGACTATTTATGCAAGCCAACCTAAGGGCACATGCAGGATAGTAAGGAAAAAGAACGCTCAGATATTGGACATTTTTGGACCAGAAGTCAAGAAAAGGGTTATGGAGATCTGGAAGTATTTATGGTTTGGATTATGACACATGAAAATGGGTATTGTCCAATGCATGAAAGAGATAAATAGATCAATGGTAACCATAATCATGTTGTGGCTAGGTCCTGAATTGAGATACTAGTTTTCACTACATATCCCATAAGGATGGGAATCAAGCCATACGTAGTTCTTGAAATACAGTTTAATGTCATGTGGGACGAAAGTATGAGAAATCTTAGTTTAGGTTCAAAGAACTCGGACCATAACAATGAATACACTGTGTGTGTTTTCACAGGGACTTTTTTGCCAGGGGACAGAAAGTGGAATTTGGGGTTAGGCCAAAACTCTTGGGGATAGATTCGATGGATTCTCAAAAGTTAAAACATATCACATAAGGATGGGAATCAAGCCCACATAGTTCTAGAAATACCCTCTGTATAGATTTGGTTTATAGAAGTGAAGGGTGATGAGGACTTTAGTGCAATGATAGTTTGACCCAAGATCAATGGTTCGGGCAATGTCATGTATGCACATAGTCTTTAGAATAATAATTGATTGTAAATCAATGTAAATAATGATTCTCTCTCAGTTGAGGGTATCAAAGAATGTTGTAGTTTATTATCGTACCTGAGAAAAGTGTTTTACAGTTTAACATCATGTAGAAGGGACTAAGGTGAACCAATGTGAAGAGATTGGTTTTGGGCTCCAACCTCAGAAGGTTGCCTACGTACCCGACCTAGAAGGCAAGGATCAAAGTCTGAATTTTTCAATTAACTAATAAATTAGTGATAAATTTGGTGTTGGGTACAATGAACTAAAAAATGGTGTTTGGGACTTACACATGCTTAGCGGCCTAGAGAGGGTGTTATGGATGAAGTTTACACAAAGCTCACATGAGTCATACTCGGTGTGAGAAACAAGAGGTAGCTACAACCTTAAGGATGCACATATTAATGTCATGTAGGACATATGAAGGGACTATGCCGTTTAAAGTCTTGTAGTGAGGACTATTGGTGATGCACAATTTAGTTTCATGTAGCAGGGAAAAATACAGTTTAACATCATCTAGGACGTATTATAGGGACGTAGTTTAACGTCATGTTGGACATAAAGGTGTTGTACAGTTTATCATCCTGTGGAAAAGATGATGAGGACAATACAGTTTAATGTCATGTTGGATGAAAGGGGGACTGTGCAGTTTAATGTCCTACAGTAAGTACAAAAGTGACAAAGTTTAACGTCTTGTTGGACATATTAGGGACATTTTTCCCAGTTTAACATCATGTTGGATGATTTTATGAATAGTTTAAGGTCATATGCATGGACCAGAGATTATGTAGTTTAATGTATTTCTGGATGTAAGGTACTTCTATACAGTTTAGTGTCATGTAGTTAGGAAGTCACAGTTTAATATCATGTTGGACATTGGTATTTATATTACACAAAATATTTCTTCAGAAATCTAGCATTGGTAGGAGTAGTGATGAGTTCTCCAGCCATTGAGATTAAAGAATAAGCTCCTTTGGAGTAGACCTTATTTATTGAATAAGGTCATTTCTATTTTGGATCCATTTTAGGAGGTTTATTTCCTAGTATAATTGGAGTTCTAGGAACCAATACCAATTCTCCCTGAATGAATGAATGAAGATGAACTTTTTTGATGAATGCTCATGCTTTTCGATTCTGATAGACTTCCAAGTGGTGCAGGGTGCAAAAAAAATTCTCATCTAACCATTCCAATTCATCCAGTCACTTTTGAGATTGTTCATTTGTAGATGACTAATCACAAATGGCTACTCTGAGCGAGGGTAACTGAACCACAATGGGAAAGACTTCTTCCATTCCATATACCAATGAATATGGAGTTCACCACATTGCAATGCGGGTGGTAGTCCGATAATCCCATAAAGCATGAAAGTGTTTTTTCAGGCCATGACTTCTTATCTTCATCCACCATATTTTGCAGTATGTTTGAAGGGGTCTTGTTGAATGCTTCTATCTGTCCATTGGCTACTGCATGATACTGATATGAATGATTGTATTTGATGTTGTATTCTTGATACAACTTCCTCACCACGGATGAATAGATGTTGGTGCCATTGTCTGTCAATATGGTATGAGGGACACCAAATCTAGTAATGATGTTAGACTTGATGAATCTAACAATGCACTTAGAACTGACTTCTTTGAGGGGTATTACCTCTTCCCATTTGGAAAAGAAGTCAGTAGCAGTCAGAATGTACTTAAACTTCTTGGTGGTAGTAGAAGGATAAGGTCCCACTACATCCATTCCCCATGTGGAAAATGGCCACAAATGTTTATCTATATGAATAAACTCTAGGGGGAGCTGAATGAAGTTGGAATGTACTTGTCATGAATGGAACTTCCTTGTGAAATAAATAAAATCTTGTATCATTGAAGGCCAAAAGTATCCAGGCCTTCAAATTTGATCAGATAGTCTATGTCCAGACTGGTGGGCACCATAGACTCCTGCATGTACTTCTTTCATGACAGCCATTGTCTCTTCAACATCAATGCATATGAAGAGAACTCCATCAAAACCATGCTTGTAGACAATTTTTTCTATGTGATCTAGGCTTTCATAAAGAGTGAAATTGACCACACGTTGTCAGATTTTTTCTTTCCCACCTCTATCAACCAGAAGTGTTCCATTTTGAAGGAATTCCCCGATAGGTGTCATCCATCCCGTAGTATGACTATATGGTTCAGAGTTGGGACTAATTTCATCGATTTCCTCTATTCTGGTTTGAACATAAGGTGAAATTGTACAATTGTGGGCATTATTGATGGTTGTCTCGTCCCGATTTGGATCTGCTAGAGGTGTGGCTATATTAGCCAGTGCATCATCTTGGGCATTTTGTAATCTTGGGACATAAGAAAATGTCATTTCCAAATGAAATTCCGTCATTATCTCTCTGAAATAATCATACAAAGGGATTAGTTCTTCTTTTCCGATTTCATAATCCCCATTGACTTGTTTGATTACCAGGTCTGAATCATCTTTCACCTTTAAGTGATTCACTTGTGCTTGAAGTTCCAATTCCAATCCTACGATGAGAGCTTGGTATTATGATTCATTATTTGTACTGCCTACCAAAAATGAGAAGGAATAAGGTAGCACCGCATTTTCTGGAGAAATGAGTACAATTCCTAACCCAACTTTGTTGAATTTAGGATTTTCCATTTTCTTCCCTGTTGGACTTATGGAAGCACCATCAAAGTACATTTCCCATGTTTTAAGACTTTATTTAATAAAGAAGACTTCCTTATTAGGGAGTTCAATATCTGAAGATGTGTCTTCTGTTGAAGGGTGTTCTGCAAGGAAATCAGCCAGTGATTGGCCCTTTATTTCCTTTTGAGACAAATATTGAATATCAAATTGCTGCAAAATAACATCCCACCTTACCAGACGTTCTATAAGCATTGGATGTCTAAGGATGAATTTTAGAGGGTTATTTCGAGATACGAATTTTACCTCGTGATGTTGCGGGTAGTGTCACATTTTTTGAACTGAAAAAATAAATTCTAGGCATCACTTCTCAATATTTGAGTATCGGGTTTCTGCTTCAAGCATAGTCTGACTGAGATAATAGAGGATGTTTTCATTCCTAGCATCATTCTTCTATGAAAGAAAAGAACCCAATTATCGATCTAGAGATGTCACACAGAGGATAAGTGGTATTCCTTCAACAGGTGGAATTAATACCAGTGGACTCAAGTGATACTTATTGAGAATATCGAATGCTTCTTGACATTCTTCAGTGCAATTGTAAGTGACTCCCTTCATCATCAATTTGGTGAAGGGTAAACTATTGCCTTCCAAATTGGCGATGAAAGGCCAAATACAGGCCAACTATCCTTGAATTCCTCCCAATTCCATTAAATATTGAGGGGGTGACACACCAAGGATTGAATTTTTCTTCTCAGGATCAACTTCGATATGATGATGGCGTACAACAAAGACTAAAAATTTATCAGAGGTTACACCAAAAGCACATTTTAAGGGGTTCATCTTCAAATTATGTAGCTGATGTTTGTGGAATATGATTTACAAAATCACCCATTTATTAGAACGTTGTTTGGATTTAACCACCAAATCGTCCACATAACATTCAACAAACTTCCCTAAAAAGGGTTTGAAGATACGATGCATGGGACACTGATATGTTGTTCTTGAATTCTTTAGTCCAAAGGGAATTACGGGATAGAAAAACACACCCTGAGGGGCTCTAAAAGCAGTATATTCCTCATCTTCTGGAGCTATTCAGATTTTATTATATCCTGAATATCCATCCATGAAGGAAAGTGCTTCATAGGCACCTGTTTCATCAATAAAGTGTTCTATAATAAGCACTGGGAAATCATCCTTAGGACAATGTCAATTCAGATCTCTGAAATCAATGCAAACTCTAATTTTCCCATCTTATTATTCAATAAGACAATATTAACCAACCATTTGGGATATTGAACTTCTCTGATGATGTTATCTTTGATAATCATATCCACTTCAGCCTCAATTTAGGAAGCATAGGTTGGGTGTGTACTTCTAGAAGCTTGTTTGAATCCTCAATGTTCTTCTTGAAAATTCAAACGATGACTGGCAACAGAAGGATCAATCCCTGACATCTCTGTATAGTTACAAACAAATATATCTCGATTTTTCTTTAGAAAGGAAATATACATCTCATGATCTTCAAGAGTCATGGTCGTACTAAACATTGTGGGGCGTGGATCTTCTTTTGTAACCAAATTTATTTCTACGAGTTCATCCATGGTGGTAGAGGTACCCTATTCAAATGCTGGAGGAGAATCCCTGAGATCATCCTCTTCTTCTTCAACATGTGTTATTTCTTTTGTTTCTACTTGCATAGTAGATGATGAAGCAGAATTTTCATGATCAGAAGAGATGTTAAAATATTCACATCTTGAGGAAGAAGCTTCCATTTCTAACCAGATTGATGATGAAGGGTCTACATTGTGTAATAAAGAGGAGATGATGGATTGAGAATTGACATCATCGTTTACCTCTAACATTGCTCTAACTTGATCTGGAATGATTGGCGAAGTATAGAATTGCTGGATTTCAGATGATGAAATGAAGACATCTCTATTTGGGCTTTCATCATTTCATGGTGGATCACCACTTTCTCCCATGTTATCTAGATTGATTTCCATAATAGAAAATATGGAGGTTTTCATAAGATTATTAGGAATTGGGTCTATCATGTCAATTTGACTAATAGGCAACACATAATCTGCAGTCACATGTGTAAATGGGATTACTAGAATCTTTTCCAAACCATATGGAGCATTAACTTTGGTGACCTCCCTTGTCATGGATTTCTCCTTAACATTCATGTGATAAAACTCTGCCCCAAACTAATGAGATTCACATGTCTTAAATGGGGACTTATCACCATATAATGCCACAAATTGACCATCAAAACAATATTTGAGACATTGGTGGTATGATGAAGGGATAGCTGCATGTTGATGTAGCCAAGGTCTTCCAAGAAAGATGTTGAAGGATGTGTCATGATCAACAACCACGAAATCTGAATTGGATACAAGATCTCCAAACTGAGTTCTGAGTGTAATCTCAACCAGTGGTTCTTGTTCATTTTTATCATATCCATGCAACATCAGAGTAGAAGGAGATAAATCATATATTGTGAGGCCCAATCGATGAAGTGTACGAATGGGGATCAGGTTTAATCTTGAACCATTATCAATGAATGCTCCTCAGATGTCTACACCATTGACCTTTCCAGATAAGTATAATGGTCTGATATGTCCACGCATAACAACAACTTCATCAACATCTATGAAATATATCACTTCATGGCATTCTGCAAGATTATTCTCAACATGGTACTTTCAGCTACAACAATTTCAGTTTCAAAATCCTCCGGACTCGACGAAGCCTCAATGAGTGCCTCTCGAAGATCCTTTGATAAATTCATGGCATCTAAAATTGATAACATGGACAGTAGATGGGCCAAGTGTTTCAATACATCATTCTTTTGATCCAATGGTCTGTGTTTCCCAATAGGAACATGTGGTTGTATAGGTAGCTTTGATATTGATGCTTTGGATGTAGATACATCTTCTGCCGGGGTAGGTGTTGGTAATACTCCTAGCATCAGAAGAGTAGACAGATTAGTTCTTTTTACTTGCTGAGAGGATGAAGATGGAACGTCTAACCAATCATCCAAAATAATTGTTCCAGGACTGAGTCTGCTATTGGTGGATGAATTTATTTGTTCTTATTGATCTCGTTGAAGGGTTCTTCCATGAGTTTCTGTTGCATGAAAAGTTCTAGCAGGGGTAGAATTGGAATAGTGGCCTATGAAAGATCCATGTTTTCCCCTGTACCCTAAGACTTTGGAACTCCCTCTGATTCCTCTATTTGATATAGGTAATTCAGGCTCATCAAAATCGAAACTGCGACTAGAATAAGGATATGTTAAATCAATCATATTAATAGAACCAAATATCAACTCTTCATCTGATGAAGACTCTACCTGATTAGCGCATTTAGGTGGTGCTGTTTGGTGGGGCGGTGCCCGTTGCTTTGAAGTAGATGGCATAAAATCTTCAAGATTCAAAGACAACATGGGCTTTGAAACATACTCATCTTCTTATGATTCGTCTTATTCCTTTGAATTATGAGTTTCATTGGGGATTTTTTCTCCGATGAAGATGGTTTTTCTACGACATTCATGGCAGAAGAAACAATTTGTTTTTTCATTTGCATTCACAAAATGGCATGAGTTTGGTTGATCTTTTTTCTTTCCATCCAATCATCATATTTTTGCATATTATTGTTCTTCAATTCTTGCCACTTGCCTTCTTCCTTTGGATTTGTAGTATTTACACATGCTACCTAAGCTGAAGGACCTTTCAATTTGACTTTTCCCAAGTCGACCATTTTTTGTAGGAGGTCCATGAAGTCAAAATAATCATTAATGGGATGCCCCAACATTTGATGAAATGGGAAATATTGGGGTTGGGCATCATATCCATCCTTGTTTGGCCTCTTGCGCTTTGGCAGTTGAACCAAATTATTTTCCAGAGCTGAAATGAAGTAACCAGGAACTTGTTCATTTCAGAAAGAGTAAACTTTTCTCTTTAAATCCTAAAATTGTTTTCGTATATGATCTCATTGAACATATTGATGAAACGACCACTATTGTTGATTCTCATGAGGCAGAGCCCTTCTGGAAGATGAGGGTTTTGAAGTAGAAGCTGGTACAGGTGCTTGTTTAAGAATAACTATAGTAGTCTCTACTATACCCATTCTCCTTCCTGGAGCTGATGGAATTACACGAGATTTATTCATAGTCTTTATAAGTGAGTATTCAATCTTCTGAGCGATTGAAGTAAGGTCTCGAAACCCTCGAATGTATTTCATAGGGATCAACAGTGTGTGAAACTCATCACTCAAATTTTCCACACATATTGGCAACAATTCTTCTTGAGGGAGTGTTAAGCTCAGGGAATACATTAATCCTTTCCAATGAGAAATGAAATGGGACACCCTTTAATTCTCCATTGTCTTACAGTTTTTAAGATAAAAAATTGTTGTATTTGGAAAAGTTGAGCTAAATAGAAGAAGGAATTGTTGACGAAGATCCTCCCACCCGGTAATTGACCGGGATTGCAAGCTTGTGTACTAAACAAAAACTGGCCCTTGTAATGACTGTACAAAACACATAAGCTTAACTTCTTCTTGTTGATGAGGGGTTCCCATAATAGGATCGCAATGAGAAACAAAATGTGATATGTGTTGCTCTGGGACTCCCGAACCATTAAAGATTGGGAATGTGGTACTTGCAAAATTTGATGGGTGGGGTGGGGGGAATTTCAGCTACCCATTCAGGGTAAGCTCTATTTTTAGGTTGAACCGATGAACACTTTCCTTACATAGCTTCCAATAAAGCTGTTAATTATTCAATTTTAGTTATTAACTTTTGAGAAACATCCAGTTGAGCTTGGACCAGAGTAGGTGCAATGAATGGAGCTTGGACAGATGTTGTGGCTGGTACTACAACTGATGGTAGCACCACAGGTTGTTGTTACGTATAACCCATAGGATTAGACCTCTGAGGGTGTACTCGTAGAGGAGGATATTCGTGACTTATCTCAGTATCCACAACAAATTCCCTTGGCTGACTAACTCCACCATGCTTAGGAGGACGACTACCCAGAAGTAGTACTGCATTCAACCTCCTTAATTCCTTCATTTATTCCTCATGTTGTGTAAATCTTTACTTTAATAAGAGCTATTGTCCTTCTCTAGATGAAGGGTATGTTACATGATTCTTTCCTTTCCCCTTAGTGTACACCTTTCATATACGGGGAAGTGGGTTAATATAATGATTACCTAGATTCTAGGTAATCCTTTGATTTCGTGTACACACACCTTCTTCATTTGTGTCTGTGCGTACAACCTCTTGAGCATGATTTTCATTATCTGGTCCCTCTAAATGAGCCTCATCTGATGGACCAACAACAACGAAATTGATGACAATTATTGATGCATAATGCATTTCATTCCTTCTATCAGCATTTCAATGATATTTTTTTCTTTCTTGTCCATGATGAGACATTACCTTTTATTGATTCGATCCCTCAGGAACTTCCTGAAGAACCGTAATTTAGAGGGAATCTCTTGATAATCTGGATCTTATTTCCTCTTGTGGCTTCTTCCCTAATCGATAGAAGACTGAATTTCTCTGAGGGAGAGATTGAGGATTTGAAAAAGACCCCAGTCCTGTGGAATGGGGCAATTCATGATGTTTCTGATCAACTCCTCGAATCCTATTTATTGATTTTGAGGGTTGTGTTAAAAGTGTCTTTATTCTGGAAAGCTGGGGTGGCTCTTGAGTTGGTATATCTGAGACTTTCTTGAAATATATCCTGATCTTATGGACATTAGTCCGGAAATTGGTTGGATGCATCAACCTGCATCCACTCTTATCACCCATATCAAAAGACCGTTGGATTATTTCTGACACCTCTGTCACTTCATGATGTGGTTGCTCCAAACGAGAGGCCTGTTAAATATTCTCATTTCCATGATGCAGGAGAAATTCATCAACTTTTTCACTGTATTCCTGATTTTGAGAATAAATAGTTGAGTCCATTTCTTGAGCAAGCCGTTGATTACAAACAATGCCCATTGGGTATGGCTGGACGTGGGCAATAACATTGCATTAAAACCACTTTAGGTGGGCTTTGTAGACTGGAGGGTATAGTTAAATGTAGTTCTCCATGAACACCCCATCCCCTGATATGAATTCCAGATGGGGCATTGGAAATTAACTGGAGCAATCTTCTTAGTGTGCCAAGGCATGAATGCTGAAGGGCTCTCTATTGCTTTTCAGCCTTCGGATATCGAGAAACTGGGAGAGATGCCAAATGAATTTGGCATAGTAACCCTTCAATTATCATGACATGATTTCAATAGTAATCATAAGATAATATTTTCTTTTTCAATTGACAAATAGTTTTCTATATGTTGAGACAAATATCATGAATTCCATATTCCTTCAACATCTCTGGAATATCATACTGAGAATCAGCCAAAGACCAACACATAACCGGCACTTCAACTTTCGCCATTTGTTTTCTCATATTCAGTACTTCCTCTATATCATTCAATAAAGATTCTTCTACCTAATTAGACTAGAGATGGTGCTTCCTTGCAGCTTCATTGGATTCAACAAGATTGGTAGAGAATTCAATGATCAAACTAGAAGATGCATGAATTTGGGGTGTTTCGGATAATGACTTACACCATGGGCCATTTTCTTATTGAGAAAGTATTTCACCTACTAATGGTAAAACATCAGAAATGACTGAACTTACATTTTTAAGTTATTCAAGATAAGAGGGATTTCTCATCACTATATTGTCCATTGGAGAATTTTCCAGGAAATGTGCATTATTACTGTGGAGAGGACTTTCGCAGCTAAATTCATCATCACAGGGAGTACCACCATGGTGGGTTACATCAAAAGATGAAACATTTTTCCCCATGGTCTTCTGGCCACACAGAGGGATCTTTTGGCTATCATCTGAAGATGAAACTTCGAGATCAACCGAATTCTCAAGAAGAAAGCCTTCATGAGGAAGTGTTTGATGGAGACCATCAGAATTAATGTTCCCACTATTGGGATCTGAGATAGTATAATCTTGAGTTGCAATAGATAACTGTCTGAGTGCATCAAGAACCCCCGCATAGAGTAAGGCCTTGTTCCAGATTGGCCCATGATTTCTTGATTGTGTTGGGAGGGTCTTATTCATAGAAGCCTTCTTACTCACTTTAATAACCACTTTTTGACGAATGTGGTCATTATAGACAGGTGTATGTGCCTGCTCAGGAGAAAGGATCAGGTTACACTGACTATCTCAGCTCAAATCAGGTTCATGTGCCCAACTTGGTTGTCCGTATGAAATGGGGGAGTACACCCCACAACCCTCTTGGACTGGAACAGAGGTGTGTGTATGTTCTAGAGTGAACTGTTGATGTGTCACTCCACTGGTAGGGATTGATTTGAATTTCCTTCACTGTGATGCTGCGGAAGCTGTTATAATATCATGGCAGGCATCCAGAATATGATACGGTATTTGCTTTTGCTCTTTCACCATTGACAGAATATGCTTGGTGACTTTAGCTGCTGAAACGGGAATATACATCCATTCTATGCTTAGAGTAGGTGTGTGTTCTTACTCCTGTACTCCTTTTTCTTACTAGTGGATTCAGAAAGAACTCATGAAAGAGGGCTGAGAGTTGAGTATGCCTCCTGTTTGTCATTGGGGATTTCCAATTGACTTCACTGGGTGCTACCAAAAGAGACTGTTGGTAGGCTCAATCAATACTAATAGATGTATATTCCTTCTGATTGCACTCCACCAAACATGGTGGAAGAACTTCCTTCAATGCTGACAAACGAGGCTGCTGGAAGGATTGATGAGTGTGAGTAGATGTGTGTGCCTGTTTACTAGTTGTCAACGCATTGAGTTGTCATGATCCATTATATGTATTCAAACGAGCTTTCTGACTAGCTGATAATTTATAAACAGGTGTATGTTCCTGTCTATAGTACTCTGCCTGAATTTCTTGGCGGGATTGGCGTGCTGCAACCAGACAAGTCAGCTGGACAGTGGAATTAAAATGGAAGGGTGTTTGTTCACGTTCATTGCTTGCCACCAAGTTAGGTTGGTGGACTTCTACAGAAACGGAAGAGATAATAACCTTCCCACTGTTAACCTGTTGTCACCTCTGGTGGTTTGTCTTCCCTGCTCAGGTTTGAGGAACTTGAGTCGAACGCCTGGAGATGACACCCTCATCATGTTGTGGGCGCACTACCGCACGAGTCTGGCGGCGATTGTTGGTGGGAGCCCTCGGGAAGGACTCATGTTTCCTTGAATTAAGTCCTTGAGTGGCCTTATCATTTACCACCTTAGAATATTGGAGGGAATTGTTGTTGCGTTCTAGGGATAACGACCCGAAATGGTTATAGATAGTGGTTAGCACCGCCTGCATCTTGATCACTGGTCATCGCTTTACGAATGACTGGGGTGAGTTGTGCATTTGGAGGGCTTGTCGAGCTGCCTCTAGAGTTGGAATGGTACCATGTTGATGGTACTCCTTAACCAGTACATTCGATACCCAGCGTTGAAGATGCCGACTAGGTGATATCGCCCTCATAGCGGATGATGATCCAGTGAGGGTAGAAGAAAATGCATTCACAGTAGAGGTTTTCACAGTTGTGGCATTCACAGAGCTGAACTTTAGAAAATCAACTCTTTTAATGCAGAAGATCTTGAAAAATAGTTCCTATTTGATATAACAAACATAATCAAGATAAATATGACCTCTACATCTTTTGGATGAGCACATATGTTATTGATTGTTTTGTTGGCCATCACATTGAGTTTAAATAGGGGCCTTACATAATAAGTAAAACAAAATTTTAACATGGTTAAGGATTCATGTCAGGTTCAACATTTTTTAATTCCACTATAAATAGGAATGACCTCATTTATTTGAGGTTCATAAATTCCAAGAGGTTTCTAATGGTTTTGTTCATAGAACCAGAAACATCCAATGATTCTATATCCATTTGGACTTACTTTCCAAATGTAGGTGCTTATTACTTAAGAACCAATAAGTCTTAAGCATTTTCATTGACCGAGAGCATGGGAGGTCAGACTTATCACACCTTTTTGAGGGGAATTATTTTCTACTCCAGGATGAAAAATGAGAACTCCTTTATATCTGACAATTAATGATTAATAAATATGAAATTTATAGAATATTTTATATGTCTTTGAGGTTCTTCATCAATAGATAATCATCTGTATTTGTTATATAATCTTATTAAATGGTATTCATCGACAAATTATATAGATATATCTTGGTCATTATGATAACCATAGTGGTTTTAAAGCCACTCAGTGGGGCACTTGAAGTTTATTGTCATTCAGAAGGACATAGAATATTTTTGAGTTAGGATCATACCCCCAGATGGGATACCTACGTAACCTTTGTTTAGGAAAGGAATCTGAACCCACGTAGTTAGAGTAAGAGAGTATGATATTTATGCATGATTGACGGCTCAAAGAAAGATGTAATAATTACTTTTACACTCTAAGATCATGTGAGTTTTTCTCGGTGTGAGAAACAAGAGGTATTGGTAAAACCAAACAATTGTGCCATCAAAGATGCAATTATAAGAAATGATGTGGGTCTTATGTATGTATGACTGCCCAGATGAATGATGATTAGGATTTACTTCATGGAAGAAATTCGGAAACAAGGTCTATTAAAGTATATGTACTTTATGTATATTTGGATACTCTAACATGCGGCTTACACCTAAAGAAGATCTCCAAATTAGGAGGGGACTTATTATTGGGTTTTACTCCTAAGAAGGAAGCCCAAATCAAAAGTAAATTAAGAATGTTTAATAGAAATTATGACAAGGAATTACTCTTGATAAGGAATCCTAGGTTAAGGGATTTACAACTTGGGGCTTACTCCTAAGGAGGATGCCTAGATAAAAGGGGAACTTTAACATATGATTGGGACTTATTCATGAAGAGGATTCCCAAAATTAAAGTAACAAGAATACTGGGGCTTACTCTTGAAGAGGAAGCCCATATTATGGAACATGGGGGTTACTCCTAAGGAGGATTCCCATATTTCGGATTTTCAGATTGGGGCTTACTCTAAAGGAGGATGCCCATTTATAAAGGAGACTTGAGACATAGAACTTATTCCTGAGAGGGAGGCCTAATTTTGAGAAATTATGACTGGGGATTACCCTTAAAAAGGTGTCCCAGGTTAGGGAATCTCTCATCTTAAAAGGATGAGGTTGAATGAACAAAGTCTCTCATCTTGGTGACATGAGGGTATGTAAATCACTATGTTTTGAGAGATGTTCCACAGAATTCCCTTCAGATAAGGAATCCAAAGAAAGAACCATGCCATAAATGGCTTTGAAGATGGTCCTGGAGGCTGAATCA
Source organism: Viscum album (assembly GCA_963277665.1). Taxonomy (NCBI): domain Eukaryota; kingdom Viridiplantae; phylum Streptophyta; class Magnoliopsida; order Santalales; family Viscaceae; genus Viscum; species Viscum album. The sequence goes on from OY728161.1 coordinate 937,399,070, forward strand.
TGAATAGGATAGGTGGATAGACATAAGAGTGGTGAAATAGGAAGGAGCGACACCCAAAAAGAAGGTGGTGTGTAATTCCTACGTGGGCACTCAAGTCCTGGTCGTGCAAGTATACTTGCATGACACATGAGTACTTGTGCGACAATAAAAGATTAGGATAATACTTGGGTGAGTCTTTCCTCAAATGATTAGTATTATTCCTTAGAGGCTTCCATAAGATTGGAACACAAGTTCTGTTAAAGGTGTAAGGCGGTGCACAAGTGTGGCCATTTCCCTTAAGGTTTGGCCACTTAGGCACGCAAGTGTTTATGAGTTTCGACACGTAGGCCTTAATCCCCCTCATTAGACCTTCCATTCTAGGTAAGAAAATATCTTAGAAGTGTTCAGAAGCTTTGAGAATAGACTAGGGTGTCAGGAGATCAAAACTGAGTTTCATGATTTTTTTTTCATTTTGAAATGGGGGGCCCACAGGGGGTATTTATAGGCTAGGGAAGACCCTGGGAAAAAAAATCAAAGAGGGTATGCAATTCACCTTCATAACCATTGGGCGAAGCACAATTATGCTTGTGCGACCTTGGTGGAACTTGCTCGAATCAAGGGAACTTGAATCTTTGTTTATGCCTTTGTCAATTTTTTATGTTTCTTCAAAAGATGAATCACCTTGGACTATGGTATTTCCCTTTTTCAGTCATTAGATTTTATGACTAAATGGAGCATCAACGGAGGTCTTTAGGGATTATCACCCTTTTATATTATATGTATATTTGGGTGAAACTGAATATTCCATGATATCCATTACTTGTCTCGGTCTTCAGAAATGAATGGGCATTTCTTAGTAAATTTCCAGATTCATGATGTGCCAATAGGTAAAGGTTTAGAATTTATTCTAAATAGTAATTTTGGATCTTTAATTTTTAATAACCTAGAGATATGTGGATATATTTATGGAAATAATATTCTGGTTTCTAGATAATATTTTAAATCATGGTGATGTATGAGTGATCATGGGCTGACTTATGAAATTCATATATTTTTTGATAATATGAGAGACAATATCAATAGATGATCTTGGGAATTTCATATGTGATAAGATGACATAATCCATGGAGCACTAATGTATATTTTTTCAAGGAATGATCAACCATAAAAATATTTTTTTAGATAAGAATACAAAAGGCTATGGGAAACCTATTTATGATTATCATGGTGCACCATCCTTAAAAAGATGGGGTTCTATAGCGTATTATGTTATCATTGAGAGATTTTCATTGATGTTGTTTTTTAAATTTTGGCAGGCCATTAATGAATAATAAATATTTTATGGAATTTATATTTTAAAATAAATTCAGAAAAAAAAATTAGAATTCCATGATTCATGGAATTATATGTTAGATCATTTTAGTCACTATTGTGTTAAGAATGAGTTAGTAAAGTGAACCCTTGAATATTGAGCTAGGATCCCAGTTTATAAAAGTAGGTTAATTTGATACAAAATAAAATTAAAATGGAGTTGATTTACAAATATAACATATGGATCAAATAAAAAAGATTTATAATTTAATGTGGGTGACTTAGTGTTATTGAAGCTATCACATATACAAGGGATGATGACACCCAATTTACCAGGGATGATCTATAGACAAAAAAAGTGTAAGAGTATGTCATAATTTTTTTATTTATTATAAATTTCATAAATAATAAAATATTTTCTGTAAATATTATTTAGTTTTATGGAGTAATTATAATACCCTATGATTTGGCCCTCCTTCTCAGTCTAGTGGTGGATCTCCCAATCCTGAGAAACATTATGCCAAAAAATATTGCAAAACATTCATTGAGACCACATGGCCTAGGTGATAACGCCTCATCACTAATTTTCATTCTAATTCATAGGTTAACCTCATTACAGAAATGGTGTGTGGATGATGAAACTCGGATACTTAGGGGAGATAGAAGAAATGAAAATTTTGGTATTATCTTACATATTTTGAAACATAATCAAATTTAACATTTAATTCCAGATCCTAAAAATAATAGTTCTAAAAAAGAAAAATTCATGTATAGAATGTCAAGTTTATTGAAAACTAAAATTTAATTTTTAGGACCTGTTTTAATTTATATATTTCTGTTTAATGTTATTTCCATAATTTTTTGGTTGTGAGATGATGATATCTTTCTATGGAAGTATTATATTATGTTGCAGACCTACTTACGTAGTTCACCATTCATGGAAATAATTATGTGAATCACCTTAAATAAATAACCTTACAAAATAATATCATATAGAATCTTATGAAGTTGTATTAAATTATTAAATTAAATCAAGTTTTTTTCATAAAATCCCATGGTTCTATATGATCCACCCCACATAAATAAATGTTTTTAAAAAATATTTTTTATCCAACAATGAGGCTTCCATATATTTAAATCTATTTTATTGAGAGGGTTTAGTTATATATTATTACCTAATCAAATTAATATAGATTTTCAATAAAAATCTTATACAAGGACTATATTATCAATTTTAGAATCCTTAAATTGGCCAATAAGAGACCTCATCTGATGTAAATAAATATACATGATCATGGAATGCACACCATCATCCACTCCTTCAATAGTTAAATACCCGAACAACACAATGAGATATAATTATATTCCTAGATAAGTAGAAACCATGGGTAATCAAGATCATTTATTTCTATGATAACACAAGCCCCAATCATGATTATTATGGTGTAGTCAGTAATGAATTTTTGATGGATATATTCTTTTTTCCATCAATCCAGATTGAATATTGAGTCAATTCATGAGTAATCCCCTAATCATACTTCAATGATTCATTATCCCTCCTTTATTTTATACAATCTCCCCAATCCCCCAGAAGGCTAGGATTAAGTTCTTTATAATGATACTCCTTTTTTGGTGTATGTATTAACCTATACAATGTGAACTCAATTTAAGATTAATTCCTAGTATAACCCATTTGGAATCCTTTTTAGGTATAATTACCCTTCAAATTTAGTCATTCAGTGCACTTGATGTTTTATTATTTCATAATTTTATCAAAGAAAAAGTACCACATGGTCTTAGAGATCTACGTTTATTGTGAAATTGTCATAATTAAAAAATAAATAATTTCCCTCTCCTTAGGTTTAATCACCAATGACTATATCTTCAACCATTAAAAAGTCCATATTAAACTTAACACAATATATCGAATGAAAATATTCCCATCGAATATTTTCATGTAAACAACATATGTGTCATTATATATCAATCATCTATTTTCATATATTTCATGTCATATATTTCTCATGGTCAGACAATAAACTATGTAGCTTATGTCTCAGTCAAATGATATGAAACTAAATTAAAATATCCTCAATCTATGACATAAAAAAATAGGTTAATGTCCTTTATCATGTCATTGAATTGCATCACTATAACTACAAGGGATCTGATTCTAATCACTAATAAGATATGTTGGATACATATTCAAGGATCGAACCTAATATCCCCATAAATTCATATTTTTTATATTCCCCACTAAGATATATTCTACGAAAAATTGTTATTTTTTTAGGATATATCCCAATGACATGATTTCCCCACCTAAAAATCTGTACTCCCTCATGGTATCATCATATCTCCTTTTTTATTCAATATCCTAAATGTATTAATAATTCGGCTAAAAATTCCATATTCCAACTAGATGACAACATACATCCACTTTGGGACATATTCCCATTTAGGATGACTATAATTGAATTCTAATTTTTAATTCCCACTCCAACCATTTTCGGGAAAAACTAAATCCCATTGTTTCGATATTTATATACATTGAAATTAATATGAGATATCAGATAGATTTTCTTATATGAAACCTTGTGTCTAAATGTATTGTGATATAGTAATTTATTATAAAATAGCTTTTATATCTTAAGATCTTATAAAATATATTTTATTCCATATGTCTTGATTCATTTGATAGGGTGTATATATAATAAGTAATTCAATAAAAAAGTACTACATTTCATTTAAATACATTTTCTTCTTTAAAAATTTGTTTTCTAAAATAATGGTTTCTAATGAAATTGTTACAAGAAAAAATAATAATTAGTTTATGACCTTTTATTATTTTTTTCTTGAAATGTATGAACTTTTTTATGTCATCATGTAATTAAAATCATAATTCATTTTTTATAAATTTCAAAAATGAACTGTTTTCCAATTAATAATGAAAAATATAGAATTTTGTAAAAACTATAATTTATTTTCATGTAAAAGTACCATTATTTTTTTAATTTGAAAATAATTTGACAAAAGATTCATTTTATTAAAAATAATCTAATTAATTACATTGATATCATCATTATAATTTATTTTTATATATGTTCATTATTAGAATTAAAGAGACAGGTTTATGGAAAACAATTTTGTTAGAAATGTGGTTTTTTCAACATAAGATAAACGTATATAAATTTATTAATGTATTTAGTAAAAAAAATTTATTATATGTTCAATAAAATATTTCAAAATTCATTTTATGTTTTTATATGGATTTTATTGGATTTGAAATATGTTTTATGCTTAAAAATGCATTTCTCTAAAATAAAGTTTCATAGTGGTTTGTGCACTTTGTTTAAAATAAATTTTCGACTTATTGAAATTTAATATACTAAGTTGGATTATATATTTTAAGTAATTATTATTAATATAATTATATATGATATACAGTCATTTTGGATAGAGTATATAGTACACATACTAATTTTTTTAGTATAATTATGGTAAAAAAAAGGTTTACCAAGGGGGGGGGGGTGAAACAGTAGATAAAGGTATTATTCAATAGAAAATGTGAAATTTGAAATTATTGAAGACATTTTATAATTATCTAATCCTAACATTGATTCCATAGCCATTTGGATCTAGATTCAAATGAATGTTACTGTATTTCATTCATATCTATTATCTAATCCATATGTGTCCCGCCCATAACTTATAAAAGTTCACCTATACTGTTCAATTATTTGAAAAATTTGATCCTTATATCATAAAAAATACATACATAAAGATATATATTATAATATTTATTTTCATAAAATATATTATGGCCTTCTCCTAATACCAATCATTCATGGGTTATGTTGTAAGCGAATGGATGTCTCTCAATGAAGTGGTATATGACTTAACCATGTTCTTTCAAATTTATTTTTTGTTTTAAATCATATAAACACGTTATAACCATAAATATATTCGCAAAATAGTATCATAAATATACTAATTTTTTATTATTAACATTTAATGACCATTTACCACCACTTCTTAATCAAATGGGAAATTAAACTATCACTCATGCATACTATAGAATACCTCTTCTGTGTAGAGATATGCTTCATCTAATATGACCATATATTGTAGTATTTTATTATGGTAGATTAAATTTGATTATATTTTATTTAATATATTATAATGCTTATAGATTATTGAAATTTTATTTACCATTTCTTTCAACCCATACACTGAAAAATGGAAACATCAGTATTTTTTATGTACATAATACAATCTCCACATACTGATGTAAATTATTTTTCATTATGAAATTATATAAATGAAAATAAATATTTATATAATGAAAATATAAACTATTAATATTATTAAAAACATTATAGTGATTATATACAATCATTAAGGTGCATAGACCATTACAATAAAACTATAACATTCAAGAAAAATCATGTAGCTATCACAAAAAATTATAATAAAAACGAATGATTCTAATGAATGGTAAATAAGATGTTATAGGTGACCCATCAAGGGTATTATAGGTATTAAGATTTTTCCTATTCTAAAACATTAATAGATTGAAAATAATTGTACATGATGATATACCGCTTACAAAGTATGATGAACATGGGTAATTTGTTTTTTGTAAAAAAATAATTTTTACTGAGATTGTTCTTGTTCAAATTTTTTATGGTTGAATTATATTTTCTATGAGTAAAAAATCATTTTTATATAAATTTACTAGCTTAATTTTTTAATATTACATGTTCTAATTTCTATTTACATTCTCTATGTTCATAAGAGTTTGATAAGAAGTTTTTAAGTAAAATAAACATTCTTATTTTATTTGGAGGAAACAATTTTCTTCCACATCAATATTCCCTTTATAAAATTATCATGATCAATTTTTAGAAAATTAAATTATTATTTAAATTCATTTAATAATATTTTTTATTTTATTTACCTTTTTTTAATATGGAATCATCTTATCATTTACCAAATGTGGAAAATGTGAATTTTTATAGAAAATTTGATAATTTTTTTTCTTTTTACAGACATATTAAGAGTGAAATTCCCCATAAAATGAAATTACATTGTATTGATGATTACTTATCAACTGTCAAATTATAATTTCTATGAAAATATTTTCCATAATATTTTTTAAATTTTTGGATTTTAAATATGTGAATTTGAAATGAAAAAGATATTTTACATAAGAAATGTTAGTGAATTTTTTAAAAGTTACTTCCATATATAAACATATACATTAGTGAATATTATTAATTAATAGTGATATTATCCGATGACACCATCTTTATTTTTTTCGTTATTTTACTACTCTAATGATATCATATTTTTGAAACTTGTTTTTGTTTACATGGGTTTAGAATTGATATAATGATAAATTTGTACATAATCTTCAAGTATTCATATAATTCTATTATAATTATTTAATGCGTAGTTGAGTTATAAACCAAGTATGGGTAGTGAAATTTTAATCCAATTCAATGACGGTCCATTATTTCAATACAATGAAATACGTAATTTAGACAATGTTTTGAAACAAGAATGAAATGACATAGTTAATAAATTCCTAAATGATTATAGAGTTATATAATTGGATTTTACTCATAAGAAAATTTTGAAATTGATAGGGAATCTATTTTGATGTATGAACATTTTTTTCATAATTATAGTCTTCTGATGGAACCATAAATAAGTATGTGTTTTTCTATTTTAATGAAAATGGAAATATATGTTGGCTTATTCTTATGATATGTAACTGTGTATCATGTTTTATTATTTTTAATTCTAAAAAATAATTTTTTATTCATATTTATTAAAAAAAACATTATTACATGACACGTTATTAAATATATAGGGTTTATTGGGTGTGATTATTGTATGATTCAATCATGTTCTTATACCCTTATAGTTATCTTATTCTTAGCAATTTCCCTTTATTTAAATAATTTATATTTTCCCTTACTAATAATTAGATATCACAAATTCTTTTGTTTTCTTCACAGTTTCTAATGAAATGGTTTAGCTATGATATATCTAGTAATGATTATATATTACTGAAGATTATGTGTTTTTGATGTATACCTTTTTATTCCATTTTTTTGGTATCCAATTTTTTAATGTAATCTAAAAAATTATGTTTTTTTGGATCATAATGTTATGATATTATTATTCAACTATTAATATATGATTTTTTATCATTTAAATGTTTTTTTCACTAATTATAATATCATAGATATATTTTGTCATTTATTGAATCTAGGATGACAAAACATTTCTCAAAACCCTTATTATAAACCAATGTAATAGATAATATCATATGTAATTTTAACGAACCGAGTTTGGTTCTCTATGAAAATAAATCCATATATATATACACTAACATGGCATGGTTTTGGAATAGATTCATTAAGATGAAATTACCCTGGAAAGAGTCGGTTTAGTATATCTCCACCATTATTTTAATGAAAATAGTATCAATATTTATTGAACACCTGGTTTGATATTACCATGGGATATAATTTTATTAATGAAAATTTTCATTATTTTTTACGTGAAAATTGTATGGAATAGGATACACCTAGAGTGTCATAGAATGAAAATATTGTTTCTATATTTAGACATCCTATAAATGATTTTCAATATTATATGATAAAACACTATGATTATTGATTCTCATTTCATGAGTTTTTTATTAAATCAATTTTTATAACAATAATAACATACATTAGTGCTATATATTACTTGAAATTAATTTATTCTATGATTATTAATGATAAAACGAGGGAATAATTTACTATTTCATATTTTAGAAGGAAACGGTCACCTTCATTTAGTGGCCCACAGATACAGTAATAATTGAGCACTAGATCCATACCACATAAAGATATTTTCTATTCATTTTTTATTTTAACATGAAATTATTATCATAGGTACTTATTATTTTGAAGGTGATGTAGATCAATGATTGAAATTAATAATGGAATACGATGAAATTGACTCTATGGTGTGGGATGTGTTTAAGAGATTATTTAATAAAGTGCTCTTTCCTCATAAATTGTAAGTTAAAATGGATATGGTATTACCTAATAAAAATATTATGTATGATAATCCATTAGGAACTATGAGTAAAATTTTAATTGAATTGTGAGGTATGATTCTAGTAATATCATTGAACCAAATATTATGATTTATATATTCATCAGTGGATTAAAACAATTTCTTATAGTTGAATTATCTATAAAAGACATTATTAGATGTGATGAAATAATTCATTGTAATATCAAGGTGGGTATGGGTATTTCATTCAATCATTAATATCATTGTTTTAATAAGAAATGAATGACATAATATAATGTAAATTGTAATAAAAAAGTCATCAAGGGATGATTTTGATTTTTTGTTAAATCTAGATGTTTCTAATGAAACATGAATGAAATTATGTTAAGCGGATGAGTAAATGATTTAAATGTATATTTTAAACACATTGAGTAAAATAAAACTGATGGGATATGAGAAGTCTATTTTGGAAAATTAATGCTATAAAATCCAAATAGAAGGCAGCAGTAATACTGAAATGTTATAAATGCAAGGAGTTTGTGTGTTACACCAACTAGTGATCCAATACATGGGATACTAATGATGAAAAAAAACAATCTATTAAATTCAAAGACAAATGAAAATATATTATGATCACTATTTCAAATGTAGGATATATAATACAATGTATATTAGTATGATCACCATTCACTCTAGAACTAATAATATCATATTTATTTCTTTTTCAATTAACTCATTTATATGTAAATAATTTTATATTGGAATCATATTTCCACATCAACAATTAGATGATGAAATAATAATGTATAATAAAAATGGTACAACGACCACATCACAATTCCATAGTTTATTCTTAATTTATTTTTTTCGGTATTCACTCCCAAAAAAATCATATTATTTATCCTTTAGATGAATTAGATTTTATTTTTGTAACAAATTGGATATCATTATATAAATCATATATCATTGGTGGTGGAAGGGATTTCAAAATTGATATTCCACACTATAGTATGATCATCTATCGATGTATGGATAAATATGAACATGAAAATAAAATTAATACAATTACATATATCATGATTCCCATTAAAAATTTCATTCATCATATTTAGTTGGGGAGAAAATCAAAATAGAATATATGCATATTGTGTGGGTGTTTTTTGATGTATTTATAGAATAGTTTTATAGACTTCTACTGTTGGGATAAAAGTCCCTCAAGACATCATTGAAGCATTTTTGAGGTGATTGTGTTTGTTGACAAAGTGGACAATTGTGCTGTGCTTGTTGAAAAAGAAAACCATGACATAAAAATGTGTTGACAATTGGGATTTCATGGTGGAATGTATAGTTCAAGAGCTGTGGTCAACGATCCATGTTTGATTCAAGAACGTCGATAAAGGAATGAATGATCTGGAGGTGGAATACAAAGAAAAGATACAATGGGATAAGTGTCGGGCAAGTATTAGTGGTGTCGCGCAGATAAATTGTGTGCTGTGATGATGCAGAGCTCCCGTCGCGCAGGTGTGGTGGCCGCGCAGGTGGTGGTGTGTCGCACAAGTGGGACTTGCGCGCCAGTATTGGATGTTTCACACCAAGTGTTTGTTGCGCGCCTGAGGTGGTTTAGGCGTGGAAAGAAGTGAGTCGCGCAGGTGTGGAGTTGGAAAATCTTGTGTTGTGCAAGTATCTAAGAAGGACTTGCACACCAGTTGTGACGTGCGCGCCGATACTTGTGCACCGAGGTAGACTTGAGCGCTAGGTAAGGTTGATTTTCGGGCCGTACATTCGGGCCGCGTGGAAGCTGGAAGACTGCTCGATACCTTCGGTGCAAGAAGAAATTCATCCATGGGTGAAATTTGGACTTCAACAGAGCATTCACATACAATAGAGGATGCATTCTATCATGCAAATGAAGAGACCTACAGGTCTATAAACTGTGAGTGGATTCCTTCCAAGAGTAGTGAGCAAAGGAACAGAAAGAAGGTGATCCTCTCCACTAGCAGTGAGCCAGAGAGAGAGAAACAGGGAGTGAACCTTGGGAAAGCAGTGAGCAGACCCTAAACTTGTAAAGGCAGTGAGCCTGGGCTTAGAAGTGATATAGCACAATCCTTGTAATCCAAAACTAGTAAAGTTTAGTGAAATTGGTACGACCAATAACCTGTAGGCGTATGCTCCTTGGACGTAGCCCTTAGCGGTGAACCAAGTAAAATTGTTGTCCTGTGCTTGATGTACTTTCTTTGTATATTGGGCAACATGAAAGAAAGATAATAGAGTTTTGCTTAATAGTGAAACAAGATCAGAACGGGAGTTATTTTTAAATTAGTCATACCCTGATTCACCACCCCTCTAAGGGTATTCAGCCTTGTGGACCTAACAATTGGTATTATAGGGAAAGGTTGACAGTATTTCTTCTCTCAATGGAGGTTACTAATCATAAATGGATTCCGATCTTTGATGGAAACAATTTTCAACTATGTAAGAATCATATGCAACACTTCTTTCGATCATTGGGAATGGATCTATTCACAACCACAATGCATGACATAACAGCTGATATTAATAGTGGCGCATTATCAGAAGCAAAACATAGAGATTTGGATGTAGATGACAAAGCAATTAATGCCTTAGGGGGATCCCTATCCAATACTATCTATACAAAGTTGATGTCATGAAAAACATCATGTTACATGTGGGAAAAGCTATTGAATATATATGAAGGAGATACAACGGTCAGAGAGGCAAAGCTGCAAGTGTTGTGGAATAAGTATGAAGATCTGAAGAAGAACCCAAATGATTCTGTTGAGGCATTATTTGACAAGGTAAATATTGTTGTGGAAGATATGTGAGGTCTTGGTGAAGTCATTGAAGAAATAAAGATTGTAAAGCGCAACTTGAGGAAGCTTCCACCTCAGTTCATTCCAAATTTTTCTATTCTAGAAGATAATGATCCCAAAGTGCTGACACTGGATAGCTTTCATAGTACCCTGGTTGCATATGAGATGAGGAATGATGACAATGAGGCTGTGGAAAAGGAAAAATCCAAAGATATGGAATTTAAGGCCATGAAAAAGCTCACCATGGAAGATTCTCAGGAAGAAGAAGAGACAGATGAGGTTATGTCATTCCTTTCCTCAAATCTTCAAAGAGGAAAAGGAACGTTCAAAGTAAAACTTCCACTCACTTGCTTAAGATGTGGAATAGTTGGTCATCTTGCTACAAGATGCCCTAAAAAGCTTCAAGAATAAAATGATGAAGATGAAGTCGAAATTCTCAAGAAGAAGTCTTCAGCATTTGTGAAAGGGAAGAAACAATTCAAGAGATATTTATTCAAGAAGAAGAATCTTCTTTCACAAGAATTTGAAAGTTTAGATGAGTCTGAGGATGAAGAGGTTGAGGATATAGAAAATTGCATATATCGTGGGGTAAATGCCTTGGTGGTGATTGTTGGTAGTTCTCAGAAAAAGGAAGAAGCTGACAATGAAGAAGAAGAAGAAATTGAGGGGAGAGTTGATATAGAAGCCGAATTGGAAGAAGCTCTTGAGGAGATAGACGTTTGGAGAGAAAAAGTGAAGAAATCCAATAAAGTTGTTCGTGATGCCAAACTCTATATGCAACAACAGGATGAGGAAATGTCTGAGCTGTTAGAAGAAATTGAAAAACTAAAATCCTCAACACCAGAGATCACAGAAAATAGTATTGAGCATAAGCTTAAAATTGAAGAACCAAAGAAGGAAATTGATTGATTGACTAACACAAGAAAGGAGCAGGTCAGACGTATCAATGAGCTTGAAGAAGAATTGGCCAGTCTGTGATGGAAAATGAAGGATCAAGAAAAACTCTTGACCCCCAATGTGATATCAGAAAAGTAGGCCATTTAGAAGATAGAGAAGATAAAAGAGGAGGCTCGTAGTTCAGCAGGAGTGAAGTAGTGAGAATGCTCAAATTTTAAGGGTGATTCAGGGCTTGATAAGAAAAAAAATATTTGGTTGTTGATTTCAGACCGCAAACACCCGTCCTGAAATTGAAGGTTGATTTGGGCACAAAACAGAATCAGAATATTCAGAGATCCCAATGGGAAAATCATAGTGCTAAAGTAACATAAAGTAATCCACCTTATATCAGGTGTTATTGTTGTGGGAAGATGGGACATTCACAGTATCTGTGTTCGATAGCCAAGAGATACGGAAGGGAATGGGAACAGAGGTGGTAGCCAAATAGAGAACGGTTTTCTAAAACATATTTTGAAGGACACTATTTTTGGTGTGGAGGATTTTGGCACATGGCTAGGTACTGAACTTCGCACATTCAAAGAAATTATCCAAAGTAGAATCAAAATGTTGGCAAGCAACATATCAATAAACCTACAAGTGAGTTAAAAGTTCAGAACAGATTTGCAGCTCTGCAAGATGAAGCTGGTCCATCGTACTCTGAGAATGATCATGAGTCTCAGAATATACCGAGTATGGAGACAAAAAGGAAAAAGGAAAATCTTTACCTTGTAAGTGGGAAGAAGATATGTGCTTCTTATCCATGTAGGAGGAAAAATAGATGTGGCATAAGTGTCTTGGTCATCAATGCCAACCATATATGGAAGATATAGTAAAGTGTGATGCTGCTAGAGACCTTCCCAAACTTTCATGTGATCTTACTCATACATGCAATGCTTGTAAACAAGGGAATATCCTCAGAAAAACATACAGACCAAAGGAACAGAAATCAACCAGAGTGCTCGAACTGCTACATGAAGATGTTTTTGGACCAATCTCACCATGAGCCATAAATGGACAAAGGTACTATGTCCATTTCATTGATGATTATAGCAGAATGGCCTGGGTATTTGTCATTACGCATAAGACAGAGGTGTTCAGTTGTATAAAGCAGTATAGGAGGGAATCCGAAAAAATGATTGGGAAGAAAATTCAGAAGATTCATACTGATATCGGTACAGAATTCACAAACAGTCAAGTTGAAAACTATCTCGTGAAATATGGGATAAGGCATCAAGTTTCATTAGTAAGAACTCCGCAACATAATGGAGTGGTTTAAAGAAGAAATCAGATCATCAAAAACATGTCCAGAATGATTCTTATTGATAAAGACCTTCCAGAGAAATTTTGGAAGGAAGCTTTTTTGACATCGGTCTATGTTTTGAACAGGTCTCTGATGTGTATGAAGCAAGGGATGACTCCGTATGAACTGTGGTACAGAAAGAATCCAACGTTGAAATACTTTCAAATCTTTGTAAGTAAGTTTTTCATTCTCAACAAAGAAAATTACAAGAAGTTTGAGGCACGAGGAGATGATGGGATATTCCTTAGCTACTCAGGGAAATGAAAAGAATATAAATGTATCAACAAAAGAAAGGAAATTTTTTGGAGATCAATGATGTCACTATAGTTTATAATGAACAGAATACTCAATGACCCAGTGAAAAGTTCTTGGATGAAATTGATGATGAGGTAAGCAACACAGGGGGAGTAAGAGTGGCAGAGGCCGACTCAGAAGAAGATACTAATGATGAACAAGAAAATGTCAAGTCTGTGTCTACAAGGAAGCCAAAGAGTCATGATAAAATTGATAGGCAGAATATCATTGGTGATCAGACAGCTCCAGTTCAGACTCAAATAATGAAATCATTAGAGAAAACATAGTTTTTGTCTTAGGTGGAGCCGAAATGTTTTTCTGATGTAGCTGAAGATGAAAAATGGGTTCAAGCTATGAATGAAGAGTTTGATCAAATTGAGAAGAACCAGACATGGGAGATTGCTTCGAGGCCAGTATAAAAGAATGTCATCAGGACTAAATGGGTCTATCGAAACAAGATGAATGAATATGGAACTATGATTCGAAACAAAGCACGGCTAGTGTTCAAGGGATACTCTCAGATAGAGGGAATAGATGTGGATGAGAACAAAGTTTGCAGGCTGAAGAAGGCGTTGTATGGGCTGAAACAAGCCCCAAGGGCATGGTACTCAAAGCTTGATCAGTACTTGATGAAGCTTGGTTTCTAGTATGGAGGAGTTGATTACAATCTCTATTTCAGCAATGACAGTAATCAAAGGATTATGGTGCTGGTGTATGTCAATGACATAATTTTTGGTAGATCAGATGAAGCTCAGTGCAGATAGTTTTCCGAATTCATGAAAAATGAGTTTCAAATGTCAATGATTGGAGAGCTAATGTTTTTTCTTGGACAACAGGTGACACAAGGAAGGAATGAAACATTCATTTCTCAATCTAAATATGCCAAGGAGGTTCTGAGAAAGTTTAGAATGGATAATTCCAAGGAGATGAAGACTCCAGTTGCTACTCGGATGAAATTATCAAAAGATGAGGATGGCAAGGTAGTTAATATCACAGAATACAGGAAAATTATTGGAAGTTTGTTGTACTTGACTGCGACAAGGCCTGATATTGTTTTCGCCACATGCCAAGCAGCGAGATATCAGAGTAGTCCCAAGGAAAGTCACATGCTCCCAGTGAAAAGAATATTTCAGTATATCAAGGGCACGGTGGACTTCGTCTTGACATATAACGACAAATCTCAGACAGAGTGATTGGGATATACTGATGCAGACTAGGCCAGTTTAGCTGATGACATGAAATCAACATCTGTAGGTGCATTCTATCTTGGAGGACAATGTATTGCTTGGCTAAACAAGAAGCACGATTTCATTTCATTACGCACCGTAGAAGCTGAGTATATTGCTGCCACTCAAGAATGCACACAGTTATTATGTATGAAGTAGTAGCTTGACGATATGGGAGTTGAAGTGAAGTCTCCGATTTGAATCCAGTGTGATAACTCAAGTGCTATAAATCATAGAAAAAATCACGTCCATCACTCAAGGACAAAGAACATTGAGATAAAGTATCATTTTATCAAGGAGAAAGTTGAGCAGGGAATTGTGATGTTGGAGTATGTTCCTACAGAACTATAGGTAGAAGACATTTTGACAAAGGCCTTAACCAAGGATGCATTCGATATGTATCGACTAGCTCTGGGAGATCATTCGATTCCCCGCACTTAAGAGCAAGTGGATATGGAACCACCCTGTCCACGACGTATGATGTTGGTTTTTCCCTAATATGCTGATATGGGTTTTCTACTCTATTACATACTGTAAACGATTGACCTTTGGGTTTGTAGACAGAGGGGGAGGAAATTGTGATTTTTCAAGGGGGATACAGTGTGGAGACTTGGTAAATCATGAATGATATATGGAGAAGCTGACAGGTGGAGTAGCTAGATAGGGGGAGTAGAAGGTAGTTGAACATGTTTAGCTAGAGCTTAGCTTGGACAACACATGAAATAAGGCTAAAGAGGTGTTAAAGCAGTGAGAAGAAAGGGGGAGTGTATCAAATCTGACGAAGCTAGAAGTGATCGATCAAATCATAGATATCACGACAGCTGAGGATCGTGATAAAAGCAGAAGAGAAGAGTGGTGTTGGAATATGGTATGAATATTTCCAAAAATTGGTATCCGTGAAGTATCAACAATTGGTATCAGTTAGGTGTCAATATAGGGTGTCAGAGTTGAAGTGATTAATTAATTAACTTTTTAATTACTCTTGTTTCTCACAGAGAGCATTGCTCATGTGGGCTTAGAGTATTTGTTGAGTAAATCCTTGATCTCTATCAGAATCGTGCTAGGAGAACTGTGTCTGAATAAGAAATGATATATCTTATTATGGAAGAGTTGTCAACAAACTCAAAGGGGGATAATTTTGGGCCAAAAATCCATTATGTCATCATTGAAGCATTTTTGAGGTGATTGTGTTTGGTGACAAAGTGGAAAACTATCCTGTGATTGATGACAAAGAAAACCATGACATACAAATTTGTTGAAAAAGGGTATTTCATGGTGGAATGTTGAGTTAAAATGTTGTGGTCAATGATCCATGTCTGAATCAAGAATGTCTATAAATGAATGAATGATCCGGAGGCAGCATACAACAAACAGATACAAGGTGGCACCATTTTCCAGTTTTTGCCAAATTGTTGGGCCTAAAAATCGACAAAAGAAGAAAAGTTGTTCTTGGAAATGGGACTTGCGAGTCGTGTACATGAAGGCTTGGAAACTTGTGCGCCATATGTTTTTCATGATCAGATCATCAAAATATGGAAACGGGATAAGTTTCGCGCAAGTATTAGTGGTGTCGCGCAGATGACTTTTGCACCGTGAAGAGACTTGCGCGCCGATGCCTGGGAATATTTAGAACTTGCGCGCCTATGGTTTTTCAAGATCATAAGATAAAAATATGGAAAAGTAAAGAGGATCCCTCAAGATTGAAAGTAGGCTGACATGTGACTTGTAGGGGAAGAGACCTGCACTCCGAGACTTGCACGCCGAGGGTTAACTTGCGTGCCGTCGCGTATTGGTGACCAAATGCCTATAAATACGGGACCACCCATCTTCATTCTTCATCGGAGTTTAACACATTGAAGATTCAAAGCTCCCGTCACATAGGTGTGGTGGTCACGAAAGTGGTGTTGTGTTGCGCAAGTGGGACTTGCGTGCCAATATTGGAAGTTGTGCACCAAGTGTTTGTTGCGTACTTTAGGTTGTTTAGGCGTGGAAGGATGTGAGTCGCGTAGGTGTGGAGTTGGAAAATCTTGTGTCGTGCAAGTATCTGAGGAAGACTTGCACGCCAGTTGTGACTTGCACGCCGATACTTCCGCGCCGAGGTAGACTTGCGCGCCAGGTAAGGATGATTTCCCAGCCATACTTTCGGGCCATGTGGAAGCTGGAAGATTGCCCGATACCTTCGGTGCAAAGAGAAATTCATCCACGGGTGAAAGTTAGACTTCAACAGGGCATTCACATACAATATAGGATGCATTCTTTCATGAAAATGAAGAGACCTACAGGTCTATAAACTGTGAGTGGATTCCTTCCAAGAGCAGTGAGCAAAGGAAGAGAAAGAAGGTGACCATCTCCACTGGCAGTGATCCAGAGTGAGATAAATAGGGAGTGACCCATGGGAAAGCAGTGAGCTAACCCTAAACTTGTAAAGGTAGTGAGCCTAGACTTAGAAGTGATCTAGCCCGAAACTTGTAATCCATAGTTAGTGAATTTCAGTGGAATTGGTACGACGATAAACTGTCAGCGTATGTTCCTTGGACGTAGCCCTTAGCGGTGAACCAAGAAAAATTGCTATGTCATGTGCTTGCTTTACATTCTATTTATATTGTTCAATAGGAACAAGAGAGAAGAGTGTTTTTCTTAACAGTGAAACAAGATCAAAAAATGTTTTATTTTTAAATTAGTCATACCCTGATTCATCCCCCCTTTCAGGGTATTCAGCCTTGTGGACCTAACAATTGGTATCAGAGGGAAAGGTTGACAGTAGTTCTTCTCTCAATGGAGGTTACTAATCATAAAGCGATTCTGATCTTCGATGGAAACAATTTTCAGCTATGGAAGAATCAGATGCAACACTTCTTCCGATCATTGGGAATGGAAGTATTCACAGTAGCAATGCAGGACATAACAACTGATTTTAATAGTGGCCCATTATCAAAAGCGGAATGTAGATAGTTGGATGCGGATGACAAAGCTATTAATTCCTTAGGGGGAGCCCTATCCAATCATATCTATACAAAGGTGATATCATGGAAAACGTCGCATGCCATGTGGGAAAAGATATTGAATATATATGAAGGAGATACAATGGTTAGAGAGGCAAAGCTGCAAGTGTTGTGGAATAAGTATGAATATCTGAAGATGAACCTGAATGAGTCTGTTGATGCATTCATTGACAGGGTAAATATTGTTGTGGAAGATATGGGAGGTCTTGGTGAAGTCATTGAAGACAGAAAGATCTCAAAGCGCATCTTGAAGAAGCTTCAACCTCAGTTCAATCCGAATGTTTCTGTTCTAGAAGATAATGATCCCAAAGAGGTGACACTGGACAACTTGCACAGTACCTTGGTTGCATATGAGATGGGGAATGATGAAAATGAGGCTGTGGGAAAGGGAACATCCAAAGAGATGGAATTTAAGGCCATGAAAAATCTCACCATTGAAGATTCTCATGAAGAAGAAGAGACAGATGAGGTTATGTCATTCCTTTCCTCAATCCATCAAAGAGGAAAGGGAATGTTCAAAGGGAAACTTCCACTCTCTTTCTTTAGATGTGAAAAATTTGGTCATCTTGCTGGAAGATGCCGCAAAATGTTTCAAGAATAAAATGATGATGATGAAGTCAAAATTCCCAAGAAGAAGTCTTCAGCACTTGTGAAAGGGGAGAAAAAAATTCAATAGAAATTTCTTCAAGAAGAAGAATCTTCCTTCACAAGAATTTGAAAGTTCAGATGAGTCTGAGGATGAAGAGGTTGAGGAGATAGAAAATTGCAGAGATCGTGGGGTAAATGCCTTAGTGGAGATTCTTGGTATTTCTCAGAAAAAGGAAGAAGCTGATGCTGAAGAAGAAGAAGAAATTGAAGGGAGAGTTGATATGGAAGCCGAATTGGAGGCAGCTCTTGAAGAGATAGACGTTTGGAGAGATTAAACGAAGAAAGCCAATAAAGTGGTTCGTGATTCCAAACTCAATATGCAAAAACAGGATGACGAAAAGTCTGATCTATTAGAAAAAATTGAAAAACTAAAATCCTCAACACTAGAGAGCACATAAAATAGTATTGAGCAGAAGCTTAAAATTGAAGAACAAAATAAAGAAATTGATTGTTTGACTAACACAGGAATGGATAAGGTTAGATGTATCAATGAGCGTGAAGATGAAGTGGTTAGTCTATGATGGAAAATGAAGGATCAAGAAAAATTCCTGACCCCAAATGTGATATCAGAAAAATAGGCCGTTCAGAAGACATAAAAGATGAAAGAGGAGGCTCTTAGTTCAACAGGAGTGAAGTAGCAAGAAATATCAAATGCTACGGTTGATTCAGTGATTGATAAGAAATAAAAATTTGTGGTTGATGATGTCAGACCGGAAGCACCCATCTCGAAATTAAAGGTTGATTTGGGAACAAAACAGAATTAGAATATTCAGAGATCCCAAAGGGAAAATCATTGTGATGATGTAACATGAAGGAATTCACCCTATATCAGGTGTTATTGTTGTGGTAAGATGGGACATTCATAGTATGTGTGTTCCATAGCGAAGAGATATAGAAGGGAATGAGAACAGAGGAGGCAGCCAAACAGTGAACGGTTTTCCAGAACATATTTTGAAGGACACTGTTTTTGGTGAAATGGATTTGGGCACATGGCTAGGTACTGAACTTCAATCATTCATAAAAATGTGCCTATGCAGAATCAAAATGTTCGCAAGCAACAGATCAATAAACCGACAAGTGAGTTAAATGATCAGAACAGATTTCTAGCTCTGCAAAATGAATCTGGTCCATCATAATTTGAGAATGAACATGAGTCTCAATCTATACCGAGTATGGAGACAAAAATATCGATCAGGAAGAAGAGAGTAAATAATGAATTAGATTCCGAAATTTCCCTTAAATCATCAGATCGTTCTGGTGTGTGGATTCCTAATAGTGGTTGTACGTCTCACATGATAGGAAACAAGGATCTTGTTACAGGCATAAAATATGACAAAGAATGAGTTTTCATATTTGGAAATGATGAAGGCTAGAAGATTTTTGTCTTAGGGAAAGACAATTTTGGGGGCAAAGAAATGAGACATGAAGATGTCTTGGTAGTAGAGGGTCTTAGTCATAACATGCTCTTTGTCAGTCAACTATGTGACTCTAGGAAATCTATCCAATTTACCAATAAAATGTGTGTTGTGAAAGGAAAATATGGAGCAGTTGTTCTACAAGGAAAAATTAAAAAGGGAAATCTTTACATTTTAAGTGGGGAAGAAGATATGTGTTTCTTATCCAGATAGGAGGAAAACCAGTTGTGGCATAAGCAACATGGTCATCTATGCCAACCATCTATGGAAGATCTGGTAAAGTGTGATGCTGCTAGAGACCTTCCCGAAATTTCACGTGATCGTACTCATACATGTGATGCTTGTCAACAAGGGAAGATCATCAGAAAAACATACTGACTAAAGGAACATAAATCAACCACTATGCTCGAACTGGTACATTCAGATGCTTGTGGACCAATCTCACCACGAGCCATATATGGACAAAGGTTCTATGCCATTTTCATTGATGATTATAGCAGAATGGCATGTGTATTTGTCATTACCCATAAGATAGAGGTGTTCAATTTCATAAAGCAGTATAAGAGAGAATCAGAAAAGATTCTTGGGTAGAAAATTCTGAATTTTCGTACTGATAACGATACGAAATTCAAAAACAGTCTAGTTAAAAACTATCTCAAGAAACATGGGATACAACATCATGTTTCGTCTGTAAGAACTCCCCAAGAGAATGGAGTGGTTGAAAGTAGAAATTGGATCATCAAAAACATGGCCATAACGATTCTTATTGATAAGACATACTAGAGAAATTTTGGAAGGAAGTAGTTTTGACATCGGTCTAAGTTTCGAATAGGTCTCTATTGTGTCCGCAGTAAGGGAAGACTCCGTATAAACTGTGGTACATAAATAAGCCAACATTGAAATACATTCGAATCTTCGGAAGTAATTGTTTCATTCTCAACAAATAAAATCACATGAAGTTTGAGGCATGAGGAGATGAGGGGATATTCATTGGCTACTCATAGAAAGGAAAATAATATAAATGTATCATCAAAAGGCTAGGAAAAATTGTTGAGTGCAATGATTTCACTATAGTTGAAAATGAACAGAATACTCAACGATCCAGTGAACTGTTCCTAGATGAAAGTGATGATGAGGTAAGCAACACAGGGGGCGAAGAAGTGTTAGAGGCTGACTTAGAATAAGATACTGATGATGAACAAGAATGTTTCAAATCTGTGTCTTCAAGGAAGCCAAAGAGTCGAGCTGAAATTTATAGACAGATTATCATTGGTGATCAGATAGCTCCATTTCAGACTCGAAGAATGAAATCATTACAGAAAGCATCGTTTTTGTCTCAGGTGGAGCCGAAATGTTTTTCCGATGCAGATGAAGATGAAAACTGGGTTCAGGCTATGAATGAAGAGCTTGATCAAATCCAGAAGAACCAGACATGGGAGATTGTTTCGAGGCCAGCAGACAAGAATGTCATCGGGGCTAAATGGGTCTATCGCAAAAAGATGAATGAATATGGAACTGTTATTCGAAACAAAGCACGACTAGTGTGAAAGGGATACTCCCACACAGAGGTAATATATGAGGATAAGAACAAAGTTTGCAGGCTGAAGAAGGCGTTGTATGACTGAAACAAGCACCAAGGGAATGGTACTCATGGTTTGATCAGTACTTGAAGAAGCTTGGTTTCCAGCGTGGAGGAGTTGATTACAATCTCTAATTTAGCAATGAAAGTAATCAAAAGATAATGGTGATGGTGTATGTTGTGTACATAATTTTTGGTGGATCAGATGAAGCTCAGTGCAGACAGTTTTCCGAAATCATGAAAAATGATTTTTAAATGTCAATGATTGGAGAGATACCATTTTTTCTTGGTCTACAGGTGACACAAGGAAGGAATGGAACATTCATTTCTCTATCTAAATATTCCAAGGAGGTTCTGAGAAGGTTTGGAATGGTGAATTCCAAGGAGATAAAGACTCTGGTTGCTACCCAGATGAAATTATCAAAAGATGAGGATGGAAAGGAAGTTAATATCACATAATACAGGCAAATTATTGGATGTTTGTTGTACTTGACCGCAACAAAGCCTGATATTGTTTTCGAAACATGCCATGCAGCGAGATATCAGAGTAATCCCAAGGAAATTCACATGCCCGCAGTGGAAAGAATACTTCGGTATATCAAGGGACGGTGGACTTCAGCTTGACATATAACAACAAATCTCAGACAGATTTATTGGGATATACTGATGCAGACTGGGCCGGTTAAGCCGATGATAGGAAATCAACATCTGGAGGTGTATTCTATATTGGCATACTATGTATTACTTGGTTAAGCAAGAAGCAGGATTGCATTTCATTAAGCACCGTAGAAGCTGAGTATATTGCGGCCACTCAACCATGCACACAGTTATTATGGATGAAGCAGCAGCTTGACGATATGGCAGTTGAAGTGAAGTCTCCGATCGGAATCTAGTTTGATAACTCAAGTGCTATAAATCTCAGCAAAATTCCCATCCATCACTAAAGGAAAATACATATTGATATAAAGTATCATTTTATCAAGGAGAATGTTGAGAAGGAAATCGTGAAGTTGGAGTATGTGCCTATAGAACTATAGGTTACAGACATTCTGACAAGGGCATTACCCAATGACACATTCGAAAGGCATCGACTGGCTTTGGGAGTTCAGTACATTCCCCACACTTAAGAGCATGTGGATATGGATCCCCCTATCCCCGAGGTATGATGTGTGTTTTTCCCTAATGTAATGATATGTGTTTTCTACTCTTTTACAGACTACAAAGGATTGACCTTTGGGTTCGTTAACAAAGGGGGAGAAAATAGTGATTGTTCAAGGGGGAGATAGTGTGGAGACTTGATAAATCATGAATGATATGGGGAGAAGCTGATAGGTGGAGCAGCCAGATAGGGGGAGTTGAAGCTAGTTGAACATGTTTATCCATAGCTTAGTTTGGACACCACAAGAAATAGGGATAAAGTGGTGTTGAAGCTGTGAGAAGAAAGGGGGAGTGTTTAAAATCTGATGATGCTGGAAGTGATCAATTAATTCATAGATATCATGACAGCTAAGGATCATGATAAATGCATAAGAGAAGAGTGGTGTTGGAATGTAGTATGCATATTTCCAAAAATTGGTATCAGTGAAGTATCGCCAATTGGTATCAGTTAGGTGTCAATAGAGGGTGTCATTGTTGAAGTGATTCACTGATTAAATTTTTATTTACTCTTGTTTCTCATGCCGAGCATTGATCATGTGGGCTTAGAGTATGTGTTTAGTAAATCCTTGATCGCTATCAGAATCGCGATAGGCGAACGATGGATGAATAAGAAATGATATATATTTTTATGGATGAGTTGTCAACAAACTCAATGGGGGATATTATTGGGCCAAAAATCCCTCCAGACATCATTGAAGCATTTTTGAGGTGATTGTGTTTAGTGAAAAAGTGGAAAACTATGCTGTTATTGATGACAAAGAAAACCATGAAATAAAATTTTTTTGACAAAGGGGATTTCATGGTGGAATGTCGAGTTCATGAGCTGTGGTAAACGATCCATGTTTGATTCAAGAACGTCGAAAAAGGAATGAATGATCTGGAGGCGGCATACAATGAACAGATACAAGGTGGCGCCATTTTCCAGTGTTTGCCAAATTGTTGGGCCTAAAAATATACACAATAAGAAAAGTGGTTTTTGGAAAAGGGAATTGTGCGCCGTGTACATGAAGTCTTGGAAACTTGGTGGCCTTATGTTTTTCATGATCAGATCCTAAAAATATGGCAATGAGATAAGTGTCGCACAAGTATTGGTGGTGTTGCATAGATGACGTGCGCACCTTGAAGAGACTTGGGAGCCGATGCCTTGGAAGATTGATAAATTGCACGCCTATGGTTTTTCAAGATCAGATGATCAAAATATTTCAAAGGAAAGAGGTTCGTGCAATTTTAAATGTATGCCCCGTAGGTGACTTGTAGGGGATGAGACCTGCGCACCGAGATTTGCGCGCTGAGCGTTGACTTTCCCGCCGTCACGTAGGGGTGACCAAATGCCTAAAAATATTGGACCACCCCTCTTCATTCATCAATGGAGTTCAGAACATTGACGATTCAGAGCTCCCGTCACGCAGGTGTGGTGGACGCGCAGGTGTTGGTGTGTCGCACAAGTGGGACTTGCGTGCCAGTATTGGAAGTTGCGCACCAAGTATTTGTTGTGCACGTGAGGTTGTTTAGGCGAGGAAGGAAGTGAGTCGCGTAGGTGTGGAGTTGGAAAATATTGTGTTTTTCAAGTATTTGAGAAGGACTTGTGCGCCAGTTGTGACTTGCACGCCGATACTTGCGTCTCGAGGTAGACTTGCGCGCCACGTAATGTTGATTTCCCGACCGTACTATCAGGCCGTGTGGAAGTTGGAAGATTACCCAATACCTTCGGTGCAAATAGAAATTCATCCACTGGTGAAAGTTGGACTTCAACAGAGCATTCACTTAAAAAAGAGGATGCATTATTTCATGAAAATGAAGAGACCTAAAGGTCTATAAATGGTGAGTGGATTTATTCCGAGAGATGTGAGTAATGGAAGAGAAAGAAGGTGATCCTCTCCACCGGTAGTGAGCCAGAGAGAGAAACCGGGAGTGTCCCTTGGGAAAGCAGTGAGCTGACCTGAATCCTGTAAAGGCAGTGATCCTGGGCTTATAAGTGATTTAGCCCGAACCTTGTAATCCACAGCTAGTGATGTTAAGTGGAATTGGTATGACCGGCAATCTGTTAGCGTATGCTCCTTGGACGTAGCCCTTAGCGGTGAACCATGTAATATTGTTGTGTCCTGTGCTTGATTTACTTTCTGTTTATATTGTGCAACATGAAAGAGAGAGAAGAGTGTTTTTCTTAACAGTGAAACAAGATTAGAACAAGTGTTATTTTTTAAATTAGTCATACCCTAATTCAACCCCCCTCTCAGGGTATTCAGCCTTGTGGACCTAACATCTACCAAATCGTGAAGTTTGATTTTTAATACTAATCATACCCGTTGAAATAGATATTGAAAAAATCCATATTAGACAGACCTTATTGAGTTGTCGGAATAAATTAATTGAATCCAGGAGAATATTTTTAAGGGAATCATTCATCCTCATGTGTCACTATTGGGGGAATCTATTATATTTTTTGAGAAAAATATTTATCAAAGTGAAACAATATTTATTATTGAGAACATAGAAGGGTCATTATCATAAATAGGTATCTTCCGCCTAATATTGAAATAATTTTCAATCAATTTAGATGTTTTCAATAATTTTACATTATTTATCTATAATTTTGGATACTATCAACTGAGGGTCAAAAGTGAAGAAATACTTAAGAAAGAATTCCATTCGATGATTTGACACTATGAATTTATTTGGAAACAGTTTTTTAAAAAATATCCACTACTATATTCATATATAAATTATGGGAGTATTTAGATATTACGTTGATCAATATATGGTTCTCTTTATAAAAGATATTCTTCTTTATTCCTAGAGAAAGAAAGAGCATTACGATCCCTTCTAGATTCTACTGAATAACCAATGGAAGGATAATATTTATATATAATTTACCATATATTATATTTATATAATTAATATCTCATTCTTGTTTAATTTAAAAAGTTTAAAGCTATATAGGTGGATCTATCACAGTTATAAGATATTGAAAACATGACCTGACCAACCACTATGGCTAAATCCAAAGTTTTCATGGACTGCAATGATATTAATTTTTTTGAGGGATTTCATGGGACGATTTAATCCACTAACCATGTTAACACAGAATGGAGTTAGGTTTATTTGGGCTAATCAATTTAGTGAATATATCAAGGAACAAAATTTTGTTTAGTCAATTCTCCAATACACACTCTAAATAGTTGTTGAGAAGGGTTTATTTTTTAAAATGATACATCATGTAAGGGGATATATTGTTTTCCTATATAAAATGATGTTATGATAGATTATGTCTCATGAAAAATAAATGTTTCAGGAAAAAACTAAACAACATGTGATTTTTTGATATAAATTGGAGGAATTGCATTAAACATATGGTAGATTCTATCATAAGGATAAAGACATGACATAAATATACATAAAAAATATGATAGTATTTATTCACTAATAATAAGTATAATATTCACTATTAATGATGCTTGTAGATGATTATAGTTTAAAAAAACTCAATGCATTAACACAATGTGAAAGTAAACTATATGGATAATGTTTTTGGTCAAAAGGGGTTTTCCAGACCAT
Organism: Viscum album; assembly: GCA_963277665.1. Classification (NCBI taxonomy): domain Eukaryota; kingdom Viridiplantae; phylum Streptophyta; class Magnoliopsida; order Santalales; family Viscaceae; genus Viscum; species Viscum album. The sequence continues at coordinate 937,425,384 of OY728161.1, forward strand.
TTATAACAGGGAAAACATATAATCAATTATTTATGTATTTGAACTGGATGTACAACAAAATCATTAATGAATGGGAAAATCTTATTTTTCTCCAATAATTTTTCAACCATTTTTCCAAGAGATAATTATATAGGAAAGATAGGAGGATGTTGTCACACCCCGACCGCGGATGTACATAATTGTTCTCTTTTCTTGGTCACGGTTTAAATTTTTCAAAAATTATTTGCGTTGGCGGTTTCGCGCTGGTGCGCGGTCACTACATCATTAGCGGTGACCGTGCGCTCAGCCCGGGTGACCGTGTGCACCCAGCATGTTTAAATATTATAATTTTTATTAACGCTATTTAAGTTTGGTTATTAATATGATAGTTAATTTTATTCTATATATGTTTATGTATGTTATATATATATATATATCTGTGTGTAATAATGTATATATATACATATAGTTCTATATATGTTTATGTATATATCTTTATAGGCATGAATGTATATATATATGTATTATGTTTAGATTATTTTATTATTTGATCAAAATGATTATTATTAGAATTAACTAAGGTATTACTATTATTATTATAAATTCTATTATTATTATAAGTTTTATCATTATTATCATTAATGTTATAAAGTTTAATTATTTTTATTATAAGGGTTTTATATCATTATTATTATGATGTTTTAGTATTATTATTAATATATTAAGGTTTGATGATTAAAATTATACTTATTATTATTATTATTATAAAGTTTTACTATTTTTATAATGTCTTATTATTATTATTATTAAGATTTGGTTTTTTTTATTTAATTAATTTATCATATTATTAGTATTATTATTATTTCCTTTTTCATTATTTATATATTATTATTATTATTATTATATAAACCTAAACAAAATCAAACCCTAGCCCTACCCCTACACCCGTAGCCGCCACCCTTTTCTCCCCCTCTCTCTCTTCCCCTCTCCTTCTTCCCCGTTTCCCCCTTCTTTTGCGCCGCGCGCCTGCCCCGGCTCCTCCTCCCAGCTGCGCGAGCCGCCTCCGCCCTCATCCCCTAGCACCGCTTCGCCCTCCGCTCTGGCCCCTGCAGGTCCCCTCGGCCTCCCGCGCACCCGGCGCTCACCCCTCCTGCTCTAGGCCGCCACCTCGCCTCGACCCCCAGCACCAAACCGCCGCTCCGCTCCCTGCCGGACCGCCATCCCGGCGACCCCTGGCCCGGCGCGCCGCCTGCTCCTCCGTCGCCTCTCCACCGCTCCCCATCCCACGCACCGCACCCGGCCTCCTTCCTGCGCGCCGACGCCCCCAGGCCGGCCTCCGTGCGACCCCGGCCTTTGTCGGCCTCCTCCCGGCGTCCCGCCCGGCCTCCGGCCCTTCCCCTCTTGCCTCCTCCCTGCGTCGCCGTCCGACCCCCCCTGTCCCGGCCTGCCGACCTCGTCCGACGACCCAGCCGCCGGCCTCCGCCCTGCTCCTCCACCTTGCGCCGACCCCGCGCCGCGCCCGGCCTCCCTCATCTCAGCCGCGCCCGACCACCCCGTTCCGCCTCTCCTCCCGTGAGTTTTGTTTTTTTTTATTTTGGTTTATATTTTGTTTTATTTTATTCTTTGTTTTTATTTTGTTTTATATATATAATGTTTTAATATTTTTACCATGTTAATTATTTTATTATCATTAGGTTATTATTATTATTATATTATTATTATTTATTATTAAATATTATCATACTATTATTATTATTGTTATTATTATGTTAATATTATCATTTATATTATTATATCATTATTAAAATTATTATTATGTTATTATTAATACTATATTATTATTATTATTATTATTATTATAAATATATTATTGTTTTAATTATTATTATATTATGTTGTTATTTTTATTATTATATTGTGTTAATATTACTATTTTTATTATTATCATTTTATTATAATAATAATTATTATTATTGTTATTATTATAATTATCATTGCGCTATTCCATTTATTATTGTTCTTGTTAGTATTATGTCATTATAATTATTCTTATGTTAATATTATTGTTATGATATTATTGTTACTCTTATTATTATTATATTATTATTATGTCATAATAATAATAGTTATTATTATTAATATGACATTATTATTACTACATTTTGGTTCTTATTACGTTATTATTATTATTATTAATATGTTGTCATTAATGAGCCTGCTTAACGGCCTATTGTTTTACGATTGGGTTGACGGCGCGGTACGGTGCGACCATTACGCAACGGGAGTCTTACGTCGTGTTGTTTCGTTCCGAGCTGCGTCTTGAGGTAGGTCTCCCTATGCACTTGCCTCTAAATTAAGAATTTATTTATTCCTTGTCCTTTTATTGAATTTCAGTAAATTTAAGAAAAATAATATTAAGTAGTTTTTCTATTGTGGTGATTTGCTGATAAGGCAAACTGTTTAATTCTGGCATTTCATTAAAAGTGTTTTCTTGGTTTTAATTGTGGGATTTCATAGTAAAGTCGCTAAGTGGTTCTTCCTGAGTAACGAAAGACATGTTGAATTGGGTTTTGAAATGTTTTTGGCATGTGTAAATTAGTAAATGTACTGTTTATGGAAAATGATGTTTGCTTGTGACCTTGATTAGTGAAAACGTTGTGTGACCCTTTGAAATTGTTTTTGGAAACCTTACGTGTGGTTCTTGGTTGACGAAAGATGTTTTCCCTTGTTGTGTTATTAAAAATGATGTTTTCTAGGTTGTGAAAGTTGGTTATGTTCTTGTTTGAGTGTTTCCAAAAAAGGGGTTTTTGCGAAAAGATTGGGTAATGACATTTATATTTCTAGAAAGGTATTTTTGGCGTGCGTGAGTTTTGAGATATTGTTTGGGTGTGGAAATGGTGACTTTTTGTGTGCGATATCTGGCTTGGCCTGCGATATGAGGAAGTAATATACTATGTGAATGTGAAGCTTGTTTGAGCACACGGGAAACCCTGGGTATCTAGGTGGGCGGACTAGAACTAGTGTGCTAGTGAGCCGGATGGGTGTCGTCCCTGTTTCACTTAGCTGGATTGACGATTGCAACACTAACTAAACATATGATATCTGAGGGTTGTGGCCTTCTAAGCCACATGTTCTGAGGGTCGTGGCCTTCTAAGCCACGTTTTCTGAGGGTCGTGGCCTTCTAAGCCACGTTTCACCGAGACACGAGGTTCTAGGGTCCCACGCGAGCTAGATGAACCCTAGGGGATTTACCCATAGTGCTCTACCATCTCTGGCGTGGTGCCTTCTGTCGGCATACGGGGGACCACTTGGGTGTGAGTGTGTGCGTGTGTGAGTATGTGTGTGTGTGTGTGATTGTGTGAGTGTGTGTGTGTGCCCATGGTTATTGCTGATAACTTCTGGTTTATTTTTACTTGTACATGGTTTTCCTTGCCTGTTTACCTTTACATGCACTTGTTTTCCTACTTGTTTTCCTTCAGTCATATTTCACAGCCTATACTATTAGACTTTGGGAAAAATGGTTTTCAAATGAAAAATGTTTTATTCTCTTTGGGTTAGATTTGAAAATGTAACACTTTGCTTATCAGAATGAGTTTAAAACTAATGGAATGGAACTAACTTTCAAAAAGGAATAAGGGAAATGTCTCGTGTTTTATTTTCAAATAAAGAATTATGAAAACTTACTTTTATACATTTAAGTTCAAACCTGGATTATGTAGATTCTTTATTTACTGGCAGTGCATTGGGATTTGGTGTGGGGCTCACCTACTGAGTACTTTTGTGCTCACGCCTATCTTCTACCTTTTCAGTTGCAGGTTCCTTTTGTTCAGGTTCTCCTGCTTGAGTCGCTCAGTGTGGGAGCGACGTTGGTTGTAGTTGGGTGGTGACCCGCGAGGTCACATGGAGGTATGTCGTGGTATAGTTTTGTTTGTGTCTTTAGTGTTTGTCTGTTTGCTTAGTTTATATTCGTTCTTTTGATCCTGTTTTTAGTTTGGGCTAAAATCGTTCCCAACGATTGAAATTTTAACGCCAGGCACTTGTTGCCATCCCGGGGGGATCGGGAACGCCCCTCGGGACTTGCCGTGGACCGGCTCGGGTGACCGGTTCAGGGTCGACCCGGGTTGGTTCGTGACAAAATGGTATCAGAGGTGGTTCTTGTTATTTGGGTTGTCTGGTAGAAGGAGATTAGGACTGTCGGAACTCGAGGGGTAGGTACGGGAAGAGCGTCGCGAACTCTTGCTCGCACTGATCTTCGAGTTACCAGGGGTAGTTCGGGAATTGTGTCCTTGTTTTTCCTGGTTTGTCTTGGATTGAGAGATGACCATGGAGGCAAGCTGATGTTACATCATGATTTCACATGGAGTAGTGACCCATGTGGAGTCCGAGTACATGGTTTGAATTCCTCCTAGTGGTCGACGCTGACTTGGGACATGGCCCACTACCATGTCGCTAGGTTGAGCGTGACTACTGGTCCCTCATTTCAGCGATTGGTGCAAATTTGGATGTTGTTTCCATTTTGGTCTGTGTGAGTGCGTAGTTGGAAATGAAAAAGGGTTTTTGAAAATTTGACTGGTTTATTTTAAAGGACTTTAAATGTATAAAATGGGTTTTGAAACTGAAATCTCTTGATTTGAAAATCTGTTGTTTGCTTGGAATTGGACAAGAATGATTTGGGTTGAAACCTCGGTTCCTCTTTATGAACGTTTGCACATGTGTGAGAATGCATGGAAAGTGTGTGTTGATGCACGTATGAATGGAATGTGGATGAAGACATGTGCAACGGTTCATGAGATTACCCGGGTGTGTATTTGAAGTTCAAGGTTTGACTTTGTTTTCTAAATTGGTTTTAAATGTGAAACAGTTTTGGAATGTTTTGGTTTGAAAGTGGATTGGTTTTTGGAATGTGATCTTGAAAAAAAAGGTGGTTTTGAAATCAAAAATGAAAAGGGAATTTTAAAGAGGAGATTTTTTTTTGGGTTGTGTTGTATCTGTTTGGTCCATGTGCTGACTGTTTTTGATGAAGACGCTTTTATTGATGTTGCTTCGATTTGATGTTGGTTTTGGATTTGAGTTTTATATATCGCTCAGGAAATGCCACCCAGAAAAGTCTCTAAGGATTCGGATATGTCATGCCTAGTTTTTGGTCCTCCTCAGACTTTGCCTATTCTCCATGGTGATCAGGGTCCGTTAGAAGCAGTGAAATGGCTCGAGGAAGTGGAACGTGTCTTTAGAATATTGGGAACTCCCGATAGTGTTAAGGTCCATGCAATTATGGAGTTGTTTGAGGGTCCAGCTCTGGACCAGTGGAAGATGGTTACCCCACCGTCAATGCAAGGTGAAATGACGTGGGATGTCTTCAGAATCGTTTTCATCCGATGGTTTGTACCTGAGGAAGTGAAGCTGGAGAAAAAGGGGGAACTTGTGCATATTCAACAAGGTCAACGGATGGTGAAGGCATATGTTGACCATTTCAAGGAACTGATTCCCTTTTCTCCAGAGGTAGTGTCGCATGAGCTCATGAAGGTCTCTCTTCTCACTGGGGGTCGGCGTCCAGAGATCAAGGAGCGAGTCCTCCCTTTTAAAGACCCTTGTATCGAGAAGCTGGTGGAGGAAGCTTTCTTGGCTGAGTTAGTTTCTGGTGTGCGGGTGGTTAATACTCCGGCGTCCCCTGTTGTGGTTCGTAAGAGTTCCCCCTCTGGTGTGGAAATATGCCAGAGATACCTGTTCCTAATGAGTTATTCCCTTTGGTCCTAGCTTCCAGTTCATCAGATCGTTCAATGGCGTGCTATCAGTGTGGTCGTTTTGGGCATTTAAAGACGTCTTGTCGCAACCCTCCGAAGACGTGTCATCGATGTGGTTGTCTGTGTCATCTGGAGAAGTTTTGCAAGAAGCGTTGCTTAAAGAGGAAGCTGTGATGGGAGAATGTCAGTACCTGACTGTGAGGCAGAAGATGCTTCAGCCATCAGAGCCCTAGGCACAAGTCTCAGGGTGAAGCTCGCGCACAGTCAGGAGTCCCCAGGGGTGTGAAGCCTTGGTCCAAGTTCTGTCTTCCGTGTTGACGGTGAAGCAATTAGAAACCTCTTCCATACTTGTTTTCCTGCTACTGAAGTTTCAACAGCGTTGTAAATGCGTAGTTTTTCTATAAGGTGATGATGGACTGGTTCTATGATAATCTAAGAAGACATGTCGTGTGGAGGTGATATTCTAAATCGTGTGTCCTTCTTAAAAGTGTGTTTGACTCTCGTGTGGGTTGACCTCGTTTTAGTTATGTTTAAAATGTGGTTATGTTTCGTGGACTTCGGTGGTTCATGTCTCCAATTTGATGTTGGTTAAATGTTTTCTATGGGGTTTCCCCAGTGTTGAAGGTTGTTGACTCTAGTCGTGGGTTCAAAGTATCGACGGAGGTGTTTTTTTAATCGTGCTATAAGAGTTGGTTTGAATCAGTTGGGAGTTCCCGCGTTGACCCCCCCACCCCTTTTTCCTAGGGTTGTCTATTAGATGGTCAATTTTTCTGCATTAGCTGAGTTCTTGTGGTGGGGAGAACCCCTTCGTGTTCTCCCCTCAATCTCGGACCCCAGTTTTCTCTTGAATCGGTCGGGTGTGACCTGTGCTGAGTAAGGTCATCCCCGAGGTTCTCAGTTCTCTTTGGTTCCTTTAGTTCCGTTGGGGCATGAACTTAAATCTTGATCGACTTGTGGTTTGGTGACTTTCTGGGGGTAGAAAGTGTCTGTGGTGGGGAGAATTGTCACACCCCGACCGCGGATGTACATAATTGTTCTCTTTTCTTGGTCACGGTTTAAATTTTTCGAAAATTATTTGCGTTGGCGATTTCGCGCTGGTGCGCGGTCACTACATCATTAGCGGTGATCGTGCGCTCAGCCGGGGTGACCGTGTGCACCCAGCATGTTTAAATATTATAATTTTTATTAACGCTATTTATGTTGTTTTATTAATATGATAGTTAATTTTATTCTATATATGTTTATGTATGTTTTATATATATATATATATGTGTGTAATAATGTATATATATACATATAGTTCTATATATGTTTATGTATATATCTTTATAGGCATGAATGTATATATATATGTATTATGTTTAGATTTTTTTATTATTTGATCAAAATGATTATTATTAGAATTAACTAAGGTATTACTATTATTATTATAAATTCTATTATTATTATAAGTTTTATCATTATTATACTTAATGTTATAAAGTTTAATTATTTTTATTATAAGGGTTTTATATCATTATTATTATGATGTTTTAGTATTATTATTAATATATTAAGGTTTGATGATTAAAATTATACTTATTACTATTATTATTATAAAGTTTTACTATTTTTATAATGTCTTATTATTATTATTAAGATTTGGTTTTATTTATTTAATTAATTTATCATATTATTAGTATTATTATTATTTCCTTTTTCATTATTTATATATTATTATTATTATTATTATATAAACCTAAACTAAATCAAACCCTAGCCCTACCCCTACTCCCGTAGCCGCCACCCTTTTCTCCCCCTCTCTCTCTTCCCCTCTCCTTCTTCCCCGTTTCCCCCCTCTTTTGCTCCGCGCGCCTGCCCCGGCTCCTCCTCCCAGCTGCGCGAGCCGCCTCCGCCCTCATCCCCCAGCACCGCTTCGCCCTCCGCTCTGGCCCCTGCAGGTCCCCTCGGCCTCCCGCACACCCGGCGCTCACCCCTCCTGCTCCAGGCCTCCACCTCGCCTCGACCCCCAGCACCAAACCGCCGCTCCGCTCCCTGCCGGACCGCCATCCCGGCGACCCCTGGCCCGGCGCGCCGCCTGCTCCTCCGTCGCCTCTCCGCCGCTCCCCATCCCACGCACCGCGCCCGGCCTCCTTCCTGCGCGCCGACGCCCCCAGGCCGGCCTCCGTGCGACCCCGGCCTTTGCCGGCCTCCTCCCGGCGTCCCGCCCGGCCTCCGGCCCTTCCCCTCTTGCCTCTTCCCTGCGCCGCCGTCCGACCCCCCTGTCCCGGCCTGCCGACCTCGTCCGACGACCCAGCCGCCGACCTCCGCCCTGCTCCTCCACCTTGCGCCGACCCCGCGCCGCGCCCGGCCTCCCTCCTCTCAGCCGCGCCCGGCCACCCCGTTCCGCCTCTCCTCCCGTGAGTTTTGTTTTTTTTTTGGTTTTTATTTTGTTTTATTTTATTCTTTGTTTTTATTTTGTTTTATATATATAATGTTTTAATATTTTTACCATGTTAATTATTTTATTATCATTAGGTTATTATTATTATTATATTATTATTATTTATTATTAATTATTATCATACTATTATTATTATTGTTATTATTATGTTAATATTATCATTTATATTATTATATCATTATTAAAATTATTATTATGTTATTATTAATACTATATTATTATTATTATTATTATTATTATTATAAATATATTATTGTTTTAATTATTATTATATTATGTTGTTATTTTTATTATTATATTGTGTTAATATTACTATTTTTGTTATTATCATGTTATTATAATAATTATTATTATTATTGTTATTATTATAATTATCATTGCGCTATTCCATTTATTATTGTTCTTGTTAGTATTATGTCATTATAATTATTCTTATGTTAATATTATTGTTATGATATTATTGTTACTCTTATTATTATTATATTATTATTATGTCATAATAATAATAGTTATTATTATTAATATGACATTATTATTACTACATTTTGGTTCTTATTACGTTATTATTATTATTATTAATATGTTGTCATTAATGAGCCTGCTTAACGGCCTATTGTTTTAGGATTGGGTTGACGGCGCGGTACGGTGTGACCATTACGCAACGGGAGTCTTGCGCCGTGTTGTTTCGTTCCGAGCTGCGTCTTGAGGTAGGTCTCCCTATGCACTTGCCTCTAAATTAAGAATTTATTTATTCCTTGTCCTTTTATTGAATTTCAGTAAATTTAAGAAAAATAATATTAAGTAGTTTTTCTATTGTGGTGATTTGCTGATAAGGCAAACTGTTTAATTCTAGCATTTCATTAAAAGTGTTTTCTTGGTTTCAATTGTGGGATTTCATAGTAATGTCGCTAAATGGTTCTTCCTGAGTAACGAAAGACATGTTGAATTGGGTTTTGAAATGTTTTTGGCATGTGTAAATTAGTAAATGTACTGTTTATGGAAAATGATGTTTGCTTGTGACCTTGATTAGTGAAAACGTCGTGTGACCCTTTGAAATTGTTTTTGGAAACCTTACGTGTGGTTCTTGGTTGACGAAAGATGTTTTCCCTTGTTGTGTTATTAAAAATGATGTGTTCTAGGTTGTGAAAGTTGGTTATGTTCTTGTTTGAGTGTTTCCAAAAAAGGGGTTTTTGCGAAAAGATTGGGTAATGACATTTATATTTCTAGAAAGGTATTTTTGGCGTGCGTGAGTTTTGAGATATTGTTTGGGTGTGGAAATGGTGACTTTTTGTGTGCGATATCTGTCTTGGCCTGCGATATGAGGAAGTAATATACTATGTGAATGTGAAGCTTGTTTGAGCACACGGGAAACCCTGGGTATCTAGGTGGGCGGACTAGAACTAGTGTGCTAGTGAGCCGGATGGGTGTCGTCCCTGTTTCACTTAGCTGGATTGACGATTGCAACACTAACTAAACATATGATATCTGAGGGTCGTGGCCTTCTAAGCCACGTGTTCTGAGGGTCGTGGCCTTCTAAGCCACGTTTTCTGAGGGTCGTGGCCTTCTAATTCACGTTTCACTGAGACACGAGGTTCTAGGGTCCCACGCGATAGATGAACCTTAGGGGATTTACCCATAGTGCTCTACCATCTCTGGCGTGGTGCCTTCCGTCGGCATACGGGGGACCACTTGGGTGTGAGTGTGTGCGTGTGTGAGTATGTGTGTGTGTGTGAGTGTGTGAGTGTGTGTGTGTGCCCATGGTTATTTCTGATAACTTCTGGTTTATTTTTACTTGTACTTGGTTTTCCTTGCCTGTTTACCTTTACATGCACTTTTTTTCCTGCTTGTTTGCCTTCAGTCATATTTCACAGCCTATACTGTTAGACTTTGGGAAAAATGGTTTTCAAATGAAAAATGTTTTATTCTCTTTGGGTTAGATTTGAAAATGTAACACTTTGCTTATCAGAATGAGTTTAAAACTAATGCAATGGAACTAACTTTCAAAAAGGAATAAGGGAAATGTCTCGTGTTTGATTTTCAAATAAAGCATTATGAAAACTTACTTTTATACATTTATGTTCAAACCTGGATTATGTAGATTCTTTATTTACTGGCAGTGCATTGGGATTTGGTGTGGGGCTCACCTACTGAGTACTTTTGTGCTCACGCCTATCTTCTACCTTTTCAGTTGCAGGTTCCTTTTGTTCAGGTTCTCCTGCTTGAGTCGCTCAGTGTGGGAGCGATGTTGGTTGTAGTTGGGTGGTGACCCGCGAGGTCACATGGAGGTATGTCGTGGTATAGTTTTGTTTGTGTCTTTAGTGTTTGTCTGTTTGCTTAGTTTATATTCGTTCTTTTGATCCTGTTTTTAGTTTGGGCTAAAATCGTTCCCAACTATTGAAATTTTAACACCCGGCACTTGTTGCCATCCCGGGGGGATCAGGAACGCCCCTCGGGACTTGCCGCGGACCGGCTCGGGTGACCGGTTCAGGGTCGACCCGGGTTGGTTCGTGATAGATGTAGAGCACTACAAGATGGAGAGATATGTTATTGATTTCAACAAAGATTGTGATGGAATGGTATGATATAATAACAGAGCTTTGATACCATAAATATGTTACTTGAAGGAATATCTATTGTAATAACCTAAAAAATCTTATTTTTCTAGTAATGGAAGAATTATTAAGATTTATAGATATGTGAACGTCTATATCTCATGGGATAACATGGATAGATATTTTTAGATATAACATCACTATGAATGTATGTCAACAAATTAATGCTCAGAGATAATAATCAAACATAATGTTATAAAAATTTTACATTACTTGATATAAATGAAAATACATAAACCATGTTTTTGTTGGAAGACTCCAAAAAATATCTAATGTGGAAACTACTATTTATGTTATAGTTCATCACATTATGATGTCTTCACACATCATTATTATCCATGAAGAATTCATTCTTTATCTTCTTGTCATAATCTATATAAATATGTGGTAAAGTTTTATATAGTACCATATTTTAGTCTATCTAATTGAGATACATGTTTTACGATTATGTTCAGGAAAAGTCTTTAAAAATATTTTTATATAGAGTTGGGCTTTATATGTTCATATCATCATAGGAAATATGGCCAGTCTTAGGTGAAAATTACATCACTAGAGGACATGTTGAGGTCTTAATATCGGTATTTAATAGGTGTTTGGGATAAAAAAATCATTTATTCTAGTTTCATTTCAACAATAGACTACAATAGATAATTTATATAGATCCTTTTGAATCCAACTATATAAACAATTTTATAACATCAAGATGGATGGAAGATGTGAAAAATATATTATGTCATGACCTGACAAACTGAGACCCCTCTTAGTCTAGTGATAAGGTGAGGATGACACCATAATACTATATCTTATAGGGTAGGATCTAGAAACAAGATCTACATAGGGATACATGAAAATGAGAGGCCAAATAATTATGTACCTATACATAATAAAATAACAACCACTATGAACTGCTGTAGAGATATAGAAAAAGTATTAATCATCTATTGTGTAATCAATTCACAAAAAAACCTATATGAAATACATAATTTTACAATATGGTGGTATTACTATTATGAAGGCTAAAATAAATGTGCAATAAGGAAACTGGTCCCAACCTGAGAAAAACTAGAAAAATTGAGAAACATAAGTGATCCTAACACATAATCTATAAGGATGACAATATAACATTCCCAATACCACTACGTACCATAATCGTCCATTGAAAATTTATCTACCAATGTCATCATTGATTTTTCAATAATCTACTTAATACATTAAATATTCAATAAAAACCATTACTTTGTGAGTATATACGTACATTATAGAATTCCTTGAAATCCCAGATGAAGTAAATATAAAAACAAATTAAATAAACCCATAAAGCATGCGTGTAAATATGCTGAACATCATAAACTCTCATACTAAAACTCTTCTCATTAAAATATATATAATTATCAATCTCAACATTTAACTAAGGAATATGATGTGTCCACCAGCATATATAATAGTCCTATATTTGATTTATATCACTATGTACAATGTCCCATGAAATAGAGAGTAGAGAATTCCCTTCTCTACTTTTCTTCACAACCTAGGTATAACTATCTCTAGTAGAGGTCCCACTACCCATTGGGTCATTATTAATGAGGATAAACACATAATAGATAGTGGAACAAAACCCTCTTTATTGTGGGGGAGTATCTACTTAACTAGTAGAAAGGATATGGGGGACCCACTGTAACACCCCAACACATTAGAATATTTTTCTTTTAGAATAACAATGATTTTTTAATTATCATTCATTATACACAAAGTTAAACTCATGATATAAAACACAAAATTTACTTGCATTTTATGTAAGACTGAGTTTTACCACCTTTATATGGTGAAATTATTTTAAAAATAAAAGTTGACACATTTATGAATTTTATTTTTAAAAATAAATATCAATTTTGAATTCATAATTTCAGAATTCATTTAGGATTACTTATTGTGAATTTTTTGAGAAATATCAAATATTTATTAATAGTAAAAATTAATGTGTTTTAATTACAAATCTATTTATACATTAAAATAATTATTATTGTTATGTTGTTTTTTAAATTTGTTTTAGAGTCACCTAAGATAACTTATAAATATTTTAATAAAATTTAATTCATTATAATATATTTCAATTTTCAATTATGTATAAAATACTTAACAAACTTTTGACCATTTCAAACCGTAAAAAAAATTCTATTTTTTTCTCATCTGTGTGATTAGAATTAATCATAATTTTCCCACTTATGTTATTTGAATTTGTAAAATTATGATATACATGGTTTTAATACGTTTAATATTTTTTGTGTAATAATATTAACATATTTTTTGTCCAAAAAGATTAGGGAATTTGATGAAAATTAATTACCGTGATTCCGGTAATGTTTTAATTAATAAGAGAATAAACCTTAATATTAAGCAACAAAACGACATGGAATGTTGTCCAAAATCAATTATTTGCTAGTAATTTTTCCATATTCCCACTTGGTTCTAAATTTGTGTTTTTATTAGGATATTACAAAAATAAATCTCCCTATATAAAATGTTTTGTAAGGAAAAAAGACAAAAAGGGAACTTTCCTTACCTTTAGAATTTATAAAACATCAAGACATGTTAAAAATAATACATTCGATGTTGGATATCAATTGGAATGATATATGGGATATTGTTATGATACAAATTTATTATTAATTTTTAGAGATGTTTTAGACACATAAAATGCATAAGAAATTCCATTGTATTGATTATTTAGTTAATAATTGACTAAAATAAATGATATTATAAATACTGAAAGTGATGTTAATTGACGTAAATATTGAATTTATATATTTTTGTAGTTAAATAAACCATGTTATAAATCTATAAAACAATATATATTTGTCTTCCAATATTATATTGGTATTTTAAAATAAACATTAAATAAATATTATTAAAATTATGAATATTTCCATTTTATAATTTATGAAATTTTATTAAATGATTTAAAAATTAATAAAAATCATATATTCTACCAAGTAATTTTTAATTGTTATTAAATTTTATGTATGGTCTAATGGACTTGACCTCATTGATCCATTAATTTGTGAAAATCATGTGTTTGAGGTGTTCTAGGGGGTCATAGTTACATAGACCCAAATCATTGAAAAATTTGGTGTTCTGTAAACATTAGTTATTGTATGGGAATAGTATAATCTATAGGTCATCTTTCTGTAGGTCATCTATCAGTAGGTTATCTATCGATCAGTCATCTTTTGGTAGTTCAAATGTATGTATGTCATCTGTCAGTAGTTGTACAATTTTTCGAGCACATTAGGTCATCTATCAATAGGGAATCTATCGATTGGTCATCTATCAGAAGGTTATCTATCATAAGGTCCCATATCAGTAGGTTATCAGTCGGTTGGTCATTTGTTGGTAGGTCGCATCAGTAGGTAATTTATCGGTTGTCCATCTATCGGTATGTCATGTGTTTGTAGGTTGCATCAGTAGGTATCTTTGGTGACACATTTCGGTGACTCACATGGGTTGGTCGTATCGTTAGATTGCATCAGTAGGTCATCTATCGATAGGTTCTACAGTGCTTCTTGGTCGGTATGTGTACAATGATTCTATCTTCCAGTAGTTTCACCCATTTTACATTTTCATTGATGTAAAAAACATTCAATGCCTTGTTTCAATGTATTTAAGTCTGATTCCAACCCCATAAACCCTATCTAAATATTTACTATGTGATCAGGTGCCATTACTCAGTCAAAACATGTGAGATTGACCAGATATACATTTTTTCGAAAATATAAACCAAATATAAATTGATCCTCTCTTATATTTGCAAAAGGTAGAGACACCTATAGACTTGTTTTTCCTGCTAGTTATTCCTTGGTACTTGATTCCCAAAGTTCTTCCTTTTATAGGTATCGTGCAATCAATCTTCAATACATATATCATTTTTCCCTTGTATTTTTCCAACTGCATGCACACCCCCTATTTTGGTGAAACCAGGAAGTGCTAATCGCTTATTCATCCAAGTAGGGATCCCATCATCTCAAATTTATTTTTGAATCATGTTGGGTGGTTGTATTATTTTCTCTATAGTGAAAATATAATAATACCAAATTAAAAAAGATAATTGAATCGGTATAAGATCAATATATGGTGCAAGGAAAAGTGACATATGTTCTTCTTGTTATTATAGACACTATGATTTTTTGAGCTATATAGGTACTATAAATTGTTCCCCTTTGGGGTCCTTGGTTGAGGGAAATATTCTTATGAACTCTTTTTTGTCATCATCTCATTAAAAATATTCATGGAATTTTTTAATCATGAATATTTGGTGAAAGTAAATGGATTCCCTAGTATTAAACGGTTTTTTGATAACTCTCTATATAGTGCATAATAGATTAAGGGATTCTTTACTAAATTTTAAAGTATGCTCTACTATGCTGTGTCTTGTAACATGTTTATAGACAATTTTGTGTGTTGTGGGTTGGATCCAGTGATATGTATATATAATATGGATGTGTTTGACGTGTGTGGGGGATGTGTATGAGATGTGGTAGTTTTATGGGGATGTGATGGTTGTTATGATTCTGTGTTGTGGAAGGTTTGCAATGGTGGTTGTGGTCTGGTTATACAGCGGGGCTATTAAAAAAGGGATGTGGTTGGGAATTGGTAATGATGTGTCTTTAATGGAAAGAATGTCATGGGTTCTTGTGAGGTTTTTCTATCTGTGTGTTAGTTATTGAATTGAATGAATTCCATCTAGTTTCCTAGAATGTTTGGAACTAAAATGGAATATCCTTTTCTCGTTATGAATCTGTAAAAATAGATTATTTGAAATAGAACGTGGAATGTGAATACCAAGGAATGGATGACAACATGATGGGGTAAAAGGATTCAATTTGTATTAAATATGGTATTACTCAATATTTTCAAAATCTATTAAGTAGTTGAATGAAGATTAAAAGTGTAATGTGGATTGTGTCATGTGTTCTAAATGTATGGTTTTGTGATTACGATATGTAGTTGGTTCTTTTATAATTAAACCAGTATTATGGAAATAATACGATGAGTTAATGAATTAAAATGGAAAAGTTTAATGAGGAAACTAATTATGGATTTTATTGCTTTACTTTCTAATGATTATATACAAACAGTCAGACTGAGGGATTGAGTTGGTTTTGGATATTTGTGTGGTTGTGCATGTATGGGTTTCAGTAAGGGAAATCTTGTGTGGGTTGTTTGTTTGTTTGGGAACCCAAAGGTCATGTTGTGTGTTTTTTACCAGTATAAAGAAATTTGTAGTTCCTTGTGATTTCTAAATTCATCCCATTGATGTCGAAAAAAACATTCCAAACAACCCATTTCTATGGGGTAGGTTGTCTTTCCCAACATCTTTTTGGGAGGATGGATGGATGGTTATAATCTCCCAAGATCCCTCTTCTAGGTATTTTATCTCCCAAGACTCATCGGGTAGGATGTAATGGCTTGATGTGTCTTCCCATATTTATGGTACTTGTTGTGTGAGAGGTAGTTTTTTCCAAATGAATTTTTTATATTAGGCCTAGATGTTTTGGTTAAATGTGTTTTGGTTTGTGGCCTAGGTGTTTGTGGGACGAATATAGAAGTGGACTATGTTTATACGAGCAGTAGGTGATGGGGTTGTGTCCCATGTGTCTGTGGGTGGGATGTGATGTGGTTTGTGGCCCAGGTGTGTGCGTATAGTCTGTGAATATGGGGCTTGTAGAATATTGGTAGCGGTAGGATGTTCACTATTAGGGATGAGAAGTTAAGAATTGTGAAGTGGTGTGGGGTACCCTATCATCGATGTGATAATGTTATTACTATACATGAATTGTGTTATTAGGTGATTGTGCCTTGGTGAGGTTTGGATGGTTAGTATACATTGTTAGGTGATATATGGCTATGATATTTTTCTCAAAGGGGAAATAGAAATCTTCATCCAATTGTGCACAATATACATTGGAATTTTTTTAATGAGTATACATGTATAGTCACCCTAGGTATCAGAAAACTATATTAGAGTTTCAAGGATGACTTTGGGGACCATGCATGACTAATCTAGTTTAGACCTTTAGAGTTGGTTCCATTTCACTTCCTTATATTTTTTTTCATTTAGAGACTCTTATAGGTATCACTTTTTATTCATACATGAATTGTGGGTTGGTTCAACATAATTTTATATACCTTGTAGATATATTTGAAATTAATTCAACCTATCCCCTAATCTGGTTTTCATATAAAGGGTAATGCCTATCATTTTATATGATCTATTCACCCATAGTTCTTGTCTGAACACCTGGGCCTACTAGAGGTGGGACTAGGGGGTCATTATATCCTTTTCTTCATTTCAATCCCAAGAGGGGCATCGTTGAAGGGAGTGGGTCTTGGAAGAATGGTATCAGAGTTGATTGGTGATGGATAAGATGGATTTTGGAGTTAGTAACATTAGTGTTTGAATAGGTTTATAGGGAAATAGTGGGGGGGGGGGATCTTGGAGCATGACATAGGCTAGGGAAGACCAAATAGGACACATTGTTTTAGGCCCCTTGCGATCCAATGTATGGACTCTAAGATTATGTATGGACTAAGTGAGGATATAGTGGTTTCATGTTAGAGACTTAGGAGAGGTACATGCATCCTAAAGACTTGTGTTATTATATAAATTTATTCATTTTTTAAGTTAAAATGAATTAAATGAATTAAATGAATCATGAATTTTTTATGTGTTTATATCAAATTTCACATGATATTATTTCTTATAAAATTCACAGATTGTTTGATTAGTCATTTTTATAATCAAGTGGAAAGAGTAATATTATGATTAAATGGATTGAATTGTTTCTTTGAAACCTTATTAAGGTTTTAATGTGTTGTTTCCTATTTTTTATAGTATGATTATCTAAAAAATTAATTTCACTTCCATTGTTAGAAGTGAATAATAAAACATATAGTTATCCCAATGTTGTAAATTATCAGAGAATCACACTTAGTGTACTTTCTAGTGATCAACTCTTTAAATTTTGGAAATCCTAATGTGGCAAGTATCCTTGATGTATATTCCACTATGGCATGATAAAATAAAGATTTATTAATTTTAAATTTTTCTTTGGTGTATTAATGTTCCCATATTAGTTAATATGTCATTAATGTACCTTAATGTTTTTTAAATTATCAAATGCATGTGTTGTTGACTTTAATAACATAAAGTTGTACAGATTAAAATTATAATCATCCTAAAAATTTCAATATTAGATATTTATAAATCCCATAAAATTGGAATCCATGATAATAATAACCTTATCATTTTTTGGAATGATTGCAGACCTATGGTATTGATATAACTATATGATGTAATCATGTGTTTGGGAAGAAATTATACTGACATTCATTAAAAAAATTGAAATCTGACAAGCATTCATTGTAACATCCTAGGTAACTAAAGAACCTAACATTTTCATATTTACTAATAACTGTGAATTAAATATTAATTTTACTTTAAATGGGATGTTACGATTGGATGGAATATCTGATATGAAATAATGAGTATCTTTGAAATCTTATGATGTACACAATGCTGGGTCATACTGTAAAATAATAATATAGTAATATTATTTTAAATAGTTGTTAATGACTAGCTATTGTAATGGAAGGAATTAATAGAACTATCTACAATATGATTATACATGTTTTTAATTTTTTTACATTTATACAATAAATTTTAGAGCCTTAAAATAAGAAATAATCTAATTTGAGGCATAAATACTCTAATATTCTTTTAAAGGGAGATTTACCACATTTTAATAGAGAAACCTATTTAATTTTTTTTGTCACATACATTTGTTCTATTTGACCAATCAAAATTCATCTTTAGAATCGGGACACCGAAATTTAATTGGGTAATGTTTTGATATGTTTCTGATAAAATTCATTTTTATTGAATAGTGAAAAATACAGTATTTTAATTCCAATATTACTTTTAATATAATTTATTTATTTGTTAATATTATATTTTTATTTTTATTTAAAGTGTAAAAAAATTATATTTTTACCATTTAATCCAATGTTGGTCATTTGAATTAATTTCACATTGAAATTGGACTTATACAAGTGTGAATCTTTGGATAGTAATTGTTTCTTATAAACACGCTATTTGTTTTGATAAAAGAAAATAATTTTAAATTAATTAATGCAACTAATATGTTTTTAATTTGGTAAAATAGATATTATTTTTGATTTCTGAATATCAAATATAATTTAGTCTGAAGTTATTGTATTTTTCTAAAAAGCTTCAATTTTTTAATGAATAGTGAAACCACTTAGTAGTAGTTAAAAAAACTAACATTTTCATTTAAATGAAATTTTACCACTTTAGTGATTTGTATTTCAAAAATATAACATACATGGTTGTTATTAATAAGTGAAATGTGGTTCAATAAGATAAAAATATTTTTTGGTGAATTGTATCGTTAGACTTTTTTTACCATGGTTAAAGGTAAATAGGGTAATTCATGGTAAACAGAATATCATAATAATACCAAATTAACGTAACAATTTTCCTATATTTATTGGATGTGTAATGTACGACCATGGGAATCCAATGGTTGATTTTGGGACCCCATGGAGCCTCTTATGAAAGATAATGCCACTTTATTTTAAATAACATAAAGTAAAGGAAAAAATGACATAAACAAATATCTTTTAGTAAATCAATTTTTACATGGGGTTATAAAAGTCATATTTTCGACTATAAATATTAATTGGAAATATAAAAAATTTCCTACTTTATAGTATTTGAATTAAAACTTTTAGACATCATATAAATTTAATTGATCAGGACAGAATAATGATGCAGTATTTACCTCATTAATAAATAATTTAAATAAATATTATTATAAATATTAGAACAATATCCAAAACCTGTCCAATTCTTATTGGATGATTTTAATTAGACCATGAGTCTTCTTATATTTTTCTTTAATTTGTTTTGGAACTTTATAAACCGAATATCATTATATAATAAAATAATATTTTCAAACATTCCTAAAGAGCCCCTCCTCCCCCTTATAAATGGTCACCACTTCTATCCCTTTACTCACACCTCTCAAGCCCCTATTCTCATCCTTCCCCTGACAATTTAAGCTCTAAAAGTCCCGTTATTTCTTCTAGAAGGCTTAACTTAGGCAGAAGGCACTCCAAGTAGTCATCTTGGATCAAACTAAAGGGATTTACCTAAATTAATGGTAATGGTTTCACTGAAAATATTTTCTTTTATTTTACTTCTCCAACCCCCAAATAATTTTTATTAATTTCTTTTATAAAAAACAGTATCTTAAATATACTAGGATTTTTTATAATAACGATTCAAACTACACTTACACATACCATCATCTAATGGGTTAAGAACATACTGTTTATGTGGATGACAAATTAACGCCTCACGAAACAATGATTGTTCAAATATCTCCAACAGCCTCTCATGGTGGCCATTAAGATGGAACAATATTTATATATGATATATGTTATATTTTTTGTTTTATATATGCTCTGGTTATTTTTATTTACCAATATAACTTTATGCTTTCCAATATGTGTAAACACGATAAATTTACTTGAGGAAATTCATACTACCACACCCTCATGGTGATATAATTCATTCATGATATACATGGAACTTATAAAGGATGGAGTTAATGAAATTATGTGACATATATATCATATGATATTATACTGGAATTATAATATAACAATTTATCATTATGTTTTCGTTCCTTTAAATATAAAATAGAAATGAAATTATCGTTCATGTGTACTGATGACTTACCGTCTCCATGAAAAATACGTTTCATTTCATAACTCCAAATGATATGGAATTTTAAAAATATATATTAACAATATATATATGATTAATATATGATAAATAATCCATGTATATCATTCTTGATATAATGGACTATTGACCACAAGGACAACTTGTAATTATAAGAAGTCCATTTCTGACTCAAGTACCAAATATTGACAAAACGACCATTATTAACTTAAATGATTACAAAATGTTTATAAAATTATAATAATTGATATTAAAAAGAATAATAAACATTAAAAATGGTTTTTAATCAAGTATTAATTAACTTAATTTTATTATTAATGAAATACAAGGAACAAACAAGTCAGGTAAGACACGTGGTAAGGAGGTTTTGTAACTCGCTTTAAATTCCGTGATATTTCCTTTGATCGCCACTAATTTATTGCATGTGGTGTATTGTGTACTTACATTTTATATATATTATAATTAATCTCTTTATATTCAAGGTATTATATTATTAATTTAGTGGTTATTTAAGATTGGTCTTACAACTGGATTTATTACAACGTGGTAAGGTGTTTTCATATCACTTTTTATTTTCATGAGATTGATGCTATATTTTCGACTATTTACTTTTTTTTGGTGTATGTAATGAACATTATTTTAATATTTTTTTAATATAAAATCATTTATGTGTACTTACATATTATGTTTATGATCCATCTTTCATGTGGTGTACGTTTCATAAGTTACCTAATCGGTAAAGGAACATTTCACCCTCTTCTTTTTAAAAGACTTATTTTTGTTATGTCTTTTAATATACATCTTCTTATGTTGGGATATGTTCTTCTATATCCTTATTGTTCTAAATTTTATTTCCAAGTGATGAGATACCCTTTTCTATTTAATCAACCCATTTTCAGAATTTTAATGTCACGCCGTTAGGCTCTCGAATTTGTTTAATGGAACTTCATAACCCAATTTAAATTCTTTGGTTTAAACATCTAATAATTAATAGTGTCATGATATGAATATGTGAGATTGAACTATTATTGTTTTACACTGAATATCCAATAATATTGAGTGTATTTATATTTTGCACACATAATTATTTCATTGTTTTATCCTTAATCTATGGATACCGTCTTTATATGGGATTTCGTCTCAATTTACATTTCATTGAGACTTCATTATTTTTATGAGCCAATTCACACTTATATGGTGTATATACTTTAATTTGGCATATTATATCATGAATAAATTTATTCTCATGATATTATAAGGTTTTTATTACATGTTACTCCTAAATTTTTTTCAAGTGTCTCTCTTTTTGTTAAAAGCTCTTTAACTAAAATATCATTTTAAATGTTTTATTGATTTTTTCTTATAAATCATTCTCATTAATATCCATGTTTTCAAATGGTATTTATGATTTATTTATATGGGAATTAATGTTTTAAAATTCTAAATCCATTAAAAGATTTAATTGTGTGTGAGGCATTTTGATTCAAAAATATATTTTTTAAATGTTTTAAATGGTTTTGAAATGGTTTGATAAAGCTTTGATTATTTCAATATCTTGAAATGATTTCATGAGATTGAAAATGAAATGTTATGAGTGAAATGTTTATATTTTCAATATTTTTTGTATTATAATTTTATTATGATACTTGGACATTTGACAGGTGGTTACGTGATAAACCAAATGAGGGGTGGGGCTGTGATAAAACAGGACTAGTGGTTATGTTACAACCTCCAATGAATTAGTTATGGAAATCGATCGTAATACTATTCCATTTACTAATATGTGTGGAACTTGACTGTATGGTAATTCCATTTTAGTATTTTTATGTCCCATGTTACCTTTCTATGTTATGTATTCTTTATATGGGTTTTATAGTAATGATTTGGTTACATAAGGGTAAGAAATGATATTTTATTCAGTTAAGAGTACTTACTACTTCATAAAGGTGAAAAGTATTATTTATGATAATGTATTCATGGTCTACTTGTTGTTTTGAAAAACTAACATTTTTCATTCTTTGTGTATACCTTAATGAGATTTTCATGCTCATCCCTTGTTTTTGAAATGTTTTTCCCCAGAGATAAAGTGGAATAGGGTCAAGGATGGGATCATGGAAGATTCATGTAGTCTAAAACATTTAACTAGACATGTATCACGTCTCCAATAGGTTTTATTTTATGAAAAAATGGAAACTTATTAGGAGTGTCTACATTGTAATTTTTGCGATATAATGTAATAGTAATGACCTAACTCTCTAAAACTATAAACCTGAAAAGATCTTCAATGTTAATTATTCATTTAATTCATGATAATTTAATGTTTTAAGGCCCGGTCCTTATATGTGGTATCATAGGCTGATTTAGATGACAATAGAGGAGGTTATGGTGTTATCTAAGCATAAGTGAAATAACCATAATGTTGAGCATATTATAAAGAGTCGTAGTTATTTTGAATGAGTTTTAGATAACATGAATAAGTATATACCCTCCTTATAAGATATTATATGATGATTTTACTGATATATTCAAACTGGCGTTTTGGGTTTTAGTAAATGGATGGATCTAGAAGACACCAATGTAACATGGGATATGAAGAAAACATTGACAGATTTATGAATGAGAAACTAAATGAAATGAAAGCTTCAAAGAAAAATCTTATGGTTATTCTCGATAAGCTATCTAGAGTCGTGTTTAACAACCTGAACCCTGTTGATTTTTATAAGTTATAGTATATGAGAGAAACAAATACATACATAAGTTATGGTAATAATCATAATGGTGAGTATATTAAAAAAACCTATGTGTTGAGGATGTGGAAAGAAACACCTTATAAAATTCTTCAAAGGGATAGTAAGATACTATAGATGTGGGAATTAAGGTCATAAAGAAAGAGCCTGGCATGGAAAAAAAATAATCTAGTTGACTCTAGGAAAGGGAAAGAAGATCTTTCTGAGTGATCAATTGAATGTTTCAAATGTGGTGTGCTTGGTAATTATACAAAAAGATTTCCTACAAAGATGGTCTGGTAATGGGATCACCTAGATTGTACAAATATATGTTTACAAATATCTAATTCTGTTCCAATTGAAGATGAAGAAACTGGTAATGACCAATGAAATGAATGATTTATTTATTAACATATGTTTCTACTTTGTTGATTCTTAGTATATGATTCATGAATTTGTTTGTAGGAAATAATTAATTCGTAATAAGTTGGTATAGAATGTTTAATGGTTCATGATTAATTTTGAATGAGTTAGAAGTCAACATATAAGGGATTACAGAGGTATGTTAGATTTTATGAGGATTAAATTCCTAAAAGTATTAATGCTATTTTGGTGATGGGATTATATGGGAAGACTTTTTATAGAATGTGTAACCCTAATGTATGATATATGAAAATGTTATTCAGGAAATAATTATTATTTATTTTTATGAGTAATGTTTGAATATTATTTTGGGAGAATATATGTTTAAATTATCAAAGTATGATGATTTGGGTTTTTATGGAAATTATTAACTTATCATAGAGAATATGTGATTTTTCTAATTATGATTCATTATGAGACATTAAGAGTATTCTATGTTTTTGGAGTAAAATTTTAATATTTAATGTGGAAGACTATGTCATTAAATCCTTCTATGTTTTGGGTTTCAATATTAGTTTGGATTATTTTGATGAATTTTAAGGACAATTGTGTATTGAATGGTCTTTCTTGACCTCTAGGTAATTTTTGTTGAATTTTGGAGATTAACAGTAGTATTTATTTTTATAATGGATTATCCTTTTTGGGGGTTATATGATCTCGTACTAACCATGTTGGTTTTAGTTGATGTCTAAAGACAATGGAAATATATAGTTATTCTTTTGTGTATTATGTTATTCTCTAGAAGATGATTCTTGCAATATTGATGTGACCAAGATTTTTTTAATGCTCATTGTTTGTAGAAAAGATTAGTTTTTGGTAGAAACATATTAATGGATGAAACTCTACATCAATTTAAGTATATTTCCTTATGTTATTATTCTATGCAGTAACTAAAATCTTCAAAAGTATGAATAGGAACATAAAACAGAAAACATCGTTGGTTTACCTTTACTATTGGTGAATCAAAGACCATATAACAAATCACATGTTTGTGATTTTATGGTTGTTAACTTTCTCCTAATCATGTTTTCTACAACTCTCCATCAGAACATAATGGTTTTTTTCTCTTCCATATCCATGTTTTCCTACATGGTATCCTAGTATGGTTTATATAGGGTTACCGTTGTACTTCTCTCTATTTCTTTTAAAGTGATACTTTTTTCACACATTTTCCGATATAGGACTTTAAATGATGTTTCTGAGTCCAATTTTAAAATTGTGAGGAAGCAGTTTCCAAAAGGGGGGAAGGATGTAACATCCTAGGTAAATAAAGAACATGAAATTTTCATATTTACTAATAATTGTGAATCAATATTAATTTTCCTTTAAAGGGGATGATATGATTTGATGGCATTCCGATATGCAACAATGAGATTTTTTGAAATCATACGTTGCACAGAATGTCGAGTCATAATGAAAAATAATAATATAATAATATTATTTTAAATAATAGTTAACACCTATCCATTTTAATGGAGGGAAAAACCGAACAAACTATAATATTATTATACATTTTTGTTAAATGTTTTTATATTTATCCAATAAATTCTAGAGCATTAAAATAATAAGGAATCTAATTTTAAGCATAAATACTCTAATATTCTTTAAAAGGGTGATTTACCACCTTTTAATGGTGAACCTTGTATTAATATAGTTTTGGTTACATGTATATATTCTATATGACTAAATAAAATTTCTCCTTTAGAATTGGGACACCAAAATTTACTTTGGGTAATTTTTTGGTATTTTTCAGATAAAATTCATTTTATAATGAATAGTGAAAAATAAAGTATTTTAATTCAAATACTCCTTTTAATATAATTCGTTTATATGGTTATATTATCCTTGTTTTTGTTTTTAGAGTGTACATAAATTATATTTTTACCATTTAACACAATGTTGGTCATTGAAATTAATTTCACTTGTAAATTGGACATAAACAAGTGACAATATCTTGATAGTAATTGTTTCTTAAAAACACGCTATTTGTTTTGACAACAATAAATAATTTTAAATTAATTAATTAAAATAATATTTTTTAATTAGATAAAATAGAATTCATTTTTTAATTCAAAAATATCAAATATATCTTAGGCTGATTTTTTTGGTTTTTTTAAATCATCAATTTTTGATGAAAACTGAAACCGCTTGGTAGTAGTTAAAAAAACAATCTTTTTCATTTAATGAAAATTTTCCACTTTTGTGAATTTAATTTTGAAAATACAATATACATGGTTTTTATTAGTATGTAAAATGTGGTTTAATAAGATGAAAATAATTTTTGGTGAATAGTAACTTTTGACTTTTATTTACCACGGTTAAAGTTAAATAGGGTAATTCAAGGTAAAAAGAATATCATAATAAAACCAAATTAACTTAACACTTGTCCAATACTTATTGGATGTGTAATTTCCGACCATGGGAATACTTGGGTAGATTTTGGGAATCTATGGAGCCACTTATTAATGATAATTACACTTTATTTTAATTAACTAAAAGTAAAGGCAAAAATGACATAAAAAATATCTTTTAGTAAATAAATTTTTACATGGGGATATATAAGTCATCTTTTCTACTATAAATATTCATTGGAAAGATAAAAATATTTCTTACTTCATGATATTTTTCTTATAATTTTTTGAAATTTTATAAAATTTAATTTTTAATGACATAATAATGATGTTGTATTTACCACATTAATAAATGATTTTAATAAATAAGATTTAATATATTAAAAAAATATCCAAAACCTGTCCAATTATTATTGGATGATTTTATTTCAACCCTGAATAATCTTATCTTATACTTTAGTTAGTTTTTGACCTTTAGAATCCGAATATTATTATATAATAATATAATATGATCACACTTTTTCTAAGAGCCCACCCTCCCTTTTATAAAAGGACACCACTTCTAACCCATTCCTCACACCACTTAATCCCATTTTTTTGTCAAAACCCTACAAAAATAAGCTCCAATGATCCCCCACTTCCTCTTAAAAGACATTACTTAGACATAAGACACTCTATGAAGTCCTTTTGGTTCCAACCAAAGAGAGTTACCAAAATTAAAGGTAATTGTTTCTCTTAATTTTTTTTCATTTATTTTACTTCCATAACCCCAAAATTATTTTTATTAATTTATTTTATAACAACAATAGTATCATCAATATACTCAGATATTGTTATGATAATTATTAAAACTACACTTACACACACTATCATCTAACTGGTTAAAAACAACCTTTTTTCATGGATGGCAAACTAACGCCTCACGAAACGATGATTGATCAAATATCTCCAACCGCCACTCATGGTAGAAATTATGATGGAAATGTATTTATATGTGATATATATTATTTTTTTTAATATATTCTTATTTAAATTTTATTTACAAAAAAAAACTTTATGATTTCCAATATGTGTAAAAACGATTATTTAATTTGAGGATGTGCCGAATACCGCCCCCTCAAGGTGATATAATTCATTCATGACATACATGTATCTTATAAAGGATGGAGTTAATGAAATTATGTAACATAAATATCATATAATATTATAATATAATTATAATATACCAACTTACCATTATGTTTTCATTCCTTTAGATATAAAATAGAAATTAAAATAGCATTCATGCTTACATAAGGCTTACCATCTCAATGAACGGTGCATTTCATTTCAAAACACAAAATGATATGGAAATTATAAATACATATAAAATGGATATATATGATATATATATGATATATAAACCATGTATATCATTATAGAGATAATAGACTATTTATTGCAAGGAAAACATGTAATTATAAGAAGTCGATTTTTGACTCAAGTACAAAATATGTACAAAACAATGATTATTAAATTAAATGATTAAATAATGTATATGTCATGGTAATAATTGATATAAAAAGTAATAATAAACTTTAAAAAATGGGTTTATAATCATGTATAAATATACATAAGTTTATTATTCAGGAAAAACAAGGAACAAACAAGTCACGTCAGACACGAGGTAATGAGGTTTCTTATCTCACTTTTAATTCTGTGATATTTCCATTGTTCGCAACTAATTTATTTCATATGGTGTATTATTTACTTCCATTTTATATATATTATCCTGATTGTTTTTATATTCATGGAATCTTGTGATTCATTTAGTGGTTATTAACTTTATTCAATACGACTCAATTTATTAGAACACGGTAATGGGGTTTCATTTTAATTTTTATTCTAGTGAGATTCATGGTATATTTTCCACTATTTCCTTTTATGTGTTGTATGTAATTCCCATGAGTGTACTTTTTTGGATTTTACATTAATTTATGGATATTTAAATTTTATTTTATGATCATTATTTCATGTGTTGTATGTTTCGTAAGTTACCTAATCGGTAATGGAACCGTTCACCCTCCTCTTTTTAAAAGACTTATTTTTTGTTATGTATTTTACTTTAAATCTTCTAATGTTGGGATATGTTATTTTATATCTGTTTTTCTATAAATTTTATAACCATGTGATGAGATACCCTTTTCTCTCTAATCAAAACATTTTCTGAATTTTAACGTGATGTCGTTAGGCTGTTGAATTTCTTTAAGAGAACATCATAACAAAATTTCAATTCATTGGGTTAAACTTGTACTTGTTGATTGTGTCATTCTATGAATATGTGTTATTGAACTCTGATTTTTCTACAATGAATATCCAATAATATTGAGTGTATTTATATTTTTCACACATAATTATTTCATTGTTTTATCCTTAATCTTAGGATACCATCTGTATAAGGGATTTCCTCTCAATTTACATTCCATTGAGACTTCATTATTGTTATGCACCAATTCACTCTTATATTTTGTATATAACGTCCTTTGGAATATTATATCATGAATAAATTTATTCTCATTATATTATAATGTTTTTATAAAATGTTAGTCTTCAATTATTTTTTTTCAAGTTTCAATCTTTTTGTTAAAATCTCTTAAAGTAAAATATCATTTTAAATGTTGTAATGATTTATTTTTCTAAATCATTCTCATTAATGTCCAATTTTTCAAAAGGATTTTAGGATTTATTTATATGGAGTTTAATGTTTTAAAATGATAAATAGATTAAAAGAATCAATGTGGCATGGGACACATTGATTCAAAAATATCATTAATAACTGTTTTAAAGGGTTTTGAAATGGTTTGAAAAAGATTTGATTATTTCAATATTTGAAATGAGTTAATGTGATTGAAACTAAAATGATATGAGTGAAATGTTTATATTTTCAATATTTTACGTGTTATTATTTTATTATATTACATGGACATTTGACGGGTGGTTATGTGATAAACCAATTGACAAGTGGTGTCGTGATAAAATAGGACATGTGGTTACGTTAAAACCTCCAATGAATTGGGTATGTAAGTCGGTTGTATGGCTATTCCATTTAGTGATATGGGTGGAAGTCAACCATAATATTATTATATTAATGTCTCATTATGTCCCAAGTTACTATTATATTATATGTGTTATTTATATGGGTTTTACAGTAATCTTTTTGAAATAAAAGGATAAGAAATGATATTTTATTTAGTTAAGAGTACTTACTACATCATAAATGTGAAAAGTATTAATTATGATAATGTATTCATGGTTTACTTTTTGTTTTGATAAAATAACAATCTTCTTTATTTGAGTATCCCTTATTGAGCTTTTTAGGCTCATCCAATGTTTTTGAAATGTTCTTTAAAAGACATAATGTGGAATAGTGTCAAGGATGGGATCAAGGAAAATTCATTCTGTCTAAAACATTGAACTAGAAATGTCTTATTTCTTAAAGAGTTTTTATTTTATGAAAAAATGGAAACTGAGTAGAAGAGTCTACATTGTAATTTTTGAGATATAATGTAATAGTAATGACCTAACACTCTAAAACACTAAACCTGAAAAGATCCTCAATGTGAATTATTCATTTAATAAAAGATTATGTAATGTTTTAAGGTCTTGTCCTTATATTAATTATGGTAACTTGTTGAGACATAAAACTACTTATAAAATTTGACATATTATTTTATGACTTATAGTAATTTATAATTAATGAAATAAACATATCTCACATATTAATTTATGATTATCTTGTTATTAGAATCATGTCTAAATTTAAAATCATTTTATGGTAACATAGGAAATTCTAGTAATAAATATTTGAGTTTGGAACTTGTTTAATATGATATTTACGTAGGAAAATGTTATTCTTATTTATTTATAATGTAATATATTTTTCACTAAACAATTAATTTATTTAATAATGTTTAGGTTAACCTAGATAAAGAATGAAACTTATTATCATAACATGTACATGAGTATGCTTATTTTCAAAATGTATGATTCTTTGAGAAATAATGTTATTAAAGAATACATTTTGTGAGAATGATAATTCTTGATACATTGTAAAACAACATCTTTAATTTTTATTTTATTTTGAGAATGAATTTTTTCCATTTATGATTATGATAGTATGTTGTTTATGAAATGTAGAATTTGAATCGTACACAAGGGCATATCATGTTGAACTTTTTCAAATGATGATTGTAGTATTTTTTCCATGTTAATAGGATTAACATGTACCATATTGTTAAATATATATATATATTGAACATGATGTGTGACATGACATGTGTACAGTTTTTTCCATAACATGGGTGCATATTATAACTACTCAAAATATAGCGTAGAATTTTTGAATATATATATATATATATTAATATTTTAATGTTGAGATTTGTTTGTAGTGTATTTGTTATCATTCCATTGACATGTTGATATGCCTAGCTAAATGTAGTAGTTATTGGAAACCATATTGTGGTGTGATTGTTGTATATAACAAGAGTCTTTTTATTACTAGTTGTTTAAGAACACCATAAATTAAAAGCATAATCACTTATATACCGCTAATGAACTGATTCCATTTGGGATGTTTAAAATTGTGTCAAAGGTACCCATTCTAAATAATGAAATGAATTATAATAAACCACTCTATAATTATGGATGATGTTATGTGTTTCTTATAAGTGTGATTGTTCATGCTATAATTTCCTTGTGGGACATGTGACTTAAAAACCATCATGTATACAAATAGGAGAAACATGATCCCTAATTGAGATGAGTTGTACCATGACGCAATTAATACCATGATGTTGATTCAGTACAGCCCAAAGTGGATAATAGGTCAACATTAGAGAAGGGTGTCCTCTACTATTTTTCGTGGGGACATGTGTGTGATGATAATTGGGATAATTGTTTTTAGGAAGTGTGGAAGATGAGTTGGAGAAGGATTTTATGTTGAAATGGTGGTTTTGTGTGTATGGTAAGGTGGTGTAGGGATGTGGTTGGGTGAATTGTCTAAATTTTTTTTGTTGGAATGGATGTTTGTTCAATGTTTCTGTTGTACAGTGATATTGATGTGTGGTAGAATTGGTGTTTGGCTGTTGTGGTAAGAATAATTTTTTTGATTGGTTTTATATTGATAGCACATGGTATGACATAGAAACATGAATTGAAGTAAACCCATTCCCTGCATCAAGGTACATTATATTAGGACACATTTTAAAACTGTGCAGGTGAGTCAGTGCCATCAAAAGTAGACAATATCGTGGTGTGGTGGATGGGATCCTTTCTTTTTATACTTGTATAATCATGGTCTATATTAACATAAGTTGTTCTGTTGGTATAGGAATATTGTTTGAAACACATTCATGTATTGACATGAAAATATGAAAAATAGAAATTTGAAATGTTGAACCCCTTAATGTTTCCACATTAGTATGTTCCTAGTTATTAATTTTTGGATGAAAAACCAGATTTTTTAAAACATGGATAATCTAGTACGTTTAAAACTAATTTTATAATATCAATTCATACAATTTGTTAATTCATTTTTTCTAATCATTGTATTAAATTTCCCATGGTAAAGAAAATGATATATTTATATTAGAAGGATAGTGTAAATTTTATGAAAACGTGAACTCTTCCAAATTATGTAAGTTGTTTTGGGAAAGATGATGAAGAAAAGTGGTTTTATGAAATTTGTTGAAAGTGTTTTCACAAAGAGAAATTTGAAAAATTCTTTTCAATAAAAGGGATTAAAAATGTATTTTTACTCATAGTGGTTTTCTTAGACAACAAAATTAATTTTATATTTTAATGGAAATTACTTAATAGGTATGTTTTCAAAGATAACATTATTTTAAATAAAATGTTAAGATGAATGTATAGAAGTAATAAAATTATTACATGAACATGGTAATCTATTCGTTCATGATTTTTCAGCACAAAATTATTAAAATGATTTGAATTTGTTTTTGAAAAATTCATGTAGTCAAAAGGAATGTTTATGTGAACTTATTGATATGGAAAGATAAAAAATTGTTTTCTATGATCCGAAACAATCACTTTCGTTCTGAAGAATATGAATTTTTTTTGAATGTGATCGCTTCCTTAGAGTTGTAATGGTTGTTTTCTTGTTATGCATTGTGTTATGGACTTGTTATACATATATTTTTTATAGTGTCCTTTTTTGAGAGGTATCTTCCCCGATGGATGGTTTTAGTGTGAATATTCTATTCCAAATATATCAAGATCCTTGAGATTTGTTTCATTGGGTGGTTTTTCAGAAACATTTTTCTCTTTTGGGTTTGGTTTTGAATTCTCGAGGGGGATAATATTTTGAGAGGTATATTCCATAATCAATCGGACCTCTTAGGACCAATACATTGTGAAAATATGGGGTTTTAGTTGTTATCGAGGGTCAAAGTAAATTATCCCCAAAACTTTGCAAAATTTCCAATTCTATGGATATTGTTTCCAGTTTATAAAAGGTGTAATAAGTAGCTCATCTGTTGGTTGTTGTATAATGTTACATGGTTAGTAGGTTATCTGTACGTAGGTCATCTTTTAGTATGACATACATCGGTAGCTCATGTCGGTAATGTTGGATCGGTTTATACCCAATATACACAAGAGAGGGGGGAATTGTGAATTTTATAATTTCTTCTCATAATTTTGAACTATCATTTTACCTTTATATCAATGATTTATAAGCAAAAAATAAATTACAAAAAACACACTATGTATAGTGGCTTGAGGAACAGAATGCCCCTAGTCCAGTCCACCAATGCTCTACTCCACAAGCTTGATAATTTACAATATCTGGTCCTTCAATCAACAGAACATTACACAATTGTGTACATGCAGTTGAGACCTTTACAATAATAAGGCTAAACAGAGCCTTTTGGTTCAAAAAAAAGAACCATATATACAACATAGAACAATATTCTGATCACTTAAGATAAAAGAGTATTTGATCGCTGAAAAAAACATTCCCAGATGTTCTTCACAATTACAACAGAATGCAATTGACAGTAGATGGATCTTCATCTTCCGAAAAATTGAACTTCTGGTATAAAAGGTTCTGAGCCGATCCGGTTGTAGTAGATCTTTAATTGACATTCTCATCATTTATAGTAGTTGACTTATATAAATATATTAAATGTAGATAAGTAAATATTTAGTAGTGTTTCTTATTCTTCAGAAAGTTGAGATTTGTCGCTTATTTGTAACAAAAACTCTATATTTTTTAAATAATAATACATCCTTATGTTAGTAAAATAATACATGTATATATAGTATAAATTTGATCATCCTCCTTTCAAATTTAGATCCAAAAAGTCAGCTTTTATAAACACGATATTAAAAAATTCGAATCAATAGAACATTAGTAACTCCCTTGAAAATTTGGCATGAAAAGGACCTCTTAAATTGATCTCTTTAATCATAGATAAAACGACTATGAATCCATAAAATACTAACATTAAATTTGGGATTTTAATCTGGCATGAAATCAGCCAGATAATTTGCATAAAAACCATTGCTTTAATAAAGTTGTAATAAAACATCCTACGTCAAATGTAGGGTAGAACTGCATAGCATACATTCTTTGAACGTAAGGTTCACAATGTAAGGTAGATCTCAAAAATAATGTTGATCTTCAAATGCTTCTCTTCACCTATCAAACATATGGTATAATCCAAACATTTCAATTAATCTTAGAGTTGTTCATAAAAGTAAGGTTGATAAATCATACTTTTATCTTTAGCACTCAAATGTATGGTTGTTTATAAAAGTAAGGTTGATGAAAAATACATTCAAGATATAATCATATCATCCCATAATTACACAATCACCTTCTTCCATAATTTTTTGATATCCCAAACATAAGGCTCTTTCCAAACGTACGGTTCCTTCCAAATGTAAGGTTCCTTCCAAACATACATTACCGAAAATGTGTGGTTGATTTGTCAATACTTTTCTGATATCTTTTAGAGTATACACTGCATTCCATCATTCCTCTAAGCTTCTCAACGTAGGGAAAGAACAGTGTTTCTAGAGCATGCTTAAGTAATTTCAGGATATATAGATAATGAAAAATGTTTCCAGAACATGCTAGTGAAAATGAATTTTCAATTGATTCTCGCTGTTTAATAACAAAAATATTTCTCTCTGTAATAAAAATATAATTAATAATAAATTCCTAAAATATACATAAAATAAAAATATTAAAATAACAAATAAGGGTATTTGTGAGCATAAAAATTATCATGAAGAGATAGAGTATTGTCCTCAACAATATTTCCCATATTATTAATAAAATTATTTATTTTTGAAAAAAAATCCTTCTCAATAATCTCTCCCTCTTTGATGATCACAAAAACCCATAAACACATTTAATTAAACATAATTTCTCCCCCATAAAAGATAATGGTAATCCTTAACATTTCTCCCCTTTAAATAAATGAAAATATAATAAAATAAAATAATGTGATGATTTGTTTATCCTAATCCCTCCCCCCTTTATTGATATCAAAAATAATGATAGACGATGTAATATTACACATTTTAATGTAGCACTGAACGTAAGTAAAATCTATTATAAACTGTTTATCAATATTTGAATCTGGATGACTGAAATTTTTATCATAGAAATTACAGTAAAACAAATTAAAACACATGAAAATGATATGTAAATAAATTTATTGAAAATACAATTAAAATTATATATAGAAAGAAAATAGGAATCAAGGGTGTGTAAGGGTGAGAGATAGGGCTCATGTCCTCTGAACTATTGACTTGATCTTCACTATTTTTTCCTCAAACTTCTAATCAATCCATCTCCTAGCTAAATAAATAGATCTATACTTTCCTAAGTCAAATGAATATCTTCAATAAAATATACTCCAGAAAACTCATGAAGACCCTCTTCCTTCTCCATAAACAGAGTTAACTTATCATTGAACTGATTCAGCACAGTTCTAATTCATGGCTTGTGTGAAGTCATCTGTTCAACTAGATACTTCTAATTATCTAACAATATAGAAAAAGGGGCACCATTTCATTTAAGATCCTACAATTTTTCATTCATATTTCTCATTGTTGCTATAATATAATGAAACCATCTGATTAAATCAGTTAAAGTACCTGATATATGAGTTTCACTGGTTCTAAAAAATGCAAACTGTTGCATCATGAAAGATATAAATTCAATAAAATCTGTCCTCATAACCATCTCTGATTTTTAACATGGAAAATTCATTTAACATTTCCTTCTTAAAAATTTCTACATCATATTTGGAAACAGTACTAGATTTCAGGTTTTGAAGCTTTTTCCTCTCCCTTTCTAATGCACTTCACAAAGATACATTGTCAGCTTCAACTTTATTAGACATTATGATCAATTATTCCACATAATCCTTATTATAATCAGAGGCACCTTGTGCTTGATTCTCTGTTTCATCTTCATTCTGATGCAACAACACTATTATCATGGATTTAGCATTCTATTTGTCTTCATTTCTTCTTTGTTGTGGTTTTCCCATAGAATTTTCATCCGAGCCTTTCTGAGACTCATCCACAGAAAAATTATCATTAAGTATATCAGTGTTAATATCAAATGAGTTATCTTATGAGATTTTAGGTGCTTGAGGTTGATCCTCTTGAGAATCATTGGCATGTTCTTTCCTCAATTACTGGATTCTCTAAAACAGATTCATCTTGAGCTAATCCCTCTTGAATATACTCAGAAGGCTATTTGGTTAGAGAATATTCCAATCATACAACTTCAAATTCTCCAGGCTTTTCAACAGATTGAGTCACACTTTAGTGTTCAACTTGAGTAGTAATCATGATCTAAGATTCTATTGGTTGGGCAGTGTATTGTACCGCAGTGTCTCTAATGAATCTGTAGACAAGAATAGGTTCAACTTCATCTGTGAGTGTTTGAGTAGTCTGTTCAGCAACTTGAGTCACTCGATTTATTGACCTCTGAAGTCTTTTTTAACTTCCCTCATCAGCTGATGGATCAACATCATCAAAATGTATCCTCCATGATACAACACTAGTTCTAGATTAAACTACTCCTTTTAATTTTACTGGTTGGGCCTGAGCACTTTCTTCATCCACTTCAGCAACAACAGGTAGTAGTTTGCCTTTTATATTGCTCTAGAAATCACTAATTTTTCTCAATGTACCATCATTGAATATATTTGTATGGTGACATCTCACGCGAACATCCACCAGTATTATCATATCCTTCTTAAATAGGATCATTGAGATAAACCTTAACAAAGGATAAAAAATAATTCTTGCCTCTGGTTGGAAACAGTAACTATGATATCTCACAATGTATCTCGGAAAGTTCAATTTGATATCACTCATTAGAAAAAACATTATATAAATATCTGGATACAGAATTTTTTCCATTTCAGACATCCTGGGTGCAACACCAGTTTGCACAAACTTAACTATTATCATCAGGTCTGGTTCCAAGTCCATTACAAACATCTTCCTTATTTTAGTTAATCCAAAAATAAATTCCATAATATCTTCTGATTTCTGTGCACTATCACAAATATTTTTCAAATAAAAATGAGAAACTCACTCATAAGGGAAGTTTAGAATTTTTGCAATTTCCATAGATGAGATTGAAAAATCTCGATCCACAATCTTAGCGATTATTGAATCCTTATCATTTCCCAGACTAATCTATACTAACATAATGAAATAATGAAGTTCTAACTCATACATAAACTCAATATAATCTCCATTAAACATCTGTTCTAAATTATGAATTTCTAGATCATTCTTTAGCATTAGGTTCATCTGAAAGATCCATTACAGATCAATGAATTTTCCTTGCAAATTTTTCTCCCAGTCGAGCGCAGACACTTTGTTGTGCTGGTCTCTAGATCATCGGTTCTCTTGGTCTTTTCCATTTATGTCATAAAAAATCTTATGGTACTAAATGGATTAAGGTTTCGAAGGTTCAGGTATAGGAGAGATGAGTGGTTAATTTTTTTTAGGTTTCGAATGGTTTTGAGAAAAAAAAACGAGTTTAGAATTCAAAATAGTTTCTATCACCCTTGATTCCCATGACATTACGTATATACTACTGATCTCCAAAATTTTAAAATGAATTAAATTTAAATGTGGAAAAAAATATATATATAAATAAATAAAATTGTACTATTTGAAAAATAAATAACAAAACTAAAAAAATTACTTAAAATTAAATAAGACCTACTCCCCCTTAATAAAATTAAACCCTGTAGTAGGAAGTGGTTTAGTAAAAATATCATCTAATTGAATTTTAGTATTCAAAAATTAAACGAATATATATTTTTTGAGAATATTATCTCTTAGAAAATGATGTATGATATCAATATGCTTAGTCCTAGAATGATTAATACGACTTTTTCAAATATTTATAGCACTTGTTTTATCACACAAAATAGGTGTAATATTAAAATTTAGTTCAAAATCCATAAGGTTTTATTTCATCCAAAAAATATGTGTACAAAAATAGCTATCTGATACATATTCTGCCTTGGCAGTTTATAAGGAAACTGTGTGTTGTTTCTTACTAGACCATGAGACCGGGGTTTTCCTAAAAAGTGAAAAGTTCCTGAGGTGATTTTTCTATCTAATCTAAAAATCCCAAAGTATGCATCTGAAAATGAAATTAAATTAAAATAATAAATTTTGGGATAGGGAAGATATTTAAAAATAGTTCCTTTTAAATATCTAAAAATTCATTAAATATTAGTTAAATGGGATTAATTAGGATTTAATTGAAATCATGCACAATGTCAGACTAAATACATTATTTCTTGACTGGTAGCAGCAAGATTTAATAAACTACCAATTATACCCCTATATAACATATTGTCAACTGATTTCCTAGTTTCATCCAAATCATGTTTTATATTGGTAAACATATGAGTTGTATATGTCTTGATGTTTGCAAGTCCAAATTTCTTTAGTAAATCATTAATGTATTTCGTTTGATTTAAGACATTTACAAATTTTGTTTGATAAATTTGAAGTCCTAAAAGAAAATTTAATTCTCCCATCATACTCATTTCAAATTCATTTTACACTAAATTTTAAAACACAATACAAATTGTTTTATTTTCTAATACAATAATTACATCATCAACATAAATTTGAACTAATAAAATATTCTAGTTTACAGTTTTCTTAAAAATTGTTGGATCTTCCGTTCCAACAGTAAAATCATTTTTCAAAAGATAATAAAATAGTCTTTCACACCAAGTTATAGGTTCTTGTTTAAGACCATAAATAGATTTAGTATGTTTAACAAAAAAAATCTATTTTTCTGAATTTTCAAAACCCGGAGGTTGCTCAACATAAACTTCCTCCAATAAATAACCATTTAAAAAGGAAGAATTTACATCCATCTGAAATAATTTAAATTTAATATGAGATGCATAGGATAAAAGTATTCTAATTTCTTCTAATCTAGATAAAAGTTTAAAGGTCCCACCATAATCTATACCTTCTTCTTGATTATTTTCATTAGCTATAAGTCTTGCTTTATTCCTAATTATTATTCCTTGATCATCTTGTTTGTTTCTAAAAACCCATTTCATTCCTATAATTGGATAGTTATGAGGTCTTCAACTAAATTACATTCTTCATTTATTTTGATCTGGTTTAGTTCTTATTGCATTGATATCATCCATGTTTCATCAATTAAGGATTATTCTATAGTATTGGGTTATAATTGGGATACAATGGAAAAAAATCAAAAATATTTCCTATATTCCTTCTAATTTTAATCCAATGTCTAGGTATCCTAGTACCGTTTCTGAAGGATGAATTTTTACGGTTCTTGACTATCATGGTAGTATAATTATAGGTTCTTCAGTATCATGTTCTTCTAGACTAGACTAAATTTCATTTATATCATTTTCACAATCATCTTCTAGGTTCTTAAGTCTCATGGAATCATTAGAATCAAGTTCACCAATTTGATCTTTCCTTTTCTCAAAGGAATCAAATTCATCAAATTTCACAAGAACAAATTCTTCAACAGTCCTTCAATTTTTATAAAAACCTATATAAGATTTGGAACTTGCAGAATATCATAAGAAAATTCATTCATCCGATTTTGGATAAAACTTAAAAAAATGACCTTTGTGTCTAAGGTTTAAAACTTGTATCAAAAAACATTAAAATAATATAATATAGGTTTTCTTTTATTCCAGAGTTCATAGGGAGTCTTTCTTAAAATTGGTCTAATTAAAACTCTATTAAATATATAGCAGGCTATACTTATTGCTTTTTCCCAAAAATATAGTAAGGATGACAATATTCATTTAGCATAGTCATAGTCATTTCTTGAATAATCCTATTTCTTCATTCAAAAATTTCATTTTATTGAAGTGTTCTTTATGCAGCGAATGTGTGCTAAATACCCATATTTAATCTGAAGGAATTGAATTCCATATTCTAATATTCCCGACCCTAATCACTTCTTAATGAAATTAATTTAAAATATTTTTCATTTTGAACAGATTTGAAAAATCATTCAAATAATGTAAAAACATAATTTTTATATTTTAAAAATAAAATCCATGTAAATATAGAATAGTCATCAAATAAAACATATACAAATAATTTACCATCCAAGCCTGCTACCCTAGAAGGTCCAAACAAATCCATATGTATATGTTCTTGAGGTTTAGAGGAAGAAATTTTGTTAACAGATAAGAAAGATGTTTTTTGCTGCATTCCAAGATGACATGCATCACAAAATCAATCACTTTCAAACTTGAGAATAGGAAAATTTCAAAAAAACTTCTTATTGGATAACTTATGTAAATCTTATATATTTCAATGCCAAGTCTACTATTCCATATTTAGGATTCATTTATCTTAGAAGTTAAGAAGTTTACTTGTTGTTTTCACAAGGAATTTAAATCTATTGTATACACATTATCAGTTGTAGGTGATCTAAATTTATGAAATTTATCTTTGAAAATAGAACAACAGTTGTTAGAAAAATCAACAATATAACCATCTCACATATTTGTGAGATACTTATCAGGTTGTATTTCAAACCTTGTACATAGAGTACTTTATTGATTGAGACAAATTTTTGATCTCCTGCTGTTCCAATGACAATTATCTTTCCCTTGGAAATGTCACCAAATGTGACTAGACCATCGTCATATTGAGTTGGAATTCTGAAATTTTATTACATTCCACTCATATCCCTAGAGCATCCACATTGCATATACAATATGGTCTTTTTCTCATGTGACCTGCATCCTTCAATGGCATTTAAAAAGTTTTTTTTGGTACCCATATTCTATTGGGTCTAGTTGTGTTTTCTAGCAGAGATCTAGGAATCCAAACATTCTTTTTTTTCTAAAATCAATAGAATCATATAAATTTTTTGAGACAAAGTATTTATTTATTCAACTTAACTGGTGTTTCCTTAACTAAAAACTATTAGACACATGCACTTTTGTACCACAATAGTTAAAAATTACATTTCTAGCACTTGGCACAAAGAAATTATTGAATATTTTAGGCTTCCCACCTTTACTACCTATTACATATCTTAACTTTTTAATCACTTTATTACCATGAATTTAATTTAGTGTATTTTATCCTTTTGTAAAAATAAAATCTGTACTTTTATATTTTTCTACTTCAGTTTGAAGTGGTTTTATTTTAGCATCATGATCTGAATTTATTATATTTACCAAATTATATTTTTCTAGTAATTAATGATGTTGTTTTCGCAGAGTGTTGCTTTATCCTGAAAAAGCATTATAAATTTTTTAATGACTTTTGTTTCCTACATAAGGAATCATATTTTTATTCAATCATGTTGTAGTAGGCTGCAATTTTATCACTTTTATAGCTTCAATCTGAATTAGAGTCAGAATAATAATAGGTCTCTAACTCATCAATTTTTTCCATAAAGAACATATTAGTTTTCAAATTAGATTCCTATTTTTCTAAATCAGACTTTGATGACCTGTTGAAGTCTTCAGATACACTCCATGCAGCTTTCATTGAATTTTTCTCTTTCTGATCATAATGATTTCTCTTGAAGAATTTATTTTTCATGCCTTCCTTTAATTAAGGACAGTCGGGTCTGATACGACCCACATTCATGCACTCATAACATCTATCTTCCTCTTCTTAATTTTTAAAAGACTTTTTGAAACCTTTCTTCTTTCAATAAAACTTACTAAATTTTCTGGCTAGTTGTGCCTGTTCACATATGAATTAGATGAATGAGATCTTTCTAATTTCACCTTTATTTATTTTTTTCATCAACCTTTTGCTTTTACATTGTGATGACACCTTTAAGGAAGTGTCTTTTCTTTTGATCAAAATATTATGCTCATTTTCTCCATCCTTCATTTCAGCCTCATACATCATGATATTTCCAATTAACTCCTTCATTGTTAAATCATTAAGAAGCGTTGATTGACAAATAGCAGCAGAAATTCCATTCCATCGTGTTGGTAGTACTCTTTTACTTTCTTGGAAAGATTAGTTTATTTGATTAGATCTCTTAAATATGTTATATTATTTAAAATACATGTATATATTCCATTCATTTGGGTGATTATTTCTCCTCCAATCATCCTTATTGTATCTAATTTTATTTTAGCAGTAGCATACCTCCTCTGTCTGACATTGTCAGTTCTTTCATAAGAAACTTCAATTTTTTACACATTTCATAAGAAGTCGGGCATTGAGATACTCTATTGAACTCTCCTGGTCCTAGAACACATATTATTTCATTCATAGCCTTTGAATTCATGTCATACTCATCTTCCATAGCTGCACTCCATGTTTCTGGTTTCTCTGGTATTTCATGAAAAGTTAGTATTTATTAGTATACTCTATATTTGAGGTTTTTCAAATAAATTAAAATCCTTGTTTTACAGCATTCATAATTCTCACTATTGATGTTTGAATCTCAAACCATAGACATTCATTCTCTTGTATCATCTATTGTACTAGGTATAAACAAATTACTTTCATCTTGTTATATCTTTGACAATAGATCCTCTCATGATACTAATTGTTAGATTGGGTTATACCAAATATACACAAGAGGGGGGGAGGTGAATTGAGTATTTTGCAATTTCTTCGCATATTCATGATCTATCATTTTATCTTGGTTTAAAATATTTAGTAGCGGGAAATAAATAACACAGGACGAACAATGTATAGTGGTTTAGGGGACAAAGATCATTTAGTCCACTCCACCAACACTCTACTCCACGAGCATGATGATTTTCACTATCTGGTCCTCTTATCAATAGAATGTTCCGCAGCTAATTTCAGGAAGATGACACTCTTAAAATCTTAAGGCTAAAAAGATCCTTTTGGTTCAGACATAGAATCGAATATATAGCTTAGAATGAGAATATGATCACTCAAAATAAATGAGTTATTGATCATTGAAAATACATTCCTAGTTTTTATTCACTATTACAACAGAATTCAATTAATAGTAGATGGATCGTCATCTTCAAAAATAAAGATCTTTGGGTAGAAGAAGTTCGATGCCGATCTGGTTGCATTAGATCTTGAAATGATGTTTTCAAATTTATCAATAGTTTATTTACTAAAATATATTCAATGTAGATCCGTGAATCTTCAGTCGTGTTTCATCTTCTTCAGAAAATAGAGCTTTTCCACATCATTGTAACAACAAATCTCATTTTTTTATTAAAATGCATCATTGTGTTAGTAAAATAATACAAGTATATATTTAATAAAGATGAGCACCCTCCTTTCAAATTTAGATCCACAAATGATGCCTTTAGAATCGCGATATTCAACAATTTGAAATAATAGAGTAGTAGTAAATCCCCTGAAAATTCAGCATGAAAATACAATATTAAATTGATCCTTTGAATCATAGATAAATGACTATAAATCATTCAAATACTAGCTTTAAATTTGGGCGTTTAATCAGGCCTGAAATAGGCCTGATAATCCTCATAAAAACCATTTATTTAATAAAGTTGTAATTAATCAGTTGATGTGAAACATAGGGTTGTACTGCATAGAATAAATTATCTGAACCTAAGGTTCGCAATGAAAGGATGATCTTCATACTATTCTCTTAAACTCCCAAACGTACGTTATAATAGAAGCTCTTCAATTAAACATACAGTTCTTCATAAAAGTAAGGTTGATAAAACATACTTTTATCTTTAACACTCAAACGTATGGTTGTTTACAAAAGTAAGTTTGATGAACCATACTCTTAATATATTAGAATATCATTCCATAGATACAAAATGGTCTTCTTCCATACTTTTATGATAACCCAAATGTAAGGTACCTTCCAAACGTAAGTTTACTTCCAAAAAAATGGTTCCTTCCAAACGTATGGTTCATTCCCAATGTACAGTGCCGATAACGTATGGTTGATTTATCCATAATTATTTGATATCTCGTAGATTATACATCACATTCAATCAATATTCTATTCATCTCAATATAGGGTATGAACATTATTTCCAGAACATGCTTAAATAATTTCTAGATATATAGTGT
Source organism: Viscum album (assembly GCA_963277665.1). Lineage (NCBI taxonomy): Eukaryota > Viridiplantae > Streptophyta > Magnoliopsida > Santalales > Viscaceae > Viscum > Viscum album. The sequence continues at coordinate 937,469,080 of OY728161.1, forward strand.
ATGAACAATGCTTCCAGAACACGTTAATGCGAATACATTAGCAATTAATTCTCTATGTTCACGATCTTAAATATTTCATCAAGTATTAATAATATAATAAATAAGAAAATCATGAAATAGACTTAAAATAAAATCATTAGAATAACAAATAAATGTATTTTTGAGAATCAAAAGTATCATATAGATATAGATTATTGTTCTCAACAATCTCCCACTTATTAATATTAAAATTATGTATTGTTGAAAACAACACTTTTTCAATAGGTAGGTCACATATGTGAGTCACGTTGGTGACTTGAATTAGTCACTCAATTCAATAGGCCATATCTATTGGTTTCATCGGTAGGTCATCTATTGGTAGGTGCTATAGTTTCTCCAAGCTAGTAGATTTATAGTGTTTTCAACATCGTTGAGTTTCACCCCATTGATGTCTTTATTGTTGTAAAATGAATTGAAATCCTTATTTTAAGGGATTTAAGGCCAATTCAAACCACATAATCCCTATCTAAATACCTCTAATGTGTCTGGCTGCCTTTACTCTGTCAAAACATGTCAGCATGACCAGATCCTCTTTTAATGGATAATCTAAACCTAATCAAAACCGATGCTCTATTAAAATTGAAAAGTCCAAGATAGATTCCGACTTGTCCCTCCAAATTTTTCCTTTGTATGAGATGCCAAGAGTTCTTTATTCCATATGTATCATGTGATCAAACTACAATCCTTGGAACTTGTTTCACATGGAGTTTTCCTACTGGATGCACTACCCCTGTTTTGGTGCAACCAGGAAGTGCTAATCACTTCTTCTTCCAATTAGTGATCCCATCATCTCTCTTTTATTTTGGTGTCATGTGGGATGTGTGTATGAATGTATCTTTTCTGAAAATTACACAATACCAAATTAAGAAAATGTAACTGAATTAGATTAAGAACAATAAGCGGGGCCCTGAAAATCAATATATTTTCTTCTGGTTATTATTAAAATATGTGATTATATGGGCTATAAGACAACTGAAACTAGTTTTCATTTGTGGTCCTTAGTTGGGAACAAAATGATTATGAAAGAAAATGTCTCTAATTTACAATAATTAAATCCGTGGAATCTATTAATCACATATATTCAGTAAAAATAAATGGATATCTCAGGATTATATGGTCTTTGTGATAACAACATAAATACTGTGGAAGTGAATAAGGGATGCCTGACTAAATTTGAATGTATGTTCGGCTATGTTGTGTGTTGTAACATGTTAATGGACATGTTTTCGTGATGTGGGTTGGTTCTATTGATATGGTGGATGGAATATGGTTGCATTCTAAAGTGTTTAGAGGAAGTGGAGGAGTTATGGTTATATTGTAGGGTTGTGATGGTTGTTATGATACAGTGGTGTTGTGGGGATGCAATGGTGGATGTGGTATAGTAATGAAACGAGGCTATGAAAAAGGGGATGTGCTTTTGAATTGTTCATGATGTGGATCTATTTGTAATAAAGTTACGTCTTATTGTGTCTTTTTTGTTTTGGTGGTTGGTTATTGAATTGTGTGAATATAATCTTATTTCCTAAAAATTATTGATCTAAAATGGCAAATCATTTTTCATGCTAAGAATATATAAGTATGGTTTATTTGAAAATGAATTGGGAATATGAATAGATAATTAATGGATGATAACATGATAGGATTAAATGAATCAATGTCGTGATAATATGGTAATACTCAATATTTATTATATCTGTTAATATGTTAAATGAGAATTAAAAGTGTAATGTTAGTTTTGGATAGTGTTCTTTATGTATGGTGTTATAATTATGTTATTTGGTTGGTTATATTAAAAATAACCATGTATTGTGTAATTAATACTTTGTGTTAATGAATTATTATGGATAGGATTAATGAATAAATTGATGATGGGTTTTATTGCATTACTTTTTAATGTTTATATTTAAATAGGCTGAGTGGGGGAATGACTTGGTTCTGACTGTTTGTGCGGTTGTGCATGTAGGGGTAGCAACAAGGGAAATTTTGTTTGGGTTGGTTATTTCTTTGTAAACACATAGGTTGTGAGGATTATTTTTTACCTATATATATATATACTTATAGATCCTTGTGATTTCTATATGGACCCCACCCATGTTTCACACTATGTTCCAAGCACACCCATTGCTATGGTGGAGGGTGTATTTCTGAAAATATTAAGTGGAGGATATATGGATGGTAATTGGATATCCTTCTCCGACTTCTAGGGATTTCATTTCCCAATAATCTTTAGGAAGGATGTATTGGATTGAGGATTATTACATGATTTATGGTATTGGTTGTGTGGGAGGTGGTTTGTTTCCCACGTGTTTTTTGGAAGAGGTCGATGTGTTTTTTTGCAAATATGTGTTTTGTTGTGTAGCCCATGTGTTTTATAGCAGTATGTTGTAGTGAATGAGGTGTCTGTAGGTGAGATTTGATGTGGTTGTTTCCCAGGTGTCTATGGATTGTATGTGATGTGGTTTGTGGACTATGTGGATGCGGGAAGGCTGTGACAAAGGGTCTTGTGGAAGAGTGGTAGCACCAGGATGTTTGTTATTATGTATGAGTAGTTAACTAGTGGAAAGAGGTGTGAGGTACCCTACAATTGATCTTATTTTATTAATAATTTACTTGACTTGCATTATTTGGTGAGTATGAAATAGTGAGGTTGGGATGGCTAGTATACCTTTTTATGTGTTTTTTGGTTCAGTTGCTTTTCATTTAGGTGAATACGTATTCTTCCTCCACATGTGAACAAGCGAAACTGGATTTTTTATACATAGTATACTTGTGTTATCACCAAACATATATGAAAGAAAAATTGAGGTTTCTAGGATTACATTGTAAACCGTGTGTTAAATCTATAGTTAAGACCTTTGGATCTGTTTCCTTGTCATTGTCATAGCTTTCATTCTTTTTTTTTCATTTATACACTATTATATGTATCAATACTGATTTATTCATTATTTTTGTGATTGTTTGGATTCAATTTATATATGTCATGGAGTTTCTTGTAGTTGATTCTTCCTATCCCCTGATCTAATTTTCATATAAAGGTAAATGCTACCCATATTGTTTGATCATTGTACCCTTGGTGCTAGTAGCCTCTACAGGGCCTACTGAAGGTAGAAATCATGGGGTTATTATCTCACTTTCATCATTTCAGCCCTTGGACGATTATCAATGGAGGGAGGGGGTCATGGTATATGTCAACATTATGTACCAATTGATATGTTATAAATTAAATATCTACCCATATATAAAAAAAATATGGTTAAATGGTCTGAGATTAAGCAATGTTCTAGTGTGTCACATGCAGTTTTTTTAAAATTAATTTCTAAAACAAATAAAAATTTTATTTCAAATACTATATATCTTTTTAATAATATAGTTTCACTACATTTTCTAATAATTATGAAATTAATTTAGTTTAGTTAATAAATTAATTATTTTATAATGGTATATTCTTTAATAAAAAATTGATAAAATTGGTGAATCTTAAAAGATATAGAACAAAATTATTAAAATTAACATATTTTTAAGTGGTAGAGGTTTTAATCGACCATTATTCCCTTAAAAACAATATTTTTCTAGTTTGGAGGAACATTAGGTATGTTAGACCTCCCATTAATGAATACCATTTGGTATTTACAAGAGGGCCACTCCCCCACCACTATAAAAAGGAAATCACTCAACCACTTACTCATACATCTAAAGACACATTGAGTAGTCTGAAATCATCCCATATAGTCTTCCAAAATCCATAAAATTGACTTATAATCCTTCATTTTTTATAAATACTCCCAATAAATCCTTTTTCATTTTTCCAAAATAATTTTACTAATTAATAGTTAACAACTTCTCAAAATATTTTAGAATAATTTCTATTATCCACTCCCTATTCTTTTATTATTATATTATTACATAACAAAACATATGTTATCAATATACTAGTAATTTTTTATGATAAGGGTTATACCTAAACACACACCCCTCTATCTAATGGGTAACAAACATACATTTTCTGTGTAATGAGAACTACTGCTTCACGAAAAAATGATTGTTCAATTATTTCTTACTCTAAATTATGGTGGCCATTATGATAGGAAATAAATTTAAATATGATTAAATTTTAGTAATAGTTTTATTATTCTTCCATAATTTTTATTTATAATACACATTTATACATTCCATGATGGATAAATATGATAATTTCATTTGAGGAAGCGTGGAATACTGTCCCCTTTATGTGATATGACATATTTAGGCCATACATGGAACATATGAAGGATGGTTTTAATAAACCAATGTAACATATATAACATATATATACATATATATATTATATTTGATTTATAATAAAAATATATATCATTTATTATTCATTATTTTAACAAAAAAATAAATGAATGTAGCGTTCAACGGTATGCACGACCAACCATATCCATGAATAATGCACTCAATTTCAAATCTCCAAATATAATGGACTATTCTAAATAAATATATACTAAATATATAAGATAAGTTATTAATGTTTTAAATTATTCAGAAGATGATATAATTATCTAATTAATTGGAACAATAAATCACAATTTAATAATACATTAGAAAACTAGGCAATTAACACCGTAAATATTTAAAATAATGAAATATTGTAAACAAATTGGAAAAAGACATTATAAAAAATTAATATATTATTTTATGAATATGGGTATTGTTATGGTATACATCAGTAACATATTTTAAACCACTATTAATGAGGATAATGACCACACAACAAAAGATATGTTAAGGTATTGGATTTCTCCTCAATTTAAATTCAATTGAGACCTATTTATGGATATGAACCTAGTCACTTTTATATGGTGTATATAATTCCATTGAAATGTTATTACATGAATCTCTTTAATCACATAATATTTTATTTTTTCATTAATAAATTGGGAATTATTATATAAATTTTCCATTTCGTATGACACACTTTGGACTGTTTATTGATAATTTTCCCTCGAGATTGTTTTAATGTCAACAATCATTGTTGTTACTTATCCACATATGTGGAATTATTGATAAATACATATTATACAATAAATATAGATATTTAATAATACATATTATTAATTTTATTATTAAATATGAGGAATTATTTGGACTGTTATACATGGGTTGGGGACCATTTAATGAAATCCCTATGGGTTGGGGATTGGTGAATGAAATCCCCTCTATGCATCGGTATTCTAAGGGGATGAATCAATTTGTGAAAAACCCTTAATGTTATTTTCCATGAAGAATATATTAGTAAGATATAGGTTGGGTAAGAGTTAATGAAACACCCCCTATGCATCTGTTGTCTAATGAGATGAAATTGTTGGCCAAAATAGTGTGGGTTATACCCGATTACTAAACAGTCATATGAAAGGTCTTAATGGTACTGGTTTCATGTACCTAGTAATCATGGAGTCAAATAATTAATAATTTCAATACTATTTGTTTCACTTATTAATAATCCTAGATATTTTACATTGACGTAACTATAGATTTATTTTCCTTTCAGTTTTTTGATTAATTGAATGTGTTTTGGGTTTCTGACATTATCATATAGATTATTCATTTTCTAGGTGTATAAATAGAATTTCTTCAAATTAAATAACATTTCATAATGATTGATTCAATTTTTATTATTTTATACATAATTTTATTGATAATTTTAGCTAATTGTTATAATGTTTCTTTCCCCAGGTTATGAAGATTCAATCTTGGAATAAGCATTCAAGGATACATTTAATTTCATTTCAGCATGTATAATTTTTGTATTTCATAGTACCAAATGTATTATTGGTATAATGTAGGTCATATTTATTCCCAATAATTATAAACTTAATGGTACTTCAGGATTTTATACCTTGTATTCATGACAATGTTTTTTATTAATGTACCAGCATTGGTCTTATAGGGAAGGGGTGTTATAGTTGGTGTCATAGGATGTTTATCGGAAACCGGGGAAACTATATTTTGAAAACAATGATCAAAGAGAAAAACCCTAATATACCCATTGAAGATTAGTTAAGAATAAAATCATTTATTTTTGGTAATTTATTGATTTGGTGGGTATTACTACAGATACATCCCTATCTGGATACTCTATGTAGGTGTGGTTATGGAACATATGTACCCTGCATTAAGAACTCTGACAAGGTGTTCAAGGCCTAAACATAGGTAACTAGGTACATGATAACAAGACTTACTGCACTACTGATTTTACATTATCTATGGATACTCGTAGGATAGATCACATATTCCTTTACCTGTCATTATGATGGATTTGAAGGTAAAGATTTCTACAAAGTAACCAATGTTTATGATTCATGTATTTACGATGCATAAATTTATGTCATGTGATATACCATGTATAGAGATATAAAATATTCAAAATTTTATGTGTTAGTATTTTATATGTCATTTTTAGTAAAGAAATACTAGTAAAAGTAATGTGAACATCACCGATTCAAGTGATCATAATAGTAGGCCGGATCAAATATTTCATAGTCTTAAGACAATATGTCAAAGGGAAATAGTCCCCCACTAAATTATCATTATATGTGGAAATAGTATCACGTGAAGAAAATATGGGTAATGAATTCTCTGTATCATTTGTATTTTATGAAACCAAGATGAAAGGAATCCATATTATCTCCATTAAAATGGTAATGTGTTAGTGAAGGCAAATGGAAAGACCAAATTTCTGACATGTGTCAATTGTCGTAAGAAAAAGTCTGATACATGCTTGAATTGAAGGAGAGTTTGTTAAAAGTATTGAGAAAAAGGACACCGTGTTCATTTTTATCATGGGTATGAAAATGTTTTCTAATTTACAATGATTGAACTACTAGTAGATGTGACATAGCATGAACTTGTATGATAAGAGTCAAAGGAATATACATCAAATTATGATATTGGGCATTGATCAAGTTATGATACTTACACATATGAATATGAATTATTAATATGTATACTTAATAATAATTTCATCAGAATATTTTATTAGAAAATTACTAGTTATAATAATTATGTTTTTTACTGTAAAAATTTTTCATTGAGGAATTAAGATCTTATACTAAATGGTACTAAGGAAAGTGATTCAGTAGAAACTATAACTTTTTCAGAACAAAAAATTATGGGAGGAATGAAATCCTTTAACATGTTCAAGATGTTGATATAATGATAAAGAATGTATTTATTTGGATAAGTAACGAAATCCTTGGGACAGATTAATGTCTTATCAACAAGTGTTCTCTCCTATCATTGAGGGAGTTTACAACACTTATGGATTTAATGATTATATCCAATAACAGGTTTCTTACTTACGAAATAAGGAAGAATTCATTTTTCCAATAATTTTTAATTTCAATTACATTTATTACCATATTTTATGAGGATATAAGATGAAGTAGTTCACATTTTTACAAAGATAAAATTTAAATCTGCTACAAGTTAACTAAAGGGTAATGATATGTTCATTATGGAAATTTAGTGACATAATTTTTAACGTACTGGATCACAATATTTTGGAAATATTAACCATGTATTAAATGGTTTAATTTAATATTTGGACATGTTATTATAGATTATTGTACTACTTTACCATCTAAGAAGAAAATTAAAAATAGTTCAATGCACAAAAAAAAATAATCTTGTATTTATAGAAACATATATTTAATAATATTAATATTTATTGATATATTTACTCAAATATAAAAAATGTGTTATGGGATAAAAATATTTTATTAATATTTTCATTTTTGATCATATTCTTGACGTATATTCATACCTATGATTTATAGTCCTATAAGTACAATTTTCATCTGAAGATGTTCTATATAACTCAACAATAAAAGTTAATTGGGGTATTTTTTTCTACTCTATCCATGATTCCATTTCCAAACTATATTATAATAAAAGGTAAACTAGATACATGACCATTTTACTTTCCATTGTCTCTTATTAAGAATATGGGATATAAACCATCTACATGATCTGGGTTATTCAACAATATTTATATTCAAATATCAATCCATTGATTAACAAGATAAATTTTAAATTATAAGGAAGAAATTTAATTATGATTATTAGAATGTGAAACAACAATACATTACAATATTTTAATATTAGAATAAATATAATTTTTCTGTTATCATTATATATACACAATTTTGAGCATACAATACACACAACACTAAATTAACTTGTGTTACACATATGACTGTGTTCTAACTTATATTAATGGAGAACCTATTTTAAAAATTAATCTTGAAAGTTTTATTAAATTTATTTTAAAAAATGAACTACATTATTTAATTTCAAAGGTAGAAATTATTTCATTCGAATCTTTTGGATTTTTCTGAGAAACAAATTTTTTGATGAATAGATGAAATTACTTCTTTGTAGTTAAAAATTTGTTTATTCTTTTAAATAATTAATATTGTTAAATCATATTTTAAATTTATTTGAACAAACAATTAAATAAATTATAAATATATGAATATAATTTATTTCATTATAATAAATTTCAATTATAAATTAAATATAAAAAACATAATAAAAAATAACCATTTTCCTACATAAAAAACCTGATATTTTTCCTCATCTGCAGGATTAGCATTAATCATAATGTTCCCTCATATGTTATCTGAATTTTGAAAATACTATATACATGATCTTAATAAGTTTAATATTTGTGGTATAATAAGAATAAATTAATTTTTTGATCAAAATTATTTTGTGAAAGTGATTAAAATTAACAATAGTTATTGACGTAAAATAAAAATTAATAAAAGACATAACATGAATATTAAAATCCAAAATGAGATAAAAAGTTTTCAAAAATACATTGAATACTAATAATTAAACCATATTACCACATGGTAATAAATTTTTGGGTTTTTAGTTCGTTAGTAAATGGGTATTCCCTATATAAAAGGTTAAGTAAGGAAAAATAGAAAAAAAATTATTTTTACGTGCCTTCAACATTTATAAAACATTGTGATATGTTATAAAATTATATTTTCGGTTATATATATCCTTTTGAAATATATGTGGGTTATTATAATAATAATAATTTATGAATAATTTTTAGATATGGTTTAGATATTTAAAAACCCAAATAAATACCAATGTAGTGATTATTTAGTTAATAATTAACTAAAATAAATGATACCATAAATATTATAAGTGAAGTTAATTGTTTGAATTATTTACTATATTTATTTTTTATATACATATATTTTGTTAAAAATCAGTAAAAATAATATATTTTTCCTCAAATATTAGATTTATTTTTTGAAATAATTGTTATATAAAAAATGCCAAAATTTACATTATTGTTATTTTACAGTAAATGAAATTGTATTAAATGATATAAAATTTAATAGAAATAATTTATTCATCTAGGTGATTTGTAAGAGTTAATAAAAATTTAATATTGTCTATTTATTCATCTGTATTTTTTATAATAAAATTATTTACCCATATATTCTAAAAATGTTGTTAATAAGGTCCAGGTTTAAGAAGTGTTTTGGCATGTCACTTTCCCTGGATTTAGAAGTAATTTCCCAAACACCTGGGAATCTAATTTTAAAAATTATATATAAAATTATTAACCCAATAGATATATATTAAATAATAATACTCAATTTATATATTTCATAATGGTTAAATTAATTATATTAGAAAACTATAGGGCTTAATATTAACCAAAATGACAAAATTTGGAAATATTTGATGTTGTGGAACCAAACTATTAAAATGAACTTATTTTTTGTTTGGGGATTTTTAATCGACAATTATTCAAATTTAGTCTAATATTTTTACATTTTGATGTAACTTAAGGTAATGTAGACCACCTATTAATTAATACCTTTTGTTATTTATAAGAGTGACACTACCCCTCCACTATAAAAATGAAATCATTATACCCCTTTCTAACACCTCTCATGACATGTTGGATCATGCATACTAAACCCAATATTCTTCCAACATCCATCCCATTACCTATAATCGTCACATTATTCAAAAAGTCTCCCAAGGAACCCTTTATATAAAAACCAAAATAATTCACCCGATTACGATGTGACGCCTTCTCTCAAGTAGTGTTCTTTCATTTCCCTTATACACTGCCTATACAATTCTTATTATATAATGATATAAAAAAACTAGTATTTTCAATATACTATAATGTTTATATGATAACGTTTTGACCTACACATATACACCTCCCTCTAATGGCCACTACACCATCACTTGGTTCCTTGGTCAGAGAGCTAAAATGTAGACACATCAACATCTCTTCCATATATTATCAAAACAAATACCAATATAATTTCATCCCCAAACACTAAACATATAATAACCTGGCTATAATACTAATTTTTAATGACCCAACCCATTGGGACACCACATGTGTTGTTGGTGAGAAAAGGGTGACAGTCCAAGTCTACCTCTAATTGGATTTGGGATTGAGACATGAAAAATGTAGGGATACCAATTAAATGTGAGGGCATATCATAATATTGGTGAAGACACACATAGTACTAACTCGATGATGCAGTGTAGAGATACAAAATTACTAAAACATATATAGGGTAAATAAATCATGTATAATCCTCTAGGAAAATAAAACAATGTAAAATTAATTAATATAAAAGATATAAATTTAAAATACTCTCACAAAAAATATATGTCCTAAAAGATAAATTTCGTGAATAGGGGAAATATTTAATAGATTATGGCTCATAGTTTCCAATGATAACCAACAAACACAACCAATACTCCAATGTACCTCTATGATCCACCAAAACATGGTCCGCCAAGGCACTAAAAATCATCTTTTATTCTTCATAAGACAAAAAATATGAGGGAAATTCTTATGGATGTATTATTATATACATACCTAGTAAGACCCCAAAAAACCAAAGAGGTAAGAAATAGAAATATATAGTTAACTCGAACAATAAATTGTGTGTGTAAGAATCCCTATATTAGACAAACACACACTGAAACCTCAATACTCAAAATAAAATATTCCTCAGAATAAAAATATAAAAAAAGTTGGAGATGAGTATAATGAACCAAGTATTTTCATACATAGAATTTATATATTATTATAATAATATTCATTGCATTAAAAAAATATTATAGAGGATTGTAATATTTAAGTTGCATTTGAATCAGGGAACTGAAAATTATAGTCTTCTGAATGATCATTAATGTTTCCCACAAAGACCATCCACTTTACAACCCATACCAAAAACTATTTATTATAATGTGGGTAAAATAAAAAAAATTAAATGGTAGATCTCATATTTATGGTATGGGTGAACATGGGAGATAGATAAGAATAATCATGAAAACAATGGTATGAGAACATGATAATTAATTTAAGAGATCATATCCCTCATTTAAAAGATATTATGCATTACTCATGGAATTAATAACGACTTTTACTAAGAAAAGAAACATAACAGGGTTAAGAGAATAATATATTGATGTATAATATGTTATAAGATATAGAATTGTTGTATACATGTAACAGCATTCCCCATAGTCACGGCTTGTATCGAAACATATCCGGGATCTTTATGGAGGATGCTCCTAATTGGTGGGACACACAACCTTCCCCAGTCACAATACATTAATCATAGGAAATTCAGTTTCCCCATTTTCCCACAGTGTACTATCTTTCACCATCCTCCTATATTGAATTGGTTATTCCTATCTTCCCATAGTGGATCTGGATTTCCCATTTTCCATAGTGGATCACCCCAATCAGCTTTTTTACCATCATTATCTCATGAGATATAAAAAATTATACAATGAGTTGCGGTGATATATAGGTCCCAAAAGTAACATAATGAAATCCATAAACATATATTCTAAGAGAACATAAATCATATCACAAACCGTAAAATTATATGGGTTTTATAGAGACTTTATCATAAGATAACTCATAAAATCGATAGAGGTTACACAAATATCATTAAATAATAAAAATAAACCATTACGATGATGTATAAAAATGGTATCCTTGGGGTATACACCCAGTAATGAATATGTAAGATAAACATATGTCATCATTTATGATGAAATTGTTATTGTTTAAAAATCAATTGAAATAATTGTTTATGAAGATATCATTTCTATTATGAAATAATTTTTTTAAGATCACAAACATTATTAAAGAACAAAATTTATATGGAATTAAAAGTTTATGAATGTAAAATATGTTTCAAAGAATGAAGGTGACATTAAAAAATAATATTTCATTTATGAAATAAAATAAAGAAAAACCTTCCTTTCATAATTTTTTCTAGAAAAGTCCCAATGTACATTGTTTGGATAAAGAAAAAGTTTCATTTAAAATAGTTAATTCAAAATTCAAAAATGGATACAAATATCTTTAAATATTCCTTGGAGTGTAGTAAACAATTTTGGAAATAATTTTTATAGAACATGGATGTGGAAGATAAATATCCCTATAGTGATTTAAAATGAAATCATCATAAAAATTGATGAGATTTTCAAATAATCATTTACAACATTGAAATTAGAGGAATCATTTACTACATGAAATAAATAAAAGTATATGGATATTGAAATATGATAATATTCAAAATAATTGTGGAAAATGCATTTTTTTCACTATACACACCACACTGGAAAAACAAGGGGTGTAAAAGGAATGTGTCCCATATGAATAAAAGAGAGACAAAGATCCCTTACCTTATGTCCTGAATCACTTCGTACACATGAAAAACACATGTATAATAAATATAAGTTTATTATATATTAATTATAAAAAATTTACAATTATATCAAAACATAAATGACTTATATATGGCCTTCTATTACCCTCTTGATAACAATTAGATGTTAAAGTTACGTTTGGGGTAATAACTGCTTTGTTATTCGCATGTGTTTTGAGTTATAATATTTATAGTTATTTTAAATATACAATGATTTAATAATTTAAATAATTATTAAAATGATATAAATATAATATATATTTAGTATATATGTATTTATAATAATCAATAAAAGATACAAATTGAGAATGAAATGTATTATTCATTGTGATGGTAGGTCGTACAAATGCATGAACAAAATTTCTATTTTCTTATCAAAACAATGGAATGAAAGTAAATGAAATAATTATATATATATTTATAATAACATTATATTGTAAATATAAATTTATTAATATCATATATATTCACTAATAATACCCTTAATACATTCTCTGCAAAGCATGAATGAATCACATCGCTTTGAGTAGGATATAATCCACACATCCACAAACAAAGATATCATATTTAAAAAAATGTTTATGGTATATAAAAATTCTATAAGAATAAATAAATCATAATTATCATATATATAATATAAAAATTAAATTTCGATCATTATTCCAAACCTTGAAAGGTGGGAATGGTTGAACGAATGATATTGGTTCACGGGGCTATAGTCTATTGTGCACACGAATGATGATTGTCTATCCAATTTGATGGATTTGTGTTTTTGTGTGTTTAGGTAAAATAGATAATATAATAAAATATCATTATATTTAGGATAATATTGGTTCTATATAAATATGATATAAAAATAATTTAATGGGATCACTGAAGAAGTAAAATAAACACGTACAGTGATGAATTATTAACTCTTCTTTGGGTATCTCTTATTGATTTTCAAAAAATAACTTTGTTTGTGGTCTTTAATAACAAATTAATGATTATTTTATAAATTAATGGAAGTTGGGAGGATATTTGGATATTGGTTTCCGGATTAAAATATTCTAGTATGTGTGATGATAAGAGAATTAGAGGTTCCCTTTTATAAGAGAGGGGAGGGTAACTTTTCGAATTTATAAAAGGATTAATTTAATATAAATTTAATTTCATCTAAATACATCTAAATTGTATTTTATTGTACTATAATGTTGAATAGTATTGTAATTTAATAAAAAAAATTATTATTTATTTTTTTTTTGTGTAATTTTAAACCTTCTCATTTGGTTAACCCTAAATTAACATATTTTAATTTTAACTAATATAACAATATTTAGGACCCTAAATGGTGGATAATTTTTAATTTGTGGTGACCAAATGAACGAAAATAGGAAATTTATCAAATTTTACAATATTATATTTCCCATTTGACTTTATTTAGAATTTTTATTACATTTATTCTATTTAATATTCAAATATTTTCATAAAATATCATTAGTGTCGATTTTGACACTTTTCATTACATTGATTTTATGAAACTAGAAAAAATAATATAACTTCAAACCAATTTATATAATACACCCCTAATTATTCATAGTAGACTATAATATTTTCTCATATCCTTAGTTAGTTATAATGTTTTTCTTTTAATAATTTTTATATCACTAAATTTAGATTTTCATTAATTGAATAAATAATTCATCAACATTGTGTAATTATATATGAACATTATATCATCACAAAAATTTTAAATTAAAATACCATGATATAAATAATATATATATTATTCTTAATAATATGTCTAGTCTAGAATATGTTCTATTTCAACACATACTAAAAATAATATACATATTAAATGTAAGTGTTTAACATTTTCACAATCTCATTGATTTTATAAATATCAAACTAATTTTTATTGAATGGTATAAAAAAATTTAATGTATAAAATTTGTTATTAAGGGTTGAATAAACAGAATCCAATAAAATTTGGTAATGTTTTAGGGTATTATTATAATATTTATAATATTATTTTTACCCTTAATTACCAGATATACCATTAAAAGTATTAATAAAATTAATTAATGTTACTATTAATATTTTATAAATATAATGGAAACTCATTTAAAAAAATTAACTTGTAATTAAATACATGGAATCAATTTTTAAACATTCAAGACAAAAAATTCTGTAAAATTAATCATGTACATGGGATGAGATGACATGTGTGTGATGTTAAAACATCCAGATGTTTGAAATCATTTCATATCGAAAATCAATGTGAAACTGCATACAATGGCAAAAATGGAATAATTTATATCAAATATTACAACTTATTGGTTAAAAATAATTCAAATATATATATAGAGGAAAAAGTATATTTTAATTAAAATTAATTTTTTTTCTATTTATAAAACATTAAATTTCTCTAATTAATTTAAAATCTCTCCCAATGTAACTTTTTATATTAATAACTAAAAATGAATTTTTTTTCATATAATAATTATAAAATATTCAAAAAAATTCATTAAAATGGGTTCACCATTAAAAGAATGTGAAATTACCTTTTTAAAATATTCATCTTTTTTATTCATAAAATTTAATTTATTATTATATTATGACTATAAAATATAATAGATGAGTGTAAAAAAGCACATATTGAATAAAAAATATATAATTTTTTTTAAATGTTAATCGATAGTGTATTTATGAAAAACTGTATTTTTACATTGAAAAAATATTCAATGAAAATGAATTTATTTAATATCAAATTGTTTTAACATTAATTTATAGTTAACTGGTAAGATAAGGATTAATTTTATATACATTTCTAAAAAATATAATATTACAATAAAAAAAATATTTTTAGTTTCCTTGTAAATAAAATGGTGGTATGTATAATAATTTTTTTATAAAAATGTTAATATTATAATAAACATTGGTAAAACTCAGTCTTCCATGTGATGAAATCTATGAAAAGAACTCAACATTGTGTGTAATAGAAGAATAAAATGTTTTCCATGTACCTAAGGATAATATATGTTTTCTATGAGATGAAAAATACTGAATATATAAAATTAATTTAAAAATTATAAATTCAAAAAATATGGGTGTGTTTCATTTTACACCACTTAAAATGAATTTATCCCTCGATATTTACCTAGGATATCAATGGTCTAATACACGAATGTTCCATTCACGTAGACCCACATTATAAAAATGAGTATAATAACTCCCTTTAAAAAGGATCATTAGAATCATAATGGTTACTTAAAAAAACACATAACTAGATTTCTATATAAGAGAACATATGTGGAATGTGAAAAAATGGACATATATAAGAAAAATAAGTGCCACGTTTTTATGGAGTGTGGTAGAGAACATATAAATGATAAGGTTAATGACCAAAAATACATAGACCAAACAGTCCTAAAAATGATCATTGATATAATAAAAAATTATTTTAATGGGATAACTTTTAATTTTCGTATCTATTGAGAAGATATATTTTCTATTTTTCATCTCATAAGTAAAATCTCACTCTATGGTTATTCATTAATAAATTTCTATATCATTTTTGAACTCCAAGAAAAATATATTTATTAAATTTTAATTCCTAATGAACTAGTTGATCGTAAGAACCAAAATGATATGATTATTGATTCCTTATTTATCTATTTATATTCAAAACCAAATAGTTAGAAAATGTTATCATATATTCATAAATCAACATATGGAGAGATAATACATTAATATATTGAACCAAATTCATAGTTTAATATAAAAAATTTCATAAATGGTTCATATCATAACCCACATGAAATATGAAATCCCAAAAATTTAAAATTAATGTTACTAAATTTTTTAAAATCATCTTACCATTGGTCCTCCCTATATAATTATGTATATTTTTTGTGTAAAATACCAAAAATGTGAATACCTTTATCATGAATTCTTATAAAACATTACATTAAATTGAATAACCAAATCCCCTTACTGATAACATTCATTCTCCCTAATTAGAATGATTATTTGATATATTCATTTAATGAAAATAAACTGTAAACATCATCTATGACATCATAATAAGATTTTTTTCAAAAATACTTGGATAAATTCAAATCTAATCCATATCATTTAGTTTATGTTATTATAGAATTTTTTGAGTAATTTATTTATTTAATATATTGATAATATTTATACAATAGGTTCATCATGCTAAAATCATGGTGGAAAAAATGATGGAGGCATAGAGAATATACACAAAAAATTATTATTACAATCATCTAGTAAATATCCCATGGCTATGAATAAATTTTTCTCTAATCTAGTCTACCATTGTTGGTTATAGAATCTACCAAATAATTCCATTCTCTCTAGGTGTTCCAAAAAAAAATCATTGATTGATGAAATTATAGTTTCTTCAAATGAAATTGGACAACTCCAATGGAACAACATCCTTTTTCTATGAATTTAAACCAACAATAGAGTTTCAAATTATATATTTTTCAATTCATATAACAATATTTTTAAATATAAATATATAAAAACTTTCATTATTCCACGTAATCCATAATCCATTAACAAAGATACCTCATCATATTTCTTAATTCCTCATTCGATTAAAATTTCACTTATAGTATCAAAATTAGCCTAAATATAACCATTAATTTTACCCCCAATTTTATTATAATTGTGAGATTTACACTAAGGACATCATTTTTCATAACCCTCATTAATTCTACAATTAAATCATTCATCAATATATATAAACATAGGGAGGAGAATATTCCAATCCATTATGTTAAAGAAACTTTTCATCTCCCCATTGGAGTCACTTACTTTGTGACCTTATTTTCCCAAGTCAAATCATCATCTTGTTCCTCTAAGACACTAATATTTGTGATTCTTCACACATTATTGATAAAATGAAAACTAGATATTCATTACTCTTTGATATCCATTACCAAAATTAATAGAAAAATCGATCCATCTCTTTCTGGGTGTGTTTGTTAGTTGATTAATGTACACATTAATCATTTCCATTGAAAATTGATTCTGTATGATCACAAAAAAATTTACTATAGTGATCGTCCCATTTTACTACTGATCAGAAAATTGGTTGTCAAATTTATTGTTAACAAACTTCATCCTATTTCCATCGATTTACTAAACCTAGAAAACATAATATGAAAAAAAATTATAATATTGAAAAACCACATAAATATGATAAATCAATGATTGTATGTCTATATTATGACACCTTATATAATCTATGACACATTAGGATTATCCTGAGAGGCATCCCTATATATATCATTACAAATATCAATAGTGATCCCACTAATGTTTTCTCATCCATGTTTCCAATGTTTAAATAGTCCTTTCTCGAATACTAACTATAAAAACCTAGTGCAAATAATATATGGATATTACATATTTTAATATTAATATTCATTAATATATATAAATATATTCTTGCAGACTCTTTTAATTTAGTTCCTTTGGAAACACGTAACAAAAATCTATATTATAGTGAATGACCTTCAATGTTTCCAAAAAATATATTACCCTATACAAACCCTATATAAAACATTTCTTTATTATGTGTAGAAAAAAATTTCAAAATTGTGAGCTCAGATGCTCATTACGGTTGAAAAGAGAGATACAGAATCATAATCATGAACACAAGTGTAATATAACACAAGAAAAACATTATAAAATCACACACATCATATATAATAATACATACATGATTAATTGAAAAAATAATAGTAGTTACTAAGACACAAATCATAATGAAGTCTTTGGAAGAAGCTATTAATGTGTAAAATAAAAATAAGATATGGAATTACGGAAGACCTATTAATTTTTTCCCTATAAGTAAATGATCATTTCCAAAACATTATAGTGAACTTGATGGGGGATACACATACTGGAAAGAACCCCACACCATCCATATTCTTAGTCTGTTCCTTGTGAGGGATATGTTTTTCCCATATTCCCCAAGTGGATCAGGATTGTTTATCACCCCATATTGGATGAGGATTCCCCATATACCCATAGTGTACCAGGTTTCCCCATCTTCTAATAATGGATCAATCCTGTTGACTTATTTCACATCATTAGCTCATGAGATATAATTCATTACCCAATGTATTGGAGGGGGTAATTGGTCTCTCCCAACACATAATAGAATATATATACATGTATTCAACAAGAACATAAATCATAATAGAACCTATTAAATGAAATGAGTTTCATAATCAATTAATGAAAACATTACTCAGTGCAATAAAATTGGTTCCTTAAATATCATGCCATCATAAACATAAACCATTCATAGAATGAATAAGAATTATATCTATGGGTTTTATCAAATGTAATGAATAAGTAACATAAAAAATGTAATCTTATATGAATGAATGATTTTTGAATGATCACTTGAAATAATTATTATGTCAAGTTGGTGGAAGATTCCATTAATTCTGAATAATTGGAATCAAATTTCTTTCTTACATTTTCTAAAAAATTCACATCGTACCTTTTTTTTTGAAAATGGAAAAAATATTCGTCTAAAAATATTTATTAAAAAGTAAAAAATAGGTAAAAATAACATTAAATATACATAGGAGACTGGTAAAAAAAACCTTTTTTTTAATATTTTTAGAAATTGTAGACTTGGAAAATGAATATTCCCTTGTAGATATTAAATATAAAAATCTGGAATAATGATGGGATTGGGAAATAAAGCCTTAGAACTTCATTATAAAAAGAATTGAATAACTCATGAATGAAATAATATTTCATGGATATGAAAGTACCATAATATTAAGAATAATACTCATAAAATCCTTCAGGATAATGATATACACCATAAAAAATATACAATTAGAGTATAAGTAATGTGTCCCATATGAATAAAATTGAGACAAAAATAGCTTACGTTATTTCTTCACAATCATCATACTCATGAAAAACTATTGTATATTAAAAAAAATTATTATACATATATTATTAAAAAATGTTAATTTATATCATTTCATAAATGATTTATTTATCGCCTTCTATTACCCGTTTATTAGTAATCCCATGTTATTGTTATGTTTTGGGTAATAACTATTTTATTTTTCCCTTGTGATTTGATTTATTATATTTGTAATCATCTTACATATAATATCATTTCAACATCCCTAAAATAATAACCATGATATAAATATAATACAAATTCAATATATACGTATTTATAATAATATACAAAAATTTATATAATATATGAAATACATCCTTCATGGATATGGTAGGACGTAAGTATGCATGAACGTTATTTCCATTTATTGACATATTTGAAGAATGAATGTAAATGGAATATATATATATATATATATAATTATTCATGTGAAACTATTCATTCCTATTTATTTTATTATTTCACTAAACACATTCTTAATACATTTAATTTATTTTGTGAATGAATTACATCACTTATAGGAGGTGGTAGTCCACACATCCACAAACAGTGCTATCATATTTACCAAAAATGGAATGAATCAAAGTTTGTGCTATATGAAAATTATTGAAGCATAAATACAAAAAAAATATCTTATTTATCATATAATAACTTAAATTAAATCATTATTGCCAACCCTAAATGGTTTAAATAAAAGAACTAATGAAATCTATTTGTGAGGCGAAAGTCCACTATAAAATTGAATGATGATTATAAATCCAATTTGATTGGTGTGTGAGATATTTTAGATAAAATAAAAAATATAAATACATATAATTATATTTAGGATACATAGGATATTATATAAAAATTAAATAAAATGAATTTAGGGGGTTCACGGTGGAAATAAAAAAAATGTTCATTGATGAGAGTTTTATATTATTTGGGCATCTCATATTGATTTGCGAAAAAAGACATCATTGGTTGGATTTTGACCCAAAGTAATGATTCTATAATGATGGTTAGGAAATTTATAAAAGATTAGAACTTATTTTGGACAATTGAAATAGGTTTTCAAGTGTGATGAGAATAGATTAAGTGGTGCGCATTTATATGAGATGGGAGGGGTACTTTTGGAAATTATCAAATAAAATAAATTTTTATTAATTAAATATTAATCCAAATACCACCAAATGGAATATAATTCAACAATTATTTGTTCTTGTGGGGTAATTAAAAAAGACTATATATTTAAGACATGTTTTTGTTTAATATATATGTTGATCAAAGTTTTTCGCAACATATTTCCAGAACAAATTAATATGTAGGTAATATTATTATCTTTCATAAAAAATACCATTAATTAATATCTATTTTTAATTTATAGTATATATAAGATATTTTTCTGGTTTATATCAATATTTATTTCTAAAATCTTATATTACAATGATTTATAAAAATATAATACAACTATTTTAGTTATCAAACTAAATACTATTTTCATACATTTTCAAACATAGCAATGGAATAGTCATATTAATAGTGAAATTTAATAAATAGTTACTCAATAAACTGTTGAAGTTGATTAATACCTAATATTCAATAAATAATATGAAAACCCTAAATAAATCTATTTAGTTTCCACCGTCGCAACCCCATCACCCATGTCTTCTCTTTACTGAAATTTCCTAGCCCTGTCATGTCATCTCGTAATAACAATCTTCCAACACTGATTATGGGAGATGTATAGTTAGTTAATCTAAATATATATCATCACACACATGTAGCCACTAAAAAGAACAAACCCACTCATTTCAAGTAGCATTGAGGAAACTCAGGCCGTTGTTATGCCACACACTTCAACCCCATAATCTATACCATAGAAGGCTTTAACCACGTTTCTTAAGACATTCTGACCTATAAGAAAAAAATTGAAAAAAGTTTACAATAATAGAAATCAGTGAAAAGAAAATTAAATAGGCATAATATCATTTGATTATGTTACCATTATTATTTAAACAATGAGGATAGACCCATATATAAACAGAAGAAATTCGGAATCATTCCATTAACATAGAATACGATCCTATGAAAAATATAGCTTATGGGGATTCCTCATCATTGATGATATAAACCAACCTCATTAGTCAAAAATATGTACAAGCAGAAGCTATTAACATACATGGATAACAATAAAATCCTAGAATTGTTCTTTATGGTTGTAACGAGCATGAGTGTTCCAGTGCACATGGAATGTTTGCGGAATGTAAGAGTGTGTTCATAAGAACATTCCATTAGTGTTTGTCATGAAGAACACACTCCCTTTCTAAACACACACACACACACACTCCATGTGTGTACTAGTACACACACTCATTAAAACACAAAATTATCATGGATGAAAGAGAACAATTCCATGGATAAAACATTGAAAATATAGTAAGGTGAAATGGAACCGGAGCACTCTTCAAGGATGAACTGTTTTTATCATATTGAAACACAACATGAGTGTTCTACTGTAAACTCTTTCACTTAATTCCCACACTCTCTATTGATGAAACAAATTTCCCTTACCAAAGCACATCTTGAGTCCTCCAGTGAAAATTATAATTTGAGTTCCATTTAATTTCACAATATGGGTGTTCTAGTGATCATAATGTATCATGATGAACACACGTGTATATTTCAATTATTCTTCTACACTATCCATGGATGAAACTGATTTCCCTTATTGAAACAAAGTAAGAGTTTTATAGTGCACAAAATCACCTTATTGCACACACCCTTTCCTATTGAACACACTAAACCCACTTTTTGGAAATGTTATTATGTGGATTTCTCATGAAATTTTAGTTTTTTATTTCTGAAATATAACAAACACAACTTATGTTTTAGCATTTACATCACATTTAATAACTGATATAAGTAGCCCAAGTTATGAAATGTGTGAGAATTTGAGGGAAGGATGAAAACTTAAAGAAATGTTAGATACATCAAACTAGGCCATGTTTCAAGGGACTAGGTTCATGAAAACCATATAAATAATAGATTGGGAAAAATAAGGTTTACACAATCTTGCTTCCCATCAAGAGGGAAATAATTTCCCTTTGAAATCATTGCATATGGAGTTCCAATTAACAGGTTCATGTGTCATCACTCATTTTATAATATGAAGTATTTACATGTAATTAAATAAAATGTACATTTTATATTCAATAAATATTTTATTTTATAAATGAAAAAACCCCTCAAATGTAACAATTTACTGTAGATAATCGAGTCATTTAGTATGGAACAATCCCTATCTAACTAGAGGTTCCATGCTCAAATTTTGAGGGAAAAAATTGTAATAAAGGGTCATTCGAAGATATATAATATAATATCTTATCTGGCTTGATTTGGATTTGGCCAAACCCAAATAAAGGAACAAGGTTAAATAGGGAAGATATAGGATATTGAGTTTATCAATGATATCCAAATATTAAAAAAATTACCTAGTATTACACTCTGATAATAATAAAAGAATCTCATTACCCTTCAAATAAAAATTTATAATTGATATGAAATTTGAATAATTTTCTCACAATTATTCAATGAAATATATGGATAAAAAAGGACAAAAATTAATCCCATGTTGGGTTCATGTATCTCTATTAGAACTCAAGAAGTTGGGAATTAAAATATACATAAACCGAGTTCTGAAAGGATGCAAATCAAATAGTAGAAAGAGTATATGAACCCCCAATAAAAAAAATGAATTCCAAAACACCCATATTTTTTGTTCTGTAGGGAATAGTTACATACATTCCAGTGAAATCGTAGATCATCACCCTGAAATAACTGTAAGAATCCATAAAATGGACCCTTCTGTGATGCCATGAGTTGGCCTTCATTGCACACCATGAATTAAAATTAGTGTAGAGAAAAAATAATTCAAATATGAATTGTGGAGTAATAGAAAAATAAATATTTATAAACCGAAAAACAATCTATAATAAAAATAAAAATAAAAATCTCATAATAAAAATCATTAAAAATAATAAATTGTTTTCTTAATTATACTCCCCATTTTAGTCATTATCAATTTAACTTTCATGTTAATGATCATAAATTAGTGTAGGAGATTGTTCATGTTAGGGACATGTGTGTTCTGGAATTGTAGTCATCATAATAAACATTGATGTTCAAAAGTTAAATTTAGTTGCTTTAAAATGATAAGAAAAATAGTCCTTACAAATGTCTAATACTGGAGAAATATTTTAACTCTTCAATATAACATTTAACATAGAATCACTGGATTTTCATAGTCTTCATCAATTTATTGTACAAGAAATCTCAGTTAGAAGTAAAATATGAAAAAATAGAAATTAATAATAGAGATGGAAAGATACTACACAGTTATTGATGGGTTTAATTTACATGTCCACGAATGAAATGTATTAGGAATTTTTCGTTATTATGATTTTGATTGTACGATAAATTAGAATCATAATTCATATTTTGAATATATCTAATAATTGATCATGGGGGATGTGAAGGGATTTTGGGAACAACTATTTTTGATCTAGGGAATCGGGCAATGAGAGGTTTCCTAGGGCACTGGTCTAATGCGATGCATGCAAAAGTTGTTGATTGATGAAAAATTCATGGCACATCAAGACTGGAAAGGTCTAATGAAGGGTTTTATGCATATATGTTGACTGGGAATATGTAGGTGATTTTCACGATGACATCTTAGGGCGCACATTCTAGGAACAAGGAGGGGTCCATGAGAAGTTGTTAATGAAGAACACAAGGTGAGAAAAGTTAGCGATTACAGTGAGGAGGTGTGTAAGGATTGTCGATGGTGAAATTGGAGGTAGGGTTGAGGAAGGTTGTAGCAGTGAGGGGTCGGGCATGTGGGTCTCATTAGTTGGCTTTTAATTATAATTTTAAAAATATTTTTTACAATGTTGATTGTTTATAAATTTTATCATTTCTAATATTTATTAATATAAGTTTTTATTAAATATATTTATGATATTTCCATATATAAATTTTTTATTATAAAAATTATATGTTTGTAGTGGATGATATATATATATATCTATATATTCAATATTTAGTAAAATATTTGATATTATTGAATAATTTACTGATAATTGATTTTTGTGATGCTAAATGATTTTTCACTAATAATAATTTTTAATATGAGATTCAGTAATCGGTATATCAATTGTTTGTATTACAATAAATAGGAAAGATATTAAAATGATTGAATAAAAAATTTAGAAATTAAAATACTAATATAAGAAGATATATTTGATGGAAAAAATAAATTTTTTTACTCATAGTTAATATAATCATAATTTAAAATAAGTTGGAAATAAATATTTTTACAAACATATATACTATCTTCCAGTAATTTTCTGTTTGTAAATTCCACTTTTGTTAGAGTGATATTAATTATGGTAGCACCATTTTCAATATTAAAATGTGGATTTCGTTATATATTAGTTATAAATTGATCAAAAAATATTCAATTTATGATATTTTAGTCCTTAATTTATAATTTTTTCCATATTTATTTATTTTATGATTTTTGACTA
Source organism: Viscum album (assembly GCA_963277665.1). Classification (NCBI taxonomy): domain Eukaryota; kingdom Viridiplantae; phylum Streptophyta; class Magnoliopsida; order Santalales; family Viscaceae; genus Viscum; species Viscum album. The sequence continues at coordinate 937,494,411 of OY728161.1, forward strand.
ATTTAATGAAATATAATTTTCATAAAATATCATTAGTCTCAAATATGATATTATTAAATAAATCGAAGTTAATTAAATAAATAAATTCATACAAAATATAAAATGTTATGTTAAAACACCCCTAATATATCATATTAACCTATAAATATAATTTATCTACCTATGTAATAGATTTTTTTAATGTTTTTAATATCACTTAAATGAGTTTTTAATTAATTAAACAATTACTATATCATGACTATGTAATGTATGAAAATTATCTAGTCACCATGAATTGAAAATAATATACCATGATGTCGGTAAATAATTTATAGTATATAATAATATTTATAGTCATGAATATCTTATATTTAACCACACAAAAAACATATTAAAGTTATTAATAGTATAAGTGTGACATGTTCTCACTCTTTTATTCTGATAATTTCTAAGTAATTTTCTAGAAATGAATCCATTAAAGAAAAAATAATTTTAAAAACATGGTTTAATAGGTTTAATTAAATTCCTCCAATAACATTTTGGAATATTTTTACGGAAGTTTTATTATATTTATAGTATAATTTTTACCCTTAATTAATTAATTTACACTCATCTATGCTAATAAAAATTGTTAAAGTTAATACTCATTATCATCAAATATTAATGAGATATATTTACTAACTTTTTACATAATTATTCCATATATTTAATAAAATTTAAAAATTTAAAAACACTTAATTGACTAAAATTAAATTAAAACTAATGTCTTAGAGGGGATATGACAACGAGTATGCAATGTTAAAAAGTCCCAAGGATTAAATGGTTTTTATTTCCAATTTGAATGAGTATTTGGATACAACAAACAAAATTTCATTAATTGATTGAAAATATTACTAATAATACATTAAATAAAATTTATAAAATTAAATAAATATATAAATAAGTAAGACGATAAATTATTTTTTAAATAAAATTTATTATATTTCTACTATTTATAAAAAATTAATGTTTACTGAAATATACTATAATTCTATCCAATAAAATGTTTCTATTAATATTTTAAAAATAACATTTAATAATTAAAATAAAAATTATATAAATTTATGAAATTACATTTAAAATAAGGTCTCTAATAAATGGCTATAAAATTAACATTTTGAGAAATTTATCATTTTCTTCATAAAAATGGGTTTATTTTCCTCTTATACATATCAAATCTATTTGGTGTGTCTAAAAAATTTGAATAACTATGTAACATAGGAATACTATTTAAAAAAAGTTAAACAACAATTTATTGAGATAATATTGTTCCTATACATAAAAAAATGGTTTTCTTAGAAAAATAATATCTTTATTTTTAAATAGTTCATACCTTAATCTAGATATTTTATAATAAAAGGATTCATTTTATATACATGTTTAAATCATATTTTTATTATGTAGTTACTATTTCCGAAATTTTTATTTCAACAGCTATGTGGGAACTATAATAATTTTTAATAAAAATATTAATACTATATTGTAATTTAGTAAAACTCGGTCCATTATAAAATGAAAGAACTCGAAAGAACTCAAAATTGGGTGTAACACATGCGAAACATTTTGTTTCATGCACCTCATGTGAATCAAAGTGTTGTGTGAAATGAAAAATATCATGAATATTAAATTAATATGAAAAAAAATTCTGAAAACTCTGGGTTTTATAATGTGTCTACCTAAGGATCTTACAATCTTATATATGATGACATAAACCATCAAAAACATCTCAAGAAACATATTAGAGGCCCCACACCTCACTAATAGAATCCAAAATCATGGGAATATTATATGATGTTGAGGACCCTCTTCCTAACAATTCTTGATGAAAGAGGAATTAGATACCATATATTGAGGACATGTGGCCACTATTGTATGGGGGAGAACTAACTATACATGTATATAGAGTATCATGGACTAATATCCTGGTGCGTCAAGGGAGTGATGACCTAGATATATCTCTAAAGATCATACCTAATTATTTTCATCACCCAAGAATCGATGGATGAAGTTTCATTAATGTATCACCTCATGGCATATATCTGATGGTGAAATTAAGTCTACCATTAAGTCCTATAAATAAAACTACACATGATAGGTTGCTTATGTATGGAAATTCAAGAATTAGAGAATAATATAAACAAGGTAGATGATCCAGAGGAAATGTACAAAACATGGACATAGGGTAATATAGAATATGACTCTATATGAACATCTATACACATCCTTCCATTGAAATCGCTTGGAAAATCTTTTTTCTCAACACATCATGTCCTTATGGGTACTTAGAATTTATATTTACTCAATGTAATTATTATTTTCTCATAGTAAAAGCCTCGTCTAACCATGTGCCTCCAAATGGTGTTTCCCTAGGGAGAAATGGACTATATACTCTCTAGGGGACCTGGGAGTGTTCCATAAGCACCATGATTTTATACCCTAGTGGTGTTAAATAGAATATGGGCCCTTCCAAACATCCTTTGAAATTTAACATGGGCTAAACCCAAAGCCTCTGTTAGAACCTATGACACACAATTTGTGTTCCTTCATGGGACATAATTTGTAGTTTTATTTTTTAAGAACTTTAACTCTGGTCTTCACATGGATGATAGATCTATGATACCTACTATCCGTTTCACCACTTGATCGACATAAAATTTCTGATGTTGAAGTATTTCATCTCAAACCATTATTTTATGCCTTGTGGTGGATGAAAATTGGGATTTTATTAAGAAAATCAGTAATTGTCTTTCAATACATTTCTATTTTTGATCTTGAACTATTACAACCATGATTTTATTGAAAATATTATACTTCATTTTAATGATATTCAATATAAAAACCTTAAAAATCTAGAATTCAATAGTTTAGTTTCTTAGAAAAATTTGGAGCACACATAACATCTACATAATAAATCATTTTCCTTATTTAGTTCCTTCTTCTTTATCTTTTTATTGGCTAATTTATCCACCGTATTACTTGTAATCACCTAAGATTATACATCAATTAAAGGGGTTACCTAAAAGCATATTAAGAGGATATATAAGAACATGGATAAATATAATAAGGGAATGCACAATAATATCCATAACATTTTCATCAAAATCGTTAGATAAATCATTTGATTATGTAATGGAATGTGGAAATTTATAAAAATGAAACGTCGTGTATTAGTGGTCGACAACCACACATTGTTGTGAACAATGAAAACAACATTTTCACACATACTTCACATTTTATAATGAGATACATCATATTACCAAATGAATTGTAGAACTATATAATTCCAGGTTCATGAGAAACATCTTAATATTTACTTATTCTATATAATTCTCGGTGCAACCATAACATCATAAAAATTATACAATCATATATTCCATGTAGAACATATATCGATATTCAATATAAAAAAAGAAAATAAACTGGGTTTATTAAAAAAAATTTAAATTCTTGAATAATCATTGGGGATCCTAATACAAATATGTAACAATATGAATTTTATATGAATAATCAATCTTGAGTGAAGAATAAATAATCTTACATTAAATAAATGTTTTTTTTGGAAATAATAATTATTTGGAAAAATTAATTGAATAAATCAAAATATGTAATTGGAAACATGTATATCCCAAAAAATATAATTTAAGGACAATGAAATGATATTTAAGGATCATTAATGTAACTTCTAGTCAGAAAATGGACTGAAAGTGGGAAAACCCAACAGAATGTTGTTGGGATCGTGAAACCCCTTAACTTATGTCCAAATGATTTATTCACTTTAATATAATGGATACTAAAATTAAATTAATTAATTAATAAATCCAAAAAGTATTCAAATATTATTTTATTTCATATATTTTTATTAAGTTTAGTAATGGAATATTTGATTAGTTATATTGTTCAACTGCAACAATTGGGAATGTTCATTTTCTTGGTTTTCATGACCAGTTTTGTATTTTATAAGTATGTATATTCATCTAAACAGATAAGGATTCACTTGAATTGATTTTTTTTTGTTATTAATGAACATACATAGGTGTAATTGGTCTTTAATATCATTTGGTTATGTTTTAAGAAGATTATTTATTAGATACAATGTTAATGAATATGATTTAATTTATTCGGGCCGAGTTTACAACCATTATGAGCTTATAACATTTTATTTTCCATCATGATAATATATTGGTTCTATAAAAATATATAAATAATTAAAATTATAATAAAATTTTATTTAACTATTTTAATTTATTTATGACCATCCATGATCGTGGTAGTGAATAATTAAAATGCATTGTCCATGATGGTGGTAAATGGACACACCACTAATTAATAATAAAAAACAGAAGAGATTTGAAGATTAACTATTCCTTTAACATAAAAAGACTACATATTACAAAATATAATGGATATACTGTGAGACATTTACAGGTGGACGTGAGGAGAGGATAATAAAAGTAATGAAATTGTAATGAAGTTGAAAGAAAAAGAATGATGATTTTAAAAAATGAATTTCTCCTCCATGAGAATCTCTATAGGGAAATGATTAGCCTTTTTATTAGACCAAGGGATCATAATGTGGGGGAGGGTGTTGGGCAGATTATAGGTAATAAATAGTTAAATCTTAAAGGATTAAAATTTGTGAGGAGAATAGGTGGCGAGGGGTGCTATTTATAGGTGAATAGATGGATGTTTTCTCATTATATTATTCAATAGTTTATTATTTTGGACCAAAAATATGAACATTATGAAACCTATCACTATATATATTAAAATAATGATGTTTAGTTATATATTTTATGTTTTACACTATCCTAACATCAATAATGTATATAAAGTCACGAATTGTCTTTTATCGTCTTTTACTATTCACAAAAAAGTCATGAATTTTTGAAAGATCCCAAAAAATCTCCCAAAAAATTTATCGAGGTGTAGAATCCAAAAATGAACTACATTTTATGAGAATATTTTTCTAAATTTGGTAAATTTAGTTATTAATTAAAATCATCATTAATTTAAAAATTCTGATTTTAAATTTATAACAAATTTTATGAAAATTAGAAAAATTAATTAATGTCTCAAAAAAATATAGTATAATTATAAGAATAAAATTATTAATTTTTTATTCTTTTTTTAATAATAATTTTTTTAAAATAATTATATTAAATATTAAATTGAAAATAAATATTTACATTTTACTAAAATACCAACATTTGATATATCATTTAAAAAAAAATTATTTTGTTAAACTATGATATTATTATATCAATTTTTTATTAATAATAATTCTAAAATTTATTAATACATTTATAGGTGAGGTTACTATTCTATTGGCCTGATTAATATTCCTAAGGGTCATGTTACTCTTCCGTTGATATAAGTTCCATAATTTCTATGATTATTTCTTATTACATTAATAATTTATGAGGGTAAGGTTTTTATTAGGCACTTTAATCTATGTATGTGTTTTATACAATATAATGTAATTATAAACTCATAATGATTCTGTTTTTCTTTGTTACATTCTTCATTAATTTTTAAATTTCACCCACAAAATTTAATTTTAAATGAAATTTTGTGGGTACTTCTGTTCCATCACCCCTTTAGTTCCCATGTCACTTCACCATAAATATTGTTCATCCATAACACATTAATAAAGTTGGATGTATTATTGTGTAGAACCCTATATATTCTATCTAGAATATTTATCAGATGATCTTCATAAGAGAGTCCATCTTTTAGATGTACCAACACTGAGTTTAGTACATGTTATTGATCCTATATGAACATTCTTAGGAGAGATACATGGAACACGTCATGAATTTGAGACATATGCAGGGGACATGGAAGATGATGGGTACTTACTACAGAGTGATGAAGGATATTAAGGGTTCTAATGTACCTAGGACATATCTTCCATTTCGCATCAAACCACATTGAACTCTTCCATAGTTATATTCAAAGAAAAATTTATATCCCATGTCAAACTCGATGTCAAAATGACAATTACCACCATAGATATTTAACGATTATGAGTGGATTTTTTGAGTTTCTTAACGGATTGATTATTATATATCTTTTTACTCACAAGATCAAATCCAATAATCATTTATTTTCAAACCACATCCCAATTGGTTGGATATCTATATATACTCCCATACATAGATACATATGGTGCCATCTGAATAATTTATTGGAAGCAATTATTGAATGAGAACTAAACCAATGGGATATGATAATCCCATCAACAATTGACTTCCATTGTGGGGGATCGTATCTTGTTATTCAGCTTATGAATAGTACATTCAAATTGTCCATAATATTTGGGGTGATTTTCCATACTAAAATTCAGTTCAATACTCATAGCATGTTAAAGACATTGTTAGAATTTAGATGCCAATGATAGATCACAATCATAGATGAATCAAAATGGAACACTATGTAGGCTAAACACTTCCTTCACCCTTATATGGAATTTTTTTTCAATAATGAGATCCTCTCAAATAGAAAAAAGTGGGTATTATTGATGATTCGGTCAATATAATCCCATAAAACATTATTTCATTTGGATGTCATTGTGATACAAGAGATGATGTATTTGGTTACATTCTCACACTTTATCATGGTTATAGGGAATGGTTACATCATTGATTTGGACTCATGTCTCTCTACATTAACATTATAATATATCATGAACCATGAGATATAATCCATAATCTATTTCATCATGTTGTACCACTGGAAGTGTTCTCATAGATCGCGTTACATTTTAGCACATCTTGGATGTATAAGAAATATTGAGATTTTTGAATTATCCAATATCTCTTTCTTTATCTAAGGTGATGAAGGAAAAAATCCTTATTCCAAAACAAATAACACCATAATAATCAATATTAAACTCTTGAATCATCCATTATTTTTATTCATTTACCTTTTTTTCAACTCCAAATCATCCCTTTGTGCATCGTTAGTTATCTATTGGATAGACAGTTTGGAAGTAATTGGGTAATGTTAGGATGGGTTCCATAACTGTATTATTTCATAATCCTTCTTTTATATATTCATGAAGGTAGAGTCTTTCTCAATATACAAATTGGATAGAGTAATATCTTTTATTATACTATGATATTTATATACTATGTTTTCCTTCCAATGAAGATAGTGAAAAGAGAAATTATAGTCCGTGGTTATCAATAACCACCTCCTCTAACTAATTTTTATTTCCTTATATGTGCATATATAATTTTTACTCTTTTGATCAGTATATATGTCACACTTATCACCATAGAGGCAATGCCTCTAGATTTTCAATGCAAAGAAAAAATAGCTTCTTTCTCCAGATCATGTGTTAGGTACTTTTTCATATGGACTTACAACTACTGTGAGGTATAGGTTATCAATTTATATTTTTCAGGATAAAAAACCCATAAAATTATTTTAAGCAGTAATTTATATCGCAACACTTTAAAAAATTATCAAGAATGTTTGTATTGGGGCAGTGATGAACCAATAATTTTTCTCCTGGAATATTTCCTCACATTATTACATCCATTCATACTTTACCCCTTTCCTTGTTATCTTCGTTAGAGGGCTATACAATCATTGTTAATTTCTCACAAAATGATGGTATTAGCCTTCAAAACCAATAAAATTATGAATTTCTATGACACTAGAGGGTCTAGTCCATTACACATTTCCTTAGTTTTTGAAGGGTGCATATAAATTCACTCACATGTGATCATGTGTCCCATAAATGTGATTAGATGTATCCAAAATCCACACATTCTAAACATGTAGTAAAATTCCTGTTTAATTTCCCCAAGATAGTCATTATATATTCTTCATGTTCTTCCTTCCTCTTGGTGTGCATGGGAATATCTTCTATAAAAAATACAACAAATTTACCAAGATAGTGTCTAACGAACCTATTCATAAAATCTATGAATATTGTAGGGGTAATAGTAATTCCAAAGGGCGTTACTAGAAATAAATAGTTCCCACACCATTTGTGGAATTAATTCTTATGAATATATTCCTTATTCAGAATTAGTTGATGGTATCCATAATAATTATCAACCTTTAAGAAATACTGATCTCATCATAGTTGAAAGAACGAGTCATTAATCCATGGAAGAGATACTTGTTCTTTATGGTGATCTTGTTGAGTTCCCTATAGTCAATAAACATCCACATTTATCCATCCTTTTTTCATCACAATGAGAACTAGAAAACCCCAAAGAGATTCACTAATGAATATGAATCCATTGTACCAATGCTCTTATAGTAGCATCATTGACTCATCCAATTCGAATGCGGAAATACTATAAGGAAATTTCAAGATAGGAGTTTCTATTGGTAAGAGTTCTATTGATAACTCAACCTCATATTTTGGGGGATGTTTGGGAAAATCATTAGGAAATACATCATTGTATTTTCCCATAATGGGAATTTCCCCTAGGTTGATACCTTCCCTTCACCCATCCTTTTGAGTGAGGTATGCCTCTTTATAGGGAATCCCCACCAACATAATTGAAGGATTTTCAAAAGTATATTCAGGATCTTCGATGAATTTTTATTTTATCATGGAATGGTTTGGAATAAAAAGATATTTCTATTTATAGATAGTTCCTCCATGTTCTATATAAAGAGATCCAATCCATCCATAGTTTAGAATCTAATTACACCATGGTGTGATTTATGATATTGACAAGATGAGTCTTTCCACATATGGTAATAGAATAATATTTAAACACTTTGGTTTGGATTATCACACTAGTAGGTTTTTATGTATATCTCTAATTTAAGGTTTAATTATTTTATTCAATAGTTCTAGAAAACCATCAAGACATAAAAGAATAAGTAGAACCAAAATAAGACAAGAATTTAATCAATTTTTTATGAATAGGTAGTGTTAATATTATAAGTTCATTTCTTTTCTTCACAATAGTATTAGTGAGGTCATAATCCTTCACATGATCTTCTGTTTTAGTGGATCCTAACACTTATTATCCTTAAGGAATCAAGGTTATGTTAACTGAAATTAATAGTTCCCTTTCATGCTATAGTTGAATCATTAAACCATATGCTTTCTCTCCTTCCGTAAATCATATTGGATTGATTATTTAAGACTCTACTACATTCATGAGCTTGGGGCCTTCTATCACCACATTTATACCAATTTCTCGTCCATTGGAGTGGTTTCCATGATGTATCTTCCCAAATTTATGGCATGTGAGTGGTCGTGATTTCATTTTAACCATTTCATTATATCACATAACATCAAACACCATCATGAATTTCATATCACCATATCCATAGGACCATTCTTTTAAATATATATCCACTTTGTGGAACATGTATCACATTCTTCATAACCCCCAATTTCTTGTATTTCTAGATCATTTTGAAGCGGTCGTTTTAAACATTTAAATAATCTTTACATTTTTATATCATTGTTGATAAAAACAAAAATGAATAAATTGCATGCCATGTTAAATTTTCATTATATCATATCAATGATTTTACTTCATTCCTCTTTTAATCTATGAATTCTATCTTCATCTTCATACAACGTGTTCAAGGTAAATAATTGTTACGAAATATGATCTTAAAATCTCCCCACTCAGTCTCTTAAATATCATCATTTATCATTTTGTTCTAAATCAATGGTTAAAATTCATTAGTCTCTCCACTTAGACAATAAACATCTAGTCATATTCTCATTCTAGGAATAGTGGTGCAATAAAAATATATTCTTCATTATTTTGACTCACTATTCCCTGACTAGGGGATAAAAAGATTGATTAATTATCAGTGGTCATTGCCTTATCAAATATTTCATATAAAGTTTCTATCTATTAGGTGAAGGCAAAAATTCCACAATATTTGGGTTATTGTTTATTTCCTGTGATAACTCTGAAAGAATCACCATGAAATTTTAACACCAACTCCCAAGGAACTAGAGATGTCATATGGTAAATCACTACATTGTCCCTCTAATGGGTTGTTTTAATTGTTTCACCTGGTTCCCACCATTTTCAAAAATATAAATGATTTGATAAAATAATTAGTCCATAATCCATAAATAAATAATTTATTCTACTGTGAAATTAATAATAAATATATAACTTTTTGGATCCCTATGTTTATAAATTTTCCAAAACAAACATTCATTTGGTGATTACCAATAAAAAATCCCATTATATGGGTATTAATTAATCTTATCTAATCCTATTTCCCAAATTAACTAAATATTTCTCTTATAAATACTACAAAAAACCTACCTATATTACATGATTATTACATTATTTTTTAGATATGCAACATAAAAAAATTACAAAACCACGATCCAAAGAGTAAGTGTCGTCGAAAAATTATAGTCATACATAAAATCTATTTAATAAAACCAAATAATATTCAATTCCTTCTTCTCTAGCTTCTTAATATCCCAGATATTTTTCTTAGTATAATTAATCACCTAAGGATGTACATCAAAGAAAGGGTGAGATAAAATCCTTGTATAAAGATATATATGAACCCAAATCAATATAACCTAGGGTGAGGATAATCACGATCATAACATAGTCATCACAATCATGAGAGGAACCATTTATAATTTCTGGGAATGTGGAATACATTAAAATAATAGATCATATTTTAGTGGTAAACTCTTACACATAGTTGTGAAAATGATAGAATCATATTCATGGATATTAATCATTATCTCATAAGGCTCATCACATTACTCAATGCATTATCTCTATTTGATTGACATTCATTTTGTAATTGGTATGTCACTATTACCCATTTCCATTAGAATTCTTGTCAGTAATGTGGTAATAAATCTTATAGAATTAATACACATCAAATAAACAAAATTGTAATCCTAACCTGATTCATATAATCATTAATGGTTTATGATCAGTTCCAATCCAAGAATAATAAACATTGAGTTGGTATCATGAATCGACATAACTATTTGATAAAATAGGAATAAAAAATAATAAAAGACTCTAATGTGGATCTTATAATCATGAAGTGGTTGGTGTCCAATTACACTCTTATATTAATATTCACTAGGATGTTATCTGTAATTGACTTCACCATTCAATAAAATATATAACAAAAAAATAGTGAATCATATCTAAATCTTCACATCTTAAATGAATGGTTGTATATTCATCTTTGGTTTTAATAAACATCATTTTGGTATTAGGATTTATCATCCCCCATCAATCGAATAGGAATTTAATAAAAATGTAAATCAGAAATGAATTTCATTTTTATGAAGTGATTAGAGGATGATTCTACTCCGATAATAATAAACAAATGGTTGTATAATGCTTCGAACTTTCCCATTAATGAAATATGCATCATATTAAAAAAATCTAACATTAAATGAATTATAAAAAAATTAAAATAGTTTTTGTTATAATAACACCACCACTATTGAATTTGATATACGATTCCACACACTTTGAAAACAAAAATTAGGGAACTGAGGTCAATTTATTATAATAATGAAAATTGTTAGCTATAGATAACTATAATTACATTTTGGTAGTATATATTGTTGAATATTATTTTTATCCTTCACATAGTGGTATTTTATTTTTTAGTTTCATGTCTATCCAATAAATTTTTTTAATCTCTCTTTGATACAAAACAATGGAATAATCATTACATGCTTATTCTTATTTCTTCACCACCAACAAACCTATGGAAAAATGAGATTAGAAAGTATTTGAAACCAATTAGTTTCAATAGAAATAGTTAGTTATCATTCCTATTATGGAGTATCAACATAATGATATATTTTTGAACACAAATGATTCTTCAGATAGTCTCTACCTTCTATAGTTAGATAAAATACTCCACAAAGACATTTCGATCATAGAAAAGTTGAACATATTTTCACCTCAAAAATTATTGAATGTATTTCTACACAATGTGATAATGCATATATCTCGTAAATAAATCATATAGAATAACCCTGTAATGATACCACTAAAAAGGAAGTGTAATGGAGGGACTGGATTTCTTGCTGACACCATCTGCATTGAAAAACTCTTTCTCTGTAGGAGCCTGTTGTGGACACGATTGACAAGAAAGCGTACCTTGATACATATAGTATTGTTCCAAAATGATCCCATCATGGGTAGCATGTAGGATAGAAAAAGTGGTAGGTTTAAAACCTCAATATGTTTGATAAATCTAGTTGATATATTTTAGCTACTAATAGGAATATGACAAATATTATAGTTCCCAAAACTATTGTTCTCCAAAATATTATTGAATCACTATAGAAGATAGCACATATTCTAGTTCCCACATAATTATCTCAATTGTGTGTGGATAAATATCATGGGAAATATACAATTTTTACTCCTATATATCATTCCAATTTTTATACTCTTGTATAAAATTGGGGATTGAAGAAGGAATATGTCATCAATTTGTTGAAGGCGTCTTCTTGCATATAATTGAATGATTAGAAGGGTTGGAAAACATCCATACTATAACTCTTCATATCTAAAAAAGTATTTTTTTTAATCAATATAAAAAATATGTTGGCATATTTTAATAATAATAGAGCTACATACACATATACATATTCCCAAAACAAGTGTTTCGTATCATGATATTAAATTTCAATATGGGAGAATGAATTCTATCCTTCTCTTATTTTTTATGATCACTGACATATTCTGGTGAATTTTGAGGAATATTGTTAGAAATATATCCACATTCAACTACTGTTCAACATTATATAATGGTAGTAGTGTCAGTTCAAATGTATATTCAGGTCACATATGTATTATATAATTAGTGAGGCATTATAAAGAAAAATATATGACTAGATATATATCTCTATTTAATTTTAATTTCATCAAAATATTCATATATTTAATTCCTGGTATGATCATATCCCTACCAAAGGAGTCCAATAAATATTTCAACAATTAGTGGGTTCTAACTCAAAAAATATCCCATAAACCACACATGATCCCAATATCTTGATATAGAAAATCAAAAGAGAATTAGCATTTGGAATCACATACATATCCATAAGAGGATAACAATCAAACTCTATTCAATTGTGGTGTCTTGTAGACATTAAAACACATATCAACAATAGCGGAAGGCTGTGATGAATACTCATCATAATGTGTAGGTGATATTTACCATGGAATTCTTTATGATAAGTGTATTGACATAAACCACAAGGACTCATACTCAAAATTACACAATATAAATCCTACCCAACAATTATCCGTACAAACTAGGATATCATCAAATTATTGATAAAACACCATATAGTGACTTATATGAAATGTTGGGTTCAACTATATAATGTTCTACATCAAGAGAATATAATCCATCAACATTGCTGATGGATTGTTATAGAATGTTTACACAATGTCTTCCTCCATGATATCTCATGACTTCATCATCACAATAGAAGACACAATGTTTTGAACATGTATAATAGTATACCTATATGATTGAGGGAATCATATTAGGTATGAGTAGATATCTAGATTATGGAAATTATCTAATAATGTCATGACCCAAAACTATATCCTCATACGAGGTTCCTCGGTGTTGGAATCCTTTTATTTTAATTCTCAAAAATCAATTTTGCATCTAGTTCAAACTTGTTATATTATATATCATTATGCATATGTCTAATCATAATCAATTTTTTGATTATTACATCTTAATACAGATTGTCGATATTTGATAATGTATGATTCACCATTTTTAGGACCAAACAGTCTCACCGTTTAGTCTAAAAATCAGTAATGTACATGACACTGTTTCTGTGACCCAGTAACATGACACCAGTTGCAGAATTCAAAATGGACAATAAACCTTTTTTGTGACACTGTATCCAAACACCAGTTCCATTATTCACAATCCACCAACCACTGTAATGTGTCACTATATCCAGACTATGTTTAGAATTTTCAAAAAGGACCAAAAACTGTTTAAATGAAACTGTTTTCAATTGCACGATTTCACACAATAAACCAGACATTGTTGCAACTACACTAAAATTTTCTTAACTGATTAATAATTTTTTCATATTATGGGACACTGGTATGAAGACACCTCTTAGAAGTGAAGGACGGGTCACCACAGATTTTTGTACTGCTCTGGACTCACCATTTCTATGACAATGTTTATATGTCACAATTGACTGTGCATTGTTCCATAAATAGACATTTTTGTGTTTTCAAATTAAATTCAAAATCACATCTAATGGTCATATTTAATTCAGTTAATGAAACTGATTTTATTATTGACCTTTTTTAGACATTTAAGCAGACAATATGAGGTATGAGGTGTTGAGATCATGATCGTTGTTTTCTATAACAAAGAAACTCGAGATTAAATATAAGGTGGTGTGTGAGAAAAAAAATTTAGATAGCGAGGGACTGATAAAAAACATGAATCCAAGAACAACAAGAACATAAACATATCCATACTACTTGTTTTATGATAAAAAAGATCATACTATGAAATAAACAAACATCCTAGCAGCAACCACACAAAGAAAATAAGTGTTACGAAGAACAACATACTACATCAGAAACTAGAACACTAGACTCATAACACTCTTTTGTTGAGTTTATTTCTAGAATAAGACCTTATTTTCACACCTACTACATCCATGATGTCCAAAACTACATGGATCATCATTATGGTCATTTCTAATAACTTATTATTTTTTAATCGGTCGTTCACTGTTTTATTAATCGGTTGAGTATTGTGTGTGTTTGTTTTAAAAACACACATTGTCTCCTATGCTAAACAAGAGGATAAATGATATCCTCTAGCTACTTTTCTCTTATATGATATATCATCAACGTAGAAATGTGGATGATGTACTTGTCTGGATTGGTAGTTTTTATTCCCACATAGAACTATTTTAGTGGTTAAGGTACTAGAAAAACTTTTATGTTATTATAAACCCCTATCCAAGGTGTGTATCAACTCTATTTATATAAATATCTTGGGTGAAGGTGATCACCAAGTGGAGAGGAATAAGTCTCTACTTATTATAAATCCTCTTGTTTTCTCCACTTTGGTCACGTTCTGTTATATTTCATATTTTTTTTATTCAAATTAGAATTCAATAATTGGATTTGATAGTTATTCTTTAATAGTGTTTGTATAGGAATTCGTTTTAGTAGAGTGATTTGAAATGTTAAATTGATATCATAAAATTTATTCAACTTATAATTAATTAATCTTTGATAAATCATTCAAACATTCAAATATTTTAAAAAAATTTCTACTTTGGAAAATTGGGCTGTTTTGTTTTTAACTTGGGGGATTTATTAAATAAGGGTTGTAAAAAAAATTATTGGATCTCAACCGATCCCCCACTTGAGTTTCCATCTATAAAGTACATTTTTTATTATAGGGTTTTTTAAAATTATATTTTCAATATTTTCAATGATTTTTCAAATCTATTCAACTATGATTTTAGTTTTGTTTTAAAGATATATAAATTATTTATAGTTCTAAATTTTATTTATTTAATTTTATTAATATGTATAATATATTGAAAGGTTTATCTACCAATAGATCAACTTTCTATAATGTAATTAATTATGAAAATGGAAAATTAAGATGAAAATGAACTTAGAAAGTATGGGTTTTGTGATTTGTTCGTCAATTATAGAACAATTTTAGATTCTAGATACTATTTGGAATAAATTTAATGACCTAAACAAGGCTACGTGTCCTAATAAATATAATTTTATGAATTAATTATACATATCTACAGGAGATGAAAAATTTAATAGGATTTCTGCATGTAAAACAGCATATGAAATTTTGTATACCTTAGTTGTTTAACATGAAGGAACCACTAATGTTAATAAAATATTACATAAAAAATATTCTATTAAATATGATAAATTTAAGATGAAGCCTGATGAACCATTCTATGACATGTATCTCAGGATCAAGTAAATTTTAAATACCATGATCTCTATGGGAAGAGATGTTATAGACGAAGGGAAAATCATGTGAATCCTTTGATGTCTCCCAAATTGATGGAGAGGAACATCAGTATCAATAATGAAATATGGTAGCCTCAAAACCATTCTAATAAAGGAGATGATAGGAAATATAGTGGTGTATGAAGATGAATTGATGGTCAACCTAGAGGAGGAGGACGAACTAATGTGAATGTCAGTGGCTTTCAAAATCATTTCTTTTAAACATAAAGACGAAGAAAAATAACAAACACATTCTGACAATTGAAGAAATCATATATCACCATATAATAATGATGAGGAAATGGCTCAATTATCCAGAAGGTTTAATAATTTTTATTTAATGAATACGTTTTTAGGAATCCTATCTATAATAGAATGTATGATCATAATGGAAATAGAAAAAAAAATTAAAAAATAATGATAAATTCAATGATGTACTATGTTATAAAGGTAATAGAAGAGGAAATGTAAAGGCTATCTGTCCTAAGATAAAATATAAAAAAAGTATGAGGACATGGAAAAAAGATACAAAAAGGAAATGAAGGTCACCATGAGTGATGCTGAGGATTGATCTGGTGAGTTTGAACCAACCTATGATGAGAAAGGAAACAAGTCCAATATACTTTTTATAACAAACACATTTAAGGAAACCCTTATGTCTTATGTAAATAATTTATTTATTTTGGAGATGAAATTTATTTTGAAAATATGAAAAATGTGGAAATGATTGAATATTATATATTTCTTGAAAAACTTGTAATGATTTAAATTATAAGTAGACGGCATTGAAGAAACAAATTTATCATACTACTAATGTTAAATCTGAACATACAATTGATAAAGTGAAAAATGATCTCCTTCTTAAAGAAAACAATAAAAACACACTCTCTATGGAGCAATTGAAAAAGGGCCTAGAAAATATTATCAATGGGAGGAATACTCTATCATAAATTCATGGACAACATGTTACACCAACGTAGGCAGCTGGTATTGGATACCAACCTAGATAGAGGAATATAAATAAAACTAAAATTACAAAAATGCCTGGAAAATCGGTTGTTGAGCCCATTGTTTTAAATTTACTACATGTTTCCAAAGTTGACAATCGTTTAATATTTATTTTTTTATTAGACCAAATAGTGTTAATTTTTAATATACATTACCAACTATATCTAGCACACTCATGAAGAAAATAAGGGATCCCTAAGCTCATATTATTAATTTCATTAGACCCAAGAAAAATTGGGTTCCAAAATCATTTCATCATAAAATTGACTTAGTAGAAAGCATTCATAAGGATCTCTTGTAAAATATTATTTTACTTCAACAATGGGTGTTCGAAAAACATGAAATGGGACTACTAGAGCTTCAATAATCTTATAAATATCGATTTTCGGCATATTACCATTAGTAACAATGCTAAAGTAAAAATAAATGGCCTTGACCTGATTGTTAACTCTAACTTAGTTTTAATTTATAAAGTTCTTTTTTGGTTTAATGTACAATTTTATTATCATTTAAGAATTATGTAATGATGGATTTCATGTTAAAATTTAAAATTATTCATTTAATTTTTTTCTCTAAATATAATTTAGTATTTACTAGTCTATGAAATTTGAATTTTTATGCTATAAATTTAGATTCATTAGTCTCTCAAAATGTTTTGTGCTTAAGTTCCCTTCACAAAGATTCTTTGCATTGGAACATAACATTAAGACACTTTAATATACAATAAATTATAATTATTAATAGAAATTATTTATTCATAGTTATACATAAAAATGAGTTTACAAGTGACAAGGTCTATAATCCTTGTATAAAGGGTAATCAACACAATATCTCTATCAAACTAAAGTATATTATTTCAACTTCTCAACCACTCGAGTAGGTTCAGATGGAATTGATTAGAAAATATATATTTTCAAGCCATAGTATGAAGCTCTATATATATGTTCTTGTATAAGACTATTATATATATACATGGATATTATTTCTTTCTCAAAAAGATGAATATTATTCTCATATTATCATGGAATCTAGAAATGGAGAATACCTATGTGGCCTTACAATTAAAACCTTACGATGTGACCATGGTCATCAATTTGAAAATAAAGTGTTTAAATCTTTTTTCTAACAAAATTTCTATAGTAATAATATCTCTACTCCTAGGACACCTAAACTGAATGGAGTTCCATAAAGAATAAATAGAACCTTATAAGAAATTGATAGAACCATGCTTAATTAATATGAACTACCTATTTACTTTTGTGATTAATTTTTTAATACAACAGGTTATATTATTAATATATTCTTAATCTGAACATTTATTGAGAGAAATAACTATGATTTGTGGATCAATAAGAATCCCAAGGCTAATTACATTAATATTTTTGGATTCAATGTATATAGTCTTAACTCTAAATAAAATGTAGAAATTTTTTCATCCAAGTGTGATGAAGAAATTTACCTCGATTACTCAATCTCTAGTAAATCGTATAGAGTATTTAAAAAATAAACAAATGTGTGGATGAATATGTGAATGTAAATTTTTAGGAAATAGATCCACATTAACCTTATAAATCCCATGAAAATTTTGAGGATGTTCAATCAAATCTGGAAATAAATGCCAAATCTCTTGACCTTGTAGTTAAAAAACCTGTTAAATCTTTCAGTACTATAAATTTTCTAGATTCTATTCATGAAGAACCTAAACCTTTTGCAGAACATGAAATAAATTTCCCATATTTTAATAGATATTTTATCACCCTTATGAACAATCGTTTAGATTATATAGTTGGAAATATAGATAATGGGACTGAGACTAGAGCTTTTCTAAGAAATCAGGTTGAACGTAGAGCCTTTTTTCACAACTTGTTCTTATGAAAACCAATGATGTAATCAATGACTAATTTTGGGTGATGGATATGCAAGATTAATTGAACCAGTTTTAATGATATATTGTTTGGAATCTTTTAGATAGTCAGAAATACACCTTGACTATTGTCACTAAGTGGGGTTATAGAAATAATGTAGTTGAATTTGGAACCACAATGAGAAATAAGGATAGATTGGTTGCACAATTATATCTTAAAGAAGAAGAAATTGATTATGAAGAAACCATTGAACTAGTTTATTGACATTAATCCATCAGAATATTGTTATCTTTTGCAGCTCATTTGAATTTCATACATTATCTAATGGAATTCAAGAGTTCATTTTAAAAAAGGTATATAGTTGAGGATTTTTTTGTAGAGGAAACCCAATGTTTTACAAACCCTCATTATCCCAATCATGGTTTAAATATTCCAAAGCATTGTATGGTTTAGAATAGGCTCCAAGAGCCTGGTATGATAGGCTCATCTCTATTTTATTTCTATTGTGTTTTCAAAAGGTGTAACTGATCCTACTATTTTTATAAAAATAATTTCTAAATATTTTATATTTCTTAATATCTATGCTGATGATATTATTTTACGATCCTAAAAAATTTCCTATTGTGCTGATTTTTCAAATATGATGCAAAAATGAATACAAAATGAGTATGATGGGTGAAATCAAATTCAATCACGGATTTAAAATATTTCAAAATAAGGAAGGTATTTTTTTTTTGAATAAAAGAAATTTACTAATGATCATCATAAAAATTTTTGGTTGGATAACACAAAAAATCATGATACTCCTGTGAGAACCACCTATAAATTGGATCTTGATAAAAATAGGAAACCTATTGATCAACCCAATTATAAAGTTAGGATTGGAAGTATTCTCTACATGATTTCTAACCGACATAATATTATTTTTAGTTTGTATATATGTTCCAGTTTTCATGAATATACTAAAGAGTCTTATCTTCTTGATATTAAAGGAATAATAAAATACATTATACAAACAACCAATATAATATTATTTTATCCTAGATGAAAATCATTTTACATAGTTTGAAATTTAGAAGATGATTTCGTTGGTTGTAATTTAGATAGTGAAATAACCTCTTGATCATGTCACATTTTGAGAATGTCTCTAGTGTCATGGATTTGTAAAAAATAAAAATTATATTTCATAATTTACTTCTAAAGCTAAATACATTGTTGTTGTTAGTTTTTGTGATCTGATTTTTTGGATAAAATAAACTTTTCTAGATTATGGATATAGATTTAGAAATGTCATTTTAAATTTTGATAACACATGTAATATTAACATCTATAATAATCCTATTTACCATTTAAAATATAACCTTATTGATGTAAGACATCACATTTTGAGAAATAATTATAAAAAAGGTGTGATTACCTTATAATTCGTAGGGACTAAACATTAGCTTGTGGAAATCTTCACTAACCCACTAAATTCTGAAATAATGAGTTACATCATGACAAAATTTGGAATGATCAAACTTGAGTGACCCAATATTTTCTCATAGTTTATTGTCACATAGTTTAATACCTTATACTATACTGTATCACCATTTATGATCTCACTGTTTTCTGTCTCACAAATTGATGTCTCACCATTTAGAGTCACACTATTTTGATAACACTATGACTGCACATTCTGGACTAACCATTATAATTCATATTTATATTTTTATTAATATTTTACTTCTTCACAATTTTAATTACGTAGTTTCAATTTTATAATATATTTTTTTTTCATTGAAACCAATAAAATCTATATGTGATAAAACCCCATCACTCCACTTTTCTATCAATCGTGCTCTCTACTACCTAGACCAAACTCTTTTATCTCTCTAATGTTCTCATATTCTATGATCCCACATTAAATTCCTCGTATTAAGCATCCATCTTCATCGACTCCAGATAATTACCTATATTTAATGAAATATGAAAAGTCTCTGATCACAATTCCAGAGAATCTGTATATCCTCTCTCTTGCAGTTTGTGTAGTTAGGCCACAGAATTAAGATTGCAATAAATGGATTCTCTAATGTAAGTCTCTTTATCTCAGAGTCTTGAATGAATAAGGATGGTAAGAGTGGTAAAATATGTAAAAGATACCCAAATATCAGAATGTTTCCTTTTAGTTTTATAATTATATTGAATTTTCATTAAATTCTATGGATGACTTTGTGGTTGGAAGAATGATAAATGAAAAAATGTTTTATTTTTCTTCATATTTAGGAGAAGTATGTTTAAGAGTCCCTCATGAAAGATTCTTCGGGGACTATCCAAGAGGTAATCCACCTCCATGTGACATATATAGCAAAGAAGAGGCTTTGGTTGAATTGAATTGAAGAAAAATGAAAAGAAGACATATTGATATTGAATTGGATGGAGAGACTAGGTTTTTGTTAAAATTCATAAAACACAAGATATGTCCAACTAAAGGTGAATTCACTAATATGAAATATCAAGATGTGTTTTTCATACATCTCATATGAATGGTGTCAATATTAATTTGTTCATGTAATTTATCCTACACATGGGTTAAATGATCATGACCACATTATAGTCAACCTCTTTATTCTATTACATATTTATTTATATAATGCTTGAAGCCAATGGAGTGGTCGATATGAATAATGATGTTTTTGAGGACTATGTGTTTTATCTATATAAGGATATATGATGGAGAATGAAAATTAGTTGGAATCCATGGAAGATGTTATGGGTTGGAGACACTGAAAGGCTATATGAAGATTTCAATCTTATTGAGTACCCTTCAAGGCATAATTATGTCAATATCCTTAGTTTAGAGTTAGATGATATTTTGTAAGATTAAGATGATGGAATGAAATTTGATGTTCCTAGAACCTAACAAGAAAATTCCACATATAGTGAAGGATGAAATCTATTTATTACTCAAATAAATCAAACCACTCCTCTTGATTTTCTTCTTCCATCTCAGTATATTCCCTATAGATAATATCCTCTCTCTTATATTTATGAATAGGCATGTGAAAAATGGCATGCTACTGATAACAATATTTATGTTGAAGAAAAATATTATATTGTTTAAGAATATGATGATACTAGGAAACAGACTAAAGATGAATATGTAGAAACAAATGTTATTGTAAATACAAATGTAAGGATAGAAAATGAATTTCCATTAAAAAGAGATGTCTGCTTTTTTATTATAGAAGAAGGTCTGAAAATAGGTCTCGCGATTGAGCCTCTTAGTCCTACAATAGATGCATCTATTTTTGGGGAGAAGAACCCCAATATAGAGAGGATTGAAGTTACAAACCCTATGGATTCATGTTCAGTTGATACTGTGAACATTTTTCCCAGTTATTTTTTTGTTGATGATTTATAAGGTTCCTTAGTTAATGGAAAATATATTTCCAGTATGTTTCATCTCAAAAATATTACAACAAAAGAAGTTGCTTTATTACAAGAACTAGTATCTATCTTCGTTCTTACAGTAGAGAAAGAAACACATAAATATGTAATCCCTGATGATGAACAAGGATACAAAGAAATGCTTGTATCTGGGTTTTGGAAGCTCTAATAAGCCACAACATTCCCCTGTGACTACTATTAGTGAATGATATGGTTCACTGAAACTAGAAAAATGATCTGGAAAACATGAACCAAGATCATTCATGAGATTCAGGTATCCATTATTGAAAACAAACATTTATGTGTTGAGGTAAAATCTATAAAATCTATTGTTGAAGAAATGAGGAAATAATTACAATATTCTCTGTCTGTTGTTGCTCGTATCAATGAGGATGATCCTTCTACGATCTCAAACTATGGCAGAAAAGGTTGTTTTGAACAAAACCAAGTTAGAAAATGAGAAGCGGTCTTGTGTTAAGAATTAATTGCATGACTGCTGAGTATAAAGGTAGTTTATTGAATTTTCTAAAATAGATTAATTCTATCACCTCAACTGTTTCTTCTCCATTTGATTCTTCATATATATCTTATCTTTTGGATATTGAATGATCATATTAGTAATTAAATAATATATATATTCTTTGATTTGTGGTTTTGATAATGATTTTCTTGGTAAAGTTGTGAAGAATAGTAACCACGTCCATTACATGGTAAGAAATTATTCTAAAGAATCATTAAATTATCAAGATGAAATCTCTATGAATGTGTATTACTAATTTAAGAGAACCTATTCTTAGCACAAGATAACATGTCATTTCAAGAATCATGAAGACAATCTAATGCTACCTCCTACAACTCAAGCATTAAAGGACCAAGATTAGATGTTAATGAAATTAAAAACAACTCTTGAAAAATTTATTTTGAATAAGGACGAATTTGAGAAAGAAATGGAGTCTGCTGGTGAAGTAACCAAATATTTAATCAACCTATTAAAGCTATATCTACATGTCTACAACACATCCATAGTGGATCCTACAAAATATCCTTTAAGTCCTAGACTACTTCCTTGAAGCTATCCTTCTTACACTACATTTTTTATCCTGTAACAATGTTTATTGTCCAGACTATGAACCAGATCAGACATGTTCTTACTTGAAAACCATTACCTCAGTCTTCCACCAGACCAAGCCTTACACATTTTATCATTGGTTGCATGCCACTTACATACACCACTATTTACACTACACTACTTCTCCTAACCTTGATGACTCTGAAAAGGATAAAGATAAGGCTTTTGAATCTAAATAGAAATTAAGGATAATTATTGATGGGGTTGTGATGTAGTATATTTTTGTGATTCTATAGTAATCTGTAAATATACTACCTTAAATGTGCTCTCACATTTATTCAGTTGTTGATATCATTTAGTTTTTGGTATGTAATTTTATTACTCTCTATTTGGTAATAAAAAATGGAGAGAAGAACTTTATTTTATTTTAAAGGGGTAGAAGAAGTGTCATTTAGGATATTTTTACATTTATTATAAAATACTATAATGGATTTCCTTGATATTTTTTCTTTATCTCACATAATCCAATTTATATGTAAAGAAAACTATTTATTCCTTTCTAAAATTTATGGATTGGAATTTCAATGATTTTTGGTCATAAAAAGGTGGAGATTGTTAGATGACTCTTGTTTTAGTGGTTGCAATTAATGTTTACATCATGTGTAGTTTTTTTCTATTACGTTTCAGTATGAATATGTTAAATATTAATCCGTTATATGAGTATTAATTCTTATGTCTGGTTGTGGATATTTAATAAAGTATGAGTTAACATTTCTATGTCCAAATGGTCTCACCTTTTTCTGAAAACCAGTAACGTCAATTTCACCACTTCAATGACATAGTAATGTGACACCGATTCCAGAATTCTCAAAGGACTAGACTCAATTTCTATGACACTATTATGTGGCACCAGTTCTAGAATTTGTAATGTTTTTGACATCATAGAGTGAAACTGTAAAAGGCCACCATTATGAATCATTTCAATGTACCAGACACCATTTTAATGACATCATTTTCAGTGACACCATTTCACACAATGACTTTGGAACCACTCTGGACTCACCATTACTATGAAACCATTCCAATGTCACTGCTGACAGTGATACTATTTCATACATATCCATTTCATCAATTTGAAATTATATTCAAAATCAATTAAAAAGTTCATATATGAGTCATATAATTAAATGGATACAATTAATAATATTTTGCAGACTAGTCAGTAGACAGTATGAGGTACACAGTGTGTAGATCATTCTCATTTTCAGCCATAACACAAACACTGTTGATTAAATAAAAGGTGGCACAAGAGAAGAAAAATGTAGATGGTGATAGACTAAGAACATACATGCATTTAATAACTAGAATAAGGGAACATGTCCATACTACATGTTGTAGGATAAAGATGATCTTAATGTGAACCTAATGAATATCCTAGTAGAAACAACTAAATGAATGAAGAGCTATGATGAACAACTTTATAGACATGAAACTAGAACAATTAACACACAAAAACTTATTCATGAGTTTTTTTCAGAAGAGGACTTGAGATCCACATATGCTACATCCAAGAATTCATGAACATCATTGAACAACACTTATAGAAAATCTAAAACGTTCAAATTATATTATACTCTATTTGTTCTATTTTATTGTAATTTCTATAGGAGTGTGTTTCATTATTAAAACACAGATTTTCTCCTGTTCAAAAATAGAGGATACAAGATATAATATCACTATTAATCTCTTATACCATATAACAGCCACATATAACCGTGGAAGAGGTCCTTGTGTGTCCATGTAGTATTTGATCCCACGTAGAACTCTGGTAGAGGTCAAGTGACCTGAACAACTTGTCTTTTATTGTAAACCCTGATCAAATTTGTGTATAAAAATTGTTTTTATAAATAGTTATTGGGTAGGTGATCACCAAGTGGAGAGGAATAAGTAATATCTTTAGACAAATCATATTGTCTTATCCATTATGTTCACATTAATTTATCAGGTATATATTTGTTTATTCAAATAATAAAACCTTACTTTTCATTGATAGTTAGTCTATGATTGTGTTTTTATAGGAATATTTTTCAGTAGACATGTTTCAAAAGATAAATTAATTTCGTAAAACTGATTCAATTGGGAAATTAATCAATCTATGAGAAATCTTTGAAACATAGAAATCATCGCATGATCTTCTACATTGTTTAAATGGAATATTTTTTTTATTTGGGGGGTTTAAATAAATTTTTAAAATATGTTTTTATAAAAACTAAATTCACCCAATAATTGAGTTTTCTACTCTAGACATGTCTCATTAAATAAAAAAATAACTTTTTCACTACTTTCCACTAACCCTATGGGAATATTCGAAAAGATTGTTAAACAAATAAACATAATGTTGATGGAAATCATTTCTACATGGTTGAGTCAAAATAATTTTCAATCTTATGAGTCCCAATAAAAATAAAACAACAAAAGAATATTTACCATAGATTCCATGATATTTTTAGGAAACACCAATTGATTATTCCAAATGCCTCATCCATCATGTGCATTAAAAGGTGGCGTGAATAGAGAGAATATCATTTTACTCCATTATTCAGTCATTGTGACCAAGTTAGGTAAACAACCTATACTATCATTTCTATGTGATAAGTCTTGAGATCATATGGAGGATATATTGACTAGTTGGTTCTGTAAAATTTCAATATTTTTGAATCATTGAAAGGAATTTTTTTTTAGAATGATCCATTAAAATATTTCTACATCAGGCCACCAAAAATGTTGAAAATTACTCACAGTTGGGAAATGCAGGGACTCGACTTGAGGAGGATTTTCTAGAATCTTGTATATCACAATAATACCACATTCTTGACATAACCCATACCCTTGTAAAATAATCAATGATTTTAAAGGTCTTCTAAATAGAAGATATAACAACAATAATGAAAAAATATTGCATTCTAGGGAGGAATGATTTTAATAATTTGTAGAATTTTCATTTTTTTAGGATCATTGAAACCCTAATGAATTAATCATATAATTTCACTAGATGTAATTTAATCCCATATAGTATTTTATGGAAATTATATCAACACTAACACTATAAATATCCATGGGATAATCAAAAACCATATTATATGTGGTTTCGGTAGTGAAAATAGTTGAAAAAACATAGGCTATAGAGTTAGGGGAATTTATATCTTTACCACCTGACCAACAAAGAGATCTTTCTAATAGTATTATGAAAGAAGTTTCATTGTAATTGTCTATATTGTTCATGGTAATCTGTGACATACCCTCCCCAGTAGGGACATGCTCAAAAAGTGTCATTGGTTATCCATTATGGGTAACTATCTATAAGATACATCATAAGGAGTAAGCTAAAGAATAGTTCATATGTTGGAGGGATCAAATCCAAAAATGACATACCACAATGGTGAGGTCTAGAGAAGAATATAAACTATAATTTTAGGTATATATAGTGTAATAATTCACTCCATGATACTGAAAGTGAAATGATGATATTCGTCCAGTTTATTGATATGGTTAAATTAATTTTAATAAAACTAATATTTAAAATTATAATACCAATCTCGAAAATCTAGTTGAATAGTTTTTATTTAAACCTGATTTCTACCCTGATTATCTTGGTGAGGGTTTCTATAATTGAAATCGGAGAGAAACTCATAAATATGGACCCAAATGATTCAACGACCACTCTAATGATGTGTGCTAGTAAGTGTAAAATGGAAACATCCTTGTTATATCAGGAACTCCTTAAAGATATTAATTCACCTCATATTGAATTGATATTACAATGATAGAAGAAAAATATAAATGAATTGAAGCTACTCAATATCATGCTTTTATGGGGAAATATTATAGCTGAGAAATATCACAATAAAGAGGTTAATATATTATTTTCAATGGGAGTTTGGATTCAAAAAATAACCAAGCCCATAGGCATGGAAAGGCCTAGTAATCTTGCTAGTAATTGATCAGTGCATCAAGATTATTTGACTGAAAAAGGCCTATAATATTGGGATTTCCCACTTTTAGTATCTCATGTTTCATCAAATCATTAAAAATAACCTAATATAAAACCAACTACTTTCCCAATGAAATAATAGTCAAGTAATAGGTATTGTAGCTCACCCAATACAAATAATCATGATTCTTATCACCTATTAATACCACTAGAGTTATTCAACTCCATCCAATACATCATAACATAAATGGATAAAATAAAGGGTAATAAATCTCTTGTAAAACAATAGATATAACCTTACCCATACGGTTAGATGTGACCCCACATCCACCACACATTGGATGTATAAATTCAATGTTTGCAATGTAAATGATGATCAAGAAGAACATATGACAGATCATCAATCACTTTGAAGTAACATGATGGGAAACATGAGATTAAAGATGTTACTAAACATAAATGTTTCATAATGAAAATGTACGGATAACGTTATTTCTAGTATTGTAATCTCCTCTACATGTTAATTGTGAATTGGTATGTTTTGTGCTACCATTTTCGGTATCAATTATGCTCCACATTACAGATGAAAACAATCAATAACCACTGAAATTATTAAAATCATGATGTTATACATTCTAATATTTTATTATCATATGAAATGACCTCATATATTCCAATGATATGTGTCACCCATCATATAATAATATGATTTTTTGTATATAACATTAAAAATGTGCAAAAAACACATCTGATAATGTAGAAATTTCCAAGGAGGTTCCTATAAATAACATCAATAGGCCAATAATTAGAGGATAATATCCACTATAATAGGGCTATATATTAACCTATGTTATCCAATCAGTTATGTATTACATAATTGAATGTTGTATCAACTATTACTCTCATGAAAATAGCTATCCAAGTTCTATCTCTAAATCATAATAAATATTTTCTATCAACTCTCACTTAGAAACAAAAATTAAAACAGTTTTCTCAATAAGAATAAAGGATTGAGAAGGGTCATTATATTTGTGAAGATCTAAATAATAAGAACAATTATCTTCGATGAGGTTTGTTTCAATAATATTTTATTTCATCCATAAAAAATAACATGATCATGTTTATAAAAATTTGAATACAAAAGGTGTTCAATATTAATGACAAACCAGATTATTTTCCACATCATCAGAAGTTAGGACACAATATCCAATACTAAATATTTATCCTGGTGATAATAAATAAGATGGTTGAATCATAAAATGTGAAATTTATAACATCTGAAGACAAGGTGTGGTGTGTCTCCACAATTCAACCAAAAGAAGTGGGAACACGAAACAATGACCCCAAAAACAGATGTAGAAATTTTTGATTGGATGAAATAGAAAATATTTCATCATTAACATTCCATACCCATTGAGAAATTCAATAATGAAAATATGACTCCAATTCTATTAAAAATAACTAAAAAACTATTATTTCAATTATTTCTAATCCGAAGAAGGAAATATATATTAATGAAAAATATTTCTCTAGGAGAAGAAGAAGTAAATTGATGGATCTCTTTCACAGTTTAATCACTTCAAAGATTTTTTATCTATATATAGGGAGAATGAGAACCACACCTAAATGAAACAGTTATCAAATGGGGAATCATTTTATTATTTAGTCAACATCATTTTTTCTACTGAACAATTTTTAGATGAGGAAATTGAAAATGAATATTGGCATCCATTATTTATGAATAATCAAGGAGGAGTGTAAATAAGAATATGAATCATAGGTTGATAAAGACATAGAGGAATGGTATATGAAATATAATTTCATCATGGAATAATCCATAAAGGGCTATATAATCAGCCATGAATTAATAAAAAAACTCTAGAAAGATCAATAAGAACATCAATCAACTCATTGATAATTTAAATATTTGATACATATTATTGTTTTAGGGGAACTATTTGTAGATCCACCTCTAAAAATTCACTATAATCAAAAAACAAACAAGTTTTTTCAATATATCACACAAATGGATACATATATAAAAACTCTCTAGAAAAATTACGTAAATAGTCATCATCCTCTAAGCCTAAAATGAATGAGTATCTTCAAACATGGAAAAAAATACCCCTTTATTAAAAACATGATATCGTTAAAATATTTTTTAATCCTGAATAATAGTTCAAACTTGTATAACATTTGAAACTCAATATGCCATTCAAAATAATTTATCATGGCCTTTTTATACCTTATGAAGTTGAAGTGGATTTATCCCTTTAATATTAATATCATGTATATACTGACGAAACTAAATGCAATATAGTTATATAATTCACGAAACAAGGATAGGAAGATTCCATATATGGGAAAATTAGATCCCTATTCATGACTATCAATCTTAATGATATAGATAGTCAATGATAACTCAAGGAAAATATCTCTAGATGTAACCTTATATTTATCTAAATCCTTTGACACCTAATATTCAATGAAGAGGAATTTACACTTTAAAATTGATCATAAAAAGTTATTATATGATTTAATAGAGTCCCCTTTGAAATATGTTATTAAAACCCCAATTTGATGACAGTATATCAAACATTGAGTTCATTATCTTCTATCGGGAAACAACATTAAATGTTATATTAGGAATATAATGTATGAATATGCACGATATGGTTCTAAATTTTTATCATTGATTATTAGAATATGTTTTAATTGGAAATGTATGAGTGTAATACCATTATACCTCCCAGTTTGATGCTCATGAGGTTCAATATATAGATGTAAACTACTAAAAAAAGGTTAATGAAGTGCCCAATACTAAATGATATTGATTATATCAGTACTATAAATGGATAGAATACTTTTATTCATCTTAATATTATTCTTTTAAATGATTATGTGTTTCCCAATATCAAAATTGAGTCATTGATATCGAAGAATATAATCATTCAAATCTTTAGTGTCTTCCAAGGATATGGAAAAATTTACATGATGATAAGGATATTAATTATCTCAAAAAACAGAGTGGTGTAATACCATTATAGGAATGAAAATTCGTAGGATTTATAACAAAAAACTATCCATTCCATAATATAATTTTACCATGTGAAATATAAAAGTATCCATTATCATTTCTAATGGAAATCTCTCAATGTTTTATCCCAAATATCTTGGGTCTTTATCACATCCCCCCATAGAAAATAATTTGGCCCATAATATTTACGAATTACAATACTCATCAGAATCATTATAGGAAAAATTGAAAAATGTCCTCATGTAGATACCCACATTTTTCTATCAACATAAAATCACTTTTTCTCTTATGGAAATGAAAATGATCCTAATTTATTTGTGCCTCTTTATTTTTCAGGAACTCAATATGAAGAAGGAGAAGAAGAAGATATGGATCTTAGAAATGAACTTATAATATCTAAGGACGTTTATCCAAATATGGTATATGGAGTCAAATAGGTAAACCTAAATATATATTAACATTTTTTTAATATTCATTGGTTAGTACGACCATGGTTGATGATTTAAAAGAGAATGATAAACCATTTATTGAACAACATTAGGATATTTTATCCTTGAATTATATTTATATTAATAGGTGAAACCATGATATTTCCTCCTATATTATGGTAATATTATAGGATAACCTGGTTTAATAGTATTTGGTAAGAAGAACACACTTGTTTCACATTTTTAGAGTATTGGATGATGTTTATAAGATCATCATGGAAAATATTCATTGTAAATTTCAATATTTGAAATAGATAAAAGATATTGGCTTGGAAAATAATAATGTATAAAAATATAGGTCTATAATGATATAATTTATCTCATCTAGCATTTCCTGATATTTGGTTTCTCTGTCCCAAAAACATAGTTATTGATTGATGTGACCATATACTTCTGATCCCTTTCCTTTAGGGATGGATTTTTTTCCATAATAAAATTTTATTTTAATAGTTTGATGAATATTATATAACATTTAGATACTTTAATGTGTTTAAATCTACTATGAAATTACCTTTGGTTTGAAATAATCACCCCACAGACAAAGGCACCCTGAATCTTATATTCAAGAACCTCCTATAGAAGGTAACCGAGTATTCTTTTTTCAAAATTGTGGTCCAAAACTAATTCTACCATACCACCAAATATACACAGACACAATTTATGTAAGATCCACCAACAAGATTTAAAAAAGAAACATGATGTGTTTTTTGGGTAACATCACCAATGTTTCTCAGTTTTGTGGTACTTTACAGTGGTATTGATGTCGATACCATGAAAATATGGGTAATAATTAATATTTCCACCCACTGAACCCTCAATGTTATAATGGGGTGACATTGAGGTCATTATTATATTATATTATTAGTCACCTACCTTATTAGGAAATATCAACCACATACATGATTAATTATTTAGATAATTCCCTATTAATGCAATGATGGTTTTCAATAATCCGTCAACAACCTTATGTAATATCATATGAACAAATCATCCTTGAGGTCTATAACTAATGGGAATCCACTCAATATTCTTTACTTTATGAATTTTCACATGGAATCCATCATTCCGAGATGAATGATGTAGGAATCAAAGATAACTAGTAATATCATAGAAAGATAGTTCTCAATAAAGAGACATGATATTAGAACATTGAGAAAAATACCCTTGGGATTATCTTTATAGTAAATATTATCATATATTATTTACAAAAATATGAATTCCATTTATTCTATTATGATAACATAATCATGTATATCCTTAGCCACTCTATATTGGATGGTCTATTCAAACAATAAGAATTTATTTGGATGTATTTTGATATCTTGGACACACAATGGAAATAAATCAAGGGGAAAGATTTGGTAAATAATCTGTATAGAACAAATTATCCTATAATTGTTTCCAATATATATGGAGATTATCAATTAAGAATTATTTTTTATCCAACATTATTGAATATTTTGTTAAATGTATTAATATTGATCCATTAATAACCAAATGGGAAATAGACCTGATGAACCAAACATCTAGTCACCTTGGAAATTGTGTAACTATCCCAATTGATAGTAGTCTATCTATATTTAATTTATTTATAAAATGGTTTCTCAAATAAGGATTTATAATATGAATTCGTTTTTTAGATTGGATTTTGATCATCAATTTCCATTGACACGCCAACATTTTGAATGTGATTTTTAGCTAGTAATTGAACCTATTATTAGTGAATATACCATCAATATGAAGGAACTAATATATTGGATCAATCATGGCCATGAAAAATTTGTTGAATTCCCCATGAAATATATCTCTACATGATTCCCCACAATGAGAAAATCAATTCACTGATGCATTAGAATTTTTTTTCTACAGTCACGTATATGATAATGTCGGATAACATGAAAATTCATATTATATATCATATGGTTATTAATCCATTAAAAGGAAATAATATGAATGTCATCAATGTGATGAACATGAGTTGGGTTTTTGATGAGATGATATTGTCATCAATTAGTTGTACTATTGGGTGTATGTCCCATATAATGGTTAATATTCGATATATATCCTTTCCATCAGTTCATGTCACAAAAGATCATTTATAGAACACGATACAAAACATTATTCCCTAATAGGGGGAAAATAAAAATGAATCAATCTATAAATTTTTGTTCGATTTCACCCCTCTTGGATTCAGTTAAGGGTTTAAAATACCAAACGTTATATAAGGGATTCATAATTGAGAATATGGTTCACATTATCCAGAATCGAATATCTACCATAAGTTCAATAGGTATATATTTTTCTTTAAAAATGAAACATTATTGTGTCAAATTTAATACACAATTCCATGATCATAATATATATGAAATCTTCATTCATCGGCCTCCAAATTTGATTCACAACACAATGTATTCATGGAGATTTTCTATGAAGCGACTAATTTTTATAGGGTCATTCAATTTTAATACTGCTAGATTGATTAAGTATATCCTTATTTCTAATACATTCATCTATAAATGGGAAAAGGATAAACACCTCAATGTGGTTGAATAAGAATTTATTATTATGTTTAGGAAGTTTAATGTAAACACCATATTTAATATCCCTCTTATAATATTGAGAAAAAAGGACAATTATCTATTCTTGTTAGTTAATGGGGAAATATCAAAATAGATAATCCAGTCCGACCAATGTTATTTAAATACATAAATTGAATATGGGAAGATATATCATTTTAATAACACACTCTTTAATATACCACATAAGATGGTGGGTAGAAATAGGATAACTAATCTAGAAAATCTCATTGATGCTATATTTTACCATCACCCCATAACCCTAACATCCATGCAAGTGACACCGTAGTGACATGTATAAGAAACAATGGTTTTTTTAAAATTATAAATTCAGATTCCATCACTCTATGTATCAATATGAAACTATCAATATGATGATGAATAGAATATAAAATAACTAGATGAGTTAGAGGGACATGAGAAATAGATATTGTGCAATCATTATAAACTTGAAATCTATCAAAATCAGTTTGGTTGAGCCTTTAATATATAGTTTCATCTAAATTAATTCCTCTATAGAGAGATCATGATTTATCTTAAAAACACCAATGATACTATGGATGGTGTATCCAATGTTGGAGACAATGTGGGAGGGGCCTTACTCCTAAGATGAGGTTTACACTAATTGGGCATACAGTCTGTTCTCTTTAGACTGATATCACATCATGCCTCTTACTAATATTATGACTTTAATTAATTAATTTGAAAAATATAACATAAATGATCGAAATGAAAACTATATAATCATAAACTACATAGAACACTATAGTCATCGTATATTGTATATTTTTTTATCATCCTAGTAATATGGCCTTATGCATCACAACATCTCCTTGATCAAATAAGGAAAAACAACATTGTCTAGGATCTCTTAAAAATAATAGAAATTGAATAGTGTAATTCCATAAAGTTTGTATAATAATTGATCATGTTTTCCTATTAGATATGTCTTGTTTCTCTCATATATGAGTGATTTATCATAGTAAATGTTTATGAAACACAATTCACCTTTAGCATAGAGAATCAATTCCACCTATTCCATTATAATTTTTTAGATCTATCCATATAATATTTCATTTAAGATATATGTATTTCATAATTCATATCCCAATAGGATTCATATTGATTCAATTATCCATTATCCTAACACCATGAAAAAATTTCATCCATGATAAATTCCCACACAGTTATTTAGGAGCTTGGTCTACCTAGGAAATTACATTCTAAAGAACTATGTGTAGATTGATTCATATAATCACAATATACATTGTGATTCCTATAATTAATGAACAAGGTCCATATATAGAAATTTTATAATTCCTCCAACTTATCATTTTTTCGGAGTAAACCACACATTATCAAGATTAGTACATTTTATTTCTCATACTAAGTTGAGTTTCCTTTTATATTTGTAAAATTATACATAGAACTAGATATCTAAAAATATCCCCTCCTACATATGATATTTTTATTTATTGGGGAACTCAAAATGGTTTCCATAATCATTTAACCTATTTTATGAAAATTTATCATTCCCCAATCATGTTCTCTTGATATATTTTGCGGTTTACTTAAAGAAATATGTGTGTATTGATTCATAACAATTCAGTATATTTACCATTGTTTATGGTCATGAATCCTCTATCCATTAAAATATATTCTCATATTCCAAAACATTTTTGGGAAAAACATATATTCTAGTAACTCAAATGGAATGATCCCCTAAACAAATATCACTCTAAATAGAAATATTTCAGTTTATCCTATATGGATTTAAACTACATAGAACAACCTATCTCATATAGATATTTTACCAATAAATATAGTTATAACATTGAATCGATTACTAGAGTATGGATTATAACTATACATTATCCAATGAAATTATGATAAATGAATCCATTAAATAAACATCTTATTATTGTGTCAAAATATAAATATCCCCATATTTTATATGATTCATTAAATATGATGTCACAAAAAACATCAGTTATCTCTTAGATACCTCACGTTTCTCAACAAAGATAATGATACAAATGAGATTAGATGTTATGGTAGTTGATGTCAAGAATAATGAATTGAATTTACCATGTATGAAACATAGGGAATCTCACACTGGTTATATGACATTAATTTTAAAAACAAAACTCTATCATTGTATATGAGTTGTTGATATTTCCAAGCTTCTTAAATCTAAGATTGTCCAGTAGGGATTTTCTATATGCATGGTTCCATATTGAATGTTTTTACCCCTAATATTAATATGTTTATTTTATTTATATATGGAATTTATCATACAAGAACTATGTGTGGTTAGATATTTGATATTTTAGGATATTTAGAAACACCTGGATCCCCTATCATAGATGCGACCACATGTTTTTTCATTCCATAATTTTCCCTCTCAGCACATAATCTCAAAATTTGTATCAATAATTTTTATGGGATTAATATAATAACCATATAACATGAATTTAATAATATTATTACATCTCCTTATTATACTTCATTAAACTGACCCACACATATTTACATCTTGCATGACATTATAGTTCAAGATATATGATTACTATATGCGGCTGAATTCATCATTAGTTTAAGATATATGTTGAGTAATACATCATATTATATGGAATCATCCATTAAGACACTTCCATCATTTCTTACTTTAAAATTATAATAATGTACTAGATATGGTAAGACAGAGTCTAGAAAGTTTCCAACACCTCTTTTGAATTCATATATTCTAGAAACCACAATTTTCTTTCATGTTCATCAGTTTACTAATAATTATCCATGGATATTAGTTTCATGTATACATGAATATATGGGGAACTTTTTCGTATATGAATACGTTACTCAATACGAATCATTATATGTTACCATTTTCTCCCTATAAACAGAAATCATATTGTCTTGAGGGGAGAGAGCACTTATCTCTGTACACTCTGGGAGTATTATAGTTGAAACTATCATTAATATATTTTTAGTAATAAATTATTTAAATTAATCCCTATTATCATGATTGATCCTATAACATCAAAATAAAATTATAATCAACATTTTCTTCCCTTACTCATTAAGTGTTAGGGTCTCATCATTTGTTGTACCCAATCAGGATAATTTTATTTTACCTCCTCTATCATTGTGGCCATTTTAGAAAAATTCAAAAACTCCACTTCTCTTGTAAAAATATATAAGACATTAAAATCATGAACCTTTACTAAATGATGTGTGAACTTAATCTCTAACATTTTAGTGGTACAAATTACACATCCTTAATATTTAGTTGAAGTAGAGACAAAACTTTTTTTTTCAAAAATCCATAAATGGATATCTATGAAAATTCCACAACTTAACTAGCATTTCACACTTATTTTATTGTTTATGGAAAAGAGATAGTGAGAATTAAAAAGATATAAAAATCCTTTAGATACCACTATATGTATTTATAAATAAAAATTTATTATTATTGGATTCAAAGATATAATAAAATGTTAGATAATTGTTCAATAATTTCCCTTCAACTTGGTAATGTGTTCAGTACATGACGACATAAATTTTGGTGTACTAGTAACCTTCTATAATACAGTTCTCTATATAACCCACCTCATCTCCCACCTATTCCAGCCATCATAGGCCTTTCATTTCTATTTATAATATGAATGTAAAACTCCAAGGAAGACTTCTTCTAGATATTTATGCATTACCACATATATCTCTATATATGACCCACGATTTTTTAATGTAATTAAGAAGCATCCTATCATGAGATGAAGGACTAATGATCTCAATATACCATGGTATCATCATTTATGACCACATTCATTTAATTTATTAGTAGTAATATGTTTTTAACAACCAATATCTCATTATGCATAGTTAATACTCCTAGATATTTGATTTTGAGAACCCATAATCTATCTATTCATGTGGATTTTATATCCTCTATGATACACATCAGTATACCATAAATGCTCTATGGGAAAGAATGTGAATTTTAATTCTCGATCCATTGGTCCATGATATATGATCCTAAACAAAATTATCAATTGTTCCAAGAACTATAAATGTAATCTACATAAAAAATTCCACAAGGTTGTGTGCATTTTTTAAATTGTCAACTCATTCACCTAAGGTTTTTTCACTGATGTGTTATGGAAAATATATCACATTATGGTCAATGTTGTTCAAACCTATACAACAACATTCATTATTCAAAAATGATTTACCATAAAATACCAAGATAAAATGACATGGTATTGTCCTTATCAAATCCAAAAAGGGAAATAGCGAGGAAATTTGATACTCTACTAACTAGACACATGCATTGTGTGATTTAGGAAAAATTTATCATTACAAATAAAAGAGGCATAAAACATGTTAGGTAATGAATCAAATAAATGGAGTCCTTTGAAAAAGATATTATCCTCTATGATTCTATATAATAGTCACGGGATAAAATAAGAGCTTGAATATTATTAAAATAAAAAAATGGTGGACATAGTTTATGGTCACACCAAATGTCTCATTATTCTTATTAGGCTCCTTATTATTGGAAAAATGTAAATAATTATTATATGATATTAGTTAAAATACATAATTTCAATTTCAGAATTTATTACATCGAGTTTATTTAACCCCATTTTAGTATTGGAAAATTAAATACATTTTTCTACCTTAAAAATCCACATCACATTGAATTTGCACAATTCTATATCAAAATTGTCAAAATCTACAATTGTAGTGATGGTATTATTCCATATACTGATACAAAATCTAGGTCAAAAATCAAATAATCTAAATAGAATTACTATGGTTTTATGGAGATAGTATTGTTGCCTATATATATCCATTGTCCATGCCCATGAAAAACTCATTTTTGACTAAAATTATTTAGAATCAGTTATGGATGTTTTCAATCATATTCAGATCATATAATGATATAGTTTTTCCCATATTTATTATTTTTACTTTTTCTTGTTATTGTGTAATTATAATCAGATTGATATATAAATTTAGTAAATGCTAAATATTTCAGAAATTTTTTATTACCAATCATCCAAATAATGAAAAGAGGTTGTCCATTGGGTAATATATCTTTTTCAAACACAAATTATGATGCACATTATTTTGAATAATTATTTTAATTTAATGTATTGGTTTTTGATCTTCATCAACAATTTGTATAATCCCAACCAGCTTCATCATTTCACGATATTCCAAATGTTGATTATTTTTCACTACGACTATAATTATAATTTTTTCAATGGGTATAGGATGAGTCATGAAACTTTAATCACTATAGTAATTTCACATTGAATGAATCCGACACATGTGTATGGAAGAATTTCCAGAGTTAATATTTTTCTTAATAGAGTCAATGTTCTACTATCCCTTTAGTAAAATAATAATTATCTTGAGTCATTATATGTTTTAGATCAACATGTTGATTGATAATATTCCCTTGATGAGAAGCTGGTATAGATTATAATTTTATCTCCATATCAAAAGATATCCTTTATTTCATAGTGTATAACATGATAACAAAAAATAGTACATATAATTATTTTGATCATTTTATAATGGTTATCGAATGTGGAGACTAATTTGTTTGAATGAGTATCAGAGACTAACAATTTCATGTCCTGCTAATTAAAATGAGGAGGAAAAAAAATCTATTCCTCAAGATATGATTTAGATCCAGTCACATATGTTAGGATTTTTTAAATAACTAACATGATCAATGAAGATTCTGTCTCAACACCCTCTAATGAAACATTATCTGTAGTAGTTGATGCCTCAACAAACTCTATCATTTTGATACAATGGTAGAGAGACTTATAGAAGAAACAAAATTTTAGTAGGAATCATTACAATAGACACCTGATGTATTTTAATTATAATC
Source organism: Viscum album (assembly GCA_963277665.1). Classification (NCBI taxonomy): domain Eukaryota; kingdom Viridiplantae; phylum Streptophyta; class Magnoliopsida; order Santalales; family Viscaceae; genus Viscum; species Viscum album. The sequence goes on from OY728161.1 coordinate 937,533,810, forward strand.
CAATGTAATTATGTAAAATGATATGTCTGTGATCACCATCATCTACCGAATGACATGATCCTAGGGAAATTACATCTAAAAACTACCTTGGGTGTAGATCCTATACTGATTCATGGGTCTCTGCATATATTTATATAGTTGTTGCATCCAGTTTTATTAATGTTTTGATAAAAAAATTTATATCTGAAATAATCCTGATAGAAACTATTTTCCTTAGAACAAAAACATTTAACTATAATGTTTTCTATATTTATCGAGGTAGGAATTAAAAAAATTAATATGGGGGAAGGGGAAGGAATTCAGAATTATCTAGGATTACTATCCCTTTTTATTGATTCGTTATCAAAATTTTTTCTGACGAATAATTAATTAATTTGGTCATCAGTTTTCTTATAATGTTATATGCACCAGTAATAGGAAAGAAAAAAAGGCATTTTAATTAAAGTCCAACCCCCTTATTTCCACCATTTCCCCATCCATACATTCACTTCTATGGTAACCTATTACTAAAGTGTATATAATTTTTTCACTTAGGATGTCGAAAATATTAAGTTGGTATATCCCATAACTTCATCAACCAATATAATATCATGTTAGGTATTGGAAAATATATCCAATTTTATACATCTGTGTGGTTCCCCCATCATCATTCCTATAACAGTTCTCTCAGGAATGAATGATGCAGTAGAATCCTTATTTAATCATAATACTCTCAGAGGGTCTCCTATTTCAGCCCCCTTGGTTATCGTTTTGGAAGATATAGGAATTGAAAACATTCATGAGGTTATTACCCTTGATGATGTGTATGTCAGATCATTTTCGACAAATAAAATAATTTTGTATAAGTCATAGAAACAATCAATAGGTGCGTACAATGAAAGTAATCTATGTGTGGTTGGTTGGTGTATAATAAACACTCTCCATGTCTGAATTGAAAAAATATTATCTTCATCACTTTAATATACTGATTAGTTTCCAACGGTGGAAATTATTTCAAAGGAGTAGTTTGTTATTTTTATGGAAGAAATACTCTTGGATGATCAGTAATTATATTACTCTTATATTTTTCACTTCGAGGGGAACCATCATCCTAGATCCATTCATGGGAAGGAGTGTCCATTCTGATCATCATGCCACATTAAATATATTGGTGGGAATAAATAAGATATTATAATTCTTTAGAAACCAATAATACTTTTAAGGTATAATAGTATAATTTATGTATATGAATTGAAGATTCTAAATAGAAGTTTATTTCAACTATTAATAAGAATCGGTTTCTTCTGATCTCAATGTCAGAATCTCTATCCCCCGATATATGAAAAAATCCATTCCCTTAAGTGAATGTATTTACGTGTATATATATTTAATATAATTCTATAATTCTATATTATTCACATGTAATTAAATATTTTCTATGGTCATTACATGATTGAAAACACTTATGTTGATCTTTGCTTCTTAGAGAGTATTCCATGTTCTTTAGTGGAGTGAATCCTCTTCTAGACATATCGTTGATTCAATAATTTCTAATGGATATTAAGAAGAGTGTGGAGAATGAGGAGTATTTAATGAAAATCGGGTTCTATGAGTCAAAATGTAATATTTTTTCAATAACATCTAGAGGGTGTGAGTTTATATTGTATGCTACCACTTTTTGGGTCTTGAAACCCCATTTGGAGAAATATTCTATTATCAATCAATAAATACTGTAAAATACTGAAAGGTTTGCACTATATCTTATAGATATCCAATATTATTTAACTGGTCCATGTATTACCATAATATTATTTGATTGCATTAGCAACACTATATGTAGGAAAAGTCACCCGAATACCCATCTCCTATATTGTTTTCAATCACTAAATCATATATAATATTAATGGTTTCGTCCCAATCAATATATTTGTAAGAGGATCTAATATTTTTTTAGAAAAATATATATAGTATCACAGTTTTTTAGAGAACATGTCATATATATATATATATATGTTTTCTTTATACATGATTGTAGCATTGATGTCTTCTGGAATGGATATCAGGTATGAAAATGTTTTGATATAACTTTTGGATTTGTGGGTGATGATACTAAATGGTTTCCGATAATGGTTAATACAAATATATCTTGATGATTTAACTGGTTATTATTTTATCTGTAACATAATCCACATGGAAGAACCCTAGTGTTTCTTTTGAGATTTGGCATAAATCCCGCTCTGCCATTCCATTTGAAATGGATAAATCATATACTCACATATTTGATTCCATCCATGATCATAGAACATTGAAATATCTAACTGAATAGTACATGTTTATTTACCAGTATATTTGTCTTATCTAACTGTATAATTTCTCCAATTCTGGAACAAAAAGGTTATTTTCCTTACAATTTCAAGTTATTCAACCATAAAAAAGGATCTGAATCAAACACATTTTTTTACTCTCGAACCAATGTGATGTTCATAAACACAAAAAATTCCAATAAATATTAATGGGTAATAATAATAAAAATAGCCTAATAATATAACTATAATCAAAACCTTATAAATTTATATTCTTAAAGAATCATCCAATAAAAACCTATATTTCCATATTTTTTGTGAGTTAGAAAAATCCAAGGTGTCATAAACCATTTTTATTGTCCATTTTTATTAATGAATTAGAATCACCATGAAATCAATTAAACCTCAACCATTGGAAAATTTTAATTTCCAATGATATCATGTGTTATCATAAATATCCCCTTATAAATCATAGGGGTTTTTCTACGTTATTCAAATAACAATAACATGAAAAAGAATTAGTTAAAATTTTCCCCTGAATTATATCTCCAATGATTTTATCATATATAGGTGTCTCACCTAAAAATTAATGTGCACTAAATAAAATTATTTAGTCATTAGATAACATATAATTATCATGTCTATATACATCTTTTATGGTAGGAAATGGTTTTTGAGTTATAGGAAGATACATACAATTACACTACGTTTATCTCTCCCTCATGTTCACAATGGAAAATTATCTCCAAAGAGTCCACAAAAAATACATAAATAAATATCCTCATTGGAAAAGATCCCAGTTCATCAACCAATTAAATTTATAACTAGTTAATTATTTCCCCAAAATATAAATTTAAATACGAGTAACAATATTGGTATCACATTGTTCAAATTCAAGAGCTAGTGGTGTGTACATTGTGATATTGATTTACACATTCTTTTATTCCTTGATGAAACCACCGTATAGTGATATATATTCAAAAACTATAACTAGGTTCTTTATAATCTAAAGTGGTGTAAGATATCTATTTCATGGTTTTGGAAATAGTGGATTTTTTAAAATCTTGAACACTTATAACGGGTTCCAACATAGTAATGGGTAGTTAGAAAGTCTCTCCATAGTAATGTTGGCATAGAAATTATTTGACGACAGAATATGATAATGTTGAAAATGAATAATAATAGTTATCATTCCCATCCACACCATCACCATTTCATGAGCCTATCCCTTTTATTAATCGTCACATTATTTAATATATTTTATAAATAAATATTAATGTAAAAATACAAATGCAGCATCATACTAAATGTACATGTTTAGTAATGTTACAAGGTCCTCATGATTATCATATGGTTCATATAATTATCACACAATCCCCAAAATCATTTTATAGTTCACAATTAAATATCAAGATTATGATGATATCAAATTAGCTACTACAAATTCATAATTGTGTGTTCCTAGATTCTTAATTTCAGTTTTTAGTGTCTCTATTTGATGGTCTATTCATACACATTTCAATAACAGGATTCCCCTACATAGATCATTATATTTTGAAAATAATAAAGCATAAAAGTATCTTTCAATTATCACATATCTTAGGTGTTTATAGTGTCCCACATTGGAATAAGATTTATTATTTTTTACCTTTAATAAACTATAAAATCTTATACAATATTCAATGTCCTTAAAATAGATCCCTTTATTGGAGATAATGCCTAGTATCCATGTTGGTAATATTTTGATGCCATATATGTCTGAAATTATCTAAAAATTTTAAAATTTTATTCAGGATATATCACAACATCCCATTTATTTATTTCTGGAGTTATCAATCAACTATATGAATAGGACATCATAAAGTGTTTGGATTCATTTTTGAAAAATACAGATTCAATATTTGTACATCTTTCATGGTTTGGGGGTGGATCTTTGTATCATGCACCACATGATGTGACCAAATCTAAAAATTGTTAATTTGAGTGGCATATACATGGTTACCATTACACATATCAATGTTGTAAATAAAAACAAATGATTTTCCCATCATGAAAAATGTGTCTCCCCTGACCCACATTTGAGAGCCAGGTTCCATAAGAAAAATAATAATAAATTTTCTTTGATACAAAATATAAAATTTATGATATATAAATACTTAATTATTAAATAAAAATTAATTATTACACCTCTATCATCTGAAATAAATTTAGGTTTATATATTTATATATGAAATTATCATAATTAACTAATAAATCCAATCAAATGGAATGTTTTCTCCCATGACTACAAGTTAATTTTAATACATAATAATTAATCAGTCTATCCCACAAATTTCCCACATTTCAATACACATAGACTCAAGATGTATAAAATATTTATTCACATGCATGGGTACTAGAAAAATAAATATTGGTGAGATCATTCACCTAATAAGTAAAATCATACTAGCGGAGTAAATAATAAGAAAATCATGGAATAAATTTTAATGAAACAATAATTATTCATCGTAATTATAAAAAAAATTTATACTGATAAAATAATATGCCTATGGATACTAATGAAAATAAATATATCACTTAGATAAAAAAAACTATGTCATGGAAAAGGATTGCGTAATGTTGGACGTAATGATCATACCACTAATAAAACATCCAAGATAATAATAATTATATCATTTATATAACTGTGAAATCATTATTATCATCATGAATATAGTCAATAGATAATTATAAATTTGGAATTCATGAATAAAATAAAAAATTATTTCTCTTGGACCTCACTAACTCATAGAGGGGATATAAAATGGTTTTCGTCACCAATCACTTTTCAAATTATAATAAATTAAACATATAATATAATTAGTAATCAAAATATAATTAAATTTTACTCTCATAAAATATAATGAAATGGAATTATATAAAATTCAAATACCATTCCATTTGACAATACAAGGGCATATATGATTATAATTAATCTAGAGAAAGAAGCTGTAAGGTTAATCAATACATAATAATCATTCATGAGTAATAAATAATCATCCATATCAATGAAATGATTTATGGATTTTAAATAGAAACATAACAAATGGAATATAATTTTATGTAAACATCTTCGAAGATTGAAATATATGGAGTAATGGTGAGTAGTTATGTCGATAATTTATGAAAATGATCGATGTGTTTAATCTTGGTAGATACATTTAAGTCAAACAAATGAAATATATGGTATTCAAAAATAAAATGAATTTGAAGAATATATCAATAGTGTAATAATGAAATATCATAATGATGTTGACATTGTTGAAAAAAAATCCTTGAAAAAGAATAATACGAATGGTACTACGCAAAAAAATCATGAATCATATTTTTTCAGTCAATAAGTTCACTCCACTAATATTATTAATATATATTTATTATAAGGAAAATTATGTAACATAAATCAATTTAATTAAAATTATTTTCAATATGAATTGGAAGATATATTTGATAAATTAATACATGTTTTATCAAATAATTCGAATTTATGTAAAATAAATACATACAGATCACATTTAAATATATCTTTTTAAAATGTTAGGTTCATGGTTTTGAAATATTTACACTAAAAAGATACTTCAATAATATATCCTTGAAAGTTAAATAAATATTCTATAGGAAATGTGGAGTAAAAAATAAAACATTTTAGTTTGAATATAACCTTTATATTACCATGAAAATTTTTTATAGAAAAACCACATTGTAAAAAAGTAATAAAACCTTATTAGTATTTAAACATTTATTATATCAAAAAAAATCTAAAATAATTTTTACTAAATTATTATCCTGGGAGAACACATGAATTGAATAACAATTTTCAAGATAATACATTTTAACTCAATTAGAGGAGAATTGAGCTATCAATATACCTTTTGGGAAACATACCCCATAAGATAAGACATATATAATAGGGATTGATGTAGTAGGAATTTAAATACCATGGAAAAATTATATAATACCACATAATACAATCAAGGGTGTAATGTTCAAAACTTTATTAAAATAACTTAATGAAAATGGTGATCTCTCATTTAAAAAAGTAATATTTCCAAAAATCATTAGTACTGTATAAAAATTTAATCAATAAAATTTTTTAAAATATAATATGATTTTCTTATTATGTCCAACGAAAAAAAATCATCAATCGTACATTACTGGGTATTTAATACGCCATATAAGGGAAACATGGTGCATGAAATGTATTTTCTCTAAATGAATGAGAATTAAGACCATGTAAACAAATACCTATTATATAACATTCCATGAAAGACATATTACCTTATGTAAAAAACATAGATATAGTAAAAATTAAATTCATAAACATACTCAGTAATTTTTAAATTATAATATTCAACATGAGTCAATCTCTAAATTAAATATAGTTAATTTTTACCTATATTTAATACCAGTTGTAAGTAATCTTCTTCATTTTCAACTGGTTTCATTAAAATACTGTTGGAATTTGATCTCAATAAAAAATTCATCATACAATGATCATTAAAGGCACTAGAATTGGTGTTCCACTATATTTATAATGGAATAATTTCTTTTGATATTAGTTTTGGATTCAATCCATTAAACTTAAATTTTCAATTGTCATATTTCAAATATTCTTACTGATCAAGAGACATATTATTAATTAAAGAGTTTAATAGTAATTTTACCATTATAGAAAAAGTAATCATTATTAAAATTTTTATATAATATTATTCTAGTAATAAATTTCTTATTTTCATCACTTATTCAAATTCATATCATTGTTCATGTTGGTTTTCATGCCGACCCAGTCATGAACAAAACACTATTGACGACAGATTATGTGGTGGTTTAGATGTTATATGATTATAACATATGAATAATGATTTTAAATATTTTTAAATATTTTTATATATAATTAATGTAATTAATTAAAATAATATCTTATATGTTTTAATATATTAAATAAATTGTAAAATGATATTCCAATTAGTAGATTTTTTTAGAAGATTGCATGAATGATGCTTGTTTTTAGATTATATAATATATAAAATATATATTTTGTTTTTATAGAACAATGATTATATCATAAAAATATTATTTGTATTATAATTGAATTCATAGGACCATCCATGAATGGAAATGAAGGAAAACAAAAATGACACTCTATGAAGGCAGTAGTCCACTCATATGAATGAATCATAATTTTTTCTCAATGGAAGAGATAAAATGTGATTAATAGTTATACCTTTTAAAAATAATAATTATTCTAAGAAAATTCGTATTACTATTAACAGATCACAAAATTATAATTTTAAATTTAATTTTTAATGGAATGGTGTTGAAAAAAAGTGGATTACCCATTTTGAGAACATTGAGATTTCATTGGATGTTTCCATGGAAATGGAGGGCTTATTATAAAAACATGTGATCAGAAGATAATTAATGAAAGGGAATATTCAAGAGGAAGTAAATTAAGAAAAATATTAGTTGTACGACTTTTATTATGACTCTTATTGAGGGGGTGGTAAGATGTCCCATTTATATATGAAAATAGATGACATTTTGTAAATACCATTAACAAAATAATAACGTGATGTAGATGTCAATGATAGTTGAAGTAAATTACGATATAATTTAATGGGGGAAATATAAGTTCATTAAAGCCTTTAATATTCAATTCCACACATCTTTAAACCATTTATTTAACTCTATCCCACTAGATTTTCCATTGTTATTGTATTAAATACAATTTAAAATCGTAATTTTTCATATATCCATAAAAATAAAATTGTTATTATTATATAAATTGGACCTAATTATTCCAAATTTTAAAGATAATTTATTTTATACAATTCACAAAAGTGATGAATGTTATATTCAACATATTATTTTATTTGTATTAAAATAAATAAATTGATAAAATTTTTATTTATGGTTGAAAATATAGGATATGGATTTGAAAAATAGATTCAATATTTTTATCCTTAAAAGATTACTTATAAAATAATTATTTTCTAATGAAATTTCTAAAATTTGTAAAACATATTGAAATATTAACAGTGTCCTTAAATCATGACATTTCTAAAAATGATATATTGAAATATTTACCCAAAAATAAATATTTTATAAAAAATTTAAAATTATTTTTTAATAAAAATTTTTTATGATGAATCCAAAAATAATAATCATTTTTTCATACTTTTGAATATATTAATTATAAATAAAAAAATGAAATAAAACAATAAAATGATTTTTTAGGGAAAATGTATGTCTATTGAAATATATATTCATGTTCTAACTTTATATCATTTATTAATATGTTTTAAAAAATTAATTATATAAATACATGATACCATCAACTAATCATCAGTTTTATCTGGTACATATCATAACACAAATACATATATTTTTTGATGAATGCATTATTATGCATAAATCGTCATATTAGCCATCTTCACAATACCAATTGATTTTCATTAATATTATTTTTATCTTTTAAAATCATTATAAAAATATTTAATATAGTAGTTACTCAAATTCATTCTATCTAATTCAATGTTAATTTCTTATCAATCATACATAATTATTTATATTTTAAAAAAATTTGTTATTTTTGGAAAGTTTGGTGTTGTGGGTGAAAATGCTATTAATAAAATTTAATTATTAATTGAAATAATATATTAATAAAAAATTTTATTAAAAGAAATGTGTGTGGAAGAATAAATTGTGAGATCAGTTGGAGACATAAAATGGGAAGATATGCACTTACCTTCAACATTTATAACCAGAAATAAATTTCATGAAAATCATTGTGCCCCAAAAAATTCAGCAAAATGAAAAATGCGACATGAAACATCTATATGAAAAATTTTCAAAATGTAATTCCATGTGATATATATTAAGATTATTATAAAGAAATTATGGTATATAATAGTTGTTTTTGTCGAGAAAAGGAATTCTCAAGAGACCATGTAATTATGGTCTCCCACGGCTGATGTTATCTACGCAACGTTACATTGATAGCCTTACACAGATCACCATACACGGGCCATGTGAGATAATTTTCACATATAGAACCTTGTCATGGGATAATTAATAAGTATTTTTTCGATCTGTTTTTTTCTTACATTGAAATTAGAATCCTTGAGACTTGTTGGTTAATTTTATTGTCATAATCCTTATAATAAATCCATTCCAATATCAATGAAAAATATTTCCTCCAGTCACCATGGTCAAAAAAAAGAAAAGAAAAACTATAGACCTCCTATGATGCCACATGTTGTACAATATTCGAGTGTCCACACCTATAAGTACCCCTTCAATCATGGATTAATTTCTATAGTTGGAGGTTCTTGAAATATCATCCCATGTATATAATATACAATGAAACACCACGAGCTTAAAAACCATTGATATAATTGTTCCCTATTAATTGGATTAAGGTCCAACCTATCCTAGATCAATAATGAATTTATTTTCTTCCCATAATGTCAGGTGGAATATGGAATCCATCCATGAGTATAATCATAAACATACATGAAATATTATATATCATTTCTTCCTTCCATATCCTCTGCCATATCATCATGTGGGGAATGAGTAGATTCTTTGGCATGGGTCACCCTCTTATGTGTAAGCATCAACATGTCCAGGGGACCACCCTCATTTCTTTATATCTAGATATATCCCAATGGTCGTTTACCTCAGATATAATTAAAATTCAATGTTTATTTATATATTTAAATTTTGTTATATTATCTCTCGATTGTGATCACATTAAATGCATGTGTAGGATTATAGATATGATTTCATTGCATAATTGAAAAAACTAAAACATTTAACATGGGCCTCCGTCTTAAGAATCATAACCAACATATCATAATGGGATTCCACATCAAGTATTAATCACAATGAAGTTTAATTGTGTAGTGTGACGTATGTTCTATTATATATTGTTTCCCACATTAAGAACCAATCACATGGGCTTAGATATTTTATATTGTTTTTCCATTGGAACAATTGAATCATTCAACATAGGTCTATTCCTAATTACTAAGAACAAAAACCATATATAATCATTCTAAAAGAGACATATTTCCTATTATAAATTACATTAAATGTTTATATTCAATATTTAGAATATCATGTAATATTATTTAGGAATTACCTCACCGAGTACCTTTTTTATAACATTATAAATATAGAATCCACCAATTTAAACTATGATTGTTACAACATTTCCATATGATGTAAAAAACAATAAAATAATTATCATATGATGTTTATTAGAATCTTTTGATCTAACCCTAACAACATACACAATAAATAATAAACTACATGACCATTGATTCTAGATTCCAATATTATATATAGTATTCTTATTCATATTCCAAAAAATATATAGTCATATCCCTATTATCTTTTATGTTACTCCCTAGGATGTATTCCCAAAAAAACTATATTGGTTAATTAGGCCATTTCCATAATAACATCATTACACACCATGAAAACCATTTTCCATCACAGTGTCTTCATATCATTTTTGTTAGCAGATATCCCTATTTAAATAAAACAACCTCTTGGATGGAAATTTTTGAACCAGTAGAGAAAAAATATCCTCACTAGACTATATTACCTTTGAGTCCTACCATAATTGGTTTATCATGCATAATTACCAAAATAACAATATCTAGGAACAATTTTATTATAAATTACATTCCATAAGAAAATAATGTTCAGGGAAATGGAATTTGTCAAATAAGCTTAAAAGGAATCACATGCCTTGTTAAATGGAAACAAGACACATTCATTATGAAAATTATTTCAATGATATATAGGAATAAAATTCAATATGGCTGATCTAAACACCAAAACATCAATTTTTTCCCTGAATGACCTTAATTTATCGATTAATAGATAATTTTTGTTTATAGTAAAATAGAATGCCTTTTAATAAAATTTAAGGAGATAGAGGTCCTTCCATTCATGAAATAATATTCTTACTCAACCAAACTCACATTTTATTTACTATATTTAATGAGGATAACAAATTCCATTATAAACATTATTGGTTAATATTTATAAGGGTGTTATTAATCAATAAGAGGGTCCTCAATTATGTAATAATTCCTCCTAAAATGTGTGGATGGGAATGACATTCAATCCTGTGAATTTTATTCACACTCATCGATTCACTAGTTTGTTTCAATGACTTCATGACATTGGAATGGAATACCACATAGTAGAAATAGAACAAAAAAAACTCCACGTAAAAAATAGTTGTTTTTCTATCTTAGAATCATAGGAAAGTTAGTACCCTAGTTCATGTGTCCATTTAATATTGTGGAGTTGATCAAATATTTCATTTATAGTTTAGAATTTCCATAATGTTATGCAGTAGTATATAACATATTTCAAGCAACCTAGTTGAATATATATTTCATGTATTCAAATCATGCATTGAGTTTTGATGAAGATGAGTTAGCGCCTCATATTTCATAAATATATTTATCCATCATTATTATAAATTCTAGTGTGATGATCCATGGGGAAGGATGAATTTATCAGTTTAAGTTATTGTAATAACATGTATTAGTTCAAGAATATTTTAATTTATGATATTCTGAGATACAAAAATGTTTTATGGGGATATTTATTATGGATAATACCCATTTATTTTTTTATCATAACATTTATGGTCAGGATAGATGAAGAAATTTAATTTTTCAGTTGAATATGATACTTTTTTCCTTCTTGTTTTTAGTTTTCTTATAGTTAAATATTTGATTTTCGATGAATTGGAATATTCATACAGTTATATTGGTAGTTGAATGTGTCCAATATTATATTTCATTGTCTTCAAAAGTGTTCCTGACTAAAATTGCACGACAATTGAGGGCATACAACCACAACATGTTCCACTAAATTATATATCATAACGATACAAGGATGGTTATTACATATCTGTGTTTCATGTTTGTGATTGAATTCCTTTTCTTAGAGGATATTATGTATTGATTTGGATTGCTAAATGGTTGATGGAGGTTCACCGTGGTCTTTATCTCAGTATTTCGTAGAAAAACATTTAATTAGCGAGGGGTCATGATTTTTCAATGAGATATTGTGTCATTTAATATCCCTCTAAAGATTTATAATGGTATAAATAATATTGAATATTATGTTTTTTTTGAAATTATTGTTGTGTAATGAAATTTTTAAAAGTAGATTTAAAAACAATGACTTTTTTTATCAAGGGAATATTGACTGGTCGTTCCTTATAATGTGATGGGTCTCATTAGAACACAATGTGGTCAGGGTACCCTTAATATTATTAATGTTGTCGGTCTTGTAATACAAAATTATTCAACACCATGTAAACCCAATGATAAATTGGGGAGACAGTCATCCAATTTTGGATGATGACAATCATCAAATAATTGGTCGATCATCCTATATTGGTAAACCATATATTTAGATTTAGAAATTAATTTTCTCTCATTATATTAAACATTGATTCTAGAATTTGTCTTATCACGTACAAACATAGGTCATATATTTGATAATTATATATTCCCTTGATATGAAATTGTAATATTTATTCCTTTGGCATGACATGGTTAGAGTGGGATAATGGAATTTTTTTCATATCCACATATATTTATGTAGATTTAATCATTACCATAAATTCCTTAATTTTGGGAAAAATTTTTATTTAATTTTATGATATAATTTTTTACAATTCATTATTCGAAATTAGTTTGGGGAAAATAATTTTTTTATAAAATTTGTATATTTGTAGTGAATTCGTAATTTTTTTGTTTATTTTGAAATACGGATTCTAAATGTTGTTGTGAACTATTAATTTGAAATTTTATACATTAAATGGATTTCTAGGTGTGGTTTTTTGGTTTTATTGAATCCTTCGACATTTCAAACCATAGGGATGTGTGTAATGTTGGCTGTGTTAGTGTATTTAAAATGTTTGGGATTCCATTCAAAAACATTATGTTTCATACCAAAATATTGGTGGGATGGAGAGAATGAGTAAATATAATAACTTGTACACCATGAATATTAATGTCTTATTAATGGAAATGACTAGTCTATAGGATGAATGAAAACTCTCATTGAGGGGAGGATTACCTAGGTTGGGGTGACTAATAAGTTGGGACTAGGGTAATAAAAATTGTTGCATTATCAAATGGGTACATGAGAATTCGATTCCATTTAGTGAAATTGGAATAACTCAACATGGTGAATAGGTTGTGTATTGTAAATGTATATTTCTTTTGTGAACATTGTTATATTTTTCAATATGCTTACACAAAACAATTTATCCATATTTTAGACATTTTTTTTGAATTCGTTTAGTTAGGATATTTTTTTCTAAACTATTCATTATGATCACTACATTTTTAATCCATAGAAATAATTATGTGTAGTTGTGTTCAGGGTAATTTTATTATTATATTAGATATTTTACTCATCTAATGCGTTTTTAGTGAAATTAATACATAGGTTTGGAGTTCGGTGATGTAGGAAAAGTGAAGGTTTCAATTTTTTTATATGGTGGAATACTTTTTTTTGTTCTCTAGTTAAGAATATTGTGGTATATGATCTTAGGTGAGCTTTGTTCATGGTGACATTCTTGATTCCATGATTTCAATTATTTTGGTGTAAAAATACATTTTTTCTAAGAATATATTATTTAATGGTATTTTAATTATTTTTATTATAGTCTTGCTAGATTTAATATTTCTATAAAAAAAATTTCAAATTGAAATTATTTAAATCTCACCAATTTCATATTTTATTTATAATTTTCCAATATATAGTATACATTATTATATTTTTTGTTATTATCAAAATGAATTAAATCATGATATTTATGTGTTGTATTATAATTTTTCTAATAATTTTAATGGATATCTTTATATTCAAAATTTGACAAAATTTTAGTAATTAATGATTCTATCATGATTTAGTTATAGAATTTTTTTCATATAAATCATAGTTTAGATAAAATTTGGAAATGTTGGATAGGCCTGATCAAGTGTAAATGAAAGAAACATATATGAAATCTTCAATCTGATACAAAAAATATCAGTTTTTGGATCTCATATGAAAAATATATTCCATTTTTACTAAGAGTTTTTTTCTTATTCCCCCTAGAATTTTTATGGTAACTAATCAATACATATAATTATGTTAGAATATTCCTAAAATTAACCTCTGAAAACCATGAAAAGTTTAAATTTAACTCTATTGAAACCATGAGATATGTAATAGTCATCATGGTCTATGATTAAATGTTACCATAGAGATATGTTTATGAAATTTTATTAAAACAACTAACACATAAAATTAACATTCTAATCCAAATTATAATAATCCAAGATTTTTTATCATGTATGTACAAATAATGGTGAAATTTGATTTTAGGGATATTTTAAATCAATTTATTTTGTTTTCTTATCTACTTTAGAAACTCAAATTAATCAAAATATGAAGAATGAAAAGCTATCAAAATGGATATATGATGTGATTAGGAATTTATAATTTTTATTATGTTGATGATATATAGTAAATCAATGATATAAATAATAAAAAGACATTATTATTTGGAATGATTCCATCAATAAGTGTTATATGATTAGAAACTGATCCCATACACATGTAAAAGTCCCTTGAACTATTAAAAGTATTTTTATTTATTATAGAGGAGTTTTTTAATTTTATTTTTGGTGATAATGTGTAGTTTAGTGTTGTCTATGATATTTTATATTCATTTTCATGGTAATATACAAGTCCTAATATTAGTGATTTCTCTCTCTCATTTTCTCCTATAATTTATGTCTTTCTTTTTTTAGATCTATATTATCAATGATTGTGGGTAAATAACCGATGGATTATCCATTATTTAGGTTCCCTCATGGTTCCCAAATCATTATTCTAAATTTTACAATGTATAATATATCCATTTATAATGATAATTCGAGGAATGTTGAGCATGGGTAATGTTGCATATTATATCTCCATGGAATAAATATCAATCTAATTAAATTCCACACCTTTAAATCATTACCTCCATTATGTATGGAAATATATTAAAATGATTAATTTACTATTATCTACGGGATGAAATAAAATATGATGGTGCTAGTACTTAAAAGGTGAGACACATTATATTGAGGTGTGATCATCATTCTTCATCATTGGAGGAGGTTATATTTCCTGAACTGAAGAGATCACATAGATATGATACATTACACAATAATTTTTGTGGATAATATTTCATATTATATGAGATAAACTATATAATTTAATATAGAACATAATAGTTGATAATGAACAAACATGAGTAGCCAAATATTTTATTAAGGGTATTCATGATATAAATTGTGCAGGATTTTACTTATTTACATTATATTTATTTATTTTTCATTTTTGTATCCGAAATTATTTCAAAAAAATTTAAATATTAAAAACCATAAATATTAAAAATTGAATTTTATTTTGAGTGATCCAGAACATTTATCCTTGGTGGATGAATCCAGTCATCACCAATTTTTTACAATGAAAATTTAAATACTATTTCTGTACTGTCAAAAATATCGGTGTCAAAAATATTGTACTATTATTGGGGATATATTTAATAAGAAATTATCCATTATGAATTTATAAATATTATTTTAGATATTTGTTATAAAAGTTAATTCTTCTAATAATGAACTATATTTTAACTTACCCATTCTAATGGATGAGACTATTTCTATAATTTCAAGATAGATGAGTGGTGTTACAAACATGCCATTCATGGAGGATATGTTTAAAAAGGTCTTATAATACCTACATGTGAACCCAATTTACCCAATGTTTGAATCCTCTCCCTAATAATAAACAGCACTCATGGGGATTATCCATGTGTTCCAACAATATTTAATCATAGTAATAGGGGAAAATCTCATAGTCCCTCCAAAATTTGTATAATAAATCAAAATAAATCAGACCAATATTGAAGAACATCTATCTCCCAACCATCTAGTGAACCTAAAATAGGATCCACTCTAAAGCCATGATGATCCGTGAAATTTGATTGATCTTTATGATAAGTATCCAGATTCAATCTTTTTTATTTTCTCTAAAATATTATTGAAACCTAACACTCTTTATTTTGAAAAAATGATTAAACAATATTTGAGAATCCATAAATTAATAGGATGAAATTAAGATATTTTTAATTGAACAATGATTGATGATGTACCAAATTCACTATCAGATATAAAAAAATCTCTGAGATAATTATAATATAAAAGGATCAATATCATTTGCACAAACCCTTAATGAGAGATATAAATTCATTTAAATTAATTATTATTCATTTTTTAATCACATTAATCACTATATAACTCCCTTTTGTAAAAATTGTTATATCATGGAATCAATTATATAGAAATAAAAAATGTACTAAATACAAAGAAACATTCCATTGATGAATGTATCGTGATAGAATTTTATGGTAATATGTCTCCAAAAGATATATTTCTAAAATATGACATGATATTTGGGGAATATTCTGATTGAATATCATTATAGTTTAATTTATTACAAAATTAATGGATGAAAAATTTCCGAACATGATAAAATATGGAATCAACATTAATATAGAAACCTCTTAGTATTTAAATTAAATGTAGTAATGAATAAATAAACCAAGGATGGTACTTCATACATTCTTCCACCACTAACATACATGATATAAATAATCAATAGAATAGTAGATATTTAGTACATTTACTAATGAATACTCAAAACACCATGTAGGAGAATGAGTACATGTATAATAACATTATTTTTGAAAATATCAGAGAAACCCAATCCTTTGTGTGGGTATGGATATTCATATTTATAACTGGAATTATGTAATATTAACACAACAACTCTTGAGGGATTACCCATGTTTATCACAAATTTTCATTCGATATTTAATAATTTAGTTATAAATTAATTACATTTTTTGGATTTTTAGGGTTCAATAATATTTTATTTTTTAGATTAACATTTACACAAAATTTAAAAATAGACGAGGATATATGATTCCTTAATTAATTAATACCGATAATTTATTATTTATTTTGATTTTGAATTAATTATAATGAGTCTTTTCAATTATTCTTTGGGGAGTCTCAAACAATACATTATTTGTTTTAATTTTTTTAAAATTTTACGGACTGAAATCTTTAATGATTAGTATTTTTTAGTATTATCACTCATTGATTGATTTTGAAAATGTTCACATGTTATTTGTATAAATGGATTTTAAATGCATGGTTTTTATGAAAACATTCCATGCACCAAATTTTTCAAATGTGTTTTTATTTATTTCAAAAAAATTCTGATATTCGTATACATAAGTACCGAAACAATTAATATTCTATTCCCGGGAGGTATTCTAATACCTTTGAGAATAATTTCCCTAATACCACCACTTTCTTGAGTGTGTTATGGTACTTGTGTGAGAACATGAACCTGTGATCATTTATATTTTAAATATTAGGACATGATAAAATGTAATTTATATAATTGAGGAAATTCTTTGTCAATGCACATATTTATCTTGAGATTAAACCTTTACATTATAAATTAGTATCCCATAGAATCATTTAATTTCGTAATAAGTTTAAGCCACACTATATTGCTTTATATACTTACCAACAATCGATCTTAAAAAATTATTATGATTATCTCATGTATTAGTGTAGAGGAAGGTCTTTTATGGTGTGTTCATTGTGAATCATAATATTACTTGGTATTTTGATTCTGATTAAATATTTTGTGTATTAAAATATATAAATAGACATGCGAAAATTTTATCCATTTCACATAATTTATTATCATTATATTTTATTAAAAAATACAAATATAATTTAGAAAAATTGAAATTGGATGATAATGAATTCTATATTATGTTAAACATATGGATTATGACCCAATGAAAAATAAAAAGGTCATGAATTTTCATTTATTCATTGTAGTCAATGATCATATCAACCACTCTGTTGAAAAATAATGAAATAGAAAATGAATGGAAGGTTCTAATAAGGATGAAGCCACACATTACATTTATTATATGTTTAATAATTTTTATTAATATAAGTGATATTGGTTTTAAATTTTTCTAATTAGAAATTGTTTGTGGTGTATATCCATCGGTTTAACATGAATTTTCACAAAATTTTTTATAAGAGATTAATCCTCCTCTTTTGGACGTTAATTTTTAATATCACATTCATACCAAACCTTATCCACCAAAATCACCATAAGAAATTCAAAAAGACTGAATAAATGTTTTATCTCATTATGTAGAAAAATTATATATCATTAAAGCATACACGGACACCTGAATTTTAAATGTATTATAATAAACAAAGAAGAAATATCTTTAGAGTGAATGTTTTTGTATATATATATGTGATAAATATTGTGATTGGTTCATGGATAAATTTTTTAAAATGAAATTTTTTTTAATATGAAATATGTAAATAAAATTATACTGCTTTTTCTAAATGAGACATTATTATACTTTTGGAATGTACATTGAATAATTTTCTCATTCACATTTTGTGGGTTCATTTTATATGAATATTTGATTATTTAGAATAAATAGAATGTTTATGTTTTAAGTAATTGATAAGGATATTATTTTTATTAATTTTTCATTATAATTAAATAATTTAATACCATAAATTTTAAATTATATGGTTTTTTTGGCATATTTAGTATATAAGTATATTTTATAAATTATTAATAAAATTAAAAAATTCATTATTTGTAAGTGATTTATATAAATCATGATTATAATTTCAATGGAATGCTTTAAATATAAATTTTTTATCACTTGAAGATGTGTGGGAGTTAACAATAATAACTTTTATATGGCTATAAAAGGAATCATATTTTTGTGGGAATCAACATAAATTTTCAATATTTGAGGATATGTAAAAGTAAAAAATAACATATGGAATATTAGATCGCTAATACATATATGTAACCTAGTAGTGGATCTATATGTAAGGGTTATTCATTTTTTTCTTAAGGTGAATCACCAAGCTCACTTAGAATTAATAATTGATATTATCCAATATTTATAAGTGGTTTTTCATCTGTATAAAATTTAATTTCACAACCATAAACATTTATAAAAGATACTCTACAAATTCTAGGGGATATATAAATGTAATAAACATGGATTCATAAAATTCATAATGGGAAGAATTAGAAATAATTTAGGCACAAAAATTGATGTGTAAAATAACATACATTGGAAAATTATAATTACTCAATATTTCATGTCATGCAGATACCAATTGTGGTGTACCATGATTTTAGTGAAATTTCATTCCAATTTACTATTATTTTGTTTTTTTGACCATATGAATTTAATTGAAATGATAATAAATATGTAATATCAAAATAGATATTTAATGGGAATAAAAATATAATGTGAATAATTTTTGTATGATTTATAAGACATTAATGTTTCGAAATAATTATATGTCACTACACAATGGAAAGATCCAACAATAACACACTATATTTGAAACAATCAAATATTTGAAAATGAAATTATACATTAATTAAATAAAATGTTAAATATATTATTTGAAGAAAAAAATTTAAAAAAATGAGTAAGGAAATATTATATGAACAATATTACCAAAATTATAAGAATAATAAAAAAATTATTAAATATCAATTTGGATTACAATTTAAAATTAATACATTTATATGATTAATAGTTTATTTTATTTAATGTTAAAAGGGTTGTTTTTGAATAATTATTATTAATGAAATTTTAATTTTAATCATAATAAATTAAAATTATCACTTTTGAATGATGATTATGATTATATACAATAATTCAAATGAATAAAAAATTATATTAATAGTAATTTAATTTTTTAATATGAATATTTATGATCAACAATTTAAAGTGTAATTTTTCATTAAAAATATGTTTAAATTTTATTAATTTTTTAATACTAAAAATAAAATTTAAAAATTTGAAAATATGATTTCATTAAAATGAACTATATTTTTTAATTCATCATTTCTAAATTATATTAGGGAGATTTTATACTATTTTTCAGAAATAGTTTATTTTTTGGATAAATACATAAAAATAAAGTTTTTATAAATACTATAAATTTTAGAAATCATTAGCTTTTTGATGGTTTATAGATATTTTGAAACATTTTTAAATAAAAAATAGATATTATATATGGAAAGTAAATAAATAAAAAACTACTCTGTTGAATTTATAAACCCTTTATAATAATATTTGTTCACATGTTATGTTTTACTCTAATGATATAACTATTTTTATCGGGTTTTTTAATTAAATTGTTAAAATAACCATTAGATAGATATTAAAGCCAGATAAATCCCATTTTTAATTCATAAAACATTTAGTTTCATGATAATAAATTCTATAACTATTTTTTTGTGTAATTTCAGCTTTCTCCTAAAATGCATTCTCCTAATTTTTTTTGATTTTTAATGTATTTATATTAAAAGTAATATTTAATATATTTATAAATTTAATATTATTAAATGGATTAAATATTTTAAAAAAATTATATTTATTCAATATATTAAATTTCATTATTAGTCATAAAATTATGTTTCCATTATAAATATTATTCTACATAGAAAGTGATAAATGGGATTAGTGTTTGTTATAATGTCATAAATACCTCAAAATAGTATCTTTGTTATGATTGGATGATGGTATTGTGATATATCAAATCGTATATCTGATTTAATTTTCGATGATTCCATTTGACCATAAGGATGAAATTTATATTATTTTAAATTTACGGGTATTTAGAAGGGAGACAATACTCTTACCTATATAAGGATCCCTTGGTCTCTTTACTTATCTACGACCATTAAAAACATTATCTAATCAATCATTTTCAGAAATACCTTAATTCCACCATTTTTAATGACTAATATGTTCTTCCCCAAGGTGTGGAACTGTATGGTTATGTCATTGAGATGGTCTAATGAGAGGTCTTAGGTAAGAGTATCCCCAAGTAGTTATAGGTGTCATTGATTATCATGTTTTCTTTAATATGCCCTCCCCTGAAAATATGTAATTAAAATTACTAATAGGTTTTAGTACCTCCCAATGAGTTACCTATGATGGCTTCTATAGGGATCTAATGGGGGATACCCGAGAAAGAAGTAATCATTAGAACTGAGATAATTTATGTTCGTTATTCATCCTCATCCAAATTTATTGAAAGCATAATAACATAAATAAATATATATAATTAATATAATTATTTTATTATGATGTAACAATAATTTTCTAATTATGATCTATTCTGTATAAATTGAAAATGTCCCTTGTGTGAATGTGAAAACTACAAACACAATTGATGATATATTTCATTTTTCATTATCATTCTATATAAGTAGTTATAAAGAAGGATTTAATCACAAAATATCATATCTATGAACTTATTATAATTATATAATAATAAAAAATTATTCTCTTTCTTTCTCTCCCATCCATTAAAAAAATTAAAATGTTACCTCCATGTATGTGTTGACTATGACCTCCCTGAGAAACATTTTTTTCATCAGTACCATAAATTATTTTCTTTAATAATTAATTTAATTAATAAATATGATACCAAAAACATGATTTTCCTTCTATAAAAGTGATATTATCATTAACAATTTATACTTTCTAACTCATTCAACCATTTTATAATGTTCTTGTTTTGGACTGTCTTAAAATGTATGGGAGTATTATGATAGTTTTTATGTCATATATAATTAAGGACTATTATTAAATGGTAATATAATTTAACAAATATGAATTCAGGATCTCTAATAATTCTATAGTATAAATATTAATTTATATTTTATAATAAAATAATATATTTCTATCAAATTTAAACATCTAAAAAATTTAATATTTCTGTTTTCTGTGTGACTAATCACTATAACATCCATGAAATATCCATTAGACATTAGAATCATATAAAAAACATATAAAACATTAAATTAAAGATTTTTTATGATATTATTCCATTAAAAAGATTCATTGGATAAAACACCTAAATCAACGTTTTTTTCCAGAAAGAGGATAGTTAAGACATAAACATTAATTTCAAAAAAAATTATTAATAAATGAATAATTATATTTATTATAATATATTAAATTTTTACATGAAATTAAAATATGGATAAATTTTGAGTTATAATAATTCTTAATTTACTATAAAATAATTTTAAATCACACATGACAATGTGAATGTATGAGGTAAAGGTTTCATGTGTCGACTAACCTTTTTTGTGACATGTTTTTTATTATGAACATATTTCAATTAATATGGGGTATATGATACCTATTAGAAATATAATATCATTAATAAATATTTTTTCTTGGTATTTAGTGATCAATTTTAGGTTCACTATTTAATTTGTTTTTTAATCTTCTTTTCTAAAAGTTGTAAGGATTTCCTTTCCACACTTTAAATTTCTTCTGGCTTCTTTCATTTTGTGAACCATGAATTGTTTTATATGGTTTAATTAATATAATATTATTTTATATATAAAAAAGTATCCATGTAAATGATTTGATTCATTTCATACAATAATTTTCATACTTTAAATGGATTTTTATTCATGAATTAGTAAATTCATAAGTGTTTTCATGACTCAATTTTTTATTCGTTGACAGATGTTATATATTAACCACATAATTTTCATGTTGTGGTTATTTATAATGACTATGTATTTCACATATGATACATTTCATAAAAATAATTTTCCTTTACAATACATCTAATTTTCTCCAATTCATAATGAATTTGAATTTAACAGATGAAAGATGAATTATTTAAAATAATTGATATAAATGTTTTATAGTATTTTACCTAAATTCATTATACTCCATGTCCATGTTCATTAATTCCATTAATTACTATTTTATTTTAAATATCAATTATTTAATAAAGTTATATTCAATGGATGTCAAGTTACAAACCCAGTTCACTCATATGTAGTTAAAACCAGTTGACCCTACGACCTCAAGCGCTGCCCACATGCCACATGCCACTGAATAGCTACAAGGCTATATGGTAGGAATGTGGGGAGACTATACACACTTTATGGGAATGTATTATAAAGATAATAATAAATATAATTAAGTAAACATAATAATATTTTTTTATGCAATTCATCCACATATTAATTATAGAAACAACACAATAATTATCATAAAATGATGATACCATTTTTAAGAAAAAATGGATACTAGGAATACAATATAAGATACAATACAGGTGCCTAAAAAGACCAAATATCTTAAATTAGATATCATCCTAGTCACTATGCTGGTAATATAACCCTATAGTCCAACCTAGTATTGAAATCAAGAAACCCTGGCTAGGAACTTCCCTTTATCCCTACCTGTAACTATGGAGTTTATCATGGTACCAAACAAAGGACTAGACATAGTGTGTGTAGAAGTTATTAGGAATCGAATAAGAATGTACAATACTATCAAGTCATTTATTATAATATTATCTATTTTTATATATTTTGAATGAAAATTATAAACTTAATAAACTATGTTGGACTCAAGATCATCCTTGATATCTGTCCGACCATACTTACTTCATCCAAAGATTAAATATATCTAATAATTTTACATGTTATATAAATTGTTATTGAGACATATACAGTAAAACAAAGGACTCCCTAAATAACAATTTCATATAATATACCCACATAATAAGTAGAAATTTCAAAATTCATATTGTCCTATTGGCCCATTCAAATCATTTTATATAGAAATACAATTATTACACATCATATGATATAATTATTTATCATATGGGCCCATAAAATGAATTACAAATAGGAATATGATAATCTTACATACGATGATATAATTATTGGTCCTATGAACCAATTCAAGTAATTCAATATAGTAATCCAATTATCACCATTAGATTGATATAATTAATTGTCTTATTACCCTAGCTAACAGATTCATATAGTAATTTTTATATCCTCTATAGCATGATATAATACATTGTCATATGATCTTATCCATTGATTCAAATATAGGGATCAATGTATCACCCATGACATTATATAATTATTTTTCATATGATATATTCCATGAAAATAAATATAGGAATATAATTATCACACATGGAATGATATAATTATTTGATCAGAGCTATGTGATCCACACACATAACTTATGATTCATTCAAATCCATTAAGTCATTTTATGCAAATGTGATGTTAATAAAATTTAATATGACAACAAAGGGAAAAGTAACATGGTATTACCATTAATATTTCATTTTCAGAATGTATAGTTAATGATTTCATTATCATGAGGAAAACAAAAAACATAAATGGATAGTTTAAATACCTGGTTGGAATGGTAGTCAATTAGTAATTTAACAAACCCACCAGAAGGGGTGGTTTGGGTTTTTATATTTATTCACCAACAACATAAAAATGTAACATAGAACTTTTATGACAATTATTGGATAAAATTGAAGAGTTATAAATTTTTGAGTCAATGCACAAAAATTTGAGAATGGAGAAAAATAATTAATGTTATAACAAAAATACATATCGGGAAAAGAAAAAGAACACCTATATTATATGGTTAGAATACTTTCCATCCAGTATAATTATATTATTTTTCCAATAATGATTGAAATAAAAGTACGAATACATTGGCATTGAAAATAAGTCATATGATATTTTAGAAAAAATTTATCCATGTTGTTGAAATAAACTAAGAAACAAAGAAATAATAATCTTAGACATAATGATAAGGAACCAACTCTACAGATGGGGTTTGATTAAGATCTTAGATAAACGATTTAGTTCAATGTATAGGTTTAGTAGGAAGGGATATCACTTGAAGAGATATTGTACAATTGGGTTGTTGAATGGAGGATAAGAAAGTATATAGGACATAGGGGAAAACGTTAATATAAAATATTTTTTAGGGGTGAAAAGTTTGGTTGCACAGTTTAATTAAACTCGAAATAGGCCCCAACATGAATAAACTAGTCATGTATATTTCTATGAGACGACATATACTAAATCCCAATCTATGACTCCCATACGTGTTCCAAAATCCCACAGTATCTCTAACCTCCCTTGATTTTGTGGTCGACCTAACCATTTTCTTCAAAATACAGGACACGATCGGGAAATGTCAATGAAGGGGTGAGTATATACATACCCAATATGAAATCTTGAAAGATTAAGGGGTATTTTTAAGAGATAAAACATGAATATAAATATATAAGATACAGTATATAATCACATAAAATAGATCAACCCAAACAATGAGAAGAAGTAACCTCTTACAAGCACATGAATCCCAACGTAGTGATTTGATGAACTGCATGTTGAGTCATTACCACATATCATAAGATATTATACTAATTCAACCAAGGAAATATAATCATTTAATGGATGTGGCATAACCTGTACGTCTTCACCTCTCCTGGAAGGAGTGTAATAAATCCATGGATTAGACATATAAGGACATATATATATATATATGCTTAGGGAAAATAAGAAAAAATAATAGATTTAGGGTATCTCCGTCTCAAAGAAAATCCCATGAAGAAAAATCACCAATAGTTCATGTGTTCCATTAATTTTTCCCGTCATCTCTTGTGTATTCCCAAAATAACCATCTTTGTCCTGACATGCCTCATCTCTATTCCCCACAATCGACAATCTACAATCACGAGATACATAACCCAAATACTAGTACAATAGGGGGTCTACTCTATATATAACCTTTGATGAAAATTCACCCACGCTGATAGGGGGTTCCACTATGGTGTCCTGAGGGAACATGCCCTATGCTGATAGGGGGTTCCACTAGGTAGAAAATGTAGATGTATTGCACCCATTCTGATAATATTTCCACTTTTGTAATCAAGGACTCATTCCGTAATGCGATAAGGGGGTTTCACTTGAATTTTGGGGACCCATGCCCTGGTATAATAGGGGGTTCCACTCTGGTCATAAAGGACCCATGCTCTACCCAGTAGGGTACATCCACTCAAGAGGTAATTGTAGAGAACATGAAGCCATGCTGATTGGGGAATCCACTCTTGTGGAAGAGGACCCATTCCCCAGTGTGGTAAGTGGTTACTCATTTATCATAAAGGACATCATCCCAACCCCATTCATGGATTCACTTGTAAGGTGTTAAGGAATCCACTACCCAGCCCTACAAGAGGGTCAAATCGATATTTTATGGTGATCTATCCTGATTAATTCAATTTTTTGGCATCTCCAAATTTAGATCCATGACCATATAATTTCAAATAATATCTAAAAATAAAAAACATTGGGAACCACCATGTTCTTTCTGTAATAACGACCAGAAAATGATACTCATGACCTAAAATAAAATTTCCAATGAAGGAGCTATGAATCCTTCAAGGGTCATGAAAGGAGGTCATGTGGTGCACAGTGTGTGAGGGGATCCATATGGTGTGTTTTCCCACTATAGATTCTTGTCCTGTCTATGCATAGAATACTAATCATGCCCATGTAGGAGTACATACCTTGATGGTGGACTTCATGGTGTGTCAAAGCTACCCGGGCATTAGGCCATGTGCTGCATGCTATTCCCATGCAATAAATCACATGCACACATATCAAACCATGTGTCCATGTACTTGGGTACTGATCTATGAACCCGGATCTATAATTACACATGGGTTCCCTCTCATGATATCCATAAAATGGGTTCCCCATATTGTGATCGGGTTCATAGTGTATAAGAGGGATACATATCAAGTCATCATTTATATTTCTAAAAACCTAGTTGTCGCTGTTGCGGAGTCTACATATTCTGTGTTCAACATTGAAAAAATCACGTAGTTGGTTTTTTTTCTAGATTTCCTGATCTACATAAAAAACCTCAAATAAATCAATTCAACAATAGATCTGGTTACATATCCATTCGAAAAATGAGGATCTAGACACAGAACGTGGATTCCAACCGCCGCTCACTAGAAATTAGCTCTAGTGACTTCTCAGGGTTTCATCACAAAACTCACACACCACTGATCATTCCATCGTACATTTAATTATCTATGAAAATAAAAATGAAAATACTCACCATGAAATAATCCCTGATATATTCTCATTTCATCTATTCATGCATTGTTTCTTGATTACTTATAGTTTTGATGGTCCAATCGGGCTCAGTACCATACAACAATTTTAATCCTATACCTCAGGGTCCTACTTGTAATGTACACGAATAATAAATTAATTAAAAGATCCATAACAATGAATTAAAATATCATTGGTTTAATTTTTAAGGAAAATGATAAAAACAGTGATCCAGGGTTAGAAACCAATGAAAAAAAATATGTTTGTATACACTAGTGCATAAAAGTAGCCATAATTGGTTCATATACCAAATAAAGGATCTTTTTGGTCAATTATTTTAATCAAGGGAATTTGAATCAATAGTTTAAAAGTTTTATTTATCATTCTTATCAATTTTTATGAATTTTTTACACAAATTATCAAGAATAGTTGTTATGTTTTTTGCATCCTGAACTAATCTGATCCGACATTTCATCATTATCCAATAGATATCTTCTAATGGAAGCTAGAAGAAGAGCGTCATTGGCTATTACAGGATTATGAGGCTAAAACATTCCAATACATCATAATGATTAATTATTTTGAACATATTAGTTCAATTTTTTTTAATTAAATAATTTTTTAAATTTATTTTTCTCACTGAATGTATTGTCAATGAGCGTGGGTTCCAAACACCCTATACTAACCTATTTTAGGTCATTCATACGGTAACACTACGTTTCAGACACAACCACAATCTCAGATTTCTAATTAGAGATTTTATTTATGTTTTCATTCATTTTATCTAACAAGATGTTCATGACAAATATAAAATACATTTAAAACATTTATAAAATTAGTCCTAGGAACACTGGGCCCTGTAATCACAAGACGTATCAGTGCCTTGATTCAGAAATAAATATATATATATAAACATTTAAAATTATAAAAAATGGAAAAACATGTCTCTACATTATTAATTTTTTCATGATTTTCTTCTCCAAAAATAAACACTAAAAAAACTCAGGATACTGAACCTGCACATAGCTGTTCATCTCCTAAGAACTGTCATCCATTGTCTCGTGATTCCACAATATGTGGACTAAGGGTATGGTACATCCATGCTAGGTCCAATCTAATTTATCCTGGATCCCTAATGGGTTCCCCACAAATTTCTGTCCATTATCTATATCTATATCACCCCAGTCGATGATGTGAATAGGTTCATGCACATATCTCCTCAACAGCAACACATGGAAGACATTGTGAACCTTCTATAGCTGTGGGGGTAGGGAAAGGTGGTAGTAAACCTCACAGACCCTTGGAATGATTTCAAACAAACCATTAAACCATGGGTATATCTTTCATCCATGGATTGAACTATTAAATCCTCATCGTGAGGTGACTCTCAGCAAAATCCGCTCTTCTTGATCGAAATCCATGGGCCTATGAGGACAATCTGGTCCCTCCCCAATCATGATGAAAACCATGTTTTTGGATCAGAGATAATCATTGAGGGAACCCCATAAAAGAGAATAATTTACCATACATTAATCTTCACAAAAATGTCCATCTAAAATATCTCTCTAATAGAAATTATGTGTTCTGACTTCATGAGTTGGTCAACTGTCATCCAAGTGGTCTCATGAAACATCACTATGCATGGAATCCCTATCATAATGTCTATGGACATGTTATCCCACCCTCAATCCGGTATCTCATGGGGCAGTAACAAAACATCCAGAACATGGTGCTCAGCTTTCACATGTTGATAGGTTAATAATTAATAGGCCTACTAGTCTTTTATTTGTCTCATAACAAACCACTGAAATTACCAATTAAGGTCTATTTAAATTATCCCCATACCTTTATGTGCAACTAGTAGAGATGTTTTCAACACTCACATCACCTTCTCCTGTATCATGACTGGAACCACCACCTATCCCTGAAAAATGATGAAATTATTCCTCACACCATAATATCTATCTTCTCAGTCTCCCATGGATATCATGTCAAATATGAAATTTTTATATGATTTCTCTCTGCTGGAACACTCTCACATGATTTTAAAGATTAATTACCAACACCATCCACTATAGGAATGTTATAACCTCATGATCCACTAGGGTTCACAACATTGAGGCCAACTAGTACAAATAATCCTACACTAATTGACCATGTGATATCATTCTATGTGAATCTACTACAATGTTTCCATCCCCTAGGTTATGGGCTATATCAAATTTATAGTCCAACTATAACTCCAACCAAAATTATTGTATCTAGTTCATGTCTCTTTGCATGAATAAGTACATGAGACTCTGATGGTCTGAATAATCCACAAAGCACTCTTCTAGAAGGTAGTTCCTCTACATCCTTAGGGAAAAGACAATCGCTTCCACCTCTAGGTTGTAAGTTTCATATTTATGGTCATGTTTTCTCAACAGCCTCAGCTAGTACATGATAACATCCTATCATTTTATCAACACACATCCATGTAAATATATTGATGCATCACAATACCCAATTGCTCCACTCCATCCATAGGTAGTATCAACATTGGATCAATAATAAATTATAGCCTCAAATCCTCAAAATCACCCTAGCACTACTCACAACCTAAAAATTTCTTCCCTTTAATCATCACAGTCGTCAAAGGGGCCTCAGTTCTAGATAAGTCTTCCATAAATGACATTTACTACCCCCATACAATCATATTATCTCAAAACCCATCCCAATCATTTTTGTGTACCCCACGACATTTCTGCACTGATCATTACTGTTCCACAACTAAATAATTTTTAGAAATCACATGCCAAAAGAAGTTAAACACATCAATCAATGAAATGGAACTTGGAGTGCATTCCATAATGCTGGTGATGTCAAAGTATATCAAGGACTATACTTATGTCTATGCATGGTCCTCTTCTAATAGACAATAGATGAGTATGAAATCGATGAAGACAATAAAAAAATTGTCCATGTAAAGGTACAAAAACATTTTTATCAAATATATAAAAATAGAGGGTGAATTAATCACTCCAAAGAGAATCACTACTATAACACCCAATATTCCATGGTATATTTCCCGTTGGATAATGTAATAGCTTGCGATGTACGCAACTACGAGTTCTAACACACCATGACCAATAAAACTACTTGTTATAAATACTAATACCAAATTTTTAATATTTAAAAAAGTTAATTTTTTTAAAATGGACTTCTGTTTTGGATTTATAATATCAAAATTTTCTTAGGGTGAATTTTTTTTATTTTTCTGAAAACATTCAATTTTTTATTAATAGCAAAAAACACTACGTTATTGTTTAAAACTGATATTTTATTTAAATAATTATTTTTTTTATTGATATTTATTAAAATAAAAATATATACATAATGCCTATATTAGATCAATGTAATTCATTGGATTCATTTTATAATATATTTTGATGTATACAATTTTATTGGTCTTTTTAACGTATTTTACCGACCTACTTGGAAAATTTTCAAATTTGCATAAAAATAAATTTTAATGCTTCTGTAAATTTAATTTCACAAATCCAAGAGACATGGTTGATATCATTAAGTAAAATATGGATCAATAAGATGAAAATAATTTTTGGTGAATTGTAACTTTTGACTTTTATTTACCATGGTTAAAAGTAAATAGGCTAATTAAAGGAAAAAATTATATTATTATTACCCAAAAAAAGTTTAATTCTTTTGGATAAGTGTATTTCGACCAAAATAATCCTTACGGAAAAATTATTATCCATTTTATCCCCTTGTATTTTATTAGGAAATTTATTATTATTTAATTTATAGAGGAGTTAAAATTTTTAAATTCAAATTTTCATAACTAATATTTTTTAATATAGGGTTATACATAAGATAAATTCCATTATATATATTTATTAGAAACATAAAACAATTTACTACAAAATGGTATTTTATTTATAATTTTTAGAAATTAAAAGATTTAAATTTTTTCTGATACAATGATGATGTTGTAATTACCTTATTACTGAAATGATAAAATCATTTATATTATAATTATGAAAATAAATGTAAATTGAATCATTCAATGCCATACATTATTTTTTTATTAATATGTAATTTATGGTTGATTAAATTAATTTTTTTGAATTAATCATTCTATTATGACTTTCACAAAAAAAACAAATACTAAATAGTGACAAAATTGACAAAAATGAGTTTTTTTAAAAAATATATTATTAACTAATATAATATTTACAAATATTTATGGTACAACCAAATGACTTAGATAAGGTTATATATATCAATAATGAACTGATTGGGGTTATCATGGCTTTTTCGTACGTTTATTAACCATTTATTATAATAATACGAGAATACATGGTAAAAGATAAACTTTTTAACTAAGAGTTAAATCTAAAAGATAAGATTAATATGGTGACCTAATCCTATATAAAACCAACTGGTAGAGTGGTTTTAAACCCATACACTCCTTATCACTGAAATAAATTCTATTTTATCCATTATAAACCGAATATTATTGCAAAATAAATAATATTTCATTATTTTCCTAAATTGACCATCCACTCTCTTATAAAAGGGTACATCCCCTTATCTGAAAATGAGACCTCCAAATCCATTTGGCTCTACAAAGACTTCTCCAATATCCTTCCAACTACCCTCACATCAACCTAGTTGTCTTAATTTGATCGGAATTTCATCCTAAGGATCCCTTTTTATCAATTCAAAAGGAATCACTCGAAGAAGATGTAATAATTTCATCACCTATTTCAAAGTTATTTTTTTCTTCCACTTCCTCTTTCATCGTTTTTTCCATACCAAAATAATAAATCTAGTACCTTATACATACAGTGATGTTATAATAAATATGGTACAACCATATTCATTATTCTATCCATCATATTAATGACAATGTCAACATACATGCCTACGTACGACATATCGTCTCCACGTCGTGGTGTATTTTGTTATTCAACACATAATTATTTTGGATGGGTATAATAATAAGTATAATTGAATTTAATAATAAATATAACATGATAATGAATATGTAAATATTATATAACATCTAATTACATACGATTTCACGATCAATAGAATGGTATTGTCACTCATGAGTACGTACAGATTACCATATCCACAAACGTGATGAGATTCATTCCCCATGATTACCATTCAAGAATAAATGTCATTTTATGACTAAAAAATTAATGTTTAAGAACATAATATAAATCTGTATTGGAACCAAATACTTATTATCCATAACAAACATGACTTATGTAACAAAACATATAAAGGAAAACGAATTCTTTATCACCCGAAATGATGATACTACTGAAATATTATTAACAAAGCAATATATGGAGATCAAAAATGATATCATATTTATGTATGTGGTTCTATTATAATTTAATAAAAACTATTTAACTACTATACATGATTTTAAAATACCATTGTCCAAGGAAAAGTACAGGGTAAGGGTTAATTCTACAATCTCTTCATTATTCGATGTTGTTTATACGTGAGTATCTACTATAACCTCTTTATCATGCACATATGTGTTTCATAAAAATGTATTTCAAAACCTTTTTTAATATTTCCTAGAATATGGGATAAAATCATTAATGCACTTGTTTTACTTTTTAGAAAATTTTTATAAAGGAATATTTCCGTCGTTTTCCAAACAAGGTACTTTATGACCTTTTCAACAAATTTAGGTAAGAATGTTTTTCAACATATATGATGGGTGAAGCTATTTTCCACCATTATAAAACCTTTGGTGAAACCCTTAAAATATTATAAGTATAATTTCAAAATAAATGTTTTCTTTTATATTTATGTGACTTTTAAATGATTTCAAAAATTTATGTCATATTTTTATCAAATAGTTTTGATTTCATCTATGTCAACATACATTGATGGATTTTACACATGTTTGAAGTTGATTTATTATGGTACAATATTTCAATATAATATTGAAGGTTATATGATATATTTGACTTTTTATGTGTTATTTTTATACCATTAATAGTTTATGGTTAATGTAATAACATTTTTTATGGTACTTTTAATATGAATGTTTATGTTTTGTTTCATCCTTTTCATATAATTAATGCATTGGACTTAGTAAGTGATGGGTGGAGCCTGATATAGCTCCTCGATGCATCGGTAGGTATCATGAGCCAAACTAGTGTCTTGGAACAAGGAACTACCAAAATATTATTTGTAGTCTTGGCATGAGGCCTTGACTATGTGGTTATGATGCCCGACATTATGCATTCCATCATTATAAAATTATGTACTGATAATACATGTGATTATTAAAAAATTAGATTATTCATCTGAATAAGTAACTAGAATTATTTTGATATATATTTTCCATATAATACTTAATTTTATGTTTAAAATTATTTTGTTTTAGTCTTACACATTTCATAAATGTTTATGCTTATTTATGATAATTTTTTCTATATTATTATCCTTAATGATCATTTGAGCTCACCCCTTTCTATGTTTTATTTTTTCTAGGATGTGAAAGAGTATTTTAAGGTTGTCCTGCAGGGATAGGCTAAGAAATATAAGTCTATTCAATTGGGAAAAAATTTTGTTGTTGTTTTTATTTCCTGATGTAATGTAATACATATGTTTATATCTAATACATCCAAGGATACTAAACTGATCGGTCATTTGGGACATGATTCCTTGTATCATGTCAATGTAATGTAAAAATGCACTAACTCTGGTTAAATGGGTTCAGGGTGTTATAGTTGGTATCTGAGGATGTTTAGTACAAACATTGGAAACTAGATTTAGAAAAATGCTTATTAGATCAAATTACCCAAAGATATAATTTGAGACTTATTATTGAAGTACATCATATTATTTTTGTAATGTATATTTTTTTTGAATTTTACAAGAAATACATTCATATCAAGATACAACAAGGTAGAGGAATCTCTAGAACATATGTCGGTAGGAGTGAAAACTCCAAAAAGGATTTTTGGGAATGACTCGGGGTATCGTGGTAGACGAGAACAGGTCTTGCTGCACTTTTGGTTGTGACACTCCGAGGGGATATGCTAAGAATAATTCATATTTTAATTAAAAGAAATTGTGAAGGATTTAGGATTATATAATTCCTCGAACAAAACATTTTTATGATAATTGATTATATCCATAAACACTTCAATTTATGTTATGTGTTTTACAAGTTCGGAATTATGTATTTTGATTCCTAAAATAATCTAGTGTATGCCATTATGAAGAAATAGTTCCAAGTGGAAGGAATCTAAACTATATAAATGCACTTAATCCATATAGGGACCTCCCACCCACACAAGATAATTTTAGTGGAGTTGGATATGCAACTGGTGCAGATCAGCTTATCACCATACTGGGAGAACTCACTCAGGTTATGAATGATAACCTTAACCGTATGGAGCACCCTGATCCACAACGTGGAAGATCAATGATAGACTGCTTTGTGAGGAAAAACCACCAGAATTAAATAGAAATACAAATCCATGTCTTGCTTAGCAATGGATTTGTTTATTAGAGAAAATATTTCATACTTTTGGGAGTAGCAAAATGGAAAAGGTTTTCATGGTTTTTTATCGCCTCACAAGAGATGTATATCAATGGTGGTCATTAATTAAAAATACTAAGGAGTATGAAATGGAATAAAATATAGAATTGAGGTAGTTTAAAGATCATTTCATAGAAAAATACTTCCCTCATGACCAACGATCAGATATAGAAAGAAAATTTCTATAAGTCCGCAACCTTAAACATTACATAATATTGAGTTACTTCAAGAATCCACGATGAAGATCTTTTCAGGTTTAGAGTTTTAGAGAATTAGATCATAAAACATGAATTGCATTCCTCATTTAAACAAAGTGGTTACATAAAATATAGTACTCATTTTTCCCATCAATGGGAACATATTTAAAATAAAGCATATATTCTTTCTTGAAAATTCCTTGACACTATCATCACATCATGTACCTTTCCATTGACCTGTGAAAAACATTTCATAAAATTTGGATGAGCATTAAAATCTTAGTAAGGGATATAAAAGTTGGAAATGAATACATTAGTCCATGCATGGAATCATACATTACTCATAAAACATAATCACACACCTCATCAAATAATGAATAAATCATAGAAATCATAATACATAAAGGTTACTTGAAAAATTCATAACATTCTTACGTAGGGAGTAACACTCATGGTTACCTTTGGAATACCCATCACAGTATGTTCCCTAAATCTCTTCGTATAACCCTTAACATTTAACTCCTTCGAGTTACCCAATGCATTGGAGAGCTATATCGGGCTCACCCACCCTTAGTTTAGCATGGAACCACTCGTCTTCATAAAAATTCCCATGAACCATAACATAATCGTATCATGTAAAACATGGATAAATGAAACATAACATTTCCACATTTCAATCACAAGATATCAATACAACAAATTGATATATTAAAAACATTATGAAAAACATTTTCAATGCCAAAATAAATGAAAATTAATACATGGTATTTATTTTTCATTTTAAAAAAATTTATGTTATGGCTTG
Source organism: Viscum album (assembly GCA_963277665.1). Lineage (NCBI taxonomy): Eukaryota > Viridiplantae > Streptophyta > Magnoliopsida > Santalales > Viscaceae > Viscum > Viscum album. The sequence goes on from OY728161.1 coordinate 937,569,894, forward strand.
TAGAAGAAGCTGAAACTAAAATAATGGTCACAGCAGCAGAGAAGTCGTTGTCGCCGCATACGTACAAAAAAACATTCCTTTTGTCTTTTAGTAAAACTATTCATATAAAAAAGATTCCTTTTGAATTAGCATAAATGTCAAAGGGGTTTATACACCATATAAAATAAATTTGTGTACAAAACAAAATATGCCTCAATGAATGGAGATTGAGACGATGTCCCTTACCTCATGTCTGACTTGACTCGATCATTCTTTAACATCCTGAATAATAAACATGAGTTAATTTCTACTTTCTTGAGAACATTTTTCAAGTTAATTATTCCTTTTTATATAACTTATTACCATGTCATGAACACTATGTTATTATTTAAGTTAATAACGGTCCTTTTAATGATCATTTGTACTTGAGTCAAAAATAAACTCTTTATAATTACAAGTTTTTCATGTATCTATTATATCCTGAGTTATATAAATTATGTATATATCATATATATCATATATATCAAGTATATACTTGCATTTATAATATTACATAACATTTATAGGTAAGAAATGAAATGCACCGTTTATGGAGACGGTAAGCCGTACGTACGTATGAACGCTAATTTCATTTCTATTTCTTATTTTATGGAATGGAATCATAATTAAATAAAGGTATATTATAATTCCAGTATATTTTTATATATAATATCAATAACTCCATCTTTTATACATCCCACATATGGCATTAACGAATCAAATCACTTTGAGGGGGCGGTAGACCGCACTTCCTAAAATGAAATTATTTTGTTTACCCACAATGGAAACCATAAAGGTTTGAAAAAAATTAAAAATATAGAAGCATAAGGAAAACATAAACATAATATATATCATATATAAATATAGTTTCATCTTAATGGCCACCTTTTAATGTATTATAAGAATATTGAACAATCATCGTTTCGTGAGGCATAAATTCGCCATCCACCGAAACAATATACTCTTTAACCATTAGATGAAGGTGTGTGTAAGTGTATCTCTAATCCTTCTCATAAAAATATACTAGTATATTGATGATACTTTTTTGGTTACAAAATAAAGTAATAAAAAGAGTTTAGGGGGTTAGAGAAGTAAAATAAAACATAAGAACACAAGACAAGACAATACCTTTAAAACATGTAACTCTTTTTAATTTGAGCTCGAAGGCTTCCTTAGAACGACTTCTTCCCAAATTAAGGCTTTTAAGTGTAACAGAGGTATGTTTAGAGAATAAATTGGTAGGTGTTGGCCAATCCAATGTCTTGATATGTGTTGGTAAATAGGTAGAGGTGGGGGCCTTTTATAAGAGGAGAGGAGGGACACTTTTGGAAAGGTATAAAATGTTACATTATTTTAAAATGAGTTTCGGATTTTAAAGGTCCCACATTGATTTATTTTGAGGATAAGGTGATAAGGGATCGAAATATACTCATCCAATAAGTTTTTGTCATGTGTAGGTCTTAGATTTTACATTATCTTTTCATTTTATTTAAATCGTTAAATAATGAGGTAATCAGTGCGTCATCATGATGTCATAAATAATTTAATTTATTTAATGTCTAAAAATTATAAAAAAAATACTATGATGTAATAAATTTTTTTATCTTTCCAATGACTATTTATATTAAAAAATATGACTTGTATAAACCTATGTAAAAATTATTTTAGTAAAACAATACATGTTTGTGTCATTGTTACTTTTACTTTAAATAAAAGGCATCAATATCATTATCTTACCCAAGTCGCTCCGTGGGGTCCCCAAAATCAACACATTGGTCGTATTGGTCGGCCATGACTCATCTAATAGGGTTAGGACGAGTTTCAAGATATATTCATTTTATTATAATATCATTTTTACCTTAAATCACACTAATTACCTTTAATCGCGGTTAATAAAACTTAAAAGTTACTATTCACCAAAAAATTATTTTAATCCCATTGAACCAAATTTTTCTTCCTAATGAAAACCATGTATGTCTAATTTTTGAAAATCAAATCACAGAAGTGGTAATGTTTCATTTACACGAAAAATTAGTTTTTAAACTACCACTTAGTGGTTTCACTATTCATAAAAAATTTATTTTTTTCCCAAAAAATACAAAAAATTCACCATAAGCAATATTTCATATTCCTAATTCAATAATGATGTCTATTTTAAAAAATTCAAAACATATAATTTACAATAATTATTTTAATAATTAATTCCCGCTGTCAGAACAAATATCTTGCTTTTATGAAACAATATATATCGAAAGATTGACACTAGTTTAAGTCCAATTTCAAAGTGATATGAATTCCAACGACCAATATTGGATTAATTGGTAAAAATATATTCTAATTTCACTTTAAAACCAACTCAAATTATAATATAATCACATAAACAAATTATATTAAAAAGAGGTTTTGAATTAAAATACAACATTTTTCACTATTCATAAAAAAACTTTATCAAAAAATACCAAAAATTTACACAAAGTAATTTTGATGGACAGATTCTAATGTAGAATTTTATTTGGTCAAATAGAATGTATATGAGTGACCAAAAATATTTTTAAAGAGGTTTCTCCATCAAAAGTTGATAGTTCGACCTTTTAGTGAAAATTAGAGTATATATGCAATAAATTGAATTATTTTCGTATTTTAAGCCTTTATCCTTTATTGGATAAATGTAAAAACTTTTAACAAACATATATGATCATATATAAGTTATTTATATTCATTCCCACCAATACAACGGCTACATGTTAACTACAATTTAAACTAATATTATTTTATTACTAGTATGGAACGTAAGATTTCAAAGAAACTCTTTGTTGCGTATCAGGTACGCTATCGAACATAGAAACCGCATTAAAGTAATATTAATATTTAATTCGTAAATATTAACAAATATGATAATGTATTATTCTTTATATACATGGGATGTTAAAATTTCTGAGTCTGAGGCAATAGGAGAATGACAATGTCGCAAAGTAAGAGTCTAACTTTACAAGGTTAGCATGACATGCTGAAGATTATATATGTAACCCGTGGAGTAAGATTGATCGATTAATTGTGGGTTAAAACCATTTCTCCATCGATCTTTAGTCTCACAGTGCTTCTCATCATATGACGATATTGTATCATTTGCTGTCAGGATAGAAAAAAAATTCCATATGTATTTTGACTTTAAAAAAACCAAGATAAGAAGAGATCTTCTGAAAACTCTTGAAATGGAAATAAGGGAAAGATGGAAAATTTTTAATTTCCATGCTTTTGTAAATTTGAGAATAAACACCCCAATAAATTCTGGAATGGAATGTAATTCTGTTTCAAGTATGGCAAAGAATTCCACCCAGCTTCTGATTGTAAGTGAAAAAAAGATGTTGTCAATGTTGAATGCTATAATTGTAGAGAAATGGGGCATTATACAAATTAATATCCTAAGATCTAAGGAAAAAAACTAATAAAATTCCAAGGGAGAAAGTCCAAGATTATTTGAACTATACTGCTGAGTTTGAAGCTCTGAATGACATGATGGAACATAATTTAAAGGTTTCATAAAATTTATCAAATGCTTTATTTGATTCTGGATCATTGCATTGTTTCATATCTACCTATTCTTCTGAGAAAATTAGATATTTGAAATTTGATTTATCAAGGGAGTTGTTGTCAAAGATACTAAGGAATGTTTCATTGCAACATTGTTTGTCAATCATTTCCCATTAGGGCCTATAAACGTTATTTATTTTCTAATCTCATCATCATACCAATGATTGAATTTGATATAATCCTGAGTATAGATTGGCTTTCAAAGCATGATGAAAAAATTTATTTTAAGAAAGGTTAAATTTTTTGATGATGATAAGGTGTAATTTATCATTAGAGTAGAAACATCACCATCTGATTCTTATCTAGATCCACCCCGAGTAGCTCTACTAAATTCAGTTATTTGGGAGAGAAGGGAATGAAATAACTGTTGGTGAGGAATAGAATGTTCAATTAGGGGATGTACCTATTGTATAAGAATATGTTGAAATGTTTCTAGATGATTTATGTAAACATACTCACTACTGGAAAGCAGGATTTTCCCAACACTTATATACCAACCGTTCTCCAGAACCATTGGTATAAGTGTTTTTTACCAACAGTTTTAACAAACTGTTGGTAAACAATGTTTTTGTGAAGGCTTTCCCAACGGTTTGATGAAACCATTTGGAAAGACAATGTTTTTTCATCTTTTCCCAACGGTTTCTACAAACTGTTGGGAAAATTCATGTTTCCAATGGTTTTTACAAACTTTTGGGAATGTTCTCCTCAAATACATCCAATTCCAAAGGCCCCCTCAGCATGACACAACATTCCCCAATTTGAAGAAGCTGCATCACCTAGTGAACCGTAACCCGATTTCTTTAATCCGATCGGCTGCAACTCCATCATCTAGGTTAGATTCTTTAATCCTCTTCCCAACAACAAGTTCTCTTCCTCTGATTTCCATATATATTTCAATATCTCGAAATATCACGCCATTTTTTCCAATTTTAGGGATTTTTAAAAAATTTATGATTCACAATATTTGATAGGGAATCAATGACTAATATTTGTAAGTTGATGTTTTTATCAAATTTCATTGAGATGTTTATAAGTAAGTGTTGAGTTTGAGTAATGTATTAAATACAACCATAATGTTGAGTTCATTGTTTTGACCTTCATTTAATGTATGATTAAATTATTATATCGGTATATTTATCAACCTAATAACATAAAATTGTTTCTAATTCTATATGAATAATTTCAATGTATAGGTGTCATTATGATACCATTCATACCATGTGGGAGTTCTTTTTTCTAAAATGAAACCAATGATTTATGGGTCCTCATTTTAAAAATTGAATCTACATAAGGGTTATAGCTTCTGGGAATTCATTTATTTTGTGAGTTATACATTCCTAGGGAATAGTTTAAAAAATAGAAGGTTACATGAGCCTTATTATTAATCATTGATCGATGAATGAAGAAGTCATTAGCTAGATTATTAGTCATAAGAGTTAATCATACTCTAGAGAAAATTACATGTATAGGATATTAAATACTTGGCTTAATAGGAATGTTGATCCAAATGAATGTACTAATTGGTGTGAAACTATGATAGTGATATATAGAGCTAGAACACATATGTTCATGTGGCACCTATCATGTTGTTAAACTATTGAAATGAATTATATTTGTTTAGTAGAATTATTTTATATGTGATATGTAAAATAAAATTCATGGGATATTTATATTTTATAATGGCCTAAATGTATAGATAATACCTAGTTTTTCTGGTATAGGGTGGATTACATTACAAAAGGAACATGCCATTTAACACCAATAATTAATTTATTTTTTAGATAATATTACTATTTCCAATGAAGTCTATGACTGTGACTAGAGAGATCATCAAACATACATCTAGTGTAAATCTATTTTAACATAATTACAAGTTGTTTCATTCTCCTCTATATTCATTTTGGTGCCTAGTAAATTTATTTTTTGGCTACATCTGCAACTCATATTCAATAGTGGATTGAGTGTGCGCCTTGGGAAGAGTAATCCTCCCTAGTAAATGAAGAAAAATTCACTTATAATATAGGGAATTTTCGATTGATGGTTAACAAGTGAATCCTTTAATTTGAGGGATCATAACCAAAAAAATCAATAGAATATGGTAAAAACATTTTATTATAACTCGTGATGATATCAGTTAGGAATCCTATTCATTTAGACAATGATGATGATAAAACCTATTTATAGGATGTCATTGATCCCAAAAAATAGTCTATGGATTTCAGTGTGTGATAGACCCATAGGTAATAATACATCTGAGGCATTTCATTACAATAATTTAAGTATAATGTTTTAATATCAATATACATAAAAAAATTAAAAAGAATTCAATAATTAGGATTTAATTCCCGGATTTATCTAGATTTATCATAGGGTTCTGTGGTAGTAGGAAATTATGTTTGGTTAATGCTGACATGCCAGCATGAGAATCTATGCTATTTCAAAAGAACTCTTCTATTTAAGGTTTGAAAATTCGCATTGGACAGCCCGTACCACACTGGATAGCCCCCACCCTTGTTGACAGCCCGCCCACCCCACCACCGGACACCCTCCCACCACACCCCAAACACCCCCATCCCCTTGGACGCCCACACCCCTTGGAAAGCCCCCCCCCTGACAGCCCTAACCCCACTGGACTGCACCACCACCCCCGTGGACCGCCCGACCACCCCCCATGGACAGCCCGCCCACCCCCTTGATTGTCTTCCCACCCCCTGGACACCCCAGACCCCCTGGACAGTCCCTCCACCCCCATGGGTAGCCCCCACCCCCTGGACACCCCCACCCTTGGACAACCCACTCACCTCCTTGGACAGCCTTCCCACCCCCTGGACTCCCCCTACCCCTTTGGACAGCCTGACCACCCCCGCTGACAGCCCGTCCACCTTGACACCCTGACCCCCCTAGACGGACCCCTCCCCCGGGACACCTCCGACCCCCCAAACAGCCCCACCATCCTTCTAGACACCCCACACCCCCTAGACACCCCGCACCCCCCTTGGACAGTCTCCCCACTCCTCTGATTCTCATCCTAATCCACATCCTGATCTCCCTGAAGATGTTAGAGTATAAAACTCATGTACTCCAAACAAGATCTTTAAGGATTATGAATTCCTTGATCCAATTTTAATATCTTACTGGTCAATCCTTTAATATAGGCATTAAAAATTCTGTATCATATTATATTATATACAATGTATTTTGTTGTATTTCATAAAATGATTCTCATATATAGTAATGTGTCAGTTATGCTTTTATATAAAGTAAATAATTTTCATTTACCTAAATATTTTTTTTGATTAAACTTCAATATTATTGAAATTCTTTGAAATGACTTATTGCAATTTTTTAAAAGAATGGACAGAAGTTTGATGTATGAAACTGATCGGATTTCAACCGATTTTCAAAATAATTTGATCAACTTTCTAGATTTTTCATTTGAAAAGGTTTCAGATAGTGGTCGCATACCATTCCCATGATTTAATTGTGTTGGAAGACCTTGGTTGAGTCTTGAAGAAGTTAGCTATCATATAACCAAATATAGTTTCCAAACAAACTATTATTTGTGGTATCACAATGGAGAGAAAATGGAATCTCAAAATGTAGATGATCCAGATGATAGGACTGAATTGGAGAGTTTGATATATGATCAGTTTCCATTTATTCGACACCATGAGAAGGAAAGGATGTCCAACCAACAAGATTTCGATACAACCACACATGATGCGTCCAATGAAAATGATGATGTTGATAGGGTGAAAAAATTGAATGATGTTGCAATGACTCCAGTATATCGGAAATGGGGTAAAATGAAAAATTTGGAATTTTTAATCTGATTATTTCATGGGAAAACTATGTATGGGATTTCAAATAATACAATTGATTACATTATTACATTCTTGAAGGACTTACTTCCAGATTATGCAGATATTCCCTCAAACCACTATATGGCATGGAAGGTAGCTGATGAACTTGGATTCTCAAAAAAAAAGTCATGCTTGCCCGAATGATTGAAGCTTATTTTGGGAGAAAACTGCTGAAAGAAATGATTGGATCAAATGTGGAACCTCCCGATGGAAGCCAAAAGATGATGGAACACCATCTCGTGTGCCACAAAAAGTAACGTGTCACTTTCCATTGATCCCTAGATTACAGAATCTTTTCATGTCTGATGAAATATCCATAAAAAGGCGAGGGGATGACACAGAGAGAGAAAAGAATAATAAAGAGTTGGTCCCCCTGCAGATGGATTTGTATGGAAGATATTTGAAGCTCGATATCCTTAATTTGTAGCCGACGTGTGTAATGTGAGACTGGGTCATTCATGTGATGGTTTTAATCCATTTGAGAATATGCTTACTTCGCACGGTACATGGCCGGTTTTCATACATATTTATAACCTTCCCCCTTGGTTGTGTATAAAGAAGCCTTACACTTTCTTGAGTATACTAATATCTGGCCCTTTTGATCCCGGAAATGATATAGATGTATACATTAATCCTTTAATAAAAGAGGTAAAACTTCTTTGGGACGTGGGTGTGCCCACATACAATGCATATTCGAAAGACATATTTCAGATGCATGCTGCGATTATGCGGAGGATCAATGATTTTCCTGCTTATGCAATGATGTATGGATGGATCACAAAAGGAAAATTGTTGTGTCCTGTTTGTATGAAGAATACTCGATCGAGAAGACTGAAATATCATCGTAGTTTTAGTTTTATGGGACATCGATGATTCTTTCCAATGAACCATCCATATAGAAACAATCATCGAAGATTTGACAATACCATGGAGAATGACGATCCACCTCAGCATATGTTTGGAACTGATGTGCCTAATGAATTGAAAGAATTCAGTTATTCATTTGGGAAGGGTGTAATGAAATCTAGATAGAGGAAAAATGTTTCCAATGATACCTGTTACAATTGGAAGAAGAAGAGTATATTATTTGAGTTTTCTTATTGGTCAACCAACTTGTTACATCATTGCTTAGATGTAATTCACATTGAAAAGAATATATGTGAAATGTTTCTTTAGATTCTTCTAAATGTCAAGGGTAACAGAAAAGATGATTTACAATATCAGTGTGACTTCATAGATTATGGGATCAGACCAGAATTGCATCCTGTCTATATCAGTGAAAATAAATGTCAAGTTCCATGTGATTCTTATGTGATGACACCTTCTGAAAAAAATAAATTTCTGAATGTGCTAGAGACTATTAAAGTTCTTGATGGCTATACAAGAAATATATCAAAATGGGTCAACAGAAAAGAGGTGAAGCTGAAATATTTGAAGACTCATGATTATCAGGTCCTTTTCCATGAGTTGATTCCAATAGCAATCCTTCATGTCTTGTCCAATAATGTAAATGTATCATTTATTCGGTTGTGCTATTTGTTTAGAGATCACTGTGCTAAGAGGTTTTCAAAATACTTTTTGCGAAAACTGTTGGCAGAGACACCATTAATTTTGTGTCAGTTAGAGAAAATATTCCCTCGATCATTTTTTACATGCATGTTTCATCTAATTGTCCATCTTTCGACCGAAATACTTCTTGGAGGACTCGTTGCATTCCATTTGATGTATCCAACTGAAAGTAACCTATGCACATTGAACTCATATGTTCGGAATAAGAATTATCCCAAAGGTTCTATTGTGAATAGTTACTTGGCTCAAGAATGTATGGATTTCTACACAATGTATTTGTCTGATCTTATTACGAGAAGAAACAGACCAATGAATAATGAATAAGAACAGTATGGTAAAATTGAACCCAGTTTTCCATCACTTCCTCAGACATGAGGAATTCTGGGATCACATACATTGACAACATTAAGCCTTGAAGAGAGAGATATGGCACATCGCACAATGTTGTTCATTTGTGATTTGTTCGATGAGTATATCATGTATGTTAATTGTACATTTATCTCTTATCTAATCTCTTGTAATTTTAAATATTTGTTAAACTATTATTATTTTTATCTATAGGGAAGATTAATAATTGATATATAGAAAGAATCGTTCTTTATCTTTGAGAAGGGAAGATACTTTGCATAGAATATGGTTTTCTTCATAGTTGAAATTCAAGGTAAAAATATTTCTGTAATAACTAAATAAAAATAATATTTAATTAACGTTACTATTTTTTTATATTTCAGGTATCGAGTTTTCATGCAGGCTCTGTTTCTGAGGAAATAAGAGCTTTGGCTTTTGGTCCTAATACCATGGTTCATGCTTGTAAATCACTTGTGATCAATATATATAACTTTATTATCATTGAATGAGAAAGAAACCTGAGAACACAACATAATGGTGTTATGCTAACTGCCACATTAGACGGTTATGCCAATTTATCAGATACTAAACTTTGTTCTGAAAATGTTGCTTATTATGGAGTCGTGGAGAAAATATTAATTTTGGATTATTACTCACATGGTCCAGTAATGATGATGAAATGTCAATGGTTTGATTCAATGATGAGTGAAGACACCTTTATTGATGATTTTGGATTTCGAGTTATTGACATGACTCGCACTCTTGCCACTAATAGACCATATGTACTGGCATCAATGGTGAAACAAGTTTTTTTTATGTCAAAGATCATCGTCATCCTAAATTCGGTGTAATTATTTAAGTAAATCCCAGACTTGTTTTTGATGATGGTGATGATGAAGTTGACACTATCCCTACTGCAATTGGAAGCAATCCTTTTATTAGTCATGATGATTCCAATAGCTCAATTGTCATAGTTGATTGTGAACCCAATGTTGTGGTGAGAAATATATAGAATCATACAGTCGTTTTCTCACCTACATGTTTCACCTACATCATTTAGAGTGTGTATCCTAGTACTTACCATCAAACCAATATAAATGTTCTTTTACTCTATGTTATTTTAATCATAATGGATTTTCTATATTTTTTTGGGTTACACATTAGTTATCTGTTTCTAATTACTTCCATATTTGTTTTCGTTATAGGAAATGACACCCATTGAAGAGAGGTGACAGATAAAGATGACAGATAATAATCGTCGCATGGTACAGATGGGTGTTCCTCCACTCATCCCTATTGTGAGTATTTTATTTCAAATATAAATATTTCAATAACTTATAATATCATGTGTTTACTTTTCTGGTAAACTTTTTTTTTCAGGATTGACCCCCTAGACGAGAGATATCGGACGAGGAGCCTGATATTGCTCTTAGTAGAGAGGATGGTGGTAGGAGGGGTGGTGGTGTCAGAGATGGATGATCATCTAGTGGTCCTGGTACTGAGGTCGGTGGTACGGGGGCTCGTGGGGCGAGAGTTAGACGATCCTCTTCCATAGACGTATCTTCGTCACCCCATTTTGATCCTGGTGTGTCTTCAGGGACACACAGGATATTTAGACCTCTGATTTTTACATTACCAGTTGGCCAGACGTCTATGCCACCGTATTTTTCTTCTGGTTCATTATCTCTGAGCTATTATATTCCACCTTCTTGGACTCCTGATGTGACATAGTATGTGGCTGAGGAGTGTACAATGAGGGACACTCCACCTGTACAGGATATTCCTTCATCTTCCGCACATCCAGTGATGCCCATTGATCCGACTACCACATGTATATTTATATAACTTTATCAAATTTTTATACCAAAATTTATTTTATTATAACATTTAATGATATTATTTTTCTTTAATAATAGATTTATCTACATATTGGAGTCGGGGGAGGGGGCGTACTCACTTGCATGCAGTACGGAACATCCAGACACAGTTGATGGTTGAATACAATGTTGATGGACAAATTATTGAGAAATCTGGGCAGGAATGTCGAGGTTTTTTGGCGACGCTATCCAAATACTCCGATATCATTTCGATCAGACCTATCTCTTGGAGAAATCTGCCAGATGAAGTCAAAGATAATGTGTGGGCACAAATATGGGTAAAAAATCTATTGTATTTAATGTAGTGCTATTTTGTATTTATATGAACTAATCTATTGGGTTTCAACCTTGGTTTAACTACCCGGATGGAGAAGGTGCACAACCAGCGTGTTTTAAAGAGTTAAGAGAGCTTTCGAGAGCTTATAAGCATGAACTGTATGTTGGCTTGTGTGATAGAGTGGGCACGGAGTTAGAGACATTACCTATCGTGGATGACTACTCGATAGAGCAATATCACCAAATGACTACCCATTGGGCGACTGCCAAATTTAAGGTATTAATCACATTTGAGGTATTTAAATGGGAGTTTTCATATTTTTCATTAATATAATCTTATTTATTATTAAACATTATTTAGGAATATTCTGAAAAAAAAAGATTGATTCAAAGCAATACCTCCACACTTTGGGGCGCACAACTATGTCAGATCATGAGAGGCAGCTGGTACGATATAGTTGTTTATAATTTTTTTAGGACTTTCCCTTTTTATTGTTTCCTACTAAAATTATGTGATTTGTTGAATATTTAATATATGAATATACTTGCACATTATATTTTTTCAATTTCATTATAGAAGCAAAAGTTGAATACTGAAGGACGTATCCCTCGAGCAATTTTTTTTTGCTCGAGTAGAAGAAAAAAAGATGGAACTACGGTAAATGAATCAACCCAGTAAAAGATTTTAAATTTTTATTTGTTTATTTCAAAGTTTAATATCTATTTTTAAATTTATTAATCTATTAATATTTTTAACAGGCTGCTATAAAGGCCCTTGATGCCCAAGAGCCTGACAATTTTGGGCCACACGATCATTTATATCAGGTTTTGGGAGAGGAGCACTCTGGTCGAGTACGCTACCGACCCGGTAAAAATATAGTCCCAACGAGGTATTGGTCCTCTCCAGGTATCCATTAGAGTACCACCAAGATGGAACAGGTCAAGGAGAATGCATGAAAGTCTGATAAAAGGGTCACAGAGTTGGAAGTAAAAGTTCAAACGAGGGAATAAGAATTTATGAAACTGATGAAAGCTTTATCTTCATCACTTCCACTAGAGGCTAGCGCAGCTTTTCATACATTTATGTCATCAATGGTTGCATTATCCAATGCACCATGTGACAGCTTTATTGGAGGTTGATATGATGATGTTCTTGGTGATGATGAGGATGCTGAAGAAAATGAGGGCGAGGATGAGTATGAGGACGAGGGAGAGGATGGGGCCAAGGGCGAGGATGGGGCCGAGGGCAATGATGGGGTCGAGGACGAGGAGGAGGCCAACGTTGAGCATGGGGACGATGACGAGGATGAAGATGAGTACAGAGATGGCAGTGAGGATGAGTCCGATGATGACAGTGGTGACGGTGATGGCGATCATGGGCAGATTGATCCATTACATTTTTGAAATCTGTATAACTCTATATTTTTTAAACTGGTTTTCCACTCTGGGGTTTTCCTCTGCTTCATAGGGATGTTGATATCAGATCTATTTTTTTCAATTTATTCTTATTTTATGATTAATCTACTACCTAGACCTTTAGTATTCCTTGGTACTATGATAACCAATTTTTTATTTTTATTACTTTACTTTCTTAGTTAGACATGTATTTCATGTTTATGTCATTTTCCCATTGAACTGCATTTTATTCCATTTATGGATGATAGTTTTATACCTGATAGTAGCATGCGTGGAATAATCACATGAAAATAAATGTGCTTCTACAAGTAGTAATTTTTCATTATTGATTATGTTCTTATTTTTTGTGATTTTGAAGTGAATCGTGCTGTTTTTTAATTTCCATTATGTTCATGGGTTGATTTCTATTTTAGTAATGGTGGATATTCAGGGGGAAGAGGTTAGGAAGGGGGGAGGGGAGGGGAGGGGGTTTCTGGGTGAAACAGGTGGGCAGGAGGGGAGTGGGAGGGGGCTGCTGGAGGAAAAGGGTGGGCAGGGGGGAGGGGAGGGGAGGGAAGGGGAGGGGGGAGGGGAGGGGAGGGGGCTCTTGGGTGAAAAGGGTGGGCAGGAGGGGGAATGGTAGGGGGAGGGGAGGGGATGGGTGTAGGGTGAAAAGGTTGGCTAGGAGGGGAGGGGTAGGTGTGGAGGGGAGGGAGGGGCATGGTCTGGGTAGGTTGGAGGGGAGGGCAGGGAAGGGGAGGGAAGGGGAGGGGAGGGGAGGGGAGAGGAGGATGATGCCAGGAGGGAGGGGGTACTGGGGGAATAGGTTGGGAAGGGGGGAGGGGAGGGGAGGGGGCTACTGGGGGATAAGGGTGGGCAGGGGGCTGTTGGAGGAAAAGGGTAGGCAGGGGGGAGGGGAGGGGAGGGGCTGGTGCTGGGCTGGTTGGAGGGGAGGGCAGGGAAGGGGAGGGGAGGGTAGTGGAGGGGCTGGGTGATGGCAGGAGGGAGGGGCTGGTGGGGGAAAGGGTTGGGCATGTGGGGAGGGGAGGAGAGGGGCAGGGGATGGGCTGCGGGGGGAAGGGGCTGTGCAGGGGGGGGGGTTCTGAGGTGGGAGGGGGAGGTGCTGCATGTTTCATTGATTTTGTTTCCTTTTATTATTTTAAATTTATGTTACTTGAAGATTACTATTTCAATTTGTTGAGAATAAAATTTTCAATCCAGTTCCAATATAATTTATGATTTCTACTTTTGCATTGCTGAGCAGATGCATGGTGAAAAATTATTCAGGGAAATCAATAGTTTGGTTATTATGAAGTTCAATGTGCCTTTTGTGATGGGTATACTCTTAAAGAAAAGGACATGTCTCTTCTACTGGTATTTATGATATGAAGTCCGCACAAAATGGTTATTACTGAAGTGTAATCTCAATTGTTCCAACTTGTGAGTTTTAAACACGGTATACAATATTCTCTTTGGTTGGAATGTAATATTGATATAAGGTGCATAATATTGATCATTCATGATGTCCTCTTCAAACAGACCTTTAGGGAGGGTGTCTTCATTATAGATGCATTTTTTTCTTAAAGTGTCTTTCTTTTGTTTAAAATAGATTCTATTTTATGTAAAATATATGACATATGGAATACTGGCTAAACACATTTGTATTGTGTTTATACTTTAGGAAAACGATCCATGGGTCATTTTTGATGTGTACGAGTCAACCACGCCTCAATCGGAGGCGCGGTGTGGCCAACGACATAAATAAAACTGACCAAATGCATTCAGATTCTATTGATACATTAGTAAAAGTATCCATGGGTCATTTGTGATGTGTGCGAGTCAACCCCACCTCAATCTGAGGCATGATGTGGCCGGTACCACTCAAATTGTCTCACTTTTATTTAAAATGGACAAGATTTCAATTGAAAACAACTACCAGCATACGGAAAACTGACCAAAAGCATTTGGATTTTGTTCTAACATTAATAAAATGATCCATTGGTCATATGTGATGTGTAAGAGTCAACTCGCATCAATCCGAGGCGCGGTGTGGACGACACCGCTCAAAGTGTCTTTCTTTTGTTTAAAATGGATGCGCTTTTATGTAAAATAAAAGACATACGGAAAACAGACCAAACACATTCGTATTGTGTTTATAATTTAGTAAAACGATCCATGTGTCATTTGTGACACGTACGAGTCAAACCTACCTCAATCCGAGGTGTTGTGTGGCCGACACCACTCAAAGTGTCTCACATTTCATTGAAATGGACAACAGTTTAAGTAAAAACAACAACTGACATACGGAAAATGGAACAACACATTCAGATTCTGTTGATACTTTAGGACAAGTATACATGGGTCATTTTTGACGTGTACGAGTCAACTCTGCCTCAATCTGAGGCAGGTTGTGGCTGGTACCACTCAAACTATCGCACTTTTATTTGAAATGGAGAAGATTTTAAGTGGAAACAAAAACCGACATACGGAAAACCGACCAAACGAATTAATATTCTATTGATACTTTAGTAAAAGTTTCCATTGGTCATTTGTGACGTGTACGAGTCATCCTCGCCTCAATCCAAGGGCCAGTGTGGCTGGTACCACTCTAAATGTCATTCTTTTGTTTAAACTGGATGCACTTTTAAGTAAAATAAACGACATACGGGAAACCGAACAAACACATTCGGATTGTGCTGATACTTTAGGAAAACGATCCATGGGACATTTGGGACGTGTACGAGTCAACCCTGCCTTAATCCGAGGTGTGGCGTGGCCGGCACCACGAAAAGTGTCTCACTTTTCTTTGAAATGGACAACAGTTTAAGTCAAAACAACAACTGACATACGGAAAACCGACCAAACACATTCGGATTCTATTGATACTTTATTACAAGTATCCATGGGTCATTTTTTGATGTGTACAAGTCATCTCCACCTCAATCTGAGGCATGGTGTGGTCGGTACCACTCAAACTGTCTCACTTTTATTTGAAATGGAGAAGATTTTAAGTGAAAACGATTACCAGCATACTGAAAACTGACCAAACTCTTTTGGATTCTTTTGATACATTTGGACAGGTTTCCATGGGTAATTATTGACATGTACAAGTCAAACCCGCCTCATTCCAGGGGACGGTGTGGGCGGTACCACTCAAAGTGTCTTTGTTTTGTTTAAACTGGATGCACTTTTAAGTAAAATAAACGACATACAGGAAACCGACCAAACACATTCGGATTGTGTTGATACTTTAGGAAAATGATCCATGGGTCATTTTTGACATGTACGATTAAACCCTGCCTCAATCTGAGGCATGGTGTTGCAAACACCACTCAAAGTGTATCACTTTTCATTGAAATGGACAACACTTTAAGTAAAAACAACAACTAACATACGAAAAACGAAACAAACACATTAGGATTCTGTTGATACATTAGGAAAAGTATCCATGGGTCATTTGTGACATGTACGAGTTAACCCTTCCTCAATCTGAGGCACAGTGTGGCCAGTACCACCCAAACTGTCTCAGTTTTATTTGAAATGGACATGATTTTAAGTAAAAACAACAACCGACATATAAAAAACTGACCAAACTCTTTCGGATTCTATTGATACTTTAGGAAAAGTTTCCCTGGGTCATTTGTGATGTGTACGAGTCAACCCCGCCTAAATTTGAAGGGCGGTGTGGCCGGTACCACTCAAAGTGTCATTCTTTTGCTTAAAATGGATGCGCTTTTAAGTAAAATAAACGACATACGGAAAATAGACCAAACTTATTCATATTGAGTTGATACATTAGGAAAACGATCCATGGGTCATTTGGGACGTGTAAGAGTCAACCCCGCCTCAATCTGAGGCTCGGTTTGGCTGGAACCACTCAAAGTGTCTCACATTTCTTTGAAATGGACAACATTTTAAGTAGTAACAGCAACTGAAATATGGAAAACGGACCAGATGCATTCGGATTATGTTGATACATTAGGACAAGTATCCATGGTTCATTTGTGACGTGTACGAGTCAACCCCGCCTCAATCTAAGGCACGGTGTGGCCGGTACCACTCAAACAGTTTCACATTTAATTGAAATGGAAAAGATTTTAAGAGAAAACAACTAATAGCATACAGAAAACCAACCAAACACATTCGGATTCTGTTAAAATGTTACAAAAATGATCCATGGGTCATATGTTACGAGTACGAGTCAACCCTGCCTCAATCCATGGCGTAGTGTGGACGACACCGATCAAAGTGTCTTTGTTTTGTTTAAAATCGATGTGCTTTTAAGTAAAATAAACGACATACGGAAATCATAACAAAAGCATTCGGATTGTGTTGATACTTTAGGAAACCTATCCATAGGTCATTTGTGACATGTATGTGTCAACTCCGCCTCAATCCGAGGTGAGGTGTGACCGGAACCACTCAAAGTGTCTCACTTTTCTTTGAAATAGATAGCTGTTTAAGTAAAAACAACAACTGACATACAAGAAATAGACCAAACAAATTTGGATTCTATTGGAAGATTAGAAAAAGTATCCATGGGTCATTTTTGATGTGTACGAGTCATCCTAGCCTCAATCTGAGGCACGGTGTGGACGGTACCACTAAAAATGTCTCACTTTTATTTGAAATGGACAAGATTTTAAGTGAAAACAACTACCGACATACGGAAAACCGACCAAGCGCATTCGGTTTCTGTCGAAAATTTAGGAAAATGATCCACGGGTCATATGTGACAAGTAAGAGTCAACCCCGCCTCATTCTGAGGCGCGGTGTGGTTGGAACTTCTCAAAGTGTATTTCTTTTGTTTAAAATTGATGTGCTTTTAAGTAAAATAATCGACATACGAAAAATATACCAAACACATTCATATTGTGTTGATATTTTAGGAAAACGACCCATGGGTCATTTTTGACGTGTATGAGTCAACCCCGCCTCAATCCGAGGTGCGGTGTGGCCGACACCACTCAAAGTGTCTCACTTTTCTTTAAAATGGACAACAATTTAAGTAAAAACAACAACTTCCATACAGAAAATAGACCAAACACATTCAAATTCTATTGATACATTAGGAAAAGTATCCATGGGTCATTTTTGATTTGTACGAGTCAAACCCGCCTCAATATAAGGCATGGTGTGGCTGGTACCACTCAAAATGTCTCACTTTTATTTGAAATGTACAAGATTTTAAGTGAAAACAACTACTGGAATACGGAAAACCTACCAAACGAATTAGGATTCTATTGAAACAATAGGAAAATGATACATGGGTCATATTTGATGTGTACATGTCAACCCCACCTCATTCCGAGGTGCGGTGTTGATGGAACCGCTCAAATTCTCCCTTTTTTTGAAAAGGACATCATTTTAAGTGAATACAACTGAAATTTACACTCATAAACGATAGTCACAAACTCTTTTTTATGAGTTGGGTAGTTTCACTCATTGGGTCAGAAATGAAGAGACTCCTAAGAAAATACCTTTTCACTATATATTATAAACAATACAAGTTCAACGCAAAATTCATCACAAATCATTACATACCCAAATCTAGGATCAGAAAAAAAAAGATATGAGGCAATTTCAAACTCTAATTCAACTCTAATAGGTATTTATCATACTATTCTGCCTATTATAATTCAATGGGGTGGGGGGTGGCTATGCTGGTTTGGTGGTTGTGCAGGGGTGAGGTGAATTACTATCGGATGATTGTTGTCATATGAAGATTGAAATAGGGAATTTTAGTACATGTCATGGTTGGAGGAATTTGATGGTTTATGTGTTTTGTGTGTGCTATTTTAGGTGTTATTTATACTGTTTTAAGTATGTATGTGGTATTTGGGATATTTTTAATGCAGGTGTAGGTGTATAGTGGAGGGGCTACTAGAGGGGGATACTGTGCAGCAGTTCTGGGAAAACTCAATACCAACGGTTCTAAACCGTTGGTATAAGAGTGCTGGAATTCTTGAAAAACACTATACCAACTGTTTAGAACTGTTGGTATAGGTGTTCTAGAATTATGGAAAAACACATATACCAACAGTTTAGAATGATTGGTATAGGTGTTCTGGAAAATCACATTACCAACGTTTGAAAACCGTTGGTATAACAATTCTTAAAAAATGTTGTACCAACGGTTATAAACCGTTGGTAGACATTTGGAGAAATTTAATAAAACAATATACCAACGGTTTAGATCAAACCATTGGTATAAGTATTTCCTCACGGATTACTAACCAACAGTTTGGAAAACCATTGGTATAGGCTATACCAACGGTTTTCCAGCCTATACCAACTTTATTGAACCGTTGGTATAACCTTCTTTTCTTGTAGTGCCTCTAGAACGAGAAAATGAGTTTTCCATTGATTTAATTCCTAGTTCAAGGGCCATATAGATGACCCCTTATAGAATGGTAACTGTGGAATTAGTGTAACTAATGAAACAACTATAAGAGTTGTGTAATAAAGGATTTATTCACCCTAGAGTTTCACCAGGGGATCCCCAGTTCTTTTCTTAAGAATAAATATTGATCTATGAGGTTGTTCAACGACTACAGGGAGACCAATGCTATTAAAATAAATAACAATTATCTCTTACCACTCATTGATGATTTATTTGATCAAATTCTTGGAGCTCAATATTTTTCAATGAATTATCTTTTATTTGGATATCATCAGTTGTGCGTGATGAAGGAAGGCATTCCAAAGAAAAAATTTCAATCTAGGTATGGGCAATAATTGTTTACAATAATTCCTTTTGGACTGACTAATGAATCCTTTATTTTGATTGATCTAATGAAAAGATTTTTCTAGGAATATGTTGATGACATTGGAGTTTTTGTTATTGGAGATATCTTGGTATACTACAAAATCTATGAATATCATGAAAATAACATGTGAATTATTCTAAAGACTCTTAGAATAAATGAATTATATGGGATGTTTGGCATGTACAAATAATGGCATTAGAAGATTTAATTTCATGGAACTATTGTATATAATGATGGAATCACTGTTGAACCTTAAAATACCAAGGAAATACAAGAATGGCCTGCACTGACAAGTAAAAGTGAGTTACGTAGTTTTATTATTTTAGTAGGTTATTATCCGGGCTTCGTCTTGAATTTTTCCCGATTGGCTAACCCATTAACCAAGATCACATGTAAAGGGGTTAATTTTTTTTGGAAAAATAGTATGAAGAATGTTTTTATAAATGTAAGAAAATATTATTCAATGCTCTTATATTGAATCTTCCATCGGGGAATGGTGATATTATTATTTATAGCGATGATTCAACGAATGGACTTGGTTATATTCTTATGAATAATGATAGACTTATTGACTATGCATCACGAAAATTAATAATTAATGTACAAAACTATCCCACTCATGATCTTGAGTTAGCAGCTGTTATCATTTCATTAAATATATAGAGATGCTATCTATATGTTAAAAAATGTGACGTTTATAAAGATCATATGAATAGGAGTATATTTTCTCACAAAAATAAATCTACATGAGGAAAAGGCGAAGGATTTTTCTACTCAAGGATTAGGATTTCACTATACAGTACCACATGGGGATGGAAAATATGATGATAGATGCTTTGAGTAGAAATGATCATGGAGTTCTGAACAAGATGAGAGTTTAATGGGATCTTATGTACACAGATCTAGTAAAAAACGATATGGAATAATCATGGAAGTTGAAACATCGATACCTTCTCCAATGGTTTCTAATAAATTTTTAATATAAAGGATAAAAATATCTCAAACTGATGATGAGTAGTTTCAAAAGAATTTTAGTGCTTTGACTAATGGGAGAATTATCAACATCATATAAGAAGATGTAATTTTTAAATTTGGAAAGAGTCATTGTGTTCCCGATATACCTGATCTAAAAAGGTAATTGTTAGATGATGCATATATCTAAAAATTTTCCATACACCCTAGTATAACTAAGATGTATAGAGATATGACATAACATTTTTGGTGGGAGAACATGAAGAGGGAAATTGTAGATTATGTGTCCAGATGTATGGTTTGTCTACATGTGAAGGATAAAAGACAACATCCTAGATTATTCATGCAACCTCTTCCCATACTTGAGTGGAAATGAATGATATTATGAGGGACATTGTCATGGGGATACTGGATACACATAGAAGGAACAATGAAATATGGGTCATTGATGATCGTCTTTCCATGTCAGCACATTTTCATGCTATAAGAGAAGATTTAGCCCTAGAACGTTTAGAAAGACTATATATTAATGAAGCTGTAAGACTCCATTGAGTACACCTATCAATTTCTCTGATAGTGATCCCCATTTTAAAACATGATTCTAGAAAAGTGTTCAGATGGTCATGGATACAAAACTTCATTTGAGCACTGCCTACCACCCTCAAACTGAAGGAAAATCATAACAAACTATTCTAACCATAGAAGACTGGTTGAGATCTTTATCACTTGACTTTAAAGGTATGTGGGATCAATATTTACCTATGGTAGAATTTTCCTTTACCAATAGCTTCCCTTAAAGTATTAGATGAAACCAAATGAAGCGTTACTTGGAAAGAGATGTCGCACACCAATTTGTTGGGAGAATATCGGTGAACGAATACTAATAGGACTGAAAGTTGTTGAGGAAACAATAAAAAAGTGAAGATGATCCAGGCCCACATCAAAGTAGATCAAAGTAGTTAAAAGTGTTATGCCAATAACAGAAGGATGGATATATAATTTCATTTATATGATCATGTTTTCATGAAGTTTTCTCCATGGAAGGGTGTTATGAATTTAGGTAAGAAGGGTAAATTAAGTCCCGAGTACATCAGATCTTTCAAAATTCAAGAAATAATTGGAGTTATAGAATACCATTTGAAAATTTTTCCAAGTATATTCAAAGTTTATAACGTGTTACACACTATTGAGAAAATACATTCCTAGTTAAATTCATCAACTCACCTATGATGAAATAGAACTAGAACCCGATATGAATTATTGTGAAGATCCTATCAATATTCTTGATACTAGAGAACAATTGTTGAAACACCAGACTACTCATCTAGTAAATGTTCTATGGAGATACTATAAGATAAAAGAGGCAATGTGGGAACACGAAGAACATATGATGAAGAACCACTTGAATCATTTTACACAGTAGTATTCTAGAAATTGTGAGGATGAAATTATTTGAATGAGGGAAGAATGTAACACCCCAAGATTCTATGTTACGTTTCCCTTTGAAAAATTCAGTAGCTTACGATGTATATAACTACGAGTTCTAATAAACCATGTCCAATCAAACTAGCCGTTATGATTAATAATAACCACATTTTTAAATTTTATAAATTTTACTTTTCAAAATGGACTTCATTTTTGGATTTGGAATATCAAAATTACCGTAGGGTGAATTTTTGGTATTTTTATAAAAACATTCAAGATTTAATGAATAGTGAAAATCACTGTTTAATTTTTTAAAACCGACTTTTTATTTAAATACATATTTATTTTATTTAAATTTATATTAAGTCAAAATAGATATATAATACCAATATTTGTTAAATTTATTTAATTGGAATAAATTTATCATATGATTATATTTATAATGTTTTATTGAACTTTTTAACTTCTTCTACCCACCTAATAGGCACAATTGCAAATTTGCATAAAAAGTAATTTTTACGATTTTATGAATTGAATTTTAAAAATCCAAGAGACAAGGTAGATATCAGTAAGTAAAATGTGGTTCAATAAGATGAAAATAAATTGGGGTGAATAATATATTTGGACTTATATTTACAATTGTTAAAAATAAATATGGTAATTAAACGTAAAAATGATATTAATATTACACTAAAAAAGGTCTTAAATATATTGTATAATTTTATTTTGACAAATATCCACCTCAGTAAAAAAAATGATCCTTTTTACCATATGGATTAGATTAGGACATTTATTATTATTTAATTTAAATAAGAGTTAAATTTATTAAATTCAAATTTTTATAACTAAAATATTATTAATATAGGTTTATACATAAGATAAATTTGACTATAAATCAGAATTATAAATATTAAAATATTTCCAACATAAATTTATTTTATTTATAATTTTTATACATTAAATAATTAAATTTATGTATGAAACAATGATGATGCATTAATTACCTTATTATGAAAGGTTAAAATTATTGATATTATAATTATTAAAATAATTTTAAATTCACACTTTTGATTCCATCAACTAATCTTCTAGATTTATATTTCATGTTAGTGTTAATTCAATGAAGTTTTTCAATGTAATGATTTTTTATGACTTTCAAAACAAACAAATAATAAATATTGTCAAAATTGACATAAATGAGTTTTTAAAATGAATACTATATTATTAGTTGATATAATATTTATAAAAATATAAGGTTTGAAAAAAGAACATAGATAAAGATAGATATATCAACAATGAACCACATTGGGTTATATTTGGTTTTTATTGTATTTTTATTAATCATATATTATAATAATATTAGAATACATGATAAAAATTAAAATAGTAAACAAAGAGTTAAATCTAAACCATTAGGTCAATATGGGTACCTAAACCGGTCTAATACCAGTTGGTTGAGTGCTTTCCGACCCATCACCACCTTATCCACGAAATAATTCCTTTTGGAGATATTATAAATTGAATATTACTGTATAATAACCTAATATTTCATGTTTTTCTTAAAATGACCCCCACATCTCTTATAAAAGAATACTTCCCCTTCTCCCAAAATCACACATCCAAAGCCATTTGGCTGAACCAACCCCTACTCAAATATCGTCAAAACTACCCTAAAATCAACCTAGCGGCCATAATTTGATTATAATTAATATCTAATTATCCTTTTTGATCTAATCAATAGGAATTACCTGAATAAGAGGTAATAATTTCATCACCTCTTTCACTGTTCTTTTCCTCTTCCACTTCACATTTATTTTTTTTCCATAAAAAAATAGTAAATCTAGTTCCTTTTAAATAATGTAATGTTATTATAAATATTTTACAACCATAATCATTATTATATCCCTCCTATTAATGACAAAGTCACCATATCTGCGTACGTACGGCTTACCATCTAAAGGTCATGGTGCAGTTTGTTATTCAACACATAATTATTTTGGATGGTTATAATAATAAGTATAACAGATGTAAATAATAAATATAACATGTCAATCATTCATTATATATAATATAATATCCAATTACATTCTATTCCTCCATCAATAGAATTGTATTTTCGCTCGTACGTATGTACGGATTACCGTCTCCACAAACGCGATAAGATTCATTCCCCATCGTAACCATTCAGGAATAAATATCATTTTATGATTAAAAAACAATTTTTATGATCTTAATATCATTATTTATATGAATCAATTACATTATATTCATCTAAAACATGACTTACGTAACAAAACATATAAATGAAAAATGAATCAGTTGACACCTGAAGCAAGGATACTACTCAAAATATTATTAACAAATAAATATTAAGATATCATATATGATATCATATTTCTTTATGTTGTTATTGTATTATTTAATAAAAATTATTTAAATATTATACATGAGGTTAACGTACCCTCAACTAAGGAAATTTACAAGTTAAGGGTTAATTCTATAATCTCTTCATTATTCAAGGTTGTATATACGTCAGTATCTCTTATGTCCTCTTTAAAATCCACATCTGTGTTTCTTAAAAATGTATTTCAATGCATTTTTACTATTTCCTTAACAATGGGTTAATTTCATTTTCAACCTTTTATTACTTTTTATAAAATGTTTAATAAGGTATCATTTCGTCGGTTTCCAAACAAGGTACTTTATGACCTTTTAGACCAATTAATGTAAGAATGTTTTTTATTTTATATGGCAAGTGCGTCTATTTTTCACAGTTATAATTCCATTGAAGAATAACTTAGACGATTATATGAATATTTTAAAAATAAATTATTTCTTTTATATTTATTTGACATTTAAATGATTTTAAAATATAATGAGATATTTCTCTCAGATAGTATTGATTTCATTTCTGTAAAAATAATTTGATGGATTTTACACTTGATTGAAGTTGATTAATGATGATACAATCATGATTATTTTATTTAAGGGTTTATGATATATTTTACAGTAGATGTATAATTTTTATACCATTCATGGTTTACGGTTAATGTATAAACATTTCATATTCTAGTTTTAATACGAATGTTTATGTTATGATTCAAAATTTTCTTACAAGAAATGAATTGGACTTAGTAAGTGATTGGTGAAACCCACTCTAACTCCTTGATGCATCAGTAGATCTAATGAGACAAACTAGTGTCTTGTTAAAATTACTTGAAAAAATATTATTTGTAGTCATGGCACGAGGCCTTGACTATATGGTTATGATGCCCGGAATTATGCATTCCATCATTATGAATTTATATATTGATATTACATGTGATTATTCATCTTTTAGAATATCTATGTTAATAGGTGAATGAAATTATTTTGATTTTTATTTTCCATATTATGCTTAATATAATGTTTAAAAGGCTTTTGTTATAGTCATATACATTTCCATAAATGTTTATTCATATCTACGAAATTTTCCCTTATATTGTTATCCTTACTAAGGATCTCAGGTCACCTCATTCTATGTTTTATTTTTCCCAGGATGTGATGAAATATATTATGGTTGACCTGCTTGGATAGGCTATGTGTTATAAGTGTGTTCAATGGTGAAAAAATGTTTTTGTTGTTTTTAATTCATGATGTATTGAAGATATTATATATGTATCTAGTTCTTCCAATGCAACGAAACTGATCAGTCTTTCAGAACATGATTCCTTGTATCATGACAATGTTAAGTAACAATGCACCGACTCTAGGTAACTGGGGTTAGGGTGATACAACTACAAACTCATATTTTCTTTAGCAAACATTAGAATGTCAGTTTAGGAATATTTTCCTGTCGAACTATCAAATAGTGTTGGCTAGATTGGGGATCTATCATAAAGAACCATATTGTGCCCCACAATTGGTCAAATAGTTCATAAATTATAATAGAGGGATACATTTTATTTATCCTAGACAAGTACCTCAAATTATAATAAATGAAAATAGGCAACCTCTCATCCTCCATTTACATGAACATCACTAGAGTGACCAAGTGAGAAGCATTTGGTATGATGAAACCCTTTTTATGATGATCCATTAACTACAACCACCACTTATAGAGATTGGTAGGTGACATCTGACATGCCAATAAATATATCAGATCAGTGTTGGGATGTAGTTCTATGAAAAAATTCATCTCCCACCTCAGAGGTAGTCCCAAAATGTACTCTACAGAGAGTTCCATATAATCCTAAAAAACTAATGACATCGAGATTCCAAATGATAATTATAAAATAATGTATATATTACCTAAATATCATGTGATGGCATGTAGTAACCTATTCTAAAAATACTAGTGTCCTACCATGAGATCTATCTCTCCCACAATGGAGAATATCAACCCATCATTGTGTAAGCATCTTCATTTTCTATTGTGACAGTATATCTTGGTATATACCATTGATAATAAATCCATGACCAATATGGTTTAATTGAGTTTCATTTTAATGAATAAAATTAATGATTTGAACCTCTCTCTAAAAAATAGCTCTCACAGATTGTAGATAAAATATATAGAATATTAATTACCTATTAGAACCTCATGGAAAAGATTCTGGGATAGAGCCTTAACTGGGATCTCAAAGTATCATAGAAAGGGAATATAGATAAATTAATGAATGGAATGTATGAATTATAATACTAAAGAAAGAGTAAAATAAAAAAATTTATATCATATAATGATCTCATGTGATGTGGGATCAGAATCATAAAAAGCCTGCAGTTGACTGCGGCCCCAACCACCATCTCCCTTTGAATTAAGAGGGCTGGCTTGAAGGGGTGAAAAAAAGATATCATAGAAACCATCCACCGCACATAGCTCATCCTGATCCACATTTATCTTAACATACCTATGGACCACCCATTTCTGACCTGAGAGATCTATATTCACGGTGGAACTTCAATCTAGGTGGTCCATCAACTATCAACCTATGTAACTTGACATTGTAGGTTGGTCCATTATTCCCCTTGTGACCGGGGAAATTACATGAAAAATAAATCAATTATATAGGATGGAATTTTCCACTATGTTATCATAGAATATTTTACTAATTTTGATCATTGGGAGGTGTCCTCATTCATGATCATTAAAGATGGAATCTACTAATGGTTGTAGATGGCTCAGCTCTGTGGTGACCACTGCTAGTTCCAATATTATAAAATCCCTCTTAGAGGAACCTCATAGTCACTAGTTTCAGATCCCCATCATGTCATAGGTGTGGGTACAAAAGGGTACTACGCTGGCATAGTCGTATATGTGGAGTCCCTTATTAATCCTCCACGATCAGAATTATCCATTCCAGAATAGTTCAAGGGGGTAATATGTACGTTATGTGAACATCGATAGATACTCAGTCACCATCATCCCTTAATTCTATATCTGTAGGAGAACCTCGATCTGAAATTTGTGACATTGGTAGGGTTAGTACTCCTCATGGAATAGCTGATATAAGGTAGGAAATGAGAGTTTCATCTCATCATTCATTTTCCTAAAAGTCTCTACCATTGTCCATCTTCTCAGTGTAAAAGGGTATCTTCTAGTAAAACAACCTAATATGTTGGTGTTAGAGAGTGAATAAATACATATACCGTTGGATCCATCCAATTCATTACAAATTAAGGACCTGGCTCTGCACATAACCATAAAGGCCACTATCTCAAGAACTCACCAAGAAGGATACGTCTGCATGAATCTTATGCTTGGTATACTAGGATGATTTTTTGTTCGACAGGTGCAAGTGCATCTTCCTTCCCACCAAGAGGAAGGGGTTTGTAAGATAGACCCTAATCTGAGGCCTAATCTGTTCTATTGTTGTTTTCATGATTTGTAGATAGTATCATGGAATAATATCATCATGGAGGCATACAATGATCTATCAACATGTATAGTACTTAGTTGATCATAGGTAAATCTAACAAAATTGGGGATATGACCAGTGAAAGACCGTCAAAGACTCCATCCTATAGGATTCATGTTCTATTGATCCCTTTAACAAATGTGTTGGTAGGATGAGTCTAAAAGATTTAGTCAACATCTTGGTTAATGGATACGTTTGCTAATTCATTGTCACTAGACTCCCCATACTGAGAGCCACACTCCAGAAATTTGAAACTGGTTCACTAATACCAAAAAATCCTTATAAGGTAAAAGTATAAAAATAATGCAAGGAATGAACTCTCTTTGATACCAATCTATCATGTCTTAAAACTAGCTGAGGCTCGAGTCACAAATACCCCGATGCTTCCTCCCTAGGAAAGTGGTGGTGACAAGTAATAAATGAATAACTAACATGATACGGATATTGACTATGTAAATGTAATCACAAACAAAACCATATCAATGAATATGTGGAGAGGAACTGAGTAAATGTTTTAAAACAGCTAGAACATAAACCAATATTATATAACCTAAATAATTCATAAGATTACAACAACAAAAAATGAAATTATAATGGGAAAAAAATCACAAAAATGAATTATTTCCCTTATTGACAAAACTAGAAAATTAATCATCTATGCGAGCCAATCTATTGAATCCCAAGGTACAACCATCATATGTGGTTCGAATCACCCAGTATCCTTTAGTTCCTCTAAAATGGTGGTTAGCTTGGTTATCATATGGATAAGGCACAACACATTGTGGAAAACACAATGTATGGATGAGTATATACATAACCAGTAAAATAGAATGAAAGAATAGGGGTAGTAGGAGATACAACAGGGATAGAAAGGAAATAGATGAAATAAACAGTCAATGAGAATAGAAAAAACCAAACCAAGAGTAGAAGTATCATCCTCCAGGCATAAGGGGCTTCAAATAGTGAGTATATAAATTAATCAACGATTTTTTTCCACCTACAATAGATGAGGATATGCATCCAACCATGAGAAGATAAACTAATGAAAGTTCATATAATTACCCACAAATATTTACCTATCCTAGAATTATAGTAATTGAACCCACGATTAGAATATATATGGATGTATATGCATGATCAGTTACATGATTCAAAAACAAGATAGTAAGTGGATATCCATCTCACAGCTTATTCTAGGAAAAAGAGTTTCCAACATCTCCAAAAGTCCATCAATGATTCCAATTTTTTCAAGTGTCTTTCCAGATAGATTCATCCAAGAAAATCCATTACATTCCAATTTATTTCACAGTTGAGGGGCCACAAGGAAAAGGTAGAGGAGTGACACCCTATTACATTAATGGGACTCCACTCTCTGGATATCTATAGAAGAACCATGCACCTGCTGATAGTGGTTCCACTCTAGTAATCGAGGACAATCACCCTGGTGTTACATGGGGGTTACACTCAGTAGATAATGACCCCTCCCAGGTATGAATGGGGTGTCACATTCTAGTCATCAAGGAATTACTACCTACTCAGTATCTGGTTCCATGTGGAAGGTTGATATAGAGGACCTACACCCATGCTGATTTGGGGGGGGGGGGGTTGTCCACTCTTATAGTCAAGGACCTACTCCCTTGTGTGACTAAGAGGATCCAATATCATCATAAAATACTCTCCCTCTATCCCATTTGGGATTCCACTCTTAGTGTTTCATGGAATCCACTAACCATCCCTACTAAAGGGTAGACTGGGTAGTCTTTAGTGATCTTGCGTGATCACAACCATCACTGGGAATCTCTTTAATAATTTATATGGTAGTAAATTTTCATATTATATCTCTAAATCCAAATTTGGGGGACCATCATTGTCTACATAAAATAACACATAGGATAGGAAACTATGGGGACAAAATATGATATTGAATGAAGGAGATAAAAACTATTGAATTTTCCTTAAAAGAGGTTAATAGGAACAAAATGTGTGAGGGGACCCACATGAAATGTAGTTCTACTTCACCACCTAGCCATTTCCCTAGAAGGCACATAATTCATGAGCATGGAGGATTAAGCACCACACCAGGTGTCTACCTTGATTTTCAAAGCAATCTAGGGAATGTGTCAAGTGCTGCTAATGGTGTCCATGTACTGGACCTTGTGTGACGGTATGATACCCCATATCCATGTACAAAGGTACATGAACATTTTATTGGCACTGTAAATCAACATTTTTTTCGTACCCATGTTATCCCACACATGAGTTTCCCAACCTAGAAATTGTTAAACGCCGTGCAGGAGGCTATAGGTCATCTAATCATTAACCTTACCAAAAACCTTACCACCTCCATTAAGATGGATACATGTTGTATGTTCATCTGTGATAATGTCATGTAATCATGGGTTTCACCAGATTTATAGTTCCATTTTTGGAACATAAATCAATCCTCACTACTTCACATTTGGTGACATCTTCTTTGGAAACAAGCAGACCTGGTTTTTTATCACAGATTCTAGCCATCACTTGCCCAAAATTGGATTATGTTGATCTTCAGGACATTATCAAGCATATAACAGGCCAAAATTCATTAATACCTTTATTTAATGATCCCAAAACATCAAGTCAATCATCCTTAGCATGAAAAAAATTCATAGATTTATGCTCATTTCATCGATCATGGATTGTTTTCTTGATCTGTATCTTTTATGGGTGTCTAAATAGCTCGATATCACCCTATAATGTCGAATTGAGATCATGGGGTCCTATCGGTGACATACATATAAAATAAATATGAAAAAATAACAATAAAAATATTTTAAATTATCTTTTGCAATGAATTTTTGGCAATGATAATGAATAGTTGTCTAGGGTTTGAAACAAATGAAAATTCATATGTTTCTATACACTACCACATCAAATTGGCCATAATTTGTTCATATCAAATATCAAGTATAGATATCAAGAATGAATTTAGTCAAAGGAAATAAATCACTAATTGAAGAGTCTTACATTGTTTTTTGGATCATTCATCTTCAAATAGTACACCAACCAATGATCGAGAGGAGTGGTTTTTTTCATTATGTCATGAACTGATATGATATGTCGTTTAGTCATGGTCCAAAAATGATCATCTTACAGAAGGTGGAAGTATAAAATCACTTGTGATTGTAGGATGATAAGGCAAATCTTAGACATTCAACCATGAATATGTATTTGTAGGATCAGCTTAGATAAATTGACATTAATTAATTAATAATATAAATAATATAAACTCACTAAAAGTATATCCAATAGGTGAGGAACTTGAAATCACCATGGAAACCTATTGTAGGCAAAAACTCGGGTAAAAACTATGTTAAAAACTCA
This sequence comes from Viscum album, assembly GCA_963277665.1. Lineage (NCBI taxonomy): Eukaryota > Viridiplantae > Streptophyta > Magnoliopsida > Santalales > Viscaceae > Viscum > Viscum album. Next base: position 937,601,258 of record OY728161.1, read on the forward strand.
ATTAAAGTATTAGATTAATTATCTAACCATATTTTTAATAGGCATCACATTTTCTATAAGAACATGTGGACCCACAATATTAAATTCATTTAATATATTAATTAAACTAATTATAGGGACACCAAGCCTTGGATTCCAAAATCATCTAGGTTCGTAGATCTTTAAATTCATATAATAATATTTTTGAATTATTATATTGAAAAAACAAGGTCTCAACTTTTCAAATATTCACAATCATATCCTTCACATAGTTTAGGTGGACGATTAGAAAATCCATACACTAACTATTATATTTCCATATATAATCAATTTCAAGTTTCACACAGACATGTGGCCTTCATTTCACACAATAACAGACCCTGAATCACTATTTTGGGGTTTCATGGTTGAAATTTACATTTAGAAATAACTATTCACCAACTGTACATGTCATTACACTTCATTAGTTTCTATGAGTACTATCCCTTAACCAGTCTCGAAGGAAACAAAGACCTCCATGACCTCTTTAGGAAGATATGTTAAGATAAACAATGTTGTTTACAATGAATATTAAAATGACATGTACCCTTCCAACAATAAAACATTGTACATCCTACCGACTATATAACAACCCTTCCCTGATTTGATCTCCTAAGGGTGGTTGAGTGAAATCTGTGTATTACACTATCCACTAAGAATGTATATTAAACTCTTCACCCTAGTACTTTTGATATATTAATATGTTCTTCTAAAATAACTGTACTAGTTGAACTTACCTCCCTTCAATATCCGTTATTCTTTGGACAATGATGTGAACTATGTACTCATCAATATAAGCAACAATATCCAATCCAACTTCCTCTGAATAAAATTCATGAGTTTGGTAGGAATGATAATGGTAAAGTTGAAAAATATGGATGAAATCATGATTGTCCAGATACATCTAAGGTAATAATAATCGATTGGATACCCACATAAATAAATTTAATTATTTAAAAGTTAAAACAATGCTATGTTTGAACTTCACCTTTCAATGAATCTGTTGAAGACCCAATCATGGTGAGATATACAAGAATACCTTCTCTCTCACCCCAAACTCTAGTGAATTGAAATTTAAATCAACCTATGACATCTACCAATAATGATCTGTATCAAAATGTTTCATTATCAAATGAACTACCTATATTTTCAACTATATGAGGTGAGGGACTTCTACTAATCTGATGGAAAACTTATCCACGTATATGAAATGTAACTCCAATTTTTTAAATAAACATTTTAGAGATATGTGTCGGGTAACCAAATCATGCCTCAAATTTTTACATTATTAGATGTGGTACCAATTATTATATCTATTATTACTTTATCAATCATAGAGGTGATCAGAATGGCCTACAATATAGTACCACAATAATATCTATCAGATTTGTATCTTGCAAACTATTATCATATGAGAAATCAAATTGAGGTAAATTTTTTGAAAAAAAATTAACTAAATGATTCATTCCATAAGCTTATTCTTTGATACTTGATCAAAATTATAAAAGTGACCATCAATTTGTGGGTAACATGTTTAAAAAAAAACGTGATCCAATATCCATGTGAAAATCCTACAAAAACTGATAAGTTTACCAAGAATCCATGTACAATATTAAGTTCGGAGGAACTCCATGAAGTCTTATCATATCTCAAATGTAAATTCCCCATGCTCTACCAATAAAAATGAATCCCTCATAATTAAAAATTGGGAGACCTTTTCCAACCTATCCATGGAAACCCATTCTTTATCTCACCGTCAATGTATTTCAGAATGTCAAAAATGAAATCCATATTTAGGACATTTCATTTTCAATATGAAAGGTATAATAATTGTAAAAAATAGTATCCTGATGGTGTTCTATATTCACCTATTAACAGATCTAACATAGAGTAAAAAAACATGTTATATAATTCTTTATTCCATGACACAAATAATGGTGCCGAATTTCATGGTGTACAATAGTCAGTCTATGACATACTACCCATTTTGAAGGTCGAGACTGTTGTACTAATTCCTCTCACAAGTTTTAAGTATCCTTAATTGCTTGTGTATATAAATTATTTAATATGCATTAACAACCCAACAAGTTGGTGTCTAATCATTTGAATCAAATTACATTAGAACTTGGCCATTCAGATCCAAAATCTCATCCTCTTCATTAAATACAAATTTCACGAGATTATTAATAAATCATAATGAAAGGCTAATCATATATCCCTAAACTTCCAAAATGAATTTTAGATGTATGTTCTACTAAATTCCATTCACTACTATCCTCTTGAACAAATTGAGTTTGACTCTTTTGGATCAAACCACGAGTAATTCCATTTAACATATAAGGGGTATAATAATGACCAATTTTATAATAATAAAGATTTCATAAAAAATTCACTATCAAAGGATGGTATATTCGGTCATTCATGTCCTTTTTACACAATGACATGTCCCCCCTGACAATGTAATGTATCCAAAAATTAAAACAATAAACCATAATTTCTAACACGAGATCCTACATAATGTAATAATGTTCGTGAGGCCTCACCTAACGATTCTCATATGCAATGACTTATTTATCTAACATTTAACTGTATCGAACATGGATCCTTATAAATAACAATAAATTGGCTAGCCTCATCTATGTTCAGATATTATTTGGATCTATACACTGTTCAATACTTTATATATCTCTTGAATTGAATACTCTCAAGTTTTATACCATTAAAACATTACATATTTCATGGATAACCTAATAATTATTGAATGAATTCTTGTGAAATTATAAAATAAACATCAATAGAAACCATCTCACCCAAATTAAAACCATATATCAATTTTTTTCATATCCTACCCCCCAAGGAAAAATTGTTCTTATCATATCTAGAACCATATATTCTCACAATTTTGAGATAATGTGACCAGGGTAGTGAACCATATCATTATAGATCTGTATTTTTAGCTTGGAATGAAACATATTATATATTATTATACTCAATTTGATGCCAAGGTGTTGAGAATTATCATATCATGTTATAGAATATGGAAATATATCATCCATGAGAACATCCACAAAAGAATATATGCATGTTTGTAAAACTCAATTAATCATTTACATAATGATATCCAGTATATTAATTAGACTAAAATGAAATTAAATTTTATTTCATAAAAACCATTCATTTTTTAAAAACATAGCAAAATATATACTGGGGGCCAAACTCAAACATGTTGGTAGCCTAATATAATATCAATAATTTAAAATACTATATCTACTCAAATTTTTTCAAAGAGATTTTCTATATGAGTTAGTGTGTAGTAGTAATTTACTGTAAGCTAATTCAACCATTATTAATAATTTGAAAACCATAAGGTTTGGTCTTATTTATTATAATAATTATATGTAAAAATAAATGGAGAATTTATATGTCATATAAAACGTTTTGAGTTTAAAATCTCCACCTCTCTCATAAGTTACAGAAGCTATGTATGATCCTTTATATATAGATTAATATATAGTAGTTCAACCCCTTGTAAAATATCAATGGTAAATTACTCATCCCCCTCATAATGCATCCCAAAATATTCATCATGATGGACATTCACAAATGAATCCACCACTAGATGAATGCAATCTAATCTATTCCATCATTATCGGAAAAAATACTAGAAAATGGGATGAAACTCTTCCCATATCATTATACTAAAACTCACATCCAAATTTCTATACACTAAATTCTCCATTTTTATAATATTTACCACCCTCATGAGATATTAAATACACCCACCATCAGTGACATTAAATATGATTTGGATAATGTACTGACCAGTCAATCATAATAATTGGATACAATACACTTGTTTTGATGAGGAAAATGTTAAACAAAACTTATCCACCAATCATTTAGGGGAACTTTGTACCCTTTAATAATCATTCTAATTGTACTCCCAATCGAGTATTAAGAGTTATCACTTCTAAAAAGTAGTTTGTTTCAGTCCATGACTCCCAAAAATGGCCATAGTAAGTAATCATTGTGAGGCCTTATTTGAAAATAAATATAATAATAATGTGGGTTATAATAATATTTTAACTAATAATATAGGGATATCAATACTAATATCCTAAATTTTAGTTTATATTCATGTTGGTTTCAAGAACCATGGCCTTGCATTGTTACATGAAAATCATGATAATGGCTTTTCTTCAAAAACTAAATCTTAGAACTATGTATTTATGGACCTCTTACACCACCTAGGCCTAAATAAACTATAGTAATCTAGATTATTTTTTGAAATATAGATGTAGACCTTATCCAAAATGTTATTGAATTTGAAGATATTACATATCATTGTTTGGGTTAAATAGTCCTAAAAAACCACTCAAGATTTGCCATATCTACGTGTTCTATCCACTCCAATATATATATGCTTCATTGAGGTTTCACGTAACCTGGACTCCCCCATTTATACTACCCCTAAATTATTATTAGTGTTCATGCTCTCATTGTCACATACCTCACTAGAAGTCTCTTGGATACAATTCTTACCACTTGAAAAATTATTATTATTTCTAGTCATTGAAGTAATATTCCCCACACCATCATAATCCCTAATGTCACACTCTAAGAGGAGGACATAATTCAATATCATTGAGATAATATTCATATTCTTTAAATTCAATTAACATCTAATAAAATTCCTAAAATCATACTCAAATTCCCTTGATCTAGAAAATTAGTAATAGGAAAATGTCGTAATGAAACATTGGAGCTGCAAAAAACATTTTGGGTATTCTATCAAAGAAAGAGTTCCCCATGAAAGATACAGAAATTCTATATCAATTTTGGATCTCAATGTGTCAATATAGAATTATCCATAAAAACATGTCATGATTTCCCTCAAAGCCAAACCATGATGTTGGTCTACCTTGGTAATAACAACTCCCCATCCCTAGGTACATCCATATGATTTTTCACTATAAAATTCAACACCATTTCGATTGGTGTCTATAGATACTGATATATATTGAGTATTTCCTCTAACGATGACTCATAAATTTAGCGGACACCTTTTTTTGGAAATGTTTGTAAATCCTACTACTAAAATACCTTGTCCAATTATGATAATGCCAATGAGGTTTAGGGATCTACCTATATAGATTGGCGTAGTCATTGTAGACCCTCTCTAAGCTTACCATTTGTTACAAAACTGGTAATAATATTTTATTTTACTTGTGGAATTTTAATACGTAAAAAAGGGGGTTCAAATATGACCACAATAATATTATGTTCATCCCAAACTTTCGAGAACTCAACATGATCCTATAATAAAGGCATATTTCTATAATACCATGCACACACTTCAAAAAACGATTCAATTATAGAGAATATTATATATAAGGAACCTGAAAAGTCTTGGCCAGACTACAAATTATTTAATATCGAAGTACTTAATTTGAGTTTTAGGTGTTTCAAAATGTTCATGTTTCATAAATTAGGTCCCATTATATGGATTTTATGTTGGGAAATATAGGGGAAAACCCCATTCATGTTTTAATTCAGATTCCCCATTTAACAGAAGACATTTCAAACAAGTTTTTAATTATTTAAGAACATTGTATTCATATTAGAACAATTCAGTTATATTTATTACCCCAAAAAATTTATAATTTTATAACATTAAATGTTTTAATTGGATATTCATGATAAAAAAATCAACATTTATATTCAGTCATAGAATGTAACAAGTCCATATAAGAAGGCTATATTATGGTTATCATAATTACAAATTTATATGTGAATGAAATTATAAATTATAATTGTCGTCCAATTAATCCCAAGAAACTAAAATTTCAACCCCCTTAATTGATGTGTCTTTGAATAAAATTACGATAATTAGTTAGTTGAGGTTCCACGAAGAAGCTATGAAGAAAAACACCACATAGGGTGATGAAGTGAATTATGTAACCAATTATATTTTTCATTTTCCTACAAAAACATTTAGTTCATGTATAAGTATAATAATCTTGGAGCATGATATATGAAACATGAAATAGATGTAATAATATAATCTTTCTATTTTAAATGTGTGTTATATAAATACTGTATTGCCTCTAATGATGAATGATAAATACTTCCATTCCATTTCTAGATGCATGTAAAAATAAAAAGTAATTGATATTTATAAAGTCATTGGTGTCACCAAATGGTGAATGTAGTGTAAACCAAATAGTTTAAATCCAAAACATCAATTACCATTCATATTAACCTCATATTACCACCGATCAAGGTTTAGCTACTTTCATGAATGACTTACTACCATGATTCATCACATCCTAGTCTCGTGTCTAACAACCCAATATATTAATATAATTATAATATTCCAATAAAATATTATAACAATCTTGTCCGGATTCAGTCATATGTAACTGAACCTGGTTCGAAATATAGCCAAATGTATTCCTCTCTGTATGATAGTGGATACTAACTTGAATTTATGTTCTATGGTATTAAAACTAAAATACTATATGCTCTGTATCATATTGAAGTATTATGGAAATTCGAATGACTTAGAAGAAGAAATAAAAATTAGGTATGGTTTTTAAATCCTCAAGATAATAATTATTGAAATAACAAGGAACATTTTAATATATATGTATTAGGATGTCACATCTATGCTTAAATGAGGACCAAACATACCAGATATATTAAAAATTTTAAAAGATAAAAAAAATATAAACTCCAATATCATTCCAAACACTATTTATTTTCTCAACCCTTATACTCCAAACTATAACACAAATCAATAATATATAGTTTGGAACATCTGTTTATCCCTACCTATATTAATGGAGTCTATAAGGGTACAAAATGATGGCTCATATAGGGTGTGAGTAAAAATTACTAAGCTACCACGACCAAAATATTGTACTGACTCATATTTTAGTATAAAATTAACAGTATGAAGGAATATCAAATTAAAATAAAATTGCAAATAAACAATATTGGGCTCATTATCCTCATCGATACATGGAAGACCATAACAGATTCAACTGAAGATGAGATAACTCGTATCATTTAAAATATTTTTTAATATAGGATCATGGATGGAGGATTAATATATTGTAATACATTAACAAAAAATTCATATGAAATATCCACATACAAAATATTGTAATTCCATTTTACCTATTGTCCCATTTAAGGCATTTCAAATAGAAATCCTAGTATAACCCGTTTTATTATATTATTATTTTCTCTCATGAGATATTCCAAGAAATTTTATTTTGGAATCCATGTATAACTAATGAATTTTTATAATTACTTTCACTATAGTCAAGTTCATTTTATTCTATATGATAATAAATATATCACACATGGATTGATATATTGGTTTTCCTTATTAGCCTTTCCATAGAATTATATATACCAATGCATTTATCGTCCATGGGATGATATAAGTATTATCCGAAGATACAATACATGGAATTATATATAGGAATCCATGTATCTCCCTTGGACTGAATAAATTATTTTTCAAATGAGTAAATCAATGATATTACTTATTGAAAACCAATTATCACCCATGGAATGATAAAATTATTTTATCTGAACTAAGTGATTCAAACACACCACTAATGATTCAATTATATAGATTTCTCAAATAAATTTATAGGTTATGAATAAAAAAATTAATAGGAATTCAAGGTGGAATGTAACATGGTCATACTATTTTCATTTCTTTGAAAATAGGTATGTTTAATTTTTTTTAATATGAAAATAAAATTAATCAAAACATTATTTAAATATAAGTCAATGTTGTATTTAAATTTAGTATTCAATTAAACACCCAAAAAGGTGTTTTTCTGGATTGATGACTATAGCATCGAACCATATAATATAGTTATCATAGAAATTTTTGATTGTTTTTAAGTGAAAAATTGCATAGAATGTAATTTTTTGTAAAAAAGACGAAATGTATGTTGTGTAGCAACACCGAAAATGATATAACAATAATACCCTTCAGGAAATATATAATAACACCAACTTTATATATGTAATAGAATCATATTATTGAACGAGCCTATTATTTTGGACGGAAGGAGATAAATCAAAGGATCTAGATAATTGACATAAATTTTTTGAATATGAGATTTCATGGAAATAAAATTTTAGATGAAATGTGAACTAGGAAGATAATACATACGAATATATTAATTATTGAGAGACATCCAAAAGTACAAATTAAATTCAATATAGATCTATAATGAAGTAGACATCCCAAAGACAAGGTGATGGTGGAAGGGAGAGTCCTTAAAGGGATTTTTTGGAGGATGTGGAGTAGAAATGATGAGAATAAAAGATAATGTAATAATGTAAGGAATAAAAAAAGAAACCTTTTTAATGGGAACGTGGTTTGGCTACACAGTTTGTCTAACCATGCACCACCCGTGTGATAACCAATGTCTAATAACCTCCCGCACAGACTATGTTCATGGTTAGGAAAACTGTATATACAACATGTCTGGCTACTATCAACAAGAGAATCACTCACAAAATTTATGAAAATAATTTCTAATTAATTTCTAAGAAATGTGAAATAACTCTGAAATATATTTTGAGGGTTTCATGTCCATGTGGACTCTATTGAATGGTTTAAAAAATTCCGACATATCTTTTCTGTACCGTAGGGTGAGAATCATCTAATGTATAAATAGATTACCAAATGTTCACCTTTGTCTACTACTTCAAAAAACCATTACACCGAGTCCCAAGCCTTGATTGAATTCTTATGTGACGTCTAGGTCCTAATTAGGATCTGGTATTTATATAAAAAAATAGGAATATAGAAAAAATTATTATTATCTATACCCTATTAAATTAAGGTTCTTACAATTATCTTTGACAATATATTAAATGATTTTAATATGAATTATCATCATATTTTTCACACATGTCACTCCTGAATCACATTATAAAAGATTAAATTGTATTTTTTTAACATTTTCACATGAAAATTTAAAAAAAAATTATATTTCCATTGGTCATTAATAATTTTATTTTTGAAATTTTCTCTGGAATTTTAATGAAAATATTTTTTCAATTGTTAAATGAATTTTAATTTTTTATATGATACCAAAATATAATGTTATATTTTTCAATTTCTAATGTATATTTATAATGATTTTATAAAAAATGTAATATAAGATAACATATTTTGATATATTATTATAATTTACAAAGTATTTTATATAATAAAACTATATATCTTAATTCTATGTGTATTATTTGATCATAAATTTAATATTTTCTTCATCATAACCATTTATTTATCATAGGTTAATTAACATATGATGAAATTATAAATGTTACAAGCTTATAATAATGGGAGGAAAATTAATAGTGTTTTAATGATTTTGGTACATTAACATTGTATATTTTGATTTTTGAGCTTCTTATATTTCAATCATATATATTTGGTAATGGTTTATTCTCTAGGTACATTTTTTTGGAATTAAATAGGTTGGATATTCCATATTAAATATAATTAAAATGGTGACATGAATAAGATTTCTTAAGATTCCTTTATATATTTTCTATGATTCAGTAGGGGATTAAAAATCAAATATTAGGATTTCTTAAAATAAGATGTCTATCATAGGCTTAAAGGGTTGTTTTGACCTTCTCAAATGTATTTTTTTTCTTTTTCACATAATCTTATATATAGATATATATATGTTATGTCATATAATCTTATGACTTCAATATCATATTCCCACACACTATTTATTCATGTACAGTTTTTGGCCAAATCAATATTTTTTTATTCATGATTTTCGATCTATAACTTATTATGTTTGATTCTTCAAATATATGCACACACAATTTGTATCATTATCATTCCAATATTATTATATTATACTATTTTATTCTCTTTTTATTTTTATCAATTTTATTTCACCTTGATGAATATTTGTGTTAAAAACCAACCATTAGTGTCCCAGGGATGGTAGTTAGTTTTTACATAGGCAAAAATAAAGGTGATACAATCCTAAAATGATAGACCGAATTAGAAGTCAATGAGAACAGGATTCATAAATGGATCATATTTTACATGGGGAATAAAATATAAAAAAATTAAAATCAAATGATCAACATCCTTGAAGATAATTCAATATATTCTTCTTAATATACTAGTAAATGATTAAAAATAGGCGTGATATTAAATTATTGGTATGGGGTACCGATAGGGGAATCTATCATGAAGAGATAAGGAATATTCAACTTGGAAAGCTAGACACTAAAAATCATTCCACTTATTCAATAAATTGGACATTAAATATATTGATGATGAATAAAATGATGTAATCTCATGGATTCTAATTACTGAATTATAAAATTAATGAAATATATAATAATGGTTTTCATTATTTCAGATATAAAGATATCCATACAGTAAAATCATTGTTCAATGATAGTTTATTCAATGAGTATGGTTACATAAAACAATTTAATCACATGAGACATATTGATGAATTTAAGGAATATAAAATTTGTGTCCCCACCCATCACATCATGTCCAATTCACTCTTTATATATTGAATGATTTTTTTTTTCACAAGTATTATTCCCTATCAATAAATATTTTTACTTAGTGAAGATGTTGTATATAAAAATATATTTCCCATCTAATCAAATAATATACTGAGTAAACAATATTTGTATAAATAGAATAAAACATAGACAATAATTATTTTAATTGAAAAATTAATATTAATATTTAATATTTATTTAATATATAATTATTACATGAAATGAAATAATAAAATATTATTTTAGCGACTACAAAATTAATGAGAGATAATATAAGTTTTTGGGATAAATTGTTGTATTTAAGAGGATAAAATAATACATAAGAGAAAAGTTAAAATATAATTTCATTAAATATTTTTATTTTAAAACCATTATAATATTGTAGAAGAATATAAAACTCATAAAATGGTTAGTGCATCATAGATGTCTATTTACACTATAATCATGAAATACATTCTTTCTAATACTGTAAAGTGGTACTAAAATGACCCTTAAGGAAAAAATAGATTATTCCTTTAAAGAAATATAATATTTAATGAAAAAATTAAATTTCCATAATAAATTATTAAATTGTAAAAAATACTTAGGTAAATAATTTTTAATAAAATATACTTGGATGATAATTATTCAAGATTAAAAGAGAAATAAAACCGGTTTTTATATAATATTTATTTTCATTGTATATTTTTTTAAGAGAGGAAAATTTTGTAGAAAATATTTAAACTACATAAATGTAAAGAGGTTAATAATATATATTGATGTGATCAATTATGGATTATAATTTGTTTTTCAATGAAAAATGTTGTAATCCAGAAAAAAATTTGATAAATAATTCCATACAACTTTTTTAAAATTTAAATTGTAACCAATGAAATAGTAAACCTAAATTTAAACTTAAATAGACATTAAATTCTTTTATTCATGTTATATCTATCAATAGTGAAGTATATAAACCACATAAATATGAATATATTCACAATAACAAATATATATCAATGGAATGTAAATAGAGACCAAATATATTACCTCATGCTTCCCATTAGTTGACAATGATTTAACCTACAATATTATATTTCTAAAAGTAATATAAATACATACAGGAATCATATATATATATATTTACTAGATTATATACTAATATATTTTAACATATTTTAAATTTTCCATAATAATATTTCATCATTACGATTGTTTGAGCTATAAACTAGTCCATTATCATATGGATTATATTTATGGATTTTCTCATTTAAATGATTTTGATACAGTTAAATCATAGATAGAATTGTATTTTATATATAAATATAATATTTATTTTTAAAATCATTCTTGAAAATCATTCATGGAAAATAAATCACATAACTTCATAGAGAAGGTGTGTCTTATGTATGCATGAGGGATGTTATCCTTTTTTTATGTGTGAATGAAAAAGGAATAATATGATTAAATAATTTTTTTAATTGATATTATGTCATAGGTATTATATGTAATAATGTATTTGGTTATTAAAAATTTCCATGTGAGTGACCACTAGAAAAGAATTCAATGGTTCTTGAAGAGGTTGTCCTCCGTACCAACGAGTGATGGATTTGATTCACATTTGATAAAGCAGGGGGTGGGTAAAAATTATTCCATGAAAATAAAAACATATATATATATGGTTTATAATATTTTTATTATATTTTTATATTCATACATAATATATTGCAATAAAATACGATTTATAAAAGAAAGATTTTGGTGACGTTGATTACATACCCTTAGAAAACCCTCCTATGAATATTTCATTAATAACAAAAATTTTATTCTTTTTGGAATTAGAAAATCTACATAACATGTTTATTGACTATGGAGAGGTATTTTGGGTTATTTATGGTTGAGCTAAACATATTTGGTTGGGTGAAAAATGATAAGGGAGTAAGATGCCTTTTATAATTGACTTGGGGGGAACACCTTTATTTTTGAATCATATTAAAATAATTCCAAGACTCAATCATTAATAAAATTGACAAAACGTGACCCATATTAGATGTGGATAAGTGCGTGGAATGAATCCATCCATAAAATGGGGTATTAATATTTTTCTATTAAATTTTACGCTATATATTTTTAAGTTATCCCCTAATAAATCCTTTTTCACCTTACCCAAAGTAATTAATTTTTTGTGTTTTTGCTAAACATTATATCCAATAATAAAGGTGTATGTGTTTATTAATAATTATTATGGTGGTAAAAAACGTGGATTGAATATTAAAAAACTAATTCATAGTAGTTTAATATTTTAATTAAAACCCCATCCTCCCAAACATGTCAAAAACAGTCTTTCATGAAATTCATTTTTCATAGAATAATATGATATTATATTAACTATATGACAAGTCACCATAATTATATTGATATAAATTCATTTAGATAAATTTTATACAAAATACATGGTTAACTCTACATCTGAATACACATTATTATAATTAAATGATGAATTTTTATATTATATATTTTCAACTTTTCATAAAATTTATTTCTATGAAAAACTAAAAAAATAAATCATAGATTATGTTGATCAAGTTGGTTCATAATCAATATTCATCATATCAAATTTTGATTTTTTATTATAAAATATTAAAATTTGAAATTTTTTATAGATTTGTTAATATATGATTTTTACAAACAATAAATAAAACACAAGTTTTAGATTCTTCCATCGTATAAAAATTGTCATCCTCAAAATTTTCATGGTTATTACATTGACAAAAATGAGGGGGTTCATTCTTCTTAAAATCCTTATTTTTAAAAAATTCTTGAAATATTTTATTGATTCTATAATATTCCATTACGTTTTGAGTTATATAATTCCTAAATAATTTTCCTATTGTGTAAATAATATGGATGAAAAATTCATAGTATGACTAATGAGGTTACAATTTTTTTCAAAGAAGATCACATGTGTTTGTTCTAGCATGTTGTTCCTTTAAAGTGATCTATGGAACACAAAATTTATATTATAAGGACTTGGTGAAATTAATAAATGGTACACCACTAATCCAATTTTTTCTGAAATTTAAAAACTTTCATTTTTCTTAGGGATTTTTTTCCATTTCTTATAGATTTTCATATCACCCATCCATTGAGTTAAATTCAATAAAAAATGATAGGACACATTAAATTCCAAATATTGTTTCAGATTATCGACATCACTCATTACTCAACCAAGAGTTTCATTGATATGATTCTGAATAATACCAACCACTTACATTTCTGCCACAACATGATCTCAGAATGCAAGTTTCCATTACAAATATTCATCCGCACCAGTTGAATTATAACCTATTATTCAATATAATTCTTCCCATCACCATTTAAAAATATTATTGTAAACAATTTCAATAGGTAAACTCTAATTAAGGTAAATAATGATCCCATATAGCATTAATTTCCTACGATAATTATCTCAAAATGTGTTATTGTGTTTGAATGGTCCTTTTATACTTTCCATTAGGCTAAGGATCATATGTTGTTCTCAAATGAATATTTATATAGAGAACATTCAGTTGAATTTTCTATAATTTCTATTTTAATCATTAATCATGATAAAAAAATTAATTGAATGTGGTATACCATTATATCTTATAACCTCATTATTATATATTTTTCAACGTGGTGAAGTTGTAAATTGTCACTTATAGAAAGCAAATGTGCATATGTGGTTTTCCATTATAGAGACCCTATCCTTTTACACATTTGATTACATTATATTATGAATAAATAAACATCATATTACATTCCAATGATCATAAAGTCTAGTGTCTTGGAAGAGAAAGTACATAAAACTAAAAACATAAAACTAAATGAATCTTTTATTTCATTAATCATCATAAATAGCTCCTGAAATCAATTGTTCACATAAATATTCATAGTATAACCTGGTAAAAACATGAACTATGGTATAATATAAAAATACCTATAATGGAATAAATATAATAATAAAACATTATCACATGGTTTAGAGGGGAGGACAAAATGATATAAAATGGAATGGAATAAATGAAATCATAACTTATAAACATGGTATCACATAATAATGGATACATAGTAATGTGGATGAAACATAAAACATTACACTATAATTAGTCCAGGAATAATTCAAATAGAGGATAAAATGTCAAGGTTAACCACCAAGACCATTTCACATTGTAGCACAAGTCAAGGCTAACCACCAAGACTGTTGAACGTAACATATCATGAGACTCAACTATAACCAATGAATTGGAGTGATATATGATCTCATCTATTAGAACATGTTCATAAATATTCTTTCACATAAATAAGCATACATAATAAATCATACATAAACATAAGGGTACCCATGGAATGAAATAGGTATCATAATCATGTCTTAAAGAATAATAATGGGGTGTATCATACAATGTCCCTGAACGAAAGGAATTAAATAATTCATAGACATTAATTAGAGAAAATTGTCATATATCATGATAATTGATGTCAAACTGAAGTGATAAATTTAAAAAGAGTGTTTAATAATATTTTGAAATAAAACAATTTATTGTGATTTTAAGGAATACAATAAGAGAATTTAATATTAAAAATGAAATAATATTTTATATGAATCTATGTGTGATAAAATAATGTTTTTATAATAAAAAGGTTTATTTTAGAAAATATATGATGGAAAAATATAGATTTTGTGGTGCACATAAGAATATGATGGAATTGGGGAAGTTCACTTAAAAGGGCTTTGTATATCGGCTTTTATTGAGGAGGGATCCACTTAAATTTATGTATATCACCAAAAGAGAAATAATAATAGATTTTGATACTTGATTTTTTGACTTATAAATTGAATTTATAATATTTAGATAAAAAATAATGGATAACTTCCTTTGGGTAAAAGAGATATAGAGGAACCTAAAATAATAATTGAAGTTCAGGTAGAATCCCTTATACTTTAGTCTGACGCTGTTATTCCCATAATAATAATATCCCAAATAAAAAAATAAAATTCATTAATTATTAATTAATGAACCTATTATATATGTTATTGATTTATTTTAACATTTATAGGCGCATTCAGGACATTTTTTATGTTTTAAGAGGTACAATTTCAATGATTGGTAATGTTTGTTACCTGGGGTTTCATGATATGTTTACTTATATACATGTAAGGATATTCATGTAAGATGATAATGGTAGTCCATAATTGGAGTTATATTTTATATGTGAATAGAAAAATGTATTCATGATTATAAAATTAATTTGGTAAGTTGGAGTGAAGATGAATCATTATATAACACCGTAATGATAACTGTTTGGGTTAATTAGTAGTTTTTTGACCTCAACGAACCCAGTTTTCATTATAAATTATAATCATATTTAAAAAAAATTATAAAACATTACAAATGATATAATACATATATTATTACCTTCTTCAACTATAAAAATTGTTTCATGACCATTATTGAATATAGTATTAGAAATTGAAAACCCATCTTCCTTGAATGTGATAAATTAACACATCTCTGATGGTGTTTTTAATTCTAGTATAAAATTAGGGGAAAGGAGAGATGACTATGAATTTTTATATTGTCATTAAAAAATTATTGTAGATGTATGGTATTATAGTTATTATAAAATTAGGAAGAAATGTGGTGACTAAAGAAAAATAAACCATTTTTATTCAATGTGAACCAACGAAATGGAAAGTGGAATTTACTTTTTGAATATATCATTCTTGAGAGACTCATTAGGGGAGAGGATTTGTTCATTTGAAGAGACCAAGGTCCACTGGACAAGGGAAATGTAATTAGAAAATATTGAGTAGAATTTGGAATACACATAGGGATAGAGAATAGTGAAGAGAATATGTATATAGGGGTGGTATTAATAGTGGATAAGAGGAGGGTTTTCCCATTATTGTAATCATTAGTTTAGTATTTTAGATCAATACTTGTTTTCTTTACTCTTATTACAAAAATTTAATAGATGATGTGTGTTCAAAACAAGGGTGCTTACTTCAGTGGTGATTCAATGAATAGTTCATTTAACTCATAATGAATATATACGATAAATTATCGTATTTCCCTATTAATAAAAAAATTCCATATTATAGAAAAGTCCATGAAATTAATCATAACCATTTGTAAATGTGTAAAATTCAAAAATAAACTCCATTTAAACAACAGTATATGAGGAATTATGTTTTTAATAAAATTAATACAAATTTTAAAATTTCATATTCTTTTATAACACTTTTAAAAATTAAATATGGTCTCATAAAGTTATCTTATAATCATAAGAAATAAACATAATAATTTTCAAACACATTTTATCAAAATAAATTTTAATTAGAATTACAAAATTAATAGCAAAATTTTAATTTTTTTATGAATTAAAAAAATACCAACACTTCATTAATAATTTTTAATATATTTATTTAACTATACTATGATATAATTATATCATAGTATTTATTATAAGATGTATCAATTTTATTTATACATTTTTTGGTAATGTTAATATTATATTGTCTAGTTTACTATTTATAATGTTCACATTACAATTCCAATGGTCATGTTATTATTTCATTGGTATATGTTCCTTATCTTCTAGAGATACCTTTTTTCAAACATTATGTATTTATAAGTATTACATTGTTTTCTATAAGTAATATTATTTAATTATTAAATATGAAATAATAATAATAATGGAATTCCATTAATAAATCAATGGGTCATTACATTCTTCCCCCTCATTAAATTTCACCCTTGGAATTTCATTTTTCATTCTATTCCATAGATAGGTGTCAGTATGTTTCCATCATTACTTCCACCACATTCCATATTTCCTCTTCATACTTATGGTTCCACTGTAGTGCTTTAACCAAGATATTAGTCTTGTTGTGTATAAAATTATCTCTATGATCCATGATCTTCACTAGTTTCATCTCATAAGAAATATCATTCCCCAAATGTACCACCTTTGAAGAGAGTACATGTGAAGGTTCTAGTATGTACATATATAAGAGGGATTCATAGAATAAATCTTGTACATTATATATGGTACATGGAAGTAATATTAGATAGGACACAACTTCTACTTGATCAAGAATCTCAAAGGGGCCTATCTACCAAGGATATATATTTCCTTTCATCCCAAGCCTCGCAACATTCATCCATATAGATATGCAAATAAATACCCTATCTCCAACATTAATCACATGTTATGGTTGATGATTATATGTATAAGTATTTTGTAAACTATGGGGCTATTTGATGTTCTCCTAAATTGTTTCCACCTTCTCTACCATTTCTTTGACCATTTCAGGTCCTATAAGTTTATGGTCACTGACTTCATCCCAGCACATAACTGTTATGTACCTTTTCCAATTTATGGATTTATGTGGTTCTATAAGTATGATATAGTGGAATACATTGTTGAAATAGAATTTTACTAGTGTAAGATGATGGTACCAACCTCCTTTGATGTCCATATAACATTCTCTCAACAAAATTTTCAATTTCTTAATAGTTTGTTCATATTGGACATTGTTTTAAGGATGATAGGTAGTACAAAACTTCAGATTAGTGCTATATCATGTTGGATACATTTTCGAAACCTCTATGTGAATCTACGATATCAATAAGATATAATAGATAGTGGTACTCCATGAATACTTTCCTCCTCTTTGATAAATATCCTTACAGTTTTATCCAATGAGATATCTTTTCGAACTGTGATAAAGTGTGTTGTATTTTTAATAGGATCCAAAATGACCCATATATAACTTTTTCCTCTGGATTGCCTTCAAATTATAATGAAAAATCCCATTGTAATGATCTCAGTCATCAATTTTTGTATGTGTAGTGGCTTCACCATCCCTATAGACTTTTCTTTTTGATCCTTCACATTTTGACATATGATGCACCTAATTTGTGTATACATTTCCATATATATAATTGAATATAAAAGCATGTTTTCAGTAAATATCTGTTGTTTCATGAACATATTCTTTGATTATGGTGAATCTGTTTAAATGCAGGAGCTTTCTGGCTTAATACACAGATCAAGGGAAGTTTGTGAAAATTTTGAAACTACACGGCATGTACTTTTTTACACGCCGTGTATAGCCAGGCAGGGACATGGACTGAAGGATGGAGTACACGCCCATGTCACCCGGCATAAGATACACACCCTGTGTGGCGGCACTACATGTCGTGTACTAATTTCTAGAATTAGTAGTTTCCGAAGAAGAGTCCACATGCCCATGTGGCCGTTGATGATGACACGACATGTTTGAACTTTTACACGCCGTCTCTGCTATTCGAGAAGGGGCTGGCATCCAAAAGAGTGCACTACAATCCATGTGTGGCGGCACCACATGCCATGTACACCCAACCACTAGGCGGCGCCGTGTTAAAAAGTCAAAGACGGTGTGTTAGGGCGCCTACCCGTGGAGAAATTGGCGCCAAAACGCGTTGACGAAAAGTACATGGCGTGTACTTTATATACCCGCCGTGTACTTTATGTTTCTATAAAAAGAAGCCTTGGCATATGGATTTTAGGGGTTTAGAACCATTGAGAGGAAAGAGAAACTCTGTTATCACCATTCCCGAAGCTACCAAGGTGTCGTCACTCCGCCATTCCACCTTCCGATACTCTACCTCAATGCCTACACGATGAATCCGTCAGGTATCACGTGTGTAGTTTCTCACCTAAATTATATGTGTAACTAAACCCCTCGTGATGGTGTTGTGGATGATGGGATCATAATTTTTATATTGTTTTATATAGTTGTGTTTGAATCATTGTAATTCGTCTTACTCTTCTTAAAACATTGTCTAATATAACTGAGAATTCTTAACCGGACCAAGGGAAGGATTCTCAGCGATACAAAAGAAAAGTAATGGTGAAAAAAACCATGACCATTTGTAGGTTTTCACCGATTCAAATTATGGAATGGAAGTAATAAAGAATTAAGGACATTGACTTCCAGACCAAGGAGTCAGCTGCTCTAATTCCAAACAAGAGGAACTGGACCAAGGGAATCTTGTAACAAAATTAAATCCTGAATGATTGAATTATTATGAACAACACAACCATTTATACAATCTGCATAAGAACTCCTTATTCACCACAGCCCTAACACGTATTTTCTTTCCATTTCTATGAATGCTTTAAATTTAACCGTTGTTTTATTTCAAATTGTATCCATTCTTCAAAGAAAACCAATTTAGTATCAATCAAAACACAAAATCAAGCCGATCGTTTCTAAATTTTGCATACTTCACTTAATTAAGTATTAACTCAATTAAATTCATGCACACCACGGTTCCTTGTGGATCGAACCCAAACTTATGCTATACTAATGTTCTAAGAATGGGTAATTAATTTGGAACGCATATAACTTCAATCAACGATATGCGAGACCAAATTTTGGTTCCATTGTCGGGGAACCCATTTGGATTTAGTGATAAGATTTAAATTGTGTTAATAATTGATTTAAGTGAAAATAAAAAAAAATCAAAAAGAAAATTTATCAACAATCTATTTTCTCTTCCCATTTCAAATTTTCTTTTTTATTTTTCCCTTTTATGCCTGGTTTTCGTTTTTGTGTTGTGAAGAGAATAATGTGTATGTTTAGACGTTTTACAAGATCCAGAAGTGCCGAGTCTTCAGAATCAGTTCCGCTTGTCCTGGAAGTCAAACAGACCATGTTTCATCGTCGGCGTACAAAGACAGAAACTCACATCCATCAACCACAACCTATGGCAAACAAGGAAGAGGGAGCACCCGCCGTAGATGCAGCAATTGAGCATTACTACCAGGATCAGCAGCCTCCCACTACTGGTATACTAGAGCAACCTCATGGATCCTTCATGGAATTCCTCCCAAAGGATTACCAACGGCCGCCACAAAAACTCTTCTCATGGCCATACTTTTCCCCTTAGGAGCAGTTTATGCAAGCTCCACCACATAAACAACAACCTCCAAGACGTACCCTTATGGAATACGGATTTCCATCGATTCACGGAGCTGATACGGGCATTTTTCGTCCTCCTGTGCAGGCCCATCACTTCGAGATCAAGTCTGCTATTATGCAGCTGATCCAGAACACTGTCCAATTTGGAGGCCTGGCTAGTGGGGACCCGAACGCCCATCTCTCAAACTTTCTGGAGATCTGCGCCACCTTTCGATACCATGGCGTGTCCGAGGACACCATCCGTCTTCGCATATTCCCCTTTTCTCTACGAGATAAGGTGAAGGACTTGATCAAGTGTCTGCCACAACGATCTATCCTCACCTGGGAGGAGTTATCGTAGGCGTTCCAGGCCATGTACTTCCCTCCATCCAAGACGGTGACGCTCCAGAATGAGATTCATAACTTCCAGCAGCACAACTCCGAGTCGTAATAAGAGTCCTGGGAACGCTTCAAGGATATGTTACAAAAATGCCCCCATCACGGACTCCCACTCTGGATGCATGTCCAGACCTTCTACGGAGGACTTACCACGAATACCAAGTCTGTGGTGGACACTGCTGCTAGAGGTACGGTGATGCGGAAGTCCCCCGAAGAACTTTTCGAAGTACTAGAAGAAATGTCAGCCAATAGCTTCCAGTGGCACTCCGAGCGGGGGAATCAATAGCGAGGTATGCACAACATTGATGCTACCACTATGTTAGCTGCTTAGTTGGACGTTTTGTCCATGAAAATAGATGCATTGAAACTAAAATGAGCATCTCAAGTTCATGTGGTGAACCATCTAGCAGGTGGCGACTGTGTTGATAAACACATCATGGGAGAATTCCCGGGTTCGGCTAGAGGCCCCTCGACGAGCGAGGTGAGTTTTGTTGCCCAAAATTGAGGGCCTAACAAGTACCAGAAGTACTAGAACCCGGCAAGGCGAGATCAACAGAACACAGGCTGGGGCTATCAACAGCAAAATCCTCTGCCCTACCGACCGCCCAACTACAACCAACCTCAATATCAGAACCAATTCCAAAGGCTGCAACAACCCCAACAGGGTCCTTATCAGCAACAACGGTATCAAAACCCTCGTCCACAGCAGCCACGACAGCCACCTCCTCCACCGGCTCAACAACCACCTCAGCAGGAGAACACCTCAAGGTTAGAAGATCTGAGGACTAAATTCATATCTACTTATGATACTCAGTTCCAGAATCTGGAATCTTTGATTCGAGGCTTGGAGAATCAGATTGGACAGCTGGAAAATCAACTCTCAGGGAGGTAGCTGGTACACTACCGGGGAACACTGAAAAGAACCCAAGGGAGGGGGACAATGCTATTATGCTATGGAGGGAAAACATCTCCACCAAAACCAATCAGCACAGCAAGGTGAATCCATACCCACTGTTAACGAAAATGGTACCAATACCGACCCCTCCTCATCCAAAAGACAACAGAAGGAGGCTTTACAAAATAATGAAAATGATTTAATCCAACCATTCAAGCCTACCTTACCCTTTCCGAAAAGATTTATGTAGAGGAAGCTGGACCACCAATTCAGCAAATTCATGGATGTTTTCTAGAAGCTACATATCAACATACCATTTGCAGAGGCCCTGACACAAATGCCAACATACACCAAATTCATGAAGGAAATCCTGTCGAATAAAAGGATGATAGAGGATTTGGGATTTATTTCACTAGCGAAGGAGTGCTCTGCGGTGGTTCAAAATCCCATTCCTCTCAAACTCCAAGATCGAGGTAGTTTCACCATTCCTTATACTATTGGATCCTGCGAGTTTGGCAAGGCCCTCTGCGATTTATGGGCGACCGTGAACCTCATGCCCCTCGGAGTTTTCATGAAGCTGGGACTCCACGAGCTCAAGCCTACCCGCGCCGCCCTTCAACTTACTGATCGATCCATCAAGCACCCGAAGGGACCACCTAAGGATGTACTAGTCAAGGTCGGTAGGCTGATTCTCCCTGCTAATTTCATCATCCTCGACATGGGGGATGACCAGGAAGCACCTCTTATACTTGGAAGGCCTTTCATGGCAACTGGGAAGGTACTGAGCGATGTGCACCAAGGGGAGCTTATTTTTCAGGTAGGTGATGAAATATTTTCCTATAACGTTCTCAAAGCCATAAAACATGATTCCTTGTCAGAGAATGAGGACTATTATGCAGTGTCCACCATGGTGAATCATTTCAGCGACAAATGGGATGAACTGGTATGTTCTTTTATTTCAAATAATTTAACTGATCCAGATATTCTATTAGAAGAAGCGCCAGATGACTTGCAATTCTTAGAAGGCCAGGGCGGCCACTATTGGCAGTGTGTAGTTGTTCCTGATAGTTTGGAACGGGATAGGGTGCATCCACTTGTGCCTTCGATTTTAAAGGCACCTGAACTCGAACTGAAGCCTCTTCCATCTTCTCAAAAGTATGGGTATTTAGGACCCAATCAAACTTTTCCTATTATAGTTAATGAAAAACTATCACAGGAGCAGGAAGATGCACTTTTGCAGGTTCTCAAACAGTGGAAGCATGCTATTGGGTGGACAGTCGCTGATCTAATGGACATCATCCCTACCATGTGCACCCACAAGGTGCTACTTGAAGAGGGTGCTAAGCAATCTCGACAACCACAATGGCGCATAAATCCTCCCATGAAGGAAGTTGTAAAGAAGGAGGTGATCAAATTTTTGGATGTAGGCATCATCCATCCCATCTCAGATAGTCCGTGGGTGAGTCCTCTCCAAGTGGTTCCAAAAAGGGGGGTATCACTGTGATTTCAAATGAAAATATCGAGCTCCTCCCTACACGCACTATCATGGGCTGGCGAGTCTGTGTGGATTACCGGAAGTTAAGCGGTGCAATAAGAAAGGATCACTTCCCATTTCCATTCATGGATCAAATGCTAGAGAGGCTAGCAGGTCACAACTTCTATTGCTTCCTCGATGGTTTTTCCGGTTACAACCAAATCTCCATTGCTCCGGAGGATCAGTAAAAGAGCACTTTCACTTGCCCCTACAACACATTTTCTTATCGAAGGATGTATTTTGGCATGTGCAATTCCCCAGCCACCTTCCAGCGATGTATGATGGCCATCTTCCATGACATGGAGGAACGAATCCTAGAGGTATTCGTGGATGATTTTTCCATTTATGGAAAATCATTTACCTTTTTTTACGACACCTAGAGCTTGTTTTGGAAAGATGTGAGCACAATAACCTAGTCTTGAACTGGGAAAAGTGTCATTTCATGGTGCAAAGTGGCATAGTCCTTGGCCACCGAATTTTAGCAAAGGGGATAGAGGTGGACCCGGTGAAGATCGAGGTCATTTCATGACTACCAATACCGACTTCCGCCTGCGCCATTTGTAGCTTCCCGGGGAATGCGGGATTTTATAGGCGGTTTGTCCACAACTTCTCCAAAATAGACCACCCTCACCAATCTTCAAACCAAGGATGCCATATTTTAGTTTGATGACCATTGTGTCGGATCATTTGACTATCGAAAGCAGCGCCTTGTTGAAGCTCCAGTTATGATTTCTCCAAACTAGGATGAACAATTTGAGGTGATGTGCGATGCGAGCGACTATGCAGTGGGAGCAGTCTTGGGCCAGCGACATGACCAGATTTTTCAACTTATCAATTATGCCAGGAGAACGCTCAACGAGGCACAGATTAACTACACCACCATAGAAAAGGAGATTCTCGCAGTGGTTGTTGCATTTGACAGGTTTCGTTCTTACTTAGTGTTGTCTAATGTTATTGTTTATACTGACCATGCAGCACTAAAGTACGTACTCATCAAGAATGACGCAAAGCCCCGATTGATCTACTGGGTACTCCTCATACAAGAATTTGATCTTGATATCCAGGATATGAAAGGGAGTGAGAACTTCATTGCTGACCATCTCTCCCGCCACGAGCTGTCTCACTTGGAGAAGGAAGAATATAGGGAGATCAGGGAGGATTTTCCTGATGAGCACCTCTTTTCGATCAGTGAAACACCTCGACCATGGTATTCTAATATCACTAATTTTATGGTTACAGGTGTCGGTCACCCCGACCTCTCCCTCCAGTAATGGAAAATATTTTTCTCTAATGTGAACAGGTACTTCTAGGAGGATCCTCTACTATTCTGATCCTGTGCAGATGGAGTGATCTACCGTTGCATCCCGGAGAATGAAGTTCACGGTGTCCTGGAGTTCTATCACACCTAACCAGTAGGAGGAAATCATGGGCTGGACCATACCACAGCTATGATCATGCAGTCTGGCTTTTTTTGGCCCACCATGCATAGAGATGCCCGAGCCTTTGTTTCCTGTTGCAATCGGTGCCGGAGGACAGGTAATGTGGGACGTAGAGCCGAGATTCCTCAGCACCCCATCCAATAGGTCAAGATTTTCGATGTCTGGGGATTAGATTTCATGGGTCCTTTTCCCTCATCTTTTGGGAACACTTACATCCTGTTCTGTGTCGACTACATCTCCAAATGGGTGGAAGCTACCGCTACAACTAACGACACAGCCAAGGTAGTCATAAACTGTTAAAGAAAATTTTTTTAACAGGTTTGGAGTTCCATGAGTACTGATCAGCGATAGGGGGACCCACAATGACAACACACTGATGAGAGGAATAGTTTCGAAGTATGGAGTAAAACATCATATGGGGACACCATATCATCCCCAGTCTAGTGGATAGGTAGAGCTCTCCAATCGTGAGCTCAAGAAGATCCTGTAGAAAACTGTGAACACTTCATGGAAGGACTGGTCCAAGAAGTTAGATGATGCCTTGTGGGACTTGCAGGTGCTCCTTATCCCTGCACGGTATTCCCAGTCACCGACCTCGCATACGACAGGATCTGATGCTTCTCTCGTCGGCCGATACCATTGAGTGGCCGGTTCCTTGACAGTATCATTCAGCAGTGGATCGGTATTTGGGAGGAGTTGGAGGTACTTCTCGGGCACACTGCACTCCTCGAGATCTTCCAGGTCAGAACTCCAGTGTTTCGAGATTTATTTTTGGATTTTGTGGCCTCCTTTGAGTTCGACGGAGTGGAGTGCCGGGAGACACCTGGCGATGCGGTGCCAGTAGTTCGATTCCATCTTGGCGGCCGACGATTTTATTTGACGATGACAGAGTTTGGCCGAGGGTGCAGCTTTTACCCCCATCCTATCACACCACCCCCTGTTTCGGACTTGACCCGGCCTGAGCGCTCTTACCTTATTGCCATGTGGCGGGAGATCGCTAGGCTTGACCACTGATACTCCCCCACTTCTCAGAAGAGCACTCTTATAGCCGACCCCGTCCTTCGTTTCACCCACCGGTGCTTCAGCACCATCCTCTTCCCCCGCCATGAGGATATGGGGGTCGTGATTGGTCGTGACATGGAGATTCTTACCTGTGTCATCTGGCACGCCTACCCGGACCTCCCCTATCTTGCCGCCTCAAATTTTTACTCCATGTTTACCGGCCGTCAGGGAAACCTAAATGGTGGGTTTTACACCACCCGTTTTGCCCACCAATTGGGGGTATTAAAGCCCTCATTACCTCATGACTTGATAGGTTCACCCCAGCGGATGGTCTTCCTCATTCTCATTCGCATGGGATTGGTCCGGAAGCAGGGGGTGCCTACATCCTTTCTTAGGCTCGAGCCCCACCACCTACTGACCATGCCCCAGCTACTGACCCTGCTCCTCCTTCCCCACCCCCTCCAGCTTCTCCACCTCACCAACATTCTACTGATCCACTTCTTTTTCCCTTCCATCTACTGTCCGAGCCCCAATACCACCTACCCCTGCACCCTCAGTCAATGCGGCCATTTCCCACTGCCTAGCCACGATGGAGCAGATGTTATCCCGTATCATCAGCCGCCAGGACACCATTGCACGCCATTAGATTTGTCTACATGGCCGCCAGGACTGGATGGAACTTCTGGTGGTGCATATTGCTCAGTATCTTGGTGCTCCACTACATCAGCCACCGGCCTCTACCTCCGTTCCTGGCCCTTCTACTGCTGCTCCACCGCCGTCTCCTGTGCCAGCCATAGATTCCGTTCTGATGACTACAGTGAGCTCTACTGCTGCCACTTCTGCCGGGCCAAGGCCTGCTGCTAAGATTCTGATCCCGAGTCTAGCACCTACGGCTCCTACTTCTTCAGCAACCCTTCCCGATGCCGAGTCAGAGCCTCACCCTTCCACGCCTCCTGCGCCGTCTCTACCGGCCGATTCTGTACAGGATGATGCCTCCCATGAGGCGACCCCATGATAGTGACATTTTCCTTAATATCATATATATCTCTTCATTCATTTTCTGTGCTGTGATGTTATGCATGTTTGTAGTTTTCTTTTTTCTCGACAGTCACAGGTACGGGCATGGAGCGCCTTGGGAAACACTTTTCATGAGGGGAGTATTTTTCCATTTCTGTTTTCTTTCTTTTTGAATTTACTTCTTCCACTAGTTTCCCTCATTTTGTCCCACATTTTTTCCTGTTTCCCACCCTTTCCCTTGGTGTTTCACTTGGTGGACCTTGTGCAGTATTAAGTGTGGGGGAGCATCTATAACTTTCACCTTATTCTTTTCCCTTAAACTAACCTAGGAGACATCATTATTAGACTCTATATTTGTAAATTAAAATCAATTTTGGTAAATAAATCTTATATATTCTAGATTTATCGGTAGGAAATTTTGGAAAGGTTAAATTCTTTTTAGTTTTTTAGTATTTTAAAATGATTGCTGATGTAGTTTCAATTGCAACCTTTCATCGTTGATTAAATTACATTAATTAGGCTAATCATTTACATGCATGTCATAACCTGATTGTCCCTTTATTATTTTTCCACTCCTGAGTGGTATTCTAAACCCTTTTTCATATTTCTTTTCTAATACCCTCTTTCTTGAGAGATTCTAAGGATTTCCATCACTCCCAGAATTTGTATGTTTTTCTTTTCAAAACATGAAGAAATGTTTGAATTACATTAACAAGATTGATGCATTAGATTGTTTCAACCCCTTTATCATGAGACCTACCCTACATTTAATCTTTTTTAAGCCCATAGAAGCCATGAAAAACTATTATAGGAAGCCATATTACAAGACTATTTCCGTTCCTACCATCTTTCTTTTTTAAACATTGCATGATTATTCATTTATGCTTTAAAGAGGGAGTTTGCAATACATGGCATATTTTTGTGTACTGCCATGAAATAATGTGTGGGGGAGTGCCTCTTGATTATTTAGGGAAGAATGGGTTCCAAACATCTACTCATTGTATTCATAAGGAATTACCTTGTGTTTTATTGTTTTAGAAAAACAAAAAACAATAACAAACAAACAACAAGGGGACCTTATGCTTATTTTCCCATAAACCATACTTGCCTAAGGAAGTTGGTGATGATTAAAAAAGCATTTGACTGAGCTTTTGAAGGATGTATTTTCAGTGAGATTTACATTGATTATCATGCAATGTTGTTTACAAGAATTAGCCATCCTTTTTCAATCCTCAGAATTCCTTTTCACATCTGAACCTACCAACCCTTAGCCACAGAAACATCTAAATCTTATTGATAAATCCCTCATGACTTTTGTAATTCAATTTTTCTGAAGTAGAGAAGAAGATATCTTGAAAACCTATGGATAGAGTGTATATGCCTTGGATTGATCATAACATCGATTAAAAACATCTTTATTGTGGAGTGTAATTTTAACTGGTAAGGTAAATAATCAAGTGGCATGCTTATTTTTGAATGGTTTTGTGTTGAAAGAGGATGAGAGTAGTTAATTACATTATATATGAGGCATGATTTTAATATCTTATGAATTAAATTTGTTTGTACATTTTATAATTTTTCCTCGGTAACTTTATCAGTTATATGTTTGATTAATTAAATGACTTCCTTTTCAAAGTATAGGCTCTCTTAATTAGATATTGAGATTTTGCTCGAGGGAAAGCAAACGACTAAGTGTGGGGGAATTTGATGCACCTAATTTGTCTATACATTTCCATATATATAATTGAAGATAAAAGCATGTATTCAGAAAATATTTGTTGTTTCATGAAAATATTATTTGATTTTGGTGAATCTGTTTACTTGTAGGAGATTTCTGGGTTAATACACGGATCAAGGGTAGTTTGTGAAAATTTTGAAACTACACAGCGTGTACTTTTTTACATGCCGTGTACATCCAGGCAAGGACACAGACCGAAGGAGGGAGTACACGCCGATGTCACCAGGCAGAAGATACACGCCGTGTGTGGTGACACTACATGCCATGTACTACTTTCTAGAAGCAGTAGTTGTCGAAGACGAGTCCACACGCCCATGTGTCCGTTGATGAAGACACGACATGTTTGAAATTTTACTCACAGTTTCTGCTATTCTAGAAGGAGCTAGCGGCCAAACGAGTGAACTACACACCTTTTATGGTGGCGCTACACGCCGTGTACACCCAACCACCAGGCGGATCCGTGTTTAAAAGTCAAAGACGGCGTGTTAGGCCGCCTACCCCTGGAGAAATTGGCGCCAAAACGCGTTGACAAAAAGTACACGGTGTGTACTTTCTATACACGCCGTGTACTTTATTTTTCTATAAAATGATTCCTTGGCCTACGGATTTTAGGGGTTCAGAACCATTGATAGGAAAGTGAAAATCTGCTATCACCATTCCCGAAGCTACCATGTTGTCTTCACTCCGCCATTCCACCTTCTGATACTCTACCACAACACCTACATGATGAATCCGCCAGGTATCACGTGTGTCGTTTCTCTCCAAAATTATATGTGTAACTAAACCCCTCGTGATGGGGATATGGATGATGGGATCATAAATTGTATATTTTTTATATAGTTGTGTATGAATCATTGTAATTCATCTTATTCTTCTTAAACCACTATCTAATATAACTGAGAATTCTTATCCGGACCAAGGGAAGGATTCTCAGCGATACAAAAGAAAAGTAACGGTGAAAAAATCCATGACCATTGGAAGGTTTTCACCGATTCAAATAATGGACTGGGCATAATAAAGAATTAAGGATTTTAACTACCGAACCATGGAGCCTTCTTCTCTAATTCCAAACAAGATGAACCGGACCAAGGGAATCTTGTAACAAAATGAAATCCTGAATGATTGAATTATTACGAACAACACAACCATTTAAACAATCTGCATAAGAAATCCTTATTCACCACATCCCTGAAACGTCTTTTCATTCCATTTCTAAGAACTCTTAAAATTTACCCATTATTTTCTTTCAAACTGTATCCATTCTTCAAATGAAATCAATTTAGTTTCAATCAAAACCCAAAATCAACCCGATCGTTTCTAAATTTTGCATTCTTCCCTAATTATGTTTTTACTCAGTTAAATTAATGCACGCCACAGTTCCCCGTGGATCAACCCTGAACTTATGTTATACCAATGTTCTAAGAACGGGTAATGAATTTGAGATGCATATAACTTCAATCAGTGATAAGCGAGACGAACATACCAGGAACATTTATGTATATTCAGCAATCCCTTTCATAATATTGTCCCACCAAAAGTTATCTCCATGATTTTGATACTTCTTTGTGCTCTCTGGGTGAATAGGTAAAGTTAATCTTTGTGCATCTTTGAAATGATCCTTCATTATAATTGGTTTTGATGGAAAACATAATCATTTCATGAATTTCACAACTCCTTACACATCAATATTGAACATAGAGGATTCCCCATTTTAATAGCTACCACTCTTTTAAGAATTTCCACATATTTTCATTTAGTCTTCATTATTTTCAATATGAGGGATGGTTGATAAATCAATTTGTAAAGGATTGATTATTTTCCTCCCTTTATTGTTTCCACATCATTCCTATGAAAATCCGATAAGATAAAATCATTCTCAATTCCAATCATTAATAAAGATGAATTATCCTTTTTACCTAGAGCATCTGTTACCTTATATTCATTACCTGGATGGTAGTAGATTGATAAATTGTAATCCATGCTGAAATATAATCATCTTCACTAGTCCATATTGATCGCATTTGAGTGAATATATATTATAGACTATTATTATTAGAATATATCTCACACTCCACCCCATAGCGATAATGCCTCCATATTTTCAAATAAATTATCATAGCTTCCAAATCAAGATCATGTGAGGGATTGTTTTTCACATGGATTTTCCAATTTATTGAGGCAAAAGATATCACATTATGATTTTACATTAGTACACAACAATATAATTTATTTATAGAATCACAATACACCACAAAGAGTTCTTCATTATTCAAGAGTGTGAGTATCGACGTAGTTACATGCCTCTTTTTGAGCTATGTAAATCATTCATCACATTCATGAGTCTAGAAAAACATCACCCCATTAAATTTAATCTTGGTTATTGTGTTATAAAATCTTGAAATGTTCTCCCCAAATCGTCTGTAATACATAACTAGACCATGGAAGTTATTTTTCTCCATTATAGATGTTGGCATGGACCACTCTTCAATTTCCTTGTATTGGAAAGGTCAACCTATATCCCTTTGTTGGGGATAACATGCCTCACGAATGATATTTCCCACATCCAATACTCAAATTTACTGGACTTTTCATATAGTTTCTTTATTCTCAAAGTCTTTACAATGTTTTTCAAATGATCATCATTTTCCTCCTTCCTCTTGAAGTATATCATAATATCATTGTTAATGTCTACCAAAAATTTGTGGAGGTAATCTCTGAAGACTCTATCCATTAAAAACCTAAAAATTATGGACCATGAGTGAGTCTGAAGGGAATCAATTTTATTTCATTGTGTCCATATAGAGTTTGTAAGGAGGTTTTCAGAATATCTTCCATCCTCAACTTTAATTGGTGATATCCCTACCGATGGTTCACCATAGAGAAATAACATGCCCCATGACTTTTATCATACTAGTCATGTATCCATGGTTGGGGACACTTATTCTTCATCATGATTTTTTGATGACATGATAATCAATACAATGGTGCATTGAACCTTCCTTATTCATGAAAAAGTTGACTTTTCCTCCCCTCTTTTATGCACTCGGGTGTAAAAAACCCTTTTCTAGATTATCATATGACTATCTCTTATGATCATAAAACTCTATAGTGTCCATTATATAATATTTAATTGATACAAGTAGAGGTGTAGGAAAAAGTTACATTTTGAACTCAACCTCTCGATCTGAAGGAAACCCAAGTAATTCATTAGGATAAACATCAAGGTAGTCCCTTATAATGGGCATGTCTTATAGAATTCTTCCCTCCTTTGTATCAATCATTTGAGTTTGATTTTATTGCTCATAAGGTAGTAATATCAATAAATGAGGCAATTATTATAAAATAGAAACATATTACTCATTTTAATTTTAATGAATTGGAGGATGATTTAGGATGTGATGATTGATATCCATTTCTAAACAGTTGATGTTGGATTTGTATAAAATATCCAAAGATAGCACCGAACTATAATAAAGGAAGTATGCAGAGATTATCTAGTATTTTTAGTCCACATGAAATAACTGGGGAGGAGTTATATACCTTGTATTCTATAATTTTTTGAATATCAATGCTCACAGATAACTCTACCACCATATTTTGAGGTAGTGTTTTAATTGTTCTACAATACTTCCTGGATATGAACGTATTCGTAGAAAAAGATTCAAATATAATTTTTTCTATTATTAAATGAATAACTATCTTACAAGTCACAACATCATTTTCGGCTCCACCTTTGTATTGTTGAATTCATAAGAACTTCATTGTTTCTTTGGACACTGTTCTTGATTTCCTCTAAAAAACCTTGTCATTGAGAAATTGTTTGAATAATTCCCATGTTCCTTGTATTTGAAACACTGCTCTACTAGATAAGAGTGTATATGATCATTCCTTTCTTATTCCACATTAGTAGAGTTCTACCTATCCCGTCAGCATTTATTTTCTATATGTATCGTCATTCCACATATGAAGCAATTAATGGTCCCCTTTAGATAGTTCCTAGGATGATTCTTCCAACAATTTTGACATGTGGGATTTTTTATCTTTATTCTACCTTGGGGATTCTTTTACAAAACACCCATATTAGACATCATTTCTAGTTTTATTTTCACTTGTTCCACAAGAGTATTGAGAGTATCTAAAAACCATTTCAACTTTTAAGGCATAATAATAAATCCCATTATAACTATTGATGTATTAAATAACAAATCCTCTTCATAAACTCAGATTTATCACGCTAATTAAGAAATCAACCATGCTTCCAGTGTTTATGAAAAAGACAGAGGCATATCATGAAAGCCTTATGAAGTATACTTCATATGCCCCAATGGACTCATCTTCCTTCTTCTTATGTCTGAGGATCACTCCTTCCATCTTAATATAGAGGGTTTGAGGAAAATAGAAATCAAAATACATTTTCATGAATTCATGAAAATCCGTGAAATCAGTTTCCGATAGGGACATCATATATCATGATGAGTGTCCACCACTGATCAACTTCCCCATCAAACTGATAGACCGCCAACATGAATTTTTGTTCTTCTAATCACTATTGGATTGAGAATATTTTTAAAATTGAGTTAATCCACTATTCCACAAGGAAGGGATCAAAATACCCACTAAAAATGGGGGGCATTTTCCATAAGAAGTATTATATGAAAAAAATTTATTTCATTTGATGTGGAAGGAATTCCACATTATTCATGTTATTATTCATAACATCAACCAGCTGAGTAGGTATTGTCATAATGTAGTGAGAAATGGTTCCCATAATACCAGAAATATCATTTGGGATATCATGGAATTTCCTATCACATATATTATTGTAAGATGTTCTTCTATTTACTGCCATTAAGAAATAAAAAGAATTTAAAATTTGCAGCAATCAATACATATGCAGTCAGCATAAAAAAGAAACATTAATCATATAAGAATAAAATAATAAAGGGAAAATATTTCCTATCCTAGGATTCAATAAGATTTGATCTTGGTTAAAAAGTAAGTATATTAATGTATAAGAAACATAAAACATTAATTTATAATCTGTTATGTCTCATTTCACATAGAGGATCATGTGTCAAGGTTAACCACCAATACCGTTTCACTTGGTTGTACGAGCCAAGGATAACCGTTTAGACCGTTGCATATAACGTCTCATGAGACTAAACATTACCAAATGCATTGGAGCACTATATGGGATTACCCATCATAAAATGTTCCTAAATGTTATTTCGACATAAATAATTATACATAATTGTAACACCCCATGCTTCCATGGTACACTTCTCTTTGAATAGTACAGTAGCGTGTGTTGTATGCAAATTCGAGTTCTAACACACCACAACCAATCAAACAATCCATTATGAATAGTAATAGCCACGTTTTGAAACTTTTTAAATTTTATCTTTCAAAATGGTCTTAATTTTTGGATTCGTAATATCGAAATTAGCTTAGGGTAAATTTTTGGTATTTTTCTGAAAACATTCAATTTTTTATGAATAGTTATAGTTTAAAACAAAATTATAATTTTAATAATTATATATTTTATTTAAATTTATATTAGGTCAAAATAGATACATAATACCAACAGAAGTTCAATGTAATTCATTGGATTCGGTTTATAATAATTTTAGGGATAAAAAAATTTAATGAACATTTTACCGTCATTTACCCACCTCCTAGGAGCATTTGAAAATTTATATAAAACATAATTTTACCACTTTTGTGAGATAGATTTAAAAAATCAAAGAGACATTGTTGATATCAGTATGTAAAATGTGGTTCAATAATATTAAAGTAATTTTTGGTGATGTGTATGTTTTTACTTTTATTTACCACGGTTAAAAGTAAATAGGGTAATTAAGGGTTAAAATGATATTATTATTACCATAAAACAAGTAATAATTCTATAGGATAAGCATAATTAGACTAAAAAACATTAGGAATAGAATATTAACTTCTTTGGTCCACATGGATTAGATTAGGACATTTATTATTATTAAATACAAGGAAGAGTTAAAAGTATTAAATTCAATGTTTAATAACAAATTCATTTTTAATATACAGTTACACACAATATAAAATCGACTATAAATATTAATTATAAATATAAATAGATTTCATACATTATTATATTATATTTATAATTTTTAGATATTAAATAATTTAATTTATTTATGACACGATGATGTTGCAGTAATTACATAATTAATGAAATTTTAACGTAATTGATATTATAAATATCCAAATAAAATTAATTTGCAACTTCTTATGATTTAGTATAATTTTTTAGGTTAATATGACATGTTAGGGTTAGTTAGATGCGTTTTTTTCATAGTAATAATTCTTTTATGTTTTTGGAAATAATAAAATACCAAATAGTGTCAGAATTGTCCTAAAAGAGTTTTTAAAACAAATGTTATATTATTAATTGATATTCCATTCCACAAAATCTAAGGTTCGTCCAAAGGTCATAAATAATATTATATATGTCATTTTTGAACCCCTTGAGGTTTTCATTGTGGTGGATAGTTATTTTATTAACCATGTAATATAAAAACACAAAGAGACATGGTAAAATGTCAAACTATTCAACTAAGAGTTAAATCTAAAAGATAAAGTTAATATAGTGACCCAAACTTGTCTAAAACCTATAGGTTGAGTGGTTTCCGACCCATCCCTACCTTATACATTTAATGATTAATTTTTGAGCCATTAGAAACCGAAAATTAATCTATTATAAAATAGTATTTCTAGCTTTTCCTAAGGTGCCCCTCAACCCTCTTATAAAATGGCACACACCCTTCCATAAAATTTACACCATAGAAGCCTTTTGGATCATCCATTCCCAGCCCAAATACCTTCTCAACTATCATCACTTCATCCTATAGTCATTACATCAGTCAGAAAGCCAACCCAAGGAGCCCTTTTGATTAAATCAAAAGGAAGAACCCGAAGAAGAGGTAAATATTTAATCACCTCTTTCATGTTCTTTTCTTCATCCACTTCCTCTTTCTTTTTTTGTTTACATTGTTAAATAAAAATTCCTCTATCATATATATACTATTAAGTTATTATAAATATGTTACAAAAATATTCATTATTCTATCCATCCATTTAATGACATTTCACCATACGTTCAAACGTATGGATTAATGTCTCCACATTGTGGAGTAATTGTTTTTCAATACATTATTATTTTTATGGGTATAATAATTATTTGTAATTAAGGTAAATAATAAATATAACATGATAATAATTCTGTATATATAATAACCATAAAATTATATATTATTTTACTATCGAAATAATGATATTGTCGCTCGTGCATACGTACAGATTGCCATCTTCGCGAACACGATGAGATTCATTCCCCATCGTATCCATTCAAGACTAATTTTCTTTAGATGATTAGAACTAATGTTTAGATACTTAAATAATTTTTAATATGAATAATATACAACCTATCCATAACAAACACAACTTATGTAACAATGCATGTAAAGTAAAATGAATTAGTTAACACCAGAAACGATGATAATACTTAGATATTATTAACAAATCAATGTTAAAAGATCATATATGATATCATATTAATGAATATGATTCTTGTAAAATTTAATAAAAATTATTTCACCATTATACATGATGTTAACCTACCCTCTACCAAGGAAAAGTATACGTTAAGGGTTAATTTCACAATCACATTTTTATCCGAGGTTTTTTTATGTAAGTATCTAGTGGGACCACTTTATCATCCGTATCCATGTTTCTAAAAAATGTATTCCTAGAAATTTTTACTATTTACTATACTATGGGTTAAATATATTTATTCCCTTATATTAATTTTTATAAAATAGTTTGAAAGTAATATTTCTATCATTTTTCAAACAAGGATCCTTATAAGTTTTTCGACAGAATTATGTTAATAATGTTTTTATAACTTATACGAAGGGTGCGACTATTTTTCACCATTATCACATAGTTGAAGAATCCCTTACAAGCCTATAATAATATTTTAAAAATAAATATTTTCACAAATGATTTCAGAATAGAAATAGATATTTCTCTAAGAAATGTTTTGATTTCATCTTTGTCAACAACCTTTGATGGAATTTAGTGTAATTTGAGGTTGATTTATTATGATAAAATACATCCATATTATGTTAAAATAACACATCAACAGTCTTGGAATCGATAAGACTCACGAGACAAACTAGTGTCTTGGAAAAAGGCCTTGAAAAAATCTTATTTTTAGTATTGGCATAAGACCTTGGCTTTGTGGTTATGATGTCTAGAATTATGCATTTCATTTTTATGAATGTGGTTATCAATATTGAATGTGATTATATGACAGGTAGAATATTTATTTGAATAAGTTAATGGAATTATTTGATTTGATCTTTTCCATATTATGATGATGTTCATGTTTAAATGTATTTTGTTTTAGTCCTATATATATCAATAAATTTTTATTCATATTTATGAAATTTTCCACTATATTGTTATCCTTACTGAGCATCTGAGCTCACCCCTTTCTATGTTTTATTTTTCCCATGTTGTGATGAAGTATATTATCACTGACCTAAAAGGATAGTCTTTGGGATCTTGGTGTTGTCTATGGAAACAATGTATTTGTAGTTTTCCATTTTATGATGTAGTGTAAACCTTATGAATGTATATAGTACTTCCATGGCTACTATACTAATCGGTATTTCGAGAAATTATATTTTGTGATTATGACAATGATATCTAATAATACACCGACTCTGGGTAACTTTGGTCGGGGTTTTATAGTAGTTATCCGAGAAAATTTAGTACAATCCTTGAAAACTAGATTTATATAAGCTCTGATTAGAGCAAATAGCCCTAAGATATACATTGAGGATTATAGTAGATGAACATACTATAATTTTTGTATTGTAGAGACTTTTTGAGATTTCCAAAAAATTAAATCCCTGTCTGGATACGAGCAGGTAGAGGTTTCTTGGCACAGATGTACCTAGGGGTAAAAACCTGAAAACACTTCTTTGAGATAGGCTCGAACGTGAATTTGTGAACGACAACGGGCCTTGCTACACTCTTGGTTACGAAACTCTCAGAGGATATAATTAGGACAAATATCATTTTCTTTAAAAAATATTATGAATAGTTTATGAGTATATACATACTCAATGAAGACATTTTCATGATTATGGATGGTATCCATAAACTGTTCATTTTATGTTAAGTGTTTTACAATTTTGGATTTATGTATTGTGATTCATTAACTAATATAGTTTATGAAATTGTTTAGAAATGGAGGCAAGTTGATGGAATGAAAACTATATCAATGAACACACTCCATGTAGGTATTTCCCTCATACTCAAAATAATTATGGTGGAGCATGTGATACAACTGGTGCAGATCAGCTAATCACCATACAAGGACAACTCACTAAAGTTATGAATAAGAACCTTACACTTATGGGGCACCCTGATCCACAGTGTAGAGTATTAATGTTATATTTCTTCATGAGGAAACAACCACCATTATTCAATGGGTGTACAAATCCCCTAGTAGCTGTGCATTTGATAAATTCTTTAGATAAAATATTCCACACCTTGGTGAGTAGTGAAAGGGAAAATGTTGCCATGGAAGTCTACTACCACACATGAGATGCTGAACAATGGTGGTCATTGATTCAAAACACAAAGAAAGATGATGATGTATCAAATATAGAATAGATTGAGTTTAAATAAATTTACATAGAAACATACTTCCCTCATGACCATCTAGCGGATATGGAAAAACAATTTATGGGTTTGAAGAAAAAGGAGGATGAGAATGTAGAAAAGTATGAAGCTAAATTTATAAGGTTAGTGAGGCATGCAGAAACTAATATACGTAACATATGAAATAAGATTGTTTGTTTTTTTGATGGGTTAAAACCATTTATCCATCGAGCATTATTCTGAAAATCCTTCTTGTCATACGAAGATATTTTCTCATGTTCTATCAAGAAAAAAAAATTCCATAAGTCTAACGACTTTAAGGAAAATCAAGAGAATAAGAGATCTATTGAACACTCTAGAAATGGAAATATGGGGAAGAAGGGAAATGTTGAATATCCAACCTGCCGTAAATGTGGGACGAAACACCTCGGTACATTCCTGAAGTGAATGAGAGTCTATTAAAAGTGTGGACAAAAAAGGCCACCATGCTTGTGATTGAAAGGGGAAGAATGTGACTATCAATGTGGAATTCTACAATTGTAAATAATGGAGGAATTAGGTGAATGAATGTCTTACGCGTTAGATGAACATACATCAGAAAAGGACAAGGGATCAAGGCCATGATTATGATATCACTACTACTAAGGTTGAATCTCCAAAAGATGTGTTGGTAGGTAATTTAATGGTTTCCTCAAGTTACCAAATGCTTTATTTGATTCTGGATCATCGAATGGATCCATATCTTCCCCTTTTTCTATGAAAAAATGATATTTAAAATTTGATTTAAGAAGGGATTTTTCAGTCAAAATTCCTAAGGGAAGTATCATTGCAACAATGTTCTGTGAATCAGTACTCATTAGGGCATATAAATGTTCTTTAACTGCTGATCTCTTCATCATAACCGTGATTGAATTTGATATAATCCTTGTTATAGATTTTCTTTTGGACCATGATGTGAAAATTTATTATAATAAGAAGGATGTTACAATTTTTGATGATGATAAGGAGTACCTTATCTTTAGAGAAGAAACATCACCACCTAATTCTTATCTAGATCCACCCCTAGAAGCACAACAAAATTCAATTATTGGGGAGGAAGAGAATGACATAACTATGGCTGATGAAAGAAATGTTCAAATAGAGAATATTTCTGTTGGGCAAGAATATTTTAATGTGTTTCCAGATGATTTACCTGGACAAACTCCAGAATGAGAAATTGAGTTTTCCATTGATTTAAATCTTTGTTCAAGGCCCATATTGAATACCCATTATATAATGGTAACGGTGGAATTAGTGGAACTAAATATTGAAATAGATTAATTGAGTAATAAAGGATTTATTCTCCCCAGTGTTTCTCCATGGGGAGCCCTTGTCCTTTTTGTTAAGAAGAAAGATGGATCTATTAGGTTGTGCATTGACTACAGGGTGACCAATGATATAAAAATAAAAAAAGTATCCCCTACCTCGCATTGATGATTTATTTTCAAACTTAATGTAGATCAATACTTTTCAATGATTTAACATTGATCTTGATATCTTCAGTTGTGTGTAAAGAAGAAAAACACTCCAAAAAACAGCATTTTGTACCAGGTACGGGCATTACAAGTTTACAGTAATGCCTTTGGGATTGACTAATGAACCCTCTATCTTTATATATCTAATTAATAGAGTTTTCAATTAATATCCTGATGAATTTTTTGTGGTATTTATTGATTATATCTTGCTATACTGCAAAAGCTACGAAGATCATGAAAATAACATGCGTATTATACGAATGACTATTAGAAGGAATGAATTATACGGGATGTTTAGCATGTTTGAGTTCTGGAGGAAGGAAATTTCTTTTCTTGACCATATAGTCTCTATGGTTGGAATCTATGTTGATATTTCTATGACCAAGGCAGTCAATGAATGGCCAACACCAACGAGTATAACTGAGGTACACAGTTTTTTTGAATTAGCATGTTATTATCATTGTTTTTTCTAGAATGTTTCCCCATTGGCTAATCCATTAACAAAGTTAACATGAAAATGTGTTAAATTTTTTTGGAAGAAAGAGTGTGAAGAATTTTTGAAGAACTAAATAGAAGATTAGTAAATGATCCTATATTTACTCTACAATGAGGGAATTATGGGTTTGTTATTTATAGTGATGCTTCAAATAATGGAATTGGTTGTTTTCTTATGCAGAATGATATGGTTATTGTCTATGCATCACGACAACTAAATATTCATGAAAAAAACAATCCTTCTAATGATCTTGAGATAGGAGTTGTAATCTTTTGTTTTAAGATTTGGGTACACTATCTCTATTGTGAAAAATGTGATAAATATATCGATCAGAAGAGTTTGAAGTATATTTTCTTGCAGAAATAACTCAACATGAGGAAAAGGAGTTGGATTGAACTACTTGAAGATTAT
Source organism: Viscum album (assembly GCA_963277665.1). Lineage (NCBI taxonomy): Eukaryota > Viridiplantae > Streptophyta > Magnoliopsida > Santalales > Viscaceae > Viscum > Viscum album. The sequence goes on from OY728161.1 coordinate 937,641,989, forward strand.
GATTTTACTATACAATACCACCGGGGATAGAAAATATGGTGGAAGATTCTATGCGTAGAAAGGATCATGGAGTTTTGAAAAAGATGAGAGTTAAAAAGGATACTCTATACATGGATCTATTAAATATGGATATGGAAATCACTATAGATGGTGAAACTTCAATAATTTTTAAAATTTTTTCCAAAAAATATTTACTAGAAAGGATAAATATTTCATAGGCCGATGATGAAGTGTCTGAAAAGATGATTAAAGATGTGGATGATGTGAGATTGAGTGACTTTGAGTAAGAAGATGGAATTTTGATATTTGGGAAGAGACCTTGTGTTCCTGATATACATGATCTAAAAAAATTTGTTGGATGATACTCACAGTTCCAATTTCTCAATACACCCTTGTAGAACCTAGATGTATAGAGATTTGAAGAAACATTTTTGGTGGAAAACATGAAGAGGGAGATTGCTGATTTTGTGTCAAGATGTATGGTTTGTCAACATGTGAAACCTGGAAGGTAACAGCCTAGAGGAGTCATGCAACCTCTTCCCATACCACAGTGGAAAGGGGATTATATTATGATGGACTTTGTCATGGGGATACCAATGAAACCTAGAAGGAGCGATGCAATTTGGGTCATTGTTGATTGTCTTACCAAGACAGCACATTTTCTTCCCATAAGGGAAGATTTATCACTTGAACGTCTAGAAAGACTATATATTAATGAAGCTGTGAGACTTTATGGAGTACCTCTTTCGATTGTTTCTAGCCGTGATCCACATTTTACATCAAGATTTTAGAAATGTCTTTAGAAAGCCCTGGATACTGAACTTTTTATGAGTACTTCCTACCACACCCAAACTGATGGACTATCAAAACAGACTATTTAAACCTTACTATACATGTTGAGATAATTATCCCATGACATTCAAGGTATATAGGATCAATATTTAACTATGGTTTAATTTTCCTATAACAATATATTCCATTCAATTATTCAGATGGCACCATATGAAGCGTTATAAGGAAAAATATGTCACACACCAACCTGTTGGGATGATGTTGGTGAAAGAAAAATCATAGGCCTAGAACATGTGGAGGAAATGATGGAAAAGGTGAAGGTAATCCAAAAACACACCAAGCCAGGTCAATGTAGACAGAAGATATATTCTGATAACCGAAGAAATGATTTGGAATTTTAGGTTGGAGATCATGTTTTTTTAAGGTATCTCTATGAAAGGGTGTTATAAGTTTCAGAAAGAAGGGTAAATTGAGTCCAAGTAACATCAGACCTTTCGAAATTCTAGAATGAATTGCAGTTATAGCTTACCATTTTGAAATGCCTCTAAGTATCTCCAAGGTTCATGATGGGTTCCACGTATCACTGTTGAACAAATACGTTCCTGACCCAATGCATGTACTCACGTATGAGGAATTAGAACTGGAACTCGATCTGTTTTATTGCGATGAGCCTTTCAAGATTTTAGTTACAAGAGAACAAGTGCTGAGAAGATGGACGACTCGTCTGGTAAATGTTCTATGGACAAACCATAAGTAGGAAGAGGCATCATGGGAACCCGAGGATCTTATGATGAATAACCACCTAGTCTTTTTATGTAGTAATACTCTAGAAATTTCGAGGATGAAATTATTTGAAGGAGGGGAGAATGTAACACACCATGCTTCCACGGTATGCTTATCTATGAATAATTCAGCAGTGTTTTTAGTATGAGACTTCGAGTTCTAACACACCTCAACCAACCAATCTAACTGTTATGAATACTAATACACACATTTTTTAATTTTATAAATTTTATCATTCAAAATAGACTTCATTTTATGATTCAGAATATCGAAATTAAGTTATAGTTCAAACCCAAATTTTTATTTAAATAATTATTTATTTTATTTAAAATTATTTTAGGTCAAAATAGATACATAATACTTATATTATTTCAATGTAACTAATTGGAGTCAGTTTATAATAATTTTAGATATATAAATATTTTAATTAACTTTTTAATGTCTTTTACCCACCTCGTAGGAGAATTAGGAAATTTACATAAAACTTAATTTTACCACTTCCGTGAGTTGAATTCCAAAAATCTATGAGACACGGTTGATATCAGTATGTTTAAAGTGGTTCAAATAGATGAATTTTTTTTGAATAGTAACTTTTTGCTTTTATTTACCACGGTTAAAAGTAAATAGAGTAATTAAGGATAAAAATGATATTATTATTACCCTAACACATGTCCAAATGCTTTTGGATAAGTATAATTCGACCATAAACATCCTTATGAACAATATATGATCCTCTTTGGTCCACTTGTATTAGATTAGGACAAGTATTATTATTAAATACAAATAAGAGTTAAAAGTGTTAAATTCAAAGTTTAATAACTAAACCATTTTTAATATAGGGCTACACAGAATATAAAATCACAATAAATATTCATTATAAAGTTAAAAATGTTTCCTACATAACTGTATATTATTTATAATATTTAGACATTAAATAATTTAATTTATTTATGACACGATGATGGTGAAGTAATTACCTACTTAATGAAATATTAAAATAATTGATATTATAAATATAAAAATAAATGTAATTTTAGACTTTATATGAATTAATATAATTTTATAGGTTAATATGACATATTTTGTTTGGTTAGAAGAATTTTGTTTGAAGTAATAATGCTCTTATGAGTTTTGAAAAAACAAAATAGCAAATAGTGCCAAAATTGTCATAAAAGAGTTTTTAAAACAAATTTTATATTATTAATTGATAATCTATTCCTAAAAATATAATGTTCATAAAAAAAGCTTAAATAATATTATATATGTCATTAATGAACCACTATAGGTTGTCTTGGATGTTTACAGTATATTTATTAACTATATAATATAAAAATACAAAGAGACATGGAAAATGTCAAAGTATTTAACTAAGAGTTAAATCTAAATGATAATGTTAATATAGTAACCCAAACCTATATAACACCTATTGGTTGAGTGGTTTTCGAAGAATACCCACAGTAACATTTAAATAATTAATTTTGTAGCAATTAGAAATCAAAAATGATTTTATTATAAAATAATATTTCTAGCTTTTCCTAAGGCGCCCCTTACCCCTCTTATAAAAGGGCACTCCACCATCCCACAAATTCACACCTTCAATGACTTTTGGATCAGCCAAAACCTGCCCAACTACCTTTTCAACCGTCCCCATTTATCATAGAGTCCTTCTATTAGTATGAAATCCATCTTATGTATACATTTTTATCAAATCCAAAGGAAGAACACGAAAAAGAGGTAATATTTCATCACCTATTTCAAGTTCTTTTCTTCTTCCACATCCCATTTCATTGTTGTTTACTTTATTAAATAATAACACCAGTATATTATCTATAATTTGATGTTATTATAAATATTTTACAACCATATTGATTATTCTATCCATCCTTTCAATTAAATGTCACCATACATGCGTACGTATGACTTACCGTCTCCACGTCGTGGTGTAATTTTTATTGAATACATTATTATTTTTATGGGTATAATAATGATGTGTAATTTATTTAAATAATAAATATAAAAAGATAATAATTATTTATATATGATATACCATCGAATTATATATTATTTTAATATCAAAATAATGATATTGTCGCTCGTGCGTACGTACGGATTACCGTCTCCACGAACACGATGAGATTCATCCCCCATCGTATCCATTCAAGATTACTTTTCATTAGATGATTAAAAATAATGTTTAAAGATTTAATATAATTCTGAATATTAATAAGATAAATCACATCCATAACAAAAAATACTTACTTAACAAAGCATATAATAGAAGACAAATCAGTTAACACCTGAAACGACAATAATACTAAGATATTATTAACAAATAAATGTTAAAATATCATATATGATAACATATTAATGTATATGATGATTTGTATAATTTTATAACAATTATTTAACCATTATACCAGAGGTTAATATAGCCTCGACCAAGGAAAATTACAAGGTAAGGGTTAATTTCACAATCTCTTTATTATCCGAGGTAGTTTTTATATATGTATCTACTGGGTCGTCTTTATCATCCACATCCTTATTTCATAAAAATATATTCCAAAACATTTTTACAATTTACAAGACTATGGTTTAAATCCATTTATACCCTTGTTTGAGTTTTTATAAAATGGATTGAAAGGAATCTTTCTGTTTTTTTCCAAACAAGGTATCTTAGGTCCTTTTCGAAAAAATTATGATTAGAATGGTTTTTAACTTATATTGAGGGTGTGGCTATTTTCGGCTGTTATATCATTGTTGAAGCATCCCTTACAATATTATAATAATTTTTTTCAAAATAAATGTTTTCTTAAATGTTATCAAAATAAAAAGAGACATTTCTCTTAAAAATGTTTTTATTTCATTTATGTCAACCTCCTTTGAGGGATTTTAAGCTTATTTGATGTTTATTTATTATGATACAAAAATTCCATATTGTATTGATGGTTTCGTGATATTTTTTACTGTTGATGTGTTATTTTCATACCATTCATGGTTTATGGTTAAATTATGGACATTTTTTATGCCAGTTTTCATATGAATATTTATGTTATGTTTAATCATTTTCATATGAGGGATGAATTGGACTTAGTAAATGATGGGTGGAGCCCTCTATAGCTCCTCGATGCATCGGTAGGTCTCATGAGACAAACTAGTGTCTTTTCATAAGGCCTCGATAAAATCTTATTTGTAGTCTTTGCACAAGGCCTTGAATATGTGGTTATGAAGTTTGGCATTATGCATTACATCATTATGATAGTGGCTATTGATATTGCATGTTATTATTAGAGTAGTAGAATATTTATGTGAATATGTAATTGGAATTATATGATTTTATCATTTTGATATTATTCTTATGTGCATGTTTAAAAGGATTTTGTTTTAGTCTTATACATTCCCATTAATTTTTATGATTATTTATGAAAGTTTCAACTATATTTTTATACTTAATGAGCATTTGAGATCACCCCTTTCTATGTTTTAATTTTCCCAGGAAGCGAAGAAGTATATTACGACTAACATGTAGGGATAGTCTATGGGATCTCGTGTTGTCTATAGAAATAATGGGGTTGCAGTTTTCCATTTTATGATGTAATGTAAAGCTTATGAATTTATCTAATACTTCCAAGGATACTAAACAAATTTTTCTTTCAAGACATGATCTTTAGTGATAATTCCAATAATACGTAATAATGCACCCACTCAGGGTAATTGGGGTCGGGAAGTTAAAATAATAAATAACACAAAATCATAAGGGTACTAATGGAAAGAAGATGATATTGTAGTCATTTTATAAAGCATAATTATAGGGTTTATCATACATGTGTCCATGAATGAAAGGAATAAAATCTTAAATGGACAACCATTAAAGAAAATATTCATATATCATGATATGTGATTTAAAGTTGATGTGATAACAAGTAAATATAGTATTTGAGACACTTTTGAATTAAAATAATTTAGTACGATTTTAAGGAAAACAGTATATAACATTTAATTTAGAAAATGAAAAATGCATTTAAAAATACCATAAGTGAAAAAATAATATTTTAATAATAAATAAGTCAACATTAGAATAAATATGGTGCCAAAAAAATTTATTTTTCACACTTCAAAATAAAACAGAATTTTGGAAGTTCCCCTCAAAGAAGTTTTCTCATCGGGATGTATTTAGGAGGGAACCTATAAGGCCCCAGCCTTAAACCTTACTTAATATTGAATTAAATGAGTAATTCACATTGAGGATCTTTTCAGGTTTAGAGTTATATAGAATTAGGACATAACTATTACATCTCAAAATATTACAAACTAGTCGCTTCTACTAAATTTCCATAAAATAAAAACTCTTAAAAAGAAACATTTATAGTTCCATGTTTTATGTAGGATGACTTTCCCTTGATCCCATACTTGACCCTATTCCACGCTAAGTCCTGTGAAAAACATTTCAAAAACTTGGGATGAGCATAAGAAGCTCAGTAAGGGATACACAAAGAATGAAAACTGTCAGTTTTTCAAAACAACAAGTAAACCATGAATAGTTTATCAAAGTAATACTTTTCACCTTCATGAAGTAGTAAAAACTCTTCAGTGAAAACAAGTATCATTACTTACCTCTATGTAACCAAAGGATTACCATAAAACCCATATAAAGAACACATAACATATATAAAGGTAACTTGGGACATAAACATACCTAAGTGGAATAACCATACGGTCGACTTCCACACATATCACTTATTGGAATAGCCATACGGCCAATTTCTATACATACTTAATGGAATATCCATACGGCCGACTTCCATACCCGATGCATTGGAGGTTATAACGTAACCACCCGTCCTGGTATTCACGGAACCACCCATCATAATGTCTAAGTACCATTATTACACATAAAATATGGAAAATATAAACATTTCAATGAAAATATTTCATTTTCAACCACAATAAATAATTCCCAGATATTGAATTAATCAATCCATTTTCAAAAACCATTTTAAATAGATTTTTGAATCAAAGTGTCCCATACCACATTGAAGCATTTAATGGAATTATAATTTGAAAACATTAATGTCCATATAAATAAATACTGAAAACCATTTTGAAAACATGGACATTAATGATAATGATTGAGAATAATAAATCTTCAAAACATTTAAAATGATATTTTGGTTAAAGAGTTTTTAACAAAATGAGAGACTCTTGAATACAAATAATAGCGGAATAAGATTTATTCCGAACTTTATAATATCATGAGAATAAAAGGATTCATGATATAATATGTCAAAGGACAGTATACACACCATATAAGAGTGAATTGGTTCATAACAACAATGAAGTCTCAAAAGAAATGTAAAATGAGATGAAATCCATTATAATGAAGGTATCCTTAAATTAAGGATAAATCAATCTCATAATTATGTGTGACAAATATAAATACACCCAATATACGTGGATATTACGTGTAAAAAAATCAAAGGTTATTCACACATATTCAAAGGATGACATATTCAATAACTACATGTTGGACCCAAAGAAATCGAAATTGGGTTAAGAAGTTCCCTTGGTAAAATTCTACAGCCTAATGGCGTCAAATAAAATTTTACATAAAGGGTTGATGAGAGAGATAAAGGGTATCTCATAGCTTGGACATAAAATTTACATAAATAAGGATATATGAGAACATATCCCAGCATAACAATATGTAAATTAAAAGACCCAACAAAAGAAGTCTTTTAAACATAGGAGGGTGAAAGGTTCCCTTACCGACATGGGTATCTTTCGAAACATACGCCCCGTGAAAGAAGGGAAATACATCATTGATGTAAATACTCATAAATGAAAGAATATTACACAATGAGTAAAATAATGGTCAGTACATACACCACTCAAAGGAAATTGTGGCAAATGTATCATAAATCTCACGGGAATAAAAGTGAGATGAAAAATCCATTACGAAAACTCGACAGCCTAACGACGCCACTTAAAACTTCCAAAATGGATTGATGAGAGAGAATAGGGTCTCTCATCACATGAACATAAAAATTATAGTAATATTAATATAAAAAAACATCCCAATAATAATAAAGATGATATTTAAAAGGAATGACATAAAAGAGTGTACTTAAAAAGAAAGAGATGAGTAGGATCCCTTACCTTGGGTCCGACTTGACTCGATCGTTCTTTAACATCCTGAATAATAAACTTGAGTTAATTTCTACTTTATTAAGAACCTTTTACAAGTTCATTATTTCTTTTATATCAATTATTTACATGTTATAAACATTATGTAATCATTTAAGTTAATAATGTTTGTTTTTTCGATATTTGGTTCTTAAGTCGAAAGTGGACTTCTTACAATTACATGTTGTTCGTGTGGTCAAAGGTTCTTTATATCCAGAATGACATTACTGATTTGGATATCATATATATCATATATATCTAGAATATACATGTATTTATAATATCACATAATCATTTAGAGGTAAGAAATGAAATGCACCGTTCATGGAGACGGTAAGCCGTACGTACGCATGAACGCTACTTTCATTTCTTTGTCATATAAATGGAATTAAAACTAAATGAGAGGTATGTATATTTTAATTCCAGAATTATATTCATCATTTAGATTTATCATTCATCATATATATCCATTATATACATGTACTTATAATAGTACATTACATTTGGGGATAAGAAATGAAATGCACCGTTCATGGACACGGTAAGCCGTACGTACGCATGAACGCTACTTTCTTTTCTATCTCATACTTTAATGGAAAGAAATAATAACTATATAGAGGAAAATAATAATTACAGTATAACATCATATATAATAACATTAAATCCATCCTTTATACGTCCCACATATGGCATTAATGAATCACATCACTTTGAGGGGGCGGTAGTCCGCACTTCCTAAAATGAAGATATCGCGTATACCCAAAATGGAAGCCATAAAGGTAAGACACAAATGAATAATAAAGAAGCATAAGTAAAACATAAACATATTATATATCATATATAAAAATACTGACATCATAATGGACACCTTTGAAGGTGTTAAATGAGTATTGAACAATCATCGTTTCGGGAGACACAATTTCGCCATCCACGGAAACCGTATGTTCTTTAACCATTTGATGTAGTTGTGTGAGAGTGTAGCTCGAATAAATATTATAACAACATCCTAGTATATTGAAGATACTGGTGTTGTTACAAAAGAAATAAATAAAAAGAGTTTAGGGGGTTGGAGAAGCAAAATAAAACAAATGAATATGAGAGAATGAATTACCTTTAAAAGTGTAACTCCTTTTGATTTGAGCCTAAAGGCTTCCTTTGAAAGGATTCTGTCCAAAGGGAATCCTCTAGGATGAGGAGACGGATGTGGAGAGAGTAAATGGGCAGGGGTTGGCCGAGCCAAAGGCTTGAGGAGTGTGTGAAATGAGGTAGAGGTGGGGGCCTTTTATAAGAGGAGAGGAGGGGCACTTTTGGAAAGTAAGAAATATTACTTTATTTGAAAATGTGTTTCGGTTTTAAAAGGTCCCACATTGATATAATTCGTGTATAAGGTGATAAGGGTTCGAAATCTACCCATCCAATAAGTTTTGGACATGTGTAGTTCATATATTTTACATTATCTTTCCATTTTATTTAAATCGTCAAATAATGATGTCATCGCTGTATCATTATTATGTCATAAATAATTTATTTTATTTAATGTATAAAAATTATAAAAAAATCACTATGATGTAGGAAATCTTTTTATCTTTCCAATGTTTATTTATAATCAAACTTTGAACTTGTGTAACCCCACTTAAAAACTGTTTTAGTAAAACAACTCATGTTTGTGTCAATTTAATTTTAACATTAAATAAAAATATATTATTGTCATTTTCCAACTAAAGTGGCTCCATGGAGTCCCCAAGTTGGCCCATGACTTGTCTTGGTCGGCCATGACTCACCCAATAGGTGTAGGAAAAGTGTCATGGTGTTTTCACATTCTTATAATATCATTTTTACCTTAAACTACACTAATTACCACTAATCGCGGTTAAGAACATAATAAGTTACTATTCACCAAAAAATTATTATAATCTCATTAAACCACATTTTACTTCTTATTGAAAACCATGTATGTCGGATTTTTGAAATTCAAAACACAATGATGGAAAAATTTCATTTAAACGGAAAATCAGTCTTTATAAGTACCACTTAGTGGTTTCACTATTCATCAAAAATTGATGTTTTTCAGAAAATTACCAAAAATTCACCCTAAGATATATTTGATATTCTGAATTCAAAAATGAAGTCTATTTTAGAAAATTCAAAACATATAAGTCACATTAATTAATTTAATAATTAATTCCCACTGTCAGAGCAAATAGCGTGTTTTTATGAAACAATAAGTATCAAAAGATTGATACTAGTTTAAGTCCGATTTCAAAGTGAAATTAATTCCAACGAACACTATTGGATTTAATGGTAAAAATATATTCTAATTTCACATTAAAACCAATTCAAAAGACAATCTAATCATATAAATAAATTATATTAAAAAGAGGTTTTGAATTAAAATACAACATTTTACACTATTCATTAAAAAAAAGAACTTTATCAGAAAAATACCAAAATTTTACACAAAGTAAAATTTAATGTCCCGATTCTAAAGAAGAGTTTTATTTGGTCCAAAATAATGTATAATAGTGATCAGAACTATATTTAATGACAGTTCTCCATCAGAAGGCGATAAGTGAACCTTTAGTGAAAATTAGGTTATAAAAGCCTAAAATTGAATTCTTTCCGTATTTTAAGCCTTTGGATAGATGTAAAAACATTTAAAAAAACATATATATTCATATTTTAGTTATTTATATCTATTACCACCAATAAAACGGCTACATGTTAACTACCATTTAAAATAATATTATTTTATTATCAGAGTGCAACGTAAGATTCCCAAGAAACTCGTTGTTGCGTGTTGGGTATGCCATCGAGCATAGCGTCCCCTTTAAAGTCATTTAAATATTTTATTCACAAATATGGATAAATATGAAATGTCATATTCTTTATTTACCTGGGGTGTTACATCCTTCCCCCCTTTTGGGAATTGCGTCCTCGCAATATTAAAATTGCGCTTGAAAACATCCTTGAAAGTCCCACATCGGAACAAAAGTCGGTAAAACAAACACTTTAAAATAAAGAGAGATAAGTACAAAGGTCACCCGAGTTAACCCATAATAGGATTCCATGAATGAAAATATGGACATGGAGGAAAAAACAAAGGGTCATGTTCTGATGGAGAGTGATAGAAAACATGTTTTGGAGAAAAGTTAACCACGAGAAAATCACAAACTTGTGATGGGTTAAACGGTATTCGATTCCCCAGTAGGAAAAGTTAATAGACAACATTTTTGTTTTAAGTTACTTTTTATTGAGAAATTTATTCATAAGGAAACATAATCACTTATCATATTGACTTTCAACTTTTATTAGATTCCTTACACAAACTCATATTTTCTCCAAAAGATGAGTATTTAGGAAGACTTGTTCACATTAAGAGTACTATAATAAACTTCTAGAGAATCACCTAATCCACAAAATAGAACTATATACATCCCCTGTCTTTAGACTTTAACCAAAACCAAAACCAAAAAGGCTAGTACAAGATCAGATAATCCAGAAAAGGATAACCCTTTATAAAAAGAAAATCTATTCTTAATCTCCAAAATTTGTCCAACAAAACCCAAAGTTCAATGAGGACCATTCAATAATCAATTTTTCCATAAAATTCTTCAAAGTAAACCAATATAAGATTGAAACCCAAATATTTGAAGGATTTAGTCACATAGTCTTCCAAGATAAATCATAACAATTATCTCCAAACAATATCAGTTGCTCTTAAAGTCTCGTTTTGAAAAGTAATTAACCTAATCACATATCCTCCATGATAGGTTAATCATTTTCATAAATAACCCAAAATCAATTTACTCTTAATTCATAAAATCATATAACAAGAATGAATCAGTCAAACTAACCAGGGACTTTACGTAGTCCAGTGGTTGGCGATAAATACCAGTCGCACATTGGTTGTGGGTTCGATTCCCGCAGCTTTGTCCGACGCGACGAGATGTCACACGGTCTACATGTTGTCCTTTTTCCAAAACTATATAATTCTTAAAACATTCCCCAAAATGAGATAACATCTTCAAGAATAATCAAAACATATTTTAACCTCAAGTTTATCTCATTCCTTTCATTTTCCATCATATCATAGAGTAACCCATAATTACCTAAAAATTAAGTATCATATAAAACCTAATGGTTACCTTAATAATTATTACCTGAATTTCCACATCGGGTTGGCCATCTCGTACATGATGCATTAGAGAACTCACCAAGGTTGAAGTGGTTGATCATGACTCCTTGATAGTTGGTTTAGAACAACTATGAGATTCCTCATTGAATCCCCCATTTTATCTAGTATCTTAACCAGAGAACCACCACAGTTTCCTTCAAACCTGTTGTCTCTTTGGTGCCTTCTAGATCTATCCATTCACTAAAAACAGAAATGTCAGTGTATGTATATCAACAAAACCATCATGTACTAATGAGGAAGGTAAACACTAAGATATACTTACTCATTCACTTTATCTAAAACTAGGACTCTTTCTGAAATCCTAACCATTATGGTAATGTCACTTATGCTTAGAGAATACCCTAACCTATAAAGTTATCTAAACCAACCTTTGATACCAACTATAAGGCCCCAGCCTTAAACCTTACTTAATATTGAATTAAATGAGTAATTCACATTGAGGATCTTTTCAGGTTTAGAGTTTTAGAGAATTAGGACATAACTATTACATCTCAAAAGATTACAAAGTAGTCACTTCTACTAGATTTCCATAAAATAAAAACTCTTAAAAGAAACATTTATAGTTCCATGTTTTAGGTAGCATGACTTTCCCTTGATCCCATCCTTGACCCTATTCCACGCTAAGTCCTGTGAAAAACATTTCAAAAACTTGGGATGAGCATAAGAAGCTCAGTAAGGGATACACAGAGAATGAAAACTGTCAGTTTTTCAAAACAACAAGTAAACCATGAATAATTTATCAAAGTAATAATTTTCACCTTCACGAAGAAGTAAAAACTCTTCACTGAAAACAAGTATCATTACTTACCTTTTTGTAACCAAAGAAATACCATATAACCCATATAAAGAACACATAACATATATAAAGGTTACTTGGGACATAAAAATAGTTAAGTGGAATAACCATACGGTCGACTTCCACACATATCACTTAATGGAATAGCCATACGGCCAATTTCCATACATACTTAATGGAATAGCCATACGGCCGACTTCCATACCCAATGCATTGGAGGTTATAACATAACCATCCGTCCTGGTATTCACGGCACCACCCGTCATAATGTCCAAGTACCATTATTACACATAAAATATGGAAAATATAAACATTTCAATAACAATATTTCATTTTCAATCACAATAAATAATTCCCAGATATTGAATTAATCAATCCATTTTCAAAAACCATTTAAAATAGATTTTTGAATCAAGGTGTCCCATACCACTTTGAAGCTTTTAATGGAATTATAATTTGAAAACATTAATTTCCATATAAATAAATACTGAAAACCATTTTGAAAACATGGACATTAATGATAAATATTTAGAATAATAAATCTTCAAACATTTAAAATGATATTTTGGTTAAAGAGTTTTTAACAAAATGAGAGACTCTTGAATACAAATAATTGCGGAATAACATTTAATCCGAACATTATAATATCTTGAGAATAAAAGGATTCATTATATAATATGTCAAAGGACAGTATACACACCATATAAGAGTGAATTGGTGCATAACAACAATGAAGTCTCAAAAGAAATGTAAAATGAGATGAAATCCATTATAAAGAAGGTATCCTTAAATTAAGGATAAATCAATCTCATAATTATGTGTGACAAATATAAATACACCCAATATAAGTGGATATTAAGTGTAAAACAATCAAAGGTTATTCACACATATTCAAAGGATGACATATTCAATAACTACATGTTGAACCCAAAGAAATCGAAATTGGGTTAAGAAGTTCCCTTGGTAAAATTCGACAGCCTAACGGCGTCAAATAAAATTTTACATAAAGGGTTGATGAGAGAGATAAAGGGTATCTCATAGCTTGGACATAAAATTTACATAAATAAGGATATATGAGAACATATCCCAGCCTAACAATATGTAAATTAAAAGACCCAACAAAAGAAGTCTTTTAAAAAAAGAGGAGGGTTAAAGGTTCCCTTACCGACATGGGTATCTTTCGAAACATACGCCCCGTGAAAGAAGGGCAATACATCATTTATGTAAATACTCATAAATGAAATAATATTACACAATGAGTAAAATAATGGTCAGTACATACACCACTCAAAGGAAATTGTGGCAAATGTATCATAAATATCACGGGAATAAAAGTGAGATGAAAAATCCCTTACGAAAACTCGGCAGCCTAACGACGCCACTTAAAACTTCCAAAATGGATTGATGAGAGAGAATATGGTCTCTCATCACATGAACATAAAAATTATAGTAAGATTAATATAAAATAACATCCCATTAATAATAAAGATGATCTTTAAAAGGAATGACATAAAAAAGTGTACTTAAAAAGAGAGAGAGGAGTATGATCCCTTACCTTGGGTCCGACTTGACTCGATCATTCTTTAACAACATGAATAATAAACTTGAGTTAATTTCTACTTTCTTAAGAACCTTTTACAAGTTAATTATTCCTTTTATATCAATTATTGACATGTTATAGACATTATGTAATCATTTAAGTTAATAATGTTTGTTTTGTCGATATTTGGTTCTTAAGTCGAAAGTGGACTTCTTTCAATTACATGTTGTTCGTGTGGTCAAAGGTTCTTTATATCCAGAATGAAATTACTGATTAGGATATCATATATATCATATATATCTAGAATATACATGTATTTATAATATCACATAATAATTTAGAGGTAAGAAATGAAATGCACCGTTCATGGAGACGGTAAGCCGTACGTACGCATGAACGCTACTTTCATTTCTTTGTAATATAAATGGAATTAAAACTAAATGAGAGGTATGTATATTTTAATTCCAGAATTATATTAATCATTTAGATTAATCATTCATAATATAAATCCATTATATACATGTACTTATAATAGTACATTAAATTTGGGGATAAGAAATGAAATGCACCGTTCATGGAGACAGTAAGCCGTACGTATGCATGAACGCTACATTAATTTCTATCTCATACTTTAATGGAAATAAATAATAATGATATAGAGGTAAATAATAATTCTAGTATAACATCATATATAATAACATTAAATCCATCCTTTATACGTCCCACATATGGCATTAACGAATCACATCACTTTGAGGGGGCGGTAGTCCGCACTTCCTAAAATGAAGATATCGCGTATACCCATAATAGAAGCCATAATGGTAAGACACAAATTAAAAATAAAGAAGCATAAGTAAAAAATAAACATATTATATATCATATATAAAAATAGTGACATCATAATGGCCACCTTTGAAGGTGTTAAATGAGTATTGAACAATCATCGTTTCGGGAGGCACAATTTTGACATCCACCGAAACCGTATGTTCTTTAACCATTTGATGTAGTTGTGTGAGAGTGTAGCTCGAATAAATCTTATAACAACATCCTAGTATATTAAAGATACTGGTGTTGTTACAAAATAAATAAATAAAAAGAGTTTAGGGGGTTGGAGTAGAAAAATAAAACAAATGAACATGAGAGAATGAATTACCTTTAAAAGTGTAACTCATTTTGATTTGAGCCTAAAGGCTTCCTTTGAAAGGATTCTTGTAACGCCCCAACCCTAGTTACCCAGAGTCGGTGCATTATTACATAACATTGGCATGATCACAAGAAATATCAAATCTCGAAAGACTGATTGGTTTAGTATCCTTGTAAACACTAGATATATTCATAAGTTTTACATTATATCATAAAATGAAAAACTACTACCACAACATAATGTCTCCATAATCCACACTCATATCCCCACATAATATCCCTCCAGGTCATTCATAATTTACTTCTTCAATTCCTAGGAAAAAATAAATCATAGAAAAGGGGTGAGCTCAAATGCCCAGTAAGGATAACAATATAGCGGAAACCTTCATAAATAAGAATAAACATTTAAGGCAATGTATAACTAAAACAAAAGCCTTTCAAACATGAACTTTCAACGTGGTATGGCATAAATAAAATGAAATAATGCCATTTACTTATTCACATGGATATTCTACTAATCGAATAATCACATGCAAAAATCAATAACCATTTTCATAATGTTGGAATGCATAATGCTGAACTTTAATTTCTTTGTCAAGGCCTCGTCCCAAGACCTTGGGGCTAACTGTAACCGGAACCCAACCCGGAGTGCCTCTAATAACTGGACACCAACCCGGAGTGCCTCTAATAACAGGAGACCAAAAGGGAGGTCTTACTTTTACCAGTCCCTAACCTGGAGGGCTTACTTTTACCAGTCCCCAACCTGGAGGGCTTACTTTAACAAGTCCCCAACCTGGAACATACATGTCCAACACATTCTTATGAAGTAAAGGTTGAAACATAACATAAACATTCTTATTGGAACTAGAATACGAAATGTCAATACTTTACTCATAAAACATGAATGCTATATAAATAGCACATCCCCAGTCAAACATATCACAAAACTTCATTACAATATGGAAGTTTTATATCATAATAAATCAACTTCAAATAATCGTAAAATCCATCAAAGGGTGTTGACATAGATGAAATCAAAACACTTTTTAGAGAAATATATCTTTATATTTTTGAAATCCTTTAAGAGCCATATAAAATAAAACATTTTCTTTGAAA
Source organism: Viscum album (assembly GCA_963277665.1). NCBI lineage: Eukaryota > Viridiplantae > Streptophyta > Magnoliopsida > Santalales > Viscaceae > Viscum > Viscum album. The sequence goes on from OY728161.1 coordinate 937,658,534, forward strand.
ATATTCTTATAAGCTTGTAAGGAAAGCTTTTAAGATTTTATAACGGCGGAAAATAACCACACCCATCGTATAAGTAAAAAAAACATTCTTACCTTAATTTTGTCGAAAAGGTTAAAAAGGACCTTGTTTTGAAAACGACGGAAAGATTCCTCTTATAAAAAGTCAAACAAGGGTATAAATGACTTTAACCCATATTCTTGTAAATAATAAAAATGTTTTGAAATACATTTTGAAGAAACATGGATGTGGATGATAAAGAGATCCAAGTAGATTATTACATATAAACAACCTCGGGTAATGAAGAGATTGTGAAATAACCCTTACCACTTTGGTAACTTATAAAACATACAACCCATGAAAGAGATATCATACAATGAATATGTAAATACCCCTAAATTAAATTGTATTACACAAAGAATATAATTATGGGCAGTACATACACCACACAAAAGGTAATGGTGGCAATATGGCATGAATCTCACGGGAATAATGAGTGAGATGACAACCCCTTACCATGTTAATCAACTGAGTCGTATGGCGAAATGTTATTAACCACCAAACTATTTACAGAATAACATGAATATAAAGATAATCATGATAATATATATCAAATGCCAGTACACAATACACCACTTTCAATAATTTAGTGGCGAATAATGGAAATCTCACGAAATTGAATGTGAGATATGAAAATCCGTTACCTTGTACTTTTACTTGGTTGGGGTAGGTTAACCTCCTGTATAATAGTGAAATAATTGTTATTAAATTATACAAGAATCATATATATTAATATGATATCATATATGATCTTTTAATATTGATTTGATAATAATATCTTAGTATTATCGTTGTTTCGGGTGTTAACTTACTTGTTTTATTTTATATGTTTTGTTACGTAAGCCATGTTTGTAATTGATAGGCTGTATATTATTCATATCCAGAATGATATCAAGTCCTTAAAAATCATTTTTAAATCATCAAATGATAATTATACTTGAATGGATACGATGGAGAATGAATCTTATCGCGTTTGTGGAGACGGTAGTCCGTACGTACGCACGAGCAATAATATCATTTTTTTGATATTAAAATAATATATAAATGTATGTTATATCATATATACAGATTAATTAACATTTTATATTTATTATTTACATGAGTTGCACATCATTATTATACCCATCCAAATAATAATATATTGAATAACAATTACACCACGACGTGGAGACGGTAAGTCGTACGTAAGCATGTATGGTGACATGTTATTCAAATGGTGGATAGAATACTGAATATGGTTGTACCATATTTATAATAACATCACAGTATATGTGAGATACTGGAGTTATTATTTTATAATGGTAAGAACAAATAAAGAAGAAGTGGAAGAAGAAAGGAACTTGGAAAGGGGAGGTGAAAACATTACCTTTTCTTCGGGTTCTTCCTTTTGATTTGATCAAAAGGGCTCTTTAGGTTGGCTTTCTGATCAAACTAAGGCCTCTAGGTTGTATTGAGGGAAGTTGGGAGAGCATTTGGGCAGGGTTTGGACGAGCCAAGTGGCTTGAGAGGTGTGAGGAATGAGTGGAAGTGGTCTCCTTTTATAAGGGAGAGGAGGGGCTCTTTACGAAAGAGTGAAATTATTACTTTATAATATAATTATATTCGGTTTATAATGGTCCAAAAATCATTGAGGTAGAAGATAAGATGACTAATTTCTTAAATAACATCAACCAATAAGAATTTGACAGGTTTTAGATAATATTTTAATCATTATAATCTTATTTATTTAAATGATTTATTAATGAGGTAAACCTTGCATCATTATTGTGTCATTAATAATATAAATAATTTGATGTCTAAAAATTATAAATAAACTATCATTATGTAGGAAATCTTTATATCTTTCTAATGAATATTTATAATCGAAAATCCAAAATGTATAACCCTATGTAAAAATTGTTCTTTTAAAAGATGTAAGCTTATGCCATTTTTATTTTTATTTTAACTTTATTAATATAATGTGTCCCTACCACATACAAGTGGCTCCAAGGGGTCCCCAAATCGACCCAAGGATGCCCATGGTCGGGTATGTGTCCACAAATAAGGTTATGACACGTTTTAGGGTAAATTTTTTTTATTATAATATTATTTTTTTAACCCTTATTTACCGGATTTACCCTTTAACCATGGTAAATAAAATATTTACCGCAGTAAATATTCAAAATGTGTCAAAATAAAAGTTACCTATTTACACAATTTGAACATCCTGATTACAAATATGGAATCCATTTTCCTAAATTCAAAACACATAAGTGGCAGAAATTAATTTAAAATTAATTCCCGCTGTCAAAACAAAAAGCGTGTTTTTAAGAGATAATAACTATCAAAAGATTGACACTTGTTTATGTTCGGTGTAATTGTAAAATTATGTCCAATGACCAACATTATATTACATGGTAAAAATATATTATAAATATACTTTATAACTACAAAAATTCATAATTTATCACTATTAATTTTTTTTATTAAAAAAGTTGTTTTTAATTAAAATTTAGTAATTGTCTCTATTCATCAAAATATGAAAGTTATCCGAAAAGTACCAAAATTTCACCTTAGGCTAAATTAGATATTACGAATCCAAAAATGAAGTCCATTTTGAAATATAAAATATATATAATTTTTAAAAATTAGGTATTACTATTCATAACGGCTAGTTTGATTGGTTGTTAGAACTCGGTGTTGCGTACAACACACGCTATCGCATTAATCAAAGAGAAGCGTACCGTAGAAGCATGGGATGTTTCATTTTAAATTATTTTTTGATGTCCCCCTTTACTCAAAAAGTTTAAAATATTTTATTTAAATTGGGTTCACTATTAAAAGTTGGTAAAAGTGGAATACTAAAAATGAATTTGTTCTTAAATTATGTCTAAGAAACTCATAATATGGATTCTAAAATTATAAGGATTATATAAAGTTTAAAATTTAGTTAATACTATTCATAACCTCTTTTGAACGGCTTGTTTGGTAAGTCATGGTGTGATTGAACTCGGTGTTGCGTGTAGTGCAAGTTATTGTATTATTTTAAAGAAATAACACACTATGAAATCTTGGGGTGTTACATTCTCCCCTCCTTCAAGAAATTGCGTCCTCGCAATTTGAAATTGTTCTTCGAAAATAAAAGGTTGAAAATAGAAAATATATTTGTGGGAAAACCCACATCGGAAATTGGGTTACTAAAATTTAGTCTTAATATGAGGAAAAGAGAAATGAAAGGGTCACCACCAAATTATGATCTCGATTCGGAGAACATTGGTGGCAATTAGAGACATATAATTGGAGGAAAAACGTAAATATTTATAGGTAGTGATTGAGGTCATCAATCACAAACAAGTATAAAATTGAAGTCTTTAATCTCATCAATATATGATGATTTGAAGTACCATCGGTTCAACAAAATATAGGGTATTGGGATAACACATTTTTGACGTTTCAAAATTTCTTAGTTGAAATCCCACATCGAAAAATGAATTAATGAGGCCTCTATTTAAAATTAAGAGTGGAAAGTATGAAGATTACCGAAAATAACACATACTAGGGTTCCATGTAAGAAAATATGGATATGGAGGAGAAATCTAACAATCAATTATCTGATGGAGAGTGGTAGAGAACATGGCTATGGAAAGGCCAAAAATCCCAAAGCCATAAATTAGTGATGATTTAAGGTACCATATAGGACAAAATTTTTGTTCTAAGATACTTTTATTAATGTTGAGGAATTTATTTATGAGATTGGATAAGATCATAAGGAGATATACTTACTTTATAATTAGAGTTTTATCCATTAATAAATTTCTACCACAAACTCATCTTTCACTCTAAAAGATAATAGAACGTAAATATTTTTTTATACTATTCATACAGGGTTCCAAAATAAATGAATTTATAATTCATCTACCAGATCTTTAAAAAAAACTACATTATTTAATCCAGGACATCTCGTGGGCCAGTGGTAGGTGATACGCCCTTGTTGCCCTTCGGTTGCGGGTTCAAGTCTCGCAGCCTTGCCGGACGCGACGGGTTGCCGCCCGACCTCCGGGTTGTCCTTTTATGGTAATCCAAAATAATCCAAACTAGAACTATCAAAAATACTTCTGTCCAAACTCAAATTCCAACATTTATAAGGAAGGTAAACATAATATAGATCCTTTTTACCCCGTAATAGCATATGAATACCTTCATCTTGTATTCTTTTAATACACTGAAACATCCTGAATTACCATATTCCTTATTGATTACATTCATGCTCCCCTATTCCATATAGAATGATGTATATACTTCATCAATCCAAAAATGTTTTAAACCCCAACAATAATGGAATATAAAGATCATTAATCAGTTCCAAGGTAGTCAAGAATATCCAATATAATTTATCCAAATCCATCATGTATTATTCTAAAATCACTAACTCGGTATCAGAACCATATTCTGGTTTATCTTTCTCTCAACCATATATTTTCCAAAAAATTATCCTGCTATTGAGTAACTTTTCTTTTTTCCACACAATCTCAAGTCCTTTATGAAATAGTACTACAGTACAATCCTTATATACTCCATAATCATTATAACAAGTACATTGTTGATACAACACTCAATTGACATAATCAACATAAGAACTCTAATCATTCCTCTTCATCTGTGGTCGTATCATAACTTGATTATTATCCAATAGCATCATTTGCGGCATAGTCTGATGACTGGAACATAGGTTCGCGTAGTAATTGAACTCCTTGAAAATGAAGCATTGTACATTTGAAACCATTTTCTTACCCTTGCAGTCACATACTTTTTGCCCTTTTCCTCCACACTTATAACAAACTCCCATTCCTTTCAGGCAAGTTCCAGGGTGTTTCTTTCCACAGTTACCACATATGGGAAAATTCTTCTTTTCCCTCTTCCCTTTATCCATCTTTCTCTCTTCTATCCTTTTCTTCTCTTCCTTCCTTCAAAGCCATAGGACTCAGTAAACTCATTACTTATCTTATCAACACATGATATTATTTCTTCATATGATGATAATACATGGGAGACTATTTCTCTTATAAATTCTATCTTAAGACCATGAAAGATATGATCCTTCCTTCTCTTTGGATCATGTGCATTTCTGGAGCTCTCATTCCTTCTACTGGGCGCCATTTCTAAACAATGGAATACACTAGATCAGTTTATGAATCAAAATACATAATCCCATACTTATAAAACACTTAACATAAATTGAACTATTTATGGATATAATCCATAATCATAAAAATGTTTTCTTTGAGGAAATATATACTCATAAACCCTTCATAATGATTTTTAATGAAAATGAGAGTTATCCTAAGCATATCCCCCGGGAGTGTCGTAACCAAGAGTGCAGCAAGGCCCGTTGTCGTGCACCAGTTCCCGTTCGAGTCTAGCTCAAAGCGGTGTTTTCGGGTTTTACCCCTAGGTACATCTGTGCCAGAGCCGCCTCTACCTGCTCGTATCCAGACAGGGATGTATTGCTTGGAAAACTCACAAAATCTCTACAATACCAAAATTTTAGGAAGTTCTTATATACTAATCCTTAAAGTTCATCTTAGGTCTACGTGCTCTAATCAGAGTTTATCTAAATCTAGATTCCAAGGTTTGTACTAAACTTCCTCTGATACCAACTGTAACGCCCCGACCCTAGTTACCCAGAGTCGGTGCATTATTACATAACATTGGCATGATCACAACAAAGATCAAATCTCGAAAGACCGATTGGTTTAGTATCCTTGGAAACACTAGATATATTCATATGTTTTACATTACATCATAAAATGAAAAACTACTACAACAACATAATGTCTCCATAATCCACAATCATATCCCCACATAATATCCCTGCAGGTCATTCATAATTTACTTCTTCACTTCCTGGGAAAAAATAAAACATAGAAAAGGGGTGAGCTCAAATTCCCAGTAAGGATAACAATATAGCGTAAACCTTCATAAATAAGAATAAACATTTAAGGCAATGTATAACTAAAACAAAAGCCTTTCAATCATGAACTTTCAACGTGGTATGGCATAAATAAAATGAAATAATGCCATTTACTTATTCACATGGATAATCTACTAATCGAATAATCACATGAAAAAATCAATAACCATTTTCATAATGTTGGAATGCATAATGCTGAACTTTAATTTCTTTGTCAAGGCCTCGTCCTAAGACCTTGGGGCTAACTGTAACCGGAACCCATCCCGGAGTGCCTCTAATAACCGGACACCAACCCGGAGTGCCTCTAATAACCGGAGACCAAACCGGAGGGCTTACTTTTACCAATCCCTAACCTGGAGGGCTTACTTTTACCAGTCCCCAACCTGGAGGGCTTACTTTAACCAGTCCCCAACCTGGAACTTACTTGTCCAACACATTCTTATGAAGTAAATGTTGAAACATAACATAAACATTCTTATTGGAACTAGCATACGAAATGTCAATACTTTACTCATAAACCATGAATGCTATATAAATAGCACATCCACAGTCAAACATATCACGAAACTTCATTACAATATGGAAGTTTTATATCATAATAAATCAACTTCAAATAATCGTAAAATCCATCAAAGGGTGTTGACATAGATGAAATCAAAACACTTTTTAGAGAAATATCTATTTATATTTTTGAAATCCTTTAAGAGCCATATAAAATAAAACATTTTCTTTGAAAATATTCTTATAAGCTTGTAAGGAAAGCTTTGAAGATTTTATAACGGCAGAAAATAACCACACCCGCCGTATAAGTAAAAAAACATTCTTACCTTAATTTTGTCAAAAAGGTTAAAAAGGACCTTGTTTTGAAAACGACGGAAAGATTCCTTTTATAAAAAGTCAAACAAGGGTATAAATGACTTTAAACCATATTCTTGTAAATAATAAAATTGTTTTGAAATACATTTTGAAGAAACATTGATGTGGATGATAAAGAGATCCCAGTAGATTACTACATATAAACAACCTCGGGTAATGAAGAGATTGTGAAATAACCCTTACCACTTTGGTAACATATGAAACATACAACCCATGAAAGATGTATCATACAATGAATATTTAAATACCCCTAAATTAAAGTGTATTACACAAAGAATATAATTATGGGCAGTACATACACCACACAAAAGGTAATGGTGGCAATATGGCATGAATCTCACGGGAATAAGGAGTGAGATGACAACCCCTTACCACGTTAATCAACTGAGTCGTATGGCCAAAAGTTAATAACCACCAAACTATTTACAGAATAACATGAATATAAAGATAATCATGATAATATATATCAAATTCCAGTACACAATACACCACTTTCAATAATTTCGTGGCGAATAATGGAAATCTCACGGAATTGAATGTGAGATAAGAAAATCCCTTACCTTGTACTTTTACTTGGTTGGGGTAGGTTAAACTCCTGTATAATAGTGAAATAATTGTTATTAAATTATACAAGAATCATATATATTAATATGATATCATATATGATCTTTTAATATTGATTTGATAATAATATCTTAGTATTATCGTTGTTTCGGGTGTTAACTTACTTGTTTTATTTTATATGTTTTGTTACGTAAGCCATGTTTGTAATGGATAGGTTGTATATCATTCATGTCCATAATTATATCAAGCCCTTAAACATCATTTTTAAATCATAAAATGATAATTATACTTGAATGGATACGATGGAGAATGAATCTTATCGCGTTTGTGGAGACGGTAGTCCGTACGTACGCACCAGCGATAATATCATTCTTTTGATATTAAAATAATATATAAATGGATGTTATATCATATATACAGAATAATTAACATGTTATATTCATTATTTACATGAGTTTCACATCATTATTATACCCATCCAAATAATATTATATTGAATAACAATTACACCACGACGTGGAGACGGTAAGTCGTACGTACGCACGTATGGTGACATGTTATTCAAAATGTGGATAGAATAATGAATATGGTTGTACAATATTTATAATAACATCACAGTATATGTGAGATAATGGAGTTATTATTTTAGAATGGTAAGAACAAATAAAGAAGAAGTGGAAGAAGAAAGGAACTAGGAAAGGGGTGGTGAAAACATTACCTCTTCTTCGGGTTCTTACTTTTGATTTGATCAAAAGGGATCCATAGGTTGGCTTTCTGATCAAACTAAGGCCTCTAGGTTGTAGTGAGGGAAGTTGGGAGAGTATTTGGGCAGGTTTTGGACGATCCAAGTGGCTTGAGAGGTGTGAGGAATGAGTAGAAGTGGTCTCCTTTTATAAGGGAGAGGAGGGGCTCTTTAGGAAAGAGTGAAAGTATTACTTTATAATATAATTATATTCGGTTTATAATGGCCCAAAAATCGTTGAGGTCGAAGATAAGATGACTAAGTTTCTAAATAATATCAACCAATGAGAATTGGACAGGTTTTAGATAATATTTTAATCATTATAATCTTATTTATTTAAATGATTTATTAATGAGATAAACATTGCATCATTATTGTGTCATTAATAATTTTAATTATTTGTTGTCTAAAAATTATAAATAAAATATCATTATGTAGGTAATCTTTTTATCTTTCTAATGAATATTTATAATCGAAAATCCAACATGTATAACCCTATGTAAAAATTGTTCTTCTAAAAGATGTAAGCTTATGACATTTTTATTTTTATTTTAACTTTATTAATATAATGTGTCCCTACCACATACAAGTGGCTCCAAGGGGTCCCCAAATCGACCCAAGGATGCCCATGGTCGGGTATGTGTCCACAAATAAGGTTAGGACACGTTTTAGGGTAATTGTTTATTATTATAATATTAATTTTTTAACCCTTATTTACCGGATTTACCCTTTAACCATGGTAAATAAAATATTTACCGCAGTAATTATTCAAAATGTGTAAAAATAAAAATTACCTATTTACAAAATTTGAACATCCTGATTCCAACTATAGAATCCATTTTCCTAAATTCAAAACACATAAGTGGCAGAAATTAATTTAAAATTAATTTCCGCTGTCAAAACAAAAAGCGTGTTTTTAAGAGATAATAACTATCAAAAGATTGACACTTGTTTATGTTCGGTTTAATTGTAAAATTATGTCCAATGACCAAAATTATATTAAATGGTAAAAATATATTCAAAATATACTTTAAAACTACAAAAATTTATAATTTATCACTATTAATTATTTTGATTAAAAAAGTTGTTTTTAATTAAAATTTAGTAATTTTCACTATTCATCAAAATATGAAAGTTATCCGAAAAGTGCCAAAATTTTACCTTAGGCTAAATTAGATATTCCGAATCCAAAAATGAAGTCCATTTTGAAATATAAAATATATATAATTTTTAAAAAGTAGGTATTACTATTCATAACGGCTAGTTTGATTGGTTGTTAGAACTCGGTGTTGCGTACAACACACGCTATCGCATTAATCAAAGAGAAGCATACCGTAGAAGCTTGAATTTGTTCTTACATTATGTCTAAGAAACTCATAATATGGATTCTAAAATTATAAGGATTATATAAAGTTTAAAATTTAGTTAATACTATTCATAACCTTTTTTGAACGGCTTGTTTGGTAAGTCATGGTGTGCTTGAACTCGGTGTTGCGTGTAGTGCAAGTTATTGTATTATTTTAAAGAAATAACACACTATGAAATCTTGGGGTGTTACAATTCTGCCCAAAGGGAATCCTCTAGGATGAGGAGAGGGATGTGGAGAGAGTAAATGGGCAGGGGTTGGCCGAGCCAAAGGCTTGAGGAGTGTGTGAAATGAGGTAGAGGTGGGGGCCTTTTATAAGAGGAGAGGAGGGGCATTTTTGGAAGGTAAGAAATATTACTTTATTTGAAAATGTGTTTCGGTTTTAAAAGGTCCCACATTGATATAATTCGTGGATAAGGTGATAAGGGTTCGAAATCCACTCATCCAATAAGTTTTGGACATGTGTAGTTCATAGATTTTACATTATCTTTCCATTTTATTTAAATCGTCAAATAATGATGTCATCGCTGCATCATTATTATGTCATAAATAATTTATTTTATTTAATGTCTAAAAATTATAAAAAAATCACTATGATGTAGGAAATCTTTTTTATTTCCAATGACTATTTATAATCAAAATTTGGACTTGTGTAACCCCACTTAAAAACTATTTCAGTAAAACAACTCATGTTTGTGTCAATTTAATTTTAACATTAAATAAAAATATATTATTGTCATTTTCCAACTAATGTGGCTCCATGGGGTCCCCAAGTTGGCCCATGGCTTGTCTTGGTCGGCCATGAATCACCCAATAGGTGTAGGACAAGTGTCATGGTGTTTTCACATTCTTATAATATCATTTTTACCTTAATCTACACTAATTACCACTAATCGCGATTAAGAACTTATAAGTTACTATTCACCAAAAAATTATTATAATCTCATTGAACCACATTTTACATCTTATTTACAACCATGTATGTCGGATTTTTGAAATTCAAAACACAATGATGGCAAAATTTCATTTAAACGGAAAATCAGTCTTTATAAGTACCACTTAGTGGTTTCACTATTCATAAAAAATTGAAGTTTTTCAGAAAATTACCAAAAATTCACCCTAAGCTATAATTGATATTCCGAATTCAAAAATGAAGTATATTTTACAAAATTAAAAACATATAAGTCACATTAATTAATTTAATAATTAATTCCCGCTGTCAGAGCAAATAGCGTGTTTTTATGAAACAATAAGTATCAAAAGATTGATACTAGTTTATGTCCGATTTCAAAGTGAAATTAGTTCCAATGACCACTATTGGATTTAATGGTAAAAATATATTCTAATTTATAATTAAAACCAATTCAAAATATAATCTAATCATATAAATAAATTATATTAAAAAGAGGTTTTGAATTAAAATACAACATTTTACACTATTCATTAAGAAATGAACTTTATCAGAAAAATACCAAAAATTTACACAAAGTAAAATTTAATGTCCCGATTCTAAAGAAGAGTTTTATTTGGTCCAAAATAATGTATAATAGTGATCAAAACTATATTTAATGACAGTTCGCCATCAGAAGGGGATAAGTGAACCTTTAGTGAAAATTAGGTTATAAAAGCCTAAAATTGAATTCTTTCCGTATTTTAAGCCTTTGGATAGATGTAAAAACATTTAAAAAAAACATATATATTCATATTTTAGTTATTTATATCCATTCCCGCCAATACAACGGCTACATGTTAACTACCATTTAAAATAATATTATTTTATTATTAGAGTGCAACGTAAGATTCCCAAGAAACTCGTTGTTGCATGTTGGGTACGCCATCGAGCATAGCGTCCCCTTTAAAGTCATTTAAATATTTAATTCACAAATATGGATAAATATGAAATGTCATATTCTTTATTTACCTGGGGTGTTACAGAACCACATAAAACATTCCCAAAAGAGAATGATGAATGGATTATGATACATTTATTTTTAACATAAACAAAGAATTTATAATATGTAAATAAAAATAAAAGATAAATTCATTTGGGTAAAAGAATGATAGATCAACCTGATGGAAAAATGGATGTTCTGGTAGAATCCCTTACCTTAAGTTAGAAGTTGATATTACCTTGATCATAATGTCTTGGATAACCAAATTAAATCAATCAAATAATAAATAAATAACATATTCTACATTTAATTAATTTATTATAATATTATTAATTACATTCATGACCTTTTATGGATTAATAGGTTCCATTTCAATGTTTGGGAGAATTTGATTCCTTCATTTTCATTATTGGTTTACTTATTTACATGTAAAGATAAACATGTAAGATGAGAACAGTAGTCAACAAAATTGAGTTATATTTTATTAGTGAAATTCCAGATTATTAAATGGTTATAAGATTCATTTTGTTTTTGGAGTGAAATAAATCATTATATAAGTCTTTAATGATAACTATTTGGAATAATTCGAAACTTTTTCACCACAAAAAACTCATTTTTCATTACAAATTTATATCATGTTTAAAGAATTATTACAAAACCTTAAATATGATATATTACATATATTATTTTCTAATTCAACTATAAAAATGATTTCATGACCATAATTGAATATGGTAATAGAAATTGAAAACCTGTCATTCTTGAATGTGATAAATTAAGACATATTAGATGATGTTTTCATTTTTAGTATAAAAGAAGGGGAAAAGAGAGATAATGATGACGAATTATGTAATTATCATAACAAAATAAAATAAAATTTATGATATATAGTTATCATATCATTTTGATGAATGTAGGTGGGGTATTGAGAAGAATGAATAGAACATGAATGTAAATAAATGAAATGAAAAGTGGAATTTACCTCTTGAATCTATCTTCCTTGAGAGCGTCCTTAGGGGAGGAGTTGTCCTTTTGAAGAGGCCAAGGGATTCATGTCGTGGGAGAGCATATTAGGGAGATTATTGAGTAGAATTTGGTATAGGAACAAGGCTTGAGAGGAGATAATAGAGGAGGTATAGAGAGGTTCTATTTATTGTGGGAAAGATGAGAAGTTTCCCATTATTTTAATCATTAGTTTAGTATTATTGCTGAAGACTATGAATATTCATTATTCTTGTAACCAATATTAGTAAAGAGAGATTTTTAGTTCTAACCAATGGTTATTACATCAATGATGATCCTAGTAATAGTATATTTAACTCATATTGTATATATATGTAAATTACAGTATTTCACTATAAATAAAAAATTCATGTATTTCAGAAAAATCACAATAAATAGCCCCAGTCATTTTTTACAAGTAGTAATAAAAAAATAACACCAATTATAGAAAATAATTTTCTAAATGTGAGAAATTTAATTTTTAATTAAATTCATATTTCACTTGAAAAAAAATTAAAATTACTTTTATAAATCATTGAAAAATTAACTATGATCTCATTAAATTATTTTATAATAATAATCTATCAAAATAATAATTTATGGGATAATTTTATAAAAATATGTTTTATATTATATTATGATATTAGTCTAAAAACTGCAATTTAATTTATTTGACATAAAAAAATACCAACACATAATAATTTCTTAAATATTTATTTACTTATACTATGATATAATTATATAATAGTGTCAATGTTGAGATAGGTAAATTTTATTTATACTTTAATTAGTAATTTTACTATTACATGCTCCATTTTTCATTTCATATGGGTCACATTAATATTTCAAATTTCCAGGTACTATTTCATCAGTATATGATCCTTTACTTCTAGAGATACCATTTATTTCACACATTCTTCATTTATATGGGTTTCATTTTGTTTTATAAGTAATATAATGTTATTATAATATAAGAAATATTTTTAATAAGGGAATTCCATTGATAAAACCTTGGGTCGATATAGGCAGTCAACAATATCACATATTACATTATTTATTCAGGATTCTTCAGTTATCCAGTATTAATGAAAATTTAAATGGAATCCCATTTCAACATAGTAATATGTTGACATTTCATGAAATGTCTAGTAATATATCTCTTAGACTAGACCTATTGAAAATATAAGAAACATAATAAATAATAATAAAACATCTGCATCATATTATCCTATAAAAATTTTCATTAAAATCCCTAAATATATTAGTTCAAGTATGGTGTATACAGAAATTTGAGCTATGTGAACCGTTAAATAATTATTTATTCCATAAGTATATATGAAACCCATATCATTATTCTAAATTTCCCAACCCAAAAATTATATATATTTTCATCCAACTTTCCTTCATTCATTGAAATAATTTTCTATAAAAAATCTCATCATCAGGATGATAAATATTTCTGTTAAAAAATATGATGTTTTTAATATAATATGAAATACGAGTGATGTTTACCCATCCCCAATAAATCCCAAATATATCATTACTAAATTTACGAACATAGGACCCCTATCAATTCCCATATTGGTCAATAATCCATGATCATTCCATCTAAATGTATATGTGACATTATTTTCATTCTCTTGGTGGCATTGTATTGAGAAATCATAATCATTGATTATTTTTAGCTGATAAATTATCCTCTTCATAATCTATTTATGTGAATATATGTATTTGAGGCACTTATGGAAAATTCACTTCTCACATATTTATATATTTGAATACTTTCTCTATATGATCAAATAAATTATTCTAACTACCACCTAACTATAATGAGTTTGATAGTTCTATTCATGAGTTTTTAATTTACATGATTCATAGGAAATAAACATATCATTTTTCACAAGGACATAACTGAGTCTCTTCATTGATTTATCACTATATATAAAACATCCATAATTTCTTGATTATAAAGTAACAATAAGAACAGTAACCAATGTCCTTATAAATTCTTCAAAACATTCATCGCATTCCTTTTTCTATATAAACATTACATATTTATGTCTATATTTGGTTACTAGGTTAGAAAATTTGAAAATAATATGATCAAATCATCAATATTAAATTACCAAACCCCTCGATCTACATACCTCAATTGTATTTGTTGGTTAAGGACAATATTTAACTACCATTATCATTACAAAATCAAATGTTTTTCTATCCATGAAGATAATGTTTTAAATAAAGGAAATAGTCCAAATCAACAATTCACAATTGATAAATTTACCATATAGATATTTTCTTCTATGAGTATCATGAATTATTCAAAAGATAATTTCATGGTCTTCATAAAATGTATATATACACCCTTATATCATTAATAAATACCTCAAAATTTGTCCATACATTCCTTTAATAATATATTCATTATATCTTAAAAAATGAATGATGAATTAGTGTGTCCAAGTGGAATTTTGTAATCTCATATTATAAATACCTTGTATGAGATTCTGTCTTCAAAATAACATACATACTTACTCATAATTTATAATACATAGAATGAATTTCAATAATTATAAAATAATAATCACAATGAATTTGATAATATAAGTCATCAATATGAAAAAAAGGATACATATTCCATATAATAATTCTATTCATTTCTCTATAATAGACGGACGACATCATAGTTACATCATTCATCTTAATGAAAATATCATGGGATCCCCAAGGTTAAAGACTAAGGATTATATAAACCTTTTCAAAAAACTCATCTAGTTATTAATTAATTTCACTAATTACATAGTATCCATTATATCAAGAGTAATTGATTTTGGTTCTACGTTAAGTACGAAATCAATGAAATATTAAACTAAAATCTAAAGAGGATATCTATGTTCCTTGAATAGAAATAAATCAATGTATTGTTCTAAAATATATACATACTCAATTTAAAGATAATGGGTTATATCCATAGGATGTTTGATTACATATTCCATATGTATCTAGTTTAAAACATATGCTATAGTTTTTCCTAGACAAAACATAGATGTTGAAATATTAACTCAAAAAATAATGAAATTCACCTCATCACCAGGAATCATAATTTCCATATCCATGAAATACATTTTTTATCATAAATTAGAACAAGTCCATACAGTTGATTACAACAAATTGGTAAATAATTATAATAAAAAATTATAAAAATATGGCTCGTTATACTATCAAAATGGGAACATCCTGACACATCCTTGTTATAGTAAGATAATCATTATGTGTTTTGCCTAAAAATTACCGTCTTATATTACTTGGGAAATATATAATTTTATATTCAGATACAGAAGGTAAAAAATATTTTGAGGAACTATAATTAAATAAATAATTATCTAAATTTAAATATATGATTATTGTTCTTAACAATATATTTATAGTACCTTTATCATCACCTGCATAGATCATATATTCATGTCCTTTCCCAATTATCCACATCAGCAGTAATGTCCCATGAAACATGGAGCAATGGTTTGAATAATACACCATTTTTTAGAGCTAAAACACTATATCATTAAAATCTCCCTCCTTACATTATATTCATTAGCTTGGTGGTTGTTATCTCCTCGCATGTAAAAAAACTCATTTCCTTCATAAAAATTATGTTATATTTATTTCAAAAAATTTATAGGATGTAAGTTGATTTATATTCATATTATTTTTGATATGTTCTATTTTTCATGTTCTTCATCCAACCTATACTTATATTATTTCCCATTCAATATATAGGATTTAGAATATTCCTTTTATATTTTGATGACACGTATAACTATTTTATCACATGTTGAAAATTATTGAGTATCTAGTTCCCTTTGGATATGTGGATGAATCCGTTAAATGAAATGGTCAATCAATCATTTTTTGTTACCTATGGAATCCTTATAATACTAGGGTTTCATGGTATTTTTATCATTTTACTCCCCAACACATTATTTTTTCTTTTGTATTTAAGTTGAGGATTTATTTATTTATTTCCATTTTTTAAAAATGGGTGATATAATTTTCGATGAATGTCACATTAAAATATTCTCATTATATGTTCTATATTTTCTAATCCAATATATTAATCTTGATCAATGAAAAAAATTGATGAAAATCACCTTTGAGCTATTATAATAAAAGTATAATCTATTACCTTCAATCACATCCCATGTACAAAAATATCCTTTCAATGTACTTAATCTGTTTTATAGCTACCAAACAATATATAGTTCGACTAAATGATTGTTGATTCATTAACAATATGTGATCCAGTATTGGTTTATCATGATGTGGAACAACATATATTCCTATATGTTAATTGTTATTTGTAATAACCTCATTTATCTTCCCAAATATAACTTTGATAACCTTAGATCGCAAAGTGGTTGTATTATCTTTATTAGTAAATAAATTTAATCATCTTCCACGTGTATTGAAAACATTATTTATTCATGATAAATTACAAAAAAAATTCAATATCAGATTAACTAATAAAAATAGGAATTTTAAATAAAAATATTTAATTCAAAATAATGTGTAACATTTATGATAAATTTAAAAATGTATGTAATGTTATTAGAAGAACATTAAAATGGAATCATTTAAAATTTATATAGATCGTAATAAATTTTAAAATCTTTTATAGTTGTTTTTAAATAAAATTTTAATTAAAAAAATCATATCTCCTAGGAGTGTCTAACTAGGTGTGTATTATGGGAATAATGACAATGCACCAGAATTTTGGCTGAGATATACTCAACCAACTTTTTTTTGTTTATTACACTAAGATTAATGTGTTTCAGAACCTTGTACACTTGTAGTATTCATACATGGAAAAAAATTTTTAGGGGATGAAATTATATACCAAAAAAAATTTATGATATTATCCAACAATTAGATATATCCTCAAAATCTGTCACAGGTTTATGTTTCCTAATATATGTTTTCAAAAATCATGAACTCAAGGTCTCTACTAGAAATTCACTAATACTAATTGTATCAACCTAAACATCAAATACACTAAGTTGGGGGTTACATTATTTCTCTCCAATAGATATAGGGGATATAATATCAATGTCTAATATAGTTAAAAATGAATGAAATCTGTATACCTACATGTAATTTTAACAACCCGAGATTTTATGAGAATTATTATTTTTAATTTCATTGATGTCTTGTGTTTTACGCTACACTAAAATTAGCTTGTGCTATACTCAACACCGTATTAGCTTGCAGTATAAGAAAAACAATTCTAGGATAGTGTTACACACAATTTCATGTTTGTTTTGTAGAAATTATTCTTTGCAAAATTAAGTATATATTTTGTTTAATGTATAAATGAAATAAGTTTTTAATTATGTTATACGCATCACTAATGGGATATTGCACTACACGCATCTATAACTTGGCTTGCATTACTCACAATCACGACCTTCCTTGATAGCGTGTGTAGTACACAATACCAGGGTTTACTAAACAACAATATATTGTTATAATATTATTATTTCGTAGACATTATTAATATTATTAACTAAATTTTGAATTTTATAACATTATTATTCATCTACACATTTTCTTGAACATGGTATGTGATAAAAATAAATTTTTTTTGGGTAAAAAAAGTATTTTAAAAAAAAAATGCAATTTTGTCGCCATTTGATGGCTCACCAACATTAAAACTAGTTTTTGACATGTTTATAAGTTAAATTTGAGAAAATAAAATTTTTCATTGGAATCAGAATATGATAATTTACTTTGGGTAAATTTTTCATATTATTCTGATAAGTTTCATATTTAAATGAATAGTAAAAACACGATATATTTTGATTATAAATTTTTTTTTCATAATAATAATTTATATGGTTAAATGTTAATATTGAATAGTTTTAAATAATTAATAGAATATATTTTTACCATTTTGTTATAATGTATGTCATTATCATTTATTTTACATTGAATTCATAAGTAAAATAATTTCAATCTTTAGAAATGTTTTAACTTTTAAAACTCATTTTCGTAATAGAGGGATTTATTTTAAATTAATTTCCACAACTTATGTGATTTCAATTTGGAGAAATGTATTCCATATCTGGAATCAGTACGTCCAAATTATGTTAATAAGCTACTTTTTATTTGTAGTCATTATTAATAGTAACTATGGTAAATTTTATTTACGATAGTTAAAGGTAAATTGGGTAATTAAGGGTAAATATAATAGTATAAAATTACCCTAACATTTGTATTAAAGTAATTGGATGATTAAATTTTTCCCTAAATAATAATTGGGTCAAAATTTAATCAAATTGATCCCACTTATATTTGATTATGACCTTTATTTTATTTTCTTTAAAGGAAAATGAAATATGTCTCACTCAAACTTTAATAATTAAGGTATTTTTAATATAATGATATACAGAATATAAATTCTGTTATAAGTACTCATTTGAAATCTAAAATGTTTTTCTTTATCATGGTAATTTATTTATAATTTTTAAGTGTTATTTAATTACCTTATTATCTATACATTAATGACACAGAATTTATTTATTTAGTGAAAAATCAATAATATAGTTTGTATTGAAATAGTAATACATATCAAAATTCCCAAAAATCTGAACAAAACATATTGGTAATGTATATAAAAACCATAATCGTCCACTGGTTGAATTTTTTCCCATTTGTATCCTTATAAAAGAGATTATGACACCTATATTATTTTATTTTAAATGATTCCAAAGTTTTCTCCTTCATAATTTAATAAATATAACAATATACATGTTGTGATTTTATGATGATAAATTTGAGTAAAAGTATTAATATGAAATATATTAGATTTATCATCATCATAGAATTTTATTTTTAATATTTATTCGAAAAATAAGTATATTAAACAATTATACAAAAATGTTGTACTAATTATTTTATATTGAGATATATCAAATAAATGGTTTTAATAATGATAAAATAAATAATATCTGAACAATTTAATCTAATCCATGAATTTTCAAGAAGAATTTGACATGTTATAAATCTATTAAATATTTTGGATAGAATATATCCTCTGTGTGGATTTTATTTACATTAAAATGAATGAATAGTTTCAAAATTGACACTATTGTTATTTAATAAAGAAAACATATTATAAAATTGATTAAAAATCACAAAAATATTTAAAAATTAAAAATTGAAATTTATATTGTCGAAAATGTCATAAATTATCCAATTATGGGAAATTCACAACATATAAGTAATTATTTATAACAATTTAAAAATTAGAATCTTATTACCACAAATAAAAATAAATTGATTAAATAAGGATAAATCAGGTTGATATTGTTTAAAATAAATTCCCAGCATGTCTAAATTATATTGGTCATTGATATAAAAAACCTATCTCATATAATATTAGTATTTGAGTCATTTCTGGAGGTTTTTTAAGTGAGGATGAATTTATTATAAATTAATATTTATTAATTTGCCAAAGGTGCCCCTCTCCTCCCTTATAAAAGGGCACCCTTCCCTCTTCTCTTCACACCCTTTGGAGCCATTAGGCATGGAAAAGCCCTGAAAAGTCATCTTTTCAACCTCTCTAGTTATATCATATAGTTTCTGGTCTTCTCAAAATACCAACTCCAGTGACCTAAGAAGAAGTTTAAAGGAGGTGTGTCGAGGAAGAGGTAATATCTTCTACCGATTCTTTCATGATTATTTCTTCTTCAACTTATTCTTCGTCAGTTGTTTCATTATATTTTAATAACATCAATATCACTAATATAATTATATGTTATTATAAACATGAAACAACCCCATTTCACATTCTATCCATCCTACGGAAAACAAAATCACTGCGCGTGCGTACGTGCGAAATACCATCTCCATGCTGTGTTGTAATCTTTTTTCCACCACCACCTTACTTGGAATGGTATAATGGTGTAAAGAATAACTACATATGATTATTATAAAATCATTATTATTCTAAGATATTATGTCATCCACTCCAATTATATTCAATATATATGGGAATGATATCATCGCTCGTGCGTAACTACGGATTACCGTCTCCACGACGCGATGAGATTCATTTTCCATGTTAACAATTCATGAAAGATTATAAAGTATATATATAAAGTAATTATGAAATATATGACATATTAATGATACATAATTTATGTATATGTTATTTACTTACATCAATTAAATTTAATTTTGAAATGAAAACAACGTTCATGTGTACGTACGACCTACCATCTTCAGGAATGATGTATTTCATTCCATTTATATATTGATTATATATATGTATATTTTGAAAATATATTATATATAAATCATGGTTTATATTTTTTAATTAAGTAATCATTATCTAAGTAATCATATGAATAATTACAAGTCAAAACACGGATGGTAAATGAAACGATTTTACCCCAAAATATACTTTAACATGGAATTTACAAAAGAACGAGTAATATAAAGTCATAAGTGAACCATATATGATATCATAACAATTTATATGATTATTTAATAATTCAATGACATTATTTAAATCATTATACTAGTGGTTTCAATACATACTAAGCATATCAGACATATGGTAAGGGATAACATTTCAAATCTCGTTTTTATCCGAGATTATTTAGTCGTAAGTATTTATTGGGGTTATATATATCATCCATGTCCTTGTTTTCTAAAAATGGTTTCATTTATGTTTAATGTCCTTTTACACATTTTTTACTTTTACCATGTGTTATGGAAGGACTCTATTATTTGTTTACCATACAAGGAAGTGTTTTACTTTTCTGAAAAAAGTACGAGGAGAATGTTCTTTTTAACTTACACAGAATGAATGGATTTTTAGGGATTCATAACGCATTATTTTCATGAAGCATACTCTACATAATTTCATGACTATTTTTCACAAAATCCATTTCTTTAAAAATTTCATGGCATTTTGTGAATAAAATTTTTTTTTCAAAAAAAAAAGGATATTTTCCGCAAGAATTCATTTCAAGTGTTTTATCAAAACCATTTTCCATCTAAGATGTCATTATTTCATATGTGTATGTTTCAAGTATAATTTCTCTATGATTTACATGGATTCATTTTCCTTATGATGAAATGATATCCATTTGTTTTATATGTATTATGTAATGATGGGATGATGTTTATAAAACCCATTTTATTATTTGGGTAATGATGAAGGCTTTATGTTTATGTTGTGGCACACATAAGAATGATTTAATTATGAGATGGGTGGGACCTATATTTCCCTACAATTAATTGAGTAAAGGTTTATATCCCATTAGATAGACATGGATGGAATGTTATGTAAATCTGATTCAGTAATATAGGGCTGGAACGACAAGTAAACCCGGTTCAGTAAGGGACATTGTCCACTAAGATGGTCTTGGAAGTAATTACTTGTCTATGATGGTAATAATGTCATTTTATTAATGTTTTGCGACAATTAAAAGTATTATTTCAATGTTATTTTAGTATGATTAATTTTCTTTTATGATCTATTACTTATGTAGTGCAACGTTTTATGTCATTTCTCATGATTTTAGTATGTAGATTTCATGCTCATGTATTTACATTCAAATGTTGTTTGGATTTTTTAGTGTTCTCTATGTTTACCGTTACTGAGCATTTGAGCTCACCCTTTATATGTTTTCATTTCCCCAAGATATAAGGAAAGGTTTGAGGTAAGAAAACAAAAGGGGAATAACTTTATGAGAGATGTTGATGATTTCTCACCATGATTAGAAGAATTTGTTCGAGTTTCTAAAGACACTAAACTATTACGATCCTTTAGTTTTGGTTTTTGTTATGTTTTAAGTATTCCACAAAAGTAATGTACTATCCATATACATCAATATTCAGGTCTCTACAATTGGTATTAGGGGAATGGTTTAGTTAAACTTTGGAAACTAGG
Organism: Viscum album; assembly: GCA_963277665.1. Lineage (NCBI taxonomy): Eukaryota > Viridiplantae > Streptophyta > Magnoliopsida > Santalales > Viscaceae > Viscum > Viscum album. Next base: position 937,680,941 of record OY728161.1, read on the forward strand.
ATGTGAAATCTTTAGTGTGATCACTAGAGATATTTCTATGGTATGTCTAGGGATGACTTTATGGTTAAGTATAAGTATAGGTTGTAGTCCTATAATTATGGTAACGATCATAGAATTAAACATAATATGTTATATATTGAAGGTACTCCCCTTTACTATGTTGTTTTCATAGCAGGATTTTTCTTCTTACACTATTCTTTTTGGGTTTTAGAATATGGCTGGAACCCGAAAGAACCGTGTTGATCAATGTAATGGGAAACGAAATGATTGTCCACCTAAACAGTCCAATGTTATGGGATATGAAGTACATTGCTATACTTACACATGACATGAATCATTCGGGACATCTGAATGACCAGAGAAGAGAAAAATATTCTATTGAGTCTTTCATGAGGGAATGTCCACCTTCTTTCAGTGTGTCTTCTAATCCACTTCTTGCTGAACAATGGATCAGGACCATTGAATATATATTTTCCATACATTTATTTTCAAAACATGATAATGTCATTCTGGCTGTTTACTGTTTAGATGGTGAATCAGACCAGTGGTGGTCTCTAATTAAGAATACATGGCCCAAGGTGAAATTGACTCCATGGAATTGGATGAGTTCAAGAACTTATTTTTCAATAAGTACTATCCTCGTATTCATAGAACAAATATGGAAAAGGAGTTCCTTGAGCTTAAGAAAAAGGATGATGAATCTGTTGGTATATACGATGAAAACTTTACAAGGCTTTCAAGGTATGCATCTTGCATTATCATACAACCTGAAAGTAATGTTGATCGATTCTTCAGTTGGTTAAAACCATGTCTTTTAAGGGTATTAGCTATAAGAGTCATCAGTAGCTATGAAGAAATTGTGCGTTGTGCTATCAAGGTAGAAATGGATGTTGGTGTTACATATCTATCTCATGGTTTTGACAAGAAATGAAAGATGGAGTTCAAGGAGAAATCTCAAAATAAAGTTGAAAGGAAGATGAATATTTATTTATGCTCAAAGTGTTGAAATAATCATGGTAGAGAATGCCTAAAATGTACAAGAAAATGTTTTAAGTGTGGAAAAGAAGGTCATCAAGCAGTTGAGTGACGAAGTAATTGGAAAAATGTAGCTAATGTTGTGAATAGAGATAAGACTACATAGAACACTCCACCAACACATAAATTCTTCATGTACAGGTAAATGGGGAATTATTCTAATCAATGCACTAATCCAAGGGTTAATGATGATCGACATGAGAAACCACTTAAGGAAAATGAGAAAAGGAAGTCACATGCAATCACTATGGGTGATGTTGAATATGACAACGATGTGGTGGAATGATTAAGGGTTTATGTAATGGGATTCCAAAATACTGTTTTATATAGTATCGTGGAATATTGGAATATTTATTTATTTCTCTATTTTGATTTTCAATAATATTAAGGTACTTGTAACCATGGAAAGTGATTGAGAAATTTTTGGAAAGAAGATGATATGTTCATAATTAAGGGATAAATAGAAAATGAATAGTTGGATAGTATTCATGAGGTCACGACTGATATAAGGACAAAGTTATATCATCGTTTGAGTATATATAATTTTTGGATTTTGGTATGTGGAAGGAGTTAACTTTTGACAACATTCATGTTTTCACTATGGTTCAATGGGTATTCATTTTTTAAGAGAATACATGATTAAGGTATTCACATTATTGTAATGTGACCAACACGATATATGAGGGATAAATGATGGTATTCAAGTAATGGTTATATGACCTTTTTAGTAATCGTTCTCTTTACACAATGAGTTTGGAAAGAAGTATTTTGGATAAGCCTAAACATTGGAATGTATTATGTTGAACATATGTTTGTATTGTTTAAGGCTATAAATTTTTTAGATATTATTGATAGAATGTTATAATAGTGTAGTTTAAGAAAATGGACAACCTACAGAATGAGCTACAACCCGTCAAGTCAGGAAAGGTTGCGAGAATTGAACCCACAACCGAAGTGTGACATGCCTTTATCTCCAACCATTGGCTAACATGAAGTCCCTAGTTAATAGAAACACGTTTTATTTTATTAAGAGGTTTTATAATTATGTATAACACCATTTTTGGAACCATATATGATTAATATCACCATAAGATGGACTTATGTATATTAATATTTCTAATCCTATTTTTGAGACAGATGGAATGACCTATCATTCCATCGCATGATCTGCTAACACTTCGCAGAAGAAAAATTCAAATTCATTTCTATAAGAGATGAATTGGAAATTGTTCAAGGCATGAGAAACGGTAACATTTTACCAAAATTATGTAAGTGTTTATTTTAATTCAAAAATTCTTCAACATTAGGGAAATGATCTTGAAAACCAAAAATGATGTCCCTGTTTCCTCATATCCAATCAATCAGATGGTACCATAGATCAACACAAATTTATGACTTGTTATTGTTGTTTTTTTCATAGCCATGTCCTCTACCACTCTTCATCAGAACATGATGGTTAGATTTTTCTTCTATATCCATACTTTCACCTATGTTCTCCTATGTGGAAACCCTGTGATGAGTTAATTTGGGTAACTGTTATTTTTATTACATTACTTTTTAAAATTATGTTTTATTATTCCTTTTTACAATGTGGGTTTCTATGAAAGAAATATTCATGTAGTAAACCATTTATAACCCTGAAGAATTTTGAGGGCGAAATTCATTTTATGGGGGAAAAATGTAACTACCGGAGATTTTATGAGAATTATTATTTTTAAATTCATTGATGACTAATGTTGTACGCTACACCAAAATTAGCTTTTGCTATACGCAACAACGTATTAGATTACAGTATAAGCAACACTATTCTTGGCTCGTGTTACACATAATTTCAAATTCATTTTGTAGAAATTATTCAATGTAACATTAAGTATAGATTATTTTTAATTTATAAATGAAATAAGTTTTTAATTATGTTATTCACAAAACCAAATGGAGCTTACACTACACGCATCCCTGACTTGGCTTGCATTACAAGCAATCATGACCTTCCTCGATAGTTTGTGTAGTACGCAAATACCAGGTTTCACTAAAAAACGATATATTATTATAATATAATTATGAACTTTCCTTTATGAATAATAATAACTAAAATTTTAATTTTATGACATTATTATTCATCTTACAAATTTTATAGAACATTGTATGTGAACAAAATCAATTTTTCGGGTAAAATAAGTATTTTAAAAATAAATGCAGTTTTTCTACTTTTTGATGGCGCACCCACATTAAATATCGTTTTTGAAATGTATAGAAGTTAAATTTTCCAAAATAAATTTTTTATTGGAATCACGATATAAAAATTTACTTTGGATAAAATTTTCATATTATTCTGATTACTTTCATATTTAAATGAATAGTAAAAACACGCTAAATTTTAATTAAAAACAAATTTTTTCATCATAATAATTTATATTGTTAAATTATAATATTGAATTGTATTAAATTATTAATAGAATATATTTTTACCTATTAATATAATGTATTTAATTACATTGATTTCACATTGAATTCAAAAGTAAAATAATTTCAATCTTTTGCAATGTTTTACCTTCTAAAACTACTTTTCTTAATAGCGGGATTAATTTTAAATTAATTTATACAACTTCTGTAATTTGAATTTGGAAAAATGGATTCCAAATTTTGGAATTATTAGGTCTATTTTATATTAATAAATGGTTTTTCATCTGTTTGAAAATCCCTTCAAACCTAAAAAATTTAGTTGATCCTAGATTAGTACTAGACGATATAGAGGAATATCCAGATGAAGAAACAGATTATAATGTTAGTGAAGGAATTGTAAGAGTGTCTCCTGAGATAAAACCTCTCTCTCAGGGTGATGTTGTTTCAAGTTAAATGGTTAATTTTGCTTACAAATGAAGTGTTTGTATAGGGAAGGGGCTTACTATTGAGGAACATCTGACTTTATTAGAAGAACATACTATTGAGGAAGATCCTGCTCTAGAGAAATATCATGCTACTATAGAACATTCTGAAGAATAGGTTGAAACTAATGTAATCTTATTTTATATTTAAGGAATAAAACAAGCCTTTCAGCTAGTTAGAGAAGACATGGGTGAACCTAAATGGTCTGAAAATTAGGGAATGTGTCAAGATAATGAATATCTCATCCCTGTATGAGATTCACCTATTGAGGGGGAGCAACACCCCATATTAGAAATTATTCAACTTCCAAATCCTATTAACCAAATATATGTGGATACATGGTATATGATTATGAGTTATTTTTTAAGGATAATACCCAAGAGGAATCAGTAAAAGGGATAGATCATTCCACTTTGTTTAAACTAAAACAAATTTCTACCAATGATGTATCTCCTATTATGGAATCCGATCCGTTTTCGGTTCCTGTTCTTTAATTTTCCCTAGAATATTCGTAATTTTTGAGTCAACGTGATCAGAAGGTTTTTTGAGAAAACATATTGTTTGTCTTTGGGAAGATGTTACAGTCTCAACCTACAACTAAGAAAAATATCAGGGAAATGGATTTTTCATTACTGTTAGAGAAACTTATTTGGCAGATTCAACCAAAGATTCTTCATGAAATTCAAGAAGTTTATAATGAGAACAATATTTCAAGTTATGAGGTGAAATATTAAAAAACTATAGTTAAAGATATCTATAATGACTCTCTAACTTCTCAAGCTACTATTTCTCATCTTATTAAAGATGATGATGATAAGATTCCATAGAAGGTTCTATCTTTAATTAAACCAAACTTGATTATTTTGTATGAAAAGTTGGTTTAAAACAACACCATGATGTCCATTGAGAATCATGGTCTTGTTATTGGACTCAATAAGCTAACCGATGAATATAAAATTTCATTATATATGGTTCGAAAGAAACTTATGTATCTCACATCAGTTATTACTATTTCATCTACCTCTGTGAAGAAATCTCTGCTTATGGACAATGAAATGATCAAATCAGTTTTCAAAGAAGTGCTTTAGTTAGTATTGAGTTGTGTTGATAACGAATATTTCTCTACATTCTCCAAAAATAGTGATGATGTACATGATTTTTTGAAGTTCCATTCGAATATTTCCATTTATTCTCATGAACAAATCACTATGAAAGAAGAATAATCCTTAAAGAGAAGTTATTCTATGAATTATTTGACCAATCAGTTTATGTGCGTTGAATATAATTTAAAAATACCTCTAGCCACACATGATTTTAATGATCAAGTGAAAAATATCAAGTAACTAACACACAATATTGATAATTTCATGTAAAAAAGGAGGAATTTGAGAAGTTCAGACAGTATGGTGGATATATCCTCTCAGATTTTATCAAGTTACTGATTCTTTATCTTTAGGAACATAGTACTTCAATTGTGGCTTCTGTGGCTACTTCATTGAGCCATAGACTCTCTAATTCTCTTAATAATTCTAACTGTACCTATTTTTAACCAATGAACATGTCTGTTGCTCAATATTTTATCCATATCAGACCAATCAAGATTGATAAACCTTTTCCTAGGTCTTGCTCTATACATAACCTTTCCCCTTATATCATGGAAGGAGAGTCACTTCATTCTCTAACTACATCTTCTACCACATATACTTATGAACCTCTTTCTTCTTCATTGGATAAATATGAAAAAGGAAAGACCATGGATACTGACTATACAAAAAATTGAATTCTTATTTGGATATGGATATAATGTATATTAGTTTTTTTATAGTAATAGATTTATCATTTTATTTAATACAATGTGGCATACTATCATTTCCTCCCTTGTTATTTTCTTTTTCTCTTTATCTCTTTTTCTAATAATCCAAAAAAGAGATGAAATAATACCATCGAATTTAAATAAGAGAACATATCAACACTCAAACTCTAAGGGGTGATATAATAAAGAGGATACATAAGGGAAAATAACCCTTTATTATATTTATTTCATATATACTTTAATATCTTTATTTGATAAGTAATCTATTTATTTTGTCCAAAAATATTTTACTTTTAAATTCCCTGATTTATGATATTCAAAAAGGCAGATATTGCTGGACTCCACATGTTTTAATACTCACAAATCATGTTGTAATATTTCATCACTCTACATGTTTTGATGTTAACAAATCATGTTTTATAATCTTATAACTCATGTTTTAATCTCTCAAAAGATCAAGATTCAGAATCTCACAAATACTGTTTAAATCTTTTAACATATGTTTAATATTTTTCTATTATGTTTCAGTATGATTATGTTTAATCTTAATCCATTCTCTGATTATTCCTTCCTAATATAGCTTACAGATATTTGGATATGTCTTTGTAACCGTTACATTGCTTCCGGTTCAAAAGTTTTACAGAGTCGGTGACACAGTAATCTTGCTACTAGTTCTAAATTTTTTCAATGGACCTATCACCGTTTAGGTGAAACCATTTCCAAGACACCATAAATAGACACTATTCATAATTTTTACAAAGAACAGACACCGTAATTGTGCTACCAGTTCTAGATCACAACAAAAGTATGGACTTGTGATTGTGGTACCATGATTTTCTCATAGAAATTGTAAGATCATCCCATACTTACCAATTTATTTGTATTTTCTAATGAAATTTAAACGTGGTTCTAACTATCATATTTTAAAATTTCATTACATTGAAACAATTAATGATCATTTGCAGACCTTTCAATACATAGTACAAGGTATGAGGTGTGTTTATAATGCAACTTGTAGGTTCCAATACACGATCCCAAAAAAATACAATGTGTGGAACATGAGCAGAAAGTATAGTAGTGGAATTTATAAAAAAGCTAAGAACACTCATACATGAATGAATAATCCAAAGGAATAACAATTAATTCCTACTGGCTATAAACAAAGAAGAACCAAGTATATACATATATAAATAATCCTTCTAGATAATCAATGAGTCAAGAGATGAATTTCATGACTCACAAGGGCTTATAAACCCTATCTCATTTAACTATTCTCTATTATGTAGTGTTTCATTACGTTTTGAATAGTGTGTGTATATTTATTAAAAAACATACGGTTTCTTTCACTGAACCGGAGTACAAAATATATCCTTACTAAAATATCTTTCTACACCTTATTCAACCTTGTCTAATTGTGGAAGAGGTCTTGTGGAACCTGGCTATTAGTTTTCCCATATAAAATATTTGAAGAGGTTTTGTGACCGATATAGTCTCATATACTATTTTCAACCCTGATACAGGTTGTGGATAAATTATTTTTATATAAATTTCATTACGAAAGGTGATCTTAAAGTGGAGTTGATTAGGTATTTGATTATGAATAAACTACTTTTATTATCCATTGTGTCATTCAATTTATTCATTATTTGTTTTCAACTCATATTTCTGAGCATTAAAATTTACGTTGATAGTTAGTCTTGGATAATAGTTATAACCAATTTTCTATATTAGAGTAGTATCAAAAGTTTTATCAGTATCTTATATTGTTATAATTGAGAATTTATCAATCATCAGTGAAACTATTTGAATAGTCAAACTAGTAATATTTTAATACCTTGGTTAATTATCCAGTTTTATTATATAATGGGGGAATCATTTAAATAAACTTTTTAACAATTTTATTATTGGAACTCAATTCATCCCCGTCTTGAGTGTAGTACTCCAACCAAATTTTTTAAATATAATTGTTTTTTAAAATATCCCAAGTCTCCCTTTTTAGTACAAATTTTAAGTGTACCCATAAAATTATCTTTAATATCATAGATTAATGATTTTTATAAAAATTATTTTATGATTTATTTTTTTAGAATTATATTTCATTAATAACATTATTACTTTTCATCTAAAATAATCTTTTTGGTTGATTAAATTTTAGAATAAAACACTCTACGTGTTCAATTATTTTTATGTGATGCCATTTGGATATGTTATGATGCCAATTTTCATTAAATGTTTTTCTTTTAATATTTGGAAATATTTATTATTGTGGAACAAATATTAATAGATTATTGATGCTTGGGGTCTAATACCACAGTTAAAATCAATGTTTAATGAGATATAACTTTTTAGAATAATATATTTTTCATGAACATGATGTGGATTTGATATATTAAAAATATTGTGTGTGAACAAATTTAGAATTATATATTTTTACAAGATTGATAATGAACATGATTAATATTATATAGGTTTTAAGGATTTAGTGTGAAAGTGATGTGAATTAGATACATTTGTGATTTGGATTTTGAACATGATGTTTATTTGTTTCATTAAAATATCTGACATGAAATATATATGGGCTACCATATTATTCATGATGGAGTGTGAAAATGGAACAAATTGTCCATGCTTATATAATTATGAATGAATATGATACAAAATATCTATTTTGACATGATTATTCATTAATATTACGATAATTAACAATATAAAAAATGAGAATGACATTGATGCAGTTATCTGTGGTCAAAATTTTATGGCTCCCTTAGAATATTTGTACTTTATATTTCAATTCTATAGTTTTTTATTATTCTATTTGGATCCTGAATATTTCATCCAATATTATCATGTTTATGTCATGGTATATGTTTTTCATATGGATATTTAATATATTGTTATCAAGGATTATATACAACTCTTCTTATTCAAGGTACTTTTTAATAATATGATTTCCCCTACTCATATTTTCTTAGGTACTTATGATAAATAAATTTATGAAAATTTTATGATCATTTATTCTGAAAATCAATTGATCTCATTCATTTCTCATGTTTCTATTCCCTTGGAAACAAATAATAGTTGATTTATGAGATTACTATAATACATTCCATTTTGGATTGATTATGGAGAAATGAACAAATATAACAAAAAGTAATTTTATTTTGCTTCATATCCTTGAAAACATACAACCAAATTTTCATGGGGTTGTATGTTAATTATGATATGTAATGTTTTAATTTTATAAAAGATTTTAAATTTTAATATTTTTAGAATGGGGCTCTATTAATAATATGATTTTGAATAAAATCTAATTTTTGGGAAAAAATGTGGATCCTGACTCAATTATGTTTTTGGAAACCACAATTAAGATATTATATCAAGGTATTTGTAATTAATAAATATAATCTATACTCAAAATTATTGACATCCTAATGGATTTTGATAACTAATGGATATTTTTAATAGTAATATGATGATTGTGAATTTATATTTTTTGGAATCTATGGGCGGATATCTAAATACAGGTATTTAAAAATGATTTAGTGGATCCCAAATCAATGGTTTATATGAACCAAGAAAATGATACATAATTGATGTTTTTGTGAAACAAATGGGGAGTATCTACTGAAATCTATATATTTTACCCAAGAGGATGTTATCAACTCAATGAATTTAGAAATCAAATGTTCTTATAAAATAAATATTTTTCTAAGAACTAATGGAATTATCATAATTCAAGATTTTTGTTTGAATCAAAAAGACTATGATGAGTTGGATTTTTATTTATGTCAGTGGTTGATAACAAATAATTTATATTTTTTTAGAAAATATGATTTTTTAATCAATTGTCTTTTTGGAATGAATATGAGAGTCTAATTTATTTTTTTATACATAATTTGAGGATATCAATTGATTGTTTCTAGAATAAAATAGTAGAATCTCTACTTTTGGTATTTTTAGAATGTAGAGGAGAAACATGACTAATGGATTGTGATAACAAAGATGTGGAACATAACATAATAATATTTATGAAACATTATGATGGTTTCAATAATAGTATTTTTGAAATGAAAAAGGAAAATATCTACTAATGGTCATTTCATAGCTAAGAGGATGTTCTCAACTCAATATTATTTTGGAAACGGGAATAATATAATCTCAATTTTTCGTTTTCTTATTGATATATACCCATATTTATAGGGGTTGAATATTTTAAATACCATTGAATTTGATTGATGGTGGGAATGATGAACAAATTTATAACATTAAGGGTCACTATATCAACTTGAATAATGGGAATTTTGTGAAGGAAATTTGTATCCTATTAATGTTTTAGTTGAAATGGGAGACATTGAGAAGTGGTAATAGGTTGAATATTTGTAATGGAAAACAAATTAGTTCACATATATAAAACATAATCATGATAATAGTGTGTCCAATATTTTGGACCATGAATGTTACATTAGTGGGTAGCTCATATCTTCATAGAAATTAAAATCATAAAAAAAATAAATGTGGTATAGTCAAATTAAATGATGATACTATTAAAAATTTCATTAAAATGGTTTAATTGACAATAAAATATTTTTCAATTGACTAGGAGTACATTTATTCAAAACCATGAATATTTTAAAATTGGTTACCTAGAGGACCGAATGATATAATGTTCTTTACTCAAATAAAGTTCCCACTTATTTTAATCCATGAAAATTTAACCAATTTATTTGTGTGGGACTCATTAATGTTGTATTAATAATCAAATATATGAATTATCATTATGAAAAAATAGATCTATAATAAGGGATTATGCCCATTAGGTTAATTCCACCATGTATGGAGCACATTTTTTCATGGAAAACTATTGTGACATGAAATGATCGGGGAAAATGATTACACTATATGAACAATTTCAAAATGATAATTTATTCAAGGATAACCTTAAATAGTATGTAGTTATATTCCTTGAGTAAAGATCCAACTCTAGAATATTTTTATTGAAAGTGTGTCTAATTAAAATAACAATAATTTAAATAAAATTAATGTTTTTTAATAAATGTTTTATTTCATTAGATGTATGATCTTACGTTTTCATTCCTCATGCACTGGAAAATCATAGTGAAATAAGAAAAATAAATTCCAAGATCTGCCTTTTTGGATTATCTAATTGGAATGTATTGTGTCTTATCTATTTGATTAAAATGGATTGTATAATGGATCAAATATGAAATTAGTTTAATGTTATACAACCTTGAAAATTTTTGTGGATAATAGTTGAAAATCATTGTTCTTGGACAATAAAGGTGTTTAGTTCCTTATATAATTATAACTAAGAAACATTATTTTGAAATCAAATTATAGTGAATGTGACCATAAAGAATCAAAATGGATGTAAAAACTGCCAATGTTACCACTATTTTGGAAAGTATTTAACTAATTTTTATATCCCTGATCATAAAAAGAATTAAATATATTTATTGAAAAAAAATTTAAATTTCATTGAGGCTTGTCAAATTTTATTTATTTCACTAATTTTTCTTGATGTCATAATATGATCATGATTAGGGTGAACAATGTCGACTATTATATAATATTTCCATTACAAGTTTTAATCATGGGATTGATAATTCATTTTTATATATTATTTGAGGATATAAAATTTCAAAACATTGGTGTTTATGTTTCAAGACATGTATATTTTTCCAAAGTGTGAAATATAATTTGAATTCATTGATTATAGAAAATATTAGTAGTCATGCACATAGAATAAGGGATTTGATGAACTAATGTGAATGGTGTGCCAAAATAAATCATTGTAAAATTAAGTAAAATGTTTACATGGTTTATGGTCATACAATATAAACCAAAATTTTTATCTTGGATTAAAGTCCTTTATCATGGACCAATGGTATGCAAGGAATTTAAAACCTTCAATCTATATAGAAAAATATATTTGATAACAGTTGGAGTTGTATAGTAGTATTATATTATATCTTTAGGGGAAAGTGTGGTCAAATATTCATAGATAAATTTAATATATTTGAGTCATGTATCACTACAAATATGGTTAGAATAGAAATCATTCCCCAAATTGTTCTTAGAAGTGGGATGTACATAATGTGAACATTTGTTCAATATAAAGAATAATATTGTGAAATCGTGATTCTATACTCTTGGAAGGTTGAGATTAATGAATAAAGGAGAAATTGTTTGGTGGCTCCATGATCGAATATATGGATGTTTCATTAAATCCAATAAGAAAAAAAGATGTCCATATATAGTTCTTAAAAGAGTATTTTTTTACCCTTTTAAGAGGAAAATTATGAATACCTTTAATGTATTAGAGGAATGTTGGAAATGGATTTTTGATTAGGAATTTTTTAGAAGGATAAATATATATATAAGACTATGAATCGAGATCTGGATTACCTTATGTGTCCCATGGAAATTCAAATCATGCGATATCTAATAATATGAAAGTGGGTTATCATTCCAATATATGTTATGAATGAGAGGGATGATAAATTTTTTTTACATAGTATATGAGATAAAATTGTAATTATATGGTATATTATAGTATTATTGGTGTGCAAAATATAATATAAATAAAGAGACTATATATTAAATGGTATTTTATTATGATGAAATTTTTGGCCAAGTCTATGGTAGGTGATCTGTGTGTCATAATATATCCTTTAAAATTTGGAATTAATTTAAAAATAGGTTTTTTAATTTAGTTTTTTTGATCGTGGTTTAGATTTATTAGATAAAATTTAACCTAAATATGGAAAATTTAGATAATGAACAATTATGTATATTAGGATACTATATAGGGGAGTTGGGTCATGAGATGTAGAACACTTCAATTAGTTATGTGTCATATAGGATGGAATAATAAAAATAGTTTTAATTTATGTAGGATATATTTTTACTATATATCATATATTTATATGGTATTGAAAAATGTATAGTAATATTTATGGTCACGAGGAAAGGAAAATGTTTCATAATGTTTAGGATCTTATGATGAGAAGATAAAAACGAAACGAATTTTCTAGTAGGGTAATTTTCTTTATTAGTTTAGATTCCTTACATATGTGATGTATTGGTATTATGATACTCAAATAAAAATAATACTTTATCTATTTACCTTTTAATCTAATATTTGAAAAAAATTAAATCTAAAAATATATTCAATAAATTTTCATAGTAGGGTTAAAAATTGATACAATATTTCAAAACCTCTTATAAATTATTCACATTTATTCACTATAGAAGAGATGGAAGACATCAAAACACGATTTATCATAAATCAATAAAACATGTTTCATACTCCATTGATTGATAATTATAATATATTCTATTAAATGTTTTGAATAATTTTCAATGTCATGTGCTATGGATGCATGTTTAGTTTCTGTGTTATAAACACTAGTAAGCCTTTATTTATCCTTTTTGTGAAGAGTGTCTATGATGATAAATCATTCAAATATTATAATCACTAAAAATTGTTGTAATAATAAGTAATTGTAATGAAAAAATAACATTACCTACTTTAGTATCTTGATAATATGTATAATGATCAAATTATTTTCCTTGGTAATGTTAAAGTACATGTGGACTTGATCCATAAATATATAATAAAACACCATCCATATTACATATTTCATATTGATAATTATTGTTTCCATGATTTCTATGTATTCATTTTGTTAATATGTGAATGTGGATTTAGTTATGATATAAGTATCAGAAATTTTATACAGATCAATTAGAGTGTACAGTTTGAAGTGATTAAATCTTGTGTAATCGATTTGGATACCCCTTAGTTAAAGAAAAATGAACACCATGGTGGATGCATCGTAATAACAATGGTAAAAATATTTATAGAAATAATTTATTTGATTTTTTTTTAAATTATAAAATTACACTTACCATATGGGATATTATGGATATTATCCACTAGAAGTCCAATAATTAACTAATAAAAAATTGTGGTATTTGGCCTTACTTGTTCATCTAATGTTATTATGTCCCATACCATATCATGTGTATTTATGTCAAAAAATAGAAAATAGAAACATTTTATAATTTTATATTCCTTATGGAAATCATCTAATATATATCAAATCCTAGAAGTGTATGAAGATCCATTGAACACCACTATTAACTCAATATATAGAAGCATAATGACCAATCACATAATCCACCATGTTTATATGAACATGATTCTAATTATAGTAACATCTTATTATTTCACATGTCCTTCAATTAAAATGTAAATTAAATTAGAAGAACATGACATGAATGGAAGAATAAAATTACACATGAATTACAATGTTATAAAATGTCATAAATTTAATGACGACTCACTGCATATTATGTTCTGTCAAGAAACTGAGCTGTAAGGGATTCTATTTTTTGGGAGCCCTACCAAACAAATGTTTTTGAAGGACTAAGTATTGACCCTACACCAAAAATAGGCGAAGCCTCATGGATACTCTTTCTAAAATGAACATACGATACATGCGTTTAATGGGGAAGTTACATTGTGGGTATGAATTCCACTCCATGAAATTTAGTTTCATATATTTATTGAATGAATGTTATCTCCATAAAATAAGTAATCATGCACCCTCCATAAATGTATATTATAGCCACTTTTTTGTTTCTCTAATTCCCCCAATACAATTACTAAAAGCATCTATCGACTTTTTCTTGCTATTAGACTGATCACAACATCATTAAATAATCCATTTGGAAATCATTAAAGGATTTGGATTGTAAAAACCTTTTATCATATCATTTGTATGATTTTTCATCACATAATCTAGATTTATCACATCCATAACAGAAAACATATAATCCTCTTATCTAAGATTAATATTAAATATAATTTCATATTTATTCTATACATCCTTTCAAAAAATGTACTCTCATAAATATGAATAGTTTAATGTCACTTTACATATATTACTAGAATTATTTGACTACATGGTTATCTACATTTAATAGAACATCCATATATATCTAGAACTCCTTAAATATCACTTTTTCAATAGGTGAATATAGGTACTAATTTTAATAACCCAAATATAAATATTTCATAGTGATAGTAAATTAATCGATGCTAGTACCTCTCGTGTCATTACATAAAGATGTGTTCTAAAATTACATCAATGTAACAAAAAAATAGTTTTCCTAGAAGAACCAATTAATATTACACTTCTGTTTTTTTGTAATATATTTTTTTCAATATCACACTCGAAAACCATCATCAAGGATTTCACTAATGAACATTGAAGAACATCTCAACAATAACATTTGTTCTCATCTATTTTATAGTGCCAGCATTGTCGTCTACTGTTCGCATGATCATCCAAGTCCCAATGAAAAAATAATCCCTTAGAATATATAGACTCAAACCAATAATTAAATAAAACTATTAATCATTCAGTTCTAATTCATGTAATTTCTTTGATGGAATCATTCTCAAGTACCATCTAAATATATTGAAGTCATATCATTCAGATATTATTCTGTATTATGTTGAAATCTGGAACCTTCTAGAATACTACACTCTGAATACAATACAACTATTATTAAGAAATAAAATTGATTAAAATACATAGAAATACAATGATACCATTATAACTAAACACCGCCAAAAATTCAATTGAAAATTATTGAATCGTTGAAATTATGAAGACTCTCTAACAAATCATAAAAAAATACATTGCTTAATGAAAATAAGGTATGTACTGGCCCACTACACACCCTAAATTTTAACATAGTTATATACTATCAAATACAAACCACCATTCAAGGGTAAATTATAAAACATCGATGATCTTCTACAAACTACTATTTCATATATACTATCATTTATTTCTTCACCAACAGTCTAGAATAATGAATCATGGATTGGACATTGGGTTATCCTTGTTTTTAATATATGTTGTCATTGTACACATTTCATTAGGCATTTTGGTGAGATAATAAAATATACCTTATGTTCATAGAATATCCTTATAATATCATTCCCCAAATTAAAATGTAATAACTCTTATCCATGTTATAGGAAGGATGATTATATTTAACAATATAATCCCATGGCACCATTCTGAAACAAGACAAATAAAATCTCACTATGAAGAATTAAAATTTATGAAATATGTAATTGTTAATAAAATGATTATGATATCTTTTTTAATTTCAAATACTCTTTTAAATATCACTAATATATGATGATTCATTTATGTAATTTGAAAACTTCAAAATAATCTGATTGTTAAACATTCAACAACACTCATTTCCTTTGGAAACACAAACTCAAATGAGATATTGAATCCATGAAATTAATAAATATACAAATATATATTACACATGGGTTTTAATAGATATTGTTAACATGAAAATAATTTTTTTCGTCATATATCAATATCCAAAGAATCATTTAAAAATATTTATGAAGAAATTGAGACTAATTGACTTGTGAGAAAAAAAAGTAACTAAAAATATTTTTAATTAATCAATTTCTCCAATTTTAGAACAATAATACATCTAATTTTTTTGAAATCTATGTAAATGAGACCCACATTCTTCATCCTCCATGTTCTAGAAACATTTTACTTAGTCATGGATGGTACTTTCAAAAAACCTGTTTGGATGTAATCATCTATCATGCACACGTAAATATAGAAATGAGACTCTACATGAATCACAAAAAATCTGTAAATATTCATTAGTGTCAATACCAATTCATTATACAACCGCATAAAAAATTTGATTGTGTGGGACTCCATACATCACTAATATTATCTATTATTGATCAAGGTGAAGCAACCCCATTTTTCCAATTACAACTTTCACATCTAAACTAATGTATCTCGAAATAGAAAATATCACATCTCATACATTTATTTATAAACCAGATAAAAACAAACCTTGAATTAATATCAATAGAATATTAAATTTAATATAAAAGTCCGCCATTCCACTATGAGATCTAAAAAACATTATAAAATACCTTCCAAAACAGACTCTTAAATCAGATTAGTTAACTACAAACACTTTTCCTATGAAGTTCTTCATATGGAGTAGGAACCAACAAAATGTAAACAATTAATTTTTTACATTCCTATTTAGATTTTAAGGATTGATATCATCATTCAAGATCATATTCAATATATCAAGGATAACTCTTCAAAAAAATTCAACATGTTCTTTTGATTCATAGTTTCTCATTCTCATAAAATCCTTATTTTCAAATGACTCCCAATCCATAATACATATAGAATCTCTAGTTGTAGAAAACACCAACATCCAATTAAATCTAAATTATTCACAATAAAACACATAAAAAATATTATCTATCAATAACACCATCTACTAGATATAATTATCTCACACTGAATATGAAAACAATAAGGTATTATGTCTATCTTCAGGAAGACTAAAATAGTTTTCCAAAAAAATACAAATTACACCTCATTAATGAATAAAACTATTAAAAACAAGGATTTGGATGTAACTGGATCTTCCTTGAATCCTTGGAATCACCAGTTTCAAACTACAGAAATTATTCTAGTTTTAGTAAATTCTCTTAATATTATTTTATAGTACTCATCTTATTAATCAAAACAAAACCTTGGTTCTCAAAAAACACAATAAATCCCCTACTTGATACTATATCACCAAAGTTTTGAACAAAATTTTATTGATCCCAACCAGAAAAAAATCAAATAATAGATACAACATATTAGTGTAATTTATTTTTTCACACACATATGAATCCTATCTGTTATATACAACATATGGGGAATAAAATCCAGAAAACTGAGACCCCCCAAACTCATGTGACTATATAATTATTGTATAACACAACCTACGTAATAAGTTACTCAGAAGTATATGAATTTACATGACACACCTTTATACATTTAATATTTATAAATATGATTATGAAGAACTAAAATATCCATGATTTTACACTAATTACTATGATTTTAAAAACTCTATAGTTATCAAAAATATCATAAAAAATGAAGATAAATTAGTAATAAACACCTGATATAAGTGGAGAAGTACGACACAAAAAAATAATGTAGTTTTGAAAAACAAAATCTCCAGTAGATAAAAAACTAAATATCTTATTGAAGGAAGAAAAAATGTTATAAGGATCCACAATTCTATAAACATTACCCATCCAATGATACAGTGGACCAAATATTGACTCCATAACAAAAAACAAAAATCCCTTCATAGAAACGCACAATATGAGGAAAATTAACAACAAGAAACAAATAGGAATGTTCACATCATGGGAATAGAAACAACGCCAGACTATTACAAGTGGAATTTAAATTAACCATTCATTTTAACAACTGAAAAAATAATACAAAACCCCCTATTTACAAAGGCTCTTCATAATAACCAATAACATCTTCTGTATGTACTACCATTCAAAAATCATTGATGTTCCTCTATTTTTACATCAAAATTGATTGGTCACCACCACATCGATGTAAACATTATGTAAACATTGAACGATATAGATTTTATTCCTCTTTTCCCACATCATGCATAAGATTTTGTAACATTTACTCCATATTCCACCCTCCAATGTTATATTTAGGATCATTCCCAAATTATTGATTACATATTCATTCCCATTACAATAATCTAATTAATTTTATTTATAAATAGTTCATTTATATAAAAGAGTATCATATTCTAAAATTACCACTATTATATGATTCAGTTTAAAATTTACATTACAAAATCCTTTGAAACATAAATTCTTTATATAGAACCCAACTTGAATCAAGTATACTACTTTTTATGACATGAATATAACCTTAATTGGTGATGGTGAATCACTCCATATTTTCTCATTATGTTTCATTATGAAAGGATAGGTTTCCTAAATTTTAATAACAAAATGATCAATCATATATAACACAAAACCAATCATGTTTCATGTACTTCACTACATGGTAGACCCTTCATGCATGGGGATAACATTTCACCATAAATAAAATGAAAACATTTAACATTTGGGGGGCTCTTAATGGAATAAGGTTAAAATTTATATTTTTATCAATTTGATTCATGTTCATATTAATATTATTAATGGATATTTATTATTGAGATGGTTCAACTAGTTATCATGGATATTATAATTAGAAGTCATCTAAATTGTGAAATAGTTTGTAAATTACCCTGATATTAATTCACTCATGATTTTAATAGTTTTAATATAACTAGGATATATATTTTATAGTACATATTTCCTGGATAAATTTTGAATGATGGTCATATTAATATATTTTGACATTGTATTTTCATAAATGGTTGATGAGCAGCTAATAATGAATGGTCATGAGGGGACAACACTTACTAGATATTAATTTTTAATTTAGAACATATACTATTCTCACAGACTATAGTATGAATGAAATTTTCCATAAAATAATATTCTATAATACGATCATTGTCAAAATCGTAATTTGGAGTATCAGAAATGGTAGAGAAAACTTCCCATAATATAGGTGAGGTATCAAAAATACATTCTATTTCAATTCTAGTAGTATAATATGGATCAATTAAAAAATTCATATTTTATATTATAAGAGTGTAATCATAAATATTCGAAGTGAACTATTATAATAAAAATGAAAACTAATAAAACCTAAATGACACCATATTAATGGATATATAGTATAATATTTCAAAACAATCCTATTTCTATATATGCTAGTCAGTCAATCTAAAAACATTGACATATGTATACTAACATGTATTATTATATGGGGATCTCATTTTTCATTATATTTTCCATTATTGTAATGTTGGGATTATAAGGTATATAATTTTAGATTATTAGGTACCCAATATGGTTTATATTCCTATTATATTCATCATTAATAGTTGTTTTTCAATTTATTAGGTGTTTATGAAATAGATGATTTATGAAGTTGGTTAATGAGGTAATTGGGGACAAAATGAGAAGATCTAGTTATAATTTGATGATTTTATGAATATTTTTATGGATTTTATGTTTATCCAGTTATCTATGTCTTTAATATTTCTAAATTAAATATTTTAATTTTCTTATTCAAGGAGTGTATCAGGAATACATGTCATAATAAAATTGTGACTATCAAAAATAACATCACATTCATCAACCATAATTTATGGAATTTTATTGAATATAAGATATTATTTGATTGAAATGACCAATATATGAAGCAGAGGTTAGTAATTCGTGGGACCATTCTTTCATGATTCATATTAAATAATAGTTTATTGATCTAATATCATGTTATTTTATAAGATAGATGAATATTAAGTTATTACATAATCATCATGGATGGAATGACTATGTACATCCTTCTATCTAATTTAAATCAGACAATCATTGATTATGTGGTTAATATAACTTATTTATTGTTGACTAATTTATATATTTTGGAATTTGAAAACATTTCTTTAAATTTTTATTGGGTTTATAGTGATTTAATAATTTTTTTTAATGAAATATCCCATCCAATACTCTATTGTTTAAAAATCTTAGAAACGCCATAGAGTATATTGATTGTATGATCATGTTTGATAATTCATCATACACAATTTTTTATATGAAAATAAAATAATTTTTTCTCAAGAATGATTATTTCAATGCCTTATTTATATAAAAATTAATGTAATAAATAAAACCAAAATTATACCATTATATTAAAATTTTGAATTAAAGGCAATAACAATGATTGTATAACTCATTGTATAGATGATTTAATAGATGAACTATTGAAATAGATTTTCCCAATGAGTAATATATCAAACAGTCTTATTCTTTTAACAAATAATGGTATGACCCTCCATGTATGCACAAATAATTAATTTTTTTTCTTTTGAATTCTACAGTGTTTGTAAAACCATTCCATATTTCAATAAAAAATGTTCCGTATATCCTTCTGATTCACCCATATCATTACTTATTAGACTGGGGATTCCCATAAGTAGCTTCAGGTGGAGTTAATTTCACCTAGATGGGATTCAATTTTTATGAATTTGTACCATTACATGTTGATATTGCAAATAATTTTTTGAGAAATTTGTGTATCGAGTATTTATGATTACAATATTACTATGGATTATTAATTTTATGATGGTATATTCACTTAATTTTGGTATTTTTAACTTTATTGACACAATTATAAATGGAATACATTGGATATAATTGGATGATTTTACTAGAATATAAGTTAATGAAAACCTATAGGGTATGCTCTTAAACATAATAATTTTTTTGTAGTTAAATGGAATGACTGATGTGATCTCAAATTAAAATGGTTTCATGAAACTATTAACGAGGTATATGTAATATCTTTCTATAGATAATGGTTAAAATGAGGATTCATTATGGCTTTGGTATAAAAATATACATATAGGGTATGGTTACCACAATTAAATTAATATTAATTTCCTCAATAAGTTGTATTCGAGATCTTTACATGGAATATTATTCATCATCATAGTTGATCTGAACAGTTATTGGTGGTTAGTTGGTTTCAGATATAACCATTATTTTTCCATTATCCTTATAACTAATTATCCATGATGTTTGAAGTGAAATGGAAATGGGAGATCTGAAATATTTTTATTTTGTTTGTCACTAGGTACAAACATCATCAACACATACTTTATCATGAGGAACGTTATCTTTTAATTTCTCATTATAACCATGTTCCTTGATATCCTCATTCTATTCTCGATATAAAACTTTAACATGGATGACTTTTAAAAAATAAATATTTTTGTAGGAAAAAGATAAAAATCTACATGATAGAAGAATTAATCCTCACTCGTTTTTGAATGACTATCATCTGTCTAATCATAGACATTGATTTATTTTAAAATTTTATAGGGGATTTTAATTTTTCTACAAAAATAACATTTAATAGTGGGTACTAACCCCATTATTACATTGAGGTGGGTTATGTGGAAATTTATAAATAAAAATATTCTAAAGAATTTATCTTCATCACACAATATAATGTGATCTAAATAATGGAATAAATATATTTTTAATTTGTGGATCAATATACAGATGTGTTCTGAAAAAAAAAATATTAATTCGTTAGAGGTGTAATGAATTTTTTTATAGTATCATTATAATTATTTGATGATATTATGAATGAATCAGATGGAAATAATTCCTCTTTTATATTGGTTAGGGGGGTCTTTTTTATTTTCAATTTTTAGGTGTGACAATTTTTTATTATTTTTAACATTTTAAGATGACTTTTTGAAAAATGATGATACCATGTGAAGGTTCTCCTTAATGTATAATTAGTTTTTCCTAGGTAGGTCCTCTTAAATATTGTTATTGTACACCATTAGTAATTGGTTAGTATAATCATCCATCTATGTCTCCCTCTATCAGGAATGAGGATTCTCATTGATGGATTAAGGAAATTATCACTAGGCTACTAATGGGACATACCGAGGTATATTAGGGATACATGATGTAATTGTGTTATGGACCTATTATATAATAGTTGTAGTTGGTCTCACCATATATGATATCCTACTATGTTATCATACCTAACATTCATGGTTAGGTATAACATCCTCAACAGTCTCTAGATGAGTTGGGGTTATGCAAGGATGTTGAAAACTATGATTCGAGTCATCTCTCCTTAAGGGAAATGAGGTAGTTGTTTTCCTGTAAAAAAATATTCATATCCACACCTATTAGAACCGAATTATAATAGAGTAATAACCATAGAATTATATAAGCAATAAAAATAAATATTCATATATCACAAATACAGTGGAGTCCCAACCACATTACATTAGAAATAAAATCCCACTATAAACAATAAAAATTTATCTACTCAAAACCAAAGCATTAAAATATTTTTAAACCTTAAAAAACGACTGTACCTTTTATTGTTACAAAAATATAGATACAACACCAAAAAATATGTATACACTAACATCGAATAGAAATAATATTGTATATTTTATAATAGATTTTCCTCTCATAACCATTTAAGTCTTCCATCGAAACAACCACATCTATAGTAAAATACCTAGCCTCAAAGTAGACTTTAAACACTATTTTCATTCATCATAATATTATATAAGGTTCATAAATTAGTCAATAGAATACCAATAGTAATCTCTAAAATCATTCAAACAAGATTCCTCTTTATAAAACTCGAAAATATCCTAAATATGATTGATTCTAGGATATATGGAAATATAATACTTCTTTACCATCATGATAAACTCTTCCAATCAAATACCTTCTATATGGTAAGAACTAATCTTCCACCACATCTAGTATACCATACAATATAAAACGACCTCTAAGGGAATTGAAAAATTATTTAGTTCCATATATAACTCTACGGGCATTGTAAATTCTCTTAGTTATTATTCAACCAAGAGAATTGACACACATTCAATAAACATTGTATGTTTCTTCAACTAGATTCTCAAAAAAATTTACATCCCATGACTTATATTCTTAATTATCATATCTAATTTTCCGATAATATAGTATTGAAATTTCATTAATATATCATCAAAAACCAACAATGTATATTAAAACAGTGAAATCAGAAACCTATAATAGAGAAAAGGAATCACACATCTAGAATCATATTTTATATTACAACACTGAATCATAAGTGTGACCCACTATCAATGAAAAAATATATTCATATCCATAGATTAATAATATCATGTACTATAATAATAAAACTACATCATTAATCTCCACACAATCACCAATGAAACATTAAAAAAATCCACAAAACCATCAATCTCTCCCAATCAAATTGCATCCTCCATAAAACAATACTGGATATTTTATCCTATAATACCTTAATTAATATATTGAAATTATAATAAATATAAATTATTTTTTTGTCACGACCCATCCTAGTAGGGCTTGTGTCACGACTCCCCATGCCCACCTCAAATTGTCCAATGGTTGGTGACTAGCACGGAGTAAGGATAAACGTAACATGGAAGGCATAGCCTATGTACCTGCACAAACACACACATCTCCATACCCCAAAATGAAGAAATGTAAAATCATTATATAAACCATAAAGGAGAACCAATAAATATATACCACAACCCTAGTTAAATATAAATCTAATCTACATTAAGGTAAACTAGGCCAGAATACAATACAACCAAAGAAAGACAACAAAAACGTGAATGTAAAAACTCTTAATACTCCTTCATAGAAAACCATACCAAAAGTGTATGCGTACAAAAACTATCAAAATCCTTATAATCACACTCAATCCTATTGCTAACACTATAAACCATCTGATACTGGTCCCCTTAGTACATCATCAAGTATCTATCAAATGCACAACACACAACACATGTGGGTGAAGCCCATGTAGGGGTAACTAAAACAATACTTAGTAGGATCCCCCCAAACTTTAATGAAAAATCAAAATGGTATGCACTATCAGCTCTATAAAGGTATATACCTACAAAAAATATACCATGAATATCCAGATATAATCATAACCAAGCACAATGTAAAGATTGTAAGTCACAATGAACCACCAAACACAAGATTCTTCTCGAGACATTCTGATTCTAGGTGAACTCACACCTCGATCCTTGATGTCATTGGAGACTCTTAAAAAGAGGTTACAAGAATTTAGGACCCGCCTAATGAAAATATGCTGGTAAAAGGTAATCATATATAGATAGGTTATCCATCCAAAATAATACAGAAAACATAATTTGTATTTCAATTCAATGATAGGGATCTTCTTCAATAATACTGAAAACCATACAGATGACGCTCATAATGTAGGGGAAACATCATAGAGAATACCGACAAACCTATCATTGAATCCCACTATATGGAGGACAAACATATTGTGCTTATAGGCCATGTAAATTCTCACAAAACTCCATATGGGGTGATAGAGGATCCCTCAAGTCCCATTAGAGGATACTACAACTCTATCCATGACACGACCTCTAGAGGGGACTACTATATAGTGATATGGATATAATGTCGTACTAAACCCAAAAGGAAATAGAATAAGTAAACCCTTAACCAATATTGTTACATACTAAAAACCCACCAAGCCATGTCAAAAATAATACCTCATCAGATGGGTCCCAACAAATTAGATGTCTCATAAAATGGGAATTCCGTTTGAAAATTGCATTCATTTAATTAAAAAGGGTCTGGTCCGGTCAAGGTTCAACATGACATTCTCTAACCGAACCTGAGCAGACCCAACCTACTTAGTCTGTGATGGCCAAATCACCCTGGTCCGATGGGCCTGGCCAAACATGCTGGGCTACATACATCAGCCTGCTATGCCGCATAAGAGATCCTACTTTTCCAACCCGACCTACCAGATTAGGCTTACTTTTTTACCACATAGGACCATGTTGTGTGGGATGTTTTTCTATCACAACAACTAGGTTCTATGGATAGTGCGCCTTGACTCCCCCTATCACCAACCTCAAAGATGTAGCCACCGATGTTTCCACATGACTGGGCTCTACATTCTACAGCCTCTGCCATGTATCGTTCACCAATCTGGGCTCCTACAGCTTCCCAGTCACAGATAAAAGATCCAGGTGTATCCTGGTCACTACTTGCAGCTTCCACCACCATAGGTCTTCCCAAAGACGTGGTCATTCCTTGACTGTGGGTTTTCTTCATTGCTGACCACCCAACCAGTAGCCATTCTACCTTGTTTCCATGGCCCAACATACCTACTGGTCTGGTTCCGCCTACGAATTCGACCACTCCTAAGACATCCTCGCCTAGTCATGATCCACTTAAAATGGCTGGAACTGCCACCTATGGATGGAACCTTGCGTTGCCACCCTCTTGGTCCGCCAAAGGTCTATATCACCATATTGGATAGCGATTCACATGGAACAAAGAACAAAGAATGTTAGATAATGAGTAAATCACGTGAATGAAAAAAATGTATGTATCGTGGCCGTATTCATGTAATATTTGATCCATCCATTTAATAATTTAAATAAATTAGAGGGAATAATAAAATTCAACCTAGAATCGACCCGATGAATATTCACACAATTGAATTAACCTATCATGGAATATAAAGATCCTAGGGATTAGTTCATTCGTATAAAAATACACATTATTCATATAAAATAATGATCATTAGGGGAAATCAACAATATTCACGTACCACCTTGAGTATGGATCGATCGTCGATGAAGAACGATTATGTTTCTTTTGTCGACGAGATCCTCCAACTCCACTGGTGCAATAATTCATGATATGCTTGATCCATCATCATTATGCATCGAGGGAGAAATACTCAATCCTCTCTCAAGATATTCTCCTGCATTCAAAGGTTTATAAGGCTATACCTAATATATATGCATAAGGATCCATTTAAAGGGATACACCACAACGTCAAATACAATATTTTTATTCAAATATTTTATTTATGTTCACTTCAAAAAATAAAATTTTAAAATCACCCCACATCGAATATTTTCTAGCCTCACATAAGAAAAACACCCTGTAAAAAATCAATAGTGGTGATGAATATTCAATTTGAAAAACAATTCATGAGTTATAAGGATTCAATAATTAATCAATTTTAATTAATTATTTTATTAATAGTTATGTCATTTTTTGGTTTTTTTACAACTGACCCAGGCCCACTAAATGTAGGTCATGCATATGGTAAATTAACTACTCTAATATATGTAATATCATCATATTTCTGATTGGGAAACTCATTTCAGTGTTATTCAATTTGTTTAGAAAATTTTCATGTACTTCCTATAAATAACCAAACAATTTTCAATGAATCATTCCGAGCTCAATGAGCCTCAGAATCCCATGTTTTCTCATTACCTAGTCATTAAATTTTTAATTAATATCTATAAATAAATATTTAAATATTGGAGTCTTTAGATTCTCCCAACCTTATGTTTTTACATCCTCAAATGCCAAACCATGTGATACACAAAGGATGACGGTACTCAGCATGATCATATGCCTCCCTCTCCCATGTGCTCCCCTGGATGACCCCGACCGGTCTTCAGACACACACTAAATGAATTTATTAACCACAAAGTACCTGTATCGATTAAAAATCTATTCTCCATTACCAGGATTAAAAGTGATTACCATGATTTGAAACTATCGTCCATGGAATTCAATGGAGTCAAACTATCCCATACACAAAATGGCATCCAAATCTCTTTAATAAACTCTTTTCCCAAAAAAATCTTGGATACACACCAAATAGGTGAGTGTATCAACCATCACCCCTATGGTATTTTTATTCATATATTTTGGTGGAATACCCATCATGATGTCCATATATATCTCTTACCCATTCTATCTTCTCACCCCAAAAAATAAAACATCAACGCCTTCAAACACAAGGGGCATGATACGAGGAGTTAACAATCCACAAAACTGATTCAAATAAACATCCAGCATTCATGTCTATATGTAAGCCTAGCTTCCACCATTTCCATCATCCCAAGTTTCCTCCCTGACACCCACATGCTTATCCCGATGCATCTTGCCACTCTAGGTGTTTACAGAATCCACGGAAATCTAGGCATCCCAACCTAACATATCACAACATCCCCTAGATTTTCCATCACAGGCTCACGCCACATCATAAGTTGCTAGAAAGAATATAGAAACTGCTATCATGGCCCTATAATATGTCATTTATTCTTTCTACACAACGATACATCTTGGTTCCAAAGGGGAAAGTACTATACAAGTGGAGTGTAAAAAACATCCTCAGAACCACCTCCCTCAATATCATTGGTACCACCAGGTGTCCCCTAAAAAGAATCACCTACACCCCAACTTTTTAAAATCTCTTAGGGGCCTACCCTAAGGATTTATGATCATGTCGGGTCTTGTAGTTGATATCCACATGTTTTTCCTCCTTCAATAATCGTATGAGTGGAGGGGTGACAACCACCAACTGGAGGTAAGATACTCTATAACCATCCAAAAAGAATATTTGTAACATAGTTAACTGATCTGATGCCTCACTCAGTAATAGAATGTTGAATCTATTAATGAGAGTGTTTTCCACCACGTCCCCCCTCCATTGATTATACAATACCTCAGTGACATAATACTAGATGAACTCAACGCATCACCTATATGTCAAGTTCATGTCCTTCTAAGAAAATAAATACCTTATAATCATATGGTTAGAGTAAATGTTATGCTACTCCCCCATAAACTAGTGACTTCACATCATCAATGAAAATGAATACTACTTATAGTAGAATATTATGGGTCACATAGTTATTCTCATCCTATATCAACTGGCGTGAACCTTAGGTAATGATTTCATTCCCATGCATTAGGACACAACCATGTCAAGCCCCTGATGCATCGCAAAACACTACATACTTGATTCCTTCCTCTTATAGTCTCATGATAGGAGCACTCATCAACCTCTTTCTTAACACATGAAAACGTTGCAAGAACTTCTCTTTACACATTAAGGGACACACCTTCTCTATGAAACCCATCAAGGGTGATGCTACCCTAAAAATTTCAGACACAAACATACGATAGTATGAAAAAAACCCAAGGAAACTCATCACATTAATCACACTCATGGTTGGCTCCCATGATTTCACTACCACAATCATCACTACAACCACTATAACTCCATCCTAAAAAATTATGTGTCCAAAAAAGTTGACATACCATATCCAAAAGTGAAACGTAGAGAGATTCACATAAAGTAGGTGGTCTTAGAGTTTGTCAAGGGCCATCCTCATTTATATCTTGTGCTCCTCATCAGATTCCGAGTACACTAGGATATCAACATTGAAGATAAAGGGAACTAGTATAGAGATGGAAGATCATGTTCATGAGACCCATGAACACTGTTTGGGTGTTGGTGTCACCCATTGAAATCTCCTTGTAATCATATTCCCTATGCTCACTTCTAAAGGCTATCTTCATTACATCCTCATATCTTACATGCATCTAGGGATAACCAGATCTGAATTATATCTTAGAGAACCACCTCTCTACATTCAAATGATCAATGAGGTCATTAAATCCTCAAATGTGGATACATGTTATTAACAATCATCTGATTCATGCACCAGTAGTCCCCTAATAACCTCAAGCTTCCACCTACCTTCATGGAAAACAAAACTAGGTATGTATTTTGTGAATTGAAGGGTCTCACGAAGCTCTTCCTCTGTAAGTACTCCATATGTACATTCATTTAATGATGCTCTGTAGGATCCATCTGAAATGTGGGTGTACATATTTGTGTTTTTATGGGGTATAGATCAATGTAGGAGTCAACCTACCTATAGGTAGGTAATCCTAGAAAATCCTTATGGATGATTTCTGCATACTCATCCACCACTATTAGAAATTGAGGATGTATAACATCCACTTCACCAAGGGTATAATGAGACAATTGATGTGTAATAACCTTCACATTACATTGTGTGAGTTCATCCCTTAATTTATGGGATTCATTTCCACTATTTAGTATAACCTAGTTCCACCACTATAGAAACACGACACTTTTCAGCTAAAATAGTCAATCTGAACATGAACTGTGGATAACTAGTCGATAAAAATAATGAATTTTAAAGGCCACTACACCGATACCAATAGATCCCAATCGACACTCTTGACTCAAAGAGTCAGGTTACACTGTAGGCACTAGTGTGTGATTATTGGGTCTCCTCTAGTAGGAGTCTCTAGGAGGTAGATTCATGAGAACAGTTCAATCAGAATATCTGATCCTCAAACATGATTCATGGAATGATGCGAATGACAAGTCCCAATTTCTACCTAATATGGAAGCTAATGTAGAATATACATATTCCATACATCAAATAATTACTTATACCTTGGGTTACATCCCCCAAACTCATGTAGCTTCCCCCTGTCTTCCATCTCCCTCATCCTGGTGTGGGAAACATGGGGTGGTGGTGGTGGCAACATGTAAAAATGTGCACCACCTCCTACAGATCTCCCAACTCCTCTACTATGTATAACTACATGACGATATGAATGTACCTACATTCCTATTGCTGACTATCACTATCTATGTATGTCAATCCATGGGACTCTTATCCAAAATGGATTTCTCTAGCAACCTATCATGGGTAGGAATGGATGGAGGGACAATGGTTGCTCAGATATCCCTAAGAATGTCTTCATTGAAGATCTGATACCTGAATCACTGGTTTTATATAATATCCATTTAGTGCATGGAAAGGTTTGTATTCCTCGATGAATACTCAGACACTAACATGTTGCTGAATAGGAGTTGTAGAATCTTTGGGATTTGCATAGTCCTTAGCTTATATAGTGAGGACTCCTCTTTGAAAATGTTTTCAAACCCTGCCCCCCTAAAATTTTATTCATCGTAGGATCAATTAACCAAACCCCATCATTACCATTCTGATCCTTGAAGATGGCTCTCCCTTATGAACACCATCTAATCTACTAGTGTATGGATATGTTGGCCACCGCACCAACAATGGATTACCTGGCCTGAAATCCAAACTCGAAACACATAACACTACTACCCTACTCCAATCCCATAGACTCTTGGTCTTTAACCAGAACATTACCACTAAGATACTACATCATCATGTCTCATCCCAGTGGGGCATGATTCATGACTACCCAATCCCACATTTAATTGGCCACATTCATGTGAATATCACCAATTAGGCATATAACTATTATGTGAGGCATTGCCTATGTACCTGCACACACGTACAAATCTATTAGACCAAAAATTCTAATGTATAAAAACACTAAGTAAACCATTCATGAAAACCATTACATATATACCAAAACCAGAGTGCTTCAAAGAAAATTAATGTAAAGGAATCTAAACCATGCGATAATACATGCCCACTAAAAGAAAATTACATATAATTGAATTAAAAAAATGTTAAAACACCTCCACAGATACCCATACCTGAAGGATAGAAATAGGATAACTATTTAAAGCTATATAAGCACACCATTTATGCCTGATCACTCTAATAACCACCTAGACTGGGTCCACCTAAGAAAACCTCAAGCGTCGATCATCTTCACAAATTTGGGTGAGTAAAAAAATCCGCAGTAAAACACCCCAAAACCACAATAGAAATATCACAATGTAAATGATGGTAATAACTTCACATATATATTCCTATAACAAATATACCAATAATATCCAGATATACTCAAAAGAAGCCCAAAAGAAAATAGGTTATGTCAGATCCATCCATTAGCCACTGAATTTATCTCAATACATGCTTGTTCAAGTAGAACTAAATAATGTATCCTTGATATCATCCGAGACTCCTTCAAAGAGGTTCCATCAATTTGGGGCCCACCCTAAGAGAATACGCTTATCAATGGTCATGATATATATATATAGGGGTACTTTCTCAAAGAATTTTAACATCCCAATTTTTTATGCCTTCAATGTTGGTGATCCCCCTATTAAAATACATACAACCCTACTAATGCAGCTCATAACATTCGTGATCTGTCACCGAGAATACTGAAAACTGTATCATTATGGCCCACTAGATTGAGGACTAATGCCCTGCACTCAAAGGTGATGCCAATTCCCAAATAAATTCATCAGGGTTGATAGAGGAATACTCTTGTCCCAAAGAGGGACACCAAAAATCTATCTAGGACACAACCTCTAAATGGAACAACTATCCTATGATATAGAATTAATTCCATACTAAACCCTCAAGGAATAAACCATGGGAAAATCTCCACCTATACATGTCCATAGTAAAAACGTACCAAGCCATCTCAATAGGAATGACTCGTCATAAGTGTCTCAAAGCCAATGATGGGTTTTCAAATGGACCTTCCATTTTAATGTTTAGGATATTTACATAAAAATGGTATGGTTTGGTCTGATTTCAACATGACATTGTTCAGCTGACCTCGAACTGACCCGATCAGGATGTCCCTATAACAACCATTCTCTTTATTTCATATTTAAAAGTGATTTATTACATAAAATTTCACACAATAAAACATATAATATTGAGAGGTATAGTTTCATAGGGGCTTTATAACACTAACAAAAATCATAAAACATGAAATACAACATCTATATTGAAAAAAGCTTTTACATGATCTCAAAATTCCATCATACTTATCACTAAATTGCATATCCTGGGGAATGAAAAAATAAATGTATGAGATATAAAGTCTATATTGGGAGTGAAAAAGTCATATACTACAGAATACAAAAAATGTTAGGCAATAGGCATATTTTGGAGCGTAATAGTAACATGAACATAAATTCTTGATATAGAATTATTATCATAATATGGAAAAGTGGAAAAAACTTAATACACTATTAATAATCAAAAAGGAATGAGGTAAACCCCTATCCCAACATGGTTTATAATGTACCATAAAAAATCATGTAATCCCATATCCCATCATGGTGTATTAGGATACTAAACACTACCCAGTGCATTGGAGCGCTATCTGGCCCCACCGTTGATGATCATTTCAATTTAATTCTTATGCATTCTACATAGATCATATAACATGGATTCATTCATCACTAAAAAATATTCCACAATAATTTAATTTATAGTACAAATATGTATGTCTCCAATCATTATGTACATTTTCATAAAAGTAAATATCTTTGACATAGGAATGGTTATGGTATTCACTACATTATGGTTTGGGAATCAAAATTCACGGTTCAATTTCGGCAGCAGAACATCATCATATATAAATTCATAAAATGGGATAATTAGTGATTAAGGGTTCTCTCATAATTTATACATGAAATGGGAAGTATGTGGATCATTTAACATAATACCCCAACATATGAAAATAAATTTAGATCAATAATATAAAACAAATTCTTGAATGGAAATAAGAAGTGGGAAATCCCTAACATAATCTCAGCATGGTAAGAGGTGTACATGGGATGGATTATTGAGAGATAAAGGGGTTTCTACTCATTAAAACAAAATAAGGGAATTACGGTGGAGGTGTGAAGACATACCCCATCATTTTTAATTGAAAATAAAATGGTGTAACAATATACAGAAACATGATAAAAAATTGTGAATGGAAGGAAACCTTACATGGTATGTGTGACATCAAAGTCTTGTAAGAGGCTCGTTGGGATCTTAGGGAACCACGGAAGAGCTCTAGGTATTGGATAGAATAATATTTACGAACTTAAAGGAGTTTTATTGAAGTATAATGGGTTCTTGGGTGGGTTTATAATAGAAAAGAGGGGGAATACATTATGATTTTTGTTATGGACACTACCAAAAAAAATATTCAGAACCAAAAACCAACCAATGGTATTTTCCCATGGTTTCATGCCTAGTGAAGATGGGAACATATTTTATAAGGCCAATGGATGATGGTATTAAAATAATTCCCCCGCTTATGTGGAGGTGAGTCACTCTCCCAAAGAAATTGTTTTAAAATCATAAAATAGTTTATATGTATTGGAGGATTCCTTAAAAAATTATAAAAGAAATAAAAAAATAATCCCAATATTTAAAAGTTAAATCATATATTTGTTTGAATATCAATTTTATAATATTTTATTACATCCCTATTGGTTTATTATGACTCCCTAAAACATTGTATATTTTAACAGTATTTAATTTCTTACAAAAAATTTGACTCTCATAGAAAATAAAAAAAAATCCACCATTGGATAATTTTGACATCTTGATTCCAAAAATGTTTATTCATACTTTCCAAATGAATTTCTATATATATGAATTTTATATTTCAAAATAAAAGATGACATTTTTTTAAAATTATCAGGTTTTGAAATTGTAGTTTTTAAGCCTTAATAAATACTGAATATGAATTCAAAAAATTATATGATCATTAATATTTAGTAAAATTTATTTAATAATAATATTTTATTAAATTATTATTTATTTAGAAAATCCATTAATTCACCAAAATTTTGATCATAATTGAATTTGAATATTAACTAAAAATAATATTTGTTCATTAAAAATATTTTACAAAGTAACAATAATAGAATTAAATTATATTAATTATTATATAAAAAAATTAAGTACGTAATCATAATGCTATGGATATTGATACATATCCATTTATTAGACCAACATTCTCTCAAAGAGTTGGGTGGGTGATGGTGGGGCATTCATGGGGTTGTTTAGTGAACATGGTTTGAGCCATGATCTTGATGAGCCTGATCTTCTTCCATAAACAGTTTCACTCATTATTATGATGACTGATCCTGGCTTGGTCTTGGTTTAGGAAATATATAATATATGTTATATCCCAAGGGAGATCCAATATATGGGTTTCATAGGGAAAAATCCTACAAGTCGAGACCATTACTTCCTTGGCATATTTAAAAAGAAGTGCTAAATACCTATATTTATACGAGTCATGTGATAACTCTTCAATGGATACATTATCAATGGTAATGATACATAACAACTAATTAAATCAATTTGAATATAACAATAAAAATTAATCAAATGTGTTTTCTATATCCAAGAGACATTTAATTAAAAGAAAGCGAATTTTATTCATAAATCATCACATTGTAACAACCTTCCCCTTCTTATGAAAGTTTCCCATTGAAATTTCCTTTTACCACTCTAAAACAGATTAGGGTATCTCTACATCAAAACATCATCTGGTTCTGATGTTTCATCCTTAAACAACTGGTTTATTCACAACACCTTCTGGAGGGGAATTGTCTTATTTTGTAGACCATTTTCTCTATGATCTAATATCTTCATCGAGTTCTATTCATAGAAGATATAATTCTACAATGGTATCACCTTTGGATTGTGAACATGTGATGGGTTAGGTATGTGCTTCATTAAGAGTGATACATAGAATATATCCTATTATTGAGGTAGGTTCTGTGGAATTTCTAGTCGATAGGCCACTACTCTGATGTGATCAAAGATATCTGAAGAGATGATGTTTTTTCGAATATGAATCCATTTATTCGAAAATATCATCTCCCAAATCCATATAGTTATGTGGATGAAAACCATGTGTCTGACATCAACCTCTCAAACTCATCGATGGTTAACATCATACTTCCTCTGTCGAATTTGAGAAGCTTTTATGTGTTGTTGGATGGTCTTAACCTTAGCCCCAATTTCTAAAAAAATTTTATGCTGAGAATTTCTCATTCCTAACACTCATCCGAACATGATGGTGTTCTACTACTCTTCCCATAAATGGATTCATGAGGGGCATTTGGATCCTCCAGTGGAAACCTTGTTGTACAAGAACTAAACAATAGTAAGATGTTTATCCCATCATCCATTGATGTCCATTGATCACGCTTTCAACATGTCCTCACGTTTCTGGATAGTCCTCTTATATAGGCCATCAGTTTGAGGGTGTTTGTTCGTACTAAAGTTCAGATTAGTTTTTAGAGAATGATGGAGAATTGTCCAAAATAAGGAGACGACTCTTGTATCTCTATGAGATACTATCGATAGTGTTACACCATGGAGCCACCCCATTTATCTAATATATATCCATGAGGGTTTATCTAGTGAGAAATAATCTCAAATAATAATGATGTATGAAATATTTGTAATATGATTCAACACAACCCAAATAACGTTGTTTCCATTGGATATATTATGGATGTCCTGTGACAACGCCCATGGTGATATTTTTCCATTTCCATGTTGGTATGGGTAGTGGTTTCATCATCCCCTTATAATTTAACTCTCATCCTTCACTTGATGACATACTATGAACATTGACGTATATTTAGTGATCACGTTCTTCCTGTAATCCCACCAATAATTCTCCTGGATATCTGGATACATCTTTGTGTTTTCTATGTGAATGTTGAAATTTGAAATTTTTGAATCATTCAAATGTTCTTTCCTTAACTCATTTTTTTCCTAGAACACATTTTCTTGACCAAAATAATGTGGCACATTATCCATTAATATTGAACTCCAAGGATTTCCCTTTTCTTACTTTTTCCACATTTTTCAGAATTTCCACATCATCATATTTGAACCTCATTTAGCCTTTCAAAAAGAGATTGTTGAGAAATAATTTTTGATTGGATTTATGATGTTCCTTTTTTATGATTCTAATGTAAATATTCATCAAATATAAAAATATTGGACCCTTTTCAATTCTCATCAATGATAGATTCACTGAGTCCATTATACATAGAGAATCATCAACCTTGTTTTCTTTCCCAGGGGTGGTAATGGATTGAACTGTCATAATCATTGATGAGCTCCATCTATAATCATCGGTGCATATTCAACTATTTCAATGTGAATATATTTTTGTTATTTTTTTATATGTGTATATTTCACACTTCTCCCCAAAGAGATAATGCTGCCAGATTTTTAATGCAATGATCATTACTTCCTACTCTGGATCATGTGTGGAATAGTTTTTCCTATGAACTTTCAACTAGATTAAGTCATATTTAGTAACTTTTTCATTTTACATCAACACACATTCCATGACATTAGTCAGAGCAACACTAAATACGTTTAAAAAAATTCCACTTATGGTTATTGTGATCACATGGGTAGTGATAAGCCATTACATCAAATCTGTAAATCATTGTTCACAATAATCATTCCATGAAAAATTGTCTCCCTTTCGAGTTAACTTAGTATGAGGGTCTGACAAACATGAAAAATTTCTCACCATATACGGTAATATCCATGTAGCCCATGGAATCTACGGGGTTCCATAATAGATGTCAGCCCTAACCATCCCACAAATACATTATCATGGAAGGATCCACAAAAATAACATATCTTATAGTGATATTCCCCAAGAATGAGACTTACTTCAACCAAAACCCACTCTTGATTTTCTTTTCATAGAGATTCTCCTTTTGAATGATATTTAGCATAGTGCATAGTTTCACCTCATGCTTATCCTTGGTTTTGGATTATATTAAACTTTTTTCAATATTGAATACCAAAAATTTATCAAGGTATTCACTAATGACTCTATTAATGATGTCTTTGAAAATTGCTGGAGCATTAGTGAGTATGAAAGTCATTCCTATGAATTCATAGTGTTCATAAAATATATTGAAAAAGCAGTCTTAGAGATATCCTCCTTCATCATTATTACATGGTACTATCCTGAACGCAGATCCACCTTGTTGAATTGTTGTTATCTAAATAGAGATTCAAAAATTTCATCAATTAAAAGAATGAGATACTTTTTCATTATCATGATTTTGTTGAGCTTGTGATAATCAATGAAATGGTGCATTGAATCAACCTTATTCTTGATGAAGTGGACTGGTGAACCCCTTGGTGAAGCACATGGGCATATAAAGACTTTATATAGATTATCTTGTAGTTGATTATTTAGAAAATCAAGTACCACAAAAACCATTCTATATGGAGTATTAGATATAGGAAATTCATCATGTATAATAGGAATTAATAATTCAACATCTCTTTTAGGAAGAAGAAGATGAAATTCCTCAGGATACACATTATCGAATCCCCTCACAATAGGCATGTCTTAGAGGATGGTTCCTTCTATAGACTCAATCATCTGAGAAAGATACACATTCTTATAGAGAACTAATATCCATGATTTGAATGATAGTTCTGAGGAAGATTCATCCTCCTCCTAGCACTTGTATTGAAATACAGGTTGATCATCGATATAAAGAGTGATTTACCTCTTGCAGAAATAATTGTTAGATCTATATAGGGAATGTAAATCCATGAAAATAATTTCATCAAAAGTCCACAATATGATGTATGATGAGGTTCTCTTGGATATTTAATCCACAAATTGTGAAATAGGAGGATTCATATGCATGGGATGCTATAATTTTCTAATTTTCCATTTTCACGGACAAATATGCTTCATGATTTCTATTGGTGTTTTGATTTTTCTACTAATGTCTTGGGATATAAAATATGAATACATATAGAAGAAAAAAATATCTATTCCAAAATTATTAACTAGAGTACATATCAACACTTATTTTTCGAGATTCACTTCGACTGTAGTGATGGAAAAAACATCCCTTTCTACCTTAGAGGTTGTTGGATGCCTCCAAAACCCTTGGCTTAGGGAACTAGTTCACAAATTTCCTTATTTCCAGGAAATTGTAGCACTAAATGGTGTTTTTAGGATAAAACATAGTGTTCCATTCCTATATTTATGTTGTGGATTTTTCTTGCTGATAATCTCTATTTAGGTGCACTTCCTTCCTGTACCTAAATCATTTCATCATCCACGATAAAAAATTTCTACGGTTCTTCTTTCTGAACTTTTGGAAATGAGGGTGATGGAATTTATTGGAACCATTATATATCTATATTGAACAACCAAAATATGACTCACGCTTCAACTTATCATCCCCCTTATACCATTAGATTCAACAATATCTGTTTTAACATTGAGGCCACATCTAAAAATTTCTTCATATATATCAAAGTCAAATATCCCTAGGGGATTCCATAGGCTATGGTTTAGATTACCATAGAATTTCCCGACAGTGCATTTAGGGGTAACAAAAATTCCAGAGTCGTATCATGAATGCCTTATGATGTTTTCCTCATATGATCTAATGGATTTGACATATTATTCCTTTTGGTAACGAATTTATCATTCAATCTTACTATGAAGGGTTTGAGGAAAATAAATATCAAAAAATTTCTAGATATCCTTATAATCCATTGGAACAATCTCTTCTTCATGGATTATATTTTTTATAATTGTCCACCATTGATCAGCTTCACCCCCAATACGAAAAAAAGATAGAAGAATATTAACTCATTCATAGGATTGAATGAAGGATGATATCTTCTAAATGGAATCGATCCATTGTTCGAAGATTGTGGGATCATATGATCCCTTGAACGTAGGAGGACCTTGTCTCCTAAATCTCTCAATTGAGACTTGTTCATTCTTATTGGTATTGGATGTTCCTCTTGATCCATGTTTCTATTCAAAATGTGAGTTAACTGAGAGTGTATCGTGACCATGATTATGATTCATGGCCCCATCATATTGGGAATCTCATTAGGGTAGTCTTCACATTGGTCTCCATATCAGTTGTTAGCCTGATTCCTCCCATTACTGTCCATTGTCTCGAATAAAAAAGAAAACTATTGGTATGTATTTTAAATTATTAAACACATAAAGGGGAATCCAAGGAAAAAATGGATACTTCAGGAATTAAATTTATTTCTTTTGCTTATGAATTTTCTTGGGTTCAATCGATGTTATTTGTAGATTAGTATGGGATTTTTCTTCATTGTACCGTAATAATGGTTCATAAAAATCATATGAATTTAGAAAACAATATCCCTTGGGATTGTCAAACTAATATTGAATCAAATATCATTGTTTTACACCAATTCTCGTTCAAGTCTAGATTAATGAATTGTTTTTGGGTTTTACCCATAGATACATTCATGCTAGAGCTACCTCCACTTGTTCATATCTAGATATGGATGTATTTTCTGGATAAACCAATTGCTATTATATCACCAAAATTTTTATTTGTTTTTCATATGCCTAGTCGTATTCCTAAGTATTATAAAATATTTTTCTAATGATAATCCCAAAAATAACAAAACCTATCCTCTGATAACAACCATAACAACACTTCTCTTTTTTTAATATTTAAAAAAAATTATTACATATACATGATCTTAATTCAACTATGAACATTGAAATTCATAGTGTCATTGGGTATTTGGAGAATTATATAACAACATTAATAATGAAATAGAAAATCATTTTTGAAATATCCATTATATGACCATAACATTCCTTGGTACTTAACAGTGTATGGGATATCCTGGGGAATGATGTAATAAATGGGTGAGCTCTAAAGCTCGACATGGGAGTGAACAAGGAACATAATTAAGAATACAAAACATGTTAGGAAATAGACATATCAAAGGAACATAAGAGAAACATGAATACAAATTCGTGATATAATATGTTTATGATAACATGGAAATGTTCCAACAACTTAAAACAATTCATCATAATCAAAATGAAATCAGGTAAAACGCAGCCCCAACACAGTGGAAAAATTCCCCATAAGGGAATCCGTTAAACACATATCCCATCATGGTGTATCATGATACTAAACATTACCCAGGGAATTAGAGTGGTATCAAATCACACCCTTTATGAACATTTCAATCTCAAGATTATGTGTGTCTCAAAGATCATATAACATGTATCCATTCAACATCATAATTTATTCCATGATAATTGAATGTAGAATACATACATTTATGTACCTAATTAATATGTATATGTGCCTAAAAATGAATAACCATGATAGAAGAATGGCTATGGTATTCTATACATGATGATTTTGGAATGGATATTCATCACACAATTTAAGCAGCATAACATCATCATATGGAAATTCATAAAATGGGTTGATGTGAGAGGAATGGGTGTCTCATCATTTATAAATGAAATTGGATGTAAGGGGATCATGAAACATAAAATCCATCAATATGAAAGGAAATTTAGATTCATAATATAAATGAAGTTCTAGAATAGAAATGAGAAGAGATAAATCTCATACAGAATTCCAGCATGGCAATGGGTGTACACAAGAGGGATTAATTACATTGAAAGAGGAATATCATCATTAAATCCTAATATGGAAAGTACGAGGGATGTGATAATCCATACCCCATCAATTTTAGTTGAAAATTAATGTTTTAACAATATAAGTAAACATCGATAAAAATTGATAAATGAAGGAATACTTAAATGGTATTTGTGATCCTGAAGGCTTGGGGGAGGCTTCTTGGTAGATCGTGGGGCCCAGTGGGAGGACTTTAGGGAGTTTATATAAGATCGTGGAAGATAATTATGGAGATTGAGTGTAGTGGAATGGGTTCGTGAGACAGTTTATATATAAATTGGGGCAGAATATTTTATTATTTTGGTTTTAGACACTACAAATATTCAATACGACACGTAAACTCATGGTATTTTCCAATGGTTTCTATC
This sequence comes from Viscum album, assembly GCA_963277665.1. NCBI lineage: Eukaryota > Viridiplantae > Streptophyta > Magnoliopsida > Santalales > Viscaceae > Viscum > Viscum album. Next base: position 937,721,743 of record OY728161.1, read on the forward strand.
CAAGGGGAGTGGAAATTAAAATTATGTAAGTCCAATGGATGATGTTTTAAAATAAATTCCATGTTTATGTAGGGATGAATCACTCACTCAAAGAAATTATTTTAAAATCATAAAATATATTATAAGTATTATAGGATTCCCTAATGATTTATAAAAAAAATCCAAAATCACATTATTTTAAAGATAAAAATATATCTGGTCTAAGATCCCTTTTATTGAATTTTTTTACAACACTAGTGGGTCATTATGATATCATAAAACACATTGCATATTTATATGGTATTTAACTTTAACCAAAATAATTAACTATCACAAAAAATTATGAAAAATTCACCATTGGATAATTTAGATGTTCTCATTCCAGAAATAATATTATTTTTATATATATAATTTTCTACATATGTGAATTTTCACTTTTAATGCAAAAACTGACATTCATTTAAAATGGATGGGTTTTGAATAAACAATTTTCAAGGATTAATAAAAATGTTATTTGAAATCATAAAATTTATATAGTCGATTATATTTTATAAAAGTAATTTAATAAAAACTTTTTATTAAAATAGTAGTTATTTGAAAAATTCATTAATTAAAAAAAACAGATTTAATATTTGAATTTGAATTTTAACTGAAAATACTATTTTTGAAATAAAAATCATTTATAAAGTGACAGTAATAGAATGAAAATATATTCATTATTCTAAAAAAATGTAGATAATCACAGTGTTGGTTTCCTAATACATATCTATTTATTACCCCAACATATGCCTTAAGAGTAAAGTGTCAGATGGTTGGAATTCATGGGGCATTTTTATTAAAATGATTTGTGTTGTGATCACTATGAGCATGATCTTATACCATAAATAGTTTCAATCATGCTTATGTTGTTGGATCATTGCTTGGTATCCGTATATGGCAAATAACAGATATGATATCTCTATTGGGAGCTCCAATAAATGGGATTCATAAAGAACAATCCTACTGCTAGAGATCATTAGTTCATTTTTCTATGTAAAATCAATTTGTTAAATCCAAGTATTTATATTAGTCTTGTGATCAATATTCAATTCCATTATAAAAAATAATGATACATAATGATAATTTATAGTCAAATTGATATAAAAATAAAAATATAATTTCATGTGTTTTCTATATCCATGAGATATTTAATTAAGAGAACGAAAAATTTTCAAAAATGTTTGGGTCATTACTGAACCGATCCGACCCAAGTAGGCTAGGATGACCTAAACTAGCTTGGCCTGACAGGGTCGGTCCGCTGGGCCGCTGGACCATGGCCCATTGGGCTGCCAGAGTCACTCAACATTTCTAGACGTGATCACATTATCTTCAAGGACGTTCTCCCACATGTGGCCCAGTCGCGTGCGCTTCCCATTCATCTCATCTATCACGTTTTGCGGATGATGCGCCCTAGTGCCCCCATGTCGCTCGCCCCACAACTACTGCTGATGTGGGGTTTACACGCATAGATGTCACATTCTATGGCCTCTGCTGCAAACTATTTAGTGACGTGACATCCTTCTTTGTACATGTCACTACCCATGACTTCCACCCCAGCGAGCATTATCACCGACACTATCCCACCTGAACCACGGGTTTCCACTGTAGTCCGGCCGAGAAACAGGATGTCTACCACCGCCGATAACCCAGCATGCAGCTGTTTTTCCGAGTCCGCCGAAACTGGCCTCCAAACTAGGATGGTCCCGCATCTACCACTAGCGGCCTTGCTAGGATCCTCACCATATTTTTCTCCTTCCAAAACTGGTGGAGCCACCACTACCATGAACCACCTTGAACTACCACCCTCTTGCACCGCCAAAGGATCAGATTTCCATCTCAGATCGTTAAAAACAAGGAACTATGAAAAATGAACATTGGAGACTGAGGCAATCACCTGAGCGCCAAAATGGACTGATCAGGGGTTTTTTCATGGAGGATTTGATCCGTACATGATATAATTTAAATAATGTAGATGGAATAATAATATTATATCATGAATCAAACCAATAAAAATTCCTGAAATAGAATAAGCCCAATATACAATATGCATGACCCATAGAGTAGTCCGTTCATCTACTGATCCTCATTCATCATAGGGAATTATGAATGGTGGAGGAAATTAAAAAACTCAAACCCTACCTAATGTTTGGATTGATATTTTACAATGAATGATTTTCTTTTGTTCCCCAATGTGACCCTCCAAGTCCACATACGCAACGATCCATGATCTGCTTCATCTGTCACTGTCGTTCTTCAATGGGGAAATCCTCAATGATATCCCTAGAGACTCTCCAGAGTTCACAGGGTCATGAGAATAACCTTGTTATTTATTCATAATGATATTTTTAATGGGATTCAACATTATGTGGATTAAATATTTTATGAAATATTTTAATGACGTTCATGTCCAACAAATGAAATTCTAGGGAGACTATGTTGATCGATGTCAAGACTCGCCTAAGGAAGAAACCCACTACAAAATCAACAACGGTCTCAGATTTTTAATTGGAGTCACCATTCATGAGTTATAAGGATTTTCAAAATGAAACAAATTTATAAAATTATTTTATGTATGATTACATCCTTTTTAGGTTTTTTCAGATATGATTTGTGCTAACTAAACATAAGTCATTCCATGGATAAATACACTACTATGAGTTCAATTGTATTCTTTTATTTCTGATATGGGAAGTCTTTTATGATTTATCACATTTTTTTTTTCAGAAATATGATTGGTGTCTTCTATTAAAAACTAATTGATTTTCAGCCAATCATATCGAGTACAACGTGACACAAAATTTCACGCAACCTCAATGCCTAGTCTCATAATTTTCAAAATTAATTTATAAAAATAAATATGCATAAATCAATGTCATTTCATGTTATATTAAATTATTACATTGATATATATATTAAATAAAAAATGTGATATCTTATATCATCCTTTTGAAACCCAGAAATGGAAAACATTATATTTCAACTCATCAACTTGTTTTTTGTTAAAAAATTATACTTAACAATAGTATTTAAATTTAACCACATACATGTTATATTTTAATTTAATACAGCGAAAATACACCTTCTAAAACATTCCACAAATTTTTTTACAAAACCAATTTTTGTGTCCTAAATCATTATTAAACGTTAAAATTTTTCTTATATTGCAGCATTTAAAAAATAATATAACATAAACCTAATATTTCCATTTAATCAAGATAAGATAAAATTACGAATCTCTACAACACACATAACTACATTGAGTCAGAAGACCTCAATGTCATCATGTCCTATTCTATTAAAAATAAAAAAAAAATATTCCATTACTTGTAAAATTTACTCTATACTCCACAAATTAGACACATTTAATTCCATAAATTAGTATATATTAACTATTCAAAATACCACTGTACTTAAATTAAAAAAAAGAAATATTTTAAATTTTTTGGATTAAAAATTTTAAACCATATAATAATAATAATATATCATGAGCTTGCTAACAAAAATCCCCATAGAACTGGTGTATCTAATGTTACAATGACATATGTCATATACTTCAATCCCTTCCATAACTATATATACCTAAAAACACATATAACTCCCCAACTGTTACTATATATCTAGAACCACATACCTAATAAATAATCAATATCAAATTTTCTTCATAGTATGGTAGAATTAACTATAAGGACATTATCCTAATCCCTCCCACTACTAGACAAGCCACTCTCCACTTGTTCAAATCATTTCAATGATTACCTTGTCAAACAGTATATATATTCTATAAACAAAATAAATTACTCTTATAAATATATATTTACATTAATCCATTATAGGCAACACTATGTCTCATTGGAGAGTATTGATGAGGATACTATTATACATTTATTCTATCTATTACTTAAAAAATTAAGGACAACACCAAAACCCATATTCCCATACGGGATTTGATAAGGATTCCAAACATGGTTATCAGTCCATATCACATAATATGAAATTAAAATTATATATTTATCCACACAATCCCAACATAATGGTTAAATCATAAAAAATTATAATTTATTTTTATAGATAAATTATCCACATCACCCTATATTTCTATTCGTTGACAATTATTTCTATAAAACTAATAAAACAAATCCAACCACCCCATTCTAAAAAAATTTCCACATAACATTATATAGAATCCCATTTAACAATATCATTACAAAATTATAGATTAATCATTTCACTATCAATCATACATTCTATTAAAAATATTTCATATCAAATAATTTATTAATAATTTTCCAATTTTGTTCATTAATTTAATATATTCGTCTTATTTAAATTCCCACATCAGAAATATAATTTAACTATTCCATCAATTAATATTTAAAAAAGGTAACCAACTAATCAATACATTCTATATTTTTATAGCTAATCTTTACATCAATATCTTCAATATCATCAAATTTTATTGGAAAATACAAAAGAAACTTCATCAATATCTAAAAATATAATTTCTACCATTGCACTATCCCATTCCATTAACCACCGAAATATTTTTATCTCCACCATAATAGAGAAAACAATTAAAATTATGGAAAATCCATTCTCAGTAATTTATTAAAAAAATCTACCAACATGACCAACCCCACCCACATCAAAAACATGTAATCACCAGAATACTACTCACCACTACCGACAACAAATACCTCTCTATTCACATCAATAATAAACAAGAAAAATAGTGTCTATAAAAAGAATTACAATAATGGTACAAGAGAAAAAAAAACATCAATACCATTTTGTTAATAAATATTTTTGGCATAAACTTAATTGTAATAATTAATAAAATAAATTTATCTATATTTTTACCATGTTATTGTAATTAGTTAATTATGAATGTTTTAAGGCATCATAAGAATAAAAATAAACATGTTTTAATAGGATTAAACTATCAAATCATCCTAAATAATCTAATAACAACTGATATTACTGAAATTATATTTAGCAATCCTCTAGAAATAAATAATTGAAAATTATACACCCCTCATTGTACAATCATTACATTTATTATTTTATTACTTTTTTGTTATAGGTGATTAGAAAATCTTTAATTATAGAAAGATGTATTCTTATCACAAAAATTCCAATAGAGGAGAATGAACATATAAAAAACTAAAGTTTTATAAAGCTCATATGATTCACCATTTCTGCATTTTTTAACTATCTTAATATTATTTACTTTTTATTAATATTTTCATAAAAATACATTTAATAAAAAGAAAAATATTAATCCACCATTAAAAATAATTAATGAATTTAATGTTATGAAGAACCATCCTCATATTTTGAACTATAGATCATAGTGTAAGAATGAAGTCAATTGATGATTAAACTACATATAAACCCAATGATATTGCTCAAAAAATATATTTCACCTCAAAATACATCAATACCATGAACCATGAACAAGAAATCTAAATACATACAAATATCATAACAACTCATGGACGATAGAATAAAGATGAATCCAAAATGAAACAAGTAAAAATAACTATAATGTCACATAAAATTAGATTATCTCATTTACTATAAAAATAATACATAAGGACCTCCAATGAATGAAAAAATAGCTCTAAAAAACACATGTAAATTATGGTTTTATGGAAATATATTAAAACTAAATTTATTTCTAAATTTATATTTAAAATTCAAGGAATCATTATAAAATCCTGATAGATAAGGTAACACAACAATAGTATTGAGTAAAAAAAGTCCCAAGAATTCATGCTTTAATTCCCATTATGACTCCATCAAATATTTTGGAAGAAACTCAATAAATGTAAGACCATAAATGAAGGTAAATACATAGCTATGATAGGCATTCCATAATGATTGATCAATTGAAAAACAAAATGAAAATACTGATCCTTCGATCTCAACATGAAACAAACCAAACATTTACCATGATGAAAAATCCACAATCACCACAAAATGTTTCCAAAATCCATAGTAAAATGAAAATAAATTACCGAGGACACCATACATCAATATAAATCCTATAAAATCGACAATAAAATATTTTAGACTCAATGTACCAAAAATTAAAAGACCATAGTGTAACTGAAAGAGAATAGTTAAATAGAATGACATTTAAAATCAAGGTTGAATATTTTTTATAAAAAAACATGATTATGTTTAAATCCAATAATTCATATAGAAAAGTTCTAAACAAATACAATTCATATTATTCAACTGATAGATCATAGGGATCCATGTGTAGTTTATGATGAAATCGGTGATAATAATAGAAATTCTATCTTAAATTATACTCCATCTTCCACATATATTATTCAAATGTTATCCCAATTCCACAAGAAACCATTTATAATTAATTAAGAAACAATTAAAGTTTGTTACATTACATTATATTTTATATTTAGTAATTTTTTGGGGAATTTTAATTGGCTAATTAGAGTAAAATGGAAGATATTTATGTATCATAAAAATTTGGAGTTTTAATCTGAATGTCAAATTCCATGATAGTGGTTTGATCAATAATATTGTTTTATAGATAATACAATATATAGAATATATTTAGAAAAATGATAGATGGGGGGATATTTAAAAAATATAAATAACGTATCAATGTGGTATTTTTTTAGATTAAAAATCAATGAATATTATGTTCGATAATAATTATTTTTATATTCAAAATTACAATGATCAAGTTTTACAAGAGTTAATTATTGATGAAAGCTTCTAATGATTATGAAAATAAGTAAAAAAGAATCATGCAGGAAATAAATCATTGTGTAATTTGTTTCTAAGTTATATTTTTAGGAATAAAATTTTTGTAATCATTATCGTCACTATATACTTCTTGTAAACTAGTAGAAAAGAAGTTAGAAAGTTTTTTTTCGATATTACATGATACTTACACAATTCATGAATATTTCAATAAAAAACTTGAGTAGTAGTTATTATTATTAATGATGATACATCATATGTCTTTGATACATGTATATATCTCATTATCAGTAAAACATGCATTATATGTAATTTTTGGTAAATTTATTTCTTCAATTGTAGTTATTTTTATGTGCATGTTTTTATATAGTATAATTTTCTAAATATGGATAAAATATATACATATTTTTATACTATATTTTGTTTTAATAAATTCTAATTCCCTCATGAAAAAATGGTGACTATTGGGGCCATATGTTGTAACATGTGATATCTAAGACACTGGTCAACTCTTGGTGAATCTATCAAGGGTTAAATGTAGTTAAGAAATATGTTTTTATAGAAAAATAAGTTCCATCATTTGATGGTTTCAATTATCATTTATGTAATAATTATATTAATTGATTTTATTTTGGTAGATATTCATGGAACACAACTATGTGATAATCTATAGTATATTCTATGGATGAATTTATATCTTTTAATTCACCAGTTTTTGAATTAAACTGACATCCATATGAATAAATAAAAATTATTTAAATTAATTTCAATAAAAGTGAGAATTTGAAACAATTTTTTTATATTCAACTAATTTCATAGAGAAACTATGAAATCAATAGTGTTACTATTTTTAATTACGGAAATCATAGAAGGAGTTGAGAAAATTCATTCCATGATGATTGGTGTCACTGAAAACCGTTAGAGATATATGGATGAGTGAAATTAGTCATTTTGATCTGAAAATGTTAGATTTTGATTCATATCACTCATTAAATTTTTTGGGTAGTAAATATTATAATGATATTATATTTATCATTACTCATCCAATGACACCATAATTTGTTCCATGAAAGATCAGGTCAATAGTTAAAATCTGAAGATATATGAGATGATCTCTGAGAGTCATCAGAGGAGTTTAAATTCATGGTTTTACCCACATATTTTATCAATGCATCAATGAGACAAATAAATTTTAGAGATTATCCCAAACATTTCTTACTATGAAACATGATTTAAAATGTGAAATAGTTACTAATAATAGATTAAATGTTCTTAATGTTTTATCTTTATCATGAGAATTTTATTGTGCACGACTAGAAATCAATTATTCAAGATATGGATAATTTCAATGGTGGAACATGGAAAACTCAATAAATATAAATAAATATACAATAATTCTATAATGGATAATATAAAATTACAATACAAAATAAGGATGATGTTTTATGTTTTATACTTAATGTTATCAAGTGATTCCAATTTCATTGACAAGTATACATGAGCCACAACCATTCAATACACAAACACTCTTGTTGCTACACCTAAATGAAAAAATAAAAAAGAGCCACAGCCAGAGAAGAACCCATTTCTGTAAAATAGTTTCCTATTGTACATGTTTTCATTATCTTTTTCAAGCGATTCCATTTTAATAGTCCATCACTACTAGGCCACTAACACGCACCAACACAAGACCAAACATCAACTAAAAGAAAATAATGAATTAGTGAATTAAAAATTCACTCCCAGTTATCTTGTAAATAAAAAAAATGGGATATGGTTTATCCCTTAATGTTATGAAAGCGAAACAAGACTCAACTTAACAGGTCACAGACATTTACTGCCAGCTTCACATGGCCTATTGTTTACAAACCATCAACCTCTACATTAGAGATTACATTACAATCTACATCACCCCACAAATCATAACAAAACACAATTCATATTACCAAAATAGAGAAAGGATGTTTTAATATTTATCCAACACCATTCATTATGTTCCATCCTTATGCTAGGTCAAACCAAGTGATCACACAAGGGTTTAAATTTAATCAAGAATCTGTATAGTCAACCAATTTTACATGATTTATCATTTTCCATGCAACAGTCATTAAATCACAACGTTATCCAAAAAAAGAGCTTCATTAGTACGTAAGGAAGGACCACCAAATGCCACATTTTCTAGTGGTCACGATCCCATACAATTCATATCATAAAAAAGGGAAATTAACTGACATAATCATCTTCCACACCACTTAATTCATTAATAGTTTGGTTATTATCATTGTTAAATATGGTTTCATCTATATACTGTGGGAATATCATCATACCTACCCTTCATGATGCCCAGTTATGAGAGATAAAGGAATATCCCTTACGTGGATGATCACATATCACTGTTTTCTCTTTATGCCAAGGATTGAGGATGACACAACTTGTAAGATGAACTCCAAGGTTGAGAAAAAAGGGATCCTTCATGGGTGTATGATTCATCTCAAGAGGATGTATTGAGGTGCGCCTAGAGAAAAAAAAGGAAGAAGGAAGAGCAGATCATGAGTTAGAAAGATCCTAGAACCTAAAATAAGGGAGTCCATTTCAAAGTTCATAAAATATGGATTGTTGCTCAACCACCCCACTTGGTGGTTTTAAACGTTGGAATTAATTGAGATTTAATAATCCCACCACACAAATGGGTTAGATAGACCAAAAAATGGATGTGGGTTGATAGATTTCCTTTAAACTTTTTTAAAGAATGTTAGGGTTAAAGCTGGAAGACAAGGGAGGTTAAAAAACATGGAAAATGATATGACACCAATTAAAAGGCCATGAGTATTAGAAATTCAAGTTTGTTCCGATTAATTGGGGAATAAAATTTAATTTTAAAACCATAAATCACAATGAAATGGTTATTAAAACACATTTATGTTAAAAAATATGTTATTGGAGTGAAAGAGAAAATTATGGGAGAATATGGAAATGACACTCTGATGGGTGAGTCACCAAAACAATGTCACGATGCCCTGGCACCGATCGGTGTAGCACAGTTTCCCATTGGTGCCACTGATGGATGATCGGTACCACTGATGGCGATCTGTGCCATCGTTATTTTAACATGAAAAGTTGGAAAACTCCTCAATGAGTCACTTATGGTCCCCACGATAACTCAAAAATCATGAATCCAAAATGTAATAAACCAGGAGGGTCTGGGACATTACATCAGATACCTTTCAAACTGTTATATCCCTTGAAAATTTATGAGTAAACCTGAAGAAAATAGAGGGGTCCGAATAACCACTTAATAAGATACCTCCAAAGGAAAATCCACCCTAGATTTTTTTTTCGAAATATAGAATGAAACCTTGACCTCCAGGAGAATATTTACCACATTTATATCCTATATAATAGATAATACACTATCAATCCTCTCTACAAAGTAACCACACAAACCCAAAAAGTCCACACTTTCCAGACACATGGGTTAGGGAGATCCTTCCTAATAGTCCTGATATAATCTTCTCACATTCACACTAATAAATCTTGATTAGTGATCAAGTTCTTCCCTCTCCATAGTTAGGGTTGAAAAAACATATCATATAGTAAGCAGGGCCAAACATTACATCATAATCAAGGACCAAAACAAAAGATCAAAGCTCATAACATCTCTGGGTACTTAACATGCATCTATGCCTCCCATTCCCACATATTATCCTCAAGGACACCTTGCCTCCAAAACACATAAACCATATTATTGGTCTATTCATGATGTACATTCCCTTTACTGTCCTCGATTGTCACCGGTCGCTCCATGAACATTGCATCGCCCGTGATATCCAACTCTCTCCATTCTAGGACATGTGAGTCTACGTGTATATTTCAAATGGGATGATGTACACGAATGCCATTATGGATCCACTCCAACTATGGTGAAAATAAAATATGATATGCCACTTCATCGACTCAACCCAACACCTCGAATAGTCTGGTGAATCTGGGTGATATCTTACTCCCCTACCAAACCAATACTGCCCATGTTGTGGGAAAACCTTCAAGAACCCATGATCTTCATCCTCTAACTCCATGGGCCTCCTCTTATGTTCTACAAATTAATTATTCATGTCCTGAGCTTCCTTCATCCTTTCAAGCACATGATGAACCTTTTTGTTGCATTTTACACCACCTCTGGGCCAAAAAAATCTACCTCCCCAATGTATATCTAGCACACAGGTGAATGATATTTTCTTCAGTACACGTATTCGAATGGTTATATGATGATGGTCTAGTGATAGTTATCATTGTAGGAAAACTCCACCAAGTGGAAGAGTCGTACCCATGATCCTTCGATGTCCTGAACAGATGTTTGCAGCATATCCTCCAATGTGTACATGGCCCTACCTATCTTCCCATCCATATGAGGGTGTAAAATAGTGCTAAGGCATAGATAGTTTCCAAAAGAATGTAATAATACCTAATCGACTAATGATGTAAAGTGTTTACCCTGATAAAAAATGATGGTTCTGGGAACTCCCTGCAACCACAGAACATTATCCATGTATTTCTATGATATTAAATCAACTGTGCATAACACTTTAACCACTATGATGTGAGCCGATTTGGTCAACCAATCCACCACTTCCCTGATGAAATCACATACTCCCTCAGTCCTCGGTAGTCCTGTGAAAAAATACATCAAGATGTCATCCTGCTTCCACTAAACAATGTATATGAGATCCAATAGACTACCAGGAACATGGTGTTCATCAATCACCTAATGACAGAAGATGCACTTTTACACAAACCCATCCACTTCCCTCCTCAAACTGGGATACAAAAATTGACCTATTATTCCCTGGTTCATCATGAAGACTCATAGATTAACCCCTAGGGTAGATTTATAGAACTCACCAAGAACCCCCTCATGAATTTCCACCGGGAAAAACTACTTCCTATGGAACAACATTTGATAATGAACATCCTCTAACCATCCTTCTAATGAATTTCCCTTGTCAATGTGATCACACATCAGTTCGGTATTAGAGTCTACACACTATGACTCCACAACCGTCTAAACAAAGGAAGACTACACTATCATCTAAAACAAATCACCTCTACCATCCTCCACTCTCATGCCCATATGTAAAGCATTCAACTCCTCCATTGCCTTAAAACCATCTGCAAACTCCCAAACCAGCTACTTATTTGACTTCCTACTCAAGGAATCGGCCACCACAGTCCCCTTTCCTGAGGTGTAAGAGACCTCTAAGTCATAGTCTAGAAGAAAATCCATCCACCTCCATTGTCTCAAGTTCAGGTCTCACTGGGAGAAGAAATACCTCATTATATTATGATCAATGAATACCATGAAGCATTTCCCAAAGAGGAAATTCCACTATATCTTTAGTTCAAACACAATTGTTGCATGTTCCTAGTCAGTTAAGGAATATATATGTTTTTTATGACATAAATACAAAGCTAGTATTGTCTGAAAACTTTCTTACAGTCCTCCAAGAAACCTGCAGGTAATTTTATATATATAGGTTGAGTAAACATGTATTCTCAGTAAGGAAACCAAAAAATCAGTGGCAGAAGTTGGGAGACATTCTAATTCCCCATGAGAAAAAGAGGTAACAAAAATAGATAGCAAGTAAAACAATCCACCAAGCCTCACCAGGGCATGTTCTACAAATATTGAATGTCTGGTATAATAATAGTAATACCACATAGATATTTGGGTACTCCTCAACACTTTCCAGATGGTTATATAGAACATCATATGCATTATATTTCCCCCACAAAACCCATTGTAGTCCCACATTCGCCTGCAACAACAACCATTTGGGCCATCCCAACATCACATTTATCTCGCATGCAATTAGTTTGGCCACCACAACCACACATCCTACCCGCAGATACCTAGGCCCCCACAACCACACATCCTACTCATAGACACCTTGGCCACCACAACCAAACTACCTACCCATATATAACTATGCCACATCCCGAATACACATGGGGTGAAATCCATCCCTCACCCAACTGGTCCACCAAAACCATAACACACCCTTCCCGAAAACTTCTGGGCCATAATGAACCTTTTTTCGTCACAACCTTCCCAATGAGTCGTGGGCAACCTGGGAAAGGGATAAAAAATGAGCCAATTGTAGGATCGAAATAAGTACATATATGATCAATTCAAAAGGAGGGGTTAGAATTGTATGAATAAAAAATTTCATTTGTAAACATAAGAAAAACTAGGGTTAACAGTTTTAAACAAGGTAATTTCAAAAGTCATATTTTAGTTATATAAACTTTCTACCTTCCAGAAATGTGGTTCTGGAAAATAATCATATGTAATGTTTAGAATGAAAAGATTATACATAAATTAATATATAATCATATTTATTAGAGATTATAGGAGAACATTAATGTATTTTAATGTTATAATTTATCTATTTAACAAAATTCAGAGGAAATAAACACGAAGAAAAACAATTAAGAAGTATGAAATATTTTAACCCAAATAGAAGGGTATCAAATTTCCTTGGATAAAGGTACCTTGATTTATACATTCATTTAAATCTATCTTACCCACACCTAAGAAATCCCTCGATTGGAATATCGTAATCTATCTTGCTATCCCCACAATCCATAGATCTATAAGGTAGTCGGAAGCTCTGTCTTCTTATCCCTGGAAGTCCTCAAATTTATGATGGTCGGCACCTCTCTCTTACTATCCCCACAAGTCCTCGATTGAACTCTCCAATAATCATTGTCGCACAAAGAAAGATGAACAAGATATTTGGTACACCTATATAATGGGAGTCTCTATCTATAGAAATCACTTCAGAAACATGAATCTTCTAGAGTGATCATCCAACAATGATCTTATTTAAATGAGCTCTTATTTATAGTAATTTTTCTAACAGTTGACTCCCTCCTCTAATGGTAATATTTTTCCTTGAATTTTAGAGGGACCTCTACACATGTCACTCAAATAATGGTTAGTTAGAAACAGATTTTATAACATCGTTTCATAACTATTACAACTGTAATAAAAATAAGGATGCTAAACCAAATACAATTTTCTATGTCTAGGAATAAAAGTTCAGAGTCTAACCAAATAAAAATTCAGAGGGTATTACTCAAGGATTTTTAGACATTATTTTCCATAGAATTTGGAACCTGAATTTTATATATTTCAGAGTCCGAATTCTAAGGAATTATGTTTATGAATTATTTGTAACTCATAGTCTAAATTCAGAGGAATTCATAGTCAAATTTATGAGGAATTTATTGTCCATATTCTATGGAATTCAGAATCTAAATTTTGTGGAATTCAGTGTCTCAATTATAAAGAATTCAGACTTGGAATTATGAGGAATTCAGAGTCAGAATTTATAGGAATTTGGAGCCTAAATTCCAAGGAATTCAGTGTCTGAATTCAAAGGAATTCAATGTTGAATTTCCGAAGAATTCAGATTCTTAATATTGAGTATTTTGATGTCTGAATTTTGGGGAATTCGGAGACTTAATTATATGTAATTCAATGCTTGAATTCGAATAAATCCAGAATCTATATTATGATGAATTTAGAGAGTAAATTTTAGAGAATTTGGATTCTGACTTTTATTGAATTCTGAGTCTAAATTTCATATAATTTGTAGACTGAAAACATAATAGCCTATAAAAAAGTATTTATAGGATTCCAATGTTTTAGATGTGAATCAAAAAATTTGACCTAGGAATAAAATGAGTTAAATTTAGAGAAACTATAAAATGAACAATGAAATCATAGGTAATGATAAATTTTTCTTGGGGAAGGATAATTTTCCTTATTAAGAAAATTCGTAGGAAAATAGATTTCTTTATTTTAAAGTGTTTGTTATTTTAAAAATTTAGAGGAATGGAAACATCATAAAGGAACCTTATTGACTCAACAATCTCCCCCTTTTAAGAAATCGAAACAATCTTTACAAAAAAAATAAGTATGTAGTGTTTTTATTTATGGAAATGAAAATAAAAACTAATTTCCCATTACTTATGATTCATGATGAATAAGACTAACCAACCTTAGGTTTTGAAATCCGTATGTATTGCACTATTGACATACATTAATAGATTTTTCATTTTCCTGTATATGAAAATATTATTTGATGAAACTCCACCTTATATAGAATACCCCATACATATGGACTTAACTTCTTTACTTATTTTACTTTTTTATCATTCCCTTATCCCTGTTACTGATTCTCAAAAAATGAATAAAGGGAATGGAAAAGAAAATTGGTACCTAAAATAGTAGTTCTCAATGAAAAAATATATGAAGAACAATAAAGATTTCATTAGTATTGAAAAGATTTGTATATATAAGGATATAAACAAATATTATATTTGAAAACATATCCTTCTTTATCATTATACATAAACATCTTCACAATGGTTTTCATCATTCTAACCTCCCTGTGAGCTTCTTTTAGACTCATGAGCAGCAGATCATGATCTTAATTTTTCTTCTCTAAGGATTTCATATTTTATTCCTTAGCCTTAAAAATATATTGCTAGACCTTAAAATGATATTCTTGCATAGCAATATTTTATTCAAACTCAATTATGAGATCCCTTTCCTTATTTAAATTCATATCAATTGAATTAATCATCCCATTCAGTTCCTTGACTTTCTTCTTCCAAGTTGTCTATTTGAGATATAGATTTTCATCAAAACATTTAGTATGATCATTAAAAATATAATATTTTTTGCTAAAATCATTATTCAATATTTCTTGAAAATCATCAAGGATTCTCATCTATTTGATAGTTTTCCTCCACCACTTGTTGATTTCCTTTTTTGATCTTTTGCGAGCTTCATATCCAATGTATAAGGCTTTGAAATCAGCCTCATGACTGATAATCATATTTAGAACCATGGAAAATGAATATGATTTATGATTAATCTAGTGCTGAAGAATCTGATACCTCGAGTCTATACTCGATATTAGGGGAATAATGTCATATATCTTCTTGAAATATTTAACTACAAAATCATGTCCAAGAGAGGGCGATTTGGAAGAAGCCTGTTTGGTTGGTGAATATTATTTTTTATCTCTTATGGTTTCTTGTTCGATGAACCACCAAAGGATTTCTTTTTGACTAAATATTTCATATGTGTATCAACAAACACTTGTTTTCAATTATCATCTCTCGGAATAATATCTTCTACATTGGGCGATTCATTTTCACTATCTGATAGTTGAAAAATCTTGTCTTCCACCTAGGTTTCAGTCACTGCAACCGCCACAAGATATTCTGGTTGAACAAATTCATGGATTCTACTATCTTCAGTAAATGCATTATTTACTTTTTCATGATCATTTTCTTCCTTTCATGGGTTATCATGTTTTGAAGACTTGACTTCAGAAGCATGAATTGAAATTTTTTCAGAAGAACTCTCCTTCTCATGAAATAACATGACATGCCATATCATGTCACCTATATCATCACTCACTTCTTCTTATTCCTCTTCGACATCTACTTCTTGAACTATATATTCTTATTGTAATGGTTATGGGATCACCATATTCATTCCCGGAGTGACAAGAAAAGAATCTTGCAAACAAGATTCAGGTACATGAAGTTTTTTAGAGGCTTTCTCAGCATCCTTGAGAAGGTATTGAAGAATCTCGACTTTGGTCATCTAATTTCTCTACTTCTTTCCCTTTTCATGCTTCTCATGATCCGCGACATCCTTCAAATTCAATGATTTTTCATCAGTAGATTCCAATCAAAATCTAGGCTTCCATTCCTTCTTATTCATATTTTCTTATATCTACTTATAAACCACTTCATATGGATAATTATTTTGAATCTTCCGCGTAGGTGGTGCTGATTGAGTTTCCTTAGAAACAGAAGATTTTTTATTTATTTTCTATCTTCTTAACATTCCTCTTCTTTCCACCCCTCTAATATGTCTCATCCACTTCCGATTTCTTTGATAGAGTTTTTATTTCAACATCAGACGTCACATTAAATTTTATAAATTCATTAGAAAATCTATCCTTCAACCCTTTCAATCTATCATCTCTAACCAATATAACCTTGTAATTTATTAGCGTAGAACTGCAAGGGGTTTTGAAATATTCAAGACAAAGAACTATGATTTTAGAACGAGTAGATGGATACATGATGGTTGGATATTTTAGAGTCCCATTTTTCATATTCATTATTGTGATCAAGACATATTTCACCAAATTTATCTTCCTATGGTTCAAAAGGAAATCCATAATATAGATGTAACATTTCTTCAGGGTATCCTTATCACCTTTTTCTAAATGATAAAAACGTGAAACCATAACTCAATAATCTGATGGTTTGTAGAGAGATAAATAATATTAGGAGTCTTCAACATTGATATTCCAAGGGCCTCTAAAGTAATTCCCTTGTTGAATGGGACTGAAACATATGGTTACTTATGGGAGAAATTTTTTTCCTCCCTCACTCATAATTTCAGTTATGATTGCAGCCTTATTATATAAAAGAGAGTAATTGTTTTAATATATCATAAATGAAAACTTGTCTCTCCATCCTTCATTGAAAAAAATCACAGATTCATAGAATTATATCATCAACTCCAGATAAACTGGATCGTGTGCCTTCGATTTGGATACACTTATTCTCTCTCATCCCTTAAACAATATATTTTTCAATATAATAGAATCATACATAGAAATGAATTTTTTCGACTAATATTTCACTTTAGATCTTTTATTCAATTGTTTCATATACTGAATACATTTTTGTCTAAGGAGAAACTTTCAAAGACATTCAGAATTAATTAAAACATGAAGATTCAGAATGACCTTAAGTAGTGGAGCAGAACCTCAGCACAACAATGTTTTGAAAACTGATCTGGGACAACCGTGGGGGGGTCCTTTTATATTAATTTTAGGTGATGTTTTATCTATCTTAATAGATCCAATATTGGAAGTAATTTTGATTAGATCTGATGGTTGGGATGATATCCGATGAAGGAAATTGGTAGGTTCTGATCATTTGAGGTTTTTAAGATAAAAAAATCAGATTTTAGTAACAAGAAAAAAGAAAATTTTTAATAAATAATAAAAATATATCAACATGTAAAAATATTCTTACTATAATTTAAGAAATGAAACATACCTTCAGAGATTATAAGAAAATTATTAAGAATAAGAGAAATTTTTAATGAATAATAATAAAATCCAGAAAATATGATTAATATATTTTGATTAGGAAAAATTTTCATTTCTAGAATTGTGATTACAAAAAATTCATTAAAAAAATTTTGATTGCAAAAAATTGAATACAAACATTTGAATTCATAAATATTGATTATGAAAATTATAATTAAGAAAATTCTGATTATGAAATTTTTGAATATGGAAACTTGATTACATAAATTTTGATTACGAAAATTTTGATTACGAAAATTGTGATTGAGAAAATTTTATTACATAAGTTGTGATAATGAAAATTTTGATTACAAGAATTTGATTAAAAAGAAAATGTACCCACCATATGAAAAGGTTTTTCTTATTGTAAGGAGATAGGTTTTAACAAGATGTTAATATGGAAGATTAACTGATGATTACCATTGATAACATTGTGTTTAATATATACAAATATATCGGAAGGTAAGGATTTTGTGAACATATCAGCAAGATGATCTTGTGTTCTAATAAATTGAAAAATTATATCTATTTTTTCTGTGAAATCCCTAAGAATGTGAATCCTAATATCTATGTTATTTTCACAAGAGTGATGTGAAAAGTTTATTCATAGAGAAATGGAACTAGTATTATCTCACAGTAGTTGTGTTTTGGTAAAACTCTTACCATAGTGTGTGACTTTGTGTTGCATGCACAATACATGGGCACAAAAACCTCCAGCTGCTACATATTCAGCTTCAGTAGTGGAAAGTGCTACAAAATAATGCATTTTTCATGACCCAGAAACTAATGAATTTCCTAAAAAATGAATTGTTCCAGATGTACATTTCCAATCCATTCTACAATGACCAAAATCAGCATCTGAATTTTTTTTAAAACAAAATCATTTGTAGATTTATAAAATAGTCATAAATCCATGGTTCCCTATAAATAGTGAAAAATTCATTTCACTTCCTTTAAATGACATTACTCATGATTGGATTGATATCTTTCACATAAGAAAACTGAAAACATTATGTCTGTATGACTAGCTGTCACGTATATTAAACATCCTATCATAACACTAAATAGTTATGGAACGACACCTTTACCATATTAATCATGATCAAGAGCATATGAGGTAAGAATGGAAGTACTTATACTCTTAGATTTGTCATACCGATACTTTTTAATAAGATATTTAATATAATTATGTAGTCATATATATGTTCCTTCCAGTTTCTGAGAAATTTTAATTCCTAGGAAAAGTGTTTCCTCACCCGTCATACATATTTTGAACTCCAATATCATTAGATTCAAAAACGAATTGGTTAAATAATTCTAAGTTGAACCAATTATAATTTCATCATCATAAATTTCAACAATTAAAACATTTTTTTTATCGTTCGTTATAAAAAGTGATGGATCATAATTTCCCTTGACATAGTTATTTTGTATCAAAAATCATATAACTTTATCTATCTAGGATATAGGGTATTGTTTCAGTCTAAATAATGCTTTTGAAAGTTTGAAAACTTGTTCAGGATGTTTTTTGTCTTGAAAACCAGGATGTTGTTCAAAAACACATCCTCTTTAACATATCCATTATGAAAAAATATATTTGACATAAATTTTAAAGAGTTTCAAGATGAAGAGTAAAAAATGGAAAGTAAAATATGAATAGATTCTAGTCTTGCTACTTGATAAAAGGTCACTTAATTGTCTTTTCCTTCTTGTTTATTATAGCCACTAACAACTAATATAAATTACATTTTTACAATGATTCCATTTTAATCACAATTACTTCTGATGACCAGTTTACACCCAATAATATATGATTCCAAAGGTATTTAAACCGAGGTCCTGATATTATTCCTTTTCAATTCATATAGCACATCCTTTATGGATTTTATCCAATTATTCTAACTGAAAGCATCATCAGTGCTTTTTTGTTCTAATTGGTAAAGGAATTCTAGATTTTCTACTTCATTTGTTAAGTATCTTCTAGTACTTATAGATTTATTTACATCTCCAATAACACTATTACTGGGATGATTCTTAAGAAACAAATGATTTGGGTTTTGTAAAACTTGTCCATCAACATATGCTAGGAAATCTTATAGGGTATATGATTTAGAAAAAAATTTTTGAAATTTTTTTTATCATAAGGATCTTCAATCAAGGGTTGATAATTAGTTTTCGAAAACACATATGATGATGTCGGTTGAGGTAGTTTAAAAAAAGGGGCAGTTTCATCTAATTTAACATGTCTATTTCCTCAACAGTACATGTATTTTTATTAAAGACTCTATAAGACATAAAAGATGAGGAGTATCCTATTAAAATTCATTCATCATATTTTGGTGCGAATTTATGTATATTATCCTTAGTATTTAGGATGAATACATTGAAACCAAATCCTAAGAAGTATGAACGCCTTGGTTTTTTTCAAATTCACAATTCGTAAGATGTTTTGTTAAGAAAATGGCAGATTAAACTAGATTTATAGTATAACAAGTATTATATACATATTTAGCCCAAAAATTTATAACAGTATAATATTCACTCAACATGGTTTAAGTTATGTCTTGAATAATTTGATTTATTATTGCAACTACACCATTTTTTTGAGGAGTTCATGGTGCTGAGAAGTTATGAGTAATGCCATTTTTACTACCAAAAGTTTCAAAATCAGTATTTTGAAATTATCCTCCATGATCACTATGAATATTTATCAATGGAAGGTTTTTATCATTTTTATCTTGGGATATAAAAATTTTATAATAATAAAAATCATCATATTTATTTCCTAGTAAATAGACACATTTGAATCTAGTGTAATAATAAACTAAGAAAAATACAAAATATTTTCCTCCAATGATTCTTGTTTGCATTGGAATGAAAAGATCCATATGCACCAACAATAATTCATTTGTAGTTGATACATCAATGATTGATTAAACCATTATTGAGGTTGATTTCCCTTTTTAAAAGGATCCCAAACATTTGAAGAATCAATTCTACACTCTGGTTGATCCTTAATAAGTCTTTTATTAGTGATTTTACTTCGGTTCTTAAGGTTATAGTTTCCTTACCTTCTATGCCATATCCATGATAGATCTTCTATTGCACTAAGAAAAGGTTTATCTTGGATCCTACTATCTTCTATGTTTAGCATATATATATTCCCCTACCTATGGGCAGACAGAATAAGATGTTACTTCGAATAGTGTACTAAGCACTTATGATTCCTAAAAATAAAAAGGTATCCTTAATCCAATATTTTTCATATACTAATGAGGTTTTTCATAAGATCCTTAACAAATAGGTCATTTAAAATCATTGTTTTTTCAACAAAAAAATGTTTCATTTACCAATAATTTCACCCTGATCATTATCTCTGAAAGTTACCTTTCCTCCTTTCTTCAAGATAATAATTTCGAATATATTTTTACTACCAATCATATGTCGGGATAATCCACTATTTATGTACCATGTATTGCAGTTGGTACTCTATTTATTTTATGAAAAATAAGAGTGTTAATATTTCTGAATCCAAACTTTCTTGGTTACATGAATTTCTGAATGGATTATTTTAGGAATCCACATTTTCATAAGAATATATACATTATGAAAACCTAAACACTGAGTTTTATTTAATGATTTTTTTTATGCCAATGACCACCACACTGGATTTTAGTGCATAATTTAGCACTTTGAAGAAAAAAATAGTTATTACTAAAAAATGGTTTATAATGACTATAACTATATCAATAATTATTTCATAGCTTCTAAATTAGGGAATACATATTATCAAAATTTTCCTTACCAAAGGTAAAGTATGACAAACATCACCTCAAGGAAAATATTTCATATTATAGATTAATAACGATGTTTTTATCCTCAATAACATTTTTCACAGAACTAGAGTTATGCTGTTAAATTTTTTTCATAGAAATAAATTTTTAAAGATCCTTAGAGAGTATATTATTCTCAAAATTAACATCCTCATGGTTTTTGGAAATAATTTTAAAATAAAAAAATTTATTATCACAATCTTTGGAATGATGTGATACTTATTTAGTAAGAATAAAAATTATAGAATTTTCTTTATCAAGATTTTTCATGAGATTAGAATTTTCATTATCAATAATTGTAGAAAACCTAGACACTTTTTCATAAGATGTTAATGTACTATCTTTATCAGAAGAATATTCTCTATCTGAATACAAACAATGTTTATCATCTGTATAATTTGTATTCAAAGATACATTGGAAATATATTCACCATTGTGTTCCTTGACCATTAGAAACTGATTTTCCCTGGGTAATCTGGCAAGTAGAGCAAAATTATTTTTACCAGAAGATTTATACAATGATAATTCAATAAAAGAGTCTACACCACTATAAATCTTTGTGTCATTGGCTTACAAAACTTTCATATATTTAGCTTTATTGTACTTTTTTTAAATCCCCTCTGAATGATTTTATTTTCTATCCATTTTATTAAACATAGGAGAATTTGGTCTGGTATGAACTGATCTTTTTCATTCATAACATGTGACTTCTGAATCATTATTTTCTTTTCTTTTTGTCTTCTAATATCTATACTGAAATTCAATATTTCCAAATATATGTTCATCCTTTAAGCAAGATTTGATATCTCATTCTCAGATTGATCAATTTCACTAGATTCTGATAAAACACTATCATTCATAGACTTGGATCTTGTAACCCTTTTTAGGAGTCTTGACCTAAGTATTAGTAATGTATAGGGTTCCACTCCCATTTTTCATCTTATTTTTGTAAGCATTTCATTTCATTCTCTTCTAATATTGATGAATACTTCCAAATCGTATATCAAGAGTTATTTGAGATAATTTAATTTTCTCATAAATAGATATTATCATGGATTCCCTCACATTGTACATGATATCAACAATCTTGTCCACAAAAGATTCATCATCTAGTCCTTTGTCACCCATATATTGTAAACTGTTAACAATATTAAGAATATTTTTTCCCCTTGAATATTGGTTCTCCATAAGGAAATAGAAATACATGATATTATACTATAAGAATATCTCTTTTAGATTCTATAACGTTAGATGTACCAAATTGTGTAACCTTTAATTTCATCATGATACAATTTACAGCTTCACAGAAACAAATCTGAATATATATATTCTTAGTCATAGAACACAACAATGTATTGTGTAACTTATAGTTTAGTTGATATTCTGTATTTTCTTGATTGGTAAATTATTCATCTTCCTTATCAAGAATATTTAAATCTCTAGTATGCATGAAAAATTTGGTCACTCTGGTATTAATAACAAATGTCTTTAGACGAAATCTCAAAAATTTATAGTCACTACCATCAGATATAGGTTGTCTCAGAGGATTTATATTTTCAATTGAACCAACATTCATTCCATCCATTATTAAAGAAAATATCTTTCCACAAAAAAAAGGTTATTTGTATAATATTTTAAACAAATATTAAAATTCCTAAACAATGAAAAATTAAGAACAATGAAAAAATGGGGAAGAAAAATAATATGTGAATATAAGTATTTTAGAGACCTTCTATAATACCAATTGTAGGATCGAAATATGATTTTAGATTATGAATTTTCAAGAGGAGGGGTGAATTTTATGTTTAAAAACATTCATTTTTAACTCTATGAAAAACTATGTTTTATTGGGATACACAAGGTAAATTCACAATAACTCATTTAGTTCTACAAACATGCTATCTTCAAAAAATGTGGTTCCCGAAAATAATTTTAAGGAATTTTTACAAGGAAAATAATATACCTTAAATTTTATAAAATCTTATTAATCAGTGTTTATAAGAGAACAAGAAAGTATTTCAAAGATATCCATTCTTTATTTATCAAAATATATTGGAAATATAAATTAAAACAAAACAAGTAACAATTATGAAATATTTTATCCTAATTGCTTGGTAATACCTTTATAAGAATATCGGAATCTGTCGTGATATCCCCAAAAGCCCTTGACCTTTAAGATAGTTGGATTCTCTATCTTCTTATCTCTGGAAGTCCTCGAACATTAAGGTAGTCGTCACCTCTATCTTCCTATGCATGGAAGTCCTCGATTGTACTCAACAACAATTGGAGTCTCATGAACAACGATGAACAATATGTTAAGTACACACAATGCATGAGAGTCTATATTTCTATAAATCACTTCAATAGCTTTCAATATCAAATGTGATGAACAAACAATGAGCTTGTTCAAAAGAGATCCTATTTATAGGCATTTTTTAAATGGTGGGATCCCTCTTCCAACCATTATATTTTTCCTAGAATTTCGGAGGGACCTTTACACATGTCACTCAAATAATGGATAGTTAGAAACTGATTGTATGAAAACATTTCATAACAATAACATGTTTATGAAAAATAAGGTTTCTTAACTAAAACAATTTTTCAGAGTCTAATAAATTTTGTTTGGAGTCTATCCAAATTAAAATTTGGAAGCTATTAATCATGGATATTCATATTCTGTTTTCCAATCAATTCAGAACCTATATTCTATAGATTTTAGAGATTGAATTATGAGGAATTCAGAGTCTGAATTCTAAAGAATTCCGAGACTGAATTCGGAGAAAATATGTGTCGTAATTCTGAGAAATTTGATATCTGAATATTGAAGAATTCAGAGTTGGAATTATAAATGAATTTAGAGTCATAATTCTGAGGAATTGGGAGTCTGAATTGTACAGAATTCAAACTTGTAATTATGAAGAATTTAGAGTCTAAACATTGTAGAATTTGGAGTCTGAATTTTAGAGAATTCAGAGTATGAATTTTGGAGAATTTTTATTCAGAAAACATAATACTCTATAAGTAAGAATTTATAGGATTCTCAGGATTTAGATGTGAATCCTAATTATAGACCTAGGAATAAAATGTGTAATATTTAGAGAAACTAAAAAATGAATAATAAAAACAAAGGTAATGACAGAATTTCATTGTTGAAGGAAAATTTTCATTATTAATATAATTCTTAGGAAAAACGATTTTCCTTAAGATAAAGTTTCTATGATTTTCAAAATGTGGAGGAATGAAAAAGTCATAAGGAATCTTTATTTAATCAACACCAATAAAAATCCACTAATAGAAATTTTGGGTTAACCACCATACCTTATGAAATCGGTGTGTTCAACCTGAAGTGATCAACATGGGTGTGTTTTCTATAAGAAACACAAGAACAAAAATTTATAAACATATAACCAGGAACTCATCCCAACCATTGGTCCCAAAAACCATTAACCCACCCACACAAAACCACTCTTGATAATACTCCTACATTCACAAGTACACAACTTCCACGACCATAGCACAACCAATTTTTTCAAAATAGTTCCCCATTGTACATGTTCTCGTTATCATTTTCAAGAGATTCCATTTAAATATTCTTTCACTACCATCCAAATAACAAGCACAACCACAAAACAAAAAAACAAAAACAAATAAAACCAATAATTTGTTTAAGAATTCACTCCTAGTTTACATGTAAATAAAAAAATCTAAATTGGATCTCATGAGATCCCTCAATGTAATGGAACCCAAACAAGATCCAACTTGCCTAGTCGTGAACATTTACTGCTGGATCCACACAATCTCATGTTCTCAAACCAACAACAACTCAACCAGTTATTCTATTCCCATCTATGTATTCCCACAACGTATCAAATAGAACAACCATGTATTTTACCATAATAGAGGAAGAAATTTTTCTGATTTATCCAACACCATTAATTAGGTTTTATCAATATTTTTGGTTAACTAGGTTGATAACACAAGGGTTATTATTCAATGGAAATCCGTTTTATCAACCATATTTGGATCATTAATCTGTTTCCAGGAAACAATCATTCAATAAAGAGCTTATCCAAAAAACAAAGCATCATTTTTTCTCATGGAAGGACCACCAATGGCCTCAATGTTTAGTGGATATGATCCCATAAAACTCATGACATAAATAAAGGTAAAATGCGAGGACATCATCATATTCGGATCCCATTAATTCTTTAAAATTATGCATACTATGTTCCTTAAATTTCATTTCATATATATCCTGAGGGTACATCATCGTACCCACCATGGATGATGAACAATATAGATAGATGATAGAATAAACCATACTTGGACGATCAAGGATCAGACTTTTCTCCTTGTGTCAAGGACGTGGGATGACATGACTTGTAGGAATAACACCAATGATAAGTGGAAAGGGAAAAAGAACAGGCATATGATTCATCTCTGGTGGATGTCTTGAGGCAAACATAGATAAATTAAAGGATGAAGGAAGAGTGGACCTCAGCTTATGAAGTGTCCTTATCCTAAAATCACGGAGACCATTTTTAAGTAAATAAAAGTCATATCAAGGATCGACCAAACAACACCTCAATTTCACACCTTTTAATTAATTGATATCCAGTAACCCCCCAATTGAAATATTTGATATTGACCATCAGATGGATGTGACTGTATAGATTTTATTTAAATGGAGAAAAACACATAACCAGGGCGAAATGGGAAAAATCAAGAGGCTGGAAAACACAACAAAGGGTGTGACACTGATAAAAAGGCCAAATGTTTTGATAATTAATGGGTCTTCCAACTCCTAGGGGATTAAAATATATTTTAACAGTGTTAAATCACATTTAAATTGGTATTAAAACAATTTTAAATTAAAAGATATGTTACTGGAGAGAAATTAAAATGTTTGGGATAATCTAGAAATGACTCCCCAATGGGTGAGTCACGGACACCCTCGAAATGATGCTGCTAGCACTGGTCGATGTAGAACCATTTTAATTAATGACACTACATCCTATTGGTTTCATCGATGACCTATTGGTGACACTATTAGTTTAACCTAAAAATTTGGAATACACTTTAATGAGTCATCGATGGTCCACAGGATCGTTGAAACAACAGGATTTGAAAATGTAATGTATCAGGAGGGTCTGGGAATTTATTGATTGTGCTATCCATGTAATGCTTGATAATATACAAAATATTGATATTATGAAGAAGATTATATTGAATATTTTTTAATATATAATCCTAAATTATGAAATCATGATAAATTAGGTAGTTGAGAATTATCTCTTGATGATATTTATAGAAATATTATTACATATTAAATTCAATTTAAAATTGAATATTCATTAGAAAATTTATTATAGGAGATTGAATCTAATGATATAATGAATATTGAAATTGATCAGTCCTAAAATGAGGTAGAATATATAAGTGATGAGAGTTTATCAATTATGATGTGAAATAATAAGAGGCCTAATAGGTGTTACAAGGGTATGATATCTTTAATTTTACATGGTTGTGGAATGGTTGGATGCGTCACTGTTAGGTTTCTATGAAGCTATTGAAAGTAAATAAATAAATAAATATATATATATATATATATTTCGGATCAGATAAATATCAAAATTTTAAATATATGTGAATAAAAATTAGGGATATTTTTATTATCCAAACAAGAAAATGATGGTGAATAAGATACATGAGCTTCTATTGAAACAAAATTAATCTAGAACATGGATTATGTAGTGAAGGCTATAATGGTTAAATGAAAAAGAAATGCATAAGATAATGATCACCTGTAGTGATTTTTTTTTCACAGTTAATTTGGAAGGATCTAGTAAAGATTGTTTCCTAAATAAAAGAAGAATTATTAATATTTAAACCCTATTAGAAAAAACCAAGTGATAATGAATAGTCGGATCAAGAGAGGGAGAGTGAACCATCTGGATAACTTCAAAGAAGACTTATCATAGACTTTAGATCATTCACAGAGATCATTATTTGGAATTTAGTTTAATGTGATTATTTACACATTTAGTTTGAAGGAAATTGATGTAAGTGTTTCTATGAAATTTCATTTTAAAAGTAAGAGGTTAAACACTTTTTTTTTCGATCAATATATTATTCTTATTGTAAATCATTCAAGCTTATATCCTCCCTAAAAATTCATTGAATGATTTTGGTATCTATTTGTTTTTAAATCATTATCATTAGTTTGTTTAACTATTCACAAATAGTTTTCCATTTATCTTCAGAAAATGATTACTATAGACTGTGCTAATGAGGATCATGGAACTTTTAAGAGTTCTCAATTTAACATTTGAAATCATCCTCAAATTATAGAATTAATTCTATACATCCCATCATCACTATATTGTTATTATTCCACGGATTTATTCTCTATCTATGTAAACAATATTCACTATATTCTATTTAGAGATTAAATTACAACCCATAAATTAGACTCCACTACTAAGATCGTATTTGAGCATTTTTTGTAGAATCATGTGGAACTATTTGTATCCCACCCATTACCATCCAATATATGTGTTCAAAATAGTGGGTTTAGTATTTTTCAAGTGGAATTTTTTTAAACCATCCATTTTATTATATTATATGTTCTATAATTGGAAACACCCCTATGGGATGTGAAATATAAACAAACTGTTCATTCCCACTCAATGAAAATAATAAAAATTTTGTTGAAAAATAAAATTATGGGGGTATGAATACTTGTTATTCTAGACCTACAAAGTATATTATTCATAATAATGTTAACCCGAATATGGAATGACATTTAAAGAATCATCTCTTTCATTAATCTTACTCTTAATTTGTGGAAGCTTTTCATAATGAACCTCCATTCAATGAAGATAAATAAATTCATAAGAAGCATTTTTTTTGAAGTGAGATACCCATTGTTTTTCAATATACATAAGAGTTGGACCAAGATATCAATTATGATTATGTTGAATCACTTCATGATTATTATGACCAATATGGTCATATTAAATATTCATTGTTGAATTAGATATCTTGGATGACTAAAAATACTCTGTATGATTTTGACGTAATCATCACTCAAAACCCAATAATGACTAAATACATATAAAATATTCTTTCCATGGGAGAAAAAATGTTACATGATCTTTAGAATCCTATAAGAATAAAAAAATGGATACTCCCAATCATCCGATGATTTTATCCTATGATGTTAATTCTTATAAGGGTTACATTTTTAGGAATATAAAAATATTGTAGTAATTGGTGCTTATGGGGTCTAGGAGAAACTATGGGTGACAACATTTTCATTGGGTTGGAGCATAAGGATTCTACTTTTTTATAATAAATAATGATAGTGTAATATATGGAAAAAACTACCATCAAATAAGAAAACATGTGATCTATAAAATGGATGAATAATTTGATTGAAATATTGAATTTAATTCCAGGGAAATCCATGAAAATGACTCATGTGCTTCCTCCATTTATTATATGGTTTTCATTATGAATCCTCTATTTTTACAGATATGAGATTACTATTTTTTTATTATGTTTATCCATATTTTAATTAATATTATTATTGGATGAATTTAATGAATTTTGTATTTATTTCATTTAATTAGATGGATTGGTCATATTTATTGTATCATCATTATTTCTATCTCTATATGTTGAGTTTCTGCAATTTTGTGGATTTCATCTAGAAAATGAAAATATTCTTGAACAATATGAGGGATATTTATTGGTTGATCACTATTGTAAATGAATTAAATTTATAGAGATGAGTTGTTATTTATTATTGAATTGGTTGAATATCCATGACAATAGTCTAATATTGATCTATGTATTTCATTTGGTGATACAAGAATGTTTCATATGTCAGCATATTTTTCATTTCTAGATTTTGGATGATCTTCGAGCATGCATCGTGGTCATGTTCTCAGATAGAACATGATTTGATCCATGAAATTAATAGGTATTATATACCGACTACTTGGAGACACTCTACATGTTATTGATGTGAGTTTAACACATCATCTCTTAGTGTTTGTGGTAGAAGAAATCACCAGGATTTAGTTTTTGGGATTTTCAGCCTTAGAATGTCTTTTTTTGGTTGTGATGTCATTTCTTATTTCAGTAATTTTTATTAAACTATTGATTATTCAGATTAATTGATTTTCACATTTTTTTGACCTATGATATTGGATCTAATGGAAACATTATAATCTCTGGCAACTATATTCATTGTATACATCATAATGGTTTGTTTTTTTCACGAGTTAGATTATCTACAACAATGTTTTATGATATTCTTTATTATGAATTATCTGTGGTTGGAAAATCAAACAATATATTTGTAAATTCTATTTGAATGTTTTTTTATTAATAAGATGACCCATTTCCATTTTCTAAATTATTTTTTTCTATTCTGTGATGTTGGATTTCATGTTGGGAGTTTTTATAGTTGTGGTTTTTGGATGAAGATAACAGTTGAATGATGCACACCTTCATTCACCATTAATTCAATACTTTTATATTTGGAGTTTCTTGTTTATTTAGTGCATAGAACCTGTATGGGGGGAATGTTTCAAATTAAATTATTTTATGAATTTTTTCATTCCATGGAGCTCGAGGTGTTGAGATATCTAGTTTTTTTTATATAAAACATGATTACGATATTTTGAGTTTAGTTTCTAGTAAGATGGTTTTCAATTTCAGCAGGATGATGTCTGTAATTAAAGCATTTTCATGTTGATAATTAAATTTGTGATTTTATAATAGTTTCTTACGGGACTTATTATATAAATATATAAGGGGGTTCTACATCTACATGATGGAATAATATTTTTAAAAAGATGGATCATGATCCCAATGGAATAATTTATAAGGTTCCTTCATCACCGATTTGGGTTTGATGTAATAAATGTTTTTAATAACATATAGTATATTGTTGGCATAATATATTTTTACTTAATTTTTTCACTGAAAACTTACATTTCATAATAAAAGATTTAGGGGTATGAGTCATGTGACCAATTCATATATAAAATAATTCTAAAGAAACAAAAAACCCCATGTTATGTTGATTATATTAATATAGAAATTGGTTTCCTAGAAAATTGTATAATGGTTTATAAAAATTATAAAATTAATACTAAAGAATTAATGAACAATCGATTGTGAACTTATGATTGGACTAAGGTCAGTAATGATATTAATTTTTTTTATCTAGGTGAAAAAAATTATTTATATACAAGAGGAATGACTTGTATCTTTTCTAATGAATCTTAGTCCCCAATAGAAATTAGATTACTAAATTTTGATCATATAACAAATAATCATCCCAAATAAATAGTTAAGGTAAATATAATAAAGGAGATTAAAAGTTGTTGAGGTTATTATGAATTCTAAAAGACTCCATTTTATGTAAATACATATAGGTATTCAAAAATTAAAAAAAAACAAGTCAACAAGTGAAAATAGAACATGAAATGTGATTTTTGAGAGAGGTATCATTCAATTAGTTCTAATCTAAAACAGTGTTGTAGTGGATATATTTAATTATGTGGGGAAATGGAAAAAAATTTAATATCCCTTAAAAAACATGAAATTTTTTTAGCTACATATAACACACAATGAGTTATTTTCATGTAGAACATATATATTTTAGATTTGAGGAATTTATAATTATATAAATGAGAACATAAACATATATTTCATATAAAAATAGAAATTTATTTTATTGATACTATGTAGATTATTCAAACATTGGAAAAAAATTGATCATATAAAATTAATAAATTTAATTATATAATTGAAATTTAAATAAGGATGGATGAAAGACCATGTACATTTTTTTATTTTGGAAATAGGATTTTTATTTTGTAAGAATAATAATATGACATGGTTAATATTATCAATGAATATTTTTAGGGGATAATATATTTCCAAAATTCTAATTGTAATTTTTTAAAAGAAATTATTTTTTATATGAAGGTGGAAGATATATTTTTAAAAATTATTTAAATAAAAAATTATCATTTTATGTGGTTTTAATAAGAGTAGGATCTTATTACAGGAATAGAATCATTAGTATTTTGAATAATGTTAATGGAAGTTTTTTTGAAAGGTACTGATTATAAATGATGGAGGATTGAAGATCAAAGGAGGTATTAAAACCCTTTTGGAAAGTGATTAATTGAATAATAAAATTTTAATTGATCAGTGTGATATTAAAATAAATGTATTAATTTTTTTCTTTTATGTGAAACAATATATAGTGTTATATATAATAGAACTGAAACAAATATCATTTGACATGATATAAATTTTAAAAAATAATAATAGAGAGTAAATGATAATATTTATTTGATTGATATATAAGAAAAACTATTCTCCACATACTATAAGAGGAATATTATCTTTGGAATTGATGGTTTCCAAATGAAATTATCAATATATGTAAAATATTTTAATATTAATGGAAGAATTCGATGTTCCTTGTTTGTAGAAGAATATATAAAATATATGTGATGTATACTACAGGCTAACGATGATGATAAACCCATATCTCAAAAATAATAATAAAGTACAAAATATACTTGATTTGGTCGATGATAATGTATATTATTTATATAGTTAAGTTGGAAAAAATGAAAAAATTTAATATTATTTTAATATGATCATAGACGAATGGGATCTTTCATGGACATTAGATAAATGAATGATGTGATGAAATGTATCAAATTGTTTTTAATACATATTTAAAATGAATAAATAATAAGAATAATCATTAAATGATTAGACAATCGAAATAAATACACATAAAATTTAATGTAAGATCATTTGGAGAAATCTAGAATAAAGGAAGATGTTTATTAAGTAAGGAATCCATAAAACAAAATTCACATGGAAAGAATGTATCACATGGTCAAAAACATTAACCATCCATTGTTATTTTAGAGTGGAATCTCTCAACCTTATTGAAATGTAAATTTACATGAGGTTGTGCAAACCATGATCAATGTTTTACATAATCTTTGAGAAGAGAGTATTCAATATTAAATGTATAAATAATAGAAACCTTATATAATGAATTTTTATTTTTTTTAAATAATGTGGACTATTTAAAATAAATAATTAAATAAAGGTAAATATGAAGACATATAAGATGAAAAAATACATTAAGCTCACTCATCTGACTGTAAACCATATAAAAAATATGTATGTTAATCAAAAAAATTATTTATCATCATGATGTTCATGTGATTGAAAATGATTCATAGAAAAATTATATAATTAAAATACATAATGATATTTTGAAATGAATAATAATTGTTTTATTGTAAGTCTTAAAAATTAATATAATATCTTGTGATGATTATTCTAATTAGGAAATAGGGGGTGGCGATGGTGTTGAAGAAATAGGATTTATTATACATAAAATAATGATAAGAGTTTAAGTCTCATGAGTGAAAATTTTGTATACAAATATAATAATATAAAAATTCATAGAAAGATATTTTTTGGAATACATATGTATTTTCATGGGGATTATTTTTAATATTTTATGGGTGGGAATATTAAACATCATGATTGAATCCAATGAATTAATCATTATACCATATTAAAAAAATAGAAATGGGTTCTTGTAGAATGATGTGAACATAACGATGTGATTTATAAAAAGTGGGGATTCAAAAAAACAATCAATGATCATTGAACATGATTATGAAATATGAAAATATTGGTTTATAATGGATGAAAATATATTAAATGACGTGAGGTGGAATAAACCACTACACTGATATAAAAGATGAAGTAAATCAGAATTTTCTTAGAAGTGACTACTCATATTAATTCATAAGTCTATAAAATGGATGTGATGATAAAATTTATTAATTGTAGTATAAATAAAAAAAATTATAACCAATAGTGGATACAATATATTTTCCTTTATTATAAATAAAAAAATTACTAGTTGAAAAGGTCTTTGTATGGTTTAATGAAAGCACACAATTCTTAGTATACATTGATGAACAAATATATGAGAAAGTATGACATTAAAAATTGATTGTCCAACTAAAAGTTTAATGATAAAATATTAGACAAAGATACTTTTATAGTGGCATTGAAGGAGGAATAAGTCTTATTTGGTAGAAATATGTAGAATTCAATTGAATGTGTTAAATATATAATGTTATCAATGCTTGTGAGACCATTTATTACAAAAATAAAAACCATCCTTGAATGAAAATATATCATATTTATATAAACATTATCATCTCACAAGTGAAGTATGAATAATAAATATTTATGAGGATTGTAACGAAAAGAACACAGTGTAGTTTCATCTCCCATAATGATATTTATTATAATTGGTTAAGATGAGGATATAAAGGTTTTGTTCTATAATTTTCATATAGGAATTACACAGAGCCTATTATATGTCATATTTTCATGTTGGAATATCTTATATACACCTATTTTGGTAACAAATTTTCAAATAATCCATAAAAATCAATTTATCATCATTAATGAGGATGACGACTTTAATTCAATGAACCTTAAATTATGTATTTATTTTCAATGTTTTAGGATATTAATATTTTATTTAATATTGAAATGTAAAATTTCATGGGGTTGATTTGGGACAAATATATATTAAAGGAAAAATATCATTTATTTGATGATATTTTATTAAATGACTTTTTTAGAATAATGAATGTACAACCTAAAGAATATTAGTTGGAAATTATATTTCAACCAACAAATATTGAACTATATTTATATGGACTTATTTTTACATAAATGGTCATTGAGAAATTATATGATAGAAACCATTAATTTTGTGTGACAAACATAGTTTTGTTGAGTTTACAAAAAATAGCTAGACCACTATCTAAAAAGAAAAACAAAAATATTTATTAATTTAAAAATTTTAATGTTAATAATTTTTTTAACATTAACATTTTTAGTAGTCATCATCATGAGGAGAATGTATATACTAATTCATGAAATTAAAAATTCATCATGAAGTACTGATTGGACCCCAGAGCACAACCAATTTCCTCAAAGTAAATATGTTCCACAAAATAAACCTATCCCTAATATATATTGTACATTATTTGGGTAAAAAATTCACATGAAATTTTAATGATTGTTTTATTTAATGGTAGGGGGAGAAAAAATAAAGGGGAAAATTTATGAATTCAAGAAAAAATAATATTTTTTTATCAATGTGAAACAATCAAGTAATGCAATATAAGAAACTATAAGGTAGGAATGAAATTTTCCTAAAATATGGACATCACTATAGAAATCAACAGTTCAGCTTATTTAATACATTGACACCTGACCTGTGCGGGAATATAGAAATTATAAATTCATATTTAGTGAGTATAAATAAATTTTACACGATGAATGAAATAATATTTTAAATGTTGATTACAATTTTTTGTTCAATCCATAAAATGGAGATTTTCATATATATTATTGGATGTTCAACTATATAGATTATGATACTTTGAATATTATTATAATGGTGGATGAATATGTTTTGAACTATAATATTCTTTTAGAATTATTAGTCTGAAAAAGAATTTCCCACTAGTGATTTTCTTAACCACATAAAAAATATGATGCCAAAGTAACTGTTTTCCGGACTGCACTCTCCATGTAATCCATGATTTTCTGGATATACACATCCCAGAACGGTGCAGCCACATGTCCACCATCTATAGAAATTTCTAGATGGATCTACAGATAAAAATATATACTCATCTAAAATAGACTCAGTAAAACACGCCTTAGGTGTTATTCTATCATTTGTAAAAAATGAGTTTTGTTCTCACATAACTTCTCATCTCTATTACCGTGAATCAGTAGGTATTTATTCTTCAATACATAAGGATCGTTCTCGGAAATATCCTCTTATCTCACAACTATAAAACGTCTTCATGGAGGAATGTCTCTACAATTCCACACATGACCTCTAGAAATCATAAAATTAAACTCCCATAGGTCTCATGAAATATTTCCCTCTATTATCCATAAAAAATTCAGTTCGGATTCAATGCCCAAAGAGAAAACATAAAATCAGGAACTATAACCTTAACCATCCCTACCGTGGGTCATTAATAACATTGGGAATACCAAAATACAAAGGAATGATTCTTTCATTAGACACCATTTTGAACCACTTCCATATTTACAATGTACATATCCCTATTAGACACATATTCCATTTCACAACTAGTAATGAAAAAAATTATGATTCACTTTCAAGACATAATTTATACCAATTACATAACAATTATTTAACATTTTATATCTTTTTTATATATTTCCTTCATTTTATTATACATCAATTAATTATTGTTTTTTCAAGTGAGTCAAATGCGTTCTACACTTTTTGTACCTCTCAACATTCCTCAGTGTGCCTATCATGATGCATGTCACTCATATACCTCATTTCTTATAATGATGTAAGAATTCACAATTCCCTGTGATTTATTCAATGAGGACAAAATAATATCAAATTCATACCTCAAGGGAATTGAATTACACACTGGTGAAATATAATCAATTGTAACAATGAACATCATGAACAATAATTTACACCCCGGGGATCATGGGTTTTAAATTATATATGGTTTAGCTAATACTAAGAAAAATCTCATTTTCAAGGCCCATCATTTTCATAACATTCAATCTACCATCTGAAAATAAAATGTCATTGAAAATAACCTCTCTGATATAACTTTTTCACTCCCCTGACTGGAATCCACTAAAAGGTGTCCTGATCTGGGTCATCGCATAACCTTAAGCACACCACCATGTACGATTGATGTTAGAGAATACCAGTGAGGGACTAATATATCATGTAGGGAGACTACTCCCCTTTCACCATAGTAAGGAACAATATAATTAAGTGAAATTGTAGAAATGATAATCAATAATGAAATTCAAGTCAAACCTGCCATTTCCTAAATAGGTTAAAAGTCACAGATAAACACGTAAATATTTCATGGCATAATAACAGTTCCAAAAGTGAATAAAAACAAAAAATAAAAATAAAAAAAACTTCCCCAAGAGGGTCTTGACTCCACGTTCAGATACTCATCCATTTACATCCCAAGCCCAACTCAACTTCATATTGTATAGCCTTTTCCCCTTTCCATACCGGAAACTATGAATCTTCTCGGATAACCAATGATGACTGAGAAGCATGTGCGTAAATCTCAGCAGGCCACCACCTATAGTGTCTTCGAAATATCCATTCTAATGAGATAGTTCATGCCTGTAGTATGTAAATGATAAACAGATAAATGAAGAATCAGTTTCCATTTGTTAATAATTTTACTTTTATCATTTCTAACATTATTACTATTTCAAAATTTATACAATCTTCCATTATTGGTCCACATTTATCACATGTTCCGTGGGATATTCATTTATATCATTTATATAAGGGTTTAAGGAAATTAAACAAAAAATATAATGGAATAGGTGAAGTCCATGTCTCACTAAGTGTAAAAACATCCGAATAAATACATTACAAAGAACCGAAATACTCATTTTTTGTGGTCTCATTGATGAAACCATTAGGGGAATAGATCTTCCATCCCATTCCCTAACCTATGTATTTATTGGTGGAGTGTAGAGCCACAATATAACTAGACCTATAAGTATAGATCCCCAAGCCAATTCCCCACTCTATTAATACATTTTCCAAATCTCATTTATCCGATCAATACACACACAACATTTCACATACCACATTAAAAAAAGTTCAACTAAAAATCCAAATCCATAACAATCCACATTGAAATTAATATTAGGCCATATACCTATAGAAAATTTACAATTTACAATAAATACCCATTTATACAAATTCTAGTTCTCATGACCCAAACCATTATGGATGTTTAATAGTTTCATTGATACCAACACATTTAACATATTAATTAATTTCCTTTAAAAAACCAATATAAAATATTATTTAATTACCACGTGGTTACATGTTTAACATGTTCACCAATTCATATTCACTAGCCCTATATATTATTCATAATGTAATTCATAAAACATTTACACAATATCAATTAAACCAATTTTCCCAAATTTATTCCATTCCATATAACCTATTATACTATTATCAACCAAAGGAATAACTATAATTTTTCCATTTTCTATCCAACCAACCATATTAACATGTTCTTTATTTTCTCTACGTTTTCACATATCACCGTTACACTTATCCTTACCAAATCCATGTTTTGGGAATTTCAATACACCCCATGGGTGGTCCTAAATTGGTAAAATTATTCTTAATGCATCCACTGGTTATCATGAAGGGTTAAATCAATCATTTAGATGCTAATTTTTTAAAATCTCAGTAGTGGAATAAATATAAAAACAAGATATAATATAGAATGAAACCAAACATGAACAATTCATCCCAATGACTATATAATATAACATAAAGACCACCAACCATGAAATTGTTGATGGGAACAATATTAATCCTAAACTTATACCTAGATTCATGAAACCCTTGATTCCCTAATATAGATTATTAAATATTGACTCTCATGGTTTCAAAAGGGGATGAGGAAAAATATGAACCATAATCTGGAAAATATAAGAAGGATGATCATTAGAAATACCCAATGATTTGATCCAAAACCAACAACACATAAGATGGACATTAATTGAATGAGAACTAACTATTGGATTCGTAGGTCTATTTTGTTCTTCTATAGGGTTGAGAGGTGATGAAATTTGGGATAAACCGTGTTGAGGACATAAAAAGATGAGGGATAAGTCTTCCAAACTGTTTGAAACCCTTGTGCTAACATTTTTCCTAAAGGTGTGGGGTCACATGGTTACCCGGGGAGGCCCTCATGATATCAAAAAGCCTACGACAATCATGTGGAATGATGTTGTCCATGCCAACCAGATTTGGCATTTCCCCATGAATGGGTTACTCTATCCATGCACCCATCCTCCCGTCTAACATTGTTTTGGATTATCGTTCACAACAACCATGCATGTGTTGCGAAGCATGCATAGAAAAACCATTTATCACAATTAAATAATGACCTAAATACTCAGAACACCCCCGATCTTCATAATATATATGATAAAATTATATTTACCAAATTTAAGGGATTGAAACCAAATTATAAAAAAAAACATGCATTGACAATGTATTGGATCACACTTGTGTAATATTTTTTTTCGTATTTCAGCATATTCTTTCATGAGACATATTTAGTTTTAATTTAATATATTCATTTTACGATTATTATTAATGTTTTTTTAATATAGATACATACACTACCCTTTTTTATCATATATATATAGTGGTTTTTAAGAGGATTTTTCATAGAACATTTTTTATAAAAAAATTGATGTTAAAAATATATTACCTATATATTATAAGGTATTTTAAAAGATAGAAATTTAGATTACATTAAATTAAATTTAATGACTTCCTCGTGATATAGATAGAAATAATATGATATTTTCTTATTGTATACATGGTTTTTAGTTTAGTTTTGTTTGATTGAAGTTTGGTTAAGAAACGATTAGTAAAAACATCATATCTGTTGAAATTAAAATATTATTCTATATTTATTTTAAAATAATTTTTAATTTTATTGTATAGATTGGTTATATTTCTTATTTTATTATTTTATGATTATGACCCTATAAAATTTCCTATAGAATTGGATAAGGGAGTCTAGGGTGATTCTCAGAAGGTGAACCCTCTAATTAATCAATTTTTGTAAGTGTTGATTGAAATTTATATAATTGTTAAAGATAATTATGCTTCACTTCCACAAACATGACATATATAATGTCATTACGAGTTTCATAATATAATTAATCCTATATTCTTTAAGAAGAATGGTATCTCATAAGTGGATGACTAGACTGATATTATTGAGAAGATATTTGACCAACATGATGTCTTTTGACCCCTAATGTTTGTGATTTCCACATTCATATTTTATGGTCCACGTTGGATGTGGTTGAATTAAACAACCCAGACAATGAAAAAATAAGACCATTCATGGGAAGGATTTAAAGAAAATTTCATTTAATACTACATCCCATGAAAATTAAAAATTTTATGGGTAATATAATTACATTAACCTATTTATGGTGACTAGTCAAAATTAGTATATTCTATTCTATTTGTTTGACATGTGTTATATTTAACTTAGGTTGTCCCATTTCAAACAATTTGAGATCAAATACCTGAATGAATCATTTATCATGGACATTAGGTGGAGGTGTAAGTATTTGGACAAGGAAATTATATAGTACTATTGAACTAGCCATTAGAGTATAGGAATTATTACTAGATTTCTTAACATGATTGATGTGTCCATAATGAATTGATCAATTGATGGGAGTTAAAAAATAGAATGAGGATTCCAATTGTGACTTGTATGATGAGTTAATTTATTTAGTGGATATCCCACTTAAGTTATTCATATCATTCTAAAATTTTTCCATTTAGGTGCAATCAATTTGGTAATCATGTACATAATAATAAACTTTTACAAACCATGTATTAACATATATAGAAATTGTATTGTATTTCAATTAAAGATATAATAGTACTCAAGTGGAAGACCAAAGATAATAATAGAATAGTGAAATTAGAAACACAAAAATATAAATGATGGTACATAAGTGAGATGCATTATATCCCACTAGATTCATCGGGAATAACAACCACCGTAGAAACA
Organism: Viscum album; assembly: GCA_963277665.1. Classification (NCBI taxonomy): domain Eukaryota; kingdom Viridiplantae; phylum Streptophyta; class Magnoliopsida; order Santalales; family Viscaceae; genus Viscum; species Viscum album. The sequence goes on from OY728161.1 coordinate 937,762,303, forward strand.
ACAAACATAAGACATATATTCAAAACATGGGGGAAGGAAACCTAATAATGGGTGATATCATATTATAATTTTGTTTAATCAAGTGATATTTGTAAACATAACATTATCATAAGGTAATGATTGTGTCACTAGAATATCATACCCTCCTTATCAAAGATCGTAAACATGAACCATGGTATAATTATTATTAGTTCATAATACATGAATCAAATGATAATTAGTAACATATGACATGAAAGAATAACATATGAATAAGACATCGAAATGTAGCATTAAAATCAAATTATAAAAATGAAAAATTGTATATGTAGAAATAGGTCCACCCATTTAGTTAAGGACATGAAATCAGTCACACGTATAATCATAATTCCATGCAAACTAGTCCATGCATCATGTTATGAGCATGAAATCAGGTTAAATAATAACATTGTGAACATGATTTTAGGATCAAATTTAAATTTATGGACTTTTAAATAGGTCCATTCATAACAGTATGAACATTTAATCAATCCCCCTCAAAACATTATAAACACAAAATATGGTTTACTCATAACATTATTAAAACATAATAAGTTTCAATCATTACATTGTGAACTAGTTATTAGGTTAAAACAAAAAAGATTAACATGTCACCAGGTCAATGAATAACATTGTGAAAATGTAATCTCATCAATGCCTAATATTTATACTCATATGTCATAAATCATTAACCAATGTATTTTTGGGGGATATAGGTCCCACCCACCTCATAATGAAATTATATATTCATGTTCTATGAGTTATGAAATCATTCATCATATAATGACCAATTAAAAGTGATCGGTTTTATAAACATAAAACAATTAACCACATAATTGAATGGGTATCATTAAAATTTCATCAAATAATACCCTATGGAAAAGGAATAGGTTTCATAATCATTTCAATGATGTCCAACCCATGATAAGAACCAGTTTTCAAAAGAATATAATCAGTTGGAGGAAAATTGTGTCATAAACATTGTTCATACAAAACCTGAACTATTAAAGAGTGAATATGAGTAATATTATTGGTTATTATCCCCACTATGTCATAAACTATAACAATGTATGTCATCATAGATGGAAAAAACATAGAATGATATTTTTAAAATCTTTCTTGACGAAAATATACTTTCATAATTGATAAATTATTTTTAAAAATATATTTCATTTTAAAAAACATTTTCGTAGAAAAATGTTTAAATAGAAAATAGAATATTAAAATCATTTTGAAATCCATTTTTCATTATATACATATAAAAGAAGGTTAGATTGTTTTCAAAAACCATTTTCTTCAAAAAGAATTTACAAATTGTAGAGGAATAATTGAAATATTTTAAATCCTTTTCATTGAAATCATCATTTTGAAACTATATAAATGAAGCTTTAAAATCAATGAAAACACTTCTTAAACATAGAACATTTATTGAAAACGTTTTTTCAGTGACTTTTTTAAATTCAATATATTTCTAGAATGTACTCAAATGAATTTTCCTTAAAAATAACTATGTAAATATACAATTGGTGACTGAAGGAAATGATGGTCATGATGGCAGGTATGTCCATAAATAAAATTAAAAGTTATTTCCCATTAATAGTTCAAAAAAGTGACATTATCAGATAATGAAAAGAAACTGTAATTTTAAATTTTTTTAAAAAGGGTATGTGTGGGTAAAAATATCCATCAAACATAATAGTTTAACAGTAAATCATTACTGATTTTTTGGAAAACTATGGTGTTGAAATAATAATGACTTTTGAAAGATTGGAATGATAAAGAAAAATATTCATTTTTTGTAATTATAATATGTTCCAGTCTGTGGAGAAAATGTAAAATTATTTGGATATTAAATGAATATAAATAATTTATGGAAATTCATAACTTATATAGAGAGATGTATCAAATGATTTCATCAATAGAAGCATAATAATAAACATTATAAATAAATAATTAAATTAAAGATATAAACAATTACCACATTTCTATCATTAAATCATAATGGAATGAAAAAAATTACGTGAAACAAAATATATAATTAAAATAATGTGCATTATGATATACCATTTTAGAAGGATGTATATACACCTCAAAAAAATTATAGGTTTACAACAAGTCTGGTATCCCAAAGAAGGAAAATTGAGAACATATAATATTATAAAATTGGTATCTTCTAAAAAAACCCCGCATGAAATAAATATAATAAAATGTAATTCAATTTTAAAAATTATATAATAACTCAATGGTCAGTATACAGAAAACACAAATGAAATTTTTGGTGGATGAGTCATGTATATCACCTAAATAAAATGTCAGATAAAACACTCATACCCTAAGTCTTGACATTTTTTTACATGTTCAAACCTTCTATATAAAAAATATATGGTTATTATAAATCTATGAATGAAAAGTTATTATTATATATATAACATATTTTATTTGTTTATGAAATTTCATTACCCATTTAATAATTTTTCAGGTAAGATCCTATTTCTTTCAAATATTTTCTAAAAATTTATTATTGATCCTATAACATTGATAATGATTTACATAGTTATATATTTTAATAAAATGTATAAATATAATATATATTCATTATATATGTTTTTATAAAAATATATATAGGATAGAAGTATGAAAATTAATAAACCATTCTTGGAGATGGTAGGTTGCACGTACACATGAATGTTGTTTCCATTTGAATGTCACATTGAATGAAAGAAAGTAAATGACATATATATATTATAGTAACTATATAATTATTAATTAATATATATATATATATATCATATACAGTAACTAAACATTTCCTTAATACATTCCATCTAAGGTGTGGATGAATAACATCACTTTGAGGAGGCGGTAGTGCACACTTCCCCATGGTAAATTATCATACATAAAAAATGAAAAGAAGGTTTTTTTATGTCATATAATAATTTTAAAATCATAAATACATCATTAATATCACATATACCATATAAAAATATTTTTTCTATCCTCACTACCTACCATGATAGGTGGTAATGTAAAAATGAAAAATATTGTTTCATGTGGCAGTAGTTTTCCTTATACAAGAAATGTACGTTTGTCTCCCATTAGATGTAAGTGTTTTTTTTAAATTAAAAAAATGAATAACAAATAATATATATATTTTTGAGACTTTGTTATTTTATAATAATGAAATAAAAATAATTTAGGGGGTAGATAATGAAAATCAAACATAAGAGCTTGGGGAAGTATTTTACCTCTTATTTTAGTAACTCCTTTTCATTTGCACCAAAGAGAAACCCTAAATAGATTTATAAAAAATATTAGGATTCTTGTATGATGGTAGAAGTATTTATGATATATTTTTTAATCCTTATTGAACAAATATGGCTAGAAATGTATGATTTAGTGGGAGGAAATAATTTATTTTTTTAGTCAAGGAGGAGTGAAATATGTATAAATTTTTGGAGTAGGAATTCCACCAACGTTTTTACTATGAAAACATTCAAAAAAATAAAATTAATTTTGATAAAATAGAGTATAGGTTATAAATATGGATATTAAGTGAATCATAAAATAGTTAATGGGTCATAATTTCTTTTATGATTATGGTTTAGTCAATTTTTATAATAATTTTTCTCTCAATCATTGTAATTAATTTTAAATACATTCAATAATTTTTTTTCAAAACTAAGTTGAAAATATTATGAAATTTAAATAATTCATATTCATAATATTTAATACATTAAAAAAATCCAATCACATAATTTGTACATATTATTTTTAAATTAACCCTGAAGATGGGATGACAATGCAGGTTTTTAAAGTAACAATGTCCCCTAGTTTCCTATGTTTTTTTATCTAAATTCATAGTGAAATTCGTTCTTAATATATATATTGGATTATTATATGAAAAATTGGTAGTATTAATATTGAAAAAAAAATTTAAATATATTTTAACCTTATAAATAAATTATTTGAAAATGAAATTATAAATTAATATTTATAATTTTTTTTATATTCATTTAAAAAATGAAACATCTGAGAAAAATGAAAAAAACCACTCTAACATAATCATTGGGTTTTGATTTAAAAAATGAATTTTATTTTGACCTAAAAATTTTATAGAATAATAAAAATTTAGAGTAAATATAGGTTCTTCATTAAATGTCTTTGAAAATAATTTTATAATATATATATTTTTATGTGTAATATATGGATTGTTCTTATATTTTTACTAAAAAAAATATTTTATGAATGTAAAAAATATTTTATTGAATAAATAAAATATATACTTCATTATTATAAATTACTGATATTAAATTATTAGTTTCAAATTCATTTCTGAGAATAAAATAAATATTTATAAAAACATTCAATTTATATTGAATTGGTTCTTATATTCAATTTTAATTAATATGTTACCAATTAATCAAACAATATATTTTCATATGTTAGTAAATCCAATTAATATCCACTGTCATAATGGTTAGATCATATATTATATTAATAAATAATAATAATTTAAATATCATATTATTGTTTGGTAAAACTCAGTTTTGTGTATTATGAAAGCCATCGAGGAATGTAAGTCTAGTGTATAATGTATGATAGCCCATGTGTTCCATTTAGATAAAGGTAAAAATTAAGTTTCTTGTAGTGTACGATAAACAAGGTGTGTCATATAATTAATTGAAAACTTCATTATTTAATATAAAAATATATTTCTAGTGTGGAATGGAATGAATAATATCAAAAAGATTAAATTATATCGAAAAAAAATCTCACAAATTCTCATGGTGTTACATTCTACTACCCTTAAAATTTATTTTACCATCAAAATTATTCTTGGTTATAAATGTTCTAACACATAAAAATTCCTTTCACAGTGATCCATATCTTCAAAATGAATACAAAAACTACATTTAAAATGGAATGTTGGAAATATACTCGTTACCCAAAGTAACACATAACTATGTTTCCACATATAAGAACATAGGTGGAATTTAAGGAGATAGCTATTAAAGAAAAAAATATATAATCCAAGAGATTTATAAATACCACTAATCAAAATAAAGTGGGTGATGCCTACAAATTTAACAAAAAGAACAGTAATGTGATATTATATGAAAGAGCTCATTGATATCATACAGAATGATGATAATTGGAAAAAAATTACTTCAAACCCCATTCCCTAACATTTAATAATTTTAATTAGAATATAGATATACATTTTTCAACACAAAATCAACCTTTTGTGGTGTCATGATCAATTTCTACCACCCCACTATCTCCCAAAAAGGATAGAAATTTTTTCTTTCATTTAGCACTTACATATCACTAGATACATGATAATCTATCTCATCAATCATCAGCTACCATAAAAAAAATATTAGAATATTTATAAAATATGAATAAATCCCCATGTGTTGAGATAATATTTTAATCTAAAAAATTTATTTAAATTATAACATTGTAATTACATAAATGGTTGACCATATAACCCTTCATAATGTTAAAATTTAAAAAATTTAGAAAGAAGATCACGAAATGAGCTTAATATTTACATCATAAATTAGCTCTTGGTTGTCACATAATAAATGTGTGATTATCGTTATATTGTATTCACTTAAAACATGTTAGAGAAATGACATACCACAATTCCTTATTGCAAACAGTCATGTTTCCTTATTCCTAATTACATTGGATATAATATTTACATTCAAAAAATGTATTAAATTTTTTCAATGATAGCCTAAAGACATGTCAAAAAGTCATTTATAAGATCAAAGGTAATTAGTATCATCCAATTTACTTATTCATACCCAGCATACCATTAAATAAGAATTTGTTTTACCTTATGGACCTTATTAAGGATTATCATCGCTTATTAAAAATAACACATTTCTATTAAATAACTTTTCCAGTAAATCGTAAACACTAAATATATATTTGTATATAATGGGGGAAAACATAAACTAATCAATAAATTTATATTTCACCATTCATATAACATTATTTATGAATCCCTATACATAATAAATATTATGATTCTACTTCATCCATAAGAAAAAAGAAGGATACCCCATCCTATTTCTAAATACCTATATCATTTCAAATTTTATCTTTTGTTTCATTATCAACAACAATATAAGCATTACTCATACAACCAACTGATTCTCTACTTGTTATTTTCACACATGAAATCTATAATCATAATGACCATTTATTTTACACTTAAAGAAACTATCCATCAATTATGTCTTATGGAGGCCAATATTTCCATCCATTGACTTAATAGAACCTAACATTTCCCCTTAGTTGGTACTTTCATTGTGTATTTCAATTCCATAGTAAAAAATTCATCTTGTTCCTCTATGAAATTAACATAGGTTATTTATTTCAAATTCATGGCACAATGATAACTGAATATTAATTCTCCCATTGACTCCATTACTGTAACTATAAAAAAACATCATCCTTCTATTCCTTAGTATTCCACAGAGTAGGTTAATGAACACATTATTAATCATTACAACATTTAAAGGACTAGTAATGATTACAACATCTTCCAGTCCAATGACTATCCCAGTTTACTCCTCTTCAAAATATTTTTCACCCCACTCAATTTAAACCCAGTTCATTTTTCATCTAACCATTAACTAAAACTTGAAATCACTGATTAGGAAATACAAATCATAGCAAGGATCCAAATAGTCATGAAAAAAACATAAATGATGTCTATGTTATGAAAACATTCCTAATCGTTGTCACGTTAGCTTCATTCAAGGGTTCTCAAATATAATTTCAATTTTAGTAATTCATGATTTTTTGTAAGGAGTTTGTGAATTCGAAAATCATATCCTCTAGGGGTGTCAATATGGGTCCCCAGAAACACACATTATAGTGTACTATGATACACCAGAGATATGGTTGACGTACTATGTCCGAGTTAGTACACTTTGGTAAATATATTCAAAACCACATCATCTTTTAGTATCCAAATAGTGGTGTATTTGTAGGAAAACACACACTTTATTATTTAAAAATATTCTAGGACATTTTCTTAGATATTAACTCATCCTTAGTATATTCCTTTAAAACACCCCCAAAAATATCCTTAGAAATATTCCTAGGGATGTAACTGTTATTTTTTCATCCTAGATTCCAAAGGAGGACTGAAATGTTTCTCTAGTACCAACTATAAAAACCCAGTATTGACATACATTGAAATTATACCATATTTTTGTAATTAATAGTACACTTCTCAAATGAACGGCTAAATACATTATTTTTTATTGTATTTGGAAACACAGAAACATAAACCCTGGATAATAACACTACTAGAAAAGAAGTTTATACCAACAGTTCTGATCCATTGGTATAGGCTAGAAAAACGTTGGGATAGGCTATTCCAACAGTTATCCAAACTACAATGTAGTATGCCGCGAGGAAATATATATACCAACGGTTTGATCTAAACCATTGGTATATCCCACTGTATTTATTGATATACCAACGGTTGCAAGATAAGCCATGGTATATGTTTGCATAACATATTTATCAATGGTTTTCAGAAACTGTTGGTATATATTGTTTTTTTAAATTTTTCTCAATGTATACCAACAGTTTAGAACCGTTGGTATTGTGTTTTTCGAGAATTATTATACCAACCGTTGAAAACCGTTGGTATTGAGTTTTTTTAGAACTCTTATACCAACGGTTTAGAACTATTGGTATTGTGTTTTTCTAGAATTCCAGAATTCCAGAACTCTTATTCCAACGGTTTAAAACTGTTGGTACTGATTTTTTCCAGAACTGATGCACAACAGCCCTCCAGTAGTTGTACAACAACCCTCCAGGAGACCCTCCACTATACACTTGCATAAAAAATATCACAAAAACCACATAGACTTAAAACAGTATAAAAAACACCTAAAATAGCACAAAAAACACATAAAAACACCAAACTCTTACAACCATGTCTTGTACTACAATTCCCTATTTCAATCATCATATGAAAACAATCATCTAGTAGTAATTCACCTCACCCCTACACAACCCCCCAACCAGAAAACCCCCCACCTCCCCATCAACTTCTATTAGGCAGAATAGTCTGAAAAATACTTATTAGAGTTGAATAAGAGTTTGAAATTGGCTCAAATCTGCTTTTTTTCTCTGATCCTAGATTTGGTTATGTAATTATTTGTGATGAATTTTTCATGGAACATGTATTTTTTATAATATATGTTGAAAAGGTGTTTTCTTAGGAATCTCGTCACTTATGACCCCATGATTGAAACTTCCATACTCATGAAAAAGAGTTTGCGACTATCATTGATGAGTGTATATTTCAGTTGTATTCTCTTAAAATGATGTCATTTTGAAACAAAAGAGAGACTTTGAGTGTTTCCATCCACACCGCGACTCGAATTGAGTCAGGGTTGACTCATACAGGTCACAAATGACCCACAGATCATTTTCCTAATGTATCAACACAATCCTAATGTGTTTCGTTGGTTTCCTGTATGACGGTTGTTTTTACATAAAAGCATATCCATTTTAAACAAAATAAAAATACTTTGAGTGGTACCGGACACACCATGCCTCAGATTGATACGGGGTTGACTCGTGCACGTCACAAATGACACATAGATCCTTTTCCTAATGTACCTACAGAATCCGAATGTGTTTGGTCCATTTTTCGTATGTCAGTTGTTGTTTTTATTTAATTTGTTGTCCATTTTAAACAAAAGAGAGACACTTTGAGTGGTGTTAGCCACACCGTACCTCGGATTTATGAGGGGTTGACTCGTACACATCACAAATGACTCATGGTTCATTTTCCTAATGTATCAACAAATTCTGAATGTGTTTGGTTGGATTTCTGTGTGTCATATTTTTAACTTAAAAGCGCATCTGTTTTGAAAAAAAGAAAGACATTTTTAGTGGTACCAACCTTACCGGCCGTCAGATTGAGGTGGGGTTGACTCGTACACATCACATATGACTGATTGATCATTGTACTATTGTGTAAACACAATCCAAATGTGTTTGTTTGGTTTTCTTTATGCCGGTACTTTTAACTTAATAGCGTAACCATTTTAAACAAAAGAATGACAGTTTGAGTGGTGTCGGTCACACTGTGCCTCCGATTGAGGCAGGGTTAACTCATAAACATCAAAAATAATACATGGATACTTTTCCTAAAGTATCAAAAGAATCCGAATGTGTTTGGTCTGTTTTTCATATGTCAGTTGATGTTTTTACTTAAATTGTTGTCCATTTTAATCAAAAGAGTGAAACTTTGAGTGGTGTCTGCCACACCGTGCCTTGGATTGATGCGAGGTTAACTCGTACACATCACAAATGAACCATGGATCTTTTTCATAATGTATCAACACAATACGAATGTGTTTGGTTGGTTTCCGTATGTCGTTCATTTTTTTCATAAAAGCACATCTGTTTTAAATAAAAGAAATAATCATTGAGCGGTACCGGCCACACTGGCCCTTAGATTGAGGCAGGGTTGACTCGTACACGTCACATATGACCCATGGATCATTTTCATAAAGTCTCAATAGAATCCTATTGCGTTTGGTCAGTTTTCCGTATGTCAGTTGTTGTTTTCACTTAAAATCTTGTACATTTCAAATAAAAGTTAGACACTTTGAGTGATACCAAATGACCCATGTATCGTTTTCTTAATGTTAAACAGAATTTGTATGCCTTTGGATTGTTTTAAGAATTCCATTTCTTGCTTTTACTTATAATCGTATCCATTTTAAACAAAATAAAGACACTTTGAGTGGTGTCGGCCACACCGGCCCTTGATTTGAGGCAAGGTTGACTCATACACGTCAAAAATTACCCATGGATCGTTTTCCAAAAATATCAAAACAATCAAAATGCGTTTGGTCGGTTTTATGTATGCCAGTTGTTGTTTTCACTAAAAATCTTGTCCATTTCAAACAAAAGAGAATCACTTTGGGTGGTTCCGGACATATTGGATCTTGGATTGAGTTGGGGTTGACTCATAAACATCAAATATGAACCATGAATCGTTAAACTAATGTTTCATTCGAATCCAAATGTGTTTGGTCAGTTTTATGCATGTCAGTTGGTGTATTCACTTAAAATGATGTCCTTTTGAAACAAAAGAGAGACACTTTGAGTTGTGCTGGCCACACTGTGCCTCAGAATAAGGAGAGGTTGACTCGTAAATGTCACAAATGACCCATGGATCATTTCACTAATGTATCGACACAATCCGAATGTGTTTGGTTGGTTTTCCATATGCCAGTTGTTTTTACTTAGAAGCATATCCATTTTAAACAAAAGAAAAACAGTTTGAGTGATACCGGCCACACTGTGCCTCAGATTGAGGTGGGGTTGACTCACACACATTAAAAATTACTCATTTATACTTTTCCTAAAGTATCAACGGCATCCGAATGCATTTGGTACGTTTTCCGTATGTCAGTTGTGGTTTTGACTTAATTTGTCGTCTATTTTAAACAAAATAGATACACATTGAGTGGTGCATGCCACACCGCACCTCAGATTGAGGCGGGGTTGACTCGTACATGTCACAAATGACCCATGTATTTTTATCCTAAAGAATCAACAGAATACTGATGTGTTTTTTTGGTTTTACATATATCGTTTTTTACGTAAAAGCGCATCCATTTTAAACAAAATAAAGACATATTGAGTGGTACCGGCCACACTATCCATCTGATTGTGGTGGGGTTGACTCATACACATCACATATGACCCATGGATCGTTTTCCTAAAGTCTCAACAGAATCTGAATGTATTTGATTGGGTTTTCGTATTTCAGTTGTTGTTTTCACATAAAATCATGTCCATTTCAAATAAAAGTGAGACACTTCGAGTGATACCGACCACACCATGCCTCTAATTGAGGCGGGGATGACTCGTACATGTCATATATGACCCATGTATATTTTTACTAATGTTTCAATAAAATTAGAATTCCTTTCGTTGGTTTTTTGTATATTGTTATTTTTACTTAAAAGTGCATCCATTTTAAACAAACGAATGACACTTTGAGTGGTACCAGCCACAACGGTCCTCAGATTGAGGCAGGGATGACTCGTACTTGTCTCATATATCCCATGTATCATTAACCTAATCGTTCAATGAAATCCATATTTCTTTGGTTGGTTTTCCTTATGTCAGTTGTTTATTCACTTAAAATGATGTCCTTTAGAAACAAAAGAGTGACACTTTGGTCATCGGGTGAAAAAAATAACCATGGAATTGTAATTTCATTCGAGATAATATCATATCAATTTCACTCAAGAATCCTTCTACATCAAAGTACATTTTCCATATCATTTTCCACATGAATAAACATGAAATACATGTCTAACTAAGAAATATAAGTAATACAAAATAGATAAATGGGTATCAAAGTACCAAGGAATAGTAAAGGCCTAGGTAGTAGACTAATCATACAATTAGAATCAAGTGAAAAAAATAGATCTGATAACAATGTCCCTATGAAGCAGAGAAAATCCCCATGAGTAATCTCCCCAAAATGTCAATATCTGTCCCCAAGAAAAATATTCCTAGAAAATAGGGGTACAACCGAAGTCAAACCTCATTGATAACCAAAATGAAATGGATGATTTCCTTAAGATAAACCTTTCACTTATGTACCCAATGTAACCCATGTTATCTTATTCACAAACCCATTTCAATTCCTTGAAAACCATTCAAAACCATTTATAAAACATTTATAAAAACCCAAGGAAAACCAATTTTTATTTCAAAACACTTTTTCAACACATAAAAAAATCATGCCAATTTTATTAATAAATTTATAAATCAATTTCCAAATCAAAAACAAGTAGTTTCATTATCATAGGCTAGAAATGGAGCCACCTACCTTGAATTTCAGGTTACATACACCCACAACAGAATACAAAACCAACTTATGTTTTATGAACTAATCAATTAAAGGGAATGAAACTCCTCACAATAACCCATAAAATCTCATACAACATCACTCACCTCCAAACAATTATAGCATCATTAGGCTTCCATATTTGGTCAAAAATAATGATTTATACTAATTTCAAAAATATCCTTACCAGAGTGGAAAACTAGGTTCAAGAATAAAGAGTTATACAGAATTCAAAAATGTAATGGATCAATCTGCCCCTGATCACCATCACCATCACTAGTGTCTTCATAGGCTTCATCCTCACCACCAAATCTATCCTCGTTTTAGTCCTCATCATCGTCCCCATGCCCGTCATTGGCCACATCCTTGTCCTCATCCCCAACATCGCCCTCAGCCCCAACCTTTCTTTCGTCCTCATCCTCATCCTCGCAATCATCCTCTTTAGCATCCTCATAATCACCAGGAATGTCATCATCTCGAATGACACTAGAGATTCCACCTGCTTCATTGGATAATGAACCCATCGACAACATAAATGTCTGACAAGCTGTGCTGGCCGCTGGTGTAAGTGATGATAATAAAGGTTTCATCAGTTTCATAAATTATATGTCCCACATTTGAACTTGTACTTCCGACTCTGTGACACTTTTATCAGACTGTCTTGCAAGCTCCTTGACCTGATCCAACTCGTTGTACTAGAATGGATACTTGGAGTGGACCAATACCTCGTCGTGACTCTATTATTACCAGGTCCACCTCGTAATCGACCAGAGTGCTCCTCTATCATAACCTGATATAAATGATCATTTGGCCCAAAATTGTTAGGCTCTTATGCATCAAGATCCTCTAAAGAAGCCTGTTAAAAATATGAATAGATTATTAAATTACAGAATAAATATTATACTTTGAAATAAACAAATTAAAACTTACAATATTTTCTTGGGTTGGTTCATTTACCGCAGTTCCAGCTTTTTTCCTTCAACTCGAGCAAAAAATATTTTCTCGAGGGATACATCATTCAATATTCAATTTGTGCTTCTATAATGACGTTGAATGAATATAGAGTGCAAATATAATAATATATTCAATTTTCTATAAATCACATAATTTATTTAGGAAAAAATAAAAAGGGAAAGTCTTAAAGAAAAATTATAAACAACTATATCGTACTAGCTGCCTCTCATGATTTGACATAGTTGTGCACCGCAATTTGTGGAGGTATTTCTTTCAATCAATGTTTTTATTATTTTTTTAGAATATTCCTAAATAATGATTAATAATAAATAATATTATATTATTGCAAAATATGAAAAATGTCATTTAAATACCTCAAATGAGATTAATACCTTAAATTCGGTAGTCGCCCAATGGGTAATCAATTGAAAATATTTTTCTATCGGGCAGTCATCCACGATAGGTAAAGTCTCCAACTCTGTTCCCACTCTATCACCACAACCAACATATAGATCATGCTTATATGCTTCCTAAAGATCTCCCAGCTCCTTAAAACACGCTGGCCATCCACCTTCACTATCAGGGCAGTTAAACCGAAGCTGAAACCCAAAAGATTAGTTCATATAAATACAAAAAATTATTACATTAAATACAATAGATCTATTACCCATATCTATGGCCACAGATTATCCTTGACTTCATGTGGAAGTTTTCTCCAAGAGAGAGGGTTAACCGGAATGTTGTTGGAGTATTTAGAAACTGTCTCCAAAAAAACCCCGACATTCCTGCCCAGATTTCTCAATCATTTGCCCATCTACATTGTATTTAACCATGAACTGTGTCTGGCGATTCCATAATGCACACAAGCATGTACGCCCCCTCCCCTGGATCCTATCAGTAGATTAATTTTTTATTAATGAAAAATAAAATCAGTACAAGTTATAATAAAAATATATTTTGGTATAAAAATTTGATAAAGTTATATTAATATAATTGTGGTAGTCGGATCAATTGGCGTCACTGGATGTGAAGAAGCTGAAGGAATATCCTGTACAGGTGGAGTGTCCCTCAGTGTATTCTCTTTAGCCACATACTATGTCGGAGCATGAGTCGAAGAAGGTGGAATATAATAGCTCAGATATAATGATACAGATGGAAAAGATGATGGCAAAATGTCTGGCCAACTGGTAGAGTAAGCATCGGAGGCCTAAATAATTCGTGTGTCCCTGCAGACACACCAGGATCAAAATGGGGCGTAGAAGACATGTTTGTGGTAGTTCATTATCTAACTCTCGCGTCATCAGCCATCATACCGCGGACCTAAGTACCAAGACCACTAGATTATCGTCCAACTCTAACACCCCCATCCTACCACCAGCCTCTCTACTAGGAGAAATATTAGGCTCCTCGTCAGATATCTCTTGTCTAGGGGTTGGATCCTGAAAAAATGATTAACCCAAAAGTAAACAAATGATATTATAAGTTATTTAATTATTTATATTTGAAATAAAATACTCACAATAGGGATGAGTGTAGGAATGTCCATCTTTTTCATTCAACAATTATTTTCTATCATCTTTGTCTACCACCTCTTTTTAGTGGGTGTCATTTCCTACAATGAATTTTTTTACGGAATTGATTAGAAATAGATAACTACTGTGTGGCCCAAAAAAATATATTGAAAAACCATTCTGATAAAAAACATAAAGAAAAAGAAGATTTATTGTGGTTTGAAGGTAACTACTAGGATACACACTCTGAATGACGTAGGTAAAATTGTTAGGTGAGAACACGAATGGTTCTATATATTTCCCACCACAACATTGGGTTCACAATCAACTCTGACAATTGAGATACTGGAGTCATCATATGTAATAAATGGATTTCTTCCAATTACATTAGGGATAGTGTCAACTTTATCATCACCATCATCAAAAACATGTCTGGGATTTACTTCAATAATTACACCAAATTTAGGATGATGATGATATTTGACATAAAAATCTTGTTTCGCCATTGATTCCAATACATATGCTTCATCGGTGGCAAGAGTGTGAGTCATGTCCATATCTCAAAATACACAGTCATCAATAAAGTTTTCTTTCCTCATCAATGAATCAATCAATTGACATTTATTCATCGTTACTCGACCATGCGAGTAATAATACAAAATTATTATTTTCTCCACGACTCCATAATAAGCTACATTTTCAAAATGAGGTCTACTATCCTATGAACTAGCATAACAGTCTGTTGTGGTAGTTAGCATAACACCATTATATTGTGATCTCATGTTTATTGCACGTTCCGTGATAATAAATTTGTATCCATTGATCACAAGTGATTTTCAAGCACGAACCATGGTATTAGGACCAAAAGAAAAAGATATTATTTCCTCAAAAATAGAGTCTGCAGGAAAAATCAATACCTGAAATATAAAAAAATAGTAAACTTATTTAAATATTATTTTTATTTAGTTATTACAGAAATATTTTTACCTTCAGTTTCAACCAAGAAGAAAACTCTTTGTTATGGAAAGTATCTTTCCTTCTCAAAGATAAATAATGATGCTTTGTATATATCAATTATTTTTTTCCCTATAGATAAAAATAATAATAGTTTAGAAAATATTTAAAATTACAAGAGATAAGATAAGAGATACATGTACAATTTACTTACTTGATATACTCATCCAACAAATCAAAATTAAACAACATTGTGTGATGTTCCATCTCTCTCTCTTCAAGGCTTAATGTCATCAATGCATATGATCCCAAAATTCCTATTATTTTAGGAAGTGATGGAAACCTAGGTTCAATTTTCCCATACTGTTTTTCTTCATTTATCATTGGTCTGTATATTCTCATAGTAAGATCTGACAAATACATTGAGTATAAATCCATACATTCTTGATCCAAGTAAACATTAACAATAGATCCTTCTGGATAATTCTTGTTCCGAACATATGATTTCAATTCACACATGTTTCTTTTAGTTGGATACATCCATAGAAAAGGAACAGGTCCTCCAAGAAGTATTTAGGTTGGAAGATGGACAGTCAGATGGAACATGCATGTAAAAAATGATAGAGGCAATATTTTCTATAACTCACACAAAATTAATGTTTCTCTACCAATAGTATTTGCAAGAAGGAATTGGACAACCTCTTATCACAAAGATCTCTAAAAAATAGCACAACCAAATAACTGAGACTCCATCATTATTGGAGAAGAGATGAAAGATTGTTATTGGAATCATCTCATGCAAAAGGATGTGATAATCATGAGTCGTTAATGATTTCAACTTCAACTCTTTTCTGTTGAACCTTTTTTATATATTTCATGATTATCCAACAGTAACTTTAATAGTCTATATCACTTTTGGAAATTTGTTTTTTCAATAGGTTTCATCACATAAGAAGCACCTGGAACTTGCCATTTATTTTCACTGATACAGACATGATGCAATTCTGTTATGATCCCCCAATCTACCAAATCACACTGAGATCAGAAATCATCTATTATCATCCCATTGACATTTAGAATAATAAAAAGAAACATTTCACATATATTATTTTCAATGTGTATTACGTCTAAACAATGACGTAACAAGTTGGTTGACCAATAAGACAACTCAATGAATATACTTTTCTTCTTCCAATTGTAACAGTTATCATTGGAAACATTTTTCCTCTTTCTTGATTTAATTACACCCTTCCCAAATGAATAGCTGAATCTTTCAATTCATTATGTACATCATTTCCAGACATATGCTGAGGTGGATTTTCATTCTCCATGGTATTGCCAAATCTTCGACGATTGTTTATATATGGATAGTTCATTGGAAAGAATCGTCAATGACCCATAAAACTAAAACTATGATGATATTTCAATCATCTTGATCAAGTATTCTTAATATAAATATGACATGACAATTTTCCTTTTGTGCTCCATCCAGACATCATCGCAGAAGTAAGAAAATCATTGATTGTCCACATAAGGGCAGAACGCATCTGAAATATGTCTATCGAACATGCATCGTATGTGGGCACACCCACATCCCAAAGAAGTTTCAAATCTTTTATTAATGGTTGCATGTATACATCTATATCATTTATTGAATCAAAAGGGATAGATATCAGTATACTCAAGAAATTGTAAGTATTTTTCATACACAACCAAGGGGGAAGGTTATAAATTTCTATGAAAACTGGACATGTGTTGTGCGAAGTATGCATCTGCCCAAATGGATTAAAACTGTCACATGAAAGACCGAGTCTCACATTATGCATGTAGGTTTCAAATTCAGGATATCGAGCATCAAATCTCTACCATGAAAATCCTTCTATAGGGTGAACCAACCCTTCATTATTCTTTTTTCTCTCGGTGTCATGCCATCACATTTTTACGGATATTTCATCATACATATAAATGTTCGGTAATCCGGGGATCAATGGAAAGTGCCACATTACTTTCAGTGGCACACGAGATGGTTTTCCATCATCTTTTGTCTTCCATCGGAAGGTTGAACATTTGATACAATCATTTATTTCAGGAGTTTCCTCCCAAAATAAGCTACAACCATTCGGGCAAGCATTAATTTTTTTTGAGAATCCAAGTTCATCAACTAACTTCCATGCCATATAGTGGATTAAGGGAATATCTGCATCATCTGGAAGTAACTCCTTCATGAAGGTAAGAATGTAATCAATTGTAGTATTTGAAATCCCATACATTGTTTGCTCATGAAACAATCAGATTAAAAATTCCAACTTTTTCATTTTACCACATTGTCGATATATTGGAGTCATCGCAGCATCATTCAATTTTTTCACCATATCAACATCACCATTTTCACTTGACACATCATGTGTGCTTGTATCAAAATCTTGATGATTGGACATCATTTCCTTCTAATGATGCCAAATAAATGGAAAATGATCATATATCAAACACTTCAATTCAGACCTATCATTTGGATCATCAACATTTTGATATTACATTTTCTCTCCATTTTGATACCACACATAATAGATTTTTTAGAAACCATATTTGGTTATATAATAGCTAGCTACTTCACAACTCAACCAAGGTATTCCAACACAATTAAAACAAGGGCAGTGTATGCTATACTATCTGATGCCTTGTAAAATAAGAAATCTAGAAAGCTATTCCAATTATTTGGAAAATTTGTTAAAATTCAATAAGTTTCTTACATCAAACTTCTATAGATTCTATAAAAAAATTGCAACAGGTCATTTCAATGCAATTCAATAATATTGAAGTTCAATCAAAAAATTATTTAGGTAAATGATAATTGTTTACTTTATATAAAATTGTAACTGACACATTAATATATATGAGAATCATATTCAGAAATAAAACAAAATACAATGTATATAAGAAAATAAGATACAGAATTTCTAAGGCCTATATTAAAGGATTTCCCAATAAGATATTGGAAGTGGATCAAAGAATACATAATCCTTAAGGGTCTAGTTTGGAGTACATGACTTTTATACTTTTACTTGTTCAGGGAGATCAGGATGAGTAGGATGAGGATCAGGGGAGTGGAGGGACTGTCCAAGGGGGGGTGCGGGGTGTCCTGGGGGTGCGGGGTGTCTAGGGGGGTGGGGCCATCCAGGGGGTCGGAAGTTTCTAGGGGGCGGGGGCTGTCTTGGGGGGTCAGGGTGTCTAGCTGGGTGGGCTATCTACGGGTCTGGTCAGGATGTCCAAGGGGTAGGGGGAGTCCGGGGGAGTGGGTGGGATATCCAAGGAGGTGAGTGGGGTGTCCAGGGGGTGGGTGGGGATGTCCGGGGATGTACGAGGTGTCCAGGGGGTGGTTGGGCCACCCATGGGGTGGAGGGGCTGTCCAGGGGGTCTGGGCTGTCTAGGTGTGTGGGCAAGCTGTCCAGGGGGTGGGCGGGCTGTCCACGGGGGGTGATCGGGCTGTCCACGGGGGTGGCGGTGCTGTCCAGTGGGGTCGGGGTGTCAAGCGGGTGGGGGGGGGGGGGGGGTTTCTAGTGGGTGGGGGCGTCCGGGGAGATGGGGGGGTCTGGGGGGGTGGTGGGCTGGTGTTCGGGGGTGGGGTCGGGGGGCTGTCAACAAGAGTGGGGGGGGGGGGGCAGTCTAGGGGGGCACAGGCTTTCCAAGAGGAATTTTCAAACCTTTAATAGATGAGTTCTTTTGAAATAGAATAGATTATCCTACTGGCATGTCAGCATTAACCAAACATACTTTCCAACTACCAGAGGACCCTATGATAAATTTAGATAAATCAGGGAATTCTATCCTAATTATTGAATTCTTTATAATTTATTAAGTATCTTGATAATAAAAACAATATAATTAATTTATAGTCATTAAATGATTCAGAAGTATTATTACCTATGGGTCTATCACACACTCAAATCCTTAGAATATTTTCAGGGATCAATGACAACCTGTAAACAGGTTTTATCATCATCATTTTCTGAATGAATAGGATTCCTAATTGATATCATCACGTGCTATAATAAAAAAGTTTTTAACATATTCTATTGATTTTTTTTGTTATGATCCATCAATATGAATGGATTCACTAGTAAACATTCTATAGAACATTCCCTATATTATAAGTGAATTTTTCTTAATTTACTAGGGAGGATAACTCACCCCAAGGCGCAAACTCAATACACTATTGAAGATGAGTTGCAGATGTAGCCAAAATAACATTTACGAGGAACCAAAATGAATATAGAGGAGAATGAAACAACTTGAAATTATGTTAAAAAAGATTTACACTAGACGTATGTGGGATGATCTCTATAGTCACATTGACACACTTCATTGGAAATAATAATATTATCTAAAAAATAAATTATTTATTGCTGTTAAATGACATGGTCCTTTTTTAATGTAATCCCCCTATACAAGAAAAACTATGTATTATCTATACATTTAAGTCGTTATAAATTATAAATAACCCATGAATGTCATTTTACATATCACATATAAAAAAATTCTACCAACAAAAGAGAATTTGTTTCAATAGTTTAACAACATGATAGGTTCCACATGAAAAAATGTGTTCTAGCTCTATATTTCACTATCATAGATTCACACTAATTAGTATATTCTATTGTATCATCATCCCTATGAATCCATGTATATAATATCCAATACAAGTAATTTTCTCTAGAGTTGGATTAACTCTTATGACTATTAATCTAGTTAATGACTTCTTGATTCGTCAATCAATGATTAATAATAATGTTCAGGTATCCTTCTATGATATCAACCATTCCCTAGGAATGTATAACTCACATAATCAATGAATTCTCTGAAGCTATAACCCTTATGTAGTTTCAATTTAAAACATGAGGACCTATAAATCATTGGTGTCATTTTAGAAAAAATAACTCCCACATGGTATAAATGGTATCATAATGACACCTATATTTTGAAATTATTCATATGGAATTTGACATAATTTTATGATATTAGGTTGACAAATCATCTGATATAGGACCATTAAAAATATTACCGACCATATGGCTATATCATGATGATAATTTCAGTAGCCTTACCTACCTAAATATAGGACTACACAATGAATGGGTAAAATGTTCACTTGTTATATACGATCTCATTCAGTGAATCCTATAGAAGAATTAAATAATACCTTATATGAAGGTCAAAACAATGAACACCATATTATAGTTTTTTTAATACATTACTCAAACTCAACATTTAATTATAAAAAACTCAATGAAATTTCATAAAAACAACAATTTCCAAATATTATTCATTGATTCACTATCAAATAGTGTGAATCATAAATTTTTTGAAAATCCCTAAAATATGAATAAAATGACGTGATCTTTTGAGATATTGAAATAAATGTGGAATTCAAAGGAAGAGGGATTGTATTAGGGAAGAGGTTTAAAGAATCAAACCTAGATGGTGGACATGTAGCCAATCAGATAAAAGAACTCTAGTTAGGGTTCCCAGGGCGCCACGACTTCTGGAAATTGGGGAACTTCTGTGTTGTGCCCGTGCTACAGCGGCCTCTGGAAGCGGATGTATTTGAGGAGACCATTCCCAACAGTTTGTTAAAAACATTGGGAAACATGACTTTTCCCAACAGTTTGTAAAAACTGTTGGAAAAAATGGAAAAAATTTGGCTATCCCAACGGTTTCTTTAAACCATTGGAGAATCCTTCACAAAACGAATGTTTACCAACAGTTGGTAAAAAATGTTGGTAAAAAACACTAATACCAACGGTTCTGTTAAACCATTGGTATACAAGTGTTGGGGAAATTATAATTTCCAGTAGTTTAAGTGAGCAACATTATATCCCACTCGATTCTTCATCAATATAACCCTTCATAGACACAGAATACATAAAACATATCTTCATAACAATGGTGAAGGAAACACAAAATTTTGGGTGATCTAAGAATCTCAATAAGGGTAAAAATGGAGTTATGTAAAAATAAAATGATAATAAGGGAATGAGAAAATTATTATATCCATAGAATATGATTACCATTATATCCTAAATCCCTGACATTAATCATTTCATAAGTATTAGAAGTTCATAAGACATGAATCATAAGATGATATGGAATATAATCCATGAAATCATATTATATGAATAAGGCATGAAATCTTTCTATACACATCATTTGAAATTGTATAAATAGAAACAAGTTCACTAATTAAGTTGAGGACATGAAATATGGACCCCGTATAGACCTGTGGACATATAACCACGTTCATGAATCATATTTGGAACATGAAATGAGGATGACATATAAAATTGGGAATAAGTAGTCATGATCATAAAGAAACAAATGGACATGAAACTAAATCCCTGAATAACATTATGAACGTGAAATATAGTTCATGCATAATATTATATAAACAAAATAAGGTTCAATAGTAAAATTTTGGAAATGTGATCAGGTTCACACATAAACATAATTACATGAAACCAAGTCCATTAATATCACTCCAAACATGTAATCATGTCCACAAATTACATTTATACTCATCAGTCATCCATTATATTCTAGTTCATTGAAGGGATATATATTTCCCACCTATTAGATATTGAAATCATACATTTAGGATTCGCATGATAAAAATTGTCTTCATATTATTACACAAGAAAATATTTTGGCATTATAAACATCAAATCATAAACCATGAAATGAAATTGGAGTCATTAAAATTTCATAAAAAACACTTTAAAAATAAAGAGGATACATAATCATTTCATCAAAGAAAACACCATGACATGAACTGGCCTTCAAAATCATATAACCCATGGATGTGAAACGTGTTTCATTAATATCATTCCACCAAATCATGAACCAATCAAGAAATAATATGAATTTTATTTTTGGTTTTTATCAATAGTAAGTCAAAAACTATAAAACATTATGTCATATTAGTTTAGTGATATCTTCCAAATAATTTTTAATACATTTCATTATGAAAATATTCTTAATTATTTTTAAAAAATTATTTTTATATACATTAAATCATTTAAAACCCATTTTCCTAAAAAATAACTTAAAAACATATAAAGGATTCTTGAAAAAAAATTAAAAACAATGTTTAATTTAAAGCATTTAAGATATGATTGGAAATTTTATAAAACCCATTTCATTAGAAAATAATTTTATGAAATATAGAAGAATATTTGAAATTATACAATTCATGTAATTGAAAATAAACTTTTTAAATCATATATAAGAAGCCTTAAAAATTATTTTAAACACTTTTGAAACATATATTTTTTTTTAAATATTTTTCTCTAAAACACATATTAAAATCAATAAATATTTATAATATTTGGATTTTAATGAATCAAAAATAAAATTTCAAATTTATAGAGGATTCTTTATAGATATTATGGAAGTTATGTTCCTACATTCCAAACATTCTTTTGGCACCTGAAATGTTAAAAAAATCTCTCTGATTGGAAAATGCCATGGATATTCCATTATTTTTTTGAAAATGTAATACAAGGGTCAAAATATCTTCTAAAAATTATAAGATAATTGTTAAAATTTTTTATAATTTTTTAAGAAAACATTATTTTTAAAGAACATCGATTTTCTATTGAAGGAATTATAATTATATTTTTTCATAAAAACACATTCATAATTATTTTAAGTAAAAATGAGTTAAAAATTGTCACCATTAAATATATATAAATTAACATAATGTGGATAAAAAATGAATTAAGTGTTCCTGATATATGGATAATAAAATTTCATCAACGTAAGAATAATCATAAATAGTATCCATAATCAAATAGATTGAAGCTATAATTTTTTTTACCTGGATAAAATTTAATTATAATGGAAATAATAATATTAAATAAAGCCTAAAATATCTTGAAATGAATGATATTTCCGATATATAATTTAAAAAAAATGTATATACACATGAGAGAAAAATATAGGTGCATAATATGGCGTTGTCTCAAAGAATCCAAATTGAGTCAAAATAACTTTACCGATTTTGTATCATTTGAAACATAACACCCATGATGTAAAGAAAATAATATAGATTTTTAAATTAAAATAAATTATAATATTTTAAAAATATAATACCTCCATGTATTTTATACCCACCAAAAAATTTAATAAATGGTGAATGAGGCATTTACCTCACGGAAACAAAAAGTAGACGATACTCCCTTACCGTAAGTCTGGAAATTTTTAATATATGATTGAACATACAATATAAGATGTATTTGTTACTTATACATCTATTATTGAACCATAATATAATTTCTAATAAAATAAATATTTTTTTACAGTATTGTATAAATCATTTCTTAACAATCCATGTTACTAATATGTGTCATTTTATACCGTCTTTGTTTTTCGTATATGTTTTGATTTTTTATTGTTGATCCACTTACATAGATCATTATATAAATCCTTATGGATTGTAAAAATAGGTATAAATATTATATATATATATTCATTATATATGTTTTAATAATATTATTTGTAGGATATATGTATAAAATGGCATACACTGTTCATTGAGACGGTAGGCCGTACGTACGAATGAACATTGTTTCCATTTTACATTCGTATTGAATGAAAGAAATTAAATTAAGTATATGTATATATACATATATATTAATTATATTTTCAATTTTTTTAAATATATATAACATATTTTCACTAAACTCATGCTCAATAAATTCCATGTATGGTGTGGCTGAATCACATCACTTTGAGTAGGTGGTAGTACACATTTCCCCAAAATAATTAACATAAAAAAATGGAAATCATGAAGGAATGTGTACTATAATGACTAAAAAATTCATAAATATCACATAAATATCACTTATAAAATATTAAATTATAGTTCTGATCCTAATTCCCAAACTTGATAGTTAGTAAAGGAATATTGAACAAAATTGTATCAAAGAGTGGTAGTTTTCCATACACCAGAATGATTAGTTCATTGAAAATTAGACAAAATTGTGATTAAGTTCATCTAGAACTCCATTTGATTTTCACCAAAACAGTTTCATGGATAGATTTATGAAAAAGGTGATAATTCTAGTTTGAGAGGAGGTCTTTGAGGAGATATTATTTTTAAATCTTGTACTAGCCAAAAATTTTAGTGATGATTTTGGGAATGTGAATTTCGAGTTCCTTTTTATAGTGGAGGAGGAGTGGCGTGCCTCTGAATTTTTCCAAAGGGAATTCTACTTAATATTTGTTTATGAAATGTGCCACCAATATTTATCTAAAATAGATAATAGATATTATATGGCTGAAAAATGGAAAAAATGGATTTTTGAAAAGCTTATAGGTCAATTTGGATCTAATGTTTATGATTTAGTCTGTTTTTATGTTATATTTTTCTCATAATCATGGTAGTTAATTAAAATTTCATCTCCGAATATATTTTGTAAAAATATAGCCACACATATTAGTCATTATAAAATTTTAATATTATAAATATGGATAATTTTTTACAAATTATAAAGACATTAGTGTCATAAATTAATTTTCAATTAATCCCAAAGACATGATGACAATGCTGGTTTGTAAAGAGAAATTGTTACAAAGATTAATTAGTTTTTATTTCTATTTTCAATGTATAACAAATCCCAATGACATAAATTTGGTTAATATATGTATAATTGAAATTGTTTTTCCTTTAAACCATTTATAAATATAATCTATCCAAATTAATAAATTAGAATAAAAATAATTTTTTTTCAAATCATTATTTTGACACTATACAGTAAGGAAACAAAACATCACAAAAAAATACAAAAAATAGAACCAAAACTAAATTATTTTATTATCATTAAAATATATTATTTATTTTAATATATAAAATTTATAAATTTTCCAACGATTAAATTTATAATAGGTTATCCATTAAAAGGAGGTAAAAATGATTGTATAAAATGTTGGGTTCTTATATGTAATATTAGGGTTATTCCTATAAATTCTTATCGAATATACTCAATGAATATTTAAAATATTTTAAAAAATATTTAAATTAAATGTTTCATCATTTTCATTCAAAAAATGAAATTATTAGGATATTTTTTTTGTGATTAATAAAGTTGTTTTTATAAATACCTTACCATTATATTCAATTTTATCTTTTATTCATTTATAAATTATTTGTAACCAATTAATTAAAAAAATTATTTCCAAAATTTTGTTTCTGATATTCATAACAAATAAATTAATGTCTTGGTAATATATTAAAATATTATTTAATAATAAATTTAATTATATACTATTTTTTGTCAAAAATTAGTATTGCGGTTGCATAGTCCATCCAATAATGCCATTCTTCAATGTAACATAAGATAATATTATTGTTCTATGAAGAAAAATCTATATTTATAGTTCATGTAAAATAAAATTAAATTGGATTTGTGTATAGGGTATGCCAAACATAGTTCTGTAATATAATTAAACAATTTTTATTGTTTCCTGAAATGAAAAATA
The DNA here is from genome assembly GCA_963277665.1 of Viscum album. Lineage (NCBI taxonomy): Eukaryota > Viridiplantae > Streptophyta > Magnoliopsida > Santalales > Viscaceae > Viscum > Viscum album. The sequence goes on from OY728161.1 coordinate 937,788,196, forward strand.
TTAAAAAGAATAAATTAATTGGAAAAAAAATATTTCACAAAATTAGGGGTTGTTGATAGTCATGTTGTGAGACTCTGGGGACATGTAATGATTTATTCAATTTGATTAACCTATTAATGTTATATATATATGTATCATTAATAAATGTAATCTTACTTCTACTCAACCAATGATTCTTTATATTCAACCTTAACCATGGAATGTGGAGATAGTGAATTATGATAATAATAAACGAGAATTTTGCCTCTTTTGGGATTAAGATGATACATTATTTTTAATGATTTCTATCATATAATTTATGTATCCTAATTAAATAATAAAAAATCATATTCTCACCAAGATGTAGGGTGTTTTCTTTGAAAGTGTGTTTGGTTTTGTTGGGACATATGAAGATGCCTAAATCTCATCCACGATTATTGATTAGTGGTATCCATAATATTTATCTTTCTGATATTGATTATTTTGGTGGTTAAAAAAATTCATTGGATATTTATATATGTTTAATTATAAAATTTTTGGGATTCAACTATAAAATGTCCACATAATGTTATTTTTTTATCTATTTTATTATTCATGGAGGACGCGGTGAAACGAGGTAGATGATCTGTCAAGTAGATATTCAATTTATTAATTTCCCTACGTCCAATGTCACAAACATATGTATTGATTATATTGATCCAACAAAAAATATATAATAGCCAACTGAACCTTCCCATCAATTGATATAGGTAACAATGGATAACCAAAATTCATCATGAATATATGAAATTTATACATAAAACCACTGTACGATTCAAAAATAGAAAATATACGAAAAAAATATAAAATACAAGACAAAAAAGATATTCTAGAATGTAACCCATATCCCCACATGACCAACTGTAAAATGTAGATCAAACTCAACTGATTTAAAAAAACAATTGAATCAAACATGAAATAATATTTTATTCCCTTTACCAGCATCTAGCAATGAAAATGTCTAAAAATTCCAAAAGGCACAAGTAGGGTGTGGGGAAAAGCCCAGTAGTATACCACTATAGTTTCTATGTGAGGAATAATATTAGGAATACAAAAATTCATCCTTTTAATAAAATATTTAAAATGAATATTCATAAATTAAATATTTTTGATCACCATTTTCAATTTGTTTTAATTTTTTTCAAAAATACTTTCATATTCACACGACATAAATATTAAATCTTTATGTGAAAAAAAATATTAAATAATATTCATTCCTCTAAAGGTTAAAAAGTAAACATGTATCCATGAAACAATTATCATGTGAAGTTATGTGATACAACCTCTTATAAAAATATTATATAATCAATCAATGATATAAAAAATATTTGATTTAATAAAAAATCATAAATGATAAATGAAAAATAACCTCATATAATTGGCTCTGGCCTTTGGGGCACTACCTACTAGACCATACAAATCCTAAACATGAATATATTTGATCTAGAAATTATAATTTCCTAAAAATTGAAACTAGAAAAGCTACCTCGAAATGGGGTAACACAAAAACAAGATACTCTTGGGTCTATCCTGACACACCCAAGGATCCCATTATTAATATTTCCAATACATATTCAATACCATGATCAAAATTTCATAAAACATTGTCTATTTCAATCCATTCCATTTTTTAGTTTTAAAACCCATTTCCAAATCAGTAAAATCAATTTCAATGAAAACCCCATTTTGATAATATCTTCATTAGAAATAAATCAATTAAAACCATTTATACATTCATATTTATGAACAACTTGAATGAATCAATCATCTATAAGATAAAACTTTTCAGATTTACCCATTTTATAGAAACACATACCTCCACATACTTACAAGACAATATTTGTAGACATTGGTTACTGGAAAAATGGAGAATGACATTTCAATGAAAAATAATTCCAGGAAAAATTAAATGATTAATATGAATCATTATCTAATCACAATTCCTATTGCAAACTATAGTCTCTACAATATCATAAAATTAACCAAAAGGATTACATACCCAAAAAATAATAAATCCAACCGTATTCAACAATTATTCTTGAAATAATGGTTTTAGATGAATTTTTGTTACCCAAAATCATCCATTAGAGCTTTCAATATGAGGGGGTAATATATTATATAGATTGAGATATATGTTTATAACATAGCACCCTAGAAACCCATCTTTCATAAATTACATGGTGTGTTATTCTTTACATGGAATTTAATTCAAGATGGTTTTATAGGTTGTAAACCCCATCTTAATTTATTAAAAACACTGTATTCCCATTACACAATTTGTAACTATTACACAACAAGTAACACATTCTATCTATGTATCATGTACATGGATTTTTCATATAATCCATTACATTGCGTGCACATCACTTACATGGCATGTATGATAATAGAGAGAACATGATAGTCATGTTTTTATTTTGAAAATTTCAAAATAATACCTAACATCTCAATTAAAGGTACCATCATAGTTTATCTTTTATCATACTAGAATAGAATAAAAATAAAAAACAAAACCAAATTTAAAACATTTCTTATATAAAGATAACACGAATATATAATATTCATTGCATAAATTATTTACAACCGTAGAAATAATTCAGGATGCAAGATATGAAAAAGATAAGGACTCTGTTACCTATCAAATGACATGGATTCCCATGTATCATGGCTACCCAATTTTCACATCCATTGTACCTGTAATAGGGAGATAATTTTACCATGAAATTCCATGTTCTAATGATCCGTAATCCAAACCAGTTGGACCTCTAATGTTTTTTCTGGATATAGATCAAAACACTCCCATAAAATCAGATTATAGCTATCTTTTATAACCATTCTAAAATAGGAAACATTAAACACCCCATGTACAGAAGTATATCAAATATGGACTGTGAAATAGATAATAAATCCATCCTTGTAAACCAACGATCTTGAACAGGCCTACAAATCATAGTTCCAAGCCACCTTTCTTCCCAACAGACGATGTTCTATGTGACGATAAACTATGAGAAAAATATGATCACCAACCTCTAACTCTTTCATCTGATGAATAATTTTCAAACAATATTTTTGTTGACTTTGTGATTTTGTCAAACAAATACTGATCAACTAAACCATTTCCCTCATTTTTGGAACACCACTCAGACCAACCAAGGACCTCTCCCCCAATTTTTCCCATCACATGGGAGATCAACATGGTCTTCCATTCACTTTCCCATATAGAAGCATCCTTATCAGAACCTGATATGTATTGTTATAGGTTAATCAAACCAAATGAAAATGTTTTCCCAAGATCTTGTGAAATATAACACACAAGACTTGAGAATATCATAAATAATATTTATATCCATATATTTATGTGCATCTTTACATGAATGATAATATTTTCATAATTTTATTTGGGGTCTAATAAAATCATATAAAACATTGAAAAATATTGAATGGAACTTCATATTCTTATTAGACACAACTACACATGGAACCACCAGAAATCTAAAAATATCTCAAAAATAAAAGTCACCATGTTATTCCCCATATATAAACTCTATAATAGGGTTTAAATACAATAATTTCGTGATTATATCTGTTATCACAAAAATCTCATCAATTACTAATAGTGTCTTTGAAAATATATGATGAAATTCACTGAAATGTCATCCCATTTCCATAGTAAAATGGGTAATGGTTATAACAACAATTAAGGTATCTAGTTCTCCACCTTAATTCTATGACATGTGAGGATCCACACATCAAAATACACAATAGACTACGTTATCTATTTCAACAAATACTTTCTCCTTATATCATATAGAATCTTGGTATCCCCAAGGTGAAACGACTAATATGAATGGTTTCCACTTTCCAAAAACTCCATTCTCATGGAAAACAGACCAAAATAATCTATTTCATAATAAAAACACTTCATTTTGAGATCGAGACCAGTGACATGAGGTATTCCCCTCCAAAGAGGGTTTATCTAAAAAATTGACATTTGTGTATTTATATATATTTGAACAGAAATCTATCATTAGATGATGTTTTATATTTTACCAAATCCAAGAAAATGTTTTACCAACCTCTTTCACTATGAAGGCCATCAGAAAAAACAAACTCTTCTTCAACAACTACTCATGTAATTCCTCCACAAATTATGTATGTAATTTACTTATCACCACATCAACATCCTCATTTAATTTACTATGTATATTTGAAATAGTAAATAATATGTATGGAGATACACCGCCTTGCATATATATCTGAAATTTAGATCCCTCTGATTAAAAAATTATTTCATGATCTTATGATAACAATATATTGTAATAATCTTCAATAATTTATAGTGAAAAAAATATTATGAGTTCAAACAAAAATTATTCCAATATAATATCATTGCTAGATTAGTTTTTCTCAATAGGGTGTAACTATAGTGATTCATATGCTAAAAATTATTTCCCCTACATAAAAAACCTTGTCAGACCCAAGACAACATAGCCACAAGAAAACATTTAACAATACCCCAGTTTGAGAAAAATAAAATAAAGTTCTAAATTCCACCTCATTATTATCTCATAAAAATATCTATGACCCTTATAATATCAATCAATGTTTATACATAGTCTAACTATATCATTAAAAAAGTGTTATGGGATATGTCATGAACAAACTGTCCATAGTAACCAGAAAAACCTATGATTCCTTGTATCTAAAAAACATGTATATGATGATCCTAATACCTAAAATTAGGGACCATTTCAATATCTAATTATATGATCCTCTTATATATGAAAATCCCAGAAAACATCACCACTCAGATAAAAAACTCTCAAATTGAATGATTACTATACAAATGGTGTTATTTCATGTTTCATTGGATGATATCGAAATTTTCAATATTATTCTCCTCATACTAGTGGTATAACATATATCATCTATGAAAAAAACAAAAGAGGCCATGAACCAATGAAATATATGTTTCATCAAACACATAAACACTGATGGAGGATTAATGAGACCAAAGGGAATATCATAAAACACAAAATGACTATATCTATTACTAAATGATGTATTTGGTAAATCCTATTCTCTGGTAATAAATTTGTGATAAACAGGCCTATGGTCAACATTATAAAATAATAAATCCCCCTATGATTTTCATATAGATCATTAATCCAAGGAAAATGATATTTTTTCTTAATTCCCACCTTATTCACCTTCAGATTATCCATACATTGTATAAGGAACCCATTTTCTTTTTTATAAAACATGAACTATAAGACCCATGGTTACATGATAAGAATAATATATCATTTATCATCTTGTACTTTGAGTTTGAACTTATGTTCCACAAACATAATAGGTTCAAAGCGGAAAGATGGAATATAAATAAACATCATACTATGGAGAAGGTCAATAGTAAACTCATCATCTCTTTGAGGAGGTAAGCTAGAAAAGTATTCTATAATGTACTAAGGGTACTCAAAAAAAACATTAGGGTGTTTACCACCACATAAATGATAAAATAGATCAACAAATATCTCTATAAACAGGCATGATATTACCCAATCATAAGAAAAAACTATCCCATTCATTGCTGTTATTTAGTCACACTCAACCTGAAAAACATGAGTGACTCCATCAATAATTAAGTACTTAACCTAATGGTGAATATATTATATCTATTAATTAACACTAGTAATAAATTCCACGTTGATAATCAAGTTATAGATGTCAATATGATGCACTAAGATTTCCCATTGAATTACATATTTGGAAATCATCAACCAAAATGAGGGACATCTTAATCCTCTTTCAAAAATCTTTCCCACATTCATGGAATGGTCAAATAAGATTTATATAAAATTTGAATTCATTATTGACACATTAACTAACTTTGACGATATAAAATATTGTGTAGCTCCTATATTAGTCATATCTAGAACCATAGAAGATGAAATAAACAATGTACTGCTAATAAGTGATAGTCCTACATTATATTCAACTAGTGCATAATCTGCTTCAAAATTTAACTTTTCATACCCATCCGAACATATTCCTTGGTCGTAATATTAGACATTCATCCCTGGTATTCATTTTGGTGATCATGTAAACCCATTGTGATATTTGATCTATCCTTACAAACCTAATACATCTATTAAAAACAACATTACCGATGGTCAGATCATCCAAAAAGATGACAAGTCCTAGGATCCTCTATATTGTAAGTCTTGGTATGACAACGACATCCATAATGGTAGTAAGAAACCAAAATTTTCCAAATCATCACCCCTTTTATTCGCCCCGAGGAAAAATGAAATCAATTTCACATTCTTATCAAGCTAGAATATACATCTAAGATACCAACTAAACTAACTAACTCTGAACCCAAACCATTCATCCGACCTATTTAATACTAACCTAATAAATACTTATCAAATACCTCAACGTTTTTTTGAAGAAAGATTAGTATCGACATTAACTAAATACATAGGCTCATTCCTAACTCAATCATATGACCATTCAAGTACTCAATTATGACAAGATATGATTCCAAAATAACTAACATAACATAATGAGTATAATACTGTAGAAAAGTATACCCCCTACTGTACGACCAAAAACACTAGTTTCGTTTTACGAAATAAGGCGTCATGAGAATATTTCTGATTAAATATTTTATTAATGGAAGTCGATTATGAATATTCATTAAAATTAAATTTCACATCAGATTCCCAGAATATTCAACATGTTCTCTTGACCATATACGTGAAAACCCCCACATTAGAGTAATCAGGTCCTTGAAGAAGTTATAGAACCTTTCTATCAATTCAAGAAATTCCTTGAATTGGTTGGGACTTTTATCACTATTGATGATTCGTGGATGATGATTTTTAAATTCTGATTCATGATACACTATGTGTGTAAGGTTCCTGAAAAAAAAATAAACTACTTCCTAAACATTGAAGATAATTTATAATACTAAAGTAGGTTCAACAAGAGGTATCATCTATGTATCATTTCTCACAAAATCAGTATTCATATGTTGGAGATATATTTTTTTCTCATTTTCTAAAAAATTAATTTAACCATCAGTTATTTAAAAATTCCAAAATCATAAGACTAAATTCTTTTATTGATAAAAATTCATTAAAAATTTATAAATTTCAATATAGAACAAAATAACATACAAAAATAGTAAAATTTTAACTTAAATAATCATCTTATATAGTTCATTAAATTGGACACAAATCACAATTTTCAATAATTGTAAAAGTCCATGATCTTCATTGTTAAATCTATTTTAGACATGGTAGTGAGAGGAATTATCCCCTTTTCAACATATACTATGTAATCTATGAGGGTACTTGTTGTAGTCTACCCAAGACACAATGAAAAACACATTTAGTGGTAACAAAATTTAGTATGAGAATCCCCATTGATTTTAAATTGAATCTGGAAATCCAAGAATAAATAAAAACACCACTCAAACCTTCCCATCTAATGATATTTGTAAAAAATGATCAGTGCAAGGGATTATTCATTTATCACAAGATGAAACGCTATATAGGGTTGTCTCCATCCTTTATATGTGTTTTCTTATACTAGTGTACAAATGGGAAACCATATAATTTCCATAAAAACATATAATAAATTCCAAATAGGATAAAACATAATGAAATTCAAAACCCTACATATTGAACAGTCACCTATAAACTTACTCAAATTGAATGTAACAACAACATGAGAATCCAACACGCAATAAGAATATGATTCATTTACCTTATTTCATCACTACAACATTTAAATATTCAAAATTTCATATGTATGGTGTGACCCAAAGCCTAAAATGATACCACGATAGTTTCTATACAATGTCTAATATCAAGAATGAAACAATTCATGCTTTCAAAACAACATAATTTTAAAAATAATTTTCAAAAAATAAATCCATTTGAAAATAATTTTCCCTTTTTATTCGATTTCTATTTTTGATAAATATTTTCGAATTCCAATCCAAGAATATCTCATGTAAAAGTGATAAAAATATGAATGATAAACCATGAATCAACACATAAAAAATTAAAACATATATATGGATAAACATCTTATATGATGGTAAAAGATAAAACCTTATATTAAAAATTGTTATAAATAATCAATTATATAATAAGATTGAAGGAATAAATAACCATAAATGAAAAATGAAAAAAGAACCTCACATATTGTGACCATCCAAATGGTACACTGCGTATTCTAAACATAAATGCCTATTCATGGATATTTTGGATCCAATATATATCGAGTCCTACCAATGGATACCACAAACATTATGTCCTAGTTGAACAAAAAAAATTCCAGCTACCGATTCTATTATCCCAATGCACCTAATATTCCCAAAGTTATGTTCAAATTATTTTTCGAAACCATAATAAAAATATCATATAATGATTTCCAATGAATATCAATCCACATAAATGTAAGAATACTTAATTCCATATCAAGAAAATCTATTTCAATGAAATCCTACTTATGATAACAATTTCCATTCCAAGAAATCATTTGATGTCATTTATTACATAAAATAAATTAATAACCCAATGGAATATATAATTATGAACATTAAATTAAAAATATAATCCTATTTAGTAGAAACACCTACACTAAAATGGATGAAAAAAAGATGGATTCAACACTTGTGACTATAAACCAGTAGAACAACCTTCAAAATACAAGGAACTCCATGATAAATAAAATGATTAATAAAAAAACACTATCTAATCAAAAAATTATAGAAAAACCATAGACACAACCAATACATAAGTAGAACAACCTGGATTACAAAATTAGTGAGATTAAATCATATTATAATGGTCATCGGTCATTGAACGAATAAATCTAGATTGTACGGATTCCATAAAAATCATCCTCGACTACATATAGACTAATGTGGGAGAAGATCTTACAAGGTATGAAATTGTTATTCATTGAAGTGGAACCCTAAAAACCAAACTACCGATATATACATCACATGTAATTCCATTAGAGACTATTAAATTCTAGAGTCTCTTAATAACATCAATAATTAATTTCGATTCCCTTGGTGCATACTATACGAAATAAATTCATCAAGTAAAAGAAACGTAAATATCTCCCATTACGTAAGTATTAGACCATCCTCCCATAGAAGAATATTAATGAACATGTGTACAATTTGTGGTATTTGATTATTTCATACTACCTTGATAGATTCTTTCACAATATTATATAGTTGGAAATATCATCCACAATGTTGGAATTCCCTAGGATCCTCACTATAGTTAGGATTGGTATGATAAAGTCGTCCGTAGTGGTAGTAGGCGACATATTTTTTCCCTATCATCACCCATTTGATTGTTCCTGAGAAATACTGGACACTCTTACACATTATTTTTTTGTTACATTACACACCATTGAAATCCACTAAATTAACTAAAGATCCGCCAAAATCTGTTTTCTAATTATTCTCAACCACACGAAAATATTCATAATCAATTACATCATCAATGTATAGAATAAACATGAGTATCAACAATTACTGAAAGTCAAGGCTCAGTGCTAACTAAACCCTGTAATAATTTAGTTACTCATTAGTGAAAATATCATATTTTAGATGTTATAGCTCAGAAAAACATGTACAATACTGAATAATGGTATACTCCCCACACATGAAGGATAAAATCTCCCATGTCATTTCAACATATGATGTAACTGGATAAAATTTCATGTTAAATATTTTCATGAAACATTATTAGTAGAGAATATCATGAAAATTAGATTGTATAGTAGATTGTCACTATATTTATCCATGTCCCATGAGAAAATACATGAAAAATACAACTTAGAGTAACTTAAGAGGCTTGATTAATTGTAATATTATTTCTACCTTCATATGATAGTCCTATGATCCCGCTAGTTATTTTTCACTATGAAATATGGGTTGATGCTGCTATGTAAAATCCAAGCCATGATTCACTATGCTTCTAAGGATCCCGATGACAACTTGAAGCTGATTATAAATGGGGTAGACTCTTATTTCATCAAAAGTAGGGTCCACTAGAGTTCTAATCAATGGATCATGTACTGAAACATCAACGTTTTGATATTGAAAAGCTATACTCAAAAGAATTTTCTAAAAAACCAAATATGTCATGATATAATTCAAAAACAATACAACCAAATTCATGTTTTGATAAAAATATCTACAATATTAAGAATTTAAATCTACCAAAAAATAAATTACTTGAAAAAGAAAAGGTTAATTTAAATAAACAACCCACACTGTTTATTCAAATCACCTCAAAATTCATTTTTAGATCCTAGTAGATGTCCCTGAACACCCATGGTAAATAAATTTCAGTCATAGAAGTGACATGGACTGACTGTTTTTCTATACATACTATCTATACTATTATGGTATTATCTTCTATCTACCTATTTTATAGAATAAAACATTGTTAGTTCTATCAAACTTTAATATGAGGATCCATTTTGATAAAAAAAATTCAATGAAACATCTCAGGATTACTCTACATGAAACCATACCTAGACCATCACATGATACACAGAAAATAAGATCAATGCAAGGGGTTCTTCATTGCTCGGTCAAGGGAGTGGTCTTCAGTATGGTCTCCATCCTCATATTGGTGTCTCCTTCAACCATAATACAATGAGTAAACCAAAAATATATCATAAAAAATACAATCTAATCAAAATAGGATAAACCAGAACATATTTTATAAAGCCACAACCCCAAAAATCTCCTCTAAACCAACCTGTACCAATAGAAACAACAAAAAGAGAATCAACCATTCAAATAATTTATATTTTATTTAATAGAGTCATATAAAAAAATATTTACAAATTCACAATGTAACGTATAGGTTATGAGCCAAATACTAGTAGGACACAACAATAATTCACATACAATTACTAATATCAATAATGTATCAAATGATGATAAAAATAGTATATTTAAAATGTATTTTCATAAAATTAGTCAAATAAAAAACCATTTCCCAATTTCTTCAACTTCTTTTTTATAAATACTTTCATATTATCAAAACAAATTTTTTAAATTATCTAGTTATAAAAATATGAATGAATATCTATTCATCAAGAGGAATATAGGTAAATACATTTTCATTAAACTACCTACCATCTGAAGCTATATGATACAACCACATATAAAAATAATTGATAAAAAATTCATAATATAAGAATAATAATTTGATTATTAAAAACAATGAAAAATGAGATATCACCTCTCATATTAGTCTGAATCTTATTTTACCCAATATACGAGACAATGAAAAGACTAGAATATAATAAGTTTGATCTAAAAGATATATATTACTACTGATAGACCCCCAAAAAGTAACCTCTATATGGTGAAACAAAAAATAAGGCTACATGTGTCTCTATAATCAAGAACTTATGGTTAACAAAGTGAAATTTTCCAATAAATTTATAAAACCAGGCTCAAAATGCTATTAAATATTTTCAAATAAAATACATATTTTCTTCAGAGGTTGAATACCCATTTCCAAATCAAGGAAAAAAATTTCAAAAGTAAAAATTCTTTTTTTGAAAGATATTAAAATTCCAAGATATAATTTGAAACCATTTATCATTGTATTAAATCAAAAAAATAAATATATAATAAAAAATATGAAATTATTCATATTAACCACTTAATTTAAAACCAAAACATCAAAAAAAATGAAAGTTTAACTATATCCAACATCATGGTCTAGAAACCAAACGAGTAGTTTTTGAAAGATAGTCCACCCTTTGAAACTGTAAAGGATCAATAGAAAACACCATCTTATAAAATAACCACTAATAAACCATATAACTAACTATTACAAAAGACGAACCAAAAATGATTACAATCATAGGGAAAAAATCTAACTGAAATGCTGATCAATCACTAAATGAAGTAATTTGTATTGGAGGTATTAACAACCACATCATCCCGGAGAACATTTAGGATGAGAGGGAGAAGATGCACAATAGGTCGAAATGGACATTCATAAGGGTATAACCCTTGAAACCCAATTCCTAAGAATTACATACTGTGTAATTCCACTACACACCGGGTAATTGTTGAGCCTCATATATGAGAAAACACATTGATTATTATTAAAAACCCAATATTCTCACTATATGGCATGTACCTATTACATGGAATAATTCCATTCATGATTTGTATATAGTTAATAGATTCATACCAAAATCAATCTCATTGAATGTAAATTACATAAATGTTGTGTAATTTTATAGTGAGAAGGGAAAAATACGTGTTATGATACTGAAAAATCTAACAAATTCTTGACATCACCATTAGATGTATCCTCCCAATTTACAATCCTGAATTCCACACCAAATGAATGATTAAAACCAAAATCAAGGTTTCCGAATACATGAAAAAGGCAACTGGGTGTTATAGTAATCATACAAAATAAAAAAAATCCTTTTTTAATTCTATTTGTAGTGTTTTGGAGCTATTTCATTCCCAATCAATAATGCCTATGGTAAGATTAATGTGTCAAAAACCCATAAAACTATGTATCCTAATCATTATATACATTGGATATCATCAATTAATACTAGAATATATTATTTTGACACCTCTATATGTTTTGTAGATTTAAATTAAATGATTTTTGGTTTTTTTTACTATTATATATAGAATATATATACAGTTTCTAGTGTAATTATATAAAAAAATCCGATAAATGTAAAGAAATGCACAAATTATGTCTTGTCCATTATTATGACCATATAAAAAAAGAATTTTCTTACAACCATTTACTATTTTATAATATGTTTAAAAGAAATTGGAGCACACCGATGGGTTGATCAATCTCATTCAGATAAATATTAGTATATTTCTATACCGTAATTTGATCAAAATCATGGTTTTTATGGAACTGTATTACATCATTCCATTAATTTAAAATCATGCATTTAATATGTAATTAAAACTCATATAATATTCCTAACTTTGACATCATATAAACATTATTTGTGAATAAATTGGTATAATGGTGAGAATATTAACACCAATGGTTCTATTTTAATGTCTGAGATTAAATATGTAATTATTATTATTTTTATACTAATTTGGGGTAAAATATTTTTAAAATTATGAGTGAAATAAGGTATGTTCATGTCTCATTATTAGAACATTTTAGGAGATGATTTTACAACCAGAACTATTCAAGGTTGAGTCACAATAGTTCATGTAGTAACAATATTGGTGAATGGTTTCAGGAACATTGTATTAAAACCAAGTGAGATTGAAAATTATTTTTCTAAATAGAACTATATTGTCTTGTTTTAATATTAGCCAATTTACTTCATTAATTTTCAAAAATTGATTCATGTAAGATCTAAAGATCCTCTACATCCACCCATTTCATAATCATTAACTAGGATATGATCACCTATCCCAATTAAATATTATGTAAGTTCTCACTAATTATCACTATCTCCTTTAAATGTATTATTCATTGTTCATAATTTCTTATGTCCATGATGATATTGTAAATGTTTGAAAGAAATTTAAATTTGGTTTCCTAATGATAGGGTTCCAAGTTGTCTTTTAAAAGATATATTTGAATTTTAAGCGTGTATTGAGTCTTCTATGCTACATTTGAATCAATTTTAGTAGCTGGATTCATGTCATTTCCCTTATTATCATATCCATGGCTGATTTACTCTAAAAAATTATTAATATTTAATGACTAAATATTTCAAAATATATATATATATATATATATTATTTTCATGTGAAATGAATTTTTCCTCCCTCTAATTATTTTAATTTTCAATTAAGGAGTTTCCTCATGATTAAATGGTTACAATTATTCTTTGTGATAATAATTCCAAACATCTGTTCTCATAAATTCAATAATTTTTTTCTTTTTCAATTTATTAAATTTAAACACATAAAAATAATTCATATGACATCTATTTGAATTGGAACATGTTTTTTTACATTGTTTCTAAGGGGTAAAATTCTATTTAAAAATATTAAAGATGATTTATTTTATAATTAAATAATTATTAATTTATATCCCATAATTGTATTATAAATACATAATTTTTTTAAAAAAATTAATTTTCATGTCCTCATTTTTTCATTTTAATATATGTATTATTGTGAGATATATTATTAAAAAAATTATTATTGATTTTGAAAAATTTGTGAAACCGTAATTTTTAGACGCCTTGTTGTCTATAATGATTAATGATTAAATTCATAGCTTTTATGGATTCATCATTTATCCTGGAATTTATTTTGACTATTTCAACGATATTCATATTTATTGTACTATTACTATGAAGGGTGTTTAGAGATGAGGGAGTGTTTATGATTTTTGTTTTACCTTGATATATTTTTATCAATTATAATATATTTCTCAATTTCATTTGCTGTGATGGGAATCATCATGATGATAGATTTGGTATATAGGTAATATTACTACACAATCCATTTTTTAATACGTCTAGTTTCCCATTATAATAGTTTTATTTTTAGGTTTTTTTCCTTATGATCAATTTTGGTATGCTAAAATTGAATATCTCAGAAACTATATCAAATTATGACTTCTAAATTGATCGATTCTACTGTTGTGTTGTCTAAAATAACCTTTAGAGATCCTATATGTTCTCATGATGAGTAGGTTATACTTATTTGATGATTACTTTGTTATCATTATTATTATGGTTTAAATGATTTTACTAGACTATTTTTTACTTAAATTATCTATTATGGTTTCAATATATAAAAAATATAGTTTTAGAATGGATATGTATATAGTTAACATGGGAATATATAAGATTATTAAATGTTGTTGGCTATATAAAATTTTATACTATTTATGAATTGTTTTATTTAAAAGAAAATATAGAACATTCCCACACATCATTGAAACATTATACATATACCTTATCAGGTAAATATATTTATTTAATTATGATTGTGTTAATCATGGATGTTACGAAAATGAGGTATATTTTTTTCATAATACCAATATTCTTATTTACAAGTATAAATGTGATATATATTATATTTAAAATTAAATAATCTATTTTATTATATAAATAATGACCTCAATCAATATTGTCACTTTACATATTTAATATTGAGTGAAAATTGTA
Organism: Viscum album; assembly: GCA_963277665.1. Taxonomy (NCBI): domain Eukaryota; kingdom Viridiplantae; phylum Streptophyta; class Magnoliopsida; order Santalales; family Viscaceae; genus Viscum; species Viscum album. Next base: position 937,803,418 of record OY728161.1, read on the forward strand.
TTTCATTGTTTTATTTCAAACAATCATTAAATAGATTAAATTATAAAGGTTATTCATGGACCATGAGGAGGATTCTGACTATTCATTACTTATAATTCCCTACACACACACACACACACACACACACACCCAATTTTTGTTTTTATCCCTTTTTGATCAAATATACATCTTCGGAATAGGTATAAATTGGATGATGCAGGTAATAATATCTTGTATTATATTTTAAGGGATGTGAAAAGTGGTAATTTTTACATGTGTTTCCATGACAGTTCCTTTTTTGTGAGATTACATTAGTAAAAAATATCTATTATATCATGTGATATATCTCATGTATATTATTCCTCATCGGTTTCCACAATCATTTTTTCCGAGTAATTTTTATGTTTATGTTCATGGATAGATTATTTCAATTTATGAATTTTCTGTTTCTAATTATTTTTTGGTATGCTTGAATGTTTTTTAGTATTTTCATTTGAAATTTTTTAGATTTGAATTCTTTTTAAAAAAAATATTTTATATTTTTATTATATAAGTTATTGATCTGATAGATCAAAAATTCCATCTTGGAGTTCTGTCATAAATGATAGTTTATCTTGCTAAATCTTTTCCATCAGTGTACATTATGATGCCTCAACTATAGTTTCCAGTGTGTGTTGAAGGGTATTGCACCTCATGTATTGAAAATTGCTAGAATAGATAAAATATTTGGATATCATAAGTTAGTTTTTTACATTAAACTACCCAAATAATCACAAAATACTTAAAATGATATTTTATCCATCTGTAGAATAATTTATTTATATTATATAAATTATTATTTCTGGTTAAATTAATATTAATTTTTTATTATTTTTAGGGATTTGATTCAATTTTAACATAAATTATATGTTATAGGGTTGATAAAAACATCTGCTCAACGATTAAATCATTTTTAATGGGTATATGGAATGAATGAATATCCACTAGTGTGGATCATGGGTCGAATGATAATATTTTGATAATACATGTAAATATAATCATTGATTGGTTATAAATTTATTTGGTCACATATATGGTTTTATTATTAATGAAATTTGTATTATTAATTTTAGGGTTTCAGTGTAAATTTCCATGTGTATGACCACATTAAAAAAATATTACAATTAATGTCTCTATAAGATGATTCTTTGGTAACCCTACTAAAATATTATTATCATATTCTACATGTGTTCACTTTTGTATACCTGTAATTTATGTATGTATTGATTTATAGTAAAAAATTTTAATAAATAAGAGATGGTTTTGGAGGGGTTGTCTATTGATATGAATGATAGTGTGAGTGTAGATATATTATTCAGATGCCACATTGAATTTTAATAACATTTATTATTATATATATATTTTTTTCTGTTTATATCACAATGGGTTTGGTATCGATTTTTATGATTTATTTATCTTGAATTTTATAGTGGTGTTTATTTTTTTATAGGATAAATTTACCTTGTTTTATATTTTTAATTTTTTTTACAAATTCTATTTATACTAAGCATAGAAATACCGAATGATTTTATTTTTAGTTCTTTTGAAAAAAACATTCATTATTTGATAACCTCCTTTCCACACGACCCAAAATCAAAATGAACAATAAATTAGAAATTATTTTTAATAAGTAAATTATATTAGATTGCATAAATAATAATAATAAAATTCTTAAAATATGTTTCATTCTTCTAATTAATGAAAATACATTGATTGTTTTATAATAAATAAGTATACCATTTTCGTGAAAATTATTTTATGTTAGAAAAAAATCACAATTAATGGATTCTATTACATTTTTCGCAACTAAAATATATTAAATTACTATAATTATATTAATATTTATTTAATGTATTGAATATAAATATTTTAATTATCAAGATAATATTATCTTATATTTAATATTAATATATTTATAAACTTATTTATTTTCCAAAAAAAGTCCAAAATACTAAATATGTTAATAAATTTTTTCATTTCATGTCATTGAATAATGAATTTTATAAGTTCAATAAATTAAAAATGTAAAATAATAATCTTATTATCATAGAATATAATTAATTACATAGGAATCATCAATATACAATATTTATTTATAAGATTGTTTTTTTCCCAATGAACACATTTTCTTAACAACTATTTTAGGTTTACAATGTGTTTTTTTAGTAAATTAAATTAATATTAATTTATTAATGTATAAAATAAAAAATATAGATTATATATTAACTATAACATTTTAACAATCCTTTTATGGTTACTACATGTTAAGAATGGTAAGTAAATTACATTTAACACATAAAAATTCATTTTTCTAAAATGTGATTTCATTACATTTTAAATTTTTTATTAAAATTAAATACTTCAAAAAATTTAAATATAATTTTATAAAATGGAATTAATATTTTGAATCATAATAAATAATATAGTTCTTTAATTCCAACATTATTTTTAGTAGTAATGAAAATTTAAAACAATAATCATTTATAACCAAAATTACTATCGAAATGAGTATACATTGGGGTGTTAAATTAAGACATAAGGGTAATAATTACACATACACAATCCTAGTTATTATTTAGGATGATATGTAAACCTTATAATATTATTATTTATAAATATTGGAAATATTGACCCAATTTCACATTAAGTTCACATTATATTGTTAAAAACATTTATCCAATCCAATGGGTGTCACATCCCCCACTTATGATTGGGAATATATTCTCCTCATATATTTATATAATCCGAGACATATATGATAGAAAATAAATATCCTGTAAATTCTTAATTTAATTAACATATTACTAGTTATTATTTACCTTAAGTAACACCAATTTTTCAATACTTATTTTTTATGCACGGGGTGGTCACCCGAAGAAAATGTATAAATCTTTACTGAGATAATTAAAATTTTAAATCTTCCTAAACCATATCTAAACATGATTTATGTATAAATAATGATTAAATACATTTTATAAATTACATAACAAGTTGTTAAAATGATTAAATTATAATTTAAAACATCTTCCACATAAATTAATAATTTAATGTATTTCTATAGCGCACATGTAGAATATCACCTTCATGAAGTTATATGATTTATTTTCTATCACTATCCATCATGGTTAGTAATTAGGAGGGATTTAAATATTATATATGATATTTATAGAATAATTTTTCATATTTAATTATAATATCATATCTACCATCTAACCATCACATCAATTCAAAAATGAAAACTTCAATCGTTCGTATGTGTGGACTACCCCATTCACAAAGTGATGTGATTTCGTTTTTGTTTATGGATTCCATAGGAAATGGGTTTATTTAAATAATTTATAAGATAGATATTATATATTAATAGTATATTAATGTTGAATTATTATTTATCTTTCTTTTATTCTCTCTATCAAAAATTAGAAGTAACTCTCCTCTATACGCACATACCACAATTTCCACAAAGCGATGTAATTAACTTTTCATCACATATTTATATGAATGGAAATAAATATTCAAATATTGAAGAAATGTTATATTAATAAAATTTTTATGATTCAGTATATAGTGAAACTGTGATCAATTACAAGGGTTCATAAATTATGAATCAGAATATACATAAAAATTGAAATACTAACAACCAGAAATGAGGATTTAAATAAATACATATTAATAAATAGTTGTTACATTTTTTTGGAGGATAATATATGGTATTGTATGTGTAAAATGGTTATTGAATATAATTATAATAATTTTAAATTTATTATATAGTATTTCAATTGTCCTATGATTCAATTTTACCATGAGGTAATGGATTTTGGTCTCCCATTTTTTTCGAGATACATAGGTCATATTCAACATATTTATAATTTATTGGAATATATAAGAAAAAATTAATATTTAAATAATTAATATATTTATATTCATGGTATACGAATAATCGTTTTAATATATTCCTTGTATAAGGGCTTATTATTACAATATTAATAAAGTAGAAAGGGTTTTACATTACAATCTCAATTTTTACATGGATTGTTTATACATAAATTCTTGAAGATAAAATTATAGGAACTCTCTATAAAAAATATTTGATATTTTTTGATCATATGGTTATTTATATGTATTATATTATTTCATTTAACAATTATCTCTGTAATTATAGAATATATTAAAAAATATTTAAAGGAAAACTGGCTTTATTTATGTAATTTTTTAACATCAATTTTCTATATCAAAATTTTATTTATACTATTTCCACTATTTTTTTTAACATTCTTAAATAATTTTATAATTTCATCTATATCCATTATTAAATTATTATAAAAAATAATAAAGGAGTTCTTTTCAAACACGTTAATTGGATGTTTTTAATAATGATATTGACGTAATATTTATTTTAATTAAAAATACATTAAAAATATTTCTCAATATCAAGAATTAAATACGAATTAAGGATTCTTGTACATATTTCAATGGATCTTTTTTAACAATATGGTTTCTATAATATTTTGTAACTATTTTATATTTTATATATGTTTAAAAAAAATTAAGAATGATTTTTTTTGAAATATGTTTTACTGATATTGTAACGATATTTTCATATCAAAGAATATCATTTGTTGTTTCTTATAAATTACTAAGGATATTACCAAATATTACTATAATTATTCATTCAATTGATGATTTTTTATTGTTCTAATGACATATAGATGAAACAAATTCTCATTTTTATGGGTTAAGATATGTTGGTATGAAAAACGTTTTCATTGTCTTGGTCCCTATATATGAATGGATTATGATTATGTGATATGTTGGTATATTGTATAACTCCACCACATTTAGATATAATTTTTGTTTTAATATCTCAAATGTTACACTGAATGTTATTAAAAGACCGAATGTGGATACACAAGTGGTTATCTGAATCCCAAAAGTGGGTACAAAGGAGGACACCCCTATCCAGAAATAGGTTCATTTGTGGTTTTTGAAATCCTAAAATGTTTTGATAATCATCATGGGTATCCCTGAAATATGCATTATTTTATTATTCTTACCCCAAACTATAATGAACTTATTTATTGTATCATATTAAAATGTTTTCCATCATCATCCATGATCATTTTTTTCTGTGATTTGTTTCACATGATTAAAAATAATTTATTCCATGACTCAATATTTTGATATATAAATTATTGGTTGTGAAGTTCTAATATTATGCTCATATTATATTACACTTATACAATTTATTTGTTTAAATATGATAAATTATTAATATATCCCTTTATTACCCTTAATGATAATCCATGAATGCACAATAATAAGTATATCTTCCCCATGATTTGAAGAATGGTTTTATGTTTCATATGTTTTAGAAGGGTGATAGTTTTCAAGAAAATAATTTGAGATGAATTTGATATTTTATATACCATTTTTTATTTATCCACCATTCCTATTAAAATGAAATTTTATCATTTTGATGTAGATCGTAATGATATGAAATAAATAGTCATCTAAATTTAAATAATATATATATATATATATGTAATTTTTTAGTTTGTATAATTTGTATCAGATAAATTATATGAAATTTTATAAAATTCGGATGACAGAAAATTACTAATAACACCATATATATGACTATATATAAGATAAAATCATATATTGTGATGAATAATGGCGTGTTTTTTTCCTGGTAAATAAATCTCATCCATAATATAAGAATGTGTATACAACTATGGTAAATATGGACCAAGGGTTAATGTCTTGCAATGGTCTTGTTGGGTTATCAAATCGATCATCAATGGTGCACGATGATTGGGGCATAAAATTTACTCCTAGAATGATTATTCTGGATTATATTCATATGTTAATTCAATTATTTTATGATATATTAGGATTTATTGGAATAGATAATCACCATGTAAGACCTAGTTTAAACTTATTATGTCATAATGTAAAAATAATGTGACAAAATCTAAATATTCATTAAATGTTTTCCATTATTTTAAAATTTTCCACTATGACTATAGTTTCTTATATTATTATTTGTGTTCTATGTTAATTTATATAACATAAAATAATCATTTTAATGTATTATTTTATGGAAAATAAATTTATTGACCTATACAGTAGGTAAACACAATGATATGGAATAAAATATAATATTTTTGTGACTACATAACATTCTGAAGCCTTGAATGCTACAAAGAATCCAAACAATCAATATAGGATAAAAAATTTTATTCAATAATTTATGAAGAATAAAATATTGTTTTATGGTGTTTTTTGATCATGAAATAACAATGTAATGTATTTATAAAAATAAAAAAATATTTATATTTTCCAATTCTCAGTGAATTTTTTTTTGGTCTTATAACAGTTGTAAGCTTACAAAGATCATTGGTATAATATTTACATGAATATGAGGCAATAAGAATAAATTTAACTCATGGAGTGGAATGAGTATAGGATGTAATTTTTTAATAATTGAATTCTCTATATTCTACATAATAATATTCAAAAGAAATTCCTTGAGGTAAATCACAAGGATGTTGAATACATTTCATCATATGAGGAAAATATAACAAAACATATGAGGTATGTTTTTGGTTATATTACTAAACAATAAAATAATATTTTTTAATTATGTTTTATATTAAAAAAAGACTCTAATTGGGTTTTCCATAATAAAATTTATTTTCTACGATGATATAATCTGATGTACTTTCATGGGGAAAATTTATACTATCTTGACCTATCAAAATAACTGAATAAATTATAAAATAATGATTAAATAAAATTAATAACAACAAAAACAATAATGGGACGATTATTATTCCCCCATTATTATCTTTGTGTGTGAAGAGAAATAATGAAATTATCAAAACGGGATACGAAAATAACATAATTACAGACAAGAAGGTCTTGCAGAAATTTTATGTTGATATAATGAGATGATGTTGGATAATGATTTAAATAGAGATATTAATCCACATTTTCCCATCCCACACTATCATGAATCAAATATAATGAGAATGTACATTATAGAAACAATTTCTTGAATCTAAAAATTAATTACGATGATCATTTCCTGAAAAAAATAAGTCTAGATAAAATTTGAAATCACTTTATATAATTATTTCTAATTCACGGTAAAATAAAAAGGTTATTATTTGTATACCTACCATCCATTCAATAAATTTTATAAAAACATTTCATTCATTTTCATCCCTAAATTTTCTGTTTGATGAATCTTTTAAGGGTAACATAGTAAAACCTCAATGAATAAATTTTTATTATTAGAATTAAAACTCTTCACTTTAAGAATTAGTTGAATAAGTATTTCAAACATTTATATTAAACAATTTTAAATTAAATTTATATTTATTTTATAATAATTTACACATCAGGAATGTAGAGGCATTCTGTCATTTAATAATAGATTCTGACTTATATTATTCATTAAATTATGTTATAATTCACCCACAATGAACTTATCAAATACTATACATCTTGGATACACCATATATAACAACCTTCATCATTTCTTAGCGAAGTGAATCATATAAAATGGTGAGTTTATATGCTAATTAAGGGTACAAAATGGAATAATAAATTGATGTAAATATGAAATAATAACATAAGAATAAGATTATGATATCATGATAATAACTTAAATATTTTACTCTAAATATATCATTGACCATAAACATGAATAAGTGAAAAACATCATTTCAAATGACAAAAATCATTAGGTTTATGAATCATCATTAATCAATCATGAATCATGATAACATATCATATGTATATGAAATAAGATTCCTTCAAATACATAAATATATATGATATCTTTTATATTGACGGTTCACTCACAAGAGTAGAAATTTGGGAAATTTCTCGTAATGAAAATACATAAAAATTAATTTTCATCATTTTTTATGATTTAATTCTATTTAGTTATACCATACATCTCATTGAGGTTTATTTACACCTTAATCTATTATGATATTTCATAATATATAATTGTTTCCTAATTAATTAATGTGATAAATAATTTCTGGACAACCAATCGTATAATTAAAACCTAATATATTTTAAAAAAAATCATAAAACGATTAATATTATCATAATTTTATAAGTCATGGAAAATAAATGAGTTCCTTAATAATTAAATCATTCGAGCACATAATAATGTGTGAATAAAAGTGGATTTATAAATAATTTATCATAACATGAATATCCTATGGGAGATAAATAGGTTTCATAGAGTAAAAAATAAATCATCATGATCATCAGAAATATAATTCTTGAAAATGTATTCTATAATAAGATCATAAACCTAGAGAAGCATAAAAATATATAACAGATGTTTACATGGTCAAATAGCCTATTAGACCATTCAATCCATTCTTTGAAAAAAATTGTAAAATTTATTTTTAGTTAATATATTTTAAATTAAAAATACCATTAAAATTATGAAAATATATTTCATTAAAAATAAAAAATGATAATTATATAAAAAAGGTAAAAAAAAAATTTCATGAGGATAGGGAAATTTTTCATTCTGTATATTTTAAATGAAATAATTTATCTAACAACTTTTTGAAATTTCTAAAATTGAATTGTCAAAAAAAATATTTAAAAAGGTACCATTTTTAAAACATCAAATTTAATGTAAACTGAAATGAGAATGGTATCATGAAAATAACTCATTTCTAAAAAATAATATTTAAAAAATAGAAGAATTTATATGGAATAAATTTTTTGATGCCTATATGTTTTTATTTTCTTTAAAAAATATATTCTTGATCTCCAAATGAAATAAATAGATTATAGTATATTAATAAATATTAATTATAGAAATAAACAATTCATTAGTAAATAAATGTGGTTTAATGGACAAGATATTTATAATATCTATCTTAAAAATATTACCATATCTAATGCCATAATGAAATGTGATAATAAAAAAATATATTACCTCATGTTTCATATTTCGTTATAATTGTATGAATAAACTGTGTAATTAATATTGATTTAATATAAATCTATTCCAGAGTAATAATCTAATATATAAAAATATATAATATTTACATATAACACCTTATTATATTTTAGATAATAATTCCTTGTTAACATTTTTTCTTCATGATAACAAATTCATTGTTCGTAAATGATTTGGTGAACTAGTCACATTACATATACATTTCTCACAGTTCCATCATCTCCAAAATGATAAACCTATAATTAATGTCATGTTTTATCACTATAAACTTGATAATGAATATTATTATAAATATTTTTTAAAAAATTAATTACCTCACTTCATGGATAGCGTAGTTTGTACGAACATATGGGTGACATTTTAATTTTTTGATGGACGAATCAAAAAAAAATTATAAAAAATTTTAAAAAAAGTAATAGTAACATAAATATGAAATATATTTAGATAATTAATCTTTATAATTATATTTCTGAAGTGGAGATGAAAATTTAAATGCACCACTTCATGGAGGTGGTAGTCCACACATACAGAGAATAGATGTTTTCCATTCCATAAGATGGAAGTTAGGAGGAAAATTATTGTTACATAATTATAATAAAATTAAGTATATAAAAGATACTATTGTAATTGTTTTATAATTTATACAATAGATATATAATAGGTATAAGAATAAATTGAATTTAAATTACATGATTAAGAGTTATACCTCTTCAATAATTTGGATTACACATTAATCATAAAAAAGATGTTCTTTGGAAAATAAAAATCTCCAGGATGAAGCATAAGAATATAGTATGATATTTATTATTTTTTGATGTTATATATTGTATAATTTGCGAAAAAGATGAATTTTGGATCTATTTAATAAGTGAGATAAATTCAACACAAAAAATTACTTGTTGTATTATATAATATAAGTATATATAGTCATTTTTATTTGATTAAGGTAACATATAATTACAATATATAATGTGATATGGTTGAAATAAACTCAACTAATCAAATTTAGAAATGTTTTGTATAAATTTTATGCCTTATACACTAGTTAATCCACATTAAACCCCTTATAACCATAAGTTTAATAAAGAAAATTATTTTCATAATAACATTATTAAATGAAATAAAATAAAACATGACTTCTAACATAAATTCTCCACTTTGTCTAAAAATTTAGAATCTATTTTATTTTTGTTAGTTTCTATAAGTTGAAACAGTTTCATTTAATATGATAAAACAATATTCCAAAAAATTGATTTAAGGGAAATACATAATTTAATTTTAAAAATCTTTTTACATTGAAATATAAGAAGGATATGGTTTCCATGATTTCATTTCAATTTAATAAATCAATGAAATTTTTTAATCTGTCCAATCAATCAAAAAATGAATTGAATTATAAAACAATGTAATTTTATTAATCAACCCAAAAATATTTTCTAATATTAATAAAATATAACTTATCTTCCAAAAATATAAATGTGGGTTCTCAAATTCAATATAACATGTAAAACAATTTTACTATTCTATAATTTTTTTTGAAAAAGCTATTCTCATAAGACAATTACATGTTTTTGAGCGACCTTATATCTATACCCAATTTTTTTTTATGTTTCTCTCCATGTTTAAACATTACTAAGGTGAAAAATAATTACCATGATTAGTATTCCTAATGAAATAGATTTAGGTTTTCTATATCAAATTATATTAATTATTATGATTATAATTATTGACTACTTTTTAAAGGATTCAATTTCTTTAAGGGAAATAAATTCACTTTAAAATAAAAAAACACAAAAGAAAAGTTTTGTTAAAGATGCATTTATTAATTAAAATGATTATTATAATTATTATATTCGTAGTTGAAGACAGAATATTAATACTGAGATATCTAATTTAATACCTAATATATAAATTTCGTTGAAATCATTCCCCAATTTTTAAATTTAAATTGATAGTAAAAAAAACCCTTGGGTGAATAAAAACACACTACTGCAAAAAAATGCCTATACCTGGGGTTCAAAACCGTGGCTATAGCCCCCAAAACCATGGGTATAGCCTATAGGCACGATTTTGGGAACCGTGTGCTGGAACAGTGTCGGTATAGGTCCCCACCCTATAAACATAGTTTTCCAGAACCGTGGGTATAGATGTTCTGCCACCGTGTAAAAGAATCATTCACAGTTTCCACTGTGTCAAATTCTTTTATCCATGATTTTAAAACTATGTGTATAGATCGTTAGATACTGTCAGTGGCGAGTTTCGATCCTGCAACCTCTTCGCTGTAAACACAACATTTTACCAATCCTCTTAATATCAACTATGTGTGTGTATATATATATAGTTAAATATAGATATATAAACCATTGGTATAGAGGGAAGAACCGTGGGTATAAGTCTCCAACCAAAAAACAATCCTTCCCGAGGTAATTTTTTTTCCCGCACACACACAGAAAACCTATACCCATGGTTTTTGATAACCGTGGGTATACATATTTTATCCCAGACCTATCACCATTTTTTGGTAAAAACTATGATGATTGGTACCCCTATACCCATGGGTTTTTAGAACCTTCAGCATATGAAATTTGTTTGACCTATACCAACGGTTTTGGAAAACCGTGGGTATAGGGGGGCCTATACCTACGGTTTTGGAGAACCGTGGGTATAGGTCTGGAAAATTTTCCAATGCCCAGAGGTTTCCCAAAAACCATTGGGATAGGTCCATTTTCCTGTAGTGAAATTTTTCTTTAAAAAATAGAATTTACATTAAAATGATTTCACATCAATTTATAAAAAATTAATTAAAAATTGTATTATTTATTTCATGTTATAAAATTTCATATAATTTAGTTACTTTGATTCATTCCAACACATCCAACAGTTATTCGATAAATGTGTCATTAAATAATAATATTTTAAATTTATTACCCTGAAATTAAGATTAGCGTTTGGTATAAAGAAGACATAAAATATATCATATTTATTTAAATATTTATATATAAAAAAATTAGGATGTTATATCCAACTACACTTAGAAAAATTTATCCATATATTTCAGAACACTAAAAACATTAACTCGGGATACATCTTCCTCATCTCATCTTTGAGATTCCAATTAGATTGCATAAATTTATGGTTTCTCCAAAAAAACATTGACTATGTGGGTTGTATTATTTCACATATGATTCTGTTTCAAATCGACAGTCTACTCCAATTGTTCCCTATAAGAGATGTCATTCACTAGTAGTATAACCTCATATTTTTGTACAATTACGGTTAATTTATATACATCTATAGAAGAGATACATGGATCATGTCGGGAACATGAGAATTTTATAGAGGAACATATACATGAAAAGAAACCACACTGAACCAATTAATAATTTTGAATGAATCAATATATTAATGACTCATAATGATTTTTTTTTCAAATAACATTACATTATTCAAAGGAGATATTCATTGAAATTATTTATCACTAACATAAAACTCAATATCTGTCAAAAAAATTTAGTTAAAATTTTATATTGATATTTTGCTATCAGAATGATTATGGAATAGATCCTCCCATCCTGACAATTTCTTCTAAAATATTAGGTCCCAAAATATTTCATTCTAGAACGTCATCCTTGTATTTTGGTTTTCATAACATCCTTCCATACATGGATTCATAAAGAGTCACCTGAATACTCTAGTGAATTATATAATTGATGGAAAAATACCTCAATGAAAGATGTTAACAAATAAAAATAAGTTAAACGATAGTGAAAAAAATTAAAATTTCATATAGGGTTTAAATTTTTCTTCTTAGAATGACTATCTATATGACGATGGGATGTAGTTCTATGGATCAATTATGTATTCAAATATTTATGATGACTTCTATAAAACATCATGCTATTACTCATGTCCCGATCAAATATAATAGTATTTTTTAATCCGTGATAAATTTTCCACATCCTTAATGTTTATTTTATAAAGAGATTTTAGAAATATGTCTATCATATTAAAATTACATTCTCTTAATTCATATGGTGATTGAACACAAGCTAAATATCATTTTTCACATTCAATGTTATTGGGACTCTGATGATGGAATCCATATTGATATTATCCGATTTAAATAATTTTATGGTTAATGATTTTAACATACCATATGACATCAATATATAATCCTTATCTTTCTAACGAACCGTGAATCTGTATACATACTCTAAAATATTCATTATAATTTTTTAAAATATGAAATATTTATTTAAATCTATATATATCAACGTATTTGTATAATTAATATAAAATTACAGATGATGAGGTTAATATAATATCTCTTTCTATATCTCTGGTTTGGATGGGACACATACTCTATTTTATAACATTATAATTCCTTCAAAATCATTATTGAACAATAGAAAATTACAAATCAACTTTATTATTTCCACATCTTCCTTCATCTCTTTCTTAATCCTCACATTTGCGGACTATTCAAAATTCATATAAGAATAATATGATATTCACCCATAACTCATATTTTTTAGGTCCATAATCTATTTATCCATATCTATTGTATATATATTAATATCCATTTGGGAAAAATTAGAAAAATCATTCAAACTCAATAAATCATCCACCTTTTTCTACTTCCTAATTTTGTGATGTATTGAGTATTCATAGTCTTTAATAAACTCTAAACATCTCATTGGGTTAATATTTATATATTTCAATGTGAATATATACATAACATAATTATGAATATAATATATTTTACGTTGTTTCCCAAAAATATATGGCCTCAATATTAAAAAATAATAATTTATACATTCACCACCAAATCATGAGTCGAGTAATTTTTTTCCTGATTTTTTAAATATCATAAGGAAAAATCTATCACAATATCATTTGGATTGATGATGATTCCAAGTACCCTCTATGATATATCCGTATAGATCACAAACCATAATCCAATACTAGTTAGTGCAATACATATTGTGTTAGGAAAACTTATTTTACACTCCATGATGTTTTCTACAAATTCAAGTATCCAAGGATTCTTGGCACCCATCTTAGGTAAAATGTTTATTAGATTAGATATCCTTGAAAAATTGATAATAATGAATCGATAGAATCTATTCAACTAAATAAAATTATGGACCTCATTCATTGTTATTAGTATGATGCATTTTTCAATAACATTCATCATACAAGGATTAATATATATACCCTATCATGAAATTGTATATTTGAATAATAAATATTTTGATAAAAATGTTTCACATTATATTATTTTTTTATAAAAAATCTCTTCCCACGTGATCATCAACATGATATTATAATGAACATCATTATCATCCTTTCACTTAGAATATATATGAATAAAATCTATAATGAGAACAATAAAATGGACAATGTAATCTTTAAAGACTTTATTCATTAGTGCTTGTTGCTAGAGGGGTATGTGGTACGTTCAAGATGAATTAATATAAATTAACAATGCCCATATCACATACAATAGTTATCTTGTGTATAACTTTCTCTTTGGCCCTCAATTAATGATATCCAGAATAAATTTCAATATCTTAATTGAGTTGATATCATTGAAGTCCCTAAAATAAGTCATTAATATGAAGTAATGAATACTTTTTATCAATAGTTATCTATTTATGTTCTCAATAATCAATTTAAGTACATGTTGTCCCATATTTCTTCCAATCAAAAATAATAATAGAAACTATGGTGAACCACTAAGGAATATGAATCATATTTCCCAATTATCCTATATTAAATCATCAATTCATGTCAAATAATTAGTGCCATTATATATAGTCTTTGAGAAGGTTTATCCACAAATATGAGTTATATTGGAAACTCATATTCATTATTTGGAATAAAGCAAGTAAATAATTATAAAATAAATCATTATATTGCTTAAAAAGTATCATATATTTAATTTGGAGTTTCTCCCCATAATTTTTAGATAAATATCTCTAAATACTATATATTAAAACGCTAAATTTTGCATGAATTATATTTTATGTTCATGTTCAACATCCCAATAAATGATGATCATTGGTTGATTTAATCTATCAAACTGTGCATGAATTACTCTGAAATTGATATGGGATCTTTGTACCAAGAGACAAGAAAAGCCAAAAATAAATGTAAATTAATTTTCTTGGAGAACTATAATATTTATTATAGTGACATTCATGAATTGTTTTCTTAAATATGATATATAGAAATGATATGGGATTGTTGTACCATAGTGATGTTTCACAAATATTTCAACATATAATCATTGAGGATATGAAAAACATCCGTAGAATATTCTCTTGATATAATGGAATTCATAAAAATTTATAAGAAAAGGTACATAAATATTTGAGCACCACCACATCAAATTCATTAACATTTCTTCATTACCTTATAAAAAACAAATAAAAATATTCGTGATCATCGATCCTTATCGATCATAATGATTCATAGGATTTCTAAACCATGATATTTAATTTTCAAAGTAAGACACCTTATATTTATCCAAATTCATTCATGGTCCTTATATACATGATTAATTTATAGTGATTCCTAATGAAAATGTTATTTAACTGATGAATATCACCCCATGTTTTTTTAGGTGTGTATTATTAGGCCCACTTATGGTGCACAACTGATAATCATGTTAATACTCAAACCACCCCTTTTTAGAGTTATTACCCCTTGGGGAATATATGATAAAGTTCTATCCACTTTATATTATGAATAAATGGATTTTTGTTCTAGGAAAATAATACACATTTCATTACCATAACATATAATTTACTAGTATAGTTAGTCTTATAAAAAATTTAATAATAATTTTCTTATTTAAATATATAAAAAAACTAATGAAATATTTAATTTCAACTGAAGTTGATGAAGAATTTACTACATTAGTATTCATAATTTTATATTAATATTCATCACTATTTCATATAATGCACACAAGATGTTTTTAGAGGTTTGATATCAATGGTTCTTAGAGGAATAATATTATTTATCCCTAAATGATCTTTAACATATTTAATAAAAACTCTCTTGTATAGTACACATCATTGACATAACCTATATAAAACAAGAAATTATAACCTAGGGAAAAAATGAAAGGGTGGTACCATATACTTAGTATGTTTAAATTTGATATATATTAATAAATTAGCATAAGTAGGGATATGATTAACTAAAGGGTATTATATATGGATCATAACAAACAAGGATTGTAACCAATTTTTCATTAATCATAAAAAATAGTAAAAACATAAAAGATTAATTTATATAATGTATTGAACAATAAGAGTTAATAATTTCACAAATAAATCATGATCCATTCAAACATACCATTAGAATAATACAAAAGCTTGTGTCTTATACATAATTATGTAAAATCATTTCCATAATTAGGGTTCACCCCTCAGTATATAATTATGGACAATATCCTTTAATAGAAATGTTTAATGAGTCATATCCAATATTCTCTTAGGTGTAACATCCATTATGTAAACATGTTTATTTCATATTAGTTTACATACACTACTTTATCATTAATGATTCTCAACTCTCTCTTTATATCCAATTGTTTGAATGGTTGGATATTTTTGTATCCACCCATCATATAATGAATACAATACATATATGTTCTACATGATCATAAAAATTTATCATAGAATCATATCATAACCCATGTAATGTAAATAGGTTTCAGAAAAAATTAATCATTCCATCGTATTAAAAAATATGGAATGGAAACGTGTTACTTATGATTTCATTCTAACATAATTAACTAATTTTAATGAAAAGAATTTCATAGAATCATACTTAAATTATCATAATCATATTCCATATAGATAAATAATGTAGATGGTATCATAATATCATATCCCTAGTTATGATTATGAACAAAAAAATTACATTTCAATAGATCAAAAACATTTTAAAATGTAAATTCAAACAATTTATTAAAATAACAAGAAAATAAACATTTATTATGATAACCTTATAACAAAAAATTAAATGAATATTATGAAATTAATTTTATTTTAAATTAAAAAATGAAATATAAAATGTAATGTATAGATCTAATAATTGGAAAAAATAAGGGATATATATTGATGTAATACATGTTAAACGATAACATTTCCCCCAAAACTACGTAAAATGGAAAAAATATAAAGAAATTAATATTAAAGGGATAATTTTTTAAATCACATCTAAAAAATGAAAAATTTAGTAACATTCAGTGTTTAAATTTTTTAGTCATAAAAATATAAATTCATAATTTGTTTTTATAGTGGACATGAAATAATATGTACAATGAGAAATGTGGGAACTATTATTTTAAAATGATTTATCGATCATTTTATGTATTTTAGATGGTATACTAGTACTAAAACATAATAATTATAAAAATAAGTATAAATAAAAATAAATGGGTTTTAATGGATAATATCTATATAATTTATATAAGTGACAGTTAGCATAAAGAATCACTAATATAAATGTTATTGTAAAAATAATACATTACCTCATGTCCTATATTTCTTTGTACGCTTTATAATAAAATGATGATTAAATATAAAATATTAATAAATCGATTCCATAATGACTATACAATATATTAAATTATATACCATTCACTTATAAAAAATTATCACCTATTTATTAATAATTATTTATTAAAATTACTATTCCAGTAGATAACTACTTCGTTAGTCATTCTTTTTTGGGTTTGAAAATCCATTTCCTTTTAAAATGACTATGGTTAAATAATATTAAGAATTTTAATCATGTAATTAATATCATATATAATGATTATATATTAATTTATTACTATTCATATAATTGTTTTGGGAAAAATTAGTTGAATCACTTCACAAGATGATATTCTATATGTATATATGACTATTATGTCCACTTTTTTATGGATGGAAAGAAATAAAATGACATTATAATTCAAATTTATAGAACTATAATATAATCATATATATATCATATATTCATTAAATCGATCCTTGTAACTATCAATGTGAATCAAGGTTGAAAATAATAAAACACCACTTTCTGTAAGTGGTAGTCCACATGTGTGCATGTGAAATAATTATATATCACATCAGATTGAATGAAGTTGGGCAGTGTTTGTTCCATTATAGTTAATATAAATCTATATTTTTAATGTAACAAACTAATTATTTTACAATGGATACAATATATTTATAAATGGTATAATATGAAATAATATTTGTTGTTATCAGTTAAGAATTGCACCTTTTTATTGAAAAACTCATTTGGATGAAAAAATATTCCTTTAGTGCATATTATTTTTGAAATACTATAGTCTCAAGTAAATGGAGAAGGATATAATTATGATAATAGGTAAGGTAATGTATATTCTAGGATACACAAAATTTGAAAAAATGGAGGGGATCAGGATACTTCTTCAAAATTAGGTAAATGACACAAATTGGAGACTTGAATCTCTAGATCATGGGGATTGAAAGTTGGATAATATTAGGGTAGGTATTTGTATAGATATATGGGTAAAAATTAGAAAATATGGTAGGTGAGTATGTAACATTTTCTAGGTATGTGAAAGGACATAGTTGGTTTTATATAAAATACCAAATAATATATATATTATAATCTTTTGAAATAGAACGTAAGTACCCCAATGCAAAATATTCATTCTTATATGGTTAAAATATACACATCCAATCACTTCTGAACAGGTGCTGGACAAATTTTAATCCATATCTCCTAATAAAACTTCTTGAAACCAATTTTTTTCATGACCATAATAAAACTATGTTTATACCATTATAATTAATTTATAAGAAATAAAATCAATTATTCCATTTAATCAAAATTTGAAACTATTTACCAAATTTTGGGATAAATAATATCATATTCACTTCTACAGGTGGTAGAAATTACATTTAATATAACAAAATAAAATCCATGACATTATCTTTTTATGAAAATATATAATTTAATAATAAACATCAATTTTTAATTAATTCATGTAAAATTTTGGTTTCTATGAATTTTATTGATTTTAATAAAAATTTAAGGTTTTTGTTCTTTTAAAACAAGAAAAAAATGAACATTTCCTCTACTAACAATTCCATTAAATACATTGATGAAAAACTATTTTATATTTAATTATAATATAAATTATCATTAAAAATATATGATAGGTTTGGAAATTCAAAATAATGAATAAAAATACATTACATAACTCCATAACAACTAATTTCATTGAAAAATAGTAATTTAATTAGATAAAGGCATGAAGTAGAGTTATTTTAGTGTATTTACTCAACTATTTCACTCGGGTTTACATGATTTCTCTTAAAGAGGTAACAAATAGTTATTTTGAATACAATTCATAATGTTAAAATTTTTAATTGAATCTATAACATTATATTATTTATTAAAATTAAAACTATATTTTCAAATTTAGAGGATTCAATTTTTATTGGTGGCATAAAATTCTATTTAAAATAACAATGAATATTGTAATAGAACACATTTATAGAAAAATACATTTTTGGGAATGAATCTTGATTTATTATTATCTCAGGAAATGTAATTAGTTTCTTAATTATAAATTTGAATCATCTTAATTTTAAGAGATATATTTTTAAAATAAAAAATACAATTTCACTGATAGCTTTAAATACCCACAACTAAAAGATTTAATAAACTAAGAGATACTATTATAATATTTTCTTCTGAAAGTTACTACATAGAAATTTGATCGATCAATATAAATATTAATGATTACATTATAAAAAACTTCTGGTTTCATATTTTTAAAATGTATATATATGTTATTAATAAATTATAAATAATAATCATAATCATTATGAGGTAAATAATTATGTGTATGAAAAATCTTTTTTTTCCAGGCAATGTAATTTTATGTGAATAATTTAAATTTTAACACATTCCATGAATGATTTTAAATAAATTTATATTTTATATGTTCTATAATATGTATTTTATTTAATTTTTTTTTTATAATCATGGTATAGTAATAAACCAGGTTTTATCCTTCCTTTTTTTTAAAATATGTTCTCGTCCGATCGTGTGTAGTTATTTTTCAAACGTATTTCAAACACTTATTGTTATTGAATTTGTAAAAATGAACATATTATTCTGATTTATGATGTCAGAATTTGGAAAATATTTATCTTCAATTTTATATATTATGATTAGTAACCATTATATAATTTATCAGATCAATAAATGAATAATAAGTTTAATATATGTTAAAACTATGTTATAATGTTGTAAATTTTCATCATAAAAATTATGGGATGAATATAATTATTCCTTTAATCATTTTATGATTTAAAATTATTATTTTAGTTGAAATATTTGATGAAATTTATTAATATAATATTTCAATAAAATAAATTTACGAAGTTTTAGTCAATTTGTTATATATATATATATGTATATGTCCACATACAACGAATTGGTTCGGAACAAATAAAAAATTATATTTTGAGAACAATTTAATTAATTTTATTATATGTATTTATTTAGAATTTATATAAATTATATATTTAATTTCAATTCATCTACAACTCCAATGTTGTATTTCTTCATGTAAAATAAAAATAAAATAATAAACACTAAAAACATTTAGAGTATTATAAATTGAGTTAGTTATGGAGTTAAAAAAATAGATAAATAAAAAATATTAATGATTTATCAATGTATGAAAATCTAATTCATTAGTTGTCTTTTTTATTTAAGTAAAATTTAATTAAATGATCCAAAATTGAACTAATATTTTTATTAATAAATATTATATTATTAAATTATATAGAAATCATGAATTTCATATCTTCATCAATGTGAGTGGAGTTTTGGTGAACACATTATAAATGATTCATTTACAAGTAACCATTCCATATATGCTAATTTACATAATCCGTTATTAATTAGATGGTTTTTATCATAGATAAGGCAAAAAGTAACTATCAGACTCAAAAATGAAAATGAGAAGGGTTAAAATTAAAAAAAACCTCTCTAGACATTATTGATTTATATTTTTAACCATATACAATTTTGTAAAATTAATATAAATTCATAAAAATTTGACCTGATAATAAAAATATTATATTTTATTCTTTTATGATATTCAAAAATCTCCCCTCACCAAATTTATATATTGTAATCACATCTCCTCACTTATTCACACCATTTGATCACTATAGCTCAACCATGCCCTATTAAATCATTTATTAACAAAATTATCCACTTTGTAATGTTTTTCCCACAAATTCTAACCCTTGAATCCTTAATAGGTTATCTAAATGAGTTCATTCATAGAACAAGTTATCAACATAACCGACCACTTATTTTACTTTTTATTAAAATAATTTAAATTTATTTAATTTATCATAATAAAATATCATCAGTATCAAAAATATTCATAACAATTATTATATAATGAAATCACCATTATCCAAAGTCATTCCCATAAAATGGGATGTGGATGTACTACCCATTCGTATGTACTTATAATTGAGTCATCATAGGGATGTAATTCATTTACCACCAGAATAGTTAATGGAATTTGTTTTAAGGTATACTAATTATATATTATACTTATAAAATAGTTATAATTCTTAAATTATAACCTTAAATATTACTTATTAAATTCCAATTTGTTCCAAAAAACATTTTCTCTCATGTGTATGTGTGGAATTCCACCTCCTCAGAGTGATAAGATTTTTATCATTTTCATTTTGCATTAATGGTAATAAAGACGAATTTAATGATTTTTTTAAAAGTAAATGTCTTGGTCAACGAACAAGACAGAAAATATTATTAAAAAGGAAAGGGAATATTACATGATACTGAAAGAGGAAATTTAATTACAATCATTCTTATAAAATGGGAAGAGCACAACTAGAAGGTCATCACTCCACGTAATGTCCTCGTTGATTCCATTGTTGTCAAGACCATCTGCCACCATATTTTCTTCCCGATAGGAATGGGTGGAAATGTATCTAATCTCCAGTAGAAATTTAAGACATTTTTTATAACGTGCAGATAGAGACCCCACAAGGTGAACCACACCATTCCAGATAGCATAGATAATGGTGTTTGAGTCACTTTCTATCTAAATGTTATTCCATCCTATTATATTGACAATGTTGACTGAATGAATCACTGCCAACATCTGAACCTCAAGGGAAGAGGCAAACCCACAGCCACCGAAAAAGCAGCCATGAGAATGCCCAATAGATTCCATGAAAATGACCCCAAATCCTATAAGAACTGTATTTCCTTTGGAATCACCATCAAGGTTGATTTTTATCTAGCTAGTAATCAGGGCTTACCAGAACACCTCAACAAAGATCTTCGTCTTCTGGAAAATCCCTTTGATTCTAAGTCGTCGAAGAATCATTAAATCACCAACTGAGTTATCGTAGTGGGATTTTGAAACATAGAAGCATCCTTAATAGCAATAATAATTATCTCCTAACCCGCATTAATATTGAATGAGTAATTTTTGTGAATAATGGAATTTCTATCATACAAGATAATGTGGAGGAGCTCTGTAAGTGCATAATGAAAGATATTTCTGATTTGTTGCGAGAATTCCATCTTAACAAAACATTTGATCAAGGAGGAAATAGTGTCAAGAAAGTAACCATCTACAGTCAAAGATGTTAGTAAAATAATTACAAAGAGCAGTAACTATGGCACAAGATAAAAATAAATGATTGATGCACTCTCTATGTTGATGGCATAGGTGACATATCGAACTATGTTGCACACCAATGAACTGGAGACAAACCACATTAGGAATATGATTATGTGCGATATTCCAGATAAGATTAAGTCTACAAGGTTTGATCCAAGGTTTATCAAACGGTTTCAACCCTGAGAAATTAGTATCAGAAGAAGAGAATAAGTGGTTGTAATATGTTTTAGAATCAAGAATACCACTATTGGCTGGATCCCAAATAAGAAAATCATCATCATTAGAAAAAGTGTAACAATGAAAAACATGCTTGATATGATCAAGCATATATATGTTATGAGAGTTCATCAACTCATTTATGGTGCAACTTATGGAATCTAGAGCGGTGTGAGAAGAAATAATAGAGTTGAGAGGAGCACCGGTACAATTGTTAAGCCAGAACATCATGTTGGATTAAGTGCTAACCATCCATCTGGAGTTGTGTATGATGTTGACAAATTAACTTCTAATGGATGGCCATATAGAAGAATTGACATGATTAAAATTCTGGTTTTCATGTTTTTCCTATCAACAATTTTTATAAAAGAAAGTGAATCAGTCTTATTTTTCATTAAATTCCATGTGAGTCTGGTTAGGAGGGCTTCATTATAGAGCATGAGGATTTTGATTCCAAACCCTCCTTCTCAATGGGTTTACAACAAGTAGACTAGGGAACAGTTACAATATTTATTTCAAGTATTATCCATGTACAAACCAAGTTATTAATGTAGAAATTGATTTTATTAAGGTGACAGATAGGCCACCTGTAAATCATCATGGAATACACCATTTTGGAAACAATAGATTATTTCACAAGGTAGATCATACCATCCATAGAAAGAGATTTTCCTTTCTAGGAAGCAATTTGTTTAATGATTTCCTTAGTGATTAAATAAAAATGTAGAGATCTAGGCCTACCCAAAAAAGATAGGAACACCCATATAAGTAAATGTAAGTGACCCATATTTGATACTAAGACTCTCAATGATGTATTTTTTTCTTGATATTGGAAACAATTTACCCCGGAAAATAGACAATTTACTCCAGCTTATTGATTGACCCGAGATCTCTTCATATTGAGATAATACAGCTTTGAGATTTTAGATGCTGCATTTCCAACCATTACGAAAATGATTATGTAATTCACATAAAGGACATGGGTCAGAACATTAAGGTTTCAGGAAGCATTGATGGTCATTATTATTTTTTGGGGAACCAGGGAGGTGAGAAGGCAACTAAGGTAGTACTATGCAATGGCATAGAGGATAGAAGATAGGGGGTCAACTTGGTAGACTCCCTTCGATCATTTGAAATAACAACTAGGAGAGCTGTTAATAAGGATATAGATATAGGCTGAGTTGAAAAGAGAATTGATTCTTCATATGAAAAAATCATCGAATCTTAAAACTCAAAGATCCTTGAAAATGAAAATCCAGTCTCTTATGTCAAAATCATTCCTGATGTAAAGTTTAATTTCAATGTTACCACCTATGGATGTTTTATTAATAGTGTTGGTGGATTCCGAATCCAGGAAGATATAGTCTTGAATAGACCGACCCTTGATGAACCCAAATTGGTTCCAATATATGAATTTGTTACATATAAAGGATATCATGTAAGACATGATCATTATAATGATTTTGTAGAGGGAGTTGATTAGATCAATGGGTCTATATAGATTAATTTCAGTGGTATTGGCCACCTTATTTATTTGTGTGAGAAATTGAGAATTGAGACCATGCAGAAGGAGACCATTAGAAAATAATTTCTTGAAAAGCTTACAAACATCCACATGGACTTCATATTAATGGTGCTGAAAGAAACCAATATTGAAACCATCAGGTCCTGGCGCACTGTCAGGATTAAGACTGATGACAATATTGTTAATATCATGATCAAGGGGGGTGCTCAAGAGAAAAATGTTTTCTTCCTCTTAGGCCAAAGATGGGATAATCACAGGGATAATTTCCTTATTAATATAAGGCCAATTAAAGATATCATCAAAATAAGAGACCACATGATTAAAAATGGCGGCCTCAGAATCATAAAGAATGACATTGTCCTTAAGAAATGAAAGGGGATGACATACTTTACTAATTCATTGTAGGGAATTGTAGAATTTGGTGTTTTGATCACCATCAGTGATCCATTTAGTTTTGATGAATTTTTTCAATGTTATCCTTAAGAACCAAAAGGGAGTTGAGTTTTATAGAAATTTTGAACTCATTTTGAGGGTCAGAGGAGATGTCAGAAGGGGTGGTATTTTTTTTAATTTGATTAAAGTCATTTTCACGAGAGGATATGTCCTTATCGAGATAGTTCAATTTAGTACAACCCCAACCCTTGAGAAATTTTTTGAGATACTTGAGATTTATAATACAAGAAAAGGCATCAGTGTGATGATTTATAGAATTCCAACAATTCTGAAAAATTTTATAGTAGTCTATGTCTTCTGACCAATTATTGTTAAATTGGAAAGGAATAGTGGGCGTGCTACGCTTGGATAGTAAACTATCAAAAATAGGATGATGATCCCATCTAAGCCTATGTAAAGTAATTCTATAGATTGTGTCCCAGGAAATTAGATCTGGGACATTCACAAGAGCCCTATCAGGTTTACTAGTGACCATCCTATTATAATGCCTTCTGTACCAAGTAATCATAGAACTAGCTAGATTAACATCGACCAGATTACAATAATATATTGAGGTTTTAAACTCCCTGTAAGAAATATGAGAATGAGAAGGAACATGTTTTCCCCTAGGGGAAGGAATAGAATTGAAATCCTTAATCACTAACCATGGGTTATAGATGCAATTAGAATGGTGAGACATGTCATTCCAAAGAAACCTATGATGAAAATATCTATTATTAGCTTAATCAATGGAGTAGAACATATGATGGTCATTTTTAATAAGGTCACACGTGGACATTTGATCAGAGATATTTTGAATTTTAATATCTTTGAAAGAAGTGTGGTAAAAAATCCATAAGGTTTATACTGTATTACTATTGCAGCATGAACCTATAAATTTATAACCAGATGTACAAAAGTGCATGAATTTTAATGAAAATTTAACTTTAGGTTCACCCAGAGCAAAAAATTTAGGATTATGCATCAAAAGTTTTGTTTTATGAATAGAAATAGTGTTAGATATGGATTTTACCTGACAGTTCCAAAAGATAACATCCATTAAGACCTGTGTTTAGAGTGGGTGATCCTATTTGCCTTCATAGATCAACTCTAACCATTGTGCCTCTTCGATCTCCTAGATTTGAAGAAGAGGTCGAAGTAGTCTTCAAAACCTGTGTTCTCATAGGGGAATCAGACGAATTGTTAGTAGTACTAGAGATAAAAGGATCATTTATTTTAGAAGATGGCATATAATCTATATCCAAGGAGTTCAAAATTCCAAGAGTCCCAATTGGAATGCATGGAGTCTGAATAGTCGTCAATCCAAAAGCATCTTGCATGTCTATTGTCACAAACGACTATAAATATTGATCCATTTTAGATGATTTTGTACAGTGATAGTAAATACCAATATCAGCATTATTGTATGCTAGAATGTATTGAACAATAGGAGAAACTGGATTAGTAGTGTGAGGCATACCCCAAGAGTTCGTGCCTCCTACAAGATCAGTTACCCTCGACATTGCTTCCACCAGGGAAACAAGTGAAGCAAGAGTGGTGTCATCAACTGTCTGTGTCGGTGACATGGGCATATTCATCTGAGATAGCACATTTTAGTACCACCCTTTCCAGAAACTAGGGTCTCATCTTTTTCTAGAACCAGAGCAACTGAGTATTCCTTTGATGATAAATTCAGAGGATGTTAGAAGAAATTTAAAACCATCCGTTTAAAATTCATTGTAAATTTAATAAAAATAGAAATATTTAGATGAAATAATGGGAATAAATTTAAATAATTTTTCCAATAATTTTTTTATAGTATGAAATAATTTTTACCCTTGTCTATTAATTTTCAACCCCCCCACCAAACACTTTTTTCAATTACCTTATTTTTTTTATTTACTTATTACGGGAAAGAAATGTTACCTTAAAAATACATGTCACCTATAAATATTCAATGGTTTAATTGTTAAACTGTGTTCAGTTAACTTGGTCAAAGATACAATATTAATGAATTTTATGTATTTTAATGAAATACTATTTATTATAATATATCATTTATTTAAATTTTGAAACAATTTATTTAATTTTACATTGAAAAAAAATTCACTGTGGGAATTAAAATATTTAAATAAAAAAAAATAAAATATTATATTATATTTTCCAAAAATTTAGTGCAATATAATAAATTATCCAAAATGTATTCCCTTAAATATCATTGAAAAAATTTATTTTATATTTCATTTAATTGAATCAATATGATGTCAATGTTGAATAAGAATTTAATTTAATTATTCAATCACCAAAAATTAAAAATAAATTTGCATGAGAAAAAAATAATTCATATTTCAAATAAACATTTATAACATAAAATATCAACTTTTTTCCCTTTTATAAAAATTTTATAGATATTAACATCATGATGTTTACATTTCATATTTATTCAATTATTAAATTAATATTTAATCTTTAGTCAAAGATAAATTGGTGATATATATATAAATGTCCAATCAACACTCATTAAATATGATACATTCAAGTGTTTTAGAATGTTCCCCGTCATATCCCATAGTTTTAGCATTCTTTTACATGTTTTCCTTACCATGTTGATAACAATTTATCAAGGATATAATTCTTAATGAAAAAAATTATAGGGACATATTTACCAAATACGATCCAAAAAATTATAAATTGGGAGTATATTATTATATAATTTATTCATCAAATGGATACATATTAATTTAAAAGATAAACAAAATATGAATAGAAAAAATCATTTTTCAAAAAAAGGATTTTTATGTATAATTTTTTTATTTTATATTCAATCATGAATTTTAGTCTAATGAACATTATTGTATTATTCAAAATAATAGAAAAAAAGTAAAATGGAAACCATTTTAAAACCACATTGACTTTATTAAAATCTTGAAACAAAAATATAGTTTTCATTAAAAATAATTATTTTAGTTTTTCATTAGATGATCAATCTATTATGAAAAATACCAAAAATAAATAAAATATAATTTTGTTAGGTACATTTCAAAAATAATATACATTATATAAAATAATATTTATTATATTTCTAGGAAATAATTTAATATTACCTCAAATAAAGAAGTAAACACAAATTTGAATGAAAAATGTGCTTTAATTCATATGCCATATTTAATAAAAATATATTTCACTTATCTCAATCATTCATTTTTTTCAAAATGTTGTTATAAAAATTTATTATTCCAATTAAAGTACTATATTATAAAGATATAATATTATACAATTCATCAAATAATTGGTTTTCATTTATAACAAGCTATCAAATAAATAAAATTGTTAATACTTCATAAAATCTCATGGTGTTACATTCTACCCCATTAAAAATAATTTCTTCCTTCAAATGTACACACATGGATAAAAAGCATAGGGTATTTATTCCTTCTTGTATCTTATATTACACACATTTCATCTAATAATTTATGGGTTTTCAATAAAACATTGACTAAGTGAGTTGTGTTTTCTCATATCTCATTCTATATACAATCCAAAATATCCCCTAATTGATCCAAATAAGTTAGATCTTGGTCGATAGGTATGATGGATATTTTATTACATGGGAAAGATCATGTATGAACTTATTCAAGAGAGAAACAAGGAATAAATTATATACATGAGAGTTATTGAGTTGAAGTGGAAAATGATATTCTCTCATACTTATACAATCAATAAATTCAAATGTAAAAATATATATATAATTTATCATTCCCATCATTCAAAAAATAATTATATTCATTAACAATTATATTCATAGAATATATTTTCACCAACATCAAAGTATAGAGCTGACTAGAGATTATCAACAAACATTCCTATAAACATTGATATTCTCTTATGTGTTATTGAAGAGATATATCATTCTCTTATTTTCAAATACTAGCTCTCATCTAAACAACTTTATTTCTAAAACATCCTCCTAGAACACCATAGTATTATACTTTATTGTTTTTATGTACTCATAAGGACCCTTCTAAAAGATCGATTGAAAGCTATTCTTATAAGACATTACAATTAGATAGTTCTGTTTATCCCAACTACCTTTGAAATATATAAACCAATATCAAAGAATATATTCTAGAGTTTGATGTAACTCTAAAACTATAAATTTCATTAAGGATGATATTCAGTTCTAAAACACAAATCCATTCCAATATGCATATGAATACTTTTCCCTATTGTAGATTTGAACCACAAATCCCATTCATATTCAATAGAATGTTTACTCCATAGATTCTTTTAACGTATTTAATGAATATAATAGAAGTATGATCAAGATAAAACAGTTCTCTATTAGAAATTAAGTTCTCTAACTTCATAAGGTGAACAACTAATATGGTTATAGAATTAAAATATTCTAATTTTTTTGTGGAGTCCTACGATAAAATCCAATATGATGTTCACACAATTCTCTTCGGATTTTTGTAATGGTTGCGACATAACATTATAAAATTTATCTCAACCATATATTGTTAAAATAAAATTATTTCAGAAACATACATGTCAATACCTATCTTCATTATATTTTATGATAAATAAACATACATGTATCTATACATCTTCATAACTTCATGATGAATATAGAATGATAAACTATGAGCCCTAAAAAATTGTTCCAACTTCAAATATTTTATGGAAATAACACATACGTGGTACTGAACACTAACATTTTATCACAATCAAGGATAATATCATAAATATTGAAATCCTTATTCAATAGTTCCACAACATAATTATATGAATATATAATCCTAAAATGTAAATATGGTTGAACACTCATTTGAGAAAGTTAATATTTCTCCACTTCCTTCATTGTTTTATGATCTATACATTTTAGTATGAAAATATAGGATATTTTTATGGTTTCCATAGTAAATAATATATTATAATCCTTTCCATGTGAAGATTATTACAGCAAGATCAATTTCATAGGTTTTTAATTTCATGAGTATTCATAATAATTAATCTACTCCATCCAATTTATATATTCCATGATCACATTAGTTTGAGAGAATATATTCTTTAATATATATTTTTGGATTATATATAAAACCATTATATATAAAGATAATTCCTCTATATCATTAATTTAAAAATTACCGTATCTAAATCAAATCACGATTTAGGTAATTTAACACATGAATAATCAGTTTTTATTACTAAAAATATATCACCATGTAATTTTTCATGAGGATTAATCCAAATACAAATATAAAAGTATCAATATAGGTTGAAAAAACATTATTCAATATATGGTACTGTAAAAATTGGTGTGGTGACCAACCATATCTTCGGATTCATGAAATTATCATCACATTTGGCTTCACAAATGAAAATAACTCCATTCTGAGTCAATCTACTAATTGGAATAGATAGTCATGATAAATCACTCATAATGAATCAGTCATATCTAAAAACTGAAGATAACTATATATTTTTTTACCATGGTTAGTCTAGGCCATTTCTCAATAAAATCAATCATTGATGGATCTACCGATATACCCCCACAAGAGATTATAGTACCAAATAATGAATCATTCCAAATGAAAAATTATCACTTGGTAAAATTCTTATTATAGCTTCTCCTTCCTTGGTATATTCAAACCAATTATCAAAACATATTCATTCCAATCATTTATTTTTTAATATATAACATTTTAATCTATCATGACTATAAAAAATATTGAAGGTAATCACTAAATACACCATCCATTAACTCTAC
The DNA here is from genome assembly GCA_963277665.1 of Viscum album. NCBI lineage: Eukaryota > Viridiplantae > Streptophyta > Magnoliopsida > Santalales > Viscaceae > Viscum > Viscum album. The sequence goes on from OY728161.1 coordinate 937,834,133, forward strand.
AAATATATCAAGGAATTAGTAAGTTCAAATGTTTTCACTATAAATTCATAATGCCAATGACTCAATGTTTTTTTCTTGTGTATATCCATCATATTTACCATCAATTTATTATATTTATAATGAAATTTATTATTATAAATGTTTTTATCTCCACCAAATTGATCAGTAAAATAATCAATGCATACTAGAGGATTCATTTTCTCGATTGTGATCATGTTACATTCCTAATAAACAAAAAAAGGACACATTTACCCTTACTTATTAATAGAAAAAGGAATAGGTTCATCCAATGGTAATTCAGTAGGGAATATCAATGCATTATCCAAATTATTGTAGAGTATCTTATTCAATTACTTTATAAAAAATAGTGAAATTTTATTAGGAGTCACTTAAATAGGTTTATCATTAGGCAATAGTTCTATTCAAAACTGAACATCGTAATTCAGAGGAAGGCTAGTAATGTCTTAAAGAATGAAATCAACTAACTCATATATGAATGAAATAACCACAATGTTTCTTGTCTACCCAACAAGTTATGATAAATAATATTTATATATAGTTATTAATACCCACATGATCAAACCATTTTCCATTTTATTTTCATATTCATGGTTCCAGCAATAAAATATCAATGATTATTTTAGAATATTTAAAATGGTATCCCATTGTCACAAAATTATTTTTGATCTATATCATTTAATCCAATCCCAACCATGATTCACGTCAAATTTAATGAAATGGTGAATCAAAAGAATATTTGGATTATCTTTCCCACAATGTAATAAGGGGGACGAAGTGAAATGATGAATTGAAACCATCATACCATTAGGAATTTTCATCGCAAACACATCATCTAATATAAGAGGGGTAAATTGATTATCTTATAAAATTGAATTTAAATATCATATTGGGTAGTTCCTAAATCAATGTAGACATTACTAGTTCTATAGTAGAAATTTATTGTACCCTTCACCATTTTAATCTTGTAAACCACATTGATAGTCATAAACAAAATAAAATTCCCTTTATCTTTGGGATTATAAGGATATTCCTACTGATCGTCCTCAAAATAATTTTAATTTTTATACTAGTTTGATTACTTATCATAGTCATAGAACTTTGGTAATCATAGTGTAGGTTATGTTTTCATTTTAGTCTTAAATTCTTTAATATTACCTACAATATTCTTCATCAGCATCTAACTGTAAAATAGAATCCCTATAAAAAGCTTCGATTGAGAAGGCTGAAACAATGAATGAATATTGAAATAACACAATGAAATTATTATTACTCTCATTTTACATTGAATCACTAATCTATGTGGTCTCATCATGTGTGGTTCCAAAGAGTGATTACACTTCATCAATATTAATTTTTTCCTCATATAAATTGTGGAAAACATTAAGAATTATATACTTAGAGACTATGCTCTAGGGTATATTATTCATATAATATTTACTGATGGATGGTTTTTCTCACATCACATACACTATGAGCATTACAATAAATGATTAACATAAAGAGGTCAATTATATTTTGTGATACCTTGACATATGTTGGAAGGAATTATTTTTTTGGTTGTTCATTCCATGATGGTTCACTGAATGGTTGTTTGGGGCATGATAAAAATTATCATGGATGAACAGGGCTATACCATTTTTGATGTAGGGAAAGGATAAAAATGTTAAAATATTTAAAGATATGATGTTCCATTACAACCATATTTACATCCTTTGTTAATTTTTGACCTACGGGGAGGTTTAGGAATATTGAAAAATATTTTCGTCCCAATTATACTCTCCTCGAGGTATGATTTTTTGTTCTATATTAGTCCGGGAATTTTCTACTTAGGATGATAGATCTCCATGTAAAATGGATTGGTTGAGTATGGTTATTACCATCCAAGAAGTGGTGACTTCAGCATCAAAATATTATACAGTCTCATCCTTGATGTTCTCTTTATCGATTACATATAGATATCCTACCCTATAGGGGTTATTGAAAATGAATTATTCAGATTTTTTATAGTCTTATCCCCCATAATCATCATTTTTAATATTTCACTCTTCACTTATTTTGGGATATTCTTGTAAAATATCATTGTTTTTTTTCAAGAAGTATTATAACCTCACCATCTCTCTTGGAAAATAATTTATCTTACCCTAATTATGCATTGATCATTTGGCTGCTTCTTCATAACCAATTTGTTACGCCCACCCCATATAGAGGCTGATAAGATGGTGGGATTAAGCCTGTTTCCTAGTGAAAATGTTTAGGTGGTTTTGAAACATTAACTATCCTAGTAGACCACTGGTTTGGAGGATACAAACAAAACTGTATGTTATAACAAAGATTTAGCATTGATGGAGGTTTTTTCAGAGATGTTGAAAACTCTATGAGAAACTAGACTAATTATTCAACTTGGGTCATGTCTGATGACATCATATTTTGTTCATATAGGGAACAAGGGTGGATAGAAAATTAAATCATTAAAGAAAGAACTAATGGACCCACGAATCTACTCATCACTAGATAATGTATCCTCTTTTCCATCAATCGAGTGTGGGGAAATGTACATAACCAGAGGTTCTAACAGGAATGGTATGTTTCAGACATCATTTATATATTTTTGTTACATGGTTATATTATTCATTTAACCATTAATTAAAAAATCCACTTTACCATTTCTAGTTCCATATCCATGAGTTTGTAGTACAAATCCCTACTCTCTGCTGGATTCATCTAACCTAGTTGACTAACATCAATGTTAGATCACTTCATACATCAGAAAAGAATATTAGAACACCATCATCACTTAGTTTCCTAGTCTCAATATATGTTTCAATTATTAGGAGGATAATAGATCAAGGCTCAAAATCTACATCATATTACAAGTTGATAAAATGAGAAATATGGCTATGGATGTAGACCTTAGTTTCAGATTCCCCTTTGGAAGGGTTGATTGATCAATTGGGTCACCTTTAATTTCTGTTTACCACCCTTGTTTATGTGGGGTTTCACAACACTACCATTCATTCATAGGTGAAATACAATATTTTTATGAGATATCGTAATTGGGACCTCGAATTGATGGTGGTAGAAACTGATGATTCCTATTAGTAAATAACTGTTGGGATTAAGATTTAATCGTTTCATCCAAGCATACAGTTGATGCAGCAACTCATACTAATGTGTTTAACATTAGGAAGGTTGACATTGAATATCAAAATTCTGTAACTAACCGTCTTCAAGAAATGTTAACATAGTGTATGAATTCACTCAAGATTTATGTGAAATATATATTGGAGTAGTAGTTACTCCTTGACAAGTATGAGAAGGAAAGGAATTATTCCATTCCCAGGGTAGAGGATTTATAGAATTGTGTGTTATCAGAAATTGAATATGTGGATCAAATATAGCAAACCAATACATCTGGGGAAAACTGGCTTTTAAAGCTCCTCGAATCCATTGAGCACATTCTATAGATGACATGTAATTTTACAAAATTAATTTGATTATTTATTCCTTTGATAGACTTTGATATGTGTGGATTCAACCTTCTGTATGAAGTTAATTAATTTATCTGATAAACTATATATGTTTTTTACAATTTTATTTCATTCATGATCTGATTCAAATTCTCTAATTTGATGCCTCTTGAATCATCAATGACACCAATCTATTGTATAATATGAATTAATATCATATGACATGATTTGTGTACTATAACTGATTAACCTTGAAAAAAGCTCATGAGGACCCACTGAACTAAGATTTCACCACTAATGAATATTCTCTAGTTATCATGAGATTATCTTTTTTGAAAAAGATAATTTATATAGATTATATTTATCAAAGGGAGAGTGATATATCTTTTGTTGTAGTCGATGGACCTAGCAAGTGTAGCGTTAATTTTTTTTGATAAATAATGGGAGCCTCAAAAGCCTTCCATAATTTTATTAATATGGACCTAGTTTTTGTCTAAGCGTTATATAGGGGAATACATTTCATGGATGGAATTTTCAATTACTCAAGATTACCATATAGGGTTTTCAGACTAGTAGGTTTTAATACCATTTATCGGTCATGAAAAATAAATCATTGTTGTGTTTTAGTTATTTTCTATTAGCTCATACATTCTATTAATGTATATTAGGGTATTTTACCTTGTAAATTATGTTGTTTTAGTATAGAGATGTTTATATCTGATCATTTATCAATTTTATTTAGGTTCATTTAGCTCAGACCATCTATTACTGCATTTGGGGGTATTTTATCTTAGACCTTATATCATTTTAGTTTCTTGTCTTTTATCGGTGACGTTTTTCATAGTACATTAGACTATTTTATGTCATAAAATATATCACTATAGTTTATGTAATTTTAGATCTATAAATCTATTCATATATTTTAATGTCTTTGATATCAATCTATGATATTTCATGCATTTTAAACTGTGGTTTTCCGGAGTTTACTGTTGATTATTGAATATGGGGAAGAAATTACAGGGATGAACCAAAATATCCAGGGATTTTTATATCTTCTGTGGTGTTTCTGAGGATCACCTTGATTAGAAATCAATTCTTATGTGAACAATATGCAACTTCATTGTAGATAAAATACCTAAAATTACATTATTTTTTCTCATAGAGGTGTCTCTAATATTATACAATGGATATGATTGATTTATGGGGGTAACAATGGTTGGGGAGAAATAATAGGTATTCTAGGTCAACCTGGATTGTTGTAATGTAGATTATAGAAGTCATAAACAAAAAGAATATGTCATGGAATATTGAATGTGGATTTCAGGTCGAGGATTCACATAATACACTGATGTATTAGTTCCACTATAGTGTTGTTAGGTCTCAAATGTTTTCGATTTTCTTTACTGTTAGAAGGAAATTACATTATCTAGTATGAAAAATCCATTATGGACTGATATAATAGTCACCAAAATATGAACTCCACTATTTCCCCATGGCCATGAGATATTTCAAGAGACTGAAATATATAGTTGATGATGTTTCGTTTAGAATAATGGGATATCCATTAACGGTTATGTCACCCTTGGAATGTTATTCTCTTATGTGATGCTCGATCCCTATGACATGTGGTTTTGAATCATGGGGTATAGGAAATAAAAAAGTTTGGTAATAGACTGTCATATTCTTGTATTGATAAAGCGTAAAAAATACAATGGCATGATGCTAAGGATGTCAAATCTGCTTAAATTTTTTTATTGGGTTTATAAATGATCATCCAAAGATATCAGGTCATTAGGATGGCATGGTAAAATCATGCATCGGATATCCCAAAACACACATGGTTTCTATGTTATACCATGGTGAGGTCAAGGATCACAAGGAATAGAAATCCCTTTTTTAATGTGACACATTTGTTTGATGGACATAGGAACAAATTCAAGACCCATAGCCATACAAGTATAGTAAAAAAGGGTCCCTTGATGTTGGTTATCTATTTCCAAGGAATGAGAAGACTAATATAAACCTAGGGATCTCGTATCATGTGTTATTATTTATAGAATATTTCATATTCAAGATGGTTTTGGGTAACCATCATTTTTTCTCTCATAGTCAAAATATTATCATGGTGGGGATATGTTAAAAATATTTACTCTATTTTTTTCTAGGATATAGGGGTCAAGTGGGAATTGAATGATTGCACTGAGATGTTTATGGGACCCCTATGGAATCCATGATAATTTTTAGGGATACCTATAAATTTTAATGATATTATCAACATTTTCCATTCCACTTGAATATCTATTAACTTACCATTTTATTTGTTTCTTTGTTTTATAGTGGATTGGAATATAGTGAATTTTTGTGGAAATTGTTGAAGTGAATCACTATCCCCATAGATGATGAATTGTGTTACCAGAAAATGGTCATTTGGTGATGAAATATCATTATTTTATTTAGCTTTTTATATTCTTAATTAGATCCAAAGGTTGATCACATGACCAAATAGGCATTTATAAAACACATCATGTAAGGTTGGTGACCTAGAAGTGGGTTATTGTGTGACAGGGAAGTCATATCACTATGACTAATGAGGTTCATGAAAACCTCAAGGGCTCGTTTCATCAATATTAATCACTAAATGAGAATAAAATCTCTAATATATTTTAATCCATAATTTTATTTGTTTTTTTGGATTATTTTAATTTTCCTATAAGCTAACATGTCATGTGAAGTGTGGGAGAAAATCTCTAAGTTGTCACACAATCAATGAGTGGCGTGGATACCTCTTTAAGAACAGAAGGGGTTGTAAAATTATATCCATGTGATATCTTAAATGTCATGTGATATTCATGTCACACATTATCTTTGTAGGTTCACATGATATTTGTTTTTTGGCCACCTACATCATCTTATTCTTTACGGTGAATATAAGACCCTTGTTTTAGGTATTTCGTCCCTTATACACATTGTGATTATCATTTAATGGATTCAAAAATTTTATATCGTGATAATCCTTATGTTAATGAGATCTAGAAATTCAAATTAATTTATTCTTTTATGGGGAATATGATTCGAATCATACCAATGATTTAGTTGTTTTTACTAATTGTTTATTGGGCTTGTTTATGATTATGTTTCAGATGATGAAATAGTTTTCACTAGCTAACAATAAATACATGTATTTTTTAACTCCCAATTTAAATATTAAAAATTTGTGTTTTTATATCATTTAAAACACATTAATTACTTATTTTTCTAAATATACAATTTTACATAAAATAAATATAATTTCTCTCTTCAAATGAAAATCCTTTCTCTTCCTTGTCAATGTTCTCTAAAATTTTTTGATTAATTTTTTTATATTCTTCAATGATTATTTTGATTCATCTATTACATTTATTAATATTTAAAAAATCATTCTAGTGAAATATTCGTTTATTTTTTTGACTATGGTACTTGTTGAATTTTAACAAAAATATTAAGATAATGTTTTATTTAACGTATATATTATATAGAGAATTTTACTCCCTCTTGGCCAAAAAATAATATATTTATTAATTACATTATTCCATTAATATTTTCAAATAAAATAATTTTTTAAATATTAAATGATTTTTTAGTATTAAAAATGTGATTTCCAGGTGAAAATTGTATTTTTATTAATAATGTTTTAATAATCTTGCTATAATATTTCTATTCATCGATGAAAAAACTACTAAATTCGCATATTCTTTAATGGGGATGTAATACAAGGAAACAATCATTATTAGTTATATAGGTGTGTTATTATTATAATGAAAATACTTTTATGAAACCTATTCTATTTCCACGGGTAATAGTATAATTAAATGATGAATTATTAATGAAACTACATTATTTAAAACTGGTTATGCTAGACTGAAATCTTTAATAAGAACATTACATTTCATGGTTTCTTGTATGATGATGGTTTTATGAACTTTTGAAACATATATGTATGATATTCATTATCACATAGGATGGACAATAATCGTATATCCCTCTAATGCATTGGGTAAAAATTGAAATATAATGAGAAAAATTGGTCTGAGATAGAGAGTCAACCTAGTTTATTAAGTAAATATGAAATATACTATAGTATTGGGAGTAATCCTAGACCACTACTATAAGGCCCCAGCCTTAAACCTTACTAAATATTGAATTAAATGAATAATTCACATTGAGGATCTTTTCAGGCATAGATTTTTAGAGAATTAGAACATAACTATTACATCTCAAAAGATTATAAAGTAGAGAATTCTACTAAGTTTCCATAATAAAAAACACTTAAAAAGAAACATGTCTAGTTCCATGTCTTATATAGCATGACATTCCATTGATCCCATCCTTGACCTTATTCCACTTTAAGTCCTGTGAAAAACATTTCGAAAAGACTTGGTGTGAGCATAAAAATCTCAGTAAGGGATACACAAAGAATAAAAACTGTTACTTTTTCAAACATCTAGTAAACCATGTATACTCCATCAAAGTAATACCTTCACCATCATGAAGTAGTAAAAACTCTTCACTGAATAAAGTATCATTACATACCTTTTTGTAACCAAAGGATTACCATAAAACCCATATAAAGAACACATAACATATATAAAGGTAACATGGCACATAAACATACTTAAGTGGAATTACCATACGGTCGACTTAAACACATATCACTTAATGGAATAGCCATACGGCCAATTTCCATACATACTTAATGGAATAGCCATACGGCCGAATTTCATACCCAATGCATTAGAGGTTATAACGTAACCACCCGTCCTAGTATTCACGGCACCACCCGTCAAATGGTTTATCATGTAACCACTCGTCAAATGTCCAAGTACCAATATAAAATCATAAAACATAAAACCAAATATAAATGAATGATAAAATTTCCACATTTCAATCACAATATATCATAATAGAATCCTTTATCAAAACCATTTTCAATACCAAAATACATAAAAGAGTATATGGTATTTATTTTATTTTAAAAACATTACGGCTTGTTGAGGAAGCCAAAGACCAAATAATACTTGCGGCGGCGGAAAAGGTCGTTGTCACCGCGTACGTTAAAAAAACATTCCTATTTGTCTCTTAGTAAAACACTTCATAGAAAAAGATTCCTTTTTTATAAAAGTATAAGTCAAAGGGTTTTATACACCTTAAAAAAGAATGTTCTGTATAAAACAAAATATGCCTCATTGAAAGGAGATTGAGACGAAGTCCCTTACCTTGGGTCCGACTTGACTCGATCGTTCTTTAACGTCCTGAATAATAAACTTGAGTTAATTTATACTTGTTTATGAACCTTTTTAAAGTTCATTATTCCTTTTATATCACTTATTTCCATGTTATATACATTATGTATCCATTTAAGTTAATAATGTTTGTTTTGTCGATATTTGGTTCTTAAGTCGAAAGTGGACTTCTTACATATACATGTTGTTCTTGTGGTCAAAGGTTCTTTATATCCAAAATGACATTCCTGATTTTGGATATCATATATATCATATATATCCATAATATACATGTATTTATAAAATTACATAATCATTTAGATGTAAGAAATGAAATGCACCGTTCATGGAGACGGTAAGTCGTACGTACGCATGAACGCTACTTTCATTTCTTTGTCATATTAATGGAATTAAAACTAAATGAGAGGTATGTATATTTTAATTCCAGAATTAAATTAATCATTTAGATATATCATTCATTATATATAGCCATTATATACATGTACTTTTAATAGTACATTACATTTGGGGATAAGAAATGAAATGCACCGTTCATGGAGACGGTAAGCCGTACGTACGCATGGACGCTACTTTCATTTCTATCTCATACTTTAATGGTAAGAAATAATAATTATATAGAGGTATATTATAATTCTAGTATAAAATCATATATAATAACTTTAAATCCATCCTTTACACGTCCCACATATGGCATTAACGAATCACATCAATTTGAGGGGCCGGTAGTCCGCACTTCTTTAAATGAAGATATCGTGTTTACCCATAATGGAAACTGTAAATGTATGCCCAAAATGTTAAATACAAAAGCTTAAATAAAACATAAACATATTATATATCAAATATAAATATAGTGACATCTTAATGGCCACCTTTGAAGGTGTTAGATGAGTATTGAACATTCATCATTTCGGGAGGCAGAATTTTTCCATCCACGGAAACCGTATGTTCTTTAACCATTTTATGTACTTGTGTGAGAGTGTAGTTCTAATAAATCTTATAACAACATCCTATTATATTGAAGATACTGGTTTTGTTACAAAAGAAGTAAATAAAAATAGTTTAGGGGGTTGGGGAAGCAAAATAAAACAAATGAACAAGAGAGAATAAATTACCTTTAAAAGTGTAACTCCTTTTGATTTGAGCCTAAAGGCTTACTTTGAAAGAATTATGCCCAAAGGAAATCCTATAGGATGAGGAGAGGGATGTGGAGAGAGTAAATGGTCAGGGGTTGGCCGATCCAAAGGCTTGAGGTGTGTGTGTAAGGTGGTAGAGGTGGGGGCCTTTTATAAGAGGAGAGGAGGGGCACTTTTGGAAAGTAAAGAAATATTACTTTATTTGAAAATGTGTGTCGGTTTTAAAAGGTCCCAAATTGATATAATTCGTTGATAAGGTTATAAGGGTTCGAAATCAACCCATACAATAAGTTTTGGACATGTGTAGTTCATAGATTTTACAATATCTTTCCATTTTATTTAAATCGTCAAATAATGATGTCATCGCTGCATCATTATTATGTCATAAATAATTTGATTTATTTAATGTCTAAAAATTATAAAAAAATAATATGATGTAGTAAATCTATTTATCTTTCCAATGACTATTTATAATCAAAAATCGGACTTGTATAACCCCATTTAAAAATTGTTTTAGTAAAACATATCATGTTTGTGCCATTTTTTACATTAACATTAAATATAATGTATTTATGTTATTTTCCAACCAAAGTGGCTCCATGGGGTCCTCAAGATGACCCATGGCTTTTATTGGTCGGCCATGACACATACAATGAGGGTAGGACATGTGTCTAGGTCATCTCATATTATTAAAATATTATTTTTACCTTAAACTACACTAATTACCACTAATCGCGATAAAAAACTTAATAAGTTACTATTCACCAAAAAATTATTTAAATCTCATTGAACCACATTTTACTTCATAATGACAACCATTTATGTCGGATTTTTTAAAATCAAAACACAAAGATGGAAAAATTTCATTTAAACAGAATAAATAGTTTTTATAAGTACCACTTAGTGGTTTCACTATTCATCAAAAATTGAAGTTTTTCAGAAACTTACCAAAAATTCCCCTAAGCTATATTTGATATTACGAATTCAATAATGAATTATATTTTACAAAATTAAAAATATATATGTCACATTAATTAATTTAATAATTAATTCCCGCTGTCAGAGCAAATAGCGTGCTTTTATAAAACAATAAGTATCAGAAGATTGACACCAGTTTAAGTCTAATTTCAATGTGAAATTGATTCCAATGACCACCATTGGATTAAATGGTAAAAATATATTCTAATTTCACTTTAAAACCAATTCAAAATATAATCTAATCATATAAATAAATTATATTAAAAAGTGGTTTTGAATTAAAATACAACATTTTAAACTATTCATTAAAAAAATGAACTTTATCGGAAAGATACCAAAAATTTACAGAAAGTAAATTTTGATGTCCCAATTCTTAAGAAGAGTTATTTTTGGTCCAATTGAATTTATAAGATTGATCAAAACTATATTTAATGAAGGTTCTCCATCAAAAGGTGATAAGTGAACCCTTAGTGAAAATTAGGGTATAAATGCCTAAAATTGAACTCTTTCCGTATTTTAAGCCGTTATATTTTATTGGGTAAATGTAAAAACATTTAAAAACATATATAATCATATTTTAGTTATTTCTATCCATTCCCGCCAGTACAACGGCTACTTGTTAACTAACATTTAAAATAATATTATTTTATTACTTGTGTGCAACGTAAGTTTTCAAAGAAACTCATCGTTGCGTATCGAGTACGCTATCGAACGTAGAAATACCTTTTAATTAAAATTAATATTTAATTCGTAAATATTAATAAATATGAAAATTATTTATTCTTTAATTACCTGGGATGTAACATCCTTCCCCCCTTTTGGGAATTGCGTCCTCGCAATTTTATTCACTTATCAAAATAAGTGGGGGTATTTATCCCTCATAGAATTTTCAGATTCCCACGTTGCCTCTTCAATCACATGGTTTTTCCACAAATCCTTTACCTGATGAATCACCTTATTCTGTAACACCTACTCCCTGTGGTCAAGAATCTGGATTGTTTGTTCTTCATAAGATAGGTTCTCCTCCAGCTGAACTACCTCTGGACTCAAAACATGAGATGGATCTGGCATATACTTCCTCAACATTGAAACATAAAAAACATTGTGTACCTGAGATAAACTCGGAGGTAAAGCCACTCGGTAAGCAACAGATCCTACTTTATCCAGAATTTCATATCGTCCAATAAACCTTGGACTCAGATTTCCTTTCTTACGAAATCTCATCACACTTTCCCAAGGAGAAACCTTGAGAAAAACATGATCACCTACCATGAAAGATAGATCCTTCCTCCGGTTATCCGCATAACTTTTCTGCCTGCTCTGAGCTGTTCTCATGTGATTCTGAATCAACTGGACTTTTTCTTCCATCTCTTCTACCAATTCTGGTCCCATCATCTTCCTTTCACCCACTTCATCCCAAAATGATGGAGTTCGACACCGCTTCCCATATAATGCCTCAAATGGTGCCATCTGTATACTGGAATGAAAGCTGTTATTATAAGAAAACACAACCAAAGAAAGATGTTGGTCCCAAATTCCCTGATAATCCATCAAACAAGCTCGTAGAATATCCTCCAAGGTCTGAATTGTTCGTTCTGACTGCCCATCTGATTGAGGATGAAAAGCTCTACTAAAATTTAATTCAGTACCCAACGACTTTTGAAGGACTTTCCAAAATATAGATGTGAACCTGGGATCACGATCAGATACAATGGAGAGGGGAACACCATGTAACCTGACTATCTCTTTAAGATACAAACGGGAAAGTTGATCTTGGGAAAAAGTATCTCGTATAGCAAGGAAATGAGTAGATTTTGTCAAGCGATCAACAATAACCCAGATTGTATTATTACCTCGAGATGTACTCGGTAATCCCACAACAAATTCCATGGATATGTTTTCCCATTTCCACTCTGGCACTGGTAAAGGCTGAAGCATCCCTTTCGGTAACTGCCGCTCTGCTTTAACCTGCTGACAAGTCAGACACTTCACAGCAAAATCAGCAATATCTCTTTTCATTCCATCTCACCAGTAATATTCCCGCAGATCTCTGTACATCTTAGTACTGCCAGGATGAACTGAAAATGGGGAACTATGAGCCTCACATAACAACTCATTCTTCAACTGTGAATCACAAGGCACACATAACCTCTTCCCAAACCTCAAAACACAATCATTATCAATGTTGAATTCAGGAAAATTACCTTTATGAACCAGCTCTACCTTTTTCTTCAACTCATTGTCTCGCTTCTGTGCTTGCTTGATTCTGTCTGATAGAGAAGATTTCACTGATAACTGAAACAAAATAGAAGAACATCCTACACCAACAACTTCTATGCCAATTTTCATCAAATCATTAACCAAAGTATCACTTTCCATACGCAACATTGCTAATGAAGCATTACTTTTTCGACTCAAAGCATCATCCACTTTATTTGCTTTTCCTGGATGGTAATGAATTGTGAAATCATAATCCTTGATTAATTCCAGCCATCTCCTCTATCACATGTTCAATTATTTCTCAGTGAATATATACTTTAAAGTTTTGTGATCAGTATATATTTCACACTTTACTCCATAGAAATGATGCCTCCAAATTTTTAAAGCAAAGACAACAAAAGATAATTCCAAATCATGTGTAGGGTAATTTACCTCATGAGTTTTCAACTGACACGAAGCATAAGCAATTACCTGATCATTCTGCATTAGGACACAACCAATTCCCATCAACGAAGCATCACTGTATATAACAAACTCACCATTCATGGAAGGAAGTTCCAAAACTGGAGCATTCACCAATCTTCTTTTCAAATCCTGAAAACAATCATCACATTCTTTTCTCCAGATGAACTTAACACCCTTACGAGTTAGCTTAGTCATTGGACTAGATAACCGTTAAAAATTTTCAACAAACCATCGGTAGTAACCTACCAAACCAAGAAAACTACGGATCTCGGTTACATTTGTGGGTCTTGGCCATTCTTCAACAAATTTTGTTTTAGTAGGACCAACAGTTATGCCATCTTTTGAAACAATTTGACCTAGGAAAGAAATTTGTTGTAACCAAAACTCACACTTACTGAATTTTCCATATAGTTTTTTTTGTTTTAAGGTTTGAAAGATAACCCTTAAATGACTTTCATGCTCTTATTTACTTTTAGAAAACACCAAAATATCATCAATGAAAACAACCACAAACCTATCCAAGAACTCATGGAAAATTCTATTCATAAGGTCCATGAATACAGTAGGTGAATTGGTTAACCCAAAAGGCATAACTACAAATTCAAAATGGACATATCTAGTACGGAACGCAGTCTTCGGAACATCTGCTTCTTTTACTTTCAACTGATGTTACCCCGACCTCAAGTCAATCTTCGAAAAATATTGAGCTCCCTGGAGCTGATCAAACAAATCATCGATATGAGGCAAAGGATACTTGTTCTAAACAGTAATATTATTCAAGGCTCTATAATCAATGCAAAGTCTCATTCATCCATCTTTCTTTTTAACAAAAAAGACAGGAGCACCCCATGGTGATGTGCTAGGTCGAATGAAATCTTTATCTAATACCTCATGCAATTGTTTCTTTAACTCTAAAAGTTCAACCTGAGCCATTCGATAAGGGGGTTTTGAAATTGGATTAGAATCAGGAACTAAATCAACAGTAAATTCAGCTTCCCGGTCATGAATAATACTAGACAACTCATCAGGAAAAACATCAAGATACTCATTTACCACTAGCACATCATTAATCTGAACAATTCCTTTATTTTCAACAATATGTGCAAGGTAACATTCATTTCCATCTTTTACTAGTTTCTCAACTTCCTGATACATTATCAAAATCAAGGGTTCATTCTTGTACACAAACTGAAAATCTTCTTGAAAAGAAACCATTTTAGCTCTGCAGTCAATCTTAGCATGATAAACAGAAAGCCAATCCATGCCCAAAATAACATCAAACTCTACTAGAGGCAAAACAATAAGGTTTTCTGGTAGATTCTTTACACACACAAGGATAAAAAGGTTCTTATAATTCCTTTTTGTCTCAATGCTCCCTCCGGGTGTTTTTACCATTAGTTCAGGATTCATATATTGATATGGAATTTCCAATTTACTAGAAAAATTCTCAGAAATGAAAGAGTGTGTAGACCCTGAATCAAACAACACATTGGCATAATCTGAACAAACAAACAGTGTACCTGATACCACTTCATTCAATGGCCCAACATCTGTTGAAGTTGTTGCAAAGGATTTCACCACCCCTTTCTACTTGTAGTTTGGATGCATTCCCCCAGTTGAGTTCTTCGTTGGACACTTGTTTGCATAATGGCCAATTTCATTACTCTTAAAACATCTTACTGTTGGCTTCTCATTGCCTGTCTGATCATCTTCCTTACAGTTACGAGCAATATGACCAGACTTACCTCACTGAAAGCACTTACCAGACTTGGATTAACATTCTCCAGGATGCATTTTACAACACTTCTCACAGGATGGATGTTTGGTTTTCTTACCACCTTGCTTCTTTGATGAATTATTCCCCTTTGCCTACCAACTAGACCTCTTATTCTGTTGTTTGTCATAGAACACCTGATCATCAGCAAACTCCATTTCCACCTTCTCCACACATCGAAAAAGTTTTTCATAACTTTTGAACTCACGAGAAGCTAAAGCCCTTAGATACTTTGGCTTTAACCCTGAGTAAAAACGGTTTATTTTACTATCAAGATCTCGTATGAAGTTTGGAGCATACCTTGCCAATCGAGTGAACTTTTCTTAATAAGCAGCCACTGAATCATCCTCCTGCCTCAATTCTAGAAACAGTTTTTCCATCCTAAGACGAACCACCTTAGGAATGTATTTCTCAAGAAACATACCTTTGAATTCGTCCCAGTGAATATCCTCAATCTCATCACTATCCCTGATATTTTTCACCATCGACCACCACTGATCAGCTTCTCCTTAAAAACGGTAAACAACAAGACTAACCTTTTGATGTTCGGAACACCCCATGACATCAAAAATCTTCTCCAGTGCTTTAATCCACCCTTCAGCTTGCACAGGGTCAGATGATCCTCTGAATGATGGGGGATGTTGCCTCATGAAATGTTCCACCACTGACATTTTCCTCTGCAGTTGATCTGGATGATCTCGTGCATGGATACCACCACCATTTATAGCCTGAGTCAACTGTGCCATCACTACAACAAACTGTTCAGTTCCGATTCCGACCATCTCAGGTTGCTAATTTGGAAGGTTGTCTCCCTCCTGATGTCATCCCAACATAGTATCTTTGTTTCCTCGGCGGAAAACCATTCTGAACACAGAAATATCTTAGGAGAAGCAACATGGTAATCCGTAAATGCTATATCATTTCAATCATATTAAAGTTTAAAACTTATTTAACTCCTAAAGTTATCTAAACCGACCTTTGATACCAACTATAAGGCCCCAGCCTTAAACCTTACTTAATATTAAATTAAATGAATAATTCACATTGAGGATCTTTTCAGGCTTAGAGTTTTAGAGAATTATAACATAACTATTACATCTCAAAAGATTACAAAGTAGAAACTTCTACTAAGTTTCCATAATAAGAAAAAACTCTTAAAAAGAAACATGTCTAGTTCCATGTCATATATAGCATGTCATTCCCTTGATCCCAACCTTGACCTTATTCCACTTTAAGTCCTGTGAAAAACATTTTGAAAAAACATGGGGTGAGCATAAAAAGCTCAGTAAGGGATACACAAAGAATGAAAACTGTTACTTTTTCAAACATCGAGTAAACCATGTATACTCCATCAAAGTAATACCTTCACCATCATGAAGTAGTAAACACTCTTCACTGAATAAAGTATCATTAATTACCTTTTTGTAACCAAAGGATTACCATAAAACCCATATAAAGAACACATAGCATATATAAATGTAACATGGGACATAAACATACTTAAGTGGAATAACCATACAGTCGACTTCCACACATATCACTTAATGGAATAACCATACGACCAATTTCCATACATACTTAATGGAATAGCCATACGGCCGACTTCCATACCCAATGAATTGGAGGTTATAACGTTACCACCCGTCCTGGTATTCACGGCACCACCCGTCATATGGTTTATCACGTAACCACCTGTCAAATTTCCAAGTACCAATATAAAATCATAAAACATAAAACCAAATATAAATGAATGATAAAATTTCCACATTTCAATCACAATATATCATAATAGAATCCTTTATCAAAACCATTTTCAATACCAAAATACATAAAATAGTATATGGTATTTATTTTATTTTAAAAACATTACGGCTTGTTGAGGATGCCAAAGACCAAATAATACTCGCGGCGGCAGAAAAGGTCGTTGTCACCGCGTACGTTAAAAAACATTCCTTTTTGTCTCTTAGTAAAACGCTTCGTAGAAAAATATTCCTTTTGTATAAAAGTGTATGTCAAAGGGTTTTATACACCGTATAAAAGAATGTTGTGTATAAAACGAAATATTCCTCATTGAAAGGAGATTGAGACGAAGTCCCTTACCTTGGGTCCGACTTGACTCGATCGTTCTTTAACATCCTGAATAATAAACTTGAGTTAATTTCTACTTGATTAAGAACCTTTTTAAAGTTCATTATTCCTTTTATATCACTTATTTCCATGTTATAAACATTATGTAACACTTTAAGTTAATAATGTTTGTTTTGTAGATATTTGGTTCTTAAGTCGAAAGTGGACTTCTTACAATTATATGTTGTTCGTGTGGTCAAAGGTACTTTATATCCAGAATGAAATTCATGATTTTGGATATCACATATATCATATATATCCCGCATATACATGTATTTATAATATTACATAATCATTTAGAGGTAAGAAATGAAATGCACCGTTCATGGAGACGGTAAGCCGTGCGTACACATGAACGCTACTTTCATTTCTTTGTCATATTAATGGAATTAAAACCAGATGAGAGGTATGTATATTTAAATTCCAGAATTATATTCATCATTTAGATATATCATTTATTATATATATCCATTATATACATGTACTTTTAATATTACATTACATTTGGGGATAAGAAATGAAATGCACCGTTCATGGAGACGGTAAGCCGTACGTACGCATGAATTATACTTTCATTTCTATCTCATAATTTAATGGAAATAAATAATAATGATATAGAGGTATATTATAATTCCTTTTTAACATCATATATAATAACTTTAAATCCATCCTTTACACGTCCCACATATGGCATTAACGAATCACATCACTTTGAGGGGGCGGTAGTCCGCACTTCCTTAAATGAAGATATCGTGTTTACCCATAATGGAAACAATAAAGGTATGCCCAAAATGAAAAATACAGTATCTAAAAGAAAACATAAACATATTATATATCATATATAAATATAGAGACATCTTAATGGCCACCTTTGAAGGTGTTAGATGAGTATTGAACAATCATCGTTTCGGGAGGCAGAATTTCGTCATCCACGGAAACCGTATGTTCTTTAACCATTTCATGTACTTGTGGGAGAGTGTAGTTCGAATAAATCTTATAGAAACATCCTAGTATATTGAATATACTGGTTTTTTTACAAAAGAAGTAAATAAAAAGAGTTTGTGGGGTTGGGGAAGCAAAATAAAACAAATGAACAAGAGAGAATGAATTACCTTTAAAAGTGTAACTTCTTTTGATTTGAGCATAAAGGATTACTTTGAAAGGCTTATGCCCAAAGGGAATCCTCTAGGATGGGGAAATGGATGTGGAGAGAGTAAATGGGCAGGGTTTGGCCGTTCCAAAGGCTTGAGGAGTGTGTGTAAGGTGGTAGAGGTGGGGGCCTTTTATAAGAGGAGAGGAGGGGCACTTTTGGAATGTAAAGAAATATTACTTTATTTGAAAATTTGTTTCGGTTTTAAAAGGTACCACATTGAAATAATTCGTGGATAAGGTGATAAAGGTTCTAAATACACCCATCCAATAAGTTTTGGACATGTTTAGTTCATATATTTTACATTATCTTTCCATTTTATTCAAATCGTCAAATAATGATGTCATCGCTGCATCATTATTATGTCATAAATAATTTAATTTATTTAACGTCTAAAAATTATAAAACAAACACTATGATGTAGGAAATCTTTTTATATTTCCAATGACTATTTATAATCAAACATATGACTTGTATAACCCCATTTAAAAATTGTTTTAGTAAAACATATCATGTTTGTGCCATTTTTTACATTAACATTAAATAAAAGGTATTTATGTCATTTTCCAAACAATGTGGCTCCATGGGGTTCCCAAGATGACCCATGGCTTGTATTGGTCGGCCATGACACATCCAATGAGGGTGGGACATGTGTCTAGGTCATCTCATATTATTAAAATATTATTTTTACCTTAAACTACTATAATTACCACTAATCGCGATTAAAAACTTAATAAGTTATTATTCACCAAAAAATTATTTTAATCTCATTGAACCACATTTTACTTCTTAATGACAACCATGTATGTCGGATTTTACAAAATCAAAACACAAAGATGGCAAAATTACATTTAAACGGAAAAATCAGTTTTTATAAGTACCACTTAGTGGTTTCACTATTCATCAAAAATTGAAGTTTTTCAGAAAATTACCAAAAATTCACCCTAAGCTATATTTGATATTACGAATTCAAAAATGAAGTATATTTTAAAAAATTCAAAATATATAAGTCACATTAATTAATTTAATAATTAATTCCCGATGCCAGAGCAAATAGCGTGTTTTTATAAAACAATAAGTATCAAAATATTGACACCGGTTTAAGTCTAATTTCAAAGTGAAATTGATTCCAATGACCACCATTGGATTAAATGATAAAAATATATTCTAATTTCACTTTAAAACCAATTCAAAAGATAATCTAATCATATAAAAAAATTTGATTAAAAAGAGGTTTTGAATTAAAATACAACATTTTACACTATTCATTAAAAAAATGAACTTTATCGGAAAGATACCAAAAATTTACACAAAGTAAATTTTGATGTCCCAATTATTAAAAAGAGTTATTTTTGGTCCAATAGAATTTATAAGATTTATCAAAACTATATTTAATGATGATTCGCCGTCAAAAGGTGATAAGTGAACCCTTAGTGAAAAATAGGGTATAAATGCCAAAAATTGAACTCTTTCCGTATTTTAAGCCTTTATCTTTTACTGGGTAAATGTAAAAACATTTAAAAACATATATAATCATATTTTAGTTATTTATATCCATTCCCTCCAGTACAACGACTACTTGTTAACTAACATTTAAAATAATAATATTTTATTACTTGTGTGCAACGTATGTTTTCAAAGAAACTCATCGTTGCGTATCAAGTACGCTATCGAACGTAGAAACACCTTTTAACTAAAATTAATATTTAATTCGTAAATATTAATAAATATGAAAATTCTTTATTCTTTAATTATCTGGGATGTTACAACTACAATGTTTTTGGGTGTGAACTCAATCAATTTTGATATTGTTATATGAGATTCTTAACTGTATTGAAAATATTTTCTATGATTATGTTTATTCCATAAAATCATTGTTTATCCTGATGTTAAAATCTCATTGTTTATGTTCATTGATTATTTTATGAATAATGTCTTAGAAACATCGAAGATTTATTTCATGACTCATCATTATTATCTATGATATGTAAGTTATTTTTTTCAAATTTTATTCTCATATTTCCATAACTTTATACTAATATTTGGTTTATTTTATCACTCATATCCCCCTTGTTTAAAATTATTTTGAATTTTAGGTCTTCATTTATTAGGTTTTCATTCCCCCGATTATGATGAAAAGTACTAACTATGATAATTTTAAAAAAGGTTACAGTTTTGAATATTTTATTTGGAGATAAATTCCTATAAATAAAAATCCATTGTTAATGATTCTATGTTTCCAATTATGTATTAAATATATGATTCTAGCTTGGATCATGAATTTTTGTAATGAACAATTATATATGAATATGTAATATATTTTAATGAAAACTGTTTTTATCTATATTAATACATTTAATCAAATATATGACTTATATATTTCACTAAAATCATTTGTTAATGGTCTTTAATTTAATTTATTATGATAAAAACAAATTTCACCATTGAACATCATTTTTCTAAAAAAACATATCATTTCCCTTAAAATGATTATATATTCATTTAAATAAAATTTTTTAATATTTAATTCATATTATACATGTGTAGGAAATAATTTTTCATAATATCGACAGTTTTATCCATACCCCCCAATTCAATATAGATGAAAAAATTGTTATAATAAATAATAGTATCGTAATAGTATACCATGGTTCCATTAAACATGGTTTCCTAAATTAAGGATGCTATCAATGAAATGATACTTATTTAATGATTACCATATAATCAAATATAAGGATTTTACAATGATGATAACATATTTTTCCTATTATTCCTCTCCAATTGAGGTTTGTGGGGATTTCAAGCCTACGAATATAGATATTATCCCTCATATTAATTTTTTTTTTGATTTTGGGAATGGAATTGATATCTTTAAATAAATTCAATATATATATATCCCTTTAAAGTTATAAAAATTTTATAATATGAATCAACATATGGTTTTTTAAATTTGTTGAGATAAATTTCACCCTCTAATAGAAATTAGATCCATTTCACATGATTCCTATTCATATGGTGTATTTATCTTGGATGGATGGGGAGAAGTAAAACATCAATGATATGACTATTGAATGGGTGTTTGTTGATGATTGTCAAAAATATTTTCTATGTCGTCTAATGAATCTAGAAGCTTAGTTTTCTTTAGATACCCTACATGGTTGAACACTTATTTTGAATATTCTATATAGAATTACATTGACTATGCTTTTGGAATTGAAGAATAAATTCATGATGAATTGTGGGAAGTGATTCTTTTATGAACGTGTGTCAAAATAGTGGGCACCTGTTTTATTTGTTTATATGAATGATGGAGAATTGTTACTCTGTTTAATAATTAGTGGGATGCGGAAAGGATCTCTATGAATAATATGTATCTTGTTCGCCATATTGATGATTTGTTTTATCAAATTTGAGTAGCCAAATATATTTTAAATGATTGTGATTTGGCCTCGATTCAATCAGTTGAGGGTCATGGTTATGAAATAATAAGCACTAACATTATTTTCAGTTATTGATTTTATGAATTAATATTTATTCCATTTGGTCTTTCTAATACATCTTACATATTAGTGTTTTTAATGAATATATTAATTATAAATTACTTTGATCACATTATAATAATCATTATAAATGATATCATTGTGTATTTAATGAGTATCGAATTTTGTGAAGATCACATGATGAATAGAATAAAGACCCCGTGTATGGAGAATTTGTGGAAAAATATTCTCATGTATAAATTTTA
The DNA here is from genome assembly GCA_963277665.1 of Viscum album. Lineage (NCBI taxonomy): Eukaryota > Viridiplantae > Streptophyta > Magnoliopsida > Santalales > Viscaceae > Viscum > Viscum album. The sequence goes on from OY728161.1 coordinate 937,856,492, forward strand.
GATACATAGAATTTTTTTCAGTTCATATAATTTTAATACAAGGTATAATGGTGAATATTTTAATGAAATTAATTATTTAACATTGGTTTAGAATAACCAATGTTTTTTAGATCTATATTTTTCCATGGTTGAATGGATTTTATTGATTATTTTTGATGAATTTATCATTACTATGTTATCCACTCACAATATTTCCTTAAAAGAAAATCATGTTATTTAGGACAGATTAATGTGAACAAAATTTGATGCATTGAACAAAAGTTCATCCATTTCACCTTTTCTCAAAAAAATCTATGGTGGATAAGGGTTGTGAATTATATAGATACATTAATGTTGTATATGATATGTTTAATTTCTTATATTGATATTGTTATACTTTAATCATCATGATAACTTAATGATCATGAGAAGAATTATACAACTCATGATTTGGAGTTTGTTGCTCTAATTTTATATTGATAACATGAATGTGTTATCTATGGGTTGAAATGTATGATACATATAATGATCAATAAATATTAATGTGTATATCCACATATAAAGAGTTTAATAATATACAGAGGAAGCAGTTTGAAATGATTAATGATTATGGTAATTTTTTTTCCATTTTTACCATCAAATTAGTAGTGGGACAGGTTCATTACATTTCCTCAAGAATATATCCCCATTCAACAGAGTCTGCTAATAAGAAGTGGTGGTCTCATAAGGATATAGTGGGGAGACTATACCATCTTGTCTAATATGCATTGTGGTATTATTTAATAAAAAATGGTCAATATTATAAGAAATAATGAAATGAAATATATAATCATAAGACCAATAAAAACAATGTAATAAATGTTTCCAACACTACTTGATTAAAAATAATCATAATGTATTTCTAAGTATAAATCATTTAATATAGTAAATATACTTAATGTTTCATACAACAGAACAACTACAAAAATCAAGAAAATAAAAAAAATATTGATGGAGCTATCCACGATATTCCAGATCTTCAACTCAGTGTTCTACTCCGAACTCCTAAACTACTAACTTCCAACCACTATCTAGGTCCAATGATAGGTGAACAAGAAAGGTCAACTCATGTAACCCATTGCATTTGTGTCCGGAGTAGGGTTTATGATATAAATCATAGTAGGCTGACACCACTAGTGTATAGACCAATCCAGACAGTGCATATAAATTAAATATTGAGCATGTATAGAGAAATAATAACTTAACAAAAATATAAACGACTACCAATCTAGTTTCCTAAGGGACACCAAATGGATAAACCTGCTTCGTTTCATAGTTGGAATATGAGTCTGATCTTGTTACTATGTATATATATATATATATATATTATTGTTTCGATCAACCAGGATGTATCTGAATGAAATCTAATACCTGGGAAATATCACATGGTCTAACCCCTAGCCTAACTCCATGAGAAATTGCAGTTACTGGGATACTAATGAATAAATAGAAATAGGCACACACACACAAAGACACATTCACACACACATGTATATTAGTGGACTGGGATATAACTCACTTACATCCATATACCAGGGAAATCTCTTACGATTTAACCCCAGGACCAACTCCAAGAGCAGTCATGGTCTCTCAGAAATTATCAAGGCTGCACAGACAGTCTTCCATATCGAAATGCTCTGATAGGTTTTTTGTACTTCTCAACGAGTTTCACACAGTCTTCCTCTCCATGGACTATCACGATCCCTTATCTCCACAACATTTACTCATCATAACATTTATAATACATAAGGAATTAGTGATAAAAATCTCACTCCCTCATCAATTAATGTTTATATTAGAGGTACATTCATTTATCATAGGTTTACTTATAGAATACCATGTTTAATATATATATTGAAATTGTTTCATATTAATTTTCATGCATGATGTAATTCCTCTCATTATATACAATATCCATTTACAATACCCTTTTAAAACATTCCAAATATGGAGTATAAGACTACATTAATAAGCCACTCTATTTAATTCATGTAATTAATTAAACTTTAGAAATGAGACATTACCATTTACATAATTCACTACAAAAGGCATTACCTCTCATGTACGAAATTAAACATGTTCAGTTTCTTTTAACTCATTGAATTAATTGAAATAACGATATATCATTTTTATGATAAAAGGAGGCCAGTTAAATTTGACATAATCACTACAAAACATTATTATATGATAAATTCCATTTTAAAAGTATATGGGATCTTTTATCGTGAATCGTTTCAAAAAACCATATTACTAAAAAGAGGGAAAGTATGAGGTGTGATTTTGAATTAACAGTTAAATCATGTATAAGGAAAACATCAATTTAATAATTCCACAAAATCTAAATAATACAAAACAATCGTTCTGTGTTTTAAAAGATATCTCACCTGCATTAGAGGGGTTTTATTATAAAACAATGAATTGTTCATCAAAAGAAACAATTATTTTAACTAAAAACTTATTTTTGAAATAAATTTCAATATAAAATTTATAATTAAGAATTAATCAATATGTAATTTTATTCATTCCTTAATTAAATTGAATGGATAAGGATCCCACCTCTAAGAGTAACATAGAAGATCACTATGAACTAGATAGATTTGGTAGCAACCACTTGAATCATTCCAACACTACCATGCACATACACTTATATATATATCATTTGATCGAAATAATGTATTCCCTTTTCTATTGGAAAATATGTACGGGGATGATATATATATATATATATTCATACTTATGTATGTCTGTGTACACCATCATAGACGTTCAAATCCTACTACAGTTTATAAACAAGACTCAAAACACATAAAGTCCCCATAATACTTGGCTCAAAAACATAAAATAGATTAATAACCTCACAAAAATTGGTGGTAGTAAACTTAAAGAACAAAATACACTATCTTCCTAAAACGATAGATGTTTCAATATGGACAAATGCGACCTGGGAGAGGAACCTCACACCCAAAATTCAGATGAAAACCAAAATTTGGGATTGAACTAACAATATGATTTCAGTAAAAACATATAAGGTGTAGGAGTGAAAAAATTATTAATTTTAAAAGTGAATAAATATGAATCTAAGACCTTACCTCGATGTTTTTGAGAAAATCATTAGAAGATCTAGTTGAAAATTGACTATGGAGAGGAGGTTGGGAGAGGGGTTCTTGCACCATGATAGTAGAAAGGGATGCTGCTTGCTGATGTGATATGTAAGAGAGGGTGATTATGTTTTTAATTAAATATTTTATTTCGAATTAATTTTGATTAATTTAATGTTTTCAAATTGGTTAACACGTACTATTTGCAAGGTACAGTTTATAAAACTATGGACAAACCATGCACCCACTAATTGGCAGTTGGGGAACTCCACAAGTGATAGACACTATTTGGAAATAATCCACCAAATGTACAGAGAACAATATGAGGGTATTGCCTATGCAGTACTATCATTGTAGGATAGGGTCACATTTTGGAAAATTGTTCACATCACCTTTGCCCCACTGAAACAGGATGCACAGTTTTTGACTAAGGGCAACATAATTTCAGAAAAACCATGTACACTATAAAGACTCCCAAAATGTGGAATTCTATGACCTAAAAAACTCCAAAACATGACGTAACTTTCAAGAAAATCTCTAAGTTTTTTCCCTAGTACAAATAATTAGTTTTGATGGTTCCAACACTCATAATTTTCTTCCACATCAGGGTAATAAAAATGGAATGTTCAGTAAACCGGAAAGATTAGATTCCATTTAAATTTTCGTCTCGTCCAACTAATGGGTCATTACAACCTCTCCACCATAGAAATTCACACCCCTAGAAGCCACCAGGTACGCTTAGAACACCAACCAAACTAAAAGGATCAAAATGTACCATTCAAATATCCGTAATTTGATTCCAAATTCACAATTTATCATTAAAAATTTCTCGAAAAATTTGAAATTTAAGACATCAAAGCTTGATCCAATTATTTCATTCCAAACGAAACATCGAGATGACACTTTCAAGATCCCATTAGGCAATAGGCATGATAACCTCATCATTTCATTAAACATCCGGTGTAAGGATCCCCCAACATGTCTTTATTGACTAGATTAATAGACAATTATAAGCCACAGTTCATCCTAGAGTCAAAATATTCATTCAAAGTAGGGCAATAATATTTTAAAACAAAATCTCTTCTAATTTAAAAATAGTAAAACAATTGATTCTCTATTGACATAAAATCCCACTTTGTCCATATGTTCATGAAAATTCATAGAATAAGTACATTATACTCACCTATACCTGTATAGGTTTTCAAAAAAGGTCTTCAATTGACCATAAACATCACATAAGAAGAACCCTAAGTCAATCCACATCTGGATATAATTATTTATTAACCCCTGGTTTTGATGGTTGTTGTTTTCCAAAAAGAACAAAATTTCCATACTCTAAGTAACCTTGTGTTTATATTTTTTTGACTAAATCCAACACCATACTTCCCATGATGGTTCTTAATCAACCCAGCACATTTAAAATAAACCTTTGTGAAACAATAAGGATAACAGGTAACTCTAATCCAGACCAACTAGAATTATAAATCTTTTAAAAAAATAACCATTGATCCCAAAAACTAGTTCAGGGTAACCTATGAATTAATTGAGTAGGAGACCATATGACTATTCCAACCTAGTTAACATTCTATAACTATAAGTTATATGATGACTCAAGGCCAACATATCCATATCATATCATTAACTAACCCTAGAGTTACATCCTCTGAGATTTCAAGTATGAAAAATTGCAAGTGGTTGATAATATTTCCAAGGTATTCCTATATAAAAACCCATAAATAACTATTTACTAAACAATCGTTAATATGAACCACGCATAAGCATGGAACACCGAGAAGGATCACCAAAACTACCCCAAAACATTTATAATTCAACATTGTGTAATACCGAAACTCTATTTGTGCATAATGGAAAACATAATGATTGGGGACATGCTCATTGCTATGCATAATAATACAAGTGGGATGAAATAGTTTCCAGTCCATCATACTCAATTATTGGAATGAAGAATAGTATATTCATAATTGGTCGAATTTCCTTGAATGAAACTCATTTTCACCTACTGATTTACAGTTATTAACAAAATATCATCCCTTCACCACTCGAGGCATCATTTGATCATTCAATCACACAAATTATTTCATGCAATTCCTAGTGATGGTTTCACAAGTTGCATAGCCATACCTCTATTAAAATTTCACCAATTTGTTAAATAACAAACACATAAATTCAATAACTCACATGATGCTTTCCTCCTTAGGATTGTTTTAGTGTTCGATGAAATGGATATTCAATCCACTCACCAGAATTCTAGATATAGATTCACCATAGATGAAAATGTGTTGATCCTCTAAGACACACTCACGTATGTTATAGACTTTGTTCATGAAAGGGAAAAAAGCTCATCGGTTTTTCAAAATACCAATATCTCGTGGAAGTCCTCCCAAGCATTCAGATGATTTTTTTTATTTAATGCTCTAGTCATTGTACTAAAGAGATATCCTATGACTTTGCACAAAAAAATTATACTTAATGTCTTCATTGATCTCAATTAGTATGCTACAACATTGAACAATGTGATGAGTACCACATATATCAACGAATACTACCCTGATATTATAGAAGAAATAAACAAATCATTGTTAATATACATATACATTCCACCCAATAGAATCAAGTATCATATGGCTCAATGAGATACTGGATAAAAATAACATCATCTCATACAACCATTAACTAATAGGATGAAATACAAAATCATCAATTAATATTGAAATGAGTGGTTCACAGGATGTTCTATGTAGCTAATCATACCCATGGATTATCTATCCTACATACCAAATAATTCCTCAATTCACATTCCCTTAACAAGGGTCATGAAGCAACAAACAACCATATGAAAAAATTTGTCCTTTATAAAATAAATATCATACAAGGGAAAATGATACCTAAACAACACTAAACATTATGAAAAATATTATGTTAGATAATAAAAAAAATTATTGGTAATACCTACCACGAGCGTGACCCTTTATGATTCCGAAAGCATCGACCCATAACGTGGTCATGCCAATAGAAGTAACTAGGATAAATAGAAAATCATCGAATCTATTTCTAAAAGTAAAATAATTCCTTTTGAAAAATTCATTCACATATTTTCCAAGGAAACTAAAGAAAACATCAAACTACCTGTACAAAATGGTTCAAATGAAGAAAACCACCTAAGGGTTATATTATTTCAATACCTTAAAATTTAATTACATTTAATCATTAAATATTTAAATATTAAATTTCAAAACATCATGTACCAATTTAGAAAAACACCAGGCACTAGATTTACCTAATGAACCTATGAAAACATGAATGTCTCATATAAAACCCCTCTTAAAACAATTTTACATTAATTGAAATCCCATAATTTTCCTGAAATTTTGTATCTGAATCGATTTTAACAGTTAAGGTGTCCTACTAAGGTCCCAATATGAGAACCAATGTTCATAATCATTAATCCTAATAGCAATTACTTCATTACATGAAATTTTAATATCCTTTAAAGGTTAATCTCATAAGAACTATGCCCCAACTATCCTACTTGGGTCACAATTGTGTATTTTTTATACATATCCAATTTATTTGAAATTTGAAACATTTTTTTCATTTTAACCATTGCAAGACATCAGACATGGTCGTACATAGGGCTCAGTCAGATGGGTGTCCATATACCAACCTATTGCTTTCCTGTACACATTATCCTTTTGAAATTGGCCCCCATTAATCACAGTCATTCAATAAACATGTAAACATTAGGAACATTTTACAACTTTTTTTAATACACATGTTACCTTAATTCCTTTTTATGGTGTCTATAGACCTTACAACTGTAAATTGACTCCTGTTGTATTCGAAACCATTAATTTTGTCCCCTGATACCAATTTTATATCAACGAATCATGATGGATCTCTATGAATAGTAAACATAATGGCATTATATAAACATAATAATTGTATGTAAACAATAAATACAAGATAAAAAATCATGTAACATGGCTTAATAACATCTAAGAATACTATACATACTGCTAATATGAAACTACATGAAATAGAATACTCATTGAATGAATATTTTTATGTGCCTATTATGATGCATGCAATGCTTCATACATTCCAATTTAGGACATGGGTAAAAATACCATCATCTCCATAAATCAATAAAAAGAATAAAAATACACCAATAACTCTTGGGGAAATCAAATTTAACCATAATATCAAACCAAATAAACATCAATTCCATCCTAGGACACTTGGATATTTTCCATATGTGGGGTGATTAGTCCCATGAACGACTCTTAACCATGTTCCAAGACATTACTACTATCCATTATAAAAACATCAAATAGAAATACGATGGAAAAATTTAGGTATGATTCCACTTTGATATGTTTCAACTAGCCATACCATAAAAACAGTAGAATGAAAAGTGGTTTTCATGCCATAAAGACCCTCTCCATGTATAGAAGATGCAGTCGAATTGCTGTGGGGGTATAGAAATATTATTATCGTGAGACTATACCATATTTTGAGATATTAATAGAAAAAATATTAGATATTAAACAATGGAAAATAGTGGATGGAGTAAGTAAATGAAACACAATAGTGAAAGACAAATAATAACAACTTAATACATGGGGTCAATGTCAGTTTATTCAAAACTAGCATGCATTTCATAGTGATGCTGCATTACTGGATGTATTAAATATATAACATACATCTCAAAATAGTATAAATATACAACTCAATAAAATAAATGAACTAAAAAGAATGAAGGTGATCTCCACGAGCATATTGAGATCCATCTCAGTCCTCTTATCCCTACTCGTCATGTAAAATCATTAAGTCACAAGAAAGTTTATTGCCCTATGAACCAGAAATATATAATCTGGTACCCTTGTGTAATAGCTTCTTGAGTAGGGTATGTGATTCAAATATCAGTAGGTGGGCACCACCGGTTGGTATCAAAACCAAAATAGTGAATATAAATCAATCATTGTGCATGTATAGAGATGTAACTATAAAACTGAATAAATATACAGCTACACATCAAGGTTCCTAAGGGACACCTGATGGATATACCTACTTTTGATCAGAGTCAAAAAATTAGTCTGATCATGCTCCGATATAGATATATAATTATTATAGTTGGGATGGATCATGATGTAACTCACAGACAACGAATATTCAAGAAATATCTAACGGTATAACCCCTGCACAATGTCTAAGATCTCTTATGATCTCTTAGGATAATCATGCATGAACACACTCACACACACACTCACACACACACATATATATATATTTGGAATGGACTAGGTCATTACTCAACGACATCTGTATGACATAGGAAGCTCTGACATTCTATCCCCATGCCCAACTCTATGAGCTCTGACAGTCTGTTGGAAAATTCTGGAATAATATCACATATTAAACCATACGCAATTGATCTCATAGTCCTTTGGACTCCAAATGGAATCTCACAAGGTCTCCCTACCAAAGGGATCTCACAGTCCCATAGTTCCATAGCATTAACAAGGTGTAACATTTTGAATACATTTGGTTTGAGGAATACACCTCCCACGACCTCATCAATTCATGTTTATATGAGCGGAGTATTCATTTATCATAGGTGTACATATGTAATGCTATATATAGAATTTCCAATAACATGGTTACATTTTTATTTTCATGCTTTAGGAATAGCCTCTCATGAAATACAATAGCAATTTTTAATTCCCCAATAATACATTCCAAATATGTAGAACAAGTTATCATTAATATTCCACTCTATGTAATTAGTTTCATTCAATTATACATTAGATAGGAGGCGTAACAACTTACATAATAAACTACATGTGGAATTACATCTCTTGTGCCATGTAAAAAAAATTTCAGTTCCATTTAACTCATTCAAGTCAGTAAAATATGGAATTATGATTTATAAAATAAATTGGTGTCACATAGTGGTGACTTGTTCATTACATAACTTTTGTACCTGGGAACATCCATCTTATATTTCTAAGGGCACTTAATTTGTGATTTGGTTCCAAATACATTTTAATAATAATTGGGCAAGTACATGGTGAGATTTATAAATGACTATAAACAATGTATATTAAAACATAAATACAATAATGAAATGAATTCTAAATGAGCATAAACATTCACTTTGATTTGTTTATACAATTCACCTATGTTGGAGGGATTTTAGTATAAATCTGTGAGATGATTATCAGATGAAACATTAATAATAACTAAACACATATTAAATAAATATTATTCAATATAAAAGATAAAAACTATGTTGGAAGATAAATTAAATTTAAATAATTCTATAATTAATGTGAAAGGATAGGGATCCCACCTCAATATGAAACCAATCAAAACACTCATCACAAAATAGATTTGGTGGTGACTAAATAAAATTTTCCAACACTCACAGACCCAAACAGTCACATATATATATATACTTTAATATTAAGCACATATTCCCCTCTCCATGAAGTTATACGTACAAGTAAGATATATATATATATATATATATATATATATATATTATCATACATATGTATGTGTTTTCATGCCTTAAAAGGTGTTTAAAACCAAATATATATTATAAACTGGGATCAAAATACATAATGACCCTAAAATAGATGGCCTGAAAACAAGAAAAGGATAATGAAATGGTGGTAGGGAAACAAAATGACCCAATTCACTTTTCCATTAGTGATGCATGCCTGAATACCCACGAACATGTCCTGGGATAGGCACCGCACTCCCATCATTTTTCGGAAAACCAAAATCTGAGCTAGACCTAACCATAGGGTTTTATTCGAATCGTACATGGAATATGTTAAGCTAAAATAATCTAGATATTAGATGGATGAGATATCAGATACATATTATATATTTTTTGAAGGGAAATCATTAGAATATCCAATTCAAATTTTCCTGGATATTGAATGCAATGAGAGGGGGTTTCACACAATGGGTGCGGAGGGGGTGTTTATAGAGAGAGTGAGAGTGATGATAGGGTGTATAGGGTTATAATTTTTATTTTTATTTAAATTTAATTAATTTTACATTTAAATTAGGTTAGGGTCCAAGGATTGTTCTGTATGGTTTAGTAAACTATGCTCTATCTAGGCACTCTCTACTGGCCCCCTAGGGCAGTCCACACAGGATGGCCACAGATTTTGGAAGACATGCAACAACCATGAAATGAACAGTGTGAGGGTAATCCTAAAGTTGAAATAACTATATGAGATTGGTTCATGGTATTGAAAACAATCCATATCCCATGTGCACCAACTCTACCCCATTGAAACATTCCGAATGTTTTGTTGCTGAGGGCCAAATGGTTTCATACAAATCGTGTGCCCTCTATAGACATCAAAAACATTGAAATTTTGGCCATGATGTTCACAAAACACAAAGAGACACCTTGTTATCCTATTTTTCCTTCATCTATGTCCAAAAAAATCACATTTAAATGTTAAAACTCTTCAAATTCCATTACAAATATCTATTTTTATATTTTCATGTTCAGTATACAAAATTTTATAAATTCCACGGGAATTTTTATCCAGTCCAAAACGTCGATTGTGTAAATTTGGACTAACCAATTCAATACAACCCATATAACTAAAAATAGGCTCTTGATGCATTGATTCTAAATTTTCATTCATACATATCTATGATGAGGATAAAAATGGATCCAATCATTCATTTTTTCAATGGATGGTCTTTGAAATATTGAATGAAGGGGAGATATCACATCTTTTTTCAGAATACTATTCAACCATTTATCTTTGAAATGACCTGAGAGGGAAAAGGAAGTGTTAGAACCATTAAAAATTGATTATTATTCCTCATATCAACAATTATTTGTATTAAAAGATATAAGTATGGAACATAGTATAATTGTAGTCAATAATATTTTTCAACAAACAACAATGAGAAGAATCACAATGATCATTGATTCTTATTCATCCATGATGTAGGATGATGTATATAGACTGAAATGTTATTTGTAGTGGGAAATCACGAAGAGTTATATTTTAAGGTATACATTACATTTCTAAATATGTCAGAAATCAAAGGCAAAGAGATGGGTTTATATGGTGATGTTAGAACCATTACCATATAAAAATGATAATGGAAAAAATAAAGAAGTATTTTTTCATTTGAATCCACAAAATTTTTAATGAAAATTATACCATTTAAGTTGTATTTGATCACATTGTAAAGATTTAATACGTCATTTCTATCTGAAAATATTACAGTCAAAATCATATTTCAAATATATATGTTTTAGAATTTTTAAAGATATATGTATTACTGTATTAAATTATATCTAATCAACACCATTAAATTACCTCATTGTTTTCTTAAATTATTCCGCAATCAATATATATAGTGTTTTTATTTAGTAATACCTATAATACTCTAATAATGGTGTTTTTAGAGATAACCATTAAAACCATACTGAAAATATTGAGAATATATTCTCTATATTTTAGTGGTAGTTGGGTTCATGACCTTCCTCATGTTAACCATTCAATAAAAATTAAAATTCAAAGAGGCATTCATATGAATTATTTTAAAGCCCTATATAGTATGCTATGATGAAATTCACAAATATGGAATAAATAAGGAAAACATAAGCTATAAGAAACTGATATAGTTGACATAATGGTACATTATGTTAGATATATTTATTATCACATCAAGGTAAATTGAAGTCTATATAAAGAAATTGTTAAAAATCATTATTGAATTTTGGAATTAGAATTTGGTGATAAGGTATTCTTATAAATCTCTTTGATGAACAAGATTATGATATATGAAAATAACGCAGTGATAAAACTTTGGTATATTGGACCCTTCATGATTCTCAATTGAGAAGGGATTGTATATTATTTTCAACCACTTTTTTCAATCCTCTATCAAGATCATGATGTCTTTCAAGTGTCTATAATCTGGTTTTTTTCTGATATTTCACATCTACTAAACTCATCAATTTTAATATAGTAGAATGATATTTCATATAATGATCGATAATTAAAATTCTTGTGTTTTAGGTATAATGTTAAATAGAAAAGGAATAATCACCTGGTTAATGTTTATTATAGGAATCAGAAATTTTTGGATGCTACATGGGAACCCAAGGATGTGATAAGTGAAATATAGGCATAGTTTTTAAATTAGAGTTATTTTATTTTAATGTTAAAATTTTATTTTAATCGTGTTATAATTTTTCAATAATTTGGTTTTTATCTATTCACTTTGAAATAAACTCGAGCAATTCAATTTCATGAATGACACACAACCAATTGTATATTAAATTATGATATAATAATACTTTATAATATAGTCATTATTTTTTTGGTTATTAATATTAACAACCACATTATGAATAATATGAATAATGGTTTTAATAAAATCAAATACATTGATTAATTTATTTTAAATAAATACTCAATATTATGTAAAGTTTTTATTCTTATAAAATATATTTTTCAGAAAAATGGTTTCAATTAAATTTTAAAATTGAAATTATAATATATTTAATCAATTTTATTAATAATTATTCTAGTTATAGAATAAAAATATTGATATAATAATTTCAATATTATTTTCGAGTTCATTTTTCGGATTTCTCTGAAAATATTAATTTTTTAGAAAATAGTAAAAAATAATAATTTTATTAAACCCTTCATTTATATAAAATTAAAAAATAAATATAGAAGTCAAATTATTTCATATGGTTAAATATTTTTCATTTAATTAAAAATAATTTGAATAATTTCATTTTATTGATCTTTAGAACAGATTTTTTATAATATATTTTTTAATATAAAGACACATTTGTCTACTTTTTTTTTTGATCATAGAGTGTCTATTTATGTAAATTAAGTTAATATCTAAATATTAATCGTTCATAGGAAAAAATATATTATTTAATCAAGAAATTTTTTTAACATTCTTTTTTCACAAGGCATATAGTGGAAGTGAATTCCCTTTTATTCATCTATATAAAATTATATTATCAAACATATATAAATATAATCTAGTAAAATGGAATCCATATTTGGCATTTTAATAATTAATATAATTCAATGGGTTAATAATAATGTTTTTTAATTGAAAAAAATAATATTTATATTTGGTTACCATGGTTATTCTTAAAACAGATTTATTGAACATTATAACGAAAAAATTAATGTTATAAAGCCACAAAAATTAATAATTTGTATTTGAGGATGACCTCTTGATATAATATTATCATTTATTGAATTGTTTTTAATTTTTAGTGACATGTATTGGTACATTATATTATCATATTCATATATTTTATGTAATTCCATATGTGTCTCATACCTCACTTATAAAAAGACGTCACTTTTCCTGCCTTATTCAAAACATTTATAAAATCATCATATATTATATTTTCATCTTTTTGGACTGATATTTCATGTCATAATGTGTAATCCCCAATAGGTCTATCAAAGAAGATGTATAAATCCAAACATAACTCTTTATGTATTATTTCCTCATTCACCTTCTCCAATCTTATTTTATTCATAGAAAAATGATTAATATATTACAATAAATATACAAATAAGTAATAATCATTATTTCAAAACCATTTCCCTAAACAATTCAATAAAATGGGAGTTGAATGTATCACTTGTGCATACATGTATACTACCACATCCTTGTGGACATATCATTCATTTTTTATAGTATTTTTTCATGGATGGCTATTAAAGAATAATAGACTATTGTATATGATTTTGATGAAATTATTATTATCCAATAATAATATCTTATATACAATCTTAAAACCTCATCAATAGGAAAACTATTATGTCACTTGGGGTTATATGGGGAATGACTCCTTTACAAAGTGATGTGATTCATTTATTATTAATGCATTAGTTGGGTGTAAAAAAATATAGATTAAACTATTATATATATGATATTTATTATATAATAATGATTTTATAAAGGTGAATTCTTCTTTAACTATCATTCATTTCATCCATCGAAATTTAGAAGCATCAAGCATCCATAAATACAGACTACCATATCCATGATGTGTTGTAAATTTTATATTATCACCGAATTATAGAAATGGATATAAAATTTTATATAATTATTATATATTATTCATATTAAATGAATATGTTTTTTTATATCATATAACAATGGTTGATGTAAAATGAACATCATTTCTGAACAGAAACATTCTTGAAAAATGAAACTCTTATCACTGATAAAAAGTTATTTTCATAATAAATTATTAATTAACAAGTGATGGAATGTTATATGCGGATAATATGTTACATTATAAGTGTTATATTGTATATTTATAGTACATTTAATTTTATTATATTATATTATATATTTTAAATGAATCATATCAAGCTTCATGTAAGATTTTCCCATCTAACTTTAATTTCCATGTGACATATTCCATATTCACCACTTGGTTCATTCATATAATCTATTTTAAACACATGTTTTTCTTTATATAATAAATATAATTATAATCATTTTATTTAATGTTTAATATTTTTTAATTACATTCATTGCGGGATACGATTCAAAAATAACAAAGTGGGTTGTGTTTTTTGTTTAAATATCTTTTTTATCACGATTTTTTATGCTTAAATTTATGATACTGAAATTATATGATCTATTAACCCCAAATATTATTTGATTCCCCAAAAATATCATTTTCTTCTCGATAACTAATAGATAATGTTAATAATATAATATTATATCAGTTTTACTGTTTTATGTATAATTTATTTAATTTTTCTCTTAAATGAATGATTATTGGGTTTGCATTGTCTATTTTTGTAAAAATTTAAATTTTCACTAAAAAGTTCAAATAAATAAACATGATCAAGATTAAACATTTTTTTCAAAATAATATAATATATAATAACATATCATCTAGATAAACCCATATTAAAAATAAAATATTTAATAAAGTCATGGTTGTGAAATGTTTGAATTTTCTTGTAATAATACACTACAAATGTCATAAATTTTATCAAATGACCATAAAATTCCATATAATAGAATATTATACTATAAAAGATGAAATATATTCATCCAAAAAGATGATGTTATGTTTTATTGTATTTTTGTTTTTCTTATCATTTTTTTATCTTTAATGAGACGATTTACCCTCTACCATTTTAACACGAATTGTTAAGGTCACTATTCATATAGAAAAAAATTAAAGGGCCCTATGACCAAAATTTGGGAAAACTGAATCCAAAAAATGAAATCCATTTTTAAAATTTCAAATCACATATTATTAAGAAGTTAATTTAAAATTTAAAAGCTAAATTTCAATATTGTTTTTTTAGAAAAATACCCTTTTCAGTATAAAAATATTTTCAAAAAAAATCAACCATGAAATATCTTCCAATGAAACTAATTCAGTTATAATAATATAATATAATTTTTTAATATGAAGTCATTTTTAAATAAAAAATATCATCTGAAATAATTGCGACAAAAATAATGCTCTCAAAAGAAATCAATATTTATCACTATTTAGTATAAATTAAATCATTTAGGAAAATAATATTGACCCTAATATAATTTAGATATTATGATTTAAAAATTTATAGTATATTAATATATTATTAAATTTTTATTCATTCCAAATTCAATTATTAATTTTTTCCATATTTTTTTATAAAAACATACTCCGGAAATAAAAAAGATATTTTCTGAAAATTAAGTAGATATTTCATAAAAATTAAACAATGAATTTGTATTGACATTTAATCTATATATATATAAATTTTATAATTTGGTTAATACTATTCATAGCCATCAATTGAATGAGTAGGGTATAATGGTCATATTTTTATAATAATGTATAGTTCTTTGAAGATCGGTGTTGTGTTTTTTATATGATATCAAACATAATTTTATAATAACATCTTAGGGTTTCGTTCACCAAAAGATTTATAAAACAAAAAATTAATTTAAATACAATCATAATATAATATAATTTGGGTTTTATTTTCCCATGTAATAGTGATGTTTCCTATCATATAAAATATTGAATATTATATTCCTCTTAAATTATCGGGGTTTTACAGTCAAGGTAAAATATATTAACTAATAGATCAATCATGTGAAGTAATCAGTCAATATCGGAAACATCAGTGATAGGTGGTGAAAATGAATGATATAATTTATTTAGTATCAAATGAAATTGTGTTATGGGTAAAAACAAGATATTATAGTGAGTCCACCATAGTAAATATATTCAAAATACATCATGAGTAGTTGTTAGTCATACATCAAGTCTCACGGTCCTAAAAAAACTTGTTTCACACAGACCAATATTATTGCATGAACTACCACAGATAGAACCCTTATTGGTATCTAAGTATCCCCTTTATGTGGTTAGATTCCAAAAGAAATGAATATATAAAAGTCATATCATCTTACTACAAAGGTTCCCATGACCAGCTAAAATAAGGGAGTGATAAAATCATGTAAAGAAGTTCATACATGGATCATTATAAATATTATTCATAGGATAATTCCCTAAAATCATGTATAACCGTAGATAATAATATCACATGAATAAAATAACCCATTTTTCAACACCCAAAAAATGTGATGTACAAGAATCACGCATGGTACACTAAGGGATTATAAAAAAATAGGACCATCAAAAAGTTAAGATTAGGTTGTAAAACATCATCAATTCAAATCAAAAATATATATTTAATTAAATTTTAAAATCGTTAGTAATAGCATCTTCATATTATAATAATTTCATAATATTTTAAAAGGATTGTTAAAACAATAATTTCATTCAAAACAGCCAAATTGAATTTGATGAAGTTGCAATATTTAAAAGTCTTGGATCCATGTTAAAAAAAATTGTTTCACACCCTCTTCTAGTTTGAATAAATTTCTAATTTTAAATACCCACTGAAAAAACATTTCTGATCACAGGTCACATTATTCAAAGTGGGATCTTGTTAACTCAAAATCCATTGAAATGAAATCCATTGGGTAGAATTTACTATTTCAACCCATTTCATAAAATTTAAATAATTTCACATTTAAACTCATAATATAACAATATATATCACATTCCAAAAGTAAACATTGAAAAATTATTTGAAGGGGAATTAAAATTAGCATAGAATTCATAAATTTAATAAAAATAAGACGAAACTCATTTCATGTTCAGTTTATTTTAATGATGATAAAATAGGATTCTATAAAGAGTTTAAATATAAACATTTATATATGATGAGTTTGATAGAGATATATGTCTATAAATTACCAATAAAAAATAAAAAAATGTAAAATTTTATAAAACCCTATACGTAATATCTAGAATCCAACCCAAATGGATCAGATATGTGTCACCTTCGATGGGGCCCATTGAATATTAGATGTGAGATCATAATATAATTTCATATCCATGATCCAAAATACCACATTGACTATCAATGGTACAAATATACAGAAGGCCATCATAACATCTAAGAAGAACAAATCACTAGAAATGGAAATATCAATGTACATGAATAGAATATATTACTATAAAAGGATCATCTCTTCGATCGAAAATTAATTTCACCAAAAGAAGATTCTATGAGAGGAAAATGTTTCTAGTTGGATCCCAAATTGTAAAGGATGCGATTTATATTATGTTATTGGTTTTTATTATTATTTAAGAGTTCATTATATTTTAATTAATATTTTTGAAAATTAAAAAACCATTCAGATAGTCATCTGTGTAGGATTAATAGTTAGTACTAACCATGCGCCAACTCTGCCCCTCTGTCGAAGATGCTAATAATGTTTCAGGGTTTAGATACAAGGATTGATTAACCGTGTCGAAAATGTGCACCCATTTATTGGATTGTTCCATAATTTGGATAAAGGATATACTTAAACTTGTTCCAATTATATAACGTTTTCTAGGATATTATAAATATTTCATGGTTTTGATTCTTGGTATTATAAACCATGCCCAAATAATGGACAAGCCTAAAAACCTTATAAAAACCAAAAAAACACTAAAAAAGTATTCTGAAGAGATCAAATCAATGATGATAAAATCAACAGTCAACCCACCAAAATTAATGTAATGATAAGTTACATCCTCTATATCATATTAATTTTTATCCCCAAAATGATTATAGTTGTAATGATTTAACATGATGACACAAGAATGAATCCTTTACTCGTCTTTCGAGGTGGACAGTCTACAATACTGTAGAGAGACTCACCCAAATGCTAGAATCTGGAATTACTCTTAGATGAACACACTAATACCATCCAACCTATCAAATTAAAAAATATTGGAGATCTTGAATAGGTCTCACATTCATTTAATGATTCCTAAAAAATGTTGTGACATGATAATATCAAGTCCCTTCGATCCAAAGAAGATATATCAACCACCCACATGGAAATAATATAAGTGACAACACTGAAAACATTAAATGAACCACATATCCAATAAATATCATTTTACATAATAAAAAACACTCTCATTTACCATCTATGACTAAACATCATTGAGAAAGGAAATGAATTTTCATGTATTTATATTTTTGGTATTTACTCAATGGAATCCTAGAATTTTCAAAACCACGCCACACTAGTCAATGAGCTCATCATATCATGATCCACAACCTCCGAGTGTCTGGATCATCAATGAATCATGTCATCCTAGTAACCTAATTATATTCCAATGATCTATCCATGTCTATATTGAAATAGCTTAAACATTATTATTAGTTCATAATATGACACTACACTCTCACAAGGGAGATTCTACATTATCTTAATATTGATATATGACCACCATGTAAACAATAGATTATAAAATAGTACTGAAACCATAATGAATGAAATCGAACATCAACCATAAGGAGAAATCATTGGAATAAAATAAAGGAATCTTATAAAAATATATTCCCAAAACCACATGGTTCATCAATATATGATTTCACTACATCACTAAAAGAATAATGAATACAAATTATATATACATATTCAATATAAAGGGTAACCATTCAAGATAATAGTTTCTCAAGGTACAAAAATATATATATATAGAAGAAATAAACATCATGATGATAACCATGGATCATAATATATCATTAAATAATATACTAAAATAAGGCTTAACAGATCACAATAAACGAGATGTCACTAAAACCCAAAGAACATTAATATGAAAAACAAAATTCTTTCTATATCAATGATGAAAAAAATTTCTAAATTAGAATCAACTAAAATCAGTAGATCCTACACCTAATGAATAGATTCACTCTGAGTACTATT
The DNA here is from genome assembly GCA_963277665.1 of Viscum album. Lineage (NCBI taxonomy): Eukaryota > Viridiplantae > Streptophyta > Magnoliopsida > Santalales > Viscaceae > Viscum > Viscum album. Next base: position 937,875,979 of record OY728161.1, read on the forward strand.
AATACATGATTATTATCTTGAGGAATCTACTTCCACAGAGTTCGGTTCATATGATTCCTTAATGAAACATACCCTTATAATTTACAAACATACAAAACCTATTAATGTGACCCTAACAACCACACCATTTAAAAACTCCTACAGGATCAGAATATTATTTTATAGCATAACGAGGAACTATAAACTACAAGCACATGGAATTACACGTCTTTTAGTGAGAATAATTTCTATATATTTCCATGAATGGGGAATTCATCACTTCATGTCATTTAACATGCATCGTTTCAGCATAAAAAACATTCTATATTCTCTAGATAATAGGCGAACCATCCCATTAGCATGGTGGTAACATATTTTGAGTGAATATAATTTCATATATATATATATATATATATATCTACATTGATGAAAATACCAATAATCATTATTAAAAAACACCAAACATATTAATTTATTTTACAAATCCTCAAATGATCTCTTATCAGTGCTGAAACCTACGATAACAAGAACATCATTGATCTAGTTTTTATAAGGATAACTCCCTTGTATTATAAAGTACATAAGAAATTCCCATAGAATTATCTCATACATATTAGAGGGAATTGCAACATTTTACCACCTCATGCCAGGTTAATTAAATAATGATTTAACATAGTTGACCTTCAGAGAATCATGAGTCAGATGACAAATTATTATCCCATCAACATCATCCAAACAAATTAATTCCCCAAGTGAAACTCAATTACCATTTTAAGATGGTGGATACCAACTCGTGAATTAATAGGTGGACTCCAAATATAGGAATGTATCCATCTCTAGAACATGATATTAAGTATTAGTATAGTAGTCAACAAGAGACACAAATTCTAGAAAACGGGAAGGACTACTTTGAATACTGGTCTGAGGAATAAACATTTTACCATTCATGGAAAAAATAATAGGTTATTTTTTTGTTCATCACCAAACATACGATTATAAAATGACGCATAAATATATTGAATCGAAATAGAAGCATAAAAAATATTTCAAAAAAACAAACAACATTACAACAGAATCAATAATTTTAACAAAACACAAGATTTCACAATTCATTAACAATTAATATTAACTCTAAAAATCATAAATGTTGATATAGATCCACAATATATATAAAAAACTTTTTATATGTCTTATAAAATCTTACATGGCTTCCAAAACCCTAATTCCTTTTTCTATTATCAAAACCAATCTCAATTTTAATCCATCACAATCCAAAATTTCTTCTTCAAACATTATTTTCATATCTAATATGTGTCTATGAAATTTTTTTAATGAAAAAACATATTCATAAGAATATAAATTTTGAAATTGAAAAAACATTTCAAAAAACACATTTAACCAATTTTTATGATATATTATCATTTTTCACGAATGGCTCCTAATATACAAGAATGTGATGAATGGTAAAACAACAGCACATGAGAATTAAATATGTAACACAAATGATATACTTAAAAAATCCATCCTATCTAATCTTCCATTATTAGGGTTATTTTGGAAATAAATTGAATAAGAACTATGTATAGTGTAAAGGTATTACTATTCATGTCTTGGTTTAATTGGATAGAGAATGAAACATTAACCTCGCAATAGATCCTATATTCACTTTTAAAATAGTGACACTTATACCATGCATTTTGGAAGACAATGAAGTCAGAGTACATAATTGGTCATATTTTCATTCCAACCCAAAACAAAAAATATTTTCTAAAAAGAAAATATAAGCTCCATAGGAATATAAATATCAAACATTATCACTTCTCAATAAAACAAAAATAAATGTTCAACTACCCATGTTACTTTGTAAATCATCTATACTCATATATAGTTGGTGATCCAAGACCCACTAACGAACTAAAACCTAAATCCTGAATGATCCTTAACCTCCATCCTACTATGACTCACACGAAATAATTTACGTTAATATATGGATATATACGTACATTGAAGGATAAACTTCCTTTGACTTAAATTTTGGAAAACCAACCAAAAATTCAAGCTAACCAATAACGTAGTTGATTTTCCACTAACCTAAACATCGTTTATGAACAACCCATGATATTTAATAGGACCATGTAATCATGAAACAATTATTTAGATTTTTTTTGAAATAAATGATAATTATAATCATAGATACACTAAAAAAATATCTTCCCAAAAATTATATATTACAACCATGACATGATTTTAAGAGGTAATAAAAAACTATAAGGGAAAAAATAGTAATACCAATATATTAATTATTCAAAACACCCAAACATGTCCCAATTCAGATTCATGGGGACAACTATTCCCAAATCTACTAGGGGAGATGATGAGATCATAAGAACCTACTATAAAAATATAAATATTGTAAAAAAAAATGGTACAAGAATCATGTGAGAAAGAGATCCCAGTAAGATTCCACCAAATACACTTTATAGTTATCTCATGAGTATTTTATAATATTTTAATAAGGGTTTCCAATAATTTGACTATGGTTATTTTTAAAAAAATATATTTTTAAAATATTTTAATTTTTTTTATCATACAAATTATATAAAACATTCCATTATACAATTTAAAACAAAATATTTTATTTAAAATCATTTAATATAATTTGTGAAGGAAATGATAGATCAATTAACAAAGAAGATATGATTCACTTAATGTTTGAAATTGTATATGTTTCAATACCATTGATTCAAGGTGCATCATTTAAATAAAAAGATCAATCATGTTCTCTAATAAATCATTCAAGGGAATTGCAGTTCAATATAGTGATAATGAAGGGTTTCATGTATCGATCATCATGTACAATGGTGTCACATGAACAACCATGATATGATAGTGACACCACCATACTAATAAAATAATAAATAATTTACATTATTAAATCTAGTCCAATGGGTCTCAAGTAAAGCAGTTCCACGCACACTATCTTTTATAGAAAAACAACTAAAGGATGATCCATTCATTTTCTCTATAGATCAACTAGTTGGGGTTTGATTCCACTATTAATGTGTATATCTATTCCCAATAAAATATATAACAATGGTCCCATGACTAGTTAATATACAAAAGTTAGATAAACATTTTATATGTATCCCATGGGTGTCCTTTTCAATATCAATCTTGGGATCATGCCCTGAAATCCCATATCTCTGTGACCCCCAACTCCATAAAAGTATATATTCCCTTTTTAAATAACACAATTATAAAATATAAGAATTTAGGGTGTTAAATTAATGTATTATTATAAGTTAGTATCTTCACATATTTCATTACAATATTTAATATATCATCTATTTTACTCAAAACATTTTCATCAATTAAAACATTGAAAGGATAAACATTCACGATTCATTTAACACTCATCATATTGCTTCCAAATGGGCCTTTAAAATATATTTTTATTCAAAATATCATGATGTAATTACATGATGTTTCAATATTTAAATATTCATATGACCATAGAAAAACATGGTATCACATCCACGTACCATGATAATAAATCACGTATTAAAAAAACCTAATAACTACAACTTTATAACAATGGTAAAACCCTTAAAAATGGGATATCTGTCTTATCACAATAATAACTAATTGAAATTTTTTGAAAATTGTTTCATATATGAACCCATTTAACACATGTCAATGAATTTGTATATATAATGAATAATTTGGCCTAAGTAATCATATTAAACAAAGTAACATTGAAAAAATAATTGATTGTCAATTAAAATAAAAATAGATATCCTTAATTTATATAATAGTTATAAAGAACAATTACAAATAAATTTATTAATGTAAGGATCAATGGGTAAATCATATGGAAAACTAGAATCCACAATTATAGAACATGTTTTACAAGGATTAAAAAATCTATACATTAGTAAGAATGAACGAATTAAATATTGACGGAATAGAGAAAAACACCTACATTGAATATTTGGATTCAAAAACATAAAAAATCCACAATTAATTGTCTATGATAGATATAAGTATATATAAAATGAGATCTATTGATAGTAGGAGAGATACTAGATCCAAAATCAAACATTGTCCATACATGAATAAAGGGAAAAAAGGTTATTATAACCTCTATGATGACTGAATAAAAAATTAAAGGACAGATTGAAGGTTGAGAATAAAAGAACATACTCGAAGATTACTGCCTATTTGATTAGAATTTCTATTCACTAAGAGAAGAGGTTTGTTGAGAAAAAAAATTTATTATGTTCTCCCAAAATCCAACGCATCAAAAAATATTCAAGTTGAATGTGTTTTGGGTTGAAAAGCGGGGTCATGGAATTTTAATTAAGATTATTCTGAAAATAAATACTAATTATCACAGTTGTATAGGGATTATTCATGGTTACTACTAACAGTGAAACTCTTGTATTCCTCTTTCATGGTTGTTAATAATTTTCATGGTTAAGTAACATTATCTTTTTATCATTCAAAAATACAAACCTCATTCTCATCTATTTTGGTGTTTTGGTTTTGGGGTTTGGTTAACCATTCTCCAACCATATGTTCAGATTATAATCTTGTCCCAATATTATGGAACCATCATATGAATTGAAAACATTTCATATTTCAATTTTAATTAATAATACCATAAAATAATAATGGATCATGAATCAATACATATCTCCAATATCATGACGGATAAGACATAATCACCTATTTCCCAAAGTGGATCAGTAACATCGAATTATTTCCATTGTTGGATTAGGACCATAAAAGTTATCCCAAAATTATATCACCAGATATAAATCATTTCCAAATTCATTCATGTGATATAAAATTATACTAAAACCCATTACATAAAAACCATTCATTCTTCTTCAGTAATATTAATAAATTTTCCTAATATTATCATAACATAACCTATGGAAAAAATGATTCATAAAAGTTTCTTCATTTCATCATATCATAACCCTTAGAAAATAAATGATTTTCATAAAAAGATCATAATAGTACTATTAAACCATCAAATGAATGAATAATAATGGAAACAATGGATCATATTCCTAGTAATGAACTATTAACATCAAGAATGTTACAATAAGTAAAATGGCTATTAAAGGATCACATCAATATTTCCAGATAAAAACAAAAATTTCATTTGAAAATGACTTATTTAAAATTTAATGATTTTCACAATATTATAAAAAAATTTATTTAAAAAACCTGAAAATTATAACTTAATATTTTATTAATTTTTCATCCATTATGGAGGATATTATATTCCTTTCGAGTATATAAATAAAGATTCAATTCACATTTTTGGTAAAAAGTAAAAATTACATTACTGGGTAATAGAATAGAATATCACATTTTAAAAGAAAATTTAAAATTAAAACCCAGGTGAAAATAACTGTAAAATATAATTTTATAATATTAATAAAAATAATGAAACCATTTTTTGAAAACATTAACATGGACGGAAAATTACTTCTGAAAATGAGGTGAAGAGAGTCAATTATGATTAAAAACATTATTAAGTTAATTAATTATATATTAATGGGAAAAATACAGGAAAGAATCATTTTAAAGAAAAACTGTGGAGAATAAAAGTGATTGAGATTTATAATATTAAATTTATATAATTTTCTCAATGGAAATTCATTCATAGACAATCACGATTTATATGCTATTTAAAAAAAATCTGTTCCCTCAAGCCTTACCTTTTTTCATAAATTGTCATTCCACATTTATAAAAATTTTATATTTATTATAACTTTTTTTATAAACTAGATTTATTTATATTATTCCATATATAATTTACATACAACATCGTATAATCCTTTTTTTGAATTTTTTTAAATGAAATCATTGTTTTAAGAGATAACAACTAGGCTTTTCTACCATGTTTGGTTTTGGAAGTTGCAAATATTATTTTTTCATCATAATTAGTCCATATAAAGCATTATATATAAAAAAAATATATCATATAAATGAAAAATATACAGTACTCCATAATATGTAGAGATAGAAAAAGGAACTAAATTATTTAGGGAGACGAACAGTCAAATGTATGATTGAAAACTATTTTCCTTTTATGAATGATGGAAAAAAGAAATCTAAAAAAGAAATCCAAATTATATAACCATTAGAATATAATACATTTCATATATAATCATCAAATTATATTTATTATCATCCATGTAAATACGAAACAAAAATGAATCCCAAATCGTCATGGAGGTAGACTCCACACATACGCACGAGTGATTTTATCATTTTCAAATGGATGGGAAGAAGGTGGATAATGGATGTTTCATAACTAAAATAAAAAATATTATAGTATAATATTCAAAATTTATATTTTTATAATGTATTACCAATATTTATAGTTGGTAAAGTATGAAATAAAATTGAAAATTCTCGGTTATGAGTTATACCTCAAGGATAATAATCATATTTTGGCATTCACATTAAGCCTAGAAAGTTAGATATTTTGTAAATATGAAAAGCTATATGATTTGAAAAAGAAAAATATTTTAATAGTATGGTATTTATTTTATGATATATAAATCTCAATTGGTTTTATTATTAGTGGAGTTTTGGTGCCATTTTTTAAGTGAAAGTGTGAGACTCATGGATTTGATTAAAGTGTTATTATAATATAAATTTAATTTCATTGTAAATATTCTCAAAATTGAAATATTTTGAATAAATAATAGAAATATATTTAAATAATATTATCCAATAATATTTTTATAGTATAAAATCATTTTTACACATGTATGTTAATTTTTAACCCCCCTAACCACCAAACACATTTATCAATTACCTAAAATAATTGTTATTTACTCGTTAAGGGAAAGTATTGTTACCTTAAAAATACTTGTAACCCTAAAATATTCCATGGTTTATCTGTTAAAATTAATCTAATTCACTTTTTCATAGAGACAATGTTAATGGGTTTTAACTATTTTAATTAAATATAATTTATTATATAATATAATTAATGTTAATTTTGGAACTAAATATTTTATTTTACATTGAAAACCAAAATACACTATGGAATTAAAATATTTCAATTAAAAACAAAAATAATATGTTTTATCTGTCTAAAAATTATGTGCAACATAATATATCATCCATAATGTATTACTTTAAATATCATTAAAAATAATTTTTTTTATATTTCATTTAATTGAATCGATATTATGTCAGCACTGAATAATAATTTCAGTTAATTACTCTATCAAAAAAACATAAAAATAAATTTAAATGATAAAAAATTTCATATTTAATATAAGCATTTATAACCTAAAATTTCATCTTTTAGTCCTTTTATATTAATTTTATAGATATTAACATCATGATGATTACATTTCATATTTATTCTATTATTAATTTAATATATAATCCATTTCAAAGATATATTGGTGACATATATAGATATCTCATATCAACAATCATGAAATATGATACATTAAAGTGTTATACAATGTTTCAAGTTATCCCATAGTTTTAACCTTTTTTCAACTTTTTTCCAAACCAAGGTGATACCAATTTATCAGGGATACAATTCTTAATTAAAAAAAGGGAAATATTTACCCCTTCTGATACTAAAAATTAAAAATTTGTAGTACATTCAAATATATTTAAGTCATATAATTTGTACATAATAGTTTAAAATATAACCAAAACATGACAAGAAAAAACCATTTTCCATAAAAATCAATTTTTATGTATAATTTTTTTATTCTATATTCAATCATAAATTTTATTCTAATGAACATAATTGTCTTATTAAAAATAATAGAAAAAAAGTAATATGGGAATGATTTTAAAAGAAAATATAATATATTAAATTCATGAAACAAAAATATAGTTATTAGTAAAAATAATTAGTTTAGTTCTTCGTTAAAAGATCAACATATTATGGAAATTGGGAAAAATTAAAAATAATATAATTATGTTATGAATATTTCAAAAAAAATTCATTATAAAAATTACTATTTATTATCTTTCTAGGAAATAATTATTATATTAATGTTAATAAATAAGTAAAAAAAAATTTGATAAAAATTGTGGTTTAATTCATATGTCAAATTTAATAAAAAAAAATTCACTTATCTCCAAATCTTCATTTTTTTCAAAACATGGTTATACGAATTCATTATTCTAATTAAAGTAATAAAATATAATGATATACTATTTTATAATTCATCTAAACACAGGGATTCATGTATAACAAGCTATCAAATAAATAAAATTGTTAATACAACATAAAATCTCTTGGTGTTACATTCTACCCCATTAAAAATAATTTCTCCCTTGAAATGTACATACATGGATAAAAAAACATAAGTTGGTTATGCCTCCTTGTATCATCTATTACACATATTTCATCTAATAATTTATGGGTTTTCAATAAAATATTGACCAAGTTAGATGGGTTTTCTCATTAACTTTATACATACAATACAAAATATACCTTAGTTGATACACATGAGTGAGATCTTGGTTGAGCGGTAAGACCAATATGTTAATTACATGGGAAAGTTCCTGTTTGTACTTATGAGTGAAACAAGGAACACATTATGTACTAGAGAATTATTGAGTTTAAGTATAAAATGATAAGCTCTAATACCTATAAAATCAATAATTTCTAATATAAAAATATATATAGAATTAATCATTCCCATAATTCAAAATATGATTATAATCACTAAGGAATATATTCATAGAATACATTTTCACTAACATCAAAGTACAAAGATCACTAGATATAATAAATAGAAATTCTTATAAACATTGATATTCTATTATGTGTTATTGAAGAGATCTAACATTTTCTACATTGCAGCTGCCAGCTCTGGTCTAAAAAATATTATTTCAAAAACATCCTTCTAAAACATTATAGTTTTATACTTCATTGTTTATAAGTATTCAAAAGGACCCTTCTAAATGATCGATTGACAGCTATTATTTTTAGATATATCAATTAGACAATTGTGTTTATCGAAACTACCATTGAAATATATATAAAAATATCTAATAATATCATCTATATTTTGATGTAACTCTAAAACTATCCATTTTTAAAAGGATGATATTTAGTTCTAAATCATATCTCCATATCAATAACAATATGAATACTTTTCCAAAATGTAAATTTAAAACATAGATCCAAATCATTTTTAATATTATTTTAACTCTATAGAACCTTTTCACTTCTTTAATTTATATCCTAGAAGGCTGATCTTGATATATTTTTCTCTATTAGAAACTAAGTTCCCTGACTTCAGAAGGTGCATAAATAAAATTGTTATAGAATTAAGATATTCAAATTTGTTTTGGAGTCTAATGATAAAATCCAATATGATGTTCTCACAGTTCTATAGGGGTTTGTGTAATCATTACAACATAACATTGTAAAATATATATCAACGATTTCTTGTTAAACGTAAATGATTTGAGAAACATACTTTTCAATATCTAACATCATGATATTCTATGAGAAATAATGCTACATGTCTCTATACATCTTTATACCTCCATAATGAATATTGATTGATGAAAATTGGGCCCTAAACAATTATTCCAACTTCAAATATTTTATATAAATAATACATAAATGGTTCTGGACCCCTAACTTTTTATCAAAATCAAGTATAAAATCAAAAATATTGATATAATATTTCTCCCATTCCTTCATTTTTTATCTATACTTCATAGTTTAATAAATATAACATATGTTTGGGTTTCTATCATTAATAATTTATGAAAATACTTTCTATGAAATGAATTATCCACCAAGAACAATTTCATAGGTTTGTAATTTCTTGAGTATTCAAAATATATAATCAACTACAACCATTTTCCCAATTGTATGATCACATTATTTTTAGAAAATATATTCATTAATATATTTTTTTATTATATAAGAAAAAATTGTCTTTAAAGATAATTCCTTGATATATTTAATGTAAAAATTACCAGATCTATATAAAATCACGGTTTTGGTAATTTTTCTCATGAATAATCAATAATTTTGAATAAAAATTTATCACCATGTAATTTTTTAGGATGATTCATCCAAATTACTACTTAAATTAATCAATATTAGTACCAAAACCCTTCTTCAATGTATTTTACAGAAAAAAATAGAACGACGACCAACCTTCTCATCAGATCTATGAAATTTTCATCACATTTAACTTCACAAAAGAAAATAATTGCATTCTAAGTCAATCAGCTAATTGGATTAGAAAGTCATGATAAATCACTCATAATGAATCGTTAATAACTAAAAACTGAAGAAAACTATACACTTTATTAACATGTTTAGTCAAGGACATTTCATATTAACAAAAATCATTAACAGATCCACTTATATACCCTCACATTAGATTATAGTACCCATGAATGAATCATTACAAATTAAAAAAATTACACGTAGTAAAATTCTTCTTACATCTTATCCTACGTATATTAAAACCAATTATCAAAATTTATTCATTCGCATAATTTATAATTTAATATATAATAATTTCATCTATCAAGACTATCAAAAACTAATCATGGTATTAAACAAAGAGTACATTGATTAACTCCACAAATATATCAAGGGACTTAGTAAGTTCAAATGGTATTAGTATAAATTCATAATTCCAATGCCTCAACGTCGGTTTTTCATGGGTATATCCTCCATCTTAACCATCAATTTATGATATTTATAATCATATTCATTCATAGAAATGTTTTTAGCTCTACTAAATTGATCATTCAAATCATAAATTCATGGTATAGGATAATTTTCAATGATTTTGATATGGTTACATTCATAATAAATAATAAAAGGACATTGTTACCCTCCCTTAATCATTAAAACAAGAATTAGTTCACCCAATGGTGATTCTCTAGGGAATATTAATCCATTATCCAAATTATTATGGAGTTTCTTCTTCTGTTACTTCATCTAAAATTGGGAAACTTTATACGGAGTATCTTAAATAGGTTGACTATTAGGCATTATTTTTATTTAAAAATCAACATCGTGATTAAGAGGATGTCTAGTACTGTCATCAAGAATGAAATTGACAAACTCATATATGATAGAAATAACATAAATGTTGACTTTCTACACAACAAGTTATGGTAAATAACATTTATAGGAAGTTATTAATACTGACAAGATCTATCCATTTTCCATTTTATGTTCATATTCATGCTTACTGAAATAAAATATCAACGATTATTTCAGAATAATAAAAATGACTTCTAATCGACAAAAAATTATTTTTGATATATATCATGAAATCCAATCCAAACCATGATCCAAATAAAATTCAATGAAATGGAGAATCAAATGAATATTTGGATAATCATTTTAACAATGTAAAACAAGGAATAAACTATAATGATGACATGAATCCATCACACCATTATTTGTTTTCATCGCAAACACATAATTTAATATAAGAGGTGGTAATTTGATGATATTATAAAATTATATTGATGTATCATAGTGGGTAGTTCCTATATAATAGTAGACATTATATGTTGTAGAGTTTAAATTTAGTGTACCCTTCACCACATTATTCTTGTAAGACACAATGATAGTTATAACCAAAATATCTTTCCCTTTATGAATAGGATTATTTGGATATCTTTACTGATCATCCACAAATTAATTTTTATTTTTATACTAGTTTGATTAATGAAGAATCTCACAGAGTTTGGAAAATCAGAGTGTGGGTGATGTTTTCATTGTAGTCCACATTTTATAAATTTTACCTACTATCCTCTTCATCGCCTTTTAATAGTAAAATTATCTATTACATTTATTTCAATATTTAAAGAAACTGGAGTTCAATTCATTTAATTTCATTGATGAATCTTGCAAAACAAATCCTTATATATAGAAGTGATTTTATTCCCCATATGAATTTTTCATGTTGTCATGAGACATTGAATTCATTTTATTTCAAAAACCCTGGTAATTTTTTGAATATACATATAACATTAATAAATTGGGTTCACATCAAAAAAATTCAATATATATACTAAATAATCTTATTTATAATATCTTTCAATGAATTGGTTTCAACCCACCACATAGTCAACAAAATTTCGTTCAACAGTGATGGTTAAACCTGAACTACCTTGATAGAATTAAAAAAATTTCCTCATAGTTACTAATGGATACATAATCCATCAAATTTAGATAGAGATATTCCAGCAAGAAATTTTATGTTGAATATACGAATTGCACATAATTAATAATATCCTTAAAAACATCCAATTACATGGAATTAATTTCATCCAATTTTCATTGTATTCTTAATAATACTCCACAATTAATATTATCCAACATGGAAATGAAAAATGAATATAAAAACATATTTTTATTTTGATATTGGGAAAACTGAAAATATATTTTAAATTATATTGATATATCACTCATCAACTATAAGATTAGAATGCCCACTAAAATAAGGTTTATTTTTTCAAATAAAAGTCTCACAGGTAAATTGTTTCATCCTTTTATCATTTGGATACTTGTCATCATTAATATCATGATAATGTTGAATTTACATAGAAACAATATTCTACAACCCATCTCCCATATAATTTGGTTCCTTAGGAAGAAAATCATTGGATAGTACATTAAATCCCATGTTAGAATTTTTTTTTTGTAGTTTTAACCATTAAATAAGAACAAATATCCGATTGGAATGAATATTAATTTTAATACCCTGATATTTTTAATGAATACTATGTTTTCTAGCATATTCAGACCACAAAAATGAGATTAATTAAACAGAAAATTATTATTATACAAATTTGACCGATATAACATAGTTTTTGATCTATTGGGTATGAATATGGTAAGAAATATTATGAATGTATGTATAATTATTTTATTATTTAAGATACATTGTTAGGATTTGATCAAAATTTTTATTAATTTTGGACAATTTATTTGTTTATGAATATTTTAGGAGACTTTTTAGAATGATTTTGCAATTTAGTTAATATTATTTCCTTTTAAAATCATATGTTATTTTTATTATATCAATGTTACTACACAGCATGAAGTTTAACTTGTAATACATTTTATAAAATTGATAATATTTTGTACTGAAGAAAAATTGTCATAAATGTTATTGGAGAATATATGTACCAAAAAGAAATAATTTAAATCACCACATATATATAATATAATAAATATGGGAGTGTAAGTTCTATAAGGATTTAACATATATATTTTATGTTTTGTGGACAAAAATATACAGCTAGAATTTTATATATATAAAATTATGTATATATTTTATAAATAAAATATTATGGATAGAGACTTGTGATGAATATAAAATGTGATCAATGAATAATTATCAAGTGTTTGAGTGGTAAAACATTGTTACTAAATTTATATTCATAAGATTCAAATTTATTATGAAGATTCATCATGAAAATATTAAATATAATGTTAATAATGTTTTATAATGTGGTGATTACAGATGTTTGAATTTACAATATTTCTTGAAAAATAATGTGGATAACATTAAACAAGGGGATTCACGCTTGATGTAACTAGATAAACCAAAACGTATGGAAGAAGAATTGTTTGTTATGGAATTTGTGGGATTTACTAAAATATGAATGAAATAATAATGGGGTAAATTCAATTAATTGAGAAAATAATTTATGTTGAAAAACAAAAATGAGAAATATTATATGATTACTTGGTAATGAAACATGAAAATTAAAAAATTCATTAAGTTTTTCAATATTGTAGTTAATAATTTTCAGTGGGACTAGAGCAAACGAAAGATGAAGATGTGTTTCTATAATGGATGTTTATATGATGTTTGAAAGGACATGTTTTGTTAAATTCAATGTGTATCTCAAATATTATATTTTAAACTGTTTTGTACTGATGGAATGACCATCGAACTAACATCCATTAAAAAAAATTCCTAATTTCAATGGGATAGATAATTTTTATAAGGAACATGAGTTGAAAATAAAATAAGAAATTGTTTTTTGAAAAAGTTGTGTCATGTTGATTTTTATATTGATTAATCATAAAATAAATTTATCGGCGAAGTGAAAAGTTTAGTAGTAAATTTTTCTATCGAATATAGGAGGTTCTATGAGACACATGATCATTTTACAATCACGGACTGTAAAGACATGGAAAATTCAAGGAAATGTTTTCTTAAATTATTTGGAATTTTATGACTCTACGGTTTCTGACGGAGCCTGATTCTAAGGCCCGGTGTGCCTGAAATCAATTTTTGAAGTTTTGTTCTGCTACGTTCAGAAAACGTACGTGCAGGTTTTTCTATATTTTGAACTGTTGATTGGAATTGAAATATGAGGACACTGATGAACTCACAGCATCAGTATTCGCCTAAGGGGAGCTTTATCGCATTTTCATTTTATTTGGAGGAGAAGTTAATTTTTGGGTTTTATTTAAAATAAATTAAAATTACGTGTTACATAATATTTGTTAAGGGGGGTGGTTATCTTCTCCAAAGAAGAATTGGAGGTAGGTCCCACACCAAACACAACCTCCCATGAGAGGATAAAATGTGGTGGGGCCCACACGAGCACATAACCCCTCAACTCCCCCCTTAACTCACATAAAACCCCACTAATTCTTAAACCTTCCACCTTCTCACATTTAATTTCAACACCTAAAATTAATTAATATGCCAACACACCCACGTTATTAATTTAATGGGACCTTTTAAAATCTTTCCAACCCATGGAAATTAATTAAGTGAATCAAATTAATTAATTGTTTGTGTGTTTGAATTATTTTGAAATTCATATCAAGAATGAAAATAATAGCCAAGCTATTATTTTTGGGATGGCACATATTGTGTTGTTGGATCTAGGAAGAATAGTGAGGGACTTCTTCCAATTAAGAACAATTTCACCTCTCGACAGAGAACAGTGAACCCATGAAGAATGTCCATCTTCATTCTTCTTCCTCCGTGCCAAGGGAGAAGACGCCGCCCGTGTAGAACATCGCTAACATCATTCCCTCCAATGTTGATGGACTGACATCCATCTTTCGCGAAGTTGGAATTTTGAGACGCTATCTTCTGCGACTTTGACAACATACCTTGAATTGAGGAAGAGGTTTTTTATAAATTTAAGGTAATAAAATTATACCTCATACTTGATGAATGCATTGGATTTTCGTCAGCCTTTTCTTATCAACTAATGAGAATGGAGCAGGCATAATGAAAATGGCACGACAACCCTCCATTAGTTCATGGTAATTTTGGAAATGGTGATCGGAGATGGTGGCGACCAGAGGAAGTGGTGACCTGAAGCAGCAACCACACACTGTCCGTATAGAGGAGAACCGCATCCCCCAACTGCGGGGCTCTCGGGCTGAAGAACTGGCTGGTACTACCGGCCGGGTTGGTGAACCACGACACTGAAGGACCCGCATGGAGAAGGAGCTGCCCGCATCTGCCTGCCGCATGCTTGATGAACTAGCCGGCTATGGCTGACCAGGCACTAGACCAAGGCACTGCTTGGTGCTGCGCTACAGAGATTACTGCAACCCTCATTGGGCGGGATGCTTCGGCGGGTGAACCAGCCGACCGGGCAGAAGGAAGGCATGGTACATGCAGGTGCCACATGCCGAGGAACCACAACCCTTAACAGTGGGCCACTCGCTCTGGATAAATCCAGTCGGCTTCGGACGATCGAGCAGCAAGGAGGGGCGGCACCGCTCGGCGGAGCCGGGCAAGCTGAACCGGCCTGCGACCCGAGCTGTGTCCGCGGTTGGGCCACGCCCCACCGGTCTGGACGAAACCCCTAACCTGGTCAGAACCGTTGGGCCAGAACCCTGGTTGGGCCACGCTCTATCAGGCTGGGACGACCCCCAGCAGGGTCAGACCCTCCATCCCATTGGGCTTGACGTGATGTGCATGTTTCTCTTAAATGTGAATATCTTCTAGACCGTGCATCTTATCGACGTGCCTTCTACGGAACTGGGATCCTTGTGATGTGGAGGTCATTTTCCGATACTCTAAGTGAGTTTTGGATAACATTGGAAAATGTCCGGGTTTGGATCGAGCGTAAATCCTACTGTTCCCCTAGAACCGAAAATCCAAGAACTGACTAACCGAGCGTCTGATTGATGTGCCTTCTGTCGCGTTGGGTTTCATTTGA
The DNA here is from genome assembly GCA_963277665.1 of Viscum album. Lineage (NCBI taxonomy): Eukaryota > Viridiplantae > Streptophyta > Magnoliopsida > Santalales > Viscaceae > Viscum > Viscum album. The sequence goes on from OY728161.1 coordinate 937,892,170, forward strand.
TAAGACAGAACTTCAGGATATATCAACACAAGAAATTGTGATAGTTGATGTATCAACCCCTTTTCTTGAGAAGCGGACCCTCCCGAAATCGAGCATGCTATGTGTGGGAACCCTACAGCTGGCTGCGACTGCGACGATGAATACCATACTGAATTCCTCCGTGGGTTCGACGACGACGACAACTATTCCGAAATCCTTTGTGGGATCGACAGTTGTGACAGAGTAGCTGGACTGTATCCTGTGTGGGTCTGACAGCTTAAATTAATCAGTGACTACATATGATAATATCTATTACTCTAGAATATCTAGCATGTATCCTATGTGGGTCCGACATCATAGAATAGATAGCTAGGTTGTATCATGTGTGGGTTTGAAAACATAGAAGAGATAGCTGGAATGTATCCTATGTGGGTCCGACTGGCTTTGTTGGACTGTATCTTTTGTGGGTCTGACAGCTTAGATGATCCAATAGATACATCTGATCAACTATACCTCTCTAGAATTGTGGCATACCTATGTGATCTGAGTCATATCTCTCGACCATTATCATCATGGTGTTCCACTTTAATACCTATGTGGAATGAGGTGTGCTTGGGCTTTTTAGTTGTACCCGGACTGTGATTGGTAACTTAGGTATGTGTATGGGCATATACCTAAGTAGGGTTGGTTGAAAGATTTTGGTTGTATCTTTCTATTCTTATCCTTAGTGGATATTATTATACCATGTGGGTGTCGGGGTCCTTACTGAGTATCGTTATACTCACCCCTGCATGGGCTATTCCCGCACCTCGTTGTGTTGGATGCAGACAATGGACATTGTTGATAGAGGCCGAGAGTGCCCTGACTGGATGGCACCCAGAGGCGGAACTTACGACGGGTCGGCACACAGTGGAGACTGACGAACGTTGGTGCTGATGTAGCCATATGTACCTACCCTTCTGGTAGAAATACTTGGAGGACGATCCAAGAGATTATTTTTAATTTTTGATGTGTGTCCCTTTACTTGTACTTGTTTTTCAGTTGGGTTTGTATACTGACCCATTTACTTTCCATCACACGCTTTTTTATTCAGTTTTTTTAGTGTTTACATCCTATTGTATACTCTGTTGTGTTTGTTTACTTTTATAAAGGCAATGCCTTCCCAGCATAGGTATTTATTCCTTTGGTGCTAGTCACCAGCCCCTAGCCATTGGAAGGCAGGCTTGGGGTAGTCACAACAGGGGCCCCGAGGACGGGTTGTGACAAATTGGAATCAGAGGTGTCAGTTCTACTACAGAACATAAGACTCAGATATGTCTTAATATAAAGAAATTGTGTTAAGAGTATTGAGTGTGGTTTCAGTCTAGAGAGTCCAGTGTTGGTGCAGCGACTGACATATCTATAGTCTAGGACCCTGAAATTTGATTTCCATCTCAGTGCACGAAAACACTTATTGAGTGTGTGTTTCCTTTCAAATTTTTTTGTGGTTACATTGTGTCAGCTCACTAATTATTATGTTTATACTATGGAGCACCGGTTTCTTTTCAGGATATCCCCATGAAGGCATCCATCTAGGGTTCCGAGTTAGGTATTAGATGGTAGCCCACCGAGAGATGAGGCCTCGGTGTAGGGCCCATCACAACGGAGGCACCATCTGCACCAATACCCGTTGGGCCACCGATAACACAAGCCCCAGCACCAGTGTGAATGCCCCCTGTTTGCATTGCATGAGTTCGAGTAAAAGAGGCCGCCCAGGTTCTGGAGAGTGACAGACTCTCAGGAAGCTTAGTATTGGCTTGAGGATATCATGAGAGTTTTCAGATTGGTAGGGACGCCAACTGACCATATGGTGATCCTTGACGCGAGTCTCCTACATGCAGCAGCAGACATATAGTGGAGCCTGATGCTCCAGGTGCATTACAAGGCATCACTACTCTGGATAGGCCTTGATAGTATCTTCCACTAATTGATTTTAAAAACACTCTTCGTTCAGTGCAGATTTAGGAGTTACTTCATCCGCAGCAGGGCAGCATGATAATAGCTCAGTAGTCAGCGAGGTTCACTTACCTTTCGCGGTACACCACAGATATGGTATGGGACCCATTTGTCAGGGCACAGACCTTTGATCAGGGACTCAGACATGAGACTAGGGCTTTGATGATCTCCCTTGACATTCCGACATAGGCGTGGGTGCTAGAGCGAGCCCTTCTTGTGAAGTGATTTCTTGCTAAGCCGACACTAGCAGTGAGACCCCCACATGGAGACACGAAGCAAAGTCTTCTGCAACCTTCATTAGACAATCGTTACAGAGGTCCAAGAGGACAATACCATCAGGTGGATGACCCTAGGATACATGTTCGATTATGTGGGGATCACGAGATAGAGCTGTCTATACCAGGACCTGGCAGTACTTTTCATGGGGAGGGTAGGGCCTCATGGTACGTGACTGCCCAACCCGCCATGCATATAAGCAGCAGATAGTAGAAGGACCTCCCAGGAAGAGGCAGTGGTTTGATAGTGGCGGTCTGCAGGGAGTAGGAAAATGTGGTGGAGGAACTTTACGAGCAGCGGGTAGTGGATGGCATTTTGAGGCCCTACCACCACCACCACAACTAGGAAGACCACCCCGACCATAGAGAGCTCGAAGAAAGGGGTAGGTTCTGCTCCTAGCAGTCGAGGATTATAACCACGATGCACCTAAGATGATTTGAGGTACCATCTGTGTCTACTACACCCTTTCTATTGTACTTATAGACATAGGTTCGTGTCATTCTTTTATTTTTGCTGCAATTGTTCGGATCTCAGAGATTCTGATGGAGTCGTTGGCTTGATCATTATGTCTAGAGAATCGTTCAAGAGCAGACTTGACAATTATGCACTAGTAACGAGAGTTTGAGCTTACTCTAGGAGGTTAGAGCTTCTGCTAGGTTGTTTTTGTTTTGGCGTCGAGGCCTTACAATGCCATCTTGGGTATGGACTGGTTATCCACAGTTCAAGCTCAGATTGACTGTATTAGGTGCAATGTGCGGTGTATCCGCACGGATGGGACTAGTTTCACCTTGACCGATGATAAGGGAGACTTTGCAGCGTAGGACGGACTTACGTAATGGAGGTGGCAGCCGATCTCACATCGGTTTTCTAGTCTCATCCTCAGATCGGTTGATGTGCGGAGTCTGAGTTTTCCTGTTGTGGGGGATCAATACGTGGATGTTTTCCCTGATTACGTTCTAGGACTACCTCCTCACAAAGAGGAAGATTTATAAATTAACCTATACCCTGGGACGTCCCTGATATCTACTACAGCATATGGGATGGCTCCAGCCGAGATTCGTGAGCTACAAGTATCGCTGGAGGACTTGCAGGGGAGGGATTTAACTGACCCAGTGTTTCACACTGGGCATCACTGATTTTTTTCACCAAGAAGGCGGATGGGAGCTTGCGACTGTGTATTGACTACCGTCGCCTAAATCCGATGACCTTGAAGAACAATTACACACTCTTGATGATTTGAGACCTCTTTCATCAGCTCAAGGGAGAACGTTGTTTCTCAAAGATAGACCTCAGGTCATGCTATCATCAGCTCAGAGTTTGAGACAATGATGTGTAGAATACGACCCTCAGTTCTCAGAATGGCTACTATGAGTTCTTTGTTATGCCCTTCAGCGTAACCAATGATCTACTAGTGTTCATGAGTCTCATGAATATGATATTCTACCCTTAACTCGATCGTTTTTTCGTAGTCCTCTTTGATGAAATATTGATTTAAACAACTAATATGGCGAAGCATGCCTACCATTTTCAGGTATTACTGGATACACTCCGAGAGCACCAAATTTATGGTATGTTCTTGAAGTTACAGTTCTAGATCTAAGAGTTACATGTTCTTAGACACGTCATCTAGGTGGTGGGAGTTACAGTGGATCTAGTGAAGATTGAGGCAGTGTTTGCTTGGTAGAAACCCAAGAGTGTGACAAAGGTTCGATGTTTCTTGGGACTGGCTGGGTACTATCAGAGATTTGTTCTGGATTTCTTTCCAAAGATACAGCACCACATTAAGAATTTATGAAGAAGGGAAAACCCTTCATTTGGTCAGAGAGATGCCAGCAGAGCTTTCAAAAGCTAAGGATGTGGTTCACCAGTGCACCCATTATGAGGCTACCAAAGGAGGACACTGGGTACGTAGTTTACTACGATGCATAATGAAACTTAATTGGGTGTGTCCTTATTCAGGAGAGAACGATGATCACATATGGTTCACAGAAATTGAGACAACACAAGCTGAACTATGCTACCCATGACCTAGAGTTAGAAGCAGTGGTATTATCTTTGATGATGTAGCATCACTATCTGATGGGCGAGTGTTTTACAGTCTACTATGACCACTAGAGTCTCAGGTATTTCTTCTCATAAAAAGACTTGAACCTGAGAAAGTGGCAATGGCTTTAGTTTCTCGAGGAATATGACTTTGAGATAGTCTATACTCCTTGGAAGGGAAATGTTGTAGCAGATTCTCTCAACAGAAGATCGAGCATTCAGCTGTTGGGAGATGTGACGAAGCAGCTGGCCATGTTGCAGATATCTGTTGTGGATAGAGATGAAGCAGTCTTTATTAAGACTCCTACAGTCACTCCCCCACTTCTACAGAGAGTCATAGAGGTGCAACATGGGGACGGTAAATACGAGACATGACTTGCTCATATATCCTTAGGGTTGGCATGCAAAAGATTTTCTGAAGGTGGGGAGTACGTCATTCTGTTCAGAGGAAGTACTATGGTAACATTTGAACTTCAGGAGGAAGTGTTGATATAGTTTCACACTTCCCCTCTAGCAGTATATCTAGGGGTGGAGAAGATGTACCAGGACCTTCAACGACAGCACTGGTGGCCAAGTATGAAGAAAGCAGTACCAGAGTTTGTCTCTTTATGCCTCACTTGTCAGCAAGTGAGGGCGAATCAATAGGTGCCAGCAGGCTTGGTTCAACCCTTAGAGTTCCCCCAGTGGATGTGGGACAGGATATCCATGGATTTTGTGATGGGGATTCCACATACATCTATATTTCACGACTCTATCTAGGTTATTGTCAACAGACTCACCAAGTTGGCCCACTTATTACTGATCAGAGAGTAGGGCTATGTAGAGGGATTGGGAAGCCTCTACGTATAGAATATCATACGAATTCATGGTGTGACATCGACCATCATCTTTGATCAGGATTCTTGTTTCACATCCCAACTCTGGAAGGGGTTACATGAGGCTTTTGGGATGTAGCTTCGCTTGAGCACCGCCTTCCATCCTCGAACGGATGGTCAGACTGAGAGGACCATTCAGACTCATGAGGAAATGCTTTGTGCATGTGTTCTCGCCTTTGGTCGCATCTGAGAGGATCACTTACCCTTTATGGAGTTTGCGTACAACAATATTTACCACTCCACCATCAGTATGGCCACTAATGAGGCACTGTATGGACGACCTTGCATATCACCACTACGTTGGACTGACCTAGGGGATTCAACACTTGTAGGACCAGAGATTGTGCAGGAAATGATGATGAAGGTGCAGATCATCCAGGAGCGGATGAAGACTGCACAGAGCATACAGATGTCCTATGCTGATAAAAGAAGGATACCACTAGTGTTTGAGGATGGCGACCACGCCTTCCTACGGGTCTCACCTCAGTGAGGTATATGGAGATTTTCCGAGGTGGAAAGTTATCTTCGCGTTTTATCAGGATGTTCCAGGTCCTCAGTAGGGTAGGCGAGGAGGATTACCGGCTGGCCCTTTTACCTCAGTTGCACTGGGTTCACGCCTTCATCCACATATCTCAGCTTAGGAGATACGTGCACGACCTGCCCCACATCATCGACCACATGGATCTGGATGTCGATGACAGGGAGACATACACGGAGGTCCCAATAGAGATCGAGGATCGACATGAGAGGGTCCTATGTGGATGGTCGATTTCTCTAATGCACATTTCCTGGCAGCACAAGAACCTCTAGGAGATAACATGGGAGCCCGAGGCTCAGATGCATGCTCAGTACCCTCATTTGATTCCCTAGTGTGTGTTGTAGATTTACAGGGAAGTAAATACATTACGTGGGGGTATGTAAAGACCAGTAAATTTCAAGTAAAATTATATCTTAAAATCATAAGAATTTTCGAGTGTGTGGTTTCTAACGGCGCCTGATTGCGAGGCCCAGTGTGCCAGAAATCAATTTCTGATGTTTTGTTCAGGTACGTTCAGTAAACGCATGTCTAGGTTTTTCTATCATTCAAACCGGTGCTCGAAATTAAAATCCATGGACACCGATGAACTCCCTGTGTTGGTATTCCCTTAATAGGACCTTTACCGTAGTTGTGTTTTCTCGGGAGGAGATGTTAATTTTTTGGTTTTCATTAAAATAAATAAAAAATAAGTGTAACATAATTTTTGATAAGGGGGTGGTTATCTTCTCCAAATGGAGTTGGAGGTGGTCCCAAAACCCACATAACCTCCCATGAGAGGATAAAGTGTGGTGGGGCCCACACGAGCACCTAACCCTCAACCCCCCCTTTAACTCCCCAGAACCCCATTAACTCTAAAACCCTCCAACTTATCACATTTAATGTCAACACCTAAGATTAATTAACATGCCAACACATCCATGTTATGAATTTTATGGGACCTTTGAAATTATTTCCAACCCATGGAAATTAATTAAATGAATAAACTTAATTAATTGTTTGTGTGTTTGAATTATTTTGAAATTCATATCAAGAATAAAAATAATAGCCATGCTATTATTTTTGGGTTGGCACATATTGTGTTGGGGGAGATTGGGATAATAGAGAGGGCCTTCTTCTAAAGAACAATTTCCTCTCTTGTCAAATAATGGTGATTCCCATGAAGAACATCCATCTTCTTTCTTCGTCATCTGCGCCAAGGGAGAAGACGTCTCCCATGTAGAGCATTGCCAACGTTATTCCCTTCAACGTTGATAGAACGAAGTCCGTCTCCCATGACGCATGACTTTCACAATTCCGTCTTCAGTGAATTCGAAAAAGTCCCATGAATAGAGGTAGTGGGTTCTGTATAATTTAATGTTAATAAAATTATACCTTGCACTTGATGAATGCATTGGATTTTCTTCGGCCTTTTGTTATCGCCTAACGCAGATGGCGTGGGGCGAATGAACATGGCCCGATGACCCTCTGTTGGTTTGTGGTTATTTTGGAAATGACGACTGGAGACGGCGGTGACCAGAGGTGGTGTCAACCGGAAGTGGTGGCCACGTGGAGGAGAATCGCGACCCGCAACTGCGAGCCGCTCAGGCTGAAGAATCGGTCGGCTACAACCGGCCGGGTTGGTGAACTGTGGCACCCGCAGGTGCCGCACAGAGGAGGTGCGACCCATATGCAAGAGCCTATTACTGGAAGAACCGGTCTTCTATGGACGGCCGAGAAGAGGACCACGACGCTGCATTGCGTCGCGCTACGGAGATGACCACGACCCGTGATGGGCGGTCCGCTTTGGTGGGTGAATCGGTCGGGCTGAAGGAAGTCGTGGTGCCCGCAGGGGCCGCGTGTAGAGGAATCATGACCTAAAACTATGGGCCGCTCACACCACAGAATACCGGACAGTTTCAGCTAGCAAGGTAGCATGTAGGTGCGGTGCCGAACTGGCCCCTGACCCAGGCCGAGTCAGTGGGTGGGTCATGCCCCACCGGGCCGGGCTGACCCCATAACCTGGTCAGACCCACCGAGCTGGGTCCCTGGGTGCACCGAGCTCCTCCGGGGCGGGTCGCCCTATAGCAAGGTCAGACCCGCCAAACCAGGTCGGGCCGACCCACCAGCCCACTGGGCTTGACTGGTCGGGCCCGTTTCGCATAAACACGACTATCTTATAAATCCGGCGTCTGATCGATGCAGAGACTACGACATTGGGAACCTCGCGATGAGGTGTTACTTTTGCAATACTCTAAGTGAGTTTTGGACAAATCTGGAAAATTACAGGGTTTGGATCGAGCGTAAATCCAACTGGGCCCCTGTAATGGAAAAGCCAATAACTCACAGACCGGGCGTCTGATTGACGCGCCACCTCTCACATTGGGTTTCTTTTGACAGTACCAATCTTCGCGATACATCTATGTATCAACACCTTTGCTCGATGAGCAGACCCTCCCAAAATCGAGTGTGCTTTGTGTGAGAAACCTAGAGTTGGCTACAACTATGACGATGACTACCATAATAGAATCCTCCATGTGTTCGACGATGACGACAAATTTACCTGAATCCTATGTGGGTTCGACCATTCTAACAGAGTACCTGGACATTATCTTGTGTGGGTACAACAACTTAGATAAATCAGTGACTATATATTGTCATCTTTATTACTCAAGAATAACTGGCTGTTATCCTGTATGGGTCCTACAACATAGATTAGATAGGTGGATTGTATCCTGTGTGGGTCCGACAACTTAGATGAGATATTTGGATTGTATCATGTTTGGGTCCGACAACGTAGCTGGACTGTATCTTATGTGGGTCTGACAGCTTAGATGATCTATTGGCTACACCTGATCATCTAAATCTCTATACAATTGTGGCATTACTATGAGATTTGAGTCATTTCTTTCAACCATTATCATCATGGTGTTTGTCATTACTACCTGTGTGGACTGAGTTGTGATTGGGCTCTTGAGTTGGAGTCGGATTGTGACTGGTAACTTAGGTATATTTATGGGCATATACCTAAGTACGGTTGGTTGATAAATTGTGGTTGAATCATTCGTTGATTATCCTTAGTGAATATTGTGAGACCTCGTGGGTATTTGGGTCCTTACTGAGAATTGTTATACTCACCCTTGCACGGGCTATGCCCACATCGTGTTGTGTTGGATGCAGATGACAGACAACACTGACGGAGGTCGAGAGCGCCATGATTGGATGGTACCTGGAGGTGGACCATGCGACGAGTTGGAACACGATGTAGACTGGATGACATGGGTGCTAAGGTGACCATATGTATCAACCATTCATGTTGGAATCCCCAGAGTATGATTCCGGATCTGATTTTTTACTTTCAACTTTTTGTCCCTTTACATGTACATGTTGTTCAGTTGGTTTTGTGTACTGGCCCATTTATATTTCAGCACTTTCTTATGTATTATGTTTTTCTTAGTGTTTATGTATTTTGGAGTACTATGTTGTGTTTTTTTACCATCATAAAGGAAATTCCTTCCCATCATAGGGATTTACTACTTTGGTGCTAATCGCCAGACCCTGGTATATGGATGGGGGGCTTGGGTTAGTCACGGCACGGTACCCAAGGATGGGTCGTGACACTGACTATATCAATTGATTATCTATTCAGATAAGTTTGTTTCATCTAAATTTTTTATTTGAGGAGAATGATCGAACAAACAGTTCACTATTTTTATGAGTTTTTGTAGTTATTTCATATGAAAAACATCCAACATTAAGTGAAATAGTTTATAATCATAGAACATTATAGGAACATAGGAATAAAAATGGTGCTCGGGTCACTATGAGTTGTAATAGTTATTTTTTAATTATATTTAATGAAATTCCTTAAAATCATGTTTATATAATTTCAAATAAGGCTATAATTTGTGGATAATTTAATATGATTTTTGATTGATCGCAATGTGGTGAGTATAATAAAGTGAATTAAAAATGAGATGGTGAGATGAAATTTCAGAATAAGTGAGTTTAAAAGAGACTTTTTATTCACAAGTTATGTAATTATGTATCACCATTAAGAAGTATAGATAAATAAAATGTATAGTTTAATGGAAATCTATAATATAAATTGGAAATTATAAATAATTCTTATATGAAGTGTGTTTCCAACCCATGATTTATTTCTTATTGAATAATTTATAGAGATTGAGTTTTCAATCAGATAATAAAATAATGATTTTAGTGCGTATATTATAGATAAAGGGAAAAAAATAGTTCATTGGATAACGTTTCCATGAAGAATAAATGATGAGTTTTATACATAATTAGAATGAATATAAGATAGAAATGTTAGCATAATTTCTATGAGGAAAAATAGACAGACTATTACAGTTGAATAAAATTCCACACTAGACAATCCTTCAGTATGAATTAAAATTGAAAAGCATTCCGAACGGAAATTAAAGGAGTAGAATTCAAAATCATTACATTTATTATATTGTACAAGTTTTTTAATAAAAATATTATTAACTAACTGGATTTAGTATAATCACACCAATTTGTAGATAAAAGGATTAGACATAGATATTTCTCAAAAACATTATTCAGATATTTATAATAGTTAATTTCTATGGACCCAATGGATTTCCCATGGAATGTATGATGGTTATCAAAAATATTCCAAAACATGCAAATATTTCAATACATGAATAATTTATAATATTTTATTGTTGATATTTTTTTATAAAATATGACAAGGAAATAAATTTAACTAGTTATATTGGATATGATTAATAATGGCTATGATATGTAAAAGTAGATCACTAATTCAACCCCACCCCTTCTCAATGGTTCAATTAACCTTATAAAATTCAATGGGTTTTTTATGGAATCATCCTATGTTGAGACTTTTTCATTGAAAATTTCAAGGGATTAAATATCATAGGTATTACTATATTATATAAATATAATTATAAATGATGAAAAATTTAATGATATCCTATATTCTGTCACATGGAATGTAGGTAATTTATTCAATATATATTTGGTTTCTATAGATAAATAAAACTGGTTCTATGATTTTGTCATTTAAAAGAATCATTAAGGATGATTATAATGCATGAAATTTTATTCTTATAACATTGTCACAAATGTTACCAAGAATTTGATTGATCACAAAATAGTTATGTAGACATGGTAAAAAAATATAATGTACATTTTAGGGAAACACCAAAGTGGATGAGAAAATTTTTAAAATCTAGACAATAATGTTAAAAATACCATAATGAGAGATAGATAATATATTGTTGGTTATATCAATATATGCAATTAATTCATGTAGAAAAGCATTTTATCAGAGATATCTTCAAATATTTTTCAATATTTTTGAAACTGAAGAGAAAAATTCATAAAATACATTCCAATAAAATATAATATTTATAGGATAATGGAGATTTACATATTTATGAGTTGCATAACATTAATGATTTATATTGATGATGAAATATTTATACTTTAAAATGATGATAAAATACGTGATGTATTTCCATGTTATGAGAAATCATAAAAAATAGGACACGAAGATTTAAAACCTATGTGATTCATAATATATTAAATATGATCAAATTAAATTGAATATCATGTAACTTATCCCCAAATAATATGTAATAAGTATGTGAAAATTTTATAGGAAATTTACAACAATATTTTTTGATTCTGGAGGAATTTGTGATTTTTTTTATAAATTTCACCATGAATAAAATTTGTTTATATGAAGATCGTTTTAATGACAATCCTCTATAAAATATGATTAATGAAACATCATAGGAAGATTACAAGTGAATTTTTTGTATTAAAAAGATCAATATAAATAAAAGATTTATCACATATATATATTTTGAATGTGAATCCATTCGAAACAATTCATCAAAAGACGATTGCTATGGAAAATTCAAAACATTATTTGTAAAGGATTAAGAAAGGTGATATTAATTAAATTTTTAATAAGATGAAGTAGTTGAAGAAACATGAAGAGAAAATCATCAAAGAATCGAAATTGTTTCATGACATGAGTTTAACACTACACAAAATAATGAAATTATAATGATTATGAAAAAATGATTAAATAATCATAAAGGAAGAAAAGTTTTTAAAAGATATTTTTTGATATACAGTAGATTAAAAAACAAATATAATTTTAATAAAGAGGGAATAATGATAAAATATCATAGTATGAATCATAATCATATGGAAAAATTGGTTTCTAAAACCCTATATAAAATTCTATATGTTGATAGTTACTTATAGAAATTTAAAAATTATTTCAACCAGACTTCATAGAAAAAAGATGAATCGTCTTGTAAAGAAGAGAAATAATACTCCACGAATAAAGTGAAATATGTAACAACTCAATTTCATAGTTCATGTACTTTTTCTAATAATAATTATGTAAATTTTCTTTTAGAAACACTGTATATAGAAAGGATATGTGAAAATTTTCAAATCGTCAAAAACTGCGAACAAAAAATATAATAATGTTTCCCCATGATAGGGGAAATAAATATCAAAATGATGTCATTAACCTCAGAAAACTGATTATATAGAAAGATATAATTTATTTAGAATATAAAAATTAAGTCTATATTGTTGGTGTTACAATACATTTTGATGAGATAATTATAGTTTTGAGAAAAAAATTTCTATTTATCGAAGCAATTATGAAATGAGAGGGAACAGAAAGAGAATAAATGTATGTTTCTTCATGTGTAGAATGTTTGAAAACCAAAATCTATAGTGGTTGCGAAATTCCTCCAGAAAACAAAATTTGGATACCTAGATGAATATTGATGAATATTATTAATGAATTATCCACATTCATTGATAATCTATGACTAAACATCCAAGAGTAGTTTATTATAAGAGGAAAACATAAGTAGAATGCATAAATTTAATGAAAGAACCTATGTTGATGAGCCATATATGAAATAATAAAAAGGGGACCAACATTAAATTCTCAATATAATTTCACCAAAAATATTGACACCTAATATAAAAATTTTAATACATGTTGATAATCTTGATAGTGGATTAGACATTTTGGGAAATAATTGTTCATTAATATTACAAGGAATCCAAAAAACTGATAATGAATATCTGAAACTAAAATAAAAGAATTAATTTTATACTGATGGGATAATTAATAATATAATTAGTGTGAGAAACATTATGATTATAGAAATGAGGTTTTTTAGAAATTATTCATGAATCCTCATAATTCAAGATGATTTTAATTGTGAATTCATTAGAGAAAAATGAGAGAAAATATCTTTCGATTTGGTGATATTAGATAAACTTTTTTAGATGATATCTGGAGACAAGAATAATTTATTAAAACAATTTCTTTAGAATATTGGAAATTAGTGAATTAAAAAATTATAATGAAGATTCTATATGAAACACTCAATTTTTTAAAATGAAATAATATGATGTTTATAAAACATGTAAAAAATTGACAATGATTGTCATAATCCATATGAAATATGAACTTCGTTCAACAAAACATATTGACCTTATGCACTCCAAATTATATTGGTCGATTAAATGTTAATCTTTGAAATGATATTTTTACTCATTAATTTTTATTTATTATTTACCTCAGATAACAAACATAATGTTTATGGACCACAAATCAGAGTTAGTGAAAATGTTTTTATTTTTCAGATTATTATTACAATTAGAGTTAGGTGTTTATATACTATAACATACAATAATTAACTGAAATTAGTACTCATGAAATATATCTTAAAAATTTATTCATAAACATGTAATTAAAAATAATTATTGTAATCCATACAATCCTAAATAATTGGACATTTATAATGTAGAGGTAGATTTTTATTGAATGATGGAATATATAGGATAGATGAGTGTGAACTCTATATGATTTTATTAAGAATATATATCATTATATATGTACATGTACAAAATATATTCTAGTTAGGGTTATAATCCCAACATGAATTCATTAAATATATTGAATAAAAAGGCATTAGTGAAATATTTCCGGTTTCTAAGAAGTCCCTATTTAGTAAAGTCAAAAAATATACATCCATGAATATATGATATAGATGATAATGTTTTAATTTTTATGGTATATTTACCCAATAGAGTTTGTTATAAATCTCAGAACAAACATTTCAAAATATTTTTGGATTTTATTTATTTGAATGTTTTTTAAAAAAACATCTCCATAACAATGGATGATGAGATTTTCATGGAAGGTATGTAAATGTCTTATAAACAAATTAAACAAGAGATGATGAATGTAAAAAAATGTGATTAAAGATTTATAATAATCACATCATGAAGAGAGTTAATTAGGATTAAAACAAGAGAAATATTATACTCTTTATACAATAGTTGAATATTATATAATTATTGAAAATAATTAATCTCTAGTGTCTACTAGATGAATGTTGATATTATAAAATAAAAAATTAGAAGTTCCATATGATAAACAAGAATATGGATCAATATTAGATATACATAAATAATTGGTAGATACAATAAATGAATATTTTGACTGTATAATGGAAAATGAAATCTGGTAACTTGAAACCTGGTTAGCGCGGAAGAATATTAATGGGACGAAATGGGTGATAAAAACATGATAAATAAACATGGTGATGTTTCTTGAAAAATCATTCTTTTTTATGTAGGTTATTCATTGGTTTAGGGTTTCGATTATGAATAAAAAATTTCCCCCATTGGTATATTAAAAAATATCACATTTTTATTTATAGTGGTCACACATCAATATTAAAATTTTTACCATATGGATGTAAAGTCATCAATATTAAATAGAGAGATTGAATAATATGTTTATATTGTTAACACATTTGGATTCCTATATGAAATATATAAAATAATGTTATGAAATTCCAAGAAAACCATATATTGTTCAAAACATTATCTATGATCATAGAACTCAAAACATGTCATTTTATGTAAAAACTGAATTTTCATAATAAAAAGATCAAACAATGTACATCATTAGGATATGAACTCAAAAAACTAGACTCAATTTTTTATTTCCATATAGTTTTTATTAGATAGATAATTTTTTTAAAAATATTTCTAAATAAGAGAAGGATAATATAGAAATTCCAGTCCCTAGATAATTAATGTTCATTATAGGATTTTATGTCTAATAGAGTGAATCATATATTTTTCCACAAGAAATTGATTCCATGTAATTATCATTAAATATAATAATTATATAATCTAATGGAGATTCTAAACAAAAATTATTTTGTGATAAATCAGAGTAATAATGAATCGTGGAAAAGTTTCAATCATGGTTATTTTCTAAATATGGTAGGAACTATACTATATCATACAACATTATATGAGGAAATCAATTGTGGTGTAATAGTATGTGAAAGATATCATAGTGTTCAATACGAATATTCTATAACAACAGATAAAATATTTTTGAGATATATGAATGAAATATATTCATATGGGGTTTCTAACAAAAATAATTAGTGATATACTCATTTATGGATATACTAATATCTATTGGGATGAATATTGTAATTAAATATATTCAATATAATAAGGAAAACACTCCTTAGGATATGTTTTTTTGAGTTGGTATGATAAGAATCACAATACATAAAAATTTATTATTATGGTTGAAGTATATGTTTCCACCAACCATTATTTTTCCCAGATGATTTGGGTCAACGTATAGTTGAATGATTTTTTTGTTAATGTATCTACACCTTTGAACATTCATTGTGAAAATCAATGTGACATTGATATTTCAAAAAATATATTCCAATGTTCATGATACATAAACATTGATATAAAATATAACTTCAAAAATTTAAAAGTTTCTACTAGTGGTTTTTTAGTGTAATTCATTTCTAAAATTTATCTAATTTATATTTTTTTTAAATTATAAAAATGTGATTTTTTTTGGAATGGAGGGTACACCTTCATGTTTGAGAATCATCTAATAATTGCGGCTATGAGCATCATCTAATAATTCGTTTTTTATATGAGTTATATCAGGAACACAAAGTCTCTTCCCAAATTTTAAAATTCCTTCTTCATACACAATGTCTCTCAATCTCCCATCATTCACAACATTAATCTTCTTTTGAAATTATTCATCATCAGTCTGAGAACTCTTAATCCATTCATTAACGATGGTTTGGAAAAACATTTTAAAATGCATTGATGTTTCACCTTCCATGGTTATTCCCATGTCTACCTTCACTAGATCCATTAAAATTGGATCCCCTTCAATTCTCATATTGTTCAAAACTCCATGATCATTTCTTCTTAATGATTATTCCACCTTATTTTCCTTCCCTGGATGGAAGTTTATTGTGACATCATAATATTTGAGTAATTCAAGCCATCTCCAGTGAGGCGGTAAACTACCACGGGAACTTTTTCCTTTTCACTACTCTCCAACGCCTGAAATATTTTCACTAGGGAAATTATCCATTTCTCAGCTACTAATTGATTTGTACTCCCATTGAATGTTGGTGGTTGTTATGTCATGAAGCGATCTTACATTGATCCTCCATGCTGCGGATCAAGGTGCTCCATATGGGTAAGGTTATTATTCATAACCTGAGTGTGTTGTCCAAGTATGGTGATTAGCTGATCAGCACCAGTTGCATCACCAGCTCCACTATAATTATCTTGACCAGGAGGGAAATACCTATATGGAATGCTTGCATTGATATGGATTACATTTTATCCACTAGGGACCATTTAAAAATAATTGCATAAACTATATCAGTTTATGAATCAAAATACATAATTCCATACTTTTAAAACACTTAACAGAAATTGAACTATTTATGGATATAATCCGTAATCATAAAAATGTTTTCATTGGGGATGTATATACTCATAAAACCTTCATAATGGTTTATAAATAAATTGATAATTATCATAATCATATCCCCCAGGAGTGTCGTAACCAAGAGTGCAGCAAGGCCCGTTGTCGTGCACCAGTTCCCATTTAATTCTATCTCAAAAAGGTGTTTTTGGGTTTACCACTAGGTACATCTGTGCCAGAGCCTTCTCTACCTGATCATATCCAGACAGGGATGTATTACTCTGAAAACTCAAAAAATCTCTACAATACCAATATTCTAGGAAGTTCTTCTATACTAATCTCCAAAGTCTATATTAGGGATATGTTCTCTAATCAGAGTTTATCTAAATCTAGCTTCCATGGATTGTACTAAGCATTATCTGATACTAACTGTTACACCCTGACCCCAGATACCCAGAGTCTGTGCATTATTACATAATATTGGCATGATCACAAGAGATCATGTCTCAAAAGATTGATTAGTTTATTATCCTTGGAATAATTAGATACATTCATAATGTTTACATTACATCCTAAAATGAAATCTACTACAACATCTTGTCTTCATATCCCCTCATACAATCCCTACATGTCATTCATAAATTATTTCTTCACATCCTGGTAAAAATAAAACATTGAAAGGGGTGAGCTCAGATACTCAGTAAACATAAAAATATATCGGAAACTTTCATAAATAAGCATAAACATTAAAGGAAATGTTTAACAAAAAAAGCCTTTTAAACACGAACATCAGAATAATATGACAAAGATAAAATGAAATAATTCCATTTACTTATTCACATGGATATTCTACTAGTAGAATAATCACATGCGATATCAATAACCACTTTCACAATGATGGAATGCATAATGCCAGACTATCATAACCACATAGTCAAGGCCTTGTGCCAAGACAACAAATAAGATTTTGTCAAGGGCTTGTCCCAAGACACTAGTTTGTCTCATGATACCTACTTATTCATCAAGGAGCTATATAGGGCTCCACCCATCACATATTAAGTCCAATGCGTTCCTCATATGAACAAGTTTAAACATAACATAAAAATTCTTATTAAAACTTCCATATGAAATGTCAATACTTTCTCCTTAAACCCTGAATGTTATAAAAATAACACATACACAGTCAAACATATCACAAAACCTTCAATACAATATGTAATTATTGTATCATAATAAATAAACATCGAATAAGCTTAAAAACTATCAAAGGATGTTGACATAGATGAAATCAAAACTATTTGAGAGAAATATAAATTTTATTTGAAATAATTTAAAAGTCACATATTTATAAAAGAAAACATTTACATTGAAAATATTCTTATAATATTTTAAGGGAATATTCAATGATATTATAATGGCAGAAATATCCACACCCACCGTATAAGTTAAAAAATTTATTCTTACCATAATTATGTCGAAAAGGTTAAAAAGGGCCTTGTTTTGAAAACAAAAGAATGATTTATTTATAAAAATAATATAAAAAGTAAACAAGGGTATAAATGACTTTATCCAATAGTCTTTAAAATATTAAAAATAATTTGAAATACATTTTTATGAAACATGTTTGTGGATGATAAAGAGTTCCCAATAGATAATTACGTATAAACAACCTCATATAATGAAGAGACTATGAAATAAACCATTACCTTGTACTTTTTCTCAGTTGATAGTATGTTAAACTCCTATATAATAGTTAAAACATTGTTATTAAATTATACAACAACCATAAACAGAATTATGATATCGTATATGTTCTTATAATAATTCTTTGTTGATAATATTTTATTATTATCTCCGTTTCGGGCGTTAAGTTACTCGTTTTCTTTTATATGTATTGTTACATAAGTTGTGTTTGTTATGGATAAGTTTTATCTTATTCATATCCAGAATGATATAATGTTCTCAAACATTACTTTTAATTGTAAAATGATAATTATTCTTTAATGAATTTGATGGGGAAGGAATCTCATCGAATTCGTGTAGATGGTAGTCCGTACGTACGCAAGAGTGATAGTATCAGTATTTTGATATTAAAATAATATGTAATTGGTGGTTATATCATATATACAGAATCATTATCCTGTTATATTTATTATTTACATGAATTACACAGCATTATTATACCCATCCAAATAAAAATGTTTTGAATAACAATTACACCACGATTTGGAGACGGTAAGCCATACGTAAGCACATATGGTGACATGTCATAAAAAGGATGGATAGATTAATGAATATGGTATTACCATATTTATAATAACATCAAAGTATATAGAATATACTTTATTTATTATTTTATAATGCGAAATAACAAAGAATGAAGATGTTGAAGAAGAAAGTAACTTGAAAGAGGTTGGTGAAATCATTTCCTCTTCTTCAGGTTCTTCCTTTTGATTTGACCAAAAGGGATCCTTGGGTTTGCTTTATGATCAATATATGGAATCGATATTGTATTTAGGGAAGTTGGGAGGATATTTGGGTAGAGTTTGGCCGAGAAAAGTTGCTTTGAAGGTGTAAAATTGAGAGAATGGGGAGTGCCCTTTTATAAGAGGGGTGAGGGGCACCTTAGGATAAGCTAGAAATATTATTTTATAATAAATTTATATTCGGTATTTAATTTCTTAAAAGTGGATTATTTAAAGGTCAAGGTTGTTATAGGTAGAAAACCACTCAACCAATAGGTTTTTGACAGGTTTGTGTCACTTTATTAACCTTATCTTTTGGTTTTAACTCTTAGTTAATTAGTTTGACACTTACCGTATCTCTTTGTATTTTTATATTATATAGTCAATAAACAAACTATAAACTACCAAGTGACACCCAAGTGGTCCATTAATGATACACATATCATAATATAAGTCTATTGGCTGATCCTTAGATTTTTAGGAATAGAATATAAATTAATAAAATAATATTTGTTTTAAAAACTCTTTTATGTCAATTTTGACACTATTTGGTATTTTGGTTTTTATAATTTCATAACAGCATTATTACTTAGAAAAAAATTTATATAACTAATCCTAATATATCATATAAACCTATAATATTAGTTTAATTCATAAAATATCTAAAATTTATTTATTTTTATATTTATAATAACAATTATATTAATATTTCATTAATTAGAGAATTACTATATCACCATTGTGTCATACATAAATTAATTAATTTAGTGTCTAAAATTTATAAATAAAATATCATTATGTATGAAATCTTTTGACCTTTATAATTAATATATATAATCGAATTTATGTTATATATAAACCTAAATTAAAAATGTTTTCGTTATTAAACATTTATTTTAACTCTTTTAACTCTTCTTTGAATTAAATAATAATAAATGTTCTAATCTAATCCATGTGGAACTAAATAATAATATTATATTACTAATGTTGTTTCGGGTTGAGATACACTTTTCCAACTGAATTAGTACATTATTTAGGGTAATATTAATATCATTTTTACCCTTAATAACCCTATTTACTTTTAACCGTGGTAAATAAAAGTAAAAAGTCACTATTCACATCCATTTATTTTTATCATATTGATCCACATTTTACTCCTTGAAATTTACCATTTCTCTTTGATTTTCTAAATTCCACTCATAAAAGCAGTAAAATTAATTTTTATGAGAATATCCAAATTCACCTAGGAGGTTGCTAAAAGACGGTGAATAGTTCTATAAATTTTTTATATATCTAATATTATTATAAACTAACACCAATGAATTAAATTGAACTTATATAGGTATTATGTATCTATTTTTACCTTAATTAACTTTAAATAATATAAATAATTGTTTAAATAAAAATTCGGTTTTAAACTATAACTCACTGTTTTTTCACTGTTCATAAAAAATTGGATGTCTTCAAAAAAATACCGAAAATTCACCCTAAGCTAATTTCAATATTCCGAAACCAAAAATGAAGTCCATTTTGAATGATAAAATTTATAAAAGTTCAAAAAGAGGGTATTACTATTCATAACAGCTAGTTTGATTGGTTGTGGTGTGTGTTAGAACTCGAAGTTGCGTACAACACACGCTACTGTATTATTCAAAGAGAAGCATAATATGGAAGCTTGGGGTGTTACATGTGATTAATTGATAAGTGAGTTTCGTGTCAAAGTATTCTATTTCAAATACCCATGGGGTCATAGTAATGGTGATCTAGTCCCAAAATATTTACATTGGAATATGGTTCCAATTGTTTATAGTAATAATTAAAATGAAATGGATAATGAAATAAATGTGTTATAATGTTTTCTAATTTTATGTTGTGATATTTTCCAAAGTCCAGAAGAAGAATAAATGGGTAGTGAGATTTCATGTGTCCTCTAGAACTAGAGGGTTTTATGTGGTAAAATAAATAGTAATTGAATAAATGAAAATTATTTACCTAGTTGATTTTATATTAAATTTAATTCGGCTTCATGCATTTCTTTTATTGTATATTGTTCTAGATATTTTTTGTGGTGGCCTTTTGATTCTTCCTTACAACCTACTTATGTTTCGTGATTAGTAGATGAATAAACTTCATGTTTGTAGGATAGGATAATTATAAGGGCCCTATGTTAGATGGATAAGAATGGATGAATAATGGATGATATTATCAGACCTGATTTGGGGCCTTCTTGGTAGTTTTTAGTTTCATCATTTATGGTTGGATTTCTATATTGACACATGATACTTATTTGACATCAAATAACTACTGTTTAGTCTGAGATATTGTATTTCATCTATTTTTCATCTTGTGACACTTGATGTTTTTTTTAATAGTAATTTAATTTGGTTAGTATAATTTATTTTAAATATTATCTTATTTTGATAAAGAGGGTATATTATCCTCATGATATATGTTATACCCTCTCTACTAATTGACACCCTCTAGAACACAAGGTGGCTGGCCATAGGTATGGGGACCGACCGACTTGGTTACTAGTGTGTGGAACCTTGGATTAGATATTATAAATTTGTATCAATGGTGTATTTTTATTTTATATTGTATAACTATTTGGGAATGGTGGGTAACATAATAATATATTTAATGTCTTTGTTAGGATCATGTGCATGGGAGTATCTAACCCATGTACGAGGGTACAATCCAATTCCCTGAGTTAGATTTTTATTAATGTGGTCTGTTGTTACAGATGGATTCTATTTCACCTTGACTGATGCATTTTAGTGCGATTGGACTATTATTATTAGATTTTCTATGATTTTAATCATGTCCCATAATCTACTGAATTTTAAGAATTCTTGATTCATTTGATGAAGTGTGGATTATTTTATGATGTTCTTCATTTTAGGAGCACATGATGAATTAGTTTGTTCAATATGATGTTAAACTGAAATTGGTTTTATATTCATATGTGTGTGGAAAAAAAGTTTCATAATTTGAAATTGATAATTATTTAAAATCATACAATATGTGAATAAACAGATGTTTAATCAGGTATGAATAATGGGAATGGGTTTACCTGTTCTTCCCTATGATCTCTATGTGGTATTGGTAAGGTTATTGAGAATGACTTGATTTTGAATGTGAGGAATGGATTTCGGGAAATGAATTTTTATAGATTATTATGAATCCATATTAAATATGTCTATAAATGTTGGGTTATGTGTCAAAAGACATGTGTTTGGAACAGTAGATAGATGCCACCATGGAAAATCGTACTGAATGGATGACCAGAGGTTATGTTAGGGAACGATCCACCATTAGTGAAACATGATGCACCAATAGTTCCTTGAGAAGAAATGAGAGAGTCTTTCCAGGAGAACACTTATTTCTTAATATGAATAATGGTTATAGAAAAATGGTGTATTTGATGAGAATTTCCATTCTAATATGTGTTTTTCAGTTACAACACCACCAGATGTTTACATGAGGGGGTTCACATGATGAAGTTGAGTTATAGATTGAGTATTTCTAGAATATATTTGACCACATGGTGACTATTTCTGAGAAGAGATTCAGTTTTCATGTTTACAAGATACCTGGTATGAAAAATACATGGTTTCATATTCCAAATCATAATGAACAACAATATATTATTGGGAGGAAGGTATTTTAGGAGAAGTTAATTTAGAACATTTTTCATGTGCTTCTTATCCAAGATAGTGAAGTGGAGTTCATGATCAAGACGTTCATAAGTATGTTTTTTATTAATGATCCAAAAAAATTTTATATTTGAAAATCTATGACACAAAATTGGAAGGAGATGAGGTGACTATGGAGAAACCATTTTAGGAGTTGAATAAATTTTTAATTAGTTCCCATGTGAATAAATTAATTCTTAGTAAGATTACATAAGTAGTGAATCATGATCACATATCTGAGGGGAATGTAAATGAGTCTTCGAATAGTGGATTTTATTTTACACTAGATGATTAGGAGGTATTATATCTAGGTGCAGCAAGCATCATTAAGAGAATATTATCTGGGGTTATAGAATAATGTATAGAAATATGGAATGATCACTTACTCTAGATCATACACAAGTGCTCTGTTACCAGCATAAGAGGTTTGGTCACTTCTAGCGATAGTTCCTCCTTCCAATAGTTGATTTCTGATTTGGCAGAATGATTGGGCATCTATAGTGGTTCTATATGAACACACAATAAATTTGTATCGATGGATACCTAAACCGAAAAAGAGTGTGGAAATGGTGACATATATATTATATCAGTAAATATGTTACCATTATGATGTTTGTGATAGTAGTGGTAGTTAACACTCTGCTTCTGGGAATTATTACTCCTACCAGATGAGCGGCTCATCTTTAGGGACTTATACGTCACCACAGGGAAGATGAACATGACAATTTCACACCATTCAGCAAACACTGGTTTATAGTGAGGCATTACTATTAACACTAATAGGTACTATTCTTCTTAGTTATTATTATGATACATGTTACTATGATTATTTTATTTCTTCTCAACATGTATATGGTTGAGCCCAGAGGTTGATTTCTGAGTGGTGTTACAATGATAGATACACTGTTTGATGTGTAATATAGAGACATATGTTTTTATAAGGGGTTTTCTCCAGAGGTTGGGCATTGTAAGTTCATTTGTAAATATTATATTATCAATTTTCAAGCATTCACCAAATCTTTTTTATATATTTTTTTGTATCATACCATGACCTGATTGGTTATTACCAAATTAGAGTGATATTTATATCTCGTGAGGGTGACTAATATTCTCACAATGGATAGTGGGATATCAATGTCGGTGTATGAGGGAATATTAATTAGAATCTAGGGAAGATTACAACCCATGTTTTTAGACTTTTGTTGGATGCTGCTACCAAAAATAACGATGTATTTCCACCCACAATTGATTGGTTTCAATATACATTTTATGAAGTCCTCTCAAGACATCCACATGAGGGAGATGTGGAATTTATGATAGAAATTATGGCTAGGGATAAGCTAGTTTCTATTACAACATATATAATATAACCATAATATCATCAATATTTAATTTCCTAACTAGAATATTTCATGTATAAAGGGTTTAACATTCCATGTACGTCAACTTAGGTTCCCCAGTCTCATTTTCTATGAAGGATGACATGAATCTATGATTATGTCGTGATTACAAAATGCTCAATCAAATGACTATGATTAAACTGTGTCCTCTTCTTTGAATTGATGATATATTTGAACACTTCTTGTGGAGATTTTTTTATTAAGAATATTTACTTGAAATCAGGGTATCATTAGTTTAGTGTTATAACTTATGATATATCTCAGACTACTTTTAGAAGTTGTTATGGAGTTTATGAGATTTCTATAATACTATTCCAGATGATCGACACAAATGCTATTTATATGCCTTTGATGAATTGAATATCTAATCCATATGCAGATTATTTGGTTTTTTTATTTGTTGAGGGAATCTCAATGTATTCCATGACTCACAAAAATCATTCCCAACAACTTGAAATTATCTTATGTACACTGAGGGATAATCATGTATATTCCAATCAATCACTTTTTCTATTTTGGATTGATCAATATCACTTTAGGGGTCACAAAATTTCAAAGTAAGGTGTGTGAGTATACACAAATAATGGTCATGTAGTGGTTTCTTTGGAGAATACAAATATTGTTTATGGTATCCATAAATTTATGGGAATTTATAGATACTACCATAGGTTCATCCAGGGAATTTCCCATTTGGAATCTACACTTTTATGAATTAAAATTATGGAGGTTATGCTTGAATGTTTGGAAGCATGTGATAATTCATTATAAGAGTTGAAGAAGGTCACAGCATCAGCATTAATCATGATCCTACCCAATCCAATGGTGAATTATGTATTGATTTTATATGATTCTAGGATTGTTCATGGATATGTGTTGATCCATTTTGATCGATTTATGGCATATGGGTCTAAGAAGATTATGTAATATGAACAGTACTACCCTATACATAACCTTGAGTTAGCAGTATTGGTATAGGATTTTATGTAATGGTGGAAATATGATGAGGGGGAAACTGTTATTGTGTATAGGTATCAAATGATATTAATGTATATATTTTTTCAATGAGATTTGAATCTCCAATAGTGGAGGTAGGTTTAGTATATGTAGTCATTTTTTATCCATAATATATGCCTATTATGTGAAATATTTTTACTAATTCACTAAGTAGGAAGGCATTGAATCTTGTAGTTTAGGAGTCTAGTTATACAAGGACAATGATGAATTTACTGGATGAGCTGTATGTTTTAGTTTTGGATTGTAATAAGTAGATGACTCTCATATCAGTTTTAGGTGATTCTACTCTCATCATATTCATTAGTGATATATATTATAAGGATCAATAATGTTATTATTTTTTGAAAGACTTGATATTGGTGAGACACATAAATATTGCACTATTGATAAGGGCATGATCATTATACTTTTGTAATCTAGTTATTGTTCATATGATCACGGGAGAATATATTATTAATAAATTTAATTCTTCAATGTGGGATTTTCATGTGGATATAACGACATTATACAATGATCCAGGATGACTGTTTTGGTGTCCAGTAATGAAATATGAGATCAGATGGTTTAGTCATGATGTACATCTATATATAATTTAAGTCGAATCCTTAACATCATAGTTGTTTAGTACATCCATTTCCCACTATATATTATAATTCGAATGACATTACCGTTGAAATTATGGTGGGTATCCTATAAAATCCTCATAAGAGTGATATATTTAAGGTTATTTTGGAACATTTGACTCTGGAAGAACATTTCTTACTCTTGTGGGAGACTAACATAGTGGATCTTTTGGGAAACATATATTTTTGAGAGATTATACATATAAACATGGTGCAACTGACAATAGTTTCAGACCTAGACACATGTTTTACAACACAATTTTGGTAGGTATTATAGAATACACTCGATACATGTGTTTTTATGTAGTATATATTTCCACCCAAAGAATATGGGGTATTCGAAACATACTATACAGGTTCTTGAGGATATATGTTGGCTATGTTCCCTATAATTGGATAGGTCTTAAGAGAAGAAAACACTATTGTGGAGTTATCTTATAGAAATAATTATCAAGAATCTATTTAAAAGGAACCATATGAGGATTTATGGTAGGCCATGTATTTGACATCTATGCTGGATGGAGGCAGATAGGTCAGATTTTTTGGGAAAGAGTGTGGTTATACAAATATTTAAGTAGGATCAACTAATTAAACATTGTTTTTCTTTAGATTATATTATACATAAATCACATGCTGATAGACATCAATGAACTATAGATATTATACAATGTGATCATATATTCCTTTAGGAATTTCCAATATTGACTCACCGCAGTTTACATAGACAACACATGTTTTTTCTTATGTTTTTAATACCATTTGAGGTTAATGAGAGAATCTGATTGGTGTCATACCAATCAGATTTTCCACAGAAGTTAAATTATATGCATAATGATTTTCATTGACACATATTTAGTGGAATCACTATGACACCTCTCAATTGATCTATGCTTATTATGTTATTATTGACATAGATGCCTTCTTTAAAAAGATTATGATACATGTGTTGGATCATAGTCTGAAATTGTTTTAGGGGAAACTCATTCTGATTTTCCATGTAATATGGTATAATGGATGAGTTTATGAGAAATATATTGGTACAGAAGTGGTTATGAATGCTCAATGGCCAGATCATTTTACCTCATAATCTAATAGATTCTTAATAGTAGTTCTAGAGGAAGAGAAATTATAAGGTTGGTAGATTAAATGATCCTAAACTGATATGGGGATATCTCAGGCTTATTTATTGGTACAGTTTTTCTCTTTTGAGATAAATTTTTTTGGATTTATAATTTGATTATTTGGGTGAAAATTTGAGATTTAGGAAGGAAGTTGTATTGTTTTAGGTCGGCGAATGGTTTCCCCAAATAGTGTGCCCAGTCTAACAATCCATGGAAACCCAAATTGAGGAGTTTTTTATAGTTAGTGAAATGATTTTGAAAATTTTCACCCTCTTAGTAATAACCATGTGACAATACAATGGGTGTTAGATATTTATGTTGTATGATTATGGAAAACCAAGCACCTGGAGTAGGAAATAATGCATATGATATTTTATTCCCATGATCTATAGATTAAAAATAACTGATCCCCTGAAATTCCCCATAAATTAAATAAATATTAAGTTACACGTTTCTATCGTTATTTTTTCTCTTGGATGGATTCTACCTCTTTTCTCCCTCTCTTCATTGAAAATATGATCTAGATTAATGATTCACACCTCTCTCGGTAAGATAATCTATTCACGATTGGTTTTCCATGCTTCTCCCACAATTAGTTTTTCCATTAACATGAAGTCTACTATATTGTTATCGAGATAGATCTATGTTTTATGATATATAATATACTTTATCTTTAAAATAGTGTTCATATCCTGATCTTATTATTCATCATGTTATTAATCACTCTTCTTCTGTTGTGGATTTCCATTGGGCGATCATTCAACAATGTGCATGAGGTTGGAAGTCAAAAATACAATCCCATATTTATTATTTAATTATGTGTATATTATAGTGAAATTTTCAATTTTACATTTAAATAAATTACATTGGAAATAGAATTGTATAATTTTAATTGTCACACTATAAACAATTGGTTATAAATTGGGAAAACAGAATTAGTGAATTAGATTAATTAAATTGGTTAATTAATTAAGGGAAAATTTAATGGGAAAAATTAATCTGTGAACTAATTAATTGGTTACTATTATTTTTGGAATTTATTGTTTAATTGAATATTGATTTGGTTAGTTAATGGGTTTTTTATTGGTAAATTAATTTGTATGTGAAATAATTGATAACGTGATTGTTATACTAATTGATTAATATAAATTAATTAATTGGATATATGGTTAAATAATTATACACGGTTTAATGGTTTTTTCAATAATATCATATTTTGAATTAGTTTTTAAATGGTCATTTATTTGAGAAACTAATATGGTACACTATAATTATAATGTTTTATATGATGGTCAATAATGTATAACATTAATATTTAAGAAATTGTGACACATTTTATTTTTTGATGCAACTGATATTGGGGTATTTTTGTTATTGGGATATATGTGACATTGTGATATATGTGATATTAATCCAAGGGAAATGTAATGACGCTTCCATATCCCATCATGAAATATCGTGTGTCAGATATAGGTTCATGCATTAAAATCCCAATGTGATAAATGAGTTAGGGACACATACACCTTCTTTAAAAGAACAAATATATTATTTCATTATAAATGTAATTGGGATATGGACTGCTATATTAAAATACCACTACTGTGATTGATTGATAAATGTGATTAGGGTCATAGACTACATCCTCCTTTACTCGAGGGGTTCTAGGGAGGATGATGTTGGCCCAAAATATTTTCATTTGATTGTGGTTAAAATTTGACACAATATGGATTAAAATGAAATGAATAAAAAAACCCAAGTGTTTTTATGTTTGGTCAATGGAATATTTGATATTGTTAAGACTCTGATATAGGCTGAAGTAGGTATTGAGATTTCTGGATTGCTTATGATCCCCGGGGTTTGGGTGTTTAAATAAAGAGTGATTGAAAAAATTTAAATTTCTAATTTTTTCTTGAATTTTATATATTATACAAATACATATATTTTTATTAAATAGATATTGTTTTAGATTCCATTATTAGTGTCCTAAAATGTTGTACTCAGACCCTACCTAGGATTCCCAATTAGTATTCGAATATAAAATATGTTTTCTGATAGGATAAGATTAGGGACTTCATGAGAGATGGATGAGCCTATATATAGCTTTGATGGAGGACCGAGACAAGATTCGAGACCAGTTTTGGAGTTTTCAGTGTCATTATTTATTTTATGGTTTTTATATAAATAATTGACACATATTAAGTGTGAAATATATAATATTTAGTTTTTTATTTTTTATTTCTTATCTTTTTCATCATGTTAAACTACATGGTGATGGATATTGGTTAAATTAATTGGAAATTATTCTTTATTTCCATTATTATGATACTTCGATAAAGATAGTATAGTCTCTCAATATAAAAACCCTTTCATTTCTTATACATTAATACATGATTTATTACATTAAATTATACAGAATAAAACACATCAGGTTGGGAAGTATTGTGTATATGGGAATTAGGTACATTACATATCAACTTATAAAATGGGATTAAACAACATTACTGAAAACATACTTGACATAATCATTTTTTACCATACATTAAACTGCAAGGGGTAACCAGTGGAAATACATATGAACCATGTGATATATCATGCCTAATAATAGAATAAACAAATCATAAGATGATTAAGATTATACATGTTTTAAAATATACATGTCAATGATGCATAAAATGAATGTGAGTAATAAGGAATTATATAGCATGATAATAAAAATATGGAAAATGTTGAGACAATATAAAATGCTACAACATAAAAATTGGTCAAGTATAAATGAAAAATCATCATAATAGAAAACTATCCCAAAAACAATGTGGTTCAATCCCAATCCCATCATGATTTATCATGTTACTTAAAATTACCCAATACATTATAGGGCTATATAAATTTTGGTAGTAGTCATCACATTCATTTCATTTTCTTGCATAAGAGTACAATATAGATCATTAAAAATGGGTTAATTAATATTTTTAATTTATCCCACGATCATGGAATTTAGAATTGATTCATTTTTATTACATTTAAAATAATAATTGGTGTATAAATGTGAACAAAATTGACAGGAAATTGGTATTAAATTTACTACACAAATTCATTTGAAAGAAAAATTGTGGAGATGTTTCAACTGCCTAACATCATCTCATAACAATTGATAAATTTGGTTCATGAGAGAACTTTGTATATCTCATAATTTTGACATAAAATTCTTAGTAATAGAGACAAGGAATGATATATCCTAAAATTGGTAATTGAAATAGAAATGATATGGTAACAAAGAAACTAGATTAAATTAGTGAAAGGAAAGAAACCTAATGAAATGTTTTCATGGTAACAGGTGTACATGGGATTTCCTAATAAGATAGAATGGGGAATCTAATTGTTTATACATCATAAGGAAATTATGGGGATAGTGAAAGACACACCCTATCATTCTGTATTTAAAATAAAACTGTATAAAAAGAATGATATTCGCGAATAATGGAGAAATAGAGCAGATCCCTTTCCTTGAGTGTATGACACAAAAATATTGAATGGGGACACTTGAGAGATTGGGGGATCATTGGGAGGATTCTAGAGATGGGATGTTAGAGTAAGTACGTGATCAAAGGATTAATTATGAAGAAAAATGAAATATTTGTTTGGTTTATTTAGATAATAAGACGGTAATTATTTAATATTTACCAAACATATGTTTTAGACTCCAAATAATAATATAACCAAAACCACAAACCATTAAATAAGGTTTTCCAATTGGTTGTTCAATTAGGGTATGTATTCATTATTTTATTTTAGAATGTTTTTAACTTATTATAATTTTAATCTTTCTTATGTCGATGTTATTCACAGTCCTCAATAAATTATTTTAAAATCTAAATATATATTAATGGTTTTATAGGATTCATAGTGGATTTATAAAATTAATAAAATAAAAAATTATGAAATAATATTAAATCTTGAACCTATATATTGTCATGGATACCCATTATTATATTAATTACACCACTTTGGAGTCGTTTTTATGTCATATTACACATAGTATAATTATATAATTTTTAATTTTTACCTGAACATTCGAATGTCTCAAGAAATTTTTTGGAATCATTTCTATTGGATAATTTAATAATTTTGATTCAAAAAATAATTTTAATTTTATATAAAAAAATTTCTAAATATTTTAATTTTCACTTTTAAAATAATAGTCGACATTTATTTGGAAATGTTGAGTTATTTTAAACAATGACAGTTTTCATAAAAACATTATAAAATTTTGACTTTATATAAGTTATTTGACCATTTATATTTTAATAATAATTATTTAAAATAATATTTTATTAAAAATATATATCAAAAATAAATTAATTCATTAATTCATTAATTGAATTTAAATATTAAGCCAAAATAGAATTTATTCATTGTTGTATCAAATTAAAAATTATTTTTAAAGTAATAATAATGAGATGCAAATATATTTACTAGTCTATAAAAATAATTCACATACTCATATTTAAATGTTCTTGATATATATCCTATTAATACACCAATAAATATCCTAATAGTATGGTTCTAGTCTGGGATATTTACATGCATTGGTTCAGTGTACATTATTTATTCTATGATCTCGATGATCTAGAACATCTCTCGTAAATCATTTCCCTCATTCTTGAGTTGTTGGTTCAATGATTTGGGATGGTTAAGGGAAAATCCCAGTGATGCTATATCCCTCAAAAGATCCAATAAATGTAATCCATAGGGTACAATCCTAGGGTGTGGTTCATTACATCCATTTTATTTTTCCATTGGATTATTTAAAACCATATATTTAAACAAATATTATTATCAATGATGAATGGATATATCAAAAAATGGTAAGAATCTTAATGATCATTTAACTCACTTAAGAAATAACCATAGAAGTGCATGGGTTTTCTATAACTATAAATGAAAATAATATATTTAATTCAATAAAAATGGTATTTAATTTATAAATGTTTCAGTAATTACAATGATCCCACCATAAATATTTTCTAAAAATAAATGTTCATTTCCCACAATAAAATAAATTAGGGTAAATCTGTTTCATCACATCCTCCAGTTCCCATGTTTCTTCTTTAAAAACTTGGGGTTCTCAACATCACTTTTACCTGGTGTATTTTCTTATTCTAGATAACTTATTCCCAATGATCAAAGATCATCGCCTATTTCTCTTCATAGTAAAGGTCATTCACTAATGGTACCACATATATATTGAAAATATGTAAGGGATCTATTAATTATATTCTCAAGAGGGAGACATGGAATAAAACATTTACATTAAATAGGTTATTTGAGAGTGCAAGTCGATATCCTACTACCATGTTGAGATCACAGATCATAAAGGTGAAATTATATATTGTACTAATATTTCGATTTTCAAGAAATATCATCACATTCTTCCATGGAGATATGTGTATGAATACATATCTCAAACATCAAACTCTAGGTCTAATCAATGACGATAATCATAACCCTTCTATTGACTCTATGTACCCTTGATATTATTCTTAATGGTCTTAACGATTTCCACCCTCTGCTCATCCATTTT
This sequence comes from Viscum album, assembly GCA_963277665.1. Taxonomy (NCBI): domain Eukaryota; kingdom Viridiplantae; phylum Streptophyta; class Magnoliopsida; order Santalales; family Viscaceae; genus Viscum; species Viscum album. The sequence continues at coordinate 937,924,591 of OY728161.1, forward strand.
AGGGCCTAACAGTTTTCATTCAAAAAATTCATCCCTACATGTAGGTGTTTTGGACCTCTTCCCCTAAAGGGGGTCATTGGGATTCATTTGGATTCATGAGTAGAAACTATTGTTATAAGATAACTCAACCAGAAGAATGTGTTGATACCATAATCCATTGAAGTCAATTGACCATGATCTAATCATATCCTCAAGTGAATGGTTAGTCATATTAGATTTTCATCAGATTGAGGGTGATAGAATATGTTGAAGTTCATATCATTAATCAGAGAGTGTTGGAGAATCTTCTATAACAAAGAGGTTAATATTAGATATCGGTTGGATGCAATAGTTTATTTCACTCCATCAAGCTTCACCACTTATCTAATCTATAACCATGCAAGATGATCCAGTGAGAAATCCACAATATTCACATTTAACTATGTAGTCTTTGTAAAATGACCCACCATAACATATATAGATTTTTTTCTTCTGGTAGTCCAAGGATGTCCATTTATATAGTCCATGGTGATGTTTTCTCATTTCCATTTAGGTATGGTTAATGGTTGAATCATTCCCTGATATATATTTTATCCACCCTAAACTTGTATATATTAAAAACATATTTATGTATATTATGTGACCCCCTTTATTCATATTGTTCTACCAGTAGTGTTCTCATCGATCTTATAAAATCTTTTATTTCCAGGATGGATAGAGAAGGTTGAGATATGTGCATAATCTAATAGATCCATCATTAACATAGTATTTTTGGTACACATTATATTGACCCAAATATTATAAATCCTTCATCATTGACATTAATGCCCAATTATTTCTTTTTTCATGTAGTATCCACATTCTTTTTAATTCAAACATCAGCAACATTATAATCTTTTAAACATTCTTGAAGAGATGATTGAGAAATAATTTGTGAATGGATTTTTTATTTTCATTCTATTTTGATTCCCATTTCCACCACCTTCATGTATAAGAAGATTAAATACCCATAAATTTTCATTATTTATATAATTAATGATTCCATTATACAAAGGGAATCATCCACCTTATTCTCATTCCCATGATGGTAGTAAATTTATATGTCAAATTCATTTATAAACATTAGCTATCTTTTTGGTACATATTTATCTCTTTATTTGTGAATATATAGTTCACCCTCTTATGAGTCTTATGTATTTCATTTATCTCCCAAATGAGATAATGTCTACAAATTTTTAAAAAAATATCATTATAGTCAACTCCATATCATGCGTTGGATATTTTTTTCACGATATTTCAACAATCTATAAGCATAGGCTACGACATTTTCATTTTTAATTAATGAAAATCCTAACAACATATTTGATGTATCACAAAATACCATAAAAATATCTCCATAAGTGGGAAGTATGATAACTAGTGTGTTTATAATCTTCCTTTTCACCTCCTTGAATCATTCTTCACACTAATCATTCAACAAAAACATGACTCCTTTCCATGTTAGCACGGTAAGAGGGTTTGAAAATCATGGTAATTTTTTCACAAGTAAGTGATAATACACAACTAACCGAAGGAAAATGTAGATATTTTTAATGGGTTTGAAGATATCCCATTTTTTGTTAGGTATTCCCTAATAAAAAAATTGTTGTTAACCCAAACACGCATTTTTTGAACATTGGGTATTTCATTACCTTTTTCATGGTCTATAGAACAGTATAAAAATGATCATCATCCACCTCTTTACTTTTAGATTATATTAGATTGTTATCTATAATTGATTCTACTAATTTGTTGAGGTAATATATAAAAACTATATTCATCATATTCATGAAGATTGTTGGAGAATTAGTTTATCAGAAGGGAATTACTATGAACACATTGTTACCATAACTTGTTTGAAAATATTTCATGTGGATATCAATCTTCTTCACCCTTACTTGGTAATATCCTGACTACAGATCCACCTAGGATAACTATTTTTCTCCAAATAGATGATAAAACTGGTAAAAAATCCATAGAAGAGGATAATTTTTCATTATCATGATCTTTGTTAAGTTCGTGATAATCAATGTATAGGAACATTGACTTGTCCATAATAATGATGTAAAGAATTGGTTCACCCATAGTGAAGCACTTGGGATTATTTAACCTTTATCCAGATTCTCCTATAGTTGTATTTTGGTCTCCTCATATTAAACAATATCCAATCTATATAGATTCTTGGATAATGGAAACAACCCATGTATATTCTCAATTTAATATTTAGCCTCACGATTAAGTGGTATACAATGAAATTACATGGGAAAAATATTTTCATATTGTAGTAAAATAAGAATTTCATCATGTATAATTCATTCATCTGACTCACCAATTTATAAAGTCATTATTTCTCAAAGAAAAATAATATCTCTGCTTGAGATTTTGGTGCAAAAAAACATTCATCCAACCCCTTTCATTTTACAGAAATATGTGGAACACTCAAACTACATAGAGTGATTTCCTTCTTGATGAATCATATATTGGCCTTATATAAGGAAATCCAATCTATTCCCATATTTATATAAACATCCACCAACGGTTCAATGACATGGTTCACTAGGAATTTCACTCTACAATATTGGATAGGTGAGAATTTATATACTTGGGATGAAATAATTTCCCCATTTACCCTTTTCAATTACATCTCTACATTCATTTTTTATGGTTTTTATGAATATATATAAAAATAATTAATGATATGAAAGAATTTGTAGAACTATAGAAATGAATTATGTTAATTATTATTTAATGATTAACTAGTGTACCTACAACCACTTAATTTTTTGAGGTCATCCTATGATGTTGTGAATGAAAAATCTCAGCGTTGTTGTCTTGGAGGTCATTTTTTGTCTCCAAAAACCCTTGGCTATGCTAATTGGATAGAAAAAATCTGTAGATCCTTATAGTTGAAGCAATGAATAATATACTGAGGGTTGAGTAGACTATTCCTTTCCTCTATCCCAGTATTGGGATTCTCATGTCAATTATCGCATTCAAGGTACCCATCCTTCTAGAGCCAAAACAATTTCCTCTTCCACATTGGGTAATTTCCAAGGTGCTTCATTCTATACATTATACAAGTGGGGTGTTGAAATTTTATAACACAACTGGATTTATACACCAAACCACTAGAATTAATATCCAATTACCTCTTCCTGTCTCTTTGATAACCCTTAGATTTTCCAATCACCATTTTGACTTTGACTGAACATTAGAAAAATTTCATCATAGCTAACAATTTTATGGATTTCAAGGGATTTTCATAGACTAGGTTTTATCCCCCAAGTTAGTGGCCAACATTTAACTAATGGGAGGCATATCATCTAGGTCTTTTGAATATTTCCTCATATTCATTATAACACACTAATTATTTAAAAATTAATTTAATATAGAATGCATGGAATATAGTGTCCGGATGAAACAATCAATTTATTATGCGATATAGTTCTAACAAAGACATTAAACATATTATTTCCACTTCTATTTTCTCAATTTTGAAATATGGACATACACGATTGAAATATTTAAGATTTTTATAGTCTCATAGGATCAGCATTCATTTTATGTGAATAGAAACCTGAACCTTAGGAATCATAATGCACCCTTATGAAAAGTAATATGACCCTTATGAATAGTAACCTATCCCATTTAAATATAAGTAATATTTAGGCACCAAATAACTGAGAGTTTATGTATTAAAAATCAATAATTATGTGCTGGTATTTTGTGATTAATAAATATTTACATATAACTATTAATTAAAAAATTGATATAAAATAAAATAAATTTTAATATAATGTATTATTAAATAAATATTTGGTTTTATATGATTTTTGGATAATTTAATAATAATTTTTTAAATTTTAAGGGTATTATATAGTAATTTTTTGTTTTAAAATGATTATTTTTTAGAACATAATGAATTTATATAAAAACTATATTTCACATGATCTAAAAATTTTCATGATAAAATGGATTCCATATATTAATTCTACTTATTGCAAAATGGTTGTGGTGAATTTTTTTATTTTTATAAAATACATGAATTTTTGGTGAATAGTGAAATACCATAATTTATGATAAATGAGAAATACATTATATATTGAGTCATAGATGTAGTAAAGATGATATAATCACACATGTTTCTAAATAACATTAATTTTATAGTATTTTTTGTGACAATAATCAACATTATTGCTTGTCTTGAGAAAAATAATAAAATAATGAATAAGATATTCAAAAATCACCCCGATCATCCACTATAAAAACCATTTATCACCCCTATTCTCCTCACTCTTATATGCCTTGAAGATTTTAAGTGTTATACCCAAAAAACCATCCATAGACTATCCCTAATTAAAATACCTCATGGTGTTTCCAATAGAACAAAACCCCCTCCCTTAGAAAGGTTCTCAAGGAGGAGTACACATTTAGTAAAATCCCCTTCTTATTCCATTTTAATTTCTTTTAAGTTCCGTATTTTAATATTATATCATCACCTTCTATGTACATAAGATCATGATTAATTTAGTATCATCAATATAATAGAATAATATCATGGTAATGTTAAATCCATCATCAATCTCTTTACACTCTCTATTTTATTTTTTAAAAACAAAATCATCGTCCAGGAGGTGCCGATTCACAACATTTGTGGATGACATACCCTTATTATTCAATTTATACATAATTTATGGTCATGAAACTATTTTAATGTTTGAAAAAAACTATAATATATTTATTATAACTAATTTATTGTTATATAATCAGTATATATTCATAATATTATTTCATATTACAAAACAAGTTTGTAATAATCCGAAGATCACCAAAATGATTTACATTAATGTTTCATCTAAAACTCATCATCATTCCATATAACCTACTGAATAATATGATCATTTAATATCATTATTATTCATTATAATCATCAAAAATAAATTTTGGATATTTTTTTACATTCAACATGAACTCCCTAACTTAAATACAAGAAAACCAATTATGAAAACCATGAAAACAATCAATCCAGAACGAAAGAATACAAACATATAACATATCAATAAGGACATAAATAAACTAAAAAATATTTAATTAATAAAATATATATGTATATATAAGGTTACCAATTAATTAATTAATATATTTAATTTTATTATCCATGACATTAATTATAAGATCACAATACATTTATAATAAGGTAATTGTTTTCTACGGGAACCTCTATTTTCATTAATGATATTCTTATTCTCTACATTCCAATAATAAAATATATTCTATTCTTATATATAGCTCCTAAATTATGATATAATGTTCTATATATGTGCACCAACCATAATCCTTATTTATTTTATGGATAGTGACATGTTATAAGTGGATTATTTAAAAAATTAATCATGAAATACAAGCCCGATTCAAGGGAATTTCTTCAATTTTTACATATTTTCAAGGTCACTCCATAATATATTTTTAAAAACCAATTGTTATTTCAAAAAAATATTATTATGATAAAATTAAATCAATTATCTACTGATTTTATACAAATAGTTTTCCAAAATAACTTTTCATTTAATTGTAAAATATTTTTATCTCAAGAATAAGACAATGTTTTTATAAGAGTATTTTCACTTATTTCAACACTAATGTTGATTATTTTTATTAAATGGGGTTAATATTTAATTATATAATATAATTTATTATATTTAATGTTTTTTATTAGTTTTATGGTTGATGTTATATCTTGATACCATTCACCATTTTACTCGAAATGGTTTGTGTGTAGTTTTATGTTTAGGGAAAATAATTAACATTTCAAATGTTAGTTTCAATAGGAATGTATATGTTGTTTATGTTTAACACGATTCATAATAGGAATTATTTAGACATATTAAGTGATGTGTGGAGCCCACTATTTTTTTATAGGCATCAGTAGGTCTAATGAGATAATCTAGTTTAGGTTTTTACATGTTTATACATTGTAATGGCACGAGGCCTTGGCATAATGGTTATGATGTCTCATTATGAATTCCTTCATTATAAAAAAATTAATTGATATTCCATGTGGTTATTACACTTGTAGAATACCCGTGGTTTTATTTTATTATTACATTATTTACTCATCTCAATTTCCTACGATATTCTGTTCAAGTGTATTTTTGATGGAATGTTTGCTTTTAGTTATTCAACGTACCTTATTATTTATGTTTCTGTTGTATTTCATACCCTTACTGAGAATCTGAGTTAACCCATTTCATGTGTTTTATTTTTCACCAGAATATAAAGATGTATATTATTAATAATTTATAGGTATAATCTTAGATGTGTGGATCTTCCAAATGGGATTTATATGTCTTATTTCATTTCATGTTGTATTGTCGAACATATGTATGCATAATATTATCAAAATATAGTAAACTATTTGGTCCCTTAAGATATAAATTTATTGTAACCATTCCATTTTTATGTAATATGGAACCAACTCTATGAAAATGGTGTCAAGGACTTTACAGTTGGTATCAGGGGAAGTTATTTAGAAAACATGGAATAAAAATATTGAAAACATAGATATGGAACAAATACCAAAAATATACTTTGTGGATAAACATACATAAACCTACTATAATTTTTGTAAGGAATAGATTTTTTAGATCATGATTGAAACTAAATCCTTCTCTAGATACTTCAACTGGATGTGGTTCTGGAACATATGTACAATGGAGTAACGACTCTCAAAAATCGTGTCGACCATGACCTAGGGTAACCTAGAACACATTCAAGGGCCACAATACACACATGATTGATAACTCTTGAGGTATATTATTAGGATAATATAAATCTTACATAAATACCATTTTGATGTATTTTAACGGGAATTTTCCTCAATGTAACCTGATTTATGATTTTTAGAATAGATATGGATAGGATTTAAATTTATGTTATTTATTATGGTTGTTAAGAATTTAAATTATGATTCATAACTGAATATTTGGTATTTCTTTTTTTATAAATAGTTCTTTTCAGTAGTAATGGGGACCACATGAATGTGTGTATCCCATTTATGTATTTCCCTCATTTCTATTATAATGATGCTGGATTTGGAACTATGACTTTTGATGAGAAACATTTAAATATACTGGTACAAATGACTCATGTAATGAAAAATATCCCTACCCAAATGGAGAATCCAGAATTACAATGTAGAGGAGCATTGTTAGGCCATATTATGTTATAATAACCTCCATAATTAAATGGGACTATGAACCCATTAGTAGTGGATCAATGGATAAGTTAATTAGAGAATATATTTCATTCTTTTCGATGTTATTAATGAGAGAAGGTTTTCGGGGAACTCTATCATATTTTGGGAGAAGAATATAGATTTTGGTCATTGATTCAAAACATGATGTATCAATAATAAACAGAAAATAGGTAACTAGGAGAATTTAATGAAATTTTCATAAAAAAATACCTTCGTCACGAATAGTAAGTAGATATGGAATGGTGGTTTATGATTCTATAGAAAAATGAAGATGCTAATTTTTCAATGTATGAAGATAACTTTACAAGGATATGAAGTCATCAAATGGACTACATACATAATCCAAGGATTAATATTGATTTATTATTTTATTGAATAAATCCATTCCTATTATGGGAAATGGTGTTCCAAACGTTCTCATCATCTAAAGATATAGTCCAAAGTGCAATCAAGATAGAAAATGAACTCTCTATTCCATATGACATAAAATGAAATAAATAGAAGAATGTGGTTTCTAAAGACATTGGCAATGGAAATTATGAAAATTGGAATGAAGGGACGAATTGACTTTCCCCCTATGATAATTTGGGGAAGACACATCCTGATACATTCTTGAAGGGTATGGGTGTTTTTACAAGGGTCAAGAAAAATTCCATCACTCCATTAATTACAAAGAGAAGTCATAATACAAATATGTTCAATGGTAAAATTTCAATGAGATGGGGTATTTTGAAAATTATTGAACTAGGATTAAATGAATCATTCCCAAAATAAATCCTTGGGAGAAAAGGACATGATTATGTAGTCACAAATGATGAGGTTGAAGTTTCGAATGATGTAGCAGCAGATACATTAAAAATATAGTCAAACAAAGCCAATATATTATTTTACTCTTTATCATCACATTATTTTATATATTCATAGTTTTCATGAAAATTATATAGTTAAAATTTTATTTAATAATGTTTTTGGCAATCAGAACTCATAAGGAATGTATCAATGAAAAAAAGGTGTGTCAATAAATGACACTTATAATAGATAAGAATGATTTAGTTACTGATCTTACAAATATTCCTATGATTAAACTTCATATAATCTTCCATAAGTATTTGTTTTAATATTATGATGTGATAATATATTACAAGAAGAAGTATGTTTCATTTTTTGAGAATGGTGTTTAATCCCATATCTTTAGAGAAGAAACATCATAATATGATTCTTATCTAGATCCACCCCCAATAGATCTATTAAATAAAATTATTAGGGAATTCAAGAAAACAATATATATGGGTGGGAAAATAAATCAAGAAATTGAGTTTGTACTTATTTTTCAAGAATATATTAAGGTTTTCCAAAAGGATTTACCAAGATATCCTCTATAATGGGATTTTGAGTTCTCTATTGATTTAGTTATTTGTTAAACACTTAAACCAAATACTACTTATAGAATGACCATAGTTGAATAATTATAAATGAAGAAAACAATAGAGGAATTGATTGACAATGTATTTGTTCTACCTAGTGTTTCTTCACGGGGATCCCCTATTATTTTTTGTTATGAAGAAAGATGGATCTATAGGGCTATGTATTGAATAGTGAGATATCAATTATATTAAAACAAAGAACAATTTTCATGTTCCATGAATTGGTGATTTATTTTATCAAATTCCAGGAGAACTATGTTTTTTTTAAGATTTACGATTGATATAGATATCATAGGTTTCATGTGAGGAAGAAAGATATTCCAAAAGCAGATTTTTTATCCTAGTATGGGAATTATGAGATTATAGTAATTCATTTTGGATAGACTAATGCACCATCTCTTTTTCTGGTCTTAATGTATAGAGTTTTTAAAAAATTTATTGATGGTATTTTTGTGCTATTTATTGATGATATCTTGTTATACTCCAAAATCTATGAAGTCCATGATAATCACATGAATATTATTCTAAAAACTCATAGTAGAAATGAATTATATGGGATGTTTAGCTAGTGTCAATATTGGATTCAATCAGTTTCTTTTTTTACCATAATTTCTCTAAGGATGTAATTGAGTTGATCCTACAATGAAAGAGGCTGTACAAGAATGGCCTACTCCAACTATCATAACAAAATTCTGTAGTTTTATTATTTTAGCAAGTGATTATTATTTTTAGAACATCACATGTTAATCCAAACTGTTCTCCAAGATTAGTCATAAAGGGGTTAAGTTCGTATGGACAATGTAAGGTGAATAATTCTATGAATAATTGAAGAGGACATTAGTGAAATCTCATAACACGAATATACTATTGGGAAATGGTGGATTTGTGATCATTTAATGATGCATCATAGAATGGAAATGGTTTTTTCATTTGAAAAAAGGATTGAGTTATTGACATTGAATCATGGTAGGTAAAATAATTCAATAGATCTATCCAACTGGTGATCTCTAGTTTGTAGCAGTAATATTTTCACTGATTATATGGAGACACTCTCTCTATGGAGAATGATGTGAGATATATATAGATCAATAGAGTTTAAAATATATATTCTCTTATAATGAACTCAAATTGATGTAATGGAGTTTTCTTGAGCTACTCATGTATTATAATTTCTCGACACACTACCATCCAAGAACGGAAAATAATGTAGTTGAGGAATTGAACAGGAAGGATAATTGAGTTTAAAATTAAATGATAATTGACAAGGATCCTATGTTTGTGGATTTATCAAGTATTGGAATGATAATTATTATATAATGTGAAAAATATATACATTTTAAAATTTTTCCCCCATATTTATTATGAAGAATTAAAAATTCTCAGTATGATGATAACAATATTCAAAATAAAATTAAATGGGTAAATGATGGGATGTTTGGTGACTTCATTTATGAAGATGGAATTATAAAATTTGAGAAGAGTCAAGGCGTTCCCACTATACATGATATAAAGAGGGATTTATTGGATGATTCCAATAGCAGAAATTTCTATATACATTATGGTGGAACAAATATGTATAGATATTTGATGGAAAATTTTGGGTGGGGAAAAATGATTTGGGAAATTGCAAATAATGTATCAATATGTTTTCTCTTTCAAAAAGTGAAAGGAGACGGACAACATCCTAGAGAATCCATGAAACCTCTACCTATTCATACATTGAATTATGATGAAATCACCATGAATGTTTTCACTAGATTACCCAAAAATCCACAAAATAATGATGTAATATGGGAAAATGTTGATCAACTAATGAAATCTTCACATTTCCTCACAATAAGGGTGGATTTTCGACTTGATCACCATGAACAACCCTATATCATTAAATTTTTGGGACTTTATGGAACATGTCTATTAATTATGTCTATTCATGATCAACATTTTACATAAAAATTCCTGAAAATTAATTAGAATGAATTGGATACTATGCTTTCATTGATAACTACTTATCACCATAAAATTGATGTGAAATAAGAAATAATGATCCCAACATTATAATACATGATTAAATCTTGTTGACATGAATTCAATGGTATGAGTGATTAGTATATAAATTCAGTTGAGATTTTATACAATTATAGTTTTCATTCAGTTATTCAAGTGGATCCATATAATTCATTTTATGCAAGTATATTTCGTACACAAACATGTTTTGATGAAGTTGGTGAAAGGAATCATATGGTCACAATGCTTGTAGCGGAAAAAAAAATAGAAGGTAATGAGTATTCATGCCCATATAAAAGTGGTTATGTGGAATAAAAAAGAGATATGGTGATTATATAATGAATAACGAGGAATTTTAAGAGTGAGATCACATGTTATTGCATGTATCTCCATGGAATGGTGTTGTAAAATTAGTGAAAACGGGAAATGGAGCCCCATGTGCATTTTTCCATTTTAAATTTAGGAGAGAATTGGAAATGTGTCTTATAATTTGGAAATAATGCCTAGAATGTCTAATGTATGCACTGTTTTCCATGTCTCAGTATTGATAATAAAAATGGAAGACCCAATTCATGTCGTGAGGTCATAAGGTATTAAATTGGAACCTGACTTATCTTACTGTAAAGAACTTATCCAGATTCTGAAAACTAAAGAACATGTGTTGAGGAATTGGACAACTCCGATAGTAATGGTACTTGTAAAAATAATTAACGGAATATGCAATGTGGAAGACCAATGAACGTTTTATGAATAATAACCCGAATATGTTTATGAGGTAACACTCTGGTAATTTAGAGGACAAAATTTTTGTAAGGGGGAATAATGTAACACACCATGGATTTACAGACAAATATAATTATATAATTCATGGAACACTGATTCTATATTAAAAAACAATTTTTAATAGGAGATAGTAATATACTAGCTGTTATGCATAACATTTCTGCTTATATGTTTTGAATTTTGAAACGGTTGTGATCAGTAAGATATTTTGAGTATGATAAAACCATCATACATTTTTCATGAATAGTATCTATAAAATTATGAATAATAATTTAGCTTTATGAATAGTAATATGAACCATATGAATATAAAACTCCCCAATGTGTGTATAAAAAAGTTATAGGAACCTTATAAATGAGAGTGAATTTTGAAAAAATTAATAATTAGGAGTTGGTATTTTTTTGAGTAATAAATATTTTATTAAAATATAAAATATAAAAAATAATTTAAAATAAAATTAATTTTCATTAAATGTAATTATAAATATATATTTTTTAATTTTGGAAAATTTAACACGGCCTTATTTAATTATCATGATGATATAAAAATAGTTTTAGTTTTAAAATCCTCATTTTTGTAGTTAATAATTATTTAATTTAAAAATTTACTTTCAAATATTTAGATAATTATTTTGGAAAAATGGATTCCATATTTTAATTATAATTTCTAAAAAATTGTTGGGTTGAATATTTGAGATTTTTCTAAAATACATCATTCTTTTTTAATAGTAAAATATGATAAATTGTTGTAAATGAAAAATAAATGATTTTTGAGTCATAGGATAAGTAATGATTATGTAAGAACACATGGTTCGAACTCACATGCATTAATTAATATTTTTTCATATCAATAAACACCATTTCTTGTATTGAGATAAATAATGAAATAATGAATAAGATATTCAAAAATCACCCATCTCCTCCACTATAAAAACCACCCTCACACCCTCTTCTCCTCATGCCTCTAAGCCTTGATGACTCTTGTATTTATACCCCAATAATCATACCTAGTCTCTTCCCACTACCAATATATCTTCATATTTAAAAAAACCAAAACCCCTTCTCTTAATGAGGTTCACAATGAGTAGTACTCAATCGGTAAAATCCTCAACCTTTTTCCTTTTAATTTCTTATATGTTTTTTATTTTATACTTATATACTAAAATCCAAATCCAAATGTCCATAAAAACTCCATTATCATCTATGTACTTGAATTATAACAGTTTAATGGAACATCGTTAATAAATATTATTACTCCCCATCTTTTATTTTTTTTTAAACGAAATCATCATTACGAGGTGCCAATTTACAACCAACATGGACGATAGGACATCATTATTCAATTTCTCCTTAATGGATGGAAACAAAACCATTTTTATGGTTGATAAAAACGATAATATATGTATTATATCATATTTAATGTTATATAAGAAGTATATATATATATATTATTAATTCATATAATAAAACTAGTTCATAAAAATCAGAATATTGCACAAATAATTTTCATTAATGTTTCATCTTATAACTCATCTTCATATCATATAATAAAATGAATAATATGTCCATTATGATCCTAAATATTCAATAGTATCATATAATTTCAATTATGGAGAATTATATCTATTCCACAAGAACTCCATTACTTATAAACAATCAAATCAATTATGAAAATCAAGAAAAAAACACTATGTAACAACAAAAATCAATATTTTAACTTATCAGTAATGACATCAATGAACATAAAGAACTATAATTAGTAAAATATATTTATATAAGGTTATTAATTATTCATTTAATGGATTTAAATTTATTATCTAGGAATTAAGGTCCATAGTAGAGTACATTCATACATTAGTTACGAGATATCTACTGAAACCTCCATTTTCATCCAGGTTACTCTTATTTTATCCATAAATCAATGAAATTATTATTTATTCTAATTTAGTCCGCATAAATTATGTTTTAATTTTCTATATATTTTTACCAATTGTAATCCATCATTATTTTATGGGTAGTTACTAGTTTTAAAAGGATCCTTAAAAAATTCATCCTGAAATACAATACAGATTCAACGGAATTTCTTGAACTCTTGCCTATTTTCATGGGAACTATATATTTTGTTTTTAGATACCATTATTTTTTTAAAAAAAATTATAATTTTATAATGATGAAACTAACTTATTTCACTTATGGTTTTATACAAATAATTTTCCAGAATATTTTTTTTCTAAGTAAATAGGTATTTATCTCAATAATACTCACTAGATTTTTAATAGTATTTTCACATATTTCGACAATCTTGTTGATTATTTTGTTTATATTGGGTTATGGTTTGATTATATAATCCACCATATTTTATGTAATAGTTTTTATTAGTTTTATATTTTATGTTCTATCTTTATGCAATTCACCATATTACACAGAATGGTTAGTGTAAATATGTTTAATGTTTGAGGATTGTTATTTACATTTCATATATCTGTTTCAATATGAATGAATATATTTGTGTGTTTATCCCCATTCATATTATTATTGTATTTGAGTTTTTTAGTTATGGTTACAACCTTCTAAATCGGAATAAAGAATCATTATATATCATGAGATAAACTTGTTGGGATATTACCTGTTTACGTATTGTCTTAGCACAATGCCCTAACAGAATTATAATGAATTTTGAAATATAGAATTCCATCAGTAAAAAACTATTAATTGATAGTCAATTGGGTTATTAAACTATTACTATAAACATGTTTTTGTTTTATTATGGAATTATTTATTCAGCTTCTATTTCTTCTATAATATGGTCAATTTTGTTTTTAATGGCATGTGTACATTTAGTGATTCACCATTCCTTGTTATTTATGTTTTTTTATTATTTTTTTTCCCAATACCATGATATTGAAATCACCCCTTTATTATGTTTTATATTTCCCATGATACGATGATGTATATTATGAATGACATGCATGGTTAATCATATAGTTTTGGATGTTCCCAATGTGATTCACATGTTGTACTCCATTTCATGTTGAAATGATAAACTGATATATACATCTATTTTTCTATTAATACTAAACTAATTTTCCCATAAGTATATGACTTTATAGAAATCATGATAATATAATTGATTATGGCACCAGCCCTAAGAAACTGGGGTCAGGGTCATTACATGTGATTATAGATTTTTCTTAATTTTTATTAGGGGAATGGGAATCCCTTTAAATTTTATGATTTATAGTTCATGGAAAATATTTATCAATTTCTTTTCTATAAATCCTTCAATATCATTTCTTCTATCTCTTCCTCATCAATTTTATTTTTCATCAATTAACATCTCTGATTAGCTTCAACCACCATATGATAAACAACCTATATATTGTTCTGTTGTTTGAATCTTTGAAGGATGAAGAATATCTCCGTAATGATGTTGACCCATTATTATACGAATAATACATTAGATGAATAATTTAATGTCAGAGGACATTCCCAAATAATTGAATCAATCGTTTCATGCTCTCTCTATGGGATATTTGGATAGTCCTCCTAATATAGATTTATATTCAGAAACTAGGACAACTGAGAGAGTATCATCATGATGTTCTTGATTCCTTCTCCCAAAATGTTGGGCGTATATTAAGGGATGATATTGTATTTCCCATTTAAAGGACATATTTCTTACTTGTATGATTTTGTAATATTTATGCATATATTTAAAGAATTAGGCATTGAAATAGTGTGTGATTCTATGGCTCGATGATCCGAGAATTAATTTATTAAAATTATTAAGTATAATTATACTATTTAAACAATAGAAACGAGATAACTTTAAAATGAAAGCTCAAATCCAAAATATGATGATGCAGTTGAGTATATATCATGCCGTTTACCCAAGGTAAGGCTTAACATTAGTCAGTGTTGGAGGTCTATGAAAAAATTCACCCATGGTAAAATCGTAAATAAAAAAATTAAACATAATTCCATTATCTCAAATTTAAAATAAAATAAATTTATCAATTTTCCTAATATTGGATTCTCAAGACTATCATTGAGTCCAGAATGTGATGTTTTATCAAGGCGTGACATAAAATGAGGGGGTGTGGGTTTTTCAGATAATACAATGAGTGGATCTCCTATAATGATAAATTTAGTGAATTGGGATTAGTGTTAGTCCTAATCCCTTTTCCATATCACTATGATCTATATCTACCCTCTATCATCTATTCATCCTCTGCTCTTCATTGAATAAAGCCGAAATCTCTACAAAAACATCAACAAATTTAAGTTCAAGTGTGGAGAATGAGAAGGCTACATTGAGTTGAAATAATTGAGGTAGGATTTCTTCTATATATTTTTGGATTAAGTTTCTCAAAAATATTAATTCTTGATTTTTTTTTCATTTCCATTATTCATCATCGATGGACGCACTAACACAGCCATAGATTTCTGTTCTAAGCCTTATTTCTTCTATGTTCTTCATCATTATTCATAGCATTCGTCGTTAATTTTATTCGTCATGTCAAAACACCAATGTATTGTTGAGTGAGGCTTGAATTTTGGAAGAGATCGATCATTGGATCCTAAAATAGCTTGATGATCATTTTTTGATAAATCAATGACGATGTGGTGGTCTATAGATAGTACCACCAGCAAGTGCTTGACGATGACGGTGGATGGTGGTACCTGCCCATGGGTGTCTCTAGATTAGAAAATTTGATGATAGAGACGATGAGGTGTGGATTGTGTGTGAGGACCGGTCCAAGGGTGGACTGTGCGGTGGCGGGCCAGCAAGAATGGCATACAAGGAGGCGACCAGGTGCACTGTGTGAGTAAGACAACAAAGTGGTTTCAATCAGGATGACAGATCACCAAAGGGTTATGTGATTGGCAGTTAGACCAAGATGGTGAGGATAGCACAGTTAGATGTATTTAGAATTGGCAGGATAGTTGGATGATGGGTGGAAGGGGTTGCGGTGTGTGACTCTAGGAGGCAGTGACCTGCATGACACGTGTCATCGTGTTAATGAGGGGAATAGGTCAGGCCGACGGTAGGAGGTCTTGGATTGTGGTAGAGTGGGCCGAACTAGTGGTAGAGTGTGCTAGTCTACTCGGCAAGGCATCATGCCGATGAAGAAAGCCATGCTAGCTAGAGCGGTCTATCCCAAGCCAAGGGGTCCGACAAGAATGGGCAGGACTAGTTCGAATCATGCCATACAACTTCAAATTCCAGTATCACCAAATACACGCTTTCTATTGGCAAGATGTAAGTGAACACATGATAATATCATTGAAGAATATATTTCTTATACAATTTATGACTTTTAAAAATTTTCCGTAGGTTTTTATTTCATGATAAATTTATGTTTAATAATTTTGTTATTATTATTATTATTCATGGTTCTGGTATCAAACATATCTTCTAAATGGGGAATCCATTTGATGCACCATTAACAGTGGAATGACTCTAGTGTTTGTGGATAATTTTCATGACTACTTTATTGTTTTTAAACCAATATCGCTATGTGGTCCACCCAAATCCCAGTTCAGAAGTGTTTCCCTGAAATGAATCTTTTTCAATAGGTAAACATTTTGGATGCACGAGTAGTAATCATCATGTATTTTTACATGAGGATATATATTTAAAAATCTATATAATTGTTTCTGGACTGTGTCGTGGGCCCTATTTGACTCATTTCTAGAGAAATGCATAAACATACAACTTCTCCATCGGTTGTTTAGTTGGGGTGAATGAATAGTTATTCTAGTGTGTTTTTTTCTATAAGCATCGTAATGGTATAATCTACATAGATGTGTGGATACTTATTCATGATCTCATTAAATGTGTAAAAATGAAATGAATATTGATGTGGTAACCTTCTGCTCTAATTCAAGAGAACCATGTTCTTAGATCAGCATTCACTCTTGTGGGAGTGGAGAAGATATATGAAGAGATGGGTTCAAATGTTTTATGGTCATTTGGGGAGGCCTGTCATTGAGCAACACATCTGTCCCTCCCAATAAATGATGAGTGTGGTGTTCTCATCAGACTAGTGAATATTTGTTCCTTGTAGTACAGGAGTACATGGGGACACCTCGAGGTACTTGTTCACAATTTTGTACCCGAGAATGTCTAAGTAAACGTACAAGTGATGATGTAGTATCGCATGTTGTTCAGGACCAAAAAAATCATGTACCAAATCACTAGATATATTTTGAATGTTTCGGGTTGGCATACATAGACGTACCATCCAATAGGGATGTCCAGTGTTCCACAATGAATTTTTAGAGTTACCATCCAGTAGGGTTAGACAGTGCTCATTGATGCTTTCTTAGTGGTACAATCCAGCAGGGATAAAAAGTGTCCCTTGATGATTTCTAATATGTAACATTTAGTTGGGATGGCCATTTTTCTTTGGTGATTTCCAAGAGGAACTATTCTGTAGGTATGGACACTATTCCTCGATGATTATTGAGAGGTACCCTCTAGTAAGGATGGCTAGAGAAGTCTGGGTATTTTCCCTAGCTGGGATGGGTTGTGGTCCCCAATGAAAATTATGGGTTTACCTATAGAATTGATAGGCAGTGGTCCCTAAGGGATGTTTCTAGATTCCCTCTAATGGGAATAGTGGTGGGTCCCAACAATACTACTTTCAGGGTAGTACCCCACACTGGTTACCCTTCACCAGGTTGGGGAAGTGGGTCCCCATCAACTTCCCGGTGAATATCCCTTGATGTACTAGGGAACGAATAAACAATTACTATAGTGGAACACTCCAGTTATCATGGGACAGGGCCCCTTATATTGATATATCATCACTTGACTTTGTGATGTAGTGATGCAATGTTCTTTGATTTACCTTTCAAATCATGAGGAAGATTGATGTTTTCCCACCACGAAAAATCCATTTGACGAGTCCTAAAACTATGAGGGTGTGATAGTTATACATAAAAAGGATAGTATCAAGGTTTTGTGATTGAGTCGTTTGACATGTATTTTATATTAGACGTGTGAGATGATGGGCATCGATGGTTATTTTAGGAACTGATGGAGAATGAGTTCTTGGGATATGTTAGGTTATTAAGACCCCTTTACACTCTTATTTGGGTTTCTTTGACTGAATATATATATATATATATATTCTATTTTCAGTACCCACTCCTTGGGTTTTTGTTACTCTCCTCCCAAGGGAGGAAAATATCCATGGGATATGATACATGTTTGTTGTTTCTAGTTTCATCTGGTTGGAAAACTCTACTCTCATACTATAGGTTGCAGTGACCCGATGAGATATTTGTATCCTCACTGTTTCTAGATCTGTGTGTTTGGACGAGCTTCATTTACTCAATTTTTTGGTCGAGTGACAACCTTTTCAATATTCATTGACCCATTAACATTTTCCCATTTTAGAGTATCTATTATGGCTTTAACATCTCCTTTTTTGAGGTGTCCTACTGAGTATTTATATATTCACACATGAAATGTCTTTTCACAAATGTGTTGTGCCTTAAGCATACGATTTACAAGTTGATCGTGACATCAGATGAGATTTGGCATATGTGTTCATAGACCTCTTATTGTGGTTGTATTATAGGATACAAGAGTGGTGCTCTATCTATTGTTTCTATTATTCTATTACTACCATGTTGTGAAACTTTTCTAGTTGGGTGTGTATTTTATCCCTTTTTTCCTTTTAGTTCAACATACCATACTTTTACTATTAATGGGTTCATACTTGTTTAGATTATTTATAGAATTGTGGAATATTTTGTACCTTTATAACATAAATTTTTAATTTATTTGGATGTGTGTGTATATTTGTGTTTAGGATCTTAGGAAAATTCCACCTCAAGTTTGATGTTCCGTCAGTGCCTGTGGCCACTCCCATGACTACACATGTGGGCGTGGAATAGTTTTTCTTAGAGCCCCGATGTGATTCGGGTCCCGAAAATGATTTATTTGAGAAAAATAATTACTTGGGATGTTATTTGGGAATTTTAAAAAATAGGTTTGATTTAGGAAAACAATTTCAAAATGTCTCGAGAGTGGATCTCAGGCTGTAGAGTCTAACAATGGTACGATCGACCAACGAATCCATTCAATGGGACCTTATTTACCAAATTTCACCCTGAGACTCTTGTTGCATGGAATAATTGTACATAGAAAATATAGTATTGAGTCTTATACATTCATTCATGAGTCAGATCCACATTTTTTTGATATATATATATTCTCATATAACTTCGGTACTCGTTAATATCATTTAGGAAGTATTAAGGATGCCAGCCAACTAGGATACGTGCTATGGTTTGTGATGGTAAAACTGCGATCAATGAGACCTTGGTTAATGACCCATAATGGTATCCCCATATTCTTGGTGAGTAGGATGTATCACATCAAAATATAAAGAATTAGACTATCATAGTAGAGTAGGCTAGGGACGTGCACAGGCTTAGCGCAGCCCGCGTGTTCTAGTGCTAGAGACCACTGATTCTCCACAGGGAGTAAGACCATTAGAAAACAGTGGTTTGTCTAGAGTAAGTGTTCTAACTGTTCAAGTTTGTAAGCACAACAACATACAAGATTGTGGATTTGTTAGCCAACCCTTTCCATGGAGATACTTGGCATTGGTGGAGCCTGATTACTCAGATAGACAATGAGTTGACACTCTCATTTGAAGACTACCATCAACTGTTTCATGAGGTGTAACACCCCTACTGATTTCAAACCATTTGGAAGTAATAGATCATATAGTTTCAGTATGGAGGGATAATATTAGCTGAGTATGGGACTGGGTTCAAAAACCTTAAACACTACTCTCTAAACATGATCTGCAAAAACTACCTCTGATCTCATAGGTTTGAGAGGGGAATCCACATGGAGATCCATTATATCATAGTACCATTGTATATCCCACCCCCTCTTCTAGGATTAAGGAGATTCAACTATTGATATTGAATGTTCTATCAATGGGAGACAATATAGGTGTTTTGTGGAAGTTATCGCATCAGAGCAGAAACATCTACGGTAACAAGGATAGGTCAGTCTAATGGATCTCGACATAAGAGGCCTCCCCATAATCAGTGTCAGGCAAACACTCGTATGCGGCCAAGGCAACATAGAACATTAGAATAGACAAGGGAGTGATAGATTTATGCTTGTGAAAAGAGAGGTCACATGACATGACACAGCCCAACCAGACTTTTTGAGAACACCGGGTAGGAAAAAGGTGGACCACCACAACAGAAGGAACACCATGATCTGGATGGTCCCTTGGGAGGTCGTGCAGGAAGAAGAGATGGATGACCCGGAGGTGTTGGAAGAAATTATGAGGAATTTCCACCACCACCAGGTTCACCGCGTCCAGCTTAGGAAGCACAACAAAAAAACAATCCTCTTAGAAGTGGGTATTTTTCATTTTAGAGGGGGTTGTAACCCCACTAAATGAATTTGTAGTTCTTTTGGTGAAACATTTCTAATTTTCTCAAGATATCATATTAGAGGTGATTAAATTTAAGAGTTTTTAAAATACAATTTATATTAGTGGTTTTTATTTTAGAGGGGGTTTACACCCCCTCTAACTCACTTAAAATTCCAAAATATGACAATATTGGATGTCGTTTTATCCACCTCTAAAGTGGACCCTAAATGTAGACGAGTTATTAATGACCTCTATATGAAATATTAGATCAAATTATAGTAGATATTATCTCAAAACCTCCCATAATCCACCAATAACATTTTTTTTAGCCATAGAAACCCCATGGACCTCCCTGGCCCCCCAACACCTCCCTGACACCCCCTCGGGAAACCCTGACCTACCCTGACCTTCTCCAATAGACACCTTGCCTGAAACTCCCCCTTAGATCCCTAACACCCCAAGCACCTCCCATGTACCCCCCAAGAAACCTCCCCAACCTGTCCCAAAAATCACACATGGACCCCCCCCCCCCCCGATCACACCCTAGTCACTCACCTTCTCCCCTCTCCAGACCTCTAACACACCCTTGGGGGACACCTGACACCCCACAAACATACACGCAAACAGAAAACCATAACATGGACCTACAAAACCTTTATTAAATTCCATAGATGCACGAAGTTCCCACAAAAACCCTCATCTATTCACCACACCCGTGGCAAAAAAAAAATCCTCCTGGTTGGAATAAAACCGCCAACCGATACTATACAACAGTGTAGAAAAAACTATTATACAAGCGAACATATTGTTAATTATGCCCAATAAATGTTATTTATTTAGCAATAGAATTGATTTATAATATATATATGTATATATATATATATTTGTATTGAAATATAAATTATAAATTATATTTATGTATGATATATAGTATATATATTCATGCATAATATATTTATATCATCTTTTTATATATAATATATATATAATTATATTGAAATATATTTATAAATAAATTTATATTTTTGGGTATCAGTATATAGTTTTGTATTTATATAATATATTGATATATGAAATTATATATATATATAATTGATTTCATATACATATTTTTATGTTTTTTTATATGTAAGAATATTGTTATCAATTATTATTATCACACATATTTTATAAATTAAAAAAATTATATGTTGGTTTTATAAAATAGAATACATTTATATATTACATGATTTATATGAAAAATATATTATATTAAAAACTCTAAATTTAATATTTTTGAATATAATTATATAAAATTTTTATATCATCTAAACAAACACACATATATATAAACTCGTATTAAATACATTCCTATAATTTGAAATATATGAAATAATTAAATTAAATTATATATATATATATATTTACTAAATTAATTTATAATTAATATGGTATACTACTATACATGTAAAATTATTATATAATATATATATATTATATATACAATAAAATATATATAATATAATAGATATTTATATAATATAATTATAATAATATTATTTTTATTTTTATTTTTATGATTGTCTATATAATATATATATATATAATAATTATATATTATATCTAAATTTATATATAATATTGTATCTATAATATATATATATATATATGATTTTTTTTATTATATATATTTGCACACGTAATATAACATAAATGTGTTTATATATAAATATAATATGGAACTGATATTTATAGAAAATAATATTTGAATAATATAAATCGTAATATAAATGTACAATATTTTTAAAAAAATATGTACATTTTATATATTTTAATAAATGTATATATTAATTTATTTATATTTTGTATACAAATATTTATAAATGTAAATTTTTTTAATATATATATAAATATTTACTTAAAGTATTTATATAATGTGTGTATATATATATGTTCAAAATGTATTCATATGCATTTATAAAATGTGTTTATGTAATATATACACACACACATGAGAACATTCACACATATTTTAATAAATATGAATTTATATGAAATTTATTCTAACAAAAATAGAGGGGGTTAAAACCCCCCTCAAATCCAAGGGATTAGTGGTGGTCCATGAATCCATCTAATGTAATATATAATAGGGGGTTCAAACAACGCTATTATCAAAGGGATTGGACGTAACTCATGATAACCCTATAATGTCAAGGATCAGTGGGGGTTCAAAACTCCATCTAATTTCATCTATTAGAGGGGGTTTTTGAACCCCCCCCCCCCCTCTATGTCCTCATTTAGAGGGGTAATAAAACCCCCTCTAATAAATGTTATTAGTAGTGTCTCATGAATCTATCTAATTTCATAAATTAGAGGAGGTTTAAAACCCCTCTAGACTCTAATGTTATAGGGGTTAATACCCCCTATAATAATATAAATTATAGGTGGTTTGAAAACCCCTCAAATTTAAGAGTTTAGAAGGGGTTGTGATCCCCCACTATTTCCTTTTAATAAATTCCATTATATATATATGGACTCTAAAATCCAAATGGTTATAAATATATTTATATACACTCTAATATACCAGTAAATATTATATATAAATAACTTCTAAATGGAAAAAAATATATAGAGAAACAAGTTATTAAATTATCATCGGTTTTGAAATAATCACCTCTACAATATAACAAAATATTAAAAATAACAAAAAAAGAGGGGGATGTGAATAACCCCCTCTAAAATTTATTTAGTGGGGTTTTTGTAGAACACTTTGTAAAAAAATCTACTAATATCATGTTTTTTATAGTAAATCTCACAGTTGGGGCCATAGACATCTGCATGCTTTGGATGTATACAGTACTACAGAGCATGAGATTATAAGACGTACACCATTTATATTTTTTACATTTTTGAGTATAACATGTTAGACACTATGTGATTTAATATCTCCTCCCATCACATTGCTTGATTTTTTTCCTGGGTGATGTAGGGTGTCGGTGTAACACTAGTTCGGTGATGTTCGACATAGGATTGAATGCATGAGGAAGATCCGTACATCCCCCACTAAGACACTTTTGTGTTACATGATTAAATCAATGACGGAAATTTAGTGCCATCCATTGAGTATATTACATAGTTGTAGTGGTTGAGACCTTCTGAATTGTTCATTCAAAGTGTTGTTGTGCAATGGAGTGACGGAGTGGGTCCATGCACTGTCGATGTAATATTTCTACATGACATTATTTTCTCGAGATGTCGCATGTGGGTGTAGCGAAGTTTCTAAACTAGGTATTACTATCCTTATAGTGGGATAGAATAAAAGTGGAGTAAAACACATTATTTCTATATCTAGATTCTTTTGGTTTGATGAGTTTACTCACCTTCCATTTTCATTGGCACCTTTCCATGCTCAACGTAATCCTTATTACAACAGTTATCAAATACATGTTAAGGAGGTGGATACCCCATGAATCTAATGACGTGACTCACTATATGGTGATGACATAGTTTTTCTTTACCCTAAGAATGTGGATTCACTACATTATATAAGATCTCATGGGTGGTTTTTTTCAGACCAAAATCGTTTCAGGTACATCTTCACCAAGAGTGACTTCAACTAAGACAGTTATGCTAGTTGGAAATTCCAATAAGACTATGATTTTTTGATAGTCTATACTATATAAAAGGGGAAAATTTTAAAAAATTGACTTGTTAGGAATAAATATCCTTTAATACTATGGGATTTATTAAATTAGATAGATTCCCTATAGCTGACCATGGTGGAGTATGAAGGTATAGTTTTCTTCAATTGATAGTGTTGACTAATATGCATAATGAGCATGTAAAAGAGTATCTATAGTTTGAAAAATAATATGAAATCATATATGAAGAGATATACTTCAGTTTTCCAACAAATGGATATTATGAATGGGGTAATCATAAGATCTTGTTTCTGGGAGAATCAGTTATTCTATTTGTGTTGCAGAATGTAGCGATTCATCCTAGGAAGGAAAACAATCCCCAAAGGTTCATCGAGAAATTTGAGAATGTTCATAGAGAAGTCTAGGTTTATTAGAACCTTGTCATAACCCACAATAGTTGGAGTGGTAGTATGATGTTTTTTGTGTTTGACATATGAGGAGATACATTCATATTCCTTTTGCTTGTTGTTGAATGGAGAAGACCTTATGAAGAAATACTATCCAATTGGTTCACTACCTGTGGTAGCATGGAATAGTGTAAGTTTTCTTTAGAGCATAAGATATTGGTGCAAGATCAATAACCTAAGTTATTTTAATAGTATTGTTTTTGGGGATGAAATTCATTATGGTGGGTATGATGTAGTGACCAAATTTTCTCTTTGTAAGAATTTATATTATTTTTATATATATTTCATGAATTAGGAGATGGGATGTAGTGTGATTATGATGCCTGGTGTGCTCGATATTAATATTATATAAATATAAACTATTTTTATACTAATCATTAAATTTATACCAGATACCATTAAAATGGAGTTAATCTATGAATTTTGAGGCCACATTTTTGTCCAAAATGTAGATTTTACCCTAAGAGGGGAAAAAATTATGTCCGCGAGGGACTTCTGTGAGAAAAGTCACCCAGAATAAAATCATAAATAAAATAATTATTTTATCTTGAATGCTAAATCAAATAACGTTATAATGGTCAGTTTTATTAGAAATATGAGACTATAGTTGAGTTAGAAATGGGGTGTTTTTAGAATCGTGATATAAAATGAGGGGGTATGGGAATTTCAAATTCTGCCTTGAGTGGATATCCAATAAATATAAATTTATTTATTTGGGATTAGGGATAAACCTAATACCTTATTTCAATAACTTTGATCTCTCTGTCTCCTCTCCCAATTGTACATCCTCTATTCTTCATCAATTTGAAGAGAAATCCCCATAAAAAACATGATGGATGGAAGCATAATCGAGCCTAATGAGATGGTGACATCGAGCAGATCTAATCGAAGTAAGATTACATCAAATTTTTGTCCAAATTTTTTTGTTCTATATTAAATTCATTCTTGGTCATATTATTCATATTTTACTTCATTTTTCATCGATGGAAACACTAACCCGACCACAAATCCATGTTCAAATCATTAATTCCTATATTTTCACCATTGTTCTTTGTGGTGTGTGTTGTTAATTTTTCATATTCATAAAAACAAAAACAACCAGTGTGATAGGATTGGTTTTCTGAATAAAATTATACAAGGGTCCTAGAATAATTTTTGGATCATATTTCGACAAACAAAGAATTCGTAGTGGTCTGAGAAAGGGACCACATGGAAGGGAAGGAAGATGGTGGAAAACAACAGCAGCGAGCCACATGTGTCACCTGACTAGTAAGGGGGAAGGAGGAACTTATGAGGTGAGGTTGGTGAGTCAGGGTAGGGTCTTGTGTGGCCGGTGGTGTGGAACACCGACTTAGGATGTCGGTGAGGTGACGACTGGACGCAAGGTGTGAGAAGGATAATGTTGAGATGTCGAGCGGGACAACAGAGCATCAGAGCAAGAAGGGTATGGCAGTCAGAATAGAATGGGAAAATTAGTGTAGTATGGGGGTCTGATGGAATCCAGATGGTGAAGTTCTCTGATAAGAATGATATAAGATGGGTCACATCATCCATCCCAAGGCAACAACATCCCACAAGATGTGAGTCATATCATTTTGGAGGGGAGAAGGCTGGGCTAAACAGCAGGTAGGTCGAGTTAGTGGGAGAGTGGGCTGGGCCACATGGACGTGAAATGGGATAGTGATGTTATCTAGGTCGATCATGGAGGGCCATCCCGGACACAGGTTTCCAACTCAAGTGGGCCAGACCAGTTCGAATCAGGCCATACATCTTTCAGTGCTTCAATCTCTGAATCTCTACATCTATTTGATTCGATGTCTATAGAATCACTTTATTCACATCGATAAAAATCATTTTATAACAATCCAAGACTTTTAATACATGTTCTCCTAGTTTGGTTTCAAAAAAAATCATATGTTTAATGATAATATTATTATAATTATTATTATTCAGGGTTATTGTATCAGACCTCTCAACTAAATTGTTCATCTATTTGAGGTGCCATCAGCCACGGTGAAACCATGGTATTTGTGCAACTTTTTCAAGAATACATTCCAGATTTCATTCCAAATTCATGGTGTGGGCCCCATGTGGCCTACTTTTCACGTGTTGTGGTGAAATGATTCTTTTCCGTTGGGTAGTTTTTTTGGAAGATGGAGTAGTCAATACCTCATGATTTTACTTGTGGATCAAAATGGTGAAATTCATAAAATTGTTTCAGGATTGAGGTGTGGGACACACATGAAACTATTCATGCAAAATTCTATGACATATGACTTTTCCATTGTATTCCTATTTTGGGGGGTATGGATAGTCGATCTTTTTATTTTTTTGGAATGATCATAACAGTGGGATCCATTTGGATGTGTGGATCCATATTCATGATCTCATTAAATGCAGAAATAAGAAATGAATATCGGTGGATGATCATTCTACAATGTTTTAAGAGAACCCTCATTTTATATAAGTATTCATACCTATGAGAGTGGATAATTTGTATTAATATATGTGTCTAAATGTTCTGGGGAATTTTAAGGAGGCTTGTTAGTGTACCAAATATTTGGCCATTCGGATCAACGATGAGAATCTTGCTCTCAACGGCCTAATGACTATATGTTCTATATAATCATGGAGTACACGGCCACACCTAGTGGTAATTTTTCACATTAAATATTTTAGAAGATTTTGGAACATGAACATGTGATGAGGTGGGATCAAACATAGTGTTGGACCCATGGAATATATGTACCACATTACGAGATAAAATGTTAATTTTCTAGGTTAGCGTGTGTAGATGTTCCATCAAGATGGTCTGGATATAGTTCCTCAATTATTTCTAAGAGATACCATCATGCTAGGATGGAAAGTGATCTTAGTTGATTTATGAGAGTATAATGCAGCACAGATGAAAAGTCTTTCATAACGCTTTCTCTGAGGTACCATCCAACATGTATGGTCTTGTTCCTCGATGGTTTCTGAGAGGTAAATTCAAATAAGGATATATATTTTTAATCGAGGATTTCTAAGAGGAACCATCTTGTACGGATGGGAGAGCAGTTCTGGCCTTACCTCTAGCTGTTCAAGGAAGTTTTCCCTGATGAATTTTATAGGATTACCTCTAGATGGGATTGGAAGTGGTCCTTAATGGATTTTATAGGCTTCCGTTAAGCGGGGCTCGATAGTGGGCTTCATCAAAGATGTTTTTCAGACTATACCCTCCAGCGATTAACCTATTGTAGGGTTTTTATTTGGATCCCCTTTGACTTCTAGGTGATCCCCCCCCCCAGCGTAGTATTGCATGGATACCCGTTGACTAGATTGAAACACTCCAGTTTGGCTCAGCAGGGGTGCTCACCTTCGAGAACTGTTATTTTGATAGTGTGACATACTAATTTGGTCATACATGATGTATGTTTGGAATATTGTCAGAGATGGACTATTTTCCCATTAAGAAAAAATCCTTGTTTCATGACATTAAACATTGACGGTAAGAAAGTGCCACTGAAAGTGGATAATATCTCGGTGTGGTGATTGAGTCCGTTTGACACGTAGTTCATAAAAGATGTGTTCTACTTTGGGAATCAATGGTCTCTTGGGGAACTATTGGATAATCTTTTCTATGGCTGAGTTCTTAGATGGAGATCCCATTACTCTCTTTCTTGGGTTTCTTTGATTGAGAATATTTGTATTCTATTTCTTGTACCCACTCCTTAGTTTTTGGTTACTCTCCTCTTAGGAGAGATTAAGATTCACAAGGAATTCCACGTTCTTTTAATTTCTATATTCTCATGGTTGGATGACTCTACTCTCTTACTATATGTAACAAAGATTCGATGAGAAGTTTATCATCTCACCATTTCCATCTTCTAATTTTTATATGAGCTTACAATAAACTATTTTGGTTTTGAGCTATACTCCCATTATATAACCTTTTCCTGACAACCTCATTCATTTTTATAGTATCTATTATGGCACCCATATCAACATTTTGGGGTGTCAAGCTGGGCATTTTTATACACACCTATGCATGGGCTTTGCCTGCAGGTATTGTTTTTTATGTAGATGACATATAGGTTAATCATGACTTCTGATGAGATTGGGTATATGGGTTCTTGGACCACGTATGGTCATTGTTGCTTTAGATTTAGGTGTTAGGATATCTTAGATATTTCTATTTTTTAGTTACAACCAGTTTGTGTAACTTTTCTAGTTGGGATGCGTAACCCCTTTTCATTTCAATTTATTATACCTTACTTGTATTATTTAGTGGTCCATCCATGTTTGGTTTATTTATAAGACTCTACAATTTTTATTCTTTTCCCTTTTCAGTTTTTAATTGAGTTGGATGTGTGTGTGAATATGTTATTATGTAAATGGATCCCCTTGTTTTTTGGACCTATAGAACTAGGTGCCACCGCCTGGCCTATGTAGGTAGTGTTGGGATAGTTTCCGCTCAAGCCCAGTATGGGTATAATCATGACAACTCTTCACATTGATTGTTTAGCCGATTAATCTTATTTATAACCATTAATTAGAAAAAAGTAAATATTATGGATGAGTATTTTTAAACATTTAAAAACATAAATTGGAATTTTTTTACATTAAATGTATAACATATGAATTACATTTATTTCCTTAAATAATGAATTTCTAGGCATAAATCTATGCCATCCATGATGTATTTCATAACATATACTATTATGGTCATTTTTGTTCCCTTAACAATGGTTCATAATGAGAATATGAATTTAAGAAACAATATCCCATGAGAGTGTCAAACTAGGAGCATTTAAAGGCATGTAGTCGTGTACTAGCTCACCCGAGTCATGCCTCAGACAACATGTCGGATTTGTTACCCATAGGTACATCTGTCCCAAAATAAAGTCCACTTGTATTATCCCAAAATGGATGTATTTTTTACAAAACTCTTACCATATTCCAAAAATATTTAGGTACCATTATCATTTACAGAGTATTATCCTTTAGGATTACAATATATTTTTCTAAATCATAATCTCAAATACTACTATACATTCTCTTTGATACAAATAATAGAAACTCGGATATTTTATACAAAATAATACATTCTTTATTAAATAAAATTAATCTTAATAGAAACTAAATGATCAATAATTAATGTGTCTTTGAGAATTACTTAAATTACATATTGAATTTTAACATGGGATTACACATCATTAATGATAATTTTTTTTAACAATACCATATTTATCCATTGTACTTGAAACTGAATGGGATAACCTGGGTAAATACATAAGTATTGGGTCACCTATAAAACCCTGTAAGGGAATAAAAAAGTAACATGATAAATTTAATACATTTTAAAAAATTGGCATATCAATAGGGAATAAATGGAATATAAATAATAAGGCATGATATAACATGATAATCATAACATGAGAAATATGGAAACAAATCGAAACACTATATCATAAAAATATGTCGAGGATAACTACAAATGAATCATGATGGAAAAATTTCAATAAAGTAATTAGGTTCACTCTCTATTCCAACACAACATATCATTATACAAAACAGTACCTAATGCATAGAATAATTATTTAATTTTATGTGCACCCATCACATTCATTTCATTGTCATACATAATTGTGTGATATAGATAAAAAACATGGGTACATTTATCATCAAAATTTCTTCCATGATCCTAGAAAGTGGAATAAATATTTTTAATTAGTAATTAAAATAAAAACATGTTTATAAATATTAAAACCATTAATAGGAAATGATTAAGGTATTAAATAAAAAATTTCTTTTGAATGATAGATCTTTGTGAAATTTTGGCATCCAAACTACATCACAAAAAATAATAATTATATTGGTTGATGAGAGAGAAAGGGGTGTCTCATAATTTTGAAATATAATTGGAAGTAATATAGAAATGAAAGTAAATACCCCAACATTAGTATTTGAAAATAGAAGGAATATGATAATAAAGTATCATGATAAAATAATTGATCGAAAAACACGTATGAAAGATTGGAACAACATTGGGTGTAAATTGGAGGGATTAATGATAGAGAAAGGGGTACCTCCACATTAGGATTTAATTAGAGCAGTATGTGGTGGGTGTGAAAAGATGCATAATCATTATTATTTGAAAATAAAATGGCATAAAATTATTGTTTATTTATAATAATGGAGTGATACAGTGGATCCATAACCTTGATATTATGACATGAAATGATTGAAAGGGGATTTTTGAGAGATTTGCAGATCCTTGGGGGACGATAAAGAGAGGAGAGAAGAGTCAGGATGTCATAAATGGAATTTGGGTGTATATAAATGGGAGATTGGGTGAGTTTATAAAGGAAATGATTGGGAAATTTATTAATATTTGACAAACATAGTTTTTGGATATTGTATATTTAAATTAAAAAACTACAATCATTCCCATAGTTTTTTCCAAAGGGTTTCAAATAAGAGGGTATGAATTAATTATTTTATTATCCAAAAGACCTATAATATTAATATATTAACCTTTATTATGTGGTGGTGAGTGACACTATAAATTATATGACTTTAAAACCATATAATATAATATTCATTTTAGAGGATTGATAATGGATTTTAAAAATGATTAAAATAAAGAAAA
Source organism: Viscum album (assembly GCA_963277665.1). Classification (NCBI taxonomy): domain Eukaryota; kingdom Viridiplantae; phylum Streptophyta; class Magnoliopsida; order Santalales; family Viscaceae; genus Viscum; species Viscum album. Next base: position 937,956,211 of record OY728161.1, read on the forward strand.
CATATTATTTCAAATGGAAACCATATAATTGTTCATCAATAGAAATTATAGTATTTTTTATAACCCTTTTGGGTCACTATGTAGTCATAATACACATCTTCTATATATTCAGTATTTAATTATTACCCAAAAATTTGTCTGGCTCAAAAAATTATGATGAAATAACCATTGTAGAATTTTGACATTTTGATTCCAAAAATAATACACTTTTTATGAAAATAATTTTATATATGTAAGAGTCTCCTCTTTTAACATAATAATTGAAATTAATTTACAAATTCTGTGTTTTTTAAAAATAATGAATTTTGAATCCTTTTAAAATGTATAATTGAATTCATTAAAATTATATGACAATTTATATTTTATTAAAAATTATTTAACAATAATATTTTATTAGAGTATTTTTTATTTAAAAGATCCATTAATCCATTAATTCATTAATTGAATTTGAATATTCACCAAAAAAATAAATTTTGTTCATTATTGTGTCAAAATAAGAATCATTTATAACATGATGAAAATATATTCCAATTTATAAATAATAATGTATATACTCATATTTATATAGTAATATAACCAATCCTTTTAATAAACTATAAAAACTCATACGATTTAGGTGATTGATGGTGTTATTTACATGTGGTAGTTCGACCTACATGTTTTGGACCATGATCAAAATGAGATTGAACATCTCCCATAAATAGTTTCACTCGTGATTAAGTTGTTGAATCTCCCATTTGGAATGGAAATGGGAAAATACCAATGATTCAATCTCTTGTAGATGCTATATGAAATGGACTTCATATGGTATGATCATACAGGTTGAGGCCATTACGTCTTTTTCTTTGTCATTTGGATTTTTTAATCCCCTACATTTAAACTAATAATATGATAGAATCTCAACGACTATATCATAAATGGTTAATATAATTAACGGTATTTTAAATCATATATTATATAATGATGTAATTTCATGTGTTTTATATTACCATATCACAAAACATGACATATAATTAATTAAAATAGGTAATTTCATTTATAATAGTTCATGCCATTATACCCAATGATGATATTAGACCCTCGTTGCAACAAGGAAACCATGGGTAAAATGTGAGGCGCTCCAAAGGTCATGTGACCGAAAGGATTAGCGTACTGGATTGTGGAACCCTAGTTGGGATGTTTCAATAAAAAAATTTGATATGTTAGTTTTATCTTATTAATTGGAAATCATTTATAAAATCATAATATTAAAATTTAATTATTTTAAAATTATGCGATTCATCTACAAAATTCATTCTCCATTTGATGTTGAAAATTACTAAATTTTATTGATAATTATAATTTTTATCCAATCTATTTTATTGTTTATTTTAAAAAAATTTACTTCAAATTAAAAATATTTCTTTAATATCATTAATAATATAATTATGTTCATCAGAATCAATTTTATGTTTAAATTTTGCATAAAAATATATTTATACTTAAAAGAAATTTAAATGAATGGTTGTTTTTCATTATGATTTTCACTATAATAATAAATTAAATTCTTCAACTAATAAAAATTGAATATTGAAAAAATCATTTGACATATAGAACAGGTTGGTCAAAATTTGGTGGACTTTTCCATTTTATTTTTTGGTTATTATTAAGATCAACCATAGTAAATAATTGCCACAACGATAAGTGTAATTCTTGTCATTAATCAAAAAAATATAATATGGATTAAAAATAACCACAACACATACCTTATACCTATTTGATAAGTGTACTTCAGCTGTTTCCATCCATGTGTTGAATATAAGGCTGCATGCATCCATATTTCATTTATTAGGAACTTTGTGTTAATTTAAGGAAAAAGAAATAAAAAACACCACACATTGGATAATAATTACTATAAATTTTTATTTTAAGGATCAAATAATAATAATTTAATCAAAATTATTATATGAATTATAAAATATTTGAATTTTTCATGGAAATTTATTTATTATTTTTTTTGTTCTGTATTTATTTCTAAAGCTAATGCAATGATGATGTAATATTTATTCATTTAATTGAAAAATAAAAATAAAAAAATAAAAAATAGAAAAGAATGGTATAATTTGGATTAATTATTGTGTCTAATGAAATATATATATATATATATATGATATTTTTGATTTTTATGGGATTATATTCATATTTCATCTTTTTCATGATATATTTAATGTGAAATTTAATTAATAGTTTGAAAATGATATTAATGGTATTTTGGGCTAAATAATATTTTATTAAGTTATATTAAATTAATATATATATTTATTCAGAATATATAATGGGATGTTTTTTAAATTTCATTCATGGCCCATTTATGGGGTTTTTATGCTACATTCTTGAAACTAATAATAATTGAACTGACAAAAGATCTGATGTGTGTTAAAATTAAATGATAATTGTGAAAGAATTTAAAAACATACATAAATATTATTATATGATATAATGTTGAATCATACATATGTTATCATCTAATCTCATAAATTTGAATCCATTTGTACATAAGATGTAATAAATTATATTAATTTAATACTTTATTAAATTCAAAAAATGTCATTCCACCAAATTATAAAAGGAAACCCCTTATAACTTTTATTTACAACACATTATCCATCTTATATCTAGAAAACCGTACCCAAATAAATTTTAGAAAAAATTATTCATCTTATAGAGTTACATTCTTTTTCAAAATACTAACCATATGTGCCATAATAGAAAATCTAAAGGACGACTATTGAAGAAGCGAAAAGAATCTTCACTTAATCTATAAAAAATATTTCTTCATAAAAATCATTAAAATTAATTGTAACAAAACTAAAATTATAACTAATTGGTCATATATAAAATTTTATGTATTTTTGATATTATAAAATAGTTTTCCATCACTTTTCAAACCTACAAAAAATGAAAACGTCAATAATTATTATATACAACTTTTCTTCTCTACGTAGTATTGAAATTAAATTTTCATCAACACATGACATGGATTGTTAAAAATATATTAAAAATATTATATTTGATATGTAGAACTTAAATATTACCTTGTAATTATAATATCACTTATAAATTATTACATTTAAATGCTTTAGAAATTCATATCATCGTTTGTGTATACGTGCGGACTACAACCTCTAGGAAGCGATCTGGTCTACTATTCATTAATGATTTAAATAAATTGTAATAATGATGTATTAAATGAATATATCATATAATTATATGAATAATAAAATTATGTATATGTTGTAACCAAGATCAATGTATGTGGAAAAAAATAATCAACCAAAATAAACATGAAAAGTGAAGCAGTTATCACACAAAACACTAATTTTAATAATGAATAGTAAATATGTAATTTAAAAATGATTATAATTAAAAACAAATATGGTATATTTTTTTTTCTAAATCTTAAATATATTAATAATAAATATATATTTATTGTTGAATAGTTTTGAGCACATACCATGGAAGTCAGGCCATAGGTATGAGTTCTTCAACTCAAATTGTCATCTTCGGAAAATATGTAATACCACACACCAATATTATTTTATGAGGTCTATATACTATCTCCTTGAAATATTATTTCATTAGTATATAATTATTAATAAAATTCAATGATTCATATTATGTTATTTCTTTCACAGGGGTTACAATTTAGAAAATATCAATGTGTTCAGGGTTTATTTCATAATCTCATTATTTTTTGAGATTTTTTATGATAATTACTTATATCAGATAATTATTTGATCATTACATTTTGAAAAATAATTATTTCATTATACACTAGTAATTTCTTGAAATTATATATTTTTTATTTTCTAATTACCTTCCTTAAGTACTCATGAAACTAAAACCCTGTTTTTAGGAAAACGTATATTGTTTGTATATTTATTCTGTAATCTTTTTGTTCCTTTTACATAAGATTCCACAAAATTATTTAATGAAAATTTTTACAATAAAAAATTATTTTTTATGTCATTTTTCCCAGGGTTTTATTTTTATTAAAATTTTTAAATGTAATATTCGTATTCTTTTCTTATTGTTGTGTGTTTTGAATATTTATAAAAAATTTCAAAGGAAATGTTTTTTTTAAATTTAACGAATGAATTTAATTACCAATCAGAATGAAAACATAGTGCATTCAAAAATGAGATATAAATATTCATGTTTCATATAAATGAATATAGATATCCTAATATTAAATAATTTTTGATTTTTAAAATGTAAATTTCAATGTTTTAATGGTATTTTCATTAATATTTATTATTAATGATCTTTTCATGTTTTATATAAATTAATAACAACATCTAATTTATTCCTAAATAGGGATATATTGTAATCATACAATAGTTATCATTAATTTGGATGGTTTATGATCATTTAGACTTGGGAATGTACTAATAATTTATATTCCTCCCTCAATACAAGCATTTGTAAGTAATGTGAATTGTTAATGAATTAGATTGATAAATAAGTATATATTGAATTAGTTGGAATTATAATGTGATGGGTGGGACCTATAATAAAATTTCCACTATATTCATTAGTAGGTATCATGATACAATCCTTTTTGATATCTTTATTAAATTTATTTTGGTATATAAGTACACAATGATTAAATTGATTTCATTCATCGACTTTATAGTAACCATATGATATCATACATTATGCATACAATCATTATCAAATCAGTTTGTAATGCTCTTGGGGTAAATTTTTATAATATTCATTGATATGATTCAATACAATTTTATTCTTTATATGTAATAATTAGATTTTCATTTACTCCAGCCATATTATTCTTCGCGATCAGTTTACAGACTAAATGGATTTTTTTTTCAATTATATACCATGCCATATTGATTAGTCGTTGTGTAACATCCTAAATATTTAAAACAATATATATGTACTTGATAAGTGTATTGATTATTAGTTTTAGTAATAAAAATAATATTTATTATAAAAAATAATCTAATTTTGCAATAATTATTTTATTAAATGAGTATATTAATATAAATATATTTATTAGATTTTTAAGAAAAATTAATATATTATAATAACAAAAATTATATGGATCTTATAAAAGAATATTATTTAATAATTAAATTTTAAAATATAATTTATATATGTAATGAAATGTATACAGATATATATGGATATATATATATATCTAATTTAAAATTTAGGATACCAATTATAATAAAAATGGTATTATTATTTGAAATAAATAAAATTCAATATATTTACATACAATTATATAAAATTGTGAAAATTTTATTTATGTTTATGTTATTAATTATTATTATTATATATTTTATTTAATTGATAATTATAATTAATGATAAATTACTAACTATAAAATATATGAAATAAATAAATATTTAAATAATCTAAAATAAATTTTTGATTTAATAAATTTCATTTTTTTTGTCAATGTTCTTATTCTAAAATTATAAAAATATTATAAATGTTGAATAATGTTAATATATTTATTATTAATATCTATAATTTCAATTATAAATTATTTTATAAAACATTTAAATTATATAAAAATAATTAATATAATTCTTTCAATGTGATTATTAATATATATATATATTATAGATTATTAAATTAATTTCTAGAATTTTGAAAATATATATATATATATATATAATAATCTAATATATATAACAAATATGTTAAAAAGATGTTGATGAGTAATCAAATGAATGATATAACGATAAACCTGGGAATTGATGGTTGACCTTATTTTGGAAATTGGGGAATTCATTTTCAAACCAAGATTGATTAAAGGGGGTATTCCATTCTCAAGTCAAACCTGAGTGAGGAATGACGTTCTTACATATATATGGATTCATCTATAAGAGATGTTTGATCCCAAAGGATGGTTTGAAAAAAGGCAATGGAGATTAGAGTCTGATAAGGGAGTCTGAGTATGGTTTGGCCACACTTAGGGGTTTCAGATGTTGGTAAGGTCGTACCAGGAGGGTTGATGTTTCTATCATGATTTATTAATGATGGTGGACATCATATTAAATTAAAGGTTTTTATTATTTTATTATTTTTAAATCCATTATCTATGATCACTTTCAGTTTAATTGTATTTCATTGACATTTCATTCTTCATCATGAAGAAAAATGTTTAATTTAAGGAATTTTAATATCAAATATAAATGTGTTCATTTCGTAAATATCCCAATCATTAAATTATGATCAGTTTCACTGATATATTTATTTCCACTATTGTTATAGAATATGTGATGATTTTATTTTATGATTTCTATAAAAATATACATTTTAATGAAAATTTGATATTGGAGAATTTTATATCAAAATTTTACATCACATTCATTAAACAACTTTATAAATATTATGACTATTTCTATTTTCTTCCAAACAAAGTGTAGATTCTCCAGCCATGATTATCAAATGGAATCGTAATTAATATGAATAACAGTGCTTTATATTTCCCCTCACTGAATATTTAATTGTAATAATGTTGATAATATGGCTATAATAACAGTCCTATGTGCCAAAAATACATGTTCTAAACTCAATTTTTAGACATAGTCATTTACAACCCCATTATTATGTATTTCTTATTTCATCCAATCAATTCATGCTCGTGGAAGTAGAATGGAGGTTTCCTTACTTCATTTTATGGTAATGGTGATTTATTTAATCTTCTTCAGAACCACCTTTTCATTATCTACCATCAATTCTATATTAATGTGGATTAACAAAAAAAATATTTCACTAATTATTTATTTTAAATCATTTACTATTTTATTATGAAATTTCTGTTTTAATATTAATTTATTTTAATTATTCTTTATGTGAGAATTTTTTATATTTCAACAATTTAATTATTTTACAAAAACCCTATATATATATATTTTATATAAGTGATATATTTTTAATTTTAATCCTTTATTTATCTCGTAAAATTCTATTACATTTATATATATCATTTTTTAAATATATTGAATGGGAGTTAGATATATAAAATAAATTTTAATAAAACATATATATAATACAATTATGTGAAATAATATAAAAAACGTATTTTGTTATTGATTAAAATTATTTTTAAAGGATGATTGGTTTTATTAAAAATTTCAATATTATTATTAATAATTAGAAAAATATTATCATTATGATTGATCTAGAATTAATCATTTTATGTGTAATTTTCTCATCTATAGTATGTTTCTAAAGAATAAAATTTATCAATTTATGATTCAAATATTTTGTCACAATAGTGAATATAATTAATAATATTAGTTGTGTACATATTCTTTAATATTGTTGAATTCTCATGCACATTGCTTCAATCGTTCAATAAATTTATAATGAATTTATATTTATTTCATTAAAATAAAGGCAACACATTATAAGAGTGAACATATCCTAGGTCATATGTTAATATCTTAAAAAATTAATTTCACCCTGTAAAGAAGCTATAATAATTTTTAATTATATGAAAATTATTTATGTAATATTTTGAATGGTATTTGGATTATGAAAGAGAAGTAAGAACATGATAAAAGATTTATTAAAATTCAACACAAGAGTATCGAATGATATGATATTTTATGGGATATAATCCTAGGAACATAAGGGTATATTTTCCTATACATGATATTGCTAGTGTCCATAAGGTTATTCATAGGGTTTGTCATGTATCAATATTAATCAATAAAATTTTATTATTTTAGAATATTTTTAAATAAGATATATAATAATTATTTATAATATTTAATTAATATGGATGTTTACTGTTTTTAAAAATAATAAGAATATCTATATGATTATTTCTACGTTTTGAATTCTTTATTAAAATAGTATTTATTTTATCAAACAATTAATGTGATAAAATATTTTCAAAATAGTTTTACTCTATTTCAGTGAAATGTTTTTTTCATCAATACTAAAATCCCATATTTAGAAAATTGATTCTCGCCATATTGTATGAATAATTTTTCACATGTTATGTATATTATCCAATGATCTTTGTGTCATATAAATAAGTATTTTATGTGAATAAACGTAATTAAATTTTTTTATTGTTATACAGATTTTTAATATCCATGTATATTTCCATAAAAACATGACCCTAATAGACCATAGAATATAAAATGTTATGTGTAGTTTTTTTATTCGTTTCTTAAAAATACACGACATTTTAGTGACTAAATTGAGAAGTTCATGTTCGGATATTTATAGTTTGTATCAAATCCACATTCTAGAATAAATTGTTGATTAGGCATCATTGCTTAAAGAAAAAAAATATCTGATATAAAATTATTTTAATAATCTATCTAGATAGATATCATTTGGAATATATATTTCTATTTGTTTTAATTTATAATAGGGATATTCAAAATTTTCTGTAATTCAGATGAAGTAATTGTGTAGAGAAATTCTATTACAAGGGTAAAATGTGACACCACACAAATTGAAAATATTAACTAGTATTTATTAATTTTTACCAAAAAATATTATTTTAATTTTACTCAAGTTATGTGAAATAAATTAGGGGTGGTATCACATGGGCCTAATCAATTGCAGACAAAGAGTGTCCCAAATAACAACTTCAGCACCACCAATGGGAGGGAGCCAATGGTTATTAATTGTCATGTTTTTTAATTTAAATAAATCAAAATGTAATATGATTATTAATAGTTACTTTTTATGTTATATTTCATTCATTGAAACGTTATTTTAAAATAAATATATATTCATTGTTATTTTATAAAAAATATATGATTTTAGTAACTAAATTAATGGATGCTTTTATAAAATTTTACAATTTGAGAATTAAATTTTCAAATAAAATATATATTTAATGAAATATATATATATATATATAATTTAATTTCTGATTCTATTTATATGAATCATTTATTATTATATGAAACAAATAAAATACATTATATTTTTGATAAATTAAATGAAATTATGACTATATTAATTTTTATAAAATTTTATTTATCATTATGAATGAAAATATATAAATTATAGTAATAAATAATTGAAATATATTTTAGTATATATTTTCGGAAAAAAATAATTTTTCAAAATAATTATAAATTTTTTAAACTTTTATATAAAGTATATCATTTTTGAAAGAAATTATTCATGTAAAATTATGAAAATGATATAAACATTGAATTATTATAATAAGATTATTTTTATTATTTAAAATTTAGATTATAGATTAATTTATAAAATTTTAAAAATTTTAATTAATAATAACATAAATTCTATTAATGAAAATATTTTTACATAAATTCAATATTATTAATCTTATTTATTGAAATTATAAATTATAAATAAATACAAATTTTTATGTAATAAGTGAAATTAAATAAATATAATTATATTGATAAAATTTAATGTTAAATAAATCAATGATTGAAATGAAGACTAACCCATGAATTGAGGGATGACCTTATATGGGAAAATGAGGGGTTCATGTTGAAACCAAAATATTAAAATGGAAACTGATCTTTCTTGGGTCGAATAAGGGAGATAAATAATGATCATTCATACGTATTGATATCATGGAAAAGGCGTTTAACCCCAAATGATGTTTGAATCCAAGATGAATGAGATAAGATTCTGGTGAGGCTGTTCGAGTGAGTTTCCACTATATATATGGGTTTTCGATGTTAGTGATGAGTTAACATGAAGGGTTGAGTTTTTTATAATGGTCGGCTGTGGAAGGTGGTCTGAATTTCAATAAATCAGAAGTAGGTGTCTATTTATCTGTATCATTTGAAATCCTTTGTCTAATACCATTTTTTTGTTACCTATTTTTCATTATCATTGTTTTCTATTTACTAAAAGTTACTCTATTCAATATTGGTTTGTATTTTATGTGTGTAAATGATTTCAATTGGTAATGTCAGCCTTTTCATCTAGAATTTTATCTATTAAATTATGCATCATGAATAAGGTGGATTAATTTAATTAGCTGTTAACATGAAATTAATTTTTTTTGTTTATTAAATTTTAAAATCAGTGAATTATGATTAGTTGCATCAATATATATATATATATAATATCAATAATTCATTGCAATCCATGAAGTAAACATTTTGTGGTTTCTATTAAAATATATTTTTTTTCAATAGAATAGGATATTGGTGAATTATATATCTATATAGGCCATCATTGTTAATATAGAGTAGTATAAAATTCATGGAATTTTATTCTATATTCCTATCCATGTATATATTTTTTGGCCATGATTTTCTGACAAAATCATAATGCATATGAATATTGATGCTTCATTTTATTAATATTATCATATTTTCATTGTAAATTAGTGGATAATATGGATCTAAAAGCTATTTTTCAGTGTCAAATATACCAGCTTCAATATGAATGATTGTACTAGTCTATTACACCACAAAAATGATCTCTTTTTCCTTTCATATTGTGAATTCATGCTCATGAAAGTAGACTGAATCCTATATTAGTTCATTTTATTATAAGGGTGATTTATTTACTCTTCTTCCAAACCCAATATTCATTACATTACATCATGAATTTAATAAGATTGGTTATTAAAAAAATAATTATCTATGAAATTATCAAATTTTAATAATTAATGAATTTACTTTTATAATTATGTTTTAATATGAATTAATGTTAACTAATTTTTTTGGGAGTATTTTTGAAATTTCAGACATCTACACACATTAAAAAAAACCAATATATATATTATTATAATGTAAGGGAATTATTTTGAATTTTAAATATTAAATTTTCTGAAAATATCATATTCTGTGTACATTTCCTGTTTTAAATCCATAGTAATGGTGCTAAATTTTGAAATGATATTATATTAAATCCTCTATAATATTCTATGTTGGAATATAATAACAAAACCATGTTTTTTAATTTTTTAACCTTAGTTCAGAATGTTTTTGACATTATTAATCATTTATTATCAGTATTTTTAATGTAGAGAGTTTTAATATTGGGAAGATCATGAACTCATATATTTTATGTACTTTTTTTGATTTATTTCATGTTTTTTAATTATAGATGTTATCAATTTATGGGTAAAATTTCATCATACAACCAAAAATTTCATTAATAATATTAGTTATGGAGATCATCTATGATATTTACTACAGTCAATTAAAATTATTCGAGAAATAATATAATTTATAATGATGCATTTTATATATATATGTGTGTCTCCAATGAAAATCAAATCATTATGAGTGTAGATTTCTCCTAGTTCATCATTTTATTTATGAAAAATAGTAATACACCATGTAAAGAAGCTATAATATTTTTTTCTTATATGAAAATAATTCATGTAATATTTTGAAATATCTTTTGATTTTTAATAAGAATGTGGGAAAATTTTAATAAAATCTTAAAATTCGGTGCATGAGTATCGAATGATAAGATATTGTATGGGTTGTAAATCCATGAACTGAAGGGGACATAGGCCTACATGCATTACTATTAATTAACACATGATTTTTCCTAGCATATGCAGAGTATCGTGATTAATCAACAAAAGTATATAAGTTTCATATTTTTTATAAGATGAATACAATAAATATTTCGAATGTTTATTTATTTTTGAAATAATTTTTTTCAAATCCACAATAAATTTGAGATGATTATTTATATGATATGAAATATTTATTAGGATAATTTTTTTTATCTAAAATATTATTTGGTAAAATATTTTCAACGGGATTAATTTATTTCAAAAAGTTATTTCTCATCAGTATTAAACACATTACTAGATAATTTAATACTCACCATATGTTTAATACTATTTTTCATTGATGTTATAGAATTTCATATGATGGTTATTTCATATAAATAAGTGTTATAGAGAAGTAAAAATTTTATATTTTCTATAGATCTATATTGAAAAGAAATATACTTTTCTAACTCACTAAAACAAATATCAGAAATAGTCATACAATCAAATATGTTTTGCATATTTGTAGTTGTTTTTTTATAAAATAAAACACAACATTTTTTTCAACTAATATAGAAACATTCACTTATCTATTTACAGATTAAGTAAAAACTATATCTATTACTATAAAAAAACATTGATAAGCATTGGAGTTCACCATTATTATGTTTTCTTTCTTGTTTATTTGAATTTGGAATCATTCAATGAGTTCAAGAATTGAAAATATTTTATTTTAATGTTTTTTGTGTATTATGTTTTCAAATTAATAGAGACATTTATGTATGAATCTAATTTATAAATATTACTATAAAATTAGTAATTTTGGATGTTTCCAATTGAGATTGTGGAAATGTAATAATTTATCCACCGCCTCTAGGGCACTATGGTCAATGTTTTATAGATATTATCTAATAATGATTATTATAATCGCTAAGAAATAGACTTGAGAAACAATATATAATTTATTATTACCCAACGATTCATATTGTGGATATGTATAAGTATGAGATAACACTTGAAAAATTTAGAGTGGTGGATATTATAGTAAATTTTAGAAATATATCCAAGTATATATACTACAACTGATTGTGATGTTTGGAATAGATTCAACTATGAGTAATAAACCGAAAATGAGTTGATTGTGTATATCTTGGCAGTCTTCTAGGTGAAAAGTCTGTTTTCCCATAGTACAATAATTCATTGACACACATAGGGGACATAATTGAGTTAATAAATAGTTTGATTATAAACCACTATGATTTATTTGAATTTATGTTCACTATGAATGACCTAAGATCCACATAACGTCTATTAGATTAGATATATGGGGTCATAATTTTGAATTATTATAAATTATTGTTTTTATTATGTGGTTTTCTTATAACATTATTGTTTCACATACTATGATTTTTGGTTTATATAAAAGGATTAAAAGAAAACGAATCATGCTAATGATGAATGTCATGAAAAATGTGGTGTTGGGATAAAAAATTAGATGTTGGTCAGTGTGAATGATATTGTGATTATTTAAAATCAGTTATTATGATATATGATTAGGAACATACAGAATAAATTACTCTGAGACACATAAATAAAGAAATGTATAATGTTTTATAAAACATTGGGGGGTTGAGACCACATGATAAATAGATCCAAAATTTATTCATGTATTAATTACAGATATAGACAACCTAATGAATGGGTCAAATGAATGAGAATATTTTTAATGAGTGGAAAACAAGGGAATATATCAATGAATTTTATAGTAAAGAAGAATATATTGATAGGTGGATATGAAATTTATCCTAAGCTGTAAGTAATTATTATATTCCATATGTTTGGATAATACATCAATAATCAAAGCTATTTCCCTAATCCATGGGTAAAATAATAAACCATGAAATAACATAGGTTATTTAATTGTTAATTTATAATTATTTAAGTGTTTATGTATTTAAATTTTAGAATTATGTTTCTAGAAGTTTTATATCAATGATATTTTATATTTAAGTATCGTTGGATATATATGGAACGTTCCATAATATATTTATTTTATGGATGTCAAAACATATGTTAATGGTTTCAAAAACCATGAATGTTGATTTACTGGTAATGGCATGATTGAAATTAATGAATTAAATGTGGAATTTTTTGTGACCATTAAATCAGTTTGTGATTTCATGATAATTTTATTTATATCACACTAAAAAATATTTAATGCAGTTGTGGATTTTTGAAAATAGTCCGTGATTTTAGTTTTGTAAAAAGAATGTGTTGGTATATAAGTTTTCAGGTGAGGATAACTAATGTGTTATGAATGTTATCATGTATTTATTATTTTAATATTGATAATAAGTAAAATTTTAAATATACCCCTTTTTATGTTCAATGTGATGTGATAATGGGGTGGTTAGTATCCTTTACTAGTTTTTAGAAAGAACACACTTTTGATGTTTAAATAACCATTTGTTTTATTAAATTATTTTTATGTTATATTAAATAATGACAAAAAGATATGCTTGATGGTTAAAAAATATATTCATTAAAAAGATATTAATTATTGTTATATTTATAGTCAAGCTATGGATATCATTTTAGTTTAGTATTTAAATTTGATTCAAGATATTCCCATAATGTTAACAACATTATAATTTTATATTGGGATTTCACATGGTGATTAATACAATTTTTTGTATACTTAATTATAATGATGTTTGTGTTACCTTTAGATTTTTCATGTTTATTAAGAATAATATTATATTGGAAGAACATGATTAAAATTTGGAAATGTAGGCTAAACAATATTATATAACCATTTGTGTAAAATAAATTTAATAAGATTCTATTAAGAATAATTAGTATATAGACTAATTTTTTGGTATAATAATACTTGTTTATATTTTGAGGGAAATATTTTATTTCTTGATATGATGGATTATTCAATTTAAATATTATAATTACTTTTTATAAAAACATTAGTATATATTTCAATTTAATCATAGGTGTATTTGTGTGTAATATATTCAGGATTATGTGACATGTAATAGGTTGACTTTAGTATATAATGCAAGAACTGTTTTTCATTAATACACATCATTTTGAGAATGGATTTTTTTTTGTAGAAAATCAATAAATGATGAAATAATTAATATATAATAATTATATTAAATAATTTCATAGTATAGTTGGTAATGAATTAAACAATAATTGGTAAAACCTCATGAAAAATCAACGTATTATTTTTACAGTCATTTATAATTAAATTGATGTCTTTTCACCCATCAGAAAATTATAATTTTTGGTAAATAATCTTATCTTAACCATGATCACACCCACTCTCTATTAGTACATGAGAATTATTTTTTATCTACATGTCCTTATTTTAACATCCTAAAAATGTTCTCCTACCTGGAAATGTATTCAGTGTTCTTTTAGATAAAATTTTTTATGCATTTCCAAATATTTAAATGAATTTTTAAATCCTTGTTACAAAGTCCATTTTTCAAAAAATGATTTTATAAATCCAAAACCCTAATTAAAGTGAAAATTTTAAAAAATTTATTATTGAATTCATTTATGTAATGAGGCATAATTTTGGACATCAATATTTGAAAATAATATTACTTTTTATATCGTATACAACATAGAACACCATGGTAAAGTAACCATGAAATATTTTAATTTAAATATAACTCAAAAATTACAGGATATGATGAATACAGTTCATAAAATATTAAATTAATGGAAAAGGAGGTTCAAAATTTACTAAGGTATTTACAAATTTTAGTTTGAATCACTTCCCACATATATACATCCACCAAGAATTTAAAATAATTAGGTGTTGTAAAAGACCACATTATTATCAACTATGCAACACCCATCTTTGAAAATTCTTCTGCTACCTGATTAACTACATTATATAAATGTGAAACAATCAAGTTGTGATACATAACCAAGTTGAAGAATTAGGTCAAATGGGTAATGTTCATCCAAGGAAAATCCCTGGTTCCTAAAATTAAATCCCTCATTGGAATTTTGTAAATATATTTCAAACATATATAATTATAGTTTTGATATAAAGAATATTTAATATCATAGATTATGGCCCATAATTTAGAGTCAGATGCAAAACTAATCCCAATTTAATGATTAAACAACACTAGGAAAAATATATGGTGGTTGTCGAAGACACATGAACAACCTCATGGTCCATGAATGCCTAATATTTAACCTCTAACATTGATTTTGATCAATAAATTAAGAGTCGAAATATTGAGAACATATTTGACCATAATGTGTTTATTAGATCTTCCATATACCCTATCAATCTCAAAAATGTTATATCATCAATGTTGTGATGCATAGGCAGACTTTGATGCCTCAAATAAGAAAAAATTCCATTTGAATTTAATTAATAACATTGGTAATTGAATATGAAACATTATATAATGCCCTTTACATTAAATCATTCCAAAAAATAGAAAAATAATGTCCAATATTGCAATCAGTAGGATAAAAACATTACCACTCAAGATGAGAGAACATTTTGACATCAAGTGTTGTTCCACCTAAAGGTTAGTGAAAATTTTCATAACAAAATGACAACATTCATACCTCCAAATTTCCAGTAAAATCCTACATTAAATAAATTGGAGCTACGAATTATCAAAATTATTTATGAAAGAATTCCATGATGGGACTAAAAATGTCTCATCCCACTTTAATTAATCATGTTTATGTATCCTATTATAAAATATCCTCTAATGAAGAATATATCTAGGGTAGAATAAAATGTCCCATAAAATCTTCAACCCACATACATTTGGGTACCTAATTATCACAATACATCTTGTAAAATTCATCCAAATTGAATTTACCATGTATATAGGGTTTCTGGACCATGGTTCCCACACCCATAAAAAGGTAATATGAAATTTCAAACCTAATTTTACGAAGAAAAATAAAGTCATGAGTATTATAATATGGGATTGGATCAATAATAGATATCATGGCCCTATCAATTGGAATATAATAAATATCATTATTACAGATACTTTTGTAATGGGTAGTCTTAAAATTAATGATGGAATATTCAACCACCTTCCATAATGTGTTACACATTACGTGATTAATTTACTTATTAAGAGATTTCCATTCATAAGAACCCAGGTGATGAGAGTAACTGTTTAGTATTCTCATCAGTAACATGTTTGAGAGAATGTCTCAAAGTAGGTCATTAGGTATTTATATGATCCATTTAAGTTTCTTAATATTTATATCATTAATGATCATTAGGTCATCAATTCTATATTTTTTGTTTTAATGAGGCTTTATGAACTCTTTATCGATAACAGTTATCAAATAACTTTCAAATATGGATATATTCGATATGAAAATTTCATATCACACATTTTATTTCATTGATAAGACCTACATGTCTTCTATATATAGAGAAGTGAACAAATTTAGATATAATAAATTAATTAACCATAAATATTACTCTATCATGAGACATTGATTTCCTTTTCCAGCAGGCCAATTTATTAAAAATAATAAAATGAATATTTTTAATATACTGACTCTTCAGCTCTCCCAAGAATATTTAGACACCAAGATAATAAAATTGATGGGTCCCTTCCTCAGTTAACACATTATAATAATTATATTGTTTCCTTCCAATAGAAAACCACTCACTAAATTAAATCCAAAATTTATTCCAATTAATATTCTACCCTTCCACATCCTCATAATGTTCTATGAGATCATTAATCATCGTCATCATAGTGTTTTAGGAGACCCTACCAAAAATGAAAAATGTCATAAGTATTTAAAGTATCTGTTTGAATGAAATTATATCTTATATATCTATTTCTATTATATAATATAAATTTAGAAAGATCATTTATTCATAATTTCACATATTTTTTAGCAATAAAAAGTAGGATCCCTAAAAGAGGGTCACCTAGTGTCACACCTCTTGTTCTTTGAATGAATCCCTTGGGAGGTCTATTAATGAGTATACATCATATTTTAGTAGTGACTATATTGTTCACATGAATAATAAATGATTATAAGAAATCATACATTCTGAGAACAATAATAAGGAAACTCCACTTCAGTGTATCAAATTCTTTGGAAATGTCAATTTTAGTGAAAATTCTATTCTTTGGTTTTTATTTTCCATAAATTGACACTCAAAAAAGATGTGAAAAAATACGGTTGAATACTTCTTTCAAGAAAAAACACAATTTTTTGGGGTTATGTGATCTATTTCTATTCTAACAATCCTATTTATATGAATTTTAATGTGGATTTGTGGAATAGTATTCAAAATAGAAACTGGCCTCATGTCCTAAAAATAAATCCCATCATCTTTCATTGGAATAATGGAATTGAAATTTGAATACATTCCAAATTTCATGTAATAATTGAGAAAAAAATCATTCACTACACTGACCATATAATTCTAGGTAACCTGCGAGTAATAAATAATGTTTTTATGTAAATTCGTCCAACTATTCTATGCTATATATAGTCATAGATAAGAGTTCGTCTTTTTACTTCCTACTTTCTAAGGGAAGCAATTAATTCGTGATTTTTATTTTATTTAAAAGATAGAGGTATATTGTTAATCATTCTATATGTGATTCCCATTCCATCATCACAATAAAACCTATTATAACATTCCATAACTAGTTTGGTGATTCCTTCCTCATAGGTGGTCATACATCGATCTGTGCTCATAGAAGTATTCCACTTTAATTATTTTTCATTCCCTATGTAATTTATAGAAAAAAAATGATATATATATAACCATATTTTAACCATTTTAAATTCATCAAATTAAGCTGAAACAATTACTTTATAATCAAAAGATCTTCATGTTTGGATTGAACATAAAATTCCTCACAAGATGGATATATATAATTTTTATTTTTTATCATGTATTGTGTAATATTTTCCTCATCATTCATAATTATGTAATCATATTTTAGAAATGTATCTCTTACTACAATCTATTAAAAGTCCATTAGCGGGATTTAATTTTCTAACAAATTCATGGAAATTAATTATAATATAAATAGTGTTCCATTCTTCAAAAATAATTTCTCTAAATCCATGAGTGACTAGAAAACCATTATTAAATCCAAAAGGTAACATCCATGTACTCATGGTGTGATTAAAAATTTCCACAATTATGTGGCTATGATATAAATGATTCTTTAATAGGCTTCATCATGAGACTCCATCTTCCCCAATTCCATCATTCTTTTGAATAATTTTACTAAAAATATTTCTTGATTTTCTCCCCTTCAAGGTGTACCTATTCCATGTAATGCTATATATAGTAAGGTATAGTTCTGCAAGATAACACATTTTAATGCACGATGAAAATTCTAATTCATCATTTTCTCTGAATATAGATACATTTCATTCTTCAAGATTCTTCACAATAATTAAATCACCACTGACCATCCATTTATTATCCATTTTCCTAAGATAACTCAATGATCCCTCTATAGCTCCTCTCTTCTGATGTATGTTGAGGAATCATTAAAAAAATAAATAGAGAAATTTACATCAGAGTTATTAACAAAGAATTAATGTCACTAATAATTAGTGTTTTAGATTATGTTTTGACGATATAATGTCATAGTATAAATTTATTATCCCTTCTTGAGTCATGTATTCATTTGGAAATAGAGTTGTATAAAGTAGTGTTCATGTTAAAATCCATCCATAAATTCTGAAACATTTTTCATTCATTAATTCCACTAAAAAATCCATTATAGGACTTTATGTAATAACTAACGGTCTTGATGTAAGGGAATTCCATAGCACGTGAAAATTTCATCCATGAATCCTCATTATTGAATGGATTAAGATCTTTTTCATGGATCATCAATCTTGGTCTCATTTAGAAGGAGTTTCTTTTTCATTGATCTAAATTTCATTATTACTCTTTTGAGGATTTATATAGTGTTAATTCAACCATAGATTCATTCCCAACAATGAATTGATCCACATTTGTGTCACATTCATTAGTTTCATTAGTTACAACATGGTTAGTTTGGGAATTATGTGGTGTAACATCCACATCATCAGACCTGAAAATTCACCTCAATGGATTAAATTTATTAATCAATATCATGTGGGAAAAGTTATTTTCAGTGATATTCCTTATTCATCAATCCTTGGTTGCATAGTCTATAGAAAACATAAAATCACTAAAAATGTCATCAGGGGTCAAATAGACCAGATCCTATACTTTATTGAGTTCTTTAGTAGAATATGTAAGACTATCTAAAGAATACAATGTAGTGGGAGTATGTTAATCATAGTGGGTAAGAAACTTATTAGTCTTGTCATTAAGAGGGATATAAACCACATTAAGAGGTTCCTTTTTTGTTCCCATAACATGACACATGAAACCTAAAAATGACTTATAAACTCATGTTTAGAAGAACCCAAACCATTAGAATTCAAAATTTCCTATGTAATTTCCATGATATTTTTTTCATTAGAATGTTGAAAAGTTGAAGTTCATTCCAAATCAGTTGTATGGTTATGACCACCAATATTGGGAAGCCCATATTTTTTCTCATATAGAAGAACCTATTACACCATACATGGAAAATAATAAAGAATTATTTTGTCATGGGATTATTTTATAGAAGGCTCGTCATGTGAAATCACCTTAACAACACCATCGAATTCTCTCGCATCAGAAAAAGGAATGTTTCCAAAGTTTTATATAAGGATATTTCCCTTACAATGCATTTTACCTTGAATTATATCAAGTATTTCCCCATCTTCATGAACACAATTAGGGGTATAATTAATAAGCTCATTTTCCTCAACTGAAAGGGGTGCAATGATCCTACAATTTTCATCAGAGGGGAAAAAAGTAATTTTCATCCATAGCAGCACAACTATTTCAGGATCCGATAACCATATCATCATACAAGTATGAAGAATGTATCTCATAACATCCTTTCATGTATTGACAATAAGAATCATCATTCTCTTTCATCAGTAAATAAGTTCACTCCTCATCACTTTTTATTTCATAATAGAGATAGTCAAAGAACCATAAATGCATGCAGAATGTGAGTTTCCCCCATTTTTTGATTTTAAGCTTCTTGTTATCATCTCTTGTAGTAATCACAATAATCTCCACTATATTAATATACATATAATAATAAAACATGACCTTTGAATATTGTCGCACCCATGGGCTATCTATCTTTTTGACCATCTGAATGGGAATTACAAATGAAGAGGAGATATCCCATAGGTTCCTCAGATTCCAAAAAAAAATTCATCTGATATATCCAAATACAAATCAAAGAATGATAATTAATTTCGTTTTTAGGATAAAAATTACTATCCCACTCTATAATTATTATAAATCCTAGATTTAGGATGAATATTTATGAATCTCTAATCATTACTTGTGCATTCAATGAAATATTAAACTGTATAATAATATCCTCATCTCATTATTCTCATTCTCCGACCTTCAAATCCTGAAATCTCTGTAATCCTTTTGGGGAGATAATTAAATTACAATAATTTCTCACCCTTTGACACAATATCATCTGTAATAATGAAATTCTGAAATAAAATATCATGCTCTTCAACTGCTTCATAGTTTTTTGATACATGTTCTATCCTTCACTTATTGTTGAATCTTTAAGGGGCAGGTGTGTCAATGTTAAAGAAAGTGAAAATGGAAAAATATTTCACCCCACTAAAAAACTCTCCCTTGTTTTAGATACATCATCAAGATAATTCTCACCATAACATATTTTGATGAAAAATTAAAGAGTTCCTTATGGTCATCCTAATCACTCAGCTGCACAGGACCTCCTTGGTCATTCTTTATATCCCCTTCAACATAATTAGGGATACTTGCCTCCATTCTCTCCCATTTATCTACCACACCCTCTATTTTAATATAAGAATTTTAAACTAATAGTTTAATTAGTGGGTATGAATATGGTAATACAAATTAATAAAATATTTATATATATTAAATATTAAATATTTATTTTTAATAAATTTGTAATAAATTTTCATAATTTTTTTATATTACATAAATAATTTTTTTCTACAAACATATATGTTTCCATTTTATTTTATAATTACAATTATTTTTCCTAGATTTATAAGTTTAATCACATAAATTTATGATCATTTTATAAATTTTCATATCATAATAAAAATACGGTAATTTTTTTTTAAATTTTGTTGTAAAAATTAGTTTCTAGGGAATAATAAAATATAATATTTTTCATTGATAACTGTGTATGCGTTTTAAGAAATTAAAACCATATATTTTAATTTAAAATTTATTAAAATTAAAATTGTATCTCTTATAATATTAATATGTGTGTTGTTTTCATCTTAATAAATTTTTTTATTTGTATATAAAAACATTTTCATAGTTAAAAAATTATTTTCCAAGAAATCTATTTTTCAATGAAGTTTTCATTTTGATAAAAATAATATTAATTGACATTGTAGAAATTTATTCCAGAAAACGGATTCCAAATTTTGAATCATGGTTTCCATGTTTTCAATACGTGTCTAATTTTTTTATCATTGTGATTGTTATCTATATTTTTTATCATAGATAGGGGAATCCATAAGAATATATAGTAGCATGCACTTTTCATTACAAGATATTATCCCTCACCACTTGAAATAAGATTTTGATGTAGTTCAAACACATATGGATGTTTTAAGACACACTAGTTAAAAATCCACCTTCTCACCTAAACCATCTCCCCACCTCCCCTAGACAAGGAGATGACATATGTTTTCACCATAGGGATCACTTCAAAAACAACATATAGAAATGAGATCAATACATGTTCATTGAATATTATTATCTGTTTGTCGATCATTATTTCTCATTATCTATACTTGAAAATTTTATTTATTTGGTATATTCCAAAACCGATTTTTTCACACCATAATTCTTTTTCCTCTAACATATGCACAATTATATGATAATATTTACAAAATAATCTTATAGAAGATGATTTGTTGAAAACACATCTATCTAGTTATGAAGATATCGACACTAATCCATAAACACTCTATTTCTCATCAACCTCTATATATTTAATTAGTTGATGATATTCACTAGCTTCTCTAAAGGAAATTTATTAATTTGGGAAAAGTATTAAATTAATTTCTTTTGAAAAATAGTTATGATGCAAGAAACTAATACTTCCACGACCAAAAATCTTGAATGACTTTTTCTCCTAATATGAGATGTGAGGATGGATAAAACATTATAACGTTAAAAATATCCCTATCATCAGTTCCAATGGCTTCCATACTTCATTCTTGTAATTTTTTCTCAAAAGTTACCCCCATCAATAGATTCCCAATACGGATTCACATGCATCCCATTAATAGTGTCAGATGTTCTTCAGATGTTGTTACACCCTCCCACTTCAGTCTATCTATTATTTCCCAACATGTATAGTGATGTTTACCATGATAGAAGAATCTCATATGAATGTTTCCATTAGTTTCTCTGATCATTATACCATTGTTTCAGGAGCTCTGAGTGAAGAGAAAATGTGTGGGGGTGTAGAGGATAATATACTATTCACTAAGGAAATCCTCCAAGTGATGGATAAAGAGATACTCATCCAATTATGGATGGAGACTATGATTTTATCCACCACCTTGTTAGTGTGATAACTCTGATGTTGGCCTAAAAAATGTGCAATATGAGATACTCCATGGGGAAACTTTTCTTCTAAATTCCCACGTTATACTCTAAAATTATCTCTAATCTTTCTAAACACTAGTTCAAGATAAATATACTTATTTACACATTATTAACACAATGACTTCACCATGAAAATTAATCTTTGATGACCATATTGGTTCAACTTATAGAATGTTTTTCACAGTTATAAATAATATTTCATCATCTAAAATCATGATGTTAGATTGTCATTAAATGTGAGTCATGCACCAAAAAATGATGATTATTCCTACATGATTTTTCTTATATATGAGCTTACTCATAGTGTTCTTTATCAATTTTATTAAATTTGGAGGTAAAGGATCTCAATTGTCTATCCTGTTTACCTACATAATGTAGAGATAGTTTTTTCTAGAAATGAAACTACAATATAATGTGTAAAAAAACTCTAGCACATGATATCAATGAGATGAATAGAATAACCCATACAAGCATGTACCATTACACTGATAGACCATTCAATCTAGTCATAATTATTTTACATTTGTAGTTTCATCAAATTATTATAACCCCATCTGATTAAAATTGACGGTCATTTCACATGCCATGCAGACAACTCCATGGGCCATCTTACTCATGAGGAAGCCATGTTATTATATGGAGATCTGGTGAATATTTTGGGATAGTAATATGTTCATCTCACAATAATAATATTATAGGTAATGTTTCATATTCTAATTGAATGGCTGTGATTCCATGAGAATTGATCTTTTGCTTTAGGGATGTTGAATATTAAGGTGTGAATTTTCCGACGATGGATGAACCCACCAAAATTGTAATCCTTCACTACATCAAAAAAGGATTTTCTTTAACCAGATCACATAAGGTTAGGAAAAATAACGATTGAATTCCATCAACTATAGCCTAACTATTAGGGCTTATGGGATGCATTACGTCATGTCTCTCGCGTTCTTTGGGGATAACTTCCAATATTTATTATATATTAGTTGAAATAACTCATGTAATTTCATAAATAATATTAGAATAACCCATATGATATCCTGAATAAATATGAGTGTTTTTTATAGGAAGATAATTTTTGAATTGATTTAAAGCTATATCTCACACCATTATTGGGTAATTAAAGAATAGTCTATCCTATATAAAGATGATTATATCGATGATCTTCCACTTATACTTTAATCATTTAAGAAAATAATCTATGTTTTCATCACCATCTTCAATTCATTTAAACAATCGTTTCTATAATGCCAGAAATTCATGCACCATAAGGGACTCTACCACACTTTTTTTTCAATACATTTTATATAAAAATATACATCTTCACAATTATTCTCCAAAAAATACACATATATTCATCCATTGAAAAAAATATTATCTAGTTCAAGATAATTGGGAGTGTTATTCCTCCTCAATGATTGATGATTTCATTTTTTACCCTGATCTATTATGGATACCTATCCAAAAATAATATTAGATGGGTTACATAATTGAATTAACCACATTATTTTTATGACTAGAATGAGATGTAATTATTCATGGTAAGATAAAACATCCAACTTCCTTGATTATAAGGCATTTCCACATGGAGTGGGAATACTCAGAAATAGCTTGGAAAATGATTGTTACTTTCATAATGGAAATGAGGAAATGACATGCTTGTTAGATAACACACTCTCAAGTCTACACCATGTTCACTTGTCATTATTTTTTTTAATTTAACGTGTAAAAAGATCCATCAAGTATCCCATATCCAAGAGGCCCTTCTATGATATGAAATTGAAAAACTCATGACTTTCCTTCCATAGATATCCTTATTTTTTATTCATTTCGGGGGGTTTTAGGACAACATTAAAGTCACCTCCAATAATTCATGAGATTAAAATTGATCAATGTAAAAAGGTAGATCATAAATAATACAATTCCTTCATGTCATATATCACATAAAAAAGGTTATATATAGATGAATACCATTAAATTTGATGTTCATATTAATAAACTAGTCAAATGAGTACACCAATAAAACATAAATGTTTGGTTTAAAAAAATAAAATCGGATGGTTTTGAGTAGAATTCTACATATAGTTATATAAAATTAAGCAATGTCCAATGTCCCATTCTACGAGATGACTTCTTAGGATCTAGCATTTCCACAATCACTTAAGAGTTCTTTTGAAATTAATGACAAAGGATATTAGTCTTCACATGAGATCCAAATCAACTCGTATATTGAACAAGAGCTGGATTCACATATGAAGTATAAGAGATTGTATGAACACTACCATTTACGGTTATTTTCTAAGAGATCACACAAGAAGTATTTGTTGTTATGGGATCTGGTTTTAATTATACTGTAATATGGTTTCGGTTGGGTTGATAGATATTTTACCTTGGATATATTTGAAAAATAATGTAGATAAATGGAAAAAACCATATTTCCAAACTGGAGTGGATGAAAATAGGTACCAGACGGCCTAGGAGGTTGCTCATGAAGAGGAGGATTGGGACAATCCATCACCACATTATATTTAAATAGTGAATTCATGTAACTGGGGGAGGATAAGGCTTCTCTTGGATAACATATAGGCCTAATAACCAACTTGTCCATGTATGGTGATCTAAATAGAGGAAGAAGAAGTAGGGGTGGGGGAAGATGGTTGTGGACTGAGAAAACTGGTGTTTCTAATTTGGTGCCAATGATTATTCATGAATGAAAAAAAGTATTGTTGGGTATAGAATGAGGGAGATGGGGTAGTTTCATGGAAACCCTTGAAAACATCCATCTATGTGGGTAGTATGGGAATTTTTTTGAAGAATCACCACCTTGAGGTTTTATACGTGAGGATTTGATCCTCCTTCAAACATTATGTGAGTGAAAATGAATCTAAAAATGTGGAAAAAATTATCTAGGGACAAATCCATGACATTCTTCTTATAATGGACAGAGACCTATCTTACGAGAAAGTGTTTTGGGAGAGGAGAAGAATGATTGAATTCTGCACAGATCATAGCTAAAGAAGAATCAAAAATCATAAATGTGATGTTGTCAAAAGAAAGAAAGTCACCAAATAATTACAAATATATTGAAACAAAGTGGCATTCTAAAAGGGTAATGGAATCTCTAGTGTGGAGATCTATAGTGCAATAACTAGGGAACCATGACCAGAGTGAACCCATAAAGTATATCTAAATAAATTAAAACAGCTGTTTCCACATGAACTCATAGATGATGATGATTCCACCTAAAAATCATAACTGGAAAATAGAATAATTCAATTGAATATTTTATTGTGCACAAAGAGAATATTCAGAGAACCTGAACCCCATGAAGTTCCATCATCCGGAATAAATGCAAGCAGTGGCCAAATGTTTTTATAGTGATATAATAGAGTCCATTGATGATTATTTGAAGTTGAAAGGAATAGTTCCAAGGGAAAAGTGACTATTAGGGATCCTTACACTAGTTTTTATATTTAAAATCCAATACAAATCTCCTGGAATGGAGAGAGGCCAAAAAGTAAAGGAGGCAGTATCTAATGATTAATCACATTCATAGAGGGTCCATATGTTACAAAATGAAGACGGTGAGATAAAATAGGATCACCTTCAGGAACTATAACATTGATTGGGAGATGATATTGCAAATAAAAAGGATTCGATGAGATCACATTGGAAAAAAGAACCACCACATCAATTATTCCATATTCAGAAGGATCTATCAACCAATTTGAATTAGTGAAGGTTTCTTTTGTGTGATAAAAATTATGATCCATAAATTCCTAAATTGTAAAATAAGTTATCCATTCACATTTTAATATGCCTAATATAATACAGGGACTAGATTCATCACATGTCACTATCTATATGGAATCATTTATTATTCATTTACTGAAGACATATTATTCATCACGCTCAAGTAAATTATTATTTTTTATGTGTTTTCACTAATTTACCATCCCTTATATATTTCTCATATTTACACATGATATATTCCACTATATATAACTATTAATGAGAACATTAGTTTAACATTATTTTGATTCTTTTCCCATGTATATAAAGATGATATATTTGAATGAGTTCATGGATTTAGTATATTCACTATCGATATGTTTTGATTTTATGATTTCAAATGTAATCTGAGATTAATGTATGTATATATTATACTTAGACTAATAAATTATTGGTTTCCCTGAGATTTGACAACTTGTAAATAGTTCCAATGTAATAATTTAACCACCTTCTTTAGGATAATGGGTAGGATGGTATTAAAAATAATCATAGATATATATTAATAAAAATAATTCATAGGATGACTAAATAATGACATATTATTTTCAATAATATGGAACCTTGTATTTATCCTAGGGCTTCCATGATTATAATCCATTCAAATCCATTAATTAGGTTCCTAAATAAAATTTAAGTATCATTAACATATCATTCATGAGTTCCAAACCATGTGTGATGTATGGAGAGACCCACGATACATGATAATGATTGATAAGATATACTCAACCAAATATTTTTTTAGTTATTAACACTTGATAAATGTGTTCAAAACACATATCCACGTATAGTATCATGAAAGAGATAAATTTATAGGAAAAATAAATAATCAATTCATTATAATACATTTTTATTGTATCATATACATTGACATACCTTTAGGATCAGTAATATATTTTTATAACCATAATCTATAAATATTAACTAATATCAGCTCTTATAAAATCTATTACAACCTAAAAAATTCGCACATAAATATTATATCATTTAAGATGCATTTTTTATATATAACATTATGATCCAGATAAATTACGTAATGTTTTAATGTATCTGAAGATTAGGTACCTGAAAGTATTATATTGGTATATTCTTCATCGTCTCTAATAATTTTCATTATGATTTGTACCATTATTGACCCAACCATCTAAAAACTAATCTTTATAACCTGGGTAAAGGTAATATATGAAATGCTGATCTCATATTATCTATAAGGGTAAACATGAGAGATATCAAGCATTTATAATTAGAAATTTTTAGATGATAATAAGGGTATGAGTTCATAAAAATAACTTAAAAAGTGAATAACACATGATACAATGATATTAATCATGATTTATCGAATATATAATCATCATTTCAAAATACAATACTCATAAGAGTAATAAATCATCCCAATTAATCGTGAATCATATGTTCATTTAAAAAATCACGTCATAATATTTTGGCACCATCATATTCATAAAAATCATTTTAAATACCATTTGGATAAAGAATCAATATGTGATTCCCATATCATAATAGATTTAAAATTGTCAAATGTTTCCCATAGTGGATCAAGCGCATCAACATTATTCCCATGTTGGATCAATCATAATGATTAGTTTCCTCAAATTATATCATCAGATACTAAATACTACCTTATTCATTGGAGGTATATTTAATTATAGGACCATCCATCACATAATAAAAATCATAAATATTTGTTCTAAAATATCATAAAACACTCATCGAATCGTCATAGAAAAATATTTATAAAAAAATAGTTTTCATAAACATTTCTCTTATTATAAAACAACAACCAATGAGAAATAAATTGGAATGATATAAATGTAATAATATTAAATTAATAAATTGTATTGAAATAATAGTGATGTAATTTTTTTATTATACATAGTTTTTAATTATTAACATCAATGATGTTTTCATAGATGAAATTTCCATTAAAATATTACATTAGTATTTCATGAGGGAAAATTATTTTTATTTTGAAATAACTTTTAAAAAATAATATAATATAAAATATTTATTGGAAAAAATTCATTTTAAATAATTATGGAAATAAATATTGTAATCATCAATTAATTGAGTTCCCATGACAAGAGAAAATTCAATACATACAGAGTGTATTAAATTAATGATTCCATTCAAATTGTAAGTAAAAAGCCAAGAGTATCTAGGTTTGAAATTGAATAATAAATTTTTTATGGAAATATTATAGAAATTAAAACTTGAGTTAAATTGAAATCAATGTTTTGTCCTAGAATTGAAAAAACATTATTGAAATAAATTCTCAAGAACCTAGTCATGGAAGAAATTGAAATTTTTCCCAAAAGAGGAATAAAGTAATTTTAAAAAAATTAATTTTTCCTCTTGATTACATAAATTTATTTTTTGGGAAAAAATGTCATCTAAATAAATATATATATTAGATTAAAATATATACAAGATGTTCTATGGTGTTGTGAATAAGGACGATGAGTGGGAGAATCCATCACTACATTACATTTCCATAAAAAAATATTCTAATAGGGGAGGATGAGTCTTTCTCTGGATAACAGAGAGGATCAAAAACCACCTTGTCCTTTTAAAGTGATGGTATTGGAAGAAATGAGATGTGGGGGGACATAAAAACTCAATTTCCTTGAGTTGTCAAAGGGGAAATATTCATGACTGCAAAAAAAGAAGGTTTCATGTGCAATAGAGAAGATGGATGGGTAGAGGATGGATTATCAGGAGCACCCCTAAAATAATCTGTATTAGTTTCGAAATATGGGATATGTGAACAAGAGGCTCCTTCATGAGTGTATTATGAGTAGAGTTGAACCTCCTTCAAACATTTAGTGAGTAACCATGCATCATAAAATGTGAAAAATGATCTATGTACAAAGGAATTAAATTCTTCCAACTAGAGAAGGATCCCTCTATTGGGATAACGTTATTACATAGAGGAGAAGAGTGATTTAATTTTTTACAGATCAAAGATGAAGATGAAACAAGAATCATTGATGTGAAGGATTCAATAGCTAAAAATTTCTCCAATGCATTCCGAAAATTCTAAAGAAATATGACCACCTAAAAGGGTAATGGAAGACATGGAAGGGAGATCCACACCACAAGAATCATCACATAACGACCATAGTGAACAAATAATGTACAAATAATCAAATGGAAAAATTAGTTGTTACATAAACATGTTGAATAAGATCACGTGATCACAATATACCCCTTGTAAAAAAGACCAACGTGATTAGAATTGTCTAGGGATCACCAATAGCATAGTCGGATAACCCACACCACATAAAGAGACGATGTTCTGAATGTAGTACAGAAAAGGCCGATCTTATCCATCGAGAGAGACTATAGACGATTGATGATGACATAAAGATGGAACAAATGATTCCAATTGAAATGTTACAATCAAGGATCCTTCTACCAGTTTTGATATGAAAAATCCATTTTAAATCTCTATGAATGGTGAGACTCAACAAAGTGATGGAGGCAATGGATAAGGAAGAATCACTTTTAGGGAGGGGCTAGCGGTTACACATCGAATAATGTGGGACTAAATAAGCTCAGAAGAAGGCACTATAATTCTATATGGGAGATGATATTGGGAAGAATAATGTAGGTATGAGATCACATGTTGTGGAAGAAGTTCCACTACGATGATGTGAGATGTGGAATCAACTATCAAATTACATAAAACAGTGATGGTGCATGCCACATTTTTAAAATTGGGACAAATCAATTCCTTCACGGTGAAATCTATTATTCATTTAAATGTTAACACATCAAATTTTATATGTCGAATTGATTCAAATGCATGTGATTATGTATATGGACTCATCTATTATTCATTTACTAATTGGATATTATTCTTCATTCTCAAGATAATTAATATATGGCATGTTTTTTCACTAATTTATTATTCCATATTGTTTTTTCCATATTTACTCATGATATATTCAACTATCAATAACTTTTAATAACAGTTTTAGTTCACCTTTATTTTTATTTTTTCTA
Source organism: Viscum album (assembly GCA_963277665.1). Lineage (NCBI taxonomy): Eukaryota > Viridiplantae > Streptophyta > Magnoliopsida > Santalales > Viscaceae > Viscum > Viscum album. The sequence continues at coordinate 937,987,272 of OY728161.1, forward strand.
CATGGATATAATTATGAAATATTTGAATGTGGTTAGGGATGTAGAATATTCACTGTAATTATGTTTTGAGTTTTATATTTTCAAATATAATTTTAGATTTATTTGTGTATTTTGTTTAAATAGACTAATTAACTATTTATTCCTCTGATATTTTACCAATTTTATATAGTTAAAATGATATAAAGTAACCACCCGCTCTTGGATAATGGGTATAATGGTATTTAAAATAATCATAGTTATATAATCTTCTCAATAATTTATACAATTTATAAATATTGACATATTATTTTCAATATATGATTCATTGGGTTTGCCATAGGTCATTTATTATTATAATAAATCCAAATCTATCATAGTGGTAACTATAGAAAATATAATTTATCATTAAAATATCCTTCAGTATATCCAAAACATATATAATGTAAGGGGGAACCCACTATACAAGATAACGATGGATATGATATACTAAACCAAATATTTTCAAGGTTATTACCCCTATATAAATGTGTTCCAAAACCAAATCCACTTGTAGTATTTTGATAGAGATATATTTCTTTAAAATTACATAATAACTTCATTTCCAATTATTTTTATGTTATCATATACATAAACATACGCCTATGATCTATAAAAAAAATTATATCCATAATTTGGAATGATTTTCCAATAAACACTCATATATAAACTATTTTTACTAAAGAAATTCGTACAAAAATATTATCTGTTTTATGATAATTTTCCTAGACATAACATTATAATTATAAAAAAAATATTTTTTCATGTATATGGAGATCAGGAAGCTAAAAATATTATATATGTATTGATCCTAATCTATCATAATGTTCTTCCTGCATTGTAATGTTATTGACTCACCATACTAAAAACAACCTTTATAACCTAGGTAATGGAAATATAAGAAAGGGTGTGATCAGGTTACATGTAAGGGTTAACAAGGTAGATATCCATTGTTGATAAGTTGAATGATGTGTATTAGTATAAGGGTATGAGATCATGATAATAACTTTAAAATTTCATAAAACATGTTTCAATGATATTAATAATTCTCCATTGAATAAATAATATTCATCTCAAAACACATGATTCATAAGAGTGAGAATGAATCATAATTTATCAGGAAACAAATGTTTAGATCAAAATATGGTCATAATAGTTTGTAACCATCATAGTCATAAAAACCGTTCTATATATCATTTTTTATGAATAAAATATTAAATTCCATTTGGAAAATTCATCAACACTTGATTCCCATATGACAACTGATTATCAATCTGCAACTCTTTTCCATGTTGGATAATGAAAATATGATTTATTCCCTTTTTTGAACAATCACATTGACTAGTTTCCTATAATTATAACATGAGATATAAAATATTTCCTAATTTATTGGAGGGATATATAATACTTGGACCACCCATCAGATATGTGAAACCATAAATATTTATTCTAAAATATAAAAAAACAGTCATCAAATCACCATTAAGGTATCTGCGTAAGGAAAATATATTTAATAAATATTTATCTTTTTATCTTTACAAACTAATGGAACATATATTGGTTTGATAAAAATTAAGTCATCATAATGTAAAAAAAACTAGGGAAATATTACTAAATGAATTATTTGTTAACATAAATAGTAATTCATTATTTTAATCAGGGATATTTTTAGAGTTGAAAATTGTTTTAAAATATAATTTGAATATTTAATGTGGGAAAAATTATTTTTATTTTGAAATAAAATCTGAAAAATATAATAATTTAAAAATAATTAATGAAAGAAATTCATTTAAAATAATCTTGAATAAAAAATATTTTATTTTCAAATCATTGGTATCACATATGAAGAACAAATTTCATTCATATCGATTGTGTTATATGAATTATTCCTTTAAAATTATAATTAATAAGCAATGATTTACTTAGTTATAAAATGAAAAGTATATTCCTTTATAAAAATATTATATAAATTAAAACATGAGATTAATTTTCTTCGTAATATCATAATTATAATAGAAAAAACATTATTGAAATAAATTTTAAGAAACATTTCATGGGTGAAAATGAATTTTTTCCTGAAAAGTGAAAAAATCGCGGCTTTCCATAAAAACAGTATTTCGGACTCTTGATTAAATATATTTAAAACATATAGGGAAATAATTAATCCATATAAATAAATAAATTATATTATATATTATACAGATTTATCAAATCATAATCAAAAAATTTATTTAATTGAAATTCGATTATAAACAACCCCGAGTATAATTGATTAAAAACAAAGACCCCTTACTACAAGACATGTCTTCTATTATACATACCGAATCATATTGTATAATAAGTATATATTTCAAATAATTTTTTTACATAAATATACCCATATATATCATAGTCTATATTATCCAATTATAATATATTACCTCCCTTATATTAATGATTTATAATAAAAATCCCTATACCAGATGATAAATGCTTCATTATTAGTGATTGTTTTTTGGTATTCCTAATCAATATGAATTGATAATGGATAAGTCATGTATATAATTTTTGTAATTATATAATATAATATTATTTCAATATACCTATAAATATTTTTTGAGTCATCCATTGGATTTAGAGATATAAAAATGAATTAAATTGTTAATGGACATGGAAGACTATACATACATGAGAACATTGTTTCATTTTTTTAAATGATAGAAAAAATGAATAGATAATAATCATTATCCTTTGAGGAATAATTATATATCTTATATATTCATTACATTTGTTGTTACTAAATTCTATGTATATCATAATAGAAAAATGAATTGCATCACTTCTTTGATGTCGTAGTGTACACATACGAATGGGAGTCATTATTATTTTATATAAAATTTGACGATGGTGGAAAATGGATTTTTAATTTTATCCAAATAAAAATTAATTAAACTTAATATAAATAATTAATTATGTTATAATTTCTAAAATATATTTATTGGTTTTATATTATAAATACAATTTAAAAATACCATGTAAGAGTTATACAGTTTAGTTAAGAATCATTCTTTGGGTTACACACTAACATATAAAACAATATACCATTTAAAATACCAAATTATATAGGATGAAATGAATTAATTTATTATGATATTAGGGTAGGTAGTAGAATTATAGAGGGACCAATGGGTGTCAACAATAGTGGGTTAGGGTTCCCTTTTAAGAATGATAAGATTGGAGCTCGTTGAGTTTTTTAAGGTATAAGGTTTATCTAAATTAATTTTCATGTAAATATGAATCTATGTTAAAATATTTAAAAACATTTATGACTATGAGTTGAAAAACTAGAACGAAATATATTTTTGGTGTGTTTTGGTGAAGTTCTAACGATTAACTGTTATTTTTTACTCATGTTAACCGTTTTGAAAATTATGTCATATTTTTTTCCCTTACGTGTCATAAATATTAACATAAAATTTTTTTAACCATAAATAAATAATTTTTGAAATTTTAGATCATATCCCATTCACTTGGAATATGGTATATTTTTTAAAACATTTATATCATTTAATTTAAAATAATTTATTCTAAAATATCATTATTTTTTATTTTGTAACAATTCATTAAATATTCCTTAAAAAATACACCAAATGAATTAAAATATAAACCATTAGAAATTTCCAAATTTTTTGTATTTAAATAAAAAAAATAGTTTAAAATAATATTTAATACATATTTTTTTTAAATTTAATATTATTGAAAGCATTTATTTTAGGGTTCTTATAGTTGAATAGATATAGTGACAACATTGTGTGGGCAGTTAACATAATTATTTAATCAATGAGAAAAATTACCATGATAAAAATTAGGATACAATTCATAATGTGCAAATACTAAGAGGGAATTATTTTCCAAATTTGAACCCACTCATTCCAAAATTTGTAATCCTATTTTTAATATTAAATTTATATTAGTTGAATTATTTAATTTAATAAAAAACACTAATTTCTAAAAAGAGAGTTTTTAGAAAAATGGTGTAATGCACCGTCCCCAGTTACCCAGAGTCGGTGCGTTATTACATACCATTGGCAATATACAAGGAATCATGTCCTGAAGGACCAATCAGTTTAGTATCATTGGATCTTCTATATACATATATATGTTTTACATTAAATCATGACATAAAAACAACAACATTTTTACCCTTTGAAAAAATTTATATCCCTTAGTCTATCCCTATAGGTTAACTAAAAAATACTTTTTCACACCCTAGGAAAAATAAAACATAGAAAGGGGTGATCTCATATGCTCATTATGGATAAAAATATTTCCAAAACGTTTATAAATAACAATAATCAATTAAAGAAATGTGTAAGACTAAAGAAAAAGTTTTTTAAACATTAACATCAGAATAATATGGAAAATATAACACAAAATAATTCTATTTACTTATTTCCTTGGATATTCTATTAATGAAATAATCAAATGTAATATCAATAGCTAATGTCATTATGATAGAATGAATAATGTCGGACATCATAACCACATAGTCAAGGCCTCGTTCCAAGACTAAAAATAATTTTTTTGAAGGCCTTGTACCATGTAACTAGTTTGCCTCATGAGACCTACCGATGCATCGAGGATCTATAGCGGGCTCTACCCATCACTTACTAAGTCCAATGCATTTCTCAAATGAAATGGTTGAAACATAATGGAAACATTCATATTAAAACTATCATATGAAACGTTAATACATTAACCAAAAACCATGAATTTTATAAAATAACACATCAGTGGTCAAACATATCATAAAACCGTCAATACAATATGGAAGATTGTATTATAATAAATCATCATCAAACAAGTGTAAATACATCAAAGATGTTGGCATATATGAAATCAAAACTATATGAGATAAATATCTCTTATTATTTTAAAAATATTTTAAAATTCATATAATTATAAAATAAATCATTTATTTTGAATATATTATTTTAGTCTTGAAAGGTAAGATTTGAAGGTTTTCTAACGGCACAAAATTGCCTCACCACAGTATATGTTAAAAAAACATTCTTACGTTAATTTTCCAAAATGGTAATAAAGTACCTTATTTGGAAAACGATAGAATGATTACTTTATATACATTTTATAAAAACTAAATCAAGGGTATAAATGAGTTTAACCCATAGTCTATGAAATAGTAAAAAAGTTGTTGAAATACATATTAATGAAACATGGATGTGGATGATAAAGATATCCCAGTAGATAGTCATGTATAAACAACATCTAATAATGACGATATTGTTGAATTAAACATTACCATGTACTTTTACTTGGTCGAGGGTATGTTAACCTCCTATATAATTGTTAATTCATAGTTATTAAATTATAAAATAACCAAATACATAAATATAATATCCTATACTATCTCCTAATATTTCTTTGTTAATTATATTTCAGTAGTATCATTGTTTCAGGTATTAACTGATTTTTTCCTTTATATGTTTTGTTGAAAAATTCATTTTTATCATGTATAGGATGTATTTTTGTAACACCCAGAGCTTCCACGATACGCTTCTCATTCAATAATGCAATAGCTTGCATTGTACGCAACTTCGAGTTCTAAACACACACCACAACCAATCAAAGTAGCCGTTATGAATAGTAATACCTAATTTATGAAATTTTATAAATTTTATCTTGCAAAATGGACTTCTTTTTTGGATTCGGAATATCTAAATTATCCTATGTTGAATGTTTGGTACATTTCTGAGAACTTCCAATTTTTTTAAGAATAGTGAAAAATACTTAAAAACAACTTTTTTAATCAAAATAATTTATAGTGATAAATTATACAATTGATTGGGTTTAAAGTATAATTAGAATAAATTTTTTCCATTTTATCCAATGTTGGTCATTAGAATTAATTTCACTTTGAAATTTGACATAAACAATTGTCAATCATTGGATATATATTGTTTTTCAAAGACACACTATTTGTTATGACAGCGGGAATTAATTATGAAATTAATTAATTCAACTTATATGTTTGGAATTTTTTATAATAGGAATGATTTTTGAATTCGGAATATCAATTATTGCTAAGGGTGAAATTTTGGAATTGTTCTGAAAAACATCTATTTTTGATGAATAGTGAAACAAGTAAGTGGTAGTTAAAAAACTGTTTTTTCGTTTAAATGAAACATTACCACTTCTGTGATTTGATTTTCAAAAATCCGACATACATGGTTGTCATTAGTATGTAAAATGTGGTTCAATGAGATTAAAATAATTTTTTGGTGAATAGTAACTTTTAAGTTTAATTAATCACGATTAAAGGTAATTAGTGAAATTTAAGGTAAAATGGTACTAAAAAAATATGAAATGACCTTTACACTTGTCCTACCCCTATTGTATGAGTCATGGACGACCAGGAAAATCCATGGGTCAACTTGGGGACCCAATGGAGCCACTTTGGTAGGAAAATGACATAAATAACTTTTTATTTAAAGTTAAAATAAAAATCTCTCAAACATAAGTTGTTTTAATAAATCATTTTTTAAATGGAGTTATACAAGTCATACTTTTAACTATAAATATTCATTAGAAATAAAAAAATATTTACTACAACATGATTTTTTTTTAATTTTTAGACATTAAATAAATTAAATTATTTATGACACCATGGTGATGCACCGATTACCTCACTAATTAACGATTTATATAAAATGAAAAGATAATGTATAATTTAAGGCATACACTTGTCAAAAACCTATTGGATGAGTATATTTCGAACCCTTATCACCTTATCCTCGAATTATTTCATTTTGGGACCTTTAGAATCCGAAAATCATTTCATAATAATGTAACATTTCAATCATTCCAAGAGTGCCCCTCCTCTCCTCTTATAAAAGGCCCCCACCACTACCACCTTATTCACACCATCAAAGCATTTTGGCTCCGCCAACCTCTGTCCAAATACTCTCTCGACTTCCCTCTCTTACTCCTATAAGCCTCACTTTGGGCAGAACTCTTCTCAAGGAAGCCTTTGGCTCAAATCAAAAAGAGTTACCCGATTTTAAGGTAATGTCTTCTCTTATGTTATTTTGTTTTATTTTTCTTATCCAACCCCTAAAATCTTTTTATTCATTTATTTTGTAACAACACCAGTATCCTAAATATACTAGGATGTTTTTATAAGAAGTATTATAGCTACACTTACACACACCTACATATAATTGTTAAATAACATACCGTTTCTGTGGATGTCAAATTTCTGCCTCACGAAACGATGATTGTTCAACACTCATATAACACCTCAAAGGAGGCCATTAAGATGTCACTAAATTTATATATGACATATAATTTGTTTATGTTTTTCCAAAGGTTCTGTATTTTTCATTTATGGCATACGTTTATTGTTTCCATTATGGGTAAACGCGATATTTTCATTTTAGGAAGTGCGGACTACCGCCCCTCAAAGTGATTTGAATCGTTAATGCCATATGTGGGATGTATAAAGGATGGAGTAAATTATATTATATATGATATTATACTGGAATTATAATATACGTTTATATAATTATGATTTCATTAAATACGAAATAGAAATGAAAGTAGCGTTCATGTGTACGTACGGCTTACCGTCTCCATGAACGATGCATTTCATTTCTTATCTCTAAACGTTATGGAATATAATAAATGAATGTATATACTGGATATATATGAGATACATGATATCTATATCATGAATATAATTCTGGATATAATGGATATTTCACCACATGAACAACTTTTAATTATAAGATGTTTATTTTTTACTCAAGTACCAGAGATCGACAAAACGACCGTTATTAACATAAATAATTACATAATGTTCACAACATGGTAATAAGTGATATGAAAGGAATAAAAACTTGAGAAAGGTTCTTATGAAATTATTAATTAACACTAGTTTATTATTCAGGAGGTTAAAGAGCGGTCGAGTCAAGTCGGACACGAGGTAAGGGAACTTCATAACCCAATTTACATTCATTGGGTTAATCTCCTACTATCAAATTATGTCATGATATTATTATGTCCTATATTGTATTTGTACTTTCTTTATGTGTACTTATAGTGAATACACATGATAGATTTATTTTATTTACAAAATGATCTTTGTAAGGAACTTTGTCTCAATCTCCTTTCATTGAGGCATATTTTGTTTTATACACAACTTTCCTTTATACGGTGTATAAACCCCATTGACGTTTACTTTTATTCAAAAGGAATGTTTTTATACAAAGAATTTTTACTAAACATCAAAAGGAATGTTTTGTCGTGCGTATGCAGCGACAATGGCTTCTCCGCCACCCTGACCATTATTTTAGTCTCGGCTTCCTCTACAAGCCATAACTATTTTTTAAATGAAAAATAAATACAAAGTTTTAATTTTATGTTATTTTGGTTTTGAAAATGGTTTTGAAAGTGTTTGTATTATATTAATGTGTTGTATTGATATCTTGTGATTGAAATGTGGAAATGCTATGTTTCCTTTATGAATGTTTTATGTGATACGATTATGTTATGGTTTAGGATATCTTTAAACTTATTCATATGAGGAATGCATTGGACTTAATAAGTGACAGGTGGAGCCCACTATAGCTCCTCGATGAATCGGTAGGTCTCATTAGACAAACTAGTTTCTTGGCACGAGGCCTTGACAAAATCATATTGTAGACTTGGCACGAGGCATTGGCTATATGGTTATGATAGTGTGGCATTATGCATTCCATCATTATGAAAGTGGTTATTGATATTTCATGTGATTATTCGACTAGTAGAATATCCATGTGAGTAAGTAAATGGCATTATTTCATTTTACTTTTTCCATATTATGATAAAGTTCAAGTTTAAAAGGATTTTGTTTCAGTTATACAATGCCTTAAATGTTAATGTTTATTTATGAAAGCTTCCCCTATATTGTTAACCTTACTGAGCATCTGAGCTCACCCCTTTCAATGTTTTAATATTTTCCAGGATGTAAAGAAGTATTTTATGAATGACCTACAGGGATAGTCAGAAGAGGATATGAGTGTGGACTATGGAGACTTTGTTATTGTATTTTTTCACTTTATGATGTAATGTAACATTTATGAATGTATCTAGTGTTTCCAAGGCTACTAAACTAATCGGTATTTCGAGACTTGATCTTTTGTGATCATGCCAATGTTACGCAATAATGCACCGACTCTGGGTAACGGGGGTCGGGGCATTACAGTTAGTATCATAGGATGTTTAATACTAACATTGGAAGCAAGATTTAGATAAACACTTATTAGAGCACATAGCCCGATGATAGACATTGAGGATTAGTATATAAGAACATCCTAGAATTTTGGTATTATAGAGATTTTGTTAGTTTTCCGAGCAATACATCCATGTCTGGATACGAGCAGGTAGAGGCGGCTCTGGCACAAATGTATCTATGTGTAAAACCCGAAAACACCGCTTTGAGCTAGAATCGAATGGGGACTGGTGCTGATCATCTTACTACCATACTAGGACAACTCACTCAGGTTATGAATAATAACCATAGTCGTATGGAGCACCCTGATCCGCAATGTGGAGGATCAATGTTAGACCACATCATGAGGCAATAACCACCAAAATTTAATGGGGGTACAAATCCATTAGTATCTGAGTAATGGGTAATCTCCTTAGAGAAAATATTCCACGCCTTGGGGAGTAGAGAATGGTAGAAGGTTGTCATGGAAGTCTACCGCCTCACTGGAGATGCCGATCAATGGTGGTCATTGATTCAAAATACTAAGGAAGATGAAGAAGTATCAAGTATGGAACAGAGAGAGTTCAAAGATATTTTCTTAGAAAAATACTTTCCACGTGGCCATCGAGCAGATATGGAAAGGCTGTTTAGGAGTCTGAGACAAAAAAAGGATGATAATGTCACAAAGAATGATGATAACATTACAAGGATAGCGAGTCATGCTACAGATTATATACGTAACCCAAGAAGTAAGATCGATTGTTTCATTGATGGGTTAAAACTGTTTCTCCGTCGAGCACTAGTATCACAATCTTTCTCAATGTACGAAGATATAGACGCGTGTTCTATCAAGACAGAAAAGGAATTCTCTAAATCTTATGACAATAAATTAAAGCAAGAGAAGAAGAGAATGGTGGAACAAGAGACAAATAAAGGGGAAAAGGGAAAGAAGGATTTTCCATTATGCAATAAATGTGGGAAGGATCACCCCGGTACCTACCTAAAAGGAATGGGAGATTGTTATAAATGTAGAGAAAAAGGTCACCAGGCTCGTGATTGCAATGGAAAGAAAGAGGCTATCAATGTTTAATGCTACAATTGTAGGTAAATGGGGCATTATGCAAATGAATGTCCTAAGCGCCAAGGAATCTTATCTCAGAAAAGGCCAAGGGATAAAGGCCAAGATTATGTTGTTGCTACAGATGAAGTTGATTAATTAATATATATGTGTTTTTGGAATCAAGGATTATATTCTGGTTATAAGAATTATGTGATATATAAGGATTGTACTGCAGTACTTTTTGTTTTCATTAATGTTTTATTATGATGAAGGTCAAAATGTTTTAGTATGTGACAATAAGCGGAACTTTACTTTGTCTGAGGAATCTGATGATACAATTGATTTTACAATTTAGAGACCTTTTAGAAAAATTTGGGACAGAGGTATTTTGGATAACTAGAACAGTTGGAATTAAGTAAGTTGAACTTTGGATAGTATTATTTAAGGTTAAAACATTTCTGAGGATTATTTTTGGAATATTATAATACTATAGTTTTAGGAAAAGGACAACCTGTAGGGTGGGGCATAACCCGTCGCTTCGGACAAAGCTGTGGGAATCGAACCCACAACTATAGTGCGACATGCCTTTATTACATACCACTGGCCTACAGGAAGTCCCTGGTTATTAAAAAATAGTTTTCCTAATCTAAATGGTATGTGGTAATAGTTAGAACCTTATAAAATTAGGATAAATAGAATATTTTTGAGTTCTGTTACCATTTGGAGTGAAATATGGGTTTGTGTAAAAATTTATGAAAGTATACACGACAAGTAAGTATATTTCCTTACATTCTTAGTAAATCTCTTAAATAAATTACTCAATATTATGAATGGTAACTTAAAACAAAATCTTTTCCGGTTAACTTTTCTAACTGGGGATTCAATGATTGTTTAACCAATCACAAGTTTGTGATTTTCTTATTGTTAACTTTCTCCTAATCCTATTTTCTACAACTCTCAATCAGACCTTGCTGGTTTTTTTCTTCCATATCCATATTTTCAAAGAATCCTAGTATGGGCTATCTCGGGTGACCTTTGTACCTCTCTTTCTTTCTTTTAATGTTATATTTCTATTAACCTTATTAACGATGTGGGTTTTACACAAAGATAATTTCTATTTTTAACCTTTTATTTTCAATGAAAAATTTCAAATTGCGAGGACGCAATTTATTGAAGGAGGGGAGAATGTAACACCCCGAGCATCCACGATACGCTTCTCATTCAATAATTAAATAGCTTGCATTATACGCAACTTCGAGTTATAAAAACACACCACAACCAATAAAAATAGTCGTTATGAATAGTAATACATAATTTATGAAATTTTATAAATATTTTCATGAAAATTTGACTTCTTTTTTGGATTTGGAATATCAAAATTGCCCTATGTTGAATTTTTGGTACTTTTCTGCGAACTTCCAATTTTTTTATGAATAGTGAAAAATTCTTAAAAACAACTTTTTTAATGAAAATAATTTATAGTGATAAATTATACTATTGAGTGGTTTTAAAGTATAACTAGAATAAATTTTTACCATTTTATCCATTGGTGGTCATTAGAATTAATTTCACTTTGAAATTGGACATAAACAATTGTCAATATTTTGATATATATTGTTTCTCAAAAACACACTATTTATTGTGACAGCGAGAATTAATTAATAAATTAATTAATGCAACTTATATGTTTGGAATTTTTTAAAATAGACATCATTTTTGAATTTGGAATATCAATTATATCAATGGGTGAAATTTTGGGATTGTTCTGAAAAACATCAACTTTTGATGAATAGTGAAACCACTAAGTGGTAGTTAAAAAACTGATTTTTCATTTAAATGAAACATTACCACTTCTGTGATTTTATTTTCAAAAATACGAAATACATGGTTTACATTAGGAATTAAAATGTGGTTTAATGAGATTAAAATAATTTCTTGGTAAATTGTAACTTTTATGTTTAATTAATCGCGATTAATGGTAATTAGTGAAATTTAAGGTAAAAATGGTATTATAAAAATTTAAAATGACCTTTAAAATTGTCCTACACCTATTGGATGAGTCATGGAAGACCGAGAAAATCAATGGGTCAACATTGGGACCCCATGGAGCCACTTTGGTAGGAAAATGACATAAATAAATTTTTATTTAAAGTTAAAATAAAAATGTCACAAAAATAAGTTGTTTTACTATAAAAAATTAAATGGGTTTATAAGAGTTATATTTTTGACTATAAATATTAATTAGAAATATAAAAATATTTACAACATCATCATATTTTTTTATAGTTTTTATACATTACATAAATTAAATTATTTATGACACCATGATGATGCATCGATTACCTCATTAATTAACGATTTAAATAAAATGAAAAGATAATGTAACATATAAGGCTTAAACTTGTAAAAAACCTATTGGATGAGTATATTTCGAACCCTTATCACCTTACCCTTTAATTATATCATTTTGGGACCTTTAGAATCCGAATATCATTTCATAATAATGTAACATTTCAATATTTCCAAGAGTGCCCATCCTCTCCTCTTATAAAAGGCCCCCACCACTACCACCTTATTAACACCATAAAAGCCTTTTGTCTCGGAAAAAGTCCGCCCAAATACTCTCTTAACTTCCCTCTCTTACTACTAGAATCCTCACTTTGGGAAGAACACTTCCCAAGGAATCCTTTGGCTCAAATCAAAAAGAGTTACCCGATTTTCAGGTAATGTCTTCTCTTATATTATTTTGTTTTATTTTTCTTATCCAAACCCCTAAACTCTTTTTATTCATTTCTTTTGTAATAACACCAGTATCCTCAATATACTATGATATTTTTATATGAATTATTCGAGCTAGACATACACGCACCTACATCTAATGGTTAAAGAACATAATTTTTCTGTGGATGGCGAATTTTTGCCTCATGAAACGATGATTGTTCAACACTCATATAACACCTTCAAAGTTGGCCATTAAGATGACACTCTATTTATATATGATATATAATATGTTTATGTTTTACTTATGGTGCTGTATTTTTCATTTATGTCATACCTTTATTGTTTCCATTATAGGTAAACACGATATTTTCATTTTAGGAAGTGCGGACTACTGCCCCCTCAAAGTGATTTGAATCGTTAATGCCATATGTGGGATGCATAAAGGATGGAGTAAATGATATTAAATATGATATAATACTGGAATTATAATATACCTTTATATCATTATGATTTCATTAAATACGAAATAGAAATGAAAGTAGCGTCCATGCGTACGTACGACTTACTGTCTCCATGAACGGTGCATTTCATTTCTTACCTCTAAACGTTATAGAATATTATAAATTCATATATATACTAGATATATATGAGATATATGATATCTATATCATGAATATAATTCTGGATATAATGGATACTTCACCACATGAACAACATGTAATTATAAGAAGTTTACTTTTTACTCAAGTACCAAAGATCGACAAAACGACCGTTATTAACATAAATCATTACATAATGTTCACAACATAGTAATAAGTGATATAAAAGGAATAATAAACTTGAAAAATGTTCTTAAGCAATTATAAATTAACTCTAGTTTATTATTCAGGAGGTTAAGGAGCGGTCTACTCAAGTCGGACAAGAGGTAAGGGAACTTCATAACCAAATTTCCATTCTTTGGGTTAATCTCCTACTTTCAAATTATATCATGATATTATTATGTCCTATCTTGTATTTGTAATTTCATTATATGTACTTATAGTGAATACACATAATAGATTTATTTTATTCAAAAAATGATATTTGTAAGGGACTTCGTCTCAATCTCCTTGCATTGAGGCATATTTGGTTTTATACACAACTTTCCTTTATTCGGTGTATAAACCCCATTGACTTTTACTTTTATTCAAAAGAAATATTTTTATACGAAGAGTATTTACTAAACGACAAAAGGAATGTTTTTTCTTGCGTATGCGGTGACAATGACTTCTCTGCCACCGTGACCATTATTTGAGTCTCGACTTCCTCTACAAGCCATAACTTTTTTTAAATGAAAAATAAATACAAAGTTTTAATTTTATTTTATTTTGGTATTGAAAATGTATTTTAAAGTGTTTTTATTATATCAATGTGTTGTATTGATATCTTGTGATTGAAATGTGGAAATGTTATGTTTCCTTTATGAATTTTTTATTCGATACGATTATGTTATGGTTTATAATATCTTTAAACATGTTCATATGAGGAATGCATTGGACTTAATAAGTGACGGGTGGAGCCCTCTATAGCTCCTTGATGCATTGGTAGGTCTCATGAGACAAACTAGTTTCTTGGCATGAGGTCTTGACAAAATCTTATTGTAGACTTGGCACGAGGCCTTGGGTATGTGGTCATGATAGTCTGGCATTATGCATTCCATCATTATAGAAGTGGTTATTAATATTTCATGTGATTATTCGACTAGTATAATATCCAAGTGAGTATGTAAATGGCATTATTTCATTTTACTTTTTCCATATTATGTTAATGTTCAAGATTAAAAGGCTTTTGTTTTAGTTATACATTGCCATAAATGTTTATGTTTATTTATGAAAGCCTCCGCTATATTTTTATCCTTACTGAGCATCTGAGCTCACCCCATTCAATGTTTTAATATTTTCCAGGATGTGAAGAAGTATTTTTTGAATGACCTGCAGGGATAGTCAGAAGAGGATATGAGTGTGGACTATGGACGATTTTTTATTGTTGTTTTTAACTTTATGATGTAATGTAACATTTATGAATGTATGTAGTGTTTCCAAGGCTACTAAACTAATCGGTCCTTCGAGACTTGATCTTTTGTGATCATGCCAATGTTACGCAATAATGAACCGACTCTGGGTAACTGGGGTCGGGGCGTTACAATTTCAGTCATATAAATAATAATATGACATCAAACATGTCACTTCTTTTCGAATCTTGTCTCTAGAATCCCATTTGATCATATCATCTTTTAAAGTTGGGTTTTCTAAAAAAATTATTCTTCTGGATAATTTTTTTAAACCTTCAGGATAATTGAGATATCTCATCATCACTATCAGCTGATGATTGTTCACTACTAGAAATTTATATAGTGACTTCCAATTTCCATTTTTATTCTCATTTAGAGGTGCTGGTAGTGAATGCAACAAATTTTCTTTTGTGTTAATCCTCTTATTCTTAATTGACTTTTAGCTATTATTCATTCATCATTAGTTTCCCAATTAGTTCATTAAAACATAATTTTCTTATGTCATGTGACTCAATAATCGATATAGAGGTTACTCTCCAAATATCAAGTAGGAATCTGTGAATCCTCATGATTTCTTATTTGCTTGTAACTTCTCTTATAAGAAATATCATTCTGTTGACTATTTCATTGAACCTAAGATACATGTCAGAAATAGGCTCATCGAGATTCATTTTAAAGATATCATATTTAATTTCATAAGTATTAATTATTATATATTTCACACTAGATGTTCCTCTATGTGAAACTGATAAATAATCCCAATTTTCTTGGGTATTCTTACATTTATAAATCCTATTAAATATCTCATCTCCTCAAGAGAAATATAAATAATTCATGGATTTTCAATTGTTATTATAACAAATCATTGTTGGGTCAACGAAATTAATTCTATCAAAAGTAGGTTTCTTATATACATCTACAATTTAATACCAAATTTCAAAACCCATATTTCTAAATGAATTTTCCATGTAATATTTCATGGGGAATAATTTCAACCATTTAATCATGGTGGTGTATTTTTTGTAGACCATTCCAGAATATTGTCCATAATAATGAAATACATTTAAATATATATAAATTTAGAATGGACTGATATTTACATATCATTAATGTACTACTAATATCACAGTTTAAAATTTCAAAAACAAAGTCTTAAAAACACTCATCTAATACCAAATTGTTTTCAGAGAAGAGTACTCCTAATGGGGGTGAGTTTAGTATCTATAAATGTTTATGTCTGAAAATGTTTCATAAAATTTTCCACAATATAAATGACTGCATGACTTTTAATCAAGGTAATATAGTTATAAAAGCTGGACTCTTCAAATAATTACATAAAAGATTTATTAATTCACAATAATCTCAATATGTGTTATTGATATTACTTTTGAAGAAATTATAATAAGGAAAAAAAATTATAACTTCTATCGAATATTAAAAATCAATGTGCATCTTGTGATTTCTAAATTATAATGAACAAAAGATAAAAGTAAATTAAACAACATATAGGATAAAACATGTGTTTCAGTCTCATGTCGAGTCATAATCCACTCCACCTAGTGATCACCATCCACCAACAATTTTATATTAATAAACTTGATCCACACCATGGATCGAGGTAAAAAAGAGTCAACAAGACTATCAAGGTAACACGACCTCTTCCATAGTTCTTTGTGTGTGTAAACTACTAGGTCACAAGTGGACCAATTCCACTCTATATGTGGGAATAAAAAAACCTAAAATGATATGAGAAGAACGATATCTTTTATCCTTTAGTTTATTGTAGGGGACATTGTCTGATTTAGGACAACACACACAAACATAGATCTCGAAATCTAAAAACAATACAAAACAGGGAAAACATGATGAGAGATTGTTAGATGTGATATGAGTGTTAGTTTGTGTTGTTATGGACTTCAAGGATGAAGCAGAGCCACATATTTATTCCACTTACTAAAAATAGAGTATCACTAGTTTGGTGTCCTAGTTTTTATTATGATCAAACATGTGTTTTTCGTGGAGCTAGTATTGCGAATATGTCTTTGGCTTTGATCTATTATATTCCAGATTTTTTATTCGTGAATGCATTGTGTGTTCTTATATTGAATATTTTGGCATTTATCAGTTACTTTCTCAAGAATTTCCACACTTCTACTACTCTACCATCCTATCATTATAGCTCAAACTCTATTCATTATTAATTGCGAGTGTACACATTGGAGGCAACAAAATTCATGTATTCTGAACCTCATACCTCGTACTGTCACCTGATATGTCTATAAAGTAGAATAATTTATATAAGTGCATTTAAATGAATCAAATTTGACTCTTATAAATTAAATTTAAAATGATAAAATATATTATATAATGGTGTCACAGTCTATCTAGAAACACTGTCACATGGATGATTAGTCACCAAGAAATAATGAATTTTCATTTCTTTTGAGTGGTGAGATAGTCATGATGGAATAATTGTATTGAGATCTGAACCAGTAACATAGATATAGTGATATGATAATGGTTTCTAGGTGACAATGACTTGTCACAGTGTCTGGTCATGGTGTCTGGACACGGTGTATGGTCATGGGGTCGGGGTCACGAGGCCTGGTCACAGTTTCTATGTAACAGTTTCTAGTCACGGTGTCTAGTTTATGGTGTTTTGTCAAGATGCATTGTCCATGTTGTCTGGACACAGTGTCTGGGTCACTATTTCTTGTCATGGTGTCTCTGATTAAGCCAAATATCGGTATATAGACTTTAGAATTGATATTTATAGAATGAGTTAGGATTTAAAAATTATAAAATAAATTCATTATAAAACAAATTATTTATAATTTAAAATTCTAAAACATGATTTATAGGAATTAAGATCTTTGGTATGTTTACTTAAAGAAAAAAGAATCCAACCATCTTTTAACATGACTTCAAATAGATTAAACATGATTAACAGGATTTACGAGTAGTATAAGATTTGAGATCATTAAAACATGATTATAACACGAGGAGTCTAACATTTACATTATCTACAAAATTTAAAAATATTTTCTCAAAATACTGTTATTATAATTCTTTCTTTTATTATAACATATTTTATATATATTTACACTATATTATGGCTCACCTTGGATCGGGGTTTCATATATTGGATGTTGTCAAATAAATAAAATTATTAATTATCATAAAATATCATTGTGCTAAAAGTTATCCCAAAAAATTTAAATAGTATTTTATAATCCTATTTCAGATAATTATGTATTAATAAAAATGTATTTGTTCTAACTCTTCTTATAATGTGAGTTTTAATTTATGACATGTGGAAAATAATAAAAATATTTTTCCTTTAATTTTCCTATATTTTTTCTTCCTCACCCAATTTCTCCAACATATAAATTTTATATCTTCTAGGATCCTATACTGGAGAATAATTCTAATTGTATATGTTTCAAAAATAGGCCCCATTACCATTAAGAAGGTATCCTTTAAATGTGACATGAATATTGTGATTTTCTGTAACTCTTAAAAATGTTTTATAAATGAAATTTTATGTTTTGGAATGAATTTACCTTATCATTTCAAAAGGATTTACCATAATTTGTTATATTTTTCATTATTTATCAAAAAATATATATTTATATATTATTTGGGTCATTGAACTCATATTATCAAAAAATTCTATTCTTGAACACCAATATTATTATACCATTTGAATCCTTCATTTGATGAGGATGTTTTTTATTTAGGACGACACCAATCATTATTTTGATTTTTAAAATGAGGTAATAGTCATTTAAAAAATGTTCATTATTCCCCAATATGGGTAATGATCATGTTATTCCCACTATTGGCATGGGGAAAACAATGTTATTACTATATATAACATTATTGGAAAATTTAATGAGTATTGTTTGACTATCCACCATCATTTTTCTAATGGGGTATGATAATTTTATCTCATATAAAGACAAGTTGAAATGTATTGGAATTTAAAAAATTATAATACAATATGGATTTTTATTTTAAAGTTAACTTTATATTATTTATCCATCCATAATCTTTCTTCATATGGGTTATGATCATGTTTTTCTTTTTATTGACATGGGGAATATTATTGGAATGTTGTTTTTTTAATTATAAAACAGATGTTTATTTGAAATAGTGATTCTATATTTTCTTTTACATTGTAATATGATTAATTAATTGGACTTAAACTAGTGATGGTTGGGCCCCAACGTTTCAGAGTACATCAATTCATTAGATGGTTTCATGAGGGAAATATATTTGGTTATTTTTGTATATGCCTTCTTAGAATGAAATATTTCTTCAATGATAATATGTTGATGACTAAGATCCTGATGTCATGACTTATGATATATAAATACATGTCTGATTTTGTGAACATTAGCTCTAGGTAACAAGTTATTTTTGTACTTATGATTAATTTATTTTAATTTTTATGAATGGATATATTATGCTCTCAGTTTATGTTGAATATGTCAATATGATTATTCCATAATATTTATTCTATATATTTTCTATGATTTCATTAGTTTTATGTTTTCACTTACTGAGTTTTTGACATCATCCTTCTCTGTTTTATCATTTCCCTCATTTGAGAAGGAAAGTATTACGGAATATATTTATAATATGATAATTGTGTGGATAGTATGTGTAGGATTTTGATGAAATTTAAAATATTATGTTATTTCATATATAGTAGAAAAAATAATTAATTGATAAAGACACAGGTTTTGATAATTTATGTATTTTCATGATTATCTAATCATACAAACCTAAAATAATGTGGTAATGTATGTTATGATATAAAATTTTTCATTCAATTTTGGATATATATTTGATGGAATATAAATATTTTATGGAATAAAGTATGTAATGAATGTGTTAAGGCCCCATATTCCTGATGCCAGGTTAGGGACCAGACATATGCAATATTCTAGATCTCTTTATTAATGATGATCAAAACTATCTAAATAGTTCAATTCATGGGATAATTATTCAATATGGTTAAATATATATATATTGTACCAAACATAGTGTAATATTGTAAAATAAGGCGGAGAATATAGTTACAAAAATAATGTTCCCAATGCTACAGGTAATGAAATAATGTTATGTATTGAAATAATGATGTTATGGTGGAAAAGGAATCCATGGTACCATAAAAAAATTTAGTCCTCTATTGGAACATTTTTATAAAATACATATGAATTCGTGGTCAAGGAACATGCCTACATGTAAAAAAACATCAGAAACCGAATAAAAATTGAAAAATATATTTTAAAATCAATCATCATTAATATATTATTAAAATTGTAATACTTTTATAAATTATATTAAAATAGGATAACACTAATAGAAAATATTAAATGAATTTATAATATAATAGAATTAATGATTTTAATATTTTGATCAATGATTTAATTTTAAATATTCTTTTTAATAAGCATTTATAAAAATAAATAATTTTTTAAACATATCACACTTAAATTATATTAAAATTAATAAATTGAATAAAAAAATATTTTCATATTATTTTAGAATATATTAAATAAATAAATTAAAATTAATTGTTTAAATAGTATAATTATTTATTATGGTTCTTTTTAGAAAGAGTTATTGTAATCTAAAATAATAATATAATATAAACATAACAAATATATATTTATTTAAGTTGTTGAATTTTTTAAAATATTTAAATAAAAAGATTAACAATTTAATATCATTAGTTATTTCATTTACAATATAATAAATTGTTAAATCATTAAATATTTTATTCTAAAAAAAAGTAGTAAAACAAATTTAATTATTTTCCAATATTTGAAATACTTCTTTTTCATTATATATAAATAATATTTTTCAAATGCTTCAATAGTTTTATTTTTTATTCATGTTTTTTATAAAAATATAATGTTATTCGAAAAACATTGAATTATATAAGCATTGATAATTTACCTTTATTTATTTCTTATAATTTTATATTGAAAATGATTAAATATCATATACTATAAATTTTTTTCATATATTACACTTTTAGTAATACAATTGATTCAATGATATTCATAATTTAAATGTATAATAATAATATTCTCGATATTTTAAAATATTATAAGATTAAAACAATAATTTAAAAAAAATGAAAATATCTAAAATTAATAATTAAATTGAAATCTTTATTTAGTTTTTTTAATTAGTGTAATATAATTATTTAAAAAAATATAAAATACATTATATAATTTTTTAATATAAATGTTTTAAATTATTTATAGAAATTGAATAAATATTAAATAATAACATTTCAATGAATATATAAAATATATAAAATAAAATGATAATTCAATTTTTTAGGACATTCAAATTATTTTTTAAAGAATTAAAATATTTAAAAACTGAATAATTTGTTTCTTTTTTTAAAAAATTATATCAACTAGTAATTTAAACTATTGTGATGATTTATTAGAGTTATATTTATAAAAAAATTAAAAAATTTGTAAATTTAAAATTATATAAACAAAGTAGCTTCTTATTTACTAAAAAAGATTATAGATTTTAAAATTTCTAAATAATTTTAATTAAAATATATACCATAATATACTTTATTTAAAATATTTTTCATAAGAGAAATAATTCAATGTTTTCAAACAAAATTATTTTTAAAAAACTAATTTAATTTATTAAAAATATTAATAACAATTTTATTTAAAATAAAAATCATGATTTAAATTTTTATAATATTTTGGAACTTTTATTGAAGTTATTTTTTATAAAATATTTTAAACAATTTTAACTATAAAAAAATATATTTTCATTTTTTTTAATAAAATTCTTCTTCAAATTATATTTTTTTAAATAGCTGTGGAATTACTTGGTCTCCCAATTAATTTCACAAAATGAATTTAATAAATTTAAAATCCTATACAATCATGAGGTGTATGGATCTTACACAGATAGGGATTTAGGGGAAAACATACCTTGATTTTTGAGAAACAAATGCAATGAACACATTATTTGTAATAGCCATCAAGAAGTTACAGGAATACAAAAAAATCCATTCATAGATGCTACACATGTCCAAGTACCGAACCTCAATAATTATCTATATACTGAAACTATCATTTCCAAAAATTTCATTTCCTTTCGAAGAATAAATTTCTTAATATCATTTAAGTAAAATCAGTGCAAATATTTAGGACATCAACAAACCGTAATATATCTATAGTGAATTCAAAAAACTATAGAATCCAAGATTTCGTCCAATCCATTTACTTTTGTCAGCAGCAATAACGCAATATAAATAATCCATAAGAGGATCCAACAAAAACCATAAATAAGCAGGTTATGGGTAGAAACACTCAAAATGGAGATCCACATTCTAGATAATGACCGATGTATACTGACGGATCCATGGGCTATAAACACCAAAACTATTATCCTCAGATCATAGAGTCCAAAATTCTTTAGGCACGATCGAGTGAAAAAAAGATGTATCAAAATGAGTACATTCCACTCAAAGGGATCCAAGGAACAGATAATAACAACCAGCAAAAAACGCTACAAGAGATCATGAATAAAAATAAAACAATAGAAAAATCATAGCCATGATATGTCCCTAATTTTGAAATTAGGGTTCTTCTTGTATTTCTAAACCATCCTTGTGAAAATTCATTTTCTGATTTAAAGGTCTAATTTTTTAGAAATCTCACGATGGACAAATTTTTGGTTTGTTATTTAATCATGATCATCCATCCTTGCATTAATTTCATCGCTCACATATTTCTCAATCATAGAGGCGTCTTGGTACATAAGATAATTGTCCTTTCCATATTCCTCATCCTAATCAAAGATAACAAAATGTTTGACCATATGATTGAAAGGCTTAACCTATTTCCTAGAGTCTTGAGGGGATCATGTGACTATAGTTCATTCCATATCAGAAAATTATATACATTTCCTATTATTCTTTGGATTATGGGTAATTTATCAATCCACACCCACCATCGTGTTGTTCCCTTTCCAAGAACATGATCTAAGAAAATCTTCCTCATATCAATCCAAAATATCTTCTTCCTCTTAATGATAGTCATCATAGTGGTCTCCTAATTTTGGGTCCCATGTGACATGTGGATCTAGATGACTCTCATCATCCATCTCTATGGAAGGAAGAATATTATTATCACTAGTGACAGTAATAAAAATTTCCATGGAGAATGAAATTTTATTATTTTTAGTAGGTTATGTAATATGGACCAAATTTTACTTATTCACCTAATTTATTTTCCCTTCTTGAGCAGATGCAGATAGGCCAGCATGATTATCCCTATATGGTCTAATTTTCATATAGAATTTTTCAATCCAATAGGATCTATTTCTATTTCATTCCTTGATTTGAAATTTTATTCCAAATCTAGAGCATTGCGAAATCTATTTTAAAAAACGCTTTGACATGGAAACATTTGAGTGAGTCAATTTTGAGGTGCTGGAGGTTGTTCATTTCAAGAAGTATAGGTAGATCGATGTGATATACATGAAGTGAGGGAACAAACTGAAAGGGGGTTTTAGTATAATGAAATGTAAAATAAGAGACACACATATATATAAGGGTAAATTGAACCTTCTATGGTGTGATCATATTTATAGGTGGGACCATGATAATAGACTAGGGAGCTAGACTAGGATGTGGGAAATAAGACTAAGGCATATAGAGATGATTCTAGATATAGTTATTTCTATTATAATATTCATTTATATATCATCGACAATGCTACTACTGGTTTCTTCTATAATATTACCTCTTGTTGACGTTTTTTCATGGAAAATCCAGTTATGATTATATACTTATTTTTTCACATTAATTTTTTCTACAAATAAAAATAGATATTTTCATTATCATATTATAGTCAATAGATACATTATTGGGAAACACATATTTTTTTATAGTTTTAGATAAAATATTCTGGATTTCTATTATTTATAAATCCAATAAATTATTTCAAGAAAAATAACTCTATTTGTTTAATTTCCTGATTTTTATAAGAAATAAACTTACACATAATATTTTTGATCACTAATATTATAATAAATAATTTATTGAAGATAAATTTGAACAAATTTTTAATCTATAACAATATATAATAAATATCACCATCCAAGATCACATCTATCACTCAATGTTCAATTAATAAGCCATTTGAATAAAATATAAGTGAATACCATATAATAGATGATGATAAAATTTTATTCTAAAATTAATTTTTATGGATTTTAATCATGAGTGTTACACGTTTAAATTTAGAAGAATCATTATTACATATTATATCAATTATCACCCCCACTGTCTAGTTTAATACTCAATATTGTACTTTTTCATTCTTTAAATTATATTAACAACATTTATATCACACAATTATTATATTTCTTATAAACTTTTCAACTATTTTTAACATCATTATTTCCTTATTTTTATCATATTAAATATTTCCTCTATTATACCACTATAAACATCCCATTTAGACATCACACACATAAAAATTCTAAAAATTTGTAGAAAACCAATATTCTCATTTTTTAGACCCCTCACTACTATAGTATTATTATAAAAAATTAACATTATAATTTATTTTCCATCAAATTTTCTTGTATCACTATATAGAGGATGTTGAGAAGAAATTGAAGTCTTCCATGGTAGTGGGATTCTCATGAAGACATTATTATATGACATATAGAAATATACACATCATTATAATAGTATTATGATGAATTGATGTGTTCCACCATAACATATGGTATTATATAAATCTAGTGCTTTCTTATATATCATTTGAGAAACAAATAATATTTCCCAGGTTGTGATATGCTTAAAAGTATTATTCAAGGGATCATTGTAATGGACACTCAAAACATGAAACATTGTTTCATTACATGAATGAGGATTACTAGGAGAAAAAATGTAACAATCTGTCATCCATATTCATAAGGAATTGCAATATGAGGTTGTGACCAAGATTAACCTCAAAAATATAGGAGGCACATATAATGAGTAAAGAGACTAAAGTGGTTCATATTTGGAAGAGGGAGTAATGAGCAGTGTGGGGTGGTTCTATGGAAGTTTTATGATTCCATAGAGTAGAGATTCAACCCAATTATTATCTTAAATTGGTAGTTAAATCATAGAGGATATAATGTATGAAATAATAGGTATTTCTATAATATGGGACAAAAAAATCAAGGCTTTGTCACGATGTGATATGTCAATACAAGACATTTGAAATGAAAAATAATCATCTCAAGAGGATGTATTCTTTTGGAGAATCAAATCTTAATGGAGAACCATGTGATTTATATCAGATCATGAGACAAAATCCATGTAGTGAATAATTTTTTATAATATTTTAATTATCCTACATAGAATTTTATTTTGATTCGAAGAAAATAACACTTACTGTTTTTTAAAAAAATTGATATGTTTTATCTAGGTGAATATGTTTCATTATAAAGATTTAGGTCATTCCATTATCTATTTATCTATTTTGAAAAATTGAATGACCTTATTTGATCTATCAGGTAATTAACTATGAGATAATCATCCAAATAATTCAGATATTTTTATTTTCCTGGTATTATACCACTAATAGATGTGTCACACAATAATTTTAACCAACAAGAAACATATTATTTATTGAATAGGGAAGTCACATCACATTATATCATTTTCTAAACTCCAGTATAATTTTTCCTGAATGAATCAGAATAATATAGGAAAATATATGAATGTAGAAAACAGAGGTGAATCCTACATAAGTTGTATGATTCTTAGTCCATTATCAAAGTCTGAGGAATAATCAAGAGAAAATATACAATACTCTCTATTTCAAATATATATAATGTCATTCATGTTTAAATAAGTGACTTACAATGATACACAATCAATAGCGTAACATTATTTCTTTATTCAAAGAGAATAAATTTATATCTGAGAGTTGATGATTCTTATGTGATCTTGATAGTGGTGATTGATCTATCTCTATATCATTTTTAAAATTGAAGTGTTAATGTGAATACATTAATACATTAATCTTAGAAATATTTAATATTTGTAGTGCCTCAAGAGATCCTTTTGTATTTCTCTATGGATATGTTCATTTTGGGATAACCAGGTAAAATGGTGTGTGCCTCTCATTTACTTCTTTGTCACTTCATGTCTTCATCTAGGATGGAGTTTTTTTCAACATGGTGTTAAATAAGATTGTTGTTAATAATTTGTATTAAAAATTAAAATATTTTTATTATCCCTAGCGTATTCACATTTATTAAGGAAAAAATTTGGAATAAATCTAAATCTTATTAGTATTGATCTATCTATTATAGGATATGAAAATGGTTGTCAAACAAAAAAAAACTAATAATTAATGTAAAAAATTTACATCACTTGAAAAATTTATTTCAAAACTAATTTCATTCATTGAGAGTGACTTTGAATGAAAATAATTTTTCTAGAATATCTATATTTATGAAAAAAAGTGATTTAGCAAAACAAAATCACAATGTGTTGAATATCGATCCCATAGCTCTCAATGATTTAGTGGGATCTCTAGAAAACCGCATACATAGGATGGTGATGTTAGGAAAATAGCTTATTAAACATGGGATATAACTAATTTAATTTATAAGAATGGTTAAAATATAGATGAACGCAAATTAAAAGTCTTGTTGAGTATGTATGAGGAAATATATATTTAACCAAATTAAAACATAAAATCATTATTTTATTGGGTTTACATTATATAATAAGTCAAATGTTTTCATTGATATTTCCTTGATTATATTAATATTTTTAAACTAATGTAGAGATGATTACAGAATTAGATCTATGAAAAAATAATCGATGATGGAAAAAATGATATAATGGAGGATACGTTGGATAATATTAAAAAAATGATCAGTACATATTTGATGAGTATCAATGAGTATGAGGGAGTGTTATAGAAAAATTACCTAGAAGTATAATTTTTGGTTAGGATGAAACATCCATAAAAAATGGATCCTAATGAGGATGAAATTGATGATGTAATGTATTTTCACTCATTTAATCACAGAAATTGGAAAATAGATGTTCAAATTTAAGATTCCATATTCATTATTTTGATGTTGAAGCATTGTGAATTTCGAAAAATGGTGTCTAGAGATGTTTCAAATTGATGAGAAAATTAACCATGAAATGTAATTAATAATAAATAGGAACCATGATGATAATTATGCATGATTATGAGACTATTTTCTCATGAAGAAGAACATTCTAATGAAACTGAAATAGTGGAGGTATGATAAGATAGAGGCATTGATGATGAAAGATATATTGGTTATTATATGTATACCACATGAGTTGGAGGATGATGATAGAGGTTGAATTATTTAGGAGAGATTGGTTCATGATGTACAACTTGAGGATAACCTTGAGTAAATATACACTCGAAAGACCAAAGAAGAGAATGATAATGGAGTTGACCCTCAATAAAAACTCTATATATAGCTACCAAAAGATGTAATGATTGAGTTAAATGTATAGAATAAGAAACTGAAATTTTCAAAATATAAAATTTTGAAAATCCTAGGAATGAATTTGACCTCACGAGAAAACATAAATAAAATGACAAAATTTAAGGTGCCCTATATAATTTAGTAAAATAAAGGGACAATGGGATTAAATAATTTGGAGGTGAATTGGTGACATTTTGATGAAAGTGATATGATCAAAGGACACATTTCAACTCATTATATGATAATATAAATTTTGATAAAAAAAGATGATAAAGATACAAAATAAAATTATGCATAGAATATTGTAGTGTGTAACATGTATGACCTAGAATCCACTAAACTAACTCCCCTAGCTGGGTCACCACATGACCGCAAGTTCTCTTCCCCACATGCAAGAGGTTTCTAACTAGTGGTGAGGGTCAAATGGGTCATAGGGGAGTCTATTAACCCCACATAACATATGACATAAAGTAAATATTAATAAATAAACATGAAAAATACATTTTCAACTATTTCCCAAATAGATTACAAGTCAACGACAAATGATAAATGTGCTAGGGCATTCTAACAGTTAAAAAAGTGGTAAATACACAAACTAATGATAAATAGATAAATCCAAAAAATGGGTCCCAAATCCATCTCAGATCATCATCTATGAAAATCCCAAGCCTCACTCAACTCTCTATCATACGACCTTTTCCATTTTTAATGCTTGCGACGAATAAATCTGCCAAGGTAACCAATGGAGGCACAAGTAGGGTGTTGGTAAAACATAGTAGGACACCACATAATTTGCCTACAAAATAACCAGTCTAAATAGAGTGTTTATGAAGGTAATAAATAAATAAAATGGTAAAGAAGAGACTACTCAGGTTCCTTTGTTTAAAAACAATCACCTTACCCATTTTAATCACATAATCAATTTTCATCCCATTTTCCCTAGGAAATGAATTTATATTCATTACCCAATGACTTAGGCTGATAATATTCCATTTATAATGGAATAATTATATATCCCTATCTCAGTAAGGATAAATATTTCATAAAAAACTCGATTTCCTTTTCATTAATGCCCATGTCAAGGTAGTCTAATAAAATACATCCAATAAGGGAAAATATTATTTGTCCCCTTCCTTACCATGTGTAATATGTTGTGCAATTTACAACCTCATCCAAAATATACCCTTTGGTGTATATCCTCAATTATAATTCCCCAAAACCACCATGCCAATTGTAAATGATTATTTATCCATTTATCACATATACCATATCGAAAAACATATACAATAAATATTCATGAAATTCAAATAACAAAAATATTCAACATTTTAATTAACATCAATCCATATCACATTAGCACATTTTTCAATTATTTTGCATATCCCATTTATCCAATTTCCCAATATCATAAATTAACTGATAATGTATATTTATCTACTCCCTTACACTTTCCCACATTCATCAATTCCCATACCATAGAAAATTTATCACATTTGTCAATTCATATACATTTACCAATATATCAGTTTCAAATTTTCATAGGCACGAACCCGTTTATACATTAAAATTAAAAATCATATGTTACTTATCAAAGTCAAATTATTACATCAAAATGGCTTCATATTATTCCAAACAATCCATTATGCCTGTATCAATGTCTAGAAAAATCTATCAATATTCCTTTTTCAACTAAACTAACATATCAACAAGTTAATCATGGGTTACACAATATCACAAGTAAAAATTATTTTTAACACATCAATTATTCTTGTTCATGAATATTGCCACACCCCATGGGTAGCCCCAAATCAGTTTAATCATCAACAATGAATCCCATGGGGTTCATGAGAGGTTCAATTTATCAAATATTCAACCACATTACCAAATATCAATAAAGGAATCTGATTCACAACATGAAGAAACCAATAACACAACCAATCATTCCCGTATTGACATTAGTACTATGAGGTATAACTATAATTCCACCTAGCATGA
This sequence comes from Viscum album, assembly GCA_963277665.1. Taxonomy (NCBI): domain Eukaryota; kingdom Viridiplantae; phylum Streptophyta; class Magnoliopsida; order Santalales; family Viscaceae; genus Viscum; species Viscum album. Next base: position 938,016,909 of record OY728161.1, read on the forward strand.
TTTCTATGATTAACTTATACTTAACCTTAATCATGGACTTGGATTCGAACATGCTTTAATTCCCCCAAACTGGGATCTATCATAAAACTGTGATTTAGGGATTTAGATGACGATGAATAACTAAACAAACCGTTATCAGATAATGAGATTAAATAATACGATTAGCATCACATATATCATCAATCTACACCCAAACATAGTCCAAATGTAGTTGAATAAAATAATAATTATCCTTCATAATCGTAGGGTGTTTTTTTGTACGTAGGGTAAGATGAGGAATACTGGGGAGAAAGTCAGATCCAGAGCACATAAATATCGAGGGAGAAACTTTGGAAAACAAAAAATCAAGGTGTGTATAGTTTGTCCACAATGTTTGATAATGCGTGCGCCAAAAAATTACTATATTTTTAAATATATAATGAAATGTGAGACACAAAAATCAAATAAGGCACTACATAATGTATAATCTATAAGAATAATACCTCTAACATTAAAAGGAAAACCCTAATTATCCATAAGTGCATGATGGAAAACATGTGTATGACATTCCCCTTTCCATGTGATGCAGTCTAACTCCACTATGTTATACCAATCTTCTGATTTGGGAAATCTAGAATAGAAAAACAATGCCCACTACCTCTACTAAAACTACTATTAGAACTCAGCTTCCATGCTGATATATTAAATATTATCCCTTTTCCACAATCTATTTTTGTCTAGTTCCTCCATCTCAGACTCTATATCACTTTGTCCTATAAAATGTATGTAGAATCCCCCACTTGTATCATGATCCACACTCTCTCCGTGGTTAGGGATAGTTTCAATGATGGTTAGCTAGCCTACTTCAGTAGTGGGGGATCACTATAATATGGTTCTATGAAACAGATCCCTATATCGATGAAGACCACTTACCACTAACCTAGAAAATGTTATCATAATGTATCTTCATAGTATCAATAGTTTCACCTCCTAATCATTTAGTAGAAATATTCTAACCAGTACAGCTAGTGTCCTTCATATCTATGTGAGCCAGATCCACCACCTCAAAAAACATATTTAGTAGAACGATGGTATATTGGGAAAAATAACTAACTTATTTCCAATCCAAAAAAAAATATCTTGGTAGCTATCTCATCTCCTAGAAAAAATGGAGCAAAGATAATAAGTTCTATACCCCATCAAACATATTTTTGTCATTGGAATTATCCCCTGATTCAACCACATGATTTGTTCTACTCTCTCATACCTCAACATATTGGGAAAAAAGGTATCAAATCACCACACTATGTTTTCCTTTAATAAAAAGACATCAATCTATCCAGATAATGATTCATAATCCCACTAGTGGTTTGTTGTTCCTCATAGAATATAAGGATCCATATTTACCCTACTCTTAGAATAAATAAATAAATGGTCATGGATTATTTTGATGGACTCATTCTAAACCTCAAATATCTCATGTCCACCATCTCTAGTAAAACGTCGAGGGTGATTCAATTGAATTACATATTTAGATCACAATTACTCCCAAAAAACTCGATCTCGGTTTCATCCAATGAATTTCATGAGGTGTTAAAAGTTCTATCGGATCATATATCCTTTTTTATCACTTAACACTAATAGAGAATATGGACCCACTATTTGTAGTGAATATCTAACCATATCGGTCTATATTCTTCTCAACAAGAATCGTCATGGAGGCATGTCCCTAGTATGAAAAACATGACCCTAATGAGACATTTGAAATCATTAACATATTCACATATGAGGAATAATCAAAATAAGTCCCAACTTGTTTTTTCCAATATCTTATTCATCTGGTCAAAGATGAGGTGTTATCACTACCCTTAACCGCACTACACCTAGGTCCTTGTTGAAAGGGGTAAACACATATCATTGATCATATTTTCATTTAAACACCCTATTATTCAATTGTTTTCTTCATTTTTACCATTTATAATTTTATATTAGGAAATATATTCATTTTAATTTCATAAGAGAAGAAAATAAATTATTGTTCAAACAACCTATCCAAAACCATTTTCTGAATTATTCCTAAAATAATTCATGTCAAAAAATAATATTGAGTTCCAAGGATAATATATGTAAACTCAACTCTCTTGGCATTCTGGACAATGATTCAATTTATATAAAATCCATTTTTTTCACATCACTCAATAAGTACATAATGAAAGGTGAATCAATATTTAACTATAAAAGAAAGAAACAACAAAAATTACACAGAGTGTACATGTGATTTTCCCAAAAAATGATTTTTGTTACTCCGTGAATGAGATCATGTACAAGACCTGACTCTTCCTCGTGTTCTATATACCCTTCAAAAATAGCTATAAATATGAAAATAATAAAAGAAACCCCCTTTGATACAACATTGCAACATCTCATCTTAGGTTCCACACATTCATGCCCAAATCCGGTCTATTACATGACCATATTCTTTCATCCTCATACACCAGAGGTAGCTGACTAGTAGTGAGGGTTTGATAAGTCAATCATGGGGATACTATAAACTCTTCAAACAGAATAATACATTAGTGGAATGAAATAAACAAAAGTGGATGCATATAAAACCTTATATATTTCCAATATCACAAGATAATGAATTTTTGAAAATTACATATCCAACTAAAGGATAAAACATGCCTTGATAATTTAGGTTTGTAGGTTATCAAATGTATATGTAAAATAATGACATTGACGAAAACCATGTTTGTCTTGATCAACATTGGCTTAACTCATCATGGATCCTTCCAAACTCATCCATCTAACCCATTGCCAATTCCTTTAACATTTCCTACAATAAGAAATAATTTTCGATTATCGTTCAGGTAGCTCGAGTAGGGTGTCAGAAAAAATAACTATACCACTACCAATAGTGTATAAAATAAGTCCATTTAAACATAATAAAAAATGTATAAAGAGATAAGTTAAATGAAAATGAAAATAATTATTATATTATCATTTATTCCCTACTTAAACATATTAACTACCAAGTTCCAAATGAGACATGTACCTTAATGACTTCTTTGTCTCATGTTAGATCCATATGTATTCTAAGGTAATATCATATCATAATACCGTATTCGACTAATGATGGAGACAGATGACTTTTATGGTGATGTCATTTCCCAATACCTTAATAATTTTATGTTGAAGCCTGATATATTCTCATGTGAGGTCATATCATTGTGTGCCTTTCTTACATTTATTTAGTTCTTATTTTAATTCCAATGCAAACATTCATACAACGCACAATATAATAACTATATCCCAATTATTTAATTGAAACATGATTGACCATTTTACCAACCATACATCTGACATTAGACTGATCGTGACCTCAATCTATACAACATACTTAAAATCCAATGATTCCATTTATAAGAACACAATACAATGACCATGTTCCCATTCATTAATTTATAATTGCAAGACCATGAAACCATTCATAAACACAAAACTAATTTAATAATTAGTCATCCACATAAATTCTATTGCCAATTGAAAAATTAGATAAAAAGTTAATCCAGTTAGCTAATTAAACAATGGAATAAATATATTAATTAAATTAATTAATAACACCTTGTAAATTAATAAATCAAATTTTATTTCATCACAAAATTAATTCTATAATTAATTGAATATTTCAAAAAATACATCAATAAATGAATTGGACATAATAACAAACACAATTTAGGAATTGAAATTAATATATAAGACTATTATTTAAAAAAATTTCATACATGTATCAAAATAAAAACTATGTTAATTTAATATTAGACCACATATCTCAAAATATTGATGAATAATGTCCCAAAGGAAATCCCTAAAAATTTAGTGGCACAACGATGTAAATCTGAATCCGAATATCAAAACCCTAAATCAATATTAATGAAAATATAGATCATGATCATACTAAATAGATTTATATTTAACGAATTTATAATATTAAATAACTGAATAATGTAAATAAAAATTTGTAGAGAAAGAGACAAATACTGGGATTGGATTCGCTTATCAATATAGAATTATACATTTGATCTGGTGTTGAATCGCAATGAATGGTGGTTAGGATGGCATGTAATTAATTCGAAGATATTCCCAATGGTAAATAATTCATAGGGTCTAATGACTGTTTAAATTGATGTGTAATAGTAGTTTGATGGATTTTATAAATTAAAATCGAGTTATATTTAAAACCATGTATGGTGTGTTGTGTAGGGGTGCACATTTTTCCCTCACAGTGCACCTAAAACATAAACCTATTATTTTAGGGGTCCATAGTTATTCCTATGAGGTCACATGGTATTCGAAAAAATTCTCCATCCATTTTAATCTAATCTTCATAGATTTACATGGTTATTCATTTTTGTGTATAGATTTAATGAAAACTGTGATCCAGCAATGGATAACCCAAAAATATCCATATTTCTCAAATTTCCACACAAACACACCAGATGTCATAATGCAAAAAAATTAATAAATAATGGGAAAAGAGTTTTTGAATTAATTTCTAACACAACTCCAAAAAATTCAGGATCCTCCACACAAATATGTTATGATTATAATGAATCAAATATTTTACAAAATGTTTCAATTGAATAGGAACTGAAAAAATACTCATGCATAACTTTGGTTTTCTCCTCCATAAATACATTTTATTCATTTTCAATCATAATATATCATGTATTTTTATTATAATGGATTTCATTTTTTAATATGTTATTTATTACAAAATTATTCTTATTTAGTTATAATTTCTTACCTGAATTCTTACCATCACATCTGTGGTACAGCGATAACATCTCTTCTATATACATGTAGACAACCACATCCATGTTGTGAAGTGATTCCTTTCTCATTTCTGTTTTAAGTGGATTATAATAATGTATGAATTTGTGAAAATATATGATCATTATGATTTAATAATTATTTCTTATGTTTAATTATTATTTTACTTTCATTCACTACATCCATCAAAAATATGAAAAATTATATATGAATATGTATGTACATCCTCCTCTATGAAGGTATATCATTAATTTATCCAATCCATTTTGTATGATTTATAAAATAATAATATATTGATAAAAAATGATACTTATTACATTGAAAATAATTCAGATGATATGGAATAATGTCAAATATTTAAGGGTGATAAATTTAAAACTGAAAAAACTAGGAAAAAGCATAATAGTTATCCCCCCTAAATGAGGATCCTAATAAAGAATTTTTTTATAAAAGGTTCATGAAATTTTATAACAGGAAAATTTATGATAATATAATTAAGTACATGAATATTTTATATTATTATATATATATAAATTTCTTATGTAGGATGTTAGAGTGCTTACATTTCAATTCAAACATAATGTGTGGGATCATCACCTCAATATTGTTTTACTGGGGCACGATTAATGATATCCACAAATTTATGTTTACTAAGAATATATATTACAAAATTTAATTTTTATATATTAAATTATTCTTATTTCATGTAATGTAATGTACCATTCAAATTATTTCATCCATTGATATTTGATTGGAAGGTTACTAGTGTGGTAATGGTTTAAAATATTAAATTGAATTTTTGGAGGCAAATTTTATATCATACACAAATTTTATTTTATGATGGGTATTTATTAACCATTTGAAAATTCTATCATGCATAAAATTATTTTCATGGTATTTGAGTTTTCATTTTATTTTTTTTCTACAATCACACTTACAACTCAAAAGATACAAATTAAGGAATGGTTTTATGTTATAATCTCATTTTAATGGTATTGTGTATGAATGAATTTTTTAAGATGCAATTATATTATATATATCTCAAAAATATATTATATTATATTTTCATATTTTTATTTTTATAAATTAAATATTTCCTTCTATTTTACATCATTAAATTAGTTAGGATATTGAATGGTAGTTTTTTTTTTCGAAAACATTCTGTTTTCTCTTCAATAGGGAATCGTTTATTCAATGTCCATGTATTCTATAAAATGTATTGAAGAATATTTTTATTATTCTATAAATTTTTGTTAATTTATTTTGAAACTATATTTTAAATTTATTACAATGTTTTAATTTTAATATTCATACAATTCTTAAAATAGAGTACATTTGAACTTATTACCCAATATGAGAAGTGAATCTTTTTAATGTACACCACTTGAATATATTTTCCCACAATAATTACTAATCATGTCATTGATTATTAAATTACATGATTTCATGTTTTCTTCAATGAAATTGTAATCTATTATGTTTCTTATTTCATATATTTTAAATATATTCATTCAAAATGAAAGGGGTATTTCCCTCATGATATCTTCTAATATTATTTTAATAGAAATTTTCATCAATCACAACATCTCTTGATGTTAATTATGGTTCATTGGTTATACAATTCAATAATTCTATCATTAATATTATGATGAAGTGTTTTTTATTTATATGATAAAATATTAATGAAACCGATTTTCTTGTCCATTAGTTATGATTTAATGAAATAATAAATGTTCTCCAAATTGTGTGGTATACATTTGAAAGGATTCTGATTATGTGACGAGTAATTAAGTTATAGTCTTTCTAAATACCTAGATAATGATATATTATTTATTAGTATAAATGATAAATAATTGATTATCCCAATACCAAAATAGGGTTTAATTGAGGTTATCTAAAGACCTATATATGTATAAGGGTGGTTAGACAAATCATAAGAATATATGAATATTTTCGTGTTTATCCTTGACATTCAATTTCTATTATTATTATTATAACACAAATTATTACACTAATTTATAAAATCATCATACTCCTTGGTTATTCTAATATAGATCAAGTTCATTGATTCTATTAAAATATATGTCTTATGAAATGATATGTTTTATTACTTGACATATGATTCTGATCCAGGAATTGATGTCTATATTTTTCAAGTGGTAATCCATTATTATTTTACCCATATTATAAACATAAATATGACTATTTATTGGCATCTCCCTTGATTACCCTTTATGGACATATATGATTTCACTTTATTGTTTTTATTATCCATGTTAATAAGTAAATGTTCTATATATGGATTATCTAATAAGCATTCTATTTTTGATGAACATAAAGGATAATATGTGAATTTATGTACAAGCTATTTTTGTACGCAATAATATAAAAACACTATATAATTACTATTATAAAATAGCTTATAATGATATGAAAATAATATTTATATAATAATATGTGAAATTTATATAGAAGTAGTGTAATTAATTATTAATTATTTAAATAAACATTTAGTTTTATTGTAATTTACAATTTGAAAATATTAGTGAGAAACCATCAGATTAGTTCATGTATAAGAGAAAATATTTAGTTCTTATAGGGTTAAGAGTGTGATTTTTCTTGAAAATGTATCCATGTAAATATACAAAAATTTTGATTCCATTGTAGAAAGGATAAATTGTGTGGAAACTAATTTTAATGAGAAATATATGGTATAAACATGATCATCACTGGTGCATAATAAGGGATTTTAAGACTACACAATAGGATATACACTCATGAGGGATATTATTGGGTTAATTGACATTTTTATTTTTAAAATTTATAAAATATTTTAATATATAATCATTATGTATGAAAATGTTTAAACCTAAGGTGTCATTGATTGAAAATAAGGTGTCATGGTTTAAATATACTATTGTATAGTTTCCAAAATTAAATTATGAAACACTGTGTTTAATGTAGTTTAAACTATGATATAAAATTTAAGATGATATCCTAAACTATTAGGAATCTGGATAACTAGGAATGTTGTGGATGATGTACTGTCTTTCAGAATGATAAAACAAATGAATGAGAAGATGGAATTTTAATTGTTAATATTATAACTAATTATCTATCAAAATATTTCATTTAAACCAAAAACATTGGTTATTAAATGATTGAATATAATAAGAAAAATATAGTATCTAATGTATAAAAAATAAATAAGGTTCATCTTATAAAATTTTATAATTTCAAAGGAAGATCGCATCGAAATGCCTCAAAGAAATTAATATTTTTACATATGAAAAACAAGGTCATAAAGATGTTAATATCCATGGATAAATAAAATTTTTAGACAAAACTATCAGGGGATATACTATATTACAAATGTTATCATAAAAAATTAAATTTTTTATATTTAGAAAGTATGATAATATATAAAATCAATGTCTTATGGTGGGTGCTCAAGAGGAGGATCAGTAAGATAATACAAGTAAATTTTTTACTATATATGATGAGGGAATATTAAATTTCATATGAAAGTATACATTATTTAAAATATATTTATTATTTTAAATGTATGAAACATGATTAAATAGTGATTGATGGCTATAGGAAAATTATTCATCATTTATTTTTTTGGAAGGAATAATTGAAGAACATGGTGATCAAGAATCATTAATTGTTTATGTGGAATGTTTATTGATTTATTTTCTTGAACAAAATGTATAGAGTAATGTAATTTATCAAATATATAATGAGATTTTATAAAATTTATGTGGATTTGGATACATTTATGAATTTTTAAGTATGAGTTTTTGTTTAATAATTTAAAAGAAAATGATAAGTGATACTAATAAATTATAAATGAAAATTTTAAGTATGTTGATTTTTTAAAATATATTATTAATATATAAATAACTCATTCTATGTTGTTAATGTTGAAAAAATAATGTCTATCTCTGTTGAAGAGTGTATTTATATTGATAGTGTAAATAATATTTCATCAGTGACCATTAAATTATGTACTAGCATGATGAAAAAAAATTCTATGTCTTATTGATATTTTTATTTATGGAATATATAATATTTTTATTTAGGTAAATTTATTTAATGAATTTATGTTTTTATTGGGGTTTTTTTATTCAGGTTATTTTGGGAATGGATTATCTTGTTTTAAGAGACTAAATGATCATATTATTCAAGGAATTGGTATGTGATAGTATGAGATACATTATTGTAGTAATGACTCATATTTTACATATATTATTAATGGATAGTGTATAAAATAATTTTCAAACTAGGAAGCAAGATGGTGATCGATTCCAAGGAAAGGTGTTCCTAGAATAAAGGGTTGAAATATATTAAATATAACACACATTTAGTTTCATAAAAATGTGTAATATATCATAAAGGTATAGTTGGATAAAAATGATAGGGAACCATTGAATTTAAAATGTGGTTTTTAACCAAGGAAAAACGAAACCATTGTCATCACAAGGCAATTATAAAAGCATCTTCATTTGAATAAAATGTATAAGATTAAATATATATGATTATTTATTTATTTATTTATGAAATTACCTATTTTTATTTTAAATATATGTTAATGGATATTTTTTATGGTTAAATTCATATCACAAAAAATTATTGGACAGTGATTGTAGTTTTTGTATGAATACTGATTTGAGAGCGATGCCCGGATTGTGGGATGTTGATTGACATATAACCATATAGAATTTTCTTACCCACTACGATGAAGCCACTTTGTTATTTATCAGTTATTGATATAAAACAATATTGGGTGACATTTTTTAGTAGTTTCATTTCACATTCATGATTCCAATTATGAACACATATCAATCGATGAATAATCTATTTTCAGGATCATGAATATTACAGGATGGGTTAAAATTATCGTGGTTTTATAGAATTTAATTGTTACTACATTGTTTATTTTCAAAATTTAATTCTAATGGAAATGAACCAAGATGAACACAAAATTTTATTGAGGTCCATTCTGCATTATTGTTCTTATGATTTACACTCCTAATCCCCCATTCTTTGTAGGTGTTCATTGTTGGCCTACTATTTGACATTATCCAGATGAATCGATCATTACTCATTTGATTCTTGGGACAACATTACAAAATTATATATTCAGGATCAACACCACATGATAATGTGTAACGATGGTTGTGGAAGTGGATTAGGTGACATAGATACCTGATTTGTTTGGTTTTTTTCATTCAATGTATACATACAAAATGATCAATTTACCAAATGTAATGGACACTGTAATATTTTTTTTAGAAATTGCATGCCTTGTGAGAAATGGTACTTGATTACTGGCATGATTGGAGATGAGATCTGAGGCAATGCTGATGTAGGAATTTATAGAATGAAGAATATGTGTTTTGGGAAAACCCGATCAACGTGACACGAAATCCAGGATTACATGACATACAGGTCCCTCTAAGAGGTGACTATGGTTTCAGGTCTAATTTTCAAATCACATGACATGTGAACCCTCCCTAATAATTTACCGGGTACCACATTAGGTACATTGATACAAGTTGGAGTACCTCTTTTGTAGAATGCTATATACTGTAATGCATAGACATGTCCTAGATCAATTACATTGGCTATGACATGTACTGGTATATGGGAACTTGTACATGGGTTAAGGCTATGTTCTAGAACACATATTGTTTGCATGGTTAGTACCTGAGGGACATGTGATGTGGTGTGTGACGCTTACTACAAACCATGTACAGTTATATACATGGATTTTAGACTTTTTATATGTATTTTTGAATGTTTTTTTATGGTGAGTTCAAAATTTATATTCCTTGATGTTTAGTAAGGATGATTATTATATTACAAGGAAAATGTCCCCTTTAGCATGGCTTCATGAATAGAGTCCTTGGAATCCCTCAGTGATGCATGGAGTGAGGTCATCTATTCATATACTTTTCATAGGTCGTCTACATGGTAGATTTGTGGCCAAAAATATACAGTTATTGACCCTATAATTAGCTGTTTTATCTACGTTGTGTTGTTTGAATCTCCCCATGGATATGGGAGTGATCATCATTTCTGTATCATTTTCCATGGAATGAATTATGTATAATTAAACTCAACAGTGTGTTCTCCTGAAAGTGTGATTAGTGGAATCTCTAAGATGGAAATACTAGCCAGGTATACTATTGTTATGACTAGCCTTTACAATATTATTCTTTTTTGAGTATATCTAGGAATACATGTTATACCTGTTGTAGACATATACCAATGTAGAGGTGGCAATGTTTTCAATTGTTTTATATTTGTGGTCTTGAGGTATCCAAATTGGAATTGTTATAATCACCCTTGCATGAGGTTGTCCAACATTTTTCATGCCTTTTATAGATTATTGAACCTTTGAAAGAGTCTTGGATAGACCTGAATGAGATGAGGCTTACTGAGACAGGACAATATAAGGTGTGTTCATACAATATTCATACATCTATATCATTTCATTCATGTTTGAATTTTATTTTAGAGACATTGTGGTGGACTTTTTTGTCACTATTTACATTCCATTATGTCGTATTACACTCTGGTTGTAGGATTTTGATGTATTTATGCATGGGTGTTTAGTTGTTTTTATATTTGGAATTTTATTAACTTCGAGATGTGTGTGTGTATCAGTATATAGGGAAAGACATCCCAGTTTTGTGATATGCCTTATATGTGCTAGTTGTTGTCCCCTATCCTATTGGAAGTGGACATAATGTTTTCATTTATGGGCCCCATAATGATGTGTTTTTACAGAGTGGTATTATAGTAGTTGGTTCTACATCAAGACTGGAGTCTGTGAGATTAGTTTAGGAAAATAGGGTTAACTGTTTCGTGTTTGGATTTCAGACTAGTGACTACATTGTTGGTGTGGAGGTTGAGATGTCAATAAACCATTACACTGATAAAAAATTTAGACATGGTACATGGTAATACTGACTATACTGAAATAATGATACATGAATCATATAGTAATGGGTTGTGGTTTTCATTTCCTACATGAGATAGCTCTCTAGATATACTCCTTGACCTGGGGACATCTTATTTATTTCAGTATTCCTCTTTGACATATTCTAACTATGATTCAACATGATGATCACGAGGATGATCCCATTAATGATGAGGCCTTGATTCAGGGACAAGTTCCTGATGTGTTAACAAAAAGTGGTGCACCACCAATGCCACCACTATTAGACCGTCACAAGGAATTTTTAGTACCAACTAATGAGGTGCATAGGCTGAGAAAACATCACGAGATTCAAAGATAATGATGCCTCGGGTTTTGATGTGATCATGACCCACTAGAAGGTGAGGATTGGCTTGTGGTGGTGATATCATTTTTCTATATTGTTAGTACACCAGTTGAGAAGATGGTAGTCCTGGTGACAATCCCTATACAAGGGTAAACAATGATATGGTGGGATCTAGTGCCCAGCATATAATGAGGTGAAACTATCATGGTCAATGTTTCATCATCTCTCCATGGAGGAGTAGTCTCTAGATACACAGTGAGATTTATGCATCAAAAGGATTATAACATTCATATAGGGAAGCATGACTATATTATAGTATAAATCATGAATTTATAACCACTCTACAAACTCGATCGATGTGGTTCATGAGTAGTTCATAATGGAATGGACCATCGACTGAGGAGTATATAATGAAATTCAGTATAATATTATCCCTCAATGCATTCCTACCTCTGATGGGGTTCCAGTGTGAGCTTTTATTATCTAGAGTTTCATGGCTGAGCATATACAACCAGTGGCTTCTAGTGGAGGGAATACTAGAGAAGTGATGTCAGTAGAAATGATATCATGTCAGTCTTAGGGATTCTAACATGTGAAATGTTTCACGATGTGGTCCTCAAATAGAGGGTATATGGATTACTGCTTAGATGATTGGTCTAGTTAGTCCAATGAGATGAGGTGTTATTTATTTCATAGTAATGGGCATCAAACTAGATATTTTCCAACCCACCATTCAGCTAATAGTGAAACCATAGATGGGATGCTAAGAAATATATAGTGGTAAGAGAAAGAAAATTAGTTGTTTGGATGAAATGGAACAGGAGATAGTAGAGTAGTAGGGGTTGTTGATTATTTTTCTTGTTACCAAAACCATCCTTAGTTATTCCATGCATCGTTCAAGGGGAAATCAGATAGTGGTAGCGACAACTAAAGGAAGTATAGGATTATAACCCTATGGTTCCATGATTGATTCGAGGTATGATCTATAGATTTTATACATTAGCATACTAAATGATACAAATGTAATATTTATTCTATTAATTCCACATTTCTTGTACAAGACATATATATTCCACTTGATCCATTAAAATGAATCTTGATCTTGGAAAATAATATAGTATATAATTTAGTAATCACTCACTAGTTCTGACATCAGATATGACTCTTAGTGGTGACAGTTTCCATTGGAATCTCCAACTAGAATCATGTAGGCCTTAAAAATTCATCCTTGATATGGGACTGTTGACTTAGTTGAGGACCAGATTTAATGTTTTTTTGTTGAAGTGTGTAGTGTGACTGTAATGATTGTTCTTGTTCAATGTTGTTGGTGAAATGGAAAACTAAGAAGCATGGGATGTAATGATTCACATGATGGTCCATACCATTACTCAATAGTAGGATTTCTTGACCCTTGGTGCACTAAATTTTTTGAATTTCGTGATTCTTGTAGTGGTGTCAGTGGATGAGGACATTGTCCCTTGAGATGTTCTAAATTTACCTCGCTATTTAGAAATATACTTCTCCATTAATAAACACCCTTGGAAAACACCAATATATTTTATAGTATATCGTATTGTTCTCGTCGATCTTCGTGAGATGGGGGTGACTTTGGAAGAATTATAGAGGAAGAGATTTTCTTATACCCATCATTTCACCAAGGGTAGGAACAATGTTTATTTTAATGACGATGGATGGGAGCTTTATATTGTGGACGTACAACCTATATTTGGAATTGGATACCATGAATAACATGTATCCACTACCTTGGGATTGTTGACCTCTCTAATTAGTTGATAGGGGAACTATTATTCTTGAAGGTTGACCTCAGGTCAGATAATAACTAGTTTTGAGTTAAAGAAGAGTATATACCTAAGATGAGATGTAGATGTTGATACTGTCACTATGTGTATTTGGTGATTCCAATTGGCATCAATAATACCTCAATATTGTTGATGGGATGCATGAACTAGATATTTTAGCACTTCTTAGTATAATTTAATGTAATATTCAAAGAGGATATCCTTTTTTTACTAGGAGTTTCCTATTGTTAGTTCTAGATTCAGAGTGCCTACTTTATAGGAAACATTATCTTAGTTGATGGAGTGGTAGTGTACTCTGCCAAGGTGAATGTTATTTTCTCTTAGGGGACGCCCAAAAGGGTGATGGTGGTGTGGATCTTACTTGTGCTAGTATGATATCACTTGAGATTCATACCTTATTTATTTTTTATAGTAGAAACTATGAAATCCTTGACTCGAAATGGGAATCCATTAGAGTGGACAGGGAAGTGGAACTTGGATTTTTATTACTTGTGGTAGTGTCTGATGGATCCTCAAATCCAGATATTTCCCGAATAGTGTTTATAGTTGGTCATGTTCTCAAATTAATCTGGAACTGGGAATGGTTGTGTTATTATGATGAGGTATATGGCGATCGCCTATGGTTCATGTTGGTTGAGACCATAAGAGAAAAACAAGATGACCTGTCATATTGAGTATGCAATGAAAGCCTTTTCACGGAATATGGGGTGAAAAAACCTGATGGGGGAGGTGTATATCATCTATTTTGATCATAAGAGTCTAACATACATATTATCATAGAAGGATCATAACATGGGATACATGATATGGATAGTGTTAATACATGATTATGAAATAATATTTGTCAATCCTCCTAGAAAGGGGAATATTGTTGCAGATTATCGGAGTAGGTGAACTTGTTTGAAATTTCTGAATGTGGCATTTGACCAGTTGGCCTCATTACTATTATCCATTATGGGAGGAGATGGAGATGATTAACTCAAATTTATTGTTGTTACACTCTTCATTTTTAGTGACTACTAGCCGCACAACTACGAGATACTGAATGAGAGACCTTATATACTATATATATATTATACATGATCCTGATAAATTTTCTAATGGCGAGGAGAATTTTTTATTATTTTCAAAGGACGTATGATGATACCAGATATGTTTCCAAAATAGTTTATAAAATTGTTTCAGGCATATCCTTTAGTGGTACATCCAAGTATGGATATTATTTACCAGCACCTACAAATTTAGTTTTGGTGGTTAGGGACTATGAAAAGAGATACATGGTTTGTCTCACGATGCCTTACTTGTTAGTTGGTTATGTCTTGGAACTATGTTCCAACAGGTTTATATCAACCCATTGAGTATCCACAGTGGATTTGGGATTGGAAATCCATGGACATAATTACTATATTACCATGTATATCCATATGAAATGATTCTTTCTAGGTGATCGTATTCAGACTCACAATGTCATCCCAATTTTTAGTTATTTGAGATATGGATTTTGTAGAGATCATAGGATACCTAAATGTACCAATGATAGACTTAATACATGGAGTTCCAAAAACAATAAATTTTTAATGTGATGATAAATTCACAACCCATTCATGGAAAGGATTGTGGGAGTTATTGGAGAATTAGTAGTGGTTGAGAACATTTTACACCCCCCAACCTAACGTGATTATAAAGCAGACCATTCAGGTTTTGGAGAAAAAAATATGAGGTTTCATGTTGTACTATGACCATAGTATGGAGGATCACCTACCACTGGCGGTGATTTCATACAATAAATTATTATATTTTACCATTTGTATTGAATCATTTGAGGAGTTGTACGTACGACCTTTTAGGACTCCAATTTGTTAGACTGAGCCATGAGAGTATGTACTCATGGGCCAAAAGGTATTGTGGGAAACTACTGAGAAGGTGCAGATCATCAATCACCAGATGAATACTGTAATGATCCGTCATACGTCTATTGAAAATATACCTAAATGGAATTTTTTGATTGAGAAGGGACACTTAATCTTCTTTATAGGATTCACAATGAATGGTTCATGGTCGTTTTTTCAGGTAGTAATCTATCTCCATGATTCATTGGAACATTCCTAGCACTAAATATATATGACGAGATTGTGTACCACTTACCTATACATCTATATATGAACATGGTGCATGACATCCTCCACATTTTGTAGCTATGGAGGTACGTTCATGACCCATTGCATGTTATCAACCAGGTTGATATGGAAATCGATGATAGAGTTACCTTTGCTGAGTACCCGGTAGGGATTAATGATATATAAGAGAGAAATTTTTGTTTGTGATATATTCCTTTATTACATGTCTAGTGTCATCACAGGAAAAATCGTTAGATAACATTGGAGTGGGAGGATTAGTTTCATTCTCTATACACAGATCTCTTTCAGTGCACCATGTTTTGAATATTCAAGGATATAATTCTGCATGGTGGGAGATTATAATAGATTCGGTTTTCCATGTAATATTTTTGGATAAAGTATGAATTATTTTCAATATTTCCAATGATACAAAATTATATTTTGATGCCCAATGTACCTTTAAAAATTTTATGAAATATATTATTTATATTAAATAGAACATACATAAAATATTTATGAAAAAATGGAATAACTTTAAATAAATTTTCAGTTCCCAATATGAGATCATATTTTAATTTTGAATAATGATTTTACACTATTCGTGGAATATCCTTAGTCCCCGAGATAAGTTTATAGAAATTACTTCATGAGCGTAAGTTTATTGAAATGAATGGAATCAATTTATTTATTTATTCATTGATGAAAACCCCATATTTTTTGTTAAATACATGTTTATGGATATTTTTATCAGTTATCCTCAAAACCATGTGAGTTTTTGTAGAGAAATTAGAGACATTGGAGGAAAATTTATTGGAGATCAATGACTGGATCATGGATTGATGATCGACATGAAAACTTTTCGAGGGATGATGGCAATGACGAAAATGAAACATTTTTCATTCTCAGCAATTGATCCAAATCAATGTAGGGATTTTTTTTTTGTTTTTTCATTTCCCATTATTGATTACTATGAAAAACATAAATCAATAGATGAACGGATTGATTTACTGATTTTATGTATTGTGAGAAGGGTTATAATTATAATGGTTTGGGAGTATTAGATTGTGATTCTTCTGTTTATAGTTAAATTTTCATTCTAATGGAAACAAACCATGATCGATATGAAAATTTATTTTGGCCCATTCCTATTGATTTTTCTTATGACTTAATCCACTGATTCTCTATTCATCACTGGTGTACTTTGATGGACCACAGTTTTACATTCTCCCTATGAATAAATCTTTTTCTTATATTACATATTGCAATGATCTAACATCATAGATCTAGGATAGTTACAGTATAGTAGAGTTGATAAACTGATCACAAAAGTAGATCTGGTGACATAGAAACTCTATATATGTGTTTTTTGGCATATTAATATGAACAATGTGTAGATTAGTTTCTTGAATGGATTTGACATATGAATCTAATTTTTTCTGACTACGTGGATCATGAGAGATGATTCTTAAATACTAGTGTTATTGGAGATGATATCTATGGTATATGTGGTGGAGTCATTCATATAATGAAGAATGAGGGTTTTAGAAAAACCTCATAGATATGATGTGTAATTCAGGGTAACATGACATGGGGGCCCCATGGGAAGTGGCTAGGATTTGTGGTTGTAGTTAAGGATAACACAACATGAGCCCCTATCGGACAACACGTGAAACCTTCCAAAAACTCTACATGTCATTTGAAGTGTAAAAAAACATTATTTGGAGTACACATGTTTGATCATATTGTGCACTCCACCAAATTAACATGACCCTGATCATGTACATGGGAAATGTCATCTATTGGTTCACGGGAACCATTACACAGGATGAAGTTGTGTACTAGAGAATAGTTCATTTACATGGGAAGGACTCGTGGGTCAAGGGGCATGATCTATGACCCCTAATACACGACATGTACTATTTTATAAATGGATTGAAGCCCTTGTCCAATATTTATCTCACAAGTTCTATTAGGGTGAGCTATCTTTATCCTTTCCTTGATGGTTATTATGTTACAGTCTTCTACTCCATAAAATACAATAACATGTGCCAGACATATTAGATAGATACATTAGAATCCCACCATGAGGCCTAGAGTTAGACCCACTATTCATATTTGTTTACCTGGTGGAGTTCCTGGCATCATCATGACCAATAGTATCTTGACATCAATCCTATACTTATTCGTTCGATCTTGACTATGTTTTGGATATAACCCCATGTCCATGAGAGTGATCCTCATCTATGTGTAATATATCATCAAATGTTATCAGCATGCTCATACTTATGAGTGTATTCTTCTATATGAGTGCTTTTTGGAATAATCGAAATGGAAATCCTAGGATGTTTTACCATGACTGTGAATTTCCATTTGAATTTTTGTCTTTGTTTATTATATCTGCGTATTCTTGTTATTTTTTATGTAGACATATAATTATGTATATGTGATTTTATTATCCTTATTTTCAACTTCATGGTTTTTGAGTGTCCTACTTGGTAAGGTTATACTCACTAAATTACTGGATTTTCCTACACATTTTATGTCTGATGTATATGATTGACCCATAGATAGAGTACTTGATAGACCATGTACATACATGTCTTATAGAGACAAGATAGATCGAGGTGTGTTCCGGTGATTTCCAAAAATATCCCCTTTACATTCAGGTTGGACTTTTGTTTTAGACACTTTGTGGTGGTATTTTATTTTCCGTATTTAATTAGTTTACTTCCTATCACACTCTGGTTTTTGTATTTAGATGTATGCATGAATTGTTGTTTAGCTATTTTTAAATTTTATTCATTGTATAGGATTAGAGTTGTATGAGTGTACAATTAAATTGGCTATGGAATCGCATGTTAGTGTTATGACCTCCCAACAATAGTCACCCACCCCAACTTTTTGATTTTAGTATTTGGGTTTCATGGTAGGGTCCCCACTTGGACGGGTTGTGATAATGATGTTTTGGGTTAAATGATAAAAATTACATTGTATGTAATATATGAATAAATATTTCATATTTTTTGGGTTTTGAAATTTCTTCAATCATATTTTAAATTATTTTTTATTTTAAATGTTTATAAAATGTAATATGTTGATCATTGGGTGTTATAGTTGATGTTTTAGTGGCTTATTTGCTCTTTCATCTAATAAATATTCATAGATATTGAATAAATTTTCAATATATATTGGTTGTGGAAATATACTAATATATAATGAATTATTTACAATTATTAAATGTACATTAAGATCCATTAAATGTTAATTTTATTTCATTATTCTTGAAAAAATAATCTTGAATGTTCATTTCATGTGGTAAATGTTTAGATAAATGTGGAATTTGATCAAAGAGCAAACCATTAATGAAATGAGAATTATCAAATAGAAATAAATAATTTAGGTATATTTTTTAATTGGCACTAGCATGACATTAATGGAATCCAATACTCATGGAAAATGATATTAAAAATCAAAATATCATCCTTTAACATAATTTCTATTCAATTGACTGTTTTCTTTATCACTTACTAATTTATGGTTTGATGTTTTTTAGAAATCAAATGTTAATTTTCTCTGTAACTATCTATAATTCCAAGGAATTTTTTTCCCCTCCAGGTTCATATTTTCACATCTCTATAATTTTATCGTTATTTGAAACATAAATAAGGGATATTTCATGTAATAATTCTTTTCCCTCATTCCCTTAGAAATGATTGTTTTCTAATCCAATTGAATATTTTGGGTATTTAAAAAAGTCATTTTCATATATTTAACTCTTGATAATTGAGATAGAAACTATATGGCTAAAATTTAATTTATATAGGATAATATAGCTGTTGAATAATTCTAATTATAAAAATCTATGCTTGATGGATCGTTTACATGCAACACAGAGCTTTATGAGAACTATGATTAAAATTAAAAATAATAATAATTAAATTTATATATAATAACATATCATTTAAATTACTAGTACATATTTTTAATAAACACACTATTAATAAAATACATAGTAGTTTTAATTAAATTTTTTTTCAATCATTATAATTAATTACTCATTCTTCAGTAAAGTAATTTTATGCTTCAAAAATACGATTTATTGAAAAAATGGTTTTTATTGAATTTTATATTGAAAATTGTAAATAATTTGTATTACTTATTGTAATTAATTTAAATAGTTTTTTTATAATTTTTTATTTTATATTGTTAATTGTAGAATAGGGTGAATTGTTTTTTTTTGAAAAGATGTATTTATAATTGAGTATTACAAAATAATATATTTTTAATATTTCATTTTTTTCACTAAATAAAAAAATGTGAATTCACTATTAATTTATTAATTTTATTTTAAATTAAAATTTTCCTTATTGAATTATAAATGATCTGACTAATTATGTGTTGATTAGAATTATAAATTAAAATATTCTATTATCATTTTTTTGGCATTAAATCATTTTTTTCTATAAAAAATCTTATTCATGAAATGTGTTTTATTTTAGTTAAATAAAAAAACAACAATTTATTATTTAATTTATAAATTTTTCAACATTATATATTTAATATAATATTTCAAATTTCATCTTCACTTATTTTACAAGGTTTTTATGAAAACTATTTCATTTTTCTGATTAAAATTTCAATATTCTAAAAGTTAATGTTATTATTTTTTTCAAGCATATATAAAATTATATAATTATACTAATTTTAATTTAAAATATTAAAACGTATTCTATAATTGGAGTCTTTATAATTAAGACTTTTAATAGGGTCATGCTAAATTTTGGTTTTAATAAATTGTAAACATAATAAAATATTGTTATAAGGTTTATTGATAAAATGGGATTTCCTTGGGATTAAACCAATATATATGGGTAGGAATACCACATCAACATGTATTGTTCTATTGTTTGAAGTTATTTCATCCTTATCGCATCATAAAATAGAATTCTAGTCCATTCGGATTTATGTTCACATTAATGTGAGCTTTTATTATAGAAAAAGTTTATGTAATTCATTGTCTCTGCCTCCACTGATGCTTAAATGTGAATCTCTTCTCCACCCATATTGATAAAATTTTATCCTTCAATCTCATCAAATTTGACCTTCAAAAACATATTTGAAATATTTCACTAATTATAGAGCTTCAATTATTCCACTAATATGAATCTTCCATGGTTAGAGGATTAATCCAAATATGGTATATCATGGATGATCTATAAATAATTTCTGATCTCTATAAATTTTATTTCTTATTACACCTTTTAACCAAATTTTCACATCATTACATGATTAAAAATGTATCTTAAATATTATAATATATTATTATGAGGATGGAACTAATATTTGTGGAAAACATTCTATTAAATGGTAAATGAATGTCACTATCATGTGTTTATTTGGACTAGAACCACCACATAGGGATATAAGTAATTATTTATCACTCTCATTCATGGATGGTTAATATTTTGTATTTAACATTTATAAAATATTTTTATAAAATAACTATTCCTCTTTATTATAATTTATTTTTACCATATTACTTTCACATCCATATTAAAAATGAAATATTTTCCTTCCCATATGTTTAGACAACAACCTACATAAAGTGATCTTATTTGATTTATTGAATATATATAATACTTATGGTAATATAATTATTATATATTATTGAATAATATTTTAACTATTTTTTATTCCATCAATCAAATATGGAAACATCACTCATCTATATGTATGGAACAACTGTCTCAATGAAGTGATGAGATTAATTTTTTCATTACAACATTATACCAATGATTTAATATTTATATATGATTATTAACTATTATTTTTATTAAATGGATATAATCAAGGAGATTATGGACCCATAATCATTGTCAAAGGACCATAATCGATGAAATGAATCATATATGAATGGAAAAAATGATAAACCATGGAAACATGGAATTTGAAAATGATTAATTAAAAAATATTTTTTAATTTTTATAAATGTATAATATATTGTTTTATTATTATTATAACACACTAACCCAAGAATAATAGAGTCGGTGGATTATTTTAATACATTGGAATGATTATAAGGGGGAAAATCCAAAATGAAAAATTTGATTAGCAATCATGGAAGATTGATTGCAGACAAGATCGTTATATTATAATTGAAATCATTAAATACTACATTGATTATCCATTGATAAATGCATTATTCTCCTATATTATCCTTGGATGTCAATCATTATTTATAAATTTCCATCCTAGAATAATAAATCATATGAAAGGTGGGAGATCATAATCATAGTAAGGTCAAACAATATATCCGAAACTTTTATAAATATTCAAAAAAAATTATGTTAATGTCTAAAACTAAATAAAAATCCATTTAAAAATAATCATCATCATCATATGGAATAATTAATCAAATAATTCCATTTAAACATTCACATGAATAGTAAACAAGTCAAATAATCACATGTTATAATAAAAATATATATCATAATTAGGGAATGCATAATATGAGACATCATAAAAATATTATCATGGATTCAAGAAGGACTCCATTTATAAATGGGAATGAAATTATTCCATACCAAAACGTAATTGTCTCACTTGACCTACTAATTCATCGATGGGAAATAGTATCCCCACCAGACACATTCAATGTCTAATGCATTCAACTTATTAAGGGGTTAAATCAAAACCAACATAAACATTTGTATTAAAACAAGAATAAAAAATGTCAAAAATTAAACCATAACATATGAATTGTATTAAAATAGTACATCCATAGTCAAAAATATCATTAACAATTCGATGAAATATGTAAGACTTCATCACAATAAATCAACCTCAATTAAACATAAAATTCTACAAAATATGTTGACATAGATGAAAATAATATAATAAAATCATTAAAGATATTTTAGAAAAATATCAATTTTGTAATTTTAAATTCATTTAAAATACTACAAAATATAAAATGAAACATTTCTATTGAAAATAAATACATATGCATGTAATGGAATCATTAACATGTTCATTCTTCATGGCGGAGGAAATAGTTTCTCATGCTGTATAAGTTAAATAAACATTCATTCCATATTTTGTCAAAATGATCCAGAAGTACCTAGTTGGGAAAATGAATGAAATATTCCACGGAATACATTAAATTACAAGAAAAAATGCACAAATTTCAATAATAAATTTTCTCACTAGAGTATTAATATTTTTAAATACATTCTTAAGAAACATGGACGTGGATGAAAAACAATTCCTATTAGATACATGCTTATAAACAACCATATATAATACTAAGATTGTGAAATTAACCCTTAAATAAAATCATAAAACGTATAATTTTGGGAAAAATAGAAATAAAATAAAAATAGACATAAAATTTCCCTTATATTCCATTTATATTCATATATATAGTTCAATAAATTAAAATTAATAATATTCAAATTGAAAAAAATAATTATGTAATCATTCTTTTTATCCCGTACTGCATTGAACATTTATATAATATGCCAAATTTTATAAAAATTTACTTTGAATACAATTAAAAATACTATAATAATGATATGTAATTTAATAGGGGTAGTATATACACCTCAGATAAGAAACAGGTGGTGAACATGGCTTATATCTCAAAAAAACAAAAAGTTAGAAGAAATTCGCTTAGCTTAGGTCCAAAACTCTCTGTCTGTGTCCAAAACTCATTTATAATGTTTTTAAAAATAATATAAACATATATAATAATAATAATAATATATATGTTATCATTTATGATACAGTTATGACATTATATTACCTGTTTATTAACAATTCCAAGTCAAAGCTACATTTTGATTAACAATTGATTTGTTTATGATTCATGTCTTGACTTGAATTTCTTGATCATATTTCATAGATCATGATAAAAATAATTTTTGAAGGTATAAAATTATTAATATATCATTAATATTAAAAATATAAATATATATAATAGATAATTATTTGATATGGATTAACCATTCATTGATATGGAAGGTCGTACGTACATGTGAATGTTGGTTCCATTTTCTTGTCTTATTAAATGGATGTTAGTGGATGAAAAATAAGAAAATAACTATATATAAATTATTCCATTATAATTATTACGTCCTATATTTCAAACTTATTAATAATATATATTTTTATTGTCTTTCAGGTATGGTGAATGTGGAAGATGAGCCTCATCGCGTCTTGGATAGAGTAAGTTGTTCGTAAACATGAGCAGGTGTATCATTTCCTTAGTGGTTAAATGGTATGAAATTGTATCGAATAGAATATAAAAGAAAAAATAACCTTTTATATTTAGTATATACATAGTTTGTATTAATATTTATTCCCATAGAAATAATCTGTAAACGAAAAATAGTTTGCAACACATCCGGGAGAGGATAAGCCGTACAGACACACACATTGTGATATTGTTTTCTGTATGTTGTGTAAAAGGAAGATTATTATAATCCTATAATAATTAAAACATAAAATAATTTATTATATTCTATTGTTATTACATTATTATGGAATCAAAATATGAAATATAAGTAAAAGTTTAAAATAAAATGAGTTGAATTGGTAAAACAATTACAACATTATCTAGTGTCTCCTTTTAATTTGACCACACAGACTCCTTAAATTAGATTTCTGCACAATGTATAGCCTCTATGATGAATTTATGTAGTTTAGGAGAGGAAATGGGTATGTATTGGTCATGAAAAATGTCTTTTGATGAGAATATTATGGAGAAGGATAAGTTCCCATTAATAAGATATGTGACAGGTTCTTTTGGAAGATCTTAAAATAATAATTTATGATAAAATCATTTTTGGTTCCAAATTAAACCAACGTGCTATATTAATCGAATAGTATTAGTAAGGGTCTAAATATTATAAAAAATTTAACTTTATTAATGTTTAGGTCATAAAAGAAACTTTATCTTTTGGATTTAATTCTTAGTTAAACATTTTAACTTGTACTGTGTCTTCTTGTATTTTTACAATATAGGGATAAAATAATCATTATAAATTTAATAAAGAACCCAAATTGAATCATTAATGAAATATTATACATTAAAAATATTATTTATATGATCCATATAAATTTATGACTTTAAAATAATTTAATAAAATGTTATTTATTTTACAATATCATTTATGTCACTTCTAATATTATTCAATATTCTCATTTTTTAAAATATCCAAAAAACATGATAATATAGAACCGATACATACAAAGTGCCACTAAATTCTCTAAGGTATCAAAACAAATATTGAAGGTCATTACGTATGTCAAATTATTTTTATTTTTATATTAATACTATTATATTTTTCTTCATTCGTCCTTTAATAAATCAATTATGACCTCATCATTGTGTCAAAAATAAAATTTAATTATTCAATCTATAAAAACTATAAACAATTATAATTATTTAGATATGTTTCATATATTAGTATTGAATATTTATATAGGAATATTTCAAATGTATAACCTTATATTTAAAAGGAACTATTTATTAAAATTTGAATATGACACTTTTAACTTTTCTTTAAATAAAATATCTTAAATGCCTTAATTTAACAAAAGTTGCTTAAAAAGGATCATATTTTCGAAATAATGTGGAATTTGGTCAAAAAATATTTTTCCAATGTCAATAGAACAAGTGTTGGGCTAATTTTATATTTTTATAATATTATTTTACCATTAATTGCCATATTTTCTTTAACCCCGGTAAATAAAATTCAATAGATACTATTAATATAAATTTATTTTTATCTTATTAGATTACATTTTTTCACAAAAATTAAAACCATGAATGTCTATTTTTAAAATTTCATTTCATAGAAATGGTAAAATTACATTTAATGCTAATACGCAAATGTGGCAAGAAGGCGGATAAAAGACACGTTAAAAAGTTCATTGAATTATTTAAATCTAATTTTTCCATAAAAATGATTCTAATGTCCCAAAATGGTCAAATGTATGTATAATGTTTTTATTGAAACTTAAAAATAAATTTCAAGTAAAAAATGTTAAATTTAAAATTTAAAATTTTTAATAATAATGCATTTTTTTACTTATTCATCCAGAATTGAACATTTTCAGAAAAAAACCACAAATTCAACATAGAATAATTTTGATATTCTTAAGTGATAAATTAATTCTATTTTACCAAATTAAACATCTATGTGTGTCTAATATCAATTTTATTATTGTTCAAAAAAGAAAAAAAGTAGTTTATTCTATCAAATTGCATTTCTTATCATATACCCATTTTCCTGAAACACGTGCATATCATTATAAATAGGTTTTATTTTTGTGGAAAAAATAAACAAAATAATAAAATTATTTTTTACTCTTTATTTTAATATATATAATGGATATGTGATAAATATATCATTTAATTAATTATAATACTACAGTTTTGTTTCGGAGAAATTCAATCATTCATGTAACAGAAACCATGTTAGTGATGCATGAAAAATAAGATATTGAAGATAATGTACTCATAAATATTGGGGTGTTACATTATCCCATACATCAATAAATTGTTTCCTCACAATTTAATCTTAGAAATTCTAATAATGGTGTAGACTTTTAAAAATATATTTATTGAAATCCCACATCCAAATATAGATTAATGAGACCTCTAATATAAAATAATGAATGGGAAGTATGAAGGACACAATAGAAAACATAATCTATGGTTCCATGTAGGAAAATATGAGCATGAAATAAAATGAAACCATAAATTTCTATTAGAGAGTTATAGATAACGTGACAAGGAAAAAGTAAACAACCACACAAATATAAATCGATGATGATTTTATGTGGACATTTGATTCATCAAAAAACAATGTACTAGGAAATTATTCCTAGTTTTAAGATTCTTCACCTCCAATTTTAGAATTAATTTACTTAATATAATATTAAAAAAGGAATCATAATTACTACACATGTAGAGTTTCATCATTTAACTAATTTATACCACAAATGCATCATTCTCTATAAAAGATACTAAAAATCAAAATTATTCTATTAATAATAATCATATATATTTTGAAAAAGTTAATGTATTCTTCATTTTCCATAACATTAATAACCACATTATACACACCAAGTCATCACGTAGTCTAGTGGAAACTGATAAAGCCTTATCGAACTTCAGTTGTGGTTTTATTCCCGCTGTTATGTCCGACATGATAGGTTGTCACCCGAACTTCGAGTTTTCCTTTTCTTAAAATTATATTATTATAATATTCCAAAAATAACAATAAGAAATGTTTTAACCTTAAATAGTACTATCAAATATAAAACATAATATACTCCAACCTTTAAAAATATCTAAAATAATTCATTCCAAACTCATAGAATAAAAATTTATATGGAAGGTCATGTAGAATAATAGAGATCATGTATTGTCACATAACAAACATTTGAATACGTTCATCATGTATTGTCTTAAAACATGGAAATACCCTTAATTACCATAAAAATATATTTTAATACAATATTGTTTCATTATTCCATATGTAAAAGACAGAATATTTAATATAATACATAAATCAAAAAATGTTTTATAATCCATAAATTATTGAATAAACAATCCATTAACCATTTCCATGGCTAGAAATAAAATATAATATACATTATCAAAACAAATCATCTCTTTATTCTGATATCATTATCTCAGTATTAGAAACATATGTAAGGTTATCTTTCCCTCAACCACATATTATCCAAAAAGTATAACATGAAACTCTGTCACATTTCATGGTATCATAAAATATAAATTTCTTTTTGGAAATTGAATTATATTAAAATACTTATATACTCCATAATTATTATATAAATAACATTGATAATAATATATAAAAATGATATAATTATTGAATATTAATATTAAATATTCCAATTAATCTACATTAATATCATAACTTGATAATTATCTAATATCATCAACTAAGGTATTTTCCAATAAAGTGTTAGACATTTATTCATATTGTTTTCAGTATCCTTACTATTAAAGCAATGGACATTAGAATCATTTTTCATACTAGGGAAATCACGAACATAGTGTACTTTTTATTCACATTTATATAAAAATCTCATTCCCATCATGCATTTACGAGTGTTATTTTTTCCACAGTTATCACATGAGGGAAAATCAGTATTTCCCTTTTTCATGTATCCATTTTTTCCCCTATCATCCTCTTCTTCCCTTAATTCCCATCAAATCCATAACAGCCAGATAATTAATTACTTATCATATTAAAACGTGGTACTATTTCATCATATGATGGTATAATTGGGAGTATATTTTCCATTTAAATGTTTTCTTAAGATTTTGAAATATATGATCTTTCCTACCCTTTGGTTCATGTGTATTGGTAGAGTTCCCATTCCATTTTCTAGGTGTTATCTCTAAACAAATTAATACACAAGATTATCTTATAATGTTATTTAATTGTATAACTCTAATTATTTCATAGATTATAACATAAGTATATTCATTATAAATCCTAGAATCATAAAAATTGGGTTCCTTGGGGAATCATTAATTTTAAATCATTCATAATGGTAGGTAAATAAAATTTTAATTAACATAAGCATATCAACTAGGAGTGTTAAAACAGGAGTACAAAATGGCCCATTTTCATGTACCTGGTTACCCAGAGTCAATACCAGAACTACTTTTCAGATTTATTACACCTTGGTACTTCTGTTATAGAACCATATCCACTTGTACTATCCAAAAGGTATGTATTTCCTAGGAATACCCACATAATCTCTACATTAAAATATTTTATGATATATATCTATATCTATCCTTAATGTCTATATTATGGTTATCTTCTATAATATATGTTTTTAAAATTTATTTCAAATGTTGTTTATAATATCCCTTTAGTACCAACTGTAATGCCTAGAGATGATATTCTTAGAGCTGGTGCATTATTTTAATACATTGACATGATTATAAGGAATCAATTACTGATGGAACGATCGGTTTAGCTGTCATGTAATACATAATACAAACACGATCCATATATTAAAAATCAAATCATAAAAGAAAATATTGAAACTCATTTGATAGATACATTAGTCTCTTATATTAACCCTTCACATCAATCATAATTTACAACTTGGAATCCTAGGAAAATAAAAAATAAAAAAGGGTTATTGTAGATTTTTAGTACGGTTATACAATACAGAAGAAGCATTCATAAATAACCCTAAACATTAAAGGAAAGGAATAAAACTGAAACACAAACCCTTTAATCCTAACCATCTTTATAGTATGTAAATAATAAATCAAACAATACCCTTTAAATATTCATATGAATATTATACTCGTCAAATAAGTACTTGAAATAATAATATATAATCTCATAATGAGGGATGACATAATGTGTGACTTCTTAAACATATCGTCCATGCTTCACCTAATATACCATACATAATTTGGAAATAAATTATCCAAAACCCGAACATAATTTACTCATGATACCCATCGATTCATCAAGGGGATATATTGGGCCCTATCCTACACTTATATAGTCCAATTATTTCCGCTTATTAAATGGGTAAATCATTACCAAATTAAAAATTCATACTAAAACTAGCACACAAAATTTCGATACATAAACCATAATCTATTAATCGTATAAAAATAAAACATACATAGTCAAACATATCCTAAATTTAAAACCATGGAAAATTTTAATAGGAAACATTTAATTTGAATATAACTTTGTATGATTGTAATGGAATATTCAAAAATTTAATGCACAATTATTGTAGAAATATTCACACATTCCTTATTAGATAAAAAACATTATTTCCTTTATTTGTCGAAAAGTTCAAAAATTACCTTTTTTTGAATATGAATGAAATATTAATTTTAAAATCATTTTTTAAAATATGAGATATGGCTATTAATGAAATTAATCAAATGTATTATAATAGTAATAATATTTAGATATACATTTTTAAAAAACATTGATGTGGATGAATAATATATCCTTATTGATACCTATAAATAAAAAACATCATATAATAATAAGATTGTGAAATTAAACTATAAAAAAAATCTTAAAATTTTGCCCTTTTTAAATATTTTTAATGAACATAACAACTGACATAAAATTTAAATTATAATTCTTTTTATATCCAATTTTTTGTAAAATAAAATCAATAACATTGAAATAGAAAATGGATTAATTTATTAAACATTAAAAGTGTTCCATACCACATTGAACATTTAAAAAATAAGAACAATTTATTCAATTTTATATTTAAAATCCAATGATGATTAATTTAATCCAGATATATAATATAATAGGGGTATTACATACACTAAACCAAAGAAACATGTGGTGAACAAGGCTTATATCTCATGAAATCTAAATATGAGATGAAATTCCCTAAACATAGGTTTGATACTTTCTATACATGTCAAAAACTCTTGTATAATGTTTATAAGAATATTAATAACCTATATCAGAATAATAATAATATTTATGATATCATATATGATTCATTTTTGACTTTATATTATGAGTTTATTAACTACTCTATGTTAATGATTTATTTATGGTAATAATCTCTTTGATTATTATACACAGTTTGACTTGTTAATCTTGATCATATTGTTTATATAATGATTTATTTATATAAAGAAATTAAAAAATGACTGATATATCATACAAATTTACAATATATATAATATATATATATGAAATATAATACACCATTCATGGAGATGGTAGGCCATGCATTTGCATGAATGCTGTTTTTTTCATATCTTATTGATAGGAAGTACGTGAATGAAAAATATGTACATATATATATATACCATTCCAGTAGAATTATTATGTTATGTTTTTTATACTAATTCATAATATATATTTTTAAAATCTTTCTTCGATGGTGAACATTGAAGACGAGACTCATGGCATCGCGGAGACAATATGTTGTACTTACACACGCATGATAATATTATTTAATTAATGGTGAAATACTATATAATTGGACGGAACATGAATTTTAAATAAATACTATCATGTTATATATATTATTTACATCATTTATATTCATCACTATTCCCAAATAAGGAATGTTTTTATGAAAAACAGTTTACACCATGATGTGGATAGTGTAAGTCGTATGCACCCACGCATGGTGATACTGTTTTTTGTATGATGTGGAAAAGGGATATTATGTATTTCCCATAATAATAGAAAATCACAGAATATATTAGGTTATGGAGGTATTAATTCATTATGTAATAATCATAGGAAGATGAAGTAGAAGATGAAATGAAATTTAATTTAATTAGTAAAATAATTACTCTTCTTTGAGTGTATCCCTTTTATTATCAGAAAGGACTCCTTAGGTTTGATTTATGGAAAAATAATGGAATATAGGATGAAGTGAGGGAAGATGGGATAGTAAATGGGTAATGTTATTCTGAGAAAATGGGCTTTGAGGTGTTACTGAAATAGCAGTAGATGTTCCCATTTATAAGAGATGTGAGAGGCACTTTTGGAAGATCGTAAATTATTAATTTATTATAAATAGATTTTTGTTTTCAAATAGAAAAAACAAATGTATTTAGAAGATATGATGATAATAGGTCTATGTACACTCAAAAAATTAATTTTATACATGTTTAGGTCAAAAAACTATCCTAATCATTTTGTTTGAACCCTTAGTTAATCAATTTAACTCTTATAGTGTCTTCTTATATTTTTATAAAATATGATAAATAGAGTTTATATAAAATTATATATGAACACAAATTTGATAATTAATGCAATATTTTACATTTTTTTAAGAGACTTATTTTTTTATGACTTTTATATCATTTAATGAAATAGTATTTATTTTAAAATAAAATTAATGTCAAATTTATTATTATTCAATATTTTCATTTATAAATATATCAATCCTACAAGATAACATCGAACCAAGACTTAAAATATTTTAATAACATAAATATGTAGTCTATTTAATTATTGTATATCATTAATTAAGTCAAATTATATTTATTTTAATATTAGTAATATAATATATTTGATTATTCATTTATTAAATCAATTACTACATAATCATTATGTCAAATATAATATTTAAATATTTATTCTCCAAAAATTATAAATAAATTATCATGATATATTTAAATTTATAAGCCTTATAATTAATATTTATATTACAGTTTATCTTTTCTATATCCCTATATTAAAAATTTCTTAATTATTAAAATTTGAATATGACACATTTAACTCTTCTTCAAATAAAAAATAAATAATGTATTAATCTAACAGAAGTGGAATAAAAAGGATCCATTTTCAAGAAAAGGATTATTTTGGTAGAAATATACATATCCAATTAAATTAGAAAAATTGATATGGTAATTTCATGTTATTATAAAATTAATTTTACCATTAATTAACATATTTAAATTTAATCGTGGTAAATAAAATTCAATAGATACTGTTCACCAAAAATTATTTTGATCATATTATACCAAATTTTCACACTGATTATGACCATTTATATCTATTTTTTAAAAAATTTAAATCATTGATGTTGTAAAATTAACATTAATGGTAATACAAAAATGTTTATGGAAGCCGGGTAAAAGAGACATTAATAATTTCAATGACTTTTTAATATTTTATTCTCTCATAAAAAATATTCCAATGAACCATTTTGGAAAAATGTATCTAAATTTTATATATTTTCAAAATTAAATAAATTTAATCTAATAAATTACTTTAAATGAAAATGTCGGTTTCTAATAGTAATGTTGTCTTTTTTTACTATTTATCAAAAACTGAAAGTTTTCAGAAAATTACCAAAACATCACCCTAAACTAATTTTGATATTCTGAATTAAAAAATCAAACCTATTTTACCAAATTAAATTTCTATGAGTGTCAAAAATTAGTTTTAATATTTTTCAAAAAATTCATAAATAGTAGTTACATTAATAAAAGTATTTTTATACATATAAATATTTTACCGAAACCTATACATTTAAATTTAAATATTTCTTATTTATGAAAAAAACTGTAAATAACATTTAAAAATTATTTAGTACTATTTATGTTACTATACATAATGAATAATTTATATTTATTTTATTTAAATAATTATATTACAAAAGCATTGTTTCAAAGAAACTCAATCTTCTGTGTAACATAATCCCTGTCGGGGTTACAGGAAACACAAGTTATTGAAGATAATGTTCCATGAAATAGTGGGGAGTTAAAAGTATCTATATGGTTGTATTAAAGATTTTTATTATATTAATATTTATTTTAAACATGTTTTGAGAGTTATATATAATTACATACATAAGGTAAGGGTTCATCATCCCCATATTATTTCATTTATATATGTATGATGTTATACAACTAATATTTTTTATTAGTTTTATATAAAACTCCATTTACATGATATAAATTGGATACTTCTTAATTCTAGTTATTAAATTATATTATTCAAATAATTTCCTAAAATAGGATTCGATCCAAAAGTTTTCAAATTGGAAATGGTTTACATTTTAAAATTGCCTTCTTTAGGGTACATGCCTTATTTTATATCCATATTACTTTCTTAAGTGTATAAAAAAAAATTTCCATAACTTTTATCATTAATATACTTATTTTATTGTCTTGTATTGATTTTTATTATGAAATTTACTTCATTGGAATTATAACTCAAATTTTAACAATCTAGTAAGGGTTATGCATAACAATATCATTTTCTACTAGGATTCTTTAAACATAAATTAAAAAAGATAGAATTATAAAATATATCTCTCAAAAATATAATATCATCCATTAAAAATGTTATTTGGTGGATAACATGTATTCATTTATATTTTCTCATTTAATGTACTTGTGATATATAATGAATTTTTATAATGAAAAAACCATGTTTTTATCATTGGTATAAAATATTTTATTTTATGTCATATTTTTGTTAAAATGTATTGATGAATAATTTTACAATTATCCATAATTAATTATTATAATTTTTAAATAATTTTGAATTTTTTTCCATGGATTAAATGAAATAATATTATTATTTTCCAAACTTTTATCATTTTATATTTGTACTGAAAATGTAAAATGATTATTTTTTTAATATATAGGCTACGAATAAATTTTATGAATGTTATATATTATATTTAATTTAAATATTCCCTTACAATATTCCATAGTGTTTCGAAAAAATTTACATTAATTTAATATTTCAAAAATATTATTTAAAATATATGATATATAATTATATTTGTATGTTCCTTGATAAATATTTCTCTGTTATTTTAAATTCATTTTGAATCAATGATAACATCCATCTATGTTAATTTTCCTTCACATTGGATATGTTAATACAAATCTATCGTTATTATTTATCTGAAGGGTTATTGATTATTATAATTAAATTTTGATAAAACCTGTTTTTCAATATTTTTATCTATTATAAAATGATAATTTACTCAGAAGTTCAGGATTAAGGAAAAATTTCTCACATTAAAATATTAAAAAACTTAATGTAAACTAAATGGGAATCATTGGGAAAATCTATAAGGTCGAGTATATATCACCCCATCACAAACATCTTGAGCAAGTAAAATAAAACACTCAGGTAGTACAAAAGACCAACTAGAGCTGACCTCCAAAATTTCACTCTTAGAAAGGGAATAAACAACTTGATTATCCTCTTTGTCGATATGTGTGACTTCAGTATAAAAAAATTTCATAAGTCGAATCCAATCACTACAGGCTGATAACGTCTTCCATTGCACATTCCTCTATCCGTATTTCAGAATCTAAACTGCAACAAACGAATCTAACTCAATCCATCGGTCATGCCCACCATAAAAAACTGTATACCTAATAGATTTTATCATCACCCATTGATCTGCTTCTATAGAATATCCATTTCCTATATAATGAAAAAAAATCCTTTCAAAAAGACTTGATATGTACAGAAAACACCACCACATCCAACAGGATCTGGGGCTCCAATAGATGCTCCATCAATGTTGACCTTCAACCATAAAGATATGGATGGTATCCAACTATCATACATCAGCCTCATTGGATTTTTCCTCCAGCCAGTGACACCAAGATTTCTCAACAAAACCAGATCAAAAACATCATTTTTCATGGACTATACCTAAATTTTAGAAGAATTTTGAATTATGCGATGTAATAAGAGAACCCCATAAAGAAATGATTGTACGACATTACGTAATAACAATTCATTTCTTTACTTCCATGTGAAAGGGATAACATTGTCAGAGGCATCAAAAAAGAATTATTAAAAGATAATTTCTTACATGATCTAATGAAACACATATGAAATTATTAGGATACTTATAATGGTGGGTCTATTAATCCCTTCAATTCAGTGAGTGATGATTAATGCATTATAACATCAATGGGTAACATATAGGATATCTAGATCATACATAATTGAAGATATAAGTTAATAGCATGCCTAAAAGGGGGTATATGGGAATAAATAACATTTACAAAAAATGGTATTCGAGAGGTTATCCCACATCTAAGGTAGATACACATGACTTTTTATAAATCCTAAATTTTGATTAATTTCATTCCAGTAATACGAGACTTTATAATTAAATGATTATGATTTTTTAAAACACTATTACTCTATTTTATTTTATCATGTTACTGAAATTTTATTATATATAATATAATGCCTTTTTATTTTAAAATTATTTTACTTTTGTAAAGTCAAATGTTTTATGACATTAATTTTAATTATAATCTATGAGTTATTTTGTATGATTTTAAAATATTAATAAAATGATTCATTAAACTAATGGTATTATTAAAAATTATAATTGATTGATATTTCCCTTTCTAAACCTTACTATGCATATAATATAACTGTTTATTATGCTTCTATTACCCTCTAATAAGATACATTCTTTTAAGTATGTTATATATAATATGTTTGGTAATTTTAGAGATCATATGGGAGATTATGTTGATCCACTTTGTACACATTTTTTATTTTTCCATGCTTCTAAACAAACAACACCGTTGGGATTTTTTTTGATCATAATGATATATATGGAATTTTAATCTTATATGATAAAATTATTATTTATGAATTATGTAGGTCTCCTATACAAGAATCATGAAAAAATTATTCAAATAATCTACCACTGGTCTTTCTTCTGGAGACCATAAAATAAATGACCATAAAAACATGATAACATTATTACAGACCAAAAACATTTAAAAAGTCTTCAAAGGTCACAATAAAATAAATACATGGTTTCTTCTCCAAAATATTAAATCAAACATTTCATACTTGCTAAATTATTACTATAACCAAGACCTTGAGATCCATCATTTCCAATTATCCTTTATCCAATATATTATGCATCAATCCTTTTAGAGAAACATAAATTTCTTCATGGTTGATATAATATTCTATCATAACTCTCCAAAATAAAAAATCCATTCCATAGAACATATCTACCTTGTTTATCCCTTAATCTAATATCATTCCTTATCTATTGTCAGCATGAAATTAATGTACTCTTATAAAACATGATTAGAAATAGTGTGACCAAGACCATAAAAAAAGTGAGAAAATGATCACATGTATAACCAATATAACATCCAACAGTGAGATAATAGAACCACTAGATTCTCCTAGGAAGCTGAATACATTTTAAAATAGAATGACCAAAGTTTCACCACACCTTATCTATGTTTATCCAAAGTAAGTAGTCAATAGACCCTACCCACTATAATATTTATACCTTCCACACACCCCAATATAATACTAAATAAGAATAAAATGTATAAGAAACTACACAATGCTTTTACATAAAACAAAAGTACATAATCTAATAAAATAACATATGTGATTATCATGTTTCAGAGATGTTTTCCAATGTAAATCAAAGGATGTACACTAATTTCGTTATGAATAAATGATATTATATTATATCACTTGGAAAATAAGCTAATCATAACTCAATGAAAACTAATTGACACATTTAAATTATATTATTAACCATTTACTTTTAATATACATTTTTATTTATTTTGACTCATTTTTGGTAGTTTTTTCACAGTTCAAGTTCATTTTGCACATCTTTTTATAGGGAATTATCAAGTTGTCATAGTCAAACTAACATCCCTAATTCATGGAGGTTGTATAGATGGATTTTTTAGTTTTCATATCCCATAAAACAACTGAACTAAAATAATTTTTTTTCAAAAATTATAGAGTATTTATTCATGTGACTTACATTAGGAGAGTTTAAAAATATTATTGAAATTAATTTTTATATCATCTATATAGAGAACTATAGAATTTATTACTACCATTGATGATATATACTATTATTCCCTCTAAAATATATCCATAATCAAGTTTCTAGATTAAATTGGTTGAAACTATTTGATGGTCATGAAATTATAGTGATATGAAATTAGTCTTCTAATCCCATCATTCTAATGGAAATTGATACATTTATAAGATGAATTAGACTATAAAAAATTTGGCTTCTAAAATGGTAAAAGTGAAGAATCATTGTGATATTTATTATACTAATGTGTGGTCTACATCGTTATACATATTAATTTTACAATGTTATTTTAAAATGAATAAAATATTCCTAATGATTTGCCTTAAGGTGAGAAACCTAGACTCGTGTACATTAATGTGTTCTAAAGAAAATTATTTATTTAAAATTTATTGAAAAATAGGATGTTATAGACTCATGGAGAGAATTATATTTGACATGGATATTCATCTGAAATTATGTTGTACATGTGATACAACAAAAATATTAGTAAAATTATTTAAATATATGACACAATGATTATAGATAATGATTTGAGTTTCCAACTAGGGATAAGATTCCAAAACAATATAGAATGGTTATTAAATAAGAGAGTGAGGAATATGTGTGTGGATCTAATAGAGCACATTAGTCAATATATTAATCAGAATACTTCAATTATTATAATTAAAATACAATATATTTTGAAAATAATGAATATATAATAAAATATCTTAAATCAGGTGAGGTTAAATTAGTAGTCACCAAACATCTATAACTTAAACGTGTGGGTTGGTGGATTTGCAACAAAGATCCATTTAACACATAATAAAGACTAAATTTTTTAGAAGGTAGACAGAGTTAAAATTTAGGAAAACGATATCCATAACGATTCTAATCAAATATAAGATAACTAAATATTGGATTTTAATTCCATGATTTATCAAAATAACACCATTGAGACTTTGGGGAAGTTTAAAAAAATATCTCAATGAATACCTACAGGTAACATTGTTTAATTCATTGATAGTGTATATGGGGCACTCTGAAAATTATAATAAAAATTTTGAAGATATTCATAAACAAATGTCACAATTTTAATACACTAGATTTCATTTTTTATATAGAGGTTAAAAATGAAATAAGTATATAAAATTTATTTCAATCTGTCATTCAAGAATGGGGTACTTGAAGTATAAGAGTAAATTTTAAAATTAGATGGATTTATAATTAATAATGTTTACAATAATGTGAGATGGAAATTAAAAGAAATGTTGTTATTGATATAAGAATAATGATATCGGCAGTGTAGGAATGGTCTATTATTGAGGATGGTTTGATTGTAATTAGGTGGAGTAAATCACAACCTCTACATCGGGAAGTAACATGACCTAAGGATGTTGGTTCTTATCTATGTGGATTATATAATTTACTGGGGCATAGATGAAATAGAATATGAGATATATTTAAATCACAGGATGTTTGAATTCAAGATATTAATTATTTTTTAGAGATAACTTTTCTCTTGGTGTATAGGTGATTCAATGAAAACCAAGAAATTTTATTTCTCAAATTAAACATTCCAAGGAGGTGGTAAAAACATATAAATATGGGGGTAGAGGACAATGAAAACTAGGTGGTTTCCCTAATGAAATTATCAAGGTATATTTATGTTAAATAGTTTGATATATTAAAATATTGATTGATTGTTATATGATCATTATACCTAATAGTCACATGACCCAATATTTTCATTCACAAACAATGTTTAATTCTGTTAATGTTTTACTAAGAGAATCCAAAAAATATAGCTGAATAGGATACATCATTACATTAATAATACCATGGATTATTGGTAGGAATAATGATTATTGATATATAATTATTATTGGAATACATAGACTTTAATTATTATGGTTTAAGAGATAATATGAATTCATCTTTAAGATGTTTTTTTTATATTGAATGTTAATTTATTTATTTGTACGAATAAAATATTCCTGGAAAAATCATTGTATTAAAAAGTCCTAATATGTAGTGGTGAATGAAGCATGTACTCAAATGAATTTTTATGATAAAACAACAAAAATACATTGGAATTTATGTTAAAATCCTTTTGTAATAATCATTTATTATTTATGTTGTGTTTATCTAATTTAAAACATTATTCATCATTTTGAGGATAAATCACATCATGATTATGATTCCCTTATTCAAGGAGAAGGTTGATCATTGAGTAAAAAGTTAGTATTTTATTACTCTATAAAAAAATTATAGAAATTATGGCCAAGGAACTACCCATGCTAGAATTTGGATGGAATTAGTTTTCTCTTCAATTATAACCAACTACGTATACCAGGATGATTTAGTGGAGTACCCTCACATCCATTTTAGAATTGATACTCTTGGAAATTATTTTTATCTCTTAATCTAAATTATATAATTTATAATTCCATTATTCAAAATTTTAGTGCAATTTTAATTAGGTTTATTTTTAAATGTAGAAAAGACTGTATACCAAACCTTTTTAGTGTTAATTGATTATAAAGTGTTGGAGTTCTCATTCCAGAATGGAGGGGGGGCGTAGTTGGGATAATGATTATTGATGCCAGTAATGTAAAAAATTTATTTCCATGTAGAACTAATAATTTAACTCTTATTTTATAGATTAATCTTGACTAACATCATATTATAGTAGGTTATTACTGAATCATTGTTATTATCCTTGAACCCAAACTATTTACTTTTTGTTCTGAATGAGATCTATTGATTTCATAATTATTTTTATGATATTATGTAATGTTTTCTATGTATTTTTAAATAATATAAAGTGGATGATTATTGTTGAAAATAACATTATAAATGTTTTTGGGTTCACTTTTTCTTGATAAAAATGTGAATTGAATCTGTTTAAAAAATTGATGGATTCCATGTTAAATAAATTCATTGGAACATAGGTTTAAATGAGTAGTAAATTATCATAAATATAAAATTGAAGTAATATATTTATTCGTCATGTTACATTTGGGGGTATTCTTTTTGTCTTAATGGTTTCTTAACAATCAATCACATCATGACTACACAATTTACACTTTGAAATATTTTAATAGTTTTTCTATGAGGATCTTGGTATGGGATATTCATGCCCTGAAACATTTGGTCATGCAGTAGAGGTGGTTTATATCTGGGAATTTTTTTACAACACATACTTCTATAATTTAAATTCCTTCCTCTATAAGGAAACCGATGAATATAACCTCATCTAACTGGTATATAACGTAAATAACTAGAGTAATTAGAATGGGTGAGGCATAGGGTAATGTATTTTATTTAATCATGAGGAAACAATTTGGAGGATTAATGCAACATAACTTTCACGGGAAAAAATAATGCTTAATTGTATTTGGTTTCAACATCCTGGATGACACATTAGGGTCAGTACAATGAAATACACTAATGTGGTACTTATATTTTTTCTTATGTTTTGAAAAATTATTTCGTTACATTTTCTAGATTTTTCTTTAGTATCATAATACAATTAATTTCATTTATGGATAAATCTTCCACAATGAAGAGCCATGACATTTATATAAAAATATGAGAATGTGGTCACACCATTAATGATGTGTGACATGATTTTATATCTACCACCTTGAAGATGTCATGTTTTTATGAAAATTACATAGGATGATATACTTGGGACAAAATATGGTGGGTTTATCCTTGATTCTATTTCAAACTATAACGATTTATGTATTTGATTGTGTTATTGGGAGATCAAGGACTATTATAATATCATATCTAATATCATGTGAAATTGAGTATTAGATAATTACATATATTAATCAAAACTAGTTATTAATTATGTGTCACACTGTGAAAGGATTTTACAATCTAGTTGAGGAATAATTTGAGTAGAATTCATGAAATGTGGTTAATTTTTTTAATTAAGCAAGGATTCCATAATAAAATAGTATATAGGGTTTTGTGGAAAAAATTATAAGATGACATAGAAATATATTTGAAGGGAAAAAATTAGAATATACTAAAATGGTTGATAGAGTCTGAGAACACTAATGTAAGAATGAATAAGAATAATGATATGATTTTTAATAATCTATCAGTATAATATTTTTTATGTTCATTGTGTTGAATAATATTGGTTTGATTTACAATCATTGTTGGTAAAACAATAATTCTTTTTTTGTTTGTAGAAATCCATATAGTTTGTTGAGGTAGTGAAATTTCAAAGTGAATGGGGGAGTGATATTTCTAACTCTATGAATATTTAAAACATAATGGGATTGTGAAACTACTCCAATCATATAAATTAAATGTTATTTTTTTTATAATGTGCATCATAACATTTTCATTGGATGATCCTTGGATTTGAATTTTTAGGTTTATCATTCATTAATCTAACATGACTAATATTTTCTTATTTATAATTTAATACCATCCATATAGAATACATTGGAATAATTTTCATGGTGAAAATAAAATCAATCATCGTGTTTGGAATGTATTTTTTTTCTAAATATATGATTTTATGGGATACTCATTCTATAAA
The DNA here is from genome assembly GCA_963277665.1 of Viscum album. Classification (NCBI taxonomy): domain Eukaryota; kingdom Viridiplantae; phylum Streptophyta; class Magnoliopsida; order Santalales; family Viscaceae; genus Viscum; species Viscum album. Next base: position 938,058,895 of record OY728161.1, read on the forward strand.
AATTTGGTATATGAATGTAATACTAGAATGATTATTTTTTGGATAGTAAGGACAGATCTAGTGAAGAATAACTAACAATTAGTTGTATCAATGAAATGGTGTAGTTTATGTGTTGATTGGGTAGCATGAATCCATCTTGACAATGATAATGATGGATTATTTGAAGAATGTTGATTTATGGTGGTTCTAGGTGTTTGAAGTTCTCATGATAATTATAGGTAGGTGGTTCCTATTAGTGATGATATTAAAATGTTGTTTTAGTGAATGATGATATACATCTGAAATATTATTGTCGAATAGGGGTCTAGATATTGGTATTTTGTATCTATGGAGGATTGTTGGGTGAAAACGAAAATCCTCTATCAGTTATATAGTGGAGTCATTGATAACATAAAAGTTTTGATGAGTAACTCATCTAATAACTAATTTTTTTAATTGAACCGTATAAGGTCATATATGTTTTTTTGGGATGGATTATGCAAATGATGAATCTCCCCAAAAACATTTTCCACTAGAAGTGGAAAAACATCATTCACAGAAGTATAATTTAAAATTACATATACTTTGACTCACCATTCTTCTAGGATATTCTAATATGACATTATGATAATCTACTACAACTAGGGGATAAAAACTCATCCTCTGGGATCACTCTCAGTTGGTGCTCAATACTAGTGTTTAAACCAATCTTCGTAGAAAATGACATTCTCTCCCTCATAGTATTGGATGGTTTCCCCCAAGGTGTTCACATATTTATGTTGTTTTCCTAAATTAATTTTTATTTGGTTTTTTATTCCTCTTTGTGAGAATGATTTCGTATGGTTTCATTAAAAAAATTAAAAAATTGAAAGGGTATTAGATATTACAAAAATGGATTTGGAGAACCCAGACGGCCATTCACACTTCTTCATTTAATGAAGAATATTGAATGTGGCATTTTCTTTCTATGCTCTACACTTTAAGAGTTTACTATGTTCATTATTCTTATTAATTATACAAAGAAGATGGATTAATGATATTTTCACCACCATTTAATTTTTTTTATAAATTCTATCTTCTATTACATCTATTATGATATATATATATTTAATAATCAATAATATATTTAAAAAATATCAAATAATAATATAATAAATAAAACGTAATTAGTTTAATAATTATATAAAAAATAATATAGAATTTATTAAATAGTTACGTGTGAAACATGTGTTTATATTTTTCATCATGTGGAAACTGATATATTGAGAAGTTCCACTACATAGTTTAGTTAGATGTGATTTTATGAATTACTAACCTCAATCATCACATGGGGAACTCAGTTGTTGGGGTTGTTCTTCAAACCTGTCTTTGAAAAATATCCATGGGACATCTTCACTTTATTTTTCTATAATATTTCATTTGTAGAAACTAGAATTGATCTAATTATTTTATAATATATCTATTAATATTATTTAAATTATTAAAAAAAATAATATATTTAAAAAAATTATTTAATATATCAATAATAATTGATAACATAATGAGTAGAAAAATATAAAAAGAAAAAATAATAATTAATAATTATATTTATAAATTATTGTTGACAAATAATATGTAATTTGTTGCTTATAATTATTAGTAATCAAAGAATTAATAATTAATTATATAATAGTGAAAAAATTAACAAAAAATGTAAATATTATTTATTAATTATATTACTAATTATTAATAATATAATTTCTTATTAAATTAACAATATATGTTATTACATTAATATGTACTTATTATATATATCGTATAAAAATTATTTTATTTTTTAATGTATTATTTATAAAAAAATATAATATAACATATCAAATTAATAAAAACAAATTTTGTAATTAATATAATTATTTGTTATATATTTAGAAACATAATAACTAATAAACAATTAGTGACAAAATATAAAAATAATATAAATTATATATTATAATCTATTAATTAATTATTCTAATAATTATAAAAATATAAATAAAATTTATTAAAATTAGAGTAATATTTAATAGAAATATATTATATAAATGATATAAATTGTAATTAATACTTTTGAAACTATTATTCAATTAAATTTTAATTAAATTTTAATTACAATATTAAAATTAAATATTAATTCTGAAAAATAATTATAATATAGAGTCTTTTAAATAACATATGACAAATTATTTAAAAAACTTTTTAACAATTATACTTGTATACAATTTACAACCAACTAGAAATGTGTCAGTATGGTTTGCATCACTATATTATATTCTCTTCAATTCCACTTCTTGTTGTAACACCCCTTTCTTCTATTGTATGCTTCTTTTGGAATAATATAGCATCATGTGTTGTACGCAACTTCGAGTTCTAACACAGACCAGAACCAATCAAATTAGCCGTTATGAATAGTAATACCCACCTTTTGAATTTTTTTAATTTTTCTCATTAAAAATGGTCATCATTTTAGGATTTAGAATATCAAAATTATCTTATAGTGAAGGTTTGGTAATTTTCTGATAAATTTCATATTTTGAAGAATAGTGAAAATTACTAAATTTTAATTAAAATCATATTTTATAATAAAAATAATTAATAGTGATAAATTATGAATTTTAGTAGTTTTGAGGTATATTTAGAATATATTTTTACCATTTATTCGAATATAGGTCATTGACATAATTTAACATTTAAACTGGACATATCTAAGTGTCAATCTTTTGATAGTTATTATTTCTTAAAAACACGCTTTTTGTTTTAACAACGAGAATTAATTTTAAATTTATATCCGCCACATTAGTGTTTCGAATTTATAAAAATGGATTCCATATTTATAATAAGGAGGTTCAAATTTTGTAAATAGGTAACTTTTATTTGTAGACATTTTGAATAATTACTTCGGTAAATATTTTATTTACTGTGGTTAAAGGGTAAATCAGGTAAACAAGGCTAAACAATTAATATTATAATAATATAAAATTACTCCAACACGTTTCGTAAACATATTTTATGATGAATTTACGACCATGTCCATCCATGGGTTGATTTTGAGACCCCATGGAACCACTTGTAAGTGAAAATGACACTTTATATTAATTCAGTTAAAATGAATACAAAAATGACATAAGCATATATATTTTAGTAAATTTTTTTTCTTTATAATATTTTATATTTTATCTCTTCAAATATAAATATTAATTCTAAAGATAAAAATATTTTCTATATAATGGTATTTTATATATTATTTCCATACATTTAATAATTAAATTTTTTTATGACACAATTGTGATACTGTAGTTTCCTTATTAATGAAAGAATCAAATAAATGGTATTATAAATGTTAAAATAAATATAATTTGAATGTTTTGATGCCATAGAAGTATTTTATTTGTTAATATGACATGTTAGTATTGATTAATTGAATTTATTTTGTAGTAATAATGCTTTTATGACCTTAACAAATATCAATTATTAAATAGTGTCAAAATTTACATAAAAGAATTTTTTAAACAAATATAATATTATTAATTGATATAATGCTCCTAAAAATCAAAGGATCGGAAATGAAACTTATATAATGATATGAGTATCATTAATGAACCACTTGGGGTTTTTTTGGAAGTTTATAGAATGTTTATTAACCATATAATATAATAATACAAAGAGACATGATAAATGTCAAACTAATTAACTAAGAGTTAAATAAAAGAGATATTGTTAATATAATGACACAAACCAGTCCAAAACCTATTGGTTGAGTATATTTAGACCCATAACCACCTTATACTCGAAATAATATGCTATTGAGATATTAGAAAACGAAAATTATATCGTTATAAAATATAATTTCACTCTTTTCCTAAGGTGCCTCTCACCGCTCTTATAAAAGGTCACTCCACATTCTTTTTAATTCACACATTAAAAGCCATTTGAATTGGCCAACCCCAGACCAAATACTCTATATATTTCCTCCCTTCAACCTAGAGTCATTATTTTTATCATACAGCCAACCTAAGGATCCATTTTGATCAAATCAAAAGGGAGAACCCGAAGAAGAGGTAATGTTTTGACCACCCACTTTCTAGTTCCTTTCTTCTTCCACTTCTTCATTCATTACTATTTCTATTATAAAATAATATCTCATGTATCTTATATAACTTGTGATGTTATTATAAATATTTTAAAACCATATTCATTACTATATACATCCTTTGAATGAAACCTCACCATACGAGCGTACGTACGGCTTACCGTCTCCACGTCGTGGTGTAATTGTTATTCGAAACATTATTATTTGGGTGGGTATGATAATGATGTATAATTGATTTAAATAATAAATATAACATGATTATAATTCTTTATATATGATATACTATCAAATTATATATTATTTTAATATCAAAAGAATGATATTATCGCTCATGCAAACGTACGGAATACCGTCTCCATGAACGCGATGCGATTCATTCCCCATCTTATCCATTCGATAATAATTTTCATTTTATGGTTAAAAATAATGTTTAAAGACATAATATCTTTCTGAATATATATAAGATATAACATATCCATAATGAACACATCTTACTTAACAAATCATATAAAGGAAAATAAAAACGAATTAGTTAACCACTGAAACAATGATATTACTAAGATATTGTTAACAAAGAAATGTTAAAAAATCATATCTGATATCATATTAATGTATATGATTCTCTTATAATTTAATAAAAATTATTTCACCATTTTACAGGAGGTTAACCTACCATTTACTAAGGAAAAGTACAAATTCATTTCATAATCTCTTTATTATCCATGGTTGTTTTTACGTAAGTATATATTGGGACTTCTTTATCATCCACATCAATGTTTCATAAAAATATTTTACAATTTTTTTTAATATTTAATATACAATGTGTTAAAGTTATTTATAAACATATTTTGCCATTTATGTTTTTGAGAGGAATATTTCTGTCGCTTTCCAAACATGGTCTTTTTTAACCTTTTCAAAAAAATTAAGGTAAAAATGAATGTTTTTAACATAGACGGCTGGGGAAACTTTTTTCCTCAGTAATAAAATTGTTGAAGCTTCCCTTACATTAGTATAAGAATATTTTCAAAGTAATTGTTTTCTTTAATAACTATCTAACTTTTAAATGATTTAAAAAAAGTGATATTTTTATCAAATAGTTTTGATATAATCTATGTCAACGTCATTTTAAATGTTTTAATGACCAATTAGTATAAACCATTCTCATTAATGTACATGATTTGAAAGTGGGGTTAAGGATTTATTTAATGGGACATGAATTTTATAAAATTTTAATTACATTAAATTGTTTCAAAGTGGTATGGGACACTTTGATTCAAAAAACATCATTAAATGTCTTATAAATTGTGTAACTTTTAAATGTTTTCATTAAAAGGGATACTTCAGTAAAAGTATTTTACAATTCATTTCCATATATTTCAAATACATTTTTGATTTTAGGCATGTTTTTAAGTTGATTTATTATGATACAAAACTTCCATAATGTGTTGAATGTTTTGTGATATGTTTGATTGTGGATTGATATTTTTTTACATTCATGATTTATGGTTAAAGTAATGAAATTTCACCTGCTATTTTTAATATGAATGTTTATGATATGTTTAAACCATTTCATATGAGTAATGTATTGGACTTAGTAAGTGACAGGTGGAGCCCGCTATATCTCCTCGATGAATTGGTAGGTCTAATGAGATAACTAGACATGGAATTGGTTGAGGCCCTTTCCTAATTTGATATATGTTTTTGGCCGAGGCCTTAATAATTTTTAGACATCTTGTCCACGACCTTGACAAAATGTTTCAGAATGTACGACTTTATACGTTCCCTCGTTGTGGAAATAATATTGAGGTTCATGCAGTCATTCAATTAGTAGAATACCCATGATTATGTTTTAATTTGGTTTTATTTAATCACCTCATATTATTTCCATAAAAGTATTCATGTTTATTATTGGTAATGGCATGTGGGTTAAATTATTCTTCATGCTTAATATTTTTTTTATCTTCCACTGTATTGCTTACCCTTACTAAGCGTTTGAGCTCACCCATTTCCATGTTTTATTTTTCCCGGGATTCCAAGAAGTGTATTATGATTGATATGCAGGGTTAAGTTAAAGGGAATAATGGATTTATCAAAGAACTATTTAGGCTGTCTTTTATGCTTGAAATTATAATGTAATGTTAATGTGTGTAATCTATTTTCCAAAGTTACTAAACTAGTCTGTCTTTCGGGACATTATTTCCTTGTGATCATGCCGATGTATTAAAATAATTCACCGACTCAGGGTAACTAGGGCGGGGAGTTACACATGGTGTATGGATAATGAGACCATTTTCTGTCTACTTATGTGAATGATCAGACATACACACCTTCTGTAACACCCCAAGCTTCCATAGTACATTTCCCTTTAAATAATTATATAGCTTGCATTGTACGCAACATGAGGTTTTATCAGACCATGACTAATTAAACTAGACGTTATGAATAGTAATACCCAAATATTGAAATTTTATAAATTTTATCATTCTAAAGGGACTTCATTTTTGAATTCATAATATCGAAATTATCTTCCGGTGAATTTTTGGTATTTCTCTGAAAACATTCAATTTTTTATGAATAGTGAAAAACACTGCGTTAGTTTTTAAAACCAAATTTTTATTTAAATAATTATTTATTTATTTTAAATTTAAATTAGGTCAAAATAGATATAGAATATTTATATATGTTCAATGTAATTCATTGGAGTAATTTTAAAATAATATTAGATATATAAAATTTTATTGAACTTATTACTATCTTTTACCCTCCTCCTATGATGATTTTCAAATTTGCATAAAATATAATTTTACCTCTGATATGAATTTAATTTAAAAAATCTGAGAGAGCCATTTGATATCACTAAGTAAAATGTGGATCAATGAGATGAAAATATTTTTTTGGTGAATAATTACTTTTAACTTATATTTTCAATGGTTAAAAATAAATAAATAAATTAAAGATATAAATGATTTTATTATTACCCTAACACATGTCCTAATTCTAATGGATAAGTTTAATTCGACCAAAAAAACCTTATGAATAAAATATTATCTTTTAGGTCCCCATGGATTGGATTAAGACATTTATTATTATTTTATTTTATTAATATTTAAAAGTGTTAAATTCATTGTTTAATATCTAAACCATTTTTAATATAGCATTATACATAATATAAATTTGACTATAAATATTCATCATAAATATAAAAATATTTCCTACATTATTGTATTTTATTTATAATTTTCATAAATTAAATAATTATATTTATTTATAACATAATGATGATGCAATATTTACCTTATTAATAAAATATTAAAATAATTAATATTATATGTATCAAAATAAATCAAATTTTAGACTTTTGATGAATTAAACTAATTTTATAAGTTAATAGGATATGTTATAGTTTATTAAATAATTTTTTTTCAATGTAATCATGCTATTATGACTTTTATAAAAAAATACCAAATAGTGTCAAAATTGTAATAAAAGCGTTTTTAAAACAAATATTATATTATTAATTGATATAATATTCCTAAAAATGTAAGGAGAAGAAAAATTACATATAAAAGGATATATATATTAATAAAGAACCACTTGGGGTTCTATTTTCTATTTATAGTATGTTTATTAACCAGATAATATAAAAACAAAAAGAGACATGGTAAATGTCAAACTATTTAACTAAGAGTAAAATATAAATGACAAGGTTAATATGATGACATAAACCTGTCTAAAACTAAATTTTTTAGTGGATATCGGCAGATACCCACCTTATCCTCTAAATAAATAATTTTAGAGCCATTATTAGACGAATATGAATTTATTATTAAATAATATTTCATTATTTCCCTAAGGTTCCTCTCATCCCTCTTATAAATGGGCACTTCAACTTCTCCAAAATTCACACCTTCAAAGCCATTTGTCTCATCCAAAAACTTCCCAAATATACTCCTAACTATCCTAAATTAATTATGGAGGCCTTTGTTTGGTCTGAAAGACAACCTACAGATCCCTTTTGATAAAATCCAAAGGAAGAACTCAAAGAAGGTGTAAATATTTAATCACCGTTTTCAAGATCTTTTCTTCTTCTGCTTCCAGATTTATTGTAGTTTCCATTATAAAATAATAACTCCAGTATATTATATATACTATTATGTTATTATAAAAATGGTTCAACTATATTCATTATTATACCCATCATATATTGACAAAGTCGCCATACGTGCATACATATGGCTTACCGTCTCCATGTCATGGTGTAGTTCTTATTCAACACGTTAATTTTTGGATGGTTATAATATTGATGTATAATTGATGTAAATAATAAATATAACATGTTAAATATACTGTATATATGATATACCATCTATTTAAATACGATTTTTATATCAAAAGAATGATATTTTGGCTCGTGTGTACGTACGGATTACCGTCTCCATGAACGCGATGGGATTCATTTCCCCATCGTAACCATTCATGAATAGTTTAAATTTTATGATTAAAAATAATGTTTAATTAACATAATATCATTTTGGACATGATTCAAATACAAACTATCCATAACTAACATGAATTCCATCATAAAACTATAAAGGAAAACAAATCATTTAACACCTGAAACGATGATAATACTAACCATATTATTAACAAAGAAATATTAAAAGATCATATAAGATATAATATTTATTTATATGGTTCTCGTATAATTTAATTATAATTATTTAACTATTATATAGTATGTTAACGTACCCTCAACAATGGAAAATTACAAGGTAAGGGTTAATTTTACAATCACTTAACTAAACAAAGGTTTTCTATACGTAATTATATATTGGTACCTATGTATCATCCACATCCATGTTTCATAAGATGTATGTCAAAAAGAAATTTCTATTTCCTATACTATGGGTTATAGTCATTTATACCCATGTTTTAATTTTTAAAAGATTTTTATAAATGAATCTTTCCGTCATTTTTCAAACAAGTAACTTTATGACCTTTTCGAAAAAATTAAGGTAGAATGTTTTTTTAACTTATATTGTGGGTGTAGAAATTTTCCAATATTATAACATTGTCAAAGCTTCACTTACAAGCTTATAAAAATATTTTCAAAATAGATGTTTTCTTTTAAAATTATGTAACTTTTAATGATATAAAAAATGAGATATTTCTCTCAAATTGTTTTGATTTTATCTATATCAACATCCTTTGATGGATTTTACACTTGTTTGAAGTTGAATTATTATGATACAAATATTCCAAATGGTATATAAGGTTTTGTGATCTGTTGGATTGTGGATGTTTTATTTGTATACAATTCATGGTTTATGGTTAATTTATTAACATTTTGTAAGCTTGTTTTGATACGAATGATTATGTTATATTTCAAATTTTTCATATGAATAATGCATAGGACATTGTATGTGATGGGTGGAGCCCACTATAGATCCTCGATGAATTGGTAGGTCTCATGAGACAAACTAGTTTCTTGGCACAAGGCCATCACAAAGTCTTATTTTTAGTATTTTCACAAGGCCTTGACAATGTGGTTATGATGTCTTGCATATGAATTCCATCATTATGAATTTGTCTATTGATATTTCATTTGATTATTAGACTAGTAGAATATATATATGAATATGTAAATGGAATTATTTTGATTTATATTTTCCATATTATGATTATTATTTTGTTTAAATGGCATTTGTTTTAGTCTTATACATTGCATTAAATGATTAATTATGAATGTTTCTACTATATCGTTATCCTTACTGAGCATCTGAGTTCACCCCTTCCTATGATTTATTTTTCCTAGGATACGAAGATGTATATGAAGACTAAATTGTATGGATAATATATATGAAACGACTATGGTTAATGAAGAGATTCTTGTTTTTGTTTTTCATTTAATAATGTAATGTAAACGTTATGACTTTATCTAGTACCTTCAATGCTACTAAACTAATCTGTCATTTGAAACATGATCTTTTATTATCATGCTAATGATATGTAATATTGCTATGAATCTGGGTAATTGGGGACGAGGCGTTATATTTTGTATAAGATGAAGTTTAGTACAATCCTTGGAAACTGGATTTAGAAAAAACTATAATTAATGAATGTTACCCTAAGATAGACTTTGAGGATTTGTATAGAAGAACTTCATATACTTTTAGAAATGTATATATTTTGTGAGTTTTCCACGTAATACATCCATGTCTGGATACGAGCCGGTAGAGGTGGCTCTGGCACAAACGTACCTAGAGGTAAAACCCGAAAACACTGTTTTTAGAAAGACTCGAACGAGAACTGGTGCATGAGATTGAGCCATGCTGCACTCTTGGTTACGACACTCCCAGGGGATATGCTTTAGATACTTCTAATTTCTTTAAAACCATTATAAAATATTTATGAGTATATAACTCCTCAACGATAATATTTTTATGATTATGGATTATATCCATAAATTATTCAATTTATGTTAATTGTTTTACATGTTTGGTATTATGTATTGCGATACATAATCGAAAATAGTGTAAGACATTGTTTAGAAATGGAGTCTAGTGGAAGGAATTGAAACTGTATCAACACACGTAATCCATGTAGGGATTTCCTTCCTACTCAAGATAATTATAGTAGGGGTGGTGGTGAAACTGGTTCAGATCAGCTTATCACTATACTGAGACAACTCACTTAGGTTATGAATAATAACCTTACCCTTATAGAGCACCCAGATCCACAACGTGGATGATCAATGTTAGATCGCTTCATGAGGGAACAACAACAAACAATCTATGGGACTACAAAACATTTTTATCTGATTATTGGATAAGTTCTTTAGAACAAATATTACATGCTTCAGGGAGTAGCGAAAGAGAAAACGTTTTCATGGATATTTATCGCCTCACGAGAGATGAATATCAATGGTGGTCATTAATTCCAAACACAAATGAAGATAATGAAGTATCAAATATAGAATGGACAGTGTTTATTGAACTTTTCATAGAAAAATATTTTCCTCATGACCATCGAGAAGATATGGAAAGGAAATATCTAAGACTGAGGAAAACAGAGGATGAAAATGTCGCAAAGTATGAAGCTAATATTACATGGTTAGAAAGGCATGATGTATATTATATATGTAACCCATGGAGTAAGATTGATAGATTCTTTGATGGGTTAAAACCATTTCTCTATCAATCATTGGACTCATAATCCTTCTCACCGTACGAAGATATACTCTCATGTACTATCAAAACAGAAATGGAATTTTCTAAATCTTAAGAAAATAAAGTAAAGTAAGAGAATAAGAGAATGGTGGGGGAACAGGCAGATAAAGGGGGGAAAGGGAAATAAGGATTTTTCAATTATGTGGTAATTGTGGGGAGAAACACCTTGGTACTTTCCAAAAAAATAATGGGAGTCTATTACAGGTATAGTAAAAAGGACACTGATATCGTGATTGCAAGGGAATGAAAGTTGTTGTCAATGTTGAATGCTAAAATTGTGGAGAAATAGGGAATTATTCAAAATAATTTCCTAACTGCTAATGAAACTTCCCTTATAAAAGGCTAATGAAAAAGGCCAGGATTATGTTGTTACTATAGTTGAAGTAGAATAATTAATGTATTTGTCTTTTTGGAGTCATGAATTATATTCTTCTTATAAGAATAATGTGATACATATAAGGATTGTACTGAAATAAATTTTGTATTCATTATGATTTTATTATGATGAATGTAATCATATATTTTGTATGTTACTGTAATACAATCATTACATTATTTGATGAATCTGATGTTATAGTTGATTTTGGAATTTAGAGACCTTTGAGAGAGAGTTTGGAAAGAGGTATTTGGGATAACTATAAAGGTAGGAATGGATTAAGTTAAACATTGTATAGTATTATTTAAGGATAAAACATTTCTAAAGATTTTTTATTGTAAAATTACAATACTATAGTTTTAGGAAAATGACAACCAATAGGTTGCGCGATAACTCGTCGCGTTGGGAAAAGATTCCGGAATCAATCCCACTACCAAAGTGCGACAAGGAATTGTTACCTACCACTATCCTACAAGAGGACTCATTTTATTACAATATATTTTTCTTCATTTAAGTGGTATATGATAATATTTTGACCATTATAAGATTATGATAAATAGAATATTTTTATGTTCTATTATCTTTTAGAGTGAAAGATGAGTTTGTTGTAGAAATTAGTTAATGGATGTAACTCTACTTGTAAAGTAAATTTTTTTATCTCTTATTGTATGAATAAATTAATCCCTAAACATTAGGTAAGGGATCATAAAACAAAAAGTGTGTTATCATAATCACTTATGTTTTATTGAACCGATGATATTTTAAATCATCGTAGATTGATTGCATTGAGGCCGTCAATTGTACACGTTTTTGTGATTGATGACCTCAACCACACCCTATAAATATTTGTGTTGTTACTATAATTATGTGTCTATAATTTCCACCAATGTTCTCCTATTCAAAACCCTAATTTGATGGTGACATTCTCATTTCCCTTTACCTTTTATTAAAACTAAATATTATTTACACTATTTCTGAATTGGGTTTTCCACAAAGGTAATTTCTATTTTAAACCATTTATTTTTTAAGAATAATTTCAAGATGTGAGGATGCAATTTTTTGAAGGAGAGGAGAATGTAACACCCCAAGCATCCACAGTACGCATCCCATTGAATAATGAAATAGCTTTCGTTGTATGAAACATAGATTTCAAACACACCATGACCAATAAATCTAGCCGTTATGAAGATTAATACCCAATTATTAAAATTTTATATTTTTTGTATTTCAAAATGGACTTAATTTTTGGATTCGGATTATCGAAATTATCTTTGGGTGATATTTTTTATTTTTTTGAAAACTATCAATATTTGATGAATAGTGAAAAACATTTTGTTATTGTTTAAAAAAATTAATTAAAAATTATTTATTTCATTTAAATTTATTTTAGGCAAAAATAGATACATAATACCTATATATGATCAAATTAATTCATTGGTGTCATTTTATAATATTATGAGGTATATAAAACCTTATTAAACTTTTTTACTTTCTTTTACCCACCTCCTAGAAGGATTAGAAAATTTGCATAATACATAACTGTAATGCTCCAGTGAATTGGATTTCAAAAATTGGAGAGACATGTTAGATATCAGTTAGTAAAATTTGGTTCAATGAGATGAAAATAAATTTTGGTGAATAGTATCTTTTAACTTTTATTTACCATGGTTAAAAGTAAATATGGCAATTAAAGGTAAAAATGATATTATTATTTCAGCAACAGATGTCCTAATTATATTGAATAGGAGTAATTCGACCAAAATCACCGTTATGAATAAAATATGGTCCTTTCGGTCCACTTGGATTAGATTTGTACATTTATTATTATTTTAATTAATGAATAGTTAAAAGTGTAAAATTTAATTTTTAATAACTAAACCATTTTTAATATATGGTTATACATAAGATAAATTCTACTATAAATATTAATTAGAAATATATGAAAATTTCCTACATTATGTTATTTTATTTATGATTTTTGGAGAATAAATAATTAAATTTATTATTACATAATGATGATTTAATATTACCTTATTAATGAATGATTATAATAAATAATATTAATTTTATCAAAATAAATCAAATTTGATACATTTGATGAATTCCACTAATTTAATATGTTAATATGAAATCGGAGGGTTGATTAAATAATTTATTTTCATGTAATCATGTTGTTATGACTTTACAAAAAATAAAATACAAAATAGTGTCAAAATTTACATAAAAGAGTATATAAAACAAATATTATATTGTTAATTTATATAATATTCATAAACAATATATGGTTTGGAAAAATGATTTATATAAGGTTATATATCGTAATAATGAACCACTTGGGGTTTCTATTTCTTGTTATAGTATGTTTATTAACCATATAATATAAAAATACAAAGAGACATGGTAAATGTCAAGCTATTTAATTAAGAGTTAAATCTAAATGATAAGGTTAATATGATGCCATAATCCCTTTTAAACCCTATTAATTGAGTGAATATCGACCCATACCCACCTTATTCTTGAAATGAATTATTTTGGAGCCATAATAAACCGAATATGAATTTATTTTAAAATAATATTTTAATCTATTCCTAAGGTACCTCTCACCCCTCTTATAAAAGGGAACTTACCTTCTCTCAAATTCACACATTAAAATCCATTTCTATCAAGAAAAACCTACCCAAATATCCTATATACTATCATACCTTCATCATAGAGGCCTTTAGTTGGTCATAATTCCATCCAAAGGATCCCTTTTGATCAAATAAAAAGGAAGAACCCGAAGAATAGGTAAGTATTTCATCACCTCTTTCAGTTTCTTTTCATATCCCACGTTCTCTGTCATTGTTGTTTCTATTATAAAATAATAACAACAATATATTATATATATTATGATTTTATTATATAAACAGTTAAACTATTGTCATTATTCTACCCATCATATAATGAAAAAGTTACCCTACATGTGTTCGTACGACATACCCTCTCCACGTCGTGGTTTAATTGTTATTCAATACATTATTTTTTGGATGGGTATTATAATAATGTATAATTGAAGTAAAAAAATAAATATTACATGTTTATAATCTTGTATAAATGATATACCATCTATTTACATATTATTTTAATATCAAAAAAATGATATTGTTAATCGTGCGTGCATACGAATTATCGTCTCAAAGAACGTGAAAAGATTCATTTCCCCAAATTAAAATTTAAAATATAATTTCCATTTTCTGATTAAAAAGAATGTTTAAATAACTTAATTTTATTCTGGATATGATTCAAATACATCCTATACATAACCATCATTACTTACATTACAAAACATATAAATTAAAACAAATTAGTTAACAACCGAAACTACGATAATAATAAAATATTATTAACAATGAAATATTAGATGATCATATACGATATCATATTTATGTATATGGTTATATTATTATTTAATAACAATGAATTAACTATTATATATGAGGTTAAATTACCCTCTACCATGGAAAATTAGAATAAAGGGTTAATTTTAAAGTCTCTTTACTTAACTGAGGTTTTTTATACGTAATTATCTATTGGAAACTCTTTTTCATCCACATAAACATTTCATAAATAATATTTCAAAACTTTTTTACTATTTCATATACTATGGGTTAAATTCATTTATACCATTGTTTTAAATTTTATAAAATGTTTATAAAAGAATATTTCCATTGTTTTCCAAACAAGGTACTTTATGACCTTTTTAAAACAATTAAGGTAAGAATGTTTTTTTTAACATATATTGATGGTGCGTCTATTTTATGTTGTTATAACATCGTCAAAGATTCCATTACAAGATTATAATAATATTTTCAAAATAAATGTTTTCTTTTATAATTATTTGACATTAAATGTTTTAAAAAATGAAACAGATTTTTCTCTCAAAAAGTTTTTATTTAATCTCTATCAACATCTTTTGATGTATTTTAATCCTATTTAAAGTTCATTCATTAAGAATAAAATTTTCCATATTTTATTGAAGGTTATGTGATATGTTTGACGGTGGTTATGTTATTTCTATAACATTCATGGTTTATGGTTAATGTATTAACAATTTGTATGCTATTTTGGATATGAATGTTTATGTTATGTTTCAACCTTTTCATATGTTGAATTCATTGGACAATGTAAGTGAAGGGTGGAGCCCGCTATAGCTCCTCAATGCATCGGTATGTCTCATGAGACAAACTAGTGACTTGGAAAAAGGCCGTGACAAAAAATTATTTGTAGTCCTGGCCCAATGCCTTGACTATATGCTTTTGAAGTCTCGTATTATGGATTCCATCATTATGAATTTGGCTATATATATTTCATGTGATTATATGACTAGTAGAATATCAATCTAAATAAATAAATGGAATTATTTTGATTTATATTTTCCATATTAAGATGAAGTTTATGTTTAAAAGTCCTTTTATTTAGTCACATACATTGCCTTAAATGATTATTTATGAATGTTTCCCCTATATTGTTATCTTTACTGAGTATCTAATCTGACCACATTCTATGTTTTAATTTTACCAAGATGCGATGAGGTATATTAAGATTAACTTATAGGGATTGTCTTTGGGATAATACTATGGTTAATTAAGGTAATGTTTTTGTTGTTTTTCATTTTATAATGCAATGCAAATGTTATGAATGTATCCAGTACTTCCAAAGCTACTAAACTAATCTGTCGTTTGAGACTTGATATTTTATGATCATGAAATTTTTATGTAATAGTGCACCGACTCTGGCTAACTAGGGTTGGTGAGTAACACCTCCTCTAAATTCCCTGTTGTGGCATCCTCCATATCATCCTAAGTAAACAGTAGTGGATCTAATGTATCCTAACATGTACCAAATCATGGAAGGTAAGAAATTTGTTTCTAGTTTGAAATCTATCAAATATATGTAGAATATAGTTGTTATGTAGCAAGTAAATACATTCCAAGAAAATATGTAAACTCAAACACACACCAATCGCCCACTATCACTTAAATATAATATAAATAAGTCTGAGAATGTGTAGAAAAATCTTTATAAAAATCATTGGGATCAATTTTATGGATAGACTTTTATTGTGTCATGTCTATGATATGAAGTGGAGGAGTATCTAATGGATGTTGTAGAATAACCTCATCAATTTATACATGATTTTTTGGAACATCCAAAACATTATTGTCAGCCTCTCAAACATCCATATGAACCTCATCACCCATAGTATCATTTGGAACATCAATGAAAATACCATGATATTTTTCATCCAAGGGAACTAACATCTCTTTCATAACTCCATAAAAATCAGCCACTCAAAATGTTCCCCTGCTACGTGATTCAAGATTTTAATTATGTGTTTCATATAAGTACTTCGTAATATAAATTATGAACAGAACTATATTTAAAAAAAATTTAAATTTTTAAGAATGTATTATTTCCATATAATTATAGCCTCATTCTTATTCTGTATTATATATCAATGAGGCCATGTTGTACATGAGGACACAATCCAATTTATCTAATAGCTACATACATTTATTACAATCATGTTAATTTGAGGTCTAAATTCCGTGATATCATCATGGAATGATGTGAATGAAATGACCTGAATGGTGTAGGGATGTATTGAACCAGGAAAAAATTATTTTTAATATGAATATTATGATGATACTCAATGAGGACAAAATAAATGAGAGTTGTGATGCATGTGTTGGATGATAGAATCATTTTATAGGATGGAATAATACTTTTTAGTATTATCCCAATCTATATAATCAATTAAAAATTTAATATAAAAAAATAACTTGTAACTAAATTAATTAAATTATATAAAACATAAAATAATAATTTGAAAATATATTTTATATTCACTAACTTAATTTAGATGACGACTATCGAGTATATGCACATATTTTTGGACATTATGTCAAACAATATATAAATTTCGTTGATCCAGGATCCACCTCCTAAAAATTCTATTGATGTTATATATTTATAAATAAAATTTCAAATATTATTTTCACATAAGAAGTAAAAAAAACAAATTCTTGGTGGGGTACCTTGTAGCATATCATTAGGAAATGTTGTGTTGACATGTGGTGTGAAGTTAGGTATTCACACTCATGTCCATATCTAAATACAAATAACAAAATTGTTATTATATTTCATAGCGACAAGACATGCTCTACATAATTTTCTTTATAAATATTTAAACATACATACCCTTAGATTTAAATATAGGTCTTGGAAAGTTCCTTAGGAAACAATAATTATATTTGGTAGAAAAATTTAATAGATTGATCAATGAGGAACTTGATTCCAATAAATCACAGAATGTATTCAAATAAAAATATAAACATAGAAATATGAGAAATGTATTTTGATAATTTTTTGATGTCCCCACTAATAAATGGTATATGTATCCATATCCTAATAAGTAAACCACCATCTTCCTTGATCAAAATTTAGATTAGTCTCGAAACCAATTAAAACAAATAAATAACAACCTCTCCTGTCGTAGCCACATCCTCGACAACGAAGCCTAAAATAAGGGACATATTCATATGCATAATGATCATATATATATATATATATATATATATATATTTCTTTTTACAATGAATATTATATATATCTGACCTCTATATTTATACAAGTTCTATAATGATATTATATTCAATAATTTTGAAATCACACATCACTGTTATATATACCCTCCACATTGAAATTGATGGATTAGGACTAGAGTGGGGGAAACCCCGTGGAGGTAGTGTGAAATATTCATTCTCAAAACATGATCATGAAGACCATCTAATAAATATGATAAATATTTCAATCTGTATTGTTCACAAATGAAGGTATTCCACATATACATATTGTTTACATGGAGTGGGAGATAATTCTCTATACTAGAATGTTTGAAAATTCACATGCACTGTTATTCATTATTTTTTATTATATTTTGTTAAAAAGACGAATTTAAAAAAAATTATATTTAATCCATGTTATTTGATTTTAATTATAATATATTATTTTTAGTTATGTAATTCATCAGTCATTTTTTTATTTTGGTAATTTTATTTACATTCACAGAGACATATTTTTCAATTATAATAAGGAACTAGCAATAAAGAACACTATATTAATAAATTATTTTATTAATCACTATCATACATTCCAAAAGATATATAAATATTTTAGATTTAAAGAATTAGTTCATAATTAATACATGACACTGACACACGAATACAGGGTCGATACTACTAAAGTAGTATCCATTATTTTTAACATATAATGTTTTTAATTAATCCTGAATTCATTTCATTAAAAATCATCACAACATTCATCTTAGCTTCGTTATTAGTATTTATCTTCTTTAAACCATATGTAAAACATCTTTAATCATGGGAATATAATAAATATATTACTAAGCGATATTAAAGTTAATAATTTTTTAGTCTATTAATAGTTAAAATCATATGAAATTATTTTGAAAAATACATACATCTCATATATAGTGTAACATATACATACATTGTTAAAAAGCGATTCCCATAAATCATATAAAAAATAACCATTTATGTATGATGGGTAATAATTACATAATTTTATCACCCCAACGATTATAATATTATTTGTAACTATCATTGTTTCCTTCAATGTAAAACTCCTTGCTATCTTATTATTTAAAAAGCACAACTACAATATATTGTAACCATTGTAGGAACACTTGGTTTATCCCTTACAGTCAACCTCCAAGATTAAAATAACCGATGAATTAGATAATGATATAATTCCCATCTATTATCATAAACAATTCTAAAGAACCATAACATATTCTTTAAACAATAATACATGCATAATAAAATCATTCCTTGTGAAAAATAACTTTTTAATGGAATACCACACATATACATGTGAAAAAAAATCATTAAAAATAAAAATGTAATGTTGTAAATAAAACAAAAAACATATTATGGTTTCCTAGAATTGGTTAATTCCTCTCATGTTGTATTTTTTAAAAACCATTATTTTGAATTTTTTTACGGGAAATTAATAGAGGTTTCTTAATGGAATTTCCTTTACTTCAACTTCGACTACCATAATAATGTGTTGAAAACCTTTTATATAATGTTTTAAGTGGTCTTATTAATATTTTATTGAAAAATATTTTATATTTATACTAACTTATATCACAATTTATAAATATTTCCATCCATTTATATATAATATTTTGTTATTAATAAATTTTCAAGTGGATTCATTTTGTTATTTCCATGGTCGGTTCACTATTGATTTTTATTTACAATGGAAGTGATACTACATAGATTAGAATATATAAATATAGGTAATTTTAATCATTTATATACAAATATATAAATTCAATGAACGAAATATTCGGAAATGAAAACACATCATTCATAATTGTAGGGAATTTACACACCACAGATGAAGATTTCATTTTTTAGAATTAAAGAAGAAAATTAGATATTTGATGTTGAAAACCCCATTATCATAATAAAATTCACATATAAAAATTATATTGGTGTTTTCAAGAATTATTTGGTATGTTGTGATGATATGGAAAACATGAGAAATAATTTTAAAGTTAAGAAGGATGAATTTACCTCTTACATATTTTTCTTTTAGAATCACATTAATAATATTGGATGTAGATATCTTGGGAGACCACAGACACAAAAATTTGTAAAGTAATGAGGACAATGGAATTTGGTAAATGTTATTTGAGCTGGATGGTAAAAGTTGATGAAATTTTGTGATGGGATGTGTCACTATTTATAATTGGTGAGGGGGTTCAGTGGTAATTACAAAAAATATTAAAATAAATAGGTCTAATATATGGTTAAATAATTTAAGAAGGTATAAAAATCATATAAGATCAAATTTTATAAATAATATTATAAATTTAGTCCTTGATCAATGTTTTTTTATTTGTAAATAGTTAAATAAAATATTATATTCACATAAAAAAATCTGTCCAATTAAATAATATTTAGATCTATAACTATATAATATAAATAAAAATTTTCAAAATATAATTTTTCATTATATCATAGAAATTTATTATTCCTAAAGATAATTCATGTCTTACATTTAAAATTATTAAATTATTATTATTTCATTATTTGTAGTAATATTAATTTTATATATTAAATGATTAAATAATTACAGTATTGTTTTGAACAATCCAGTAATATAATAATTTATTACATAAGAATTAAAAATTTATTTTTATGAGAAAGATAAATTTATTATACATAATAATACAACTTATTTTATAGAAAATCCTCTATAAATCAATATATTAATATATTATAATAATTTTAAACTATTTTTAGAACCACTTGACTTTATTTTAAATAAAAAATTATAAAGGGATTAATGTGATTCATGTTGGTATTAAATGTCACAAATTTTAGTTAATATAGGTTAGTAAATGAAACATGATTATTGGAAAGGATTTAGTCTCCATTGGAGCCATTAAGGAACCATATAATTTTAATTACAACCACTTTACTTATTTTTTCACCATGAATAGGAACTCCATCATCATTACATATATATTAAAGATAAATATTAAATATATAAAAATTAAAAATAAATTAATACCGAAAAATTAAATAAATAAGGTTAAATATTGAAAATTATATTCAATAATTAAGTATAATTACTCAAATTCAAGTGAGGAAAACATCATTAGTTTGTTAATTTTTCTACTCTTAACATGTGAAAACATTTCACAAGTATATGGATATGAATGATGTTATATAATTTTAAAATTTTAAATTAATATCCAAAAAACTATATCATACATAATAATTAAATAAAATAAATAATATTTTTTCCATAACTCAATTATAATCTATATTTAACCAAATTTGTCTTTTACAATCATGCGTAGGAATTATGCCGACACTGATAATATTTTTTATACCATTCATGAATTTAGTTATTATATACATGTAATATATTGTTTTAGTTAAATATTTATTTTTTATTATCATAATTTAATAATCAAATATTTTTAATGAATTTTACATCATAATTATATCTTGATGATTTAAGAAAAATTAAATAATCTTAAAAAGTAGTATTATTTTAATATTCACCAAAAATTTTACTTTTCATAAATTTATAAAAAATTTATAATAACATTATTTATACATGATAAATTCAAAAATGAAATTATTATTTTCAAATTAAATTTTTTTATATGAAAATTAATCTTTTAAATATACCAAATATATAAAATTATTTTAATAAAATCAATTACTTATAAAAAATAATTATTTTCCTATTTAAATAATATAAGGAAAACAACACATTAATTAATTAATTACAATGTGAAACCAAATTATTATAGGTATAACTAGGATGTTATATTATCCCCCCTCTATGAAAATTTAATCCTTTCAACTTTTAACTTATTAATAAATTAGGTGTACCTTTCTCTCATAACATTTTAATATTCCCATGTTCCCTATTCTACAATATGGTTTCTCGAAAAAACATTTACCTATTTAACTACTTTATTTTTCAATAAATTCTCACTATGGTTAATAATTGTAATAATTTTATCTTCATAATAATGCTTCTCTTTAATATAAACAACCTTTGGGCTAAAAAATAAGATGGATCTAGAATATATATTATTAACAATAACCATTAAAAAAATTGTATGAGAGATAAACTTGGAGGAAATTCATTCCGTAGGCAGCTATTCCTACATTATCTATATTTTATTATGGTCCAATGAATCATTAACATTAAATTTATTTCTTATAAAATGCATAACACTTTTCCATTGATATATTTTAAGGACAACATGATCACCTACCTTGAAGGATAAGTCTTCAACTATGATCGGATTAAATTTAATATCATCATTGAAATTTCCCCATATGATGTTGGATCATCATCAATTTCTCATCCACTTACACTATTAATTATATTCCAATCAATTTTCGTTCTCAAAATTTCTCCCAGAAATCTGGATTTCAACACTGTTATCCATATAGTTCATCAAAACATTCAATCTATAATGTGGAATGAAAATGATTATTATTAGAAAACTCAACTATCCAATGTTATTGTTATCAAAGTCCCTAGAAATATATTAAACAAACATTGATCATTACTTCAACGGTATGAAATGGTCACTCACTCTACTTATTATATTTATATTTAATGTTCATTATGAAATTTAATTTAGTTCACAAAATTTTTTGAAGCCATTTCGAAAATTTATATGTGAAATCATGATCGAAGTGAGAAAAATAAATAATGGAGGACTACATAACTATAAAATAACTATTTTTGGATGATTGAGAATGTTGATCTAATGAAATAATATCCTGAATATGAAGGAAATATTAATATTTAATCAGTCGATCAACAATAAACCAATTTTCATTGTTTCCTTGAGAAGTATATGGTATCTCCACCATGAAATAAATGGATATATTTTATTATTTCCACTTTATAACTAAAAAATTAACTACAAATCATTGGTTGTTTTCAATCTTCTTTGTCCTGTTGAAATTTCAAGCATTTCTTGGTTAAATAAAAAATACTTCTTTTTATTCAATCCCTTAAGTATTACTCTTGAAGGTATTTGTACATCCTATTATTTCTAGTATGAAAAAAAATTGGATAAATGTGTTCTTCACATAAAAATAATTTCTTTTGATATGAATCTCAAGGCAAAAATATGATCTTTCCATGTCTCAGTAAATAATCTTACTCATCCTTAAATTTAGGAAACATACCATTCATATCCAATTCTATAATTTTTTGTAACTCATTGAATTTCTTAGGATAATCCATAATTATATATAACTAAGATGAATTCACTAAGAACTAAAAAAATTTATTTTTTACAACAAGAACAATAAATCCAAAATTCATCACAACATTAATCAAATGGTCGTGTTCCAAACATAATAAGATTAATGTATTATGATGTTATAAACTTCAGGTGTCCATAAATTTGATTTATTTTTTTGGATGGTAATTTATTGGGTAATCATAATCTATTATCATTCATATCCATCTACTATTACCCATGTTCAATTACCTCTATGAAAATATATAATTCATAAATTTTTCATCAGTAAATATATCACATTTTCCTATATAAAAATGATGAATAAAAATTTTCAATATAAAAACCACTATTACTAATTCCAAATCAGGTGTGGGATAATTTATCTGTAAGATTCATTTTTCAGGAGGAATATGAAATGAACTTATCATTATTCAACAGAATATAACCATGTCTCCTCATTGAAGCATCACAGTAGATGAAAACCACTATTTTTTTTGTAGAAATGTATAAAATTGAAGAATTCATCAATATCCTCATCAAATACTAAAAACCATCATCAAATTCTCCTATCAAATAAATTTAACTTCTTTTTGAGATATAAATTTCTTTGGGTTAGATAATCATGAAATGTTTTTAATAAACTATGGATAATATCCTAATAATCAAACAAAACATTAAATATCAGTATGATTTTTTGGAAATTACCATTTATCATATACTTTTTTATATGGTAAACTAAATTTCAATATTTATTAAAAATATACACTATTAAATTATTCTATTACCACTAAAAATACCCTTTTCTAAATTTTCTATTAATTTATATTCATTTAGAGTTTGTAGAAAAATGTTTTTATGCTTTTTATGACCCTCATAAAATAATAAAAACAATAAAATGACATTATTAAATAAAAATACAATATTTTAACATTATTCAAATAATTTTATATTCAAAAGATCCATATATATAGTATCTACAAAACTCAAGTTAATGGTAAAAAAACTCATAATCCCTAAATCTAGTACATAATGTAGTTTTCATAATTACATCCTACCTTACCTTTAGATGATGGTACATTAATCTCATGTAAATCATTGGAAAATAATGAGCTTTGTGGAGCAGATCAAAAAAGTCATTGATAGGAAGAAATGGATACTTATTCTCAATAGTAATTTTATTAAAATATCTATAATCAATGAATGGACTCATGGAAAAATAATTTTTATAAAAAAAATGGATAAACCCATGGGTAATTTCTAGGATGAATGAATCTATATTAATGTAACTCCTAAAATTTTATTTTTTGAATTAATAATTGTTAACTTGAGACATTCAATAAGGGGGGTTTGAAATTATATTAGCATCTTTAACTAATTAATTAGAAAATTATACCTCCTATATTGTATAAAACATGGAAATAAATTTGAAAAAAATGAAGGTATTTACTGAAAACTAAAATATCATTAATCTAAAGAGTTCTGTGTATTCAAAAAAAATATGGAAGATACCTTTAATTTAATTCTATTAATATTTTCCAATTTTTAAAATATTTTATTAATGGTATTGGATCATTCTGGTATAAAATCTTATAATATTTCTAAAAAATATCTACATTATCTCTATAATAAATCTAATCATGTTAAAAATAATTCCCAACCACACCAATAATAATATAAAAATCTACATGAGAAAAAAAAATTTAAGGAAATTTATTTCCAAATAAAAATAATGAAGAATATCTTAATTCAATTTTCCTTATTATTTTCCCTGCTATGTTTATCATATGTTCTCATTTCATTTCATGAGGTAATGTATCTAATTTTCTAGAAAATCCTTTGAAAATTATGTTATATGTAGACCTTGTATCAAACATAACATTACATAACTCATATTAAACTAAAAAAATTATCAGATACCACTTCAATGTATGGAAAAATATATTTAGATGTTGATGAAATTTATTCCACTTCATCTTTATTCATATAATCTTGATTATTTCCATAATTTAGATCATTTTGTAGTAATAATTTTCATAATTCCTCACCTCACCTCATTTAAAACATTTCATATTTTTTTAAACAGAAATCAACATAAGATCATTTTAATTTAAATATAGAGACATTCGTCCAATAATTAAATATCAAAAACACTTCCATGATTTTTAAGCCATTTCCCAGGGTTTGTTTAACCACAATTCCCCCAAAATATGATCTTGATTTTCATACTATCATGATTATTTCATTTATTCTTACACGATACATCTCATCTGTCAATTTTCTTCAGGTCATTGTCAGTGTAAACAAGATCATTAAGATACTATATTTATACCCTATTTGCAAATAGATATATTTTATCATAACTTTTTAATTCATTGGATTATAATTCCCTTCGATATCATGGATTCAATCTAGAGAAAAAGTGTTTGCTTTTACTATCATGATATCGAATAAAATATATATAATACATTCACAATCATGAAATGTATGCTCCATACATAACCACTAAATATTCATAATTTTTCTTCAATTCAATGGGTTTCATTTCTATTTTAAATGTAATGACCATAGGAATAACATTTTCAATGAAAATATTATTAAATTCAACCCATTCAGATGAAAAAATATCTTTATTATACCGGATTTATTGACCATTGAACACCAATTGTATTCTTTACCTTGAAAATAGTAAATAAAAAATCTATCCCATTGAGTATGTCAACAGCCAATGAATTCAAATTTAATATCATGTTATTTAACACTCATTATCCACCACTATGATTGAATCTCCACTAAAAGAATTAGGGTGCTCCCTCAGAAAAAATTACACTATTGTCATGTTAATTTCTGGTAGATCTGGTTGTTCTCGTGCATGGATTCCAGTCCCACTTATAGCCAATATAAACTGAAACATTACTATCAAAATTTTCTTGGATCTAATTCATACAATTCAATGTTTCATATTTGAAAAGATACCATCTTCTCGAAACCTTCTTACATCATCTTTCCAATTTCTTTGGTGGAAAATCATTGTGAATATATATGTTTAAGACAAAGAGACATGGTAAAATTCAAATTCTATGGCATTTAAAAAAAATCCAAAGTTAAAATTAATTTATGGTATTCTACTAACATCTTATTAACCATAATAGCTATCAAAATCGTTCTCTGATACTCACTATATATACCCATCCATAAAAAATTACTTATTTAATAAATTCATTTTGAATTTACCTTCATACATTCCAAAAGATAATTTTCATTAACGGTTCTATATAATTAGGTCATAATTCATATATGAATATCCCATAATCATATAATGTGGATACATCTAAAATAGTATAGATACTTATATACAATATATTTTAATAAAACATGAATTATTTCAATGAATAATTCTCACAACATTAAACATTACTTGTATATTTATTCTATGCTACCATAAACCCTATGAAAAACATTGTAAACATGGGAAGAGTATAAATATAATATTATGGGACATAAATTGAATGAAATTGTTATTCCATTGACAAATAAATATATGAAATCAATTTCACAAAGACATACTCATCACCCATAAAGTAACATATACTTACTTTTCAAAAAATGTAGATTTCCATAAAACATAGAAAACATAAAAAACCGATTTTGTAAAATTTGAGAATTAATTACTTAATATTTTTACCATCAATGATACTGTATGAAATGATAACCTCATGTCTACATTAAAATGTAACCTTCACAACCGCCTTATGATGAAACCCTCATAACTTCATTATGGTGTAACCATCATAGTTACACATGGATTACCATTATGTTAGACCCCCCAAAATTACTATAACCAATGAATTGGAGGGAAATATAGTTCCCGCCAATCATCAAAAATATTTTCCATGACCCTTATCATAATGATAAAATAATAATACCTGAAATATAAAAATCCTTCCTTGGGAAAAAATTTATTTTTAAAGAAATAATGCACATATACAAAAAAAAATTATTTTTAAATTAACATGTAATATTATATAGAATTACTTAAATGATAAAGGTTTCATGAATTCGGTAATGGCTGATCATGAAATAAATTTAACAAAAATCATTCTTTCTGAATTTTGTAAAAAATATAAATTAAAAGATGATTTTTAAAGGAATTTTTATTACCTCTTAATTAATATCCTTAAAAAATGTACAAAATCTCATTTATGAGGTTTGAAATCATTTTATTTATATATTAAAGAACTATTGTCTTGTTTTCAATACCTTATATAAAAAATTAATAACATTAATCCACTGATTTATTAATAATATTTTTTTTACATCAATTGTTTTTGGTGTGCTGTTTTCATGGATTCTATGGTCGGTTTGTTATGGATATTATTGAAAAATTTAAATAACTCTTAATATGTGAAAAAATATATATCTGGTCATTTTATTCAATTATATGGGAATTTATAATTTTTTTAATTTTGTATTAGAAAATGAAAGCTCATCATCCTTGTAGGTGTTGAATTGACACACCATGGAAAACTATTTCATTTTTGAGAATAAAAAAAGAAAATAAGAGGTTGGATGTTGAATATAGGATTAAGACTATTAATTTTTATTACATATATGATATTAGAGTTATCATAAAAAATTTTATAGGGTGTGAGGATAAGGTATAAGTGAGAATGAATTTAATAGATAAAAATAATGATTTTACCTTTTGACTATTTCTCTATGAGAACCTCCTTAAGGATTTTGTAAGTTCACTTTTTGAAGAAAATAATCAATATATTGTTGAAAATGATAATGCGAAAAGACTTCTATATTGTATAGTAAAGATATAAAGCTCATGATGGTGAATTTTTATGAAGGGAAGGATCTATTTTTATAATTTATGTGAGGGGTTATTTAAGAATTACTTAAAAACATAAAATATAATCATTAAAATATAGGAATAATGACTTTAAAATGGCCTAAAAGTACTAAGGGTCACTATAAATACAGAATAAAAAGTTTTTTTCCTTGTTCATATTTTCATTAATTTTTAATTAATTAAATATTTTATTTTATTTCTGAAAATTAACATTCTTTTCAAAATAAAAAAAATTCATAACTATGAAATTAAAATGCCAAAAAAATGTTTCATGTTCTAAAACCATTTTTTATTATATACTATAAATATCATATTCATCTATATAATTATTGTATTATGATAAAAATATTATATTTATATTTATATTAATTTTTATCCATTAATTTTATTTATTCATTGAATAAATAATTATTGCATTATCTTTCTACAATCCATTATGGTGATGATTAATTACCTAAAAATTAAAATAATCCTTTAATAATATAAATCTCCTATCATTCAAAATACTATTTATTTTTCTAACAATACTTCTGGAATGATATATATTAAAATATTA
This sequence comes from Viscum album, assembly GCA_963277665.1. Taxonomy (NCBI): domain Eukaryota; kingdom Viridiplantae; phylum Streptophyta; class Magnoliopsida; order Santalales; family Viscaceae; genus Viscum; species Viscum album. The sequence goes on from OY728161.1 coordinate 938,087,861, forward strand.
TTCTATTGAAGATCTATAGTGTGGATAATTTTCTACCATTATAAATACAATATTATAAAGGGGTTAATCTGATTAATTAGGAAATAATGACCCCAATATTAAAAATACCGAGTTAATGGTCAAATAATTCTCATATATAATTATTTATAAAAATTAAGTTTCATTTAATGGTTATTATAATTTTAATGAAAATTATTATTTCTATTTTTCTTCCCCATGAACATGAACTGCATTAGCTTTACACAACCATTATTATTAATTGCCAAAAATTTAAAATTTACAAATAAATTAATATTTCCAAAAAATTAATTTGGTTTAAAATCATCATTTATATTCATTATTTAAGTATTATTACTCATATTAATGTCTAGACAACTTGATTAATTTTATAATTTTCTTTTCTTGCATTGGGCAATCATTGAACATGCATTTGGAAAAAACCTGATTTTTACAACTATTGAAATCAAAAATAACTTCCAATAAAATAAATAATACGTAATAATTATTAAAAAATTGAGGAAATTCATTTCTTTACCCAATTATTATAATTTTGGAAACAAATTTTACATTACAAATGCTATAGAGGAACTAATTCATCACTAAAAATTATTTTTATACATATCATGAACTAAATTATAATTTACATGTTATAAATTATAATCATAAAATATATATATTATAATATCATAATTTAATCACCACAAATTTTTTATAAATTATAAAACATAATTATATCTTTACGATGTCACAGATATAATATATTTTTAAAATAATGTATATTTTTTCATCCACCAAAATTATAACATTTTCATATAAATTTAAAATAATTATAATAAGATAGTTTTTTCCTATTGAATTCATAAATGAAATTATTTTTTTATAAAAAAATTATATCATTTGAAAATTAATATTTTAAATATAACCATGTATGAATTTAGTTTATTAAAACAAATTTCATCTAAAATGAAAATATTAATTTTATGAATTTCATAACATAAGGATGACAATTGTAAAATTCAATAATGTTAATGTGAAACAATAATTATTTTACTATTTTATGGGTTATAATAATTAAATTGTCTAATATTACCAATTTATAGATTTATATCCATTAAAACATCATTTTGAATTTTATTTTTACCTTCTCATAAACTACTATATATCATTAAATAATCTAAATTGATGTTTAGAAATGAATTTTGAATATCCATTAAAAAATATTTTAATATATTTATTTAATAAAATAATTATAATATATATGAATCATTTTATTTATTATATATATATATATTTTCTTGAATGTTTGAAAAAATTTCAATAACATATGAAATAATATAACTTCATGAAATACTAAAAACCATATTTGTTTATAAATGATAGAAATTTTTTTTAGGGTAACTCACATGAAACAGGACAGAGTTAAATAATATTATCAAGCATCACTGATAATATAAGTAGATAGAATCAAATCTTATGTGATGTGGATCTCACTCCTTCTACATTGTGATATTTTAATCAAGTGGGACCTTCAACATGACAAAATATTCATTATAGTCTCACTCCTTATTCTCAAATCCAATCTATCACATTTATAATATGAGTAGACATTGTATTTATCTGAGGATGTAACTTCATAATATAACCTACCAATGTTGGATAATGTTTTTTAAAGTTAAATTTAAAATCACCAATATGAATCCAGGTGAATCATAGTGGTCTACCAGAGTGCCCATGTGATATACATGATCAACGAGGGTTTTCATGATATCTTCACTAATGAAGATGTTGCGATGGAATGTGAAAACTATTAACTAATTTCCTATAAGGAACCAAAATCATTTGGCATGTTACCTATTAATATTACTAACACATAATAGTATTTTCTAAGGATTGGTTCATTACACTCAGTTAAATGCAAGTGTCTCCCAACTCAATCAAACCATTGAACATGAAATGATGATTTTTAATATTATCTTATAAATGTCTCTCTATAATATATTAACAATGCGAATAATCATTTTCATTCCTAATTAATCATATTGGGAGTGTGTGGAAATTTATTTCAATGATAAATTAAATGTGTCCTCTTCTAATCATGTGAATTTTAATTTTTGACCACCCGTGAAGATTTTTTTTTCTCAATAATATTAATGTTCATATAGAAACATGTATAGCCATAATCAAATGAGTTTCAATGAATATAATTATTCATATTGAAATTATTTTAAAGATATATAAAAAACATGATAATCACCTTAATTATATCGTTATAATTTATATGGGTATTTAAATTACTATAAATATGTTTAATTTAATATCAATTATGAAAACTATATTATTATCATGAAATAATATCACTATTAACGACCATTACAACAACTTTGAGATGATAAGATATAAAGAACACCACATTCACATTCGTAACATGCATTGATATACATGACATAAACTAACACCATGATTAAATGTTATCAATTTCAACAAAAAAAATGCAATAGGTAAGTGATGAAAATTACATTCCAGGAAGGAGGAAAATAGTAATAAAAATAAAAAAGTACTATATAGATTTTTTTCATCAATCCAAATGAATATTAATAATTTAGGATATGTAGATATAAACTACATGAATTAATCAAACAACCTGTGGAATGTTACAATTTTTTACCATTTAGTTATCATTGGGAGATAACAAATCATGTCTTGATGAAAAATGTGTATATTACGTAGTGATATAAATCCCATTAACTATGGTATAATTACACACGATTTATCCCAATAACAATAAATTTTTACAATTCATTTACAATTTTCTATCCATTTATTTACGTATGATATCCTATATTTGAAAAACCGGAGCACTATTTACTTTATGGGGAAAATGGGAGCATCAAAACATGTTGTAATCATTTGAATATTAACAGTCAATATAAACTTTTCATATAGTGAGAAATCATCATGTCACAGTGTTGGGTGATAAACAATTATATGGTCTATCTCACATAGTTAACTACGATTATGAAAAAAACATATCATATATTTACTACATGGGTAATGTTAAATAAATCCTTTATTTTTTACCTTGAATGGTGAATTTTATCTTTTAAGAATCAATAATCACTAATTAAATATTTTTCTCTATGCGATATTAAATAGTCATATTATCAATGTCATTTTTGTTTTATACAATTTCAAACAATCAAAAATGTTATTAGTTGAGGGATATGTGTTACGAAAAATAAATAATAAATTAGTACTTGTCATAATGACAACCCAATCAAGGGATTTTGAATGCGATATTCCCTCATGGAAGTTAATACTCGAGGATGGTTACTACCCAGTTGTTCTTACCCATTTATCAACAAAATCCTAGAATGTTCATTTACCAAATCATCCACAATAATATCAAATATGGTAGAATATTTAGATACATACTCATCAGATGATTTTTCATTCAGTAAATCAAGGTATCAAATGTGTTAAATCTTATAGTATTATCGATATTTGGTTCATCTTATTTATAATTAGATTACATTACTAGGATAATATGAGAAGAAATTTAACAAAAATGATGTAAAGGGATGACTTCAATAAAATTCACATTACAGGGTTCTATAATATTGGGTCCCACCTGATCAATAATATAAATATATACATATATTTCTATTAAACTACTACTACAATATTTCTAGAATACCAAATATTTTTATACCCAGTACTCATAACCAAGATGAGGAAAAACAATGTTCCAAAGATGGTCAATATATAGAAGATCTCGATATGTTAATTTCTAATAAATTATATTTTTTAAAGATATTCGTAACAGTATTTTTTTAATTTCCATTAAAAAATTATATTATTTCAATATATATGTCAAAGGAAAAAATGTTAATTTTATTAATTTTATCTTTTAAAATATCTATATTATATACATATAATAATATTCAAATAAATTCTATCACAATTCCTTTACCAAATATTATCAGTAATATAATATTTGTTGAAAAAATTAGATAGAATAATTTTATTTACCTATCTACTTATATATGGAATAATTAAATTAATTATAACAAACAATAAATATATATAAATATATTCTAATAAAATTATTAATATTTTAAGTTACAATTTTTAATATTGATTTTTATAAGATATTCTATTTTCTTAAATAATAAAAATTTAATTTATTTTAAAATACTCATATATTGACATGATCTAAATTTCCCAAAAATAATCATATTTAAATTTATTGTCACAATCAACATATTCCAAAAAATGAAAAAATTTATATAAATTAACTCTTACATAAATTATAATTTTAATTTCCATAAATAAATCACACAACCAAAATAAATAAACTGTAAAATAAATATTTAAGAAAGAAAATTCTCCATCATGATGGCCACAACTAATATGTTGATAATGATAAATAAATCTAACAGTGATTCACTAAATAATATGGGAGGGGGAAGTAAAATTGGTGAGGTCCTTATATACTTTTTTATCATCATAATGTGTTAACCCCATTCAGGCCTCATATGTGGAAATTGGATATAATATGTGAACATAGTGCATTATTTCCTTCAAAATGAATATAAAGCGTGAATTTTATTCACTGTTCCTACTTAATGTATATGTGTGAACATGGTGCATGCCTCAGAGTTCCCTATTTTAATAATAAAACAACCCTATTCGAGATTTAAATTTTTAATTTCAAAATTTTATTTTAATAACTCTCATCTATATGTTTCCATTCACTTTATAAATTCAATATGATTCTCCTTTAAAAAAGTTGTCCTTTTTTCTCCATTAGTTCATATGTTCCCCTAATTTTCTATCTTAAATTTTGTGTTGAACATAGAATGATCCTAACCCTATGTGGTTTTTCCATTTATTGCCCATCCTAGTTTCTATTTTCAATGGAACCTCCTTGTTATGTTTGGAATTCTTCCAAATCAATGTGGAATAGAAAAACATTCATGTTCTCTGTTGATTATAGTTTGATATTGTGTCCCCTAGTGTGATGGGCGTGGTAGAGGTGACTCTTGTATAAGGATTAATTAGTGTTTTTCATCATTAGATAATGTTTCAATGTTGTATTATTTTTTTGGTGATGTTTTTTCAAAAACATTACTAGGATACCTATTAGGCCCCTAGTGGTCTCTTTGTCCATGTATACAGTTTTTGTGTATCCAAATTCATTATTTAGTATTTTAATCCTATGTACCCACTATAATTTTTGGATATATATTTGGTTCAACACAACAAAATTTAATTCCATGATATTAGTAGTTAATTATAACAATGATGACCTTCTAAAGGAATGATGTTTGGTTTGGTTTTCGGTTATACTAAATATCATATATGGATAGAAATGATGGTATTGAAAATGATTCTCCCTCCACTACTGTGTTATTTTTATGAGAATATCTGAATGTTTAAATATGGAATATAAATACATCAATCTTAATGTGGGATCCCACTCCCAAGAAACTAGTACAATACAAAAATACCACACAATAATTAGATTTGAGTAGACAATCATTATCTATTATTACAATAATTTATTAATAATTATTTCTCTTGAACAATGTCAATATAACGAATAAATATCAATCAAAAGGGAAATATATTAATTGTTTTCATAGACTGTTCATGAATATATTAATGAAATATTCAATGTTTAATAAGAAAGAACATCCCCTCCCAGTCCTCTTCAATAATGGGGGTTTATGGGATTGGCCACCCATAACAAGTGCCACAACATTCCTCTTTGGGACACAATGGGGGATGAATTATCAATGTAAAAAGATTTCAGCTAAAAATATATCTACCACATGGATATTGATTGAGAAAAATTAACTTCCCAATATATATATATCATTCTACTAAACCATGTTTCTCTTGTATATACAAGGAAACCAGAGGTTGTTATCTTAACTTATTTTTATAATACACCTTTTATATAGATGATTTTGGTTAGTATGACATATTTTTCAAATTCACACATTCTTTCTCCCCCACATCTCATACAATCTGATATCATAACCTAATCTACTTCATCCTAGATTACAGAGATGGATTTATGACAATTTTTAAGGATCGATGAATTTCAAAAAACAATGGAATGTGCACATGTCTATTCCCAAGCACATTTAATGATATTTTCATCCAAATAACATCATTTCATGACTCTTTACCTTCCATATAATCCACCTTAGTCATGTATAAATCTCAAAATGAGAATATAATTGAAATATAGTTTACAAATCCTCATACAAGGGTAAATTCATTACCAATATGAATCTTCCCTGGATAGAATTTCTAGAATAAAATGTTCCACACATTTACTGAGAGTAATTTTGGACCAACATTGTGTAAAATAACATAAGTGGTATTTTTAGTATATCCCATAATCCAGTTCACTATGTTTCAATTAGACTGTCCATGATTATCCACAAAATTAATATCTACTAAAAATGCATGTGAAATGACTAGACTAGGAGACCACTAGTTATCCTATTAGGCCCTCCAATCCGCCTACATCTCTATTATCTAGTCATTATTGGGACCCAAAACCATCATTTCATACTGATATAATATAATAATTATAAAATAAATACCATAAAATTCCCAAATATAATCATTACAATATTAATTATTTCCCATGTATTCAATGCTCCTGATATATATGTCCAATTCATATGCCATCACCATGTTGTACACATGAGATTATAAAAATATTTATTCAGATAGGAAAACATTCTATATTATCATTTTTCTATAAATAATTATTATTGGATCATATCTATTTAATTATCAGTAAAAAATGGTTAAATTTTTTATTAACATATAGAATCACTAGATGTGAACATTAGGCAGAACATAATAGCCAAACTAAATGAATATATAATTTTTCAATGAAATAAATTACATACTAATTACCATATCCTTTGACCACCATTCATGAAAAATATAATTCCATCTAGTTCTTAATAACCCACATGATATTAAATCACCCTATTTTATAAATAACATTCCTTTAAGATGATAATTGAACATGATATTGTTCCATATTTAGGAATAGGGATCTATGTTCCACCTTAATCATTAACATCCTTGAGAATACATCTGGAATTTTGGTAGAACCCAAAATACAAGATATCTCTCTCTCTCCCATAAATAACTACATTAGAATATTCATCTCAGGGACAATGTATAAGGAATATACTATGGATATTTTATTTCTATTTTTCCATAGTGGTCCATACATAACCGTTATATGATAATTCTTATTTGGTATTTCGTATGAGGAATTTTTTTACATATATTTATTTTATACCCCACTAATTATAGTATAAATACTCTATTTCTTTAGTATCCCGAAGCCATATTTTGAACCTTTTCTTCTTTAAAATCACATATCTAATATGATAGATTTTTGGGTGCGGGGCCACAAAAATGATACATAATAACAAAATTTGTGTATCCATATAAGATATTTCCCATGGATATCAAACTCATGAATGATATTTTATAGAAATTAAAAATAAATATATCTTACAATCAATTGTATGGAACTGTGAATAGATTGATTGTTTACCAGTCAACATCTTCTCCAGTTTTATAAAATTAATCACCACTGACGGATAATGATTAATAGAATAACAAACAATATTCATTTATTCACTATAGAATTTCATTGAAACATATACAGTCTTCAGAAGTTCTCTTCATCTATACAATGGGGTTAAATTAATCTGATCTTATACTATAATCTATTGTGGATATATTCCACATTGAACCACCTCTTGTTTAATTCTATTCGATAAAAAATAGATCTCCTCAATTCTATATTACCCATGATTGTATGTTCATAACCAACTATTTTTTTTAATTTTTTCTTCATCCATTATTTAATAAATTTTATAGCATCAAAATAAATTACACTACTGTTGAAGGGTACCCACAACATATCATATAAGAGTCATCAACAAATGATTCTATTTTCCATTCTCCTATTACGGATTAATTATTACATAACCATCACTAGAATGTAAAAAATCATTATAGTCTTCACTGTGGAATTTCCCATTCAAATTGTATTACCTGGTCATTTATTAATACTCACAAATTTTTTGGGAAAACATTATAATATTAGGAAATAACTTATGATCATTATTGTAAAGACCTGTAATTTACACAATTTTTTTTTAAATTAATGGGAAATTTACCTGTCCTTGAAAATTTACGGCACTGGATTCCGAGGCCCGGAGTGCCCAGAATTAATTTCTGAACAATTGTTCAGGTACGTTCAGTAAATGTTTGACCGAGTTTTTATAACTTTTAAACTGGTGATCGAAACTGATATTTGAGAACACCGTTGAGGTAGATATTTTTGGTGTTTTCATGTAAGAATAAAATAAATATCAAATTGTACAAACATTTTATTTTTATTTACAAAACCCATGTGGGTGTTTGGAGGTAGGGTCCACCAAAACCAAACTTCCATGTTGAAGTTAGTAGTGGAGACCACCAAACAATAACCTCCCATGAGAGGTTATGGTGGTGGGGACCACCCAAGCCTAAACTCCCATGAGTGGATATGTTGTTGGGGACCACCCGGGACTAATCCCCTCTTTAATTGAGAAAAAACATTCAAACCCATCATTAATGTGGGGGAGCCACTTGACTTCCTCCACATTAGTTGTTCCAATGCACATGCCATTAATTGTGCATACTTAGTTAATAGTCTTCCCCCATTTTTTTATATTATGTAATAACATCATTGGATTTTTTGAAGGTCCCAAATAAATGATCCACCATAAATTCTATAATTGTTACCTAACCTCGAGACTCTCCAATATATATGGAGTTTGGGAGGAGGATTTGGGATGGATTCACCATGTGGCGAAGCATTGATAATGTGACATGATTTCCAACACATTGAGGATTACACTCTCCACGAAGAATGCTTCCTCCATGAATAACACAGACAAGGAATGTCTTAGACTATGATAAATGGATGCATGAGCCTGGGATTGGTGGTTTGTGGCAGACGAGACAATTGTCGATGACTTTCCCCTTCTTCCTCACGCCAACATCAACAAAGAACAAAGTTGGATTTTTAATTATGTTTCATTTTATTCCCTTTATTATATCTATAAATAAACAAATAACACAGATCAACTTATTATCAAGTTGATCCGCAAATGATTTCCTTGAGGGATGGGAATTAATTATTGCGCGATGTTGTAGGGGTTTTTTACTTATTTGATTTTCACATCCCATGATCTCCCCTCTATTTCCTTTGCCGTCTTGGAAATAAAATGTATCGAGTGAATATGGGAATTGATGTTTTAAATATAATCCATGCTCATTATTTTTCATATTTATGAAGACTACATTCTACCACTATAAAAGCGGAGGGTTCGGGCCAAACTAACATATCCTGACTCCCTCCGCGATTCTTCTTTGCAATGTTCTTCAGAATCGAGGAAGGAGATGAGATTAAAAAGGCAACGAAGGAAACGGAACCGCCGCCCATGGCCACCACAACCCGAGATGCCCCCACGACGCTCTGGCCTCGAGGCAGACCCGGCCGCGCCTCCCGCCGGCTGCGCCGCCCCGGCTGCCCGACCGCTCCGCCTGCCAACCACGCTGCCCAAAGCCCACCGGCCACACAGCCCGCCAGCCGAACCAGACTCACTGCCGCTTTCCACTAAGCCTCCCTGGCTCACACTGCTCATAGGACTCCCGCACCATCGTGCCCTTGCGGTGCACATCTGGTAGAACCAGTCTCGCGACACCCATCCTTCCAAACTGGATTTTGCGGTGCCCTATGGGCCGAACCGCCCTCACACTGACCCATGACCAGTCCACGCCGTCGCGGCCGGTCCGCACCCTCTCGGCTCTTTGCAGCCCTCACAACCTTATAGGCTAGACCTAGCGGGCCGGGCCGATCCCAAATGTATTGCCGGGATGACCCGAACCGGGTCAGCCTAGGCTGGGGCGGGCCGGGTCGGTCTGACTGAGTTGGACTAGAACTAGGCCCACTACGACCATTTACTTTATTTTGGCCATATCTCTGGCACTGGACGTCTGTTTTATGAACCGTCAGTGGTGTAGGAAACCTGGGAGTAAGACGATCCCTTTGAATATTCTCCGTTGGAGTTTGTTTATTGATATGGGAACCGTCAGGTTGGATGGGGCGCAAATACAACCGGTCCCCAAAGACTAATTGAATAATAACTCACAGACTGGTAATATGATCGACACGCTGTTTGTTACATTAAGATACATGTGATGTGGCAGACCTTTGCGATACTACTTTGTGGGGCATCATTAATTTTGGAGTATCTTACATTATCTTGTGAAGAGGATCCTCTAGGAGACGAGTGATCATAGTGCGGAGACCAAGTAGCCGGTTGAGACCTAATGATTGTTGACTGTTTTGACTCGGAGTGACTCTACTAGCCTAGTGAGGAGCACCTTGGAGTCACGGCAGACCCACAGTGGAGAGGGCCTTGGTGTTGCGGTAGAACCATGATACTCGAAAGGAGTACCTCAGTAGGCTATGAGGGGGAGTGCGCTTGGTGACACCGAACAACCACGGTGGGGAGTGCGCTTGGAGAAGCAGTAGATCTGCGGTACTCAATAGGAGAAGTACCTCAGCAGTCCACGGTTAATGGGTAGAGAGATTGGTGTCGCGGAAGACCCACTATTCTTGACAGAGGAGGTGTTTTCTAGTTTCCTTTGTTCCAATAATGTGGCTAGGGATTTTAATAGATACTACTCCTGGAATAAAATCCTGGTTGAGCTGACTTAAAGAAAACTTTTTGAAAACACACAAGCAATTTGTTTTTTCACGCACTGAGTCATAAATCAGATGTTAGGGTCTTGGTGTATGAATATGTAGGCTGTCGCACCAACTCTACACATTCTGAGCTGAAAAACACTGTCAATACACTTAACACAATCACATCACAGAAAAGATCAAAATTCTATGTTTTGTGGTAGAACTGACTCCTCTTATACCAATTGTTCATGACCAGTACCCCAGGGCCCATGTCGTGACTACCCCAATACCGCCTTCCATAAGACAGGGGCAGGCGACTAGCACCAAGGTGTAATTCTTTAAAACTGAGAAGGCATTGCCTTTATAAACTATAAAAACACACACAAGCAAGCACACAACTGAATGAAACACACAGTAAACTATATAAAAAAAGAGTGTTGAATGTAAAAGGGGCCAGAATAAAATCCCAAATCAAAAGTGAAAGGACAACTGAAAGTCAATCCAACTGATGAAAGAGAATGACATCTATTGGGTCGCCCTTCATGTTCCTACCTGAAGTGTAGGTGAAAATCACCTCCTCAGCACTCCATGTGCATCTATCTCCTGCGATTACCGACAAGTTGTATGGTCAATCTCTGGGTATCGTCTGGTCCTGGTACTCTCAGCCTCCGTCAGCGCTGTTCTTCGGCCGCATCCAACACCACAAGGTGCGGGCATAGTCCATGTTGGGGTGATTATAATGATACTCAGTAGAGACCCCGAGACCCTCCAGGTCTTAGAAAATCATTCAAGGATAAACCGAAGTGAATAAATTCAATAGAAAACCATACTTAGGTATATTTCCATACATATACCAATGATATCAAATGATCCATCTCAATAATGAGGAAAACATAGAAAAACTAACTCAGCCCAACCAGGATTTTATTCCAAGGGCAGTATCAAGTAAAATTCCCAGTCACATTATCGAAACAAATGATACTGGAGATCTATTCCCCTATCGAGTACAGTGAGTATACCGTGACACCAAGTGAGCTTCCCAATATCCTTGTACTGCTGAGGTACTTCTCTTGTCGAGTACCATGGATCTACTGTGTCACCAAGAGTGCTCCCCACCATGGGTCTGCCACATCACCCAGTGTGCTCTCCCTTGTAGCATGCTAAGGTACTCCACTTGACGAGTACTGTGGGTCTGCTGCAACAACAAGGTGATCCCCACTGTGGGACTTCTTCGACACCAAGGCGCTCTCCACTCGGCTAGTTGAGTCACTCCGAGTCAAAACGATCATCAGTCCTCATGTCTCAGCCAGCTACTACGTCTCTGTACTATGCTCTCTCATCTCCAGGAGGTTCTGATCCATGAGCTACTGGACTATACTCCCACTGTCAAGAAGTCCTATGAAGAATTGTCTCAATGGTCCACCATGAAATTGGGATCTCAACGTAACATAAAACGCATCGATTAGGCACCCAGTCTGTGAGTTAATAACCAATTTGTCCTAGGGGCCCAGTTGGATTCATGCTCGATCCAACCTGACCGTTTACCATCCTAATTCAAAAATCTAGCAGATTATACTCAAATGGATTGTCTTGCTCCATGGTTTTCAGTGCCACTGGTGGTTCATCAATTGGACATCTAGTTCCAAAGATATGGCCAAAAGAAAGTAAAGGGTCGTAGTGGGCCCAGGTCCGGTCCGACTTAGTCGGACCGACCAGGTCCGACCCAGCCTGGGCTACCCAGTTCGGGTCGACATGGCCTGACCTGTTGGGTCATTCCCAACCAATTGTGCGGACCAGCCTGCTGGGTTCGTCCCGGCCTGCTCGGCCCAACCCAGTAGGCCGCAAGGGCCGTAGTGAGCCAAAAGTGCGTAGAGTAGCCGTGAGGGCATAAACCAGCCACAAGGTAATGTGATGGCCATTCGGACAATAGGGTGTCGCAAGGATGATTCAACTGGAAGGGCGCCATGAGCCCAGTTCGGCTGGAAGGGCACCGCGAGGCCGGTTCGGCTAGAAGAGGGTGTGACCTATAGTCATGTAGAATCTCATTGCCATCAATTATGGAAAACACACTTTTTCCCGTGAAAGGTGGGGCATGTAGATGTTAGTTATGGGGAGGTGGGGGAAGATGGAGGGGACAAAAAGACCATTAATAATGTGTTGTTGAATGTCATATAGTAGTAAAAGTTCATTAGGTAAGACGATTGGATGTGTCAGGGTGTAATTGGTTGATAGGAATATTTTTATATGTATAGGGCATGTGGAAGATTTGTTTTGAAATATCTATTTGTGTTTTCCATTATATAGAAATCCCAAATATCAAAATAAAAAATTGATATTTTAGGTATTTAATTTTTTCGAAATATTATAGAAATAATATTTCTATTGAATGGAATAATTCATGAATGATTTAATAATCTATGTGGGGAGTGTGTATGTATCCCATCAACAATAAAATAAACATAAGAGGAGGAAGGAATGAGTTATTTAATGATTTTATGGAGGAAGTTGAAACATTCATGGAGGTTTAGTAATGATGAATAATTGAAATTAAATATTTTTCATAATTAATTCTAATATTACTATTTTAGGTATTTTTTATTGAGTTTGTTATAAAATTATTGATCATTATAGTTAGTGGATAAAACGTTTAGGGGGAAATAATAGGTAATATCGTACAATATGATATGAGTATAATTAAAGATAGATAATATCATCTAGGTAACTAATAAAATAGTTCCACAATATATAACTATGATATATAAAATAGAGAATAGAAATCCACATTGAAAGGCATTACAATCATTTTGAATTTTATTGATTATATGAAATTATATGCTAATTTTTACAGTGAGATTTAGAATGGATATATAAAATAATATATATATATATATATATATAAGAGAGTGGATTATGTATCCTTATTTATTTAAAATTAATTATTATTTAAAAGAGATACATGATGATCAAATATTGAATGGGAAACAAAGTATTGGTTTGTTTTCCAAGATAAAATCCGACAATGGTAAGAAACTTATCTAAATTACATTCTCAAAATGATTTATTCATAATCATGTTTTGGTGATAGAGAATAATCTATGTTTATTTTTTTATAAACATTTCAATAAATTTTACATTTTGAATTTCTTCTCTATTTTATTGAAATTATTAATTCATCAATGAATTTTCTTAAATTAAATTAATAAAGTTATACCCATTTAATGAAAATATAAATCCCTATTGAAATATAATTCTTTGGGAACATCATGTCAATCACTGAAAAATGTATTAATGGGATGTTTACCAATCAATAAATTGACCATATCTTTTTTACGTAATATTGATTGTAATAAAAAACTAAGTCACAAATTAGATAACGAAACAAATATCATTATTGACCCTTTATCCAAATTGGATAGAATATTTTATTTTTTGAGTTATTGGTAGGAAATTCAAATCCATATAATTTTCAATTTAATAGGTAGTTCCTTATTGAATAGATAGTATAAAAATAATAATCTACATCATAATTAATATCAAATTACCATAATCCAATGCCCCCTGGATTTCTGTTTTATGTATTATACTATTGATAACTTTTTTGCATGTCACTTTAATTGACTAAATCACATTCATACATATATTACTATTATAGTTATGGAATTCAAGAAAAATATATAGTTCATTCTCAGTTTATCTATTATTTATTCATTTTCCCTATCATTTTTTAATTTACCTTAATCATATAGCGTTACATTTAATTATTTAGACTTATATCATTCCTGGTGGATAAAAAAATAATGTTTCATGGTTACCATATCTTTACAATGTTCTAAATGTTATTCTAGTTTTTAAATAAAATTAACCATTCAAAAAAATTGATACTTTTAATCAATTATATTACAATTATAATTAAAGGTTCAAAATTATTTTTTTTATAATTTCATTCATTGAATTGTAAAGAATAATTGAAGACGTGTATGCATTATAATGTTCATATAATGGAAATATTTTTCCATTAATCAATAACATTTGATTAATTTTTAGTAATTTTTTAATTAGTCAAATTGTAAATATAAAATAATTTAGAATTAGTGAATTAATTTTTTTACGATCAATTTTCAATAAATGGTTTAAAATGTAATCAACAAAAAACACGATTCTCAAATAGGATGGGAAATCAAAATACATAAAAATTCATGTAATCCCACTAATATTATGTTTTCAAAAAGGAAAAAACATTGGATAATAGTCGATATTATATATCAACCCAATATTCATTAGGATTCACAGTGAAGATGATGTATCCTTCAATGATTTTTTTTATATTATAAAAAAACTATTACATATTCATGGTCTTATATAAGATTTTTCCAAAATGATTTATATATAAATTTTGATATGAATGAAAGTTCTAATTAGTAATTAAAATCAGATGAAAATAAATTTTATAAATTTTAAATCAAAAAAATTAATATCCATGAAATTTTAAACAAAAAAATTGACAAGATAATATATAGATTATATAAATTAATTTTATCAAAATAAGGGATAAGAGATACATTAATCTATAGATAAATTTAATTTTTTTTAAAAATATCCCCATAAAAATATAACTTCGCATATCTTAATGTAATCGTTTAATGTTTTTTAAATACAAACGTACAAACCCATCTTGATCCATTGGAACAAGTGGGTTTAACGGTACATTATTTGACAATGATTCTTAAAATTATTTATAATTAATGTTGTGACATAGATATTTATAAAAAATGGAAATGGATTGAATACATGGGAACCATACATGGTGAATGTATCATTATTTAGATAAATAATGACATGAAATTATATATTGAGTGTTATGGACTAGTTGAGCATGAATTGAATCCCCTAAAGTGTCTTAATTAGATAAAATATAAAGGAAAACACGATATTCCTATATATCATGAATAAGACTTTTTCGATCAATAATTGGTGTGAGATGAAGAACAATGTAAGTGCATATGAATTACAATTGAAGAATCACATAATGGAGTTATATATGTGTGAATATATAGATATGAACACATTGATTCAGAATCCCAGTTTATATGGAATAATTAGTACCATTGATTGAAACAAATGAATATGCAATGGTGATATTGTAAATACCTCCTAGATCTCATATTATAAAGATTAATTTATACCAAATTCTAAGTATCCTCATACTTAGATGATTTGGATGTAGAACATGAAATTGTATTTTCTCGTGCAGTATGTTCGAATAAGTCTTATATATATATGCTATTTCTTCATGAATACAGTTGTATCTTTTGGCCATGTAATTGTTTTTGATATTTAAAATATAGGTTATGGAATTATTAATAATTAATATTTTATTATGGGATTCTTTTTTTTAGATTTGAACATTACATTCTTTATATAACCTGAGTATAATGAAGTGACCATGATCAAGAATTATTACAATCCGCTGGATCATTGATTGTTTAATTGACATGGAGTGCAATGAATTTTCAGGACCTTGAAAACCATGTCATATTTATTTATGATGGAAGGATTACACATTTCATTGAAGTTATTCTTTCTTATAAGTTTTAATTTGGATGGATGAATAATGCTCTCTCTCATATTATTATCTTGATATCTCATAGTGTAAATGGAAAGACTAAAAAGAAGCTAGTTTCTAAATATACCAATTGAATATCCCCTATTCTGAAATAGATCACAGTCAGTGTGGATGGGGTGGGATCAGGTGCACTATTCACTCCTGGTTGTGGTGGAATAATTTTCAACTATCAAGGATTTTTTGGGGGTGGTTTTATTACTTCATGGAAGTGGTCATGTCATTGAATATGAGATATGGGCCATAATCAATATGTTCATGTATGTGGTCCATTTTTCTGGTATAAAATAAGGGATTTTATCAGATACAAGTGTGTTTGTTGATATTCTTCAAATAATATCTCAGAATGTCTTGTGGAAATGTTTTCACATTGGATGGATTTTCTTATACTTGTGGAGAAACATGGAAATGTTTTTACAGATGTCTATAGATAATAATCATAGGATGATATTTTCCATTCAAACAGAACAATTGTGGATTCAAAATCCAACTGATCTTTTAAGGAACCTGATTTTTTCACATATTGTTTCAAGATGTTGAGAATGGTGATGTGTATCCCTTAATTTTGTAGCAAGCTTGTAATTTATTATTTTCAACATTTTATTTTTATATATTTTGTTAGGAGAAGTCAGTCCTACCTCTTGGAAATTTTTATTAAATATGGTGTTTGATGCTTAATATATAATTAAATGATGATATGTCAAGAAGATCTATGCCCTATCACAATTTGTATTATAGAAGAATAAGTACAATAATGAATGAATTTATTCATAATATGAAATTGGAATTTTAGTGACTGAAAGTCATATCATTCCACAATGGTGTCTGTAACAAAATAAGGGATTGATAATTAGTGAATTAATATACTACATGAGATCAATTATAGGTAGAACATGATTCTTGAGCATACTTAATTTCACATTGATAGATGAAGATGAAAAAATGAATTTGGTGTGTGATGATTGGATGCTCTGTAATGAAATATAACACGATTCTAATGGTTTTTCATATTTCTAAACCAACGATAAGTATGAATGACACACACAAAATTATATTATTTATGGTTATATAAAGATCACATGTACCTGAAATTGTGTTGAATCATTCTAATATGATACTTAATTGGATCATGTGAGGAGATTTATGTCCCAAAATAACAATTCAAGGAATGAAATGATCATTTTAAAACATAGTGGTTCACCTATGAGTGTAATGATTTTAATAGATTGGTATGAATATATATGTGATTAATAAATATAATTCCACACAATAATTAGTTTACCA
Organism: Viscum album; assembly: GCA_963277665.1. NCBI lineage: Eukaryota > Viridiplantae > Streptophyta > Magnoliopsida > Santalales > Viscaceae > Viscum > Viscum album. The sequence goes on from OY728161.1 coordinate 938,105,560, forward strand.
TACAATAATAGTTCAAAAAATGGGATATATAATAGGGGGATTCTATGAGCATCGAGAAATAATAATTTAAATTCTATCATATTTATTGTAACGCCCCGACCCCAGTTACCCAGAGTCGGTGCATTATTACATAACATTGGCATGATCACAAGAAAGATCAAATCTCGAAAGACCGATTGGTTTAGTAGCCTTGGAAACACTAGATATATTCATAAGTTTTACATTACATCATAAAATGAAAAACTACTACAACAACATAATGTTTCCACAATCCACACTATTAACCCCTCATAAAATCCCTGCAGGTCATTCATAACTTACTTCTTCACATCCTGGGAAAAATAAAACATAGAAAAGGGGTGAGCTCAAATGCCCAGTAAGGATAACAATATAGCGGAAAGAATAAACATTTAAGGCAATGTATAACTAAAACAAAAGCCTTTTAAATATGAACTTTCAACATGGTATGGCATAAATAAAATGAAATAATGCCATTTAATTATTCACATGGATATTCTACTAATCGAATAATCACATGCAAAAATCAATAACCACTTTCATAATGTTGGAATGCATAATGTCAAACGTTAATTTCATTGTCTAGGCCTCATCCCAAGACCTAGGGGTTACTTCTAACCGGAACCCAACCCGGAGTGCCTCTAATAACCGGACACCAACCCGGAGTGCCTCTAATAACCGGACACCAACCCGGAGTGCCTCTAATAACCGGACACCAACCCGGAGGGCATACTTTTACCAGTCCCTAACCTGGAGGGCTTACTTTAACCAGTCCCCAACCTGGAGGGCTTACTTTTACCAGTCCCCAACCTGGAGGGCTTACTTTTACCAGTCCCCAACCTGGAGGGCTTACTTTTACCGGTCCCCAACCCGGAACATACTTGTTTAGCACATTCATCTGAAGAAAAGTTTGAAATATAACATAAACATTCGGATTAAAACTAGCATATGAAATGTCAATAGTTTCACCATAAACTATGAATGGTATAAAATAGCACATCCACAGTCAAACATATCACAAAACCTTAAATACAATATAGAAGTTTTGTATTATAATAAATAATGTTCAAATAAGCGTAAAATCCATCAAAGGATGTTGACATAGATGAAATCAAAATTCTTTTTAAAGAAATATCTCCTTTTATTTTGAAATCATTTAAGATCCATATAAAATAAAACATTTTCTTTGAAAATATTCTTTTAATCTTGTAAGGGAAGCTTTGAGGATTTTATAACGGCGGAAAATAGCCGCACCCGCCCTATAAGTTAAAAAAAACATTCTTACCTTAATTCTGTCGAAAAGGTTAAAAAGGACCTTTTTTGAAAACGACCGAAAGATTCCTTTATAAACCACTTATAAAAGTCATAAAGGGTATAAATGACTTTAACTCATAATAAAAATGTTTTGAAATACATTTTTAAGAAACATGGATGTGGATGATAAAGAGATCCCAGTAGATTATTACATATAAACAACCTCGGATAATGAAGAGATTGTGAAATAACCCTTACCAATTTGGTAACTTATGAAACATAAAACCCATGAAAGAGGTATCATACAATGAATATGTAAATACACATAAATTAGAGTGTATTACACAAAGAATATAATTATGGGCAGTACATACACCACACAAAAGGTAATGGTGGCAATATGGCATGAATCTCACGGGAATAAGGAGTGAGATGAAAACCCCTTACCTTGAACTTTTCCTTGGTTGGGGTAGGTTAACCTCCTGTATAATGGTGAAATAATTGTTATTAAATTATACAAGAATCATATACATTAATATGATATCATATATGATCTTTTAACATTGCTTTATTAATAATATCTTAGTATTATCGTCGTTTCAGGTGATAATCGATTCGTTCTTCTTAAATGTTTGGTTACGTAATACATGTTTGTAATGGATAGATTAAATCTTATTCATAATCAGAATGATATTAACATTATTTTTAACCCTAAAATGAGAATAAGGCTTGAATGGACACGATGGAGGATGGATCTCACCGCGTTCGTGGAGACGGTAGTCCGTACGTACGCACGAACGCTACTTCCATTTAATTTTTATTTGAAAAGAATTGAATCCAAATGATACATAGGTATATTACTATTCCAGTATAATATAATATTTTATATATGTTACTTAAGTTCATTAACACCATCCTTTATACGTTCCATGTGTGGTATGAACGAGTCATATCATTTTAAGGGGGCGGTAGTCCGCACTTCCTCAAATGAAATTATCGTATGTATATACAACATGAAACGAATAATGGTATGAAATAAAATGGAATTACAGAAGCTTATATATAAAATATATATCATTAATATCATATTTAATTACAGTGCCATCATAATGGCCACCATGAGAGGCGGTAAGATGTATTTGAACAATCATCGTTTCGTGAGGCGTTAGTTTGCCATCCACAGAAACATTATGTTCATCATCCATTAGATGGAGTTGTGTGTATGTGTAGTTTGAATCCTTCTTATAACAACATCCTAGTATATTGAGGATACTGGTGTTGTTACAAAAGAAAGGAAATAAAAAGAGTTTGGGGGTTGGAGAAGCAAAATAAATGAAAATAATTTAAGAGAAATCGTTACCTTTAATTTAGGTAACTCAGTTTGGTTAGAACCAAAGGACTTGTTGAAATGCTTTCTTCCTAAGGGGAAGCTTCAAGGAGGAGGAGAGGGATGTGGGGAGATTATTTGGGCAGGGTTTGGACGAGCCAAGTGGCTTGAGAGGTGTGAGGAATGAGTAGAAGTGGTCTCCTTTTATAAGGGAGAGGAGGGGCTCTTTAGGAAAGAGTGAAAGTATTACTTTATAATATAATTATATTCGGTTTATAATGGTCCAAAAATCATTGCGGTCGAAGATAAGATGACTCATATTCTAAATAACATCAACCAATAAGAATTGGACAGGTTTTAGATAATATTTTAATCATTATAATATTATTTATTTCAATGATTTATTAATGAGGTAAACATTGCATCATTATTGTGTCATTAATAATTTAACTTATTTGATGTCTAAAAATTATAAATAAAATATCATCATGTAGGAAATCTTTTTAGCTTTCTAATGAATATTTATAATCGAAATTCCAACATGTATAACCCTATGTAAAAATTGTTCTTCTAAAGGATGTAAGCTTATGCCATTTTTATTTTTATTTTAACTTTATTAATATAATGTGTCCCTATCACATACAAGTGGCTCTAAGGGGTCCCCAAATTGACCCAAGGATGCCCATGGTCGGGTATGTTTCCACCAATAAGGTTAGGACACGTTTTAGGGTAATTTTGTATTATTATAATATTATTTTTTAACCCTTATTTACCGGATTTACCCTTTAACCATGGTAAATAAAATATTTACCACAGTAACTATTCAAAATGTCTAAAAATAAAAGTTACCTATTTACACAATTTTAACATCCTGATTCCAAATATGGAATCCATTTTCCTAAATTAAAAACACAGAAGTGGCAGAAATTAATTTAAAATTAATTCCCGCTGTCAAAACAAAAAGCGTGTTTTTAAGAGATAATAACTATCAAAAGATTGACACTTGTTTATGTTCGGTTTAATTGTAAAATTATGTCCAATGACCAACATTATATTAAATGGTAAAAATATATTCTAAATATACTTTAAAACCACCCAAATTCACAATTTATCACTATTAATTATTTTGATTAAAAAAGTTGTTTTTAATTAAAATTTAGTAATTTTCACTATTCATCAAAATATGAAAGTTATCTGAAAAGTACCAAAGTTTCACCTTAGGCTAAATTAGATATTCCGAAATCAAAAATGATATATATTTTACAAAATTCCAAACATATAATTTGCATTAATTAATTTTATAATTAATTCCCGCTGTCACAACAAATAGCGTGTTTTTAAGAAACAATTTATATCAAATGATTGGCAATTGTTTATGTCTAATTTCAATGTTAAATTAATTCTAATGACCACCATTAGATAAAATGATAAAAATATATTCTAATTATACTTTAAAACCACTAAATAGTATAATTTATCACAATAAATTATTTTGATTAAAAAAGTTGTTTTAAGTATTTTTCACTATTCATAAAAAAATTGGAAGTTCTCAGAAAGTTACAAAAAATTCAACTTAGGATAATTTCGATATTACGAATTCAAAAATGAAGTCCATAAAATTTCTATAATTTTAAAAAGTGGTTATTACTATTCATAACGGCTACTTTGATTAGTCGCGGTGTTTTAGAACTCGAAGTTGCGTACAACACACGCTACTGTATTATTCAAAGGAAAACGTACCGTGGAAGCTTGGGATGTTTCATTTTAAATTTTTGATGTCCCCATTTAGTCAAAAAGTTTAAAATATTGTATTTAAAAATGGTTCACTATTAAAAGCTGATAAAAGTGCAATACTGAAAATGAATTTGTTCTTGCATTATATCTAAGAAACTCATAATATGGATTCTAAAATTATAAGGATTATATAAAGTTTAAAATTTAGATAATACTATTCATAACCTCTTTTGAATGGATTTTTTTTTTGTAATTAATGGTGTGATTGGACTCGGTGTTGCGTGTAGTGCAAGTTATTGAATTATTTTGAAGAAATAACACACTATGAAATCTTGGGGTGTTACATTCTCCCCTCCTTCAATAAATTGCGTCCTCGCAATTTGAAATTGTTCTTCGAAAATAAAAGGTTGAAAATAGAAAATATATTTGTGGGAAAACCCACATCGAAAATTGGGTTACTAAAATTTGGTCTTAATATGAGGAAAAGAGAAATGAAAGGGTCACCACCAAATTATGATCTCGATTAGGAGAACATTGGTGGCAATTAGAGACATATAATTGGAAGAATAACGTAAATATTTATAGGTATTGATTGAGGTCATCAATCACAAACAAGTGTAAAATTGAGGTCCTTAAATTCATCAATCTATGATGATTTGAAATACCATCGGTTCAACAAAACATAGGGTATTAGGATAACACATTTTTGACGTTTCAAAATATCTTAGTTGAAATCCCACATCGAAAAATGAATTAATGAGGCCTCTATTTAAAATAAAGAGTGGAAAGTATGAAGATTACCGAAAATAACACATACTAGGGTTCCATGTAGGAAAATATGGATATGGAAGAGAAATCTAACCATCAATTATCTGATGGAGAGTGGTAGAGAACATGGCTATGAAAAGGCCAACAATCCCAAAGCCATAAATTAGTGATGATTTAAGGTACCATCTAGGACAACATTTTTGTTCTAAGTTCCTTTTATTAATGTTGAGGAATATATTTATGAGATTGGCTAAGATCATAAGGAGATATACTTACTTTATAATTAGAGTTTTATCCATTAATAAATTTCTACCACAAACTCATCTTTCACACTAAAAGATAATAGAATGTAATTCGTACATGGTTCCAAAATAAATGAATTTATAATTCATCTACCAGGTCTTTAAAAAAAACATTATTTAATCCAGGACATCTCGTGGGCCAGTGGTAGGTGATACACCCTTGTCGCCCTTCGGTTGCGGGTTCAAGTCTCGCAGCCTTGCCGGACGCGACGGGTTGCCGCCCGACCTCCAGGTTGTCCTTTTATGGAAATCCAAAATAATCCAAACTAGAACTATCCAAAATACTTCTGTCCAAACTCACAGTCCAACATTTATAAGGAAGGTAAGAATAATGTAGATCCTTTTTACCCCATAATATCATATGAATACCTTCATCTTGTATTCTTTTAATACACTGAAACATCCTGAATTACCATATTCCTTATTGATTACATTCATGCTCCCCTATTCCATATAGAATGATTGATATACTTCATCAATCCAAAAATGTTTTAAACCCCAACAATAATGGAATATACAAATCATTAATCAGTTCCAAGGTAGTCATGAATATCCAATACAATTTATCCAAAGCAATCATGTATTATTCCAAAATCACTACCTCGGTATCAGAACTATATTATGGTTTATCATTCTCTCAACCATATATTTTCCAATAATTTATCCTGCTATTGAGTCACTTTTCTTTGTTCCACACAATCTCAAGTCCTTAATGAAATAGTACTGCAGTACAATCCTTATATACTCCATAATTATTATAACAAGTACATTGTTGATACAACACTCCATTGATATAATCAACATAATAACTCTAATCATTCCTCTTCATCTGTGGTAGTATCATAACTTGATTATTATCCAATAGAATCATTTGCGGCATAGTCTGATGACTGGGACATAGGTTTGTGTAGTGTCCAAACTCCTTGCAAATGAAGCATTGTACATTTGAAACCATTTTCTTACCCTTGCAGTCATGTACTTTGTGCCCTTTTCCTCCACACTTATAACAAACTCCCATTCCTTTCAGGCAAGTTCCAGGGTGTTTCTTTCCACAGTTACCACATATGGAAAAATTATTCTTTTCCCTCATCCCTTTATCCATCTTTCTCTCTTCCATCCTTTTCTTCTCTTGCTTCCCTTCAAAGCCATAGGACTCAGTAAACTCTTTACTTATCATATCAACACATGATATTATTTCTTCACATGATGATAATACATGGGAGACTATTCCTCTTATAAATTCTAGCTTAAGAACATGAAAGATATGATCCTTCCTTCTCTTTGGATCATGTGCATATCTGGAGTTCTCATTTCTTCTACTGGGCACCATTTCTAAACAATGGCATACACTAGATCAGTTTATGAATCAAAATACATAATCCCATACTTATAAAACACTTAACATAAATTGAACTATTTATGGATATAATCCATAATCATAAGAATGTTTTCTTTGAGGAAGTATATACTCATAATCCCTTCAAAATGATTTGTAAAGAAAATGAGAGTTATCCTAAGCATATCCCCCGGGAGTGTCGTAACCAAGAGTGCAGCAAGGCCCGTTGTCGTGCACCAGTTCCCGTTCGAGTCTAGCTCAAAGCAGTGTTTTCGGGTTTTACCCCTAGGTACATCTGTGCCAGAGCCGCCTCTACCTGCTCGTATCCAGACAGGGATGTATTGCTCAGAAAACTCACAAAATCTCTACAATACCAAAATTATAGGAAGTTCTTCTATACTAATCCTCAAAGTTCATCTTAGGTCTACGTTCTCAAATCAGAGTTTACCTAAATCTAGTTTCCAAGGTTTGTACTAAACTTCCTCTGATACCAACTGTAACGCCCCGACCCCAGTTACCCAGAGTCGGTGAATTATTACATAACATTGGCATGATCACAAGAAAGATCAAATCTCGAAAGACCGATTGGTTTAGTAGCCTTGGAAACACTAGATATATTCATAAGTTTTACATTACATCATAAAATGAAAAACTACTACAACAACATAATGTTTCCACAATCCACACTATTAACCCCTCATAAAATCCCTGCAGGTCATTCATAACTTACTTCTTCACATCCTGGGAAAAATAAAACATAGAAAAGGGGTGATCTCAAATGCCCAGTAAGGATAACAATATAGCGGAAAGAATAAACATTTAAGGCAATGTATAACTAAAACAAAAGACTTTTAAATATGAACTTTCAACATGGTATGGCATAAATAAAATGAAATAATGCCATTTAATTATTCACATGGATATTCTACTAATCGAATAATCACATGCAAAAATCAATAACCACTTTCATAATGTTGGAATGCATAATGTCAAACGTTAATTTCATTGTCTAGGCCTCATCCCAAGACCTAGGGGTTACTTCTAACCGGAACCCAACCCGGAGTGCCTCTAATAACCGGACACCAACCCGGAGTGCCTCTAATAACCGGACACCAACCCGGAGTGCCTCTAATAACCGGACACCAACCCGGAGGGCATACTTTTACCAGTCCCTAACCTGGAGGGCTTACTTTAACCAGTCCCCAACCTGGAGGGCTTACTTTTACCAGTCCCCAACCTGGAGGGCTTACTTTTACCAGTCCCCAACCTGGAGGGCTTACTTTTACCGGTCCCCAACCCGGAACATACTTGTTTAGCACATTCATCTGAAGAAAAGTTTGAAATATAACATAAACATTCGGATTAAAACTAGCATACGAAATGTCAATAGTTTCACCATAAAATATGAATGGTATAAAATAGCACATCCACAATCAAACATATCACAAAACCTTAAATACAATATAGAAGTTATGTATTATAATAAATAAACTTCAAATAAGCGTAAAATCCATCAAAGGATGTTGACATAGATGAAATCAAAATTCTTTTTAAAGAAATATCTCCTTTTATTTTGAAATCATTTAAGATCCATATAAAATAAAACATTTTCTTTGAAAATATTCTTTTAAGCTTGTAAGGGAAGCTTTGAGGATTTTATAACGGCGGAAAATAGCCGCACCCGCCCTATAAGTTAAAAAAAACATTCTTACCTTAATTCTGTCGAAAAGGTTAAAAAGGACCTTGTTTGAAAACGACCGAAAGATTCCTTTATAAACCACTTATAAAAGTCATAAAGGGTATAAATGACTTTAACTCATAATAAAAATGTTTTGAAATACATTTTTAAGAAACATGGATGTGGATGATAAAGAGATCCCAGTAGATTATTACATATAAACAACCTCGGATAATGAAGAGATTGTGAAATAACCCTTACCAATTTGGTAACTTATGAAACATAAAACCCATGAAAGAGGTATCATACAATGAATATGTAAATACACATAAATTAGAGTGTATTACACAAAGAATATAATTATGGGCAGTACATACACCACACAAAAGGTAATGGTGGCAATATGGCATGAATCTCACGGGAATAAGGAGTGAGATGAAAACCCCTTACCTTGAACTTTTCCTTGGTTGGGGTAGGTTAACCTCCTGTATAATGGTGAAATAATTGTTATTAAATTATACAAGAATCATATACATTAATATGATATCATAAATGATCTTTTAACATTGCTTTATTAATAATATCTTAGTATTATCGCCGTTTCAGGTGATAATCGATTCGTTCTTCTTAAATGTTTGGTTACGTAAGACATGTTTGTAATGGATAGATTAAATCTTATTCATAATCAGAATGATATTAACATTATTTTTAACCCTAAAATGAGAATAAGGCTTGAATGGACACGATGGAGGATGGATCTCACCGCGTTCGTGGAGACGGTAGTCCGTACGTACTCACGAACGCTACTTCCATTTAATTTTTATTTGAAAAGAATTGAATCCAAATGATACATAGGTATATTACTATTCCAGTATAATATAATATTTTATATATGTTACTTAAGTTCATTAACACCATCCTTTATACGTTCCATGTGTGGTATGAACGAGTCATATCATTTTAAGGGGGCGGTAGTCCGCACTTCCTCAAATGAAATTATCGTATGTATATACAACATGAAACGAATAATGGTATGAAATAAAATGGAATTACAGAAGCTTATATATAAAATATATATCATTAATATCATATTTAATTACAGTGCCATCATAATGGCCACCATGAGAGGCGGTAAGATGTATTTGAACAATCATCGTTTCGTGAGGCGTTAGTTTTCCATCCACAGAAACATTATGTTCATCATCCATTAGATGGAGTTGTGTGTATGTGTAGTTTGAATCCTTCTTATAACAACATCCTAGTATATTGAGGATACTGGTGTTGTTACAAAAGAAAGGAAATAAAAAGAGTTTGGGGGTTGGAGAAGCAAAATAAATGAAAATAATTTAAGAGAAATCGTTACCTTTAATTTAGGTAACTCACTTTGGTTAGAACCAAAGGACTTGTTGAAATGCTTTCTTCCTAAGGGGAAGCTTCAAGGAGGAGGAGAGGGATGTGGGGAGATTATTTGGGCAGGGTTTGGACGAGCCAAGTGTCTTGAGAGGTGTGAGGAATGAGTAGAAGTGGTCTCCTTTTATAAGGGAGAGGAGGGGCTCTTTAGGAAAGAGTGAAAGTATTACTTTATAATATAATTATATTCGGTTTATAATGGTCCAAAAATCATTGAGGTCGAAGATAAGATGACTCATATTCTAAATAACATCAACCAATAAGAATTGGACAGGTTTTAGATAATATTTTAATCATTATAATATTATTTATTTCAATGATTTATTAATGAGGTAAACATTGCATCATTATTGTGTCATTAATAATTTAACTTATTTGATGTCTAAAAATTATAAATAAAATATCATCATGTAGGAAATCTTTTTAGCATTCTAATGAATATTTATAATCGAAAATCCAACATGTATAACCCTATGTAAAAATTGTTCTTCTAAAAGATGTAAGCTTATGCCATTTTTATTTTTATTTTAACTTTATTAATATAATGTGTCCCTATCACATACAAGTGGCTCCAAGGGGTCCCCAAATTGACCCAAGGATGCCCATGGTCGGGTATGTTTCCACCAATAAGGTTAGGACACGTTTTAGGGTAATTTTGTATTATTATAATATTTTTTTTAACCCTTATTTACCGGATTTACCCTTTAACCATGGTAAATAAAATATTTACCACAGTAACTATTCAAAATGTCTAAAAATAAAAGTTACCTATTTACACAATTTTAACATCCTGATTCCAAATATGGAATCCATTTTCCTAAATTCAAAACACATAAGTGGCAGAAATTAATTTAAAATTAATTCCCGCTGTCAAAACAAAACGCGTGTTTTTAAGAGATAATAACTATCAAAAGATTGACACTTGTTTATGTTCGGTTTAATTGTAAAATTATGTCCAATGACCAACATTATATTAAATGGTAAAAATATATTCTAAATATACTTTAAAACCACTCAAATTCACAATTTATCACTATTAATTATTTTGATTAAAAAAGTTGTTTTTAATTAAAATTTAGTAATTTTCACTATTCATCAAAATATGAAAGTTATCTGAAAAGTACCAAAATTTCACCTTAGGCTAAATTAGATATTCCGAAATCAAAAATGATATATATTTTACAAAATTCCAAACATATAATCTGCATTAATTAATTTTATAATTAATTCCCGCTGTCACAACAAATAGCGTGTTTTTAAGAAACAATTTATATCAAAAGATTGGCAATTGTTTATGTCTAATTTCAATGTTAAATTAATTCTAATGACCACCATTAGATAAAATGATAAAAATATATTCTAATTATACTTTAAAACCACTAAATAGTATAATTTATCACAATAAATTATTTTGATTAAAAAAGTTGTTTTAAGTATTTTTCACTATTCATAAAAAAATTGGAAGTTCTCAGAAAGTTACAAAAAATTCAACTTAGGATAATTTCGATATTACGAATTCAAAAATGAAGTCCATAAAATTTCTATAATTTTAAAAAGTGGTTATTACTATTCATAACGGCTACTTTGATTAGTCGCGGTGTTTTAGAACTCGAAGTTGCGTACAACACACGCTACTGTATTATTCAAAGGAAAACGTACCGTGGAAGCTTGGGATGTTTCATTTTAAATTTTTGATGTCCCCATTTAGTCAAAAAGATTAAAATATTGTATTTAAAAATGGTTCACTATTAAAAGCTGATAAAAGTGCAATACTGAAAATGAATTTCTTCTTGCATTATATCTAAGAAACTCATAATATGGATTCTAAAATTATAAGGATTATATAAAGTTTAAAATTTAGATAATACTATTCATAACCTCTTTTGAATGGATTTTTTTTTTGTAATTCATGGTGTGATTGGACTCGGTGTTGCGTGTAGTGCAAGTTATTGAATTATTTTGAAGAAATAACACACTATGAAATCTTGGGGTGTTACATTTATCATATATATGGATTAACTGATGGTTATGTCACAATTGAGACAATCAGACTAATATATGGATGATTGTAAAGATAATCACACCATTTTCATGAACATCACTTTATGATGATGTTGTTTCAACATTGTAATAATGAATATGTTTTTATTTAAAAATTTATTGATTTTGTTTCAGAATCCAAGAATTAAGCTAACTTGAAGATGAAAATTTTCAACATCCAAAATTATTTGAGAATATATAATAAAACTAATGTATTACAATTATTTTAATTGTTATTTACAATCCCATTTATAGTTATTCATGTCAATGCATTATATAATTGTGGATTTTAGTTCATGAAAAATACGGAATTTGTTCTTTATTTATATATTGTACATTTATATTAGAATAAGAGATGTGATTAATGAAGGAAAAAAATTAATGGTTACATATGGAATGTTATATGAATAAATATGAAGAAAAATGTTATATGATTAAAAATATGAACAGAAGTTTTTATTTTCTATGATTTGGGTTTTTAGGAGAATAAAAAGTTAAAGAATGAAGTTTATAAAGGATGACTTATTCAGAATGTTTTTCATATATTAATTATGTTCTTGTTTTATTCAAAAAAAAACTAATGAATTGAAACTTATATCTAGATTTAATTCATATATATACTTTTTGGGGGAATATAATGATTTTTTATATGATCTATTGTAACATAGGGGGAATATATGTTTATAAAATTCCTTCATAATTAGGTATCATTAAAAAAAGGGAATAAGTACCATACACATATTTGTAATATAACATCATGAATATAAACTATTAAATATACCCTTTCAAGAAATAAATTTTTAATACATGATATTTATGGTGTATAATGTTTTAATTGTTTTTTAATCATTTTTAACTTCATTATGTTTTGTTGTTTTAGGGGTGAAGGGATGCTCAAGGTTATAAGGTTTTGTAAAATTACATGATAGTGTATTTGATATTATTTAGTAAGATGAATTCATTGAATGAAATATATTTTGAAAATCAGGAATATATTATGAATAGCTATAGAAATATTATTTTTGGTGGTTCAAAGGGTATAGTATGTTCTCCCTCCACGAATTCACTCATGTGTGTATTATTATGTCGTATAATGTTGCATTTTTTCCATAATCTTTATTAAATACTTATTTCTCATATCTCTCATAAACCACTATTTTTATTAGTTCATTGGGTATCCTAAATGGTGGATTTAATTCCCTCCTACTCATCCCTAGGCTATTTCATGTGTCATTCATTATGGTGGATCTCGTTGGGAGTGTATAAAGATTCCTTATTAGTGGGTTATTGTTTCCTCCATTGTATTTTTTAATTTTCATGTCTAATTTTTTTTTCTTATTCTAGAGTTAATTTTCATGATCTAGTGCATTGGTATTGATTTGGGTTAAGAGTACATGAGTTTATTAATCATCATTCATATGGTATAAAGTCATTCAATTTCAATAAAACATATACAGAATTGTTTTCCTTTATCTCCACGTGTGTACAAGTGTATCCCTTTGAGAGATCTAATTGTGTTTTCAAAGTGTCAAATAGTCATATTTCTAGGATAATTTAGTCTCTTATAGTGGGATTTCATTTTTTTCATAATGAATGGTGAGTAGATCAATCATCCATGGATATGGGTAGTGCTATATATATGGGGAAATGGGCATAGAAACTATTTTTTTGTTCATAAAAGGATGGAGTGATGCGTTGTGGGTATTTTTTTATATAATGATATGGGAAATACAAGAGTAATATTATTTATATTGGAATATTTATATATGCCATCCATGATTGATATTAATGAGTCAACAATGAATAATTAAAATCTATGAGTGATATGGTTAATCATGACATATAGAGTGATTTTTATCATTTGTAAGATGGCCATGTCATGATGTGTTTTTTTTAGTTACCATGTTTGAGTAAAGTTTTCATGTTCTAAAATTATGGTGAATGGTATGACCATTCCAGCCATTATAGTGATGTTGTTAGTTGGGTCGGTGTTAGTTGAAGCCTAGTTAGATTATTTAGACTTAATGGGTAGTGTGTTTATTTATTTACACATTAACATAAAATATAATCATATAATACTACAATAACTATACTTTTAATCAAATTTTTTTTGTGTCAAACTAGGTTTAGATAGATACACTACATGAGAATCTCGGTTCATTTTAAGGAAATATGATCATGGATCTAGTTAAAGGAAAATTCCATATATATTTTTTTGAAAATTGATGGAGTGGGATGTGTTGAGTTAATGATGGGGAAATATCTGAGATCTTTTTTTGTAATGAATACATATAATATTAATCTCATAATTTAGTTAATATTTTTATCCACCTCATAAGGGAATACCTTTTTACTGGTCTGTATTATTCGGTATGGAATATTTTTATAGAATGTATGTTATTACAAATAGTTATGTTGTGTTTAAGATTGAAGATTATTTTTTTACTACTTATTATGTGCATATAATTATTGGTTGTCTGTAACTATATAAATATTCACCCCATGACCTAGATAATGCCACTATTATTAGTAAAAAACATATTTCATAAGTATACGCATCCATTAGGTAATATGTTGTTCCATCCCAGACCATGATTTTTATGTAAGGATAATTGGATCATAAGAATACATTGTCATGGAAAAAATTCAACACCGGGTTAGGTTTAGATTAAAAAAATAGTTTATGATGATTAATCTATTAATAACACAATGTCTTTTTATGTAATTTTATCATCCCTGGACTCAGTCTAATTATAATATTCACAAATAGGAACCATATATCTTAATGATTATGTCAAACAACAATTAATAAAAGCCTCGATGGATCAAATTAAATCATAATTTTAAAATATGATTCCAAAAATCTATGATAATTATATATTACATTTTTAAAATTCCGATTGATAATGTTAAAACTATTGAATTTTGATCCTCTTATTCTTACTGTGTTAAAGATTGATATTTTTCTGTTGATAATTTCCCATCTTGAGAACAACCTTAATTTACACCATTATCTTCCATCAAGGGTAAATTTGTTGACTATGGTGTTTATTGATTATTATTCTCATGATTACCATTATGTGTCAGTTTATTCACTATCATCTCCTTCATTTTCATTTTATTACCCCTCTTATTTATCTACCTCATTTTCCAATTCTTCTCCATCTTCATCATATTCTCCATCTTCTTATTTTTTATGACCTTATATTTATTCCTTCCATTATTTTTATTTTCATTGTATCACTTTTTAATTAATATTTGAGTCTTGAAATTATTCTACCTATTCTTATATGTATTCCTTCCCTAACTACATAACTATTCTTAGAAGTCCATTTCTAGAATATTTTGGTACGTATTAATACTTTGGGAATCCAATGACTTATTCATCCTAAAAATATTGGTTTTTATTTTACCAATGTAGAAATAATTTTTTATTTAAATATATTAAATTCAAGAATGCCTCTACCTGATTTTGGGATTACTTGATCGCTATGAGAAGATGGTAAAACAATATTCTCAGATTCCCTTTCTAATCCATAAGTAAATAATTCACATTGTTGAGCAGCAAGAATCATGATATTATATTTTTTATCCATTATTTCTTATTTTAATAACTTTTTATCTTAGATCCTATATTTTTTTTGTTTCTATATGGTCAATTTTAAATTTTGGATCCCTATTATTCTTATCAAATTTAATGTTCAACATTTCATAACAAAAACCCATCAATCATCTTCTTTAAATTGTTATTTTTTATAATAAGCCTTGTGTTGATAATTTTTTTATTTTTTTCTCATATTGCACAGAATATATTTATCATTATTCATTGGAGGGAATCCCATATATATTTTCAACAAATTCTCTATATTAATTTTCAGGAAGAAAATTTATCATGTTCTTCATATAATCATTATTTAATGAAATCTTTTTCCTCATTGGATATAAATTGTCAATATCCTTAATCATCTGTAGGAACATTACCACCATATTAATTATAAAATCATCGAACAAGATGATGTTGTATTTTATTATGGATGTCCTGATGTTTTCCACAATGAGAAGGATCAACATAAAATAACTTATCTTTTTCATATTTATAGGAATTTCCAATATGAAAAAATAAAATAATATCCTAGTATCTCTATCACAATTTATGGGAAAGAGAAAACTGTGAATACCAAGAGCCACAACTATGTGTTCATTTGTTAGGTGAGATATCATACAAACATTATTGATATGAGAGAATAAAAAATCATTAAATTTGGTTTTATTAAAATAACCATATCTATACAAAAAATTATGATAAAGGCAATAGGAATCTCCAACTAATGGTAATCTAACCAAATCAGCATTTTTATTGTAATATACCTTAAACCTATTCCAATATATTGTAATGTAAATTTTTAAATTTCTATATTCCTTCTGAAATTTATCCAACGAGTAAAATTAATGAAATATATCTTGATACAAAAAATTAAAGTCCATGTCTAGTATTTCTACACAAATGAATTCCCATCATTTAAATGAAATTTTCTTCATAAAGTTAGTTTCATACATTTAATACCATTAACTTTAAACTAAAATTTCCCACAAATGAATATACTTCATGAAATCATCAATTGTTTTTATCGTTTCTAATACTAAAACCAATGATTATACAAAAAGAATTGTATTTCTGACAGGGAGTAAAGTGGTGTTTAACATGTTGGAAGTAGTAAACATTAACAACCAATATGGGACCTAGTGAGTAGTTCTCCTTTATATTGGTAGCAGTTGTGATGATTCTTAATCCATAACAAAATGAAATATTGAGATGAATTACATTTAATTGTGATGGTCAGATTTTATTTAATGAATGTTTTAAAAGATTTTTTTTTAATATTGATTTTTTATATCTTTTATTAGACATGAAATGGAATTGATACATAAAAGTTTTAATAACACATAATAGTAACTATTTATTAAACTCAAAGTTTAATGACATCATTTATAACAAAACATAATGAGATAGGGGAAATATAAATTAAAAGAAGAGTATCCTTTTGGGTATAATGTTTTATTGGAATGATATCCTCTTCTATATGGTTTTAGAAAAAAAACATAACAATATAGTTTTCAAATAACAACATAGTATAATTTTTTTATTGAAAACCAATTAAAATGATTTAATTATGAAAAATGCATTTGAATTTTTAAAATCCTTATGTCTGGAATTTATTATAACATTTTTATAGTTAAAAATTCATTTTTCTCATTCTAACCTCAAAGGTTTATAAAAATTAATATTTTATGGAAGCCTCATTATGATAAAATATTTATAAAATAAAACAATTTTTGAAAACACTATTCATTATGATAAAATAAAGGGTTTTACAATAAACATATCACATGTACTACACCTAAAAAAGATTATATTAATGTAATGTGGTAGGTATCAATGTCACGACCCGTCCCCCGGGGCCCGTGACTTGACTACCCCAAGCCCGCCATCCAAAGGCCAGGGGATGGTGACTAGCACCAAAAAGGCGAATCCCTATATCAGGTAGGCATTTCCATTAAACTTGTACAAACAAAAAAACTTATAACACAACAAGAAGAAACCACGATGTTAATTACTGTAGTAAAAAGGGGACTAAAAGTAAAGGGGATGGAATATAATACCAAATTAAAAGTAAATGTACAACAGAAAAGATAAAAATTCATTTAGATCATCAAATGAGGATCATACATGACAGGTAGGTACAGATTGTCTCCAAAACACTCCACATTAGCCCGTATCATCCATGTAACACCTGGTCCCGACTCCCTCAAGCCTCAACCCAAAATCTCGTCATCTGTAAAAGACACAAAAACTTGCGTGTGAATACCATGAAGGGATGAGTATTACAATACTCATTAGGGACCACAAGACCCCCAAGTGACTCAAACAATTATGCAATGGGAAACCACAAAGTATGATCTCAATCAAGATGCACAAATAAATAGACAGAGTTCAAACATAGTCTCAGCTCAAACCAGGTATTTATGAAGTATAGAAGTAGAGATGAAATGTCATGAATATAGATCATTATGTTCTGTTAATAGGCACCGCTAGTGACCATAGTAAGTCTGACCCACATAGTATATATATGTACTAACCCACACAATGACCCATACAGGATATGACCCACCTGATGTTGATAGGTACTAACCCCTGCAATGACCCACATAGGATCTGAACTGCCCGATGTTGATAGGTACAAACCCCCCGAAATGACCCATACATGATCTCACCAACATTGGATCAGTATGCGGAGACCCAAACAAGATCACTAATCCCTGACCCACATAGGATTTGACCCAAACAATATCGATATGTCACTGATCCAAAACATGCTGCTCTATGGCTAGCCCTCATTGGGCCATGATGTACTGATCCACAGAGGGTCAGTAGGTGCTGACCATTATAGGATCGCTTAGTGGTGATCCAAACATTATCATTAGATGATAACCCACACACGATCACTCCGTACTAACCTCTGTATGATCTTTATCCAACCTCTGCATCATTATTAGCTACTAGATTCATACTCATAGAACACTTGATTCTAGGAGAAATTCTCCTCAATCAATCAGTCTTATTTCAACTAGAATTAGTTCTCACGTTGATGTAATCCAATTATCCATCATGTCATAAGGGTCCCATTGCAAAAGACGGGCGTGTCAACCGGATGCTCGATCTGTATGTTTTTGTCATTTTAGTGCCTAGAGTCCTATTGGAATTGGATTCGATCTAACCCAGAATTACTCAAACATTATCGAATTCTATAATGGAGTATTTCAAAAGTACCTCCTTGTCACTTGGGTCTTTATTCCACAGACGGCATGTCAAACGAACGTCTGGTCTGTTAGTTACATCCATTTCCGTGAAACAGGGGGGTGATCACCCCTCGGTCCGGTCTGGCATAGTGTGGCATTCTAGAATATGACAAAGTGAACACTTCCCTAAAGGGATCCCAAAACCTTTTCATGAATTTCAATCAGACACCTTTTCATTAGTTACATGTGTTTCTTAATTTGGGTGTCAGTTGGGTTTGGGCGTGGTCAGACTCGATCAAACCAGTCCGGCACAATGGGTCTCGTGGTTTACCTGACCACTCTTGGGTCTGGCCCGGTTTACTGGGTCAGGAACAATTCATATTGTCCGACCCACTTGTGCTGTCTTTGTTCAAATCACGGGCATGGGCCTCGGTTGGCCTGACCCGCTTGGTGGGTATTGGCCCACACGCACTGGCCCGCTAAGACACTAGTCCGACCCACTAGGAGGGTATGACCTTCTTGGTCCACCTGTGCCAGCTCATTCCGCTTGATGGCGGACTGTTGCATCCCACTGGCCACGTGCTTGAGTGGTGGTTCAGTAGCCGGTGGAGTGTTTCACCACCACATTTAACGGTTAGCCTTTTGGCCGACCGGGTTTCACCAACGTTTCGCTGCGCGTGTCGCGTTGTGCCCTCCTTCCGTGACCTACTGGATACAACAGTTTCTATCGTCTGCACCTGCGGGCATCACCCTTGTCTCTCAAGGCCACCTCGGGGTGGCCCCTTATGGTCGTCGCAACGTTCTGTCACACGCTTCCTTCCACATCCCACGGTCGGTTGCCACGAGTCTCCACTAGCCACCGTTGGCCACCACCACACGTGCTTTGGTGCCCGTCCATGGTGCCTTATGTGCCTACGGCTCTTCTACACTGCCTCCATCATAGTGATACCCGCAAATTCACATTACCATAAATTTTAAGAAACTTTCCTCAAAGAATAGAGCATGAGCGTAGTGGTGAAGTGTCTAGGATTTGTTCGTTTGGATCGCTACCTCCACGTTTAGGTGATCTCAAGTAGGAGAGGATTTAATTCATCAAATACAACATCAATAACAAACCCCCTACCTATAAGAGACATTTTTGGATGACGATCGACGGAACCACCCTCCGTCGTTTCCTTCAGATCGTAATTTGGTGGCGCTCGTCACCACACGTTGAAACTGGTCTTGTTCTCCAAGTGGTTGTCTTCATAGTATTTTACCATAGCTTCGTCACTTGGTAAAGCCATGCCAACACTCCACCCTGAGATCCTTATAAATAGGAGAGGGGGAGGGTAAGAAACACATGTGGAATTAATGAGGGTCATTTATTTCACAATCCTTCCTAATTCAGACGCTCCGATTACATGAATAATGGGGATTCAATCTATTTAATTTATTGACTTTTTGTTGGTACTGGCAACATTTCTCATCCATTGGGGAAAAGAAAGTAAAAATAATAATAAAATTGTTATCTTATTATTCATTAAAAACTTCAGAAAACTAACTTATTCTCTTGAAAAAATACCGTCAAAGTGAAGCCCTTATTTATTGAATTCGGGCACTGTGGATTCAACGATGCTCTCATATTTGTTATTTGTGAAATGACTCAACATGTAGAAAACACCGCCCATGTGTTTACTGAATGTACCCGAAAAAATGTTTAGAAAATAATCAAGAATCACCCTCAACCTGCGCATGACTAGGTTAGTCTCTGCCATAGGGAAACACGTCCCAATGAACTCAACCATATAATCTGATTTTAAATCCAAGATACCTTTTAGAGGTTATGGGTTTTGAAAATAAAATATTTTTTACTTATTTATTTTATTTATTAAAAAAACTAATATCCCTCTTTGGATGCACCGACTGATGTTTGTATTTTCATAATGAATGTGTTCAACCATGAGATTAGTGGTGGTCTCATATATTTAATCCAAGTCACCATTCGTGAGTTATAACCCTTAGAAATATAAAATAACTTTATTTAATTATTTTATTTATGGTTATGGAATATTTGGGTTTTCTCACCGATGGATTTCACTGAATAAACTTAATTCTTGCCTAGGGAATATACATTATCCTCAACTCAACATTGACCTCAGATTTATGATCTGGGCACCCATTCAATATTGGTTCATCTTTTTTGGAAAACCACTAACGCGTGCAATTTTCAAACATAACATTATTCCTATGATCATTCCGGGCACTCCGAGCCGTAGAATCAAGTGCCGTCAAATTTTGAGGTATCCAAAAAGTTCTATATAATTAAAACACATAAAACAAAAATTCAAGGAAATTAGAATATACCCACCGCAAGGATTTACATTCCTAAGAGGCAAAAAAATGACTCTACTAAGCATGAATTTGAGCCTCCCGCTCCCATGTTCTCTCCTGGAGTTTCCCATGCTGTCACCATACACACACCAGCATGATCAACCATCCATAATGAACACGGTTCTGTCGATCATCTATCTCCATCAAGAACTCCATAAAAGTCACCCCATCGTCAATTTCCAACTCACTCTAGTCAATATCATGTGATGGATCATGCATGCATCTCATAAAATGTGAAAAATGGAAAACATTATTAACCTGGGGATCCTATGTGGGAAGAAATAGACTGTATTCCACCTCAACCACTCTAATTATAATCTAGAATGGTCCGATGAACCTCACAGATTACTTACCGCCCCATCCAACCCTCTGTAATCCTCATAGGGGTGATACCCATTAGATGACATGGTATCCCTCCTTAGACTCCAAGGGTCTCCGTCTACTATGGTCATAAGACTTCTGTGGTCTCTGTGTAT
Organism: Viscum album; assembly: GCA_963277665.1. NCBI lineage: Eukaryota > Viridiplantae > Streptophyta > Magnoliopsida > Santalales > Viscaceae > Viscum > Viscum album. Next base: position 938,127,074 of record OY728161.1, read on the forward strand.
TCATTACTTGCTGAAATGTAAGGAATCGTGATACAATCTATACCACTCTTTTTTTTCTTCCAAGGCCTGCAGTACTGACGCCGGTCTTCCTGGTATATCTTTTCCACTCTAGGATGTTGCGTTAAAGGGGATGTAACAAACTCCATCAACACCTCATACAGGACCGTCATTGGTACCATGGTGCATTCTCTGAAAGAACAGTGTACTCCACACCATCATAAAATCCTTGAAGAGACCGTCCTATGGATTTCTGAGCACATCGCGGGTTACAGTCAACGTCTCCAAAAATTGCCTCCTGAACATGATGACGAATTGGGGGAGAGGTAATCATAGATTGGAGGTAAGCTTCTCCATTGTAATGCAAAAAAGATATCAACAAAATGAATAGATTCTCTAACACCTCACTCAAGAGTTTTACACCTGAACTCCTGCTATGTGTGTTTGATACTATGTTTTCCTTCCTAGGAGTGTAGGCTATCTCAAAGTTATAGTCATGTTTGAACCGTATCCATAGTTTATGTATTTGTTTTACGTCCTTATGTGAGAAGATATACCTGAGACACTTTTTATCAATGTAAATAGTAAATTTTTCACCCATCAATTACTGTTACCCCATCTTCTTGACAAAGTCCACTACTGCCAATTCATGTTCATTGGTAGCATTATTTTTCTAATGTTGTCTCAAATTCAGTAATCCATAGGCGATCAATTCCCTCTCTTGAATCAGGAAATCAACCTATTTGGGTCCCTGATGTGTGGCATTAGACTACATACCTAACACCCCCAGTTGATATACTCAATATGGGGGAACTCATCAGTATCTGTCTCTACTTCTAAAATCTCTACCGACACGTTTCCTTCCACATGAAAGGGTGCCACTTCATTTTCAAATATGTCAAGTGTGCCACTACCCTGGAGAAGTCAGGTACAAATATCTAGTAGTACCCATCCAAAGCAGATGTCCCTCTCCCTTCGAGGAGGTAATCCCAGAAACATCTCATTAATATATGTCCCCACACTCTGCCACTACTATTGGGAACTGAAAACTAACAACTCATGCTGCCACGAGGGTAAGGTTGGCTGACTCAAGTGTAATCGGCTGAACTATCCTATGCATGAGTTTATCATGTTCTTCCTGGGTTTCCTTTTTTTACTAACTATGGAAAACCACATTCCAATGCTATAGATATACTACATCATTTTTTTCCTAATGTAATGAATCTGAGTACAAACATTGGATGCCAAGTCCATCCCCAATATAACATCCAATGACCTCGACACTGCCACCTAAATGTTCAAATAAAAACTCTCTACAAATTTTTCAGATCACACAATGGGACTAAGTGTTATTGTCGAGTATCCTCCAATTGTTATCTGATGATATATGGGTCAATTCATCGGTTTAACCAGAAATTCAAGGACTTGAACATGATTCGTGGAAATAAGGAATGATTGATACATATGGATATTAATACGGAAGCTATTAGTATTCATTGACCGTACATCAAATCATTCCTAGAGCCCTTGGGTCACACTCAATGACCTCTTTCAGCTATTCTTTGACCATGTCCTCCAGCTCCATAATCCATGTGGGGACCACAATTGGGGTGGGGGTGGTTGTAACATGTCGAAATGTATAAAACCTCATGCTTCTCTCCAAGATCCACCTTCATGCCTACTGCCCTGCAGATTTATATATCCCTATCACTTCCTATTCCTGAACATTTTACATGTCCAAGTCTCTGAGACCAATGACAATTTCCTCATTTCCCACTTATAACATCCACTAGTTGTATCCGCTCATCCAAAGAACATACATAGACAAAGGATCTCTATAACACCCTAACATAATTTGGAATGCATAAGAATAGTATTGGCTTAGATGACCCTAAAAACGCCTCACATGGAGGTCCGAACCCTGAATCACTAATCGTACTGCATCAGTTGAGTACATTTGATGGTCGATACACCTTAATGAATACTCAGCAACTATCATGTTGTCCTTCCAAAGTTGTAGAAACTCAAAGGAACACTCACCCTATGATTTTTATGACACTAGAACACTTCTTTGAGTATGTTTTTCAACAATGTCTATAGAAAAGTCACCTGTTCACATGAACTGGGTAATCTAATCCATGTCATCTTCCTGCTGAGCCACGTAGAAGGCTCTCTACAAGGACCTCCATCTTATCAAATATTTCCCTGGATAGATTGAAAACCGACCAACTCCTCAATCTATTCCTTAGCCATCTGTGAGTTGGGTTCAACTAGGAACCTGAGGGGTATCTGATGCTGAAACACATGGAAGTGACTAAGACTACATGTTTCCTCTACCGGTACCGCCAGTGGAACTACAGACCAACAAGTAGTGATATAGCTGGCACTCTACCCAAAGGTACCATCATGAAAAATATACCATGTACGAAACACTCATCACCATGTAGACCATCCAAATGGTACCAAAATTATAAAGACACAAATTTAGAATCACCATCTAATCTTCTATTGTCCTAACTAGGCGTAAAACACTAGCCACAACCTCCAACCAGTCCTCAACTGCATGGAGATCTGTCTCACCTCCGATCCTTGAAGGACTCTATCACTAAAACCTGTGCAACACGCTCAGTTTTCTTGTATAATATGAATGTGGGGATGTAGGGAACAACTGCACAATGGGTAGTGGGGCAACTGGTGACCCACTCTAAAGTGATTACGCCTTACGGGGGAAATGCACCGAGGCCTAATTGCTTGGTTTTCCATCATCGTGTACCATAACGGGAATCCTAGTTTGATGTATATGTGGTGTCATCCTAATACGGATAATGTGATCCATGATCATTATGTTATACTAGGTGAGATGACTACAATTAATCAATGCAAAAAATTTCTGAAACACACACAATCATTGTTTTTTTACACCGAGATAGAAATCATAATTCAGTGTCCTGGTGTATGGATATGTGGGTCGTTGCACCAACACTAGACTCCCCAAACTAAAATACACACTCAAGAAAACATAACACTATTGCTTCATTGAAAAGATCAGCGTCCTTGTTCATCGGTAGAACTGACTCCTCTAATACCACTTTTTCACAACCCATCCCCCGGGGCCCATGCTATGAGTAACCCATGCCCGCCATTTATAGCCTAGGGGTAGCAGACTAGAACCAAAAAGGAGTATCCATTTATCCTTAATGAATTCCATTTAGACATGTACAAACACCGAATCCAATAAATAAACATGATAAAACCACAGAATAAATGATGTGGTAAAAAGGGTACTGAAATTATAGGGATCAGAATACAATCCCAAATGGAAAGTAAAAGTACAAATGAAAATATAAAACAACTCTCGAATCATCCACCGAGGATAATACCAATTTTATAGTTACTTATTTTCTCCAAAACACTCAACATCATCATGTTTTCTCCGTATACCCCCCGGTCCTGGTTCCCTCAAGCCGAATCCCAGCTACTCGTCATCTACACAAGACACAACAATGAGTGGGTGATGCCCATGCAATGGTGAGTATAACAATACACAGTAGGGACCCTGAGCCAATGATGGTCTGACAACATTCTTCAATGGAAAAACACAAACCATGATCTCAATCACAATGAACAAAGAAATAGATATATCTCAAATAGATTCTCAACACAAACCAGGTATTAGTGATGTATAGAAGAAATGATGATCATTCGGGAAGCTAGATCATCTTGTTCTGTCCGGAGGCACAACTACTGATCAAACATAGTCTGACCCAAATAGTATTGACAAGTAATAACCCTTGTAATGACCCACACATGATCTGACCCATCTAAAGTTGATATGTACAAATCCGCATAGTGACCCACACACGATCCAACCTGCCAGGAGACGATATTTACAAACCCCCGCAATGAGCCCCATAGGATCTGTCCTACCCACAAAGGATCAATGAGTGTTGAACCACATAGGATATAACCCCAACATGATCGGTATGTCGTTCATCCATGATGTGGTGCTCTAAGGCTAGTCCTCGTCAGGTCATGAGGTGCTGATCCACATAGCGTCGCTATGTAATGATCCACATAGGATATCTCAATGATAATACACACTGGGACGCTAGGTGTTGAACCACATAGGATAGTTCAGTACTATCCTCTATATGATCTGCCTGCAACTTCCGCCTCACTACCAACCACTGGATTCCCACTCACAACACGCTTCATTCTGTGAGAACCGCTTATCAAGCCATAAGTCATATTTCCACCATCACGAAATCCCATGAATAAGTGACACAATGATCCTTAATTTCATAATGGAACCAATGCAAAAGGTGATGGGTCAACCGGACACCCGATCAGTAAGTTATTGGTAATTTAGTGCTGAGATCCCAGTTGGATTTTGAGTCAATTCAGACCTGTCGTACTCAAACATTATCCAAAACTCATGTAGTTAATTTCAAAAGAACCACCTTGTCACTATGGTTCTTATTCCATAGATGGTGCATCAAAACGGATTCCTAGCCTTTTAGTTACATCTCATTTTGTGGAACGCGGGGTGATCACACATCAGTCTGGCCCTGTTCGGTCGGGCCTGCTAGAATATGCCAACGAGACCACTTCCAAAATGGGATTCTAATTCCAATGAATTAGTGTCAAACGGACACCCAGTTCGTTAGTTACATGTGTTTATTTATTCGGGTACTGGTTGGCTCTGGACCCAGTCCGAATCAGATTGAATGGCCCGATGCAATGGGTCTCGTAGCCTACATGACCTCCCCCAGGTCTGGCCCGTTAAGGGTCAGCCCGGTTCCCTGGGTCCGGACCACATGGGTCGGCATAGATAGATTCGTGGGCTTGGACCTCGGGTGGGCCGACCCGCCAGGTTGGACTCGGCCCACCCGCACTGGGCCATTGGGCCACGGTTCTGGCCCACAACATCTCGGTCCTCCTAAAAGTGGACTGTTGTGTCCTTCTGGCCCCGCAGTTGTAGGGTCGTTCCCTAGCCGGTGGGGCTCTACCCCACCGCATTTAATGGTCGACCATTTCACTGACCCAGTTTCTCCTTTGTGGTGCATCGCGGGTCATGCTGCACCCTCCTACCGCGGTCGCTTCCGTCAGTCGCGCCTGCAGGCACCACCCTTGTCATGCACGGCTGGCTCGGGCCACCCTCCTTCTGCCACCAAGGTGCATTGTTCCACTCCATATTCCACCACCCGTGATGGATTACTCCAAGCCTCTTCAAGTCAGCACCATCCACCACTGACATCGCTCGCCAATAGTTTCTTCTGCGGGTCCCCAGATGTTCTCTGGTGTCTATTCATGGTGTCGTCTTCACCTACGGCTCTCACGTACTGCCGCCGTCATAGTGTGACCTTCTATTTCATTTTTCCCTCTATCTGAGTAAACTTTCACTGATGAACAGATCATGAGAGAAGCGACGTATGGTCGGGGACTTGTCTGTTGGGCCTGCTCCATCCGCGTTAAGGTGATATCAACCAGGAGAGGATTTAACTAATCAAGGAAAACATCACTAATAACCCTCATTACTGGGAGAGTTGTTCCTTGATGATGATTGATGGAAATCCCCTTCTTCATTGTCATTGGTTCAGGATTTAGTGGAACTCATCAACACTCTCTAAAATTGGTCTTGTCCTCCATGTGGTTGGGGTCATGGAACATTTCCAGATCTTTGTCACTTGGTGAAGCCGTACCAATTCTCCACCTCGAGCTCCATATAAATAGGAGAGGGTAGGGAGAGTGACACACATGGAATTAATGGGGTTTAATTAATTAAGTATCCAACCTAATTCTAACGGTGTAGTTACATGAATAAAGGGGAATCAATCAATTTAATGTCTTGAACTATCGTTGGTCCTGCCAATGACGCTAATCCATTTGAGATAAGAATGATAAAAAAAAATAAATTTTTTTATTTTATTTTATTATTCTTTAAAATGGTTGTAAAACCAAATTATTTTCCTAGAGAGCTACGGTCAAAGTAAAGCCTCTCCAAAGCGAGTCACGACATTGTGGATTGAACGGTGCCCTCATAATTTTGATCCGAGCAACGAGTCAAAGGATAGAAAATGATGCATGCACATTTACTGAACATACCCCATAAAAAGTTCAGAAAATTATTAATTGTCACCGTCGACCTCTGCCATTCGAGCTTGGGCTATGCAGAAGGGAAACATGTCCCAACGAAATCAACGGTACTCTCGAATTTTTAATCCGAGTTACCATTTAGATGTTATGGATTTTAACAATAAAATCATTCTTACATAAATATTATATTTATGACCAAAAAATAACTTCCATTGTTGGCCCATGTTGTACAATGTTTGTATCTGCCTAAAGAAAGAATAACCTCTATAGATTTGTGATGGTTTGGGATTTTTAATCAGAGTCACTGTTCATGAGTTGTAATAATTTGAAAAATAAAATAACATTATTTAAATGATTTATCATAGTTATGCCATTTTTTTCTCACATGAGGCGTGCGTCGACAAAAAATATGGCTCTCTTAGGGTAAACCTGCTTTTTCGAATGAATATGTTCCCTCAGATTTCTGATTCGGGACCACGTTTGAGAGTTATTCTACATTATCAGGAAATCCACTCAAGAGTTCTATTTTTAAAATTATCATTTTCAGCTGGAACATTATGGGAACTCTAGACCACTAAATAACATATCGTTATATTTCATGGTCTCCAGATAATTCAATATAACTCAAACAAATTACACCGAAATTCGAAGACATTACAAAAAATATGTAAATTTTAATCGTTATATTACATAGATCATTCCAAGATACTATTTTATATATTCAAATATATAAATACTAAGAAGATTAGTAAAAATAATTGCACGTTGTTCTTCAATTATGTTTTATTTTAAAATTTTATCTACATCAAGTGTGTAATCATGATGGAAATTGTTTATTATTACCATTTTCTAAGAACATGAGTAATTTTATGGGTTTTTAGTTAATGAAATAGAACCCTAATTATATAAATGTATTTATGTTTTAGTAAATCTCATTCCATAGTTAGGAGTGTGTGGTGAATCCACAACACATCAACATAATAACATCATGCTACCACATATTTGGCATCGACAATGGAATGTGATAATGAGTGTTATTTCAATGATGAACAAGAAGCTATTGACTCTCCTATGAAATGAAAATTTCATGAAATTTTATTCCAAATTCATTTAAATTCCACAAAATTTTGTATCCAAAATAAATTATTCAAAAGCATTTTGATAAGAATAGAAAATCCTTAAATTCATAGTTCCCTTAATATAACAATAAATTTGATATTACATATTTTAAATGGGAACATATTGGGTTTTCATTATATCATTCATATAGTAACAATGAAAATTTTTAATCATGACAGATATATATTAAGTGATTTAATCTTATTTTCATTCCCCTAAATTTTTTCTGATCAACTGTTTTTCTAGCCTCATCACGATCTATGGTATTAGAGGTACAAATCAAAGTACACATAGATTTATAATTTTTTATTAATTTTTCATAATAACATATTTGATATACTATTGTTGAGGCATAAATGATCCTTCTGGTTTTTATGAAATTCTATAACCAAGAAAATATATGTCATAGACAAACATACACATTTCAAATATATATTTCCTAGGATCTGCAATGGAATATCAGAAGGATTTTTTTTGAACCAAATATAACGACATTACATAAATTAAAATAATCTAAGTATTTTTCTAACATCATTTGTCTAAATAATTGGATATATTTCCCCATTAGAAAAATAATTCTGTAATAAAAATAAATTTTATATACCCTACCAATCATTAGGGGAAATTTTAATCCCCAAAAATAGTTTTTTATGTTTTCTATAATATGCTAGTTGTTTTTTATGTGTCGAACTACGTATTTTCCCAATATAAATACCCTCCATAAATTTTTTTTGAAAATAATTCATTACATCCATTTCAAAATGTTTGAAATCAGTGGATAGAAGTAATCAAATTGCATCAAATCTTACTACAAGAAAACAAATAATGTCCTTAGGTATTCCATATTTTTTTTATATCCCATAGAAACATTTATCGAATTATTTCATAAAATTAGTCCAATTACATCATATTATTTATGATAAAAAAATATTACTCCAATTATAGATGTTTATATAAGACATTCAACTAATGTTAATTCTTTGTTCTTTAAAAACTCATTATGTTCATCTTTTATTTACCTAATGAAATCATCATCACCTAAATCCTCATTATTATTCATAGGATAAAATTTGTTATGAAATATAGATGACCAATTTCATTTATTAAATAAGTTATAGTCATTACATGTTACATACACCAGTAATGATACTATCACTATGATGATTCATAGGAATAAACTGAATTCCTATGTTTTCAAAAGATTTTTCATAAACAATAGGTTGAGAATCATCCTAAAGAAATACATCAGAAAATAATTCTTGATTTATTTTTATATGATATGATCTTCATAATAATGGTTTAAAATTGTTTTCACAAATATCATCTGATAATGGTGGATGAGGATTTCAAAAATAATAAGGATCAGTTTTGTCAATCATAAAATTTATTGTTTCTTTAATAGTATAATAATTTCCACTAAAAACATTATATATCTTAAATATATTATAAAAACATATAAATTCCACTTCAAAACAAAATTAGACAATTTATGCAATTTATTATTCTTATTTAGGTTGAATTCATTGGAACGAAAGAGATGGATGTAAGAAACAAAAGTTTTTCTACCTTGCCATAAATCATATGATTTTTTATTATGAAAAGTTATAATTAATAAACGATTTATAGTATAACTGTAGGTACTAACCACTTCATCTAAAAAATATTTAACAATTTTGTATTCACTCTTCATGGTTCTAATCATTTCATGATGAATTATATTTCTTATTTTTAGAACATAATTTTTCTTGGGAGTTCTTCGTGTCTAAAAGTAATTTCTAAATCATTTCGTACAAAAAAAAATTCAAACTCATCATTTACAAATTATCAACCATGATCTCTATGTATAGTTATCATGGAGTGTTTTTTTTTAAATTTTAAACATTGGCATCAATTTTAAAAAAACTAATATCTCCATATTAACATTATAGAAAATAGACCCATGTATATCTAGTGTAATTTTCAAATTACACATATAAATATTATTTTCACAAATATATATCCATTTTATGAAATAAAATATAATCCATATTAATTAACTATGATGAATGAAATTTTCAAAATTCACTAATCGAATTAAAACAAGACTTATTTTGATTTCTTCATCAATAAGGATTGGAAACTTTTGAATTTTCAAACTACATTCAGGTAGATCCTTAAAAATAAATTTAATTTTCATATTAGATTTGTTTCATCACTAGGTTTAATTTTTGAATAATTATATCCAAATGAAAAATATCCTATTTTTATTTTACAACAAAATTTTTATCCTCGTTAGAATTAGTTTTAGAAGAATATTCAATTTCCAAAATAATTTTCTCAGAAACAACTTTCTCAAAATCATTTCAAATATTTTTTTAATATTTATTTTCAAATCATTATAATGGACAAATATTTAATTTTAAAAATATTAAACATCAAATAATTCTTATCTTATTTAGATTTGGAATTATTACATTTTTATCATATTTCCCTCTTCTCATTTTCAAGAAAATTATAAAATCGGAAAACATCATCATATGTCTTTAAAAACATATCTTCCATAACTAAAGATGATTCTCCATATAGAGAAGTATAATTTTTATCGTTATCCCTATCAAAGCAATGGTAATATAAATGAAAATTTATAAGGCATTCTTTTGTTCGTACCTTTTACATAAGAAATTTATTAACTTTATGTACTTTATCAATATTACTTATCTACCTCTATCTAAAAAATTCATTCTAAAAAAACATTCAAAAGAGTCACCACCACTGAGACTTAATTTTTTATTGGGTATTAGAAGCTTCATTCCATTAAATTTATAATGTATCTATTTATTCACTCTGAATTAATTTCCTTTATATATTTCTATTTTCAGCTTTGTAAAATAGGTCGGTCATCTACAACTACCATGAATTTGTGACACATAGCTTTAAGAAATTATTCTATAATTATTATCCATATTACCTTTCTTGTATATATAAATAAAATATTTTATTCCCGTAATATTATTGATCCTTCTTCCTAGTTTAGAGAACTCATTTTCTAAATATTCTGAAGATCTTGAATTGCATTAGAAAAAAGAATATTTTTCATCAAATTTTTCTCAATTTTGCAAACTAATTATTATTTTTAAATGTAAGGTAGATTTTATAGATATAGATGAAACATAAATATTAACTTTTTATTTCCCAACATCTCATATAATCCTATCATCAATCGCTATTAGGGTACTAATCAAATCAGCATGAGTATGACGTTTAAGCTTCCATGAATCATCAACAAAATTCTTAAATATTCGCATTCATTTGGAATTGAAGAATTAATCAATTCCATAGGAATTGAAACATCTATAACATTTCCTTCAAGGGATCGTAAAGTATTAATAAGTTTAATGAATATGTGGTAAATTTATTCCATGGATTTCATTTGAAGAAAATGAAATTCTTAATAATTCGCTCTTTGCATGTATCATCATGTATAAATAAAATTTGATGTTATAAAATGAGTAACTTTCCATATACTCCATATTATTTTCAAATTTTTAGAAGAATATAACTGTGTATAGAATATAGAATGGTATTTTTTACATTATAGATCAATTGTTTTCAAACATCTCTATATTGAAGATTGTCGAAATTCCTTATCTGTAATATTATATTTACAGATAAAAATTAGAATTTTATTAACATAATTTTTTATTAAAAATGTTTCATTAAATCTCTACAATATCCATAATCATTACAAAAAAAATTTATGGTATAATAGGACAAAAATTATCATGTGATCCTACATTAATTACTTATCATTAAAATAAAAACTATTGTTTTATACAATAAATGTTGCTGAAAAAAACAAATATTGTCAAAAGTTTATATCAACAGAATTAAATTTATCCAATAACTAACAAATGTAGAAACATTGAATGTCAATGAACAATTTAAATGAGTTATTATATAAAATATTAAATTGTAAAAAACATATGATTTCTAATAATACATGAATGGAGGGGGAATTTGAGTTTTAAAAACGTACTGAATGAATTTTAAACTATTCCCTACAAAAATCATATTTAAGTAATTTTATCATACATGGACTCATTCAAAATATATGAGTCACCAATCAAAACCCAACAATGTTCCAATTATATTTGAGTAAATAAAATAACAATCAATATTAATTTAAATATAACATAATTCATAAATAGGGTTCACAGAAAATCTAATTAAAATTGATTATTGCTATCTTATTTAGACTGGTAATGATAAAATTATTTGATCATGCAAATCAGAAATAATGACTTTTATTGACATAAAAATATAATAGATATTTAAAAGTAATAAAATCATTATTTTATAATTAAATTGATAAATCTATTAATGTTATGAGTAAGATAAGAAATGACATTGATTAATTTATCCCTTATATTATAATTATATTAATTTTATTCTTTCCTCAATAGGAAATGAATCGATATTAAGATCAAAATATATAAGTCCACATATATCCAAAATCCCATGATATTATTATCGAATTCACAATCCTACTATACATACAATTCCTCGATCATATTTATCTAATTCCCCATCTTCCTATACCTAAAACCACTTGATAATAACACTGATCTGATGTAGATAATAAAAGAGAAAGATTCTTTATGGAAACAACCAAACAAGGATTCCTCCATAAGGTCATCTATCTAAATAATAACAATGAATAAGAATGAGTATTTCATGCTAAGAAATATTCAAATCTATCTAAAGTGAATCAGATCCAAACACATTTAATTGAACAATATCTATAATCATTCTTCCAATGGTCATATTTTAGAGTGTGGTAAAACCATCTTACAAAACTAAAAATTGATTCCCACCTTTTAAATAAATGCATTAAATTGCATTGATTATCAATATTATAGTGTTATAGATTCCATTATGATAAAAGTAAATTTATGTATTTTGATTAAAAATAGACAATAGTCTAGTGGAATCCATATATTTTGTCATTTTGATAATGATTTTGAGGACAAGTCTGATTATGTGGTATTAGAATAAGTATAATGCTTATGACTTTTGTTTTTATGATAGACCTGATAATGTCATAAACTTGATCTGATTATGAATGAATCTAATAATCAAAATCATAATATCTATTATATTCTTAGTAGAGATTAGTTAATTTCTATTCGTAATACATAAGAACATTTTGTATGTATAGAAAAAATTACATTTTATTCTATATTATTAAAAATATCATGGAATCTAAAAAGATATTAATTATTTTAATTAAGTGTTTGTGATTTCCAAAACGAAAGGAATGTTAATGTTATAATTCGATCATCTGAATCAATATGGATATTAAAAATTATATCCATTATTTTATATTTCCATTTTTATGATTATTTCATATGTATATTGAAGATAGTATGGTTTAATCTCAGGTATTGGATATATTAATGTGACTACGTAACACGTAGGTAGTGAACTTATATGTTATTAGGGATGTTTTATTTTTTTATTGTTTGGGTTACCAATATTTCTTGTGGTTCTTTTCTATTATTATGTTTCTAATGGTTTTTAGGATTTAAAATTGTCTTGAATGGAATGTTTGGGTATGTTTATACAACCTAGATACACATGTCTCATCAAAATTTACTGACATATTTATCGTTGATTGATAGAGTTTTAAATTAATTTCATTATATGAATAAAATATTTTATGTTTTCAAAAATACATTATTAATGACATCAAATTAACATATCTTTGGAATTTTGGAATTTTTTATGTATATATTTGAATATTAATAACATGAATATACTTTGGTGTAGGCTTATGAATTGTGAAGATTGTCTTGTGAGGGTTTGTAACTATGAGTAAACTCCTTGACTGCAATTCCTGATTTATTGTTAACATGCTAATTTATTTTCATCTATTTGATAGAAATATGATAAATTAAATGCGTATACGGGTTATATTTTATAATTTTAGATATAATACTAATATAACATCCCATAGTCACACTTATGGACTTATGAATAAAGGTTAACGGGGAGGGTAGTATTATTAAAGTGATGTAGGGTTTACATAAGGGTGAGGCTGAGAATTATCTTGTTTATTCTTTAGTGGTTGAAGTAGTAAATTCGGTTCAACTGAGTGCTTTTCAATCTGTTGTATTTTAGGGTTGTCGAGATCACATGGGTGGATTGATGGTGGATTATTTTTCTTATAATTCCTCATTGTTTCATTATTTAGATTTCTAGAATGTGATTTCCCATAGATGGTTCAAATTGGGTTGTGATTAATAAATGGATTTTTTGAGTATATTATTAATCATGATAATTGAATAGTTATGTAATCAACATTTATACTTTAAGGAAAAAATATTAGGTTGTTCAATGTGATGTTCTCAGTAAGGAGGCATGAGATTTTTACATAGAAGTCCATCAGGATACACATTTTTGTTGTGTTCTTAATAGATGTATTGACAATTTATAATGATCATTATTTCTTGGATGTCATGTAGGGAGAAATGTTATTGGATGATCATATGAGTTTTTTTATGTTGATTCTTTTTGCAACAGGTTTTATAATAATGAGTTCTAAACGTCACAGAGGATTTAAAATTAATTGTTGCATGAGGCATGATATCATGTTTTGATATTTAGCCAGACTTATTACACTGATTTTCTCAACATGTTTCGCGAAATGGTAATGGTATTTAAGTGGATTGATGAGTATTTTTATTTTTATTTTTTGTGTAATAGTGAATGGATTCTCTAATTGTGTTATGGGTGACTCTTAGGAATATATGAAAATGATTTCAAAGGAAATTTTTTTGGGTGTTAACAATCAGTCAGAGTAGGGAATAGATTCTTCAGTTCCCTCAATATGGGGAGGATTCCACAAGTTTCATTAATGACAAAAAAGTTGGAATTTCAATAGGTACTATACAAGTCCACAGATTGAGTTCCATAATTATGGATATATGAGACATCCTATATATAGTTTTCATGAGGATGTCACAGATGTGTTCAAGGAGTTGTTTACGATAGATATATGCCTCTCTATCTTAGGTAGGGGGACCAAAGATATACCGTATAACTAATTAGGATACATTTGGTCTTTAAGAAAGCTGGTAATATAATTAGAATCAGTCCTTGTAGGATCTATAAGGTTTAGTTCAGCTAATTAGTTGGTGACCATTGGGTCCTGGACATGGTTTTAAATTAATAAGTTTTTATGAATTAGATCCGGATACTATAACTGGCCGGTAGGAACCTATGATGTTTAATGGAATGATAATAATCATTTTCATATTATCTACTACTTTTTAAATATATGGTTTCCTGAACCATTTATTTATGCCATTTATGTTACCAGTTTAGTATTTTTAGTGATGATTTCTCCATGTATTTATAACTTGATACACCTCTTTGGAAGATGGTATATGATATTTTGTGGTTTATGGAGTTTCCAATCATGGTTTAACTCTATGAAAAATTGTAGAATTTTTTAATTTCAGAGATAAAACATTTTTTTGAGGATTCGTTGATTCGTTTCCATGATCATAATGATATTTGTATTTTGTTTTAGGATTTTACATCCTATAAAAGATAATAGGTTCTTTATCATAGGGAATTAATTCTAGAAGAATGAATATAATTACAAGACCACAACTCGTTTATGGACATTCCAATATAGGTGGTGGGTATGGTTCTCTGAGTAGGATAGATAAAAGGACAAAAAATTTTTTTTCGAATGTGGGAAATAATTTACAAAAAAATTTATCCAAAAAATTCCTTTATAAAAAAAATTAGGAGGAGGATTTCCTTTGATATTAAAATCCTTTTGGCAGGAAAACCCCATATCGATCCCCTCAAATATAAGGGAACTATATGAGATCATATAGATAAATTAAAACATGATAAACTATAGGTTGAATAATTTATTCACTATTTCAAATATATTGGAAGTGTATGAGTATTATTTTCCAATAATCACAATATATAATGAAAATTCAGTACGTATTAGTAGATGTTAATATAAGTCATCATTGAAATAGTTAACAATTATTTTGAGTTGTTTAATTTTGTATATGATGAAGGTAGGTCTATGGTTTTTTATGATTGATCTATGATATGGCTACCATTAGTTATGGGTCAAAGATAATTATATACAAATGTAAGAGTTTACTAGTATGTACACGTTATACGAGTATATTGGGATTTAGTTTGGTCTAATGAATGCACAGGCAATGCCCATTGCTATTATATACAATTTTTCTTTCCCTTTCATAAACTCCATCATCATGGTGTTCATTGATGATTTTTTTGATGTATCATGTTAGACCAAGCATATGGAAATCATTTTTAATACAATTATAATAAATTATATTTAATGAATGATCATGAATTTACCTATTTTGAAATGTTTTGGGTGAATCCTAGAAATGTTTTTTATGTTCTGAATTTTCATGGGTGGTTCAGATATACCGGGATGATCATCTTGGACTTATATTTCCTAGTAGATCATATGGCTAGGTTATCTAGTGTTGGAGTAAATTTTGAGTGGAATGAAAATTCCGAGGATTCATTCTAGAAGATAAATAGGAGTTTGAAATCAAAACTAATTATAAAGATATTAGACTTATAGAATTGTTACAAAGTATATTGTGACCATTCATGAATTTGTTTGGAGTTTTGTTAGTAAATTAATATCATTCAGTCATTTATGTGTATAATTATCTATGACCCCATTAGATGAACTATCCACCTAATGAATGTATGATGCCTATGATGGTCAATGATTTAATGTTTTTCTATCATTATCTCTTATGTGAGATATTTTATTTCTATATAGACTAGAAAATATTGTGATATAACATTTCTCAATGATCATTAACTTATGAAAGATTTTGTGTTTATATTACTTATAGACAATCTAATCTGATATGGAATATTCCTCATTAAATGAATATGATTTTACTGATTCAATAAGTTTGAAATAATCATACCCATAAGATATTATTTTACAATAGGATTGAAAGATTATGAGAAATATAGTGGATTGGTAGATAGTTATATTTGAGTATCAAGGTGTGGAAACATGCAATACCAATATAGTGACATCCTCATAAGTGGATGGTGTAATGGAAATTCAATATCATGAAAAATATTTTCCTTTGATGTGATAGTCGATGATAGAAGTATGTTACATCTAATTATGCTTTTGAGGTACTCTCTGGCCAATTTTTTATATAATATCATGGATTGGGTTTGTTTGATGAAATCCCACGAATGTAGAGCCTTTGTTTTGAAATTTACATAAATTAATACATTGAAATTTTATATCAATTAAGGGAGAGTAGGTATAAATCTGATAACTCTATTACAAGCTTCATCATGAGTACAGTGGATACTGTAAATTGTTTTGGTGTTTATTGAGGAGTCAACAAGATATATTATCTATTGGAAATGTATTCATCATGTAATGGTTAAATTTCATGTTTTGGTCACCCTGAATAAGTTATAAGACAAATTAATAGAATACATCATTTATATTTCAGGTATTGAGTACATTTCTAGTAACAATTAAAGAATAGATTTTAAATATGATGTGATTAATTTCACTCAATTCCTCATTAGTCATGAAATGAATACCATGAAATTATTATACACTGTTTAATTGTCAGAATAACAAAATTTTATTTCTAAATATTAGTTTTTAACTATTAATATGTTCTGTAATATCTCATCTACCAACCAAGACCACTCCTCAATGTTTTTGGATATATCCTCTCATTCCTTAACATTCATTCCGTGATTGATCATTGTAGTGGTTTTAGTGCATCTATCCAAGTTAGAGATATTTCTAATTATTATCTCCCATTATAAATGTATTTAGTATTCTCTACTATTTTTTTCCTATTAATGATTTAATTATGTTATAATTAATAATTTTTTTCTTGTCATTCATTCTCCTTGAAAGGACAATCTCTGGGTTTCAAAACTCAATTGTAAATGGAATTTGGGATTTCATTGCTCTTTAAGTAGTTGTTTATGTATGATGGGTTAATTATATTTATTTCTTATTGTTAGTTATTATTTACTTTGGTTTTCTCATTGATTTTATTTTCACAATGTTTTTGAAGGGATTCTTGTAATTATAAATCTTTTTAAAGAGGTTTTAATAGAAAACAATTGCTTTCACAAAATGTGTTTGGTTAAGCTCATGGATGGATGATTTATTAATAATTTGGGATTTAAATTTTAAGTGGATTTTTCCATACTGTAAATATTATTACAAATTTTGATCTTCATTTTGAAATATATTTTGACAAACTCGGAACACTAAGAGCCTTAGCTGCATTGTGGAATTGAAATTTGTATCCCTTGTGTCTTTATCACCACAAGGGGTTAAATATTTTTCTACCAATGTTATGTGTGTGGATTTGATATTGGTTGTTACAAATATAAGTCTTTTCTAGGCATATTCTATGAATATTACACATTTCTATATGATAGATCTGAATAGAAACTATTTTTTTTGTATATTGTTTTCACATGACCACTTTTATTTATAGATTTTTTGACATATGTTAATATATGATGTTTTATATCATCAATATGATTGAAAGGATATTTAATAGATATAAATTTACATAAATAACTAATTTATATAATTGAGCCTAGTGGACATATTTGTATTAAATTTTGAGAATATTCCATAATTCATGTACATTTAATTTTTTTTGGGAAAGAGGTCCCAAGAAGGTTTTTTATTCCCCATTTGTTGGAAGGTGATAACTAAAATTGATGAATAATGGGACTTATTAATGATCGATATTTACATCATGGACATTATTATTTTTATGGAATATATTATCAGTGTTATGGACAAGATATATTTTTATCACTATCCATTCTGTTTTTATCTGTTGATAGGGTCCATCATGTTTCGTTGGTGAGTGGGACTGTATGTCTAAATGGGAGGGCCATGTTATTTTATATTATGGGGTAATATCCTATGAATTAGTAGATTTTTTTATCGAAGTATATGACACTTGTTTTCATAGTCATAGATCTTTTATTGTACGTACATACCATGAGGTCATTCAAGATGATTTTTCTAGTATAATTTCCCTGAGAGAGGATTTCTAATGAAATGATACATGTTATGAATCACATTCCTATGCTATCATAATGAATAAATACTACTGAGATAGTGAAGCATATGGTGTAGCCTGAGGAACTAGATTGTATGGGATTTATTCATACAAATATGTCACAACATGATTCAACTTTCCACTTTTATAAGATAGATGAAGTGGGACTCATGATTTGTATTAACTATAAGAAGAATAATCTGAATACTATTAAAAAACAATCTACCGTACAAACTATTTATGATCACTTTTACTAACATATAGGGGATCATGGAGTTTTAAATATCTATTTATTATCATGTTACCAGAAGCTAAGAGTTTGGAATGATGATACAACTAAGACAATGATTAGGAGTCGATTTGGATATTTTGAGTTTTTAGTTATCCCGCATAGATTAACTAATTACTTGGTGGTGATTATGGAATTGATGAATATAATTTTTCATCATTACAACGAATTTTTTTGTGGTGTTTGTTGATGATTTTTTGATTACTCCAATTCAATAGAGGAGCATGTGATCCATTTTGATATCATTCATACAACAATGAGGGAACAAAATCAATATTGTTAGCTTCAAAATGATAATTTTTTATTCAATAAATTTTTTTATAGAAATACTTTTCCATTGATGTGTGTCTCAATGGATCTTGAAACGGTGTAATATGTTTTTTACTAGTAGTGGTCCAAAAATATGTTGGATGTCCGAAGCTTCTTGGGGATGGATTTTTATTTCAAGTGGTCTGTTAAAAAAATATCCATGATATCATCTTCGATGATTGCTTTAACCCATAAGGGATTATTAGGTGAGTGGAATGAAAACTAGATGAGATAATTTAGGGAACTGAAGGTGATATTGACTTCAGCTACAATTTGGTTATTCATGAACCACCATAATGTTATGATATTTTCAACAATTCTAGAGGAATATGATTCCATTTATTCTTGATTTATTATAGATATTTAGTATCTAATTGATCTCTCAAGTTATTCCCTGATATGAATAACATCCCTACCAATGATCCAGATGTGGAAGTTGTTTTTAATGTTTTCGAAAATTTGCATCACAATCACTTTGGGGAGTGGTTTATAGTGTATTCTTATAATATGTTTCTAAAATATATGTTTAACTAGAGGTATATGAATAAGATATATAGTGGCTAGATATATTATCTTATAAAATTTTATTTTGATATTGTATGAACTCTAAGAGAAGGGTATGTTGTTTCCAATGTGTTGTGCATAAAATTATTGAAGCATTTTTTGATTGAATTGTTTATGGAGTGGTCTCTGATGTGTTTTTTATGAGAAGATGATCTTTTCGATGGTATATTATAGTCGGTAGGTATTTCTAGCATCAATGAGGGCTGAATCATTTATTGATTCGTTTTTTGGTATTGGGTATATGTCTTTCGTTGAATTTAGAGGAATAGTATGACCCTTTATGATTGGGAGACCATAGTTGGGTGGCCTCAATCAGCCAATGGATATGTGTGCTTCCATACATGGTTTTTTATTCTATTATTCCTATGTAATGAGTTTATGTTCAATGGATACTTGTCCTATTCATCCATACACATCAGGGATACCAATATTTTAATCCCTTGTATTTAATCACGTGCATTTATCTTCATGTTCTTTTTGATCCTTGGTGGCTATGTCTCGTTGGGGAAAATCATTTAATATACAGGTATGTATTATTGATAGATTTTTTGGTGTCTAAGATTAAATTTTTTCATCATTTCACGATTCCTATGTTATTTGAGAGGATTTTGAGGTAGTTTGGATAGTTAAATAGATCCTGGGTTAAAAAACAAAAATGATGAAAATTTAAACCTCATGTAAAGGTATTAAACATCATGTAATAAATCGTGGTTTTTAATTAAAAAAATATGTGGTGATTGTTTTTTTTGTGAATTCCATTGAAAATTTATTCACTGCATGTATTTCTGTTACACGATGCAAAAATTATATACATGAAATTTTATAAATGTTGTGTGGATAAATTCATATTGTTTCAACTACAACTCCTCTATTCTCATACAAAGAGATCACCACATGACAATTTTTGGCACCATAATTCTTTTAATATGATATGTTTGTGTCTTCAATCCCTGTTAAATTTCACTTGTTAGGCTTCTTCCATATTTCCCATTTATTCTCCAACTAATGTGGTTAAATCTGTTACCCAATAATATTTTTGGGTTTGGTCATGATCAATTTTTATCATGGAAATACTTTTCAATGATCCCAACCTTCCTCCTGGTAGGTATTTCCAATAAGAAACATTGTAAATTCGTCTGTATAAGGTATTGGTCTAAATATATAACATAAGGTATGATACTTTCCATGTTTATGTAATATCATAATTTCATCTCTATTGTTTGGGCCCATATTTAATAATTTAATTCTTGATGATATTCATTAATGTCCATTGTATTTAAAATGACTATTAATTGGGAAATATATAAAAATATGCTTTTCATGATAAGAGATCTGAAGTTATTTCATGTTGTAAAACCCATAAATTGTTTTTTATTATTTATTTATATAATTGTTAATCAATATTTAATTGAATTTCATGTGGAACATGAAAGAAGATTTTGAATTATCATATTTAACAAATTAGAATTATGATGTGATTTTGTGATATTGATTCTATGTGAGTGGAATTTTGTTTTATATTGAGACTCTAATATAATGAGACTTTCCTAAGCACTAGCACATGTAAATAATTAATTTCTTATATAGAGTGGGCTCGAACCAGTCAAATATTGTAATGATTATAGGTATTTGAATCAGAAATGTTGAAATGATTATATGGATTCGACCTTGAAATTATTAATTTTTGTTGGTATTTGTCCCTAAATTATGTAATTATTAAGGGTCATTGAACTGTATTTATAGTTTTGATTATAATATGGGTATATGGTTGTTGTTGGTATAGTTAAAGACATGTTCAGTCACATTCCATCATGGTATCAATGTATGTTATTTTACATTGATTATATGTTTATTGTTTACATATATGTAATACATGGTTCGAGATATTCTTGAATGGAGAAAATGATGGTTATTGTATTTATTTAATTGGTGATTTCACTATTAAAAATGTTTATTACATTATTCCATAAACTTTTTATTAGGTTGGTTTTGATTATACATGGTGGTGTCGAGCTACTTAGTTATACTGACACCTTATTCGGGCCACCTTTGGATACTCAAGATTATTTCATTGATTCATGATATGAGAAGGGAAAATAACATTTAGTTTATTTCCTATTTTTTTGCTGGATAATTTTTTGATATGGGAACAATATGGTTTTCGAGACCTCGTATGTTAAGTCTTTTATTTGAGTTTTATATTTGTTTTATAGTATTTTTATAGAAACATATATATATATATATCAACACATCATTATTTTATTTTATTATTATTATTTGATTATTCAGTTTTATTTTATTTGTGTCTTGATATAATGTTTATAAATTGATAATATTATATTCTAATATTATTTGTTCTACCATTATGACACATCATACTCGGGTTATATTTTATCCACAATAGCGTTCCCACCCCCAGTTCTAGTAGGAATCCTCTAGCAGACGAGGAGCTGTGTTTGAGGCCTCATAACATACCCATTCGGACTTTGTAAGAGAGTTAGAGATTATGGGATGTTTGAAATTAGTACCATAGGATAAAGATTCTATTCCATTTCCCTACTATTTGGTAAAGATAGAAAGTAGACAAGGGTGTGTTAGTAATTGGTAAGAATATTTTTCATGAGAGTAGTTATCCTATGTATTTAAAAATATATGACTACATATAGATGAGATTTAGGTTTGTGTTAGGTGATTTTTGGAGTGGATGCTATTTTACCTTGGGTGATTCACATGATGCGTGATGTTATTGTTTTATGACATTTTTATTTCTTTGTATTATAATAATGGTCTGGTATAGAGTGAGATTAGAACACATGAATCATAAAAAGAACATTGAAATATATTTAAAATCATTTTTTGGGATATGTAAATATGTATTTCTTTCTTCTAATATATACTTTCCTATTGAAGTGTGATTTGATATATCAGTTTTATTGGCTAAAATAAACTAGTTGAAATGACATGATAAAATAATTATAATACATCCCTATAGAGGATAAGAGTTATGTTTTCTCTATTGTAGTCACCATTGGGGGTTCTTGTTCTTGCTAGCAAGTTTTAGAAGTTGTGTGTTTGCCTTGTAGAACAAATTCTTCATCATCATCATCTACATGAGTGTTAGAAGAGGAAAAATTATCATTCTCGACACATAGCTAAATTGGGGAATCAATTAGTTTATGAGGATCATATAGGTCTTTAGTATCGCAAATGATTCCTAAGGGTAATGTTGTTTATGGAAAGGGAGACTGTTTGTACCATAACATTGATGAATGATCTAGTGATATAGTTTCATCTATAGCATCGTCATGTGTTCACTAGGGATGGGTGGATCCATGTATCTATGTTCAATATTTGTTCAGTCCAACCAATATTCATTAATTTGAAGAAACTAGATAATAAGATGTTGATTCTTGTTCTATTAATGCTTCAAGGACCAACCAAACATTTGTGGGTATCCTGTAGGATGTTCGGTAGTAGGATGTGCTATCATGGAAGGACATCAACATGATATTCATGATCCATTTATATCTAGAGACACTGATGGATGATATGTCTTGTGAGTTCATGTATCTTTCACAAGCGGGTCTGTCAGTGATGTACTATGCTGGAAATTTTACAGAACTAATGAGTTATGTGCCATATTTGGATGCTAATGAGATCTATAGGGAGAGGTGTTTCTAGGATTGTAATTATTAATAGATAAATTCAAGTGTAATAATTTTACTTTTAAGAATCTCTGAAGTCATGATGAATCAAAAAATTATAAAAAAAAGGAATGTAAAATAGGATCTAAGTAGTTGCCGAGCGATTTTTTTACAGAATGATCATGGAGTTATTTATTGTGTGGTATGAATAATGGTTATGAAAGTTTCCACCATGGAAGTTATTTTTATATTACTTAGATCTCTATAGAACCATATCAAGATCATGTTCTCCTCTAATGCTATCATTGTGCAAATTTTTGTAACATGAGAAAGTAGTGTCCTTACACCACATTCATGTGTCTTGTATGTGGAAGGCTGAGTCATCTTTATATGCTATATGAGATATTTCAATAGTATACTAGTAATAGTAGATCAGGATTGGCACCAAAATTGGGAAGGGGAATAGCTAACCATCATCATGCTGATATTTGGAGTTCCATAGTCCATTTAGCCTGAGGTAGGGCAAGTGGTACCCTAGTGAAAGTTAAAAAATACAAAGAATGTCATGTAGTTAAGGGTTGTCATACTAGACCACATGGAAGAGGGAGAACACAGTTTCACGTTATACATACTACTACAACTAACTTTGATACATGGCCATCAATAATCCGAGGTATGATTCATGTATCATTTGACCTAGCATGTGTTCTATATGATATAGGTTCATCGAATTGTTTTCTATATTCTATTGTTTTTAAAATGAGTTGGTCATAGAAGTAGAAATCTTGTATGATGTTTTAACCAATGACACACCATGGGGAGTGGGGTTAAAATAAATAAAAAATTTCATGTCATGTAATGTATATATTAGTAGTTACCAATTTTTTGGGAACTATTCACTGCGAATATGATAGAGTTTTACTTGATTTTGAATATGGATAGGTTATTTATATAGCAAGCCCATATTGAATTTTATAGGAGGAGAGTCAATTTACAATTTCCTAAATAAGTATCTATTTTCTCTAAGGTGATTGGGATCATTAGGTTGATCATACGGGACCAAATCAATGTAGTTTTGAGTGTCTCACTGCTCAGATATTGGGTTATTCTCTAGATAATGGTGGAATGTAGAATTATTTTTTCTTCTAGTGGTAGATCATCTTCATGTTGTATTTCCATAAGAGTCATATGGATTACAGCTTGAGTGATATGTTTAGTTCATGTCGAGTATGTGCCAAGAGCAGAGCCCATTTCTATACCATCTTATCAAATGGAACCAGAAGAGATTCAAGAGTTATTATTTAATTTGATTGATCTAGATTATATATGATACAAATGACTGATTACAATTCCTTGCAGTTATACAATTATCATTCCCATATGGAAGATGGATATTTGATAACATGTGTAGATTATCAGAGGTAGAAATAGATGGTAGTTAAAAACTAATATACTCTCATTCTCATTAATGGTCTATTCGATTATTTGAGATGTGCTAAAATTTTCTCAGTGGTTTAATTGATATCAAGATATCATCAGTTAAGGATGTGACTATCATATATATCACCGACTAATTTTTGGAGGATTTATGGATGGTATGAATTCATAGTGATGCCTTTTATGTTAACTAAGGCACGTGAGGTATTCATGGCCTTCAATAATAGGATCATTCATCCATTTATGTATCATTTTTTGGTTTGATTCATTGAATATATCATAGTTTATTCCTAA
The DNA here is from genome assembly GCA_963277665.1 of Viscum album. Classification (NCBI taxonomy): domain Eukaryota; kingdom Viridiplantae; phylum Streptophyta; class Magnoliopsida; order Santalales; family Viscaceae; genus Viscum; species Viscum album. The sequence continues at coordinate 938,151,967 of OY728161.1, forward strand.
TTAGTAGAAAATCAGACACAAAATCTTAACATCATATTGAGTACATTAAGAGAGAATAATATATACACCAATCCAACCAAATATAGTTTCTAGATTCATAATGTGATATTTTCTGTCCATGTCATATTTGATTGATGAGTGTCTGTGGATCCAGTGAAATTGAAATTCATTGTATATTTGGAATAACCAAAAAACATATTTGGAATTCTATTTTCTCTAGTTTTATCATGTTATTATCAATATTTAATCAATGATTTCCACTATTTTAAAATACCATTGTTTTGTCGGACCAAGAAAGGGGTGATATTTTTTGGTCTGATTCGTTCATGATAGATTTTCTTGAGTTGATAGGAAGGAAGACCACAACAACTATCCTCACTTTACTGTTACCACTTAAATCATATATTGTGTAATATTACACATTTGGATTTGGGATCGCATTATTTGTACTGTAGGAGGACCATGTGGTTTATTATGTTCATAAGAAGATGATACCACATGAGATGAATTACCCAACTCATGATCTAGGGTTAGTAAGAGTTGTACATTGTCTGATATTTTGGTGATACTATCTCATGGGTGAGAGGTTTGAGGTATACAATGACCAAACTATCATTATGTATATATTTCATTAGTGGTACCTCATCCTTCAACAAATGAAGTGAACGAATATATATAGTCCTTGGAATTTAAATTAAATTTAAAAAATGATAACGGGAATATTTTTTCTAATTCCATGAGATAAAAGACACAGACTAAGGTAGTACAAGAGTCTTATGATGAGTGGTTGATAATGAAACTCTCTTCAGTCATACATCTGGATGTTAAAAAATCATAAGAGGGAGTAACTTTGATTTTGAAAACAATTATAGATGTTATATTGGGATGGAAGAAGATTGTGAAGTTATCTTATCGAGATTACTCATATCTAAGAGAAACATTATATGGTTGGGAGACTCCATCCCAAAGGTCTCTCGTTAGTGAAAATTATATTATTATTTTTGGCTGAGTATGTGGTCCATGGTATTTCATGAGGAGCTAATGAGGGAGTTTAATTCTATAATATGTGAAGTGATTTCAAGTTTACAAATTATGAATCATTATATCCATAGAAAATATTTATTTTAAGTAATATGGATGGAGGTGTAAAGCATCATGGAATGATTCATCACTTATTAGCATGTCAAAGCTGAGATTCAGAGGCCACTGGATATTTTTTAATATTTCCCATTCTATATAGGAAATAGGATGACATCACATTGGATTTGGTGATATGATTACCATGGATTACTTGTAATAGAAAACATATATTGGTTTTTGTGGATCCACTGACTATAGTATCCCACTAGATAACGATTCGAGAATCCATCCTAGTTGATGATCTGTGAAATATTTATGTGTGTGAAGTGGTTCAGTTTCACAATATTCCAATGATTATTGTTCCTAACAAAGATCCTACTATTAAATTAGGTCTCAGGAGGGGTCCTAAGGAATCCATGGGAGCACATGTTATTTTATTAACAACCTATCATCCCCAGACTGAATTTCAATATGAGAAGGCTATTTAGGTTATGGAGAATATGGTACATGAATATGTTTTTTATTTTTGTGGTTAATTGTAATAAAATATGGTAATCATGTGTTATTCATATACTATTAACATACAATAATTTGTCCAAATGTCACATTTTAATTATTTTTATCTATATATTTTAAATTTTCTTTTTTTTTTGGATGGTGGCAGGTGAGATAACACATGTTGGGCCTTATTCCATGCCTGAAACCCTTGAATAGGTCCATTTGTTATGACTATAGTCGATGATCACGAAAAATAGTAATAATTAAACATATCACCATCAGAAATGACCTCTTGAATTTGAGGATGATCTTTTCTTATCTTCATTTGGTTGTCTATAAGTTTGGGGAAGAACTATTTTATGAAACAAGGAATGCTATCGCATAGGATTGTTGGATGTTTGAAATAGTTGGAAGGGTCCATGTATTGGTGTACTATTTATCACTTCCACAACGCTATAGTTATATTAATGACATGTTCATTGTGACATAACTACAAGTATATATTTCAGACCCTTCCCATGAGATATACATATAAATCTTTTACCACAATGTTGATGTGTCCTTTGAGTATCATCTGATACTTTTTGGGGATCATAGTGAGATATATCATTGGGTTTTGACTATACCTTAAATATGAGAGAAGTGGATACATTTTCATTTTTAGGAGGAGACTTGAGAGATGGAGTCTGATAGGAAAATACAATGGTCAGACTGGTTCACTGAGACATTATTGTGAAACATTGAAAATCTCCTAGATGATCTATTACATGGAGGGGAGGTTGTAATATATTCTTTTTTTATGCGTGTTACTTTCCCAGTTTTTCATTGAACCATTGTGGTTGAGTATAGTTCGGTGATAGAGAGCCATTGTTGGGGAATATGTCCTAATTTTTAGGGATATATGAATTTTTAGTGAATGGTGTCCAGATATAATTATGTTAACATTTTCATAGGTACTTGTATAGTTGAGAAGGTTTAAATGATGTTTTGATAGTAAATGGTAAATTGGGATGAAAAACACAATTGTATAATGTTTACACATCATGTAAAAGGACTAAATTTTATTTAATGTTTCTTCTATTTTAATTAAATAAATTAGAGTTGATGGGAGTTTTGGAGAATACCATTAAAAACATTTACATGATGTGTATTCATGGTACACAATGTTTGAATTACCTTCCTAATGTTTAAAACATTTTTTACATTTGAATTATTATTATTTCGTCAACATGTCCTCTTCTCCCGTCCCTAGATCTCATTTCAAGTATTTTTGGGGTGACATCATTCCTTTTGAATGACTCACTTGTGTCTCCAAACCATGGTACGTTTATTTGTTTTGGTTTCTTCCTTCTTTCCCCTGGCTCTCCAACAGATGTTGTGAAATCCATTACCCAATTGAGTTCTTGTTTTTGATCTTGATCAGTTTTGATATTGTAACCATTGTTTAATCATCCATACCTTCTTCCTCATAGCAATTGGCTATAAGATATTTGTTTTGATATTCAATATTAGGTAAGAGTCTAAATCTTAACCCTATGGGTTGATATTTTCTAATTATATTGAATATTGTGATTGAGCCATTGTTACATGTTCCCGAATATAATAATTGAATAGTTTTGGTTACTAATTGATGTCCTTTTGATTTAAAATGGTTTTTTATTAGTCAATGGACTAATATATTTCATGCATGACATGATTCCTAAGTTGATTTCAAATTATAGAATCACTTAATTGAATAATATTGCTTATTGATATAATGTTTTATCAATTATGAAATGATCTGAAAGAGTAATATGAACGAAGAATGGAAATTCACATATTAACCACTATTAATTATGTTAGGATATTGTGATATTTATGATATGTGATAGTAATTGTATTCCATACTAGGAAGATTATATAATATGATATGCCTATTGACATGAAAACTTATGTGTTGTAATTCTTATTGTGATTTGGATTTTCATAGTCCCATTTTGTAAGTCATATAGGGCATTGACACAAAAATCTATATTTATTATATGGATTTGACATAGAAATACAATAATATATATAGGGATTTGAACCTGAATAATTTTTGTGATTATACCAATGGAATATGGTTGTTGATAACATGGTTTTATCAAATTATCATAGATATTCTATCATGGTATTGAAGAACGATATTTTACCTTGATTATAAAGTTATAGTTTTCATGATCCTAGGTAATACTTAGATATATTCTCGCATGATGCAAATACATATTTTTTAATTATTTTATTATTTTATTGAATAATTCAACAATTAATAAAATTATTTAATACACTTATTATTATAATGGTTTTTGTAGATATGGTGTTGTTGACATATTTAGTTAAACTTACACCATATTATTTCCAACATTTTTTACCTAAATAGATTTCGTCGCTTCATGTTTGGATAATGAAAATAATAATTGTTTTTATGGTTTTTTTCTATTGGTATGGAGTTTGTAGAAGGAACTAGCTTGTGTTTTGGGAAATAGTAAATTGTGATTTTATATGATTCAACTTGTCCATTCCATGTAATTTTATCGCATGACATTTACATACATTCCCGCACATCATTGCATTATTCCATTATTATTATTGAACTATTCAATTGGATTTTATTGATGTATTACACCGTTTTTTATACATTGATCATATTATTTTTATGGTGATTTTTTAATGAAATTACACTTAATACTAGTGGTATAGTCTCACAACTCCATTTTTCAATCCCCTGCTACTATTCAGCAACCTCTAACATATTGGGAGGCACACTTGATATCTCTTAACCACCCATTTATATCCATGCGAGAGAGTTCTGAATTAGTTTACATTTTATATATGTATAATGAAATGATACCTTTTATTTGGTGGTTAGGGATGAGAAGGGGATACCATATTTTTTATCAAGCTGTTTAAAATTTCTATAAATCAATGAAGAAAACAAGAGAAAAGCATGATTGATGAATCCTTTTCTCATTTTGGTATGGTTGTTGGATGATATTATCATGGATTATGTTGCTGGATTACCATATTTTATTTTTTTTAATGATCCAATTTGGTTTATCATTGACATACTTAGGAAATAAACACATTTCTTACCTATTATGGAGAAGATGAAAGTGGGTTAACTTAGAGGCTCATTCCATAATGAATATTTTTAGACATCATTGATATTCTTTTGTGATTGTATCTGAAAATGAAATGAGGTTCAAAATGAGGTTCTATAATGTTTTTTATGAGGTGATTGGTTCCTAATAAAAAATAAGGACAATATATCATATGAATATGGATGCACTAAATGATATGGATTTAATTGTTTATGATGATATGCTAATGGAATCTGTTGTTGAATATGGTTGATATTTAAAAACAAAATTTTAGAATATTCTATTTTTTTCAAGAAAAATGATTCCCATGCGTTGATATGGATTAAATAATTTCAACTATTTATGTTCTTTCATGACTATCACTATTATTCTAGGGATAGTTGTGGGAGTGGTCCTTTATTGGAACGAGTATTGTAAAAGAGGTAGCAGAGTAGGTGATGTTGATCTAAAAGAGGGTGATCATAGTATATAGTCATCTGAAAAACCATGAATACAATTTTCATCAGCTTACAGAGTCTAAGGGTTGCGATCAAGTATTTCTCCTAGATTCTCCTCACATGGAACATCACTAGTTGGGTACGCAGGTTATGATTAATTCTAGGATTTTGGGACCATTTGAGATCATTGGATTACTAGTGAAGGTGTCCTATTAGTTTGATATATAATCTCTATTATCATCTATAAATTATATCTTTCATGTCTCCAAATTGAGGAGGAATATACAATATATTTTCCATGTGATTGGATTGGAGGAAGATGGTCTTGATACCAAAACCACTGTTGTTGAGCATCTGATTCTGAATATCAATCCCCCGGATATTGTATATGGTGGTAAAAGAATTCATTTTTTCTTAGTACTATTATTCTCTAAGGATATATTAATTATACGTTGGGTACATTGAACATCCCATTATGTATTTCTAATACTCTATTTCTCATGATCTGTTTGACATCAATTTTGGGTGTTTTAATGTGATTCTCTAGAATGGATAGACTATTAAAGAAAAGATGACCTAATATTTTAAGATAAATGTTTACTTGAAATAATGGCTTTAATGTAAAAATATTTTAACAAATTTTTTGTGTTATTTTCTAGTTGATAAGAAACCCTAAATTTTTTGTTGTTATATGTAAAATGTGAAATGATTAATCTATATCACAAATTTACAAGCCCTGTCATGTTTACATATACTTCAGTTTTTTCTAGTGAGATTTCATGATACTGATTTCAGGTTTGAAATTTTTACACATCATCTATTCAGTTCACTTCATCTTATGGTATAATTTTGTATTTTTATTCTAATTAAACACATATTTCAATGTAATTAATCCATTGGGAAATATGTGAGGTGAAATAACTATTCTCTTTTTGTTGGTCAGGATGAGTGACTTTTAGGGTTTCTAATTAATGGATAACATTTTATTTGGCAGGTAACATATCCTATAATTTACCAATGCTATCCTAGAAGATTTTTTAGATGTCCTCTTCCTCTAGATCATTTTTTGTATGTTGATATTCATTGTGGATAAAATACATATCTCTATGTAAAAGATCCATCTACTTAATCTTTGAAATATTATTATGATACATCATTGACTAATTTTTTGGAATATATTTAGAATTAAATATTGCTTTTTATTGACCCTATATTGTTTTATGTCATTTATTTTCCATTTAATAGAAAATAGATGGTTATCCAAACAATGTTGTTGAAGGATATTAGGTTTTCAATGTTCTTATTGTAGGTATTTAAATAAAATGAATCTATTTTTTGAAATTCTTATCATTATTGTAAATGTACCTTAGTTTTCTTAGTTATTTTATTTTTATTGTGTTTCAAAATTAATTCATGGAAATATAAATGATTTTAAATGGGTATTCTTTGGAAATGGGTTTTTCCACAACATGTGATTGGTTATTTGTTTAGATGGTGGTTTGGATTCTAAAATAGGTTTTCAATCATAGTATAAGTTTTCATGGGAATTTAATATTTTTTTATAATTTTTTACCATAGTGTTGAAATTTATTTTGATAGACATGGAAGCTTAGGAACTCAGTTAAATTTAGAAAATATTTTTTGGTGAACCATGTTTTTGTGTCACCACTAATGGTTACATTTGTAATATCGATGGACTGTGTCATGACTTGATTTTGAATGGTATAAAAATTTCCTTTTTTATTATTATATTTCTAATATTTATTCCTAATGTCAAGGAACTAATATGGATTTTTATATGGTATTTTTGTCTCATCAAGGATTTTAGTCATTATTTTTTACCTCAAATGTTTTATATGAATTTCTATCATATTAGATCACATGATTAAATATTTTACGAATATGTTTCTACATTATTACCATATGATGTATGAATATTTATTATAGTTTTACAATTTATGACTATAATATTAATTCCATTTTGAATATGATAAAATTTTATTAAAATAATATTAAATGGTCTCAAAAGATGTTATAAATGAAAGTATTTTTTTAAAATATTTTTTTAAAAGAAGAAACTACTAAATTGTTTTTATTAGACTATATAATGAATCATTGAAGGTATCATATTGGACATTATGATCATGACTTAAATAGGAATTTTTGATATTTTACTTGTTGTATTACAAGATGAATTTAATGGGAAGGGTATCTTGTAGCATGTCAGCTTCCCTTTTCATTGTAACATTGGAAGAGTGATGATTTGGAGGTGAAAATTTTCAACATGAAGGATTTTATGACAAATATTGTAATTATTTTTGGATTTTCTTGTTTGGATTGGGTTGTTATATTTTTTTATTATGTATTTGTTTTTCATATACTTTTATGGAATGTGTTATTTCAGTTATGTTCAAATATTTTTCTATAATAATTTTCTTACTTAAACAATTCATGTTTTGCTCAGATCGATAGTTAGGCATAACTCAGATGGTTTATTACAATGATGATCTAATTCCCTAATACTCATTAGATGATAATCTTGTTCTATATTTCTATGGTAGAATGGTGGTTCTAATGTCCATGAGGAATGATTTAATGAGGGACTCCCACATGTTATATAGGGTGTAATATCTATGAACGAACTAGATGAATTATGATATGTTATACAATTTATAGTAATTGGGTTTTAATAATTATGTTATATGGTTTTTCAATCATTTCATAACCATTATATGTGAAAATAAAGAGAAATATTTACCATGTTAGTTTTTTATTCTTCTCTGGTTCCACTATAATAGTGGGATGAAATGAGAGATTATTTCATTGGTCTCCTTAGTCCCTATACAGAAAAATGTCAATTTTGTGGGTATTTTATCATTTGATTATGGTTACATGTCTCATTTTTATTCATGATACTTATCATATTAATGATTTTAGTTGGTTTTATTTGTGATAAGTCATGTTATTTTGTCGTATTATAATGAGAATCATTTCTGATTGTGAAATGTGTTTCATGTAGAAATTGTTGCACGGTTCACAGAGGTACTTGGGGTATTAGTTAATTCAAATATTATATATTTCATTGAGATAGATAGATAGTCGACGTGGTTGATCTCTGTCATGGAGGATATTAATTAATCATGTATTCTAGATTTTGGTAGATGAAGGTATAACCATATCACTTTTGTATAGTTTTCATACAACAATAGATATGTGAATTTTATTGAAATTTCTCCTTTGTAGACCATTATGAATATCTATTTTGTTTTTAATTTTTTGGGATTCAATTGGGTGTGTTGGTATTGATCAGAGTGAAATGGTAAATGAGGCATCTATTCTAGTGTAGATTATTTGGAAGCAGTTGGATACCACTAAATAGAGGAAATTTTTGTATTTCAATCATAAAAAATGACTAAATGTGTTATAATGTGTGACAACATGTTCTTATGTGTATCATATTATTTTGGAAATAAATTATTGAGGTTGTAGGTAAAAATATTATAAGTATTTTTTGGTTTGTTCATTATTATATAATGGGCTGGGGAGGTATTTATCAGTTCAATCAATTTCTAAATCAACTATGCAGATAATCGTAATTTCATGTGTTGAGTATTTGCGAGTAAAAATAGGACTCTGCAGAAATTATGGATGATGGAGACTTTGAGATGGTGGGAGATGAGTCTTTTGATTAATTTACACTATAGACCAGGAACCAAAATGAAATGGAACTATAAGGGAATCCAGTTCCAATATTCTTTGTTTTTTGATGTATGTGCCTATCTAGTTTGTTACATGAGAGAGGGAGTATGATATTTATGTTCAATAGATGGTTTAATTTTGGGTTGACACCTATATATTCTTTTAAAGAACAATATATCTGTTGGGGGGGGGATTTTAAATTACCCATTATGCTTTGAGAAAAATTATGCTTTAATTATATTCTAATCATTTGGGTCTTAGTTTATTTTATCTATTTCATTGGGAAAGAGTTGAATGAGGTATGGGTATTGTATTTGGACATTATCATTCATATGTTACATTACAATATAAATAATTAACATTTTGAACCATATGGTTTATCCTGTGAATAGACTAAGAAAGGATGTAGGTATATTTCATATAGTGGTTCACAATGTGATCCATATATACATATAATGGATTTTCTTCTTAAATGTTTTATAGGATGTTAGATTTTTACCATTTCCCTAAAACCCTTGAAATACATCTCTCTCATCGCACATACCACTTACATTGGATTTTATTGTGTATAGGACCTTGTTTTTTAGTTTTTGAAACCAAAAAATAATCCACATGGAGATTTAGTTGGTGTTCATCATTAAGGATCTCATTTTTTGATTCCATCACACTATTACCCCTATATTATTCTATCATAAATTGTTATTTCGGTTTGTACAATTTAAAGCTCTTTTGACTGTTTTTGAATATAATTATAGCGTTATGACCTATATGGATTTATTCATGTGTCGATCCATGTGGATTGAACTCTTTCATGATTTAAATGGGACGTTTATACCATTATATGTATTTTTATTGAATTATATGCCCTTATTGTGATGTGTGTGTAGCACTCTATAATTATTATTTGTGGTTCCAAAGTGACTGGGATAGGTTTTTTGTTGATGTACATGGTCACTAACCTAGGGAGTATGAGTTATGTGCCTTGAAATAATTGAATGTAGTCTATGTACAAATGACAGGGATTCATATATCTATATATGTAATTATTATTGTAATTTTATATATGGGTTTAGAAAATGACATAATTATTTTTTATGCTGACGTGTTTGACCATATCATAATTTGGGCAAACCATGTGTGATATTGTCTGCTTAAAATAATGGTAGTGGATGACCATGAGTGAGATGATCTGTCTAGTATAAATGAAGGCTAGTGTCAAGTGATATATCTAGGAAATACGTGTCATGTGAGGGTGACCATTAGTAAGATGGTTTGGTTCTGAAATGATCAACATGGCCTCAATTTCTCATATTTTCAGGAATGGTTGTGGTTGTGTAAATTAAATTATTGCGATAATAATGTTTTTGGTCTTGCCATGTGGTTACATGGTATAACTTTTCCTTCTAGAATGATCCAAATATTATAAGTACATGGTTCAATAATTCATAATTAGAGAAATATGACATGATGTATTGTCTGTTTATTTATTTATTTACTTTTTATCATCACAAGAACTTTTATATGACTATTAATTTTTTTAATAGACAATTTTCATGTGAAATTACTTGTCTATAGTCATAACCAACTTAAGAATCATGATTCCCATATATTCACTCATGTTATGGATATAGATATGTGTAGAGGCACTTCATCTGGCTATTAATAAGGGCTAGTGGGATGAATTAAGGTGATATCAAGACAGTATGTTGTATCTTTTTCTAACATCAATCATTATTATTAACATATCATTTAGATTCTTTATATATATTGACCACATATGGGGATCCATTTTAACTATTTTATTTTATTTTATATTCCATATTTTTCTAACATAGATGCTATTTCTGATTATTCAACTGTGTTGATGGATGATTTTTAATTATTTAAGGTTCTATATGTGTATATATTTATTTGTCCATGGTCTCCACGGTCAATGTGTCCCTATTATTACATCTATTACCATTTAGTTTTTATAAAACTTCTTATGTATAGGGAGTAATTCTTGTGGTCATGTTGCATTGCAACTTAGATCAGATGATTTATTTTCGGGCATTACAATACTCCAAAACATAAATAATGATTTTGTGGATATAACCACATGTGATATTCCTTTAGATATAGGTCACTTATAGAAAATCACACAAAATTCTTGTGATTATAAGTCACCTATTTACATAAATAAATTCACATGGACATAGGTTTTTACTATAATTTTTTAGTGAATTAAATAATGATTGGAATTATTTAAATAGAATGATGAACCTGTAATCTTGTCCCAAGAAATCCCTTTATATATTGCATTTGAATGGAGAACATATATCATTAGTAGTTTCTACCTATGGATATAGAAAATAAATCATGATTATATAACCAATATAATGTTCTTATGTGGTTATAATATTGTATATAATAATTCTCTCTCTCACACAGAAATATATATATTCATTTAAAATGAAGTTAGTAAAAAGTATACTGGTCATTGTTTTGTGGAAAAGTCCTTGGAGATTTTTAATAACTCCCATTATTGAAATGTGGTTATGTTTTTAAATTTTATACCGTGACATACATATAATATAATAATATATATAAATATATATATATACATTATTAGATGGTTTATTGTTGATGTGTTTACAAATGAAAAATATTTAGGCACCAGTTCATACTTTGGAAACCACTTTCTCACACCATTAGTACATATACATTGATATATACAAATCATTTTACATATATATGTAAATATATTTACTTATATTGGAGTGTTATATATAGTTCAAATACAATGCAAAGGCCTAGATTCATATTGTTCTTGTATGTAATATTTTTTTATTCCTTTACCTGAACAGTCATAGGGTAAGTAGAAAATGTTTTTTTTATGTAGACCCAATAACAATGAGGAAAAACTTAAATAACAATCCCTAATGGAAATTATATGTTCTTATGTCTATATATCTATGATATATTTCAATGATACTCAATGAAATTGTATATATTCTCATTGATATATTCTAGTGGAAGGGGCATGCCTAATAAATGTTGCATATGAATCTTATTATGATGTATCAATTGAAACATTAATGCTCATTGTAGTTAATATTTTATAATAAGAATTAGATAACATGAAGATATATTGTGACATCACTAAACACTATGAATATAGTGTACCTTGGTATATATTGATGATGACCAAGTCATATATCCAATTAATGTTGGTGTTGCAGAGTTCGTAAGATTGATACATTATTAGTGTGTAAACATTGGAAACCTCAAAATCATTGTAAAATGCATAAAATAATTTTTTTGTTTGTAAATTAAAGATAAATGTTAAAAATAAACATTAAATATAGTGAATAAATAGGGATTTAGAGATTAAACAAGTTTACTCAATAATTTGATAACGATTTCATAAAATTGTGAGTGGAATTGATGTAAAATAATTATAATTTTAAACATCTAGATAAACCCCCTTCAAATGATATATATATCTACCATGGTCCCAAAATGAGGTATAATAGTTTTAGGTTAATATTGTACATTCATAATATTAAATAAATATTTTGGATTTATATTATAAATGAATTTTATGAAGAGATCACCTATTTTTAGTTCCACAATATATTATGTACGGATTACGGAAATGAATATCTATTTTATATTATTCTGGTGAATACATCGTAATTTGTGTATGGTTGGATTATTATTTGATAAATCAACAACTTGGTATAAGTGTTGTGATTATGAAGAATATTATAGTATGATCGATATAAAATATTGTATTGAATTATCATCTAATTGTTATAAACATTTTATATTCAAGGAAAAATTGATATTATTTAAGGAAAATTGGTACATGAAAATGAATCTAATATATATCCACCAATATTAGATTTAATTTCAAGATAGTATATGTTTTTGATTAATAGTTCTGATAAAAATTTCCTTTTGTAAATAACTAAATATTATAATACAAATGGAGATGAATATTGAGAATATATACTTTGAAATCAAGTGGAATAATTTCATTTTGGTAGTAATATTTAATAATAATTTATTTATAATTTTATAATAAATTATGATAGTCAAATTAATCTATAATAACTCATTTAGATTGTTATTTTTACAAATATAAGGAATTAAATTCAAGCCATATATTAAGAGATATATCATTCAGTGATCTAGATTATATCAAATCATAATATGATAATGTTTATTAATTTTAAATTGTTATATTGGTTAATTCCATGTTAATGTTTTATTTACCATAGGAGAATATGATTTTGAATGAAATATTTTTGACCATGACTGATTCCGTTGCTAGAATGGGTTAAAAAATAATGCTAAAAATAGATAGACATAATGATTATCCAGAAATTATTTGATAACAAAATCGACAATGAAGTGTCTAAACATTAGTAGTATCCCAATGAAAATAAAATTTTATTGGTTAATATATGGAAGTGAATCTAACACATGGTAATAAGAAATTGATTTAAAAATTAAAGATAAGGATGTGAACATTGTTGAGAATGATATATGGTAGAGAAAATCAAATTTATTAATGGAAATGCCTCCAATGAAATCCTCAATGAATAGAGTGCAAAAATCATAAAATCTAGAATTAGTTGAAAAATATAATACACATAAAAATACCATAGCTTAAGGATCTAAATGTAATTTAGGTACTATATATTATTACCTTAGTATAATGGGATACACCATGAGTGAATGTCAAGACATCAAAGGGGTTATTGGTAAAAAGAAAATTATATAAAACATCACAATTGAATAAAATATACGTGAGGTGTTTCTTTAGTATGAAATTTTATTAATGTGATATCAAAATAAAAATGGAATTGAATTATAGAATGAATTTTGGAATAAATCAAATGATAAGAAACCTCATAACAATATCTTTAATGAGGTATTAATTTCATGAATAATATTATACAGTATTTAATAAAATATTCACTATATTGAAGGAAAATATATGTTATGTGGGAAAATGTACTGAATGGACCATATCATATGTTTGTAAAATATTTGTTATGTAATTGAATAACTAAAATGAATAATATAAATATGAATTTGGTTAAACAAATTGAAAAAAATAAAGGATGTGTAAATTAATAATGACTAACATGGGATAATCGAGTTTGTGGTAGCCTTTATGGGTATCAAATTGGAAAATAATTAACCATTCCTGAGTGGTGTTACTAACATTAAAATAATATCAGTTGAGCTAAAAATTCAACGACCCACCCTATGGTGAGGAATGGTCAAGGATGGAACAATAATATACCATTAGATGTCACATGATCTATTGGATTTACTCTAACAATAGAGGTTGAAATATTGAGGAAAAAATAAATGAAGTTATTCACATTTATATTTCAATGTATTGAGATAAAATATGATATATTTTATTAAAATGATGGATGTAAAGGGTCGATTCACTAATATTTACCACATTCATTAACCATATGACATATTAAAGAAACAAAATCACTATGAACCTTAATTTTTATAGGGTTTTTTTGATGTAATGCAAGAATAAAGGATTGAAATATTCTATTGGGATAATATGTTTAATTGAGGTATATGAAATGTTTATTTAAAGAAATAAAAAAGTATTTCAAATAAAAATTTTGAAAAGAAAATAGGGTCACAATATTTTGTATGCCACCTTAAAAAAATATTGGGTTTCAATTGGCTTCATCCCTAAGAATAAATCATAGTAGTCTCAAATCATAGTCAATGTTTTCTTATAGTATCAAAATAAACTTAATAATAATTAAATGATATTAGGTATTATTTAATGTTATATGAAATTTTATTATAGATTAAGAAAACATGATTTATAATAAAAATGTATTCGTAGAGGAATAATACTTTTCTTATTTGTGATATATTAATTTGGAATATATAGATAATGTTTTAGGATACTGAAATCCACTAATTTTTGACTCCCATGGTGTAATTGATCAACTAGTAATGGATGTCATGTGTGGTGATAGTGTTGAATAAAATCATGTGGATAATTATTTTTAAATTTAAATGCTTAATTTCCTCTTTATAGAATAGAAGAACATCGATCTATAGGAGGATGTACATGAATATAAATTTTTATCTTATATTTATCTAAACATTTGATATAAATTAATACCTCATGTGGTTTTTGTAACACCACAAAATTATAATTACCAATAAGTAAATAAATTTATTAGATAAGATTCCATTCATTCTACAACCGTTGAAATTGAGTTTCAACATATTATAATAACATTAAAAATTATCATAATATAGTAATCAATTAAAAATCATTTCCGTTAGAAGGAAATTATTAAATATATATTAATATTTATTAAAATAATTTTTTTATATTTTTCATTTACCATTAAATGATAAATTTTCAAATGGTTTATTTTCATTTTATAAAATATACTTTATTTATGATTTCATCATTTTATAATATAATTATGATGGATTTTTTATTTTGTTTGAAAAATTAATATTTTAATAGTGAATAATAAAATATATTTTATTAAAGTTCTCTGAATTTAATAAGATATATAATTTTTTAAACCTAATTTCTATAAAAATATATAAATTCATAAATTAAAACAAGGAATTTTTAAACACACTTTTAAATTTATTAAATATCATGAATATCATATTAGAAAAAATGTAATATTTTTAGTACAACTATTTAAATCTATTTCATCAGTAAAATATTCACAAGAGATAATAATTATTTGTATTTATTTTATTGTCAATAAATATCCATTGACCAATAGAAATCTTATTATTTTCATAATTATCAATAACATTGAAAATTTATTCCGATAAAAAAAGTATCCTTAAAAATTAACTTTTATTACAATTTATTTTTGACGTCTTACATGCACTAACGTTGTGATTAACTTCCATTCACATAAGTTCTTAATTTTTTATAAAATGTCATTTATTGGAGTTAAAATTCAATATATTAATTAATAGGCCAATTAATTTTTTTATAAACATTATATTGTTACAGTCAATGAATATTACTTCAAAAAAGGTGAGGCAAATAATTTAATAATAATATTATTTCAATATAATAGAAGTTGTGCCAAATCAATTTAATGGAAATTTATTAAATAATAAATGTAAATATAATTGTAAATAGATATATATATAGATATATATAACTTTTTGATAATTACTAAATAATAATAACAATCTATAATGGTCAATATGTCATTCATTCAACTAAAAAAGTATTTCTACAAATTATATGTTTTCTTTTAAAAGGTAATTTTTATAATAATTTGGAAATTATTTTTATTAAATATTAAAAATATTAGGTTCCATAGTAACATGATGTTTTTTTGAAATGATACTATTTATATTTTACTTAGCATGGGACAATGAGATTTATACAAATTGGGTTATATTTTAAAATATTTTTATTTAAATATGACTAGAATAACATAACCATTTTAACGGTGGATATGAATAAGATTAAATTACAATTTTTATATATAAAAATAAAATTGACTATATAAATTTATTTTGAGTGCTAATTTTTTATAGTCATTATATGTTTCGAAAATATGTTTTTATAAGAAAATGGATCGTTTTTATTTTTTAAGTAAACAATATAATTAATTTCAAAAAAAATTAAAAGTTTTATTTGTAAAAAATTATATTATTATTTAATTTATAATAAAAAAATTACATTTTGACGAGATTTTGATATTTTTTGAGAAGATTGATTTAATAATGAATAGTTTAAAACAATGGTATTTATTTAAAAATGTATATTATTTTAAAGTGATTACAATTTAAAATTATTTTTCAAAATAGTTATATAATTTATTTACTTACTTTTTATTGAACATAATACAATTATTTTACATGGATTGAATTTTATCATTTTATTTGGTATAAAAAAATTTTAAACATAAAATATATTTTTTATAAAAACTCATTTTTTGATCTTTTTTTCAATTAATAATGAAACAGTTTCTTCTACATCTAGAAATAAAATTTTGAGAAATTTATTTCATATTTATAATATATATGTCTAAATTTTTTAATTATGATGCGTTAATTTTTTTTTCATTTTGAGTAATAAACATAGTGAACCGTTTTCACCATATTATGTTTTTGTTGGGAAATAAAGGATAAAAATAATATGATAAAAAACTGAAAATGACCCTAGAAATTTCATTTATCAAATATGATGAGTATATTTCACTGATTTCCATAATATTCTTTTAAAACTAAGTATATTTTGTTACATATTTGTTTTAAATGGATTTTTATATTATTTTGTTTAATGTAATGAAATAAAATACCATTTTAATCTCGTATTTTTTTAAAATGGATAAAACTAGGATATAATTGTTTATAAATGAATATATGAAATAAAATATTTATTTTTATTTATTATTGTAATTTTTTCATTTCATTAATTAAATAATAATAACCACAAATTCTTATACAATGACGATATAGTATATATTCATTTAATGAAAAAACAACAAATGAATGTTAGACATTTAGAAGTAATTTATTTTTAATGAATTATTATGGCCTTAAGGTTTATTAGATGAAAATAAAATACTATTGAGTTATAACTTTTTTATTATAATATTCAACTATTTTCATGTTGTTTTCAAAGTGAAATAAAGATAATAGTACCAAAAATTAAATTGATGTAATTTTATAATAAATATCATTTTTAAACTGAATTCAAATATCTTAAATTAATGATTATTTGAAATATAATTTTATATGATTTAAAATATAAACTATGTTCCATTTATGAACGAATTCCCCCATTATAGTAACATTATTTTCAAAATAATGAGTGAAACCCTTTCTATCATGGTAATTATCAGAATGGGTTAACATGAGATAAAAATTTATTAAGTTTGAAAAAATATTCTAAACATGGAAAAATTTTGGTTTATTATTTGATTTTGACAAAAAAATCCTATTTTAGAATTATATTTATTTGGATCAATTTAAAATTTTAATTTTATTTACTTTTATATTTCATTATTCCATTAGTGCCACTCCCCTAACTAATAAAAGGGTTAATCATCTACTCTTTTTCATCAAACATCATAAATAGTTGTGCAGAGCCAAACACTACAAATATATCTTATTAATTTACCATCAAATATTAGATAGATATTTTTTCACAATTCCATCCATGAATTTCTTATAGTGGAATGCCACAAATGATTTTTGATGAAGAAGAATAGTCATTAATTAAATGTTTTACTTTTATTTCTTATTCCACCACGTTCAATTATTGTTTAAAAATGATGAAATAATATCATAATAATCATTCATATATTGAGATTTTTTGTCAATTACATCATTTATATACATCTCTTCATCTATAAAATGGGAAAAGACGTCCTTGAAGATTCGTATCATCTACCTTACCGAATAGATGTTGAATTATCAATATAAATTATATATCGTTCACTTCCCAAATCCTAGAAACCCTACCAAAATTCCCCTGATTATGTTGGAAGAATTGAAAAATTAATTTTTGCAGAATCTAGAAAAGAATTTTAAACACTCGATTGAATCACCATGGGTAACATATGTCCTCTTCATTCAAAAGATATATCGATCAATATGCCTATGTATAGATTATTTTTATCTCAAAAAAAAACATGTAAAATAAAAAGTCTCACCTTCCACAGAATGATGAATTATTTGATGAAATATGAGGGGCTTGGTACTTCACTGTTTTGGATCTTCAGCTATGAAATATTAAATATATTTTGGAGAAGTATATTATTACCAAAAATTAATATCAAATATTATGTGGAAAATATGAGTTCATAGTGATTCTAATAAGACTCACAAATGTTCAATAATATTTTATGATAATAAGAAATAGAATCATTAGATATTATATCAATAAATTTATTTATATATTTTATGATTATTTCATGATATACATAAATTGAAAGTAGGATCATGAGGGGTATTTAAATACATTGGTGATTACATTAGGAAAGGAAAATCAATAACAAAAACAAATATAAAGAGAGTAATGGAATAATGATGAATCATTCGTATGGAATTTTATCACCAGTAAAGGTATATCTATTTACCTTTATAAGAAAAGTGAAACTGTGGATTAATTTAAAAAGCTTCTGTAATAGTGATATGTTTTTTCCATGAACTGTCTTCTTATTATTGACGATTTGTGAAAAAATTCAGATTATTATTTAGAGCCACCATCCATGAATAATTGGATTGGAATAGTGTTTTTATAGACAATAAAATGTGATGATTTATTTATGGAATTGAAATTTGTCCTAAAATTACATCTTTACACTTAATATACTCATGTGGGGAACTTTTTATAGTATCCAATGATTCATTAATAATTTTATTAAGTTGTATAATAATGAATATTGTTAATGTAATGACATATACCTCAAGAGACATGAATTTTCAGCGACATAACTATCCATCACATGATATGGAGTTGGATGTGGTGATCATTTATATAAGGTCCCTAACCCAGTTTCCCAGAGCCAATGCCTTTTTTTATTAAATTGTCACACGAACAAGGAATATGAACCCCGAAAGACAAAGTAGCTTTGTAGAATTTGAAAACAAGATACATAAATAAGATCAATATTACATATTGAAAGGGTAATGAAACAAATTTATTTGCATAAATACATCCACCACATAGATTATGCTTGCAAGTCATGCATAATTTACTTCTTCATATCCTTGAAAAATGAAACATACGAAATGGGTGAGCTCAAATGTTGATTTAGAGTAAGAAATACATCAAAAGATAACATAAAGGGTATTATAATAGTTTAATAACCACATTAACATTTTATTACTAGCTTTATAGTTAGGTAATATTATATGCTAGACATTATAAATGATTTTCTCAAGGCCCCTATTAATTCTTCTAAAAATGATTAAGGCCTCTGCCAAAACTATATATAAAATTGAGTAGGTCTCATCTAATTCCACCTCTATTTGTCTCATTAGACGAATCGATTCATAGAGAAGCTATAGAGGGTTCCACCCATCACATAATAAGTCCAATTAAATCCATATATGTGTTGGGATAACCAAAGACATCAAATAAATTCATATTAAAACTATCATATGAAAAGTATCTAACTTTCTCCAATAATAAAACATAAAAACCTAACAATTCTGAGTAATATGGTGAATAGTTTTAGGATAGATAATCAAAAATAAATGTATTCATGAACCATTCATTAAAATATGTTAGATGACATCATAAATTATTAAAACCAATAATACAGAATAATTAACAAGAGTGTTGAATTGGACAAAAATACCCTTATAATATCATTAAGCAATTCTTGATATAAATACTCTTTTATTTTGAAAATAAGAGTCCTTTTTGTAAAAAAAAATTATAAAACCTTAAGTGAATTAAGATAGAAATTTCCATAAAAATTAAGTGATTTTATAATGATAATGGTTTCCATAAAAAAATTTATAGAGTGACCATTGAAATAGAAAAGATTTTATCAAATTCCCATGAATCGTGCTAGTATTTTGGAATCTATTTTGAAAATTCCTTTTAAAAAATGTAACATTACACAAAATATGTAATTTTTATGTTTAATTAAAATATATAGGACACTAAAAATGAATTTATGAGGAGTACATCAAAATACATAAGAATTTCATTGAGTTAATCAGACAATAAAAGTAACCCATCGAAAAAGGAGGTTGGGGAGAAAAACCATTTACATTATGTCTAAACATGTTTCGAGCTTGAAAATAATATCATGGAATATGAAATAAGACTTATTAATTACTTATTTAATAACCTATTATAAATTTATTTTGTTTATCATAATTATTTTTTATTCATTTATGTGATTAGTTATAAGTTATTATATTGAATTTCATCATTCCAGATTGTTCGTTTTAATTATTATCGTAATAGGTTCACTTGTTCTTAAGTATTGGAGTTCATGTGGTGTGGAGAGAGGAGGTGTGGAGAGGATAAGATAAGAAAAAAATTGAAATGAAACTAAATGAAAAAGTAGGGTGTTATACCTCTTGAGATAACATCCATTAGAAAATCCATAAGGGAATGGATTTTGGTAATTTGGAAAGATCAAGATCTTCCTGGAAGTGGGGAGTGACTAGGGGAGGGTATTTGGGCAGAACATTTCAGTGCTTCATGTAATAGTGGAGTGATGTGAAGAGGGAGTTATGGGCGGATTTTATAGTTGAGAAAAAGATGGTTTTCATAATAATTTAATCATTAGTTTATTAATTTATCTCATCACAAGATATAATGATGATTCCATGACCAATAATACAAATAAATGCACTTGAGTTCTATTCATGTGGGAATACATCAATTAGGATGTCATGAATAGTGTATTTAAATGATAATTTATATATATGGTATTTTACCGAATTTCAAAATTAATATTTTTTTAGTATTTCATAAATATACCAAATAATCATCCTAACCATTTTTTGTCACGTAAAATCCAAAATCAATGTCCAGTTTAATGAATTAATATATAAATATTATTAATTTGATATTTAATTAATATCATAATTTATTCTAAGAAAAATATTATTAAAAAATTTAGTTACTTATTCCAATGCATAGTTATATCATACTTCTAGTTGAATATTATTCATATACTATCATATGTAAGGTTGCTATTCATTATTATATATCACTATTCATAAGATTATGCTTCTATTCAAAATGGTAGATTACTATTCACCAAAAAATTTAGTTTTTCTTATCAGACTCCAAATAACATACTGGTCACAACCATGTATCTCAGTTTTTGAAATTCACATCACGAAAGTTAAAAGATTGTTTACATAGAACTTTGTAGTTCAATATGATGTGATTTCAGCTTATTAAGAAATATTAATTTGTGATTAGAAAAACTGTTACCTAAAATGATTCGGTCATGTAACACACTATGATTTTATGATAAATATTTTTTTATGACTAATGTTATATGAAACACCAAAGTGAATCTTTCACTACACACAACAATAGCTTGGATTGAGTTATACGCAAGAGCAACCTTCCTCAATTTCTTGCGTTGTATGTAATACCGTGTTTCATTAAACATTGACATATTGTCGTAATATGATGAACTACCCATTATGAATAGTAAAAACTGAATTTTGAATATTATAACATTATATTTCATATTAATCATTTTCTATAATGAGGTATGAAAACAAAACCAATTTTTTAGATAAAAATAATATCTATAATTTTTTTTAATGCCTTTTGATGGCACACCCATTTTAAATTTAATTTTTGAAAAGTTTATATGATCTCTTTTACAAAATAAACTTCTTCATTTGAATAAGGATATAAAAATTTGAATTGGATAAATTTTTTATACTTTTTTGATAACTTTCATATTTTGATGAATAGTAAAAATACTATAATTTTTAATTGAAAACAACTTTTTTAATCAAAATACTTTATATGGTTAAAATATATTAGTAAATAGATTTAAAGTATAAATGGATTATATTTTTACAATTTAATATAATTTATGTCATTAACATTAATTTTACATTGAATTCATAGGTAAAAATATTTCAATCTTTGGAAATGTTTTAACTATTAAAACCCATTTTCTTAAAAATGGGATTAATATTAAATTAATTATAGAAACTTATATGTATTTATATTTGAAAGATGGATTCCATATTTGTATTTAGTGGGTCCAAATTATGTTAATAGGTTAATTTTATTTTTTTGATATTATGAATAGTATCAATGGTAATTTTTATTTACTATAGTTAAAGGTAAATCAGGTAATTAAGGGTAAAAATAAGATTGTAAAATTATCCTAACACTTGAAAAAATTCTATTGGATGAATAAATGTCGACCCATATCACCTAAGGGTTGGAATGAACTCAATTCATGGACCATTTCCCCTAAAAATGATATAATTATTATTAAAACCAATGAAAGTGACAGTATGTCAGTCTCTTATATCTTATAAGTGTAATAATTATAAATTAGTGATAAACTTGTTAAAACATCGATCATGAATAGTCTCTAAAAATTTAATAAAATTATCTAAATCAATTAATTTTATTTATAATTTTTTGGGATTAAATAATTATCATTAATGATGACACAATATTGATATAGAAATTATTTTATTAATTGAAATATCAAATAAATGGTTTTAAAAATATTAAAATAAATATTATATGAACTAATTAATGTTATTAAAAAAATTTATAGATAAATATGACATATTAATAATCTAATAAATCTTTTCGTTCAAACATATCTTCTGTGTATATTTTATTTATATTCAAATAAATTAATAGTGTCAAAATTGACACTATTGTTATTTTATAAAAATAAATATTATAATTTTTTTTAAAAAAATAACAAAAATATATAAAAAGTATAAATAGAAATTTATATGATCTTAAATGTCATAAAGTATCTAATTAAGGATAATTCACATCAAATATGTAATTATTTATAATGAATTAATATTTAGAATATTATTACAACAAAAAAATTAAATAGATTAAATAAGGATAAATCAAGATGATAATGTTTAAAATAAATTCCCAGCATGCATAAATTTCATTGTATGATGATATTACAACCCTATATCTTCTAATATTACAATTTGAGTAATTTTGGATGTTTTTATGTGGGGTTTGATTTTATTATAAATTAATATTTTTTAGATTTCCAAAGGTTCCCCTCTCCTCCCTTATAAAAGGGAACTTCCTTCCTCTCATATTCACACAATTTTGAGAAATCAAGATCTTCCAAAACCTAGCCATATCACTTATCAACTTCTCTAGAAACATACTAGAGGTCCTGGTTGTTTTCAATGACAAATTGTAGTACCCTAAGAGGAGGTTTCAAAGTTGTGTGTTGAAAAAAACATAATATATGTTACTGATTGTTTCGAATTACATTCTTCTTCTACTTACACTTATTTTTATGTTTCATGATAAAATAATAAAATAAATATCAATCATATTCTTATATGTTATTTTGAATATTGAATAACCCTATTTCACATTCTATCCATCCCATGGAAAATTAAATCACTACGCGTGCGTACGTACGAAATATTGTCTTCACGTCGTGGTGTATTAAGTTTTCCACCACCTCCTTACATGGATAGGAAGAATGGTATGAAAAATAACTATATATATTATTATTATAACATGATACTAATTCTGAGATATTCAATTACCCACTCCAATAACATTCATTAATTATGTGAAATATATCGTCGCTCGTGCGTACGTACGACTTACCATCTCCACGATGCGATGTGATTCGTTCTACATTATCTCAAATAAAAAATGATTATATAAATGAATGGAATGAATAAATATGATATATATGATACTAATACCATTCTGTAAAATATTTATCTACAACCTAAAAGGAGAAATATGAATTTATTCGACAAAACATGTATGAGAACATGAAGAAATAAACACCCGAATAACAAGTAACAATGAAATATTACTAACCAGAAGATAAGAATATGACCATATATGATATCATAACAATGAATATGATTCATTAATAAGTCAATGACTATTTTTAAATCATTATAAATGAGGTTCAGATACGTACAAAGCATATCGGTCCTATGGTAAGGGAATATCTAGCAATCACAATTTTCATCCGAGAATGATTATACTTTGGTATTTACTAGGGAATATTTATCATTTACATCCATGTTTCATAAATATGTAATATTATTTGTATCCTCCTATAATTTTTTAAATACAATTTTACTTATTGGTGAATTTTTAGTAAATGATATGAAATGAATCTTTTTTCATTTTCAGTACGCGGTATATTTTGACTTTTCTGGCCAAAGTACGTAAAGAATGTTTATTTTTAACATACGCTGCATGAATGGATTTCTATGATTTCATTGGACATTATATCCATGAAGATTCCTTAATTGTTTTCAATTTTAATTTCAATTAACTTTTTTTAGTTTTAAATTGATTGATATGTTGATAGGAAAAATGTTTTTGAAGAAGAAAGGATATTTTCCTCATGAATGGAGTTCAAGTGTTTTATAAAAATTATTTTACATCTATGATAATAAAGGGTTCTCTTTCGTTCCCTATTATTACATTTTTATTATTATTTTATGATGGAATTATTTTATTGAAGTCCTTTTATGGATTATGTTATAATGGAATGATCATTATGAATCCCATTTTTATTACATGGGCTATGCTATGATGTATGATTTAGGATTTTGTGGAACACATTATAATGGTTTCATTATGAGATTGATGGGACCTATATCTACCTCCAATAAATTGGGTAATTATTTATATCTCATGAGGTAGACATGGATGGAAAGGCAAGTTAATCTGGTTCAGTGATACATGACTGGAATGAGGAGTGAACGCAGTTTAGTAATGGACTTTGTCCGCTATGATGGTCATGGAAATGAGTGTTGACTAATATGAAATTATTTTCTATGATTATGTGTTTATTCCACAATGTCTCATGTTTTAAGATATGATTATTGGAATTACAATTCACTACTATAATTTATCCCATGTTATGATATTATGATCACTTTTTCAGGTTAATATATTCAAAATGTAGTGTTCTTATGAATATGATATGATTGATATTTCCTATATTTACAATTACTGAGAATTTGAGCTCACCGAATTGTATGTTTTCTTTTCCCTAGGTCTGGAATAAGGGTATTAAGTAGGATATTCCAAAACAGACTCTAAATATGTTGAGATAAATTAGAGACAATGTAGATGATTTATGAACCAGTTGTTTATTTTTCCCAGTTTCTAAATACATTATACCTATAAGGTCCTATCATGATTTTGTTATATATTGTAACAATTGTGATTCAATTCTGAAGTAATAACCATTTATGTAAATTATTGGTTGTTATAGTTTGTATCAGTGCAATGGTATTGTCAACCTTTGGAAACTAGGTGTGAAAGCCTTAGTACGAACCCTAATGATATGTCTAAGAATAGAACATAAGTTATGATGGGATCACACTATGCTTCTTGGTTTTAGTGAATGGCTGGAAACCAAAGGAACCATGTAAATGTTGAATGTGATGTGGAATGCAATGGTTGTACCCATATGCAACCAGATGATATGGGAGCTAGAATGAAAAATCTAGTAGCCATGCTCACACAACTATCTTAAGATATGAATCATGCAGGACTTCCAACCGAGCAAAGGAAGGATAAATATTCTATTTAATCCATCATGAGGCAGAATCCACCTTCATTCAGTGGGTCTTCTGATCCATTATTTGTTAAACAATGGATCAGTTCCATTGAAAAGATATTTTCAGTCCTTCAATGTTCTGAATATGATAAAATAATGTTAGCAGTATATCGTTTGGAAGGTCAAGCTGATCAATGGTGGAATCTTATCAAGAATTCAAGGAAAATGGGTGAAATTGAATCCATTGAATGGGATGAGTTCAAGATCTTATAAATCAATTGGTACTTCCCTCCTATCCCTCAAACAATGATGGAGAAGGAGTTTCTTGAATTTGACCAAAAGAATGACGAATCTTTTGATAACTACAAAGAAAATTTTACAAGACTCACATGTTACTCTTCTTGAATTATTATACAACCCGGGAGTAAGATCGATCAATTTTTTAGTGGCCTAAAACCAATTATTCAAAGGGCGTTAACCATAAGGGACTTCAATAGCAACAAGGAAATTGTTCGATGTTCTCTCAAGGTTGAGATGGAGATTGGAGTAACCCATAAATCATATGAGTTTGATAAGAAGAAGAAAAAAGAATTCAAAGATAAATATGAAGAACACACTGAAAAGAAGATGAGTTTTACCTTATGCTCTAATTGTGGAATGAAACATGGAGTAAATCGTCTAAAAGGGGAAATTAAATGTTTTATGTGTGGAAAAGAAGGTCATCAGGAAATTGAATGTCGAAATAATGGGAAGAAGAATTCTAATGATGAGAACAATGAAAGGGATACATAGAATGAACCTCTTACACTTCAATGATTCATGTGCAAGGAAATGGAGAATTATGCCAATAAATTCCCTAATCCAAGAGTTGTTGAGGATGATCAACTCCAAAACAACTTATGTCCAAAGATAAAGGAAAATCACGTGAAATTTCTATCAGTAATGTGGAGTACGATAACGAATTGGTTAATGGTACACTTATCATCTACTATAAAGTATAAAATGATTTATTTGATTCTAGATCCACGCACTCATTTATTTATGACGATTTTTCCAAGGGTATCACCATATTACCTCCGCAATTAGATATTATGTTAGTTGTGACCACCCCTAATGGCACAACAGTCTCATAAAAAGATTAAAATTCTTCTCCAATATAAGTTTGTGGGAAAGTGCTTCCTGCAAATATTATGATCCTTCCTATAGTGGAATTTGATGTGATTCTTGACATGGACTGACATTCATTAAATGGAGATCATATCAATTGCCGAAGACGGAAAGTCACATTTTATATTCCCAATCAAATCTACTATCATCTATCGATGCTAGGATGAATATAACCTTCCAGTGGAATTTTCTTCCATCATATGGGTCTTGATTCCAATAAATGAAGGTTATTTATATCAAATGATTGGAGAGAATATCATGATTAAGAATATGCCCATTTTATGAGAGTTTTATGTTGTCTTTCTAGAGGAATTTCTAGGTCGTCCACCAAATCGTGATTATGTGTTTTCAGTAGAACTCATACTGTGTTCTATGCCTATTTCAACGACACCATATAGAATAGCCCCAATTAAGATGAAGGAATTGAAGAAGAAACTCTAAGAGAATCTTGATAAAGGATTCATACTCCCTAGTGTGTAACCTTGGGAAGCACCGGTTCTCTTTTTTAATAAGAAAGATGGATCAATGAGACTTTGCATTGATTATCAAGAACTTAACAAGATCACTATCAAGAACAAATATCCTCTCCCATGAATTGATGACTTTTTTGACAAACAACATGGAGCTCATTAATTTTTTAAGACTGATCTTCATTCTCGGTATCATCAATTAAGGGAGAAAAACGAGAATATACCAATGATGGTTTTCCATACAAGGTATGGAAACTATGAATTTATAGTGATTCCATTTGGTCTTACTAATGCCCCTACTATATTCATGGATATAATGAATGGAGTCTTTAGAGACTATCTTGATCAGTTTGAGGTAGTCTTTATAGAATTAATTCTTGTCTATTCAAAGGGAAAAGTAGAACATGATGATCACTTGATAAATTTATTAATGACCCTATGAAAGGAGAATCTTTATTCCAAATTTACCAAGTGTGAATTTTGGGTTAAAAAATTTCATTTTTTGGTCACATAATCTCAAAAGAGGGGATATCTGTGGATCCAGGAAAAACAGACGTTATCAATAGATGGTCGAGACCAACAACTATAACTGAGATCTGAATTCTTCTTGGTCTGGTAGGATATTAATGATGTTTCGTGAAATATATTTAAAGGTTATATAATAAAATAACCAAGTTGACTTGAAAAAGATTTATGATCGATTGGATGGAGGAGTGTGAAGAGAATTTCAAGGATTTAAAAAAAAGGTAATCCAGTGCACCTGTGCTCACACTGCCTTGTAGTGGAGAAAGGTTAGTGATCTACAGTGATGCATCCAAGAAGGGATTGGGGTGAGTTCTCATGAAAAATGATATGGTGATAGCTTTTGCCTCACGATAGGTGAAAATACATCCTAAAAATTACCCAACTCATGCTTTGGAGTTAGCTACGGTAATATTTTCATTAAAGACTTGGAAGCATTACCTTCATTGTGAAAGGTGTGATATTTTACCTTATCATAAACGTTTAATTTATATTTTCACACAAAAGGGGATGAATATGCACCATTGAAGATTGTTGGAGTTGATTATGGATTATGACTACTCAATTCATTATCACCCTAGGAACGGAAACAAGGTGGCAGATGCATTAAGTCAAAAAGTCTATGCTAGCTTATCCATGATGAGGATCACAAAAGATCCAATATTTATGGTTTTAAAAAGGATGGATCTTGGAGTTATAATGGAAGTAGAAAAATATTATATATCTCAAATGAATGTTCAACCATCTATATATTTGAAGATTGAAGAGGCCTAGAAAGAAGATGTAGAGATACCAAAGAAGGTGGGAAATGTTCCTAAATTCCACATTGACTGTGATGAAATAATGAGGTTCATAAACCATGTTTGGACTCCTCCCATGCATGAATTAATAAAGGAGATGCTGGATGAGGCTCATAGTTATTCATTCTCTATTCATCCTGGAATCATGAATATGTATAGGGACCTTAAAGAGTACTTCTGGTGGTATGGCATGAAAAGAGATGTAGCTGAATATGTCTCTCGATGCTTTGTTTTTCAAAAAGTGAAAGATAAGAGATATAATTATAAGGGGATGTTACGACCATTACCCATACCAGAATGGAAATGTGAAAACATCACTATGTATTTGTCACTGGACTTTTTAAAATATCAAAAGGCAATAATGCTATATGGGTTATAGTTGATCGTGTTATTAATTCGACACACTTCATTTATATTAGAGATGATTTCTATCTTGATTAGAATACCAGGATATATATTATAGATGTGGTAAAATTTCATGGAGTACCTCTTCACATTAAATTTGATCGAGATCTGAGGATTACCTTGATGTTCTGGCGGAGTCTTCGGCATACACTAGATAAAGAGTTGAGTTTTAGCAATGCTTATCATCCTCAGACATACAGTTAGTATGAGAGGACAATTCAAACTATAGAAGACATGTTGCGAGCTTGATCTATGGATTTCAAAGGTGGTTAGGATCAACACATAACTTTGGAGGAATTTTCATATAATAATATCCTTCACTCCAGTATTAATATGGCTCCATATGAAGCTCTGTATGGAATGAAAGGCCAAACTGCAACTTTTTGGGATAATGTTGGGGAAAGAAAGCTATTAGGACCTAATATTTATGATGAGATGGTAGAAAATGTTAGATCTATTCAAAAAAACATATGATCAGCTCAGAGTTGACAAACATGTAATGCCAACAACCGACGAAAAGACCTAGAGTTTGAAGAGGGTGATAAATTGTTGTTATAAATATCTCCTTGGAAGAGAGTAATGTTATTTGGAAAGAAGCGAAAAATGAGCCCTACGTATATCAGTCCTTTTGAAATACTGGATCATGTTGGGAATGTAGCTTATCGATTGGTACTTCCACCGATTACCTTTCAGGTTCTTGACATGTTCCATGTATCTCTCCTTAGAAAGTAAATACCCGATCATTCACATGTACTAAGATCAGAAGTTGTACCGTTAGAGAAAGATCCTTCTATTGAAGAACAACCAATAGTGATACTGGATCGTAGAAAAAAAGTTCTACTAAACAAGACCACTCGCTTGGTTAATGTTTTATGGAGGAACAACTAATCATAAGAAGCTACATGGGATCTCGAGGATATGATGAAGGAGAGGTATCCTCATCTATTTGTTACGAAGTGAAAAATTATGAGGGAGAAATTCATTTTCCGTGGGGTAGAATATAACATCTAGAGATTATATGAGAAATATATATTTTTTTTTTGTCGTATGTTATATGCAACACCAAATGTAATCTTTCACTACACACGACACTATCTTGGATTGAGTTACACGCAAGAGCAATTTTACTCGATAGCTTGCGTTGTACGCAATACCGAGTTTCACTAAACAATGATATATTATTGTAATATTATGAACTAGTAGTTATGAATAGTATTAACTGAATTTTGAATTTTATAACATTTTAATTCATATTACACATTTTCTAGAATGATGTATGAAAACAAAACCAAATTTTTAGATAAAAAAGAATATTTCAAAAAATGCATTTTTACCACCTTTTGATGGCGCCACCATTTGAAATTTAATTTTTGACAAGTTTATAAGTTCATATTTATAAAATAAACTTCTTCCATTGAATCATTATAAAAAAATATAAATTGGATAAATTTTTGATACTTTTATGATATCTTATTTGTTTTGATGAATAATAAAAATATGCTAGTTTTTAATTGAAAACAAATTTTTTCATAAAAATAATTTATATTCATAAAATATATTATTGAATGGGTTTAAAGTATAAATATAATATAGTTTTACCATTAAATATAATTTATGTCTTTATCATTAATTGTACATTGAATTCATAAGTAAAAACATTTCAATATATGGGAATGTTTTAACTTTTAAAACCCATTTTCTTAATAACAGGATTATTTTTAAATTAATTACTGCAATTTTTGTGTTTTAATTTGGGAAAATGGATTCTGTATTTGGATTCAGTGGGTCCAAATAATGTTAATAGGTTACTTAATTTTTTTTGATATTATGAATAGTAACTACGATAATTATTATTTACTACAGGTAAATAGGGTAATTAAGGGTAAAAATAATATTGTAAAATTATCATAACACATGATAAAAATATATTGGATGAATAAAAGTTGACCCATATCACCTAAGGGTTAGAAAAAAATCATTTCATGGACTTTTGACCATTAAAATGAAATAATTATTATTATAACCAAGGACAATGAAAATATGTCACTCTCTTATATCTTATAATTGTAGTAATTCTAATTTTGTGATAAACTTCATAAAACATCGAACATAAACAGTATCCAAAAAGATAATAATATTATCTAAATCATGATATTTTATTTATAATTTTTATGTCTTAAATAATTATGAATAAAAATCAGAGAATATTGATATAGAAATTATTATATGTATTGAAATATCAAATAAATGGTTTAACAAAAATTAAAATAAATATTATATGGACTAATTAATGTTCTCCAATAATTTTTATGAAAACTATAACATGTTATTATTATATTTAATCTTTTATTTTGAACATATCTTCTGTTTATATTTTATTTAAATTCGAATAAATGAATATTGTCAAAATTGACCCTATTTTTATTTTGTAAAAAGAACATATTATAAAATTGATTAAAAATCACAAAATTTTTTAAAATTTTTAAATTAAAATTTATATCATCTAAAATTCCATAGAGTTTCTAATTACGGACAAATCAAAACACATATGTAATTATTTATAATGATTTAAATTTTAGAATATAATTACAAAAAAATTAATTAATTAAATAAGGATAAATCAAGTTGATAATAATTAAAATAAATTCCAAACATTTCTAAATTTTATTGGTTGATGATATTACAACACATTATCTTCTAATATTATAATTTTAGTAATTTTGGATGTTTTAATGTAGGGATTGAATTTATTATAAATTAATATATTTTAGATTTCCAAAGATGCGCCTCTCCTCCCTTATAAAAGGGAACCTCCTCCCTCTCCTCTTCACACAGTTTT
The DNA here is from genome assembly GCA_963277665.1 of Viscum album. Classification (NCBI taxonomy): domain Eukaryota; kingdom Viridiplantae; phylum Streptophyta; class Magnoliopsida; order Santalales; family Viscaceae; genus Viscum; species Viscum album. The sequence continues at coordinate 938,184,264 of OY728161.1, forward strand.
GAGCCTTCATGATTGGCCAAACCCTGCCAATTTCCCATCTAAACTTCCCTAGAAACATACCATAGGTCCTGGTATTCTTCAATGTCCACGTTTAGTGCCCTAAGAGGAGGTTTTGAAGAGGCTTGTCGAAGAAGAGGTAATATCTGTTACATATTCTATCAAATTAATTTCTTCTTATACATCCTATTATATTTTTGTTTCATAATAATTTAATAACTTCAGTATCAATAATATACTGATATGTTATTATAAATATGTAACTACAATATTTCACCTTCTATTCATCCTACGAAAAATGAAATCACCGTGCGTGCGTACGTACAGAATGTCGTCTCCACATCCTGGTGTAATATGTTTTCCACCACCACCTTACCTGGATTGATATAATGGTATAAATAATAACTATATATATGATTATTATATAGTGATACAAATTTTGAGGTATTCTATTTCTCACTCTAATACTCATCAATAATTATGGGAATGAAATCGTCGCTCTTGCGTACGTACGACTTACCGTCTCCACGATGCGATATGATTTATTCTACATGAGATCCATTAAAACATTATTATATACATGAATTTAATGGATAAATCTGACATATAATATAAAAATACCATTCTGTAAATGATTTATCAATAACATGAAAAGATTAATAAGAACTTATTCGACAAAACATGCATAAAAACATAAAGCAATAAACACCCAAATAACAAGTAGCAATGACATATTACTAACAACAAGATAAAAATATGAACATATATGATATCATAACAATGAATATGATTCTGGAATAAGTCAATTACATTGTTTAAATCAATATACAGGAGGTTCAGATACGTACAAAGCATATCCGACCTAAGGTAAGTGAAAATATCGCAATCTCTATTTTTATTCGAGATTTTCTATACTTTGGTATTTACTAGGGACTATTTATCATCCTCATCAATGTTTCCTCAATATGTAAAATAATTTCTATCCTTATAAAATTGTTTAAATCCAATTTTACCTACTGGGGAATTTGTAGAAAATGATATAAATGGAATCTTTTGTCATTTTAAGTACGAGTTATTTTTTGACTTTTCCGGCCAAAGTACGAGAAGAATGTTAATTTTTAAATTATACGGAGTGAATGGATTTTTATGATTTCTTAGGGAATTATATCCATTAGGATTCCTATACATGTTTTCATTTTTATTTTCAATTAACATTTTTTATATTAAAATTTTATGACATTTTGAGAAAGGAAAAATGTATCTACCGATGAAAGGATATTTTCCTCACGAATGGATTTCATGTGTTTTATCAAAATTATTTTCCATCTAGGATAATATAGGGTTGTTTTTTCCCCAATTATTACATATTTTTTATTATGTTATGATGTTATTATTTTAATGAATTCTATTATGGATTATGTTAATATGTCATGATGTTTATGAATCCCATTTTTTTACATGGGCTATGCTATGATGTTTGATTTAGGATTTTGTGGCACACATTAGAATGGTTTCATTATTAAATGGGTGGGACCTATATCTCCCTCCAATGCATTGGGAAATTATTTTTATCACATGAGATAGACATGGCTGGAATGCCATGTTAATCTGGTTCAGTGATATAGGACTGGAATGAGGAGTGAATTCGGTTCAGTAATGGACTTTGTTCGCTATGATAGTCTTGGCAATGAGTGTTAACTAAAAAGAAATTATTTTCTATGACTATGTGTGTATGAAAAAAAGATTCATGTTTTATGTTATGATTATTGGGATTAAATTTCACTACTATGATTTATCCCATGTTGTGATATTATGATCTTTTTTGCAGGTTAATATTTTCAAATTGTTCTGTTCTTATGAATATGATATGATTGATATTTCCTTTGTTTACCCTTACTAAGCATTTGAGCTCATCATTTATTATTTTTTCTTTTCCCCAGGTCTGGAAGAAGGGTATTATGTAGGATATTCCAAAAGGGACTCTAAATATGATGAGATAAATGGGAGACAATGTAGATGATTTATGAACCATTTGTTTATGTTTCCCATTTTCTAAAGAAACTAAACCTATAATGTCCTATCATGGTTTTGTTATATTTTTTAATAAGAATGCTTCAATTCTGATGTAATCACCATGTATGTAAAGTTTGGGTCGTTATAGGTCATGTCTTCAAAATAGATCCTCATGCTCCCATATTGCCTCTTCCATCTTATGGATTCTCAAAATAATGATTACCAGACGAGTTGTTCGATTTCTCAAAACTTTTTCTTTTGTATCAAAAATATGGATAGTCTATTCATGATAAGACAGATTTTCCCATGTTATATTTAATTATAGGTGAGTACATATGTTGGGTCTAGCATGTATTTCCTTAACATTGAAACATGGAACACATTGTGAACTTTAAAGAAACATGGAGGTATTTCCAAAAGGTGAGATAAGACTCCAATTTATTCAATAATTTTAATATGTATAATGTACATGGGACATAATTTTCCCTTTTTACCATATCGTATAATACCTGTCCATGGAGACACTGTTAAGAAAACATGATATCCTTCATGAAATTCTAAATCCATCGTTCGGTTATCAACATATCTATTTTTCCTACATTGAGCTGTTTTGATATGGGTTAAGATAATCATCACATTTTCCATTGTATCCTCAACATGTTCCGGTCCTACAAGTTTTCATTCACCAACATCATCCCATCAAATTAGTGCATGACATCTCATTCCATATAATGCTTCATATGGTTCCATATGAATACTTGTATGGAATCTATTATTTTAGGAAAATTTATGATTGGTAAATAATGATCCCACATACCTTGAATGTCATGTAAACAAGACCTCAACATGTATTATAATGTTTGAATAGTCTATTATGATTTCCATTAGTTATATGTTGGTGGGAGTGCTCAAATGAAGATCAGTTTCTAAGGACACCTCGAAACCATTCCATAACTGTGATGTCAAACGTGTATCAAAATCAGAAAAAACTGATAAGTGTATACCATTATGTCTTACAACATCATTAATATATATATTTTATTAACATTCAAGTGGTAAATCATCCTTCATAGCATGAAAATATGCTAATTTTTTATGATGATCAACAATGACTTGTGTGGCATCATTATTTATTGGAATCTTTAGTAGTCCCATGGAAAATCCCATTGTAATATCATCTCATTTCTTCATAGGAATAATAAGAGGTTTCATAACTCCTCCAGGACGTTTTCTTCTAGCCTTCACCTATTGACAGACCAAACATCTCCACACATAATCATCAATCTCTTTATTTATGTTTTCCCACAAAAAAATTTCCTTTAGATCTCTATACATATTTGTGCTACCAGGGTATTTAGATAAATTATAGCTATAAGTATCATCCAATTGTTCCCTCTTTAGATTAAGAATATCGAAAACTCAATTCTGCTTTCGGAATTTCAAAATTCCATCTTCATATACGAATTGAATTAAATTCCCATAATTTGAAACATTGATTTTCTTTTGAAACTCATCATCGTCATACTGATAAAATTTTATCCTTTCCAGTAAAGTAGGTTTTGGAAACATTTAAATATGTCATGATGTGTTACATTCCATTATAATTATCATATACGTCTTTTATATATCCAAAAAAGTATCTCATTCAACTCTCATATTGTTCATAATTCCATGGTTCTTTGTACTCAATGTGTCTGCCACTTTATTTTCCTTAACCATGTGGTAGTGTATTGTGAAGTAATTATCCTCTAGAAGCTCAATTTGTGTCCATTGTATCATGTTGATTTCATTCTTTGAGAATATATATTTCAAACTCTAATAATCTATATATATATCTTATTTTTTTCCATAGAGGTAATGTACCCAAATTATTAGAGAAATGATTACCACTGCTAACTCAGGATCACGAGTTGGATATTTTTGTACATAAATTTTAATATTCCAAGATGCGTAGTCAATAACTCTATCAATATACATAAGGAAAAAACCAAGAAGTTTCTTTTATTTATCGATAAAGATCAAAAAATACATTATTCCCTAATGGTAGAGTGAAGAGTGGAGGATCCACTTATCATCTAATTAATTATTTAAAACATTCCTCACAGTTTTTTTTCTATACAAACAAAACCCATTTATGTGTAATATTGTTTATAGGGTTGGTAAACATGTGAAGTGCTGAACAAAACACTAATAATAAACTGCTAAACCAATAAAACTACGTACCTTAGTTATGATTGTTGGAGTAAGACATTCTTGCTCATCCATTTTCTTTGCAATATCTATAGATATTCCACCATTAAAGACAATATGTCCTAGAATGGAAATTGATTTAATCTAAAAATCACACTTTCTAAACATACCATATAATTCATTTCATCTAAGAGTCATCATAATTGTTCACATGTTAATTCCATAATCTTTATAACTTGGACAGAATACCAGAAAATCATGAATAAACACCACTAAAAAGACATCAAGTTAATCTGTGAAAACTCTTTTAATTTGATCCATGAATACAAAATGATCATTAGTTATCCAAAAGGCATTACTCTAAACTCGTATTGCTCGTACCTGCTTTGAAATGCGGGTTTTGGAATGTCTTCCTTCCTCACAAGAAACTGATGATATCCAGGTCGAATATCAATCATAAAAAAAATTGGTCTCTATGAAGATGATCAAATAAATCAACAATTCATGGCTGAGGATATTATTCTTTGTTGTGATAGCATTGATTTCAATGTAATCAATGAACAACCTATTGGAGCCATCTTTCTTCAAGACAAATAGAACAGGGGCTCCCCAAGGAGAAAAACTAATTAAAATAAATCCTTTATCACCCAATTCCTCTAGTTCATTATTTAGTTGCAGTAATTACACACTGTTCATTACATAAGAGGTCTTTGATATGGGCCTTGAAGCATAAATTAAGTTAATATATAACTCAATTTCATGCTCTGGGGGATGTCTATGTAAATTATCTAGGAAGATGTCAACATATTCTTTCACATTAGCTACATCATATATTTGATCATTCTTTTCCTCACCAATAGTTAATGCAGTCCCTTCTTCCCCAATAATTGAATTCATTAGAGACACTGGGGGTGGATCTAGATAATAATTTGATTGTGAGGTTTCTACTCTAATGATATGGGATTATACAACATTGTCGAAAATTATATCATCCTTCTTCATGCAATTGATCTTTAAATCATAAATTGATATCCAATTCATAACGATAATTTCATCAAAATAAATCATTTTTATGAAGATAAATTTAGAAAGTAATGCACATTTAAGCGTCATGAGGAGGAATAATCGACACGCCTTTGTTGCAATGATACATCCACCATGAGTTTTGACTGATAACTCCCTTATTAAATCATATTGGACATGTCTAATTTTCGTAGAAAACTGGGAAGATATACATGAATGTAACAATCTAGAATAAAGTAAAGTATTGTAAATTTTTGATGAAACTATTAAAGTACATTCCACTACATCATTAGGAACATCAATATCAGTAGTTTTTATTGCATAGGATTATCTCTACTCCGTTAGAATTTTCTATTCAATGTTTCATTGATGCATTGGAGAATCTTTAGCATATTGTCCCATCACCTAAAAATTATAGCATTGAACATTATTAGTTTACTTATTCCCATTACAATAACCAACATGAAATCTATTATGTCTATATTTTTAGCATACACATTTTCCCTTTAACCAGGAATCAGGGTGCCCCATTCCACAAATATCATAGGGTGGAAATTCAACTCTTTCATTAGTCACTGTTTCCTTATTTAATTTTCAAGAGTTTTCAGCAGCCCAATTCTTCTCTTAATTTCTCCTAAATTCGAAAGACTTAGAGAATTTCTTTTTCGTCATGATACCACATGAAACTATTTCTTCATATGATATGAAATTTTAGGAGACTATTTCCCATCAAAGGAATAGTATTAGGCCATCAAATAATATACCAATTTTTCTTCTTGTATTTCATATGTAGTCCATAGCATGTCTTTGTAACATTGGGATGCTAGCTTCATACTTTTCAACATTGTCATCTTCCTTTTGCCTCATGTTTTGAAACTTATTTTCCATATCTTCTCGTTGTTCATGATGAATGTATTTATCGAGTAAGATTTCTTTAAAATACCCCAATTCCATATTTTTTATATCTTCCTCCTCCATTGGGTTTTGCATTAATGAACATCACAGATCCACATCTCCCAATAGACAATAAATATCCAATACATACATCTCTCATTCATTACATCCCAAAGTGAGAAATATCTTCTCTAGTGAACATATCAAATGATCACATACAAATGGGATTGTAGTTCCATTGAATGATGGTGGTTGTTGTCGCATAAATAGACCAAACAATGCTCCTCCACATGGTGGATCCAGATGCTTCATGTAGGTAGGGATATTGAGCATAACATGAGTATGTTATCCCAGAATAGTTATAAGCTGTTGTGCACCAGTCTCAGCACCAGAGCCAGCTTAGTTATCATGCGTCAGCGGGAAATCCCTAGATGGGATACATGTGTTCATGAAGTTTCAATTTCATCCACTAGTATCCATTTTTTAAAAATTTCATACACTAGATTATGGTATGAATCATAATATTAACATATAAAAATACTTGCATAAATGGAAATCATATTCGTAGATAACCCCATAATCACAAAAAATTTGGTTCCTTGAGAAAAATATTTATATTTCAATCCTTAATAATGGATTTTAATGAAAATTTGAATTATCCTAAGCATATCCCCCAGGTGTTTGAATACCAAGCGTTTGGAAAGGCATGTTTTCAGGTACAAGGATACCCTTTGTCAACCTTGAATCTCCTTATCAGGTCTTTAAATCCTAGGTACATATGTGACATAACACAAATACCTATTTGTATAAATATAGTGATGAATTTTCTATAAAGATCTACACAATCCATTCCTTACAAAAATAATAGGATGTTCTTTTATGCTTCTATTCAAATAATGTCTTATGGATATATTCCCTAATCTACAATTTCAAAATCCAGTTTCTTTATTTTCTACTAAACTTCCTCTAATACCAACCGTAAGGACCCGACCCTAGTTTCCCAGAGCTAATGAATTTTTTTATTACATTGGCATATAAAAAAGAATATGAATACCGAAGAACCATGTAGTTTAGTATATTTTGGAAATAAGATAGATAAATAAGTTCAACATTGATTATTGAAAGGAAAACAAAACTAATTTATTCCATTAGAAACTTCCATGTCTCGTAGATTATGTTTTCAAGTCATTCCTAATTTACTTATTCATATCTTGAAAAAATTAATCAGGAGAAAGGGGTGAGATCAAATGCTATGTAATATTAAAAAATTCATTTGATGATAACATTAACATTAGACATTGTGAATAATTGAAAACACATACCATTAAAAAGAATCTTGAACATAATATGGCAAGAATATGAGCTGAGTAAAAATTTCCATAATATAACATAATCAAAGGTATTCTAATTGTCCAATTACAACATGAACATTAAATTACTGGCTTCATAATGATGGATGTGTATATTCCAGTCATTTACAAACATTTAATCATGGTCTTATCCAATAATTATAAATATTATAAAGTCCTTATCCAAAACCATAAATCAAATCAGGAAAGTCCTCATCCAATTCCACATCTATTTGTCTCATTAGGCCCACAGACGCATCGAGGGGCCATAGAAGACCCCAACCATCACATAATAAGTCCAATTTATTCCTCATATGTGTAGGGATAATCTTTTCAAACATATACATTCATATTAAAACTATAAAATGAAATGTAACTTACTTTCCCTAATAATTAATCATAAAACAATAACTATTCTGAGTAATATGGTGAATGATTTTTTGATAAATAACCCATAATTAAATTATTTATAAAAAAATAGATCTAATGTGGTAGATGAATTCATAAATTCTTAAAAACAATAATACATAAGAATCAACAAGAGTATTGAATCAGAAAAAAATACCCATATAAAATCATTAATATATTCTTTAGATAAATACACATTTATATTGAAAAGAAGAGTTCTTTTGGAAATTTTTTTTTTATAAAAACATAAGGTAATTAAGATATTATTTTCTTAATATAATCAGTGATTTCATAAATATACTAGTTTTCAAAAAATAATCATTATGGGGTGACCTTGAAAAAAGGTATGAATTTGAGAAATTCCATTGAATCGGGCTTGTATTTTGGAATCAATTTTGAAATATACTTTTAAAAAATATAAATATTAAAAAAATAATGAGGGATTATGGATGATAAACATATATATAACAGACACATAAAATTTATGTGGAGTACATAAGAATACATAATAATTTAATTGAGGTAATTAGGCAATAAAAATAACCATAATGAAAACATAGGTTCGTGTGAGAAAACCTTAACCTTTTGTATGAACGAGTTCGACTATTGTAATTAAGCTCCTAGAATATGATATTAGAGTTAGTATTAACATATCTGATAAACTATTATATATTTATTTATTTTATCATAATTATGTTCAATTCATTTATGCCTTTAGTGATAAGTTATTATATTGAATTACATCATTTCCGAGTGTGCATTTTCATTATGTTCATAATCAGTTGACTTGTTCTTAATTTAAAAGCTCATGTGAAATGTGTTTAAATATAAATAATTGTAATTAAATTTTATTTATGAACATACATACATTTTAGTGGTCTTTTATATCATTTGGTCACATGTAATGATTATGAATAATTAGATGAAATATTTATGACATTCACATGGATTATTTTAGTGGTATTTTTATTATTAGGAACAAGTTTTTGTCATACGATTTAATAATATGTATGTATAATAGTTACTGAATAATAATTAAGTTATAATACATCTATTATAGTATGGATTAACCATTAAAATTGTTTCATGACCAGTAATTTAGGAGATATTGAAGAACAAATCATCATCGTCCATGGAAGATATAAATTGGAACCACATGGACGTTGATTTCATTTTTAAAATAAATTATAGAAAGTAATAATATTGGTGATGGTTATTACATTAAAATGATATAATTCCACAATATAGATGATACTGTATATGTCATTTCCATTTGTTCATATGAGGTGTGTAGAGGACAACAAAAGATGAATAATTGAAATGAAACTAAATGAAAAAGAAGGGTGTTTTACCGCTTGAAATAACCTCCTTGTGAACCAACTTAATAGAGTGGATTTTGGTATTTTGGAAAGACCAAGAGCATATTGGACGTGAGGTGTAAATATTTGATGATTTTTGGGAAGAACATTGAAGATATTCAAGCCTTACAGAAGTGAAGTGAAGAAGGAGTGATGGGAGGATTTTATAGTGGACTAGAGGGGGGTTTTCATAATTTTTTAATCATTAGTTAATTAATTTCCCTCAAGGCAATAAATAGTGATGATTACATCACAATTTATAGTAATAAATTCATGTTAGTTTGAACCATGTGGGCTTACATAACTTATGATTTCATAAATAGTTTATTTAGCTAATAATTTGTATATACAGTATTTGACCATATTTCATTATTCATCATAATTTCGAGCAGTTCAGAAAAATTACAATAATTGACCCTAACCAATTTTTGATGTGTAGAATACAAAAATGAATTTAATTTTTCACCAATAATTTTTTTATATATGATTAATTTAATAATTAATTGAAATCATAATTTATTCTAAAAACAAAAGTTTTAAAATATTTATTTAATTATTCCAAAGCATAGGTATATTGTACTTCCACATGAATATTATTCATATAATATCATATGTAAGGTAACTTTCAATTAAGGTATATTACTATGAATTACGGTATTTCACTATTTCACATAGGTAGGTTACTATTCACCAAAACTAAACTTTTTCTTATCGGACTATAAATAACATATAGATCGCAACTGTGTATGTCAGATTTTAGAAATTCACATCACAAAAGTGGGAAAAAAATTTACATAACACTTAGTAGTTCATTATGTTGTTATTTCATGTGATTAGGACGTATTTATATGAAATGAATTTTCATTGAAAAATATTGGTTCGTTACACAATATTTGAAAATATGGAAGAATTATCAATATAGGGAGAAGTTTTAGATATATATGGATCTTATGATTTTTTATATATATACTCCCAAATTGTATTTTACCATGTTATAGTGAAGGTGGATGTTGCTGATAAAAGACTATAATGACTAAAAACATTACTATCATGGAATAGAAATCTAATTAGAAAATGATATAAGTAGTGGGGATAAAAAATGTATCAATAATGAGAATATTGAGGGATCCAATATTCATATATATGAATATAATGGAAAGGGGAATTATAAACGAATGAACCTCATTATTCTTTTCTCAAATGATTTCTAAAACTTCTATTTCTGAGAATATTTTGTATTATCAAGGATATTAAATGGATATTAAATAAATTGTGGAAGCTATATGAAAAGGGAAATTTTTTTACATCGAATTTGATGAAGGGGGTGTTTGATTTATGTCAGGACTAGTTATACTAACAAATCACGAGATAAAGAAGGATTTATATATTATTCACATAGATTTATCATATCCACTAACACAAGGATCATAATGATGTGTCATAATCTTATAGGTAACAATTATTTGGACTACATAAATTATGGAACATGGAATATACAGAAAAATATTTGGAATGTAAATAAGTGAAGGATGAAAGGCTAGAGTAGAAGTGGGGATAAAACCTTTAACCATACCATAATGTCCGTGGAAAATAATCAACATGATAATTTTCACTAGTCGTAAAATGACATCAAGAGGAAATAAATATATATTGGTTGTGTTGGATCATTATAAAAATACTTCGCATGTCATTAAAATTTGAGTGGTCTTCTAAGTCGATTAACCTGAATGGATATACATGAGTTAAATGGAAATGATACATCTAACACCAATATTTTTTATATCTATAATATATCATAGATTGGTATATTTGTTTGAGAAGATTCCACAAAATGTTTTAAATAAAATGATTATCATTTATAATGTGAATAACCCCAAAAAATTATGGCCAATCATAGTGGACTCTCCCGAAAATTGATGAAATGTTGAGAGCTTTGTCGATGAACTTCGAAGGATGATGAGATCAAAATCATACACCTATTCTGATTTCCTACAATAATAGGATTAATATAAGAATAAATTTTTTTATAATGCTCAACATGTGTTGTGATATATAAAACACGTGTGTAGGGATGAAGTCATTGGACACATTATTTTGGGAAAAAAATGGTTAGTAATAGAAGAAATGGATCATACCAAACATCAACACAAGAGGGATACAAAAATATTCAGGAAGATATACGTTAATAATAGTCAACGATACATAATGTTTTAGTCAAAAGGTAATGTGTTTCTCTGAATATGTCCATGTAATATGGTCCTGATATTTTTGGAATAAGGTTATTATAAATCCTAGGTACATCAGACCCCTTGAGGGTTTTTATCACATCTGAGCTAAAAAATATCGATTGTCCTTCTACCATTTTGTATCTCCAATTAGAGATGTGTAATAGGTATCCCTATCATTTATGAAAATTCCATATTTCTCAATTATACTAAATTAATAAGTGGAATAACTTGAAAATGATATCTCTTTTAAGAAACAATAGGTGAATATTGTAGATTTTAGAGACAATGTTCTATGAAAATAGACTAATAAACTAGTCAAAGTACTATAGTGAAACCATAAATATGTGGAGGAAAATGGGTACATTAAAAATTCAGAATGGATAAGTCCACTCATCTATTTTCAGCTCAGTATATAACAATAAATATCAAGGGTGATATTTCTTATAAAGGATGAATCAGGCACCCCATGTTTTTTAAATAATATTGTCCTCAGTAGAATTGATATCAGTCAACACAAAGATTAATGTGAATTGGGATATATTATAAAACATTAAAACTATATATATCATTATATATAATTGAATGGATAATTTCATGGTTTTTAATATTTTATTATTCATTAAAAATATGTTTCTTTAAAAAAAATTTATATTGATTTTTGTAAGAAAGTATTATAAATAATATATAATATTTTTTTAATTTTTATTGTATAAAAATTATAACATTTTTCAATTAAATATATGAAAAATATTTCTTACATTTTGATATTTTTCTGAACTATTTGATTTTTCGATTAGTAGTGAGAAATATTAATATCTTTCCCTTATAGTAATATAGTTCTCGATAATTAAATATTTATTTTGAATAAGGGGTCATAATTTGGCAAATATGTTCCCTTTATTTCAAGATATTATGAATAAAAATCATTGTTAATAATTGTCACCATGTTACTGGTAAATTGAGTGATTATGGTAAACATAAAATGATATGGAAAACAACAACAACCTGTAACTCCCCGTTATCTAATATTATTTGTATAGATCATCTATTTAAAAAAACAATATAAAACATGTGAACATCATTCCATATTACTTTGATTTGTATGATCATATTAATTCATGTAGAAAACATGGAAAAGTTTCGTTCTCTTTTCGTTATTAAATGTTCATTTTTTATATAGGGGTAATAATAGTAATTTTAAAATTTTAAAAGTATATTTTAATGTATAATTTTTTTATTATGGTAATTTATTTATGTTATTCAGAAATTAAATAATTTCCTTCAATTCTTACATGAAACTGAAACAATATTTATTCAGTTAAATGAAAAATGAAACAATTATTTTAAATATGGATAAGATATAAAATTCCAATGGTTTTTTTCAATGAAATATTAAAATTAAAACTCAATATTAACAATATGTTAATTTAATAGATACTAATTACATTTTATTCATGTTGTTAAAACGTTAATTTAATATAATAGTTACAAAAATTATATTAATGCTATTTTATAATAAATCATATTTTATTAAGTGATTATAAATTCCTCATTATCGTATCTTAGTACACATTATTGTAATATGTTTTTCCTTTAAAACATCTTCATATATTGATAAAATTTAATATTTTTTTACTATATGGACACCTAAAGACTGAAAACATTTTAATCCGGTTAATTTTAAAAAATTGTTAACATAGGATAAAACAAAAGGATATTGGTAAAAACCAAAATCTATACATGTAAAATTATTATTAGGTGATATTATTTCTACCATAATCATCCAGGATTTTAGTTATATCAATATGGAAAATTTTGACTATGATAATTATTTTATATTAATGTAATATTTAAACTAATTCAATGAGTGGCTATCCCATCACTTATAAGTAGTTAACAATATTCATCTATTCATCACACATCAAGACAATTTTTTGTGATCCCATATAATTTCAAATATCATAATAACATATCATTCCAAATTCTATGGCTCTTTTTGTTTTCATATTACAAACCATACAATGCTAATGATGGAAATCATTGGGTGTTGTCTTATTAAGAGGTATAATTTTATACTAAATGTTATAGTATTACTACTCATTATACCAGCATAAAATATTTTTCAATCATTATGAAAAACTAACACCGAAATATTCTATAAAATTATATGTTATTTTGATAATTTCATTATTTACATCTATCTACACTTCTTTCAAATGGGAGACCTAATCACCATTTTTGTGTATGGAGAAATACTGCCTCGCAAACTAATTTAAGTTGTTTTCCATCACTGCATATTAATATTGGATGTAATTATGATTTTAACAAATAAATATGATATATATGATACTAATATTAATATGTAAGGGTGAATTATTATTTACCACAATTTTTTCTATCTATTTAAAATTGCAATAATATTCATGCCGACCTACGGCCAAACGTCTCCAATAACAAAGTTAGTATTTTTTTATATATACATTAATGGATGACTATATTTAATTATATATATAATTAATATATATGATGTTAATTTCAATTTTTAAACTATTTAAAATAACAATCCATGAATATTTTATAAATTAAAATACCATAGTGTATTAATATAAATGAAAAAAATTACATACCCCATGGAATATTACTTTTAATAAATACTTGTTAATAAAATGAAGGTAAGATGTTATATGAAGTTAATATATAAAATTATATACATGAGTATAAATCTAGAATACATGTATAAAAAATATATTTTTATTATACTCTAGTTTTTAAGACATATTAGGAAAGATAATATGTAACCCCCTAAAATTTAAAAGTTATAAAATTGTATTCAATAGAATGTATTTCATGCAAGACCAAGCATGTAAAGGAATATAACATCCCAAGATATTAAATTATAATTACTATTTTAAAAATATTCATTATATTCTATATTATTTAATGCATGAATGATTGAGTTAGCATGAATTGCCTCAATGAGAATCTTTTTTCAATAGCTTGTGTTACATAGAACACCTAGTTTTAGCAAACAACAATATATTATAGAAATATTATTATTTAATATTATAGGATATAACATAGCCATTAATTTAAATGATATTAATTGTATTATCTATCTAATGAAATCATATGGTTTATAAAAATATAAAATCAATTCATTGATTTTGAATTAATAAAAATCAATATGAGTACAAGTTGAATATAAAGAAAATATTTTTATAGAAACCTATTGTTTTTCTCACAGAAAAATCATATCCAAAAAAATTAAATTAAATAAAATTATCTTGTGATTTTGAAATTTAATATATATATATAAATAAATTATATTCAATAATATATATTTTATCTCATCCATGGGATTTGATGATTATAAGATAAGAACAATCCAAATTTTATGCATAAAAACCTATATTTTTACAAATTGAATTTTACAAACTTTAAATGGAAAAAATACTAAATCCATTTTTAGAAATTTTATATATAAAAAAATAAATTAAAATTTTATATGAAAAATAAATTTTTTTTCAAAGTGATTTTTTCAAATATTTACGATATTTTTCATTTTTTCATTAATTGTGAAAAATAGTGAATTTTAATTAAATATTTCTATTAATTATAATTTATTTACATTTATAAATTATAAGTGAAATTGTTTTTAAATTAAAATAATATCATTTACACATATCTTATTCTACTTATTTTCATTGAATGCAATTTTACAATGATATTGTATATAAAAATGTAGCCCGCTTTTGATCTTTTTACTACAAGAACATTCGTTGTCAACCGGTCTGTGGGAATAATTTTAAATTAAATTATTAATCTTATATATTTAGAGTTGTGATAAAGGGATTAAAAATTTTGAATCATCATAATATATAATTTTTAATATGATCAAATTGTTTATTTTCAAAAAATGATACTATAGGAGATTAAAATTTATTATAGCATTTTAGAGAAAAATTAGATAAACAAGGGAATGAACCGTAAATATAAATTCTGAATGAACTATATACTTGTCCAAAATAAATATTAATTCCCTATATTAACCATGTAACACATAGGGTTTAATTATTTTTCATTAATGGATGAAATTTACCTAATATGGACAATGTTGTTATTCCTTTTTCCGAAATTTACAAGAATTTCCCTCCACCATAATAAAAATATACTAAACCCTCCCACTTTCTCACACCTCTCATGTATCATTTTCTCAAACAATATGTACCAAAAGAGATTATAAAAATAATTATTCTCTTCATTGAATCCCACTATTCCATAAATACATCCAACAAATCCCATTGGTGAAAATCAAGAGGCATTACCCAATGAAAAGTAAAAAAACATTCTCAAGATCCATTGTTTTGTTTGCATTATCCACGAATGAAAAAACACTAATTACATGTTTGTATAACAAAATTTTTATAATTAAAATACAATGGTAATATATATGTGTGGATTAATACATGAATTACAAACACATCAATCTAATGGGTAACGGACATAACAATCATGTGCAGTGAACTACCGCCTCATGAAATGAATACTGATCATTTTTTCGTATACCACTTATCAATGTTGGAATTATGTTGAAAACAATATTTATATATGATATATATATATATTTTTAAATTTATGTTGTGTAGAAATGACCCCAAAAACCTGAAGTCGGTTCCAAAAACATGGTGTATTATTTTTTTATAAAAACATGCTGATAAAATTAATCATCACATTCCATCATAAGGAATCATTCTGGTTTAGTTTATGGAAAACTATATACTGCTAATACATTTCCTAAAAATCTTGAAATAAATATGATTCATATTGATTCCATCACATATGAGAACGCAAATATTGAAAAATCTTCTATCTCTGTAAAAATAAATTGAAAACGTAGGGTTAGTATTTCGAATGATCAGTAATGTGTTTTATAACAAATTAATAAAATTAATTTCTAAAACATCCTTTTAAATAATTAAAATCATTTTCATAAAGGTTAAACTACATTTTTTGAATCATTTAATCAACATTTTTCAATGGTTAGTTGAAACCATTTTCAATTAAATATATTACATAAGGATTTATACATTTATGTAAGAGCTATAGATAAAAAACATATCAGATTGCACATACATGTACAAAAATAGGTGGAAATCTTTATAATATATATTTTGATCAATCTAATTTGAGGGTGACATTCAAGGATTCCTATAAAAATAAAAACATTAAATACTACTTTCTTAGAACTGAAAATGTAAACAATAATGTGTTACATAACACTTAAAATGTAATTCATGAAATGAAAAATGTAATATTAACTTTGGTATCAATGTTTGGAAAAATATTTTCTATACATTCTTTATAATTAACTTTCCAATTAATAATTTCATTATACCATGTTAATTTATTATCATTGTCTTAAATAAATGATAGTTTACAAAGGCTGTTATTCTAGTTGAATTACCCAATGGATGGATTATTATTAAAGAATTATTGAGAAAATGGATAATATCTGGAAATCATAACATTCTTTCAATGCCTCATTCCAAGACCATACATAATAATTCTATCAAGGCTATGTTCTATGACCTTGTTTGTCTTATGATACATTACAATGCATTGAGAGGGTAAAGTGGGCATCACCCATCACATAATCAGTTTAATGAATTTCTCAAATGTCTAAATGTAGTTAAATAAATTTGTCCCATACCACATTGATTTTTTAAATTTTGTCTTTTGTTCACAGTGTCCCATACCACTTCAAATAAATAAATTATGTCATTTATTCAAAGGTTCCATACCACTTCTAATAATAAATTTAATTCTTCTATTCGATGTTTCGCATACCACTTCAAGTAAAATAATTATAAATCCACAAGATACTATAAGAAAAAAATTACAATTTTCAATTATGTACAAATTCATTAATGAATAATGCATTAACAGTAAATATTAAACTAATGACTGCATGGACGAATAGACATACATTTTTATAGGTGATAATAACTAGTGAACATAAATTAATAGATAGTTTGTATTTGTCACATAATATAACAACAGTTAAATTCCAAAACAATGTTTCGTAAAATTAATCTATTTATATACAAAAAAACATGATTTTGATTTTAAGATTTATATTTTCCATATAATTATAAATAATATGTCTAAATAGATTAAATTATAACCATTAATAACCAAGAGCATTCATTATGGTAGATTTATAATGAATTTAAATATAGTAAGTATAATTGTAAATCAATTATTTCATGTCAGGTATTCATGCATAAAAGAAAATAAAAAAAATATCACAATATTTGTTTTTTCATGTATATATAATAATGAGTATTGAATAAAATATTATTCCATACCTCTATCCTAATATTTATAAATTGGTAATGCATGCTTGTAATTTCAATTTCATTAATAAGTTGATGTCTTATACTATAATTTTTAGGCACACAATTACAAAACTAGGTTTTTTATTGTTTTCAAATATAAAATTCTGTTCTGTGTATTTTATAAAATCATCACCAATTTAATACCATCATTGAATATTAAATAAATTAATACATCCTTATTTTTTATTTTGGTTCTTATATATATATTTATGATGTTGGAATGTATATAAAATAATCTTTATAAAAGTTTTATACATGGGATTTGTTTAATATAATCATGGTTTGATAAATGCGTTTCATACACCTCAATAACATTATTTAATTACTAAAATCAGTTTTTGAAAACCTAATTCACATTTTAGTTGAAATCGATATGTATATATATACATATAACTATATATACAGAAATTTTTTAAATGCGGTTTACATATCAAATTTGAAACTAAAAAATAAACCTTACATATATGGCGTGACTGAAGAACATCATACTAACATTCATCACATGAAAAAATATGAAATATAATAGGATTATTATATAAGAATATATAAATGTATATACATATATATATATATATATAATTTAAACACCAAAATTAAAATAAAACCCCCACTTTTTTTATTGCAATTGTGATCATGATTCTAAAAATATATGTTATTTATTTGATATTAATAAAAATAGAACATGTTTTATTATTAAAAAAATAATATATATATATATACAAAGGGTTTAATTAAAAATAATCGGATGTTGAACCTTACATAACATCAAGTGAGATCGAATTGAGTAGTGGTTGTACAAGTGTTTTAGAAGATAGAAAACCGTAGGGTTATGGTGAAAATGGAGGATTGAATAATTGGTTTATATATAATATATATATATATATATTTTATATACCTAATTTCAATAATAAACGTATAAATAATGAAACCTAAATAAATTCTAATCTAACTACTAATACAGATAACAAAACCTGTGATTAGCCCATATATTGAATATATTGGTTAATATATATATATATATATATATATATTGTGGTGAAAAATTCATGGAAATGGTTCAGGTCATTATTAAAATAACCTACCCTTGATGACTTGTGTAAAGGAGAATGTGGACAACCGAGCATGAAGAGGGATATGAATAATCACAAGAGAGGAGGAAACTGTGGGGTAGAGCGATGGTTAGTATTGTGGTCAATAAGAAGAAGATGAATGAATGCAGAAGATGTGGAAAAGGAATCACTGAACACAATAATGTGTGGATCGATGTGATGGATAACGAGAGTTCAACAATTTTAAAAATGAATGGATGCTTGTGAATAACCAGGGGTTGATCAGACAGTTGTGGGAAACAGTGAGTTTTTAAAAAAGATTCAGTTGATGAGATCAACCACATCCTGATCAGACAACAGATGAAAATAGGGATAAATGGAGTGGTAAGTGGAGTTTTACGGCCACTGTAGATCGTATGGTCGAGATCTCATGTGGAAACATTGAACGGTCCATATAAGATCATGCCTTAAAAACAACATCCCACATCGAACAGGGGAGAGATCTAGGACCACCTAATAAACCTTGAGCACCCTTCCTTCAACGTAATGACACAAAAACATACAATAGGGTCCTTACACATGGGACCTCTACCCCCAAAGTCTTGGACCACCCTCACTCGCACCAGTGTGTGACTTGGTAACCCCCTATGTGCACTAAGGCATCACCATGCTTGGACCTTGTGTGGCATGACATGTACTATGCATGAGGTGCCCATGGGTTCTCTATCCTCAGGGACCTATGTGAGACGCCCATTAGACTTTGGGGCTTGTCCTTCAATGATGCTCTTAGATGTATTGTTTCTCACAAATTTTTATTAATGATACTTTATTTATGTTTCATTAAACATATGAACATTTAGGATGTATATGATACTATTTTTAAAAACATAACATATATTATTTTTAGTGGTAAAACCATAACCTAAACACCATTATTTTTATATTTGGTATCTATTTTTTTAGTTTAATGCATCCTAACATCAAAATATAAATACAAAATTTATCTTTCATTAATAAATGTCATAAATTCATTTTAACTCATTCTAATAAGGAAATTGTTATGTTTTTAAAATCAAAATATGAAATACATACTTAATTTGAAACCATATATTCTTTTAACTAAAAATTATACATTAATATGATATAAACATTAAATAATAATATTTGAAACATATATATTTATTTATAAAAAAACTAAAAATATTTCATTTATATTAAAATATGAATAAATATACACATTTAATACATAGAATGGTGTTCTTTCAAATGTTTTCATTTACTAAAAAACATAAATATTATTACTAAAATATTACCTTTAATCATCCGAATAAATATTAATGTTATTAAGGTATGTAAAATAATTAGGAAACATAAAATACAAAAACTATTTAAAATAATGTGATTTATAAAATATATAAAATAGTCAAAATACATAAAATACCTAGGGGTTATACAATTTTATGACCATCAACAATTCCAAAATTCATAATATAGACAACAATCACCTGAATACCTTATTTCAAAGAAACGTTTTAGTGTCTTAATTAACAAATAAAAGTTTCAATTTTTATTCCTTTTTCCCTTAATTTATTTAATTTTAGTTTCAATATTTTCACAAAAAATAATAATTCACATTAAAATAACTGTAATTCATTCCAAAATACATTAAGGGTTCTTGGGTGTCACATTATTCCCACCTAAAATGATTTGGGTCCTTAAAATTCCATCATACTCTTATACTTCCCATCACCATCCCATAGATATAACTCTTGAAGTCTCTTTATCATCTCAAGTGGTGTTATTTATATTCATAGTTCAATCTGGTTAAATGATTCCCTAGAAGAGTTCCAACTCCTCGATTTCTCTAGTATAGATGCAACATGAGAAAATATGGTCAAAAAGATGTACAAAACTATAGTATCATGAGATTGGTTCATGAGGGGTTTAATGTTTGGATACCTCAGGATGAAGTTCTTGTCAATAAAATTAACAAAAAGGCTCGACCTCTCAGATTTCAAAGTCACTAAATCAACCATATAGACCACATGATAAAATTTGAAAAATATATATTTCATGACGGTCACCCTCTATTATATCTTCCATGAAATTCCTTAGGGTCACAAAACTATCATATAGGGTGAAACATTAAAAGAGTCCCTCAAATTACATTCCTAGTCGTGCATAGAATTGCAGTTGATCATGTACCCTGAGGAAATAAAACATTCATGATCCTCAGTGAATTTGAAGTATACAATGAGTTTAGGATATTTGGTAAAGATGTTTGTAAGCCAAAATAAGGT
This sequence comes from Viscum album, assembly GCA_963277665.1. Lineage (NCBI taxonomy): Eukaryota > Viridiplantae > Streptophyta > Magnoliopsida > Santalales > Viscaceae > Viscum > Viscum album. The sequence continues at coordinate 938,205,471 of OY728161.1, forward strand.
TTTAAAAGGGTTAAATGTAATCCATGCATGACATGAAAATTTTGGTGTTTAGAGCCTATATCGGATGATACAAGATTGTTGTTAGTGAACCCTCACATTCCATCATAAAATTTATGAAAGGTATCTATTCGCAAAGCATATAATTTTCATTTTCCTTGTCTATTTTTACAAAATTGTCTAAATCCTTCCTTTGGTGCCAATAGTGAGGACCCGACCCCAAAAGCATGGATTCATTGCGTAAAATAGGGTGTGTAGTTTTTTTTATAAAATCATGCGGATAAAATTACACATCAAATTCCATCAATGTGAATCTTCCACATTTAGGTTCTATAAAACCAAATAAAGCTAATACATTTCTTCAAAATCATAAAAATGATAAGAATCATATTGTTTCCATCACTCAAGAGTACTTGAATCATGAAAATTCTATTAAACCTGTAAAATAAATTGAAAATGTAGGGTGATTATTTAAAATTCATAGTGAATATTTTAAATAAATTAATAAAATTAATTTTTAGAACATCCTTTTAAATAATCAAAATATTTTTCTTAAAAGGTAAACAAAATTTCTTAAAGAATATCGTCAACATTTTTCAATGCTTCCTTGAAATAATTTTTAGGAAAATCACTTACAAAAAGATTTTATATATTTATTAAAGAGATGTAGTCAAGAAAAAATATTAGAGTGTGTAAAAATGTACAATAATTCGTGGAATGCAGCATAATCTGGAAATTGATCAAACTAAATTGAGGGTGACAAGAAAGGATGCTGATACAAATGACAATCTATAATAATACATTCATTGAATTTCAAAAGTAACAAAATCATGATTTACATAACACATAAAATTAAAATCATTAAATGATATATGTAATATTAACTTCTGTATCAGTGTTCTGAAATATAGGTGTTATGAAATTATTTTATGTAACTTACTACATATATACTTCATTATGTCATGTGCATTTATTATCATTTTCATAAATAAATGATTCATCACCATGTATATTCTACTTATCCAATTATCACATGGTAGGTTAAATATTAACTATATATTGAGGAAATACATAATATCAGATAATCATAACATTATGTCAAGGCCTCTTACTAAGACAATACATAATCATTATGTCAAGGGCTCATGGCATGATCTGGTTTGTCTCAAGAGATATGTCGATGCATAGAGAGTCTATAGATGGACACAAAAATTACATAATATGTCCAATGAATTCTTAATATATATAAATTTTATTAAATTAATGTGTCACATATGACTTTGATTTATTAAATTATGTCTTTTATTTGATGTGTCCCATACCACATCGAATAATTAAATTTTGACTTTTATTATTTTCCAATATAAAATTGCATCATGTGTTTTGTATAAAATCATAACCAGGATAATAGAATAAAAATTTCTTAAATAAATTACTACATTCATATAAGTGATTGTGGTTCATATATATATATATATATATATTTGGTTTTGGAATTTATATAAATTTTTATATACATAATGATTATACATGGGTTTTCCATAATCAAAACAAGGATTGATAAATAAGTTTCATACACCTCAAAAAAACTAATTACTTAAATGAGTTCTTCAATGCCTAGTTAATATTATAATAAATATCTATATGTATTTAAATACATATAACCATATATACAATAATTATATATATGGGTTTTAGATATCAAATTTGAAACAAAAAAAACCTTTACTTGTATGACATGAGTAATGAGAATCATACTAACATTCATCATTCAAAAATAATTTTAAATAGTATAGGATTATTAAATATGAATATTTTTATATATTTATATAACCATATATATATAATGTTTAATCAAACACCAAACTGAATATAAAAAACTTATGTGATTTACATGAATTTAAAAATATTATTTAATAAATAAATGTTCATCATTCGAGTGTCATAAAAATAGAATAGGTTTGATTATAAATTAACATATATACTTATATAAGTATATAAATATGGTTTAATTAGACAAAAAAAGTAACACCTAACCCACCATAAAGTGAGATCGAGTTGAGTAATGGTTGAATACTACTTCCAGAAGAGAGAAATCTGTAGGGTTAAGGAGAAAATTGGGGTTTATATAATCTGTTTATATAAACTATATATATTTATATATATACTTTTTATATACCACTATTCAATCAAAATAATATAAATAATTATTCCTAATGAAATCATAATATAAATATTCATAATGAAAACAAAAGTTCAGATTTACCCATATCATGAATGGATCAAGTGATGATATATATATATATATATATATATATATTGTCAGAAAACATGCATGGAAATGGTTCAGAGCAGTATTAAAATAACCTACCCATGAATGCTTGTGGAAATGAGAACATTGAAAATCAGGAGTGAGGAGGGATAAGAATACTCATTGGAGAGGATGAATCAGTGGGGGCGAGAATTGGTTGTTGGTGCGGTCGGGAGGAAGAACAAGAAGGAAAGGGGAAGATGTGGAAAATAAAAAGACAAACACAGTTAGGCATGGATTGATTGGACGAATGAGGAGAGTTCCTTCATTTTATAAATGAAAGGATAGTTTTGATTATCTATGTATTGATCATACGGTTGTGGGAAACTATTGTCTTCAAAAAATGTTTTGCGGGTGAGATAAGCTACATCCTGATCGGGCGGTTGATGATAAATGGGAATAAAGAGAGATGCTAGTGGAGTTTTAAGGCTAGAGAAGATAAGATAGCTGGGATCTTACCAGGTGATATTAAACATTCTATATTAGATCTCCCTTTAAAAACTGCATCTCACATTGAAACGAGGAGTGATACAGGACCACCTTATTATCTTTGAGCTGTTTGTCTTCACTCAGATGACAGAAACACACCACGAGGTGTCCATACTCATGGGACCCCCACCCCTACGGACCTCGACCCACCCACACTCAAGAAGGTGCACTACTTGCCTCACCCCCTATGGATACCCTTATGCCATACCATGCAAGGTATGTGCATGAATCAATATGCACCATTCATGCACTGAGCGAGGGTTCTCTGACCTCATGGTTCTATGTGAGATGCCAACCAAACAATGAGGTCTTGAAATTCAGGGATTCCCTTGGTTGGGTGGGTTCTCAACCAATCATTTGTAAAAAAAAAATTATTTTTGTTTCATTAAACATATGACCATATTGAATATATATTATAGTTTTTTAGAAAAATAACATATATTATTTTGTATGCTTAAACCAAACCCTAAATACCATTTTTTATATGTATTATAAATTCTGTTTCTCTTAAAGCATCATATTTTTTATATCAATATACAAAATTTAACATCCAACAAGCAATGTCGTATATTCAGATTAATTCATTCTAAAAAAAGTGTAAAATTTTTTATTCCGAAAAATGAAATATAACTTTAATTTTAAAACATGGATTCTTTTAACTAAATATAACACTTTAATAAATTTAAAGCAGTTAAATTTTTTTTAACATATATATTTTTGTATAACAAAATTGATTATATATTATTTCATTTAGAATATAAATAAGTATATACATTTAATATATATAGATTTATTCTTTAAAAACATTACATTTACATATATACGTACACTAATTATATAAAAAATTACTTTCAAACATTCAAAAAACCCTTACAGATATTAATTTACCTCAAATAATTAACAAACATTAAATACATCGAATATTAAAAATAATTATAATCATAAAATACTATTAATAGTCAAAATACATAAAATAATTAGCAATTATACAATTTTATGACTGTAACAAAAATAAACGATTATATTATATAAAATGGTCACCTGAAAACCATATGAAAAATTATCATTTTAGTGTTTTAATTAATAAATTAAAATTTCTCATTTTATTCCTTTTCCTTTAGTTTGATTGTTTTGAGTTCCATTATTTGCAACAAAAATAATAATTCATATGAAAACATTCATTCATTCAAAAATACATCAATAGTTCATGTAATAATATATTTATTCATTATTAATTATAATATAACACACTTCTTCTTGCATTCCATATTACATGTATACATTCTCATCATTTAGGGAAGTACATACTTCCACCTCTTCAAAACAATGTGCCACATTCAAACAATACATGAAAAATATTAAGGATGATATCAATAAACAAATATGGTAGATATTGCATAAATATGAAACTAGTATTATAATGTGTATATATATATACACAAATCAATTATTATTGAATCATTTAAAATAATACAAAGAAATTTATGTAGTGTTCAAGCATAAGTATGGCCTACCGTCTCTAAGAATATTGTGTTTAATTTCCAATATCCAAATATTATGGATTTTTTTATATAAATATATATGTTAATTATTTCATGTGTTAAATTATTTATGTGATGAAATAATTTTCGACGTATTAGGAACAACAAGTTACACTTCAAAGCATACTTAAAAAACAATGAAATTAACAACCGAAAATAGTTGAAATAATGAAATATTTTTTAGGAATTGGTAATAAGATATTATATTATAAATAAGGTTATGTTTTTGGTAAATGTAATTTAAATGTTTGAATCTGGTATATAAGTTGTTAAGGGATGATCAACAAAAAGGAAAAACAAGGTAAGGGACGAATTTCCCACTTTTGTTTAAGTGGGGCATACTTTATTATTGTTTACCTAATTTCATATATGTTAACATACATCCATATTGACATATAATATTATGAATAATTATTCCATTACCTAATATATAGTTTCAATTTGAATTATTTAAACTAAGTGGATTTGAACATAAACTTACCATGTGGATATTTAATTCATAACCTGATTCAATTTTACTAGGTTATATAAATTCTACAATGTCCTTAGTATTCTAAAATTATATATTAAATTAACATTTATAATCTATTTTTTTATTTACACATCCTTTTGTTGGATGTTAATTTTGTACACATAATCAATTCATTAGTTGAGTTTCACTATAACATTATGGTCTTTTAAATGGATTACTTTAAAATATTATTTTTTTTCGGGACTATATACACATGATTATACATTCATGTAAATTAATTAATCATTTTTAAATAAACCCTTTAATTTTAATATCTTCATGATATTCATGAACTTTTTCATGCAAGAGTATCATTTTTCCTTTTTTTCACATAAAGTGTTATAGAATGTGTTATTCTAAAAACCCTTCTTCATTTCATTCATTTGATTATAGAACCTGTTCTATTCTAAAAACCGTTCATTCTACAATGGTTATTGTAAATGTTTTGAACCATTGAAATTTTTATTATTGTTCTTTTTAATAGTTTTTTCCTTTTATAAATTTTTTCAAATTATTCTTCTTGTTGTTATACAAAAATGGTACTTTTATGACAATTATATCACGAAAAAGGGATGTTATTGTTACCTTGTATGGTATGTATTGATTTAACTCCATAAATTGTTCAAATATTCATTTTCGTGATTAAATTTTTACTTTTTAAAGAAATTTTGTAAAAATTTATTTTCAATGAAAATTGCATTCACATTTGTTAAAAATTAAAATTTATATTTTCCCCAAGAATGTTTTTAAATAATGGTATTATAATATTTCAATTTATTAATCACATTAACACTTTATCCATTATCCAAAAGATATATTTTGTATTGATGCCATATTTATCTTTCATTTGTATGGTTTTTGATTGATTTAGATAAAGATAATATTTAAATTCAATTCCATGAATCCATTTCATAGTCCCCTTTGAAATTTTTAGTTTAATATGATCATTTAATTTCCCCTAAATATCTATATCATTTATCATGGGTAATATAATATATTATATATTATACCATTATTATTTATGATGATTAAATTAAAATATATTGATATCATTAGAAATATTGAATCATATATATCTCATCTTCTAGTTGGATATTTAAAAAAGTATGTTTTTTAAGATTTAAATCGTATAACATATATATGAGTAATGTTTTTTATAATTACTACATGTGTGGGCTCGGTTATATATACACCATCAATGGATCGGTAGTCTCAAGAAACGAATTATTTAATTATGTTATATTGGCTTAGAATCGATATATTAAACCATTTCACAAAAGGTATCGATGGTAAATGTAACATGTAACTAGGAAAAATGGTTTGTAATAATTAATCTGTTCCATCATTTATAATTATTTATTTTTTATCTATGAGATTTTTTGTTGAAAAGTCTATCAATTAGTTTCATTCTAGTTTATTGATTAAATTTCAATTTTATAGTTAGTTGAATTTACAAATTGATTTTTCAGAATATTCTCTGTTTATTAATTACATGTATTATGTGGTATATTATATACCAATCTATGTTGATTTATCATTATTGATTTATTATTTCATCTGATGTAAATTATCCATACTTGGAATTTATGCCCATCCATATTTTCTCATTTACCCATAATTCTATGAAGTTTCTATAGAACGATAGAAAATAATAATTCAGAAAGAATAATGATATTATCCAAGAAAAGAATTATGTGGTCATTAGTGTATTCATTTATAATATATGAATCATGTATATATTTTTTTTATAGGACTAAAAAATATTTTGGTCCCTTGGGACATGATTTAATTATATCTAATGCTAATATAATGGTTGTACACCACCAGTTCTATGATTTTTGTGGTCGGGTATCTATAGTTGGTATAGGATAATATTTAGAAGAAACCTCATGAACTTGATTTTGGTAATCATAGATTAGAAAACATAACCCTTAGATAGACATTGAGGATTACTAAATAATAACATAAAAATGTTTTTTTGGAATAGATTATGTGGAAATTCAAATAAATACCTCCATTTCAGGTTACTAAATATTGAAATGGTTCTGGTAAAGATGTACCTAGGAGTAAAAAATATGAAATTTTGTGTCATGTCTAACATGATTGTATCTTGGTATACGACAATGGGCATAACTGTACAAGTAGCATGACACTTTGTGTGATATTTTAATGATAAATCTCATTTTTGAAATTATAACCCTTTGAAAAGGATTTTAATAGATATAGAAAAATAATGAACATAGAAAATAAGTATACCTAGGAAGGACGTATGTTAAAATAATATAGATTCAGTATTTTTGTACTGACACTGTATTAAAAAGATTAGTTACGGATCTATTTAGTTATTATCATTATTCAACAATATCCATCATATTTTTTTCAAAAATTCTATTAATATGATTTAAGAAATGGAAAATATGTATTCCAGTTAACAACCCATAATATTTAGAAAGACATCAGGATATGATTCCATGACCAAAGTATGATAAGGGTTTAATTCCATCCACTTACTAATGAAATGTCTCGATTAATATGTCATAATTTGTAGATGAATAATTTGTGAAAAAAAATTAATGAAGAACAAGTAGTATCACTTTTTGGGTTTAGAGATTTATTTATTTACCATATTAGTTTTGTAAAATAGTTAATCACAAATAGAATGACTTTTATCACGTTTATGTGCATTATGATCTATGTAAAGTATGGTTTAGTTGTTTAGAAATCAATGTTAAAATTTTTATATCCATTTCATGATGTAATGTATAAATATAGAATTTTCCAAAAGAAAAATTATAAAATTATGTTGATAAATTATAAATATTCAATTAATGTTTATTTTAATATGTTATTAGGTAGTAATATAATTACTTAACATTATAACGATGATTCATAAATAATTTTTTTTAATAATATATATTTTTTGTTAAACCATTGGTCTGTTAAAAAATTGTAGGTTTTTAGATTTGAGGCCCTCAATGTTCAATTTATCATTCAGTTTTCTGAGTTCGATGAACTCAATCACACTTTATAGATATTTATATTTTTCCTCCTTTTACAAATATACACATTCTACTAATGATCTCATACATAGATACCCAGTTATATGCTATTCAATGTTACCATTGTACTTCTGAATCACACTTTTATAGATGATATTTTACGAACCATTCTCATGATGTGGGATTAAAATGTAGTAAATATCAAAAAATATATTACAATTTTCGGTTCTAAATTTTGAGGGATAAATTTATTTAGTGTTTAAGAGTGTAACAACCTAAAATTAAAAAGTGAGAACATTATATTTGAGAGCGGGTATGATATGCAACACCATGTGTTGTAAGGGAATTTATTAATCTAATACTCCACAATATATATACTATTATATATTGATATTATTTATTCTATTAATTAAAATGAATGAAACACTGAGTTAGTGTATATTACACTCAATACAAACATTATTCGATAGCTTGCGTTACTTGTAGGTATATGTTCTACAATACAATAATATATTATTAAAACATTATCATTTAATATAACATGGTATAACCTGTCTATTAATTTATAGGATATGAATATTATAAAATATGTAATGAAAACATATGGTTTATAAAAATATAAATTTTATTTATAGGTTAATAATTAATTATAAATGAATATGAGAACAAATTTAATTTTAAGACAATATTTTTATAGAAAACTATATTAATGATCATAATTTTTTGTATCACAATAAATTATATTAATAATAATAATAATGGTATATTAATGTAATATATATGTTATATATTGAATAATATATTATATAAATCCTCCAATATATTTGAGAATCATAATATAAGAACAAATACAATTTTATGCATAAAAACCCATCTTTTTTATAATGCCACTTTTACTTTTTTTTAAGTGATCCAATATTAAATCCATTATTTGGAACATTTACATATTTTATAAGTAAAAATAAAAATATTTATTGAATGATAATAATAAATAAGAGTTTAGGGTGAAAATTTTACATTTTTCTGAATGATTTCATTTTTTTAGGTATTATGAACATTAATGAATTTTAATTCCAAACATATTTTTTATGTTACAAAATTATAGAGATACATTGTATTTGGAATAGGATTAAATGTCACTTTATAATAATTATACATCAATTAATCGTATTTATTTCATTGTGACAAATTTCACATTGATATTTACTATTAAACATGGAAACATTTTACACATTTTTACATTTAAAACTCGCATTGTCCTCTATTGTGTGTGATTAATTATAATTTAAATTTTCCACATAAATGATTTTAATTTGGAATAGTTGATTCAAGATATTTATATTGAAAATATATAATATATAACAATTAAATTTTTTTATTTTAACAAATATTTTATTGAATGTGATTAAAATTCTTCATAGATACTAATACAAAAATTACCTGAATAAGGGACTAAAATATAATATTAAGGGACAAATGGCCTAGAAAAATGTCCACAATACATTGAATAAAAATATTTATACCATATAAATAAATTTATATAATTTATTTCATTATGGAAACCTCATTAAATGGAATACACATTGATGGAATTCTCATTTAAAAAATTTACAACATTTACAATCCTCTTCAACTATAGTAAGGTACATACCCAAACCACTCCATAACACATATCAAGCCACATTGGCTGAAATAACATTGAAAAAAATATCAACTCAAAAATTCTACCCTCATCCTAGAAGACACACATTGAGAATAAATCAATTATAATAATCACTTTCGTAAAAAATTAATGATTTAACCAAAGAAGAGGTAACAAAAATTATCAATCTTTTTTGTTTTAATTTCATTATCCACAACCACAATGAATTTTTTTCTGTGATTATATTATATGAAAAGTATCTTAAATATAATGATATTTATTTATAATATGGGTTTATTATAAAACTACACACAATCACATTTTATGGATAATGAAATATTCATTCATGTACAAAGAACTACCACCTCACAAACTACAGATAGTGCATTTTCCCTATTCCACCTCTCATGGGGGGAATTATGGTGGAAACATACATCATAATATATATATATATATATATTGTATTTCAATTATATTTATTCTTATACAATTATTTTATTTCACAATATTTCATATGTTCTATATTCCGGGGATACGTTAACATCATTTGTGGACGTATGGACTACCACATCCACAATGAGATGTGATTTGTTCACACTATATATGAAAAATATTAAGGAAGATTATAATTAACGAATAATAAATATATTAGATAATCTTATTATTGTATTATTATTTATATACATATATTTATATATCATTTACTTTTCAATATTTTAAAATTCGATAATGAAATAGATGTATCATTCATTTGTATGTACGACCTACAATCTCTATGAGCAGAGCATTTAATTTCCTATCTCCAAATATTGTGGATTATTATAAATAAAAATATATTTAATTTATATGATAATTAAATCATGGTTTTCATTTTAAATATGAGGAAATCATGATCTATCTAATTATAATAACAATTAACTAGTTAAAACATATTGAAAAACAAGGTAACTAAAACCAGAAATATTGAAAATAATGAATTATTTATAAAAAATGGATAATAAGATATTATAAGAATTAAATTTATGATATTTAAATATCTTCTTTATTGTATAAAAATTTATAAAAATTCATAAACCCAATATATAGGATGATAAAGGATAATAACCCTAAAAGAAATAAATGGTAATGGATTGTAATGTAAATATTCAATCCATGAATTATATATTATTGTTGTGAAAAAATTTATTTTAAATGGGATAAATAATTCACACCTATATTTAATATCACGATTAATTATTCATCAATGGTATTTTTAGATTCAATTTTAACAATTTAATCAAAGGGTATTTGAACAAAAAATTACCAAGTATTAATTAATTTCATATCCCGATTCATTTTCATTAGGATAAATTAAATGAATGTTGTCAATATTACTATATGATTATTTTATTAATAAATTGTTACTATATATTATTTTATTCCCACTTAAAATATGTGGATTTAAATTTGAAACACATAAACATTTAATTGAATGATTCTCACTTAAACATTTTCTTATTTTAAATGGTTTACTCTCTAATTTAAATTTATTCGGGAATGTATAAAATTGAATCTCCATTAAATAATATTATATGATAATTAAAAATTGACACATTTATCTTCATTTCCCCTGGTTATTCATGTTCAATATGATGTAATGTTGAAAAGTTTCCACTATTTGTCACATAAAATGTAATAAATATTTTTTTTATGAAAACACAATGTCATTAATTTGAATAGTTAGAGAAATTTTTTTCATATAAAACCCATATTTTATTAACGTGTTCTCAAAAAAACATTACCATTAAAAACAATATATTAAGGTCCTTTTATAGTTTTTTATTTTACTAATGTTTTTAACGAAATATTCTTGTCGTTTTCAAAATAAGGTAGTTTTATAACAATTTACAATTGAAAAGCAATTTAATTTTTATCATGTATGTCATGTATGGATTTACATGATTTTATCTATTAGAAACATCATTTTTAGGTTTAAATGTATAATTATAAAAGAAATGTTTTAAAATGTGAATTAGAATTAATATTATTTTCTAACATTTTATGAAAATAAAATGTATATTTTCCACACAGATATTTTTTAAAAAAATATTCATAATATATCCATTCAAAAATGAGAAAAAAAACATTATGATTATTCCACATAGGATATTTTTTATTGATACCATATTTATCCTTACTTTATATGGGTTTTCATTGAATTATGCAATCATTTTATTAAAATTATCGTCCCCGATAACTTTCTTGAGTTCCCTTTTAAATAATAAATTTATTATGATTTTTTAGTTTCCCATAAATTTCCATATCATTTTCATGGATATGATCATTTCCTAAACCATATATCATTATCATATACAAGGATTCATTGAAAAATATTTATATCAAGTGAATTATTGATAAATACAAATCTCTTACTTCATATGGATATTTTATAATGCATGTTGTTCATGAATTAAATTGATTAATTGATATAAGAGGAATAAATTGGATAATTATCAATTGGTGGTACCTGTTTATAGATAACCCCTCCATGAATTGGAGTCTAATGGGACAAATTAGATTCTCAAATGTGATGGTTTTCTACACGATATTGTAATCCATCTCATGAAAGGTCTTGAATGTAATTCTAATATATACCTAGAAAACATGGAATCAAATAATTAAGTGTTTCTATTATTTAGAGTAAATGATTATATATCAATAATATTTTTCATATGAATATCTATTGATGAATTTAATTATAATTTATTGATTAAATTTATCTTATTCTAGATATTTACACGGCCATATTGTTTATTCATATTATTATTTTTTTATTTGTTACATGGAATGCGTGTTTAGTGATTTACATTACATGTTGATTTATTATAATTTATTCATTATTTAATACTCTATATTTTACCATTATTGAGCATTTGTGATCGTCGTTATACTTTTTCATTTCCCCAAGATTCCATGTTGTGTACTAGTAATGATATGAAAGGATATAATAGATATAATAAAATTATTATCCGTGAAACAAAAAAAATTGTGGTAGTTGGTATATTAATTCATAATAAAATACACATTTTTTATAAGGAATATCTAGAATACTATTCCTTTTTTGTTGTTTGGGATGAGAATTAATTATAAATGATGCCAATAAAAGGGTATAATGACACTAACTCTCAGATTTCTAGGGTCGAGTCATTACATTTGGTATGGGAGTTAGTTTAGTAGCAACTGTGGAAACTTGATTAAGGTAAAAATATAGTATAAAACATATCCATATAATAAAAATTTATGATAATTATATAATAACATCCTAAGGTTTTGGTTAGAAATTGATTATGTGGGTAATTCTAGAAATAAATCCTTTTCTGGTTACTACATGTGGAAATTGTTCTAGGATAGATATACAGAGGAATACAAACTTTAAAAAGATGTATGAGGAAAAAATTGATCTTAACGTGGTATAAAACAATAAAACATACTACACAACTAGTTTGGCACTCCTAGGGATACACTTAGTTTAATTGTCATTTTATTTATAAATCATTAAGCATGATTTGACTAGCTAATTAAAAAGAATGACCAAGGTTAAACATAATATTAAGGATGGTCCTACGTTAAAATAAAACATATGATTTATTTATGGTTTGAGTTTATATTGGAGACCTTAGATAAAAGTATATTTATTGAATAACCTTTTTTGAATAATTCCAATAAAAAATATTATGGAAATTATATTTATTTGGTTTTAGAAACAGAAAACCTATAAGCTGGATGATAACAAATAATGTCTAACAAGGAAACCAGATATGGAACTATGCCTGATGGATAGTAAGGGTTTAATTCCAACCACTAATCAACATACTTTTATGAATAATATTTCATCAATTTTAGATGATTTATTTAAAATAACTATTAGAGATTAACTTGTAGTATCACATTTGAGGTTTATTGAAAAATGTATTTAACAGATTAATTTTAGAGAATATTTAGATAGAATGGTAATGACTTTTCACACTTTTATGGGCCTTACAATCCATAACAAGTTTAGTTCAGTGCATTATACATCAATGTTATGTTACCGATATCCATTTACGATGTAATGGATAAATTCGGAATTTATCAACGCATGAAAAATTGATAATAATTAGTTTTATAAAATAGATATATGTCATGTAAATTTGTTTTTCTATTTTAAGAGTAATGAAAAGATTATAAAACATTTATAGAACGGTTTAGAAATATAATATTGTCCTAATTCATTAATATTTTTGGAAACACTCCATCCATTCATAATTAAATTGATTTTGATTGAGGACCTCAATCAAACCCTTTAAATATTTACATTTGAAATCCATGTACATATATTCATGTTCCAATAATGTTCTCCTATATAGATACCTACTATTATGTAAGTCCATGTACCCTCTGTACATCTCACTCTATCTTTTCTAGAGACATTTTATGAATCCTACTAATTCTGTGGGATTTCAAAATTGGAAATATCAATCATTATATTTTCAAAATTGATTATAAATTTCAATCATGAAATTCATTTAATGTTGAGAAAATTTTACACCATGAAATTCTAAATTGAGAACACTGTATTCGATATTGTGTATGACAAGTAACACAATACACAGAAGAGAATATAATATCCCAATAAATTATAATATATTTACTATTTCAAATTGATGGAACATGATATAAATATTTCACTGAGCACAACAATGTGTTACCTTGTATTAAATGCAATAACAAATTTTTTGACAGCTAGTGTTACTCACATGACCAAGTTTTACAAGAGAACAATATGTTATATTAAAAATATTATCATATATAAAAATATATAACCTAGTCAATAAATTATCGAATATTGATATTCATAATTAGTTTATAAAAATATATGGTTTATAAAAAAATGTATTCATAGGTTATCAATAATTTTAAAATGAATATGAGAACAAATTTAAGATGAAGGTAATATTGTAATAAAAAACTATTTTTATGCACAAAAGGCTAGTTTATAGTAATAAATTAAATTAATTACAATTATTGAGTTATATTAATGTAATATAAATATATATATTATACATTAAATATATTATTTTTCGTATTCATTGAATATATTTCATAATCACATGATAAGAATACCCTTAATTTTATGCATTAAACCCTGTACTTCTATAAAAGCATTTTTACACCCTTTTAATAGAGAAAAAACTTTTAATAAAAATATTGGCACTATTAAATAATTAATATTAAAAAAATATGTTCATATTTTAAAAATTTACATAACCAATTTGTTAGGTTTAATTCTTTATATTTATTCTGAAATTTTGCATTATTTGATCAATAGTGAAAAATAATAAATTTTAAATCAATCCCCATTTTCCAGTAATTTAATTATAGGGTTAAATTATTTTTGGAATTGGGTTTAATATAATATTATATCAATTTAACATAAATAAATCCAATTTATTTCATTTTAATAAATTATACATTGAAATTACATATAAAAACATTACAATCTTTTGAACATTTATACTATAAACCCATGTATTATCAAACCATCTACAAGGTTAATTGCAAATTATTTTCTACCAATTATATCATTTTAATTTGAAATAATTTATTAAATATCTGTAATAATACGAATTTATAATTTATAATAAGTATAACAAATATTTTTACACAAAATATTAATGAATGTGAATAAAAATAATTAGGTCTATTAAGAGAAAAATTAGCATAATATAGAACTAAATCATAAAAAAAATTCCAAAATGACGTAAAATCATGTCTAAAATAAAATTTAAGGAAATATTTATACACTCTAATCTATTTTATCAAATTTTTTAATTATTTTATACAATTATAATTGGAATTATGGGGGTGGAGTTCCCTTTCCAAATACATACATGAATGCCCCTCCTTGCCCACTATTAAAGGAAATCAGTAAAACCACATCCTCAACCCACAAAAACCACATTATATTGACAAATATATAACCGAATAATTCCTTAAAATACCTCCAATCAATAATGGTGCTTGAAATTGAGAATAAATACATCTAATGAATCCCTTTTGTGCAAACCAAATGAGTTACCCAGAGAAGTGGTAACAAACATCCTCAAGCTCATTTTTTTGATTTTATAATCCACCAAATAAATTATTATTATTACATTCTTATATAATAATAAATTATAATAAATATATTAAGATGATTCAATTATTTTTGTTAGAACTAAAATTAGACACATTGCCATTTAATATGCAACGACCTTACAGTTTGTGTACGATGAAGTACCGCCTCACATACTGATAATTGTTCATTTTTCATTTATCACCGTTCATGGGGAGAATTAATATTACAATTATTTTTATATAACATATATATATATAGTATTTTTAATGAATTTATTGTTATATTATTATTATATAACATCTACCTACATTTCTTTCATATTATGGGGATACAATAACATTGTATCTGCTAGTGTGGATTTCTTTTCCAATATCCAAATATCATGGAATATTATAAGTAGTTTTATATTCAATATATATGATAATTGAATCATGAATTTATAAATATATATATATTTGATTAAATCATGATATATATAATAGGAACAACAAGTAACATGCCAAATAATACTCGAAAAACTATGTAATTGTCACACTAAATTGTAAAAATGATGAAAGACTGTTAAAAAATTTGATATAAGAGATTATAAGAAGGAAATATAGGAATTTATAAATATGTTTATTTCCATGGTATATGTTATCTAAATTCCTAAAAACCATTTACCTGAGGTTAAAATATGTTCACCCAAAACAAAACAAAAATTAAGGGATTCGTATATAACATTTCATTATGTGAGGAAAACATTTTTGTTGTGCACCTCATTCATATATATGTTGAATATACTAACTCATTTATAAGAAATATCATGAATACTTCTTACATCATCGTATCATTAGTTTCAATTTAAATTATTTCATTTCATTCTATTTGAAAAAAATACCATGTAGTAATGAATTTCATAAAAAAATTTCAATTAATTGAGTTTGATTAATTCCTCATTGTCATCAATATTCTAATATATACTAGTTAATATATTTTCACTATCTCTTTCTTTATTTAAACTTAAAATATATGTATTTAAATTTAATATGCTTAATAAATCAATTGGCTGACTTTCACTTCAATGTAATTGTCTTTTATAGGGTTAACTCAGGATCTCATTTAATGTAGGATTGTTTACAATTGAATTACCATTTACGGAAAATATATGATAATTCGTAAATAAAACCTTTAATTTGTTCAACTGTTAATGCATGTCATTTTTAATTTAAATTTCCATTTTATACACATTGTAAACTTTTTCTTCTATGATTTTTTAACATACTCATGTAAATTTATATCATTAATATGTGAAATTTTCTTATTTGAAAAACTCTAATTTCTAAAAAGAATTTTAAAAAATATTTTATCCATGAATAAAAATTATTAAATATTTTGGGACATTTTTTCATTTTAAAAATATTTTGTAAGTTATATTATCTTCATTTTCATTACAAGGAACTTTTATAAACAAAATATCTTGAAAAATTAATTTTCTTTCTACCTTGTTCATCTTGTATTGATTTACACTCCGTCATTTCATCAAATCACCCTTATAAATTTTAAAAGGATAATAATTAAATAATATTTTTATAAATTCAAATTTATCATAATGTATTTTCAAAAAATTTATCTATTTAAAAATTTTATCTTCCTTAATAATTTATTAAAATTTGATTTTATAATTATTATATTAATTAAAGATAAAAAAACCTTTATATGTACTCCACATAGTATATTATTTATTTATACCATCTTCATTCATCTTTTGGATGGTTTTTAATTCATTTGTCCATGTATTGTACTGAAATTCACTTCCCGGATTCGTTTTCATTGTCCCCATTGAAATTTTCAATTTCCTATCATAATTGATTTTCCAATAAATATCCATAAGTTTTTTCATGTATATAACTACTTTATATATTCTATATCATTTTCACATGCTATTTTTATTTTGAATGATGTTTATTTCTAGGAAAATATATATAAATATTTATCTCTTTATCTATATTGATATTTTATAACGAACATCCATACATCCATCTAAATTATAATTCATTTATAGAGAACACTATTATGGAGAATGTGTGAAACAATCCAGTGCAACCAAGAACATCACAGCATATGGTAAGGGGAAGAATCATAACGGTACAAAATCAACAAATTAGACATGACCTACCTATATAATATGTTGGATAGTTTCGTTTAATTTTTATCGGGATCATCTCTGATGCTTTCTTCAAATTGACAGGAATGATTTTTATACATCTAAATGAAATCTTAAACTGTTATTTGCTTGGAATTGAATCCTTTAAACATGATGAGATGTTTCTTGATGATCCATTATTACCACTCTCTGTTAAGGTCCAATTTAAAAATTTCACCATTAAAACATTCAACATCCTCTTAGAAATGTTAAATATCATGAAATTCTCTATCATTTCTTCCTCATAGTGCATAATAAGATCTCCTGTATCATATCTGGATTCTGCAACTGCCCATGGCAGGCCCTATGTGATGCCCACTGATCCACCCTCTTCAGTTTCCATACCCGGTATCCCCTAAGGATCATTGAGAGGGACATATTTCTGGATCCATGACTTATCATCATTATCTGTCATCTTCATAATTACCTGCTCCTTAGATATAGGTTCTGCCATTGCACTTCTAACACCGAAGTTCAAACCAACCTATTTCTCCGGTGATTTTTTAGTTGACTTAATTTCTATTTTGTTTTTCCCACGCATTTTTGATGATTATGTCTCCATAGGCCTTGGGATGCATGAGTAATCCTTGTGGAATTTGGATTTTCTATTTTGGCACACAATGCACCTACCCGAGTCACTATTTTCCCTTTGTCCCGTATTCTCCCATAGGATGTATATCCCCCTCTTGGACCCTTCTTGTGCATTGTCCTCCATGAGTGGGACATGACACTCCACACCCCTGGACACCATCCCTAATGGACAGTCCGACCTATTTGACATTGGGTCAGGATTTTATATCACAAACCATAAAAGAGATTTCAGGTTTTTATCGAGGATATGAGAAAACTCAGCCTTGCTCTTCCCCCACCCTTAAACCACTCTCTCGATTCACATGGTACTTACTATATCTGAATATAATGTCCCCTATTTTCCATTTCCTAAAATCCTTTTCTGGACTAAGACACTTCTTAATTGGAAGTAATCCTATAGCGTTATGTGGTAATGGTTCCCCCTGACTCTAGAAGAGGCTATGAAAGTCTATCATCCAATTTTTTCACCATCTTCACCCCCACATCATTACCCAAAAACACCAAATTTTCCACATTTGTCGCATCTTGATGATCCATTATGTCCTCCCTCATACTATCTATAAACGGGCTACAGGAGGAAGGTCCTACCAGGTGCTGCCTCAACCTGATAAAGACTTGACAAAAAATAGGGTTGATCAGAGCAATCGAAGCCTTATTCAGAGGTGATTGTTATCGATATTTTCATCCTAGTACTACCTCTGTAGACATAGTTCTTTCCCATGGTGTAGATCTGGAACATGACTCCTCTCCCACCACTCCCACAATAACACCGATAACAATTTGGATATTCTACTCTTCACATTCAAAAAACACACTAGGTTCCATGATTCATCCATTATTCCTCCTTCACGTAGACTTATGGGACCCCCTTCAATAGTTTTCTAATGAGTGTCCCAGCTGCTTGAATCTAGAATAGATTTATGTTTAGGTTTTTTAAACCACCCGTTTATTGAAACGATATTCCTCTCCCACAGTAATCTACAAAAACTCTAATGGAGCTTTTGACACATCCTTTTCCAAAATAACGCGAGGATTAACCGAATGGCACA
Source organism: Viscum album (assembly GCA_963277665.1). NCBI lineage: Eukaryota > Viridiplantae > Streptophyta > Magnoliopsida > Santalales > Viscaceae > Viscum > Viscum album. The sequence goes on from OY728161.1 coordinate 938,224,922, forward strand.
ATACCTTAGTGCGATAGTCCGAGAACATATATATACATATTATATTCCAAAGAATACACATAAATAAAGGAGATTTAAATGGTAGGGTATGATTAGGAGGACATACCCACATCTCTATTGTAGGAGTATCATGTTTCATATGCTAGTCGTTGGACCACCAGAATAGGTAAAAACAAAATCCATTTATAGTGCTATGTACACATGAGCAGGATTTGAAGAGATAATACTCTGAATTAAAATGAACAATCATGTGCCTACTGTCCACAATATAGCCACATGAGGTATTAGAAGTCTCATGAAAAAAATTATATTAGCAAATTATATGAGTTTCCACATGATATGTTGAACTGTATGTTGAATGTTCTTGACAGTAAATGTAACATATACCTTGTAAGTATGACCTCCATTAGTTGTTAATTTCCCTCATTTAGATTTTGTTATTATTTTTCCATGATATATTTCATCGACATTTCTATGGATTCATTTCATTCTATGTTTTTTATTAAATAACACCTGTTTTATTAATTTTCACTTCCAAATTTTTTATTCACGTTATACCGAATTTATTTATTACATGTATTGTATGTTTATATATTTAGAATTACTTTTTTTACGATTAAAATTGATTCATTACATCATACAATTTACATTTCCCTTAATGAGAATTTTAGAACACCCTTATGTTGTTTCCTTTCCCTTGGATTCCCTAAAGTGTATTAAGAATAAAAATCAAGTATTCATTATATGGAATAATGTTATAATCCAATAATGAAAAAATTATGTAATAATTATTTTTATTTAGTTGTAATACACCTATAATGTATAGATTTTTTATACCAAGGAAAATAAATAGTTCAGTCCATTGGGATGTAATTTAAATGTATATTATGGAAATGTGACAATATCGTGACCCCTACTCCAAGATTTATTAGGATGGTTTTCTAAAGAAGACATATCGTTAGGGATATCATTGAGCTACCATTTTTCATTGGATTATGACCATATTCCCTCTAAATCACTCTTTCTCTTTCAATAATATTTTTGAATTACTAAAAAATATAAATATATTTCTCTCACATATATACCATTCTTATTCTATATTCTATTATGTTAAAATAAGTTCATTATGCTCCATTAAAAAATTACATCTTTATGAGAACTCCTTTTGATTATGATGTTAGAAAAAATTATGAAGCCCATTTATTTCATTGGATAATTCCTATGTTTTTTTACATATGATTCATTTACACTTTTATGGATCACATATTCAAGAATATTTTATTATAGGGGCTCTAAAATATTTATATAAATCCTTAGATAAATTTTTTCCTCAAGAGGCGTTATGTATGGTATATGGAACAATAATAATCTGTTGTGGGACTCTTCCCACCATGTGAAATTGTATAGGAAATTAAGCTTGAATTTTTCTTATGTATTATTCATAGTTTCTACTATATTTTCTATCTTTTAAGACCTTATCAAACTAATTTATAAATGTTATTCACAAATTTTTTTCTTCACGAGCCTTCCCTTCTAATATATCCTATTATGTAATTTCACTCAAATTTTAATAATCATTACCATGTTAATTAAAATACTTGTATTTATATATATGACTTTTATTTTTTATATTCATGTGGTTATTATTTTTATTATTTTATTATAAATTATATTTTTTATTTCATTATAGATATAAAAAAGAAATCATATTTATTTCAATTTAATAATTATTTTGGTACAATGTCTTTGAACGACACTAGGCCTCTATATCCTATGATTTTATTTAAAGTATATTTATGCTGAAAATCATGTAATGTTTTGTTTCAATATCTTAGGTCACTGTATCTAGAACACAGAATTTTTTAAATTTTTTATATTGTAATTTTTTTGAAAATATTAATTAACATAATTATAAATTAGTTACCATGTTTAAAATTAGAACAAAAAAAATATGATAACATAATGATAAAAATATGACTTCATATTTAAAAAAACTATAGAAATAATCATGAATGTATTTTTCATCCCAAATATACCCTATACTCCATTATTTCAAATCATTAGAATAGTTTCCCTTTGAATAGTGTGACAAAATTAATAATATATAAATGGAATTTCAAAAGTGGTCTTTTCCTCTCAAATAAATTTGTTTCATTTAAACCCTTTCAGTTATGCACCTCACATTCAAATTTTAAATGATCCTATAACAAAATTTCTATTAATAAAATTTTCACAGGTTATATTGAGTCCCTAGTAGCATTGATTTACCCTAATCCCACCAATTGCATATATTTTACCAAGGAATAATAAACACACATTCATAAGTATTGTCTCTTTCTTATTATTATCTACATCATCAGAATATTCCTAATAACATATATCTATTAAGATATTATGATTCGTAAATCAATAATTTAGATAGATGTTGATTTATTAATTTAATAATTTTTATTTCTTTATCTCTATCCTCTATGAAAAAAATTTCTATGAATGTGTTGTATGTACTGCCACCTCCAGAATGATACATATTTGATTTTCCATTACATACATTCATGGATGATAGATAGAATTTAATGGATGAATAAATATAAAATATAATATATAAATACTAATTTTAAATTTAAAATTATTATATTACTTATTTCCCTCTAATACTTTGAGATGTGGAGAAATTAATTTTGAATGCGTGTGATTTTTCACGTCCATGTCAATTGGCTTTAATTATTCATCACCACCCATCATGGTGGTATATTAAAATATATTTAATAAATAAATATTATTTCCACAACACTATCAATATTGTGGGAATTATGAAACTATTTAAAACTGTTTGTATTAGTCTTAACATATATGAGGAGTCATGAATAAATTTACCAAATCACTTAAAGTTTCCAACATAGATAAAAAATATAGAAAACAATTATAAGTTATCAATAAGTACTTCTTATTAAACATTATAAATTATAACAATGTTCAAAATAATTTATCCAATAAATGTAATTTTTTTATTAGATATGCGATTTTCATATAAAAAATTAAACTAGAATGAGGTAAGTGTTGTCATCTAAATTTAAATTCATTTAAATGAGTAATTTTTTTAAAAAAAATCAATTTAATGGTATATTATTGGAATTTTATAATATTTTATAATAAGTTTATTTATTTTAATTGTATATAAATATAAATTTAATTTTATAACTCTTAAGTGTTTCTAATAAAAAATTTGTCACTGTAGTTTATGTTTTCATCTTAAATTCCATTAATTATAAAAAAATATTATAAAAAATAACTTTATTAATTTAAAATGTGTCTATAATTAAAATTTTAAATATATTATCATGAAAAAATAATATCTACTTTCATATAAAGAATAATTCCATGTTTTTATTCTCACGGTTTTTGGATCCAAATGTTACTAAAGTTGTGATATACATTGACTCAAATTACACACTTTGATGCATATATATTATTTTTACATAATTCAATATTTGTGTTTTATATTTAATTATAGGAGTAAAATTATCATGATAATATTATTATAATTTTAACATATTTTCACCAATACTCCCACTCCTTCAAGTTTCTTTTATTATTGTATTATTCAATCCGTAATATCTATCTTTGTCTCAATTCAAAATCATTTTGAAATGTTACATACTAAGAACCGTGTTTCTTTTAAATAATGTATACTCTATTATGTTATATATTTTCTCATAAAAATTATATTTCATGGGATTTACTATCTAAATCATTTCCCCAACTAAATGTGGCTACTGATATAGGTTTTTCCTAGTAGGTATGATCTCTAGTAACTCATACCCCATTTGGTACATAATAAGGTCTTATATTAAAATATATTACACAATGATTATCTTTTACCAAAATAATATTTTATTATATTTTATTTTATTATAATTTTTTTTATAAAATTTCTTACAAATAATGTTTTATTTGTATTTTTAGAAATTTCCGTGATTAGGAAAGGTAATTTAATGTTTTAAAACAAATAACATTCGCAGTCAACTTTATTGGGTCCATATTTCATTAAGAAGACATTATTTAATTTTCAAGGATACATTATTGGTTATTCATTCAATATGAATGGTTTTAAATCATTTTTCACTTCATTTTTTGAAGATTACATTTTGGAGTGACCCATAACATCATCTTTTTGGACAATTATTTACATCTTTTAAAAACGATCATTCATTTGTCATCTTCCATTTTACTATATTTTCATTTTTTCTTGAATATTTTTTATTATTCACTATATATCCCATATTATATATTTTTTAATTTTGGAAATGAAAACATGAGAAAATTTTTTATTCAAGATCCCTTTTTTATTTTTAATGATTATGCATTATTTTGTGATGATGACTTTCACCTATGAGTATATTATTAAAAATTTATATCAATATAGTAGGGATATGTTATTTTTAAACAAGATAACTCTATCCCATGGATGGATTAAAATCACACTCTTAAATTATTTTCGTAGAATTAGTCTCATTTGAAAATATGAAATAAAGAACACATTTTACATAATTATAATTAAATATTGTTTAAAATGATGTATTATTATTTTGTTTCTATGGGTTAATGTATTAGTATACTATAAATTGTTCTCTCAATATAGTGAAATATTTGAAGGATGGTTATGTAATGGTAAAACATCCGAATTTTTATTCTAAATGGGAGATGGTAATGTAATCCGTTTTGTTGACATGTGTGAAAGGATTGAAATACATTTTGATTATTGACTATTGACACATGTTGATTAAATATCAATATTTTATAGTTCACATTATATAAATATGCTTGTTTTCTTGTTTATGATTTTCAATATTTATTTATATGATGGTTCTTCATGACTCATATAGATAACACATTAGAGTCAATGAGGATAAGAATTGATCCCATAATTATATTTTTGATCAATGAATTTTCATTTATCATAAGAAAAATATGGGTTCGTCTTTGGTTTTTTCTTCTTCCAATAAAAGGATAATTTCTTCACAAAATCCATTAAAAAGTTGTTTCCCTAAAATCAGTTACAACAAGAAGTAATATAAATTGAGAAAAATACACAATATATGACTTTTTTATGTTTGATATTATTTTTTCCATCATTATGAGATTATTATTATTGATATTCATGATTTAATTATGTTCTATAATATAAAATAAATTTAGTTTTAGGTAGATTATAAATTCATGTTTTTTTCATATTCTTTTTATAAAGGTTATTCATTATTTTTTCCAAATATTTATTTTATATATGTTTCCCTTACAATACCTTTGTTCTCAACATTGATTACATTTCTATTACCTTATGTTATAGATATATGAATTTAGAAAAATATATTAGAGGTATAACACTTATGATTTAATTTGTGGGTGATATTAAAAGATTTTCATGAAATAAGTGGTGCCAAATGTTATTGGAAAATTTTCCATTTTTTTAAAATTACAATATATTTTTTTTGTTCTCTTTCAATATTTAACACACTAGGCAATAAATTTTTGTGATGTAATATAATAAATAATAATTTTTTTATCATTTGTTTAATTGATGATGTTGAAGTAGTTCTCATGTAATTTATGTCATGTTTTATTCTATGAGAATTAGATCTTAGACTATAGGTTTGGGAATCATTATTTGTTCTAATAGAAATTTATAGATAACTTTATATATTATTTTTTTAATATGGATAATTTTATTGGTTTATATGTTATGGATTTTCAACATTTAACAGGCATATATAACCCTTTTGAATATGTACATAATTTATTCTTAATGTATCAAATCATATATTTTTTTGGATTTGGATAAGAATACTCTAGTTAAAAACCTTGGAATATATCAAGGAATTTAATAAAATATCTATTTTTTAAAACAAGATATTACATGTAACTTACTAACTATAACACCTTTTATGGATAGTGGATTATTAACTTGGTAACGGAACATATGCATATAATGGTAGTCACCCAAAAAATGCTGGTTGACAATGGAATCAATCATCACGCTAATACCCCATTGGTTGGCCTAAGACAACAAACTAGGAGAGCCACTCCATTGGGAAATCCTTTGGTTATTCTTGTTATCCATTCCCAAAATTGTGTTGTATTTATGAATTTCATTAACTAAAGATGTTATGTTACCCAATATAAGAATGCAATGAAAAACCATGGATTATTGAGGATTAGTTATTTGTTTTATCAAAAGTATCATATGAAAAATGATTAATAATGTAATTACAACACACATTTATTTTTACTATGCATATTTTTTAAAAAACATAAAGATTTGGTTTCTAATATATATTAGAAACATGATCAAGAATATGAAGATGAGAAAGTTATATATCTAAAAATTACTATTTGTCATACCCAAACATAGGAGTAAACAAAAATTGATTAGAACAATATTATTGAACTATTTTTATATAAATTATATGATTCTTAGTGTTACCTATTATATTGAGGTTGAAATTATAGTAGAAATGTACACTCGATAATGTTATCTATTTTAATTTTAATCATGATATTTATCGATGAAATTTGTTTCTATTATATATGTTATTTTGGGATTATGTGAATCATGTATATATTATACAATATTAGTTATTATAAAAGGTTTAAGAATTTATATAACATGGTTTAAATAAATTAGAGAAACTATTTTATGTAATTTTTTTATTTTTGGCGATTAATGTGGATGAAAACATTTTTGAGGAAAGGGTAAATATTATGATTCATAAAAGTTTAAATGAAATAAAATATAAGGTTGGGGGATTATGAAAATTTATTTACTAAAATATCAATATACATGGAATTTATGAAAATTACACAATAATTTTTTCTAAATTTTTGGATTATGATATATAGTTATTATTGTGTTGTTTAACCAACAAGAGGTTCAAAGAATTTTAGGGTTACTGTTATATGTAATGTTCTACAGAATATATAGAATTGTTTTATTTTTAGTTCATGGAAATTAAAATATTGTTTGGGAAAAGAATATTTTTAATAGTATAGGATTATTGAATATAAATAGATTTTTATATGATTATAGGAATCAATAATGATCATTCATCAAGGTTAAGATGGATTTTAAGAGAATAGATTTCAAAATTATTTTGGTATAGAATATTTTATAAATTTTCATTTTAATTTGGGTGCTATAAATTAAGGATCAGATTAATAAATATTATAGAACACAAAACAAGGCATCATAGGTTGATCTATGATGGATATATTATAAAATGAGAGTCATATTTGTTAAACCAAGTTGGAAGAAAGTTGATTGATATGAAATATTGGCTAGTGTGATAGTTTTATAAAGAAAGACATATTGATGTTAGTTTTCCCAATATTTATTCATGAATATTCACCTATAATATTTTATTATATAGATAAGTATCATTCCACATCATAAGTTAACATATGATCAACTAACAGTGTATTGGTAATTACATATTCTTTATAGAAATTACTGTGATCATAGTGTAAAACTGTGAGAATATAATTTACATAGGGAGGAAGAATATGACTGTCCAAAATTATAATTACCATCATATAAATCATCATGAAATATAAATTTTCAGTCACCCAATGGTTCAAAAAAATTTATCAAAATCAAATTAGTATAAAAATTTTAATGAGCATAAATGTTAATCATTAACAGAAATCATTAACTTTTCAATAAAAAAATTTAGTCTGAGTTCGATTTCAATAAAATATGTTTTATTTATATCTTTTATTTTCACATAAAATATTAATTTCAAAAAATTCAATTTTTTTCATAATTTAAATAAATATTTTTAATTCATTATATTAATATTTTTTTAAGATGAATTTTTGATATTTGTTACAAAATAAATACCTTTTTGGTGAATTTGTTAATGAAAATTAATTTTATTAAATAATTTCCCTTTTATCTAATGTAATTATTTTGGTTGAATTGTTAATATTAAAAAAATTTTAATTTATGATTTTTAATAATGAATTTAAAAAATAAATTATAAATTTATAAAATCCTTGCATATCAATTTAGAATATCATGTAAACTGTTATAAAAAAATAATTTTCTTATGTTTTTATAATTATATTTATTTATGAGGTAATAAGGATTTGGATTTATTTTAATTTAAATTAAATATTACATGAACAAAAATAATTATCTTAATATCATTATATTTAATATCATTACTAATATTTTTTATATGCATATTTTTTATACATATATGTAAACTTTTATTTAAAATCGATTTTTATGATTAATGCATGTTAACATAAATACTAATTTCCCTTCACATAGAAAGAATCTTTTATACAATATTTATTAAATTATTGATAAAATTTTATTATTCTATAATATATAAATTTCATTTTTTGGTATAAAATTGTAATAGTAAGGATTTATAATAATTACCTAGATATCAGGTATAGAATTATTTTAATAAGATTGGTCTATTATTAAAAAAAAAAAATTAAAAATTAAATTTCATATGATTTAACAACACATAAATAAATAAATTATAAATCATGCATTTTTTAATAAATAACAATTTTTATTAACAATCCATTATTGTCCAAACGTCATTTTATATAAAAAAATATATTTTCTACACATTATCTATTTTAACATTAATGTTAATTATATAATATAAAATTTGTATTTATATTAAATATATTTAATATATTGTTATATCGCACAAAATTTTGTTTATAGGGGTAATTCTTTATTTTAAATAAATCATATAACCACTAAATTAAATAATGTTTCCATGTTAAGTAATATAACTGAAATATATAATAACTCGTTGGTATAACCTATATAACATGATTAATACATGTTTGGAAATACGTCTTTTCAAAATTATTTACAATAAAACACCACACATGAAATTATTTTAATTTTTAAAACAATTAACAAAATTATAATCTAATGAAATTATAAAAATATATTGGATATTTCAAAATGATTTGTTTCCTATATTATAAAAGGTTGTGAAATAAAATTCATCAAACACGAACCATACATTCTATTTTTCATTGGATGTATACTAAAAAATATTATTTAATAATTACATAAAATACTAATTATTACCTTTAAAAATTGTGTTAGATTAATCATTATAATTAAAAGTATTTTTTCTTTGAATAATCCTCTCAACAATTTCTATATTATTTAATTCTTTTGTTTCGGTATTAATTATAAAAATTACGAATAAATTATATATGTAATAATATTATTACATAATTATAACTCATATTATTATATATTTTTATATTAACTTAATAAAAATTACTTATTCACATCTATCATCTAAGAAAAAGAAATGTTTTTTTAGTGCATTGTGTGGACCAGCTCCTCCGAAAAGTGACATATTCTTTTTTTCATCCCTTCCATTAATGGATGTTAAAATAGACATAGATTATTAATAAATATGATATATATTATTTAACTATGAATCTTAAATTTCAAATTATTATATCATTTATTTCCCTCTAATCAAGTTTGAAATAAAAACATTAATCACGAGTTCATAAAATCTATCACCTCCATGAGCAATGAGTCTAATTTTTAATCACCATACATCATGGATGGATTTAAAAAAATAGTATATATATATAAATTATTTTTATTATAATATTAAAATTCTAGATAGATTGGGAATATATTAAAAGGTCACTAACATGGTCAACATATATGAGATGTTATGAAAAAAATGATCGAATAACCTCGTGTAACCAAAATTGTCAAGAAATCTATATAACCAATAAATAGAGTATGAAAAAAAATTCCCCAATATGTTTAATAATATATAATAAAATTATTGAGAAGGTATCCAAAATACATAACTTGATTGTTCAAAATGTTAGTCACGTGTCAATAAGGAATCTGTAACAAGGTAAGTGTTTTCATCTATTTTTCACTTAGTTAACAGAAGTTTTTTATTTGTTCACCAATATTAAATTTCAAGATGTGTATAATATGATATTTTAATATTGTATCGGATATTTCCTCTATATACTTTAATATAAATAAAAATTCATATTTTATGCTCTCAAAGGGATTATGATCCAAAATTTACCAAATTGGAGTGGTATTTCATTTAAATATCCATAAACATATGAAAATTATTTTTTTTATAAACCTGTATTCAATTTCCCAGATTCCATACACAAAATATGGGTTATTTTAGCATGATTAATAAATATTTCTTGGTATATAATAATTAATTTGGGTTTTATAACTCCTATGTTTTTAATCCAAATGTCTCCGAAGTGGTATGATTTTTAGTTATAAATTCCAATCCTTGATAAATATGTTTTATTATGCTCCTAATTTAATTTATTTACATTATATACTACTGATATGAGATATTATATAATTAATATTATTTTAATAATATAGTTTATCTATAGTTACAATCTTTCTCTTCCATGAGATTTTTTATAAAAGTGGTACTCGACCCATAATACGTTTCTTTATCAAAATTACGATACATTAAGACATGTTACATGATAAGATCTATCTTTCCATTATATATTTAAGGAATTTATAATGATTTTTTATCATAATACTTTTATGGGGGTTAAAAAGTCATGCTAGGCTCCCTTATTGATGTGCCTAGTGATACAGTAGTTTCCCTAGTAGTAATATTTAAGGGTAACTCAGATCCCATTTTTTGACTTATAATGTCCTATCTTTAACACTCTCCGCCTATTATTAGGTTCTCCATCATTATTATTATATTATATTGTAATTAATAATACAATACTAGAAAATTATTTTTCGATACAAATAATTATTTATTACACTTTTTATAATGTTAGTTTCCAACAGTGTAAATGTTTAGTATTAAGTAAAATAACCATTTCTTATCAAATTTTTAGGATCCAAAAATCATAGAAAAAACATTATTTCATTTTAAAGTCTCAATTATGTTATGTTATTTAAAAAAAATTAAATCTTTTTTTAATACAATATATGAAAAATAGATTGAAAAGTGATATGTGACTTACTCTTTTATAATAATGGGAATAATGTTTTGTAAAATCACTTTTATGGTTTCCATTTATTTTATCCTTTAATTTTTATTTTTTATTTTTTAAATTGGATTTATGTTTCAAAAAATATTATCTAATATATATATATTATAATTTGGGTAAATGAAATCTTGTTGGAAAAAAATCCGATTTGGGATACCTTCATTTGTGATGTCATTCATTCATTCCTTGGAGAGGATATTTTCATTTTTTATAAACATGTTTACATTTTTCTATTGGGATATATTATTTTAAAACCATCCACATACATACCATTGATGGATTATGACAATGTTCCTCTACAATTGACTTATTTTTATAATCATTTCTATAAATGATGTGGACAAAAAATTTTACATAATTCTCATTAGAAAATATTCAATATAAAATTATCATATTTTGAAAGTGGAAATTATTTGAATACCTTATATTATTATTCAAATAAATATGTTTTTTAGTATTAATATTATGTGATTACTTAAAATCTAAATTATTTCTATATATTGTTTATAAACTTGTTATCCGTTTTACGTACACTGGGAAAATTATGAGAATTCTCGATGATTATTGACTACAAATGTTGTTGAATCATGTGTTGATATTTAGTATTTACAATTATATGAATATATAATAGCTACCAAAAATATGATCCTTATAGAATTTTTTTAATTGTATTAACGAATCTATTTTTAATAGAGTAAATATAATTTGGTGATGGGTGGGTATCAAAATTATATCTCCCATTGATTTAGTAATGGACACCTAATAGAAAAAAATATGGGTTTTGGTGAATGTCTCTTACCATAATTAGATAATGTCTTAGTTCTTGTCCATAAAATTAGGATGACTTATCTACGATATTGTTGAAATATAATGTCATTGGAATAATTCCTTGACATATGGAATTTGTATGTGAGACATTATGCAATATATCATTATGAGATAAGTATTATTTTTATATAAAAATTCATGTATTATAATGTATATTTAATGTATTCGATTTCTTGTTTATTAGGGATTTAGGATTTTACCAATTATTTTTATAATTTTTATTCAATGATTATATGATAATATATTCTGTTATATGTTTCCTATACTATTCATTTTTTCTCACCCCTTATTAATTTTCCAATTCTACATAATATGAGGAGAATTTTTATAATAGTAATTTTGAAAAGGATATCAATTTTAGAAGAATATGTTGAAGACATTTAAGACATTTCATGAAATATCTATTTTCATATATTACTCGAAAATGGTTCATTAGATACAAATAATTTCGGAATTATCAGTCCAAGTAATGTTATATATTTTTAAATATATAAACATCAAATCATCAGTTAGATGTAATAGATTCGATTATTTTTTTAATTTTTAATAATGGATGGAAATATATAAGATATTACTACTAGAATGAATGAAAGTTTGTAAAGTGTGAGTCTCAATGAACTTGATCATGGATAATGGGTTCGAGTTTCACAAAATGACTCACATGAATTGTGAAATTTAATATATATATTGATCTTCTTATTAAAGGATCATTTATATCATGGGGGAATTATTTTGAAGGAAACATATACGTCGAGTTTCATAACATTATAGAATTATTTAAGTCACATGTAAAAAATTATGTTTATTTAATAAAACAATTGATTCCTACAATATGATTAACCTATAATAGAATAAATGATTTTTTGAAAACTCATTAAAAATTGATATATTTTCTCAGTGTAAAATTTTTTTATATATGACACTATAAGAGAAATATTTTTTCTTGATCAAGGAAATATATGGTATTAATATTTATTACAAAGACTCTCTTAAAGATGAAAATAGTTTTTGGGAGTTGAATAGATCCTATAGTGTTTTTGGTGGTTTATAGTGATGAATATTAAAATTTGTTTTCAGATAGTGTTACAAATCATAAAATTATTCAATGGATCATAACATGATGTTAATTTGGATGTTTTATAAAAATCCTAAAATTTCTAATGATTCATAGATCATATGTGTTTATCATTTCAAAAAGTTATATCAAAACGAGGTTATAAAAAATATTCTAATAAAATAAATGTTTATATCTCTTAATAATATTGAGATTTTTGATTGAGAATTATATATATATTTTTGAGAGTATGTGGAAAAGAGATCCTAGAATCACTAAAATATGGTTCAGAATTATTAATAACATAAGGGGAGAGGATTTGATGAATACAATCCAAAATAATTCAGAAATAAATGGGAAAATAATATATAAATATATATATGAGAGAAATCAATAAACAATAATAAATATATCTTCCCCCATATATTTCATATATAAAGGGTAAATAATGAATTGATTAATCTAGAGAAAGATACACATTTCATTTAATTAATAAACGGTGGGTCAGTAGAATATAAAATGAATTAAAAATTTTATTTAACAAATCTAGAGTGAAATGATTCCATACTTTTTATAGTATCACAATCAATAAATCCTTGAGAGGATGATGCAACTATGAAATTGTGTATTGTATTGATGGAATTTTTATGAATTGTTCACACTTAATTTAGGGACAAATTAATTTTTATAAGGATAAATATTTTTAAAATAGAACGGATATTAACTTGGTGGGGGCGAATAATATTGATAATTACGTTGTATGAGTTTGAGGTTGAGTATGATTTATTAGGTGTCCATGCCTATATGACACAAAAATGACTATATTGGAAGGAAATATTTAAAATATCAGTGAAATTATATATTCCATGGATATATTTTTTATACGTCATAAATGGTAAATTGAATTACAAAGTTTTAATATTATACAAATATATAATTTACGTGATACATGAAGTGAATTAATTTACATGTTTTGTCTTGATATAACAATAGGGGATACATATAAAAATGTGTTGTTATTGGAAATAGTATGTGTCATTTATAATGAAGGAAGATGATATAATACCACAATTATATCTATTATCTTATAATATAATTTATATAAGAATAATATTATTCAAGGGAAAAAATTTCTAGAGATATTGTGTTATAAGAGTAAATTCCATGTTGTAAGGACGTTTTTGGATGAATAAATGAATCTAGGGTAGGATTATTAGATGTTAATTGAATAAAGTTATCATTCCATAACAGGTCCTTTTTTAGTATAAATGATTAATATTTAATAATAATCCATTCTGTAAAATATATTTATAAAATAAATTAGGATAACCTGACAACATATTTTATAAAGTATTTTAATGTGACTATTCATTTAATCATACTGAAAAAGTAATTTATTCAACAAAATATAGGTATTATGAAACAGTTGTTCAAAAACACGATTCTTTAATGTTTTAGGTATGATGTATTAAAAAATTTAATTACTAGAAAATGTGAGGTCACACAACATCTATAAGTCCATCCCTCACCAGGTATGAATTAATATAATATTTGAGAATATCATTCCCTGATCATAATAGAATATTAGATTATATATAAAAATAATTTATTATCTGGTATTTAATTAAATGATCCCCAATAAACCAAGGGTATAATAATGATATCATTTTTAATATAATAATGATTATATTTTATTAAATACAATCATATTATAATCATGATAATTTTATAAACTAATTATTTTTCTATATGAATTTTAAAAAATAATTTATTTATATAAGGATTTGTGGTATTAAAAAGAAATTAATATACATGTTTTTTATAATAAAACATTTTTGGGACACATATTTGAATAAAAAATAAATACCTAAATTTTATATATTTCCAACAAAAAAAATTAAGTGTTAGTTTTTTGAAGACATTATAAAATTTCACTAAGGTTTTTTGAAACAATACTGATTATGGGATTAATATCAATTTCAAATAATTATATAAGTCTAAAATATTAAAAAAATGAAGAAATGTAATTTACTATTACATTCATTATTCTATATTAAATATTTTAAAGAAGATGTATTAGATTCAAAATTTTAATTAGAAAATGATATTGGGATATCTATTTTTTTAAATGAGGGAATAAAAAAATAAATGCATCTAAAGGATAAAATTTATATGATTTTGTTTCCATATAAAGGATTCTGTCATTTTATTCATTCTGAAGAAAAAAAATTAATCCTTACATCAAGAGATACTTTTATTAATGGAATATGGAAGAATAAATCATTGATTCTGATCTTCACTTAGTGTGGATGTTTTCAAATTTTCACGGATTGGATTAATTGTGATGTGTATCATATTGGGTCATCTATTTTTTGAATCTATGATACATTAGGAATTGTTACCTTCTTATGATATGAAAGATATATTTTTTTCTACGAACTGTGGAGTAGTCCATTATATCTATAATCTATAATATCATTCCATGAATTTTTAGAAATATGTTATTATAATTGGGTGATCCTTAAGATGTAGTTAATTTCCCCTAATTCATAGAGATTCCATGATACTATTCAAAAAGATAATATAAATATGTATTTTATCCATCCAATATTAGTTTAGTGTATTATGAAATGATGTCACACCGTTATTGTGTTCAATTTTTATATTTCATAGTGTGAGTGAACCATTTAAAATCCGTGTGTTTTTGTGTGAATTTAAATATAATATTTTATAATCAGCCATCGATGTGATCAATGATTAGTAATATTAAAAGTAATATGTTTTGTTAAATAAGGAAATAGTATCAGTTAAATGGGTTTTTTAAATAGAATAGAAATGTTTTAATTTTAAAGAACCATTAATTAACCCACATCTTAAGGTGTATTTACACAATATAGTATGACAAAAATAAATCATACAGTAGGCACTATATTAATAAATTGTAAAATATACAATAACCTATAATTAAATTCATAAAAAATATTTTAATATTGTGTCAAAGATTTTATAATGAAACATGCTTGATCAACAAATAATATCCTTGAAATTAATTATGTATAAATAATTATAAAAACCAATGAATCAATAAAATTAATCAAAAATATATATTAGCCAAAATCTAATTTCATATTGAGAATTATTTACATTATTCCAGGTTAGGGAATATTTATTTGTCTTTATATTTATTTTACCATTTAATATATATAAAAACTCAATTTTTAATGATATGAATTTAGGTTTAAAAACACATTTAATTTATTTCTAAATTAATATAGTAATTTTTTATGGAATCATATGACTCTTCATTAACGTATCATAGTAGAAAACCCACAATAGTAGTTGGATTCCAGTTGAAAAATTGAAATCAATATCAGTATTGATTTTAACACTGAAGACCAGGAAAAAATTATGATTTAAAAACAATCCTAATCATTACCATGTTGAGGACCATAATTTAAAATAATTGGAAAAAATTAAGAGGGCCACTTTTTTCTATAACACTGAATAATAATATGGGTAATTTTAAAAAAAATTGACTAGGAGATATCATATAATACTTTCCAACCCTAAAAAACATAAAACTTTATTGTGTAATGTTTTTCACATGAATAAAATTATTTAAAATTCAAATTAATTACATGAGTGAACATACACTAAAAATAATCTACCATGTGTTGTATAAATTTTATAGAATGTGGAAAAATGTTTTTTAATTCTTTTTATCAAAAAAAAAATTTAGAGCGAGAAACAATGTTCATAAAAAAAATTTAGTGGAAATGAATATTATAATAAGTCAGATAAAATTATATATATAAAAAACCAAGGATTTTAAGCATTGTAATCCATATGAAGGAAAATAATTATGGAATAATATGAACCATTTGAGGTAAAAAAAATTCTAGAATATTTCATATCAATGATACTAATGAAAATGGGTAATACAAAAATTTATAATCTTGATCATGTGTTCATGAATATAAAAGCTAATATTCAATTTTTGGATCCTTCCACTCTAATTCAACAATAATAAATTTTTTAACAGATCAATTTAAAATAAAATGACATAGGAGGAACCTAAATCCACATATATTACAGATAAATATAGTAATGTGTCGTAAAATATTACCACATCAAATCTACAATACTAAATGATTTTTTCTCTAGAATGTATCTTAGGTAGGATGGAGAAGAAATAATTATATATTGTTACTATTAAAATAATAAACCCAATTTATTAATCACTATTCCAAAATTTTGGAAACATAGATCATTAACTATCTATTATCTTGAATTAATTGAAATAAATTTAATTAATATTATCAATTATAAGATTGAATAAATTGATAATTATTGTTCAAAATATTTTGTACATAAATAAATTTTTCAATAGAATAGAGATTGTTTTAATGAAGTTACACCAATATTAGGATTACAATTAGAATATACTATATGATTTATTGTTATTATTGTTATTGGGAACGATATTTTCAATGTAGAAAATGAAATTGAGAAATTAAATGTATTCAATATTGATAAGTTCACCACATTTTATTAAAAATTCCTTATAGAATATTCTATTTAAAAAATTTATTGATAATAATGGAGGAATTCACAATGTAGTTTTTTATTATGAATGAATAAATTAATTAATGGTTTATTTTTTAAATGATATATGATGATATGAAAGGTTTTAGGAAATTTTTTTAATGAACCTTTTGAATAAATAATATATTTACCAAAAATAAATAATATATATTTGTATAAGTATCTTATAATAAATTAAATAAACTGTAATAAAAAAAGAAATTTTTTTCATTTTTAACATTGAATCATTGTTTTAAAATATATAATTAGTGTTTAAATATTTATATGAAGATAAATTGGTGGAATTATTAAGGATTTATAAAAGTAATAATACGAGGACCATTATTAATATAAATAGAATTGACATTAATTTCAGCATGGATTGGATTATAATGACACTATATCAGAGGATATGTGATAGTGGAAAATATATTATTAATAAAATCATAAACAAATTAATTTTTGTTGAAGTGTTTATGTTATGGGATTAATGTTAAATTTACCCTCATTTATATAGTTCTTGGGTAAATATACTACAAATAGTATTGAAAAAATGATATTTTATTATTATTTCTAAAGATAAGGTAACGATAACCCCAAAATATAATTTTACCAAGTAGAGGATCTACATTTATTATAGGAATAAAAATGTTGGAACTAGGTAATATTATTTTCTAATGACTTTTCTAGATTAAATTATTTAAATTTTTACTAAGAATTAATTATAATATTTTATTAGGAGATACTCCTATTATAATCAAACTACCATAACTCCTATATATTTTTCGTAAAATGAACCTTACATTTAACATTATAAAACATTTCAATTCTATAATTTATATTATATTATTTAGGAATACTTTTAATTTCATAATATTAATGATGAATATTTATATAATATTTTTAATGGATAGATGATAATTACATTAAATATGATTACATTTTTTGATGAAAAAATGTTGACTTCCATTTAAACATAATTAAAATTTCCTAGATAAATCCATGGAAAATTTTTATACTAAAATAAATAAAATCATTATATATTATTTTAAAAGAAATCTTCCTTCTAGAAATTATTTTAAAATAAGGTATGAAAATATTAAAATATAGTTTTAATATTTTCATGATTATATAACAACATGTTTTTGTTAATTATTGATGAATTTATATATGGAATGTTGACTTCTACATATGATTGAAGAATTAATATAAAATGATTGCAGTAAATATTTTGTTATTTTAGGAATGTATTAAGTTCTATATTAAAAGTTTAGTACCTCTATAAATATATAATTTTAAATGTAAATCTCATTAAAAAACTAAGATCACTATGCCATAGTAAAATTTACATTATAAAGTCATGGGTTTTGCCTTAAATATTTATGTAGATGTCAGAATTAAAAAATATGGGATATTTATTCATTTTATATACCATTTTAAAATTTTATATAATAATTATTTTAATAATTTAGTAACCAAAAAAATAAACTTCTAATTTTTGTGTATTTTTAGAGAAGCATATGTAATATTTTTTCAGATAAGAATACATCAAATTATTATGATTAAATGTTAATAAGTTATATTTTGACTAAGAATGATGAAAATATGAGAATAATAAATAAAGATATCGTACTATTTGAATAGAAGATCAAAATGAAGGATATAATAGTAATTTATAAATATTGCAATGTTCATCATTCATGGCTACTGTAAAATGAAAAACATTTACCATAAGTGATAAACAGTCCATTTCTAGATGAAACATTGATTTGTTCTATAAATATGAATTCCCTTTTTTATATCTTTTTTTAAACCACATAAAAAAATATTTATAAGGAGTTTATATAAAAACAATAGAAATATTTTATATTATCAATGGAGACCCAGTTTCCGAATCTTGCTAATTCTTCGGTATTTTAAGTAAACAAGGATAATATAGTAATTTTAATATCCTAAAATTGAATTTTAATCATTTAATTGGATTTGGGTATGTCTTTTTCAACTAAGTGATTATTTTTCTCCTTTTGATGTTACAATTTTTACCCATATTTTTTCTAGTGATTTTGTAATTCATGAGTAATTTATTAATTTATGTCATTCCATTTTTTTATATTTATATGTTAAATATAATTTCCTATAAGATAATTTTATTTTATTTTGAATATTTGATATTTTTAGATGATGTGGATAAATATATTTATTATTATTTTCATGGAAATATTGAGATATTATAATGATATTTGAATAAAAATAAATAAATTGAATATAATGTAAGTATTGATGAAACATTATCCATGTAATTTATAATGGATAGGTTATTAGTTTTGTGGAATTCAGTAAAATAGAATTAGGAGAATATGGTTTTCACTATTAATATAGTTTTTGGATTTTAATTTTTTATATTGTATTAAGATGAAAAATTCATTAGTGATGAAGTTGATAATAATTAGATATGTATAAATACATAAGAAGAAAATGGATGGAATATTTTTTTTATCATCATGGTATTGAATATTTCTTTATTAAAAAATTTAGGTAGGTTACTCAAATTACAATCTTTTTAACAAATATAAAGAATATATGATATATTTTTCCATACTGTGATACTAATTTATATTAATCCAAATAAAAAATTATGTGGTTAAATGAGTTTTAGTAGTTTTATAAATATATAAATTCAGAAATTTAAATTATAGTTTTAATATTTAAAATATATATATTGAGGAATTAATATATTATAAATGAAATGGATAATTGGTGAAAATATTTTGTAGTGTTTATCATAAATAAGAATTTAATAATAACTCATTTTAATTTCTATATATGTAAAATACTGATTGAGAGAATTGTGTATAAATTAATTTAAATATTAATGAATGTGGGAAATAATTCATATTTATATTATCTGGCATTTTATTGAAATGGATGATTATTATAATATGTTTTTATAGAAATTTATGAAATATTTACTAAGTTCATATTGGGAAAGTGGAACCAGGAAAATAGAACATCGTTGAAATTGAACTAAATGAAGGATGATGAATAATAAATAATTTTTCATAGCTTATCCAAAATAGACATTTGGAGTATTCCACTCTCTATGAAATTATGTAAAAGTATTATAGAGTGTTATGGGATATAATAGAATAATGTTTTATGTTTATATGGAATATGTTCATGAGTCCATGACACAATTTAGGATCAAATGTTCTGTTTATAGTGGGTTTTGTAGGGGATTTTATTTTGGTTAACATATTACAAATTGAAATATTTGTATTTTAGTTTTTGGTTTGGTGTGAATTTATGATAGTGTGGTATTTTATTAGATCACACCAATAATATATGGATGAATAAACATTATATAGTGTATTGTGTGGTGTATAACGTTTATGAAAAAATTATTGTATGGTGACAAGATAGAGGTAGTGAAACATGAATATATAGTGAACCAATAGATAACCTAGATGATTATGAAATTATTGAATGATTAATTTTGAATAATGTTTTAAATATCATGGAATTGATTCCTTGGTAAGCTATGATTTTATATATATGATATGAATATTTTATTAAATATTTATGATTATGATATTTAGAATGATTAAATGGGGATTTATTATACTCCATATGATAATTATTTTGTATATCTTATGTGAATAACAATTTATCATTTATGGGTGATTATATTTCATACTTTATTTTTATGTATTAAAACCTATGTGGGTGAATCAATGGATTCTATGGGATTCATTAAATTTATGGAGTATGATATTTATATGTAAGTTATAAATAATGTTGTGGAAATATTATCTGTTATGACATGTTGACATAGTTATTATGGTGATGAAATTTATATAAACAATAATTAAGAGATCTGATGATGACGAAATTGGATAAAAGTTAATATTCTATGAGGGTGGATGCTTGGTACTATAATTAGGGTATCTAGAAATATGTAGGTTCATATATTATATACTTTGATGATATGTGATGTTTTATAATGATAATTCAAATTAATGGGGATATTTTCACATTATATAACACCTGATAATAAAGAATGTGTCTGTGAGGGTGGACGGTAGTCAAATTCGTGCTTTTTAATTGACAAGAACAAAAATAATTTTTTAGTTGGCATGTCCAAGGTCCTCTAAAGGGAAAGTGTATTAAATATAACTCTTAAAATGAGATAAAAAAATTAATAATCTCTTTGGTCTAAAAAATTTATGTTTTCCATGCGGTCAAATTATAGTGATGTCCACAGATGTTTGGAGTATTAGATAAATTTACAATGTATCAAAAAAATAAATTTTCAACCATCTGGTGAGAGAATTGATATCTCTTGAATTTATTACCAATATTAACATCTAAAAATGTGGTTGAATACAAAAATATATAGTTCACTTGGGAATGATATGAGTTACGTGTTTCAAATAATTTTTTTTCAAATATTGAAATTACTCTCCCATTTTTTGAAGAAGAGTTAATATAATTTCATATATGTTATCATTATACTAGTAATGTTGTCAAATAAGTTTTTTATTTTATAAAAAACATAAAAAATCATTATCATAGAAAAAATCATCAATGGAATCGACATCGTATCAAAGGGATGTGTGAGTATTTTTGTATCTAGATGATTGAAATTGAAGTAGTGGGGATAGAATATTAAAGTGATTACATTTAAACCTTGGGGTATGATTTTAGTTAATTTATTATGTTTCATTCTATTTTTTATAATATTTTAATATAATTGATTTCCATTATATCTAATGATAATAAAATGGCCAAAATTATATTAATATTTATTATTTGAATATTTGAAAAAAATTATTATTGAAGTTTTTTTCAATATGTATGAAAATTTGAATCATGTCAACTGTTTCATCTTAATCTTGTGACTTTTATTTTTAATGAATATGTATTCCATTGGATAATAATGAATTCTAAACCTCACAATGCTTATAATGTTCAACTAATTAATAAATTGTTCTCAATTTAAAATTAAAATTTAATTATTTTTTATAATGTTTCATGCATTACTGGATTAGTTTGCGATTATTATACAAGTAGAATTGACATTTTATGTTTTATCATTGTTATTATTTTTAAGGAATGAGAATGATCTATATAATTCAATAATTTGATTCCAATACATTGATTACTTAACCAAATTCAACTAATATATGAATTCATATATAGTCATTCATATTCCAAAATCATGGAATACAAAACATTCATTGGCCATCTCTCTCTCTTCAAATATTTGTTTTTTTGTTTCACCCAATTTATTATTTTTAGAAATATATGAACCCCAAAATATTTAATTGGATATAACTTCACCTAAAAAGATATCAGATGATGATTTGGTTGGGTTAACATCCCTGATTCATGGCAGTGGTTAAGGATGCACCCTTATATAGTGTGAAAAAAATAGAAGTTGTCAAAGTAACTCTATGAATTTGTAAGAGATGTGGGGGTATGATGTTGAGAAACAGAATCGATAAGGATGAAATATATGAAAAATATATGGTAAAAAATTTTCATTGTATATGGTTGTTGTATTTATGGTCGGGTAGTAGCAGTATAGAAACCTAAAATTTGGAAAAATTATAGAGGATAGTTGGAATAAAATATATAGTATATTATTGATTGCACATTGTGTATCATATGTATCACATATAATGTTTGATTCTAGACATGGTTTATGAGTACCTATGGTATTTTAAATATTACAATGTGTGTGAATCTATGTTATACATTGAGTTTGTTAGTTTCATTTACATGTGAGTGTACTATAACAGACACTTATAAAATTTATTGAACAAGATATCAAGGGGGACATATATCACACCATGTGTAATTGATATGTGACATAATTAGTTCTATAATTACATAATGTAATGATATATAACTCCCAAGGATCATTCAACTTACTGAAACAGATATGTAGGTAAATATCACATGATCTATTTTATGTATGATCACACGCCATGTATTTAAAAGCACATGATGCTGATTTTGGTGATATAAGTGAAATGGTAAATGAAATATATTCATGGATGAAACAAAATTTCCTAAAATAATATAACATAATATAAATACCACATATTTTTACACAACATATAATATAATTTCAACACACATTCCCAATCTACTTTGGATAAACACACACACCAAGACTTCAGTAGTGTGTAACCCATGTTGAGATGTCTATAATGTTTTTTCATAATTTGTCACCCATTATTCATAATTACACACTGGGGTAGATAATATTGATTAATTTTCTATATAATATATGATGGTTAATTTCATATAATTTTTGGAAATTTTTTAAATGAATTTAGTGTATTTATTTATACATATATTTACATAAAAACATTCGACTACTATTAAGATATTCATTACAGATATATGTGTGGTACCCCATAGTGATTTTGAGCAATATAGTACGAGTCCACCATATGTATTGTGTAATTAGGTATCCCCTGAATTGATTTAGGACATTATAATTACCTCCCATATCTACGGGACATTAATTATATATGGGTTTAATTCCCTCTCAATTATAATAATGTTCAGGTCCCCCATGTAGTTGATAGTTCAATTATATCTCAATGTTATTCGATGTGGTTTTAAAAACAATAGATTTCATGGGTTTAACAATGTGATAGGTTGAGTATATTAATTATATGTTTGTATGGTATCCTATCAACTAATGGGAATACATCAATATTTTTTGGAGCCACACTATGGATTGAGAGAGGTAGCATGCACATTTTTATGGTGGAGTTTTTTGGTTCTTAAGGATCATGTGAAAGATCAGAATTTTTGGGTGATTTATCTAAATATATCATATAAATATAATAGAGTAGGGTTATTTCGGTCCTCTATAACTTTTACTTTCCATTTTTCTAAATATATTGAACACTTCTTCATAAAGATTCATTTTTAAGTAATAGTTTCTTCTATTACCCTTAGTTCTTATAAAAATTGATAATATATGGTATTTTTGGATTTCTTATTATATTAAATATTAATGGGAATGATTTGATGATTTTATATCATAAATTAATTTTATTTTAATCAAATTATATTAGGTATATTAATACTCTCCATTATACTGGACATATGCTAATATAGTATGTATTTATGTAGAAAATCCCTGGTTGAGTGGTGACCTTTTGGATCATTGAGAGGGATGATATGGTTATTATAAGGTATAGTGCCATACAATGGAACAATGAATAGATGAATTAAGTTTAATTATCATCATGTATTTCTTGAATTATAGAAGAATATTTCTTTTTCTGGAGTCTGTTATTTCATAAAATGTTTTATTATTCTCATATAATTCCATCTGGTGTTTGTATATGGTTGATTTTAATCAATAGTTTTCTTTTCATCCATGAATTTTTAATAAATATAATTTCATATTTGATGATGGTTGTCGTTAATTATGTATTGTGAATTTTTTTGCATACCTATTATAGGATAATATATGGACTCTTATATATTTTTTCATTCTCGGTGCTAGACGTCCTCTCATATCCCATTTCAGGTGTGATTGTGCGGGTAAACCCATCATTACACCACCATAAGAGTGGAATGAGTGGAATATGATTCTTTATTATTGTACTATATTGGTTGATTCTATGATTAAAATATATATATTTGTAGTCATATGAGGATTGTTTTGGGATTTTGGGGAAGTGATGTCAAGGGTGATATGATTTCAGTTATCTACCAAGGGGGAACAAATTAGCTGAAATCAATAACATATTATTTCTCCTAAAATAATATAATAATTTAGGAAGACCAAAAGATGATGGAACTATTTATAGGGTACATGTTTGTATGTGCAAACATAATAAAATGGTATTTTATGTTTTTTAAATTTATTTTCTATGTCATCAAACCCATATATACTCTGGTAACAATGGATTTTCATGTTGAATATTACATGTCACCAATAGATAATGAGTTCCGATTTTGTTGTCAGATCAAAATGATCTCATTAAAATGATTAAGATACACATTACAAATCTTTTTAGATAAGGGGAATTAATTCATGGACATGACTGGGTGGTATCCATCTCAAGGGAGAGTACGATGTATCAAAAACCATTAGTGTTTAGTGTCGACCATCTTTTATAGTGAATGCTTTTTTCCACTATGCTTGACCTGAATAAATATATGATATATATTATATTGTAATTACATTCATAGATCCATATAGTATTACAAGGTGATCTATATCCCTGAGTGATATGGTGTTTTTTATAATGATTTAATCATGTTTTCACATTGGATTTGAACAAACACTGAAAAAATAGTGGTTTATACATTATATTTATTAGGTTATGATCGATTGAACTACCAGTTTATTTCATCCCAAAAATGTTATTGTAAATACCTACTATATTTTCAGTTAATCATCTAGTCCATGAGGTTTTATTAAATTACATTGTTTATATATTTAATTCATAGTTTATTGTGAAAAAGTTTATTAATAATTTGTGTTCATAGAAACATATTGAGGTATGTCAATGTGTTACATGATCTAATAATTATTATATTAATATCATGGTTTTCTTAAAGGTTACTAGAGTGTGATTTGATGTTGGTTGATGACCTAAAACAACCCTAAATGGAATAGAGACTTAGATAATGTGATATAAGTTGATAAACTAATAGAAATACCAAACTATAATTTTGTTAGTATAATATTATTTATATGGTTGACCATGAAATTCTTATTAGAAGACATCCAAAAATAAGATTTAATTTATATTAAATACCTTACTTTTATAGGATTATTATAATTTGATGAAGATGTGTTAAAAGAAGAGATAATAGTGGAATATTGAATGGAGATGGATGATTTATTTGAAAATGATCTCCACAAACACCATGTGGTATCTATCATTAAATAATTTTATACTGTTAGTCCTTTAATGTATATGTGTTGTCAATATCAAGAGGTATTCAATATTTTAATATTTTGTATTTTTTTCCTATCATCATCATCGATAAAACTACTTATTCTTGCCATCCTGGGAAATTCCTTTCATTATGCCTCATAATTCATGTGTTTGAAATTTTAATGGATCTTCTCAATAGATCCATTTTTTAGAAGGTCAAACTACATGATTTCATTGAAAAAAACATAAAATGCAGATAGTTTTATATTTATATCATGTTAAATGATTATTTTTTATTACAACATCTTGTTGGGATGATATGATATGAAATCATCCATGATTTTTATTTTCACATCATGAAATAATAGAATTTATTTTCATATATATAAATTTAATTTCATATATAGAGTTGGTTACACTCAACACCGAGATTAAATGAACAATGACATTCTAATAAAATATTATTATTTAATTTAGAAGTTTATTCCATGTTATTAGATTAGAGGGTATGAATAAG
The DNA here is from genome assembly GCA_963277665.1 of Viscum album. NCBI lineage: Eukaryota > Viridiplantae > Streptophyta > Magnoliopsida > Santalales > Viscaceae > Viscum > Viscum album. The sequence goes on from OY728161.1 coordinate 938,251,893, forward strand.
AAAAAAAATTATGAAAAACTAATGATTTTAATATGTGAAAAAGTAATTCAATGGTTACCAAACAATTTAAAAAGAATTGAAAATAGTTGAGATGTTTTTCGGATAACATTTTATACATGTGATGTGTTTTTTGATAATAAATCAAATTAACCACTATTTTTTACTGATATTTACAAAATATATATATTATTTTTTTAATAAAAATTTTTAGATTTCATTAAATAATTTTCATCTGAATGAGATAAGAATATGTGTCCACTTTTATCCTCCAAAGACTATTTTTTTAAAAACATGTTTTTGTTATGGTTTTCAATTTTATTTTTAAAAAAATTATTAAAATTATAAGAATTTAATATTGAAAATGGATTATATATTTTGAATTAAGTGGTCCAAATTTGGTACATTGTACCCCTTTAACATTTAGTCATTTATAATAGTAAACGTGGTGATATGTATCCACGTAGTTAGGGGTAATTCTTATCAAGATGGGCTAAAAATAAAATTTAATGTCATAATTTTTTCTAACTAATTATTATTGTACTATGGTAAAATTATACATATCACATTAGTCTAGAAATATAATATTTTTGGTTGACACATTATCATGAAAATGACGTTTATAATATTTAAAACAATGATAACATTCAAATGTATATCTATTTTATTGAAATACCTATTATGTGATCATATAATAAAAAAAGAATTTTGTGAATTAATCATAATGGATATTTTCCAAATAATGAAATTATTTTAATTATATTAATTTTTTGAATATTTTTTAATTATAAAATGACCTTATATTCATTGATAAAACCTGAAAGCTATTTCACAAAATATTAGAAAAAGGGAATAAATTATTTTAAAAATCCTAAAAGTACATATGTAGAGTGATATATATTGTTCGAAAATATTATATCTTAATATAACATAATTTTTTGTTCCAAGGTATTATATTCAAATGTCAACATTTTTTTGTTGTTAATTCTAGATTTAAATAATAGTGTTCAAAATATATTAATGATAATTTCTGAAAAAAAATTCAACAAATTTTTTAAAAATAATACTAATCTTGAATATGGAAATAGTGTTTAATAAAAAGTCTAAAAATTCATAACGTTCAAATTTTAGATCGTATTTTCACCATATAAGTAAAAATATTATTCTTAAAGAGTGAAAATGTTTTTATCATGGTTAAGGATGGATAAGGTTAACTAAATTGATAAACCACCAAATATGGTATAAAAAACACATAAACCAATCCAAAATTGGATTTTTTAGTTTTATTTCAAAAAATATTTTTTCATATATTATAGAATCATCCCACCTATATAAACTTTGAAATATTATACTTTTTTCATATTTTAATGTTTGATGAAATTCCAAGAGTACAACTCATCTCAATTATATTAGGGAATTCATCCTCTCCCTTATATACTCATCATTTGAGATATAGATAACCTCAAACCTTCCAAATTCAATTATAAAAACTATTATACACATTATATAGTTTTTTCCCTAAATTCAATCCATAACATACCTAATAAGAGATCTATATGATTCATTTCCAACCTGAGGTACTTTCCATACCCATTGACGTTATTTTTTTAAATCATGTTATAAAAAATTTAAATCAATGTAATTTATCATAAAAATTATATAATGTAGCCTAAATATTCTGAAATTTTATTATTAGTACGAAATATCTAATATCAACCCTCTATCCCATCATTTGTGGAATTAAAGTATCTCATGTTTGTGTATAACACTTATCGTCCCAATGTAGTGATACAATTCATTTTTCAATACCATTAATACTAGATGATAATTATGATGGGTTTAATGTATATAAATGGTATTACATACATGAATATTATTCTAAAATTATAATATCATATATACTATATTAATATAAAACCCATTTGAAAATTTAAGTGGTTCTCATGAATACATGTGGAAAACCACCTCTGTGAAGAGATGATATTCATGTTTGTATTACACATTACATGGATGGTAATATGTATAGATTTTATGAATATATTTGATAAATATGATATAATAATTATTCAATAATGCTTAATATCTATTTAACATTATTTCATTAATCTTGTCGAGTAGTGAAAATATCTTTCTAGTGTTTGTAGGTCATGCCATCTCCATGAATGGTTTAATTCCCTTTTCAATATCTAATAAATATGTGTGAATGAGATGATTTATTTAATTATTATTTATATTATTTATAAAATCATTATAATTATTGATATAATGGAACCACGAACAATGTAAAAGGACAAAAACAACTAAATCAATACTCAGATGAAAAATTTATTCAGGTAACACCTTCAAATGGGGATTTTAACAATGATAAAACTATAAATGTGTGTTAAAATGTTATAAAAGAGATATATATGATATTAAAACTAAATTGATTATTCTAATATATAATTATGATAAATTATAATTTATCATACATGAGGGTAATGATCTTTTGAAGCTAGTGGAACAGAACATAAGGGGATTATGTTTCAATATAATTTTAAAGGATGTTAATTATGATTATGAATCTGATTATGATATCATATTATATAACACTCAAGAAAATCATGAATATTATAATCCCTTTTTAGTCTCTAGAAGTTAATTTTTCCATTTTTTTAATCATATTATATTCACAATAATATTAAAGAGTGTTTTTTAGGAAAATGTTATTTTATTTCTCCATTTAGTCAAAAATCATTCGTCTTCCATTTTTGTTTTTATAAAAATGTTCTCATGAATTTTTTTAATATTATTATATAATTTTTAGCATAATTTTAATCAATAATTAATTTTTTAAATAAATTTATTAAGGGAATATTCTATTCATTTTCTAAATTGAGGTACATTTTACTTGTTTCTAAAATTGTGATAGGAATATATATTTTAATCTACATGGATTGAGTGAAATTTCATGTTTTAATAACTTCATGTGGATTTGTTTCATTCATTACACGTTTCCAAGGATGATTTCAAGAAAAATTATTTACATTAACATTTGAGAAATTTTTTTATATTAATTAAATGATTTGAAAAAATTATTTTCATTAAGAAGTATTCCAAATGATTTTAATTAATTTTATATTCTTGATAACATCCTTTAATGTTACTCATGATTTAATGGTGATATGATACTATAACACTATCGAATTTATTTATTTTCAAGGTTTATTATTGATATTATTTAAGGCTGATTATATGAAAACTATTTCATTTCTATAGGATATTTATGTTATGAAACACATTTCCTTTTCATGTGTCATGCTATGGAAAAAACATGATATACTTATAAATCCTCTTTCCTTTTCATGTGTTATGTTAGGATGGATGATTTATGGTTTTTGGGAAAACATATTTAAGATTTTGGATAGAATAATCATTGTTCCATAAATATATATTCCTACAATGGATTTTTAAATGGAAGATATACCATGAGATAAATTAGAATGGTATGGGAAGTTATCCACATTCAGTAAGGTATTATTTCTACTATGGTAGTCTTGGGAGTAGACCATGACTAGTATGATTCTTTGGGGAGTCAACCAAATACACTATGAATGTATTATATTTATTCCCTGACAAAAAATGGGGTAAATTTCAATGCTAATTTGTTGTAAAAAATAATTTTCTTAAACCCAATTTTATTCGATCATTGATCATATTCTTTTAATCCATTATGATTTAGTTATTATGTACATTCATACTTTATTACATGAAATATTAATATGATCTTGGATATGAATGGTATAGTTTTTATGTTTTATTATTATGATATAATTCCCTTATTCTCATGTAATAATTATGTTATCCTTGATAAGTCTCTTGTTTACACTTATTAAGCATCTAATCTCAACATTTAATATGTTCATTTTATACAAGTAATGAATAAATGTATAAATTATGATTTCTATATATAGGATCTTATTTATGATAAACATAGTATAAAATGATTTAGTTAACTTATGAAATAGTTTTTTATGACTGAATGGACTGAAGGCCTAAATTTTTATTAATTTTAGATAAGCCCTCTTTTAAGGATAAAGGAGGAAACCAAGACTTCATGTACATAGGACGTAAAAAAACCTAAAATTAAGATGGTTGCAACTTGAGAAAAGACTATAAATTAATACCCAATTCCAACATCATGATCATTAAGGCCCATCACCACTAACGCATGGATTCTCAACAAGCTATCTCGTACCAAAGTTCACAGGTCTTGTACTGATGGAAACACCAAACCCTATTAATATTCAATATATGAAAATCCATGCATGGTGAACATAACCATATCTATCCTCATTTTATGTAAATACTGTATACTGTCAGGGTTTCCAATGATGATGAAAACACGAGTCCATAACACCTCTATAAACGAACATCCTAGAAAAATCCTGCCGCACACCATGACACACCCTCCCACCAGCGCCACACATGCACAAAAGATATTCCAAGGGTCACATGTCTGAGACATCATCACCCAGGACTAGATGAACCAAAATCATGCCAAGGGAGCATCACTGATGAGGAATCTCAGTCGTCCTGATACAGAAACGCCGCTTCAGGCATGGATCTACAAAACCTCACAGTTGTTGAATCGCAATGCCCCCCCACCCTGAGGAATCATATATCAAAAACCCGGCAACACTGCATACCTGTCGGAGGTGTCTAGATCGTGACAGACACACCGGTCTTGATCTGCCCTGACGACACCAGAATGAACATCAAATGATCTCATAACCACGTCGAACAACATAGGTGAAGGAAGTACGAGCCAGAAAACATTGGCGAAACACCTAGGAAGACGTTTTCATAGGAGCCAGTCATTGAAACACCAATGCTAGGAATAGGATCTCGAATAACCCTTTCGGAGCTAGATGCAACAGGATGAGCTGAGGCCAGAACAGACCTCACTACTGAGAACTAGAGAAGGAGACCAAATCCCACCAGATCCAGAAACACCGTGCCGAGCTCGACCTCATGCTTTCTAAGACGAGATCATAGGTTCCATGATCCGATCCAAGCCAGAGGGGGAGGGGGAATCATAAAATAAGGGAAAATCTATACTCTATGGCTACGGGAGGAAACACCGCTCAAGGGCCAATTTCAGCTTATGTGCACGATGTGTGATAATATTAACATGCTGAAATAGTGTATTATGAATCCTAATTTCCAATGATACTAGAAATATATGATCTTTTTAGGATAATTATGTTATGTTAGTAATATTCATCAAAAAATGTAATATCTATTTATAATATTTATGTATCACTATATTTGGTATTTGAAATTTTAAACTTTTTCTCATGAGGTAAAATATATTTTATTATCATTTAAAAACATTAATTTTATATAAATGTAAATTAAAATGATTAAATGAGGGATTTTAGAGAGTTTAGGGATTGATCAGAGCCATGATCACCTATTTTTTGAGATAAATTATGGGGCATATAATAGGAATATGGTAATTTCTAACACTGTGAGGAAACCATTCCACCCAGACTATGTGGAAAACGGTGAGAAACCCTTGAATGAGTGTCTAAATGATGATGTGAAATGATATGGATTTTTTATAGTTGATCCTCATGAATTGTGTGATAATAATCCAAACATGAATGATCCATTAAATGGATTAATCTATATAAATATTGGTGGAACACATTTAGTTAATAATTTAGAAAACTGACAATCTAGACCCTGCACCCCTATAATGGTGGGGGAATGTTCTATTTTTTCCTTCTATTATGATAAATAATTCTCTCCTCTTTCTCCCATATTTTAAACACATAAAACATCCTAATGTTTTGTTGATTTCTCATCCCCTCTACCTTGGATTCTGAAGTAATCACATATAAATTTGATGATTCGACCACAACTGATGTCATTGGATATCCAATGTTAATTCATTCATTATTATTCGATCATTTATTCAATTTTTTTGTTTTATGGACTAATGGGTTTTTTCAAGACAATATTCTCTACTTATTGGGCATTTTTATTTTTGAACTTCACCAATTGTAGACTAAAATAGTGGCCAATATTTGTATAAGAGTATACTACACAACTATGGAAGGTGGTATGATACATTTTTCATTAAATATGGTTGTTTTTATTATTTTTCATTATTCCACATGATGAAACATCTGATAATTTATACCTAAATTGATAACCTCATACATTACTTATTGTAACCTTCAAGATGACATTTTATAACAAACTAATTCTTTGTTGGAGATTGAATACCTCAACTCATACCATCCCTGGGTTGGGTTATATTATATTACTTAAGGATTTCTATTTCCTTTGTGATCATAAATCTACATCGTTGTGTTTGGGGTGTCTTTAGCCAGTGAAATTCAATAAATTAATAAAATGGAATGATTTAGGGAAATGATTTATATACCATTTCCCATTCATAATTATCAATTTTCATTTAGATTAAATGATGAAACAATTGGAATATTGGAAGGAGTGATATCATTCACCCCTAATTATATTGGTCCTAAATTTTATTACATCATGTTTCCTTCAGAAATGGAAAATAAATTCCTTATTATTATTTAATATTTATTTATTGGATGATATTTATTATTCTCATGGAATTTATGGTAAGGTTGGTTAATATTATAATATGATATTAAGGGATGCAAAGTTCCATATTTTTTTTTGGAATTAAAAGAGGTGAAATTTGTTAATGAGTATTTTAACAAATGGGAATCCAGTTTGATAATTTATTTAAATTAAGAGAACTTTCTCCAAATAATTTTTATTATAATTATAGGACATGGATTTTCCCCTTTACTATTCTTATGTAATACATATGGTATAATATATTTTTATAAAATAATATTTGTTTTATTTCTATTCTAGATTAGTCTGAATCATTTATTATCGAACGGGTATACCATCATGAACCAAATTATACATGGTCATTACTTGAATTATATGTTTTTTACCTATAAACTACCCTATCATGTATTCACATGTTTTATAGTACTAGGAACTATTGGTGGTGTCTTGTGGAGTATTAGTCAACCATAGTTTGGGCCACTAAATGGTACCCAAAAAGACTTCATGGATGGTTGTAGGGAGAAGGGAAATGTCTCTGGTATAAATTGTAATGACTCGGATTTCTTGATCAATTCATTTGTGAAAATATAGCATTTTTAGTGTTCTTAGTGGTCACATGGAATTTTTCCTAACAGATTCCCAAAAACATAGTTCCAACAAATGGTTCCACTGTCACGGTCAAACACCAAAATGGTGGAGCAACTTACAGTGTCTCACCAAACTGGTGGCACTGTTATAGTGTCTCACCAAATAGTGTCCCACCCATTTCCAATTTTTCCCTGTTTTTAGTGTATTTCTAGTTCATCCCCTATTACATAACTTTTGATAAAAAAGGGTCTTAATAAACTTTTCAATTCCATTAAATTCCAGCAAAAGATGTTAAACCCCCTATGTATTGGGAGAAAATTTGGTTAACAAAACATGTGGCATTTTTCCTCTGTGTAACATATATCCCCATGAATTTTAACTTCTCCCATGTAATGTGTTATTTATCAGTTTTGAAGATATATATTAACTCACAGTCATTATCTCTTCCATCTCAGAGGATAATTAATAAATAAAAATAAATCTCGACTTGTGAAACATCCCAACTGTGTGCTGAAGACATGATCCGGCTTCTAGTACATCAATATTTGCTCCTTGATGTCCGGAACTGGATTTTTCTTATGTCGAGATCATTTCATTATTTTTCCTTTCAGTTTCTATATATACGCATAAAGAATTGCTATGGAGAAAAATCATACGCTCGTGGTGGAGCTCTTTCCGCTCTGCCATGAATCCCTCAAGATTTAATTTCCAACAATTTCTACATCCTTAGTTCTTGATGTGAGGAATAAATCTTCAATCACTGATAATGAAAGTAGGGTCTTCCTAGGTCTATCCTTAGTTTGTATCATTTATGGAGGCTTTGATAATGTTTCCATCAGGATTTAGATGAAACCAAAACTTAAGGAAGATAATAAAAAGGAATTTAAATAATGAAGTTTTGTGAATGATGATGAATTCATTCTATTATTTTATTTTTTATGTTGTGAATTGTATGGGAATATTCCCACTAAAAATTGTGGCTGTTGGGGGTCCTTTCTTGCACACTTTTGAGGCTTTATTTTTTTGGATGATCCTGTGATTGAATGGATATAACATGGAAAATAGTTAACCATGTAAATTGGTTGATAACATGGATACCCGTTAAATAATAATACATGTGTGATCACCCAAATTAACCATGGAATGAAAATAGACATCATAAATAGTGATGAATAAATATGAAAAATTCCTTTCTTTGTACTGGTAGTATGCATGGTTGCGCTAGTTGATGTTTATGGGTTGGCGTGGACGAGGATGTGATCTCCTATTGTTAAATTGTTGGTTTTTGGATCTGAGGCTATGTGGAGCTGGTATGATGGGGTTTGGATTTGGTCCAGTACATAGAAGGATCTTATGTATCCCTTTTTTGCGACATTACCGGAAAAACAGATGTGAATAATTAAATTTTTTCTTTGTTGATTTCTTCTACAGTTTAGTTGTGGTTTTGTTTTAGTGTTATTCCTACTAGTTTCCCGATAGTGGAGTGAAGTTTTAAATAGAATCAAATGAACATTATAACTTGAATGGATATAACGTGGGACTGTTTTACGATATAGGTAGTGATGCTGTTGTTGTTGTTGTGTATTTCTGCATGTAGGGAATGCAGTGAGGGTGGAGCTCTATGTCCTGGTAGTACATTTTAGAACCCATAATATGGGATAAGTGTTTGATTACCTATATGTATAATCATTATTTATTGAGATTCTTCTATTAACCCAATCCATGTTGATAACTTCGTGTTAAACTCCCACATTTAGGGGGAGGATGTTTTTTCCAACTTTCTTATGAGTGGCTGGTTATTAAAAACTTTATGCACCCTCTCCCAAGTAGACTAGGAGTCTATAGGTAGTATGAGAGCGGTTGAGGTCCCTTATGGACTAAGACACTTCGGACATGGTGTGTTGTGGTGGTTTTCCCAGGTTTGTGCAGCTAGGTTTGTTTCCCAAGTGTCTTTCGGATGAGGTATATTAGTCTTTGATAGGGGTAGTGGTTGTTGTGGCCGAAGTGTTTGTAGGTGTGGTGGTGTGTCTTTTTTGTTTCCCAGGTTTATTTGGGTTGGATGTGTTGTTGTGGTGTCCCACAAGGTTGTTGTTGGGGCATCAGTGGGACTATAATGGAATTAATTTGGGTGGTATGAAGCGTATGATTCCTAAATAATCAGTGAGAATGGGGTGCGGCGTACCCAAACATTTATGCGTTATTAAAATTACCATACATGACATTATGTATTAGGGGAGTGTTCGTTCGTGATGTTGGGTGGATTGTATCCTTGATATGTAATTTGAAAATCACAATTTCTCATGGGGCATTAGAATGCAGCCCCACTTGTGCACGAGAGTTGTTGGTTTTCCCTATTGAGTATACTGATGTACTCACCCTACATATATAAAACTACTTTCAGGTTTCAAAGAGGACCTTGAGAACCATTCTGAACCTTACTGTCTTGGGCATTGGGATAGTTATTATTACAACTTTTCTTTATTTAGGTACTTCGTTTTGGAGTTTTCTTGAACTTTGTAGCACATTGTTAGGAACATGAGTGTGGAAAATAATTTTTGGATTTAAATTAACTTTTAGAATTTGGATTTATTTGATATTTACCATCTTATCTCCAGATAAAATTTAAATAAATAGGGTAATGCCTTCCATTTATACATTTGATTCTATACCCTTGGTGATAGTCTCCACTCCAGGGCCTATTGATGGTGGGTCTCTGGGGGAATTATCTCTCCATCAACATGATGAAGGAAGGGCCTAGAAGTTTGTTGTCCCTTCACTCATCTTGGAGAATTTGATTCATGAAAGAATGGTTTCAGAGGTTATAGATGAGATATATAATGGTTTTTTGGGTTACTCGCATTGAGAATTACATGAGATGATAGGGAAACAATGTAAGGCAATGATTTTTTAAAAAATATACAATGGAAGACTGGCTAGGACATGAGATTTTATGTCCCCCTATGATCCAATGCAAGAACATTGGACCTACCGAACAACCAAGTGAGGCTACACTGATTTATGTTTAGGGACCATAGAAAATGTAAATGCATCAAAATGACTTATATTATTTTTTTAAGATATTCTGTGTATAGTTAATAAATAAAAAATGTATATGAATATTTAGAAAAAGTTTTCTAAACTACATCGGTTCAAGAAATCCTTTTTAAGATTAAGTTGTGGCACTCAGATGACGTCGATGGGTACTATGGGTGATTGAGGACCAGTAAGATGATTTGAATTATTATCAGAGGGAAAATATATAGGATAAGGATGTCTCATGGAAGAGTAATCTTCATTCTTTTCAGTGTTATACCATTGGTATTTATGAGGGATATGTTTCAGACATTGAGACAAAGAGATCACACAAGGAGCTGGCGACACCATTCAGGTGGATTCGGGATCTGATAGAGTACTAAGTTCCTGTAGAAATGAGCTAGATGTGGGGTGCATCACAGAAGTGGAAGATTCTCTTTCTCAAGGATATGAAAAAATATGATGTTTCATAGACCAACATCGAGAGGGGGTTCTGGGAACAATTCATTTCTTCTAAAATAAAGTCTAAGAAGGGGAATGATCTACTCTCCCGTAAGCATATGAGTTTGTCAGTGAGGGATTTGGGGATCAAGGTTAACCATCACCTTATATTTGGGTTTTACCTATTATTGGGTGATGATTCTCTAGAATTACTCTTAGAGGAGGCACTCCAACAATCAATTCATTATGATGTAAATCCCTTCACTGTACTGAAGTAATTGTAGGTTCACAAGAACTTTGTTGTGGTAGAGAGGATGAACACACTAGGATTGTGCCTCAAGAGGGGAGATAGTTGATATCATCAAAGGGGAAGGCTATTAGAAGCAATCCTCAAGAATCTGGGACATCCATGTTTTGGTCGGTGGGAAGTTGGCCCCAACAATTCCAGTTTCGATCTCCCAGTCCTCAACCATTCTCCATGAGCATAAGACTGAGGTGCATAGTTTGTGGAAGCTGTGGACATATTTGGAAACAATTCATAGACTGAATGTAGTATAGAGAAGGTTTTTTGGTTTAACAACCAGCATAGTTGTAGTAATTTATAGTCATAACATTTCAGCAGCAGCAACGACAACCATAGTAGGTGTAGCAAGCTCCCGATCCACTTAGGGTGGATGATGCCAAAGGAGGCCAACCTCATGTCACTCCTCAGGGACTTCGATCATGGTGTGGTTATGAAGGAAACTGATAACCAAGTGGAATAAGATATATGAGTGGAAGATTACATGCTACAGAGGCAACAGTTCTAATAGTACTGAAGGTTGTTTGAGTTATGGTCATCTTTCTTAGTACTCATGCATTTTCCATGTTTGATTAAATAGATTTTCACACCTTTGTTTTAAAGGTCTAGACCATCCCTTGGCCCTTGACAAAGAGAGACTCTCCATACCCCTGTTTCGAGTAAATTGGTTGGAGATTATACGAGAAGGTGTGATGTTTTTGAGAATACACATGTATGATAGGTCTACATCAGTCTAGTGGGGAACTATTTCTACTACAAATTCAGACATATTATTTCATCCATCGAATTGACTAGTTTTTCTATATGTGTTACATTATTTAATTTTTCCAATGAATGGTCATGTTCTCAGATATGGGCAGCCATCATGTAACTTTTTCTGGTGAGTCGGGTTGTAGGAGGGTAGCCAGTGAGTGGATCCACTTCCTTGTAAGTCGAGCTGCTAATGGAGTTCGAAGACACATAGATGGTGGAAGTCCAAGAGATCTTCAGTTAGCTATGATATGTCTTCCCTAGAGAGGTTGTCACTCTACCCTCTTGACATGACGTTGAGTTCGGGGAACACTTACACCTGGTTCTCGTCCGATTTCGATGGCCCCCTAACGAATGGTGCCTTCTGAGTACGAGAGTTGCAGACTAAGGTTGATTACGAGAAGAATAAGGGTTCTATTCAATTGAGAGGATAACAATTGGGAGCTCCAGTAATGTTCTCAATGAATTAACATGATAGTATTAGGCTATTTGTATACTACGAATGACTAAATTAGGTGATGGTCAAGAATCGTTACCCCCTCTCTAAGGAAAACGACCTTTTTGACCTGTTGAGGGGATACGGATGATTCTCTAAGATAATCCTCTAGTTTTGATATCACATGTTTAGGGTAATGTAGGGTGACATATTGAAGACTTATTTTAGGTGATGATATGAGCACTATGAGTTGATGGTCACGTCGTTCATCGTTACAAACTCACCAGACATGTTCATGGGACTCATGATCTCCATGATTTGTGAATATAAGGAACATTTCATAGTATTGTTTATTGATGACAACATGATCTACTCAATATCATAAGAGGATCATGTTGAGAATCTGAGTATAGTTTTGGAAGTCCACCGACACCACCAGATCTATGGAATTTTTTCCATGATAATGATCGGGATATGAGAGTTGCACATTCTTGGACATGTGGTGTCCCAGTAAGGAATCACAGTGGACTCGATGAAGGATGAAGTAGTTGTTTCTTGGGAATAACCCAAGAATGTGGTAGTGGTTCGTAGATTCCTGGGACATGTAAGATACTACCAATGGTTTGTTCCCGACATCACATAAGATTCAGCACCATTGACAGCCTTGACATGGAAGGACATGTATTTTTTTCGAGTAGGAAGTTCCAGACGACCTTCAGTTATCTGAAGGGGAAGTGGGTTAGTTCCCCAGTTCTATGGTTTCTTGAGGAAGTCATAACGATGGAAGTGATTTGTGATCCATCTTGTCTATAATTGAGGTGTGTTCTGTTGAAACAGCGGTGATGGATCTATTATCAGTCTAGACAGTTATGTCCTCACAAACATAAAAATGCCACCAAAGGCCTTGAGCATGTAATGGTTGAGTTTTCACTGATATTGCAGTTGCATTACTACGTCAGGGAACACTTCATGGTCTTCATGAATAATAAGAGCTTGTAGTAGATCTTCTCCCAGTTAAGCCTAAAATTTTTGTAGTAGAGGTGAATAGAGTTTCTTAAAGACTATGACATCGAGACCTCATACACAAAAATAATGGGGAACATTTGTGGTCGATGCTTTGAGTATGAAATCATAGAGGTATTTGGTTAATGAGTAAGCAGATTCATGGAATGCAATGGAAGAGTTGGCTGATTTACATCTGAGCATGAGAGTGGAGGATGGTAGAGGCTATCAATTCCAGATGACGGTGCAATCCTCCATAGTACGACAACAAGAAGAGTCTCAGTGAGGAGACATAGAGTCTAATTGATGTGTGATCGTGTTAGCCAGACAAATTCTCAGAAGGTATTTTCATAGGATGTTTAAAATTAGAAACATTTCCACTAAATGATGTTTGTACAAGAGACGATTCATGATGGAGTCCTTTTTGTGTTCCATAACTCCCCCCTAACGGTACACACAAGAGTTTCCAAGATGTTTCAAGGCCTAATGGAATATTTTTTCTTTCTTGGTGTGAAGTTAACAATGGGGATGTTTTTGGAAGTCTGTCTCGTGCGACAGTATGTGAATGTTGAAAAAAGAATCCTAAGAGGTCTTTTCCAGCCACTAGATATCCTAGAATGGAAGTGGGGTGATATTTCAATGGATTTATTAATAGGAAAACCCAGTTTTTAAGGAGGATGTGATCCTATATGGGTAGTGGTGGACATGTTGACTGAATATTCTCAATTTCTAAAATTCAAGGAGTTGAATGCGGTGGATGCATTAATATAGTGGAACATAGATAATATGGTGTAGTTACATGGTGTTATGAGTTCCATAATCTCTGATTAAGATGCACAATTTACCTCATGATCCTAGAAGGTATTATATTGTGTTCTTTGGAACCCATCTATGACATAACACTAGTTTCCACCCCCATACAGATGGGAAGACAGTGAGGACCATCCACACATCGGATGATATGTTATGGTAATTTGTTTTTGAATTAGGTTGATTGTGGTTATGATAAATTCCATGAGAAGAGTTTTTCTACATCAATAGTTATCACATTACCATTAGAATGGCCTTGATCGATAGATTTAATGGGAGGTCGTGTCATTCAAATGTGTGCTAGACCGAGGTTTTGGAGGTAGGTGTTCATGGACCAGGGATGGTTCATAGAACGATGGAGAAGTTTTAGCTCATGCAAGAGAGGATAAATGTGACTTAGGACCAAAATATGTCATATTATGATCATAGTTTGAGACCCTTGATTTTTGAGGTTGGGAACCAAATGTTCTTAAATGTCACCCCTCAACGCAGGAAATGTAGGTTCAGCAGGGAGAGTAAGCTTTCTCCCAGGTTCATAGGACACTTCAAGGTGTTGTGACCGGTCAGCGATGTGGCTTATCAGCTGGCTACCACTGCTGATATAGAGGGTCCACAATGTCTACATTGTGTGTCAAATTGGTCGGTATCTACGCGATGATTCACACAACCTCAACTGGGGAGAGCTGGATATCGAGTACAATGTGACGTTTATGGAGATAACAGTAAGAATCAAGGATCTCGAGGATAGGGTCCTTTTGGATGAACTGTTACCTTGGTTTGGGATTTATGGAGGCATATATTCCTCGAGGTTAGTACCAGGGAATGTGAAGTATAGATAATTTCCTGGTACCCATTGATGTTCTATGTTTTTTTTTCTATTATTTTCTACCTGAATATGATGTAATTCTCTAACATATTTACAATCTTATCAGATGTTTTCCGTATTCTGTAAATGTTTTTGAATGTCTGGGATATGGGGAAGGGAGTACCTAGTTCCAAATCAAGAGGCATTAAGGTACATGTGATTAAGCCCATGCGGGTGAGTCAATGCCTCCCAATGAGAATAATATTTTAACACAAGAAAATTGACTCCATAATCCATATGTATGGGTAATGTGACTATATATGTTCTTGTGGACACATAAGGGTGGAGCGGTTGTGCTTATACAATTGTTCAGTATAAGGGAGAGGTGTTACCAAAGGTCAAGGAGGTTTACTCCAGGGTGGTATCTTAAGGATTGTTGTTCAGTTCACTTTTTTTCTGGTTGATTTTTAAATTCATTAGAACGTGAATAGTATGAGTAGTATATGATGTAATAACCCAATGTTCCTTATCCCTTCCGTAGATAAACTCTATTGTCTGTAGTGTTCATAGGGATGACCTTTCTTTTTTCCCAAGAGTATGCCAAGAATAATTTCCACCAAACGGTTCCACCGAAAGAGTGGCACCGTGAAGGTGGAATGACATACAGTTTCTCACTGAACTGGTGGAACCGTTATGGTGGAACCATTATAGTGGAATCATAATAATTTCTCACTGAACGATGTCCCATCATTTTCCAATTTCTTCTTATATTCTCTAGTTCTTCCACTTCATCCTCTAGTACCATGTCTTTCAACATAAAATTGGTTTAATACCATTTTCAATTCCATCCAAATGTAGTAAAATATGTTTTATACCCCCAATAGTCTGTAAACAATTCAGTTAAAAAAACATATGGCAATTTTCCTCAGTGTCACTCATTTCCCTCTTCTTTACAACTTCTCCCTTGTTACATGTTTTTTTTCTATTTTTAGAAGATATATATTAACTCACAACTATCATCTCCACTATCTTTGGGGATAATTATTAAATAAAAAATAATCATGACATGTGAAACTACCCAACCACAGGGTCATTCCATGACCCAACCTTTAGTACTTCAAAATCATCTCCCTGATTTTAGGATATGGCCATTTCATAAGATGAGATCCTCTATTAATTTTTTAGTTTTGGTTTCTCTATGTACGCCTAGAGACATACTCTGGAGATGAATCATATGCATGTGCTAGAGCTCTTCCCGCTTAGTCCTAAAGCCCTAGATTTTTATTTACCAGCATGTCTCACATCCTTAGTACATGAAACGAGGATAAAAACATAGATAGTTGATCATCCAAGTAGTTTTTTCCTTCTTCATTCATTATTGTGTATCATGTGGGGTAGGTATGAAACTGTTTCCCTCAGAACAAGGATGAAACCAAACCATAATGAAGATAATAAAAGGCCTTTTAAATAATGAAGGGGTGTTTGTGATGATGATGATTCTCAATTAATTTATCATTATTTTTATGTTTTTAATTGTATGGGATAATTCCAATTGAAAATCACGGCCATTGGTAGTCCTTTCATATGCACTAATGAAGCTCTATTGTTATGTATGATCCTATGATTGAATGACTATATCACGAAAACTACTTAACCATGTTATCATGTTTTATAAAATGTATACCTGATAAATAATACTCCATGTGTGATCACCACAAATAACCCAATAGAAAAAATGGAGTAAATAAATGGTGATGACTAAATCTGAAAATTTCATTACTTTATTTTGGTGGTATGCATGATTTCTCTCGTTGATGCTTATGCGGTGATGTTGATGGCGAATGGGTCTCCTGTTGTATAGTATCTAGTTTTTAGAATCTAGTCCGTGTGGAGTTGGTATATTGGGGATTTTTTGGATCCAATACTTTGAGTGCTCTCACATATCCTATTTGTTATTGTGACATTTCATGAGAACTGGGTGTGAATTATTAACTTTCAACTTGTCCATTTTCTATGTTAGTTTAGTTATTTCATTGGCTTGTTCTTATGAATAATAGTTTCTTGGAAGTGGAGGGTTGATTTAAATGGAATTTAATGAAAATGATAATGAGAATATGTACAATGGGGGATCATTTTCTAGAAATGGTTTGTGCTCTGGTTGTTGTTGTTATGTATCTTTTCTTGTATGTATAGTAGCGAGAGTGGTGTTGTATGTGTTAGTTGTATATTTCAGAACTCTTAGGTTAGGAGGAGTATTTGATTACTTATATGTATAATTTTTAGTTCTTGTGTTTTTTTATGCACCCCGCCCATGTTGAGAACATCATGATGAACACCCCCCTTCTTGGGGGAGGGTGTTTTCACAACATTATCAAGAGTGGATGGTTATTATCTCCTTTCATCTCCCTTTCCTAGGTATCCAAAGACTATTTGAGAATTTTGTGATGGCCTGAGGTCCATTATGGACTAAGAATACTCAGGAAAAATGTGGTGTGGTGGTTGTCCAATGTGTGTGCGAGTGGGTTCGTTTCCCAAGTGCCTTCGGGATGAGTCCTGGGTTTCATCGGGTGTGGCAGTGGATGTTTTGTCCTTGGTGATTGTGGGCATGGTGGTGTGTGGTTGTTGTGTCCTATGTGTCTTCAGCCATGATGTGTGGTTGTGGTGTCCCACAAATTTGTTTTTGGGGTGGCAATGGGACTGCAATGGAACAGATGGAGGAGGTCTAATGCATATGATCTCCTAAATAATCAGTGGGAAACCATTATGGGGTACCAAAACATTGATGTTTTATTATTACTACTTTACCGAACTTGCTTTATTTGAAGAGTGTGACTTGTTGAGGATGGGTGGTTTTTTTCCTTTTTAGGTGCTTTCGTTATCTCTATATTTCACGGGGAATTAGAATGCATCCACACTTATGCACAAGATCTTTTACCTACTTAGTATACATGTGTACTCACACTACTTTTATTAAACTACTTTCATGTTTCCATGAGGACCATGGGGGTAGTGTCATACCACACTGGCTTGGGCATCGGGATAGTCATCATTGTTTTTTTTTAATTCTGTTGGTACATCCATTTTGTGTTTCTTTTACATTGTACCACATTATTTTGAACATGAATGTGGTAAACGAGGTTTTTCATTAATTTTACATTCTATATTTAGAGTTTTTTCTAATTTACCATCTTATCTACTAATTTCTTAAAATAAAATGATTTATTACTTCAATTTTTACATGGGATTCTATACCCACGTTTCTAGTATCCTCTTCGAGTCCTATTGATGGTGGGACATGGGGGGTCATTATCTCCCCTTTGACATGAAGAAGTAAGGGTCTGATAGTTTTTTGTCCCTTCTGTCATCTTGGTGAAGGAGAATGGGGACATAAATTCTATATTATCTATTGAAGGATATAGAATATGATAAATAGATCCATAATTATCTTGTGATTCAATTGGAGGCCAATTATGGTAATTTTTTATTTATTATAGTATTTTTTATGCACAAGTTATTCTATATCACTTATATCCTCTACTCATTTTAGTCATTATAAAATCAGCAATTTTATATGATAGTGTAAATTGATTACTTTTTTTATTGTGTAACATGATGGTTTATATTATCTATTTTTATTCATTTTTTAATGGTTTGCAATATTTTTTCATTTTATTTTTTATCAATTTTTTAATATTATTATGATGGTATAGTCTCCAAACTATATGTCCATAGACACTCGTGACTTTTTAACAATTTTTTATATATGCGGAGGTGCGCTTGGGGCCATATTTCCAACTAGACTGATCAAGAAAACATTTTCTTGAAACTTGGACATTATAAAGGGGTATCAAAGGTCTCATTTATTTTCCATGCAATTTAGGTTCGTATAAATGATACTAGTATGGTTAGGGATACAATTATTATCATCCTCCTTGGAGTTTTTAACCCATGTTCATGGAAAAGCTAAACTACATAGGATTGTATATGTTGTTATGGATGATACCCATTACAGTTGTACTGATTTTCCAAATGGGTGATGTTCGTGATTTTTTCAATTTATTACTATTTTAAATGATTATCTTTTTAACATTTTCCATATAAATCATGGAAATATTGTCAAATGAATCATTATTGAAACATATAGATAAATATTCAATTCATATGTTATCCAATTTTTTATTTATTATTTGTATTTTATACAGGATTTTCCGGTTGCATGATTTATATAAATTTTGTTGGGATTGTTGTTAATATATGGAACGAGAATAAATAATAAGTTATATAATTTTTTTAATACAACATACACAATTTTTTGTCAAACTTCTTGATAATGCCACCATAATTTAAATAATTATCATATGCTTTAGATATGAAACCATCGTTACATAAGATGAAATTTTATTTAGTTTTGATTATAGGTACTAAAACAAAAATATATAAAGCTACTACATATATAAATTTCGAATTGTGGTCCATATAATAGATAAATTATGTATGGGGTCACTATATCTTGATATTTGATATAATAATTTCTACTATTTGTTAGAATAAATTTTAATTTTATCTTCAAAATATTAGAATGTTATAACCTGGGACTAGATACTCATCATAATATAATTAGATGTATAGATATATAAGAATTTTTATTTATGATTCTTTTATCTAAATAAATGATTTACCATATATGCATATTCATTTATCATCATAATTTTTTTTCATGTGTAAAGTGAAATTGAAACATTGTATATTTGGACAAGTGTTATAAGACACTAGACTTTGACCCCAACCTAGGTGTATTAGTGGGTATTTGGGATTGAATATTGTGTATGAAGGTGTAATACCTACCCAATACCTATTATCTATGTGAAACTTTCAATGACAAATCGTTATTTGAGAAATGGATCTGGAATTGTCTTAATTTACTGCCATGATGTAATCATGTTCTGTTTTAGGAGGGTTGTGATGTTCGTGTTCTGAAGGTAGTGGGTCATGATCCACCAATATTTCTTCTTTTAGTTCCACTTGCAAACCTCATCATATTCTGGATATGTTTTTGGATGATCACTTTCATGGGGGATTATTATTTTTGGTATATTTAATATAGGGAGATCCTTTTCCATCCCCTTCTATGAAATACTATACTAGGGAGATACAGTGGATGAAAGAAACTATATTTTCTCAGGAAGGTGTTCAAAATAATTTTTTTCATTTATGGTGGATATAATTCATAAAATATAGAAATGTGATATGATTTCTGAAAGTAGATTGATTCTAGCTACATAAATTCTTCACAGATGTTTGTAGAGATGTTGTGATGTTATCACAAATGCATATCAGCATCAGGTTATTGTCCAGCGGTTTTTTCAAATGACCATATATGATTACATATACAATGAGACACTATGATATAATCAATATAATGTATGTATAGAGCAATGGTAGGGAACTATGTCTACTATGGATTATTCACCACAATTTACTGGCCCTTGGTGCACCACACATATTATTCTGGGTGATGAGTTATCTAGAGTATTGGGGTTTTTTGATGGAATGTTTTATAAAATATGATATCATGTGAATAGATTCTATTTTACAATGTATCATAGACAGTGAACCGACCCAAATCACTATGAATAATCTTATAGTGGGTTAGGATGTGGTCAATTAAGCTTTAACACCTAGAATATTACTTGTTTGACCAATTGTATGAAGGATTTCCTAAAGGGTATTCATTAGAGTTGTGAAGATCAGAGTATTTTCACTAGTAATTATGTGATATATCCTTAATGTGGGAATATAGGTCATAAAAGGACCCATTATACTTTTGACCTCACTGAGGGTCATTCATGAGAATAAATGGGCAATCATTAGTTCATTTTCATGATAATTTCAAATATTTATAGTGGTAGAAGATTCATAACTGCTCCAACATTACAATATAGATCAATTTCTCCATTCCATTTGGGATGATTGAATACATAAATCCAAGGTTGTGGTTGAGGCGTATAAAGTCAGGTTTCATAAATATAACCTCAATAGAGTGGTCCTTCTAATGGAAGTGAGGTTGTCTATCTAGGCCGAAAATCAATAATGAGGTATGTAGTACAATTGGAACCCAAGGAGATGGGTGGCATGGCTTATATAGATAGAGTTACAGTAGTTCTATCCTCAACTATAGTATCTTAATTTTATGATACATGTCATTCATATTCAATCACATCTTTAACATTATGTCATTTTATGGTGCTTAAGTCATGTATTTTTATGGATTGATGACTCTCGATAATCATTTTAGAGTGTGATCAGAATATGTGATCCAATTCAGAGAGTCCACCCCCCCCCCCCCATGATAGGTTCCTATCTTTTTCTATAGAACCTTTTCATCGTTCAGATGAGAAGACTTGGTGTCATTCTCAAGATAAAATTATCCTTTCCATATCATTTTCATGTTTATTTATATCACAAGAGGGACTACTTTGAATCTCCAATGGTTGGTGATAACAATAAAAAATGGGAATGTGATGTATTGGGATCTTAATCTAGACCATGGAATCAATAATCTAGGGTAGTATCCGACCACATTAAAAGCTTTTGATCACATGATCATTGAACATGTTAGATTTATTTCCCTCATATGTTATTTTTTTCAGGGATGTTTTCCTTAATATCCATTATAGAATTCCTTTAATGAGATATGTAATATTTACTAGTGATTTTTGGTAACAATATCAACATTTCTATATTATCCTCCATATCATATGCACCTATTTGTCATCAAAAGATAAAGAGGATGTTTTAGGATTTGAAAATCAAGTGGTTTTTTATGAATGAGTTCATCACATAAGGGTTGACCCAATCTTTTTTCCATGATCGTTAATGGGTCCCTTGAACTATGTGTATATTATAGAATATAGAATCATATTATGGTTATGAACCAATATACATTGCCTCATATATATGACCCCATGAACATTATATAATGATATTGAGTTATATCATGTATTAATTTAATATATAACTAGAAATTGGTAAAATTAGTGCATTTTGATATACCTTTTTATAGTATCCTAATGTATATATATCGTTTTCAATTATCGGTTTTTTTCATTTAGTCTCCTCAATGAACTAATAGATTTCATGGATTTGAGAAATTTATTTCTCCATTCATACCTGGATTCTACTGTTTTGCTTTTCATGGAAGATATAATGAAGTATTATCATACTCAATAAGATCATTCAAAACTCCTTGATGTCATTTTGAGTACACGAATAGAAATAGTTTTTATTCCATTATCAGAAAATGAAACTACTAGATAAGTCAAGGTCACATCATGGGGAACAATATAATAAAGGTAAGAGTATATATAGGAAAATATAATTTTAGATCGAGGGTTTCCATTGAGAAAAAAATAATGAATGTTACATTAGTTTTTTCATAGGGATATTTGGATATTATAGAAAGTCCATTTAGGTTTTGTAAATCCGGATAGAACCTCATATGGGATTGACCATAAAGGTTTTAAAAATCATACTGTCTAAAGAATGTGATAAATCATTTCAATTGATGTATAGAATATTGAATTTATCACCGATCATGTTTATTCTAGAGTTAGGATGGTGAAATATTGTTTATTGTGAAAAACCAGGTTTCTATCTAGAAGAATTTATAATGTGGGGTGGGTGAGTCATGAATTACAAGTATCATCAGTTAAAAAATAACTAGCATAATTACCTAGATCACAACATCAATTTAGTATCTATGGTTCATGCCATGAATTTGTTGTGGCATTATCTTTTGAGAGAGTGGTTTTTAGTAGTCACGGAACTTAAAATTTTCCTAATAATGTTGAATAATTGTTACATGGTATTATTTAAATTACTTTGTGTTTAATACCTATAGTAGTTTCAATTTAATCATTCTTGTATTCTAAGTAATATAAATTTATCGGGAGATGATCTTTGAAGGAAGACATTGAAATAGGCTGTTCAGAAGGATAGTTGTGAATGGTAGTTTGTTTCATTGAATTTTAAAATACAATTATATGTATAATATGGTTTTGGGTATCCTATTAAAATAACGTTATATATAATATATTCACATCTATAATGTGTGGGGATGAGATAAAATTCTAATCCCAATTTCATATTTATCAGTTATATACATTCATGAATGTACCCACCAAATGGTTGGGTTGTTGAATGTAATGTGATCTTGTTCATTCATGAGAATTTTTAGGTTTTTATTGTTGTATGATAGGTGTTTATTTGAATATATCATGAATATTAATGGGATTTACAAACTAGTCTCCATAAGATTTACTATGATATATGCTTTATGTATCATAATCGATGTATGAAAAGGGAGATAGATGGTTTTGTTATGTAACATTCCACCAATGAGTATGTGGTGGAGGAACACTAGAAACCGATAGTACTTTGATAGTATTTTTATAGAAATTGAATTTTTTAAAATATTAACACTAAATAATTTTTAAGATATATAAAATAAAAAATATATAATCCATGATACAAAGGTTTAGTATGTAGTGAAAATAATAACCTTACATCAATTTTGAATAATAAAAAATCCTTTATTTTAAATGTTCTTCTTTATCCATAAAAATATAATTTCCTCCATATAACATGTAGTCACCTATGAATATACATAAATGAAATTGGTGAACTAAAAGCATAGTAAAAGGATAAATAATATCATGAATTAATTTAAGATGGGTGAGAATAATAATAATTATTATAATATATTTATAGTATTATCATCATAATATTGATTGGAAGCATTATATAAAGGCATGGAAGGGGGAAATGTAGAAAAATGAAATATCATGCCCTAGTGGACAAATATCACACATAGTTTAAAACAAATATAACATCATGTTCTTGAATAAAATATGTGAATAAAACTAAAAACATAAATATGAAGAAATATATGATCATATTAAGGAGTAATACACATTATCTCATCAAATTCATCACAATACCCAATGCATTTGAGTGCTATATAATTTTTGGTTCACCTATTTTATCATAACATTTACATAATCAAGCATGCCAGAAAGTATATATGTCAATTAAATTCATCATGTATCCCTTGAGAAGGAATGTATTTCATAATTATTTCATCAATATTGAATAAAAATTGTGCTCCCAAATGAAAATTCGGAAAACAATATTGTTATAATATTCATCATTCATGAGAAAAGAATAAAAACCTCAAGGAGAGTCCAAATGTGTTTTTGGAAAGATGTGTTCTTTTGGATATTCATTTAATTTGTGATAAAATCATATTGTATACAAGTATATTTATGAAACTAAAAATGAAGGAAAAGGTAATTATATTTAAGGAACATTATTGAAATATTTACACCAAATAATTCTTGAAAGGGGCATAACCAAAAAAGGATAATTTATGATTTAGAATCCACCTAACTTATGTCTGAATAATTTCATCACATAAAAATCAATGAAAATAAAAAACGATTAAGTAATTAGTAAAAAAATTATATAATATAAATAATTTTTATTTATTAATTTTTATTTCATTATATTATGACCATTTTTATTTGTTAAAATGTTAAATTTAATTGTTCTAGGAGTGTTTTTTTCATGGATTTCAAGATTACTTCACTAGTATACAAGTATGAATTTTCATGTAAAATGAAAATAATTCACTAGAATTGGAATAATATGTTATCAGTGAACATATATATTTTTAAATATTCCTTCATACCATTCTTTATAAGAGTATTAATACATATATAAAATGTTAATGATGATGTTTTAGTTTGTTCTGGCGATATTACCATGGATCATGAAATCTTTTCTTTTTATTAAATATTATTTATATAAATTAGTCCAAGAACATTTAAAAAGTTATAATATAAATATTATTTTGTTTTTGTCCTTAATAATGGTTTTATGAAAATCCGTGGAGGAGATAATGGAAAATTAAAACCCAACGCCCATGAAGGCGTTGAATAGATAAATCATAGATGTTGTTTTCATTTTTAGAATAATATAATTGGAGAAGAGGTTTTATGATGGATATTAAAATAACCTTATAAATTTTTTTATATATGATAATGGATTTATTATGAATATTTATATAATAATGGTTAGGATATAATGAGAAAAAATAAAATATTATTAATTTTAATTTTAACTGTTGAATTTATTCCCCTTGAGATAATCCCTATGGAACATGGGATTTTTATTATGATGAGAACATAATCTCATGAATTTGGGGACAATACTTGTGAAGGTAATTGTGTTGAATTTATAAACCCATTAATTCTCATATGCACTGAGGTGAATAGGTGGTGATCATTGGAATTTATAGTGGAGGGTGGGGTCTTTTTTTGTTAGTTAATTTATTATCTTTCTTATTTTTGATCAATACAAGTAACATCATTGATTCTTGTGAATATTTATAGTAAATACTCAATTAATTTTTTAAATATTGGTTTCATAAATCAGTCATGACTCATAAATTCATGTATTAGGATCAAAATGATGAGCACCATAAATTACTGTATTTCACTATTCACAAAAACATCGCCAATTCTATAAAAATACTAAGAATTTTCCCATTCCATTTCTAGAAGTGTAGAATTAAAAAATCCACCAAATTTATGAAAATATATTTTTAAATATCATAAATTTTATTTTTAATTAAAATCATCTTTTATTTGAAAATACTAATTTAAATAATATAATAGGTTTTATGAAACATTGAAAAATTAATTTAGGCATCATCAAATTATTTTATGGTTATAATAAAAATAATCATAATTTCTTAATTTATTTATAAATGTAAATTTTATTTTAAATAATTTTATTAATTATAAAATTGTTCATAATCATTTATATTTACAGAATACCAAAATTTAATTTATCATGTCTGAAACATTAATTAAACTATAATAACGTATAATTATATCATATTTTCGATCAAAGATTATTCAATTTATTATATATATATTTAGGTAATATTATTATTCTATTGACCATATTACTATACATAATGTACATGTTACTATTCCAACGCTTAGTTTATTAGTCCATATGTATAGTTTCCAAATTTGTTAAAAAAATTCATTATTTTATTTATATTTTATGAGTAATATGTTTTTATTTGAATTTTTATTTTATGTAATTATTTTATACCAAATAAAATAGTTTTAAGAAGGTAAATTTCATAGGTAAATGTTTTTTCATTACATTATCCATTTTTAAATAATCCCTTCACAATTTTAGTTTACTTAATAAGCTGTAAATAGGTTAGTGTACTTATCCTCCATAGCTTCCCATTGTTCCCATGTTGCCTCATCATTCTTAGGATTCATCCACAACACATTCAAAAGGTGAGATGTCCCATTCCATTGGACTTTTTCTCTTAGTTATACGATCATTAACGATTTATCTTTATATGATATTAAATTTTATAGTTGTACCACCTATGAATTTATTATATGTGAGGGTCCAGGTATGTACTTTTGTAGGAGAGATACAAGTAAAATTTCATAAATATGAGCTATATTTGGTGGAAGTGAATGGTGAAAGGCCACTGCTCCTATTAGATCAATGATCTAAAATGGTGAAATGTACCTTCTTATATGATTCCCTTTCTATCAAAAGACTCGACTCTTATTCATGATGTTATTCAGTGAAAGACATTGTCTCTAACAAAAATTTCAAAATCACCTCCATTGTCAACATCATAGTTCTTTTTCACACCATGAATATTTTTAGTGTTTATGGATTGATTAAACATTCTAGTTCACCTCTTTAATAATATATAGTCATGTGTGTCATGACCCAAGATGGTAGGGCCTAGTCTGTAACTCTCCAAACCGACCGCTAATAGGATAGGGGATGATGAATAGCGACAAGTAGTCATATCACAAACATGGGGTTCATTACCTATGGACATGTAACAGCACATACACATCCATGTTCACAAAAAAATAAGAAATGAAAAGAAACTAAAAACGTCCAAAAATGATGGAAAATTTTCCAACATGCTTAGAATGAAGAAATTGCTATCAACTACAACTACATGCATGATCCTTGGCCAAACTCCAATAAAGACCTCGGTCTTTCTTGCTCTCTACGCTCTTCCAGGCTCATGTCCTCTATGTACTCCATCAAAAGTCTTGTGTTCCATAAAATAAAAAAAACATATGTTGGAAAATTCCATGATGTAGGGAGTATAAAAATAATAATTATTCAACAGAAAAACCTTAAATAATAATAAAGCATCTAAAAGGAAAAACGTTTTTCCACCTAGCCATAGGGAAAAAAATCGGCAGATAAAATCCATCAGAAATTATCGGTATCTATACATGACAAGTCAACATGGCCTACCAGCTGTGTCATCCTCAACATGTGAAAACACCACAAGGAATCCTAGAAAATATCCAGACATACACATCTTAGAATCCAAGTCTTATGGGGTTCTGACCTCCTAGACAAAAACATGACATCATTTCGAAGTACTAAATGTTGCACATTAAATGAGGAGTACACACTCCATGAGCTCATCCATCCTAGATGGAACAGCTCTGAGAGATACAATCCATCAAGAACAATGTTTAAATTCCTAAAGGTATATCTGATAGAATTTTATCCATCAAGAACATACCACTAAGTCCTATCATTGTTACCTTGATCACAATGCAAGATAAAGAAACCCATGTGATGAGACCCTCCCCTCACAACTACACACAATTTAGGGAGCGCTACTCCAAGTTATGCAACACATGCATCCTCCCTACCTAACAAGAATGGAGAGACCCACAAAATGACATATCACCCATACTTGAGAGTGTAATAATCCTTAATCAAACCCAAATAACCTTTTTCCTCCTTTAAAATAGTGTTCTGCACCTCATTCCATCGAGGGAGCACTAGCTCCTATCAAGGTATCATTATCTTGATGTAGAGGTGACCACTACTCATAAATGTGTCCCATAGATGATGGAACACTATATCCAATATCTAACCCACTCTCTGCTACTACTTATTGGCGGGGGAGTAAAATATTTTTAATTACGACCATCACCATGGTCGAATAGGGGAGTACTAATCATGACGAACATGGACTCTAATATGATAACGTGGTACCACTTCATAATTAGTGGAACCAAACCCGAAATTTTTAGGCACATACCACTTAGATACTAGAGGATTTTCACCCTGCTATGATATGGTAGTACTGGTTCTTTTAGTTTGTTCACTATAGGGGACCTACAGCCTGGTACTCTAGGGGATTACCGACCCCTAGCTAGAGGACCCACTACCGAGCATTACAAGGGAGTGCTGACTCTTCCCATCCAACATGTATAGACGACCCACATCCTAGAATGACATTGGATTATAACTCCAAGATAGAGGACCTTCACCATTTTCTACTAGGGTATTACCTACTCTACATTCAAAAAATATGGAGTGCATGTTCCCTAACATTCAATGGAATAAATTCCATCTTTATGAGTGTCTCAGGGAAACCATCACCCTAGTCTATCATGGGAGTAACACCACCGGGTGAATATACCCATATGTATTGAGAACACACCCATGAAGTGGTTAGTCATATATTTACCTATATAGAGAGGTATGGAATGCCCACAACATAGCCCACATGGGTACTAATAGTCCTAGAGTTCCTCTTCACGATCCACACTAATCTCAAACATTACCCTCATTCCATTTCACATGTTTCGTCCCCAATTCACACAACATCATATATCTTCAGTAGCAATGAAGGACACCATATCGTTCAATGTGAAAAACTACATGTGATAGACTACTCACAAGCTTGAATAAGAGTCCCAATGAATTATATATGGAGGACGTAATATCTCAGGAGAGTCTCCCAAGAGTACAAAGCCTACACTGGGGTGCACATAGCATTTGATCCCTCCCCAGCACCTAGATGTATATCATGTAAACATAGTTAATAAACCATAAAAGGGGTAAAATGAATGTAAAGTTTGTATACTCCATGTCCCTCATCACCCGAACCCTAACCATGTTCCCTTTCTATATGGACAGGTCATCTATGTCCCATACACTCTGCGTTTCCAATACTACATGTCGTGATCGGATAAAAATATTCTTTCCCATGTAGTTTAACTGTGTTTGTGAACTGGGCCCCATGTCTTTGTACGTTTCCATGTGTTAGTGCACGACCATGTTTTTTTAACATCGATCCCATGACATTTCTAATGGTATCACGGACTAAAGTGGTACACATTGTGTCTACCCGATACATGATGTGTAGTCTCCAAATATCGTCTTCCACAAACAAGAAGATCTACACGTGATGTTTCCATGAATGACACGCCATGTACATGGTAATTTTCGTAATGAATTATCTAAAAATCACATGATTCATCACGTTCTTCCAAAAAAAATACATAAATCTATAGAGTAGGGATCAATTATATTCGTATTGGTGATATTTAACAATTAATAAATGAATAAATATGGGGATCAAGACAAAAACTCAAAACTCTCTACCTCATTGGAAAAATGCCAAATCGTTGGTCGTAGAATGGTTCCCAGATCATTTTGTTTCATGATATGATGATGATATGCTTCTAAAATCACGATCAAAGACACATCATCCTAATGATTTGGTGGATGTTAGTCATCTCCAAATGGAGAGTAGGTGTAACATTCCATACGTAGATTCCACACAAAGGTGCTGCAATCTTAATTAGCCACATGGCCATAATAGAATCTCTCCAAATACCAGAGGATTCACACTATAATTTATGGCCATGGTGAGTTAGTAAGGATATTATGACCTCATACCCAAAGTATTATAGTGGAATCCATACATAGTATGTCACAGATGAAAAATAAACATCATCCAACTGAATGTAATGTAAGACAAATTTACAAATATCAATAACAAGATGTGAATCACAAACAAAAGGGTATAGATGATATAAGTATCTATAAAATATCCAAAGAAGTATTTTGAAATTCAATATAGTACAAATGGATCAAAAACAATAAAAATACAAAAAGGGTTTCCCAATATCATAACTATCAATTTGGTCATATTCTCCCCTTCTCCAAAGTTATAGATTACAACCTGTACTAGGATTCCTTCGCCTATCATCACATACAACCATATAATCAATTTGGGCCCCCAAGGTGGCTCAAACAGAATGTGAGATAAATATCCGATTATTATCCACCAAGATTCTGTACTATTCTAACTTTATTAAACAAGTGCTATAATGTGTATGGAATGTAATAATGTAAAATTAAATTTCCATGGAATATATCTACTGTAATATGTAAAACAAAACTACCCCTCACGGTGACAGGAAATAGATCCATCTCAAAACTAGGTAGTTATAAAAATAATACATGTTTCGTTGCCACACCATACATCCATTCACATTATGATACACATGGCCTCATTGTATAGAGAAGTGAAGTATCTCGCAGACACACTATGTAGTAAAATGATGTCCCCAAGGGCCGCATATATGGTTTCATGTACAAAGGCATCAAGGAAATAATTCATGACCATGAATGTTTGGATCCACAGAAATCATACAAGGAATCCACATCGAGTCCCATGAGAATCCTTGTGGAAAATGTTTCTAGGATCTTGTTGGAGACGTGTGAGAATGTGTTCTGACATGTCCTAACCAAATCCAAGAAAGTCAAATATATTCGATTGTAAGGCCTGAGGCATCCCACAAAATCAATCCCAAAGGGGCATGATCAACCTAAGTAATCAACTACCATATTCTAGACCCATGGAGAGTAGTCCATGGAATATTTCAAACCATTCAATAAATTCATTCAAATTATAAAAATAATACCATTTGAGTGTACCTAGTCACATAAACAAGCACAAGCTAGTTGTATTCCAACAATGTTCCCCATTTACCATTCACATTTCAATATGGAGATGCCCTCTAATATTAACCATTTAACATGATATTTGTCCATTTGAATAGCTACACCAACGTATACTATCACATTTTCAATTGAATCATATGCAAGATAGAAGGATGTACATCTCATAGGAAATCTATTCAAAACCATTAAATCATTAAAGGGAGTCCTCTAACTAGAAAAATTCATGAATAGACCCCTAAAGTTGTCTATTGTCGCCAAAATAGTTTAAATTCCCTGTGGTTTTCCCATACCTTGAAACATGAAAAATGTGCAGAAAACCTTAATGAAACCCACATGCATCCTCACTATGTCCAACGATGCCTACTACAAGAATCTCTCTCAAAAATAGGGATTCCCTAGAATGTCTGGCAGTCGACATATCAACATAATGCCTTAAATAACCAAAATATTTGAAGAAAATCATAGACCACATAACTCATCTCGGTTGTATAATGATCATATTGTATCAAGTACATATTCATCCTGATTGATGAAAAATCTGAAGAACATATGAAGAAATTAATCATATGGTATATGAAAATGAAATCAAATATCTCAATAGATATCTAGAAGAATAGAATAAAAATAAAAATGTTATTAGGCCTTTCAGATATGGATCCGATGGGGTGATCCATGGTCGAAATAGTGATTAGATATAGAGTCGGGCTAAATCCATTCCTTATGAAACAAAAGGGAAACTACAACATGATGGATGTTCTCTATATGGAGGAAAACCCAAAATGTAGATTAAAAGAAAAATATAAAATTAATTAAAATTAAGGAAAAATAGTAGGCATTGATTGTTTACCCACATGGTTTCCTAAAACGAGCCAAAAACATGAACATCTCACTATCTCTAATGGAACATCGCATAGTTTCCCTCCATGGTTTGACTAACCATGCAGTCACTGTGCAGAATCATTCTTTCAAATGTCTGAAACATTGCATACATAAAACATAGTTTTAATGACCATGATGGAGCTACAACCTCAACTCACATAGATATTCTATCTATGCAGCCTAAACAATATAGTTTCTCCTAACTATCTGCCAGGCCTACACCACCCCTGTAAACTAGCTATAGACTACAAAAATACCCAGGACGCCTCCAAAACCCATGTGATGAACATGGGTATATATTTGAGTCCATAACAAAGCATTAAAAAAATACTTAAATATCTGTACCTCATACAAAAATAAGGGTTCTTACAATCTCCCTCCATTATAGAATTCCATCCTAAATTTCCCCTACAAGGTGGTCAAGATTCATCCAATAACAACTCTAGCCACTGAGCACATAAATCAACAACCCACTCCCATGTACCATTCTATAAATGGATGTGATTCCATAGAACCCTCACTTGAGGAACTGACTAGAATCAGAGAACCATCATGCTCATATTAATCATATGAATTAGATTATTCTCAAAGGTTGAGTGAACCTAAAGCTCAACCTCCTCAAGATGAAAAGCATGAGACACGTCCTAATGATAACGACACAACTGAGCTACATTAAGGATGTCACGAATTGCATGGTACCTTTGAGGTAACTGAAACTGATAGGAAACAGACCAGACACCCTCTTGAATCCATAATGGTCGGACATATCTCGGTGGGAGCTTAACCTCTCTCTTGATCAGCCTGTGTCCCATCCTCGGTGAAACACAAAAAAAACATGATCTAGGACCATGAACTCTAGTGGCCATTTCATGTAGTTTGCATAATATTTCCCACGATACATGGTTGTATCCATCCACTTCTTAATTAACTCAACTTATTCAAAACTATATTGAATGACATGGAGTCAGAGTAATGCATCATCACCTACCTCAAACCCAAACTGGGGAGAATGTCATGGCCTAATATATAAATCCTTGTGTTGTTCCTTTGTATCATCACCTAATAAATATTAATAAGCGAATTAAACCAGTGGAATTTTCTTCTCCCAATAACATCCAAAATCAATAATGATTACACCAAGCTATCCTCTAGAACATGTATCATATGCTCTGACTAGTTGTCAGTCTGAGGGTGGTATGTGGTGCTTTTATTCACCTTTCTACCCAACACCCTCTGATAACTCTACTTGAAATGAGATGTAAATATGGCTTCCCAATTGGAGATGATAGTGCACGAGACACCATGTAGTCAAACCACGTCACATATGTACAACCTTATGATCTCATTAACACTGAAGGTATCCTTGATTAGAAAAAAATGAGCTTCCTTCATAAGAATGTCAAAAAAAATTCATAGATCATTGTTTCCTCGAGGAGAAATTGGTAAACGAACCAATAAATCCATCACATAATCATCCCATTTTCACTCCCTCATAGGTAACTATTGAAAATTCCCAGCTAGTCACATATGTTCTACTTTCACATGAAACAATTTGTAACACTACATAACAAAAGTGAATACCACTCTTTTCATACTCATCTTAAAAAACATACAAATTTGGTCTGGATACATCATGGTGAAATCGAGATGTACTTCCCAAACTAAATCATGAAACAATGTCATGAATATATCAATTATATCCATTGAAATACAAATGTTTCATTGTATATGAATTATATCACTTTCACATGCCATCAAACCTGGAAGAGTTTCCTCATATTCTGCACAATCCCATAAAACTAGGCCTTCTGAATTTTCTAGCTACCAAATGATAATTTTTCCTAACAGGGTAGAGGTCACAACTAAGGATGATAGAAATGCCTTTCTCTCTATATCATAATCCTCCAGATGTATCTTAGAGAATTATTCCATAATCATCCACTCATTACTGTCCTATTATACTACTTGAAATTATGTCCTTTTTCTCAGTGCATCGGCCACTAGATTTATCATACCATGTGTGTAGGAGAGATAAAAATTAAATGGATGTAGTTCCTCCACCCACCTACTCTACCTCACATGAATATAATGATATGTAAAGATGTACATGAGGATTTTTTATTCAGTGGGCACCACAAAAAAATCTCATAGAAAATAGTATCTCCAATACTGCAATGGGTGAATGACTGCAACTAAGTCCATACCATGCATCAAGTAATTCTAATCATGAGGCCTCATCTGTCGATCCCCACACACCATGAATCTATCCACCTAAGGCATCATTTCCCATAGCCCAGTTCCTGAAGCATCACAACACCCAATGTAATTATTTCCCAACTCAGAAAGTATCATGACTCATGTTGATTGGAACCTATATATGAGAACTTGAAAGGATAACTTTCTAGACTATGACCACACAAACATCACACCCTTCTTAGTCAATCTAATCAATGGAACTTCTAATTGTGAGATGTCCTGTATAAAATACATGTAGTATCTATATTTCCCCATGAAGCACTATATGCTAATAATGTTCTTGGGATGTTCCTAGGAAACTATATCTCTTACCTTATCTTGGTTTATTGATACACTTGTCTTTGAAATTATGTGACAAATGAAATTAATTTGATCCATCTATAATTACCTCTTTTTAATATTAACATACAATTTATGCTCTCGTAGTCTATTAAAGATGATCTCAAGATGGTTTTCATGTTTGTGTTAATTGTGAGAATAAACCAATATAATTTCCATGAAAGACACCGCCAACTAATCTAGTAATGGATGAAAAAATCTGTTCATTTGCACCATATAAACTATTGGATAATTCATGAGACTGATCGACATAAAAAGATAAATTTATAGGACATACATACTATGAAATGTCGTACAGGGTATGTATATAGGTCGAACATGAACTAGATGATATTCTGACATCATGTCGATATTTTAGAACACTCATTCTTCTCGAACCTGGTCATAGAGATAATCTATCCATAGTATGTGATATCAGTTCTTAACCGCAAACTAGGACAATTTCCTATAATCCCCATATTGCCTAACAGTACCATTATCCTTTTTTGTAAAAAGTCCAGTAAACCTTACAAAGATGTACTCGGACCAATAAATCCATTGGAATCCAAATCCATTAGCTGTCTATTGAGTCCTACAACTCCATCATTTCCATCATGTAGGGAGGAATCAATACTGGTGTAACTTTTTGCACAATATAAATGGGGAACACTTCCTCTCACATAGGAGGTATAAAGGAAAAGTAGTCACAGAATATTTCTCTAATATGAAAAACCACTAGATGGATTCCCCGCTAGACTCACTCCATAATCATCTAGAAATATTCTAGCGATCTAGGCTATCATTCCGCCCATCCCACTTTCCTCAGGACAAGCTTGACTCACATAAACATCCAACACACCCTTGAAAATGAACACTACACCCTCTGGAGATGTGAAAGTCATCCATCAGTGATAAAAATCAAAATAATTCCCGATAATCTACTAGCTTTACCATCCCAAAAATAATTTCAAAGCCTATCATCTGGAGGACATATAAACTCTAGAAGAAGTGGTTCCCACCAACATCATTGGTAAACATCCGAAATTGGCACACATAACACATTTTGAATCCCAATGGTGTGTGTAGTATCATATTTCCCTCAGAAATAAATAACACATTCCCAATTCTTTTATCCACCTATGAAAATACAAAACTATGTGATGTACCTATATCTATGAGAGTTGATGACATAATAGATGCTAACAAAAGTTTACATGTCATAATATATAGTCTTTGATCCTGATCTTTTTGGGTCTATTTCGCTGCATATGTTTGGCATATTCCATGGACCTGTTACACTTCCTAGCTACCTTGAGTTGATCCACCCAACTATCTCTTATAAACCGGTGTCTTTCTATCACATCCATGACTACCACTGCCTTCACCTGACTAGTCTACCTTGTTCTATCTTCCAACTTGACATGGAGGTGAGGAACTTATCCATCATCCTAATGTCAATGATGACACCCTACCACTCACATTAGAAGGGATGTTCCTGTAAAACTTCTACATGTTCCCCATCCTGCTGCAATCTTAGCAATCTACTAAGTCTCGGTCACATTAATTCCCCACGAAGCCTCTTCTACGGAACTGATCTAAAATCATGAAGCAGCATGTACCCAGATCTTAACTAGAAATAAACTAATGGGAAGCCTCTAAACACTTCGACCTATATAAAGATGTATTTATATTTGGGAGAGATATGGAAATCTCATGTTCTTTACCCTAAACATCCCCCAGGGTCCTCTATATAAATAGAACATGATTCACAATCATTTTGATAGAAGCCCACATGAATATATTGACTTCAGGTTTGATATCATGTATCAGACCATCCTCAAACTGGATCACTCTATATAGTTCACCAATATGATACATCAGTGAAAAAATATTCAACTTTGAAAAGTGTGTGAAGAGTTCCACATCCATCCTCGCACCCTGTTCTATAAACATGAACTCACTATCCCATTCTACTAACAGTTTTGCAAGGTGAAATTAGTCGAAGAAACTTGTTTGGAATTTACCCCATCCTATTTGATGCAGCCCATCAGCCTGGTTCAAGATGTCACTCCATCAATTTGCGCTCCATATAGAAAATGGGTCACGAGAATGACCCTCTACTCAGGAGGCATCTCCATATGCTCAAAAATTTCTATTGTGGTCTCATTCCATAGCTCTATAGACTATGGTCCTCCATCCTAAGAAATATTGGGAGGATGATGCAGCTGGAAAACACATTTCATCTCAGCAATATTCAAGGCCAGATATGGTGCTCCTTAGAATGTCTTCATATATAAAAATAATCCTTCTTGGAATTTTGCCTCAAAACCTATATCCTGAACAACCTCAATTTCATCAACTAGTCCTAAAGGATAGTCATTTGGTAGCATGTGGCCCACCATATTTAATGTACGGTCATCACCTCCCTCGTGGTGTACTGCTGGAGGTATTCATGGTGGAATCACTATATAATTCCAAACACATTTCTGAGAAGGTACCAACATCAATTCACATATCACAAAGTCAGAGGATATGTCACAACACTCCTAAAAACCATGTCAACCCACAACCACATTCTAACGCTAGGTCTTTACTAGTAACAACCATTGATCCACTAGAAACAATGAATCTGGACCACTCCAAATCCTAGTTTAGGCCATGTCTCTACCCATCTTCTCCAGTTTTCATTTCCATTTCACATTTAGAATTCAATGTAAAATAAATCAAGGGTATACTAATTTGGAATCCACGAGGTCCCATAAAACCTCTTGAACTCAAAACATGGTTCCCATTCAAACCATAGTAATATCAAGTTCATTTATAATTTTCATTTCCTTGGTAGATCATTTCCAAATTCATTAGGGTCCAAACTAATTATGAATTGAAAGATTACTTCAATCCTTTATCTATTGCACCAATATAATAGAATAATAGGTATAACTATCACATAAAATATCACAATATCATATAGTTACTTTTAAATCCTATATGGAATGAAAAATTGAATTTATTGTGATTTATGACATGTTATTAAATGATGCATGAGATGGAATACCCTCATATCATCATGGTGTAACAAAAACCAAACCCCCAATTTACCTACTGTAACACGATAAATCATGTGCATCTTTCAATGGTGAAATTGAATCAACTATAACAGTCAACATTCAGAATATCACAATAAGATTCGAGAAATTTTTTTCTTTTCCTTATATGTGGGGTAGAAAGTCCAGAGCACAACTTATTACCAAACTCCATTTCCATCATATCCCTAAATATTCTAATTAACCAATAAGGAAACCTAGAAAAGAAGCTCGGATGCCACTTCTTATCATCCTGGATGTAGATTCCACCATGCGGTGCCCCGAGACCATTCGGCCACATTGCCCCAAAATTATATCACCAAACTCAAGAGGATTTCGACAAGTAGAAAGGGACTAGGTGAGTTAGATGGGAGACTATTCCCTCATTAACAAAGTATCACAGAGGATGTCAAACATAATATGTATCAGAATAAAAACAAATAGTATTCAACTGAATGTAAGTCAAGACATGAATAAAAATATCAATAACTAGATGTTTCACAAATACAAAATTGTATAAATGATACATGAATCTATAAAATATTAATACGATTAAGAGGAAATACAATAATGTATAGATGTCTAAAAAACAAAATAATATCAATAAGTAATCCCAACATCACAAGCCTCATCTTGCTCCTCTACTCCCCTACTCCAAATCCATTGTCAACAACATGTACTAGGGAGATTTCCCCTATTGTAACCTACAACAATATAGTATGTTTGGATACTAGAAGAAGCCAAAATAATTTGTGAGATAAACATCCCAGTAGGAAAAAAACTACGGTCTATACAATTATAACAGCAATAATAAATTTCTAGAATGTTTACGGAAAATAGTAAGGTAATGTTGAATTCCCATGACATATATCTACATCAATATGTAAATCCAAACACCTCTAGAGGCAACCTAAAATATAGTATACTCCAAAAAGGTATATATAACACTAAAAAAAGTGTCACAACCATGTTGAACATCCATTCATATTATGTTACCCACATCCTGACTATATAGAGATTTCAAGTGTCCCAACACCATTCCATATAATGAAGTGTATACACCATGCTCTAGATCCACGATGTCATGTACCAGGGAATCCATGAAAAATATCTATACCATGAAGGAGTGGATCCAAGGAACTCATCTAAGGAATCAACATTAAGTCTTGTGGGCATCCCAATAGTAACACTATTTGTGAACTAGTTGGGGTCCTAGGATCATGTGTATAGACCTGTCCTACATGAGTCCAGGAAATTATGATCCATGGGTACAACAGGTCAATGGAATCCCACAGAATAAAGACCCTAGATGAATAATCAACCCAAAGCATCCACTACCACATTTTAGACCAATGGAGAGCCTTTCGTGGAATCTTTCAAACAATTCCATCAATTAATTGAAATTATTCCATAAATATCATGTGATTATGACCACTATCATAAAAAAGAATAAGTGATGAGTATAACCAATCATGAATCCCATTTAACATTCACCATTTACATGTGCCTACCCTTCAATATTAACCATAAAACATTCCATCGTTCAATTTTTATAGGTATACCCACCCATAATATCAGGTTTTCCATTGACATATCTACATGTAATGAGGTAGTAAATCACATAGTAATGATATTCAAACACATTAACT
Organism: Viscum album; assembly: GCA_963277665.1. NCBI lineage: Eukaryota > Viridiplantae > Streptophyta > Magnoliopsida > Santalales > Viscaceae > Viscum > Viscum album. The sequence continues at coordinate 938,290,753 of OY728161.1, forward strand.
AATTTATGTCATTTTTCTAAACAAGAAAGTGCAAGAACACACCCCTGCAGTTGTCTAACAATTCATAAATATTTAAATTCAATGAGCTCATCCCATGGGTGACTTTGATAAGAGAAACACATGAAAACACTCCTAAATAGAACTGACTAATATCCTCGGTAGGTCATACTAAGACTAATACATACACCTCACTCAGAAATGGGGTTGTGCTGAAAATTCTCACTGGTGGCATATCAGATGAATGTCCAAAAATCTAGAAAATATGAGTAAAAGAAGAGACCACCTACATCATTTCGGTAGTAGATAATTTAATTATTATTTAGTCTCAATTATTCTTGATTTTAGTGAAATCTATAAAAATGTACATTGAACCGAATATTAGGTCATATGAGAAATAAATTAAATAGAATTATCAATTTCTAGAGTATTCAAATATGGCTAAAAAGGATATTAGGACTTACAGTTACGAATCTGATGAGTTGACACATGCTCAAAATAGAGGGCATATGGAGTTTCGGGCTCAATCCCTACCTTAGGCGTCAAAGGGGAAACTCTAACATGATGACTATTATCTATTTTGATGAAAATCCCAAATGAGTTTAAGAAGAAAATTTTGGATTTAATTAAAATGTTAAAAAATCCACATAGAAAAGGCATGCTTGATTTACCCATATAAATTCCCAATCCATGAAGAAAATGTGCTCATCTCCTTGTTTCTAAGGGTCACATTGCATTGTTACCCCATGCTTCGTGGTTAACCCTATGCTAATTGTGCCACAACTATCTATCAAAAGTTTTATTATTTTATGACTAATCACACAATCGAATGACCTCTACGACATTGTTTCCAAAACTGTATGGAAGCTACTACCTCCGCAGACAAGGTAAGACTAACCATGCGGCCTATACTGCATAGATTCTCCTAACTATGATCTAGGCATATAACACTACTAAAACCTGGATACCAACCTCAAAAAATTCCCATGAAACCTCCATAACTACTAATATCAACATGGGTACATATGTAAGTCCATAACAAAGCATTTAAATCGAAAATAATATTATACATATCTCGTATTAAAATCTAGGTTCTTACTGAAGGAGAGGATACATGCACTCCTCCTTAGGGGGGGGGTGATGCACGTAAGAGGGTTAGAGGGGGGTATTTTGTCCAATAATACAAAACAAATTAATTCCCCTATAAAAACCACATCACCCGAACTGGTATCCAAAAAAATCAAAATGAAGATGACCTTTTGTCGCACCTCGGGTGAACACAACATTCCAAACTCAATTGATATGTATGAAATCCGATCTGACACTCTGAATGAGAGTTATTTTTGTTTTCTATGAAACTGTACATGTACGTACAAAAATATTTAATATCATTAATATCTCCACACCAAGGATCCTCGGGACCAACTTCTTATGAATACATGACACTCAAATATAGAAATATTTTCTGGAATATTCTAATTTTTTTCGGATCAAACCAGTCATTACATTTTCCCCACCAAAGGGACTTTTATACCAGAAAATAAAAAATAAATAGCACAAGGGAAGAAACTTAACTCCCCCTTGGAGAAGAATTCCAATGAGATCAACAATGGTTCCCATGTGATATACAAGAATGAAAAAAGAGTAACCACAAAGATCAAACCAATCTCATGTCCAGCATCTGTTAGGATAAAATTGGGATACAATTGGAACATGTCTACATTGTTGTGACAAGTGGGGAAGCATCATGAACCACTGTTCATATAAAGTCAGGGGTTATAGCAATACCTAAACTCTGTAATAAGATGTATAAAATACGAAACCCCAAAGTTCACATCCACCCATGAATGAACTGTAAAATAATTATCTCAAGCATTTTTCATTCATGGTTGATGTTGAACACTCTATTGTATTCACAAAAAAATAAGGCTACCCAATTGTAAACACTGAGTCTCACCATGAAAATTATTTTCAACATACACCTATCAAATAACTCACCGTAATAGATTAAATTCCATACCATCTAGTGGCCTCCCATAAGTGTATGGATAGTATAAAACCAATCCAAATTGAAAAATCATCATAGGGTAAAACTTTAACACTACATAAAAAATTCTTACCATTTAACCCAAACTTCTAGGGACTCCATGAAAAAAGGGGCCGAGTAGAAAAATCCATTTGAAATGAAATGATCTTTCACCAACAATTTTTCACACAACCTCACATTTAATATTAATGTCTAGGGAACTCATCAATGATTTTATCATATTCTACAACTACTTTTGGGGACTTGAATCTCATGACATCGACTCCACCATGGGTCAGGTTAGGCAATTGGTGAGTAATAGACTATTCCCTCCAATGAGTGAGTCCATCCCATGTAACCTTTGATTCGTTTTTCCCCAAAAAGGTAAAACGTCATTCCATCACATCAGACACACCATGACCTTCACCTAAAACATTAAATCGTGGCATGAAGTTTAGATAACAAATTCATACTATGAATGATGTAATAAGTCATCGATGTTATGGAAAGGATAACCCTATTGAAACACTTGCCTCCAATAGTGAGATCACACAGTCAGCAATAGTGTAGCATCATCAGGTATCCACTTATTGGAATCTCAAATGATGAGGGTTGAGTCAAAAGAACAAACCTAATCTATATGTCTCGAGGTTCATTTGTGGAAAGATGAGAATGAATAGAACAAATGTAAAATAAAATGATAGATAAATTTGAAATGACATAGATTATACCTCTAATATCTCATAGATCCAATGGGTCATAAACATTGAATGCATGTAGATATCCTCTCCCATGTCCTTTAACTCCATGTGCCCACCACAAACAACCTGGGGTGGTATTTGTAGAATTTTTAAATGTCGATCTCATCTAGTACTCTTCATAATCATCCACCTTGACATAGACAATGTGAAAATACTTTCTCCAACTTTTATCTCTATTAAGTATGATCACCAGCTAGATCCCACTCTAGTAGTACAATGAATCATACAATCTATAGAAAGATATCCTAGACTATTTTAGTTGTAACATCATCTATCATGTGTGTAGTCTGATCCTCGGTGCTACTCCAACCCCACATGCCCACGTACCTCAGTCCAGTCATGGGTATGCCTCCTATAACATTATCCAGTGACATGACATCTTCCAAAACATGCAGACTCCTCATCCTTGTAATCACTAATACAGTTCAAATCCACATATCCATTAGATATGAAACTCCGCATCACTAGAACATTCTCTTGCAGTCCATCATAGGTGGAAATGCATAGAGGAATCACATTCTGTAACATCCCAAGTAAATAAAGGATATGATATTTTCATATTTATTAATATTTTTGAATTAAAAATTAATTTTACTTTAAATTGGATGATATTTTTGATGGATTACCTGATATGCAACAACTTGTTTCTTTGTTATCTTACTTTGCACACAACATTGATTTATTCCGAAAAATAATATCATAATATTATTATTTTAAATGGTAATTAACGTATATTAGTTGTATTGGAGGGAATGAACAAAACTTACTATAATATGATTACAATTATTTTTAATTGTTTTTACATTTAACAAATTAATGTTAGAAGCTTAAAATATGAATGAATCAAATTTTATGCATAAATGCTCTAATATTCTTTAAATGGCCGATTTACCAAATTTTGATGGAGAACCATATTTAAATATATTTTTGTCACATTTATATATTCAATTTCACAAAATAATATTCTAAATTATAATCAAGTCATAAAAATTTAATTTGGATGATATTTTGGTATATTTCAAATAATGTTCATTTTTTAATGAATAGTTAAAAATACCGCATTTTAATTCAAAACAAACATTTCATCTACATTATTTATATGGTTATATTTTCATTTTTATTTGTTTTAAAGTGTAATTACGTTATTTTCACCACTTAATCCATTATTAGTCATTGGAAGAAATTTCACATTGAAAGAGGACATAAAAATTGTCAATCTTTTGATGGTTATTATTTCTCAAAAACACATTTTTTGTTTGGTGAACCAGAATTAATTTTAAATTAATTTCTTCCAGTTATGTGTTTTGAGTTTTGCAAAATGGATCCTATATTTGGAATTACTGGTCCAAATTATGTATATGGGTATATTTTATTTCTATACATTATGTATATTACATCAGTGAATATTCTATTTACCATGGTTAAAGTGTAAATCTGGTAAATAAGGATAAAAAAATATTATTATAATAATATTATGATACCCATTAACTTTTAATAACCCTAATGTATGAGTTGTATCTTACCAAGGTCATATTTGGTTAGACTTTGGGATCCCATAGAGCCACTTGGGAGTGATAATGACACATTATAATAAATATTTTAAAGGACCAAAATAACATAAAATGTATATTTTAGAAAAACATTTGCATATCAAGTTATATAAGTGATCTCTTCAACAAAAAATTTTAATTTGGAAGGTAAAAATATATGATACATCATGGTATTTTATTTATAATTTTTAGACACTTAATATATAAAATTATTTGTGAAACAATGATGAAGTAATGATTTCCTAATTAATGAATGTTTTACATAAAGGAGAATATAAATATTAAAATAAATTTATATTAGAAATTTTATGACATCAAATAATTTTAGGTTTATTAATTAATTTTTATATTTTAATTAATTAATGTTTTTCAAAATATTAATGTTGTTATTGATTTTTTAAAAATTCTTAATATGAATAGTTTTTAATTTGACATAAATGAGTCTTTTAAACAATTAATATTTTATTAAATGATAAAATAGTCCTAAAAATCTAATATTCTATAAAATGACATAAATAATATTAAAAATTTAATTAATGATCTGTTTTGGGTGTCATGAATATTTTTTGTAAATATTTTAACCATATAGTATGAATATATAAGAGGACATGGTAAAGGATATATAAGTTAACAGAGGGTTAACTAAAAAAGATAAGGAATAAAAAAATATCAAAAACCTATCAAATTATTTTTGGATTATTTAATTACCACTTATATTCACCTTATATTCGAATTAAATAAGTTTTTGACCTTTTTAATTAGATAATAATTTTATAATAAAATAATACATTCAAATGGTCCTAAAGAGCCCCTACTCCCACTAAAAAAAGTCATCACCTCTAACCCATTCATACATCTCTCAAGCCACCTTGATTCATCCAAAATCTGCCCAAATAAACTCCCATTATACCTCTTTTCCACTTAGATTTATTACCATAGGCATAACGCATTTCATGAAAGCCTTTTGGTTTAAACCAAAGGGAGTTACCAGATTTTAAGGTAATGTCTTCCCTCATGTTCTTTTATTTTATTATACATCTCTAGTTACTATGCTTTTATAATTCATTTTTTACAATAAAACAGAATTATTCCTAATATAATAGGATTTTTATGAGAATAATTTGAATAACAATTACACACACCACCATATAATGGGTAAAGACAAGAAGGTTTCTATGGACGATGAACTACTGCATCATGAAAGGATGATTGTTAAATTTTCTCATACAACCACTCATGGTGGAAATTATTATGGCACTATATTTATATGTGATATATATTATATTTTTTTTTTCTAAATGCTTATTTATTTTTCATTTTTAAAATACATTTATTTTTTCCATAATGGGTAAATATGATAGTTTTATTTAAGTAGTGCAGACTACCGCCCCCTCAATGTGATATCACTCGTTCATGCAATATGTGGAACGTATAAAGGATGGAGTTTCTGAAATAATATATTATATTACATTGGAATTATAAAATACCAATTTATCTTTTTGTATTTATTCCATTAAATAGTATATATAAATGAAAGTACTGTTAATGCATACATACAACTTAACATCTCCATGAATGGGGCATTTCATTTATTTTCTCCAAATGTTATGTACTATTATATGTAAATATATTTACCTGATATATAAGATTTATATGTTATATAAAAAATTAATATCATTCTAGAGATAATTTAATTTGGACCCCATGGACATCTTGTAATTATAAGATGTTCATTTTTAACACAGGTACCAAATATCGACAAAATAGACGTTATTAACATAATTGATTACATAATGTTTATTACATGGTAATAAGTGATATAAAATTAATAATAAACATGAATATGGTTCCTATGAATTTATAAATTAACATTAGTTTATTATTATGAAGAATAAATAACCAACGAGTCAAGACATACATGAGGTAAGGGATCTTCATTAACCAATTTCCATTATTTGGGTTGATATTATACCATTTTTTGGCCTAGATATGATTATGTGAGAAATTAATTTTGATATCTTATCTTTTATTTATACTTCCATTATGTGTATATATTGTGATACACATAATTATCCTATTTTATTTATAAAATGATCATTGTAAGTGACTTCGTCTCAATCTCCTTTCATTGAGGCATATTTTGTTTTATACATGACATTCATTTATACGGTGTATAAAAAACTCAACATTTATTTTCATTCAAATGTAATATTTTTCTACGCATTTTTTTCTAAATTAAAAAAAGATAGTTTCTTTGTCTTCATGAGCATTATTTCATATTTCAATTCCTTAATAGGCAGTAGTGTTTTTAAAAGGAAAATGAATACCATATATTATTTTATGTATTTTGGTATTTTAAATGGGTTTGATAATGGATTGATTATGTCTAATTATTTAAATGATATATTGTGATCACAATGTGGAAATGTTATCTTCCTTTTATGTTTGTTTTATTTCATTTACCTGCAAATCATTTTTTACATTTTCTAAAGCCGGGTTAAAGGGGATCGGTACCCCAACGTACAACATGCACACATAGACGAAACTTAAACAAACCAGAACAACACAACCTTACATATCATAATAGCCATAATCGTCTCCAAAACCCAAGCAGGATTCCTCCTCACCCGTAGCCGATGCCCACTCTGGGTCCCTCCAATAGTTGGCACTTTGAACCCTACTTCTAAGCTGCTCTAGAACATGCCGTTCAGATGAGGCATCGACGGCCACTCTTCCCTTTTTCAGAGCAATCACAACCTCCCCACTCCGCTTAGAAGCTGATCTGGTCCTCAACAGGCCATTCATTTGAATATGTTATTGTTCTTTGTAATTGTTTACTAATACGGGTGGATGCATGATCATCCTAGTGTGGGTGAGCCCGGGATAGCTCTCTAATGTATTGGGTAACATGATAGAGGTAAACGTTAATGTTTCACCTAATAGATTTAGGGAATATGCTTTGATGGTTGTTCCAAGGTAACTCCGTATGTAGCTATGATAAATACAATGTTAGTATTATATGGATGCCACAAGTTATCTTTACGATTTATGATTTCTATGTGTTATTCATAAATATTATGATTTCACGAGTTCTGTTAAATATATTATTATTTGTCTGTATTGATGGAATAATGTTTTATTTCTTGATTTTGTAATCCATATAGATCTTTTAATGCTCATACATTGTTTTTGAAATGTTTTTCACCAGACATAAAGATGAATAGGTTTAAGGATGGGACTAAAGAAAAATCATGATGTCTAAAACATGGAAGTAAGCATGACTCTTTTTTCATTAGATATTATTTTAAGAAAAAATAGATACTAAGCAGAAGAGTCTACAATCAATATTCGTGTTGTTATGTATATGTTATGACCTAATTCACTGATTCAATAAACATTATAAGATCCTCAATGTTAATTATTAAAATGGTTCAATAATATGTAATGTTTAAGAGAATTGACTTATGGTTTGTATCACAGGTCGGTTTAGATAACTGTAGGAGTTATTATATTGTTAAATTAATATCCATAAATTAATTCATAGTAAGATATAAATGATATAGCAATTTCAGATTACCATGTTACATTACGTAAGATATTTCTATTTTCAGAATGTTTCTTCATAGAGGAAACACGGTATATATGCTTTGATGGAATAAACAAGGAAATGAACTTCCATATCTGTAACCTGAGATGGTCAAAATCATAATTGGAGTGTTTTTTGTGGTGATGACTCAGCAGACTCAGGTGATAAATGGTTTCGTGGTTTGTTAATTATATATTGTTTATTCAAAAAGTAAATAGGAACATGATAATCATGAAAGGGTCATCTTTAAAACATAAAAAAGAAAATATACAGTTTAAGAAATTCATTATGAGTGAGTTTTGTTACAAAAAAATTAATTCCTTAGTCACAATGTTTCAAAAAATTGAGTAATTGTTGATCCTGATATAACAATTGTTTTTGAAGAATGGGCAAAACCCAAAAATATAACCGAGATCTGTAGTTTTCATGGTTTTGAGATTTATTATTGGTGGGTTATTGAAAATTTTTCTTACTTATCAATCCCACATAGTATATTAATTCGAAAAGGTGTTCAATTCATTTGGAAAAAAAAATGTGATGATTGTTGTTGAGAATTGAAATGATGATTGGTGAATACTCTAGTTTTGGAACTACCATCCAGAGATGGAGTGTTTTTTATCTACCGGGATGCATCGTTAAAAGGACATGGTTGTTTCCTTATGCATAATTGTAAGTTAATTTTTTATGCATCACATTAGTTGAAACAACATGAGTAAAATTACCCCACAGATGATATGGAATTAGCTGTTGTTGTTTTTTGTTTTAAAAATTTGGAGGCATCAATTTTTTTGGAGTAAAAAGTGAAATATATATTGATCACAATAGTTTTAAGTATATATTCACTCATAATTAATTGAACATGAGATAGGGGAGATGGCTATAAATAATAAATGATTATGATTTAATGATCCATTACCAATTGGGAAAAGAAAATAAAGTGTCTTATGCTTTAATCCAAAAATGTAATTCAACATTAACCATGTTAGGTTTAGAACATGATACATTTATAAAAATTTAATGAACATTGGAATAAATTTTTTTTGTTCATGAGATTCCGTTGATTTGATGTAGGTTTCAATGAAATCATCTCTATCAGACCGAATTATGAAAGCACATATGTAACAGAGTGAGTTTCATAAAAAGTTAGAGTTGGTTCATAAGGTTGTGTTGCCAAAATTTAACATTGATTAGGACTGTATTTTTAGATTTTGGAATCAATTATGTGTGCCCTATGATTTGTAGTTGATGAATGATTTTTTATGTGAAGCACATAGTTCTTCATTTTCAGTTCATCCTGGCAGAACTATGATGTACATAGATCGTTGGGAGTATTACTGGTCGGATGGACTGAAAAGATATATTACTGACATTACTGTGATGTGTTTTACTTGCCATCATGTTAAAGTAGAGGGGCAGTTACGGAACAGGATTCTTCAGAATTTTTTGGAGCTATAGTAGAAATAGGAAAATATATCCATTGAGTCCATCGTGGGATTACCAAAGAAATCTCGAGTTAATAATTCAATTTGTGTTAATGTTGATCACTTGACTATATCTCCTCATTTCCTTTCTATTTGAGATATTTTGCCTCTAGATTAACATTCTAGGTTGTATGTTAAATAGATTTTCAATATTCATGGAGTTCCCATCTCCATTGTATATGATCATACTCCAATATTTACTTATAACTTTTGGAAGTGCCATCAGATGCCGTAGGGTATTGAATTAAATTTGATTACATATTTTTATCCACAATTAGATGGAGAGTCATAATGAACAATTAAGACATTGGAGGATATTCTATGTTATTGTTCAATGGATTACCAGGCAGTTTTGGACCAAAATATTATTTTGGGATAATTTTCTTATTATAACAGATTTCATTACAGTATACATATGGGTACATTTGATGCATTATATGGAAAGCGGCATCGAACTCCATTTTTTTGGGTATGGAGTAGGTGACAGGAAACTAATGGGACAAAAATTCGTAGAAGAGATGGAAGAAACAATTCGGTTGACTTTGAAGAATATGAGAACATTTTATAGTAGGAAGAAAAGTTGTGTGGGTAACATGAGGAAGGATCATTCTTTAGAGGTTAGTGATTATGACTTTCTCAATGTTTCTCCATTGTATAATGTGATTCATTTTGGTAAGAAGGGAATGATGAGTATGAGGATCATTCAACATTATGAATTCATGGAGAAAGTTGGATCAGTTGCCTATAGAGTGGATTTACCTCCATGTTTATATGAGGTACACAATTTTTTTCATGTATCATTGTTGAGAATGAATTTTACATATCCATATCATGTATTGGGTCTAGAAGCAGTTTAGTTGGAAGATAATCATTCATATGTGGGACAACTAGCCCAGATTCTTGACAGAGGAGAGAAAGTGTTACGGAATAAGGTAATTGATCATGAAATGGTTTTGTGTAAAAACCATATTTTTGAAGAGGAAACTTTGGACTCTGAAAATTCTATGAGGGATAAATACCCCCACATATTTGATAAGTGAATAGAATTACATGGATTCAATTCCCAAAAGGGGCAAAAGATATAACATACTAGGTAAATATTGGATATGAATTTTTCATATTTGTTAATATTTTTGAATTAAATATTAAATTTTCATTAAAGGGGATGCAATTTTTGATGTCGTACTCAATAAGCAACAAAGGGTTTCATTGAAATATTATGTTGAACCAAAAGTTGAGTTATACTGAAAAATAATACTACAATATTATTACATTACATGGTACATAACACATAGTTATTGTATTGGCGGTAACGAACAAAACTAAATTCAATATGATTACACATGTTTGTTATTTTTTTACATTCATCCATTGATAGTTATAGTCATAAAATGTGAACGGATCTAGTTTTAAGAAAAAATACCAAAATATTCATTAATGTGTCGATTTACCCCATTTTGATGGAGAACCATTTTTAAATATAGTTTTTGTATCTTTGATATGCGGTATTTGAAAAAATAGCATTCTTCATTAGAATTGAGACATAAAAATTTACATTGGATAAAATTTGGTATTTAGTTGATAATGATCAGTGTTTAATGAATGGTGAAAATACCACATTTTAATTCAAAACTCCCTTTTCATGTACTTAATTTATATTTTTAGATCATATTTTTCATTGGTTTGAATGTTTAGTTTGATTATATTTTTACATATTAATAAAAAAATTTCATTCGAAGTAATTTCACATTTAAATTGGATACAAACAAGGGTCAATCTTTGGATATTTATTATTTCGTAAAAACACACTTTTTGTTTTGGCAATGTGAATTAATTTTAAATTAATTTCTTCCACTTTTTTGTTTTGAATTTTAAAAAAATTATTCCATATTTTTAATAAGTATGTAAAATTTGTGTAATTATTTAAATTTTAATTTTATAAATAATGAATATTTAATTCAAAAAATATTTTATTTAGCATTGTTAAAGGGTAAATATAGTAAATAAGGGTAAAAAATAATATTATAAAAATATTAAATTACTTGTACTCTTGTCCAAACCCTATTGGATATTATTTTTTCTTACCAAGGGTATGTTAGATGGTATGTGAGTATGATATACTCTATAATAACAAATGTGGGATCGAATATATAAGTATGAGATTCTCAAATACAAGAGGGGGGGTTAATTATAATTTTAACAATTCCTTTGGAATTTTTAAAGGTGGTTATATTTATCAAGGATAAGCAAGATAACTCACAAAAACTCTAAGATCTAATAAATTCCTTGATTATGGAAAAGTGATTCTGTAAATTACAAATTATAAAATTTTACACCAACTAAGATTCTACCTTAAAGTGTATAGAATCTTACTAAATAAGAGTATATGTAAAGATGTATAAGAAATTTATACATTCCTTAACAATACAAAATATAGTGTAATAGAAATGTAGTAAAAACAACAGGTCACAAAAAATAACTCTTTTAACCCAAAGAGAAGGGTATCCAACAACCCTGGAAAAGAGGTCCCATGATTTATACTTCCAAGAATGTTTGTCTTACCAACACCAGGGTATGCCCTCAATCTAAAGATCACTATCTGTCTTGCTATCCCGGCAAGCCCTCAACTATCAGGTAGTCGACACCTCTTTCTTCCTATCCCATGAAGCCCTCGATTGTAATTACCAATAATTGGAGTCGCACAAAGCATGTCTGCACAAGGAAATGATTGAAGAAGCTGTTGAAAAATTCTGCATGAAGTATTGAGAGTTGATAAGAGCCTCTCTCTCTTGATATCACTTCAACTACATGTAATCACCAAAATCAATGTGTATTCAAATGTTTTATTTCTTATTTTCAAATGAGATCCTATTTATAGGCTAGGCTCTAATGGTCGGCTCCCTCTTCCAAGATTCATATTTCTCCTTGAATTTCGGAGGGACCTGTACAAGTGCCACATAACCAACGGTTAGTTGATAACTGAAGGCACGAAATCATTATATAATAGATCAATTATACATATAACTAATATATAATTTAGAATGGAGGTAAATAAAAGTTCAGAATGTAAGCAACGGTTCGAAGTCAAACAAAATTCAGAGTCTATAATAAAGTAATATTTGGATTCTGTTTTTATAAGGAATTATTAATGAAAATTCTTAATCAAAATTCATCATCTAAATTCATAATGATAATCTGTAACCATAATTCATCATTAGAATTCATAACGAGAATTTGTAATTAGAATTCATCATATGAATTCATAATGAGAATTCGTAATCAGAATTCCTCATCAGAATTCATAATGAGAATTTGTAATTAGAATTCATCATCAGAATTCAGAATGAGAATTCGTAATCAGAATTCATCATCAGAATATTGAATGAGAATTCATAATCAGAATTCCACATCAGAATTCGTAATGAGAATTCGTAATTATAATTCATCATCAGAATTCAGAATGAGAATTCATAATCTGAATTCATCATTATAATTCACAGTTATAACTTTATGTAGGTTTGTAATCAGAATTCCGAGTTGAACATTATAAAAGTTCTTAGAAAGGTATTCATAGTAGATCTTCATAAAAGATCGTAATAAGAATTCATATCCTAAAACAAAATACTGCATATCTAAGTATTATATGATTCTGAGGTTATATATATGAATACGAGTTTTATACATAATAAAAAATTTAATACGATCAATGAAAACATGGTATGGGTAAATTTCTTTTAGGATGTAAATTTTCCTTATGAAAGTAAAACAGGGGTAAAATGAATTTTTTTTAAGATAAGGTGTTTGTGATTTTCAAAACAAGAGTAATAATCAAGTCACAAGGAAACCTTGATGACATAACAATCTCCACATTTATGTGAAGGAATAGAAAATTTCTAAGGAAAACCTTATTAAATAAACAATCACCCCCTTTTTGGAAAGCACAAGCATCCTTACGATAAATAATGTAAGGACATGTAATAAATTTTTAGTCTTTGAAATTAACTATTATCTCCCTTTGTTTATAATAAATAGTGAATACGACTAACTCCCCCTTAGGCATTAAAACTCTAAGGTTTGTATTATATATTTCTGGAATGATAGATTTCATTTGAATGTAGAATTCTTAATGAGAACTCCCCCTTACTCAAGGATAGTTCTTCTTATATTAGACATTTTTCTTCTCCCTTTTAAATTTTTCCTTCCCCCTCTATTGAGTAGATCTTTTTCCTTCTCCCCATTTTTGATTTTCATAAATAATTTGACGGAATGGAAAAACAATAAAGTACTTGAATCATTAGTAAATATATACAAACAACAATGGAAACCAATGCTTTCATTAAGATTGAAATAATTTTTACAACGAAGGACATTACAACAAAAGAGCAGATTGGTCTATTTGTCTTCCTTTCCCTTGGGGATTAACTTCGTCAGAAGAGTTTTCATCTTCTTCATGTATTTCTTGTCCTCCTCATATTGTTTGTATAAGCCTATAATTTGGTCATCTTTGTTTCCATATTTCTCATCTCCCGTTCCCAGAGTGATAATCTTTGAGGACTCGTCCTTAAGAAGATTGGAGTGGTACTTTTTCTAATGGATTTTATTTTTCTTAATACTCTTCTAGTTGTTTAATCAAGTCATCTTTATCACCACATTCTTCTTCTACTTATTCTTCGTCCACTACTTTCTCTTCTTCTTCTTCTAATATTTCAATAACTTCTTATTCTACTTCTTCAACGACTTCTTTATCTTTAGTCTTTTCCGGTGTGAAGTAATTATTTCCAAGGGTCTCTGATAATGGATCAATATGGAATGTTTCTGGTACGAGAATATTCGTAGAGGCTACCACTGTAGACATCAAGAGAGATTGAACAACTTCAGCTTCAGACATTTTCTTCTTCATTTTCTTTTCTTTTTCTACCTTCTGATGGTATTCAATAGACTTATCCATTAACGATTTAGCATTAGCAAGGTCCAATCCGAACTGAGTTTCACCTTCCTTCATTTTCTCCTTATCTTCCCTCCATTTATCAACCACCTCATCTAGATATGCTTTCTGTTTCTTTATATTGGGAGTTTTGGATTGGGTTTCCTTAGATTTAGTTTCCTTTTCATCAGCCACCACTTCATTCAATTTCCTCTTCTTACCAACCTTCTTCACTTGATCAGTTTTCTCTACATTTTCTAGATTGGCATATGCCTCTTCCTCTGACCGATTTTAAAATTCTTCTATCTCCTTAGAATAGGCCATATTAATACTTTTCAATGTGTCATCACTAAAAAGAATAACCAGACAATTATTAGCCATGGATTTTCATGCAATCTTGAATGAATCCAAACACTGAACTATCATCTTTGATAATAAGGCATGATATATGATTATTTGGGCTCTCAAATTTCCATTCATGATGTTCTGAATTGTATCCAGAACATGCCTCATCAAATTTATTTTCCTTAGATTCAGAAGGAAGTCTATGAAATATATGTCGCTCTTCTTCTGGGTATCTTTGTCACCCTTTCTCGGATCCAAGAAACCTAGTAACCATAATTATAGAATACTGTTGTTAGAGGACAGGTGAGATATTTTGGTTATATTTACATCATCATGTTCATGAAATTGTAAGGCCTATACCTTAAAAAAGCTACCTAAAACAGCTGGAAGTTTTTTTGAGAAATAATCTGCTTCTCCTTCGTATGTCAGCCCCACCAAGCTTGCAGCCTTGTTGTAAGAAAGTTTGAAAGTCTTTATATAAGACTTGAAAGAAAACCATTATCTACATTCTTCTAAAAAGAAACTTTCTGAATCATGAAATTCTCTGAGTAACATTGGATATACCACATCTTGAACAACATTTTTGGATAAGCATACATCTTCTCAACCATTCAGCTTGATATTCTTAGTGATGATAGAATAGAACTTGAAAAAGTTCGGAAGCACCAACCTTTCCCTGTACATGTGCCATTTTGAGATTGTCTTCATGGTAGAAATTTCTTGAGATATAGCTTCTACTGACATTCGGATACAAGGATCTCTGAGAGATTCGGAAAGGGATTTAAGAACTGAGGTAGAGCTTCGAGACGCGAGAGCATGAAATCAATGTGGGACACAAATAGGGGTGCCCTTTATATAGGCGATGTAGGTAACCTTTCATCTTCCAAAACCAATCAAACGGTTGAAAAAATCTCTGATCTGATCTGACTGATGAAAACATACCCACAAATAAAATATTAAATCTGATCTTTTTAAGTTTGATGAAAAATATTCCAATTTAAGGAAACATTAATTTGTAAAATTTTAAAATAAAAAGAAACTACCAGCAAGTAAAAGTGACTTCGAAAACTTATGTAATCAAGTCATACCTTTCAGATTTGGATAGTAAGATTATTCATAAATGGTGATATTATTCCTGAAGAAAATTTTAATATGAATAACTCATAAAAAACCCATTACAAAAAAATTGAGTACGAAAAATTTTCATTACAAAAAAATATATTATGAAAATTTCCATTATGAAAATTCTGATTATGGAAAAATCTCATTACGAATGTTCTGAGTACGGAAAATTTCCATTACAAAAATTATGAGTACGGAAAATTTTCTTCATGAATGTTCTCAGTACGGAAAATTTACATTACAAATATTCTGAGTACGAAAAATTTCCATTACGGAAATTTAAGGTCTGATGAATTCCATTACGAAAACATCAATTCCAAACTACCATTACGAAAATTTCAATTTAGAAAATTTTATTACAAAAATTTTCTCTTCCAAAACATTAATTATGAAAATTCCAGTTCTGATAATTTCATTACGATAATTTTCAGTATGAAAGTATTTTGGGAAACTAACTACGAAAAAAAATTAAAAACATCATTAGGAAGAATTTAGAAAAATCAACAATAAAAGTTTTGAATAAAATAAATGTATATGTGCTCCCCCTATAAAATGGATTATATTACTGTAAGTAGAATGGTTCAACAAGAAGATAATGAAGGAATAATTCTTCACGGTTATCATTCCAAACATCTGTTTAATGTATTAAAATCTATCAGAGGGTAATGATTTTGTGAAAATTTTAGAAATTTGATCTTGTGTTCTAATTAATTGTAGAATGATATATCTTTTTTTTGTCTGATCCCAAACAAAAGTGATGCCTAAATCTTATGTTCTTTGCACAAGAGTAGTGTGCAGGGTTATTACTAAGGGTGATGGAACTTGTGTTATCACACAAAATTTGATTCTTAGTAAAACTCAATCCATAGTCTGTGAGTGTGTGTTTCATCCAAAACACATGAGCACAACAACTTCTAGCTGCAACTTATTCAACCTCCGTAGTAGAGAGTGCTACTGAGTGTTGATTCATGAAAGACCAAGAAACTAAAGAATCTCCTATGAAATGAAAAGTTCTATATGTACTCTTTCTATCCATTATACATCCACCAAATTCAGCATCTAAAAAACCTTTTATGAAAAAATAATTTCCAGAAGTATCAAATAGTCCTAAATCCATGGTTCCCTTTATGTAGAGACAATTTATTTTCACTTCCTTTAAATGAGATTCCATAGGATTAGATTGATATCTAGAACATAAGCATACTAAATACTTCATTTATTGATGACTATATGTAAAGTATAGTAAGCTTTATATCATTCCTCTAAAAGATATTTCATCCACTGGTTTCCCAACATCATCAAGATCACATGTGTTTGAGGTACCAACGGGTGTACTAATACTTTTTGTGTAGTCATATCCCTAATTTTTAAGATGATCTTTAATATACTTATGTTTGGATATGTATATTCATTCTGGTTTTTGAGAAATTTGAAAACCATGGAAAAATATTAACTCACCCATAATACTCATTTCAAACTCATATTTCATTTTATCCGCAAAGGAATCGGTTAAATATTATTGAGATGAACAAAATATAATGTCATCAATATAAATTTGAACAATAAAATAATTTTTCTTATCTTTTATTATAAAATGGGTTAGATCTGCATTTAGCTTAACATAGTTATTTTGGAACAAAAATCCTGTAAGTCTATCATACCAAGCTCGTGGGGCTTGTTTAAGGCAATACAAAGTTATGATAAGTCTAAAAACTTGATCAAGATATTTTGTATCTTTAAATCCATGAGTTTATTCATCAAAGACATTATCATTCACAAAAATGTTAAGAAAATCACATTTCACATCCATTTGATTTTTTTTTGAAATTGAATAATGTTGTAAAGGAATGAAGAATATGAATAGATTCAACTCTATCTACTAGAGCATATGAATCATCATAGTCTATTCCTTCTGTTGAATATAGCCTTTAGCAGCTAATCTAGCTTTATTTATAACAATGATTCCATTTTCATCACATTTATTTCTGAAGAACCATTTTACTCCAATAACATATGTTTCCTTAGGTCATTCAACCAAGGTCCAAACTTTATTCCTTTCTAATTTATTTAGTTTATCTTGCATGGCATTGATCCGATCATAAATAACTAAAGCTTAATCAGTGCTTTCTGGTTCAAATTGGGAAAGGAATGCCAGATGATCTACTTAATTTCTTAAGGAACTTCTAGACCTTACAGGTTTGTTGACATCACCAATGATACTATCAATAGGATTATTCTTAAGAAACAACAAATTTGGGTTTTGTAAAACTTGTTCATCAATATAGGGTAGGAAATCATCTGGGGTATATGATTCAGAAACATCATCTTGAACATTTTCCTTATCAGAAGGATTTTTTAGCTATGGTTGATAATCAGTTTTTGAAAACACATCTGAGGATGTAGGTTGGAATTTTTTAGAAATAAAACGATCGGTTTCATCAAATTTAACATGTACTGTCTCTTCAACAGTACAAGGGTTTTTGTTAGAAACTCTATATGCCTTAGAAGTTGTGGAGTTTCCTACAACAATCCCTTCATCATATTTTGAGGCGAATTTGTGTAAATTATCTTTGGTATTCAGAATGAATTCCTTGCAACAAAAAACCTTAAAGTAGGAATGTCTGGGTTTTCTAATAATCCATAATTCATAAGGAGTTTTAATACGAAATTTTCTAATCAAAACTCAATTTATAGTATAACAACAAATATATATAGCTTTATCTCAAAAATGTTTGGTTATAGAAAACTCATTCAACATGATTCACGTTATCTCTTGAATAATTCTATTTCTTCTTTCAACAACATCATTATATTAACGTGTTTTTGGTGTTGAAAAGTTGTGAGTAATAACATTTCTACTATAAAATGTTTCAAAATCAGAATTTTGAAATTCTCCTCGATGATCACTATGAATAGTATTCAACAGATTGTTTTTCTCAATTTTGACTTGGGCTCTAAAAAATATAAAATAAGAAAAAGCATTAGACCTATTTTCTAGAAAATAGACCCATGGAAATCTAGTGTAATCATCAACTAAGACAAATACATAATACATTCCCCCAATTCTTCCATTTTCCGTTGACACAAAAATTTCCATGTGAACCAACTGTAATGTATTAGTTTTGTAGACATGACCGATTTATTTAAAACATGATTTATCTTTCTAGCCATATTGACAAAGATCGGAAACTTTTGAAGAATCAAATATAGGCTCCGATAGATCCTTAACTAAACATTTCTTAGAAATCTTGCATATGTTCCTAAGGATACAATGTCATATCCTTCTATTCAATAACCTTGAATGATCTTCTATTACACTATGGAATGGTTGGTATTTGATCTTAAGGTCTTCTATGTTTATTGTGTAATAATTCTCTTTCCAATTGACAGAAAGAATAAATTTTTCCATGGAATTGTGTACTAGGAATTTATCATTCTTAAAATTCACAAGGTAACCTTCATCATATAACTGAATTATGCTTATGAGGTTGGGCTTAAGACCCTTAATAAATAAAACATCTGAAATCATAGATTTTCCAAAAGAACAATGTTACATATACCAATAATTTTTCCCAGAACATTATCTCTGAATGTTACTTTTCCTCCTTTCGTCTTGATAATATTTTCAAAATAGTTTTTGTTACCCGTCATATATCGGGAACATCTACTATCAATGTACCAAGTTTTTTTTTTGTAACTTTCTATATTTTCATGAAAAACAAGAAAAAGTTAGGTTTTCGGATTACATACTTGCTTGGATCCTGATGTTTCATAAAGAAAATTTTTGGGTACCCGCATCTTCTTAGAAAAATAAGCCTTATGAAATATTAAATATTGGTTTTTTGAAGGAAAAATTATTTTCCCAGTGACCACCACACTAAAATTTAGTACAGAATGGGGCACATTGTAAAACAATGTAGTTATTACTGAAAATTGGTTTAGAACCTGTGTAACAAAAACAGTAGTATTTAATTAAGGATGGATTTGAGAAAGCGTTTCATCAAAATTTTCCTTACCTAGGGTAATGATTTAGAACACTTCCTCAAGAAAATTATTTCGGATTTGAGTTTAATAACTAAGTTCTTGTCTTCAAAAATATTTTATTTTGAGCAAGAGTTAGGCTCAAAATCATTTTTTCCTAGAAATTACTTTTTCTAGATCTTTATAAAGTTTATCCTTTTTGGAATTTACTTCCTCGATATATTTTGAAATATTTTCAAAATAAAAAATTATCTTATCTAGATCTTTAGAAATATTTGATATTTTCTTTGTAGGAATAGTATTCGTAGAATTTACCTTATCAATCATTTTACGGATTTTTGAGTTCTCAATCTCAAGAAGATCAGCAAACCTAGAATCTTCTTTATAGGTTGGTAAATTATTTTCTTCTACAGAAGAAGATTCATCACCAGAAGAGTTATAATATTTACTATCGTTATCATTTAGAGAAACATATTTCAAGGATTCAGCATTGGGTACCTTATATATAAAGCAATTATTTTCAATTGGTAGTCTGGATATTATATCAAGATTCCTCTTTCCTGATGATTCTTAATCTGATGATTCATTTTAAGAGTCACCACCACTGGCACTCCTTGTGTAATTATCATTCAGAACATTCTTAGATATAGCCTTGTAATACTTCTTCTTATTCCTTTCAGAATTCCTCTCTTTTATTTATTTTTTTTAAGAAAAGTATAATCTGTTATTTTTTGTCCAGATCTCTTTCATTCATAGAAATTGACTTCTGAATCTTTCTTATTTTTCCTTTCCATCTTCATATACGTGGATTGGAAATTTCTCTTTCCATCTATCTTGTTCATTTTTAGAACAAGATTAGCTAACTCGTTTTCAGATACATTACACAAACTAGATTTAGATTGGATGATAAATATATTAGATTTGGATCTAGTAACTCTCTCAAGAGTCTTATATTTCACGTGATTTGATGTTATAGTAAAAGTTACACTATTATTCACATTCTTCTTCTTTATTTTTTCAGCATCTCTCTTCATTCTAGTCTCATGTTGAAGAAGAGTTCCAAAAAGTTCATTAAGAGAAATTTGAGTAACCTTTCTGTTTTCATTTGTAGTTGTTGTCTTTGATTCCCACTCATTGGGAATAATATCTATTAACATGTCAACAAGGGATTCATCATATAGACCGTTCTCTCCCATACATTTTAGTCTATTCAAAATAGTCATGAATCTCTATTGCAACATACAAATTGGTTCTCCATAAGGAAAATTAAATCCATGATACTCAGCTCTGAGCATGGCTCTTCTAGTCTCAGTCAATCTAAATGTACCAAAATGTGAAACTTCATGTTTATTCCATATAAAAATAGCGTCTTCACAAGAAGAAATAATGATATATATGTTCCTAGTCATTGAAAAAACAAATGTATTGTGTACCATATAGTTGAGTTGGTATTCATCTTTTTTATGATTACTAGATGTACTATCTTCCATGTGAGGAATTTTATATCCTCTGGTAAGCACAACAATGTTATCTACCCCAGTAATGATAATGAATGTCTTCATTCGACCACTCCAATACTCTTTGTCATTACAATAAAAAATTGGTGGTCTAGTTGGATTTGGGACATAAATAGAACCAACAATTAAACCTTCCATTATAAATAAAAAAATTGGCACCCAAACTTGTTAGATGTATAAGTCTATAAATAAGAGAAGATCTACTAAGCAAGGAAAATTTTATATCTAAGAAAAAAGTGAATCCGAACTATGATTCGGAAAAATAGATTCGGAAAGTTATACAACCAGAAATTTGAAAATTAATGTTCAATTCCGAATGTTATGAGAAGAAAAATTCATCTGAATTTAATGGAAAGATTAATTCAGATTGAACCAGTACATTGATACCAATTATTAGACGGTATGTGAGTATGATATACTCTATAATACCAAATGTAGGATCAAATATATAAGTATGATATTCTCAAATACAAGAGGGTGGGTGAATTATACTTTTTAAAATTTATTTGGAACATTTAAAGGTGGTTATGTTTAACAAGGTTACATAAAATAATTCAAAAAAACCTCTAAGATATAATAATATGCTTGAATCTGGAAAAGTGATTCCGGAAATGAAACATTATAAATGTTTACACCATCTAAGATTATAACTTAAAGTAAATTGAATCTAACTAAATCTTAGTATACTAAATGAAGTATAAAAAAGTAATACATTCCTTAACAATAAAAAATACTGTAGAAAAAAATGTAGTAAAAACTACAAGTAACAAACAATAACTCTTTCATCCCAACGATAAGGGTATCTGAAATCCCTGTATGAGTGGTCCCTTGATTTATACATTCAAGAAAGTTTGTCTTAACCACACCAGGGTAAGACCTCAATCTGATGATCGGTATCTGTATTGCTATCCCCACAAGCCCACAACTATCTGGTAGTCGGCACCTATGTTTTCCTATCCCCGGAAGCCCTCGATTGTAATTAGCAGTAATCAGAGTCGCACGAAAAAGTCTTCACAAGGAAAAGTTCGATCATGTTGATCAAACTTTCTTCACGAATCTTTGAGAGTTGATAAGATCCTCCCTCTCTAGAAATCACTTCAACATCATGTAAGCACCAAAATAAATGTGTTGTCAAAAGTGTTGTTTCATATTTTCAATTGAGCTCATATTTATAGGCGATGATCCAACGGTCGGCTCCCTCCTCCAACATTCATATTTCTACTTGAATTTCGGAGGGACCTGTACATGTGTTACACAACCAACGATTAATTGATAATTGAAGACACGACATCGTTTTATAATAGATCAAGTGTAAGTATAACTAAGCTATAATTCAGAATGGAGGTAAATAAAAGTATAGAATTTAAGAAAAGGATCAGAGTCTAAAATAATTCTGAGTTTATAATAAAGATATATTCAGATTATATTTTTCTGATGAATTATTAATGAAAATTCATAATCAGAATTCTTCATCTGAATTCGTAATGAGATTTTGTAACCAGAATTCATAATCAGAAATCGTAATGAGAATTTGTAATCAGAATTCATCATTTGAATTCGTAATGAGAATTCATAATCAGAATTCATCTTCATAATTAGTATTTAGAATTCATAATTGGAATTCATCATCAGAATTTAGAATGAGAATTTGTAATCATAATTCATCATCTGAATTTGGAATGAGAATTCGTAAACAGAATTCTTCATCAGAATTCTTAATGAGAATTCGTAATCAGAATTCATCATCAGAATTCGGAATGAGAATTCATAATCATAATTCGTCATTATAATTCATAGTTATAACTTTATATAGGCTCATAATCAGAACTTAGAGTTGAACTATATTAATGTTCGTAGCAAGGAATTTTGAGTAGAACTTCGTAAAAGATTATAACAGGAATTCGGATCCTAAAACAGAATACTTCACATCTAAGTATTATATGATTTTGAGGTTATATATATGAATCTGAGTTTTATAATTAAGATAAATATTCATATGATCAATGAAAACAAGGTTGGGGTAAATTTCCTTTTGGAAGGAAATTTTCCATATAAAATTAAAACATGGGTAAAATGAAATTTGCCTTAAGATAAGGTGTTTGTGATTTTCAAAACAAGAGGAATGATCAAGTCATAAGGAATCCTTGATGACTTAAAAATCACCCCCTTTATGTGAAGGAATGGAAAAATCAGAAGGAAAACCTTGTTGACTCAACAGGGTATCCTTGGGTCGATTTTGGGACCCCCTAGAGAAACTTTGGATTGATAATTACACTTTATATTAATTTACTTAACGTAAGGAAAAAAATTACATAAACATGTATCTTTTAGTATAACATTTTTATATGTGGTAATATGAATGATTACTCCGACTATAAATATTCATTATAAAGAAAAAAAGATATCATACATCATGGTATTTTATTTATAATTTGTAGACATTATATAAATAAAATTATTTATGACACACTGACGATGTAATGGTAACTTTATTAATGATTTTTTTTTTATAAATGAGATGTTAAATATTAAAATAAATTTATATTGAAAACTTTTATGGAATCCATGATTTTAGAGTTACTAATGTCTTCTTGTATTGGAATTAATGAATGTTTGTTCAAAAAAATAATATATATATATATATATATTTCAAAATTTATAGATATGAATAGATTATAAACTGACATAAATGAGTTTCTAAAACAAATAATATTTTATTAATTGATAAAATTGTCATAAAAATATATTATATAGAGAAATTAAATATATAATATTAAAACAATAATTAATGATCTATTTTGGGATGCTTTTAAATTTATTGTCAATATATTTACCATATAGTATGAATATATAAGAGGACATCATTAATTTTAAATAAGTTAACAAAGGGATAAATTAGAATGATATGGATTAAATAAATTATAAAAAACCTGTATATAAATTATTGGATGATTTTATTTATAATTATATTCACCTTATATTATAGTTTAATATTTTTTGGACCATTTTAAACTGAAACTCATTTTATGATAAAATAATAATTTTAAACTTTCCTAAAGAGCCCCTCCCACTCTTATAAGAATCCATCAACTCTAACCCTTTCTCATACCACTCATGAACCCTTGGATCGTCCAACCACTACCCAAAATTCCTTTATTATATCTAATAGCCTTACCATTGGCATAATGATTTTCAAGAAATCATTTTAGTTCAAATCGAAGGGAGTTACCCAATTTAAAGGTTACATCTTCCCTCAAGTTCTCTTCTGTTATTTTAATTCTTCACTCCATATGATATTTTTATTCATTTTTTACATTAAAAACCCACTATAATAAATATAATATTAATTTTTATGAGAATAATTGTAACTAAACTTACACACACCTATGTATAATGGGTAAGGAACATACAACTTCTTTGGACTGCAAACTACTGGCTCCTGAAATGATGATTGTTCAATTATCTCCTACCACCTCTCATGGTAGACATTATGATGGAACTATATTTATATATGATATATATTATATTTATATTGTTTTTATGCTTCTGTATTTTTCATTTATATCATACCTTTTGGGTTTCCATAATGGGTAAATACGATAATTTCATTTGAGAAAGTGCAGACTACCACCCCTCAATGTTATACGACTCGTTCATAAAATATTTGGAATGTATAGAGGATGTAGTTACTTAAATAATATATGATATTATACTATAATTATAATATAACTATGTATAATTACGATTTCATTCCATTAAATACAAAACAGAAATGAAATTAGCGTTCTTGCGTACGTTCGGCTAAACTTCTCTATGAACGGTGCATTTAATTTCTTTTCTCCAAATGGTATGTACTATTATAAATAATTTTTTATCTCCAAATGTTATGTATTAATAACATAAGATTAACCTAAGGTGTGATAGATTAAGGAATGGATCATGATTTACACATCCTATAAGTAAATTTTCATGATAATGTTGATTAATTATATGATATTTGTTTATCGTCGAGTTCTTTCTAATATTTGTAAATAGATATAACTATAATTAAAATGTTAAAAATTTAATGATTTATATGTGGAATGTATGGGAATTATTAAAATCCATTTACAATATCGAAATCTCAAAAATAAAATATGGATTTTGGTACATGAGTTCCTTATTCGTCTAAAGATAAAGAGACTATGAATGATATCGGAAAGGTATGTGATATTCATCCAATAATACTTACATTAATCATAAAAAGAATGATTTTCTTGAGGATGAGGAAAATTAATACATGGTTCATATTTCATATTATATGAATGAGTTACTAATGAATAAGTTGATTAATCATGAGTAATGGTTTAATAATATTGTTTGATTAATGGAGTATTTTGGAATTGGAATCATGTAATATAGATGTATTTTTAGTATATGTTTTCATTATGGATATAATATGAAATTTTGAAGTGTGATAAGACATTAAACATTACTTTATGCGATGGTGTTATTTTGATTAATGGAAGAAACCTATTAATTAATGTTTGATGATGAGATAATTATGTTTGGATAATGACATTCTAGAAATGAATAAGTAAAGTGTACTTTACAGAATACCATATACCTGAATATTAAAAAATTGGTCTATTTCTACAAGGGCGATGTTTATAACTTCATGGATTTATATAATATATCCCTTAATCATTATAATAAGTTTGAAATCAAATTTTACATCAAAAATGTAAATAAATGTTATTACAATGATTCAACGGAATATACAATGAGGGTTTTCACATGTTTGTAATGTGAAAACCAAGTCATAATTTGATATACATGGGGATCAATGATAAATTAATTTCATGAATTTATTTATAAATAATTTAATTTACATATTTCAAATTATATATGAGGTTAACAATTTATGGAATGATTATGTTAAACAGTACATGATGTGAGTATGATTAAAGTGTTATCTATATATGTGATAATTTATTCATACTGGATATAATGATCAAAATACAATGTGTTTATCAAAAATAATGACAAATGGGGTGAAATTTCATAGGCCTCATTATATAATATTACTTCATGAATTGAAAAGTCACATTCTTTTTTAGATAATGTGGTATAGTGGATCAACGAACAATAAGGAGTTACATTATTGAGAAAGTATTCAAGTTGAACATTTAATTAAAATTCATCAACTGTACATTATGAAAAAAGGATATTGAAACTAAAATTGTTATCATAGTACCTCATTTTTTGACAAAATATATTGTCCCTTAGTTCATCGTAGATTTATGGCATGGTGATTGTTCTATTTCTCCATACATTGTTCTCTATCACTATCCACAAGTACATCATAGTCAGATTTTTATTACATTTCCCTATTTTCACTTGAAACCTTTGTTCTCTTATGTGGAAACCCAGTTATATGATACTATTGGTAACCCCTTTTCTTCCAATATTCCATTTTCAAGGGACTTTTTAAAATTAACATATATAATGTGGGGTTATATGAACAAATTTTTCATGTATTTAACCTTTGATAATCTGAATCTATTTAGATTTCTAAATTTATTTTATGGGTGTAGAAAATAACACATTGAGATTTTGGGAAATATTTTTTTGATGTAACTTATATTTTTCATATTTTTTCAAATCAAGTGACACTATAAATATATATTATATATAAATAAATTAAAAAAACTATGTCAAACATTAATTTCACATGAAACTGGATTATAATATGTTAAACCCAATCACATATTGGCGTACATTACATAGAACAAAAAAGATATTACACATTCCATACTAGATTGACCTTCCTCTATGGATTGTGTAACTTGCCAGACTGAGTGCAAAGAAATTGTATTATATTATTAAAAATATTATTATTATGATATATAATGTAGCCATAATGTTGATGGATATGAATAGTATTATCTAATTAATGAAAATATGTTCCGTACACAACTATAAGATGAATTCATTTGTTACCAATTAATTCATACGAAAATAGATTGAATATAAATAAAAATATTATTATTGTCAGAATGATATTTTATCCTAGAAAATTAAATTTTTTATGATTGGCCAGTGATAGTCATGTAATAAATATGTCATATACTCAGTATATGATTTCGTATATTCAACATTTAGATTCTATAGATATAATACAAGATCAACACCAATTTTATACTAAAACATATATATTTTTAGTACGAAATTTTAAATTCCTTTTAATGGAAACCCTTTTTAAATTAATGTTTTGGAACTTTTCTAGATTCAATATTTCAAAATATCTTTATATGTTTTTGAGATTTGTAAAAATAGGTTATGATAAACATTAGATAGTTTTTATAATGATTCAGCTTTTAATGATTAGTCAAAAAGTCTAGATTTAAATTCAAAACTGATTACTCAAATTATTTAATTATAAAGATAAATTATAGTTTCAAATAATTTAATATTTTATTTAGGAAATATTTTTTCCAATTAATCTAATGTATTTAAATGGAACCAATTTCATTTTCACATTTGATATAAAAACATATCAGTCTTTTGGAATTTTATACTATACAATCTTGTAGTGTCAACCCATTAGTGGGATTAATTTTAAATTATTTCATTTCAATTATATCATTATAAATTAAAAAATGTATTCCATGATAGGAAGAAGACTAATTTATAATTTCTAATAAGATAAAAAAATTTTGTGCCAAAAAAATATGTTAATGTGATTTCAATTAATTACATTGGTTAAGAGAAAAAATTGTTTAATAACGTATTAAACCTGAAATACAAGACCCAAAACGACATAGAAACATTTTAAACCCCAATTTTATGTCAATATGTCAGAAATAAACATTAAAATATTTAATTTGGTTGGTTTGGTGTGAAATAGTTTAGGTAAGAACATGTGAACACGTCATTGTTTTTCCAATAACTACTAGTGAATACTTTTCCTTCTGTAGGAAAGGCCACCAACTCTACAAATTGCAAACCCATCTATAACCTCTTATGATTAGCCTATACCTGACCAATAAAAATACAATAAATCCTACCTTCTACCTTAAAGCCTTCATTTATGAATATATCCTCTCAAGGAAGACCATTGTCACAATCCAAAAGGAGTTACCCAATTTAGAGGTAATATATCGAACATACTGTTTCTATGCATGACATATTACACCTAATGAAACAATGATTATTAATTTCTAATTTACCACAAATAATAGTATCCATTATCATAAAAATTATGGTTATATATGTCATATATTATATTTAATTTTCCCTTAATCTTATTTATTACATTTAAAACACATATCAATTTACTTTACAATTGGTGTTAACCAGATAATCGCATTAAAGAAGTGTGGCCTACTACCCCTCAAAGCATTGCTAATTGTTCAAACACCACAAGGAATGTATAAAGAGTTGGATTAGTGAAATTATATATTATATATAATAATAATATAATAATTTTATATATATACCTACATGTATAATCATATTTCATTTAGAAACATTCTTTCATTACAGAAACAAGATTGATGCATATGTACGGCTTACCATCTCCATGAATGTTGTATTATATTTCTTAATTAATTAATATATATATAATTCTAATATATGTATTATAGATATAATTTATATTTATATAATTATTCAAATTATGGAATCATGATATATGAAAAAGGATAAATGGTATAACAAATTATGACACATGCAAAGAAACAAAGTAAATATTACCATTAACATATGCTCATTAAGAAGTTGGAAATATAAGGTTATAATCAAACCATATATGGTGTAGTTTATAATAATTTTCTCCTATAATTTTTTTATAGTTAACATATATTTCATATATGTTATAATTTTATGAGTATAAAGAGAGTCAAGACAAAATGAATGGGGGTTTCATCTCACTTTTAATTTTCATGGGATAAATGTTATGTTCACCACTCTATTCTTTTGGTGTGGTCTATGTACAAAATTTTATTTTATTTTATATATGTATCATATACATAAATTTATTGTTATTCACATGTCTTTTTTATTATCATTATTTAATTGGGTTAATGTTCCAAATGTTACCTTGTTGGTAAAATAGTTTTCCCTCAATTTTCCTTCTTTGAGGCTCGTTCTTTTTATGCACCTGAAATCATTATTTTCGGTGTATATACATCAATTTTACATTTTATGACGTGAAACTAAATGTTTTAATGTTATTTTAATTTTTTTAAATATCATTTCTTAAATGGGGAGTATAATCCAATGTTACCGATTTATAATAGTTAATTAATGCAGTCATATTGCTTCTTTCAAATTTACTTATGTTAATGATTCATTGGTGAAATATTATGATCAATATCTAATGGAAAGACATGATTTTTATTCGCTTTTCGTATATGTGATATACTCATGTATTGGTAAAACATTTCTATTCATTGGTTCAAAACATTGTAAATAATGTGTTTTTATGAAATCCGGTCTTTTTCCACACTTTTTTCAGAAATATATTTTCCCTAAAAATGGTATCCACGAATATTATACCATAATACTATCATAATTAAAAAGTAAATTTTACCCATTTTTCTTTTACAAATATCTTCAAGGCCATATTATTTTCTCTTTTAGAATGAGGAATTTCTTCAAACCTATTTACCATGAAGACAGAATGTTCTTTTCACCTCATACGACATGTAAATATTTACCCATCGTCATTCCATTGATGTTTAAATTAAAATCTAAAATGTTTAGTCTTTTAGGAAATTTTTTTTAAATTAATTTTCAAGGAAAACTATTTTCAAATTTATTTCATGTATTCTTTATATTTTTTTAACATATTTTATATGAAAATGATTTTTAAATTGTTTTATGAATTCAAGTGTCTTTTCAAAGAAGAAATAATATATCCTTAAGAAACACATTTGAATAATATTTCAAAACTATTTTCCATATATGATGAAATCGTTTCATTTTACTATTTAACTTTTAGGATATTATCTAAAGATTCTATTTATATACTTTCAATGAATGGATTATGTTTAATGTCATGGCATTTTTGAAACATGTTTCTTTAAATGTGTTATATGATTATAAAACCCATTTTTTTACAGGTTTTTCTTTGAGAAAAAGTTTTGAAAATTATATCATTTCAATAAGATATTAGGTGATAAAATTTTAATGATAACCATTTCATTTCATTGGTTATGATTTTATGTTTATAAAACCTATGACTTTTTTGGTTCCTAATATGATTAATGTTTTATTATCTTGTGGAAAATATATAAATAGTCTTATTATGAGATGGGTGGAAAGTATTTCTCCCTATAATCCATTTTCTAATGATAAATTTTTTTTGAGCTCAATGAGGTTACAGGGGAGGTAATGCCTATACCAAATAATATGGTAAACTATAGGAATTCTAAATCCCGAATCAAGTGGGTAAATCGGAGAAAATACAATACCTGAAACAAGAGGGAATGTGGGAGGAAATAGAAATCCCATTAAAAGAGGCTAAACGGGCGGACCTATAAGGCACATAAAAGAGGGTACATGGAAGGAAATACCAATCCCAAAACAATAGGGTACATAGGAGGGCATCTTAAACCTGAAGCAGGTCCATGGGTGACTAACCCCAGCCTAACTTGTTACGAAGTCCTTGGTAGGCTTCCTTGACATAGGGTTATTATATTCTTATGTGTTTTCCATAATTTCACTTTTTATTTCAATTTTATGTTTTAATATATTATATCACTTTTCACTGTATTGATCGTGTCTTATGAACTACCATGCATTATTCAATGATTAATATTTACAGTCTTTGATATGCATGGTATGATCATATAGTGTTTTGATCTTGTTCTCATACCCCTATAATCATGATTTTTCTAACACTCCTACACTTTTTAACCTTAATGGATTCTGATGATACCCATTAAAACTTTTATTTTCTCATTGTGGGGTCTTTATGATTTCATTAAACACATATTTTATTTGTATAGTTTTTTAATTTTTTTCCAAAAATATGACTATCTCCAAAAATTATTAAAAATTAACTATTCAATAATTTCAAAGTCTAGATTAAAAAAATAATATTAATTATATATATTATTTTTTAAATATTTGAATTTTTACATTTAAATAAAAGTCATTATTTATCGAAATTTGATTTGTTTTGACAAAAACAAATATTAAACATTTATAAAAATTAATTATGACAGTAGAAAATTATATATTCAATTATATTTAATAAATGAAATTTCATAATAATATTTAATTCAAAAATTATTTATTTGAAAATCTAGTAATTCATTAAAAATATATTTCTTATGTGAATTTTGATATTATCATAAAATACTATTTGTGCCTTATCATATGAAAATATATATATTTTCAAACTGATTACATAAAACATTATAAAGTAAAAATTGAAATAAATAAATATATGAAGAATATAAATGAAAATTATATATAAATATTAATACATATAGGGCTGCTATAATTCTATTTTTTATCAAATTAATTTTTACCATTTATTCTTCTATTTTCCTTTTATCATTATAATTTATATTTACTTCAATTACTAATAATATTTTTAAAATAATAATTTTAAATTATTATCTAATAATAATTAATAGGATTCCATATATAGAATATTTTTTATCAAAAACAATTTATTTTAATATAAAACTCACATGTATTATGGAAAACTGTCTTCCAAAAAATACAAATTTAAGGAAAATGTGAGTTCACATTAACACTAAAACTACTAATATAGATTTTCTTATTTTATGCTAAAAATATAGATATATAATATAAATATTTCATTTAGTACAATTATCATTATACGTTATTTTAATTAATTAAAAATCTGGATACAATATTCAATTTAAACCATTCTTCAGAAAAAAATTGCTTTTTTAATCCTAAAAGAATCTTTTTAATAATTTCTAGTTTCAATATGATTTAAATGTAATTAATTGAATTAAATACAGATAAATAATAAATATAATACCTTGAAATCAAATTAATTCATCTATCAAATGAAATTACAATTTTACTTAAAAACTATATTTTCACTATTAATAGAAAATCTATATTTTCTGAAAAATTCCAAATGATTACGCTATGTTAATTTCAAAATGATGTGAATTTTTTTTTGTATATTTATAAATTAATTTATCTATATTTTATAGAATATAATTTCTATAAAATTCATTTTCAATGAAAATATATTTTAAAAAAATAGAAAATAAATAACAAAATTTTGATTGAATAATCAAAAAAATTTATTAATATATTTATTGCATATATATTATATAAATTAAATAATACTAGTCATATCATAAATTTTAAATTAAATGTTAAAATGGTCATATTTAAATAATGATAATATTTTAGGATAATTTTTTTTATTTTAGTGGCTATCAATCATAATTTTTTTAAAAAATTACTCGGGTTGTTACTATATTCCCCTCATTAAGAAATTGTGCCTTTTCAATTTAAAAATTTACTATATTCTTCATATATCCATCAAATTTCTATAATAATGGGAAAAAATTAAGGATTTGTACTTTTTAACTATTATACTCAAAATCGACAATCTAATGACATTAAAGGGACAACTTTTAAATTACATTTATTTCCACAATTTATTAATTTATTCGATTCAATCTATGTTATCCATGATCTACATCATAATTTATATTATCTTAGAGTTTTTATCCCATGATATTAGTTTATACTATGATTATAAATTTTCAAAATTTCATCACTTAAGAGTGTTGAACCAATAGTTCAACAAGGCTCATTGTGGTGCACTAGTTCCTATTCGAGTCTTGCTCAATGCGATGTTTTTAGGTTTTTCTGCAAGATACTTATGTGATAGAGCGTCCACTACTAGTTAAAATCTAGAAAAATATGTATTTTTTTAATAAACCACTTACTCTATACTCACCAAAATTTAGGGATTATTTTATTATACTCAGTATTATCCCTATGGGTTTCACTAATCTTTTATATCCCTAATCACAAAAATAACTAAAATTATCCTCTGATACCAACTATAACAACCCTTATCTTTATTACACATTTACAAATGTATTATTAAATAATATATCACTTAATACATCCCAGAATATCGATAGGTATAATGTATTTTTGGATTTGGTACATTACATGACCACATAAGACATAAAATACTTCATCATTATTGAAGACATCATTTACATGATCACAAAATTCCATCATATATTCTATTTCATGGGATAACCGGAGGACATACATAATAAAATGATGAGATACAAATCCTAGTGAGGGAGTGAAAAAGGAATAAAAAGGGTAATTAAATACATTCTTGGTAATAGGTATATCAATGGAGCGCAAGAGAATCATGAACATAAAAGAATGATATAGCCTGATTATCATAACATGGAAATGTGAAAAAAAAAATTCAACATGATATTAACACTATCCAAGGCTCATATTCCATTAATTAGAGTGATTAAACCCTCATTGAGAATAAATTATCATGATTAAAACCACATTTTACATGTCACATCATGATACTAAATGTTTCTCAATGAATTGCAGTGCTATCACAGTGCACCCTTCATAAAAATTTTATTTTATGCATAAGTGTGCCACATGGATCATATAACACGGAACCATTCAAAATAATAAAATATTACAAGATGAAGGAATATGGAATAGATATATGTATGTTCCATTAATTAATTATATATACATATATGTAAATACCTTTTATTGATAAATGGGTATTGTATTCACTACATGATGATTTTGGATTAGAAAATCACGGTGTAATTTCGATAGTAAAACACCATCATATGGTAATTCATAAGTTGGGTCGATGAGAGATAAAAATGTATCTCATAATTTATATTTGAAATATATAGTAAAGGGATCATGGGGAATAATATTATAATATATAACCGGGAATTTTGATACATGATATGAGATAAATATTTGAATGGAAATTGGATGGGTGAAATCCATTACAGAATTTTGTCATTGTAACGGGTCTACATCGAAATAATTAATGTGATATAAAATGTTAAATAATCATTAAAGAATAATTATGGTAGTATTATTAGGTTATAAATAATACCCCAACACTTTTAATTGAATATAATGTGGTATATAAACAAAATGAAACTCAGAGTAAAATGAGAAAGGAAGGAAACCCTTGCACAAATTCGGAATAGTAATAATTATACATAAAGATTAATAAGAAGGATAAATAAAATTGAAATGGGATATCATTACTTATAAAAAATGGTATTTATGTAGGATATATAATAATAAATCCCAACATAGGAATAAAATAAATTAAATGACATAATAGGGAAATACTGCTTGTTAAAAAAGGGGGTGGACGACCTTTTACATAATTTTACCCTAGTAACGGGTGTTCTTAAAGGATCGCATGTGGAATTTATGAGAGTTAAAGGATGCTATCATTATTTATAA
Source organism: Viscum album (assembly GCA_963277665.1). NCBI lineage: Eukaryota > Viridiplantae > Streptophyta > Magnoliopsida > Santalales > Viscaceae > Viscum > Viscum album. Next base: position 938,325,528 of record OY728161.1, read on the forward strand.
ATATAATTTAATGTATGGGGAACATGAAAGATAATATCCAAACATATAAATGTCAACTTAGGAAGCATAAACAAAAGAGTTGTTTGAATAGAAAGGACAAGAGAGAAATCCCTTACAGAATTTCACCATTGTAACGATTTAGGAATTGGTCAAAATGGGGGAATATAAATGATAACTCACTGAGATAACAAAAAATTTAAAGTAAGATATTTTTTATTAAAAGGACTAAAATATAACCAATTGAAATAAAAATGTCTATTTTAAAACAAGGTTCATGAATTGAAATGAAGAGAGGATGGAGATGATCCCTTACTTTGATATGTTCCTCCAAATGATTGGGAGAGGATTCTTGGGAGCCAAGGGGAACATTGGGATCACCCAAGGGAGTGTATAGATGACTTATGATGAGCTCAAAATGTAATTAGTGAATTGATATGGTATATTGGGTGGGTTTATATAGTAATAGGGAGGGAATTGTTTATTATATTGTTTTTGGACACTACAAACTGAAATAATGAAAAACCACAAACCATCCCATGTTTTTCCCATGTTTTCTACGAAATGGGATTGGCATGAAATATTTTATAAGTCCATTGTCTTAACACATTAAAATATAACCCTTGCTAATGTGTAGTGGAGTCACATTATTTATGAAATGAATTTGAATTCATAAAATATATAATACATTTTGAAGGATTACCTAAAGTTTTATAAAATATTTAAAAGAAATCTAAAATTACATTATTTTATTTGGAAGAATTATATTGGGACGATAATACACATTTTATTATTTATTACATCTTTTTGGGGTCGTTATTATTTCATAAAACATATATTTTAATTATATAGTATTTTTTTACCCACATATTCACCTATCGCAGAAAATTTTGAAAAAGTCACTATTGGTTAATTTCTATGTACTAATTCTAAAAATAATAATAATTTTATCTATTTAATTTTCTCTATATTTTAATTTTCACTTGTATAATACGAATAGTCATTTATTGAAAATTGAATTTTTTTGAAAAAAAAAATTAAACATTAATAAAATTATCTTTTAACATCATCAAAATTATATGATGATTTATATATAATAAAATTAATTTAAAAATAATATTTTATTATAATATTATATATTTACAAAATCCAATATTTCCATAAAAATATATTTCTTAATTGAATTTGAATATTAACAAAAAATACTATTTTCGCCTTGTGGTAATAAAATATAATTTTCGTTAAATTAATTACATAAAAACATATAATGTAAAATAAATAATAAATAAATATAAATATAATTTAAATTAAATTTAAATATAATTGTTAATAATATTACGGTTATTTTTATTGGATTTTTTGATCAAATTATTGTTTTATAGTAAATTTTTCATTTTTCGTTTTATTGAGGTAATTAATGTTTACTACAATTATTAATCTTTTTTTTTCAAATATTAAGGTAAAAATATAAGAAAATATTAATTATATCGATTCAAAAATTTGTATAAATTTTATCATAATCAATTTAGTTTAACATAAAAACCTCATGTATTATGGAAACCCGTTTTCAGAAAAATAATTTGTTATGGATAATATGAGTTCACATAAACTCTCTAACTAATAATAATAATTTTAGTATTATAAATTTAAAAATATAGTTATATAATATAAATAGTTCATTTTTTATAATTATAAATATTGGTTATTTTTATTAATTAAAAATTGATAGACATTAGGCATTTTAACATAGTTTTTCTGAAAAATTGATTTTTGATCCTAAAAATAAACATATTATATAATAAAATAAGAATAGTATTTACAAGTAATTAATTGAATTTAAATAAATTAAATAATTATTATAATATACGAAAATAAAATTAATTCATTTATAGATATAAATTATAATTTTATGTAAAAACTATACATTCATTAATCATCAAAACTCAAAATTTTACAAAAAATTCAAAATTATTACTCTATGATAATTTTGATATGATGAGAACAAAAATTTATTTTATTTATCAAATTAATTTTTTATAAGTTCTATAAAATAATTTTAATAAAAATCATTTTTAATGTAATCATATTAAAAAAATAAAAATACATTTCAAAAATTTCATTCAATAATAAAATATAATTTATTAATATTTTTATGCAATATATTTTTTATAAATTAAATCATAATTATTGTATCATAAACTACAATGTAAAGGTTAAAATGGACATATTTAAATTATATTTGTTTTTATGAAAATTTTTTTTGTATTACATTGGCTATCAAACATACTTTTTTTTAAAAAAACTCGGTCGTTACGTTTTCCATTATGTATAACATGATTTTATTATCATATATCTTCAGTAAATATGTATTGATAATAATCCATGATGTTTGGTGAAATGAAATTAAATGTATTATTCTTCTAGATGGCAGGCCATATATATGGATAAACATTGCATTCAATTATTTTTCATCATAAAATAGTGATACATAAATCATACATCTGAATACAATAAATCTAGTATCATATCTATTTTGTTTATGTTACATATTTTTATTAACATAATCCATTTCATGTTCCATCTATGACATGAACATGTTATATTTTCTTTTAGGGGGTGGTAGTCCACACATTCTCAAATGAAATTATCATATTTACACAAGATGGAAAGAATAAATTTAATTTATAAAAAAATGAAGAAGTCTAAAAATTTAAATTTTTCAAATAAATCATTTATCAATAGAGTGTCCATTATAATTGAAACCATGATAGGCGGTAATGAAAATTTTAAAAATCATTGTCTAGTGAGCCGGTAGTCTATCACACATATTAACAATATATTCATTACAAATTAGATTGATTTATATGTATGTGTAGGTATAATACTTAAAATAAAAAAACCTAGTACATTAAGGATAATGCAGTAACACCCATAGATTATGTGAAATATTTTTTTTTCAAATTAACATATTTTTGATATATTTTAATCATATCTTGTGACAATAGAAAAAGTTATAATATATATATATATATATATTAAAAAAACTAAGTCTAGAATTCATTTCATACAAAACTAGACTGGAAATTGTTGCAAAAAATAACAATACGGTGTACGTTACATAGAACAACAAGGTTAGCGTACATTACACACAAGATTGACCTACCACGACGTCATGAGTAACATGCAAAAATGTGTTCTATATGACTATAATATATTATTTTAATAGTATATAACCTAGACATTATGTTTATGGATACGAATAGTATTAACTAAATAACAAAAACATGTGGTGTATATAATTATAAGATGAATTCATATGTTACCAATTAATGAATACAAAAACTGGAAGAATATAATACACAATTTTACTATAGTCACAAGGAAACATTATCCTTATAAATAAAATTCAGCAAACATTTTATGTTATATTAATTTAATACATATTTTATAACATCAATTAAATATATTTTATATTCATTGAATAAATTCAATAGACCTTAGATAAGTACAAACCAAATTTTCATCATAAACCCATATATTTTTATTAGGTTATTTTTACAGAATATTAATTGAAACCCATTTAAAAATATAATTTCTGGAACATTTATATATTTACTATGTCAAAATAAAATTCATCTTCTTATTTTAGGCATAAAAATTAGTTTAGTATATATATTTTTCTTTTTATGTAAAATTTAATCATTTAACGAATTGTTAAAAATACTGGATTTGAATTCAATACTGGGTTTCCATGAAAGTTGTTTATAATGGTAAATTATAAAATTAATTTATTTAGTAGTTTAGAAATGTAATATTTTAAACAATTAATCCAATGTATTTCATTTGATCAAATTTCACTTTGAATTTGGATTTAAAACCATATCAATATTTTGGATATGTTTACTTCAAAAACTCACAGTGTCGTCCCATTAGCGTGATTAATGATAAATTTATTTTTTCACTTTAATGATTAATATTTGGAAAATTTGATTCCACATTTGGAATAAAATCAATTTATAATTAATAGTGTTTATTTTACAAAAAAATATTACTGAATGTGTTTATAATTAATTAAATTAGTTAAGAGAATAATTATAAGATCCCGAAAGTCCCAGACATAAATCCAAAACCAATTTAATGTCTAGTTTTTATCCATAAACCGTCCAATATTGATTTTTTTGGGCTTGGTAGGTATTTTTTTACGTAATAATAAGTTCACACCTAACTTGTTTCCAAAATTTCTATGTGCTCCAATTTCCATCCCTATAAAATTCAACAATCTCTACACATTCTAACTCCTATAAAACCTCTTATTTTCAGCTAATACATAAAAAATACACTTTATAACAATAAAAAAACGGCCTTCAAGCCTTTATTTGGGCATAAATACTATTAAGTAATCCCTTTGGCATAAACCAAAAGGAGTTACTCGATTTATAGGTAATTATTATATCATACTCAATTCCATTATTTTCCTTCCTCACCCCTGCACTATCATTATTTCTATATCCAATTAAAAAACCAGAACCCCACATATAGTATGATTTTTTATTCAACTGTTTTGACCTACAATTTCACACACATCAATGTAATGGATACCAAAAATATTTTTTCTATGTTTAGTGAACTACAACTTAACAAACTGATTATTGCTAATATCACATTTACCACTAATCATGGTGTCCAATATGATGGAAACTATTTTTATATATGTCAGATATATTATTCATTATTTCATTAAGATTATTTATTCCTTTTTAAATGGATTTTTTTTACTTTCCATTTAATTTTTAAATTATAATCTGATTTAAGGAAGTGTGGACTACTACCCCCTCAAAGAAAAGTGATTTGGTCACACACCACATGGAATGTATTAAAAATGGGTTTAGTGAACTTATATGATATAATAATGATACATTAATATTGATATATATATTTAATTTTATATTTAATTTTTATTCATTATTTAAATACGGAAACAATGTTCATGCGTACGTATGACATACTATTTCCAAGAATGTTGTATTCCATTTCATATTTATTTATGTTATTGATTTTTATAATATAAATATATTTGATATAAATTATATTTATATCTTGATATACTTTTATGAATCATGATATAATTATAAGGAACCACAATATAACAATTGAAGACACATGTGAAGAACAAATCACGTACTAAATGAAGTGAAACCATAACATAGGATCGTTGACAAGATGGTAATATAATTTCCTAATACAATCATATATCGTATTATTTATATGAATTTTCATCAATTAAATTTTTTATAATAACAATATACTTATTATACAAGAGGCTTGTATGAATACAATGTGAATCAAGGGAAAAGGTAAGGGGATATCATCTCACTTTTATTTACCATGAGATAAATGTTATGATCACCAGTCAATATTTTTGTGTGGTGTATATCCTGCCCAAGATTGTACTTTGTGTATATTATAATTAATTTAATGGGTATTCACATTTACATTTTAGGATCCTTCTTTCATGGTTTTCTGGTATCAATAGTTAAGAAGTAGGTAAAATAGTTTTGTCTTAATATTCCATATTTGACATTAATGTTTTTTGTACCCCTAAAATCATTATTCAAGGCGTACATAATTATATTTTACATGTTTTATTCAATATCTAATATCTTTAATGAAATTTTATGCTTCATGTAATTTCATTTCATACAAGTATATTATTATCCCATGTATCCAAGTAATAATATTTTATTGAGACAATCTCATTTCCTATTTTTATATTTTTTATGCTTATGCCTCAATGATGAAATATTATGATTCATCTTCCATAGGATGTCATAAATATTCTTCTCATATGTTTATCTATGATATACTCATATATTAGTACCATTTTTCCTCTCATTGGTAAAAAATAATGTGATGATTTATTTAATATGTCCCAACATTTCCATCCCTTCTATAAGAAATAATTGTTTTCTAAAAATGGTTTCCTAGACTACTATGCCATTAACCGTTAAGATTTAAAATAAATATTACCCAGTTTTTAAATTACCAATATCTTCAAGGTAATATTCTTATCAAATAAAGAACCAATATTTCCTTCTATCCTTTTACCATGTAAAAATAATGGTTTTCCTTGTATGACTTGTATGGATTTGTCAACATTTATTCCTTTTAATATTCTTTTTCACGTTTAAATGATTTATAATAATGAAATTGTTTTTAAAATAATGTTTTTAGGTAAATTGTTTTTCATACTTCTTCCATGTCTTCTTTATAAGTTTTCTTGTTAATTTCTAATAAAATGATTTTTATATGGTTTTATGTATTAAAAATCCTTTTTTGAATAAGAATTGATATTTTCATCAAGTAACAGTTTTTATACATATTTCAAAACATTTTTCAGTCTAAGATAAAATTTGTTGATTTTAATCATATCATTTGGGGAAAAGATCTAATGGTTCGATTAATATCCTTTCTATGAATGTATTATTCTTAATGATATGGTATATCTGAAACATATTTCACTTTCATGGGATATTTATTTATGAAAAGTGTTTTTTACCTGGTTATGATTTAATGAAATGGTTATGAAACCCATCTATTTTCCATAGGTTATGATGTGATAAAATTTATTTATACAAATTTCATTTCATGGGTTACTATTATATATTTATAAAAAATATATTTATTTTTATGGGGATACATATGATTAATGTTTTATTATCTAGTGGGATATGTATGAATGAGTTTATTTTCAGATGGATGTGACCTATATTTCCCTCCATTGAGTTTCATAATGGTAAATGTTTAATAATATCAAAGAGGGAACATGGGAGTGTATACCATTCTCGAAACAATAGGGTAAACAGGAGGAAATCCTAGACCAAGAAAAGAGGGTAAAAATGAGGAAATACCAATAACAAAACAATAGGGTAAATAGGAGGAAATACCAAGCCTATAAAAAGAGGGAATATTCGAGGATATTTCAAGAACAAAAAATGGATATATGAGACGAAATACCAACCTGAAAACAAAAGTGTACAAGAGAGGACATTCCAATCCCAAAACAAGTGGGCACATGGGATGGAATCCCACGTCCTATGTAGGTACATAGATGACCTCCCAATAAAAACATGTTACAAATCCATTGGTAGGATAAATTCTCATAGGGTTATTATATGTTTATTTGTTTTCCATAATTCCACTTTTTATTCATATGTTATGTATTCATGGATTATATCCATTAATCCTTCAGGACTCATGTGTTATGAACTACCTTTAATTAGGCCATGATTTCTATTTATGGTGGTTGATAAGTATGGTATGATAATATACTATTTTTATAATGTTCTCATACCCATTTTCTCATGTATATGCTTACATATCTCCCATTTTTACACTTATAGAGCATTTGTGCCCACCCCTTTTCATCATTCATTTCCCAAGATGTAATGATATATAGTATGTATGATGTGTCTATGAAGGGTTCTATTAATAAAGTCCCTAGTGGGAGATTATGTAGCTATCTTATGTTTGAGGGTTTATATTCTCAAGTCTCTAAAGCACTAGGAAAATTACATTTTTTGGGCATTTATATGTATAATATTTTATGTGTTCGACACATGTTATGTAATGTTAATTTACAAAAAGTTCGGTTTAGAATGGTTCATATTAGTGAAAATGATGATTTAACATTTTGAAACTATTATAAGAGAACATTAGTGATATCTCATGGCGTATTTCTTATGATATGTATAGTAATGTCTCCAAAGATACGTATAAGGTTTAGTAAATGTTTTTGAAAATGTCATGGAATTTTGGTAAAGGATATAGTGATTGGTTTCCAATAAATACCTTCCTATCATGATACGACTAGTGGATGTATCTCTGAAATAGATGTGCCTAGGATACAAAAAATCTAAGATGATGTTCCAAGCCCTACTCATGGTAATCTTGTACACAACAATGGGCCTTAATACACACCTAATTTGACTCTCTAGGGGGATATGAGTTTGGAATTCTCAAACTCCCTATGAACCATAATGAAGGATTAAATTAGATGAGGGCTATGAATAACCTACTATGAAGTTATGGTGTCATATATTAATTAAGGGGTCATGATTTACACATCATATGTGTAAATGTTTAGGATTATATTGCTTTATTATATGGTATTTATTTATGACCATGTACATTGTGGTTTTAATCAATAGAGAAAACATTAAGGAACATGGTTAAAATTGAGTGTTTCATATGTGGAGAGTAATTGAATTTTTATAATATATTTCCAATTAAGAAATATCATAAATAGAATCTGGAAGGTGGTACGTGTGTTGGTTATACTTCTGAATATAAAGTGATGTCAAACGCTATGTGAAATGTGTATGATGTTATTCTAATATTGTTTACATTAATCAATATAAGCATGGATGTATTGATGTTTATTAACTTTAATACATGTTTTGTATTTCATATTCTGTAAACGATGTAATATGTAATATGTTGATGAATCCTTAGTAATGATCTAATAGTAATGCTTGAATAATGATGTATTTATGCTTTGGAATCATGTAATATGGATGTATTTTCTGTATATGTTTCCATTATAGATTGAAAATGAAAATATTAAGTGTTATTAATACTTAAATATTTATTGATTGTATTGTGACATTTTCATTAATGGAAGGTAGCAATTAATTAATGATTAATTATTAGATAATGATGTTTGGATAATGATATGCTGGAAATGAATATGTAAATTGTATTTTTCGAATTACACTATAATTAAAAGTGTTCTATTAATGCCTGGATGTAATTTATAACTGCATGTATTTAAATAATATATCTCGTAATCAATTTAATAAAAAATAATGAAAATTATCCAATAAATGTTAAATAAGGTTATTACCTTGTTTCTATGGAATAATCGATGAGGTTATTCACATGTTTGGAATGTGACAACCATTTTGCACATTGAAATATATTGGGTATAAATGGTAAACTAGTTTCATTAATTTCATTATAAATCAATCAATTTACATCATTCATAAAAGTAATGAGGTTGACCATTTATGGAATGTTTAGGATATACAACTGATTAAGTGAGTAAGATTAAAGTGGTATCTATCTATATAGGGATTTATTTATATTAGAATGAATGTTAAAACTAATTTCTGTTTATCCCAAATGATGAAAAATGGTGTGGCATATCATGGATCTCATTATATTTTATTACACCATGAATGTAAATGTCACATTACTTTTTAGAGAGTCAGATGAGGTGGATCAATAAACAATAAAGGGGACATTGTTGAGAAATCATTGAAGTATATCTTTTAATGAAAATTATTCTACATTATGAAAAATGATACTGAGACAAAAAAAATTATCCTAGTACCTCAATTTTGAATGAATTATAACGTCACTTAGTTAATCAAATTTTATTGATTTGTGACTATTCTATTTCTCCTGACCTTTGTCTCAATCACTATCGACTTGTATATGATAGTTAGATTTTTCTTCCATTTCTATATTTTCACATTCCACCTATGTTCGCCTATGTGGATACAAAATTATATGTTAATATGGATAACCCTTAATGTTCCATAATTCCATTTTAAGGGATGTTTTAGTATTCATTTTGGTTATGTGGTTTTCTATGAACAAAATTTTCATGTATTCATCCTCTGATAACTCGGACGTATTTTGATCTGAAAATTCCATTTAAATGGGTAGAATATAACACATCCATATTTTGTGAAATATTTTTTTCCGAATTAACATATATTATTGATATTATTCATTCTTATTGACAACCGAAAATTTTATTATATATACATGTATTAAAAACGCTATGTCAAAAATTAATTTCACATGGAACTGGATTGGAATATGTTACAGAAAATTACAACGTGGAGCATGTTAAAATTGGAAATATATATTAATTTAATACATATGTTATATATTGAATAAAATATTTTTTTTATTCATATTACAAATTCTATAGACGTCATAAATGAACACACCCAATTGATCTTTTAAACCCCTATATTTTTATTAGGTCATTTTTACTGTCTTTCAATGGAGAACCCCTTTAAATTTCATGTTTTGGAACATTTATAGATTTAATATTTAAAAATAAACTTCAACATTTTAATAGATATATAAAAATTATGTTATCATAAATTTATGATATTTTTATTTTCAGATTCATCCATTAATGGTTAGTTAAAAATACTGGATTTTAATTCCAAACATCTCTCTCATATTATTTATTTATATTGATAAATTATATTTTAAATTGATTTGATTTTTTATTTATGTAATATTTTTTCCAATTATTCCAATGTAGGTAATTGGATAAAAATTTACATTGATATTAGATTTGAAAACATATCAATCTTTTGGGCGTTTTTACATTAAAATCCTACAGGGTTGTCCTGTAAGTACAATTAATTTTTTATCAATTTCTACCACTTATAAAATTAAAAATTAAAAAAATTTATTCCATAATATATATAATAATGATTTATAATTTATAATAAGTTCAACATTATTCTTGACCAAAATAATATGTTAATGTGATTAAATGTAATTACTTTGGATAGTAGAAAAGTTAGGTTAATATGGTACAAAACCGTAAATATTAGACCCACAATAACCTAGAAACACGTAAAAAATCCATTTTATGTCATTTTGTTGGAAACAAAACTTAAATTAGTGTCATTGGTTGGTTATATATGACATTTTTTAGGTATTAACTGGTGCACACCTTACATTATTCCAAAATTTTCCATGTGTGTCATTTTCCTTCAGTATAAATGGCCACCAACTCTTCCCATTACTCCCACATCTCAGAAATTTTATGATTACCCAATCCATAACCTATAAAAATACAATAAATTTTCTCTTATACCTTCAAGCCACCATTTGGGAATAAATCCACTCAAGAAGCCCTTTTTCACTAACCAAAACTGTTACCCGATTTAGATGTAATGTCTTTTGTAAAGATCCATTACTGTATATTAATTATCCAACCATACTCTATATTAATTTAATTAATTTCTAACAAAACATTATCCTACATATACAAGGATTTTTTATTCAAATTAATCTACCAAAAATTACACAAATCTATATCTAATTTATATCTAACATTCTATTTCTCTGTATGAAAAACAACTCTCTCATTAAAATATGATTGTTCCTTTCTTATTTACAACAAATAATGAAGTAAATTATCATGGAAATTACGTTTTTAAATGTAGTAAATTATATTTAATATTTCATTAAGCTTATTTATTACTTTAATAACACACGTCACATTAATTTACATTTGTTGATCACACAATATGCTCGTAGAGGAATTGTGGACTAACTCCCCTCAAAGCATTGTGATTTGTTCACACACCACATGAAATATATAAATTGTGTTATTATTGAAATTATATGATATAATAATAATACTATAATAATTAATGATATATATACATATACATTCATATTTTATATAAAATCATTCTTTCAATACGGAAACATCATTTATGCATAGGTACGACATATGGTTTCTATGAACGGTGTATTTCATTTCATAATACATTAATCATTATATTATTATAATATAAATATACTATATATAAATGATATTAATAAAATTATTTTCATTCTGGAATTGTGATATATATTTATATAAGTAACAACGTAAAATGAAATTAAGACACATGTGAAGAACAACATTAATATTACCATTAACAAAGGATCGTTAAAAAGACGGTAATAAATGGTCATAATGAATCCATATATTGTATTAAGTAGAAAAAATATATTCTGTAATAGTATTATAATATTATTATATTTATTATACTATAGGGTTTTATGAGAACAAATAGTTTCAAGACAAAAGGTAAGGTGGTTTCATCTCACTTTAATTTTCATGGGATACATTTTCTGTTCGCCCCTTATTGCTTTTTATCTGGTGTCTATACTGAGTGTGATCATGTTATGTGCATCTTATAAATTAATTTATGGGGATTCCCATGTAAATTATATGATCCTTCTTTTTTGGGTTTTATGTTTCAAAAGTTACCAAATTGGTAAAAATGATTTGTCACAATTTCTATACTCCGAGACTTCTATTTTTTACCAAACAAAAAATATTTTATTTAACAGTATATAAATTCATTTAACATGTTATGTCATGAATCGAAATATTTCTATGATATTTTAATTTTCATTTAATTTTATTTCATTCATGGGGAGTATGATCTAATGTTACTACGTTATATGAGATTATTAAGATAGTCTGATAACTTCTTTTGTGATTGTTTAGGTTTATGATTCATAGATGAAATATTTTGATTTATATCTCAAGTACATTAAAGAATATTCTAATCCTTTGGCCATCAATGATATAATCATTTATTGGTTATATTTTACTACTATTTTTTCTAAAAAATAGTTAATTATGTGTTTATAATAAATCCTGATATTAACTTCCCATTTGTCAGAAATATATTTCATTCTAAAAAGGGTTTCCACAAATATTATACCATTACACTATTAGCTTAAAATGACATTTTTCACTTTTTTTCTTTTACCAATATACTCAAGGGAATATTCATGTCACATTATGAACAATACATTTCTTATAAAAATAATACAATGAAAAAAATGTTATTTTTATCTCGTATGACATATAAAAATTTTCATGTCATCATTGCTTAGAAAATTCATTTTAAATTTAAAAGGGATAACCTTTCTTAAAGTTATTTCTAAAAAAATCAAGTAAAAAGGTATTGAAAGTGACTTCATTTCTTCGTTATAATTTTTGATGTTATTTTCTATGAATATAATTTTTATATAATTTTATGTATTAAAACAGTCAATGAAGAAATGATATTTTCCTCAAGAAATTCATTTGAATGATATTTAAAAACTATTTCCATATAAGGTGACATCATTTGATATGAATATTAAAATTTTAGAAAATGATGTAAAAATTCCATTCATATCCTTTCTATTAATGGATTATGTTTATTGTCAAGGCCTTTATGAAACATTTTTTCCCTCCACGTGTTTTATGTTTATGAAAAACTTTTTTCGGGTATTCTTTTTTGAAATGGTTATGAAACTTATAACTTTTCCATGAGTTACGATGTGATAAATTTTTAATGATAACCATTTCATTTAATGGGATTTGATTTAATGTTTAAAAAACATATGTCTTTTTATGTATCCTAATGTGATGAATATTTTATTATCTTGTAGAAAAAGTGTAAATGGTTATATTATGAGATGAGTGGGAAAAATATCTCCCTACAACGAACTGCTTATTCATAAATTCTTTATGATCCAAAATGGGGTACATTAGATGGAATCACAATACAAAAAAAAGGAATACCAGAGTAAATCCCATTCCCTAATTAGGAGGGTATATGTGGGGAAATCTGAAACAATAAACAAGTGTGTAAATGGGTGCAAATCACAATCCCAAAAAAGTGGGTACACAGTAGGACATCCCAAGCCTAAAAAAGTAGGTACATGAGAGGACATCCCAATCCTGAAAAGAAGAGGGTACTTGGGAGGAAATCCCAATCCCAAAATAAGAGGGTGTACATGAGGTAATACCAATACTAAACCTGCTTCATGGGTGGCAAACCCAATCCTAACATGTGACAAAGGCCTTGGTAGGATGCCTTCAAAATGGGTTATTATATGCTTATCTATTTTCCAAAATTCCCTGCTATATTTCTTTTCATATAATTCAATTATTATATCCTTTATCCCTTTATGGATCATGTCTAATTACGATCCATGCTTTATTCCATGATTAATTTTTATGGAATTTGATATGTAGTGTATGATCATCTATAATTTTCATCATGTTCTCGAACCAATATGCTCAGAAATATGCTAACATGACTCTCTTATTTAACATTACAGATAATTTGTGCTCACCCATTTTTATGATTCCATCCTCAGGTTATGAAGATATGCAATACTTTTTTTTGTTTTTAACAAGTGTTCAAGTCATGGATAACCCTAGTCGAAGATGATGTAGCTCACTTCTGATCCAATGTTTATATTTCCCTGTTTCAAAATGTTGTAGAGAAATTTAGGGTTTTTGGAGTCTCTCAATATAATGATTTATATATTCTAAACAAGTTATGTAATGTTTATTTTTGAAAATATATTTTTTCAGTTACTAGTGTTTTTATATTATAATGGAATTAAAATATTTTATGGAGGTGATAATGAAAATAAAAGAGAATAGTCTGAGGGTGAGTGTTACGTCTTAATCAGGTAACTCCTTTTGGTTTGTGACAAATTGTTTTCTTAGAGGTATTTCATTACAATGTAATATTCAAGGGGGATGGCATGGTTATGGGGGATAAAAATAGAAAAGTGTTTGGCCAAACATAAGTGGTATGAGTTTTCTGATAAAGTGGAAGGGAACAAGGTCTTTATCATGTAAGATGAGTAAAACCTCTTTTAATTTTTTAAAGGAATGAAATTTCACAATTGTTTTTATAAAACTGTTAAATTAATTATTCAAAGTAGATATATGTGATGATTTCATCAGAATATTTCCATCCAATGGATTTTAAACAATTTTCTAGGCTGTGTTGTTCATTAAAGTTTTGGTTTAGTGTATTTTTAATCTTAATTTAACTATAATATTTTAAATAATTTTTAATTACATTCACTAGTCATTTTTTAAAATAATTAAACTTCATTATAAATTAAAAAATTTATTTATTCAAAATATGGAATCCATTTTTACAAATTAATATCACAAAAGTTTTAGAAATTAAATTAAAATTAATCAAGTTGACAGGTTGACTATGTGGATTTCAAAAGTAAAAAACATCATAAAGCGTGATATGTTTTTATAGTAACTATATAAGATAAATTGATTCTAATGAAATAAATTTTATTTATTGGTAAAATATTAATCTAATTAATATATAAAACTAATTTATTTAATAATATATCATTATAAATAAATTAGAGGAAAATGATGTTTTTAAGTATGTTTTAGTATTTTTCATTATTCATTAAAAAATATAATCTTCATAGGAAAATACCAAAAAATCACCATAACCTAATTAACATGTTTTTATTCCAAAATATAATATCATTTTGACATATTAAACTTATAAATGTGTCATAAATTGAATTTAAAATTGGTTCATCATTATATGGTGGTAAGAATAAAATTTCAATTTTTGAGTAATATTATGTTTATTATTCTCATATCTATTTCAAATATATAGGATTAATATCAAAATAATTTATTGAAAATAATTATTTAATTAATATAACTCACTAATTTTAATAATTTTAATTTATTATGAACTATATTCTTTCTAAATAAAAAAATTATAACATTTCTTTTATATTCGACTGGTTTATATTTTTATTTATAATTAATTTCTAACCTGTTAATTCATTTTATATTTTTGTAAGCCATAGATTTTAATATTATCATTAATAAATTTTAAAACCATTTTTTTCACTTCTATTTTATATATTTTTATATTGAATTATCGTATTTTAATAATATATTATAGTTCGGTAAAACTAAGAATTTCACGTAATACGAGATATTGATGAAGACCACAACTATGTTATACACACCATAAATTGGTGTTCATTGAATTTCAAAATATATCAAATATATTAAAAATAGTAAATATATTTTATGTTATCATGTCATTACATCACCCTTACACACTTGGTGTTGCGTGTCATGGATAATAACAAATATAATGTCCCTAATTTAGAATTTTGAGGTGTCACACATAGTGTTATATGTATGAATATATCATCATTATAAAAATAGTTTGTGTTCTGAAATTTGATCATATGATTTTTGTTTACTTTTTGGAATTGGCATAATTTTGAATAATTCATTAATGGGTGTCAATTAGAATGAATGTGGTAATAATGTTGGATGGTTCCTCAAGTGGTTTTATAAATGGATCATATTTAGTATCTACCTCTAAAGCTGGATATTTTATTTGAAATGTTTTGTTTCTTTTAAATAAATGTTTCATTTATGATCTTCTTAGTCTAAAAACATTGATTACTACCATTTTAGGAATCATATTATTAAATTTTTGGAAGATACGAAGACTCACCTATTTTTACAATGTTTCGGGTCTAATAAACATGTAGGATGATAAATATTTTATAATACATGATAAAAAAAATTATAAATGAATAAATTATAGCAAAAAATTTGTTATACCATGATTAAAAGTTTATAGAAAATAAAATATAGGTGGGTTTTAAGAGATATATATTTATTTATTAAAAAAAATATTTATCTAACTGATTTGGACATTTAAATCTCAAAAATGAAATCTAATAATAAAATTACAACCCAGTTGTTGTGTCTATAATGAGTTGTTTTATAATGAATAGTATTGGTAATGTGTTCTTATTCTAATTTCATTATCGGGACATTTTTTGGTCTCAATATTTTTTCCCAATTAATCGAGAATCAATTACACGAATTAAAATTTTCAATTCCCCATTATGTTTATTATACTTTTAACATATATATGATTCAAAAAAATAAATTAGGTGGAAAGGGGATTAAATCTACAATGGTTTTGAAACTGTACCAAATTTCTTATCATGGATTCAAGGTCCAATGAACATAAATTGTGAATGAAGGGGTATCAAATATTGACATAACAATGTTAATTCCATTGGGCATGAAACAAGGTTAATATATTCTACATTATTACTGACATGATTATATTTACAACCCCATGAAGAAATTACTCAATCACTTTTGGAGATAACATATTGAATGACATAATGATATTAATTAAAGAATTAATCGAAAATGATTTGATAAATATTTAATAATTGTTTCGTTGAGGATTATTTTCGGGAAGAGTGAAATGTTTATTTTTGGATAGAATTTATTTTTATCATGTTTTTATTATTTTTGATTAATATTATTTTCCTCGTATTATAATGAATTCAAAAAATTATAATTTTTTATGATTAAACATATTATTTTTTTGATCATAATTTTAAAATAAACATTTATGAATTCTGAAAAACATTTTTTTGTTAGTTTATTTTTTTATTAGTTTTATAATATTAATTAAATGGAAGATTTTGTAATGATAATATTTTCTTAGATAAATATTGATGTGTTGAATTCAAGAAATAATTTTCCCCCACCCATGATTGATGAATTCAATTACTATAAAACAATATTTATTGATGGTTCATAATTTGATATATCTCATTGTTCGTGGAATATTATAGTCCTCTATTTTAGTAATATCATGTTTTTTTCATGTATTACTAAAAATATAATCTAAGAAAAATATTTATTTTAATATTTTAGAGTGCTACGTGGTTCACCAAAATGGATATTGGATAACAATGTTCTAGCATTAACTGCAGTGCGGAGGGACCGTAGTGATGCATGCCCCCAAGTGGGTTGATGAAAAGGTGAGATTTGTTTAATGGACCCTAGTATTTCATATTATATGAATTGGTTTGGTTAGGGAATATTGAATGTGGTTGGATGTCAAGATAAGGGCACCGTATGGTAAATATTTAGTCGTTTTATTGGTTCTCGATAATGTGTTGTGTTGGTAGCACTGACGGTGAAAAAATTTATTCGGTTAGTAGTATTTTTACAAGAAATTATGGATCAACAATTATCCAGATTTCATGAAATGATGTACTTTAGGTCACACATTACAACTCATATGCCGTGATGGATTATGGTTATCTAATATTATACCAAAAACGTGCATTAAATCTTGGTCTCAAAACATGTATGTCAGGTCAATGGATATGGGTGTGTATTGGAGATCATTAATTGACAACTAATCATCCCCACACACCATATGGAACATTTTATTCCCCATCTGTCTTTGATAAATGAAATTGAGAGTTATGTATATTGATTAATGTGTGTTCTATAAGTGCATGCTCACATGTTTTTATTGAGTTACATATCATTAATATTTTAGATTAAATATTTGGTTGTAACATAGTATGAATACCAAAATAGGTTATGATATTTTCATATCATACTAGGGATTTTCTAGCCCTAAGAGGCTCAGATTTAGGGAACATATATGGACTGTTGGCCTATAAGAAACCAGGACCATTTTCCATATATTTTGAGTAATTATTTTAGCAATTTTTCTGCCCAGTACTGTGCACAATGTTTTCCTAAACTATAGACAATAGTCCACTCACCTATGAGGGACCACATATAATTTTTATTATAGGCTGAAAACACATCCTGGTAATGGTTCAAAAATCAATGGACAAAAACCATGTGGGATCCCTACTGTGTTTTTTTGGGGTTCATAGTTGGTGAAAATATTGGACAATTGTGTGGCCAAACCATGAGACATTGTCTTTAAAGTAGATATGACTATTTTAACGATATGGATTTATAATATTTAAAACACTCACTTCTTCTTTATTTATATACTGATATGTGGTGATATCCTAACACTTTGATCTTCTCCTGAATATTAAATATTTTTTCTTGGATAAATCATCCATGAGACTCCTATTTGATATTTGATCATATGATGGATAGCCACAGGTATGTATATTGACGATTATTATTATTTCCTTATTTATCATAGTATCAATACAATATTTTGGTGTGATATATAACACAAAATTTTCATGTTTTTCTCTAATATTCATATTTTATTCCAATCCTTATCTATTTTGGACCTGACAATAGATTAATGTTCTAACCCATTTATATGGTAGATGGTCTGTAAATTTTTCCACAAAGTCTAACTGTTTTATATCTAGTTTCCATTGTTCCAAAAAAAATGTAAAGGTTTTTCCCCTAAACTGGTCAAATTTAGTGATTATGTTAATTGAAATATGATACATTTTCCATGTACCACCATTATGTGGTTTTAAATCATTAACAATATCTTCAGCAAGCCCTAAGGTGTGTTATTCTATTTATATTTGAATATACCTCGTGTGGGTGGTGTCGAGGCCATCATTATCTAATGTGGATTAAATTATTGTATAGGGGAGTGATATTTAATTATTTTACATGTCATGACATTCATTCAAATTAATAATTTATTTATATGGAAAATGTTGAATGTGGTGGATGAACATGTGGATTGATTATGATTATGGATTTTTTCATTAAATGAATAAAATATTAATTTAGGTAATGGATTCCATGGAAATATCTACATTCTAGATATGGATTACTTTGGATTTAATAGAAGATTATATATATTGGTTTAAGACAAATTTGATTTCTGGTATTTTTATACTCTATGAATTTGGAAAACATAGAATTATAAGGTCATTAATACTCCTTGAATCCATCATTATTAAAAAAACATGGGAATGTTTTTTGGAAATTCTCTTTGGGCTCCACCAATGTCTTTAACAAAATTTCCATGTAGATTCTACATGGAATCAATGTCGGTATCTTGGTCATTTTATATATTGGATCCATCCTTTCAGAATTGAAACCAGAATATACGACATGCCAAATATTAATATTTTATCTTGGTTTATAGATAAAAACATTACACATTTGTGATTATAGGTAGTCTTGGTTTTATACTCATTTACACATTTGCATTTGAAACATCACTTTTTTTATTATTGAATCAATAATATATTGTATAATTCTTCACATTATATAAAAAAATTAATGTTCTTATAAACACCATTACTAGTGGCATAATGACTATTATTTCACACCCTATCCGGGCCTTTGATGAGAAAATAGTTATATTTCAGTAATATATGTAGGATTTAGGTAGAGGAAAAACATTATGATGTATGATGTGATCATTTAATAGGAGTAGGGGATCATAAGACCATGAAATGATTGTTATACTATCTATAGATAGTTCTTTTTTTATTTTTGATTATTTCAATACATTTATTTTATTATATTCATGTTTCATTTTTAGTCTGATTCTTTTTTTATTGACTAATGGAATATTTAACATATTATATATAAACACTCATTTGTTCTTGAGTATAATTATTATTATCTTCTAGATATTTATCTTCTTTAAATGCATAGTGATATTTTTATTCCTCTCATTTATTCATTTTCCCCCATTGAGTCAAAATTATCAAGAGGGTATAGTCTCCCAATTGTACCATCATAGTCCCTGACTGATAGTCGATAGCCCCTAGTGTATGTGGAGGAATTCTTGAGTCCATGGGACCCACCAACTCTGGGAACCATTTAGTAGCTCCCAAGATGGATCATTCAAAATGGTATCAAATCGTGTTTTACCTTAATTACTATTTTGATGAAATATATATAATATATAAATAATGTTTTAGAATTTGGTAATGTGTTTTTCATTGGAGTAGAAAATACATGTATAGGAAAAAGACAAACATTCATGAATGGGAATTATTATTTTTCTCGATTTTGCTTTATTACACTTCATTTGATTCCACTATTTGGTGATTCACAGGATATGTGTTATGGATTATGAAATAGATTTATTATTATGGGATGATTACATGTGCAAATTCCATGTCTTGAATAATTTTAGAACCCTATTAATATTAGTATTACATGAATTATTCCATTCCATATGTTGATAACTCCATAACATCATAAAAATATTCATCTAACTTTATTATATAGTTATTGTGATAAAATTTTCTTATTGGGAATTGAGAAAAAATAAATGGTTACTATTGAAACTCTATTTCATCAGTGGGAGAAAAATATTATGTACTGAACTCTAAGAATATTATATACCACAACAAACCAAAATAGGATGAAAATACCCTTACACACAATACCTATGCACCAATACCTCTGTAGATGAAGCTTGACACCCCCTAGTGGAAAAAAGAAAGGATATACATAAAATAGGATCCTACACCAAGGAATTTTTCTCATACCTACATGGGAAACCTATTTCAACCAGGGTACACAATTTACTTATAAACATGACCCTTAGGCTACCAATTTTGAAAATTATAAATTTTCTTCAGAATCCCCAATCCATGGTAATGAATACCAATATCTTAGATCCTGAAAAACATCTAAATTAGATATAAAAATCACTGGAGAATAGAAAATTAAAGAGCATAAGTTATTTCAACATCCTTATAGTGTCTAAAACACAAGACACCTTCATGAGGTTGCCTTCTCCACAAATGGAATCAACCCACGCAATGCCCCTTCATTAAATAGGGACCTAAACCATTCCCATCTTTGGAATCATGATAATAGATTTAGTTACTTGGATAAGGATTCAAATATATTTATTTCCCATTCTGTCCATTTATAATGTTTTAAAATGATAATTTATGCCAACCCCCATGCATGGAGAACATTCAATTTCTATCATGCCCTGGGAATCTCAACTACACTGAGAACTTATACCCAACACTTTCCACCAAGACATAAACTGATCACCTATACCCAAAAACTATGGCCACGACCTATATGAGTAAAAAATTTATCCCACGTCTAAGACACCAATCACATACCTCCTTTTATCTTGGAATGAATTTATGATTGGAACCATTTCATAAACTCCATTGAAACCATTGGACATGAACAAACATGAATAGTGGAACAAAAGGGTTTCCTCCATTATGGTGTGTATTAAGATGGTTAGTGGTTTCCAAAACATGTCCGGCTAGCCGATCAGGGTCCTCAGGGTTCTTGTGAGAGTTTATCTCCTTGGTCATAACAACCCCTACCATAGTGTTAATTTTAGGGAGTTCTCATCCATGAAACATGGGTTTGAAACATGATATATCCATATTATATTTAATACATCTAAAATTGAATTTCATTTTGTAAGGTTTGAGGATTACACAATCTTTTCCATTCATCACAAAATGATATCATCCAATCATACATAGAAACCAATTTTAGGGAATCCCTCTAGCACTAATCTGTTATCCTTTCTTGTAGGAGGATACAATCTTCTTCATTATCTTCCCATAGGAAAATAGGTCAGATAGTGGATGGGCATCAATGTCATCTCCTCACTTCCCACTTCATTCCTTCCTCAGTCTCCATAACCTTGAGCCATTCTTAAGTAATGTGAATATATGGATTTGACATAGCCTTAGCCTATTCCATCAACGGAACATCAGGTTAATGGATATGTGAAAACTCGAAACCCTATCCTATACCATTGATCATTATCTCTATGACCACAAATATATAGAAATAAATATTGTGAGGATTTTTAGATATTATTCATACTCTTTTTCTCTAACTAAGCATGACTTAGTTTAGAGTAATGTTAAATGGTTATTATGAAACACACATGATCCATGCCATACATTAGAGTGAATTAACTATAATTCGTTCTATACACAAGATATATAGGATGCCTACCTAAGACCCAATATCAATGATAATACACCACAAGAGTTTTTCCCATCTATGTTAGTCCATGCACATCATTCCAAGTAAAATCCCCAACTGACTAATGGAATTATCCTTTGAAGTAATCCCCAATAAAACACCTAAATAAAATTATGGAATCCTTTTTAGGGATAATCCCCAGCCTAGTCATCGAAAGGTGTCATACTACCATATGATAAAACCCATTGAATGACTTCCATAGGAATATATCATAGTAATCAAAATATGTGGGATTTGATTCCCCTTTATATGGGATACATTGGAAGCCTCCATGAGGTCCAAACCAAATCATCAAATATCATCCCTATTCACTATTTTCATCACTCCCAATATGTTCTAATTCATCCAAAGGAATCCATATTCCTTCCATGTTTTGGAGGCTGTTGTATCATAAATCCTACATAAAGCAATGACTAGGAACCTTTTACTAAACATCCTTTCCACATGATGTTAAACTATATTGTTAGGTCATTATCACATGACCATCAAAGGTATGATGTCCCCCATTAAGTGTAAAAATATATTGTCTCTAATTCAATTCATAAGGCTACATAAGAAGAACATTTATGGATTTGATCCCAACATTAAAACAACTCTCAACTCCAAGGATGATCACACAGTCCTGGTTGGACCAATGAGTGGGAGGATAACTAGTATCATCGATATAAGGAATAAATAATACATAATTATTACCTATGAGGATACCATTGATGGAAAACCAACAATACTTTTAGATGTCTCGATATTTGAAGAAACATGAATACATAATGATGATTCCAATATCCATAAATTAATATAAATGAATATTAATTTGAGGTTATCCCACAAAATACATGGAAATTAATAAATTATTAAATAACATATCTAAACTATATAAGTGATTCCCATAGTATGAAATAATTCCACACAAAATATTGTTATTAGCTTGATCTCATATCATCTCAACCAATGTATTTTCATATTTATATTCTGTCAATATTCCTAGAGAGTCCCTAAAATTGTAAATAAGTTCCCTATGTCATCACAGATTAATATCTATTGGGTGTTTATTCTTAAACAAAAAAACATACTGGAAACCAATCAGTAATAATCAAACCAACATGAATGTTTTCCCACATTGTAACCATATCCAATAAAATGTCATGTTAAATATTAACTAATGGGAAAAATGGTGAACCTGATGTGAGTCCATAACCAAGAGGATCATCTCTCCCATATTTAATTCCCCCTTCAGTAAATTGTTGATGGCCATGAAACACAAAAAATCATGCATGTGTTCATTCAGAGGAGATTATTCTCTAACATGGGTTTCTAGTATGTTTTTTTCATTTATCATAGGAACGTACTCTCAATGATCCCTCCAATACAATGTAATATGTCTGTTTTTCACCAATGAATTGTACGGTTATTGATTGGTATAGTTCATCATTCATGTATTGGGTTCCTTTAACAACCCATTTTCATCAACACTGGGTCTGAAACTCTCTTGTCCAGGTGTATGATCACAATGAAATTATCCAATCCCTAGAGGATTGATGACCTGATTTTTAACTCACGATTCAACACTAATAATCTGGTCATTAATGACTGGTGGTCCTGAGACATATATCCTAGACATATATCTTCCACCATTTCAGGATATTATCCCTAGAATGTGATAACCATTCCGTCCCAAACCTCAGAGAGGAGGCTAATGAGGCTAGATATGTCCTCATCGAGAAGAAACAATGGTACATATCATGGCCTCCTAATAGAAATTTTTTCTACCGATGCTGAGTGGTAGTAAACCCATACCATGATGATGGTTTTTCCTCAGTAGTCTAGCCACGATGGATACAATGCGATCATGAAATGTAGTTGTATGTGGATGATAACAATCCAAAAAGGATTATAGTATCACAAAACCCCATCTGGATAATCCCACCATATAAATTTGTTTTTAAAATTATATTTTGGAAGATACAGATGTACACCATAATATTTCAAACCATCAGATTATCCTGGAAGCAACCAATTAAATAAACCATTGAAATTTAGTGGCATATCAGGAGTAGGAATAGACACATACATTCATCCATCAATCCAACTAGTAGAATAATTATGTGTACCTCATTGATGCTTTCCAACCATGTTAAGTATCATTCCTTGAATAAGAACACTCAGATACCTCCATTCATCATTCCTTCTAATGGCCTCCTCTGACATCACCAAGAGAATACATTTAGAAAGTCCTGAAAACAATTAGAGGGTAGAAAAAACTCTCTACACCCACCCATGTGTACTATTAGTAACCACCAATATGAATGTTAGGATAGGAACAGACCCATAATATTACTACAACAATAGATAAGTCATATATCCTCATTCGAATAACTCATGTCACCATTATTATATTGGAAATGGTGAATGGTAAGATAAAAAGCTCTTATATTTTCCAACATACAACCTATGACATAATAACGGTGATGAAAGTTGTGCTGGAGTGATGGACACATAGCTCCATCCCCAAATGTTTTGTTGTTGACCGACATGTCATCCTAGAGTAGATATACACATTTTCTTCCATCTAAGATGGCCATAGGGAATAATTTCCCATATTATAAAGATAATCATATTGGGAACATACACCACTCCAATCGGAGGTAATAATCTTATACCAATTTCCACACATTGGAAGGAACACAACATCTACCCATGAAAACCACTTATCCCAGCAAGTGTCCTAATTGCTTGTAATAATATATCCAAGATTCATCATTAATCATGATTGGGAAATAATGAGCTAATATAAAATCCATATATACCTCATGATAGTGTTCTTGAATCCCACATATGTTTATTTATGGAATATCAATATCCTAATATAAACTTACAAAATTATAGGGAATTTAGGTGTAATTTTAACGGACCTTTCGAGACACACCACTGCAAAGGCTAGCTTCATATCAACAATCCTATCAATATTAAGATCCTATTTCTCATGGAGAACCCCAAAAACCATAGGAGTGGCTAGAATAACATGGAGTAAGAGGGTCCAAGTATTATGTAATCCACCGTGGTGGTCCCCCCTAAGATGAATTTTCTACTACTATTCTCTTTATAGTCATATATTATGTTTTCAAGGGAATTTTATAATAGGAAATGAAGTGATGAGATATCATTATTATCACGATATTCTTGAGAGAAAAGGAAAATCATGTGACATGCATTATCATTGATAGGTGATAATAATTATCAACTAGAATACATCTCAAATTGATGATCATTATATGAACCTCCATTTGAGAACTTATCTTCTAGTGGAATTTAAGAAGTTGGAACTGATCTCGCAATAGACAATAATGCAGCAGTAAAAATATCACTTTTCTCAAACTACATATACGACCCTCTAAGAAAATATTATGTGGAAATGCTAAAAATCTAGAAATAGTTGGCAAATGATTACATAAATCCATGTTGTAGACATTAGATACTCGATAATATAGTATTCTAGAGTCATTTTCAAATGATTGTGTGCATGAAATCTTCCCAAACATGTGTAATCCACCTAATCACTAAAAATAAAAGGCATTTACTTATGAAAAATATAATTTTCATTTAATGGAAATAGATGTCTTTAAAATAAAAATTTATATGACATCTATCCTTGTTTAAAGAATTGTAATGATCAATAAATATCAAGGAGCACTTAATCACACAAGAATCAGTAGATTAATGATATTGTGATAGCTGATCAAAAATACTCATTTAGATGCTCATATTAGAGGATTTTGGGCACATAAAGGATTATATTTCACATCACACCCCATCCATAGAATAAATTTTATATTTTTATCATTAAACATCATATAACATGAACAATATAAAAAATTGAATTTTGTTTTGACAAATGATATGCTCAAAAAAGGCACAAACAATATCTCAATAACATCGATCCAGAAGAGAGAATGATATTTATAGAATTTTGTGTCAAATATATGAAAATATTGGCATCCCTCCCATTAGAGTGAATTTTTTCATCAAATAATAGTAATTTTAGAAATAGCACAATGGTCTTCAAAAATGGGTGATTTATGGTTGTAATGAATGATGCACCCAAACCATGTCCAAAAAAATCAATAGAACAAGAAGGGAATCTACATAAGTAGAGGAAATAATAATTTTATATTAACCCTTTCCAAAAGTCTTGTTATTTTGAATCCCAACCCTCCTGTTCCGAAAACCAGGCCGAAGTGGTTTTCAATCCAAAACTTGAACTTCCCCAATGCAAAGGGATGGGTGTTTTTATCACCTCAAGATCCACATCTTATAAGGGAATTCTTCTCCTCCCGATTATGGTTGATTCATATGAATAATCCCTCCTTCTATGTACCATATCATGATCTGATAGGTTCATATATATACTACACAACAAAACTATCTGGATGTTCCATTCGGATTACTATCCACAAGCTAGCTCCCCTGGAGTCAATAAAATAGTGTACATTGCCACTTGGAGGTTGTGTATGAAGCCAGTCTCATAATGAAACCAATAAAAACACACAATAAATTATTAATGTGTGAACATTATCAACGTATCCATTAGAGAAGCTATAGAAAACAATGCCAATTTAGAGGAGTTATAAGTGGATGTTTTTTATCATAATGTTTTCCGCATTTATACTAATTAATGATGTATACTTACCCCAAACCTGAGGCCTTCCCTGAATTTGGGAAGACCATTGAATAATCCAACATTACCTATTGAAATATTACCCAATGAAGAAAAAGGTAAGATTAAAATTGTAACTCACCATCATACTAGTGAAGAAAAATCAATTCCATTGGGGGAAGGAATCTCTTGATAAGTAAAAAATTTGAATTAATTGAGAAGAATTAATCCAGAATAACATTGACTCGTCACTCCTAATCAATATGATCTGCAAGTAAATCATCACCTCACATATCTTATTTGATCATCCTAATAAAGTAGATATAGATTAGAAACTGATGAAACTCTAAAACATCATATCAATGTGTGATAAAAAATACCAATTTATTTGGATCCTACTATAGCATATCTAGAATTCCCACCATTGGTTTTGTAACCATATTTCAGACAGAAGCATCCTTAGAGGACATCAATTAATGGTTACCCATGACAAATACCGGAAATTTCACCTGTAGTAGACCTATGAGTCATAACACCTGCTCAGGCTATAGCTTCAACACCCATAAAAGATTCATATCAACTGGAAATTCCTTGAATGCTTAGGAACACTAATTTGTTGTTAACATCTAGATTGGAGTCAATTGAGAAATGACACAAGCCAATATATAAATAAAATAATCCTTAGTCATAATGGTTAAATTTGAATCTTCCCCTAAAAAATTTTGGGATCCCAACATTGACAATGATAAACGTCTCAAGGGACCTGGAGATGAACTTGATGCATTTCATTCCAAAGTTTTATCCCATTATGGGGTCTCGTGATAAACAAGAGGATTGGAAGATTAGTTGTTTCATGAAATCACAGTAGGGAATATCCTTTTTATGGTGCACTATCATGTAATACTGAAAAATCATGTTGTGAGAATACCTCTATCAAAATATTGTGTTCTAGTTTATCTTGATACTATTTAGGAAAAAACTCTTCAACCTATATAACTATAAAGTGTATAAAGTATGAATGAATATTAGACTTCGTCACTCAATATAATGTGATCACATTTTCCCTGAACCTACCACTCCCTCAATAAAAGTCGTTTTCCATCCTTATTGTGATTATTCTGGTTGAGTTTTCACACCACATATCTTTGTGAGAAATATAAGAGAGTTTTGGTACCTTGATGTAATGTATTGAAGGGTGGAAGACCCCATCGCCGGGAAAAAATCCAAGACCAGAGTAATTATATAAAATCAATGTAATAGAGATGGTATTGTGAAGCCTAAGGTAGTACACATATGAAATCCCACATAACCTATCCCATTTCAAATATTGCAGGAAATAATATGGATCCATGTCCCGAGTGTCAGAAACAATTCCTACATCATTATGATGATCTAATAGAATATAGGTGAAAATTGTTTGATGTGTTGGAAAAATGTTCTATTATTTTTCAAATGACCATATCCCTAGATACTTCTTATCATCATTGTAACACAAGATGGTTATATTTCTAAAACTCATGAATCCTAAAAATGATGTGGAACAATATCTCTCGAACTATTTTTACTTCCATTAAGAGTTGGGAAACAAATTCTAGGATTTTTTTTTGAAATATCTCTTAAAAAATATGGGGGACCCTTTGCATGTGAAGATAAATACTTCTCATAGTCCGGTAACATTATTTTTACTATTAATCTAGAATAGGATGATTAATAGAATGAAGATGTGATAAATTGTTCAAAGATGTTTTGTGATTTTATGGTCAGAAAAACAATCAACTAAGAACACACTATCCTCTAATAATGGTAGGGACAACCACTTGTTTAACAACCAGGCCTAACCTACAATGAATAGATTATCCAGTCTGGTGGGTCACATGGAATCATGCACGGGTCCCCATAAAACAAATGTTTCCTAAAATTAGTGATAGAGTAAAGAGGTTATAATGGGGAGACTATACCCTAATAATCATAGTTACATAGTGGTACAATACAATCTAATTAGCATGTACCACTTGAGTAAGTAAATAAATGTGAAGCAAAGTTGTTGAAAACAAATAAAAAATAAATATAACAAATTCCCAACAACTGATTATAGAATTCATTCTTGTCCAGTTGATGATACCAAAATAAAACAATATACATAAATCATTCTACATAATATAGTTCACAAATAATATAATGATGATAAAATAAAATACCCTAGGGTGATGTCCATGATAATATGTGAAAGTAGCTCAATCATGTGATCTTAAATCCTAACTACAAGCACATAACAATAAGAAATGTTCAGAGTGTTGCGATAATTAGGGATATTCAAGTATAAAATGGTACCCAAGATGAGTTTATGTTAATAATCTGATTAAGGAGAAAAACATTTTTTTATCCCAATCTAGTATATGAAATGAATAAATAAATTAAAATGTTTTTGTAAAAAAGGGATGCATTATATACAAGAAATGATGACCTTGGAATCTAGGATATGAAACAGGTAACACTGGTATCCTCTAATGGATCTCTACAAAATATGGTCAAGATTCTCTTACCTAGATCTCCAAATAGATCATAAAAAATTAATACATCGATACCATTTAACATGAATGTTCATGAAACCATAGCTGAGCTATATAATAAAATTTTTAACATTTCCACAAAAGTTATGTTTTATTTCAACTATGTCATATATCTAATGTACATGAAATATGATCGAACAATCATAATTCTCACAGTCATGGCGTATAAATCATGTGGAATACCATAAAGTATTGTATCCACTGTGTTGGAGACCATGGAGTCCTCATCGAGTCCCACGAGCATCATAGTGGATAGTCAGTAAAGGTACATGTTGGATCACTATGATATTGTTATATGAAATTTTCCTACTTGGTTTCAATAAATCTATATTCATGGTGTTTCAAGGACCAAGGAATCCAACAGAATCAATACAAAAAGAGCTTACCCAATCATTGTAATTCACTATCGCATTACAAACCCATGGATGAATCGTCCATGTTTTCTATACAATCATTTATCAATTATAGTAAAATTACCACTTTATACCATTAATCAGCTCATATAATACGATTCTACCCACTCATATAATGATTAACATTCAACTACGTATAATTCGTATACCCACAAATTAAAACATATTTCATAAACAAAGGTACCAAAAGGGTATTCCCACTCTGAAGAGAATTTCCATACAAAACATGGCATAGTTCATGTTCTATATAACCAATTAAATTATGAAACACAAAAAAAGGGAGGCAATACATCTTCTATCATATCAATTACATGGTATATCCTTGAGTAATGACCGTCAATTCCCTTTAATTATACAATTCATGTCATAATTAATTTTTTCATTTAAATTATGATTAAATTTATTAACAAGTCCTATATAAAATATCCATTATAAATGGAATTAAAGGGCATACCTTAAGGTATCATTGTTAAAGGTCCACCCATGGTTGTCCAGGTATAAATTCCTCCCACGAGTGAATAAAAGAATTATGTAAATCCATTTAATATATTTTGTTAAAACATAAAAGTATAGTTATTATGATATCATGCCTTACATAATCAATGTCACCCAATGATATATAATTCCAAGAAGTATTTAAATTACTGATTTAGTAGAACTAATCAACACATTCTAGTTTGGAAGAAATCACACTTCATCAGAGGGGTTTAGTAATAAAAAATCCAATTTTTTCTCAAACAACTCATTTAGTCTACATGTATCACATTAAATATTTATAATTCAATTTATCGTGGATCATTTTAATAACTTACAAATGAAAAGTTAGAGTCATATGAAAATTCCATAGAACAGATACCTCAAAAGAAGAGACCATATATGAACACTTTTTCACTTGATGTTTTCACTTCAAGCTGACCCTTCTTACCTAAGAGCATATGAATATTCTTATATACATAATGACACCATGAACCTATGTACATATTTTCATTTCCATGAATATGTAAAAGTGGATCCTAAATATAAAATATATGAATATATTATTTTACACTCATACATTTATTCATTTTTCATATATATACATAACCACAGCCAACCCTCTATAAAAATATACATTCATCAATGGGAAGATATATGTATAAAGGGGACACTAATATATATATATAATTATATATAAATATATATATATATATATATGAATATTTATGTATATGAGATAAGTCATTGTAGACTCTGGTGACTCAAACATGCCAAAAAAAGCATAAATAATTACAATGGTCAGAACTAGAGACTCAAAATTATGAATTGGTAACATATAAAGATATGAATGACAAAGCAACAGATATAAAACCATACCATGAATGGATGTAGAAATCCAAAATGATCCAAAATTCATTCCCTTCATTTGAGAACAATTAAACACACATGAAGGAGTACTAAGATACGCACTGCACACCCAACCACTGGAAGGAAAAAAATCCATATTACCCAAACCCCAGTTTCGGACGTGATAGGTAGGGAGACGTGGAGATGGAAAAGCAACCAAAAAAGTAGAGATAAAGAACCAGATACCATTACTTGATGAATAAAAAGATACACTATATAAAATCTTATTGAATCTTCATGCGAAGAATGATCTGAGAGGGAGGCATCATGTGTTACCAGGGATAGGATTGGGGGGGGGGGATAAGTCTCATGTGTGAATGATGAGAAAAATGTATTTTGGATTTAGTTTAAAATTATTTAAATAGAAAATTATTTATTTAATTTTTTTTAAACTTACCATATAGTTTGGGCCACATGATTAGCCAAAATCGTTGCCAACTATTCAGAACCCTCCATATATGAACTACCCTCTCATGATTTCTCATGTAAAGTTATCCAAACCATACAAAAACCTTGGAATTAATAGTACTTATGTCCTCCCTAACATATTGTAACCATGTGGGCTAAAAAGATTTGGAAAATTGGGCATAAACCATTCACACCACCTATATCCACTTATTGTACAACACACAGTTTTCTTTTGAGGGCCACAAGATTTCATATACACTGTGCACCATGTTTAGAGCTCCCAAACCCATAATTCTTTGATCCATATACTCCCCAAAACTCAACTAGGACACTAAGGGACATATTGGGCCTTCACCAATGTTCATAAACAACACATTAAAGTGTTTTTATATTTGAATGTTTGATGTACATATCAGTACTTCACCAAAAAATGAATTCTTTTATCTCCTTTATTCATTATTGCTTCCTCTATATTTTACCCTTACTGAGCCTTTGAGCTCTGCCTAATTTTATTTAATTTCACTTGAATTCCCCGAAGTGTAATAAAAAGGATATGGAATGATATTCTATATGGAATAGGGATATTAACCTCAAATGAATTGAAAAAATATGTTCTAATTACTATTTTCATTTCTAATACATGACACGGGTATATATCTAGTTTTGTTAGAATACTAAATAAATTGGACCTTTTTTATTTGTTTCCTTATAATCATGTCAATGTAAGGTATCACGAAATCGGATCTATGATTTTTGGGCCCGCATCACCAAATTTGGTATCAAAGATTGCATAGAATCATCCTTGGGAAATAGATTTGGGATAACATTGATTAGAGAATGTAACCATAATGTAGAAATTGATGATAAGAATAGAAACTAATCAAAATAATTCATTAATATAGATATTATGTTGGTATTTCTAGTAATACATCCATGTATGGATATAACAAGTGGATGCGATTATGATATAGATATACATAGGGGTAACAACATTGAAACTATTTGTTGGTCTAGAATTGATGTTACCTAGAACAAAACAATGGGTCGTATTGCACTCATAGTTTGACACTCCTGGGGGATATTCATAGGATAATTAAAATTTAATTTAAAAACAATTATGATGGATTTGGATACCTAATGAAAATGAATAACCTTGGTTTAATAAAATTCATGTTAATTGAAAAATAAGATCACTGACATAATCAACGGTATATGATTTATGTAACGATAGTATAAAAATATTAATGAAATTTTACGAAAGATAATGAAAATTATAATGTTTTAGTGGAGAATGATATTTTAGGAATAATATAATTTTATTTAAAAGAATATTGTTTAATATTATTGATAACCTTTAGAGATCTAATGATTAGTAATTACATCAAAGTAATACTCAAATAATATTATTATACATTGAAAAAAATAAAAAGTCTTGAAAGCCTTAGTTAAAATGAAATTTAGTTATTAACTATAATTCAAGTGTTTCCATCATATTTGTTTTAGAAAATATATAATTACGGGGTTTTTAATGGAAAACCTAAATGTTGGGTGAAAACTAGTTATGTCTAGTAAGGCCACAAGATAAGAACCCATGACTGAAGGATGATATCTGTTTAATACCAACAACTAACCAACAAAATTTCTCACGTAATATATCTTTTTTTCTAACAATATAATGAATAAATATTAATGGTAATCCAAATAAAATTTCTATATTTGGAGATTAATTTAATTAGAATATTGGTTTTGGAAAATACTTACGGAAAATTAATAATACATTTCTCCATTTTATAGACCTAATGATCATTTAAATGTGTGGTTTTGTTGTTTAAGAAAAAAAGTGAATATTTAGATATCTATTTCAAGATGTAATGGACGAATTATAAATATATCGAAGCCCAAAAAATATTATATTGTATTTATAGAAATATAACTTGTAATTATACTTATATTTAAGGTTAGAAAATTTGTTTTAAATGTCATAAAAAAAATCTATTTTTTAAGACCGTAATTTTGGTTGATATAATTTTCCTAAAATTCATCATAGATTTTTGGATTTGAGGCAATAAAAATTCCATATGTTATTCACATTTTTCTGATTTATTTCCTCACTCACTCTATATATATTTATTCCTTCCCTCCATGTACGTGTCTCCAATTTCAACTAATTTTTCATATTTAGTGGCATAGATATATGTAACTCTACGTGACCTAAGTACATTCCATTCTATCTCTTTTATTAATGATGTTTTATGAACCCTTGACATGATTTAATATTCTAAAATATGAAATATCCAAAAATATAATACTATTTTTGAGTTTAAATTAAAAGGAAGGAAATTCATTAAGCTGGGAATAATGTAATTTTCCCAAAATCTACTATAAGACATTCTATTTAATTGTGTGTATGACACACATCACCATGAATATATGAGGATATTATATCATTTGAATTTATAATATATTTTCATTTTTAATTAGATTCAATATATTATGTAGATTTAAATGAAAAATGTTATATTTCATTACATGTAGAAGTTACTATCTAGGATAGAATGTGTTATATAGAATACCGAGTTTTAATGAAAAATAATACATTACTAAAATATTATTATTTAATATATTAACATATAACTAGAAATTAAATAAGAAATAATGA
Source organism: Viscum album (assembly GCA_963277665.1). Taxonomy (NCBI): domain Eukaryota; kingdom Viridiplantae; phylum Streptophyta; class Magnoliopsida; order Santalales; family Viscaceae; genus Viscum; species Viscum album. The sequence continues at coordinate 938,360,017 of OY728161.1, forward strand.
ATATGATTAACTGTCTTATGAAAATATATGTTTTAAAAATACATAAAATGAATTCATTGGTTTCATATTAATTAGAAATAAGTATAACTCGAAATGGAATATAAATGGACTGTTTTTATATAAAACCATTTTTACAGTCCAAAGTATTCTTTATCAGAATAAATTATATTAAAAATATTATTAAATTATATTAATCTAATATATATATATATATATTATTTTTAAAATAAAACTTTTTTGGAATTCAACTAATGTATTTGATAAGAATAATATCAGAACAAACACAACATTACACATAAAAACAAATATTTTTATAGAGGGAGTTTTACAACATTTTAATGGGGAACCTATTTTAAATAAATAATTTAACTTTTATAGATTTTATTTCATTATAAGAATCATATTTAGAGAAGAAATATAAAATCAATTTTATTGAGAATTATTTAAATTTTTGGGAGATATATCATTTTTTTATTAGTAGTCAAAAATACTAAATTATAAATCAAAAACGGGTTATCGTGAATTTTAAATGTAGGTAAAATTATCATTTTAAAATGTTTATTGTTTAATAAAATTAATATTATATCATTTATTCCAATTTATTTCATGGGAATAATTTTAACATTGATATTAAAAATAAAAACATAGAAATATTTTGAATATTTTTTCATAAAAAACATGCATTGTAGTCCCCTATGTAGGATTATATTTAAAGTAATTTCTTCCACATTTGGATTATAATTTGAAGAAAATTAATTCCATATTTTTAATATAAATAATTTCTAATTTCTTATATGATAATCTTATTTTATGAAAAAAAAAATATTATGTAATTTTATTAATGATAATTATAGAGATTAAGGTATAAAATAACTTCACTAGGGAATAATCCTTAATAATATGGGACACAATGAATTATAAAATAGTATGAAAATCCATTTCATGACCATATATGGACCCTACGGTTTCATTGATCTAAATTTAACCACTATTGTATCCAATTAATATGGGATATACCTTAGTGGATTTCCATTTCAAAATAATTACAAAAGTGTCTCTCCTCCCCCATTATAAAAAGGCACTCACCCCTCCAGATTTTTTCACACTTCTCAATCCCCATTGGAACGACCGTTAAATGAAAAAATATCTACTCAAAATCTAACCACTAATCCAAAAACCATCACCTTGAAAATAAATTTATCCATTGAAGCCTTTTGATGAAATGAATGTGGAGATACACAATGAAGGAGAATCTAACTCCCTCAAGATATTTTGTGTTACTTGAATTATCAACCAAATAAAATAAACTTATTCCATTCTTAAATAACATACTCAGTATCCTAAATATTTCATTATTTCTAATTCATTGTGTTTTAAATTATGTAAGAATCATTTCCAAATAATGGGTTATGAAATTACCATCCATATATGTTGAACAACCACCTCACCAAATAATGATTTTTCAATTTTCCTATACGACCTTTCTTGGATAGGAAAGGTGATAGAAATTTCATTTATATTATATATATATGATATTTATTATGTATTGATTCCACTTTAATTATTTTATAACAGATACTTTAATACATTCCACTGTTTGTAAATAGGATAATAACACTTTTTGTGGTGTGGATATCGCCTCCTTAATATGATTTTTGAAAAATCCACAATTTACTTATCTGTATTTTAATATAAAAAATAGATGTATGTAGTGTTCATGAATACGTATTGTCATTCATCTCCATGAACGGTGTATTTCATATATTTTCTCCAAATTTATGGATTATTATAAAATAATATATACTAAATGTATTTGTTAATAAAATTAATGTTTATATCCTATATATGATAAAATTAGGATTGATTTAATGAGAATTAAAAAAAATTCAAAATATACTTGATAAACTAGGGAATTAAAAACCAAAAAAGATACAATAATGAATGATTAATTACAAATTTGTAATTATATATTATAAGAATTTAATATATGATATTATCAATATGATTATTGAACTGGTGTAATTTGATTAAATGAGTTGAACTATTATATTGTAGTTTTATGGATGTTCACCTGAAAGAAAACACAATATTAGGTATTCTAGTATAAATTTTTTTTTATAGGATACCCATTATAGTTGTGCACCTAATTTCATATAAATAGTGAAAATACTATGAAATTGACATGTAAAATCAAGAATAATTATATTTTTAGATTAATTTGGGTTTGAATTAGAAATATATAATCTATGGGGATTTTTACATAAAATTAAAATGTGGTGTGAATTTCATAACTCGATTACATTTCATTGGGTAATACTAATTCCTGGTTTACAATAATATTCAATGTTTACATGTTTAAAAACATTTTTATATATATTGTTTTATTTCCAAATCCCTTATGAGGATTTATATTTGATTCACGAATTCTACTGATTTATATTTTCTCACATTAATGTTACAGTCTTCTCAAGGGTTTTCATTACATCGTATTCGTTTCTTGATTGTTTTCAATTGAATTTCCAACTGAATATGTTTTTATCATTGTTTAAAGTACATTTTAAAAATTTTATTATTTGGTTTTTCCTAACTATTATCATTAAATATTACAATTTTTTCTACGATTGGTATATAAAATATTATATATAATGGTTTTAGGGAAACTGAATTCAATTCACTCTTCAGTTAGAGAAACTATTTTCGTCAAAATACATGGTTCTCTAAAAAAATCCTTCAAACATGTTTTTAACCTTTTGAAAAATATTTATAAAAAATAATTAATTTATTTACAAAAAATATAAAATGGATCTTAATATATCTATCCGAACAAGTAACTTTTCTGACCTTTTTAAAATTATCGAAGCAATTTTATTTTTTCCTCGTATATCATGTACAAATTTACCCACAATCATTTCCATGAAGCTATATTTGAATGTTTTGAAGGTTAATATTTAAAGAAACTATTTAATAAATGTGATTTTGAATGAAAAAATATTTTCATTATTTTTTCGAAGATAAAATGTATATTAATTGAAGTATGTTTTTATATGATCAATATATTGTACTTCCATTAATCACTAACAAATAATCTATACTTTACTACACTTATGATCTATTTTATTGATACCCCCTTTATTTTGCTCTGTATATTTGTTTATTGATATGGACAAAGATGGCATTGAAATTAAGTTCATTGATTCATTTTTACCCCCACAGTGAAATTCAATTTCTAATGATCACTGAACATTGAATTCACAGTAATTATCAAAATCATATACTATAGATATTTTTATTTTCTAAATCGTATTCCATTTTACATATTATGTCTGCATTGATATTTATATTAAAATATTGGGATTTATTCTTATGTCTGTATCTTTTGTTCAGTATGTATTTTTTATAAGGCATATTTTTAAAATTTATTAGTCGATATGAGAAAATTATATGGACAAACAATGACATGTGGTGCCAGGAATTTATATAGACCTTCGATGCTATGATATTCTATCATGAGATAAAATTGTTTTGAAAATTAAATAGCACACTACATGTGGATTTAAACAATATGGAGGATTAAACATGGAAGTAGGGGTTTTCATGGGTCTTAAAAACAATGTATAATAATTAATAATTTCATTTATTTTGATTTAGTTTTTATTTATCCATTAGATTTTCAGTCGATATATTTATGAATGTAGTTAATTTTTGTTCATTAATTAAATGGAATGTTTTTAGTTTCATACATTACCATATATATTTTCCCTTATCCAATTATTTTGATGGAATGTGTTTCCAATTATTTATCATGATTTTTTTACATAGTTCCTTTTTAATTTGTTGATTACATGGTATGTATCTTAAGTTATTTACCATGGCACAATAATTAATCTAATTGAATTATTATTTATTTCTCCATACATTACCCTTACTAATAATTAGAGCTGAGTCATATTTTTTCCCTTTCAATATGACTCTCTAAAGTTCATTATGATTGATATTCAATAGAAGGAATATAGTTTTTATCCTCAAATGATAGAAATTTTTTTGTTATGATTAGTCAATTATTTTGTAGCACACGAACCACGATTAACTATGGTTTACATATAATACTAAATTGATTCGTCCTTTGATATATGATTCCTTTTAATCATGAAAATATAATGGTATCATGACAATGGTTCCCAGATTTCATGGGTTGGGTCAAAAAAAAGTACTTCCAAGATGATTTTAAAAGAGATATTTATGATATTTTTTTAAAAAAACTTTTTCAAATGGGAGATACCAGTGACCCAAAAACATTTTCTAAATTCCAAAAGTGTTTTATTATCAATTTTAAATTCAATATTATTAACTCTATATTTTAATTCTAAATTATCATAAAAACATTATCCATCCACCTATGCTTGTATAATTCTACCTGACAATGATGATTGTACTAATAGCTAAAATAAAATAGAGGAATATTATACATAAACTATATCTAGGATATCATTGATTAAATCATTACTAAAATGATGTAATTCAAAAAAATATAGTGGTTAATAATGCGTGATCTTTTTGACTCAAAGAATCCACTATGCTATTCTTTTATTATATGTTAGTGAATCATTCAATAATCGTCCATTATCATGTCAATACATCTAATTTTTCACATGTTCAAATGTTTATGAGTGAATATATACAATAAAAATTTATGATCAATTTTTACATATCATTTTTTTCTTTATGAATGATTTATCATAATTATTAATTAATAACAAATATACAATACTTTTAAATGATTTTTATGATAATTTAACACAAGATGGTTTAATTGAAATAATGAAAAAGAAATTAATTAATCATTATTCATTTGAATAGAACCACGTACCTTAAAATCTGAATCACTCTAGATGAAAAATTAACTATTTATCATTTGTTAGAGTAGAACATGTGCATTAAATATTCATAGATTCAGTTCTAATAAATTATATACAAACTCCACCATCCAAATAAATATTAATCCTATTGTATTTGTTATAGTGAGTGGGATAGATAATGGAGAATTTTATTCAATGACACTATTATATAGACCCACTAATTGGAGAAATTAATGATTCTCTATGACATTGATATGTCCTCAACATTTATTAACAACATTATATTTATTTTGGTAATTAGTTATGCCTTATTTAATAACAATATTCCCAAGGAACATGCAGTAATAAATAATCAAAATTAAATAATATTACATATAAAAATGTTTTTAGAGGATTTTAAAAAACAACAGTCGTATTTATAGATCTTAGGAAATTTTAGAATAATAAAAAATATCAATGAAAAAAAAACAAAATCATGAAACAATGATCATTGAAAAAGTCATTTTTATGATTCTATAATATAATAATTGAACTATACAACTCATTGTGAATAACCTAAAAATCGTAATGTATCTATTTATTATGAAATGACATCCTAAAAATATATTCTCAATTTAAATACAGTTGATGGTATCCCAAGATATGATCAATATTTAAAAAATACTATACTCCTCGATTAGATTAAATAAGACAGTAATACGATGAAATAGATACTTCTTCGTAATAGTGATATTATAAATGTGTCTATAATAAATGAAAATCCTCAATTAACTGCATTTTTAACAAGTACAAAACACATGGTGAAGTGTTATAATCAATTAATCCTTTATCATGAAACTCCTACATCTTATTGTTCAACTCGAAACTTCATACATGATCAAATAGATATTGTTGTTTGAAAATTGTATAACCATCACATAATATGTATATACATAATTCATTCTCCCAATCATGAATAGAACCAATAAAATCATCATAAAATAAATCAATATATTGATTTAAATTTTTTACATAACTATTCTAAATAATATTATTCCACTAATACCACAATATAGGTAATAATTAATGACATCATTAATCAATTAATCATCTTGTTGTTATATAATCTTATTAATTTAGTAATGTAATTAAAAATTAAATTCATAAAAATATAACATATAAAAAAATGAAATCTAATCAATATTTAGAATAATATCATACTCTACTATGGAATGGTTAACCAGATGTATAATAAAAATAACTCCAATGATAATAGTAGAATGATGACTATAAATATTGTTGTTATTAATACATCAACCACGATACGTCACCAAAAGATTTATCTTATTTTCCTGATGATATATTACCATTTTAATTAATAAATTCACTCAAATGAATGAATGTTAATATCTAATGATAAAAAAACTCACATAAAATAATATCATAAAAATTTTGATGGATGTGATGGTGGTTGGTGATGAGAGCATTGTTGATGATAATAAATGGTGGGTAGAAAGTCATGATCTCTTTGATTATGATAATACTGGTGGTGGTCACTAAAATAGGAGAAATCCTTTGACGATAGGGTTGTTGTGGTCCAGAAGGGAAGGCCTGCTCTAGATTTTCAATGACTATCTTTAGGTGATGACCATAGTTGGTGGTGTAATGGTCCAAAAATGATGTGTAATGATGGAATATGAGAGGATGTTATAGTTGTTGATGGTGGCCATTGGTGGGTGACTTGGATAGGTGGGAAAGTGGTATAGATCATTTTAATTTGGCTGTTTTTACGACTTAATGGTCAATGGTCCTTCACTCCATTCATGAGACATTACTGACTTTATGGCTATGGTCTATGTATAGGGTTTCCCTCTACCAAGAAAAAAATGGCTATTTTATTTTTCAATAAAAAGGTATTCTACACAATGTTTTTAATATAAGTTAAGGTAAATATCTCGACATCATTAGATAACTGAAAATGAAATATAGAAATAAAAAATTAATTTACCAAACCTATTATCATTACTTGTTGATGATTTATATCCATTGTAACTAGGAACATAGACACATAACAATAATTACACATATATTTGAAAATAAACCATTTCATAGCTGTATGTCTATCTATTATCCCATTGGTGGATTGATCATGTCACTTTTCTTATCTGTCACAAGCCAAATGACCAAACATACCACATATTTAAAACATTCTAGACCATGTTAAACATTTCTCAAAATTCAATTTACCTCCATTAAAATATGTTTGGTTCTTACCAACATATATCATAGTTTATTACTTATCATTTTGTTTTTGTAACACCCTGAGTTTTTATGGAACATATTTTTGAGTAAATAAAATTAATATTTACATCTCTCAATGCATTAAATTAAAGATTTCGTTAACATGGAACCGAATTATTGTACATTTCACACAACTATGACTTGATGTATGTTACAAAAATTACCATGTTTGAATACTTTGCACACAACAGTGACTTGGCATATGTTATAAAAATTCCCAACATGGCAAATATTACCTGGAACCACAAATTTAGCGTGAATGACACACATGATTAGCCTACCTAAATGGATTGTGTAACACAAAAGGAAGAGTGTTATTGAACTATAGTATATTATAAAAATTATTGTTATAATGGATTATAATTTATCCCTTGAGTGGACTAATATGAACAGTATTAACTAACATATTAAAATGTGTGGTTTACACAAATATATTATGAATTCATAGGTTTCCAAAAAATTGAAATATATATGAAACCCGATTTAATATAATGGGAAATATTATTATAACCACAAATATATTTTTAAATTATTAAGTAAAATAGGTGTGTGATATTAAGGTAATAAATATGTTATTTATTCAGTAAAATATTTTTTATATTCATTCAATCGATTCTATAGGCATAAGAGAAGAATAATACAAATTTTATTATTAAAACCCAATATATTTAATAAGGCATTTTTTTAACCACCATTAAATGGATAACTATTTTTAAATATTTTTTTTGGAAATATTATATATTTAATATTTCAAAATAGACATCATATTTTGATGCGAGACATAAAATTTACAATATCATAAAAAAATTAATGTCCATTTATTATTGAAAAATCACTTTATCAAATAAACCACATTTAATGTCCATATATGAAAAATAATTAAATTATTTTTATACATATTTAGAAATATAATCTCATAAAATAAATATTATTTCTGAATATATAATTTATAAATTATCATAGGGTGATTTTTTGTGATTTTTTGGAAATAATTAATTTTTGGACGAATAGTAAAAAATAGAAGAGTTTAATTCAAAACTACTTTTTAATTTAATTTATTTATAAGCATAAAATATATTTTATATAGATTTAGAATATGTAATATATAATATTTGTATCAATAAATACAGTGATGGTCATTGGAACCACTTCCACATTGAAACTAGATATAAAGACTTGGCAATCTTTTAATCCTTTTCACTATAAAAAAGTCTAGTGTTGTCCCGACATCGAGATTAATATTTAAATAGTTTCATCCACTTCTGTGATTATAATTAGGAAATATAGATTCCATATACTGAATCATCATAATTTATAATTTATTATATTGTCAAATTAGTTTTTTACCAAAAATTATAGTAAATATGATTAAAATTAATTACATCAGTTAATAGAAAAATTAGTTCAATAAAGTAATAACTGTTAAATATAACACCTAAAACTACCTAGACTCGTGTTGAACACCCATTGGATTCCATTTAATTCCAATATACATTCCATTTTGAGTTCGTTTTGTTTTTATGAAATTTTTTGGGTAATAACAATTGAACACCAAACTTGTTCTTATATATTATATGTGAGTCCTTTTCTTTCCCTGTAAAAGGCCACCACCTCATTCCATTCTTCACACCTCTCCAATATCTTATTATCCATCTAAATCTAGCTATGTATCATTCTAAAAATCACCCATTTACCCTGATGAATCCCTTTGAAAAAAACCCTTTCATGGATTCCTTTTTCACAACCAAAAATGGGTTACCTGATTTAGAGGAATCTACTATAAGTATAGATTTATTAAATACACAAGGAAAGAGGATTTCATATAAAATTTAATTTCCCTGAGATACTTTTTATGTTCATCAATATTACATTTTTTTAGTGTATGTAATTTCTATGATTGTATTATATGTATCTTATAGATAATTTTTTTTGATATTCACATGTCCATTTAAAGATCCTTCGCTCACTAGGTTTATATTTCAAAAGTTCCAAAATCGGTAAAATAGTTTTATCTCGATTTTCATTCATTGAGACTCATGTTTTTTTTCACCTAAACCTTTTCGTCAAGGTGTATATATATTCATTTCACATGTTATATCAGGAATCTAAATCTTTTCCTGATATTTTATGCTACATGTAATTTCCTCACTTACACATAGAGTTCAATACCAAATTACCAAGTAATAAGAGTCTATTGAGACAATCATATCAATTTTTAGAGATTTTTTATGTTTATGCTTAATTTGGTGAAATATTATGATACATATGTCAAGTAAATTCATTAATTTTCATATCATATGTTTATCCATGATATACTCTTGTATTGTTACCACTTTCTACTCTTTTGTCCAAAATATATTTAGGAATGGGTTTCTAAGAAATCATGACATTTCCCAACATTCGGTCGGAAATATATAATTCCTAAAATGGGTTTATATTATTATTACAACATTATCCTATAAGAATTAAAATACATTTTTGTGCTTTTTTCATTTACAAATCTCAAAAAGGAAAACATTATTTCACTTTCTAAATAAGGAATTCCATCATATCCTTTTAAAGTGCAAGAGGAATGTTATTCTACCCTCGTATGATATGTATGGATTTACCCACCACATTTATATTTAATATTACATTTCACATTTAAATGACCAATCCCTGCGAATTTTTTTTTTAAAATTAATTTTCAATGAAAATGGAAATCAAAATGTTGTCACGTCTTCTTGTTAAATATTCGTGGTATTTTCAGCGAAAATTATTTTTAAATGGACTATTTATTAAAAATCATTTTTCAAATAAAAAATGATGTATTACATAAGAAATTAATTTGAAGGATATTCGAAAACTATTTTCTATCTAATATGATGTCTGTTGACGTTACTCGTTCATTTTTAGGAAATGATCCAAAGGTTCCATTCACATCATTTTTATGAATGGGTTATGATTTATGTCATTTTATATATTAAAAATTTTCTATTTCATAGATAATATGTTTGAAAAATCCATTTCTAGTTCACAATTTATACTTTGATGGAGAGGTTATGAATCCTATATCTAGTATGTATATTATAATGTTTTTAAATGTTAATAATACCAATTTTAAATCATGGTTTATGGTTTGATGTTTATAAAACCCACTTATTTTATGGGTCATGTTTTTTTTGAATTTAGTATGCTCTTGTTGGACATGTCTGAATGATTGTATGATATTTTTGGCACATATATTTCCCTAATATTAATTGTGTAATGATAATTTTTATGTGATCTTAATGGGTAAACAAGTTTTATAAAATGTCCGATAAGAAATAGGGTATATGGGTTGTATCCAAATCTAGAAAGGAAAGAGAGTTTATGTATTGTATCCTAATACTAAATGAAATAGGTTATATTGGTTGTTTTCTAATTCAAAAAATAATGATGTTATATGGGTTGTATAAAAATATTGAAAAGAAGAGGGTATACTGGTTGTAGCCCAATCCCAATATGAAAGATAGTATATGGGTTGTAGCAAATTCCTGAAAACAATAAGGTAAATTGGTTGTATCCCAATTCTTAGGGAATGTTGGTACTTAAGTTGCTAGCCCATTCATGAAGTATGTACTTGGGTTGTATCCCAATTCTATTATTTTTTAATGTTCAAGGTCGGTAACATTGACGTATATGTTTCTATTATTATAAGTAGGCTACTTATCATATTTCTTATTCTTTATTTATGATGTAATATATCATTATTTTTATTTCCTTATTATTCATGTCTTATGAACTGCTAATATTTATCCCAAAACTCGTGTTCAAGATCTCTATTATGAAGGGAATTCTCATCTAATGTTATGATCATGTTATCATACACCTCTATTCCAGTTACACGTACGAATTTATATTATTTAACCTTACCTAGCATTGGAGATCACCATATTCTTATGCTCCATTTCTCTAGGTTACAAAGATAAGTATTAGTTAGAAATACTAACAGTGGAGGTATTTATTTTAGATGTTGAAGATCTTTCACCATGGTACAATATTATTTTTCAATGTTGCTAAAAACAAAAAACTATTATTGTCCTCAGGCATGCATTTTTTCAATTTTCTATATATTAATCTAAAATGATGTAATATTATGTATGTTAAGCCTGGGTCGCTATAGTTTGTGTCAATGGAAAGTATTAGATGACATTTGGAAACTATAACGGGAAAACCATAGTGAGATACCTAAGTTTATTTCTAAGTATATGTATGGGAATTTCTATAAGTATAATTTATCATTTAGGAAAATGGACTAGAATTTTTATATAAGATATAGTTAGTGGTTTCCTATCAATATATTCTATTCTATATACAACAAGTGGATGTGGCCTTCACATCGATGTAACTATGGGTAACAACTCCAAAAATATGATCCAGGCTTGAATCAGGGTAATATGATTCATGACAATGAGCATTACTGCACACCTGGTTTGGCTCTACAGGGGGGGTTATAAGATTTGGGAATTAACAAACCCTTTACGAACCATCAGTAAGTATTTAAGTATAAGTTTTCTATGAATAACTGAGGATGAATATGGGATGTTATATAATTATGATGGTGACATGATTTAGATATAATATATGTAAAACTTTGAATGACTATGTGGTTTTCTTTTATGATTAGTAATCGTCACACTAGGATTCTGGTTTTAGTAAATGATGGTAAATGGAAATAATTGGATTAATGTTGAATGAGATGGAAGATTTTTTTTTGTGTAGTCATGTGGGATGGTCAATGGAGAAAATTATGTAGTGATCATGCCTAATCAATTTTCATAAAACATGATTAACTATGTTTACCATAACCATCTCTTGGACCACCCAGGAAGATAAAGAATGTATTATCAAAGATTTTAGGTAATGGATATCTAGGAGGAATGAGTGGTAGGTTTCCTCATAGTCAAGAGTTTGGAAATTATCACCTATGTTAATGTATTAGAAGAACAAGAAGTTTTATTGACCTTGGAAAATATGTACACATTTTAAGTGGATACAAGGGAAAAGAAGAGATCAATTAATGAAATTTATGTGAATATTTTCCTCTCTCTATCATTATTTAATCTTAATTTCTTTATGTGTAGTGAAAATATATATTATGTTACTCAATGTCCCAATATGAATGTTACTAAATGGAACTAACATGGGGGCACAAGTAATGGTAACATTATCGATGGTGGAGAGTCTACATAAAAAATGTTAATGAAAGAGGTATTATGTAATAAGATTAGGTAGTAATGTTAATAAATTAAGGATGATGTAATGGAAGTATTTATATATTAAAAAAATATTTATAAATGATGAAATAAACATGGATTGTTCTATTTTTTATTCCTCTCAGTATTTATAAGTTTATATTTCAGTAGTTTAGTGATTTATTGGCATAGTGATATTTTGACAAATATTGGGTAACCATTAATATGTTCAATTTGGTTAACAAAATGTTTTATCAATGAAATTGCGGGGAATATGAATAAGTAAATTGGATATTATTGATTACCTTGGAACTAAGTTAGGACTGGTTGGTAGGTAGTTTATTTAATCACTGATGAAGTTTACAACATATTTGGATTTTAGGAATAGATCCAATATACATTGGAATAAGGAAGGATACATGTTTCCCAACTAAATTTATGGTAATTTAATTTATTACAATGTTTCAATAGAATATATGATGAGGGAATACACATTTATGGAATGCGACAACAAATAGATACATTTTATATATAGGGGAATCAATGTTATGTAGATTTTGTGACAGTCATTCTTATATTTTGGGTGTACATTTTGAGAAGGTTTATAATGGTAAAATCTTCATGAAATATTTATGTTAAAATTAGGATGAAGAATTTTAGCATAGTGTTTTTATTGAAATCATTTGTAACTACTATATTTAGTGATGAAGCATATTTCAATAATTTACATCATATATATTTTGGGAATTATATTAGTTGTATTTTTGAAAACGCCATCATGTATGTTTGATGAAAACCGATATTCTTTGTCAAGTCCATGGGTCTTCAATGCATGATCGAGATAAAATTAGGCTTCCATGCCTACCCCTTTCCTGAAAGATGACCTAGTTAATGTGTATTTATTTTTAATGGTTAAATATTTATGATAAACTATTTGTTTTGCAATTTTTTTTGATTTATTCATGTTTATATTCAGACATTTCATTCTTTACATGATCCTATAAAACTGTATTTTAGTGTTTTATCCAGTAATGATAATTTCTCGTAATTTATTCTATGATGTAATTGATGTATTATATATGGTTTAAATGATAATTGTGGTATGATATTTTGGATATATAAATTTATCAATAATTATTCATCATTATGAAATTGAATTGTTTTGTCCTAATACCTTAAATTCAATTTAACTATTGGCTTCTAAAATCATCATAGTTTTGTGAAATTGAGGATGCCATCTTGCCTTAGATAATTAACTTGTTTGTTATTAATGACCTCAATCACTCCTTAAAAATATTTATTCGTGTCCTTATTTTCTAATACACACTCTCAACCATTGTTCTCTTATGTGGAAACCCTATTATATGTTATATTTGGTAACTTTTATTGTTTCAATTTTAACATTTTAAGGGATGTTTTAGTATCTAATTTTATGATGTCAGTTTCATTGAATGAAACATTAAATTATTAAACTATTTGTAACCCAAAATAATTTAGAGGCGGAAAATCATTTTCAGGGGGGAGTAAAATTTAACAAACTATGTTTTTATTGGAAATGTTTTAATAAATTAGGTTTTCAGTTGTATATCGCAATTTATTAAGTCCAATAACAAATTCACCATTAATTGAATTGTCTTACATGACATGAAAAACTGACATGTCATATATTACAAACATTCCCAACGTGGATTACATTTTACAAAAGACTAACATGGGTTATCTTACACACAATTCCAAAATGGAATACATTATATGGATGAAAATGTTTTTCATTCATTATATGCATGATTTGCAATCCTCGATAGCTTATATAACATGCAAGACCAATAGTTACGTAACTATAATATATTATTAAAAATATTTTTATATTATAATATAACCTATCCAATAATTTTATGAATATAAATAATTTTAAGTAATTATGAAAATATGTTGTTGGCCCAAATATAATATGAATTCATATGTTACCAAATAATTAGAATGGAACATGAAACCATATAAAATATAAATGATCATATTACTATAATCACAATGATATTTTAAAAATTTTAAATAATATTGGTATTTGATATGAAGGTAAAACATATATTACATTTTCAATACAATATTTTTTATATTCATTAAATAGATTCAATATCATTGGATAAGAATAAACCAAATTTTATGCTTAAACCCCTATATTTTTATTAAATAATTTTTACCAAATTTTAGTGGAAGAACATTTTAAATAAAATATTAATAAAAATTGTAGATTTAATTTCTCAAAATAAAATTCATCTTGTGAAATGAGACATAAAAATTATGTTTGGGAATTGTTTTGGTAATGTCTTTATATATTTTAAAACCCCACATTCTCGAATAAAGTCCATTTTTTATCCATCAATTAAAAATAATAGAATTAATTTTAGAAACATTTTGAAATATAATTTGATTAATATACCTGAATTTTTAATTTATAATTTAGAAATTATCTTCAAGTAAATTTTTGGGATTTCACTTACAAAATTCTTTTTTGGGGGAATAGATAAAAATACAAGATTTTATTTCAAAATTTCTTTTTAACATAAATGTTTATAAGGATAAATTATTTCTAATTTGTCTTTATATATGAATTAGATAACATTTTTATCATGAAATCTAATTATGGTTATTGTTTCCATTTCCAAATGGAAATATGATATAAAGACATTGAAAAATTTTGATCATTTTTAATGTAAAAACCCATAGTGTAGTCTTCACAACATGATTAATATTAATTTGATTTCTAAAACTTCTATGATTAGAATTGGAAAAAATTGATTCCAAATATGGTGTCAGAATAATTTATTATGTATAATTTGATCTTATTTGTTTTTGACCGAAAATATTAGTGATGGTTATTAAAACTCATTAAATCGGTTAAGAGAATAATTATGTTAATAAACTAATAATACTAAAAAATAACACCCAAAAATACATAGATACTAGACCAATGCCCATTTTCTTCCATAGATCTCCCATAAAAAATAAAATATTACGTTTTATTTGTTTGGTGTGACTTTACTTAGGAAAGAAAATGTTCAAACCAAACTAGATTATAAAAATAAAAACTGACTCCTTTTCCACCCTTATAAAAGGCCTCCATCTCTACCAATTTCTCACTCCTCTATAACCTCTTATGTTAGGCCACAGCCTAACCAAGTATCTTACCAAAAATCATATTGTCCCCCTTTAATTCTTCCTTTTTGATGAAACACTATCAAGGAAACCATTTGGAATAAATGAAAAGGGGTTAACCATTTTAGAAGAAGCGTGTATGAGTACGGAGAGAGTCAGGAAAAAGGAAATGAGATTTCATCTCAGTTTTACTTTACATGAGTTACATGTTATTTTCACCACTTTTCACTTTTTTGGGGTTTATGTACTGCCCATAATGATACTCTATATATATTAAACATAATTTTATGGCTATTAAACTTTCGATTTAATGATCATTCATTCATGGGGTATATGATTCAAATTTATCAAATCGGAAAAAAAATTCTCAATTTTCCTACGTTGAGACTCATGTTTTCTTATAAACATAAATGATTTCTTAAATATGTATATACATCCATTTTAAAAGTTATATCATGAATATATAAATTTCCGGATATTTTATGCTTCATTTACTTTCTTCTCTTATATGGAGTGTTCATTCCCAAGTTATTCTGTTATAATATTTTATAGAGACAATATAATTGTTTTTTCAATACTATTTATGTTTATGATTTATTTGATGAAATATTATTATTCAACTCAATTAAATATTTCTTGAAATTTCTTCTCTTATGGCTATAAGTTATATACACATATATTAGTACCATTTTTCAAATATTTAGAGAAAAATATAGTTAAGAAAGGGTTTTTAATAAATCCTGACAATACCCTCCGTTAAATTTTTAATTTATGTTTTCTAAAATGGTTTCCCTGAATATTACACTGTAATATTATAATAATTACAATCCATTTTTACCCATGTTTTCATTTACAACCCTCTTCAATGGAATTATCTTTTAACTTTCCAAACAAGAAATTCCTTTAAACCATTTTACTGTATAAAAGGAATGTTTTTACCTCATATGACATATACATATTTACATTCTGTCATTCCATTGAATATTCGATCATATTTTTAAATTGATAATCTATATGTAAATGATATTAAAATTAATTTTCAAGGAATTTTTTGTAATAACTTTTTATGCATTCTTTATAAGTTATCATTTGTATTTTCTATGAAAATTATTTTTAAATGGTTTATATATCAAGAAGCCTTTTTCAAAGAAAAATGATATTTTCCTCAAACGATGTTTTTTGAAAGATATTTCAATTTTTTTTCCATCCATGATGACATAGATTGAGGTTACTCATACCCTTTTTGTATATGATCTCAAGGTTTTTGTCATATCCTTTCTACGAATGGGTTTCACTTGATGTCATGGTCTTTATGAAATCTGTCTTTCATTCATGTGTTATATATTTACAAAATAAATTTCTCATTCAGTGGTTATGCTTGTATGGGATGGTAATGAAACATATAAATTTTATTATGATTATAATGTGTTGAAATGTTAATTATTCCAATTTCACATCCTAGGTTATGATTTTTTTTATAAATCCTATGTCTTTTTATGGGTCATGTTATGTAGAATCTTTTAATATCATGTGGAACAAGTAAGAAAGCTTTTATGAGATGGGTGAAACCTATATCTCCCTCCAATTCATTTTGTAATGAAATGTTTTATATGGGCTCAATGGGAACATGGTTTTTATCCTAATATTGATAAGAAAAAGGGTATA
Organism: Viscum album; assembly: GCA_963277665.1. Classification (NCBI taxonomy): domain Eukaryota; kingdom Viridiplantae; phylum Streptophyta; class Magnoliopsida; order Santalales; family Viscaceae; genus Viscum; species Viscum album. Next base: position 938,377,190 of record OY728161.1, read on the forward strand.
TGGGTTGTAGTCCAACCATGGAATGAATGAGGGATTATGGGTTTTTATCCACCTGATAAATGAAATAGGGTATATGGTTTGTAGCTGAATCCATAAAAGAAAGATGGTATATGGGATGTACCATAAGAATGGAAACAAGAGGTTATATGAGTTGTAACACAAGGCCAAAAAAAAGAGGGTATATGATTTATTTCCAAATCTAGAAAAAATAATGTACATGGGGTGTAGCCCAAGAATAAGTCAACTTGGGTACACTGGTTACTAGCCCAGGACATAATTTTTTAAATGGGTTATAGAACAAGGCTAATATGTAGTAATTTCTATGGTAGGTAGCGTTGAAATAAATGATTCTATTATTTTAGTTATACCAAACATATAATGTCTTATTACTTTGTTACAATTTAGTGGAACATGATGTTTATGAACTTACGATTCATGTCTTCTGATCGACCATGATTTAGGCCATAAATCATGTTCATGATCTTTGTTATGCAGGGTATGCTCTTCTAAAATTACGATCACATTATTATAACCCTATTTTCATGTTACTCTTATGCATTTACATTATGTACCCTTACATTGCATCTGAGCTCACCCATTTCTTATGATACCTTTATCTAGGTTATGAAGAAATGTTTTAGGTAGACATACTAAAGGTTGTGGTCTATATGTGAGATGTTGAAGACCTCTAACAATGATTGTAGATAATGTTTCCATATTTCCAAAGTCACTAATTTATTACAGTCCTTAGGCATGTATATTTGCAATGTACTAAATATTCACCTAAAATGATGTAATATAAATATATGTTATGGTTTTGTCACTATAGTTTCCACCAGGAACACTTAATCATATTTTCATTGAAAGAAAAATAAATTTAGAAAAATTCATATCATCATTCTCAAAACTGTAAAAAAAAATTATCATAATTTTTTAATTCATGTGTGGTTAATTCTCTTTGTAAAATTTGTTTCAATCCAGAGCGAAATATGTTTTTATATATATCGAGGACTCAAAACAAATTTGTTTATAAATTTACAATATATTATAGATTTTTTTAAAAGATTCTACTAAATCCTAATCATTTTGACATATTTCCTTGAATTAGTTCACTATTTTAAGTCAAAAAATAATTTAGAAGTACTATTCATAGAACGTACTCTCAAAAGTATATCATTCCATGGAATAAATATCATATCCCTCTCTTTGTTATTTTTAACCAATGAAAAACACCAATCAAATCCACCGTCCAAAAAAATAGAAATATTTAATTTTATACATTATGAAAATTCTATGACTTTGTATATCTTTTCTAGAGCCTTGATCAATTATCCAAATACCAGACTGATTTAGGATCCAAAAAATATGAGGTTAGGGCTTCATAAAGTTCCCTACAATGGGAATTTTTATCTGTGAGAAATTATATTTATTATAAGATGAACAACACCACCATATATTTCCTATGACAAATTAGACACCACAAAAATTAACTACATAGTTAAAATTGTATCCTCTATAAGATTAAAATTAGGTTGGATATTTTCCTCTTGATACCATCTTAATTCATCTTACCTATCTCAGATACTGAAAACCATTGTGAATATAAATAGACATGATGAATCAATATGGTAATCTGAAAATTCTATATAATTTATATATAACCAAACATTATAATCTCTTAAACTCATTCCATTATTGTTATCATAACATCTTATGTAATCCAAAAAATTATTATGATATAACCTATAAACACCTAACCTTAAAACAATAAATATTATTAATATTCTATATAATAATTCAGATTATTTTATTCCCTTATAATTTTATTGATTAAGATTTTTAGTTAACTGGGTAATAACTATAACATAACATATTTTTAAAAAGAGAATAAATATCCATTTTGTGACTATTTAATCCGTTATATAAATATTTTAAAATGAGAATATTTTTTCATTCCAGAAGATTCATCATGAATTTAAACATCACATCTTTTTTGTTCAAAATAGTCTTTAAAACCTATGATAAAAATTTCAAAATGTCAAATTAGCACATAAATATCAACAAGGGAGATAAAGAAAAAATCTATTTATCTATTAAAAACCATTAGAAACCATAAAAATTATAAATTTTGGTATTGTTATTCAATAATATAAAATAAATCATATCCATATTTGAGAAAAAATCTACTGGGCTACCAACCAATAAAACACCTGGTAGGAATCCAAGAGATTTACATTCAAAACCTATGTTTAGTCAATCATGAAATAAAGAGTCCTCTAAAATACATATGAGAAACCTCCCATGTATTCTCCACCATTCATTCAAATGGATATGACAAGAATTACACAATAAATTAGATATCTATATCGTGATCACCAATCATATAAGATGTATCTGGCATACCAGTCATATATGATGTACAAATAACACACATAATAATATATGATGATCATGTTCTAAATCAATAATAATACAATTTATTATTTCCCTATTTTATCATAACTCCAATGAAATCTGTTTCTCCAATCAGATTTACAAACTATTTCAGATATCAAAATTTACTTTCCTTTTAAAACATCTTCTTTGAAATAAAACATAGATTTATAGAAAATATTGGATATGGCTTTCATCTAAAATTAAAACATTATTTTAATGAAATATAAATAATTTATAATTATCATTGTTGTAGTAAAGTCTAGTCAACCTGTTTATGTTACAATATAACATTCATTTTTCTATTTGATAAAGAATGTCAAAATGTTCTGTACAAAATTAATAAATTTATTTCTATTATAATACATTCAAATACTGTAAAACATGTAATAAATTTTAATTTATAATTTTTCTATCAATATAAATACAAATATTATATAATTTTTGGAATATAGAAAAGAATAAAAAATATTTAGAAATTAAAATTTAAATAAATTAAAAAATGATTTAATGTAACGTGTCAATTACTTCATTTCTCACTCATATTGTTAACTTTTTTAGTTCATGAAAAATAAAATTATGATGATTATTAAACTCTTTATCAACTTTTTTATTCTAATAATTATTTTTATTTCCCTTTTAATAATTTTGTATTCAATTTTCAGATCAATTATCATCATGTCATATGTTTTGATTATTTTCATCTTATTCATCCAAAATTAATTTTTTATGATGAATATGGACAAGTATATCATTATTATATCATTTTTATAATACTAATAATATTATATATTTCATTTTTATACATTAATTATACTTTTATAAAAACAATGTCATGTCGTTTTGAAAAAAATAATTTGGTTAAATAATTTAGTATATACACATGTGTAATTAATTCATTAAAAATGAATAAGGGAACGATTGTAAGTATCATTTTATCTTTATAGAATGATAATTGTATAATAAATATATTACTATTTCTTTAAATCCACCTATATATACATGTACTGTGAATCAATGATGAAAAATAGAATAAAACTATCGAGACAATGGTACTCTACGCATAAACATGAATGATTATTTTGATTTTAAATTGAATTATAATTAAATAATTAGAATATTTATTTAATATTAAATTATATAATATAGATAAAATAAAAACATTTTGATACATTTTTCTGACTACACATATGATTTGGTGATGAAAAATGAAATACATCATCTTCTTGTGACAATTGTATATACTTACAAAAGAAATATGTTTTCACTTTCTAATGGATAAATATGTATATCGAAAACACTTATAAAATTAACTTAATAATATTTTATTATATGAAATATAAAGAATTTATTATAAAAATGTTGTATTGGGAAGTATTTAGGAGGTTAAATAATTAATAAATAGAAAACACTATGTTAGGAACTAAACCCCTTCTTCTGAAAACATCATTAGATTTATACATAAAGACTCCATAGGATGTCATTTTGATAAAACCAATAAAATATGGATTTGGGTTTAGATGATAAATAGAGAATTTGTTTGGTATTTTATAAGACAAAATGCTCCTGAATTGTGGATAATAGTGGAGAGTTTGTTTCCTATTACAACTGAAGGAGTGGACACAATTGTATTTTTCAAAGGATTAATATATATTAATTAATTAATCAACTGAAATGTCTCTGAAATGAATAATATTTCTTATTACATTATATACATATATTAATGAACATGCAATGAGATTTCGAAATCATTTTTTTTTTCAATTTACCCCGTATTAGTGTATTATATACCAATTTAACTAGTATTTATAGTAGTTGTGGTAAAAATCTATTTTAACAAAGATTATATCCATGATTAATAAAAATCAAAATTGACCCATTAAATATTTTTGACATTATGATTTCAAATATCGATTCCAATCTATCATATTACATTTAAAATTTTAGAATAAATTAAATTTAAATAAATAATCATAATGTGATGAAAAATGTTTTTCTCTTAAAATACACACATATCTATATTTTAAATATTTTTATTGATAATTTATATTTCCATTAATAGATTATTTTTAATGAATATAATAAAATAAAATTTAAATCCAAAAAAAAATTTGTGTGATTTTGAAAATACATGAAATGAAATGGATGCACTCTTAATAATTTTCATACTATATAATCTAATAAAAAAACATAGTGATAAAAATCTAAAATGAAATATCCAATTTTTTTCATAAGTTCTAAAAATTTATATCCTTCTTTATTAATTCAATGACACAAATTTTTAAATTTATACTTTAATTAAAACAGTATAAATCATGAAACCCATTTTACTAATAATGAAACTATATTAAAACCTATATATATATTACCTATTATTCTTCTGAAAAATAAGAATCAATAAATTAAATTAATGTATTTTATTAAATATTGATGTAGATATATTATTATGTAATTTGATGAATATTTAATATTCTACCCATTAATGTATATCTTTAAAATTTTCATTATTGGACAATGAATTGGGTTCAGTCGTGTAAAGTCTCTTGACCAAAATATGGATGATTGCTGATTGGTTAAACATTCATAGTGAAATTTTCCAGATTATTCAATGTTTTAATGTTATATATAGTCCCATATAAGGGGTCATGTTTCTTTAGGCCTCGAATTATTAGATTTTGGTTGGTTTTAAAATTTATATGTCTTTATTGTTCAGGAGTTATTAATGTTTAATGTGATATCATATAAATACTCTATCATTTTTCAAATATTTTTACGATTTAACAAGTAATTGTTGGAATATAATTTTATTTTTTATTGTTTATCCTTTCATATTATTAAATTGGTCGTATAATTTTGATTTATGTAATCAATTCATGTTTATTATTGAAATACTAATTTAAATATTGAGGTTTTTTCATATTGAAATAGTGTTTCTAGGTTATTTAATAGAATGATTAAATTTTAAATATGATAAAATTTAGTAAATTAATGATTTTAATAACTTTTTATGATGTATTTTTATTTTAAATAAATTATCTTGACTTCCATGTTAATGTAATATAATAATATTGTTTTTAAATTTATCTAAATGGTAACTCTATTGGTGTTATTTTCAGCATAGTACGTCAATTATTTTAAAATGGGATTAGTCATTGATATAAATGTGTTATAATTGATTCCTTGTCATTTTAGGTGTATATTGGTAGATTTTTAAAAAAAATATTGTAATCATTACATCATGAATGTAAATAGATGTTTTTTGTTTTATTTTATTTTATTGTAGTTTATATTTTGTCCACCAATCCACTGGTTAGTGATTTATAGAGATGAATGTCTGGATTATGAAATGCTCAAACGGGTAAATGATATCAGAATAGGTATCTTGGGTTTTGAGACTTGATAAAAGGGGAAAATGAGAGTTTGTGGTTGGTTTCCTCTACCTACCTAGTCCCATGTAGTTGGGTACTTGGTGAAAACTGTAATGGGGTAGTTCCCATTATCCTATCACCAAAAAATTAGGGCAATATTTATTTTTATTTTAAAAATTTATGTGAAACTTTTATTATCCCATTGTACCAATTAATATCAAATTTTTTTATATTAAAGAATATTTTCCTTGACTTACTAATCTTGTGGGGAAATTATTTGTTATAATTTATTCAGTATTGATATTTTTTCACTTTTATATAGGGGTCCTGTGATTTTTTTACACCAATATGTAGGATAAATCATATTCTATAATATTATCCTAATAATTTGACAATTATTTATATTCCTTTTATCTCATCATGTTCATTACCATTAAACTATACCCATATTATAGTGGTATATCCAACAACTTATGTAATCGTTCTGAAACTATTAAATATGAGATCTATTATTTATGAGTATGCACAACTATAAATAATTATTGCAATCTATATGGATTTTTTCTAAATGTAACTTAGTTAAAAAATTTCATAATGAAATTCATAGTTTTCATGAATAGGATAATGGTATTAATCATTTAAGAATAAATTCTACCTTGGTGGTGTTTACTAATAATGTGAAAATGAATTTAACTTTGTCGAATTATTATTATAATATATTTTGGATTAATATTCGATAGTATGCCGAAATTAATCGTTCCATATTAATGTAGTAATACATAAAATTTATTTTATATGGATTTTTCAAAAACAAAATACACGAGAGTTAAAATTATATTTATATTAAAAAATTAAAATATGATATATAATGTATAATAAAACCACTTTGAATATGGTTAGGTTTTTCAAAAAAAATTATTACTTTATTTTTTTAAATGATTAGTCATTTGATGTTATTTATAAATGATAATTAATTTGTTTTTAAATTCTAAACTCGAATTAAGGGGACATAAATATATTATTGTGTTTAAAAAAAATACTACAATCCCTTATTTTGTACTTTTCAAAGAGTATTTTCTAAATATTTCATGTATTATTATGATTAAAATATTATATATTTACGATGGAGATTTTTTCTATTTATCATTAAAAATGATATGTTCTTGATTTTTATGTGGAGTTGGATGTCCAACATTATTTGGGTTGTAGTAAATGATTGGGACTACTATAATTTTTACAATTTGGAAACCTTTTAATCAATTCATTGGTTATTTAGTAAATGACATTTTCAATCGTTAGATGAAATTTCTTTTTATGGACATTTTAATTTATTTATAATAATGATATTATTGTGTTTTTTTGGAATATTTTATTTTTGGTGAAAAATATTTCTACTTGTTATTATTTTTCATGTAAATGATCATTTAATATTCTAACAATGGATATTAATAATTAATATTGATTAAGATAAATAATTTTTATCAAGAAAATTTATATTAAATAATTAAAACAATTGAGGTTTTAGTTTTTCTTTCACAAAGGGTACATGATTTTCTCATGTTGTTTTTATAGTACTGAGTGGTGCAATGAAAAAAAATCGACACATTTAAAATGACAGAATTCCAATTATTACCAGAAACACAATAAATTATTTGATTTTACGGACTAACTTGTCGTGGTTAGATAAATGAATTTCATACTAATTATATCAATTATATTTTAGGAAAAATAATTTATTTCAATAGATTAATTTTTAACATCCAAATTATTTTAAAAATATTCTATATTTAATATGATAGCATAGGATTAGTATAATAATTTTATGAAAATAATTTTTTAAACATAAAATTTTCTAAAGAATATCATGATCACTATTTCAAGGGTAATTTATTTTATAACAATAAAACGATTGTGTTGCATTTAATTTTATCTGAGTACAACTATTTTACACAGTCCTATATAAGTATTGAAAATATTTTATTTAATATGATCAAAAAAATTTCATAATATCATTAAATTGATGTTCTAAAAAATTGATGTTGAACATGTAATATGGTAGAATGTTATATTAAAGTTGTGATGTTTATTTTTTTAAAAGAATCCTTCCATATTCCATATGGATTGTATGATTCATAATTTACTAACTTATATCAAAGCATGGGATAAATTTTAAATCAATATAGTTATAATAGTTTTGTAATGTAGTTATTCTAATTCAAGGGTTGTTTTCTACATTTCTATCCCTATAATGTGAGTGATTTCTATGAACAATAATTTTATAATGTTCCAGGTCAATGTAGTATTGGAAGTCTACATTTTATCACCTATATTCTTATAATTTTAACCATGGGGTTATGTATTATTTTTAAATAAGTGATTTATTTGAATGATATATTAATTGTGGGAGGACGTAAATTAATTCATTGTAATGTGTAACCATTTATTTGATTTCAATTATTTAATTTAGTCCATAGTAACTATCAGGTTCAATGTCCTAGTATTCTTTTTGAGTATGATATTCTTATGATGGTAATGTTATTATAATTATCATATAGTCCTTATTATCTATCAGGTTGAATGTCCTAAAATTCTTTTCATGTATGAGATGCTTCTGTTGGGAATGATATTATAATAATCACATTCATGTATATTGTTTATCTTTCAAAAAATTCTGTAAGAATTATATTCATGTTATTTTATATAGAATATTTAATAGAGGATAGTGCATGTTTTTAAATTCATAATCTAGAAAATGATATTCCTTACAATTAGTTCATTAGTCTCATTGCTAGTGTTATTTTATGTTCAATACAGTGAGAAGGATTTAGATGGGAACTAAAGGAGGGAAGAAAAAAATGGGTAGGATTAATATGAACAAGGTTCCTTGTTGTTATAGAAACAATATGTGGGGGGTTCGGTGGATAATGGTTTTTATTTTGGTATAATTTTCTACTCGATAGACTTGTACTATATACCTAATACTCTTGTGCGAAAATATATTAAAATATAGTCATATTAAGAATTCTAAATCCATTTTTAACAATTAATCATATATGGATTAGGATTGATTTTCCTCATAATAAATCTATATTTCTTTGGGATCTATTAGTATATACACCTACTCTACAAGAACCAATCCCATTAATCTTGGTTTGGGTTAATCCTTTGATGTTAGGAATTGTTTTCCGTAGGCAGGGGTTTGATTTTCCAACCACAAATAGTTTTTTATTATATATATGATCAAAAAATTGATATTATCCACATATTCTATTTATATTATAATTTTTATATATTTCCATTCAAGTATTATTCCTCTCTTATCATCATTAGTATATTTTGGCCTTGTTTAATCATAGTTATTATCAATGCTTCAGCTTTTATATCTTATTCCCAAAATTGGAATTATTCTAAACACTATTTATTTTATCGTTTTGTTTACTCAAAAAATATTTGTGTTGGAATATCAAATTTATAGTCTTAAATAATAAAATTTATTATTTGTGTTTTTGTGTTCCTCTTCTCATTATCTCATACTGTCAAATTGTGGTTATTATAGGGTAATGGGGTAGATTTAGGGCTTATTGAAATAATGTTTTCCCTAAAAAAATTAATAATTATATTAAAGTTGAACCTCATTTAGAATTTTTTGTCCTTTATTTTTCCAATTATACCCTGCTCTACTGTTTAATTATTTAGATAAAACAATGTATATGAGGGATTAATATTAAATTTAATGAGTTAACAATGACGTATTATATTATTGTAAATCATGATAATATTTTTCTTATAAACATCACATAATATACAATTACTGAAGGCCATTGGTATGAAAAAACATGTCTAATATTACTTGTTTAATATTTCCATTATTCAGTGTCAATTTTAGTATTCCATTATCAAACTAACTAACAAATATAAAATGATTAATCTCAAATCGTACAATGTAAATTATTGGATATATTCTTATTTTTATAATGACATGTTCATGATTTATTATTTGTTTGTCGCATTAGTGTAATGTTTGTACACTTGTTCTTGATAATAAATATTTAATTTTTTTATTAAAATGTATTACATTTATATTTAAGAAGACTTTTTTTCGTAGTTTTAGATTATGAAGTTTATTTTGGATACCCGTGGGAATTTGTTGTGAACATAGGATAAATTCTTCCCAGATAAATGGGTCCTCATATAGAGGATGGACCAAAAACACACAGATATATATATTTATATATATAAATATTGATATATCTATAGATATATGCATGTTTACTCATTACATCCAATGTGAAGGTGTTTTCCTCTAAGGTGTCAAAAATATAAATAATGATACTCCTTTAGAGGGTACATGTTTCCTACTAGGTTAATAAAATTTATTTATAGATCATTATATGTGGATGTAGATATATATATAGATTCATATGAGTATAAATGAACATTTATTAGTTTAGATAATTTATTCATTTGATTATTTACAATGGATATAGTCCACATAGAGGAATATTATCCTGCATAGATTTCAAGCATGGATAATAATAGGTTTTGATGATGCAATAATACAAATTAAATAGTCGTTGATTAATTCACATGGTTAATAGTAAATAGAACAACTTGTTTACATACATATCATGATTACTTTTTTAGGTTGTTCAATTTTCTAGAATAAATATATACACAAGTATTATCTTGATTGATAAATATTTATTTACTTAAATGTAATGAAAATGAAATTTATTATAAATTTGTATATTATAAATAAAGATATCAGGAATATTTTAGAATAGATTGGAGTATAACACACATTTTTTAGATAATAAAAACAAATAATAACATATTTAATATATTTTCTAAAATAAATTTGTAGACAAATTAATTTAATGAAAAATTAAAATATTTATGTATAAAATTATATTGGAAAAATAAAATTACAACATGGGAATATATAGATCATTTTGAACCCATATAATTATCCAAATTGTGAACAATGTAGAAAATATATGATTATAACATTAGTAATACTTTTTACTTTTAAGAAATTACATTTTTAGATCTATGGTATTTGTTGATGTAAATGAATAATGAAGTGATTAATTTTTATTTATAGAAGTTTATATAATCATTGGAATAGTAATATAACCCCTATGAATTATAGCCTGATTGTTAGGAACATTAATATGACCATTAAGAATAGTATCCTGGTCATTGGAATTTTAAATTGAACTCCAAATGATAAAATTACATATAAATTATATATAACTGTTGGGAAAAAATCCCTCAAGGCATTATTGAAGCATTTTTGAGGCGATTGTGTTTGTCAAAAAAGTGGACATTTGAGTGGTGATTGTTGACAAAGCAAAACAATGACATAAAAATTTGTTGACAAAGAGGATTTCATGATCGAATGTCGAGTTCAAGAGATGAGGTCAATGATCCATGTTTTATTCAAGAACGTCGACAAAAGGAATGTATGATCTGGAGGTGGTACAAAAGAAAAGATACATGGTGACACTGTTTTCCAGTGTTTGCCAAATTTCTGGTCCTGAAAATCGACAAATGAAGAGAAGTGGTGTTTGGCTGAGTGAATTGTGTTCTGTGTACATGAAGGATTGGAAACTTGCACGCCATATGTTTTTCAAGATCATATCATCAAAATATGGAAAAGGGATGAGGTTCGCGCAAGTTTTGGTGAGGTCACGTAGGTGACGTGCGCGCCATGAAAGATACTTGCGTGCCGATTGTAACACCCGAGACTTTTATGTTATATAAATCATCAAAGGAATCTTTTTAAACACAACACTTGCTTGGATTTCTTTACACGAAATCACGACCTTCCTCGATATCTTGTGTCTTGCGCAAAACTGAGTTTCACTAAACAACGATATGTTATTTAAATGTTATTAAAACTAGCCGTTATTAACAGTAATAACCACTTTTTGAAATTTTATAAATTTTATTTTTCAAAATGGACTTCATTTTTTGATTCGGAAAATTTAAATTAGCCTATGCTGAAATTTTGGTATTTTTCTGAAAACTTTCAATTTTTGATGAATAGTGAAACCACTAAGTGGTAGTTAAAAAAACAGAATTTTTCATAAAACATAATTTTACCACTTCTGTGAGTGGAAGTTCAAAAATACGAGAGAAACGGTTGATGTAAGTATGTAATATGTGGTTCAATGAGATGAAAATAATTTTTTGGTGAATAGTAACTGTTTAGTTTTTTTTACCACGGTTAAAAGTAAATAGGGTAATTAAGGGTAAAGATGATATTATTATTACCCTAAAACCAGTCCTAATTCTATTGGATAAGTGTAATTCGACAAAAAACAAAATTACGAATAAAATATGACCATTTAGGCCCACATGGATTAGATTAAGACATTTATTATTATTTTATTTAAAGAAGGGTTAAAATAGTTAAAATCAAGGTTTAATAAGTAGATAATTTTTAATATGGGGATATACATAAGATAAATTCGACTATAAATGTTCATTAGAAAGATAAAAATATTTCCTACATAATGGTATTTTATTTGTAATTTTTAGACATTAAATAATTTAATTTATTTATGACACAATGATGATGCAGTAATTATCTTATTAATGAAATATTGACATAATTAATGTTATAAACACCAAAATAAATGTAATTTGATACATTTTATGAATTCCACTAATTTTATAGGTTAATATGACATGATAGTATTGATTTAATTAACTTGGTTCGAAATAATAATTCTGTTATGAGTTTCACAAAAATAAATTACTAAATAGTGTCAAAATTGACACAAAATAGTTTTTAAAACAAATATTATATTAGTAATTGTTATTTTATTCCTAAAAATCTATGGTTTGGAAAAATGACTTAGATAAGGTTATATATATTAATAATAAAAAACTTGGGGTTCTTTTGGCTGCTTATTGTAAGTTTATTAACCTTATAGTATAAGAACACAAGAAGACACATAAAAAGTAAAATTATTTAACTTAATGTTAAATATAAATGATATGGTTAAAATAGGAACCAAAACTTGTCTAAATTCTATTGGATGAAAGGATTTAGACCCATACCGACCTTATCTTATAAATATATCAATTTGGAGCTATTTAGAACCGAATTTGACTTTATAATAAAATAATAGTTTTAGTTATTCCAAAGGTACCCCTCTCCTCCCTTATAAAAGGGCACATCCTCCCCCTCTTCCTCACACCACATTGAGCCTTCAAGCTCGGCCAACACCTTCCAATTCATCCTCTCCACTTCCCTAGAGACATCCTAGAGGTCCTGGTCTTCTTCAAAGACCAATTTTAGTTCCCTAAAAGAAGGTCTCAGAGAAGCACTTCAAAGAAGAGGTAATGTCTGTTACCGATTCTTTCATCTTTATTTCTTCTTCCACTTCTTATTCTTTAGTTGTTTCATTATGAAGTAATAACATAAGTATCAATCATATACTGATATGTTATTATAAGTATGAAACAAACCTATTTCACCATCTATCCATCCTATGGAAAAGGAAATCACCACGCATGCGTACGTATGGAATACCGTCTCCACGCCGTGGTGTAATCTATTTTCCACCACCACCTTACATGGATGGGTATAATGGTGTAAATAATGACTATATATGACTATTATAATGTGATACTGATTCTGAAATAGTATACATACACTACAATACAATTCCACGATCATAGGAATGATATCATCACTCGTGCGTACGTACGAAATACCGTCTCTACGATGTGATGCGACTCGTTCTACATGATCTTCATTTAATAATGATTATATAAATGAATTGAATGAATGAATATGATATATATTACACTAATACCATTCTGTAAATGAGGTATATATAACCTAAATATATGAATAAGAATTTATTCGACAAAACACGCATAAGAACAAAAAGTTATAAACACCAAAATATCAAGTTGCAATGAAATATTACTACTAAGAGGATAAGAATATGACCATATATGATATCATAAAAATAATTATGATTCTTTAATAAGTCAATAACATTATTTAAATCATTATACAGGAGGTTTGGACACGTACAAAGCATATCAGACCTAAGGTAAGGGAAATATCACAATCTCATTTTTATCTGAGATTGTTTATACTTTGGTATTTACTGGGGTGTATTTTATCATCCACATACATGTTTCCTCAATATTTAATATTATTTCCATTCACCTAAAATTTATTAAATCCTATTTTACCCTTCGGTGAGTTTTTATTAAAATATATGAAATGAATCTTTTTTCGTTTTTCGTATGAAGTACTTTTTTGACTTTTCCGACAAAAGTACGAGAAGAATGTTTTTTTAACTTATACGACATGAATGGATTTTTAAAACATTATTTCCAAGATGCTTACTTTACAGGTTTTCATGTTTATGTTTAACAAACTTCTTTTAGTTTAAAATTGTAAGACATGTTAAGAAATGAAAATGTTTTTGAAGTAGAAAGGATATTTTCCTCAAGAATGGAGTTCAATTGTTTTATCAAAATTATATTCCATATAATATAACAAAGGGTTATATTTCTATCCCTATTATTACATGGATTTGATTATGTTGTGATGGAAATATTTTTATGAATTCCTTTATCTTATATGAATTGTTTTATAATGTCATGTTGTTTAAGAATCCCATTTTTATTACATGGGTTATGCTATGATGTATGGGTTATGATTTTGTGGCACACATAAGAATGGTATCATTATGAGATGGGTGGGACCTATATCTCCCTCCAATTAATTGGGTAAAGATTTTATATCTCATGAGATAGACAAGGTTGGAACGATAGGTTATACCGGTTCAGTGAAACAGGACTGAAATGAGGAGTGAACTCGGTTCAGAAATGGACTTTGTCCACTAAGATAGTCTTGGAAATAATCCTTGACTAATGAGAAATGATTCTATATTATTATGTGTATATGACACAATGTTTCATGTTTTATGTTATGATTGTTGGGATTACATTTCACTTCTATTATTTATCCCATGTTATGAAATTATGATCTCTTTTGCAGGTTAAGATTTCGAAAAGTTATGTTCTTATGAATATGATGTGAATGATATTTCTTTTGTTTACCCTTACTGAGCATTTGAGCTCACCCTCTCATATGTTTTCTTTCCCCAGGTCAGGAATAAGGTTATTAAGTAATATATGCCAAAAGGGACTATAGATATGATGAAATAAATGGGAGACAGTGTAAACGCTTTATGAACCAGTTGTTTATGTTTCCCAGTTTCTAAAGAAACTATACATATATGGTCCTTTCATGGTTTTGTTATATGTTGTAATAAGTATGCTTCAATTTTGATGTATTAACAATGTATATAAGGTATGGGTCGTTATAGTTGGTATCAGAGGAAATGTATAGTCAACCTTTGGAAACTAGGATGTGAAAGCCTTAGTAAGAACCCTAAGGATAATTATAAGCATAAAACACGATATTCGTGTTTTCAAAATGGCCATGAATAACCTAGGATAAGACCTTAAATGTGAATGTTTATTCATGATTATGTGGTTTTCCTATTATAATTAGTGTCGCTCACACTATTGTCTTGGTTTTAGTTTATGGTTGGAACCCGAAGGAATCGTGTTAATGCGGAATGCGACGGGCAATGCAATGATTTTCCCCCTGAGAAGCCAAACGTTATGGGAGCTGGAATGAAAAATCTTGTAGCTATGCTCACACAACTTACTCAAGCTATGAATTATGCAGGACATCCAAACGAGCAAAGGAAGGAGAAACATTCGGTTGAATCCTTCATGAGGCAGCGTCCACCTTCATTCAGCGGGTCTACTGATCCATTAGTTCTTGAACAATGGATTACTACTACTGAAATGATATTTTCAGTTCTTCAATGTTCTGAACATGATAAAGTCATCCTAGCAGTGTATCGTTTAGAAGGAGATGCTGATCAATGGTGGAATCTTATTAAGAATACGAGGAAAAGGTATTAAATTGATTTCATGGAAGGGGACGAGTTCAAGAACTTATTTTTCAATAAGTACTTCCCTCGTATTCTCCGAAAAAAGATGGAGAAAGAGTTTCTTGAACTGAAGAAAATGGATGATGAATCTGTTGGTACCTATGAAGAAAATTTTACAAGAATTGCAATGTACGCTTCTGGTATTATTATCCAACCTGAGAGTAAGATCGATCGATTCTTTAGTGGCTTAAAACCAAGTCTTCGAAGGGCGTTATCCATAAGGGACATCAATAGCTACGAGGAAATCGTTCGATGTGCTCTCAGAGTTGAGATGGAGATTGGAGTAACCCATCAGTCATATGGGTTTGATAAGAAGAGGAAAATGGAATTCAAAGGAAAATCTAAAGAGCACACTGAAAAGAAGATGAGCTTTCCCTTATTCTCAAAGTGTGGAAAGAAACATGGAGGGAGTTTTCTTAAAGGGACAAGTAAATGTTTCAAATGTGGAAAGGAAGGTCATCGGGCATTTGAATGCCACGATGATGGGAAGAAGATTTCTAATGATGCAAACAAATGAAGGGATACACCGAATGAACCTACAACACTTCAATGTTTCAAGTGCATGGAGATGGGGCATTATGCCAATAAATGCCCTAATACAAGGGTTGATGATGATGGTCGACGTCAACAAACTCTTATGGCTAAAGACAAAGGAAAGTCACGTGCAATTTCTATCAGTGATGTGGAGTAAAATAATGATGTGGTGAAAGGTACACTTAACATACACTCTAAAGTAGCAAATGTTTTATTTGATTCTGGATCCACCCACTCTTTTATTTCTGAAGAATTTTCTAAGGGTATCACAGTATTACCTCAACAATTAGATGTGGAGTTAACTGTGACAACACCTAATGGCACAACAGTAGCATCAAAAGTTTATAATTCTTCTCCAATCAATGTTTGTGGGAAAGTGCTTCCTGAAAATCTTGTGATCCTTCCTATAATGTAATTTGATGTGATTCTTGGCATGGATTGGCTTTCTTTATATGGAGCTCATATCAATTTCCAAAGAAGGGAAGTCACATTTCATATTCCATATCAATCTATAATCGTCTATCAATGCAAGGATGAACATAACCTTCCAGTGGAAATTCCCTCTACCTTATAGGTCTTGATACCACTAAATGAAGGTTATTTATCTCAAATGGTTGGTGAGAAACTCACGATTAAAAATATGCCCATTGTACGGGAGTTTGATGATGTCTTTCCGGAGGAATTACCGGGTCTTCCACCAAATCGCGAAGTTGAGTTTTCAATAGAACTTGTACCGGTTGCTTTGCCTAATTCAAAGTCACCTTATAGAATGGCCCCAATTGAGTTGCAGGAATTGAAGAAGCAACTCCAAGAGAATTTTGATAAGGGATTCATATGCCCTAGTTTGTCACCTTGGGGAGCACCTGTTCTATTTGTTAAGAAGAAAGATGGATCAATGATACTCTGCATTGATTATCGAGAACATAACAAGATCACTATCAAGAACAAATATCCTCTCCCGCGCATTGATGTCCTATTTGACCAACTACGCGGAGCTAAATACTTTTCCAAGATTGATCTTCGTTCAGGGTATCATCAATTAAGGGACAAAAGGGAGGATATACCAAAGATGGCTTTCCGTACAAGGTATGGACACTATGAATTTATAGTGATGCCATTTGGTCATACTAATGCCCCTGCTATCTTCATGGATATGATGAATTGAGTCTTTGGAGACTATCTTGATCAATTTTTGGTAGTCATTATAGACGATATTCTTTTCTATTCAAAGAGAAAGGATGAACATGAAGATCACTTGAGAATTATATTGAAGACCCTGAGAAAGGAGAAGCTTTATTCCAAATTTACCAAGTGTGAATTTTTGCTTCAAAAAGTTGCATTTTTGGGTCACATAATCTCAAATGAGGGGATATCTGTGGATCCAGCAAAAACAGAGGTTATCAAAAGATGGTCGAGACCAACAACAGTAACTGAGATCCACATTTTTCTTGGTTTGGCTGGATATTATCGATATTTTGTGACATATTTTTCACGATTATCTAATCCACTCACAATGTTGACTTGGAAAGTAGTTAAGTTTGTTTGGACGGAAGAATGTGAAGAGAATTTCAAGGAGTTGAAATGAAAGTTATCCAGTGCACCTGTGCTCACACTGCCTTGTAGTGGAGAAAGGTTTGTGATCTATAGTGACGCATCCAAGAAGGTATTGGGGTGTGTTATTATGAAAAATGATATAGTGATAGCTTATGCCTCACGACAGTTGAAAATCCATTAGAAAAATTACCCAACACATTACTTGGAGTTAGCTGCGGTAATCATTGCATTAAAGATTTGGAGGCATTATCTTTATGGTGAATGGTGTGATATTTATACTGATCATAAAAGTTTAAAGTATATTTTCACACAAAAGGAGCTGAATATCCGTCAAAGACGATGGTTGGAGCTGATTAAGGATTATGACTGCTCAATCCATTATCACCCTGGGAAAGCAAACAAGGTGTCAGATGCATTAAGTCGACAAGACCATGCTAGTTTATCCATGATGAGGATCACAAATGATCCAATATTTATGGATTTACAAAGGATGGATCTTGGAATTATAATGGAAGGGGAAAAGATTATCTTTCACAAATGAATGTTCAACCATCTATACATGTGAAGATTAAAGAGGCACAGAAAGAATATGTCGAGTTACAAAAGAAGGCGAGAAATGTTCATGAATTCAACCTTGATTGTGATGGGTTAATAAAGTTCAGGAATCAGGGTTGTGTTCCTCCCATCCCGGAATTAAAGAAGGAGCTGCTGGATGAGGCTCATTGTTCTTCATTCTCAATTCATCCTGGAAGAACGAAGATGTATAGGGACCTGAAAGAGTACTTCTGGTGGGATGGCATGAAAAGAGATGTTGGTGAATATGTCTCTTGATGCTTGGTTTTGTCAGCAAGTTAAAGCTGAGAGACAGAAGTCTAAGGGGATGTTAAAACACATCTCCCATACCCGAATGGAAATTGGAAAACATCACTATGGACTTTGTCACAGGACCTCCAAAAATATCCAAAGGAAATAATTCTATCTGGTTCATAATTGATCATCTTACAAAGTCTGCACACTTCATTGCTATTAGAGAGGATTTCTCTCTGGATCAGCTTGCCATGATATATGTAAAGGAAGTGGTAAGATTGCATGGACTACCACTTTCTATTTTATCTGATCGTGATTCGATATTTACCTCGATGTTCTGGTGAAGTCTTCAGCATACTCTGGATACAGAGTTGAGTTTCAGCACTGCTTATCATCCTTAGACAGACGATCAGTCTGAGAGAACAAATTCAAACTCTAGAAGATATGTTGAGAGCTTGCTCTATGGATTTCAAAGGTGGTTGGGATCAACACCTATATTTGGTGGAATTTTATTATAATAATATCTTTCACTCTAGTATTCATATGGCTCCTTCTGAATCTCTCTATGGAAAGAAATGCAGGACTCCAACTTGCTGGGATGATGTTGGGGAAAGAAAGCTATTAGGACCTGATCTCGTTGATGAAATGGCAGAAAAGGTCAGATCTATTCAACAACACATAAGAGTAGCTCAGAGTCGACAGAAAAGTTATGCCGACAACCGAAGAAAAGACCTAGAGTTTGAAGTAGGTGATAAAGTATTTTTATGAATATCTCCCTGGAAGAGGGTCATGAGATTTGGAAAGAAGGGGAAGTTGAGCCCTAGATATATCGTTCCTTTCGAAATACTGGATCGTGTTGGGAAGTTAGCTTACCGATAGGCGCTTCAACCGAATCTCTCTCAAGTTCACGATGTGTTCCATGTATCTATCCTGAAAAAGTACATACCTTATCCTTCACATGTACTCATCTCAGAAGTTGTACCGCTGGAGCATGATCTTTCTTATGAAGAACTGCCGATAGATATTCTGGATCGAAGTGAAAAAGTCCTACGAAACAAGACCACTAGATTGGTGAAAGTTTTATGGAGGAACCACCAATTAGAAGAAGCTACATGGGAGCTTGAGGATATGATTAAGGAGAGGTATCCTCATATGTTTGTTACAAAGTGACGAATTTCTAGGGCGAAATTCATTTTAAGAGGGGTAGAATGTAACACCTGAGACTTTTATGTTATATATATCATCAAAGGAATCTTTTTCTACACAACACTTGCTTGGCTTGCTTTACACAAAATCGTGACCTTCCTCGATAGCTTGCGTCTTGCGCAATACCAAGTTTCACTAAACAACGATATGTTATTAAAATGTTATTAAAACTAGCCGTTATTAACAGTAATAACCACTTTTTGAAATTTTATAAATTTTATTTTTCAAAATGGACTTCATTTTTTGATTCGGAATATTGAAATTAGCCTATGGTGAAATTTTGATATTTTTCTGAAAACTTTCAATTTTTGATGAATAGTGAAACAACTAAGTGGTAGTTAAAAAAACTGAATTTTTCATAAAACATAATTTTACCACTTCTGTGAGTGTAATTTCAAAAATCCGAGAGAAACGGTTAATGTATGTATGTAAAATGTGGTTCAATGAGATGAAATTTTTTTTGGTGAATAGTAACTGTTTAGTTTTTTTTACCACGGTTAAAAGTAAATAGGGTAATTAAGGGTAAAGATGATATTATTATTACCCTAACACCTGTCCTAATTCTATTGGATAAGTTTAATTCGACAAAAAACAATCTTAGGAATAAAATATGACAATTTAGGCCCACTTGGATTAGATTAGGACATTTATTTGTATTTTATTTAAAGAAGGGTTAAAATAGTTAAAATCAAAGTTTAATAAGTAGATAATTTTTAATATGGGGTTATACATAATATAAATTCGACTATAAATGTTCATTAGAAATATAAAAATATTTCCTACATAACGGTATTTTATTTTTAATTTTTAGACATTAAATAATTTAATTTATTTATGACACAATGATGATGCAGTAATTATCTTATTAATGAAATATTGACATAATTAATGTTATAAACACCAAAATAAATGTAATTTGAGACTTTTTATTAATTACACTAATTTTATAGGTTAATATGACATGATAGTATTGATTTAATTAACTTGGTTCGAAATAATAATTCTGTTATGTGTTTCACAAAAATCAATTACTAAATAGTGTCAAAATTGACATAAAATAGATTTTAAAACAAATATTATATTAGTAATTGTTATTTTATTCCTAAAAACCTACAGTTTGGCCAAATGACTTAGATAATGTTATATATATTAATAATAAACAACTTGGGGTTCGTTTGGCTGCTTATAGTAAGTTTATTAACCTTATAGTATAAGAACACAAGAAGACACGGAAAAAGTAAAATTATTTAACTTAATGTTAAATATAAATTATAAGGTTAAAATAGGAACCTAAACTTGTCTAAATTCTATTGGATGAAAGTTTTTAGACCCATACCCACCTTATCTTAGAAATATATCAATTTGGAGCTATTTAAAACCGAATTTGACTTTATCATAAAATAATAGTTTTAGTTATTCCAAAGGTGCCCCTCTCCTCCCTTATAAAAGGGCACATCCTCCCCCTCTTCCTCACACCACATTGAGACTTCAATCTCGGCCAACACCTGCCAATTCATCCTCTCCACTTCCCTAGAGACATCCTAGAGGTCCTGGTCTTCTTCAAAAACCAATTTTAGTTCCCTAAAAGAAGGTCTCAAAGAAGAACTTCAAAGAAGAGGTAATGTCCGTTACCGATTCTTTCATCTTTATTTCTTCTTCCACTTCTTATTATTTAGTTGTTTCATTTTGAAGTAAAAACATAAGTATCAATAATATACTGATATGTTATTATAAGTATGAAACAACCCTATTTCACCATCTATTCATCCTATGGAAAAATAAATCACCACGCGTGCGTACGTACAGAATACCGTCTCCACGCCGTGGTGTAATCTATTTTCCACCACCACCTTACTTGGATGGGTATAATGGTGTAAATAATGACTATATATGACTATTATAAAGTAATACTGATTCTTAAATAGTATACATACACTCCAATACAATTCAACGATCATAGAAATGATATCATCACTCGTGCGTACGTACGGAATACTGTCTCTACGATGTGATGCGACTCGTTCTACATGATATTCATTTCATAATGATTATATAAATGAATTGAATGAATTAATATGATATATATTACACTAATACCATTATGTAAATGAGGTATCTATAACCAAAATATAAGAATAAGAATTTATTCGACAAAACACGCATAAGAACAAAAAGTTATAAACACACGAATAACAAGTAGCAATGAAATATTACTACTATGAAGCTAAGAATATGACCATATATGATATCATAAAAATAATTATGATTATGTAATAAGTCAATAACATTATTTAAATCATTATACAGGAGGTTTGGACACGTACAAAGCATATCAGACCTAAGGTAAGGGAAATATCCCAATCTCATTTTTATCCGAGATTGTTTATACTTTGTTATTTACTGGGGTGTATTTTATCATCCTCATCCATGTTTCCTCAATATGTAATATTATTTCCATTCACCTAAAAATTATTAAATCCTATTTTACCCTTCGGTGAGTTTTTAGTAAAATATATGAAAGGAATCTTTTGTCGTTTTTCGTACGAGGTAATTTTTTGACTTTTCCGACAAATGTACGAGAAGAATGTTTTTTTAACTTATACGGCATGAATGGATTTTTAAAACAATATATCCAAGAAGCTTCCTTTACAAGTTTTAATGTTTATTTTTAACAAAATTCTTTTAGTTTAAAATTGTAATACATGTTAAGAAATGAAAATGTTTTTGAAGTAGAAAGGATATTTTCCTGAAGAATGGAGTTCAAGTGTTTTATCCAAATTATTTTCCATATAAGATAACAAAGGGTTATATTTCTACCCCTATTATTAGATGGATTTGATTATGTTGTGATGGAAATATTTTTATGAATTCCTTTATCTTATATGAGTTGTTTAATGATGTCATGTTGTTTAAGAATCCCATTTTTATTACATGGGTTATGATATGATGTATGGGTTATGATTTTGTGGCACACATAAGAATGGAATCATTATGAGATGGTTGGGACCTATATCTCCCTCCAATTCATTGGGTAAAGATTTCATATCTCATGAGATAGACATGGTTGGAACGATAGGTTATACCGGTTCAGTGAAACAGGACTGAAATGAGGAGTGAACTCGGTTCAGAAATGGACTTTGTCCACTAAGATAGTCTTGGAAATGAGTCTTGACTAATAAGAAATGACTCTCCATGTTTATGTGTGTATGCCACAATGTCTCATGTTTTAAGTTATGATTGTTGGGATTACATTTCACTTCTATTATTTATCCCATGTTATGAAATTATGCTCTCTTTTGCAGGTTATGATTTCAAAAAGTTATGTTCTTATGAATTTGATGTGAATGATATTTCTTTTGTTTACCCTTATTGAGCATTTGAGCTCACCCATTCATATGTTTTCTTTCCCCAGGTCAGGAATAAGGTTATTAGGTAAGATATGCCAAAAGGGACTATAGATATGATGAAATAAATGGGAGACAGTGTAGATGCTTTATGAACCAGTTGTTTATGTTTCCCAGTTTCTAAAGACACTATACCTATACGGTCCTTTCATGGTTTTGTTATATGTTGTAATAAGTATGCTTCAATTTTGATGTATTAACAATGTATATAAGGTATGGGTCGTTATAGTTGGTATCAGAGGAAAGGTATAGTCAACCTTTGGAAACTAGGATGTGAAAGCCTTAGTAAGAACCCAAAGGATAATTATAAGCATAGAACACAATATTAGTGTTTTAAAAATGGCCATGAATAACCTAGGATAAGACCTTAAGTGTGAAATTTTATTCATGATTATGTGGTTTTCCTATTATAATTAGTGTCGCTCACACTATTATTCTTGGTTTTAGTCAATGGCTGGAACCCGAAGGAATCGTGTTAATGCGGAATGCGACGGGCAATGCAATGATTTTCCCCCTGAGAAGCCAAACATTATGGGTGCTGGAATGAAAATTCTTGTAGCCATGCTCACACAACTTTCTCAAGCTATGAATTATGCAGGACCTCCAAATGAGCAAAGGAAGGAGAAACATTCTGTTGAATCCTTCATGAGGAAGCGTCCACCTTCATTCAGTGGGTCTACTGATCCATTAGTTGCTGAACAATTGATTACTACTACTGAAATGATATTTTCAGTTCTTCAATGTTCTGAACATGATAAAGTCATCCTAGCAGTGTATCTTATAGAAGGAGATGCTGATCAATGGTGGAATCTTATTAAGAATACGAGGCAAAGGGATGAAATTGATTCCATGGAATTAGACGAGTTCAGGAACTTATTTTTCAATAAGTACTTCCCTCGTATTCTCCGAAAAAAGATGGAGAAAGAGTTTCTTGAACTGAAGAAAAAGGATGATGAATCTGTTGGTACCTATGAAGCAAATTTTACAAGACTTGCAAGGTACGCTTCTGGTATTATTATCCAACATGAGAGTAAGATCGATCGATTATTTAGTGGCTTAAAACCAAGTCTTCGAAGGGCGTTATCCATAAGGGACTTCAATAGCTACGAGGAAATTGTCCGATGTGCTCTCAGAATTGAGATAGAGATTGGAGTAACCCATCAGTCATATGGGTTTGATAAGAAGAGGAAAATGGAATTCAACGGAAAATCTAAAGAGCACACTGAAAAGAAGTTGAGCTTTCCCTTATTCTCAAAGTGTGGAAAGAAACATGGAGGGATTTGTCTTAAAGGGACAAGTAAATGATTCAAATGTGGAAAGGAAGGTCAACGAGCATTTGAATGCCGCGATGATGGGAAGAAGATGCCTAATGATGCAAACAAAGGAAGGGATACACATAATGAACCTACAACACTTAAATGTTTCAAGTGCAAGGAGATGGGGCATTATTCCAATAAATGCCCTAATCCAAGGGTTGATGATGATGGTCGACGTCAACAAACTCTTATGGCTAAAGACAAAGGAAAGTCACATGCAATTTCTATCAGCGATGTGGAGTACAATAACGATGTGGTGAAAGGTACACTTACCATCCACTCTAAAGTAGAAAATGTTTTATTTGATTCTGGATCCACCCACTCTTTTATTTCTGAATAATTTTCTAAGGGTATCACAGTATTACCTCAACAATTAGATGTGGAGTTAGCTGTGACAACACCTAATGGCACAACAGTAGCATCAAAAGTTTATAATTCTTCTCTGATCGATGTTTGTGGGAAAGTGCTTCCTGAAAATCTTGTGATCCTTCCTATAATGGAATTTGATGTGATTCTTGGCATGGATTGGCTTTCTTTATATGGAGCTCATATCAATTTCCAAAGAAGGGAAGTCACATTTCATATTCCAGATCAATCTATGATCGTCTATCAATGCAAGGAGGAACACAACCTTCCAGTGGAAATTCCCTCTACCTTATGGGTCTTGATTCCATTAAATGAAGGTTATTTATCTCAAATGGTTGGTGAGAAACTCACGATTAAAAATATACCCATTGTACGAGAGTTTGATGATGTCTTTCGGGAGGAATTACCGGGTCTTCCAACAAATCGCGAAGTTGAGTTTTCAAGAGAAATCGTACCCGGTGCTTTGCCTATTTCAAAGACACCTTATAGAATGGCCCCAATTGAGTTTCCGGAATTGAAGAAGCAACGCCAAGAGAATCTTGATAAGGAATTCATATTCCCTAGTGCGTCACCTTGGGGAGCACATGTTCTGTTTGTTAAGAAGAATGATGGATCAATGATACTCTGCATTGATTATCGAGAACATAACAAGATCACTATCAAGAACAAATATCCTCTCCCGCGCATTGATGACCTATTTGACCAACTACACAGAGCTCAATACTTTTCCAAGATTGATCTTTGTTCAGGGTATCGTCAATTAAGGATCAAAAGGGAGGATATACCAAAGACGACTTTCCGTACAAGGTATGCACACTATGAATTTATAGTGATGCCATTTGGTCTTACTAATTCCCCTGCTATCTTCATGGATATGATGAATAGAGTCTTTAGAGACTATCTTGATCAATTTTTGGTAGTCTTTATAGACGATATTTTTGTATATTCAAAGAGCAAGGAAGAACATGAAGATCACTTGAGAATTATATTGAAGACCCTGAGAAAGGAGAATCTTTATGCCAAATTTACCAAGTGTGAATTTTGGCTTCAAAAAGTTGCATTTTTGGGTCACATAATCTCAAAAGAGGGGATATCTGTGGATCCAGCAAAAACAAAGGTTATCGAAAGATGGTCGAGACCAACAACAGTAACTGAGATCCACAGTTTTCTTGGTTTGGCAGGATATTATCGACATTTTGTGAAAGATTTTTCACGATTATCTAATCCACTCACCATGTTGACTTGGAAAGGAGTTAAGTTTGTTTGGACGGAAGAATGTGAAGAGAATTTCAAGGAGTTGAAAGGAAAGTTATCCAATGCACCTGTGCTCACACTGCCTTGTAGTGGAGAAAGGTTTGTGATCTATAGTGACGCATCCAAGAAGGTATTGGGGTGTGTTATTATGCAAAATGATATGGTGATAGCTTATGCATCACGACAGTTGAAAATACATTAGAAAAATTACCCAACACATTACTTGGAGTTAGCTGTGGTAATCGTTGCATTAAAGATTTGGAGGCATTATCTTTATGGTGAATGGTGTGATATTTATACTGATCATAAAAGTTTAAAGTATATTTTCACACAAAAGGAGCTGAATATGTGTCAAAGACGATGGTTGGAGCTGATTAAGGATTATGACTGCTCAATCCATTACCACCCTGGGAACGCAAACAAGGTGGCAGATGCATTAAGTCGACAAGGCCATGCTAGTTTTTCCATGATGAGGATCACAAATGATCCAATATTTATGGGTTTACAAAGGATGGATCTTGGAATTATAATGGAAGGGGAAAAGATTATCTTTCTCAAATGAATGTTCAACCATCTATACATGTAAAGATTAAAGAGGCACAGAAAGAATATGTCGAGTTACAAAAGAAGGCGAGAAATGTTCATGAATTCAACCTTGATTGTGATGGGATAATAAAGTTCTGGAATCGGGGTTGTGTTCCTCCCATCCCGGAATTAAAGAAGGAGCTACTGGATGAGGCTCATAGTTCTTCATTCTCTGTTCATCCTGGAAGCACAAAGATGTATAGGGACCTGAAAGAGTACTTCTGGTGGGATGGCATGAAAAGAGATGTTGCTGAATATGTCTCTTGATGGTTGGTTTTTTCAGAAAGTTAAAGCTGAGAGACAGAAGTCTAAGGGGATGTTACAACCATTTCCCATACCCGAATGGAAATGGGAAAACATCACTATGGACTTTGTCACAGGACATCCAAAAATATCCAAAGGCAATAATGCTATCTGGGTCATAATTGATCATCTTACAAAGTCTGCACACTTCATTGCTTTTAGAGAGGATTTCTCTCCGGATCATCCTGACAGGATATATGTAAAGGAAGTGGTAAGATTGCATGGAGTACCACTTTCTATTATATCTGATCGAGATCTGAGATTTAACTCGATGTTCTGGCGAAGTCTTCAGTATACTCTGGATACAGAGTTGAGTTTCAGCACTGCTTATCATCCTCAGACAGACGATCAGTCTGAGAGAACAATTCAAACTCTAGAAGATATTTTGAGAGCTTGCTCTTTGGATTTCAAAGGTGGTGGGGATCAACACCTACCTTTGGTAGAATTTTATTATAATAATATCTTTCTCTCCAATAATCAGATGGCTCCTTATGAAGCTATATATGGAAAGAAATGCAGGACTCCGACTTGCTGGGATGATGTTGGGGAAAGAAAGCTATTAGGACCTGATCTTGTTGATGAAATGGCAGAAAAGGTCAGATCTATTCATCAACACATAAGAGCAGCTCAGAGTCGACAGAAAAGTTATGCCGACAACCGAAGAAAAGACCTAGAGTTTGAAGTAGGTGATAAAGTATTCTTACGAATATCTCCCCGGAAGAGGGTCATGAGATTTGGAAAGAAGGGTAAGTTGAGACCTAGATATATCGGTCCTTTCGAAATACTGGATCGTGTTGGAAAGTTAGCTTACCGATAGGTGCTTCCACCGAATTTCTCTCAAGTTCACGATGTGTTCCATGTATCTCTCCTGAAAAAGTACATACCTTATCCTTCACATGTACTCATCTTAGAAGTTGTACCGCTGGAGCAGGATCTTTCTTATGAAGAATAGCCAATACAGATTCTGGATCAAAGCAAAAAAGTCCTACGAAACAAGACCACTCGATTGGTGAAAGTTTTATGGAGGAACAACCAATTAGAAGAAGCTACATGGGATATCGAGTATATGATTAGGGAGAGGTATCCTCATCTGTTTGTTACAAAGTGACGAATTTCTAGGGAGAAATTCATTTTAAGGGGGGTAGAATGTAACACCTGAGACTTTTATGTTATATAAATCATCAAAGGAATATTATTCTACACAACACT
Source organism: Viscum album (assembly GCA_963277665.1). Taxonomy (NCBI): domain Eukaryota; kingdom Viridiplantae; phylum Streptophyta; class Magnoliopsida; order Santalales; family Viscaceae; genus Viscum; species Viscum album. The sequence goes on from OY728161.1 coordinate 938,405,536, forward strand.
TTCTTGGCTTTCTTTACACGAAATCGCGGCCTTCCTCGATAGCTTGCGTCGTACGCAATACCGAGTTTCACTAAACAACGATATGCTATTAAAATATTATTAAAACGAGTCGTTATGAATAGTAATAACCACTTTTTGAAATTTTATAAATTTTATTTTTCAAAATGGACTTAATTTTTGGATTCGGAATATCGAAATTAGCCTAGGGTGATATTTTGGTATTTTTCTGAAAACTTTCAATTTTTTATGAATAGTGAAATGACTAAGTGGTAGCTAAAAAAATGAATTGTTCATAAAACATAATTTTAACACTTCTGTGAGTGGAATATCAAAAATCCTAGAGACATGGTTGATGTCATTATGTAAAATGTGGTTCAATGAGATGAAAATAATTTTTTGGTGAATAGTAACTTTTTACTTTTTTTTTACAACGGTTAAAAGTAAATAGGGTAATTAAGGGTAATGATGATATTATTATTACCCTAACACATGTCCTAATTCTATTGGATAAGTGTAATTCGACCAAAAACAAACTTAGGAATACAATATGACCATTTAGGACCACTTGGATTAGATTAGGACATTTGTTATTAACTTATTTAAAGAAGGGTTAAAATAGTTAAAATCAATGTTTAATAAGTAGACAATTATTAATATGGGGTTATACATAAGATAAATTAGACTATAAATATTAATTAGAAAGATAAAAAGATTTCCTACATAATTGTATTTTATTTGTAATTTTTAGAAATTAAATAATTTAATTTATTTATGACACAATGATGATGCAGTAATTATCTAATTAATAAAATATTGACATAATTAATGTTATAAACACCAAAATAAATGTAATTTGAAACTTTTTATGAATTACACTAATTTTATAGGTTAATATGACATCTATGTATTGATTTAATTAACTTTGTTTGAACTAATAATTATGTTATGAGTTTCAAAAAAATCAATTACTAAATAGTGTCAAAATTGACATAAAATAGTTTTTAAAACAAATATTATATTAGTAATTGTCATTTTATTCCAAAAAATATACGATTCGGAAAAATGACTTATATAAGGTTATATAAATTAATAATAAACAACTTTGGGTTCGTTTGGTTGCTTATAGTAAGTTTATTAACCTTATAGTATAAGAACACAAGAAGACACGGTAAAAGTAAAATTATTTAACTTAATGTTAATTCTAAATGATAAGGTTAAAATAGGAACCTAAACTTGTCTAAATTCTATTGGATGATAGGATTTCAACCCATCGCCACCTTAGCTTCTAAATATATCAATTTGGAGCTATTTCGAAACGAATTTGTCTTTATAATAAAATAATATTTTTAGTTATTCAAAAGGATCCCCTCTCCTCCCTTATAAAAGGGAACCTCCTCCCCCTCTTCCTCACACCACTTTGAGCCTTCATGCTCGGACAACACCTGCCAATTACTCCTCTCCACTTCCCTAGAGACATCCTAGAGGTCCTGGTATTCTTCAAAGACCAATTTTAGTGCCCTAAAAGAAGGTCTCAATGAAGCAATTCAAAGAAGAGGTAATGTCTGTTACCGATTATGTCATCTTTATTTCTTCTTCCATTTCTTCTTCTTTAGTTGTTTCATTATTAAGTAATAACATAAGTATCAATCATATACTGATATGTTATTATAAGTATGAAACAACCGTATTTCACCATCTATCCATCCTACGGAAAAAGAAATCACCACACGTGTGTACGTAGGGAATACCGTCTCCACGTCGTGGTGCAATCTATTTTCCACCACCACCTTACTTGGTTGGGTATAATGGTGTAAATAATGACTATATATGACTATTATAAAGTGTTAATGATTCTGAAATAGTATACATACACTCCAATACAATTCCACGATAATAGGAACAGTATCAACACTCGTGCGTACGTACGGAATACCGTCTCCACGATGTGATGCGACTCGTTCTACATGATCTTCATTTCATAATGATTATATAAAGGAATTGAATGAATTAATATGATATATATTACACTAATACCATTATGTAAATGAGTTATCTATAACCTATAGATAAGAATAAGAATTTATTCGACAAAACACGCATAAGAACAAAAAGTTATAAACACCCGAATAACAAGTAGCAATGAAATATTACTACTAAGAAGCTAAGAATATGACCATATATGATATCATAAAAATAAATATGATTCTGTAATAAGTCAATAACATTATTTAAGTCATTATACAGGATGTTCGGACATATACAAAGCATATCGGACCTAAGGTAAGGGAAATATCACAATCTCATTTTTATCCGAGATTGTTTATACGTTGGTATATACTAGGGTGTATTTTATCATCAACATCCATGTTTCCTCAATATGAAATATTATTTCCATTCACCTACAATTTTTTAAATCCTATTTTACACTTCGGTGAGTTTTTAATAAATGATATGAAAGGAATCTTTTGTCGTTTTTCGTACGAGGTACTTTTTTGACTTTTCCGACAAAAGTACGAGAAGTATGTTTTTTTTAACTTATACAGCATGAATGAAATTTTAAAACATTATATCCAAGAATCATCCTTTACAAGTTTTCATGTTTATTTTTAATAAACTTCTATTAGTTTAAAATTGTTTGACATGTTAAGAAAATAAAATGTTTTTGAAGATATAATGATATTTTCCTCAAGAATGGAGTTCAAGTGTTTTATCAAATTATTTTGCATAAAAAATAATAAAGGGTTCTATTTCTATCCCTATTATTACATGGATTTTATAATGTTGTGATGGAATTATTTTTATGAATTCCTTTATCTTATTTGAATTGTTTTATGATGTCATGTTGTTTATGAATCCCATTTTTATTACATGGGTTATGCTATGATGTATGGGTTATGATTTTGTGGCACACATAAGAATGGTATCATTATGAGATTGGTGGGACCTATATCTCCCTCCAATTAATTGGGTAAATATTTTATATCTCATTAGATAGACATGGCTGGAATAGTAGGTTATACCGGTTCAGTGAAATAGGACTGAAACGAGGAGTGAACTCGGTTCAGAAATAGGCTTTGTCCACTAAGATAGTCTTGGCAATGAGTCTTGACAAATAAGAAATGATTCTGTATGATTATGTGTGTATGCCACAAAGTTTAATGTTTTACGTTATGATTATTGGGATAACATTTCACTTCTATGATTTATCACATGTTATGAAATTATGCTCTCTTTTGCAGGTTATGATTTCCAAAAGTTATGTTCTTATGAATATGATGTGATTGATATTTCTTTTGTTTACCCTTACTGAGCATGTGAGCTCACCCTTTCATATGTTTTCTTTCCCTAGGTCAGGAAGAAGGTTATTAAGTAAGATATGCCAAAAAGGACAATATATATGATGAAATAAATGGGAGACAATATAGACGCTTTATGAACCAATTGTTTATGTTTCCCATTTTCTAAAGACACTATACCTATATGGTCCTTTCGTGGTTTTTTTATATGTTGTAATAAGAATGCTTCAATTTTGAAGTATTAACAATGTATATAAGGTATGGGTCGTTATACCGATGCCATTGATGTTTGAGAACATGCGTGCCTATGGTTTTTCAAGATCAGAAGATCGAAATATGCCAAAGGAAAGAGGTTCACGCAAGTTTGGAATTGGGTCGTGCAACTGAATTGTAGGGAAAGAGACATCCGTGTCGAGACTTGCGCGCCGAGGGTTTACTTGTGCGCCGTCGCACAGGTTGGTCAGATTGCCTATAAATACTGGACCACCCCTATTCATTCACCAACTGGAGTTCATCATGTTGAGAAATCAGAGCTCCCATCATTCAGGTGTGGTGGTCGCGCAAGTGGTGTGTGGGTCGTAGGAGTGAAGTTGCACGCCAGTGTGAGAAGTTGCACGCTGGTTGGCAGTTGCGTGCTAATATTAGTTTGGGCGTAAAAGGAAGAGATTCATGCAAGTTTGTAGATGGGGAAGCTTGTGTTGCGCAAGTGTCTGATGGGGACTTGGCCGCCCATTGTGACATGCACGCTGATACTTGTGCGGCGAGTTAGACATGCGCGCCAAGTACGGTTTATTTCCAGCAGTGATTTTTGGGCTGCGTGGAAGCTGGAGATTTTCCCGATACCTTCGGTGCAATGAGAGATTCATCTACGGGTGAAAGTTGAACTTCAACAGAGAATCTATATACAGGATAATATGCATTCTTTGATGAAAATGAAGATACCTACAGGTCCATAAACTGTGAGTGGATCCTTTACGAAGTAGTGAGAAAAGGAAGAGGAAGAAGGTGATCCTCTCCACCGGCAGCGAGCCAGAGAGGGAGAAATAGGGAGTGACCCTTGGGAAAGCAGTGAGCTGACCCTAAACATGTAAAGGCAGTGAGTCTAGGAATAGAAGTGATCTAGCCAGAACATTGTATCCACATCTAGTGAATATTTGTGGAATTTTGTACGACCGGAAACTTGTCGGCGTATGCTCCTTTGACATAGCCCAGTAAGGGTGAACCATGTAAAAATCTATGCGGCTGCCTACTTATTTTCTAGCATTGCATTTAAAGCATCATCATCAGATAAAGAAGAAAGTATGTGATCATAAAATACACACAAGTGAAAACAAAGTGACCCTTGTAACAAAGAGGTCATGATACAGTGGTGCATGAAGAATTTTGAAAAACAATATCCATACCCTGATTAACCCCCCCCCCCACCCTCTCAGGGTATATAGGCCCCTATTGGTCCTAAAAATTGGTATCATAGGGATGGTTTCTTTTATCTGGTTTGTTTTCATCGACTTGGTGTAGTCGATCTGTGTGGTTGAAGATACAGTTTTCTCTTATCTTAATCTGCAATGGGAAAAGGAAAAGCATCAAACAAGATTCAGAAGTCATGTAATTTCCCTCAGTGTGGAAGTGTTTTTTGAAAAAGTGTGATTCAACTAAAACAATCAAACAAATTACTGATGGAAGGTCTGGATGAATCTGATAGGGAAAAGATTGATTCATTCAATCATGATGTTGGAATGAGTGAAGTACATGAACATCAGAGTGATGCTGAAACAGAACAAGAAATTAAAGGAAGAATATATATGCGAGCTGAGTTAGAGGATACTCTTGAGGAGATAGATGTTTGGAGAGCAAAAACAAATAAAAATAACAAAGTTGTTCCTGATGCCAAACTCTATATGTATCATCAAGAAGAAGAGAATTCTTAGTTGATGGAATAAATTGAGAAACTCAAGTTATCAACACGAGTGAACTCCGAATCAGTTAGTGAGTATAAGATTAACATTGAATAACAGAAAAGGGTGATTGATGGATTGAATTGAAAAGGGAAAGATCAAGTCAAGTGTATCGAAGAACCTTACATTTCAAGTGACGTTAAAAACACTGATGAAATTAAATGTAATGATATTCTGATCCAAGCACTAGAAAATGATATCAACAAGATACAAAGTTAGAATCAAAGGCTTATTCGCATAGCTACTGACCTAAAGGAGAAGAATGATTCTCAAATTCAATAACTACAAAAGATGGCTAAAATTAAAGAAAAACGGAAGGATGGTGATTATGAAGACAATCAACAGTTATATCACTTTCAAAATCTGAATGCTAGAAATGATGATCTAGCAACATAGTTGCTGGAAGAAGTTTAGAAGAATCAAAGGCTCTAATAAGAGAATGAATCTGTCTCTAAATAAGTTTCTCATGAAAAATTGAAGGTGATGGAGATAAGTGATGTTGTGGAAAATCTCACACTGGAACATGAAGATGAGTTGAGTAGCCATTAGAATCTCAGAAAAGAACATAATGCTCAACTTGCATCAAGAGATAAAAATATTCAGAAACTGGAGGAAGAAATAGAATTCGTCAAGAAAGAAATGGAGAAATATAATTCTAAAGATAAGCCCATGTTTAAGGATGCACTACACTTATTATTTGATTATCCTTCGGCAAGTGATGATAAAATGAAAGCCAAATATTCTACATCAGAGGAGAAGCATGAAAGGATTGTATCATCCCAAAGGCCATCCATTTTGGAAAAACATGGAAATGGATATGATGATCCCACTACTATGTGTGGTAAGAAAAATGTAGTGAAAATCTCCAGAAGTATGGAAAATACTGTAGGTTCTAGTGATATTCCTAAGAGGAGATTTTCAAGAAGTAGTGATAACATGTTCTATTTCTGCGGGATTCATGGTCACACGTCAAGTTTATGTTCAGAGGCTCAAGAATACATTTTGTATTGTGAAAATAGAAAATGTTCAAAATCTGATAATAAGATGAAGTGTCATGAGAAATTTGAAAGAAGTGTCTTTCAGAGGAATGAATTTTTTAAATTCAATTACTATGGAAGAATGGGACACACCATGAGTATGTGTCAGGAAGTTCAAGAGCTCAATGTCAGAGGAAGAACTAAATATGCATCAACATCTCGACTAATAATTGATGAAATGAGGCATGAATTTGATGGAACATGTTTTATATGTTCTGGTTATGGGAATTTGGCAAGACATTGCAGCAAAAAGAACGAAGGAAAGAAAAAAACCCGAAAAGAGATCTCCACCACAGGAAGTGTACAAGAAAGAAGCCAATACTGGGAGACAAAGTGATAAGGAGAAGAATAGGGTTAGAGCCTCAGGGAAATCACATAGAGATGAACGAAAGGTGTATCAGTCACATCCTCTATCATACTCACAATAGCTCTCAATGGGAGAATGTGAAAAAACCTAGATAATTAAGGGCATATATACTCCCGCAGAGATAAAGAAGAAGGAACATTCAATGGAGGACTCAACAACGGGGAAAAAGAGTGTGGTGACTCAGACATCTGATAAATGAAATATGAACAATGAATTTAGTGAAAAATTTGCATGACGTGTTCCACGGCGAAATGTAGAGGAAGGTGCAAGATCCATGCAATGGTGGAAGAAGAAGGGGAAGATGACAAGTAGAGAGGTTCTTACCCCGAAATGGAATCAAGGGAAATGGAATTTTGGTGGAACATCATAGGTAGAAATGTTAATAGTGGGTTTAAACCCCAAATGAAGAAATAGTCTAAGTCTGTCGAATCTACAGATGAGAGAAATGCTCAGAATATGGGTAAAGAATTCTTAGTAATATGGCCAGAGCAGTTGAAGTTGGCAAGGCAACTAGAAGAAGCAAGGAAAGAGTGTGATGCTCTACTAGAAAGAGTCAAAGGGTTGACCCATCTGGATCAACCACAATCCTCATCTTGGGGATTCGGAAAGACTAACCCTATCCATATGTATATAAATTCTATTAACTGAATATTAATGTGTTTCAGGTTCTAGGGAGATATGATCCAAGGGGAAGTGGCATCTAAGGATGAAAAGTTAAGAAGTAATATGATCTATTGTTTCAATTGATTCAGATCAGGTACTATAGTTGAAGAAGAAAGTGAGAAATAGAGCACACTAGGAAGTGATTTTGTTATTAACTCTACCTCTTGTTTCCTACACCGTGTTCCAACTCAGTAGGCTTAGAGATATTTTTAATGGCTCAATTCCAAGTGGAATATGAGAATAGATGATGGAGAAAAAGAAGATTGTTATGGGTTTAAAAGTTGGGCCTAACCTTGGGAAGGGTTTCATAACATAGGAGGAGTATTCAATAACATAATCAGATGCAAGATCCATCAAAGAAATAACCAGATGAATCCTCTCAGGAGTTTTTCAATCGATGGAAGACTTATTGTCAGAAAAGTAGCAATAATCATGCATCTCATACTTATCTATTTTTCTCTAACAATGTGGTATCAGCTGACTGCTTTCAAGATACCAATAATCTGTGAGAGAAAAATCAAAGGTGTGTGAAAAAAATATGAGAGAAGATGTTCAAATAAATTACATCATTGAGCAATGACACAGTTTAAAGTTTTCTGTTAAAATTTAAGAAGTGGTAAGAGACCTAGAGAGAGAAGAAGTGGCTGAAGATTATTCAGAAAATTATACTGATGATGAGTATGAGGAAGTAAAATCCTTATCTGCACAAAAGACAACGAGTCCAGCTGATATTAACATGTATAATATCATCAGTGATCAATGAGCTCTAGTTCAGTCAAGAAGAAAGAAATCACTGCAACAGACATCATTACTATCATAGGTTGAGTCGAAATGATTTGATGATGAAACTGATGATGATAACTGGGTTCAATATATGAATGAAGAGCTTGATTAGATTGATAATATCTAGACGTGGGAGATTATTTGGAGGCCAGAAGACAAGAATGTCATCGGGACTAAATGGGTCTATCAAAACAAGATGAATAAAAATGGAAAAGTGATTCAAAACAAAGAACGACTGGTGTGAAGAGGCTACTCCCAGATAGGGGGAATAGATGTTGATCAACCATTTTCACCGGTTGTAAGGCTGAAGATAGTCAGATTATTCCCAGCCATTGCAGTGCAACAGAAGTTCATGGTATTACAGATAGATGTCAAATCTGCATTCATGAATGAGATTCTAGAGTAAGAAGTGCATATAGAAAAGCAAGACGGTTTTCTCATTCATGTGGATGAGAATAGGACTTTTCAGCTGAAGAATGCATTTTATGGGCTGAAACAAGCACCACGAGCATGGTACTGAAGGCTTGATCAGTACATGAAAAGTTTGGTTTTCAGCGTAGAGGAGTTGATTAAAATCTCTATTTCAGTAATGACAGTAATCAAAGTATGATGGAGCTGGTGTATGTCGATGACATAATTTTTGAAAGATCAGATGAAGCTCTGTGCAGACAGTTTTCCGAATTCATGAAAAATGAGTTTGAAATTTCAATGATTAGAGAGCTAATATTTTTCCATGGTCTACAGGTGACACAAGAAAGGAATGGAACATTCATTTCTCAATCTAAATATACCAAGGAGGTTCTGAGAAGGTTTGGAATGGAGAATTCCATGGAGATGAAGACTCCAGTTGCTACCCGGATGAAATTATCAAAAGATGAGGATGGAAAGGCAGTTAATATCACAGAATATAGGCAAATTATTGGAAGTCTGTTATACTTAACTGCAACAATGCCTAATATTGATTTCGCCACATGCCAAGCAGCGAGATATCAGAGTAATCCCAAGGAAAGTCACATGCTTGCAGTGAAAAGAATACACCGGTAAATCTAGGGGACAGTGGATTTCGGCTTGACATATACTGACAAATCTCAGATAGAGTTATTGGGATATACTGAGGCAGACATGGCCGGTTTAGCAGATGATAGAAAATCAACGTCAGGTGGTGCATTCTATCTTGGTGGGATATGTATTGCTTGTTTAAGCAAGAAGAATGATTTTATTTCGTTCAGCACCGTAGAAGCTGAATATATTGCGGCCACTAAAGCATGCACAAAGTTATTGTGGATGAAGCAGCAACATGAAGATATGGGAGTTGATGTGAAGTCTTCGATCAGAATCCAGTGTGACAACTCATGTTTTATAAATCTTAGCAAAAATCCCACCCATCATTCAAGGACAAAGCACATTTAGAGTAAGAATCATTTCATCAAGGAGAAGGTGGAACAAGGACTTGTGAAGTTGGAGTATGTGCCTACAGAGTTACAGGTTGTAGATATTCAGACAAAGGCCTTACCTAAGGAAGCATTCAAATAGCTTCGAATGGCTCTGGGAGTTCAGTCGATCTCCCACCCTTAAAAGAGTGTGGATGTGGAACAGCCCCCTCTCCCAAGGGTATGATGTGTTTTTCCATAATGTGATGATATGTGTTCTCTCCTCTGTTACAGACTGCAAAAGAGGGACCATTGGGTTCGTTGAAAAAGGGGGGGAAAATAGTGATTATTCAAAGGGGAGACATTGTGGAAATTTGATACATCATGGTTCATACGGGGAGAAGCTGAAAAGTGGAGAAGCCAGATTGGGGGAGTTGAAGCTAGTTGAATGTTCTTATCCAGAGCATAGCTTAGACAACACAGGAAATAGGGCTAAAGAGGTGTTGATGCTGTGAGCAGAAAGGGGGAGCGTATAAAATCTGACGATGCTATAAGTGATCGATCAAGGAATAGATATCACGACAGCTGAAGATCGTGATAAAAGAAGAAGAGTGGTGTTGGAAAGTGGTAAGAATATTTCCAAAACAAACATTTGTCTTCCAACAAGTCCTTCAACAATTGGTATCAGTTTAGTACAAATTGGTATCAGTTTGGTGTCAATATTGGATGTTAGAGATGAAATGATTCATTGATGAACTTTTCATTTAATCTTGTTTCTGACGCCGAGCATTGCTCATGTGGGCTTAGAGTATGTGTTGAGTAAATCCATGATCTCTATCCGAACCGCAAAAGGAGAATGATGGCGGAAGAATCAACGATATATATTTTTATGGAAGAGTTGTCGACAAACCCAAAGGGGGAGATTGTTGGGAAAAAATCCCTCAAGGCATCATTGAAGCATATTTGAGGTGATTGTGTTTGTTGACAATGTGGACATCTGAGTGGTGATTGTTGACAAAGCAAAACAATGACATACAAATTTGTTGACAAAGAGGATTTCATGTTGGAATGTCAAGTTCAAGATCTAAGGGACATGCACGCCGTGTACATGAAGGCTTGGAAACTTGCACGCCATATGTTTTTCAATATCAGATCATCAAAATATGGCCAAGGGATGAGGTTCGTGAAAGTTTTTGTGAGGTCGCGCAGGTGACTAGCACGCCATGAAAGAAACTTGTGCGTCGATGACATTGATGATTGATAAATTGTGCGCCTATGGGTTTTCAAGATCAAAATATCAAAAAATTCCAAGGTAAAGAGGTTCACGCAAGTTTGGAATTGGGTAAGGCAAGTGACTTGCAGGGAACGAGACCTTCGCGTCGAGACATGCGCCCCGAGGGTTGACTTGCGCAGCGTCGCACCGGGTGTTCAGATTGACTATAAATACTCGACCACCCCTCTTCATTCAACTACCAGAGTTCATCACTTTGAGAAATCAGATCTCACGTCGCACAGGTGTGGTGGTCACGCAAGTGGTGTGTGGGTCGCGTAAGTGAAGTTGCGCGCCAGTGTGAGAGGTTGCGCGCCGGTTGGCAGTTGCGTGCCAATATTAGTTTGGGCGTAAAAGGAAGAGAGTCGCGCAAGTTTGGAGTTGGGGAATATTGTGTTGAGAAAGTTTCTGAGGTGGACTTGTCCGCCCGTTGTGACTTGCACGCCGATCCATGCGCCTTGAGTTATACTTGCGTGCCAAGTAAGGTTTATTTCCAGCAGTGATTTTCGGGCTGCAGGAAAGCTGGAGGTTTGCCCGATACCTTCGATGCAAAGAGAAATTCATCTACGGATGGAAGTTGAACATAAAAAGAGCATCTAAACACAAATATAATATTCATTATTTCATGAAAATTAAGAGACCTACAGGTCTATAAACTGAGAGTGGATCCTTTCCGAAGCAGTGGGCAAAGGAAGAGAAAGATGGTGATCCACTCCACCGGCAGTGAGCCAGAGAGAGAGAAACAGGGAGTGACCCTTGGGAAAGCAGTGAGCTGACCCTAAACATGTAAAGGCAGTGATCCTAGGCATAGAAGTGATCTATCCCAAACATTTTATCCACATCTATTGAATATTAGTGGAATTTGGTACGACCAGCAACTTGTCGGTGTATGCTCATTGGACGTAGCCCAGTGAGGGTGAACCAAGTAAAAATCTATGTGTCTTCCTCCTTATTTTCCTGAATTGCATTTAAAGAATCATCATCAGATAAATAAGAATGTTAGTGATCATAACATACACATATGTTCAAACAATGTGACCCTTATAACAAAGAGGTCAAGATCCAGTGGGGCAGGAAGAATTTTGAAAAAGAATATTCATACCCTGATTCACCCCCCCCCCGCTCAGGGTATATAGACCCCTACTAGTCCTAACAATAACATTTTTTACACAATGAAATCTAAATATTATAATTCAATATAATTATTATCAATATCAAAAAATCAATAATCGTGTAAGGGGAATTTTGACTAAGTGTATTTCATAAAAAACATAAATTTTATGTTAATAATTAAAATTAATTAAAATATATAATATAATTTTTATTACATGAACATATTTATTCAAATTATCATGTTATAATTTTTAAGGGTTTATATTTTTATTGTTTTTAGAGACATCTCGATCTGATGGTGAATAGTAAATATATAGTTCTTCAAATATACCATTTTTTCAGACAATGTTGTGGAATAATAATTATGCAATAAATATTAAACTGTCTATCTAGTACCAAAATGAATTTAATAAGACAATTGATTTATATAATAATAATAATCCTAATTTGGAATCCGAAAATATTGTTTCCAATGTCTAAAATATACAATTATTCCATTTAAAAGGAAATTCATTTCATTTGTTCTTTTTTTTTAATAAAATTGTATGTATATGTGGTTTTATGATATTAAAACAATAAAATTTCATAAAATTCCATTGAAAATGAAAAAAAAGTCACAATAATAATATTTAATTTGGAAATAAGAATTCATTTAATATTTTAACTAATATTCAATCATCTATTATTCGGTAACAATAATATCTCCCTTACCATAGAAATACACTTCCATTAAAATTAAAAATTAAAACATCTAAACCAAAATAGACCTCTCAATTCACATATATTCTATTAGGATGTTATAAATTCATTGATCTCCTATAATAAACGGTGTTGATGTTTGTGGAATGGGAAAAACTCTATGAATGATATATGAGTCCTTATTCTTTTCTTTTCATTTTCAACATCACATCACAAAATAAACATTTTTCTAAAAAATTATTATTAAATTAATTAAATTATTTATTATCATTATGTTAATGTTATTAATATATTATAATGATTTTAGATATTTTATTCATATTTATCCTCATATTTAGGGAATATTATTTTATTAACCAGTTAACATTCTACATTGACATTGCCAATTCTATAATTATCATCTCATTATTTTCTACAAGTATTAAAATATTATTAATTTATAATATTATAAATATGATTATTTTATTATAGGAACAAAATTTTAATAATATATAAATTTTTTTAAAAAATAATTTTGATATTAAAAAAAACAATATATTTTAAATAAAACATTATATTGATTCATTTCTCGATTAATAAAACTTTAAAATTAAAATTCTATTATTACGGCTGAATAAGTAAAAAATAATTGAATATAATACAAAAATGGTTATATTTATAAATAAATATATTATTATTATACTAGAGGCATGTTGTTGGTGAAATAGATATGGATCTATAATAAATGAATTCTATAATGGAACACTTTTGTTATGGTTTATAAATTATTTACCCATATTTTCATTTTGTATAATTTTAAAATAACCTTTATTAATTTTTTTAACTCTCCTTTATTTTTTCATTTCATGGGGATATGCATGCATCTTCGTCATTTGGGTGATTTCTAAATAATGAAAAAATTTATTTTTCATGTAGATTTATGGATTCATCTAGAAATTTATCTTGTTTCCATCATGATCTATAATCTTATATTCAAAAAATTTCATACCCAATTATATATTTTTACATATTATAATTTTAAAAAAGATAATGATATTATATATATATATATATTTTCATTCTTTTTATGAAATCAATTTCATTCCATGGGTGTTATTTATATCTATTATTGTTATAACATTCTATCCTATGTGGAATGTAAGCCTATGATAATTCAGGGATGTGATTGGACAAGTAGAAATATGCATCCCTACAATGTATTGTGTAATGTCCAATATATCATTAGAGTATTTTTATTATTCATGAACATTTTTTTATCTTGGTTAACATTTTATGATGTGAATAGTGTTAAACATATTTTTGGTATAATCATGATGTTTTATTTATTCAGAAAATATTGGTGGGATTTTACAAGGAAGTAATTATGTTTCATTATTAATCAATTTTCTCATTGCATGCCACTAGGACATGTTTCCTTCATACACATAATAATGAACCTTTTCTTTGGTTAGGATTATAATGATTATTCTAACTCATGTTATATATCAATTAATTTATCACATTCATTCCATTTAATTCCTCCTCATACGGGGATTGTAGTGCACCCATTATTTGATTCATGACACAATGTGGTCACATGTACTAAGGTGAACCTGAGTGAATTTTTATGTATAATTAATATCAGTATTGTTATTTTTATTATTTTTATTATGTGAAAATGATTTATTATCCTAATTTTCTAAGGATAATAACTCTTTTTAATTTGAATTTTAATATTATAGTGTTGTTTATCATAAAACTGATGTAACAAAAATTTATGATAGAGGATGGTACTTATATTTTTCCTCACAACTAGATTTCATAAATTTGGAAATTATTATAGTAAAAACATTGGTTAAACCAAGGGTATATATCTATATATAGATAAAATCATTAAAATAATTGGTAAAGTATATTTTTTGGTGTATTCCCATAAAAACATATTTCTGGGATACAGGAAAATTGATATTGTCTATAGACATGATTCAACTAGTGTTAATGATCTCAAAAAATGTTGTTTATTTATTAACTGAACCTATAGTTGATGAAAATCATGCAAGAAAATCTATACAACTAGTTAGAAAATATTTTGGGATATAATTTGGTTTATAAAAAGGTCTTTACAAACAATTATGATTTTTAATATCAAAATTAATTTTTTTTATAAAATGTCAGAAATGATTAACATATATAATTTTTATGATAAATATTTGGATGTAGGTTAATTAGAGGTAACCTAATCGAATATTAGGGATCCCATATGGGATAAATTTAAAATTTAATTTTATATGGAGATAAATTTTGATTTATTTGTATATTTTTTTAAGTTTTATTTTAAGAATTCTTATTTTAGAAAATTTTTGGATGTTAGAGAATATTAACCAGAAACCTATTTTTTGGATAATGAATTTTTTTTCAAATAAAATTCAAAATAAAATGGAAATTGAAGTTCATAAAATTTTGTATAGAGATATCTATTTGTCTTAGGAAATGATCAATATCATAAACCATTGGGAATTCAATGCATCTCCACAAATGGAGAAATTTTCCATCTAGTTCTTCATTCATCACCACCAACAACAATTTAGTGGATTTGTTGATTTTTTTTTTGGAATTGTGTTTAACCTCTATGGAAAATTTATTTTAATGATTTATTATTATATAAAATAAATAGTTTATTTGATTTTAAACTACATAGAAGAAGAATATAATATGTTTTGGATAATAATGAAGAATATAAATCTTAATAATGATGTGTATGTAATGTAATTTGAAGAATTTAATATTTTATTTAATCATATACATTTTACTCAAACACTTTGTAAAAATATCTTCAAAGATTTTATGGAGACTAAAAAATGGGAGTTAATCTATCCCAACATATGAGTTCAAATTCAGAGGGCTTGAAATGTGGGAATCATGTTTTATTTCACATAATGATAGAAAACATATATAGAATGTTATGCAGGTTAAACCCACATAGCCAAAAAATATATAGAAAATATATATTTTTTTTATTATGAGGATTTCATTCATTTTTATGAAAAAGATTAGATATAATTTGGAGTATAATCATATGAACATTGCTACAAGAAATGAAGGATATATTTTCAAAATTAATGGATGAATTGTAAAGGAGATAAGATGATCCAACAATTCATAAGTCAATTATGTTGAAATAAATATAGAAAATATTATATTAATGGAATTATTAAATGGATTAAGTGAGGTAGATAAGTGTTTCAATCACATGAATTTCAAAGAGAAAAAACGACACTAACTAATTCCATCAAGTAAAACAAGGAATTAGAAAATCAATTACCCATTAATCTATCGTTCAACTATAATGAGAAAGGTTAATAAACATTACACATCACCAAAAATTGGGTCTGTGTGGGAAATGTGTTCAAGAATAACATATGATAATAATGAATGTGAAATCATATATCATTATCTCAATTTAGGTGGAGAAAAAAATTAATTAATAATAATTTTATTACATTTCAATTTTGTATGTAAAATGATTAATTTGTTTCATTATCTACGGATTCAATTATATCATTAATGACAATTATTTCTTTAGAATCACATCCTTGATACATTATTTTGTGATATCTATGAAAACACCAAGTTCTGTAATCACTGAAAATATTTTTTTGTAATCCGCCCTAGTTATTATTTAGGTGACTATTCATCTATATAATCACGTAATAATAATTTTAGTATAATTAATTGAAATACGACTCTTGGATTGAATATCAATATATAATGCTCATAAATAATATTTAGGAAAATAACATCTTGGTATCTATCCAAATAAATCCAAATATATTGTAAAAATTATAGAAAGATCATTAGTATGCATTATAGAATCCCTTAATTGTTGGGTATTTGATAATTTATAAGGAAGAAGAAATTTATCAAAATAGGCTATCAAATTAATGCATCAACCATGAAGATATTTTTTTAAGGAGTATAATGATGTATTTCCATAGGATTTTCCAAGACATCCCCCATATCAAGATGTATAGTTATCAATTGAACTCATAAATAATGCTAATATTGTAAAAAAATATTCATTCATGAAGGGCTTGATAAAATTGAAGATGTTAAATAAGAAGGTACAATGAAATTTAGAATAATGTTTCTTTTTATCTAATGCAGCAACCTAGTCTTCTGCAGTGACCATAAAAAATAATTATGAAAAATCTTTGTATATTTAGATTGATCAAAAGTGGAATAAAAATTAACTATAAAAAATAATTATCTACTTATTATGATTTATTACTTTTTTGTACAACTTCATCAAACATAGTACTTCTAAATGTTGGATCCTCCATATGTATATCCGGAGTTAATGGTTAAGTGAAAGTATATTTATAATATGGTGTTCGATACCATATATGAAAAATATGAGCTAATGGTGAATCCATTTGGATATACTAATTCATTATATATATTAATATAATTGATTTATATAGTTTTTAAATATTAAATAAATATTTTCATTAGTTTTTTTGAAAATAATGTAATATTATTCATGAATAAGTGTAAAATGAAGATAACTGGTATATTGTTTAGATTAGATTAATTAAAAAGAAAATTAATTACATTATTATTAATTGTGAATTATTTATATATCATGTCACATTGTTGGTACATGTATTCACATGAATGGAAATTTGTTGAGACCCCTCAATGAAAAATTTCATTGAGTAATGTTTTATTCTGTTAAGAATCATAGATATTCATCGATTTTAATGACTAATTCAGGGTTAGTATTGATTTTATAGAAATTTATTATAATATTAAATCATAGAAAATTAGTAATCAAAGAATGGGTTAGAGTGTATTTGTAATTTTTAATGTTAATAAATTATTAAGGATGTCATTAAAAGGATAATCAATTAATCATTTTTCACAATACCTTCTAGTAGAGATTGATTTGGGATATATATATTAATGATTCAATGAAAAGATTTTTTTATATACTCACAAATAATAAATGAACTGTTGTAATATACCTCACAAAAAAATGATTCATTGGTAGAACTATATGAGACATGATTTGGAATTTTAATTTAGGTTTATTTCATTGATAATTTGTAGAACCACATAAATGGATAATATAATTAAAGATATACAGAACAAAATATCCTAAATTACATAATAATTTATATTTATATAACATGTTTGAGTGATTATGGTTATAAATAATCAAGGAATATGATTTCTGAACTCAAAAACATCTACTAAATATGAATAAGTGAAAATATTGTCTTTTTTGAAATATTTATTCTACTATATCCACGGTGATGACCACTAATTACATTATCACCATGGTTATATATATTATGAAACTCAAAATCGTGATGGTAGGGAAGTCATCATACACTTCACAAATTATTTCCAACATATTAATCAAATATTGTGTCAATTGTTAAAGAAAGGATGATTTGGAGATTGAAATGAAGATAATGAAATAAAATAAAGGGACTTTCTATGAATTTAACAATAATAAAGACACTATCAATTTATTTTTAAATAGAAAATGCATTTTAAAAAAATTATAATTAAATTACTGTTGGATAATTTACATAGCTCATATTTTATCAACTATATAAGAAGTAAAAAAGACATGTTAATCAATTAAAGATCACTTACTAAATGATAACATAATGATTCAAATTATTATTTTTCCTTATAATAATTAGTATATCATAACATAAATTTTGTGTTATAAAAATTCAAAAGGTATTATATGACAATTAAACACATCAATAACAACAATTGAGAACAATACCAATAAATTTTCATTTTGTCTCTTGGATAATTCAAATAGAACCAATATGATATAGGTTGTGGTCAAGAATACTTTTTTATAAGGAATGATTATTTGTGTTTAAAATTATATAATGGGTGTATTTATCATTTTGACAGGTTGTTAGATATTTTTGATGAATTTTAGGTTAATCATTCTCTGAACATATTTGTTTTTGTATTTCAGTGTACAACACATATTGGATGATACTATGAAAGAATTCGTTTTCAACATGATGAATGACTCTAAACAATGGATATGAACAAAAAATATTATCCATTAATGGTCTCAAGAATGTAGCATAATTATTCCAGTTTAAAGACTATCCATAGAGACCTCCCCAAACTATGATGGATGGTCTGGTGAGTCCAAGATGACATGTTTTTACAAAACACAATATTGGTTGGTTCTATTAGGTTTCCTTTAGTAAAATGTCAAAATCCGTCATATTAATGTCGGATGTAACAATTTAAAGGTGATGACTATTTTCCAAATTAAAGTAGGAATATTTTTATTATCATATGTTCATACATTTCAACTAGGAAATGATGTGTGATCATCATTGAAGTATTTTTAATTCATTTTTGTGTGGTTTCCCATTATTAATTAATTATCCATCATACTCTTGCTAGTTTTTGTTATATATATTATTCATGTTGAAACATGGTTTTTCATTTGGGTATCATATCACCATTGATAAATGTAGTAGGATGATACCTTTCATCTCACTGTTATTCATGATGAAATTTTCTCATGGAAATCAAGGTTTCTTCACATATTATCAACATTTTTGAAAGTGGAAGGTTTTTTCCACATAATAAACCATTATATAACGTTAAATGTTGATATATTTGGTTATTTTTATGTTGGTATACCCTCATGGAGTCATTAAATTCTTGAAACTCTATCCAAAACCCATGAAATATTTTATCTAACTTTATTCTATAATATATTTGAATGATTTTTTGTTCATTATTGTTTGTGAGGGTGACTTTAGAATCAATTTTTGTATAATATTTATGTTGACAACAACTCAATTGTGGTAGGAGGATCCTTACTAACTAGGTCACTTACATAGTAAGACATGTAATGTGTAGAGAATTCAATATTTTAAAATTCAAATTAAACAAAATATGTTCAATATCTCGATCTACCTGAAACACAAAATGAAAAAAGAAAATATGATATTTTTAGATAGTAAAAAATTAACCATTAAAATTTTTGTAATGAGTAGGATTATATAAATTTTTTAATATATATTAAAATGATGGTTATTTTAAAAAAAATTACATAATTTTATATTGTTATTAAGTAACTAAATGTTTTACATTGTAATTTTTTTTAAAGGAAAATAAGTGCATTACTATTAAATTTTGATATTAGTGTAATATAATATTAATTTATTAAACATATATTTTTTATAATAAATATAAATAGTAACACATCCAAGTATTTTAAGAACTTATATCCACCAATTAGTAAATTCCATCATTTTACTCAAAAATATATTCATATTTAAAAATTATAATTTTTAAAAATAAAGTTCATTTTCTGGATTTATATTGTCAATATTAGTCTTTGTTGATTTCTATGTGTTGTTCAAAAAAGATTTATTTTTAGGTGAATAATGAAAAATATGATATTTATATCTAACATATCGTGATATGATTAAAATACATGTATAAATTAGAAATTCTGAGAAGAAAAATTATATGACCAAATATTTATTTTATAAGTGAATTTAGAGTTTTAATATTATTATTTTAAAACCCCATATTAATCATTTTAGGAAAAATATAATTAAACAAATAATTTTTTTTGTTTTAAGAACCTATATATAAACAATTATTATCTTTTTTATGTTAAATATAATAAATTTATTTTAATTTTGTCATTAACTATGTGAAAATGAAATTTTGGTAATTTTTTAATGTTTTTGTATAATAGTTAATTTTTCAGTAGATAATGAAAATAATTGTTTTTTCCAAAACATAGACTTTTATCACATTATAATTTTATATGAAAAGAATTAAATATCTGCATTTACATTAACTTATAAAAAATATTTTTAATATGTAAGATAGTGAGTTCTAAAATATAATTATTATCTCACAAATCAAAATTTTAAAATTAATGATCCTAAGTATAATTTTATTAGAATCAAAAAAATTGTTTTGATTTATTCTATTAACTAAAAAATTAATGGTCAAATTACTTTTTTCCATCCACATAAATATATATAAATTTAATTTTTATAAAATTATTAAATTGTTATCTTTAAGGTTCATAAATATCAATAAACTATCTGATACATAAATTAAATTTTAAAAAACACTGTAATTATTAAACATTTCTCATATATTATTAGTGTTTAATTAAAATTCCCTTATTTAAAATATATTTTAAATAAATGATTTCAATTATATGTAAAATTTGGAATCAAAATAAAAAATTTATAATTAGGGTGTATATATAGTTACAGTAATAAATTACATGACATGAATAATATTTATTTAAGAGAAATTAGTTTTTAAATGAATTATCAAAGGGTACATGAGTTTTCCTAAATTAGCATTACCTTTTAACATATAAAAACTAATTGAAATTTTTTAATTGATAAAATATATATTACATTCCTTCTATATTAAACCCCAGCAATGTTTCATTCCATTCCATTCTTAACATATATTTTACATTCTATTCCATCAAAAAGATTATATTTTTGTCTTATAAAAGGAGTATCACTCCATCCCATTCAATAATATAGTAATATATCTTAATTTATTATAAACAATATCAAAATATCATCCAAATTATGTCTTTTAAACCACTTAATTCACATAGTTATGAAAAAATAACCATAATCTCGAAAATCTAAGGCCTTAATCATGAGGATGTTCTAGGTCACAACATAGGTATCTCATCATTCTAAATGATTATTTCTTATTATTTTATCTATAAAACTTAAAATTAACATAATAAAATAAAAACCTCATAATCATTTACAATTGAGATATTATTACAATGGTTGAAAAACTGTACTTATTCTCTTCAATATACTAAAAAATTAGATCCATCATTAGTGTGTGTGTGTGAGGATTACCTCCTCAATAAGTTTCGACTTTCAGTTTCTCAACATTACATATCATTTATTTTCATAGTAATTAAATTTAAATATAAATTTGAGTTATGTAATTTACATAGGATTATAAAATCATCACTTACTATCTAACTTAAAAAATATTAGTCATTTTGAAACATAAATAGTGACTGTGAGTTGTGTATTCTAATTCAATCATGCAAAAACATGTTTTTTTAGGAGCATCAACCATGGATTAAATAAATTAAATATTTTTAAGTAATAATGAATTTTTTCACACATTTAATAATTTATAATGATTATATATGATAATAATTTTTAATAAAAATAATAATCAGTTATAGTAAATTACAATTCCTTAAATGAAAAAAAAACAGTATTAAAATTATCATTTTGGGATATCCATAATATATATATAATATTGCGATAATAAAAAATTGATGGATATAATTGTCCAAAATTACCGTTATCATTATCTTGTTTTAAATAAACATTTACAATGTTCAAAAAACAATAAATATTGTGAAGAAATTAATATAACAACCCTTAATAACTGAAATTAACTGAAACCAAATTCATCATATATACCAAAAGATAAAATATTGAGATCATAAAATTAAATTTATATTAAAAAATTTATTAGGTATATGTCAAATAAATTTAAAATAATTATTCAATATTTTAATTCCAATTGATGTATGATTACAAAAATAGGTAGGGGGATTCATCTCTATTCCACTTTATTGAGAAATGTTTAAATATAATGACCAATTTTTTATTTCTATTGTGTATAAATTAACAAATAATATATATTCATAATGAATGATTTAATTCACCATAGTTAAAAAATTCTATGATTTTCACAATCCCAATTAGTATTTTTTCAAAAATTATTAATCTAATAATGGTTTTTCGTATCTTAGTTTTATATATTTATTTACAAATCTTTTCAAACAATTTAATACATTATGTGATATACCATGAATCTATATTGGGATATCATGTTTTTATCATGTATTATTCATTTATATGTTCTAATCCATTTTTAAAAAATTGAACTATGATAATAATGACTCTCATCCATTTTGACTATTGTTTCCCCTCATTGTCAATAATACCCCTTCATTCCAATGTTCCCTTTTTTACATTAATGTCTAATTAATTTTTTTTTCATGCGAACATCAACCTATTCATATTTTAAAAATAAACATGTAAAATATTAATCTATGATGCAAGATTTCTATGACTATGTTTCTAAATATAAAATGGGATCTTTTTACATCCATTGTGATGTTTCAATTACACACTCCCCTTATTTTCCTCTATTTTATAAATTTTCTATAATATTTACCTCTTGATTGATTTTATCAATATCTCTTACAAATATTCCAAGTTGAGTACCACTTTAATTGCAAATGTTATACATTTATTCACTTCCCATTGAAATACACAATTATATGTCATCCTATTTTTCAAGGGAAATCAATTTTTCTATAGTCATGTCGGGTATAATCTCGAAATAAAATTTATTAACATATGATGATTTTATAAAATAATCATTATATTTATGATGAATTTATTTTACTTTTATTGAATATTTTACGAATTTTCATTTTGTAGTATTATAATGTTTCAACCAAATGTTTCAGTTTCATTATTTTTTCTATTGAGCAACCTTAATAATTATATATATTGGAACTCCAGGTTCAATGAATATACTATTTTTTAATGTATGAATTAAAAAATTATTAAAATCCTTCTTATCATTGTAATCTATATGGTATACCATTTATTTTATTTCTTATTATATTATTATAAATCCCACATTAGTATTTTGGGTTATATCATGCTTATTATTTCTGTAGTGTTTATTTTATTTCTATTTTTAAAAATAAATATTTTCCAAATATTTTAAGGGGTGTTATACTTTTTTCATCTTTATGTCCATTGTATTCCACAAATATATTTAGTAATTTTAAAGTCCCACAAGAGATCATGATTGGTACATGTATTGTTGGAATAAGAACAATATATTTTATGAATAAGTGGTTAGATTAATTATATTATGTTATGATGGTGGGTTTTTAGTGAATATCAGGACTATGATGTTGGATAGCCTATATTTTTTCTTTTGGAAGTTATCCTTGAAATTTGAATTTTATTAATTTCATTATGATGTTGTCAAATATTTATGATTCTTTGATCTCATAATGTCATTACCATATGCCATGTTTTCAGGTTTATAGGTTTCTTCCTAATGGTATCACATTAGGCCACTTGACTCTGAAATTATAATTTATTTCCATATTTATTTATATTAACTGTATCTCAAGAACTACCATTTTCAAATATATTTTCCCAAGGGTAACATATAAATATTTTCAACATCTATTGGTTTTTTGATTAATATACATATATTTTAATAAATATGATGTTTTTTCATTTAAATTATATAATATTGAATGTCGTATTCAGAATAGAGTATACCTCTAGATCAATTTAATGTAAATATTGAATGAGTATATTAAAAATGATGTTATAATGAATGTCTTATTCTTAGATTGTTATTGTCCTTATTAGATAATGTGATGTAATTTTGGGACATTAGGATTAATGATTTTTTTTAAATCCCATAGGATATGTACTATAGACTAATTATGAATATCATAAAAACTATAGTTTTGGTAATATATATATTATGTGGTTTTCTGTGTAATAATTTTTTTTATAGATAATACAATATGATACTTACACTGTTACATATATTCCATGGGGTAACAAACCATTAATGCATGTATTAGGTTTTAACTGAATCATGTCATAACGAAAAAAAATTAATCATTATACGCCTAATATAACACTCAATAATGTTATTATCTGGTTAAACATATCCACTATACAAACCAATATAAATTATTAATTTACTGGTTACTTTGAAATAATATGTTTATTTGTATAAGATAACCTCAATTAATGGATGTTATTGTATTTTATGATCTATAGAGGATGAAGTAAATGAATTTTTTTCTAATGGAGAGATGTAAAAGGATAAAATTTTGTAAATTTGAATCCATTTTATGTAATTGATTTTGATAATTACCCTATGGTGTTAAATGTCTATCACTCATGTTAAATCTTTTAGTTTTATTGATGGATGGAAGAATAGGATACTGAGATATACTTGGGTGTGAAAGAAAATGTTATCATATGTTTAGTGATCAAACCATTAGATTGGGATATGTATTGATAATTGAATGGAATATCCTATGGTTATTATAAAAAATAATTATTGTAAAATTTGAATAACCATGTGAGTATTTTGAATTACTAAACCCACCAATGAAGTCACCGATAGAAAATCATGGAAATTCAATGATTTAACATTATGAATGATTAAATATTCAAACTCATATATGTTAAAATTTTGGAATAAGAAAAAATGGAATATACTAATAAGGTTATGTAATTTTATAAAATTTGGAAGATATGGCCGTCAATATTTCCATTCAGAAAATGAATAAAATGGAAAATAAGTGAGAAGATGATTGAAACTAATGATCTATCCACTCTTCATATTATTAAATGAATGGTGTTCGAGAATTAATAAAATCACTTCCATGACCCAAGACTTATGAGGGTTATAGAAATAAATGACCTCATTATGAAATGTAAAAACTCTACTACTAAATGTATTTCTTGACAGGGGTGAGTAAAGGGTAAAATCAACAACAAAATATTTTTTGGAATTATAGAATATTCATGACTATCTAGTAAGTCTATGATTTTTTGATAATACGATTTAATAACCAAAATGATTTTAATATAATTAAAAACTTCTTGTAGTATAAATATTGAATCCCAAATCTATTTATTCTAATGTGGTCTAAATAATGATCATAGTATTATTAATTTAAATAATATTAACTATATATATATTGGAAATTGATTTCTTTTCCTCCACATAGAGGAAGAATTCTTTAGAATTAAAATATCACATTTCAAATGAACATGTAAGAATATAAAAATTTATAAAAATTAAAAAAATATAGATTAATGTTTAATATTGTTGGTCATCATAAATATTAAAAATAGACACCTAGAAAAAATGGTTAGATAAAAAATAAATATTTTGTTTAATCATGTTTAAAAAACAATGTAGTGTTTCTGACTTCATAAGGTTGCTATATCAATATTAATTATACCCTATGTTTTATGTATCTTATATATACCCATAGATAATGTTTATAGTATGTAAAAATTAAAATTGAAACGAAATAATTTATTTAGGGGGTATAATGTAACTTCTTGATATTTTAATCTATGTTTTCCTCAAATTAGTTCATATAAGTTAAAAATAATTATCCTGACACAACACCAGTAAAAAATTAAATAGTTATATAATTAGACCATTAAATCTTATCTATTTAGATAGTAAGTATGAAAAGTTGTAAACAAATTATGAATCATATTATTGTAAATGTTTTCTATACAAATATAAATATTCCGTAAATGTCTTGGAAAATTTATGTATATTTTAGTCAAAAAATTTATTAAATAAAACATTTTATATTGTAGTTAATTTTTTTATAAAATATAATATAGGAAAATTGAGGTAGATTTTGTATTTAAATAATGAATAATAATAACTAATGTTCGATTAAAAAATTTTCCAATTATCGCAGAATCTCCATATTTTTTAAAATCCAATTATAAGTTGTAATTGACATATCATGAAATTTAATTTGATGAAATAAAAAAATTATTTATAATTTCCATAATATTTTAAGATTTACAATTATTTTTTCTTTATAAAACATGATTTTTAGAATAATAATGTAAAATTACATATATTAGATAAAAGGAACTTATAAAATTATTTGTATATAAAAATGTTCTATAAAATAAGGAATATTTTTTCTAAGATGCATTATATATATTTTATAAGTTCATTTATAATTATATTGATGATAGTTTAAATTTACAAACCCATATTTAACATTTTAGAACAAAATTTATGAAATAATTAATCTTACTTTTGATGTACTTTTATAGAAAATTAATTTTTCTATCAAAAAATTTGATTATAATAAATTGAAATTATTTTTAGAACTCACTATTTTAAAAGAATTCTTTTATTAGTTTAGGGACATTACTAATATAATTTTTATGGTGGACACTGAAAAGAATATTGTTCTTCCAAAACCATGACTTTTATAACATTATAAGGGTATGTGAAAGGAATAAAACCATAAAAAATATTCTAATTGGTTAGATATATATTTTATCGGTATTATTATGAAATATAAAATATTATTTCTAACATATTAATTCAATTTGTTTTATTTTATGACATCGTCAACATATTATGGGAATTTAAAACCCGTTTTCATTTGATTATTTTATTTAATAATTTTTATTGTAAAATTTGGTTTTGGAAATGTTATAAAGTCACTTAGATTTTTTTTAAATCAATTATTGTCATGAAAATCCTTGACCATAAATTAATTACAATTAAATATTTATAAATTTTTAAAACACAATTTAAATTGAAAATAATTTTTATCTATTAATTTTAATAAATTTTATATATAATTTTATCATATTTACGAAATTAATTATATTTAACTAATCCAAATTTCACAATGTCAAAGTAATTTTTTTGAAAATACATTCTATTTATAATTTTATTAGTAAAATAATTAACAAGATTAATATTTTTTGTAAGAACTCAGTTCTTAAATGATGTATGGATCCACTTATTTCTTTAACTTCTCAGTTTAAATGATTTATCATGTCCTAATATGAATATAATTTTAGGTAATGGATGTATTAAAGGTTTCTGAGAATGGTTTGGAGCTCTAAACCTTGGATTGGTGGTGAAATCATGGTGCATTATTTGTGTAAAGCATTAGATTTGGGCCACATGTCTGTGAGGCATTTCTTCAATGTTTTTCCATGGGGGATTTTACTATTTATGAATAGTTTGTTTAACTGTGTGGATAAACTAGGTGGGATCCCTTTCTAAATAGTTAATTTATCTCATAGACTATGTGACCCATATATTATTGGTAAAATAAATATTTTCAACATAAATATTTTATTAAACCTAAAGCTCTTTTTGTCATCAACCATTTCAAAATTGCATCCTTAGAGATATTTTTGGTGACTATTCATTGAATTGATCCTGGAACTATATTAGGATTCAGATTCAAGCACTTATTATCTCATTAGATCTGTATCATTGGTCAATAGTTATCTTTTTCCCATTCTTCATTAATCTGGATAACATATGAATAATTTAGGAACATGCTAATATGGCTTATTAATAGGTTCTACATCATTTCATAAATTCTATCATGATCTATGAATAACCAGGAGCTGATAATGGGAGATCTATCAACTACATACATAATGTATGTTGTATCATGTATTTCACTTACATTTGAGTTATATGTCATTTTGTGGAACCCCGATTTTCTGGGTGTCATATGACAAGAAATTGAACCCTTTATTTATTTACCAAGGACTATGAAATTAAAGAATATTTTATTAAATTTTTATCGGTTAGTGGCCTTGAATAATCCACCCTTTGGGTGGGTTGATTATACAAAATGGACAACAATGTGTGGTATATCCTAGGATATATATGTGGTTTTCCTATTTTCATTATTATGGAATGTCACTTGCGAATTGATCAGTGAATAAAATTTTAAAATTGATTTAGGTGTAAAATTGTAAATTGAATGGATTAATGGTCTGGGGTGGATGACATGACCCATGACCCTTGGTATCTCATTTTTTAATTAATCATTAATTTCATTATTTAATATAATTCTGCATGTGAGATATATATACACTATGCTATATAATAGTATAATAAATCCTGATAAGCTTATTATAATGTTTCTCCTATGTGATCATTTGGAAGACATGTTTCCCAGCATGGTATGTGAGTTGAGTCACCATTCTAGGATGGACGTTCATGGTATTGACCTATGAATGTTAAATGAAATTGAATAAATGTTTCTTAATTGATTAAAATGTCATAGGCCTTGGGTTACATAATGATTAATATTTTTAATACCATGGATGGATTCGATTGGCTTAAAACATGATTATGCCTCAGTGATACATAGAATCTTTAGAGGTTTGGAAAGGATGAACGTTATGGGTTACTCTAATATATCGAGTGATAAATAGATTCATATGATGCCGTGGATGGAATTAAGGTAATTGATGATATTTAATGGGAAATACAAAGGGATTCTTTAGAGGACCACCTGGGAAGGAATCAAATTCCCAGACATTATACCACACAAAGAGAGATACCATAGTTTTTTTAGTTGTTCTCCATTGACAAGCATGTAAGTTGTATGTTTATTTAATACATGGGAAGACACATGGATTTCATCATAGGTATTCCCATGAAGTACTTATGTTATGACATGAATAATAAATTAATTTACTTGTATGGTGCATATGCCATGCCCAAGAACAATATTTGATTTGGTCTTCACTTACACATTATATATTTTATACTTAGTCTTTTATTGTACTAATAATGATGTTGGGATGATACAATTTGTGCCGAATATCGAGAATTATAATTTAAATTATATTGAATGTTTAAATGACATTTTTAAGAGACATAGTCTTTTTTTTAATCTGGGACATATTGATTTGTTGAATTGTTAATAATTTAATTGGATGTTAAATGATTACCTTGTTTTATAGGTTTTTTATTTTCGAGTACTTCATTTATATGTTATATTTTTTCTTCTAACCTTATATATATTCAGTTAATTTATTATATAGACCATGGTTGGTTTCCTAAATTGATTTAATCTCACATCCAATTTGGGACTCCTTTGGGTACCAAAAAGGTTATATG
Source organism: Viscum album (assembly GCA_963277665.1). Classification (NCBI taxonomy): domain Eukaryota; kingdom Viridiplantae; phylum Streptophyta; class Magnoliopsida; order Santalales; family Viscaceae; genus Viscum; species Viscum album. Next base: position 938,434,880 of record OY728161.1, read on the forward strand.
ATTGCTGGGTTTGATAAGGGAATGTTCCCTCCTATGGGTTCTTGATCATTTTTTCATAGCAGCAGAGCATGTGAACAAGGTGATGATTTTGATTTTATTAGTATAATTTTTGGTCTTTTTATAATTTTGTTACATGTGTTGTAAATCTTCGACATATACCATTTTTTTATTCATAATTGGAGATATATGACATATATCATAATTTTGTATATGAGATGTCTTGTAGAATTTATCTATATGTGTCTTCCAATGTTACGTTTGAAATATAAATGTTTTAATAATTATACTTCTTTTATATTACAGAAATAATATTGTGCGACACTATAGTGATAGGGGAATAATGTCCCCACATATACACCTTTTCACTTATTGCTAGTAAGAAGACTCTGTAGATTATGGTGATTCATTTCGGTCCATGTGATCCATCAGGATTGGGGAACTGTTGAGAGGTATCATGGTCTGGGATATTACAATGGTTTATCAGAGAATTATGTTCTATTATTATTTACTAGTTGGTGAAAAATAGGAACAGATAAGAAATAATTTCTTTTTGGCAGGGAACTCTACCTAGGCGTACCTATCCCATATATGGGAGAAATCAAAATGATATCGAATTGAACTATTGTATTCGGTATTTTTACTATTATACTTGATCTAGTTCTATTTTTGTGTGATCCACATGGATTTTAATGTCACTTTTTATGTAATTAAGGGTTATATTGTGTTACAATCTTATGATAGGAGGGTATTCCATATCATGTATCATATATGAACTTAACATATTTCACATGCCATGCATTATTCCATTCCAATTATGATTTATTACATGATACAAGCTATTGTAATAGGTGAGGTCATATCTATACATACTATTGTGATAGGTATTCAGAAACTTTTTATGGTGTGAAATATGTATATTTCATTCATTGGTCGATGAAGAGTATGTTACCCCTTGGATCAATATGAGTGAGACCAATTAATCAACCATTCAAAAGAACTATGATATAAATTTAAAATGGTAATTCACAGAAATGAAAATGAATTATAATGAGAATGAAAAAAAATTGAGTTTTCTTAAATTAGAGAAGATAAACAATACTAATCCTTTTTAGTGGATTGTAGGTAGTATCTATTTCATATGTATGATCTTTATGTCACCCGCCCCCTAATCGTGGTGCAGGAAGAGTGGTGTGTACTTGTATAGTTATACATGTTCATATTCTATATCTATACCTATTCTTTTTTAGGTGACAACTATGAGAATTTCCTCTATATGAGGTGTGTGTTTTGTATAGAATAATGCCACCATGAAGACCAAATGTCATATTTTAGGAGAGTGGGTAGGATCATAGTCTTGACGTGGTGGGCCTTGGGATACCACTAATTCCTCTAGTGGTTCCAACTGCATCACCAGTTATTTAACATCCCATATGTTCAAAGTCATTGTTCTGTGGGGGCATTATGTGGCTCGTTTAGACCATTTTGGAATCACCGCAACCTGCCCAAGCTTTGGAAGAGTTATGGATTGAGTTCCAATAGTAGCATCAACCAATGTTTTCCAGGGATGTCATACCACTTATTGTAGATTCATGGATAATATCCATGTTATCTCTATTCAAGCATAATGAGACGCATGCTAAGAGGAGTGTCATGCTCACTATGTATATAGTGCATGACTTGAAAAAGAGATGGTGGGATGTTATAACATAAAGAGATCTTCATAAAGAGATGTATTTTATGGATTTTAAAATGTCTTTCTATTACTAAATATGTCCAATGACGTTGAGGGATGATAATGCATACGAGTTCTTTAACCTGGTGCTGGGAATGTTGTTGGTTATGGATTACAAAGAGCATTTTATAAGGATCCAGAGATTCAAACCTATTATAATTGGTGATTATCTATCTTGTGCTATATGACTATAGAGTGGAATTCGGTACAACATCTGATCATAGGGGAATGTAATTCAGCTGACTAATGTATTTTTGAAAAAGTGAAACATGCTCTTATTACATAAAGTAACCAAAGAGAGGATAGTAGTGAGATATATGGAGGTTTTGATACCATATTGAGTACTACTTAGACCGATAGTAAGAACAATCATCATGATCATCCGCACAATGATATTAATAGTCAAAATGCCTAATCAGGTAACTAGGTGTGGTTTTATGAGTGCGGTAGGACCGAAAATATGATGCAATGGATTATGAGGGACCCATGTGATTTTCAATATTGATAAAAAATTGATCATATAATCTAGTTTTGCATGAATTTACCACTATAATATAGTGATAGAGGGTCTTCACTGACCCCACGATTATGAGCCACATCATTATATTCACATCTGGTAAGCAATTGGTGTATAACTAGAAAATCAGGTTCAGCTGGTGGTTATGGTTGTGGTAGTCACAGAATATTTTTGTTGAAAAAATAGGGTGGATCTGCTCAGGGTATCTAGGTAGTATCCCAAGTTCATGGTTCATTCTTGATATATGGAGTGTTATCGACATCTAAGGAGTAGGATCCTACAACTTCTATTATCATATGTAGTATCCTAGTAACTTATACAATATCTTCTCTATTTTTGATACATGGGACACTCATAGATTTTTAAATGTATTCTTTATGGATATCCCTCTTATTAATATTTACAAATCTTATGGTTTTATGCTAGTTGAAACTCCATTGGTATTTTGAACGTAGGGTGTACATCAGTGTGGTGATTTCCCCTTAAGATTAGAAATTATCGCTTTGTATGGGATATCTTTTTCCTTTAGGTGGAATTTTTTGATATCATTCTCAGTTAGGACTAGTTAATTCCAATTCAAGATTTATTTGATTTCTATTTCAACAAGGTTAACATAACATCTATTGTGGGTGGTGGCATTATTCCATGGGGTTAATTGTAGGTCTAGGTGGGTTGAGATGGACTCGAGAATCATAGGATGAGAGGGATGATAGTTGATATTGTTAGATTTATGAGGATGCTCAGGGAACATGCTTGGATTATTTCCCCCTTATGGTAGATCATTTCAAAGATGTTTTCCTATCCCACATTTCAGGATTACCTCCAATGAGAGTGGTAGATTTATATAGCGAGCTAGTTCTAGGAGCAACACCAATATCCATTCATCATTTTATGATGTATATTATTGAAATGTAACAGCTCAAGATGCAACTATATGATTTAGAGAAAATGGGTATTATCCATCAAAATTAATCTATGTTAGGTTCAATGATACTTATTTTGGGATAGGTGGATGGTACCCCTAGTCTATGTGTGGACTACATGAAATTGAACAAACTAACGGTTAGGAACTAGTGTCCTCTCCCACATATATATAATATCTTTAATCAGATATGAAGAGATCACATCTTCTCAAATATTTATTTCAGATCTGGATTTCAGCATTTCAATTTTAGGCCATCAAACATACCATAAACAACATTTTGTAATAGGTATGGATTCTAAAATTATTTGGTTATGTCATTAGGATTTATGAAATCACCACCAGTCTTTATATCACTGATTAAATGATTCTTTCATCATTATATTTAGTCATTTTATTGTGGTATTCATGGATGATATTTTGTTTTATTTTCACAGTCAACATCATCATGAATAAAATAAATAAATAGAATTCAGTACACAGAGAGAGAATTAGCTATATAATATGCTCACAAATGTGAATTTATGGATAGATCATATTCACTTCCGGGGTTACACTATCTTATAGATAGGAGTGTCTATTGACCTAAACTATTTGAGTGCTATAGTTTACAGGGATCATCCAAAGAATGTCATTGAGTTAAATAGTTTATTGGGGTTAGACTGTAACTATATTCATATCATACATTTAGTATTATACATAGTAGTGATTATTATGGTCTTTAATAAGATGGATGTGAAGTATGTATGATCCAAGTCACGTGAGATAGACATGGAATATCTAAATGGGATATTGACATCAGTTCCAATATTTATATTTCTAGATCGTGGAAGGTTTTATAGTATTTACTATGATGAATAAAGTGTCAGGCTAAGAAAAGTACTTAATTAGGTGGAATGATTCATGGAATATAGTTCTCAATATTTTAGGATACATAATAGAATGTACTTGATGAATGATCATGAGCTACTAGTAGATTATCAAATATTTCTCTATTGGAGACATTACATACTGTGAAAACATTTTTTGGTGTACACAGACAATAAAACCCCCAATTTAATATTTTCAAATCATGATCAAAATATATGGTAGTGAATGTGGGTATATTACCTATAGTCATTTTACGTTGAGTGTTCTATCATGCTTCGTGAAGGAAATGTAGTGGCCAAAGGACAGAATATGAGGACATAGATATAGGAAGTAAATTAGGCCAATATTGAGTTGTAGATCATGGAATTGATCAGTAATATGCACTTAGTAGTACTAGAAAATCATGGGCTTAAGTTTGTATCATTGATAGTTGTTTACCTATAAACTTTATAATATAGTGATAATTAAGAAACTATTGGATTTTGATGGCCTAGTTCTACAAGAGAGTTCAGAAGGTGGTACCCCTCCTCCTTGTTTTACTCTAGTCAAGGATGTGATCCTATGTGTACGTGATTGTGTATGGGTTTTAGCATACATGAGTGAGTATATGAATGGAGAAATTCATGATTAATATTTGGTAGTTAATCCTGGGATTTAAAAGATGTATCAGTATTTATATCATCAGTATCAGTGGCCAGATTTGAAAATTTCTATATTTGGTTTTTTCATGAGTGTTCCGCCTATCAGTATGTGAAGGAAAAACACTAGCGACCAACTGGATATTTATAATAGCCTCATATTCCCAACTAGAAATGGAATGAAATAAAAATGTATTTTTTTAAAAGCAATTATGAGGTCACCAAGAGTTATTAATTCTATATGGGTTTTGTTGAAAAAATCATGAAGGTTTCAAATTTACTACCGATCAGGGAAACCTTCCATGTTGATGAGATTTTGTGGTTGTGTGTCTGTGAGATAGTTTGACATCACGAGGTCCCACATAATATAATTTTAGATTGGTATCCTTGTTTACTTCACAATTTAAGAAAGGGATACATAGTTAATTTTTTACCTAGGTACATCTATGCACAATATATATCCCTAAAAAAGATAGCCATTCAGATTGCATGATTCATGTTCCTAAGGGCTTGATGCGAGTAGGAATCAATGATTTTTTTGAATATTGGTATAGTAATATAAAATTAGTGTAATTCAAATACAATAATTACATTCAATATACTATTAATATGGTTCCTTATGGGGACATGTACCTTTGCCCTTAACAGTCACCCCTATGATGGATAGAGGTAGGAGATACAACTTTTCTTGGACATCATATTGTATAGTAAACTGCTGAGAAAGTTTAGTTGGTTTGGGAGATGATGTAAAAATTGCATTGTAATACAAAATCATACACTAATCATTTCCACAGACCTCAAGATTTTGATGTCATGTATTGGGTTTTCTTAAGGGTTTCATCGAGGTTGGGACATTGGAGAGTTAAGAGACAGGGTATGCTTTCAACATTGTATGTATGGCCATTTGAGATTATAGAGAGAGTCATTTTGGAAGCCTAATGTTTGTAGTTATCCTATAGGTACCATGACATGCATGACTAAATCATCTAGTATCAACAGTGACCCTACTATTCAGACCCATATCATGCCTTTCTTCGCCTTTCTGGTTGAATTATAGGTATATGAATCCTTACAGTATCATCAAATATGTATTTTGTTACATATAAGGAAGTGTATATGAGATAGGTCCATTCCTCTAGTACAAGGGCTATGGTAGCATTACCTTGTATTGAATGTGTATTTGGAATAGGAGGATCATTTGTAAAAACATTTATTGTAATTGTTTTAGATGTTAATGAATACCCTTGAGAAGGAAATTTGAAGATGAATTGATTTAAGGGGGTGTTTTAAGAAAAAATATCTTATTTTTGGAACTGACACAATTATTTCCATAAATTTTAATTTTAAATGCTTAAATATAACCAATTTTAATTCATTTATGGTCATGGAGAAATCAAAGGTGTGATGGGTAGGTTTTAAGAAAGAAAACTTGGTTTGGGTTTAAATGTATGGTCCACGAGGTGTGTATAGCATATGATTTACGGGTCATGAAGATGAACCATTCCAATAGTTTTTTACAAATCTATTTTACATTATTTTCACATAGTTATCCAATATATGAATGAAAAATGGTTCAGTTCCCTTTCCATATAGCTAACCAATCATTATTGGTTAAGAGTTTGGCAAATTGTTTGGATAATCCATGAAACAGTTGTATTTCTCATTGCTTGTCTTTTTTCCCTTAAAAATACATTTCATCAAAAATCCATTTTTTTCACATGTTGTACAATATCATCGTTGTAGATATATTTGGTGGGTATTCAATGAATTCATCTATATCCTCTATCTGAACTCTGATTCAAGCATCACTTGGCTCATTGGATTTGAATAAATTAGTACTTGATTCCTTTTATGGCATTCATCATTCTTCTAGATTTCTTCGTCACTAGTTTGGTTCAATATAATATGAAATCTTATTAGGATATTTTTCCTTTCATCAATTTTCTCTGGATATAAACTGAATCCAAATTTGATATTGGGAAATCCATCAACTATAGATCAAAGGTAGGTGGTCTCTTGCCTTCATGTTAATGTTGAGATGTTAATATCTGTTGTTGTGACATGCACAAAATTTTGGGGCATAATTAGACTTAAAATTGGACTATTATTCATATTACCATTTACTATGTAATTAAATAGGATTATATATAATGTTTATATGATTATAAATATGAATAAATAAAACCAGTGGTTGTGTTGATTTTATAAAATAGACCACCACGGAGGGTTTAGCCTTGGATACCCATGAGGTGGGACCATTACCCAGTGTTGTGGTTTTTCACTTGGGAAATGATGATTAATTTAAATTGTGGAATTGATTTATTTATTAATTTTCAAATGAAATACCATTAACATTAGGGGTGGATGTCATGGCGATTGGCCCTAATCATTCCATTTCATTATTAATTTTTAATATCCTTATTTACGTGACATGACCGTGTGAGATATATATACACTAAGATTTTTAATCCTTAAACTATGAATGAGGATCTTTTTATAATGTTTTTACCATGTAATTATTTTGATTCCAAGACTACCAATCATAGTTTGGGATATGATTCACCTTTAAATTATAAAAGTTCTTAGTTTTGACCTTGTCTAGTTAAATGGAATTCAATAAATGCAGCACATATTTTTTACTATTTATATGCATTGGGTGACACATGGATTCATATTTGTAATTCCATGGATTGAATCGATTAGATTAAACCCTAATTCTACCTATGTGATACATGAAGTCCCTAGCAGACTGTCAAGGATAAACATTATGTCTTGAATCATTTGTCTCGAATAATAAATGGATTCATATGATAAAGACATGCATGGACTCAATGAAATTAATCATATGACATTGGTGAAACATGGGGATTCCATAGATGACTAAAAATGATGTAATTGAATATAATGGATGTTTTTCCACACCTAGAGAGGTACATATCTTCTTGAGAAGTAATCCCTGGATGCAATTTTATTTTTTCAGTTATTAAATACATAGAGTGACATATAGATTCCAACATAGTAATAACATGGATTGTCAGTAGATATAAAATGAATTATGAATGAGTTCAAATTTATAATGCTTATGCAAGGAAAATGGAAAAGAATGGATTCGTTCTGGATATATACTACTCATACGGGCTTATTAGGAATCTTTTGTGCTTATGATCATATGAGGGATGCTTGGATTGTTTTTTTTCATGATGATTATAACTTAAATTAGATATAATTATTAAATAAATTGATTAAATTACATATTATTGACTATTAAATCAGAGACTTATTGACTAAATTAATTTTGATTAAATTAATTTGAGGTTAAATGAGAACATAGGATTATAGTTTTTTATTTCTTATTTTTCCTCTATATTTCATGCATCTTCCTTCCAACAATATATATATATATATATATATATATATATATATTCACTGACTGTTTAGAACAGACAATATGTTGTTTCATAGTTGGATTTATTCTCACACACTATATGGGCCACCTTTTAGTAAAAAAAATAGATTATAAGATTGTAATTTTTGATAAGGGGACCGTTTTTGCTATAGGTTATTGACCATTACGTAAGAGCAGAGGAGCAAGAGAAAAAGGATAGTCTTATGATGATACTAGGATTGTTATTAACCTTTTTTTACTTTTTTTACAAATATCGTATATATTTAAAGAATACCATTTTGGATGATAAATTAGAGTCATATAATATGTATCATCATTTGGTATATGATATGACTTTTGAAATAGTTCTATATCATTATTCCCTAAAAAATATTAAAATTTTATATTTTACTGAATTTTTTACTTTTGTATTGGTAAAATACTGTTGTGATACACACTGGGGTTGAGGGTGTAGTCTCCCCATAGACACACCAAGTACTTCGCTTCTAGTCGGAAGCCTCTAACGCATGGGGGATACACTTGTGGATATGTGACCCACCAGGATTGGGGAACTTTTTAGTGGCATTAGGGTCTAAGAAGTAACATATTTAATAGTAATAAGTGTTTAAATGACTAATCAACATGTGTTCACATGTTCATAAGTTATCCTGACCTTTAGACCATCATTAAAAAATGTTTTATATTTTTAATGACTAAAAATTGTTCTTTTAATCATTAATTCAAATAACTATCAGAAATTTCATGTCAATCAATTTTTACCCCTTCATTAAAATTCATTTTAGTGTAAATTCACTATAATTATATCATAAAACAAGAAACACTTGCACAATTTCAATACAACACTCATAAATTAAAATTTCATTCAAACACTCCAAAAATTGTTTATCCTAGACGTTACATCCATTAAATAATTCCTCTGGTAACCAAAAAATATCATAACTCCCTCAAATCTAAGGCCTTCACCTAGAGTAAGTTGATGGTATCACAATTGTTATCACATCATTTTTAATATTAATTTCTTTTATTTTTTTAATTAATAATTAATTATCATAGTATAATTATAAAATTATAATAATTATTGTGTTTTGATGTTATTATAATTAAAGAACATCCATAATTTATTCTCACCGAAATAGTAGTTAAAACATTAATCAATAATAATATATGAATGTAGACTACTACCACTATGTTGTGACACATTCAATCTTCCATAACCTCCTCTCATGGATGGTGTTAAATATGGTATTTATGAACAAATAATATGTAAATAATTTATTTATGATTATTAATTGATCAATTTCTTTCCTTCTTCTCCCCTCTCAATAATATAGAGAAACACTATATGTGCATTGTGAGGATTACAACATCCAAAACCCAACATGTTTAGTTTTCAACTACCACATAAACTAGAAGACAATAAAAATGTATTTAGAATGTAAATATTTTTTTATTGAAACTATAAATAGTATTTAATGATAATATGCGACAATATATATGTAATAAATGTAATATATGGTTACAGTTACTTTTTCCACATTAAATAGACTTAATAACACACATTTCTTTATTTTGATCTTTATTGAATAAACATTGAAACTATATATGTTATTTAATATGATAATAATAAACTACACCATCCTAAAAAATTATGATGATAATTAAGTGACATTACAACACCATTTACTATGGTCATAAAAGAGAAATTATTTCATTGAAATTAATAGAACAATATTTGGTGACCGATGTAAGAGAAAACCAATTAAAAATAAATAATCAATGTAAATAATAATAACATTTATAATTAAATATAGATGAATAATGATCTTGGGAATTAATATAATTAATTTATTTTAACTATAGAGGATGTTTTTTTCAGGTTCAGAACACTTACAGTCACTGGTAACAATTTTCATTATAATTTCTCTTTAGTGATACATGTTTTAGTATTATGAATTTATTAATATTTTCATGGTGTATAAATGACATAATATGTATTTTGGAATACACCATGATTTATTAAATTCTATTTACGTAACCATACTATATTCAAGCTTCCAAATATTTTTGAATGAAAAATTACCAATGTCATAAGGGTTTTTCATAACTCAATCTGATATCTTGAGATATAAAATTATTCCTTGAATCTCATATTTCATATAGAATAAAATAAATATATTCTAGGAAATAACATATTGATTAAATTAGTCCTTAATTTAATTTTATAATCCTTTTTTAAAACTATACTCTTTTGATAATGATACACATCCATTGAAATGAAAATTTCCCCTATTTACTCATAATTTCACCAGCCTCTGATGTTATCCTTTTTAAATGTTAACCTCAATTTGTGTTATCTCATTTGAATATCATATTTACCTTCTCCAATTATAAAAAATTAATTTATTATATTTTTTTATAATCTAAGATTTCATTGATTAAATTTTTAATCTTAAAAATGACCGATTCATTCCTCCATCATTATGATTAATTTATGATTTCCCATTATTTTTCTACCTTTTCTTAAATGTTATTCTCATGTACAAATAAAAATTTTCAATATATGTATCGCAAATTTATAAATTCGGTAAAAAATTAATTTTTGTATTAATATAATGATTTATTTCCCTTACAAATCCCACTATTATATGAACATTATTTTTAAGGTAAATTATGGTTTTCAACAATGAAATCAACTATCAACCCAATAAAATGTTTTAACTGTGAACTTCTTTTCTTAGGAAATCATATTTATTTCATGATATATTTATTAATTTATATTCGAGTTTTTGTAAAATGATATTTTTATATTCATTACTTAGTTGATAAGGCTTCACCACAGTGGTTAACAATAAATCCTTCTTCAGTGGACCCTTCATATAAATTTTATACATTGGAATACCATGTTTTTTCTATGATACTTTTGAATTTAGAAATTTATAATATAATTTAATTCATTCTTTACTCGAAGATACATATAATATATACTTATATTATTTTTTAAGACAATATTTTGAACTCCACATCCAAAATATCTGTTACATCATTATTATTATTCATGAATGTTTTCTTTTTTTATTTATTTTAAAAAATTATTTTCCACATTATGTTGGTAGGTATCGAAATATGTGATGATATGGTCTTTTATATCCCTCTAATGGATTGTAAAATATTAATGAATCATCAAATATTTTATATTATTTAATATACCATAAAATGATAAAATAAACCATATATAAATCATAATAATGTTTGAAACCCATGATAAAAATTAGGATTGAAATTATTTTAGAATATCATAACCTAATTCTCTATAATTTGGAATATATAGAGATGATGGAATAAAATTCATTCGAATATTAATTTTTTATTAAAAATAAACATAGTACATGATGATAGTTATTAATTCTATAATATAATTATTAAATGAATTTAATAATTTATGTATAATAAATCCTCTTAGTTTATGGTTCATGAAATGAGTGAGGGAACATTTAAAGATGAAAAAGGGATAATGTTTTTTCAGAACACTAATTGAGCTAAAATGTGGCCTACCTAATAAATTATTATTTTTTAGAATAAATAAATGTTAAAACCTTTTTTGTGGGTGATACATGACTTTATTGTATCCTAAGTGTTGTTCCCTTAGAAATATTGATTACTTTAGAGAGTGAATTTTAAAGGAACATAAAACATGTGTTTTCTTCAATAAATGAATATAATGTGTTATTTGAATATATGTAAAGAACATAGATACTACATTTTTTATGAAATATATGTGATAAATATATAATATGCCTGATAAAAAAGATGATATATAACCCAAATGGGATGTACATGAATTAGAGGATCCCTTATAACATTATAATTTTATTAATACAATACTAATAGTTTGAAATAAAATAGCATGGTTCTATAAATACCATGAATAAAATCATGAATTATTGAAAATTAAATTCATAGGATGTATATACCATATAGAAATACGAGTTTGGTTCATAACCGTAAAACATGACCCAATGATGTTCAACTTATATAAAAACCCATACGTGTATCTGAAAGAATTATTCATGTTATCTAGAAATACAAATTAATTAAATTAATCTAATTATATATACATAAAAAACTTTTATAATATTAATTTAATTTTTAATGTTTATTTATTATCTTAAGTACTTATTTTTAATATACTTTTAATTTATGTAAATCACTTGATGTAGTTTGGTAAATTATCAATAATACATCTAGTTTTTTTCCATGGTCAAAGATATTATAAAAAACATTATTAACACTAGAACTATATAAGATTATTTACTCTATTATTTCATTATTAAAATTATAATATATTAAGAATGGATATTATACAAAATTTCAAATTTATTAAAGGTGGATTCTACGGTGAATTTAAGGTGATCGTGTTTTGTATAATTAGTTATTATTTTTTATAAATATAGATTGTAATATACTAACTTTTCATAATACTAATAGGGTTAAAAAATACAATTTATAAATAATAAAAACATATTTAATGTCTTTTTTATATTTTTCATGGAAAACATAACATGTAGTTTCAAGGAGATAGAAGTCCCCAGAACACATAATTAGTGTTTCTGCTTCTCAATGAATTAGAGGGGTAAAAGTGGATTGTAATGTATCATTATAGAGTCATAAATAAATTATATGAATTAAAATTATTAATAAATACAATCACTAAAACCATTCATAAATGGGGATGATGGAAAATTGAATATGTCTTATCATGTAGAAGATAATCTATGAACATGCACTAACTATGACTTCAATTATTCTTAGTAAAATTAATATAATGATTAAATTTTAAACAATTATTGTTGTACAATATTTAAACACTAATTATGAAGATACTTTTATTATAATATATTAATTTTTGGTTATTGAATATAATTAATATGTTACAAATGTTATGTAAGATATGATACTGACATTGAGACCTCGAACTGCGTCTATATGATGACCATTGATTTTTTTGAATAATTATATCGTTTTGACTAGGGGAATTATAACATTAATGTAATTCAAGAACATGGATGTTATTCAGGGGTTATTGGATGTTTTAAATATAATATGATTATTGAAATAGTGTATTGTATCCAAAATTTATAACTGGTGTATAGAGACATTTAAATGGAAAAAATTATTATGTTTTATGGACAAAGCGAAATGAATATTTGGTTAGTTAGACGGGTAAAGGTTGGTAATCCTTGTATATAAAAAATTAAAACCTAAAAATGAGTTTAGGAAGTTTTAATTTTTATATTAATTTGAAAAATAAATCTCACCATATATTATAGATTTAAATAGTCATTACTTTTTTTATATATTAATCATGTCCATATTTTTATGTAATAATATATGGAGACCACTATTTCCAATTTTTAACATGTTGATTTAATATTTTTTTCCATTAAACATAACTTACTTTATAACTATGAGATAATATGGTTTTAAAATAAAGACACATAAATAAAAATAATTATTTTAAAATGAAATTATTTCTTAACATTATATACCTATACAGTATAAATATTTTATCTTCACAAATTTTAATGATATTAATTGATTTAATATTATAAAAATTTATTTATTTGTCTTTAAAATCAATCCCACATAGAATTTCCTCATTAAAATATTTAATTAAATGAAACAAATAGAAAAAATATGAATTATAATAATATTTTCCATTAGGTCTACAATATTTAATATATAATATAAAAAATCAATATAATTTTTTAAATTTACTAATTATAATCATATAATACAAATTTTATCATTAAATTATATTATATTTTTTTCCATCATCATATACTTATAAAAAGATAAATGTCAGCGTTTTTCAAAATAGATTATTCTTAACAATCCATATAAAAAATATAGAATTGAGAAAAAATCCAAAAAATAATTCTAAAATAAATTTTGTATATTTAATAATAAAATGATATTGATTTTACTAGTTTTTTTTATATTTTTGATAAAATAAATTATTTTTATATATAAGTACCTAAAGATAAAAGATAATAAATTTTCATATCATATGATCCAAAATTTCAAATATGAATCTATTAATATGAACCAACTTTTTCAATTAAAAATATTAAATATTAAATATTTTTAATATTATAAAAATATCTCATGAATTCCTAATTCATACTTATATATTTATAATATCATATTATTCATATTATTCCTAACAAACTATATGCATTCATTCAGCTGAAAATAAATCGATTTAGTAAAATAAAAAAATGTTAAAATATATATTGAAATTATAATCCAAAAAATGATGATATTTTTTAGAAATTTATTTCATAAAAATTAAAATAATATATTTTAACTTAATTTTAAAATAAAATTAGAAATTATTCTTATAAGAGGATAACATTTTGGAAAATATTATTTTATTCATATTGATAATTACTATAAATAAAAATATTGAATTACTTAATCACCATTATATTTATTAAAATCATTATTTAAAAATAATATAAATAGTTTTAATTTATAGATGATATAGTGAATTAAAATTTATATTAAAAAATAGTAATTAATTACTAATTTTTTTTTGAAATATAATTTATCTAAATATATTTCATAATTTGGTTACATAAATTCAAATCTATTAATTCAACAATGATGTTTTCAATTTATAAAAATATAATGGTTTTATTTGGGATTGATCATTTGTTTAGATAATATTATTGAACATATTTTCATAAATTTGGGTGAATCATTTATAAAAGTATCAGGTCGTTACAATCTCCTACATTAAATAAATATAGTCTTGAAAATTTAAATTATTTATAATTTACAATATTGTATATGGGTATCACAATGATAAATAACACATAGGTCATAACTTGTAGTGTAATATAAACCTTAAAAACATTAAAATACCTTATTCTCATAATCATAATATTAAACATAATATGTAGTTTTTCTTTGACCATTTTAATCACTAGTCTATAACAATTATGTATCAAGATTCACATTATAAAATTTTAAACAAGTGGATTATTATTAATATCTGTAATGAGACTAATATAGGTTGATATAAAATGTGCTCATGTTAATAAAAATAAATATTCCTCTATGTAGATAGAACTAGTAATTTTCCAAAATATAATTACACATATTTAAATATAAAATAATAATATTTTTGTGCTGAAAAAATTTACAAACATTGACATGGGATACAATATTTATAAACAAGAAGTTCTCATTTATAGTAAAATCATTTGGATGATGATTTTAAATAATTAAAAAAGTTCCCAGTAATGCTATCATAAGTATAATAAATTCCAATAAACATATATATTAATTTGAATGTGATTTTACCATTTACATACTATATTCAGGAGTTATTATTAATATTATAAATGTTCCCGTGTAGGAGGAGGTCGTAAATACCAATCATCAATGGTATTCTTGGGTTAGGGAATGGATTTTATCAATACAAAAACTATTTGAATTTAAAAAATTATAGAGTTGGTGGAGGAATATTTGATGCATTAAAATTTGGTATTTTTATTTTTTTCATATTGGTTTCATTTCATATCATTATGTTCTTCTCTTACATATTTAAGATATTTCATTAGCATGAATAGAAAATTTCATATGTTCCTATTCCCAAATTTTAGACATATTAGAAGTTGAATATTTGTTCAATCTACATCATCATTCCATGAATATCCCTGAGTATCCATGACTCTATTATTTTGTGTTGTTAATATTTCAATTATGCATACATTCTACATCATATTTTGTGATATATGGATTATCATAAATCCTTGATTTCTAGGTACATATCCCATTCCAATTGGTTGATCATTGATGTAGTCATTACATTTCTTATTATACACATGCTTAACAATGTTTCTTATAATTACACACATCAGTGAAAACATAATTTGTAATATGAGTGATAGAAATTTATCATATTATAGGAATTATCATAATAAATAAACTATTTTGGATACAAAATTCAATCCTTTTACACTTTTTCATCAAGATTTAATCCCATAATCAAATTAGTTCAAACTATATCATTCATATATTAACATAGGTTACCTTATGAATGGTTATCTAATACATCTTAATATAATCCCTCCATATGCTAATAAATTTTATCCTTCATTAGGTTTTGTAATGAGAATATGACTAACCTAATCACATCCTCATAGTGTGACAAACTAGGTGCATAGTTAAGAATATTTTTCATCTACTATGTTTCAAAGAACATAATACCTAATATGAAATGTGCATCAATTCTAGATACATCTTTCTCTTTTGCTATATAAATAGGGAAATAATATCTACGAAAACCACTCAAAATATATACTATTTTAAATATTTGTGATGTTTCTTATTCTTAGTATTGTGACATGTACATTTCGATATTATTTTCATTAATATTTTATATTCCAAATCTCAAAATACAACTACACCTTCATTTCTACAAAAAATTAATGAATGAAGCCTTACACATAATTTGTATCGTGATTCTTAACATACTATTCTATAAATTACATGGCCACTACCTGTCTCCTAGGGATCATTTCGTGAGTACCCCAACCCACCTTATAAAAGACATGGGAAGCTGACTAGTGTTGACGGATTTTTCATGCAAGTGAGTGGCATTTGTTGAGTACCTATACACACGCAGAGTCACAACCACAACTTGAAACTCAAAAAAGGAAAACATCCATGTGACTAAGAAAACCACTAAATGTATAAGTACAAGCTTTAATTAATGTGATATTGAATACAAAACAAACAAAATAAAAGATCTAAACAAGGCAGTATAAGTTATATGATAATGTGTATAGAGAAAACACTGCCTGAAGGGTAGGTGTAGAGTAGATGCAATGGGTCATAGATTATGCCTCACTTATCTAATCCCACTAGGCACTGCCAATTCCTGGACCACCAAGGTCTCTGGAAACACGTTAGTCGTCTGCAAAAGATAGAACATGTAAAGGCGATGCCCGTGCATGGGTGACAAACAAAATACAAAGAAGGAACTCCGAACAACAAAAGAAAATCAAAAAGGAAATGTACACACTAGGAATTGGAAAAACATAATGGTATATCCTAATGTATAGAGAGAATTATTATCAATAATATATATAAACATCTTGTACTATTGTGGGACTCATCCCCAATGAGTCACCGAGGTCTGTTGGTCCATTGAGGTTTGATGGTCTATTGGGCCACTGAGATCCGCTCGGCTACTGGGAAACTGCGTTCTTCTTGTCTCTCAGGCAAATTAGGTCTGCTTGGCTACTGGGACACTCAGTTACACTCGTCGTTTCCTTATCATCACAACCAACCACTGGATTTCAACTCGTTTCATGCTTTATTCCATGAAAATCTAATTCTCAAGCCATAATTCATAACTCAATCTTCATGGATAGTCACTTGGATTGTGTCAAAAGGATTGTATTGTCTCAAGGGTCCAAACACTGAAAACTACTCATAAATTAGACATACATTTTGGAAGTTATGTATGTTAATTGAAATGTGGCCAGTTTTTCTTGATCCTGATCTAACCAGGGTGGACCGACCATTCCTGACATGGGTTCGACAGCATGACCCGGGTCTGACCCGACCCTGATCTGACCCCAATCGAGTCCGACTCGGCCCGCTTGGATCAGCATAAAATGACTGGGCCATGGGTCTGGCATGCTGAGATATCATGTGTCCGTCCACTGGGATGCATGTGGTGGACCACATCCTCCTGCAAGACCCACTGTGATCAGGCCGACCAGCTTCAGTAAAAACGTTGTGGGCACTCCATGTCACCCTCCACCTTCTCGGGTTACCGTTGGGTCCACCACTGTGGGACAACCGGGAGGTCAATAGCTGGGGGTCACTACGGGGTCCACTATCACAGGTCGTTAAAGGTTCTACCACCACGGGTCAATGTGGGGTCCACCTCTGAAGGTTTCCTTGAGGTCCACCGCATGGGTCACCATGTGGTCCACTTTCATGGATCTCCATGATTCATCACAAGTTCCATTACTACAGGTTCTCATGGGGTCTTCCATGGCTATTCATCATAGGGTCCACCGCTGTGATCCAGGAAGACCATGGCCCTCCTTCCATGTAATGTATCGTGCCTCTCCATGTCCACTCACACCATCGTTGTTGGATTCATAATCCACTACTCATTGGTGGACTCTTATTCCAGCCACCAGGTCCTTTATGCGGATCCATGTTCTGATATGCGAGCTTAATTGGGATCCTTGAATCATCGATGTCACTGCTACAGTATTAAAGATGATTTTTCTTTCAATCTTGCGGTCCCTTCACAAAGAACAAAATAACCCCAAAATGGAGGGATCTTGGCATTGTTCGGGTCAGCCCGATACCTCCGTGATAGAGTTTAAAACAAGTTGAGGAGGATTTATGATTCAATCTATTAAACCCCTTACCAAAATCAAGGCTCAAGTAACCCTCACACAAGAACAAACATCTCATGGATCAACCTATTAGTAGGTTGATCAGGGTTCATTGTTTAGAAACTAATAACGGGGAAAACATTTCATCAAGAACACCCCTACATCAACGTTGGATCATTCTTTGGTGAATATCGCACGACTATGTCTGTTTATCCTTAATCCATCGTTGGAGGATGTTCGTTGATCATCGCTCCTTAATTCCAACTCTCCATGGTTTTAGAGTGATCCCAGATCATTTCAACAATCCATCCTTGGCTAAACTAGTAAAATATGAAAATGTGTTTCAGTGTTTCTGTTACATTGCATTGCAAGTCATTATTCTATTTCATTTAAGAAACATCATTTTAGTTACGCTTGGGTTTCAACGCATTATGTTGCAATGAAGTTATAATTTCAAATAAAATAAATATTTACATTTAATTTATTTACCTTAAGAAATATATATTTTTTCTTAAAATGTGAAAAATTTAAATTTTTCACCCGACCCACGTCGGTCATATTAATTCCCATCATAGGTATAGTCATTGTTCCAGATGCACTGGTTCCCTCCAATTTTTAATCTGGACACTCATTTAGAAGTTTAAAAAATATTTCACGTTTGATATTTTAAAGAATGTTAGTGAATAGTTCAAAATCCTATTATGGGATCACAGGGTCTCGTAATCAAGTTCCATTTGAGAATGTGTCCTCAATATAATCCCATAAAATAAACAAAAATACATGGAATTATGGTACATTATATTAGCCCCACCAATAGGGAATTGCATCATCAAAGG
Organism: Viscum album; assembly: GCA_963277665.1. Taxonomy (NCBI): domain Eukaryota; kingdom Viridiplantae; phylum Streptophyta; class Magnoliopsida; order Santalales; family Viscaceae; genus Viscum; species Viscum album. The sequence continues at coordinate 938,454,234 of OY728161.1, forward strand.
ATAAATAAACAAATGAGTGTAGTAAGCATGGATCTGAGCCTCCCACTGCCAAGTTATCTCTAGGTGATTCATTTGATGCCACATAATGCACACCAGAGTAATATACCATCAATGAAATATTATTTCTTTTAGATCATCAATCTATATTGAAGGCTCCAGAAATTTCACTCCATCATCAGTATCTAACTCACCATAGTCAATTATGTCTGATGGATAACGCATGTACCTCTTAATCTATGATACATGGAGACATTATGACCCTGGTAAATATTTGGGGGAAGAGGTAGGTGGTATTCTACCTTACCAACTATGATCAGAATCTAGAAATGGTCGATGAATAATGGAGACAACTTTCCAACCGACATAATATCTACAATCCCCATCGTGGTGAGCCCCAGAGGAACACCTTAAATCCCTTATTGAACCCAAATATCCTCTATATCCTATCAACATTAGATTTATGTCTTCTCTTTTTAGTCCTCATATGCCCCTGGATAACATGCACCTTCTCAGTGGTGTCCTGAAACAACTCTCGACCAATGAGGTCTGACTCCCGTGGGTATGTCCAACATAATGGTTATCTGGATGGTCTCCTATACAGCACCTCGAATGGTTCCATACAAATAGTGGAGAGTTTGTTGTTGTTTTATGTGAACTCCCCCATTGGTAGGTGATCCTCCAAACTACTACTGATGTTTAAGATGCAAGCACAAAGATTGTCCTCTTATACATGATAATCTCTTCGGTCTGTCCATCTATCTAATGGTGTAAGATTTTATTCAAGATAATCCATGTTCTGAATGCCTTCTAAAATCCCTTCCATAACTAGGATGTAAATCATGTATCTTGTTCTAATACTATCAACTAGGGGACCCCTCCAAGTAAAAGTATCTCCTTCATGTAGATACATCCCATGCTCTCTACTAAACTATACTCCCCGATTGGTAGGATGTGGGAAGACTTGATGATTCATTCAACAATCACCCATATGGCATAATCCTCTTTGAAATTTAGGGTAAATCCATCACTAAGTCCATCAAGATACCATCTAACTTCCACTATGTCACCTCTAGTGGTTGATTCAAGCCTGTTATAACCCGATGCCCTGCCCTCACTATCGGTGCAGTTAGATACCTCAAAACAAACTCTAAACCTTCCATCATCATCCCAAGCCACCAATATTGATGTCAAATGTCTGGGTACATCGTAGAAACTCATGGTTGTACTACCATATGGGATTTGTAGAACTCCCTTAGAACCTCATAACATGAAACCACTCGCATAATGGTTTGACCTCTATTAAGGATTAAATTATCCTCACCTATCGAATATCCATCTTGAGATTTTCCCAAGGATAACTGAGCACACCAGTCCTCATAGTCATTATAATAAACATTGTCTTTCCAAAATCACTATAAGTTTATGGGAGTTACATCCATTGACTAATGATGTTCTAATCCATCCCCATACATGATGGATATCTACATCAAGGATAACCACTCCAACGCCACCTTTAGAAACTGCAGACCAGATCAGTTACTGAGTGCACCCTCTACCACGTCCCTATTACCAAGAGAATATACTCTTAATGACATATTATTTGAGAAATTTTATCCACCATCGATGCCTCGTGTTTCGGACCTTCTTGAAGTATATATATTCCTGAAACATTTGTTGTTGGAGTAAATGGTAAACCACTCACCCATCAAGTATTGTCTCCACATTTTCATATTTAAAACCACTACTCCTAGGTTTAGTTAATGGGTCATGTGGCTCTGCTCATGTTCGGTCAAATATCCTGAAATGTAGGGAATCAATTATTTTCCATACATCAGGACACAACCTAGTCTGGTCTCTAATGCGTCGTAGAATACTACATACCCAACACCCTCATCTAGAAGACTCAATATGGGGGAACTCGTCGGTCTCTACCTGAGCTCCTGGAAACTCTGTTGAAACATCTCCATCCATGAGAATGGTTTTCCCTTCCATATCAAAGTTAATAAAAGAATTTATACCCTAGAAAAGATGGGCACGAACCTTCTGTAGTACCCAGCCAAACCCAAGAAATCGTATACATCAATCATGCTCCTAGGTGCCTCCATTGTAAGAACTTCCTCTATCGTTGTTGTATCCACTGTAACTCCATCCTATAAAATGATGAGTCCCAGAAAGATGACTTCTAAAATCTGGAACTGACACTTAGATAGATTTCCACATATATGGTTCTCTCAGTATGTATCTAGGACTATTTGTATGTGTCTCGCATGCTCCCCCTCAGACGTCAAGTACAACAAGATGTCATCAATGAAGACCATGATGAACCGATAAACGTTAGGCTAAATGATCCTGTGTATGAGTCCTATAAACACCATTTGGAAATTTTTTATGCCGAAAGGAATCTACAAAAACTAATATTTCCCATATCGTTATCTTTAGGCTTTCTTCGGTACATTCTCCTCCTGTACAAGAAGCAGATGATATCAAAATATGAGGTCTATCTTCGAGAACCATCTCTCTCCCTTTAGATGATTGAAGAGGGAATCAATACTTGGTAGAGGATACATGTTTTTCATGGTCACCTAGATCATGCTCTATAAGTCAATGCACAAACTCAATATCAAATATAAATTCTTGGAAAACAATACTGGGGCTACCCACAATGAAACAATGGGCCTCATGAACCCCTTCCTCTTTAAATCCACCAGCTATACCCAAAACTCATGAAGCACCACATGAACCATCTGATAGGATGGTGATGATATAGATTTTATCCTATGGTAAAAATATATTTATATTTCATCCTCTATATGTGGGGGTAAACATGGAGCATCCTTAGGAATGATGTCCCCTCACTCATCCACCACAATGAGAATGTTCAGACTCTTCTTGTCCACATTATCGACGGTGAGGCTAGCCAACGATTGACTAATCGGTCGTACCCTCTTCTGAGAATGTTCATCACACTTTACAGGGTATCCCTTCTCCCTAGTTATGGATAAAATGGTACCATACTCACATAAACACAACACTTTATACCAAATACAATTGATCTGATCTTGAACTATGGATAACAAGTCCATACCAAATATGGCGTCATAAGGACTTGACGTTGCAACTAGGAGACCCCATCTGATTATCTCTATTCATAGATTATTCACAAACCACTAGAAAAGTGTGTAATCATTGAATTCCCAACCATGTGAGTCTCTAATGTTATATATTGATCTAAAAATTCCACTAGAATATCTGAGCTCTGAACAAGGTTTGTGAAAAGGAAATAGTGACTGGAAATAATGTCTATAAATGCTACTACAAAGGTGGAGAATAAATAGATCGTAGATCTAATAATCTCTACAGTGTAGAGGTCATAGGCCTCTATCGCTTGTAGTTTGCCTCTACCCTATCCACTATCCCTGAGTGTCCATGGGGGGCCACCTATGGGTGGTGGTGTTTGCACATCAATCCCCATCCCACCACATGTTGCTCGACCGACTCCCATCCCACATCCGTAATCTTGGGGACCACCCCCATCAAACCTATTCCTATACTTTGGTGGTACGTTGAATATATTCTAGTCGTCTTTATGGTGATTCAAGAAATCACAAGTCATGGTAATCTCCCCACCACATTAGTAGCACAACCCACACCTTTTACGACTCCAATTTCCATGGGAGACTTGTACCACTGATCTGACATCCTAGGGTATCCCCCCAAAATTTATGGCCTTATTAGGCCCATTTGTATTCCACCTGGGGTATACTATTATCTCCTGCTACTAGAAGATTTTCTTCTAGGAAACTCTCTATGAGTAGGGCTCGCTCCAGCACCCCAACCTGAGTAGGAATGCTAAAATATAACAAGGACACCCTAATCTCCCAGTTTATTCCCTATTAAAAAGATCTAAGTCTAAAGAAGGGGTCTCATAGCATGTCCATGGAGAAGCTAGAATGTTTATTGAATCTCACTAGGTATGATGATATAATAATTCCACCCTGTTGTATGTGCAGTTTCTTCAGTATGAACACTAACTGAACTGTCACTAAAAAGATATCTTCTTATAAGAGGAAGTCAAATTATATCCATATAAGGGTCACCTAGTTGTGTTTCTAGACCATCATGCTCCACCATCAACCCATCGATATGAGAAGAAGGCTCGTGGGAAAGATCACCAATCTGGTGGATAGGCTTCCTCCCCATATGAAATACTCACATATCCACCTCGAGCCAATCCTCTACCACATGGGAGTTAGTATCACCTCAGAACCTAGGAGGTATCTACCTATGATAATCTTGTAAGGAAAAAAGACTAAATGTGTCCTCTACTAGCAGTGTCTGTAAAAACTAATTAACCATGTGTGGTTTAAAGACTGGTACACCTCCCAGCGGGGCCATCTTCAATACCGGTCCATGTACTGATGCATTTTTATTTTGTGTACCATCCTCATGATCACACACTGGAATCATCATTGACTATCTATGTGATGGAATATTTAAATTGATCATGATAAAAAATGGTCCATATGTCATACCTGGTGATCATACTCAATAAGTACAAGATAAAACAATAAAAATCTTATATGATGCATGAAACTCGTGGCTTCATGCACCTAGTCAAAAATCAGAATGCAAGGTCTTCATGTATGTATTCCTCAGCCGCCGCACCAAAAATTGACTATTGGTTCCTAGAATTCAAACTAGAAACATTAATCATTGTTTCCACAATAAAAAACAATAGAATCGCGATCTATAAGGTACAACCGACCACCTTTAATAACAATTATTCATAAATCGTCCCCCAGGGCCCATTGTGCATCTACCCAAAACCCGCCTGAAAAATGGCAGGGGATATCGACTAGCATTGAAGGATTTATCATGAATGTAGGTTGAATTTTTTGATTACCTATACACACAACCACTAACAACCGTAGCCCAAAATGCTAAAAAACATGCATTCCACTTAGAAAAGCACTGAATTTAGAATTACATGATTTGTATAAAATGTCCAATAATACAAATTTAACCAATGAATATCTGTAAGCAATAGAGTACAAGGTCCCTGATAATCCATCAACACAAAACCCTACCTTAAGTGTAGGTTTATATTTCCTTCCAGGATCCATAAGAGTACACATCGCCTGTCCAATCTCATTGTGCACCGACTGGTCCTGGACCACCAATGTCTCTATCAAAGTGTTTGTCATCTTCACAAGACACAACACGTGGGGTAATAACCAATGAATGGGTGATTAACACAATACTCTATAGGGAACCCAAAACATATGGAAAAACCACAAAGTAAAATTACACAATAGGGTTTTTCAGTTCACACACGTATAACCTAAATTATAGAAATCAATATTCTCTGTTGTAAAGCTAACAATTTTTTACTTCTGTGTGAATCATCCTTGATGAGTCACTGAGGTCTATTGGGCCACACAAGTATGCTCCTCTATCGGGACACTAGAGTTATCTTAGCTATCGAGCCATAGAGGAATGCTCATATAGTAGTCCATTGTGGTTCTCTCAGCTACTAGGCCACACATATGTGGTCTTTACTTCCTTCTCATCACAAACAACCATAGGATTTCTGTTCATAGCTTGCATGGATCCTAGAGAATAAAATTCACAATCCTTCAGTCATAAATCAACCTCCACAGATACTCACTCAAAGTAGGTCAAAATGAATTCCCCTTTGTGAGGGGCTCAACACTGTAAACAGCACGTAAATTGGATGTATGGTTTGGATGTAATGTATAGTTTATTTAAAAGGGGTTAGTTGGGTATGGGTTCAGACCGAGAAGAACCGACATAGTCTAAGGCCCACCGACCCGACTCGAGATCTGACCGAACCCAGATCGAATGTGATCAATGTCTGACCTAGCCTGCGGGGATTCCTGGGTTGGCTTTCCTCCTCCTTCCTGGCCCACAGGGAGTGGTCCAAACTACTTCGGCCATGTTGTCTCTCCCTCCAAACCACAGGTCACCATGAGGTATCTTGTTGTGGTCTAGGTGGACCATATCCCACCAGCTGCATTAGGCAGTAGGGTTCTCTATGTCCACTCACACTGGTGCTTCTTGGTGTTGTTGTAAACCCAATCCACATCCCATGGCCCCTTACAGCGGGCTTTGTCCTCCACCACTGTGTGAAATTGGTTTACACAAGTGGTCTCTTCTGAGGGCGACAGTGTCCGCTACGGGGGTTTGTTTTTTGATCCACATGAATATTTGGGATCCTAGGTTCGTCATCGTCACTACTATAGGATTAAATATGTGTTTCTATAAATCTGGGGATTTGATCATGAACAACCCATGAATGCCTACAATAGAGGAATATGTTCCATGTTTGTGTTTCCAAAATCACATTGTGTTGGAGTTTAAAACAAGTCGGGGGTGGTTTTATAATTTTATAAATTATAACCCCAAACCAAATACCAAGAAGATCATATAACCCACCTTAAAGAACAAACAACCATATGATCATCCTATTACTGGATTGACTTGTGTTCGTTGTTTAGAAGGAAGTAACGGGGAAACAATAACATAAAGAAAAACCCCTACCTCGATGTTGGATTGTTCATTAGTGAATATCACACCATTGTGTTCATCGATCCATAATCCATCGATGGTGGCCATTCAAATATCATCTCTCAACAAATCCAAATTTATAAGGGTTCATATTGGTCCTTGAACATTCCAATGATCCTTCCTTGGTTAGACAATTAAAATCCATAAACGTGTTTCAGTATTTGTGTTGCGTTGTGTTGCAGCATCGCTACACAATTTCATTTATGAAACAATATTTCAGTTACCATCGGGATGCATTGGCCTTATGTTGAAATTATATTTGAATTTAAAATAAAACAAACTTTAATGTTTATTTTATTTCAATCATGAAAAATAATTATTTTATTTTTCATAAATATTCCAAAAACTAATATTTTTTCTCAAATTGCGTTGGCGGAGGTTATATATTTTCTATTGTAAATTCGACATTCCGAACACAATGGTGCCATTTGAGTTTTTATCATGTAACCCTTTAAGATGTTTCAAAAACTATGAATGTGTTCTATTATAAATAAACATGAATTAAAGTTTAAACACTTATTCCAGGTTCACCGGGCCTCTGAATCAAGTGTTGTCTTACAGTGTAGCCCCGAAATAATAAAATATAATTTAAAAATAAATACATTTAATTTAGGGACATTAAATATCTACAAAGGATATTGATTAATAGTGTATATGAAAGATTATATACTTAATTATGTCATATTAATCATAAGAACATCACCTTTATTTTACACTCCAGATACTTTTCCAAATTATAAGGCTTCATCTGAAACTACATATTTTACCCTTGAGAAAATAAATGAGGAAAATAAGGTCTAGAAATACAAATAATGGAAATTATTATGAAATAAAATAATAATATGAAAGTCATGAGTTATAAAATATTACCTTAATGAGGATAATCATAAATATCGGAACACAGAATATGGTAATGACTTCATAATATCTTGTAATTAAATTCATTTGGGAACATCATAAATCCTGATATAAAAATAAAATTTCTAGGATAATAACCAATAAGACATTATATTGGAAATAAACCATAATATTTTTGATTTTATCCAAAAAAAATAATCATAACATAGTGTTATTAGGTGAACCGCATGTGTACCTTACATAGTGTTAATAGGGAACACACTAGTTCACCATACATGGAATGCCATATAACATAATCATTACCCAATTCATTGAAAGCATATAGAAAACATAACCATTACACTATAGGTTAAAAACCATCATATTTTTTATTATAATATGTGTCCTAATAAAAAACCATTACTATTGTGTAATAATTAATGATAATTATTTAATCCTTAAAAATTATAAATAATATTACATTATGTAGATAATTTTATTAGATTCTTATAGACTATTTTTGTTCGATGTTTTATGAAGTTTATCACTAAATTAAAATTATCACACTTATAAGATATAAGAGATTGACATATTGTCACTTTATTTGGTTTTAATAATAATTATATCATTTTTATGGTCAAAGGTCCATGAAATGATTTTATTCTGAACCTTAGCTGATATGGGTCACTTTTATTCATCCAATAGAAAATTTTCAAGTTTTAGGAAAAATTTTCAATCTTAATTTTACCATTAATTTCCATATTTACCTTTAACTGTAGTAAATAATAATTACCGCAGTTACTATTCACAATATCAAAAAAATAAAAGTAACATATTAACATAATTTGGACCCATTAAATCCATATATGGAATCAATTTTTGAAAATTAAAAACATAGATGTTGTATTAATTAATTTAAAATTAATCCCATTGTTATGAAAATGGGTTTTGAAAGTTAAAACATTGCCAAAGATTGAAATGTTTTTACTTAAGAATTCAATGTAAAATTAATTCTAATTAAATAAATAATATTAAATGGAAAATATATATTCTATTTATACTTTAATGAAATTCAATAATATATTTCTACCATATACATTATTTTGATGAAAAAAGATGGTTTCAATTAAAAATTATCGTATTTTTACTGTTTTTCAAAATATGAAAGTTAACATAAGTATCAAAATTTATAAAATGTAAATTTTTATTTCCTGATTCAATAGAAGAAGTTTATTTTGTAAAAATGAACTTTTAAAATTGTCAAAAATTAAATTTAAAATGGGTGAGCCATCAAAAGGTTGTAAAACTGCAGTTTTTGAAAGACAACTTTTTTATCCGAAAAAATGGTATTGTTTTCATACCTCATTCTAGAAAATGTTTTATATGAATTATAATGTTATAAAATTAAAAATTCAGTTAATAATATTCATAACAAAAATTTTATAATATTAAAATAATATATCATTGTTCAGTGAAACTCGGTATTGCATACAACACAAGCTATTGAGGAAGGTTTCTCTTGCGTGTAGCGTAATCCAAGCTAGTGTTGTGTATACTGAAAATTTCCTTTGGTGATGCATATAACATAAGACATAATAATACAATATATTTCTCATAAAATCTCAGGGTGTTACAATTTAAATATCCATTTATATTTCTAATTATTTATAGGTGATATTGTCAAATTTTTTAAAATCTATAGTTTTAATGATTTTTTAAAAGAGATGAGACCTTTCCCTGAAAAGCATGCCTATTTTATTGAAAAAAAGTGAGAAGCTTACACAATTCTAAAAATGGGAGATTTTTCACAATCCCTCTTATGATGAGATAAATACTCATTAGGAATCTAATCATGCTAGATAAAATCAATTCTATTGACCCATTTTCTTGTAAGGCCATCTGCCACCGAATTATTTTCCCTATAGTTATGAGTGATGATTTTATTCCTAGAAAGAAGAGTGTCCATAAAATTAGCCCAGCGATTACTGAGCTTCCAAGATAAATGATGATATCCCAACCTGATAATAGAATCAATAATATTAGAATAACATTGAATCCAAATATTATTCCACCCAAGTCTCTTTGCATGCTCAACCACAACAATAATTCCAAGAATCTCAGCATCAAGAGAGGAGGTGAAGACACAATAACTATGAAAACATCCAAGAACAATGCCTTGATGATCTCAGAAGATAGAACCTTATCTGAAGGGACCAGGATTACCATGAGAAGCTCCATCACAATTTTCCATGATCCATACAAAAAGGGTAGATTCCAAAACAATTCCAGAGTACCATACGGTGGTTGGAATACACCAATGATTCCCATTAGAGATAGAACAGTAATATCATGAATTGAATTAAAAAAATCTTTTTTGGGGTGGAGGCCTCATCAACATCAAAAATAACCCGAGTCAGTGTAGAGAGGGCCGATAAAGTCATACCATTATGAAGAGCCTAGTTTCGAGCATACCATATATAGTGAAACAACTCTACAATAATAACCATAAAGAGATTAATAAACTGGGTAGATAGAGAAATGCCCCCCCCCCAGCTTTGCATGAAGCCATGGATGAAGGTCATCTACAGTAAGGAGAGTTCAAACAGATCTCCATTGGCATTCCACATTGACACAGATGCAACACAGTTGAGTAATAGATGATCTGCATCCTCCCTGTGCTTTTGGAAATGAACACATATGGAGGAAAGAGAAATAACACAAGATTTAAGATAACATTTATTCAGGATATTATGATGAGCATCACTCCAAGGCAATGTAGATCTGGAGGGTCTGGTGTAATTCTTTTGAAACCCCTCCAACTATCACGAAACCATGTTACCATGAAAAGAAAACCACTAAAACAACATGGAAGAATGAGTTCCATTTGTAGCAGGCTATCATGCCCAAAAATCCTCCCTATTAGAGAAGCAATTATTGCTAATAATGTTGAAAAAATAACTTGGAAGGCCCACCATTCTACCAAGCAGATCCTTAATTGAAACATACTAATACGAGATAGAATCATCTCTATCAATCTAATCTAATAGAAGATTACCTATCCAGTTGGATTTCCAAAATTAAAGAGATGAGTCCTTGGAGACTAACCACCGTGAGTGAGAGTCAATTGAGACAAAGATAGAATTCAAATTAGGCCACACAGATGAATCCAAATGACTAATAGCACCAATCATTAACCTATTCATAAATTTTCTCCATAGGAAAGAAAGACCTTAGACTTACCATTGAAAATTCTCCACATAAAATAACATTGTAGTGAAACATTAAACAGTTACATATTTTTTATCAGCAAATCCCCCATGTCATACAACTTATATCATGTATTCCATGAAACTGTATCAAGTTTAATTTCAGGAATGTTTCCACTCCAAATGAAATTCTTAAGAGAATCATTTATATTGATAATGAGAGAGATGGGCCACTTATAACCCATAAAAGAATAAAAATACTTGGAACAATAACATAATTGACCAAAAAATGCTTCTTTCCAAGGAGAGAGTTTTCCCCTTCCAAGTAGCCAGATGCCTTGTGACCTTGCTAAGAATCTCTATAAAATAATAAGCTATAGCTCTCCTCAAAATGAAGGTAAAACCCAAGTTGTTAAAATGAAGGGGCCCCTCAATAATTCCTAACACTCTAGAAATGTCACTCTTCCTTGGAGTAAGGATGTTCCTGCCAAAGTAAACAACAGATATTCCCCAACATATCTCTTGGCCTAAATCAACGAAGTAATGAGAAAAGGCCCTATTGACATTATTGATATTCCACATATCATCCAGGGTGAAAATGATGATATCATCATCATACAATAAGTTATTTGGGGAAACAAGTCATCTACCTGCACTAATAGGGTTCAATTTTCCATTGCTTGCCATGATGGAAAGATGTCTGCTGAGATAATCCTCTACGATGGAGAAGATAATGGAAGAAATAGGGTCACCTTGCCTTACCCCTCTGGAGAAATCAAATAATTCCTCTGGAGTCCCATTAATTAAGATGGATATGTGAACATAACTAAGAATGGTTCTGATCCAATTAATAAAGGAACCATTAAAATCAAACATATCAACAACCCTGCAAATAAAGCACTAGTTAATTGTGTCAAAAGCTTTCCTGACATCAAGCTTAAGAGCAATATTCCCACCCCTGGAGGGTTTCATTAAAAAATTCACACATTTAGAAGTAGTAATGAAATAATCATATATAATACTTTTTTATAAAATAAGACTGATTAGGAGAAAAATTCCTGGTTGTAACCAGAGATAGCCTTGTAGAAAGAATTTTTAAAATTATTTTTTAAATAGTGTTATCCCAAGAAACTACTCTGAATAGATGAATTTCATTGGAATTTTCAACAATATGTTTCAAAGCTTGTAACTGGGCGTCAATACCATGAGGAAGATGTCCTCCCAAGAAAAAATGAATGAAAATCACATAGACATCATTTTGAGTAATATCCCAATAGGATTGAAAAAACATATTATCAAAACCATCCGGGCTCGAATAACATAATGATTTAAGGCTGAAAACAACCTCTTGTATCTCAAGATTTAAGGGAATAAAAGTGAGATTTGTGTTTTCATAAACATTAACAAGACCGTGAATGATAACCTCCAATGGATCCATAGGCATGGAAGAATCATTGAATAGATCCTTGAAATAATCAGTCACTTGATTCGAGAGATCCTCCAGCTTGTCAAAATTATGATCACCATTACTAAGTATGGCTAAAGGCCTAGAGACTGTTCTGATTCCATGAAGTGAATTAACGAACATGAAATTACTATCACCATCCTTTAACCAATTGGACCTGAATGTCTCCTTTTTTGATTCTACCTTGGTATTCAAAATCTAGTTCATCTTAAACAGACCTTTAGTTTCCCCTACGATGCCACTAGTTAAATTATTAAGGGTGCATTGCTCCTATAAATTCTGTATATATGTATCTAGAGATGATATTTCCTGATCAAGAGAGAAAAAATTTTCATTTCTCCAAGTTTTGAAAGCCGTTTTATGAAGCTTAATTTTGATATTACAAGAAAACTCTTCCTTCCTTCAATTCATAGAGTTCCAAATCTGCTCAATAATTTGTCCACATTACTAATGTAAAATCCTGACCTTGTTGAACCCAGAAGGCAAGGGAGGCCTGGGATCTTTACCCTCCAAGACTACCAAAATATGGTGATGATCTGAGTTGATTCTAGATAAGGTTTTAGATGAAATAGAACCCCATGGATCAAGGAAACCATCATTGAAAAATTCCCTATCAATTCTGCTTGCCACAAACATGTTCAAGATTTTTTTGTACCATGTTAATTTAGCAAAAATCAAATTAATCTCCATAAACCCATTAATATCAATGAATGATTTGAACTATCTGGATAAAATGTAATTAATGATGGCCCACAAATCCTCATACGGATTAATAATAACATAAAAATATCTATGGACTAACCAAGGGCCAGAAATAATAGAAATGAGATACATCAACTCCAACGACAATCATCTACGATCTAGAAAATCATTATGGGCATGTACAAAGGAGAATGAATAGTGAAAGAATAATTAACTGAAGGAAAATGTTACCTTTTGTTCACTACAAACAAATAAGGAGATGTCTGATTTAGAATTATGTGCCATAAACCAGGGTCTTTTCACCTCTGAAAGGTAATTATTAGAGTTAACAAAATGAAAACACTGATTTTTCTGACTTGCCATTTTTGAAGTGAAAAATCTTTTTGGTTCAGATATCCTAATGATGAGTATCCTATGATGCTGAATAATGTTCATAAGAGCACTGATAGTTTCTCAGTTGATCAACCCTTGACAATTCTAGTATTGAATTTTCAATTAAACTAGATTCTGAGGTTTGGTCCCCCATTTTTAGATCCACCAACATTTAGTTTTCTAGTTTTGCGAGGTCTTCCAAGTTCCTTTTTTTGATTTGGAGCATCCCGAATGAGACCAATTATGTCATCACATGACTTTTAATTTTCTGTAATAACATATATCCCACTTTCCAGTCCTTTTACAAGAGATGCAACAAACATTTCTACTTCAATTCTGGTTTGATTGAGGACAGCAGTAGACATATTAGCATGTAGGGAGATTTCACATAGTCCAGCTCTAGTAAATGCCATATTTCATGGATCCATGTTCAACACATGAAATGAGGAACTTGAAAAGAGAGTAAAAAATTATGTTGAATCATTTGAAAAAATTGTTGAAGTTTGAGGATATGTGCTCTTGGCAATAACAGCATCTACTGAAAGTGGGTGTAAAATAACCTCGAGTCAAGGATCATTGAAATTAAGAAGATTCCTTTCATCCTGCATGAACCTAACTAATTCAATGATATCATAATAAATCGATAGGAACATGAATATTTATTCCATTTCAGTTTGATGAATAAAAACTATATTGAACAAATATTTTGAGATCTCATAAAACAAAACTTGATTCTATGGGGAGAGAAACCTCGAAGGGGAGCCATGCACTTACACATCTTCATTGGCTTCAGCCTCCATCATATCATCCCATAATAGTTTCCCCAATTTGGAGGGCCCAACATGAGATAGGATAAGATCTATAGATTGAGCACGAACAAATGAAAGTGGGACAATCTGTATGGTAGTGGTGCTGTTGTTTTCAACCCGAACCATCTTTCTATTTCTATTCCTATTGACATCAGTCCAATCCGAGGCTTCAGAGTCAGCACTGAACTTCTTTTGAATAACCCTACAGTTAGTAATATAATGTCCTGCTATCTTTCAAACATCACAAAAATTAGGATCATTTTTATATTCAACTGTCACATAAATTGTGTTATCATTTGCTGTAAATAAAATGCTGGCATGCCTTTTTCATTCTAGATTGACATCCATTGGCATTTGAGCATAGAAACTCAACTCACCATCCATGGTACTTTGATGCAATCTGGTTGGCGTACCATGTCATGGGGAAATATAATTCATAATCATTATATTCCATTAAACCAAATTCATACCATGAACCCTCACCCCTAATTAATCATTGGACAACTTGACGTTGAATGGATTAAAATTGGAATTCCATTCAGAAATATTGATAATTCCATTTTTGAGTAGTAAGTTACAACTTTTCCAAGACCCATTCATGGAATCTCTAGAATGAAGAACAATATGAATTTATCCTTTCCCAATTGGAATTAGCTTTAAATCTCGATTACCCCACCAGTAATAAATCATGTTCTTATGATCTACGAAGGACCAAGGCTTGTCCCCCTTCGAGTAGATGACTAGGCCAAGGATCAAGAATCATCAATGATTAATACACTATTGTATGGCCTCTGGATCAGCCCCAGCTGAGAAACCCCCATTCTCAAGTCTAGTGACATTGGACGACCTCGATGTTTCCACCCTAACATGGTGAGAAGAACCAGTAAGCACTTCCGCAAAAGATAAATAATTATTTTTCAAGATCAAAGGTTCATGAGGATCTGAAGCTATGATCCCATCATTCAATAGGTGATTATAATCTATGAATGTGAATTCCAACTCTTTATTAATAGAATTAAATGTTGAAACCAAAGAAGACATCCAGTAATCCAAGATACGCCATTGACATATTCTTGATCATGGTCGCTCACTCCCACTCTCGCCATCTCCCCCATATCTAGGGGATCAGTTTTAATGATTATTATTTATTATAATAATGAAATCGTGGGGAAACTGATTTTCCATTCCATTGGTGAAGCTATAATGTCATAATTAATGTCTTCGAGATATTTTGTAATACATATAAATAAACTATCATTAGGTGATACGTGGTTATATGATATAACACAAATTCATTGGGTGTTTGTTTAGGATTCATGACCTAATGTTTATAATCGTGTTTATCCTATTCTAATAATAGGGAACACCAGTGGTGTTCATCTTATGCCCAATAAGGTTTTAATAGAGGTAATCCTATTGAACATGTAGGTAATGAGAGGTAAAACAAAGACAAAAATCATAAAAATGTCTTATTGGTAGGACTTGGAATAATATTTTTATAATTATCATTATTAATTAGCATCTTACAGTGAATACCACTCAATAGTGTCCCAAGATAGTGGGCCACGGCCTCAAGCACATCTCACCGAATGAGAGAGGCAATCGACTAGCATGTAGGGCCAAAGGTATGTCTATTGGGTTACTATTCACATACATGTTAGAATATTTATAAGGGTATAAACTATATAATAAATAGGAGAAGCATAAGAATAATAATAAAATAGGAAGTGGGTTGAAATAATCCATGAAAGTGAAATTTATAACACATGGAAGTAGAATATCAATAAATGGATCAATGATAAAAATTTCCGATAATTTGTCTATTCAAAATTGAATGTGAACAGGAAAAATGGGCACAATAATATACAATATTATAATCAAAAAATATAAATGGATAAAACCTCCTTCATATCATCTTAAGTATTGGATCATTCATCTCCCCATAAACAACATCATAAGAAGAAATTCAATCAAGCATCAGAAGTAACATGATTTCCTTTATTCATAATTTCGGTCATAAAATATATTCAGCTACCAAATAGTGCCCGAGTAGGGTTTTAGATATAAATTTTAGTAATCTGGAACCCCTTGTGTATAGGCTGACTTATTTCATACAATAATTAATTTTCAATGTTAAAAATATTTATAAAAAAATATAAATAAAAAAATAAATTCTAAATAATTTGTTTGTTTCCTAAATGGAAATGCGTCCCATTACACCTGCATTGGCATAAACATGATCTCTGAAAAGAGGTACTAGGTCAATATAGAATATTTATAAAAGGGCAAATGTAAACATGGAAACCCTAGAGGTGAACCCCCCATGCTTGTGCATTGCTTCGGGTCTCATTTTCCACATAAATAATCATCTAAACTCAGAATAATAATACCAAAAAGATGTGCATCAAATATAAAAAGATTAAACATATAATCCATAAATTCCAATGATTCAGTGGATCCCATACATATATAACAAATACTAATCCCATGGGTCGCTAAAAAATATAAACTATAAATGATGTCATTGATTCCGTCCAAGGAAACCCATATGGAATCCCATGTATCACTCCTGACACGATGACACTGAGTTCATACAATGTATCACATGATGGGGAAAAAGTATGACACATGGAATAATGTAGAAACCATTACAATGGATTTTTCCTCTAGTGATCCCCTAGGGAACCTGCATCACTGTGGAATATATGTAATGCCATTCAGTGATCCCATATGAGGAAGTATTGGTTATATATCACATCACATCAAGATTATCCACCCAATAATGACGATTTCATCCTTGGAATCCATATATTGGGACACATGATCACACTCATCCTCTAGAAAGTGATCCATATCAAACAAGTCATATCATAAGACACAACATATATTTACAGTTATAGACCATCAAAATAGCATATCGGTAGCACGTTATCACAATCTAATCAAGCTATAAAATCTAATCCAATAAATAGTGGGAAAATTTATATGGAAATTATTAAATCATTAAATGTGTTCAAGGAATGATAATGAGGAATATTCCATAAGGATTATCATGTAAACCACTATAAGAAATCATTGTAATTTCAAAATCATATGTTGAATATATTACCAAAACATATCATAAAATTAAATCCATTAAACATGGAACAAGTACCATGCTTAAAGATTAACAAATATGGCATGAAGTCTGAGATAATGGAAATTATATAAGGGATCATTGTATAAAGCACATGGAATGATATATGGAAATATGCATAAGAATTTTCTAGAGATAAGTGACCTATATAAACATGATTGTTCAATGGAATATTACATTTCACATTTTCCAAATAATATGTATTAAACATCTTCATTTGCAAAGGAATAACAGTCATGGTTTATCACCCATCATAAATTAATTTACCAATTTAAACAATTAAAATATTGTGAAACTAAAATATAAATGCTGAGACACAACCAAAAGAATTATTGAAATTTAGACCATTTAAAATGGCACCCCAAACGAGGTTTCCAATGACAATGTGAATATCCATGAATGGGTTCCTTCATATGTTAGTGTCACTAAAGACTAGAAAAAAATATTTTAATTAATCTATTAAAGGAGAATGAAGCATGGTCAGAAGGGTCTGGTGAGCATCAAAAAGTCATGTGTACAAAAAATAAATGAAAAGAATAGAAAATATCATAGACCCCCTACCTCAATGTAGTAGTAATCCATTCGTCCATTATATATATTTTAATCAACATAAAATAGATAAAAACAATGGTTTTCTAAACAAACTATAAACAGGGAAACAACCTTAAATCCAAAATAGTGAAACATATAGCGGATGATCCTATGATTAAAAAATATATGAAGGTAGGTCTTATAAATGAGAGTTTGTTTCTTCTAACGGTGAATTATTTAGACCATTGAGGAAAGATATATATAAAAACCTCGTGGATTGGAGGATATATATCCACACAAAATGGGTGGAAGAAAATCCCACTGGAAAATTGTATGGGAGGAAGGAAAATTAGGTTACGTAATTCATTAAAGAAAAAAAGGGTATTTCACCCTCATTTTTCACTATTCACTGTTTGGAAGAACCATGTTCCCAAATAGTGTGACAATTGAGCCTGAGTCACTACTATAAGGGAAAAATTACACGATTAGGTACAAAGTTAAATATACTATGCAAAAAACACTAAATAATCTCATTGTACCCAAACCATTAAAACATGCAATTTTTTATTCCCTAGGACACACTGTTTCGAACAGACCATGTCACCCTATCAATTTTATCATTTTCTATTCTACATGCTTCAAAGAAACCTAGTTACAATAGGTACCTACTTCAACATATTAGTCATCATTAATAGGATTTTTTATGTAATTACAACCACTAATTAATTTTCTATATCAGTATATTAATTTGGTTCACTATAATCTCCACTCATTAAGACAACTCATCAACGAGATTCCAATCTAAGGGTAGTTGAATTACATTTGAGAAGTGTTATGGCCACTACACATTCACATCTACCTCTAAATCCAAGCTCTCCAATAATATACACCTATACACCAATTTCACTCGAACCAATGAAACAAACATTCTAGGAAAACATTTATTCTATGATTGACTATAAGTATCTGACATTTCTTGGAGGATGCTTCTGCGTCTTTCCCAATATTTTCGGGGTTAAACGAATCATATAGGTCTGGATTATACATTAAAAGATGGGATAAAAGGGATATTCCATGCATGAAATAATACCTCTAAGGTAACAAAAATCAATAGGGTACATCCCCAAATCTCTCTACTTTCTCAAATAGCTTGACATATCAATGAAACAACATTCCCTACATCTTGATACTTTTATTAACAAATCTAGGAGATAAACAAAGAAATACCCAATTTTCCAAGAAAAAATATAGATTTCTATAGAGATTAGAAGTATAAAACTTCATCCTAAGATGGAATGTATCCAAAAACATCATTATTAGTTGAAATTTATATGAACAATCCTATACTACATGAGGAAATAGTAGAATAAAATCACCTACCTCAAGATAACGTAGAGGTGAAAGAAATGGTCTAATGCTTATTGACTCAGATGAAGCCATGTTGATTTTTTCCTAAATGATGTTATAGTTTGAAATCACATCCTTCTGAATATTCCTTTTCCAGAAAACATTAAAATCAATGATACAGGATAGAATAATGTCCTCTAACACCCATATGGTTTGATCTGACTAGGAATCTGTCCTATGGTGATATGATGTAATCATGTTCAACAGTGAACCATGTGTTTTTTTCAACATTTCTCGTAACCAGAAAGATTACTAGGAAAATAATCCTGAAATAATATATTGATATAACTATGGAGTCCCACTATCTACTTTAAGTAGATCCCTCATAACTAATCAATAGAGAATGAATATTGACTCATAAAGAAGTTCACGACTTTTTCCAATCTATCGAAAATCACTGATAATAAATCACTAAATCGAGGATATCTTAGGAAACATATCACAAAATCAATGATGATGTAATTCCATTTCCACTAATTAATTGATCGAGGGTTGTAGATGTACATCTTTTCACAGGTGCTCTATCTTCTCCTTCTTGCAGGATGAGAACCGAGTGATGAAGCCTACAATATTCGTCTTCATACATGTCCGCTTATACTAGAGATGTTTATCATGGTACATCTTGGTAAGATCATGGTGTACTACCCAAAGAGAGTGATATGGTTACATCATAAACTATTCCCATATATACGATGGCAACCATAAATTTCCATGTGAGGGAATAGACTAACTACCATCATCTTCCCAACAAGGATTCATGTTCTCTTCTATGATGCTCTCCCTCAAAACGATTCACATGGAATCAATTATTTGTGGCATGATATCATTTTATAGAAGAGTTGACATACCTATGAGAGATGATAGAGTTGGTTTAATGTTCTATTTGTAATCATCCAACTATATCTCACAAAACATATCTATCTTCTCCCACTCACTACTGAAATCCAAACAGCATGTGTCCGAATCATGTGGCTAATGGAACCATCCACCACATTAACCGCATAGGGTGTATAAGCAAGCTGAAATTAAAAAGAATTCTAGTACTCCACAAACCATGGGTACCTAAAAATAAGTCCTATAAATATGGTGATATATTTTAATCTTTTATCATCTATATAAATAATGAACTTCTCACAAAATAGATATTTACTCCAACAATGAAGAGAATGAACCACATCTGTTATCACGAGTTTATGTGTAGGATAGTTCCTATCATGAACCCTCTAATGGTTGAATCCACATGAAACAATTAGATCCACATTCATTAGAACAACTCCCAGACTAAAATTAGAATTATAATAGTAAACAATATATATTTTTCCCAGCTCAGGAAGAATTATGATCACATTTGACATCAATCGTCACATTAACTCCTAAAAAGCTCCCTCACAGGCTTCGTAACATAGAAATTGCACACCCTTTTTAGTAGAACTCTTATAATTCCTCCTAAGGGGGGTAAATCTAGATTTACTAGAATATAATATCCATATAACCTTATAATGCTACGTATATCAAAAAAATTCATTTGATTCTCATAGGAAACCACCTAAATAACCTTTTATGGGTAAAAATATACACATACCTCTGATATGATATAAACCAAGAAGTAAACATTACTGATACAAAAGTTTTATTTACAAAGGTTATCATATATATATATATTTCTCTTTTAGTTTCATCATTGTTATCTCAATATGATAAGAATTGGTGTTACTATAGTTAATGTATAGTAAGATGTTGTTTATGAATACTAATATAATGTAATCATTATAAATGTTGAAATCATGATTCATAAAGTCCATGATGACTACTAGAACGCGTGTCCAATTAAATGATATAATAACACACTCATAAATGTCATACCTACTCTGAAAGGATGTACATGGTATATCTGATGTCCTCACATGAACCTGATAAAAGACATGCATTAGAATGATATTGGGGTAAACCGTTTTCTTCTGAGCTAGTTAAATAAGATGACTATAAGAAGAAAATGATAAAGGTTATTCCCCATGATCTAGATAAACCATCTATAATGCAAAAATAATATTAGTTTAACATATTCCATATCACTGAGAATAATAGGGGAACTCCATTTTGATGTGTTGGTTTGAATAAAACTTGTATCCTTATAGACTTCAATATTTTTTTGAGTTCCTGGAGCTCTACTAGAGAAATACAATACATTGCAATATACATTGGTACCACACCTAGAACAAACTCAATGTCGATATTAACCTATCTGACATGCAATAATCATGAGATATAATTAGGGAGGGAAACCCTGAAACAAACCACAAAAAGAGGGAATTCGGTCAAATCCCTCACATGATAACACATAAAATTTCTTGATATAATAGCTACCAATCATCCCATAAAACACTCTTGGGTCCATCTAGAACCTCTTAGATATCCAATTATCCCATAGTTAAATTCATGCTTCCCATGGGAGATATGAAAGAAACTTGAATGTAATTGAAATATATTTGATACTATAGAGAATAAGAAAGGCTATACCAAAAATGACCTCAATGTCAGTCATCTTGAGGACAAATAAACTCCAAAATCTACCCACTGATATCAAATTATAAATCATAAAACTAGAACATTCCCTCTATTTTGACCCCTATTTGATGGTGGATATACATGATTCCATTGAATTACTTGATTTCCTAAAAAATATCTTCCCCCTATAGAATACATATAAAAGTGTTTGAACCACCTATATAGAAATGGGTAGAAACTGTTGTAGAGAAAACCAGAATACTACCACATATAGTTGAAGAACCTTGACTCTACTCCACTATTGCTGGCAAACACTGCATACATATGATATGATCCTTGACTCTAAGATGTTTTCTAAATAGTACTAGGAGATCCACTCTGTTGACGTTGATGATTTTGGGCTAGACTACCTCATCCAAAATCATTACCACCTCAAACATATTGGCTAGTAGAAGGCCCACCAATTACTAATGTAGTATTATAGACTCTTTACATGATACTGGTCCTATTATGGGTCACTAATAATTATATGCTGGAGGAATATAATAGCTGAAACAGTAATTGTTACAGATCTTTCTGCATGCTCATCATTCGATCGGGTTCCTCATTCGCTTGATCTTCTTATGGCCAACCCTTCCTCACTAGTGAAACACTATAGAGTTAGTGTATATACCTATATGGAACCGCCCCTACATGAAAAATTAATACAATGCATTCTAATTCTAAAAGAACCATCAGAAGGTCTGAGAACTAAACTACCCTATATCACAGGACCAACATCTATGAGATTTCATTTGGTAATTAGGTCATAGTTCACTATCTCTGTAATGGTTATCAATAGGAAAATGTTCACCTACGAGCAGAAAAAATTCCCAATACCTACATAAAAAAATATATATATGGTCACTGCGTCAGAATTTATAGGTGGAGTAAAGTGCTAAATATTTTTCAAGTGAGTAGAATAATAATGAACTATCAATGTTCCCTACTAAACATTAATGAACTCCCTTTCAAGATCCCCCCTCAATATCTATAGAATGATGTGATCATATAAATAATTCAAGACATATTCTGATACATTCTTCAATGATTTTTTGACTGAGATACGGCATTACACTAGATATTAGTGTAGTCATGTAACATATAAGAAGGAAGATTCACCATATTCTTTTTTTCATCAACAAATGGTGAAAGTCCAATAAAATTACCTCATACCATGACTCTATATCATGAAGTCCTTATACCCCAAAAAGGTGGGATGATTATGCAACTGGATTTCCAGAGTATGCTCTTCTAATGTAGGGTCATGTATGGGAGCACCTTGAACAGACTACATGAACCAGATGATTCTATAATGAAGTAGAGAATTGGATCCCAGTATTAGGTCAATATGAGTGACATCACGTGGATTTATAAGTGGAATTATAGGTGTATTAGTACCCACCACATCTATACTCTTCTCATATCCACTCTTTTATCATATATTATGATGACTAATGGTGGAATAGAAATACAGTTACTAAGAAATCTCCATAGAAAGGATTTATAATAGATAGGGAAACCAGACTAATAAGTAGGTAAGAAATGCAATAACGATAGGTATGAATCGTTCCTATGAGCATATCTATACTAAGTACATGCTCCTACAAGTGGGCTTCAATAAAATAAAATTCCCCATGTGGTCACAAGACACATTGACAACAACACATTTCCAAGGTAAGGTAATGGTCAGGGCCTCATATTATCATAAAATAGGGAAATACATTTAAATGATTAATTTATTTTAATTCATTTATATACTCAATCGCATTGAAAATCATTTAATAATGTGGATCATGTGTCCAATTTATAAGGTACCATAAAAAATAGAAGTTTAAATTCGGTATCTACAAATCCAATTTATTATATGCTCCTACAAATAAATTTGAAACATTTTATAATGTAAAAAAAATTCTTAACATCATGTCTAGACATAGTAGGGAACAATTTAAATCATATAAAACATGAAAAGAATGTTGAATAGTAAATATATACTGAACTAATTTATGATATAATGATTCATAGGGTTCCTAGTATGATGCATGTTATGAAAAACCCTCATATAAATGGGTTGATGTAATAAAAAACATTAATTAAATAGAAAAAATATCAAATAACATCACCAAAAAAGTGTTTCAACCAATGGTGAAGTCGTATCACCTTTAAATTTAATATGTAATAACACACTTTTATATCAATGGCAATTTTTTTCCCTTGTACATGAGTTAACTATGTCCAAGACCAGTGTTAATCCAAATTCATATATCTTAACTTATTGTCAAAACCAAAATAGTAATATAATGGATAACCAAACTAATCTCACTACATATTTTTCCTATGTATATACCACTCAATAGTTTCCCGAGATGGTGGGATACAAGACCTCATGTTCATCTCCCTGAAATCGAGAGGTTTCTGATGAACAATGTGGGATAGTGTGTATTTGTGGGGAGAATCTGACTACACATATCAGAGAATACATATTACTAAATTGTAAATAATAAATAGAGTATGAATAAAAATAATAAGACAATAGAATATGTAATGAAATAAATCATGAAATAGAAACATTTAATTAGTGGACGGAGAGTATCAATAATTTAAACAATGAAAAAAATTCATTTTCATGTGTCTACAAAAATTGATCTGTATGGGGATCTTGGGTACAATAATATACCACAATCTATAAAAACTATAAAATTGAAAAATTAACAGCTACACAACATATCAATCATAGGCTTCATCCTTTGCATCAAACTCCATCATAATAAGAAAAGAAATCAAGCATCAGATGTATCACACTTCCTATTATTGATACATGAGATCATAAAGACTACATGGGTACCAAACTGTGTCGGAGCTGGGAGTGAGATATAAATTCAAAAGGATGTAACCAATGATGTCTAAGACGATCCATTTAAATCAATAATTAAGTGATAATGATCAATATATTTTGAAAATTGGAGCGACAAGTAAGTTGACACTAACACCATGGTCTGGGATCCAAAATATAAGCTAGTCCACTTCCACATTCTTTGGTTTTTTCCAGATAACAATAAAGGGGTACCTCTTAGTTGCATAATATGTATTGAATGTCCAATGTATACATAGTAACCTAAGTGGGAAACCCCCAGGATTTTTATTTTTCTAGGGGTCTGAATTTCCATTCCTGAAACCAGGTGAACTCAAAATGATAATAACAAAAGGATATGAATAACACATCAAAGAAGGAAATAGGTATTCTATAAATTCGAATGGGGTTTCTGAGATTTCCTATGGTGATCTATGAAGAATTTCACTATTATTTATGCAACATTAAATAAACCCAATGTCATTGAGTCCATCCAAGGTAACCCACCTGACGTCCCTTGTATAACTCATGACATGATACTTTGTATTTGTACATAGTATCTCATGAAGGGTACCAGGTATCACCCATGTCATAGAATATGCTTCTTTCTAATGGATCAATCCCCATATTTTCCAAAGGGAACTCAAATAACTCACAAGTATACGTAAATCCACTCAGCAAGACCGTACCTGGAAATCCATGGTATCCATCATGTAACATCAATAGTATCCCACCATGAATAGTGATTCCATCCATGTAATCCATAACATGGGACCCATGTTCACTTAAAACCCATAGAATGTGGGTCATATTAAAAAAATAAAATCATAATAGAAGGGAAATATTTATAATTACATTCCATCAAAAGTCCTTTTTAGTATCTCATTCTCACCATATAGTTATGATATGTAATTTATGTCAATAAACCAAGTAAAAATTATATATATTTCTTTAAAGCATTAAACGAGGGTATGGAAGGCTCAGTATGAATATAATTCGAGGAATATAATGTAAACATTTTCATGTCATCACCAAATGCCCAATATCTAATGTCAACTTTCTTACCAAAATATATAATTCAATTAAATCCATTAAACATGGAAGATAAAGAGCTCATCAGGCATAAAATATTTTTCATGTTGCACTAGATAATAAATATTAAACAATATCTTAATGTGTAATTCCCATGGCATGGAATATGGAAAAAAGAATACGAATTGTCTAAATAAAAATCACATATATCAACAAGCATGGAAAATGTGGTATAGAATTATATATTGGACAAACAATATGTATTAAACATATTCATTGGAAAAGGAATATAACTAATGTTTCATCTCCCGTCATAATTTTTTTTTAAAATTTATATCATTAATCAATGGTGAAACACACACACCTAGTGTGAACACAACATAATACAAAAGTGAAATTTATGCCATCTTGGATGGAACACACAATGGGTGGCCAGAGACAAGGAGAACACCCAAAGATTGGTATGTCCATATGTTATAGTAACTATGGACATGGAAACCCATTTTTTAATTTATTAAATAATAACAACACTTGTTTGGAAGGGTAATATGAGTGGAATAATGGTTTTTCAACTTAAATTCAAAAAAAATAGGCGAAAATTAATAAAATCCCAACATAAACATATTAGTTCTCCATACATTTGTTATCAATGTGTGATTTTACCTAAACAGAATAAGTTATTAGTTTAGTAAAAATGTGAAAATACTGAAAAATAATGTTTCACCAAAATAGCGCAAGAGATAGAGGAGAAACCTAATAATAGATGAGTCTATAATGGATATCTTACCCTTATATTTCTATTTCTTCTGATGGGGAATTTTGTATGCAATATATGAAAGAGCTAGGTCAAATCCTAATGGAAGGGAAGAAAAGTACTCCACGTAGATGGAGGATGAAAATTCCATTAAAAATAGAGTAGATAAAGGAAAATATTGTTAAGAAAAACGTTAAGAATAAAATAGGAATTTCACCCACTTTCTATAGAGAACACTATATTTCTACATGGTTTAGAAAAACATTGAACTATCCATCTACTACTCACTTTCATATAAGGCACATTTAATGGATCGATGCAAAATTGACTAGCCATGCACAAACTAGGGAAAAGTCACTATCCCTAAACCTACATCACATGAATTGTCATGTGACTTAGTTTGTGTCCCATTTTTGGGTCTTGTTGATTCAAATTATACATAGATGCATATATGACATCTTTTAACCTCATAGGCTTCATTACAATGGCATTTTTTATGAATTAATCCATGAATTTAATATTCTGGGTCTTTGGATAAATATGAGACATTACAATTCCACACATTAATTTTCCTTTTTATGACATGATATTATAAAAATGTCATACACACATGGATCATGTTCTCTTAATACATTATGATTCATATATTCTGAACTAAATAACTTTAGGCTCTAACATATCATTATTATTTACTAATTAATGGTTATATTTTCAAATGTTATGATGGTTATATTATACAATAATGCAAATGTAATTTCTAATAATGATCATAGATTGATATTGTTATTATATATCCTTATTGTGGATCCAATTTCACTCTTTTTTATTTCATTTCCCTATGATATGATTAATGTTTCTTATTAATTCGTAGGATGTGTTATATGTGTGATGAATATCATGTGACATATTAGGTATAATTTATGTACCCATTGATTATGTATTCATGTTTACAATGATATTATACTATTAGGGATTTATAGTGAATCATAATGATAAGTAACGAATATTCATATAATAATATATATAATTTATTGTTGAAATGTTTCATTTTCCTCATTTATTTTTAGTTTATGTTAATGTTAATTTTTTATCATATCCGACTAAAAATTAGGGAGGATCCAAAGGATATCCCAAAGTATTGGAGAAAATTCTATTCTATGGTAAATAAAGGAATATGGTATTCCTATAAATATATATCACTATCAAGAAATAAGTAAATGGATAAATATATGGACTGCATTCATTTATGGGTAACAATTTAGAATGGGGTAAATTGGGTATTAATGTAACGTCCTGTTTTTTTTTTGAAATGGGATAAAATACGAAGGTTTTATATTTTATTGGTTTATCAATGGATATTTTGTAAACCAAACTTTGGAATTTTATTCCGAGTGTTTTAACACCAAAATGAGTCTTTTTTGGACTGGCGTAATTACCCTATAATTTTAGCCTGTGTCCAAATGAGTCTTGGGAGAACATGATCCAAAAAAGTCTACATTAATGGACATTCATGGACAACACACAGTTCTGTTCCAACCCGTGCAGTTTATAATGATTATTAATTTATATAATTAAATTAAATAACTTTACATGAGATATTGTGATTAATTAAAATAATGTTTTAATAATGATAATAATGAAGTTATTATTATTATTATTATTGTGGTTGTTTAATTAAATTAATGAGATAGAATTAATTAAATGATGGTTGAAGAAATTAATGTGGATTGGGGTTTATCAAGTACTATTTTAATTAAATAAAGAGTTTCATAATTATTAGAAGAGCCATTTATTATTAAATCAAGGAATTGTATAATCATTATAATTTTATTTTCATTATTATGGTTGCATAAATGTTTTTTTGCTTTGTGATTTTAATTAAATTTTAAAGGAGTGTATCGTTTATGAGAATTTAATTTGGATTTTGAGCTTCTCAAAGAAACATTTAATAAAATTTGGTGTTTCATATTTAATGAAGTGTTTTTATTAAATAGTGGTTTTGGGTTTATCAAAGGCTTCAAAAATAATAATAATGAGATTCTTATTAATTTATTTTTATGAATTTAATATTTTTTATTGTTATGGAAGATATATAATGGGTTATGGGTTGGAGTTTCTATCATATTAATGATATTGTAATAAGTCGGGTGTTTGGGTTTTAAATAAATGATTATTGGAATAATAATAATTATGATGTAATTATATTTTTTTGGATATTTATTTAAATAATATTTTAATAATTCAATGATCAATAGGGAGTTTCATTTTTAATTATGAAACGTTTTTAAAGATAATAATAATTGAAGAAGTGTTTTTAATTAAATGTAGTGTTTTCACTTATAAGATATGTTTTTATTCTGTATAATAATAATAATAATAAAATGAGTATTATTATTTTTATTATTTCATTCAATTATATTGTTTAATTTAGGGAGAAATTGAAAATAAAAAGGTGGAGGCATGTCCCCTTGCTGGTGTGACCCCCCATGTTTCTCATCATCCATGCGTGGCACAAAAGAATATCCGACCTCCTTATCCCCACGACCCTCCTCCTCGGGAACCCTAGAATTGCTCAACCCCCATGGGACCCTCCCTATATGAACGAGACACCCGAGCATAGTTCTTGCAGCGCGTGTCACCGTGGGGAGACCCCCCCTCCAGGTGGTACCCAGAGGTGCACCACCCCTTCTCCCAGATTACACATTGCATGCGATGAATCCTCCCAGAATGTTCACAAATCTTGTATGCCTCATTATATTGAGTCTGACTGCGTATATCTCGTGATTCACATAAGCCATTTGAATCCTCCCACTTTCCTTGTTTTCCCGGCCAAAACTGTAAGTTTCAGGTTTAATATGACTATTTCTTTCCACTATTATTTTAGGATATGAGAATGTTGACTCGGGACCCATTGGTCCATAATATGGTATTCGCTGCAAAGGGCGAGGCAGATGGTCTAAAATTTCATATCTGTCATTTTTATGGGTAAGCTTCCAAACCCCCGGTTTAGTTTTTCACCAGTTATATTAAGGCATGTTAATTTTTAATGAGTCCACGGAACAATGATTGAGGTGTGTTGTTCATTACTACTTTGAATATGTGTACTAGTTTAATATATCGAATTTTTTTGATCTACGAAGACAATGCATCCATATATATATATATATGGATATGATGGTGTTCACAAATGTGACCATGGACCAGTTGTGGTCTTTTTTCCATAAACTACATTAAAGCGTTGTTGAATAAAAATGGTTCCACCCTGAGGTAGGTTCCCAAATCGTTAAAAATATATTTAATAATTATCTCTTGTTAAAATAAATTGATAATGTATGTTTTCATTATTATGGAACTGCTATGTTTTCATGAAATGATGAATAAAGATAAATCTCTTTTTAGTGGTAATGTCATATCATGCTTATATTGTTTTGGATTTTCATATGTATTCCTGATGAAGCTGATATATGATATGTAGATGCATGACACTTTTGATCTTATTAAGTGATTCCTCACACTTCAGATAAATGAGGATATAAACATGTGTTCATTTTAAGCATGTTTTGATTATTTTGTTAAAGTGATATGATTAAATATTAAAATAACATAAATGGGATGAATGTCAAATAGGTTAATGAAATGTAATATTATTTATCAAGTCATGTGTTGGAATAAAATTGTGTATTTTACTAATTATTGAGAATATTTAATATTTCACATGTTCGGATTATAAATTGGAAACTGGTAACAATTAATGGATGGATTAATTGTTACCTATTAAACGGTAAATGGTTGATTAATAGATGATTGGATAAATAGATAATATTGAACTAATTAATTGTTGAATTAATTAATTAACAAGCATTAAATTAATATTGTGAATTGATTTCTTGTTATGACTATTTTCCAAAGGTACCATTTGTGGCATGTTTAATTTCATGACTTAATTTGTCTTGAATGGAGTTGTTTATAAATATTATATGATGTGTGAGATGGTTTATAAATATATACGATCTTTTCATCATGTTTTTAGATTATTATAACGTGCATGAAAATTGATAATGTCTTGGATGAATCACTATTTGAGTGGACGGGTTCAGAATTGTAAACGAATTGGGATAAGTAAATGTTGAGTTAATTATTTAGTTTTCTTAATAAGAACGCTTAATTTTTAATTAATTAATTTATGTTGATATGTTTAGTGGTTTTTTAATTGTTGACTTATTTCATGGGTGATTTATGTTGTTAATTAGTTGTAGAGTTAATTAACAGATTTGATTAATAAAATTTTGAACAAATAAATGAATCGATTTCAGGTGATAGACATGGTGTTCTACACCAATGATAAATATATATGTATGATTGATAAAAAGGTGATGATACAAGGAATGAATATACAAATACTCCAAGGGTGCTTGACATAGTTTTCTATATCAATGATAATTATATATGTATCACTGATAAATGAGTTGTGTGTTAAGGATTAAAGCTCCAAATACTCATAGGGTGTTATACATGGCGTTCAACACCCATCATGCAGGAAAATATTCTTGTATGGGATATGGAATGATGCTCCGAATACCCATGGGTTGTGAGACAAGGACTAACACTCCAAATACTCACGATGTTACCAGACATCATGTTCTACAACCATTATTTGACATTGGATTCTGGTTCAAAATTTTCAAGCATTGAAATTAAATAATGGTTAATGAAAATTGTTGTGACATAATGATTTGTTAAATGAATATGAGAAAGGGATCAGAATTATTAATGAATTGAGTGAATCACTATTAGTGGACAGACCTAGGAGCCGATCACAATTTTAAGTGGAAGGGCACATTTATAGTATATGGAATATTAAAATTAATATATTGTGACACATTATCCATTCCAATGCACAAGCTTATATTCAGTCGTAACATTGATTACTAATATGGTATTTAGAGACATCTATGGTGAGTGAAATATATAGGAGGTGTCAGGGATAGGTATAATCTCAAGAAATACATAATTTAATAAGGTTTGAATAATCAATAAATTAAAAAGACTGTGTAATAATTATTGAGTATGCATGAAAAATGTATAATGGAAGATCAGGCACTAGTAGAGGGCTGAAGCAGGTACTTGGGTATATAATTACTGTGTACTACTTACATTATTTATGAATTCATTGCATCAGATAACATTATTTATTAAATGTCTAGATTTGGGGTAGACACTAGTGGTCCCGAACATCAGAGATTTATATCTCACACCCTACTCAGGATGGCTTTGAACTGGGGTAACCAAGTAGATTTTATTTGGTTTCTTGATTATTTTGTTTTCATTTACTTGGGAGATATGAGTAGAGGGCCAAGAAGAATCTCAGGATTCTAGAGAAGACATCCCCCAGGGAATTCAGTCATTATTTATTTATTTCTATATTGGAATGTAAACTTGTTGTTATTTTCATTGTTTTCTAATTTTTTATCATTATCATGTCATGCATGTATCTGTTGTATATTTGTGGTTGGCCATTTTTTGTAAACGATTTATAAAATCTACCTTCCATTATTTTTCCATTTATTCAAATGAATTTTATAATTATTTATATTGTCTATTATTTAACTCGGATATGAGGGTTTAGTCTCTCCACTGACTATCCATAGACCCCCTCTTTTAGTCAGCTGCCTCTAGCATACAGGAAGATGTTCTTGAGGTCATGTAGTGATCTGTCTGGCCACCAGTTTAGTAGTGAGCTGGGCCGGGATGTTACAAAGTGGTGTCATAGGGTTTATTTTCCTTTGCCATACTTTTTTGGGGTTAGTAGATATTAGAATAGGAATGTGTTAGCATTTGGGTTAATATTCATGCTTTGGACATATCACCCCATGTATGTGAAATAACCAAGTGGCCAGGGCTGGGAATTTATGTTCTTGATTTTTGATATTACGGTTTATAAGATTTCACCTTGAGTGACTTGTGTATTTTTCACTTCTTAATGATATTGATGG
Organism: Viscum album; assembly: GCA_963277665.1. Classification (NCBI taxonomy): domain Eukaryota; kingdom Viridiplantae; phylum Streptophyta; class Magnoliopsida; order Santalales; family Viscaceae; genus Viscum; species Viscum album. The sequence continues at coordinate 938,486,461 of OY728161.1, forward strand.
TTTTGAAAAATAATTTTCTTGTCCTAATTTGACTAGAAATTTTCACACATGCACAATCTTAGGAACTTATAGATTCACATGTCATTCATATAACATGCCATGTAGTTGTATTAGTAGGATGCCTTCTAATTTGGATTGTGTTCCATGGGTGAAGTGACATTTTTGGAATATTCTTTTTCATGCCTATTTAGATATCATATTTTAGTGATAGATATAATATGATTGAGTTATTATATTCCATAATTATTAGAATATTTTGTAGTTGTGACATACTTCTGTGTTATATCATTCTGTTGTTTTAATGCTTATGATAACATGCCGGATATGTTTTTATGTGTGGAAGGGTTGCTAAAGTTAAAATGTTAAATGAATGTTGATTGTTATAAATGGGATACAAATTCCAGTTATAAGGTGTGTGAGAGCGTTTATAAATTTGTAGATGGTCACCATGTAGGTTTATGTTACAAATTTTATAATCAATTTTTGTCATTAAGAGTCTAACTCGTTGTAGTTAGTACCCTTATAATGTTCTAAGCCATTAAATTTAGTTTTTCTCACTACTTGGGAGGGCTTCTTGGGACATTGCTATTATGTAACACTTTTAGGTTTATGTTATGGATTTTATGATCAATGATTGATGTGGTTATTGTGGTTCAACGATTGTCACACACATGAGTAAATTGTTATGAAATATTTCTACAGTGATCGGATGATCTATTATTTCAATGTCATGGACAATCCTATGGTCGGTTGTGTATCATCATATTTGGTAAACTTCTCGTCATGAGATGCCTAGATTATAGAATAGATTTTCCCATTAGTAGTTCGACTGCTTTTCTTAATGACCTTGGAATTATTTTAGTGAACTCTCATGAATACAACAATCATGCCCCATATCATCACCTCATCATTGAGAAACTATTATAATGTTGGTATTACACCACACTAAAGATTAAAATGTAGTTTGGCTTGATATGTTGTTTTTATCTAGGATGTACATGGGATGTGTGGAAACTCCTTTATTCATTTTGGGGAACATTTATTTTTAAAAAATCATTGTGATGAATTGACTTTGAAATTTCACTATAGGGCAGGTGAAGTCATCATTACAAAAGTGGATAGTATTGGAATACATTTAATGGAACATCATCAGATAAAGGTTGAATGTGGGTTTTCTGTTTGTGATGTATTTCGAGGGAAGCATGTGCAACCTTTTCTTTTGGTGGATTGAGAATCAACTGTTTTCATTCATAAGGGCCCTCTAATGGCCTCATATAGAAGCTCAGTTTCGATGATTATTCTATAAAGTGAGATTTTTCTATGATTTTAAAGGTGTATCCATTAGGCCTGTCAAAGGTTAAAGGTGTGTTTATCATTGGGAGTACAAGATGTCAGTTCAAAAGATATTAAATAACCATTGGATGGTTGGTTGTTTTAGTAGTGTTTCTCGATGGATTCTCGGGGGAAAGATGTTTTTAAGGTGGGTAGATTGTAAAGACCTGTATGTATGAACTGGGTTAAAATAAGACACTTTTCGAATTATTTTTCGGATTATCAATGGGTCTGTTTTAAAAGCAAGCACAAGAAATTTATTATGACTGTCGGAACGCCTAAATATGTCATTTTTGGAATTCTGTAATTATACTATAATTTTAGCGGGTGTCCCAATGAGTCTCGGGAGAACCTAATCTGGAAAATTCAACTTTAATGGATATGCATTGGTAGGGCATAGTTGTGGTATAACCTGTGCAGTTTATCCTATTTAATAAATTATTTTATTTTATTAAATATATTTATATGAGAGGTTGTGAATATTTATAAGATATTTTTAATAATAATAATGTTGATGTCATTATTATTATTAATTTGGTTGGTTAATAAAATGAATGATAAAGAATTAATTAAATTATTGTTGAAGAAATTAATGTGGTTTTTTGGTTTATCAATGAACTATTTTAATTAAAAAATGAGTTTCAGAATTATTAAAGGATCATTTATTATTAAATCAAGGAATGTGCTAATAATAATAATGTTATTATTATTATGGTGTCATAAATTATTTATTTTTACTTTGAAATTTTAATTTCATGTTAATAGAGTGAATCATTTATGATAATATAATGTTGCTTTTGAGCTTCTAAATGAAAATTTTTATAAAAATAGGAGTTTTAGATTTAATGAAGTGTTGTTATTAAATAGTGGTATTGGTTTTATCAACAACTTCAAATATAATAATAACGAGATTTTTATTATTTTATATTTATAATTATAATATTATTTATTGTTATAGAAATTTAATTAGGGGTTATGGGTTGAACGATTTATCATATAAATGTTTTTCTAATAAATTGGGAGTTTGGGATACAAATAATGAAAGTTTAAATAATAATAATGATGATGTTATTATTATTTTTGTTGATATTTATTTAAATAAATCTTAAATTAATTTAATGATCAATAGGGAGTGTCATATTTAATTACAAAGCATTTATTAAGAGAATAATAAATCAAGAAGTTTTTTTAATTAAATGTGGAGTATTTCAATTATTAGATATATGGTTAATATGTATAATAATAATAATAAAATGAGTATTATTATTTTAATTATTTCATTCATTTAAAAGGATTAATTTAATCATGGAAAAATGAAAATAAATATTGGATGCACGACCTACAGGTGGCGTGACCCCACTTGATTCTCCTCCTCTACGCACAACGCAGAAGCATCATCAGCCTCTTCCTTTGCACGAACCTCTACTTTGGGACTTCCAATATCACAATACCCCTGGTCTACCCTCCCTACAACAGCATGAACACCATGCAGAGCTCCTATAGTGTGTGGCCCCAGTGGTATGACCCCCCACTGGGCAGTACCCATAGTTGTTCCACCCCCTCTCACGGACTCCGCTTTGCGTAGGATGATTCCTCCCAAACACATCAAAAATATTATACGTCTCATAAAGGTGATTCATTCTACATATTACTCGGTATTATCATCGGCCTTTTCAATCTAAACTCTTTCCTTATTTGATCAGCCGAAACCCTAAGGGTCATGTTTAATATAATAGTCATGTTATACCAATTTTTTAGGATATGTGAAAGTTGACTCGGGACCAATTGGTCCATAATCCATCATCCACCTCCAAGGGAGTGGTGGATGGTCCCGAATTGTTTTTCCAGCATTGGTTCGGTAAGATTCCAAACTGACTGTTTAGTTTTGCACAAGTTATATTAAGGCTGGTTAATTTTTATTGATTCCACGATACCATGTTATAGGTGTGTTGTTCACTACTACATTGATTATGGGTACCAGTTTAATATATTTAACATGTTTTATCAATTTATGAAATGAACACACACACACATATATATATATATATATATATATATTAAGTTGTTTGCACATGCGACTATGGACCAGTTGTGGACTTGTTTCCGCCATGTACATTAAAGAGTTATGGAATAAAAATGGTGGAACCTCGAGGTAGGGTCTCAAATCCTTAACAGTTTAATTAAGAATTATAGGTTATTTAAATAAATTGAGAATGCAAGTATCCTTGATTATTTAACTTCTATGTTTTTTTGAAATGCTGATTAAATATAAACAGTTTGTTAGGGTTAATATCATATCATGCTTTTTGTGGTTTGGTTATTCATATATCTTCTTGATGGAGATGATATATGATATGTCAACTCATCACACTTTTGATGTTATTAATATATTATTCCAATGTGAGATAAATTAGGTCTTGAACATATTTTGATTTTAAGCATTTTTTTTAAATTTGGATCATGTGATATGATTAAATAGTTAAATGATTTTATTTTAAAATTGAGAATATGGCAATTAATTTTATAATTAATTATCAAGTAATGAGTTGGAATATAATTGTGGATTTCACTAATTATTGAGAATATTAAATATTTGACGTCTTTGGAATATAAATTAGAAACTGGTAATAATTAATGGATGGATTAATTAATATATATTAAATAGTAAATGGTTAATTAATTGATGAGTGGTAAAAGAGATAATATTTAATTATTTAATTTTTGAATTAATTAATTTGAATTCAATAATATACTATTGTGAATTGAATGTTTCATAAAATTGTTGTCCAGTGATACCTTTTGATTCCTGTTATTTTTCCATTCCTTAAGTTGTCTTGGATGGAGTTGTTTAAAAATAAGATATGTTGTGTGAGATGGTTGCTAAATATCAAGGATTTTTTTACCATGTGTTGAGATGATTATAACATTCATGTAAATTGTTAAAGTCCTCGACGAATCGCTGTATGACTCAAAGGGTACAAACATGTTAAAGAATTTGGATAATTAAATGTTGAGCTAATTATATAGTTGTCTTGCTAAGAATAATTAATTGTTAATTAATTATTTACTATTGAGATTTTTCATTGTTAATAAATTGTTGTATTATTTTATGGGCGATTTATGTTATTAATTGGTTGTTGAATTAGATAACAGATTGGATTAATTATTTCATGAATGATTTAATGGATGATTTTGGGTTGTTATACATGGTGTTATACACCAATGATAAATATATATGTATTATTGATAAATGGGTTGTGAGACAAGGACTGATGGTCCAAATACTCATGAGGTGATATACATGGTGTTCTACCCCAATGATAAATATATATTTATGATTGATAAAGTTTTTGTGATACAAGGACTGATGCTACAAATACTGATGGGTTGCTAGACATGGTGTTCTATACCCAGCCTGCATTCAAATATTCTTTAATGGGACATGTACTACTACTCCAAATACCCAAGGGTTGTGAGACAAGGACTGATGCTCCAAAAACAAATGAGAGTGCTATACATGATGTTCTACACACATTAATTGACATTGGATTCTTGGTACAATTGGTCATTTATGAAAATAATTGATGGTTAATGAATAATGTTGTGACATAATTATTTTTGGATTGAATATTAGAAAAATATCATTCTTTTTAAGGAATTTGGTGAAACAATGTTAGTGGACGGACCCAGTAGAGAATCATTATTTTTAGTGGATAGGATCGGTTATATTATATGAATGATTAAATTGATTATATTATGGAATGTTATCCTTTCCAAATCACAAGCTTAGATTCAGTCATATCTTTGATTACATAGATAGTCTTTACAGACATCTATGGTGAGTGACTTATACGGGGGAGGTCGGGCTTAGGCCAAATCACTATACTTTAATAATTAATTATGGTTTGAATAATCGATAACTAGGAATTAATTGTTAATGATTGTTGAGTATGCATGAGAAATGTATAATGATGTTTCAGACCCCAGGTGAGGGATGAATCATGTACCTGGGTATATAATTACTCTCTCCTTCGTTCATTCTTTATGCATGCTTTCACATGGTTTAAATAAGTTATTAAATATATGTATTTCAGGTAAATATTATTGGTCCTGGCTTACTTAGATTTATATCTCACAACATACTCAAGAGGCCATTACACTATGGTACTTGAGTATATTTTATTTTGTTGCAAGATTAGGTTGTTTGCATTTACTTGGGAGATAGGAGCAGAGGATCGAGTATATGATCGTGATGCTAGAGGAGACCTCCCTTTGGGCATTGAGTCAGTATTTATTTATTTCTGTATTGGAATGTAAAGGATGATGTTTTTTAACTATTTTATATTAATGTATCAGTATGATATCATGCATGCATTTGTTGTCTATTTGTTTTGCACAATATTTATAAAATCTTCCTTCAACTGCATTATCATTTATTTCAAAGCCTTCACTATTTATTTCCATTGTCTATTATAGTACTCTAATATGGGGGTATAGTCTCCCCACTGTCTATCCATAGACCCTCAAAACATTTTGGAAGCCTTTGGTGTACAAGGAGACACACTTGAGGTCATGTGGTGACCAGTCCTTCCACCAGTTTATTGGGGAGTCGGGTTAGTAGGTTACAAATAAATAAAATATCAATGGTGTATGATTAGTGTAACTAAGACAGTACATGTGGATAGACAATCATAGGTGATAATGACTTCTTAATTAACATATTTTATAAACCAATGTGAATCATTTGAATAGATAATTAAAATAAATAAATAAGTATAGACCTAAGATTCTATGTATAAATTTGTTTTTCATGATTTAGTTATCAAATAAAGTATTATTCACTAATACATGATTACTCATTATGGTTTTTGTTCCTCACACTGTGATTTCATTAGTCAATAGTCTCAACAAGGATAGATCATATCATCATTGAATATTATGGGTAAACATTTTTTTTCTATTCATAAACCAGAGGAAATATGTTTTCAGATAAAAATATTTTTATTATGACTAATTTTATATTTTTTCATATTATTAATAAATATAAAATTATTTTGTTTCCTGAGACACCTAATAAAGAAAAAAATAATGTTTCATGAGAGTGCATTTAAGATGACCATAATTTAATTATGTATCAAAATCAGATATGTGGGAGAATTACTGAGAAAAATAACTCATTGGAATGTGTATATGAGTTATTTATTGATATTAATAAAATAGATAATGTAATTTCATTGAAATAAATGATCATTTTAATCTAGGGGGATCAATTACATCCTATTGTACATATTTGTTCTTCATGTATTATATTTGGGTAACCTGGGAATTTTTAACTTCAATGACCTAATCAAAAGAATAATTGTTACAAAATTTTATTTTCTATGGTATTCAAATTGTTGATGTCAAATGATTGAAATGTTTATATAATAGGAATCAATAATTATGTGGTAAATTTTTTAGATATGATATTTCTGTTTGAATAATAATTAATCCTTTATGTATTTTTTTACCATAGATTTTATGTACATTTCAGCATATTTTGAGTGGTAATGATACCATAAACAACTGATGCAATGGTATGTTGACATTTTTTAAATCACTTGAATGATGTATATATATCCTTTAATTTGTCTCATATGTTGAAAAAATAATTTTTAGTTAGGATAAAAAGATAATTTATATTGATAATGTAAATAGGATAGTATTGGTGACCTTGAAATTTATTATTGATTTTGTGAAAATGATATTTATGTAATAATTTATGATGATTATTTTATTTTTTGGATTTAAAAAATATATATAATAGTAATTGATTTTATTTGAGGCATATGTATGGAGTAAAATATTTGGATTATATATGTTTTCATTGAATATTTATGTTCATTCATGTAATTAAATTGTTTTTTAGAATATATGATCATGGTACTGATAGGATTGGTGTGTGGAATTAAAAATTACAAAATGTTGTTTAAGGATTAAATTCATGTGGATTTTTTAAATTATGGCACATTTTTTCTAAATTTTTGGGGTTTGAACAGTAGATAATATAATACATGATACATTCTAGAAAATACATATTTTTTGAATGAATTTATTATATATTTGTGTTTTTTGAAAATAACACAGTTTAATCATTCAATATGAGGATTATTCATATTTGTTTTTATTGGATAAGCTATAAATTTTTTATTTTCAAAAAATTAATAGAGAAAAGAGGAGTATAATTAAAATTTTTTGTTGATCTTGTGATTTATTAGATGATTATATTAGTGTTTAAGAAAAAAAATCATATTGTTAATTCATAATTGTAATATGAGATGAAATGTTAAGGAAACTAATTGAAACATTCATTCCAAGTGTTATGTTATTTTTATGTTTTTGAATAAATTATGTAAGTACAATTTCTCATCTTTAATGGAAAAATAGTTACTCATCTCCTGGAAAAAAGGACATGGAAAATTAAAATTTTTCATTTTTATATATTTTTTGGAAGAATTTATATTATGTTTCGCACTTAACTTATTTGACTTCTCATGACTAAGTTATATATCAATCTCTATTATTCTTTGGACATTATATTCATCATACAATACCATATTTTCACATTATGATAATGTTATACTAGTTTATGAACAAAATTTTGTGCAATTGTATGTTACCACGATTATTTTCACTTCCCCATTTCGAAGGAAATTTTATCACCCCTTTGTATTGTATGATTTTTAAAATAATAGTTATTTAAAATATTTCACCTTTATTAATGAGAGAAAAATTTAGGGGCTGAAAATTCATTAACGGGTGAGAATATATCTCCCTATTAGTTGTGTTTTAAAGATTAATATGTAAAAACTATTATAACATGTAACCATGAAAATTAATTTGACTATAATGTACTAAAAATATTATATTATTTAAATGAGAACAATATAAATAATAATTTAAATTTGATTATATGAATAAAAATAACAAAATAATCTATAATATGTATATTATTTTGATAATAAAAATTATTTTATAGATTCATTATAAATAAGTACTCAATTTTTAGTTAAGTCACATTATGCCTAAAAATTATGGTTTATTCAAAAATGTTTTTTATATAATTTTATTCCTTGAAATAATAAAACATTTCTATCATTTTTATGATTTTTAGGTAATTAATTACATTTTTTAATTATCATGTTGATAAAATCTAAAAGTGAATAGTTTTTTTGGTTATAGGAAATTTATATTATATTGAATTGTAAAAAAGAGTCTTCTTTGAGAAACTATGAATTCATATCATTAATTTTTTAAATATAAATGAATATTTATTTACTTATTCTTCTATTCGAGATTAATAAATTTAATAAGAACGATTTCATTTATTTTCATTGGGAATATTAGAAATTTTAAATACAATTAATACATTGATTAATGGTAAAACAAGATTATATGGTCGCTCAAATATGTCATAATTCTAATATTTATTCATAAAAATGTATATTTCATTTTTTGAGGATTTTATATTTTTATTATATCTCAAAGATAAATTTAATTTTTATTTATAAGTTGTATACTTCCAATAGATATTATTAATATTAAAATCAAATAAGTAATTCAATATTTATCCTCTCCCTCACTTATAATATTGATGTTATTCACCTCCCTTATTCTAAAAAAACATATTTGTATATATCAAACAATACTTGAAAAAATATACCATGATTACACAAATTAATCATATAGAATCTTGCCTCAACATAACTCTATCTTAATAACTAATAATGTGGAATCCAAATGATGTGTCTCAATAACGTGATACAAATTCTAACCAAGCACTTTAGAAGTTATTTTTTTATAATTCGTCTCTAAACCTATTATACCCATAATATGTTGATGTATAAAAATCATATATATACTGACATGTAATTATAACACTAGGAAACCATTTCCCACATCTTTTCCATCAAATATGAAATTAATGTATTTCTCAGGTGTAGATGTGGACTACCACATCAACGTAGTGATATGATTCATTATGCATAAGTATCATACAAGAATTTATATTATGATGGATTTTTGTATTTATATTAAAAATATAACATCATTATGATTCTATAAATATAAATTATTATCTAACCACTTACAATATTATACATTAGAAAATGATAGAGTCACTCGAGTGTATGTGTGTACTACTACCTACACAATGCGATGTGATTCATCATTCATTTCAGCTTTACATGGTTTATATTAAAGAAATATTTTATTTTTATTTAAAAAATTTATGATATAATCATTTTTATAAAATGATGACTTCTTTTCATAATATTTTATTTTATCTACTGAAAATATGAAACATCTCTGATGTGTATGTATGAACAACCATCTTTAGGATGTAATATGATAAATTAATCATAATTTATTTATATGATAAATTATAAAAGGATATATAATTATTAAGTATTAAAATTGTAACATTATTATGATTCAAGATATAGAGGAACAATGTTCAATGATCATGGAACATAACCTCTAAACAGAAAAGAAATTAAAAAATTAATCAACTAAACCCCAGAAATAGGGGTTTTAATAAAAAATTATATATAACATGATATTATAATATTACAAGTTGATAATATATGATATTATATATCATTAAATGGTCTTATTTTTATCAATTAATAATTTTTTATTTTTTATAATAGAGTATATAGTTCTTATGATTCCAGTTAATCATAATGTTTGGGTTATTCATATAATTAATGATGTGGGGACACGTGACATGATTTCTAAGAGATGGCCAATAGTTGAAGGAAGTGGTTATTACAATAGTGGATGCTTGATGTAAGTGGGTGTTTCTAGATTTATGGATCAAGATTATGTAAGAAGTGTTCACTATAGGGTATGGTGGTCTCTCATAGTGTAGTTTGTTATGGAGGACATGATGGACACCATGTTGTGTCTCACCATCACAGATTCTTTTTTCATTGGGGAATCCTTAACAATTTTCCATATTTCCTTTCAATTAAAATTTCTTTATAATTTTTTAATGAATATATTTTATATATGTGATTAGAAAATTATAATGGAATTTTTCTCTAAATATATTCTAGTGATCATTAAATTGAATTTTTATCTCAAATAAAATTATTTGTTGTTTCTTAGTCATTATTGGTAATATGATGCAGTGTTAGCATATTTATTAATTTCCTATATCGTTATTTATTATGATGATAAAATCATTATGAAAAACAATTTATTATCTTGGGGTTACACTCTAACGCAATGATAATAGCTTTCATGATCATATATATTATATATTAATAAATTTTGATTATGTAATGGGTGTTTCCAAGATAACCATCTAATCTATTTATCTCAAAATAATATTTTATGAGCTCAAAGGGTATATAGAGTGTTATCCAAATCCCAAAATAGTGCACTTTGGTTGTTATCCTAATCATAAAAAGGTTATATAAGTGGTTATACCTTTCTCAAAGACGGTACATGGGTTGTTATCTCATACATAATATTTGATGAATGTATTGGTGGGTAGCATTACCATAATATTTATATGATTTTTATTTTCAAACATTTTGTACAACACTTTTATGAAATTCTCCTCTGAATTTTTTTTTGTCATATGGATCATTTTCATTTTTTCAATTCTGGTTCAAGTCATATGATCCTTCAATTGTTATACCATTACTTATCATTATGGTCTATTAATTTTTTGTTATGATTTTCAAATGATAATCCCATGTTATAACACACTATTCACATGTTGTGCATAAAATTTATCATTTAAGGGTAACAATATTATTTAAACATACTAATTATCATAGATCAAAATTCTAATTTTTTATTTTACCTATGATATGAATAAATATTTTATGTATTTAATTAAAATGAATGATTATAGGTGTGTAGTACATTGCTGGAGATATTGGGAATCTTTTATACACTCATTTTTAATTTTTCCATATCTACAGAAAACAAACCCATTACTGTTATGGATTAAATTCTAATGAAATGTATTAAATATTATTCTAATAATTTTTTATATTTACATATGTAGTTTTAGGTTCACCACAAGATCTATTTCATGTTGTTTCTGTAGAGGAGGTAATAGTTCCCTCTCATAGTATAAGGATTGATTTTAATCTTAAATTAATTCTTCAAGTAGAACTTACTTTTTTCGATGTACCATATAAATATGAATGAGTTTATAGAATTTAAGTTATATAATTGTGATTTGAGGGAAATTATTTTACATTAGGACCCAACACTAAACATTTCATAAAATAGTAAATTCAAATAGAATTAACATTCCCTCATTCTGAAAAAAGTTATCAGTACAACATCTTAGTGAATTAGGGCATATTTAAAATGTGATAACCAATAAGTTTACAAAGTGGATACCACTAAAACAATATAATTTTTTAATAGAAAAATGTTTTCAATATTGCATGAATTATTTTTTTGAAAAATCAACCCATAATTCATTTTTATTTTCATTTCTCATACACTTCATTATAATATGTGAACAAATATTTAATACATGGGATGAGAAAAAAATTTCTGTAAGGCATAAAAATAATGAAAAAAATTGGTAAACCATGAATACTTATGAATATGTGAAATCTATTTCACAATGTTAAAATTTTCAACCATAAAGAATCATATATATAAATTGTGAAAAAATATATTTCTAAAATACATAGAAAACATATGTAGACCACTTAATGTAACTCGGATAATTAAAAATATAATATTTTTACCCTTGTGGGTACCATTTGATTTTTTACACTGACAAATTCATTAAAATGTAACCCTCAGGGATTCCTTATGATATAACCATCCAACTACCTTATAGTGTAACAATCAATGATTCACCTTGAAAAACAATTATGGTCATACTCCAACATAAAAATACCCAATGAATTAGGATAAGCTATATTTCACATCCTATATCAACAAAAATTCTCAATAACTATATCAAATTCATAATTATATAAAATATGAATCATAAAAACATAAGTAGAGTAAAATAAATTACTTCAAAAGAATACTATGAAATTAAAATGCAAACCTTCTAAATAGATGAAAATATATAATCATGTCAGTCAGAAAAAAAAACAAATTATGTTTTCCTGAAAATGGTTAATACCACATACATCGTGTGTTATAAAACAATTTTTTTAATATCCGAAATATTAACATTTAACAAGATTTTAAAATGAATTTCCTTTACATCCTGTTCAAATTCCTTCCAAAGTGTTTTAACCTATGGTATATTATTTCAAAGATTCTTATTGTTTTATTATATATATATAATAATTTTTGTATTACCTTATACTTCCATTTTATAATAACATTTCACACATTTAATTCAATTCTCTTATTTCCGTTGTTTTAGGGGACTTCTTTTAAGGGATTCCATGGTTGGTATGGTATAGAATTTTCATGTAAAATGGAAATAAAAATCTAGAGGTGAGAAAATATATATATTGTTAATTTAATATAATTAAATTTGAATTTATTCTTCCCATTAATGCGTTAATGGGAAACTAAAACTCATTAACCATGAATGTTCTGAATTGACAAACCATGGATGTTGATTTCATTATATAGAATAAATGGAGAAATAATAGTTTTTGATGAAGAATATACAACTAAAATAATAAAATTACAATATATATGAGATACTAGGGTAGTTTTCAAACATTGGATATGGTTTGAGGATAAGGTAATAGTGATAAAAAATTTAAATGAGAAGCAGAAATAATTCCACACTAAAATGTGTCCCATTTATAATATCCAAATGTCTATTGGAAGTGTTATTTTATAATACTAGAATAACTAGTATTTGGAACAGGATGAGGAGAAAGGAATTTGGATGATTATAGTAGTGTAATATTCTTTAGGGTTATGAGATTGTGTGAAGGAATGTCTCCATTTTAATAATTAAGGATAAGGTAAATAATGAATTACCAAAAATATTAATATAGAATATGTATAATATAAGGACAATGACATTAAAAATTCCTAAAAATAATAGGGCCTCGAATTTCAGATAGAATATTGAATTTGTTATCTTGTATAAAATGTTTTTTTTATTTTTTAATATTTTAATGAAATATTTTAATCACGAATTAGGGTTTCCAAAGTAAAAACAATTCATAAACATAGAATGAAAATTTAAAAAAAAATTAAATTCAAATATTTTTTTTATTATATCATTGATATATCTTATTCATCTACATGATTCATCATTAAAATTTAAAAAATAAAATTATTTTTATTTTATTTCTTTTTAATATAATAAATAAAATATATTTATTAATTAATTATTTACTACATTATCGTTATATAATCCCTTAATGTAATTATATATTCCCTAAAAATTAAAAATACATTTTCATGAATAATATGAATCAATTATAATTTAAATGACATATAATTTGTGAAAATAAATTCAAAAAAATATATTAAAATATTATACTAATTAAAAACTATGTAGTGAACAACTTGACGTCAATATAATAAAATATTTTAAAATGATTAATATTTATTATTGTGGTAATGAATTTAAAAAATTAGAATAAAAAATCTATTACCATAACCATACACATCCAAATATATTTATTCAATTTTTCGGTAACAAAATGGTTCTTATAATTATTTATTAAATAAGTTTATTTATTTTTCATTCACTTGAGGAGGCACTGCATCTTTATTGAACATCCATTACGGTTAATTATTTCACAAATAATTATTTTTAGAAAATTATATTATTAAAATAATTTAACAATGTGTAATATTTTCATATATATATCTTAATAATATAAAATTACTCATATACATGGAACATAAACTTCATTATTTTTTTATTTTACTTTTCTTATATTGTGTAGGAATTCAACATGTATTTTGATGTGAATCAAGTTATATAACATCAGAATTCGATATTAACCTCTAAAGAAAATTAATATATAATAATTAATAATAATGTTATGAATAAATTACAAATTAATTATTATCTATAATGAAGAAAACTTGACATTGTTAATACTACGGAGGCACTGCATCAGTACTGACAGTGATTGTTAAACTTACAATGAAATAAATTATAATCTATTTTTACTGAATTATTTTAGTACAATATTATTATTTTAATACCTCAATTTAATCATAAATTTTTTTACTAAATTTAACATCATAATTTTTTTCTAGATGTTTACAAAAAATAACAAATTTTTTAAAAATATTTTATTTTTTACTATTTAATAATTTTTTTTATATTATCAAAAAAAATTCAATACGATAATTTCTAAATTATTCATTTATAAATAAAATTTGTTTTTAATTAAAATTATATAAAATGAAAATATTAATTTTAAATATAAACATATAAGAAATTTTTTTAACATAATATTTTATTTTAAGCTGTACAAAAAATAATAAATTAAACTATATAGTTCATGAATAGTAATAAATATTAAAAAAAATATTATTCTATCAATACCTTAGTTTTTAAATTGTCCACCTTGAAATTTTTTCCTCTCAATTTTCATAAACTATTACAAAAATGGGGATACATTTTCCACAAAGCAATTTGAGTTTCCCATGTTTCCACTTCAACTATGTGGTTGCTCTACAAAACCTTAACCATGTGAATTAACGTTTTCTATATTACATACTCTCCACGAAAAATAAAATTATTATGTTTATATATATATTATATGTCTCTTGATGATGAATTACTTCTAGAATTAAAAGATATGATGTATCAATAACATCCTCTAATATTAAAAAAAACTTAAAAAAGCATTCTGTATTTGAGATTATCAAAGGGACAAATATTAAAGGTATGAAAAAAGTCAAATATTTTCCAAATTTAAATATGGTCCAATAGATACATGGAATTATAATTCATTTCTTACCTAAATGAATAACATTTTACCAATAAGAAATTTTTTTATGAAAAAATGATCACATAACTCAAAATAATGGATTTCCTCCTGTTATCTACAAAAAAAATTCCTTCTATGAGCTATACTTATATGTCGCTATATCTTATTTACATTCTTAGTAGCTTCCTCTATTATTTCTGGTCCCATTAATGATCTTTTTCATACATCATGAAAAAATTCAGGAGTTTTACAACCCATAAAATTCCTCCAAATGTGCAATTTTTATACTAGAATAAAAACAGTTATTATAATAAAACACAACCAAAGAAACACGTTGATCCCCATTTCCTCAGTATGCCATTGAAAAATCCTGAAACTCAACTTCCTATATCTGAATTGTTTTCTCAGTATATCCAACATATTTATGATGAATATATGTTCTAAAATTATATTTAGTTCCCAAATACTTCTTAAGGCCTTTCCAAACGATAGAAGTGAACATTGGATCATCGTTATAAAAAATATAGGTAAGAACATCATGTATACTAGAAATATAAAAATGGAATAATAGAGGAATTTGTTATAAAAGATGTGTGTCTAAAATAGGATGTAAATGTTTTTATTTAGTCAGTTGATCAACAGTAATCCAAAGAACATTGTTACCTGAAGATGATTTTGGAAGCCCCACTATGAAATCTGGGGATATATATTCCCATTTTCACTCTTGCATTAGAAAATGATGAAGTTTCTCAATCATTGGTTTTCAATCTACATTAACAAAATTAAAATTTAAACATTTCATGTTAAAAACTTCAATATCTATTTTTATTCCATCCCTCCAGTAATAATCATGATGGTCTAAATATAACATTCCGATACGACGATGAAATGAAAAAAATACTGTGCATTAGTATTCATTTTATCACTTGAGAATAATGGTTCACTCATAATATCTTTTCATATAGCAAGACACTCTATTTGAAAATATAAAATTCTAAAAGCATTCATTTATTAATCCATTTTCCCTTTTTCTGTAACTCAAAATCTTCCTTTTGTGTATTCTTTGTTCTTCCTAACAATGAATACTACACTGACTCGTGAAACAAAATAATGGAAAATCGTACAAAAAAACATCCATATAAAAATTTATCAAATTAATAATCAATGTTTCATGTTCCACACATAACATGGTAAATCATGCATTATGTTTCTGAATCAATAAATCATCATCATTTTTCTCTATTTTGGGTGGTAATTGATTGTGAAATCATAATCCTTTATTGGTTTCATCCATCATCTCTAAATTTTTTAATTAATCTATATTAAATATATACATAAATTTTTTTGGGACTGTAACTATTTCACACATGAATCCAAGAAATGTTTCCTCTATATTTTTTTAAAAAATTGCAACATGAGATAGTTCTAATTCATCTATATGATCATTTAGCCCATGAATTTTCTATCTTCCTGAAGCATAAAAAAATACACGATCATTGGATATTGAAATGAAACCATGTACCACTAAATAATCATCACAGTAGATGATGAAGTCACCATATCATGATTGAAAATAAAAAACTAGATCATTCACCAATCATTGTTTTAAATTTTAAAAACAAATCATCATAGTCTTTTTTCTAGATACAATTTCCTCCTTTTGTAGTTTACATAGCTAGTGGGAATAATAATCAAGCTATTATTTTAACAAGCCATTATTAATAACCTTAAAATCCAAGAAAGATATTAATTTTAATAAAAATTTTAGGTATTGATCTATCAGAGACCAATATTGTTCTGGCTGGTCAGTCGTAAATTCATATTTGTTAAGAATATTCCGAAGGAAAAAATCTATTGTAACAAAAAACAATATTTCTAAATTTTTTTTTAAAAAATACATTTCTGGGAGTGTTTCCAGAAAAATTATTAGATATTTTTCATGATTCTCATATGTTATTGAATACAAAAGAATAAAACAATTATGAAACCACATATTTATCAAAATATTAATTGAAAATTATATTCATAATATCCTTAAATACATCATGTGTATTTATCACACAAAAATAAATAATAACAAACCAATAATACCCGTATCTAGTATAAAATTCTATTTTTGGAATATCATTATCCTTCACCTATAGCTAACGATACCCAGATCTCCTGTCAAAATTGGATTGATATCAATCTTCCATGAGGTGATTAACAATTCATAGAGAAGGGGAAAATGATATTTAATTTCAATAGTAATTTTGTAATAGTATTGAAATCAATTCCAAGCCTCATGGGAATCAAAATTTTAACAAAACATTCGGATCCACGTCTTAAACTGATTGGTTGAATGAAACGTTTATCAAGAAAATCCTATTAATTTTTTTTCAATTCATCAATTTCCAATTGATCCTATCGATGATGGGGTATTTTGAATTTTGAATGACATCATGAACTATGTTAATAAAAAAATATCTTACCAGATCAAGTATAATAGCTGAAAATCATCAACAAAAAGAACCTAGTCATTAATTTACAAATGTAATATAATTAATATAAAAATTTCTATTACGTTCCACAATATGGGAAAGATAACTATTATTTATATATTTTAATAGTTTATCATTTTCTTGATATATTATAAATGATATGGGTTCATTCGTGCATACAAACAAAAAAATATTTATGATAAAAACCACCATTAGCTCTATAATAAGTCATAGCTTGGAAATAATAAATCCAATTCCTACCATGAATAACATAAATTCCTACTAAGGAAAACAAAAAATGATTATGTATTTTAATTCCACGAACAACAACGTGGATACTATTATAATTTTTGCCTATATATCCCCTCTAGCATGTTTAACATATGATATGATTTTATTTAATTAGGTAAAATTTCTAATTTTCAAGAAAAATATTTAGAAATTGATGATTGTTTTAAAAAAAACAATTATAAAATTTTAAATAATAAATATTCCTAATATCACATCACCGGATGGACTGAAATATAAAGAAGGGGTTGCAATGGATATCACCTCAATTTATACTTATAATCTGGTTGGTTCCAATAATTCTGATCATTCCATGGGTATGTACTTTTATAATAATTCATCTACCACAATGAAAAAACTTTACATGATTCTATTCAGAATAAAGAGTATGATCATTTTCCTTGCAACCTTTGTCTATTTGTACATATTGTTAACATTGATAATACATCACAATTTTTTCAAGGAATTTTCCATAGTAAATTTTACCACACATCCCATAATTAGGCTCAGAAGTTTCTTAACATAAGAATTATTTGATTGAATGTTAACCATTTCATTCCATAGATGCATCTTCATTTAATTTTTTTCATAGTTCATGTGGTTATTTAAAAAAACCATTTTTACCACCTCAACACATTGAATATGTTTCTCATATCTTCTGAATTTTTAAGAACTCAATTCCCATCGGTATATTGGTTTTAATCCAAAGTAAAAATAGTTTATTATACTATCAAGATCACGAATAAAAAATTTTTAAACATGTTAATAAAGTGATGTTTCCTCTGTACAATATCATTAAATCTTCATTATTTTATTGTAATTCAATGAATTTATTGTCCATCCTAGTTTGGAAAACCATATGAAAATATTCATCAAGGAAATTATTTTTTATTTCATCATATTCCAAGGAATCAAACACCTCACTATCCTTAAAATTATTGAACATTGAACAAAACTAATCTTACTCACCATCAAAATGGTACCTATAAAGAATATAAATTTCACTAGATGTAAACCCAATGACATAAAATATAATTTCAAATGATTTGACCCACCCATCAGCCACTACTAGGCCATATTATCTTCTAAAATCCAGAGGGTGATTCCTTAATAAATGTTTCAATATTTTAATGTTTGACACACTCCTGTCATAGGGTGTGGAAGAACAATTTTATTATTTCATTTATTTAGTCTTTTGATTAACCATAGTACGTCTTTTGAATAATAGGGATCTCAAAAATAGTTTATCACTTTTAAACGAGTGTAAAAATGTTTTGTTTTTAGAATAAATCAATCAGATAATGATTTAAATGAAGATCGACATTCGAATGATTGAAAAAATGACATTAAAAGGGTGATTAGGAAGGTGCTAGTTTACAAATTGTAATTCAATCCTTGTTCAATTTAATTCAATCATCTTCTTCTCAGATTTTTTAAACATGTTTCTACAAACATTTCTTCTCACTTCATTGGTGAAATAAAGATAATTTGAGAAAACCTTACCAAGAACCAAATTTGGTCAACATTACTCAATGTGAATTAGAGTTGTATTTAATATAATCAATTAACTTGGGAAATACCAGATTGGGTATTTTTTAACCCCCAAAATAAATAACATTCACTACCCTGTTTATAAGTCCTGGCGATCGTAGAGTACATCCCCACTAATCCATGGTCAATTATTTTGTATATAACCAGAAATCAGTGGAGGAAGATAATGATTATTTTACCATGTAAAAAATAAATATTTAATTAAAATTCAATAATGATCGCACTTGATAATAAAATATTCCAAATGAGATAAAAAACTTTGAAGAAAAAATGATTTTCATTCAATTACATTCAGAAACTCAAGTATTACAAAATAGAAAACCAACCCTTCCCCAATCACTCAAAATATATACCTCATTATGTTAAGTGTAGTTGAGATGATAGGGGAAGGAGAAGTCCTTATAAAAATAATTAAAAGAAAATAAATAAAATATAATGATGAAATGTTCTCCTCCTTGGTGTCCTTGAAGTAATGGGATGGAAAATGGGTTGCATTGAGAGGGAAAAGCTCCTCTCCTTTTATACACAAAATCTATTCCCCGAACTTTTATGTATTATATCCTTATTAAATAAAAACTTCACGTCAATTTTTTTTAATGTTAATCATTATTATCTTTTATATTTCCCCTAAAAATCTCAGTTTATTTGGACAAGTATTCCGAGAGTTAAGCCCATTTTACTCTGACAATTTATTCTGTTCAGTCAGACTATCCAAATCACAAAACTCTGGATTAGAATTATTTAATGACCACTAACATGGCTAATTAACATCTCCTATACCTAATGTAAGATGTTACAAAACGTCATGGTCTTCTATCCACTTAATTTCACATCATTTGTTCCAACAATGAATGAGTTATGGACCCCACACCAAAACTCGACATATCTGTAAACAGTTTTCATGGTCCAAATTAGGAGCTTATTTTGAGCTACCAAAAAGTAGATTCATCATTTGGTCAATAAGGATGAAATAAATCCCTAGATTCATAGAATCTATAAAATAATGAATTTTTTAATTTATATTAGGGTTGAAAATGAGATGGCCAATGTAATGAATAAAATTTAAAATAACTAAAAATCCAAAATTGGACATTTTTACTATTTAGCTCAAAATATCAACAATATCATAAAATGATGTAATTTATCATAAAGTAAGAATTTATAGGAATTTAAAACAATGATATTCAACTTAAATTAATTAAAAATATTTTCTCTATCAATTCTCCCACACTTATCACATAGACTTCTGGAAAAGTATACGTCAAAATCAAATCAAATCAAATAAAAAACACATACACATTAGATCTACCAAATACATACCAAGAAACAAAAATATATCATTCCAAAAAAAAATAAATTATTTCACATTCTCCATTTTAGAGTATTTAAAATATTTCAACTTCATTTCTTATCCCGTGCATGAAAAACACCTACCTCAAGGATTTTTCTCTCATGTCACAATTGTAAATGTTCAATAAAGATTTTCTCATCTAAACTCAAGAAAGAGTCACCATAGTATGTAAAAATTCCTACATCTCCACACGATGTGATTCAATGACACATGTTTCTCATGATAAATTTTCATGTTTGTTCTATGGATTTCGGTTGGTAGTATTTCGATGCTAAATATTTTGAGGCCGAAAAATGAGGTCTTGGCTCCTTTTAAATCAAAATTTCAAAACACTAATTTTCACTCAAAAATGGTCTCATTATCTTCTCCATTATAGAAAATAAGATTCATAATCATGTGAACTCAATTAATTTTCATTCTTTTTTTTTGTTTTTCCAGCAAATATTTCTTCTCGAACATTATTTTTCCTAAAAGATCTGGATAGGCACAACTTTCTTCTTTCATTGGACGCTCTAGAAAGGCACAACTTCTTTTCTCAGGAATGCTATTGAAAAGAAACAACATTCAAAAAAATTAAATATTCAGTTGAAACATAAGCTCTTAATAATATTATATTCCACCCAATGTATCACAAAATGAGGAATTAAAACATAATACATCTTCCCCTACACATAAGTTCAACTAGATAGTACAATTTCATTTCATGTGCTGATTGGATAGGGAAATTGTATTGTAATATTTCAAACCTAATACTATATTCATGGATTCAAAGTGATAAAAGAATTTATTTTTAAAATAGGATAAATAAATGATTATTTTGAAAAGGTATCTTGAAACCAAATAAATACCTCAATCATTTAAAACACATTAACGTCAAACTGTCATGTTTTGACCGGAATAAATAAAATTCTAAATAAAGAAACCATGGTATGGTTTTCCTAAGAAATGTCTTGAATGTAATGAATATGAAAATAATGGTAAATAAGTCTCATAGTAAGGTGACTTGAAAAATAAAGGAAGTGATATGTATCATTGGATTTAAAAATACCTGTTATTTTTAATAAATTATAAAATAATTGAACTTGAAAAAATGTCATTTCAGCCTTCATTTATGCTCCATTTTATGGAATATATTGCATCACTCATTGATATAGGTTTCAAAAATATAAATGCTAATCATTTATTTCCAACTATTTCGAAAAAAACTAGAAAAAATATACACAAAAAACTGAAAAATTTTTTTTACAGTTTATTTAAAATAATGTAAACCAAATATCAAATGAAAATACTAAACATCCAATGTTTCCTCCCCACATGTAAATGATGCAGTGTCCTTAATGAATTCAAATGAATTTAATCATGTAAGAATAATTGAAAATAAATCCCCGAAATCATGAAAATGTAAAGGAGAGGTACGACCTACTGGATTTTATTGATAAACATGATGGAGGAGGGTTATCACTTCCATGAGCTCTGATGGTAGGGTCCCAATGAATTTAATAAACCTATTCACATTAACATGGAATGGATCATTCTTTCCATCCTCTATAATATTAACAACACCAAATGTATATACATGAGTAACTATAAATGACCTTCCCATTTGGAATAATGTTTACCTAGCATCAGCTTGAGTTTTGAGTTGAATAACAAAACTTTGTTTCCATGATAGAAGTATTTTGGTCAGATCCACTTTTTATAGGACACAATTGTTCATTCATTGTTAATCATTGAATTTTTAAATTCTTCCTTTATAATTTTCCCCAACTCTTGAAACATTAATCTTCATTCCTTCCCATCACTTTCAAGGAAAAAATTCATTTTCCTCAGATCCCAACACACCTTATGCTCCAATTCCACAGTAATGTGGAATATTTTCTCATAAATTAACATATATTGACTCATTATAATCGGTGTTTTTAGAACATCATGTATCCTCATAAGGTATCTTCCATCCTTTAGCTCTAATCCTTCCTATTAGGATTAACATCCCTTTCTAAAATTCCTATGATTTCTCTATTGGAAACATCAGCTTTCCCATTAGTCTAGGGATGATAGGGAGTTGGTGTTTCATGATTCACACCATACTTCTTCTATAATGTCTCTATTCCCTAATTGAAGAAGTGAGCCCCTTGATCACTGATGATTGCTCTGGGAACTCCAAACCTACAAAATTATTTAGACATGACAAAATCACAATCAACTTTTGCATCATCAGTCATGGTGGCTTTTTCTTCCACCAAATTAGAATCATAATTAACTACAATCATGATATTAGAATTTCCAAATGACATTGGGAAATGTCCTATAAAATATTCCCCCAAACATAAACTTTTTATAAAAAATAGTGTATTTTCAGGAATTTATTTTCACTTTTAAATATTTCATAACAATAGACAATTTTCACATGTTTTGCACAATTCATGAGCATCCTCAAAAATGGTGGGCCAAAATTTTCCAGATTCTAAAACCTATATTGATGTCCTTTGAAATCCAATGAGGCCTCCGCATACTAATTTGTGACAAAACTCAATGATAGATTTAACTTCACTTTTAGGTAAACATTTTTTTATTACATGATCATTGAAAACCTTCCAAAGGAGTCAATCATCCAAAAATTAATAAATAGATTTGGCTTTTAGTTATTTAATTTGGTGAAAATTGAATTGGGATGGGATTTGGGATATTACTAGATAATTAACATTGTTATCATAATAATGAACCTCTTCTTCATTAATGTACAACTACTCTCCTATAATATGAACATGCAGTGGGACTCTTTTTGAAATTTCAATTTAATTAGAGTTTGTTAGTCTAAATAAGTGATCATCCATATGGTTCCCGTATCCCTTCTTGTCCTTGATTTCAATAATGAAACCTTTTAGTATAATCATTCATCTCACATGCCTCATTTTTGCATCAAATTCCTTCATAAAGTACCTCAGAGCTGCCTTATAAGAAAACACATTGATTTTATTTCCATGATTATATGATCTTAATCGTTATAATTGAAAAAAAACAACCAAAAATAATTTTTTTGTGGATTTATTAATGAATTGGGCCACATATTATGTTCTTGAGGCATATGAAATGACTTTTGTTCTGCCATCAATTTGCTGAGAATGTAATGCTCCAACTACTTGGTTGGATACATCACAATGTTGTTCAAATGGTTCTTCCCAATTTGGCGGCATCATCACGGGTGGTGAAATAAATCTATTATTAAACAAATCAATGGATTACCTACATGAAACATTAAAATAATAAATTGTAACTTTAAAATTTAATCTAATGAGATGGAGATGAATCTTACTAAAATCATTGATAAACCTATTGTAGAACCCTGTGTGTCCTCTAAATGATCTAACATTTTTCACGAATGTTGGTCTAGGATATGAATTTATCAATTAAAATTTTTATTTATCCACATCAATTCCATTTTTGGAAATGACATGACCAAGTAAAATCCATATTTTAAACATTAAATGATCCATTTAAAAATATAAAACAATTTTTTTCAAATACAAGTTTTCAATAGTTGTTTTAAAAACATTTCCATGATTTTCATACTATGATCATAATAATATCCAAAAAATATGAAATCATATAAGAAACCATCCATTAAATTTTAAATTTGATAAAAAAAATAATTAATAGGAACCTATGAAATGTACCTGAAGCATTGAATAATTCAATTGTCCTTCATTTGTACGAAAAAGATCCAAAGGGACATGTAAATTTCATCTTCTTTTGATCCTCGCGAGTAATGTATACTCGGATGTAACCTTAAAATCCATCCAAATACCAATAATGAGTTCTCCCGACCAATCACTTTAATATCTGGCCAATTAAGAGGCTGGAGAAATGATCTTTTGGAGTGACCTAGTTCAATTTCCTGAAATCAATGCATACTGTCCAGCTGTTTTGAATAATCATAGTAATTAACTCATTCTTTTAATCCATTAAAAATGTAAGGAAATTTTTTAGGAATGACATGAATAGGGCTAACACAATGTGAATCTAAAATGGGATAGATGATCCCATCTTCCAAGAGTATCTCGATATCCTTCTTCAAGCCTTCATCATGGTGGGATTCATCCTCCTTTGGGGTTGTCTAAAAGGTATTGAATCTCCCTTAATAAAAATTGTATGAGATCATATTTTTGGGTTTATTCATGGGATATCACCAATTCTCCACCCTATTTACTAGACATTCTCTCTCAAAAGCTCAATAAAATATTTTCTTGGGTTTTAGACAGATTGATTTCAATTATCAATTCTAAATTATCTCCTTCCATATGGTACACATATTTCAAATCATTAGAGAGTGGTTTTATTTCAAGTTCAATGGGATTTTCAAGGGATGAAATTGTTTTTATATATCCATGATCCAAAGGATGGACCTCCTATAAACAAGTAACAATACCATATTCCTCATAAATAAAGAAATCATAAATGAAATCATATTTTACCTCTTATTCCCACATTAAAATAGAATATCCATTATTTCGGGCATTCACATCTTCATTAATTGAAAAAATTATCTCTTAAGTCTAGGAATTCATGTCACATTCCTGATTCTTCAATGGATTTTGTACTAACATCATAAGAGAGTAAAAAGTGGGAGTGATCATCTGATGGGTACCCCATGAATTCAAATATGTTGAAGTGGATAGTGCAACCTCCAAATTACTTGGTGAGTGTACCTTCATGGAAATTGATGATGGTTTTATTTTTCCTGATGATTGGTCTATCGGAAATGATGGGTAAGTGTGACAGGTTCTTATCTTCTTCAAAATTTATCACATAGAAGTCATTGGGAATAAAGATCTTTGACTTTCACCAGGACATCCTCTAGAACTATAGCTTGTAAAACAAAGGATATGCCTATATGATGGACGACTACTCTTGTGGGATTTGTTTCTCCAATATTTAATGAAGTGTAAAAAGAGTGGGTAAATTGATTAGTTAAAGCACCTATATCACACAAATCATTAGAAAAATTTAATGAACCAATAATTCATGGAATGGAAAATGTCCTTAGATTGTGACATTTGGTTGGAATCTGAGTTGTGATTAGGGCTGAGACACTTGTCCACAAGTATATTCATTCATTTCCTTGAAGTCTTCTCTTTTTGGTGCAATGATCATTAAAATTTTTTGCAATCCTCATAATTTTTTTGACAGGTTCATGTAAGGGGATATTTATTTCCACTTTCTTAAAAGTGTCTACAATTTATTTTTGAAGTGTTTATTCATGAAATTTCATTGATTCAATCATCCTTGTTGGAAATGATGCGGGTAAGTATTTCTTCTCCCTTTTTCCTTTTCATTTCTGTTTCTTTTCTCTTATTATACGGACTATCCTTATCCTCCTCCCCTTCAATTTATCCTTCTTGGTGGATTTTCAAAATACATTATGAATTTTAAACAACATTCTCCCTCGGAATAGGTGCTAATATTTCATTTTCGTGGTTGGTGGGAGATGTGATTTCATTTCAACTTATTATTATGTTTTCATTGACATTATATTTAGGATTTGGAACTGTTTATGAAATAATCATTCATGGATTTTGTATTTGATGTTCCAAAATAAATTTTAACTGGTTGCATAAGTCATTCACATTTTATTTAAGCCACTCAACATCTGACTGTAGTTTTTGGTTCGCAGTTTATGGTTGTGCACTGGTGGATGATTACTCATATGTTTTTATTTGGATTAGTAGTGACTGAAAGGGTTGTTGTTGTTAAAAGGGTTGTATATAGGTCTGTTGGAATGGAGGGGGATTCTTGTATTGTTGTTGAAAGGGGGACAATAATGGGTCTGTTTGAATACATATCCTTGTTGGTTTTGGGGCTCCATTAGTGGATTTGTATGGAATTGCCTTTGCTGATAGGTCCAAGCACAAAATTAAGTTCCCTACACTTACGGACACTAGTCAATGTAGTTATAATTAGAAGACCATAAACCACATACCTGATTCGGTTCTTGTTGTTCCTTCACTAGTTTCATGGACATCTATCACACTAACCTTATGAGTTCATCCATCTCGCATATAATAGAATTTTTTTAATTAGATGTTCTCACCTCATGTATTCCTCTTGTTCCTTAGTCTATTATTCCAAATATGTGTGAGTTTTGAGAAGTATTATCAAATAAAACTCTAATATCTATAGGTGACTTGTCAATCAAGGATCCCCTAAATAAGGCATATTGATGATTTCGATCATTATTATGATGTACATTGTAGATGAACACAAGAAATCATTATTTTTCCATTTATTTATGTGGAAGGATATAAAATAGCTTCTTGAAATGCTCTTAGTTCTCATATAGGGTTTCTCCAACTGATTTTTGTATGATGTAAATATCCTTCTTGATGGCAGTGATCCTGGATGTCGGGAATAATCTTTTTATGAAACATATTTTCAGGTCATCCCAATCACTAATCGCCCCTATCTTTATACTTTAAAACCATTCTTTAGCCGCTCAATACTATGAGAAGGGGAATCCCCTATATTGAAAATTTCTCTTCAGATGCTCTTATTGTCATGAAGATTGAGCATGTGGATCTGAATACTTTTATGTGATGATTTGGATCCTATATTGTAGGACCATGAAGCATTAGAAGCACATGAATCATATTTACACATAATTAAAAATCATTTTGTTCAGTGGGTGCAATTTGTTTGTTATTTTCAATGGAAATTGAGGTACACATAGATCACATAGTGTTTCATTTGGATATAAATACATGATTTGAGGTTCAGAGTGAACTGTAATAGTTTCACATGAACATGAGTGTTATATTTCTTCAATGGTTTATGGTGGGTTTCTTTTACAAAGTTGTTTTAGTTTTCCTTCAATTTCTCATTCAAATTATATTAATAGTTTTTTTAAATTTTAGGTAATTAAAATTTATAAAATATTTTTAATTATTGAACTTCCTCTCAGGAAACGGCGCCATGTATGACGCACGCCTTTCATAGGGAGTGGAAATTTTATTTCCTATGTTTATTCTAGAGATTTTCACTATGATGTATCCTTAGGAGGAGTGCGCACAAGTTTTTTTTTTGACAATTTTAAATGAGGGTAATAATGGTGTTTTTAGAATAAATCAATAAGATAATGATTGAAATTACAATAGAAATTATAATCATTGAAAAAAATATAATATTAAATGTGTGATTATGTTGGTGTCAGTTTCTCAATTGTAATGATATCCTTTTTCAATTAAATGCAAACAACTTCTTCTGATTTGATAAAAATGTGTTTCTATAATTTTTCTCTCTCACTTCCATGGTGAAATTATGATGGTGAGAGAAACACTTACCAAGATCACAATTTGGTCATCACTTCTTCCATGTGAAAATGAGTTGTATTGAATATACACAATTGACATAGGAAATACCCTATCAGGTCTCAATTATCCCAAACAATCATGAACATTCTCTACCCCATTTACATGTACTAATGAGCGTCGAGTACTTTACCACTAATACATGCTCGATTCCATCTTATATAAACTAGAAATTAGTGGAGGGAGATAATGATTAATTTAAAACGACAAAAATTAATAACAGAATTCAAATTCATGAACAATTGAATGTGATAAAAAAAATCCTATATATGAAGTTGGAAACAATTTTTACAAATAATGAAATTTCATTCAATTACATCCAAGAACTCAAGCATTACAAAAAAAATACCGACCCTTCCCCAATCACTCAAAATGTTTTTCCCACAATCATAAGAATTATCAATATGAATGGGGATGAAGAATGCCATGAAAAACTATGTAAAAAAATTAAATA
The DNA here is from genome assembly GCA_963277665.1 of Viscum album. Taxonomy (NCBI): domain Eukaryota; kingdom Viridiplantae; phylum Streptophyta; class Magnoliopsida; order Santalales; family Viscaceae; genus Viscum; species Viscum album. Next base: position 938,515,179 of record OY728161.1, read on the forward strand.
AATGATAAATCTAAAAATTTATCCTCCATGATGTCCTCAAAGGAATGGGATTGAAAATGGGATTCGTTGAGTGAGAGGAACTCCCCTAATTTTATATCCAGAATCCGTCCCCCCACAAATTTGATGCATTGTAGACCCATTAAATTGAATATTCAAATGTTTTTACCTTCTGTAATATTATTAATAATTAACATATTAGTTTCCCTTAAAAATATCATTGTATATGGACAAGTATTTTGAGATTTATGCCCATATTACTTTGAAAATATATTCTTTCCTATCCGACACTCCAAATTTCAATCCAATGGATTATAATTTTCTAATGACCAATAAAATGGGCAATTCACATGTCCAAACCATCATGAATGATATTTAAAAACATCTTGGGCATTTATCCACCGAATTTAACTACTCTTGGAAGAACCATGAATGAGTTATGGACCCCACACTAAAACTCAGCAGATCTGCAAACTATTTTCATGGTCCAACATGTGAGCTACTATAGAGCTTCTATATGGTCGATTTATCTTTTTTCCATGAAGGATGATATGAAACCCTATATGGTTAGAATCTATAAAAAATTAAATTTTCAACTTGTATTAGTATATAAAATATTATGGACAAAATATAAAAACAAATTGAAACAGGTAAAAAACTAAAACGATCCATTTTTTCTATTAAGCGGAATATATCAACAATATTTTAAAATTAAGCAATTTAACATAAAGTTTCATTTTTTGGGTTTTAAAACAATGGTATTCAACGTATATTAATTGAAGACATTTTCTCTATCAATGATACATTTTAGTGGTGGATGATGTTCACTTGCATGGATTCAATATCAATTTATTTATGGAATAAACTAATATTATACTTTTAAAAAAACTGGGATCTACCTCCCACTACTCCAGATTGTGTGTTCAATAATATAGCATCTCTTGGATCCTTTATACTTATATTTCCCTATATCTTCTATGGTAATCCACTCAAAACATACATATCAATGATGAAGAAACAAAATATTATTCAAAATCTAAGTAATATAAAATTACCTATATGGTAAAAATTATTTTTGGTAATATATTAGTATCATATTAACCCCTAGTGTTATCTAAATTAATCTTGAAACAGACAATTTTATTTTGATTTGTTTCTTCATATGTTCTTCTTTTCTCTTATTATGTGGCCTATCCATTTCATCCACCCCTCATTTTATACTTATTGGTGGATTTTCAATATAATTTATTAATTTTCTACAAAATTATACCTTAGAATAGGTGATAATGTTTCATGTTCAAGGTTGGTGGGAGATGGGATTTATTTTCAACATCTTATTATGATTGCATTGAATTTCTATTTATGATTTGGAACTGTTTATGAAATAAGAATTCCAAGATTCTGTGTTTGAATTTCCAAAATATTTTTTAACTAGTTGCACAAGTCTTTCACATTTTATTTATGCCTCTCAACATCTGAATGTAGTTTTTGGTTCACAGTTTATGGTTGTGCACTGGTGGATGATTTCTCATATTTTTCTATTTGGATTAGTAGTGACTAAAAGGAGTGTTTTTGTTGAAAAGGTTGTTTACAGGTCTGTTGGAATGGAGGGGGATTCTCGTATTGCTGTTGAAAAGGATGACTATAATGGGTCTGTTGGAATACATATCATGGTTGGTTTTAGTGCACCCATAGTGGATTTGGATGGAATTTCCTTTGCTGATAGTTCTAAGAGCAAAATTTGGTTCCCTGCACTTATGGACACTAGTCAATGTAATGATAATTAGAATAGCATAAACCACATACCCGATTCGGTTCTTGTTGTTCCTTCACTAGTTTCATGGAAATCTATCACAATAACATGGTGAGTTCGATCATCTCACATATAATTAATATTGTTGAATTAAATGTTCTCACCTCATGAATTCCTCTTGTTCCTGAGCTTATTATTCCAAATTTTTGTGAGTTTTGAGAAATGTTATCAATTAGAACTCTAATATTTATAGGTGACTTGCTAATCAAGGATACCCCAGAAAAGGAATATTAAATATTTTGATCATTTTTTAGATTTCCTTAGTATATGAACACATGAAATTAGTGTTTCTCCATTTCTTGATGTGGAAGGATAGAAAATAGCTTCTTGAAATGCTCTTAGTTCTCGTAGAGGGTTTCTCCAACTGATTTTCATATGATGTAAATATATTTCTTGATGGCATTACTCCTGGATGTCAGAAATAATATTTTTATGAAACATATTTTTAGGTATTCCAATCAATGATCACCCCTAGCTATATATTTTACAACCATTCTTCAGCTGCTCCATTTTGTGAGAAGGGGAATCCCCTTTACTGAAATTTCTCTACGGGTGCTCCTCTTGGCCTGAAGATTGAGCAAGCGGATCTGAACTATTTTATGTGCCGATTTGGATATTATCATGTGATACCATGAAACATTGGATGTACATGAATCATATTTACACATAATTAAAAATACTTTGGTTCAGTGGGTGAAATTAGTTTGTTATTTTGAATGGAAAATTGAGGTACACAAAGATCATGCATTGTTTCGTTTGGATTTAAATCCATGATTTGAAGTTCGGAGTAAACAGTAAGAGTTTCACATGAATATGAGGGATATGTTTCTTCAATGATTTCTGTTTGGTTTTCTTTTTCACAGTTGGTTTATTTTTCCTTCAATATTTCAGTCAAATTAAATTAATAGTTTTTTTGAGTTTTTGGTAATTCAATTTTAAAAATCTTTTTAATTTTTGAACTACCTCCCTGGAGACGGCGCTATATTTTACGCACACCTATCGTAGGGCATGGAAATTGTTTTCCATATGTTTAGACTAGATATTAGCCGTAGCATATATCCTTAGGAGGAGTGCACACAAAAAAAATTTGTTAATTTAAAATGAGGTTAATAATGGTGTTTTTTTAAAATAAATCAATATGATAATGATTGAAATTAAAATTGAAATTAAAATGATTGGAAAAAAACTATGATATTAAAATGGTGATTGTGTCGGGGTCGGTTTCCCAATTATAATGATATACTTGTTCAATTAAATTCAATCCACTTCTTCTAAGTTGATAAAAAATGTGTTTCTACAATTGTTTCCTCTCACGTCCTTGGTGAACTTATGATGGTGAGAGAAAACCTTACCATGATCACATTTTGTTCAACTCTGCTTCCATGTGATAATGGGATGTATTGAATATACAAAATTCACATAGTAAATACCCTATCAGGTCTGGATTATCCCAAAAAATCATGAACATTCACTACCCCATTTACATGTACTAATGACAGTCAGGTACTTTTCCACTAATACATGCTCTTTTCCATCGTATACATACCAGAAATTATTTGAGGAAGATAATGATTATATTTCAATGACAAAAATAAATAATAGAATTCAAATTCTTGAACAATTGAACCTGATAATAAAATCCTCTATATGAAATTGGAAACAATTTTTACAAATAATGAAATTTCATTCAATTACATCCAAGAACTCAAGAATTACAAAAAAGAAAACCAACACTTCCATAATCACTCAAAATGTTTATCCCACCGTGGTAAGCATAATAAAGATGGATGTGGATGTATAATTCTTTAAAAAACTATTTAAAAAAAATTAAATAATTGATAAAGCTGAAAATTTATTCTCCATTGTGTCCTCGAATGAATGGGATCGAAAATTGAGATCTTTGAGTTTGAGGAACTGCCATAATTTTATAGCCAGAATCTGTCCCCCGCAAATTCGATTCATTTTTGACCCATTAAATTGAATATTCAAATGTTTTCCCTTCTTTAATGTTGTTCATAATTATCATTTAAGTTTCCATTAAAAATCTCAGTTTATATGGACAAGTATTTCGAGATTTATGCCCATTTTACTTTGAAAAAATTTTCTGACCAGTCAGACTCTCCAAATTTCAATCCTGTGGATTATAATTTTATAATGAATACTAAAACGGGAAATTCACATGGCCTCACCATCATGAATGATATTTGAAAACATCTTGGGCATCTATCCAATGAATTTCACTACACTTGGGAAAACCATGAATGAGTTATGGACCACACACTAAAACTCAGCAGATCTGCAAACTGTTTTCATGCTCCAAATTGTGAGCTTCTATTGAGCTTTGATATGGTCGATTCAGCTTTTGTCCCTGAAGAATGAAATGAAACCCTATATGGGGAGAATCTGTGAAAAAAATTCATTTTTTATTAGTATATAAAATGTTATGGACAAAATATAGAAACAAATTGAAACAGGTAAAAATCTGAAACGATCCATTTGTTCTATTAAGCTGAATATATCAACAATATTATAAAATGATGCAATTTAACATAAAGTAACATTTTTTGGGATTTAAAAAAATGATATTCAACATATATTAGATGAAAAATATTTCTTTTTCATTGTTATATTTTAGTGGTGGACGATGTTCACTTGCATAGATTCAATATGCATTTTTTGATGGCATAAACTAATATAATTGTTTATAAAAAAGCTTGGATTTACCTCCCACTCTTCCAGATTGTGTATTCAATAATATATCAGCTCTTGGAACATTCATACTTAATTTTCCATATATCTTCTATGGTAATCAACTCTGAACATTCATATCATAGATGAAGAAACACAATAGTATTCAAACTCTAAATAATATAAAATTACCAATATGGTAAAAATTATTTTTGGTAATATATTAGAATCATATTAACCCATTCAGTTATCTAAATTAATCTCGTATCACACGAATTCATTAATTGAAACAAGAATTTTTTTCATAAAAAAATAATTATAGCATTCAACTATGATTCTAATTCTCTAACCATACCTTAATCCCTATAAGGAGAATTTTAATAATTTTGATGACAAAAAAATCATACATAGAGGCATTAAAATGAAATAAACAAATTATTCTTCCATGTATACTTATAATACTATGAAATATCCTTCACAATGATATAATTCTCAAAAAATAATGTATCCTAAAATTACTTTGTGAGAATAATATATTTCCAAAAAAAAACATATAAAAACCCCTTATTTTAATATAGGGAATTACTTACATATGATTTTAACCCTCCTAGATACAATATGATTTATAAACCTAACAACTACCTTTCAATATGACACATACAACTACCTTCAAATGTCACCCTCATGGAGACCTTATGGAGTGACCATTGTAGTTACACATGGAATAACGATGATGGATATCCTATAACATAATCATATCCAATATAGTGGAGGGAGGTATATGTCCGACACATTATCATAAAAATGATTAAGAACTAGATCACATTAATAAATCATGAACACTAGCATCATAATAACAATACATGAGGAGTATCCCTTATTTTAAATCATTACTAGAAAAATAAAAAAAATCATTGAAAATGATCAGGAAATATTGCAAATTTGTTATTCAAAATTATGGAATCAAGAGAAAAATAAAATCCTCTAATGACATAAGTCAACAAAACTATCTTATTGAAATACATTTAAAATTATTTAAGAATGAGTGACTCATACTTCGAGTTCAACTTCATTAAAAAAAATCAAAACACTTATAAAATGTTTTAAATATTGATATTAATTTATTACAAAACTATAACCATGTTTATACAAACATACACGACCATTTTATAACAATTATCTACCTATTTGTTAGTATTTTTTTATTTCCATTGTTTTGGGAGCATTCATATCATGGTTTCCATATTCAGTTAATTTTGGATTTTTCTTCTCAATTGGATATAATACTCCAGTTGTGAGAATAAATATATATATTTTATTTTAATAAATTACACATTAATTTAAACATACCATGAATATGGTGAATGGGAACAAAAAAACATCATCCATGATGGGAGTGAATTGAAAAACCATGGATGATGATTTTGTTTGTAAGAATAATGTGAGAAAGTATGAAACTTTTAGGATAGATATACATCTAAAATAATTATATTCAATTATATATTTGATATGTTAATTATCAGGAATCATTTGATTGGGTGTGTTTATATGGTAGAAGTTAGAATGACTTTTAAAACGAATAATAATGAATTTACCTCATGAAAATTTCCCTTATGACCTTCATTATGTCTCATAGAAGTGGTTTTTTTAAGAACAAAATCAGTAGAATGTGGGAATGGATGAAGAGGTTGGAATTTGGTAGAATATAATTATGATTAATGGATAATAGTGATTTTAAATGTGGGAATGGAAGATTCTCTTTATATTATTAAGGTGAGGGGTTAATTAGGAATTAATTCAAATATTATAACTAAATATGTCTAATATTGGGCTAAAGGCATTAAAATGGACTAACAATTATAGGGGAAAACATTTTTGATATTTTCATTTCATAGTTATCATTTTTCAGGATATTTTTGTTTTTATACAATTTAATAAAATATATTATTTACGGAAAATTATTTTTTGTTAAATTGAACACTATTCCTAAATATTTAATTAAATAAAAAAATATATTTGAATTATTTTTAATTATATAATTTACAAATTATATTATTATATATTATTAATGATTTTTTGTAAAAAAACTCAAATTATATTGAATTTATTATTTTTAATATCAATATTTTTATTTATAAATTAATTAAATAATAACCACCACATATGTGTAGTAGAAATTAAGATAATAATTAATTCCCTAATATTTTATAATAAATATTCATGAAGAAGATAAATTTATTAACTTTAAAATTATAATTTTTTGTCTACAAATATTTAGGAAAACCATAAATTCAAATGTTATAATAATAAATAACTATAGTGTCAACATATTTAATTGATAGTAATAAAATATTATTAAGGGATTAAAATAAACCATTTGTGTCCAAAATGACCCAATTTTGTATAAAAAAATTAAATGTTCCAAATTTAAACATAAAAATAGATATGTTTAATTATTTAGTCATTAATGGGATCATATTATTTTAATTAAAATAATTTTATTTCTTTTTCTTCTAATTTCATAGGCCCTTCATAAGCGTTGCACAATAATTAATGTGAATTAATTCATATATATTAAAAAATTTAATTCCATACACATAAGTTAATTAAGTTTAAGATAATATTTTATATTCGTTAATTAACTATAATTACTCATATCCATTTCAATAAAATTTAATTAATTTATTTATTTTTATTTTATTAGCTTGTGCAGTAAATGCACAGACATTTCAATAATACTTGTGTTATATAACTATGTAATTATAATGTAAATTCCAAAACCAATAATAATATATAATAATTATTAAAATATTCAAAAAAAAATTTAGAAATCAATTATTAACGTATAATGAACACATTTTGACTATTCTAATACTACATACGCACTACGTTGATAATGACTACGATTTATAAACATATAATGAATAAAATATAATTTAAATATAATAATTTATTTTTCTAAGACATTTCTATTATAGTATCAAATTTAATCATAAAAAATGTTTAACAAATTTTACAACATAATTTAATTCATGATGATTTCCTAAAAATATTGTATTTTATTAAAAACTGTAAATTTTAATACTGACCAAAAATTATTTTTGTTCAGAAAATTTTCATAATTTTGTATTAATATAATTTCAAGATAAAGATTTCAAAATAGAATTTTTTTAATATTAAAACTCCATAATTTTAAAATTAATCTTATAAATATAACTAAATAGGAAATTTTTTTAACATTAATTTTTATTTTCTGAATTAAATTAAATAATTAATTAAAAGAATTAATTAAATTATCAATTCAATAATAATAATAAATTTGAAACAATTACACTATAAATACATGGGATGTTAAATTTTATCCGAACCATAAAATTAACCTAGGATTCTCTTGTGTTGTTCTCAATGAATGCAGGAAAAATTATTTTTTATTGTGTAAACTATAGGAAGATGATCTAGGTGATCATGATGAATAGAATCAATTTCCTTGGATCTATGACTTCGTTAATAAATTTGTGGTGATCCAAGTGGTTCCTTAATATTGTCCTATGATCGAGATACCATCATCTTTTTTTCATAGTAAATTATATTCCCATTCTACTGTTCATGTGTATATTAAAACAATAAATGTATCTTCATATTCATTCTGGACATACAAATGGAAAAGTAGTGTTCTTGGATATAATTAATAGGATCATCCAATAGTATCTTGATATGTTCATTGTGGATTTTTTAAACGTATTATCAGATACATAAGGACCATAAAAATGAATTATAAGAATATATATGTATTTTTGAGTACACATTGATATCATAAACTCTAGACCAAGAATTGAATTAGCCACATCTATATCAATATGGTTTATTTCCTTTGGCATGTGGCCCTTCTAAGGATAATTTTGTGGACTTCTGTTAGTTATAGTATTTATTATCGTGGTAATTCCATATAAAATATCATGAGATCTAGATCATCCATCATCTTGATATATAATAAAAATGAGAAATATAAAAAATCTATCATTTGGAATCACTTATCGTTGGGATTTAAAGGAAGGGTGTGTTGATCAATTGGATGTACAATTGGGAAGGTGTCATCATAAAACAAGATATAAAATTCCCAACTACGCTAATCATAAAATATATTGATACTGGGATTGTAAATGAGATTTAATGTGATGAATCTTCTGTTATTTTTGGAGATATTCATGTATAGTAATCAACTAGTTCCTTATAGGGTTTTCCATCAAATATCCCATGAATGGAAATAGACCAATAATGACAATTAATTTACATTCATGCATCATGATTTGATGGATTGTCCTAATTATCTATTTCATGAGATTTTTTTATTCATAGACATTGATATCTTCTATTACATATTCATTAATAAATACATGAATAATTTGATGAGGTGGTTGGTTGAGTATATATTGATCATTCATGTTGAGATGTATTATGATTTAGGAAATTATAACATCATTATTGTCACTCATTATAGTAGAACCATGGCTCTTAGTGAGTGATTGTTTATTGACGAGAGGTAGTTGATGAGCTTATTGGATGTGTAACATCCAAGAATCAGAATCCACTAAACTGGTGCCCAGTGTCAGGTCGTCACATGACATCATGTGAGCCACCCCGTACACCAAAGGATGCCGACTAAAGGTGAAGGTCTAATAAGACACATGGGTATACTTTCCCCTCTATACTAGAGTAAGTCACAACATATCATAAAAAATAATAGTACAATAAGAAACAAGAAATAATCATGCATAACCAAGGTTCCCAACATGTTAAAAACCCCAATCATATACAACAATGTCATGTCATACTAGTAGTTCACGTGAAAGTATCCAAAAATAAAACAAACAACCAAAACTCCAAACAGATCAAAAATCCATGTCAAGGTCCTTCAACATTTACATACAGAGCCCAAAACTCAACATCCTAGAGTAGGGAATTTTCCCTTGTCCTGAAGTACAATGGAGAAATAATCATGGGTACCCAATGGAGACCAGAGAAGGGAGTGAGTACAAAACTCGTTAGGACACCACCAAAGGTGTCTAAAAATATCCAGTTTAAAACACAGTGCAGGAAAGAACATAATAATATGGTAAGTAAACAAGGAACATTTCGAGTTACATTAGATTACAAGTTTTATTTAATTCATGACTAGAATTTAACCCAATTCCATTTCTTATACCATATTTGTTACATTAGCCATATTGATCACATTTTGCATGGGTTAATCATAAATATAATCTATAAAAGGGTCTAAGGAAAACAATCACAATGTATCGGGAAAAAAAGGTCCCTATCTCACAAGGTATCCACTTGTAACATCCACAAATTTTTCTCACATTGAAGCCTCAGTCCAAGTGGAATGAAACTCTTAGGGGGATATAGCCTCAGTCTCCTTCCCTAAACCATGCATTATTTGTGATGTTTAAAGCCTCAGTCCAACTCGACCCATGGGTGTAGAACCTCAACCAATGCCCCACTATACCATGTCGTATGCAAAAGCTATATATATGGGTATATACATCAACCATTAACACAACATCACAACCATTTCAGAAGTCAAAAATATTTCATTACAATAACACTAGAGTTAATACCATGCCTTTACCCATTTACACATTTAACACCTTTCACATCATTTATCAATTTATCCACATTCCCATTTATTATGATTATCTCTCTATGAATTCATTCATTGTGCCTATCTCACTAAGCTCCATTCATTATGCTTAACTCACTAGGCCTCATTTCCATGCTAATAATCCATTCAATTATGGTATTTAATCATTTCCCCATAATGTCTAATTTTTCCATTCATCATTTAATACGAATTCACACACATATGAATTTCATGTACAATTCTCATATCACATTACTCCACCCATTCATTAAATTCAATCATTTTGGTGCACCAACTAATTTTCATGTATTAACTCATTCAACAAATTCATCCCCAATTCCCATTTCCAATGCTTATCTATCTAAGAATAATCATTTATAAATCTAATCCCTTAATATTTCCCCTTATCTCACTTAACACTTTTTTAACCCAACCAAACACCAACATAGTTCACCACCCAACCATGGTGTGTTACTAGGACTATCATTCAAATCCTTCAGAATAATATCATATTCCCCATGGTCTTTATGTTATCACACAAGAGACCTATATTTACAAAGAAAATCTCTATGTTTGGGTACATGGGAACACCCCATGGGTGTACCTAACATAGGTCACATCGTCCTCCATGAATCCTGCAGGGGATTATGAGGGTTAAATTAGGTTGATTAGACACTCTAAGAATCACATCAAAATAAAGAAATGATGAACTCTTCACATGAGGGTTTGAATCAAAACACTACATGCATTTTTCGTTATAAAACTCAAGGGATATAACATGAAGAACACCTACCGTGGATCTATTGATGAATCTACTCCCAATCAAGGACCTAGATTCCAATATAACACAACATTAAAGCCTCATCCTAGATCTAAAAAAAGTGTTTTTAGCTTTGCATGGATATCGACCAAATGAAAAGACCTAAACCAGCATATAGAGAGCAGGAGGATATTAGACTCATATGGATCATCGATTCACATCCAACGACACACCCGCATGTCAGGCATTGAATGATATCAATCACTGGAACCTCCTAGACCCTTTGGTTTTTTCCAAGGTATTCAACGGAGGAGTATGATGAACTTGAAATGGGTCTTAAAATCATGGGGAGGCATTTTTTTAATTCTTCCTACATTCCTAGGCAGCACGGTTTACCTGCACTATTTTCCAAACCATGTGAAAACTGTGCGACAACTACTGTTTGTGAGAGTCCATCCCACATAGTTTCCAAGGTATCCTGAGTGAGTTTCCTTATCCATGAATAGAACAAGTGAAGGCAACTACCATTGGATGGTTCGTCTACACGGTTTTCGCGCATTTTTTTTCCCAAATCGTGCACAAACCGCGCACCTTGCATGGCTTGGTTTGGTTTCTCTTCTAATTGTTCCCCAATCCCTCGGGCACCACCCAAGCATACACATGAACATGGGAAACACTTATCATGATGAAAAGGAGAGATCTATGCCAAAAAATTACCAAATACATTCTTTAAAAATATTCTAGTCCTTACAACCGCCCAACCATATAACGCCTCGTACTCAAGCCACATTATTGAGAATCACTATCCTCGATAACAAGGGATCATTCCACACGACCTGCATGTACATTCCAACTTACTAAGGTTCTGGTTTTCACATCACAAGGCCGCCAAACAATGTTCGAGGGTGCAGACATTCCCCTCGATACTTCCTCTCCACAACCCACTTCACGAACCAGAAAACTCCTCAAGCCTACATCAACATAAACCATTCCCACAATGAGAGTTTAATTGTTAAAACATAGGTTACAAAACCTCACTCACAGCACAAGAACACATACAACATCATATCATTATTGAAGTACCAATCATCACCTCATCTTCCTGATCCTCTACCCATCTCATGAATCCAATCACATGGCATCATTTTTCTGTTCATCCCACTCTAACGGTGACAAACCAGGTAACACCAAGAAGAAAACACAAAACCCTTCCAACCACATTTCTTGATCATTTCATTACACAATTATAAATCGAATACCAACTCAAAACTCTTGGCTACTAAACCATTTAAACCATTCCAAATCACTCTACCGGGGCCAACTCATAAGAACAGTGATAACTCGAGACTTTCCATCCCAAAATTCTGATCACGTAATCAACTAACCATTTATATAGTATGGTTCTTTCCACTATTTCTATTTACTCTAATCAACCACCATAGAAGAAGGACAACTAGAACTCATCCCAACATTCCTATCACCTACTATGTTCCAAATCACCACAAACAAGCTTATATAGGTGCAATACCCAACATTGGCATCCAACCGCACCATCAAAACAATTAGGAAGACATTTTTAAACTATCCATTCATAGAATAAGGTAAAATTGACCTCACATTGGTACAAAATCATTTAAAAAAGATAAATCCATGTACAATATGAATCCGTAGGTCGATCATTCCCACCACATCCATTCAAGTTTACTATTTAAGGAAGGACCACATACTACAAGATTCTCCCAGAATAGACACCTTCCACTGATGGTACACTAACCCTCACCCACCATCATATGGTGCTTATAGACTTGAATCCTTCATTTATCATCCACAAATCCTCTAAGGTCATTTAATGAATTCTACTATATTTCCTTCAAAACGGAATTAACACTCTTCATACCATCATTGGGCTTCTCCCATTGTCGGATACCACACCACATTTCTACGGTTCACTCAACTACACGATGTTACAAAGCCACACAAGGAAGATTTACCGGATTCTAACCCCAATCTTTGTTGGAGTTATATAACCAAACCTCTCTTTCCACAACCTGTTGTCATGCCCACACACACCCTCATATGACTCAACATAGAAATCACCAGCCTCCCTTGGAAACTCTCTAAGCTCAATCCAACACTTGGGTCATCAGTCACCACCTACATGTCCCACGTTGCCTCTCTATGGAACCTAAAAATAACCGTATAGGTTCCTCATTGGCATCCAAGTGTCAACACATCAGTTCGATGGACTTCTCTCCACATATATGCCTGACTAATCAATCCCTACCTTTGGAGTGTTGTTACCACTTCTCTTAGGAAGAATTCCAACAACCACATATTATACCTGATCGCAAAATAAACCCCACACATTGACAAGGCCATCCATCTTTTTCACTAAATAGGAAAATAAATGTCACCCTATTCCCATTCCCGGGTTCCATGAACAAAACCCATGTTGTCTATTGGCATTCAGTCCATCCTGGGATCCTAAACAAAACCCATTGTGGGTGTACATACCATCATAAATCTCCACACATGATAATTTAATATGTGTAAACCCCATGAAATCCATCATCTAACCAAAAAAATTTAGGTATCTTAGAATGATCTAGAGATTCTCAACGTACCTAGGACGATGTTAATATATTGGGCATGATCGTCAGTAACTGATGCATTCTAAGAATTTGACTAAGAACACCACCAACAACATAAAAATAATTTATGTCAAGATATGGGATACCATGACCTACTAGGGATCTTGGGTTCACTTCCAAACATGTCTCGTCAACACGTAACCCCCACAATATTAGTGTGATTGCAAACCAAGTTCAATAATCTCACCACAACCAAAACACCAATAAGTTTTATGCCATTGTTCCATTTGGCACTACTCCCACCACACACCTTGATTTCATCTGATGCATCCCCACTAGCTAACAACAAAGCAATATAGTTTATTACACCAATCAACACAACAATCTCTCAAAAAAGCACCTGTTTTTATAAATATCCCTTAGTCTCCTTACTTTCATAATCATGCCTCTTGGTTATTCAGCCTCATCATCCCTGAGGTAGCCTCATCTTCTCACCCATTTATACAAACATGTTATGCCACATGACCCCAATCTGATGTGAAACCATCGAGTGAAATCATATAACCACACTTCCACCAACCTTGTCTTTTCTACCCGAAAAAAACATATAGACCTCTATTAATACTCACCAAAATAGGTAAGTCATGAATTCATATGATAAAAACCTTCCAAACAACCTTACGACCTATCACAAACTATATATTTTCATTATGAAAGAACAAATCACAACTAAACCATTTAATCTAGGTCTCGTACAAAAGATGCACACATTCATTGGAACTACGAGAAAATCATCCTCTCTGGGATTAAAAGCACAACTCGTAATGTCTCTACATGACAAGTCACAGGACCTAGGCACCATACTTAAGGTCCAACATGTTTGCCGTAAAGTCACAAACCACCATAGTTCCCTCACTCACATTAGAAAACAACACCTCACAACACAAATGTCACAACTCACAAATGTTTCCCAAAACACAAAACCTAGGCCATTTCACAATTATTCATGCCTCACAATACGAATCTAATGCTCAAATAGAGCAATTTATAATTTCCCCAAACCACACATACATGGGTCAAACTAAAAAAACAAATAATACCCACCTTGTAACTCCAACATTCTCATTTAAAAAATATCATTCACACGACTCTTCATAGAATTACCGATAGGATTTAATCAAATATAAGAATGAACTCACACTAGAGAACATAGACAACCCGTTCTTCATGATCTGACATAATGGTCATCATCACACTTAGAAAACCACCCTTTACCTAGAATACTCTCGGTCATGGTCCACATGGGGTAACCGATCTAATTAATCACATGTCTTTCATCAACACCATTTCAAACCTATTCTTCTTTTAAAATATGATTAAATCTTCATAGGAAAATTATCACATTTCACAGCTTCTTATAATAATAATTCTAAATCGTTTTAACTTTTAATTAGGAAAATTAATTAACTATTTTACCAACAATATGTAATACATTATATTTTAGATATCGAATCAACCTTTAGCAGTTATCAGAACCCAAAATATTAACCGAGTCAAAACATTATATTATACACAATATTCATTAACCATTAATTTTCATTATTTTCATTCATCAACTTACATTACCAGTATTTGGCTTCAATTTCATCAGAGTCATGATGTAAAATTATTCTACTCTCTATGCACCACACACCATCTCGTGTGTGTGTGTCAATGATGAGGCATGCCACCTATATCGTTAGTTCTCTAATATGTTTCTTGTGTGAACAACCTCATGCCCTACTTGAAATGATAAAAATATCAATAAATAGTCAAATCACAAAACACGTTCCTCGCACAATAGTGAAATATCTTTCAATTGTAATAACACACATCATGAGTAAAAATTCAAACCTATGGTGACTTAGGTTTGCCCATGTACATGGGTTAGCTACTCCCAAGAACAAGCTCAGTACCTGGGCCGGACACATCCTAATTCCTTTTTTTCCATCCCTAAATAGTTAAAAAGTAAAAATAACTCCTCTGATACAACTTTATATCATCCCAAACCCAGAAGTAAGTAAATCAATGCTCAATGCTGGGTCATCAAACAACATAATGCGCACCTCCCCATACACCAGAGTTTTACAGCTAGCGTCGAGGCTCTAATAAGAAAAATGGGGAAACTATAACCTCAATACTAGAGTAAGCTGCTACAGATCACAATAAAAACCATGGAAAAATATGAAACGACCAATAAAAATTCATAACCATTGTTCCCGTTAGGGTAAAAACACCAATCAAATACATCAATGTCATTCCATACTAGTAGTTAAAGTGAAAGGAACCCAAAATAAAACAAATATCCAAAACTCCAAATGGATCCTGACTATATGTTTAGGTCCTTCCCATTGTACATCCTGAATCCAACTCATCATATTAGACTAGGTCATTTTCCCTTTTCCAAACCAACAACCATGAAATATGATTGGGTACCAAATAGTGGCCTCAATAGGGTGTGTGTAAAAAACTCAGTAGACCACCACCAATGGTGTCTAACTATTATCAATTCTAACTGATAGTGCATGAAAGTAATATATAATTGGTATGTAAACAAGGAACAATTTAGGTTCCAATATTTAACATGATTTACAAATTTCCTGACTAGATTTTATCACCCAATAAATTTTATATAACATCTTAGTTTCATAATCCATGATGATCACATATTCCATGGGTTATGAATAAATATATTCTATACAAGGGTCAAAGGAAAACAATCACAGTGTACGAGAGAATGAAATCCAGTCCTTATATGATTAGGGATACATATATCACATCATGACATTTTCCATACCTCGAAGCCTCGGTCTGGGTTGAATGTAACCATTAGGGTAACAAAGCCTCAACCCTCTTCCCTAACCCATGCATTTGGGGTGGAGTTTAGAGTCTCAATCCAAATCAAACAGTGGGAAAAGAACCTCAAGTAAATACCCCACTCTACCAAGCCCATGTGCACAGACTATATATATATATATATATATATATATATCCATCAACCATTCACACAACATTACAACCATTTCCCAAGGAAATCATAAAAAATTACAATAACATGAGAGTTAATACCATTCCTAAACTCATTAACACATTTACAACAATTTACATTATTTAACCATTTATCCCTATTCTCTTTTATCATGAATACCACTCAAAACATTTATTCAATATACCTATCTAAATTGGGTTGATTCATCATGCCTAACATACTAGGCCTCATTACTAGGAACTTAATCCATTCCATTTTGGACTTTAATCATTTCCACCTATTGCCTCATTTATCCATTCATTATTTCACAAGAATTTACCCACATATGCATGTCAAGTACAATTCTCATATCACATAACACCCTCCCCTCATTACATTAAATCATTTAGGATGGATAAATAATTTTCATGTATTATCCCATTCACAAATTCATCCATACTTCCCATTTACCATGCTTATAACATTATGAATTATCATCTATAAAGATAATCCCTTAGCATTTCACCAAAGTTACTTATCCCATTTTTAAGAAAACCGTACAACCACATAAGTCACCTCCCAGCCATGGTGTGTTACTAGGACCCACATTCACATCCATCAATATTAATATCATATTCACCATGGGATCTATGTTCTCGGACAACTGAACTACATTTACAAATATAAACTATATGTCCGGGAATGTGAGTACACCCCATGGGTGGCCCTGACATAGGTTACATTGACCTAGATGTATCCCACGGGGATTATGATGGTCATATTTGGTTGTCTATAAATCCTAACCATCACACCACAATAATGTGATGACTAACTCTTTAAAAAAGGTTAAGAATCAAAACACTAGAAGCACAAATATCTATAAAACTCAAGGGATATAACCTGTAGAGAACCTCCTCCAGATACATTGATAAACATCCTTGCAATCAAATACTAATATCCTAATCCACACACCACTGACTCCACAACCTAGATATCAAAAAAAAAGAAAGGGATGAGATCATTGGATGCAGATCACCAAAATAACAAGACCTATAAAATAAATGATAGAGGAGTCAGAGATTAGACTCACCCGGATCTTCGATTCGCATCCAACGAAACTCCAAATGGACAAGAAGGAGATTGATTCATGGAACCTCTTGTCTCATTTTTTATCATTAATAGGGGTTCAAGGGAGGAAGAGTATAGAAAAATCGAGTTGTTTTTAAATTCACATGGTAACATTTTTGTAATTTTTTTTATCTTTTCTAGGATGTACTGTTTACTTGCATGGGTTTCCAAACCATGTGCAACTGTGTTACTATCTGTGTGAGTCCATCCAGTACAATTTATTAGGGATGACGCACAATTTTCCTTATCTATGCGTGGAACGTGAATATGATACTATCCATATATGGTTAGTTTTCATGTTTTTCTAGCATGGTTTCCCCTAATTGTGCACATCCTGTGCACCTAAAACATCTTGGGATGGTTTCTCTCTTTATCACGCCTCGTGCATCTATGCACCGCTGATCTCCATATTAAACATGGGAAACACATAGCTAGATGCAAAGGAGAGATCAAATAAAACACTTAACTGACAAAATTCTTTAAAATGATTTGTGATATTACAGGATGAGTGGTTGTTAAATGTGTTTAATGATCATTTATGATGATTTTCTCCCATTGTTATCACATATTTGTTTGTTGAACAGGTAATGATATGCCAATAATTGGATTAAAAATTTAGGGTGATGTGGGAATGTTTGGAAGTGAATTTCCTTGTTCTATGATTATAATCCCTAGGTACTGATAGAATAGTTTATTTTAGTCAATATTATTATTTATAAAATAAATTATAAAATTTAGTACGTTTTGAAATTCATAAAATAAATAATTTTGATACCCAAATTTCATATATGGTTTTTAATAAAATTAATAATTTTCAACATGTGGAATTGAAAATATTAAAACATGATTTCAATTTTCAATTCATAATGTCGAAATTATCTTAGTAAAAATGGTTTTTTAATTTTGTTAAAAAAAATTCATTTTAGTGAATAAATGTAAATATGGTTTTATAATTATAGTTTTTTTGTGACATCCTCAAGACATAAATTATCAGGTCAATTTTATTGAATTTGTTTGAGGATTAAATAATTATATTACAATAGAAATATTTAACAAAAATATATCAATTGAAGTAAATTATAATTTTTTTATGATAAGTATAAAAATGTAATCAGTTCTGACACAGTGAATGTACAACATTAACAAATTCAAATTTTGTTCCTTATATAAAATAATTGATTTGTAAAATCTTTTTCATTAATGTTTTATTAATATTGTGTTTTTTATGTTTTCTATCTTAATATTTAATTCAATAGTTATATAACTTGAGTCTTATATGAATTATTGTGATATACTTTTGCATGGGATGAAATAAAATTTAATAAATTAATTTTATTTCATGTACATGGATATGAGTAATTATTTTTAAATAACCAATATAAATGATTATATTGATCCTAGATAATTTAATTTTATGATAAAAAATTATTATTAATATTTATATATTAAAAAAATGACATTAATTGATGTAAAATGCATATATTGTTCTTATGCATAAAGAAGAAAAATAAAACAAATTATTTTAATTTAAATAATAAGATAAATAAATAACCCCAAATTTGGATAAATCATTTTCTATGAGAAATTATTTGCCCATAGCATATTTTTATGTATGTTTTGAAAATATCGGACCAACATGAATCCAATTGATTCCTTTCGAATATTTCATTTTAAAGGAAGTCATTTTTTCATACTATAGTTTCTAATGAGTACTATATTTAATATATGGTTAAACGAAAGTTTCTATTGAATAAAATTATTAATTTAAAATATATGAAATTTATATTCATCAAAAATATTTATTTTTAAAATTTTTGGTAATAAATTTTTACCTTGATGACTTTAACAAATATAATGAAATACAAAATTAACTAATTAATTAATAAAATAAAATATATTAAAAATAAAAATATATATACGTTCATAATTTTATGTTCAAAAAATGATCAGCATGAATATAATGTGTATTTGATTTGCTAAAGAAATTTGTTTCAAAATGGAAAAATTTTTTAAGTAATATTCAATAATAGTGTTTATTTTGACAGAAAATAATTTTCATTAATAATTTTTTTATTAAATTATTAATGAATGCAAAAAATTAATAAAAAAATAAAAAATTGATTATATTATGTCTAAAATTTTATCCCTTGTTATATTTAGTGCATATGAATTCCTTTATCCCAATATTAGACATTATATATTTTAATATATTATGTAATTCAAAAACAACCCCGCACTAAAATTATAAATGGTGATTCATCACATCACAAAATTTCTCCACCATTGGCCGTATTTTTGTTATATCGTTATTAAAATTATCTCATTATCATCACATGATAAATTATAGTTTCTTTGGACTCTCGAAAACACCACTTCAGATGGCCATAATGAAGTTCTTAAAGAGATGTTTTGAAGACATAAAATCCTTATTCTTTTCATTTAATTAAAATATCAATTATAACTTATCATCAAACCCAATAAAATTTCTAATGATAACTCTAGTGTTATATATATACATAATTTTTTTTGTGTTAGTGGTAAATACATTATCATAATTTCTTATTTTCCTATTTTATTAAAAAAATGAAATCATCGTCCATTGTGTATCAATTAACCGCCTTGATGGATGATGATATTTTTTTACAATTAAAAATTTCACGGGAAGTTTAAATTAAAAAGTAATTGTTATAATGGAATATATTTATCGATATTTTCTCACTTATTTGGTTTTTTTATAAGTATTTCCATAATAAACTAATCATGAAACATTGATGCGAACACACCAGCAGCAATGAAAATAAATATATTGTATTCATAAATGGGTGGAAAGATGTTATAAAATGGTCTTATAATGTAGTAAAAACTATAATGAAGTTTTATCAATAAATTAATAATACTCATTGACCCATTATTGATGAGGTTTAAATCATTTCGATGTAATTTTAACCCAATGAAAGGGACGTCCTTTTAAAATCCCTTTAAATGACCCATTTTATGTTTATAAAAAATATTATTTTTTTACTTAAAGAAGGATCATATTTTCAAAATTTCATGAAGACATATGGTTTCAACTTCTAATTTATAGTATTTCATTTTTTTTATGAAAATTGATTTCCTTTTTATTTTCACTATATTTTTTTAAAATATGTTATTTTCCTCATGTATGGGTTTTATGATTAAAGTGTTCAATTATTATTTTTATTTTAATATTCATTGAATTGTTTATGATGACTAGTTGGAGATATATCTCCCTCAAATACATGGGTATGATTATATTGGACTTCTACCATAATAATTACCTCATGTTTATCTAAAATGGATACAATATAAGTATTCATGTGGGTTAAACCATATGGTATTCATGAGGGAAAATTTATAAGGTAGTTGTGAGGGTTAAATAGCATATAGTGGCTGCAAGGGTTACAATCATATGTATATAATTCCACATAGTACCTATATTCATTTTGTATTTTTTTTTGTATAGAAATTTCTTCTTTTCATTATGTAAGAATACAATAGATTATTATTAAGAAGTATTTCTTTGTTTAAATGATTTTATATGTAAACAAGCACTCAAGTAGTAATAGTTATAGTCATTACTTTTTTATTCCATAATTATATTTTTTTCCCATCATAACTTTTAAATTTTTCCGAGTGATTAAAAAGATGTAATAGGAAAGAAGATCCCAAGAAGAATTTTGTGATTAATTTTCCTGAAAATAATTCATATATTTTAAGAAAACATTTGATTTTATTAAATGTAGAATATTTTAGTAGTATCCAATTTTTATTCACATCGTGTATGAAATATGACCATATTATCCAAAATAATATACTCTATGTATCTTTGGGAATAAAACATTTTGAATTCTATTCAAATTTTCTAATTTATAAAATTCCTAAGGTCATGTCCTTATATTTAGTATCAGATCACAATTTAGATAAACATTGGGGTTATGATGATGTTTATATAATACGATAAATATTTTTTAACATATAGACAAGTCTAAATGATAATTATTTTTAATATTACTATGTTGATTAGTATATGATATATTTATTTATAATGGGATTACCAAGAGGAAATAAGGATTTGAATGTAGGAATGAACCAAGAGGTTAATATCATTCCGAATTTGTAACCTGGATTTTCGGAATTGATATAGATTAATTTTTAATAGTAATATATTAGTTGATTCTTGCTATAAATTGAGGTGTCATACATGAAAGAGAATAACCAGATCTACCAAAATGTAACCTGATAATAGTGTACCATTATATGAGGCAGAACCCTACACCTTTCTATTGATATCCTGACCTAGTGGTTATTGAATTCTGGATTAATACACATTAGTCAATATTTGATGTCAGGAGGTGTTTAGATAATAAAATGTGATGTCTTTTATTTATTATAATGAAGGTGAATATGACTAGTGGTGTTCAGTGGTCATAAATATCTAGGATTGGGAGGAGGTTTATGCCATTGAATGGGATGAATATATGAAAAAATTACAGATGAAATGTTTTCCTAAGGCTAGTAATCATATGATGTAGAATCATTTTATTTGAATTGAAATAAAAGGAGAATGATTCAGTTGATAATTGTGACGAAACCTTAACCCATTTGGAAATATATACTCCTAATATTATTCAGAATATTAATAGTAAAATAAATCATTTCTATTCAGGATTGAATCCAATATACTGTATGGATTTTGAATTCTATGAATTGAAATGTTAACAGAATATTTTTTGATTTTATAAGAGGGTAGTTATTGAGTTCCTTCATGTCAAATTTTACACCAAAAAATAGATGTAGAGGTTCAAATAGATGGTAATGGGAAAGTGTTAATAAAATAAATCTGAATGTAAAAAAAATTAGTTTCCTATTTTTGGGATGTATGGAAATAATATCCATGTGGAATTCCTTATTAAATTTGGGAAGTGTTTATTATGTGGTATGTTTGTACTTATGTCCTGGGATAGAAATGAAAATGATCCTATGTTAAATTATTTGAAAAAAAATTAATGTTTTACAACTATGTGAGATAGGGAATTATAAAAACATCTTCCCAATGAATAATTTGAATGATCGGAAGAAACAATATTATAAGTAAAAAGTTACATTGAGTTCCATTGTGACTACATTATGGAATATTGGTCTATCCTATTATGTTTTATCAGGTATGTTTTTTGTTTATTTTTATTTTTGTAATGTTTTATTTGATATGGGGTGTACATATTCCATTATTTTTTTAAAAATTTCTTGAAAATTTGAAATTTCACCTATTTATTTGAAACTATAACTTATGATAAAATCACCATTGGGAAATATTAAACAAAAAATGAATTCTAAGAATATTCTTGTTGTATCCTATGGAATGAAATTAATACCTATCCATGTTGGTTTTCCCTAGTATAGTTTTATTTTATTCTGGTAATGGATTAGATTTCGGTTTACCAATTAAATGATTTATTATGGATATAAAGAAGTATTTTTTCATAAAAATTATCAATTTTTATACAATAATGAACCCATACCATTGATGGAATATCAGGTATCCATGAAACTATTATAATGTGGAAAATAATGTTATCTTGTAGATATTGTTGATAAAATTGAACTATTCAGCATAATGATATACGAATGATAAACGAATACCAGGATGTTATTCTTGATGACATTCATAATGTTTTTCCTAAACAAGTTGAATTAAATATTGATTTATTTCTTTATTATATATCAATTTCAAAACTCACATTTGAAATTTATTAATTAGATCTTCTTGAATTGAAAATGAAGTTGTATGAGTTTTTTGATAAAGGATTCATTCAATCTAGAACTTCCCCCTAGGGTAATCTTTTTTTTAAGAAAAAACCAATAACATTCCATGAGGATTTTAATTGATTATAGAGCATTGAATGACATTACACTAATGAATTAGTATCAATTTCTATATATAGTTTACTTGTTTGATGAGATTCTGGTAGCTTAGAATTATTTCCTGATTTACATAAGATCTGGGTACCATCTACTGGTTGTAAAGGTTGATAAAAGTCAAAAAAACATTTCATTCTAGATATAAGAAAAATTATTTTGTAGGAATTAAATATGGTTTAAAAATTTCTCCTTATATATTAATAGATCATATGAAAATAAGTTTCCATGATTTTATAGATTATTTAATGGTTACTATTATAAATGATAATGTGGTGTTTTAAAAATGTTATGACGATAATGAAAAATAGTTATGTATTTTCATTAAAACTCTAAAAGAAAATATATTATACAAAATATTTATATATTGTGATTTTGGGTTACAACGTATTTCATTCATTTATAACATTCTTAATAAATAGGGAATACTAGTTCATTCAATAAAAACAAATGTTTTTCTAGAATGGTGATGAACTATAAATGATACTGAAAGTCATTGTTTTTAGGGATTTGGATTCTATTACTGATGGTATGATAAAAAAATTACACTGTCATCCAACTTGCAATATAAGTTTACTTGAAAAGGTGTTAAGTTTATCTGGAAAAAATACATTGATGCTTGTTTTCATGATTGAAAAATAATATTATTGAATGTTCTAGTTTAGGCATTACCATAATGATATTATAATTTTTTCATCTACAATGAAGATTCATTTAAGGGACATAGATTAATTATGATTCAAAATGATAAATTAATTTCTTATTCTTAAATACAAATTAATCTTCATGATATATAATATCCTTCCAATTATTTTTAATTAGATGATGTTATTTTTTAGTTAAATAATTTTCAGAATCTTTTATATGGAGGAATACCTGCTATATATGATGATCATAAATGATTGATTTATAAATTTATGATAATTAATTGAAAATGTGGATTATATGATAGATATAACAAATAAAGGATTATGATTTCATTGTCAAACTAAATCGTAGAAAAAGTGACAAAATATTGAATATTCGTTGAGTTGAAAACACCAGGAATGTTTAACAACAATACTATATAACATCACTCTTTAATAAATTATTTTATTAATTTTTGTTGGTTATTTTTTGTGCATGATGTTCCTTTTTTCTGGAATAAGTGAAGTCATAATTTTTATTTATAATTAAGCATTCCAAGATGAAAGACAATGAGTTATAGAAAAAGGTTGAATTGGTTAAAAGTGGTATGTTTTTTGAATTTATTATTTACAAAGATTGTGTCTTGAGATATGAAAAACAATTATTTGTTCCTTAGTATTAATATATAAAGATATAATTATTACCTGAGGCACATTTCTATCCTTTTCTATTCTTCCAAGTAGCACTCTGATGTATATATACATTCAAGATTATTACTAGTGTGATGCAATGAAAATACTTATTCATTATTTTACTAGGAAAAATTTTACTTTTCAATAGGTTAAAGTAGATGGAAACTACAAAAATTTATACATCAACCTTTTCATATGAGAGATTTGAAATTGGAATATATATTCCTAGATTTCATAGTGGGGCTACCAATAACATCTTCAAGAAATAAAATAATTTTGGGTTATTATTTATCAAATGACTGAATATAAAAATTTCCTTCTTATTTGATATAATTTTACATTAGTTTAACATTATTTGTTTTTCCTCAAGGTGATTTTGTGGTTACATGGATTCCCACATTGCATTGTATCAAACTTTGGCCACAAAATCACTTCTAACGTCTGTAAAGGCCTTTTGAAGTTGTTAGGCACAAAATTAAATTTCATTAAAACATTTATTCCAAAATATGATTGACATAATGAGTGAAAAAACAAACATTGGAAAGCATGATTAATTCTTGATCAATGAATTACCAGTGATGTAGGGATCAACATCTTTCATTAGTTTAGCTTTCTTAGAATAATAGTTTTCATTCCAGAACACACATGGCACTATTTGCGGTCTTTTATGGGAAGTGGTGTTAAAATAATTTATTTTGGGATGAAAAATGGAATGTAAAGTGATGGTAATATAATTAGTATATTATATGGCTGAAAATTCAAAACTTTGAAGAAAAATATGATGATAACTCAAAGTATTGAATAATATTATGAAATTACTTAGAGGTACAAACATTCTTTTGTGGTAGGTGGTCTTTTTACCCTTAAAATAACATCATGTTTAAGTGTTTTGCAATTTGGTAATAAATGAAAGATAATTACACTATTTATAAGAGCTTATACTGTGATGGATAATGTTGGACTGAATTCCTATCGATCCACCATTACTCTATGTTTATCTGAGGTAATTTTTTTTCATGTTTTGGAATTATAAAAGTATGTACCTTATATGTCTCATTTTTAGTGCACATAATTATTGAAGGTTAAAAAACTCATATGAAGAGAAGAATATTCTTATTCTTTATTTTAGAGAGTATTTTTTGTGGAATAATTTAATAAACCAGGTCTATGTTTTGTTGATAAACCACATGTCACAATCTGTCCCCTGGGACACGTGTATTGACTACCCCAAGCCAGCCTTCTATAGGCTAGGGGTTGGTGACAAGCACCGCAGGAATATTCCCTAAAACTAGAAAGGAATTGTATTTATAACCTTTATACTCACATAACCAAACACATACCAAGATACCAACACAAGTAAACTGAATATGAAAAAGAGTGTGTACAATAAGTTAAAGGGGCAGAATACAAGTCCAACTGGAAAGTACAATTAAACTGAACAGATCCTACGATCACCCACCAAGGATCCTACCTGATGGGTTGGTATAGCTCTATAATGGTCGTCTCTATGGTACTCCTCATCTAAGGTCCACCTATGAGCTATCTTCACTCTTGGTACCCTCATCCTTAGTCATCACTTTGTGTCGTCTGCACCAAAACCCACAAGGAGCAGGCGTAACCTGTGAAGGAGTTAGTATAAAATTACTTAGTAGGGACCCCGAGACCCTAAAAGGTCTCCCATAATCTAGAAAAAATAAACCAAAAATCCTGAAAACATCTTACAAACCTACTTAGTTATATTCCCATAAATATACCCAAGTTATCAAGTATGCCCATCTCATTCAGGAGAAAACTCGAGATCCAAATCCTTTGCCAAAGTAAAACTGTTCCATAATGGAAATAATTCCACAATGGTAACACCAAAAAGGTAGGTACCACGATAGTAATGCCACATAGAAGAATACCACAATGGTATCACCACTAAGTTATGTACCACACTGGTACATCACACTGAAGATTACCACAAAGGTATCTACATGAAGGTATGTACTAAAAAGGTACGCCAAACAGATGATTACCAAAAATGTAAAAACTCTTCTCACACCAGGTATAACATATGTAAGGTAGTATTGATGATCCGATGTAACTACTGAATCATCTTAATATTTTAAGAGGTATACCCCCATAGGATCGTAAATCCTCAGACCCACATAGGATCCTATTACAGTAGTCCCACATAGGATCTTAGAGTAGTCCCACATGGATTCCTAGAACGGATACAAGTTAGACTCTCAATGATATACCCACATAGGATCTCAAAGAACATACCCAATATAGGATCCCAATCAACAGACCCACATAAGAACACAATGCACATACCCATGGAGGATCCTTTTTCTCATGTTACAGCCAGCTACAGGGTTCCGCAGTAAGCTCGCATGATTCCGTGAGGGTCTACACTTCATGAAAAATTTATAATACTCCAAATTACTCGAATTCCAATAATAAAGTATCTAAAAGGAAAACCACATAATAGGGGTCTCAACGCAATAGACGGTGCATCAATCAGATGCACAGTCTGTATGTTATTAGCCTTTTAGTCTTGAGGGCCCGGTTGGATTTGTTGTCGATCCAAATCGGCCAAACCCCAACATTATCCAAAAATAAAGTGGGGTATATTAAAAAGTAAGTCTCGAACCATTGATTCTGATGACATAGATGGCTCGTTAAATCGAAACTTTTAGCTCAAGATATGGCTGAAAGAGCGAAAAGGGTGGATGTTCGTCTGAGTCCAGTCCGGCCCGGCCTGCTGGGTCCAGCTCAGCCCGTGGTTGTCGGACAACAAGCATCCTCCTCCTAGGGGCGGCTTGGTCACATGACACACCTTTTCCAGTGGCCAAAAGAAATCTGGCCACCCTCCCTTCACAATCGTAGCACAAGGTTGTGGCACCTGCATGCCCGGTGGTGCAGTTGCGTGCCACCGCCTCCCCTTCATGAAGATGTACACCACCGGCCACCGTCCTTGGTCTGTAGTGTCCAATGGGTTGAGGCTCCTCTATGGTGGTGTGGTTGTGTCGCCGCTATATTCGCAGTCAATCGTTGTGCCGACCACCGCTCTCGAGTTCCATCCGTGCCAATCGACAGCACCACGCTCCATCGTCCTCCTTCAAAAAGATTGCATCAAAAGCACAAAGGATGAAGAGATGCACAACCATGTTCATTTGGCCCACACCCTCTACATTAGAGTTATATCAAGTTGTTCATGGGTAGATGATCAAAATAGAAGAATATTAATGAACGTAAATAAATATCACAACCCTACCCCGAAGGTTCATTAACATCAGGGAGGAGGGAAGGACAAACATGAGTTTGTTGTCTTTGAAGACGTTCCTCATCGGAGAGGGCCTTCTTAGTGGGATATCACTTTCATCTATGGATAACACATTTTTCATTATTGATCACATTCATCTTTGGAGAATTTGTTCCTCCAATGTTCTCCCCAAGCCTCACTTTTTCCAATGATTTCCAAAGGAAATTAGGATCCAACCAATTTAAATAGGGTTAACAACTTAATTTACATTGGAAGAATTAAATAGAAGAATTAACTGTATTACGTTGACATAATTAAATGTCACAGTTAATTGTATTGCATTGACACAATTAAATGGGACAATTAATTGTATTGTGTTGACCCAATTAAATGGCACAATTAATTATATTGTGTTGACATAATTAAATGGAAAAATTAATTTTATTTTTTTGACAAAATTCAATGGGAGGATTCCAAGAGACTACCCCACATTAATGAGGGGTTCAAGTGTTCCCCACCACTAAAATTTAAAATTGGGGTTTTTCTAATTGGGGTGGTCCCCACTTCTATAATTTCAATTGGAGGTTTCAACTAAAATAAAAATGTTAAATATTTTTATTTTTTATTTTTCCACGAAAAATTGAAAAACTATCTTCCACCCTTGACCAACTGTAGTTGAGGTGAAGGTCTCTTTATGTTAATATCTACGCTAAGAGTTCAACTGTGTCCTTCAATTTTAATTCCATGAACTAGTTCCAAAGTTACAAAATCCCACTCACACAATTGCTGAACGTACAAAAATGAAGTTCACAAATTCATTACGGGCACATCGGGCCTCAGAATCATGTGCCATCAATTTTTTCATACTCATAAAATTCCCATATAATTAAAAAAATTACTTGGAAATTTATGGGTCTTTACACAACATGTTTGAAAAGTAACATTATACTTTAAAATTCTATGATGAATTGGTATCCCAATTTATTTAATCAGTGAATATTAATTTGAGGAATAAATTTTACATCGTGTAAGAGAATGTAAAAAAACAATAAATTGTTGAATAAATTTTTTCATATTTATTAGGATTCTTAAACTAAATTGTTAAATTCATTATGTTATGTAATTCATAAAATAAATATTTTTTATATTAATATTTAATATATGTTTATATTTAAAACTATAATTTTCAAATTATATAATTTTAATTTTAGAATTTTAATTTTCATTTTTCATTAAGCAGGTTTAAAATATGTTTGTATAAATTGTTTTGAATTATTTAAAATTAATAATTTTTTATGAAATGTAAAAAATACATTTTTTCAAAAATAATGTATTTGTGTGACATATTCAAGACATAGATTATGAATTATAATTTATTAAAATTAACATACTGATTAATTAAGGCATTATAAAACAAATACTTCATATAATTATGTTAGGATGGGTAAGTTAGAATTTATTTCATGAAAATTATAAAAATGGTTTTCAGTGACGATGCAATTCCTACGCTGGAATTGAAATGTCAAATTTGATTCCTTAAAAATAATAATGGATTTATAATATGTATTTTGATCAATTTTTAATTAAGTATTATGATTAATTTTGTTCATGGTTGTTAATTCCGAATTACATTGTTACATAAATAGATTCATATCTGAATGTCTATGTAAACCTTGCATAAGGCAATAAAATATAGAGTAACAATTTAATGGAGATGTCTTAAAATATATTTGAGAAACGTTACATAATTAGTGATATAAATGATTACAATTATCAAATTTATTTTATTTTATTTAGATATAAGTATTAATAATTTTAATATTTTAAATAATTCACTTTAGTGGTTGTGAAATCATGTGTAGTGCTTGGGAATGTAGTATAAAAAATGATCTTAATTAAAATTATAAAAACTATAAAATGAAATGAATTTTTTCGAAATCAATTTAAATATGACATTTAAGGAAAATATCTTATTTTTTCTTAAATTTGGGACATTTTGGACAAGCATGAATATATTTAATTGATTTATAATATTTTATTGAATGTAAGTCATGTTGTTGACACTTTACTTTTAATATAGATTACTATTTCAATACATGATTTTTTTGGTGTTTTTACTGAAAAAAAAAATTAATAATTATAAAACCAAAATAATGATATTCTTCATGAATATTAATTTTTAATTATTATGGAATAAATAATTATAATAATGGAATTTAAAAAATATGGATTATTAATTAATTTTTAACTAAATAATAATTTTAATGATTTTTAAAATATTGAAATTAATAATTTTTAAGAATACTATTATAATTCATGAATTATATTGATGTATATGATATGTTTATGATATAAAAAATTGATTTTTTCATTGAATTTTTTTGTTTTAATTTCATTGTTTTGAATAGTGTTTTATTTGAAAAAAATTATTATCTATGAAACAAATATTTAATTAAATTATTCAATAATCAAAATAATTGAACAAAGACATAATAGATATGATAGTTTTGGTAATGTGATCCCCTATGATTTTTATGAATTGTCAATTTCTATCAACCTATATTATAATTATAATATTTTCATATTTTAAATAATTCTTAAATAAACACTCAACTCAATTATAAAAAAAACCCTACCCTTAAAAAAATTAATCTTATTGAGCATTAATTCTAGTTTATCATATTAATAATTACCTAGGCCTCATTAATTTATATATTTTAGTTCTTTATTAATCACAAAAATAAAACTTCTATGAGTCTTGATGGGGTCGTAATGGATAAATTTTCAAAAGGAAAATTCTTTATTGTTCCCTTTTATATTCATTCACACTTCTACCTTATACTCATTACTTACCCAATGTTTCAAAATAACTACAGTATCATATATATAATGTAATGTGATCTTTATAATCATACATCCATCATCAAAATCTCTTATTTAATCCTTTTATTGTTATAAAATAAAAATGTCATCCAAGGTGTGTTAATTCACAACCAACATGAATTATAAGTTTTTATGCACTTTACAACATTAAATAAATTTTTAACATAAAATGTAACTATTTGATGTTACATATATATATATATATATTATTTCATGATTACTATTTCTTTTTCACTATAAGAAAAATAATAAACATACCATGGAACCTTAAATAGAATACAAGTGTAACATTGAAAATAACTAAATACTATTAATAAATGGGGGTAACGATATTATCAAATGGTCATATAAGGTAGTATAGAATGTATTATAATAATTTAATTAATTATTAACACTTAGTAATCCATTATAAATTTGATTTTATCACTTTTTATGGAGGTTTAAACCATGGTATGTGAATTTCTTTTTAATAACCTTATAAATATTGCTTATTACGAAATTTATAATGTTTTTTATAACATATGAATGGAGATGATTTTATGATTTCCATGAATCCGTATTTTTTTAGACTAATTTAAAATATTTCATGGTTATTTTGAATTAAATTAATTTCATTTTTATTTTCACAGTATTCTTTTAAAATATGTTATTTACCTCAATTAATGTTTTAACGATGAAATTGTTATTGTTTTGTAATTATGTTATGGTTTTAAGTCATTTTTTATGAGTAAGGGAGCATCCTATATATCCTTCCATTGCATTGGGTATGTTTATGTTTTAGGATGATTGTAATGGTTACTCTATGTGTAACTATGGTTGTAACACAATAAGGTATCCAAGAGGGTTACCTCAGAATATATCCATGAGGGTTACATAATAAGGTAGTCATGGTGTTATGAATCAACTGGTAGCCACGATGGATAGAATATTTTGTAATTTCTTCCCCAAGATACCTAAATGGGTGATTTTTGTTTTCTATGTTATATAGAAATCACTTGTTTTAAAAAAATATGAATATGTTCTTTTTTGGTTTAGAATTATATCATTGTGAAAATTATTTCGTAGGTTTATATGTAATCATTTAATAAAGGGATCATTCTTTATTTTTATGTCCCTTACTATGATTTTTGTGGTCATCCCTATATTTAAAATATATTTCACTTGGCTTATGGATGGTAATGAGAAATTAATAATCCAATTTCAATGTTGTAATGATTTTTAATGAAATAATTTATGTTTTATTATATTCATATATAATTTGAAGAAACAAATGATACTATTAAATATTATCTGCATTGTATAAATATGGGTTTTCCTATATTAAATTGGACAAATTATATAAATCTATAGTCTGAAAATATATTTTCCAATGACAGAAAGAGGATTATATTTTAATTTTATATTTTATGACATGTTTTTGGATGAGTCCTTATAAGGATGGTAAATGGAAAATTGTGGCATGCTATTTTTTAGGAGA
Source organism: Viscum album (assembly GCA_963277665.1). Classification (NCBI taxonomy): domain Eukaryota; kingdom Viridiplantae; phylum Streptophyta; class Magnoliopsida; order Santalales; family Viscaceae; genus Viscum; species Viscum album. The sequence goes on from OY728161.1 coordinate 938,547,670, forward strand.
TAGTAGTAGTTTATAAATTCATGAGGTATGTGTTTATGAGTGAACCATATTCCTATTATTGGTCTATTTATCTCTATTCAATAATGATTCATAGGGTCATCATGAGACACTTTGTGTGTTTAGTAATGAATAGAGACATCACATGTTTCCTATAAAAATTAATTATATCTCTTTAAATGAAGGAAGAGTGGTATCCATTAAGGTATTTTGTTGGTCACAACATGTTACCATATGAATGTGGGATGTGGTGTGATAAACATTATGAATGACCACCCAGAACGTGCACACCCAGATCTTATGCTGATGTCCATAAAATTGCATTTCAACATAATTTCTGCTGACATTTGTGACCCAAAATATAACAACTCGAACTAACCACATATAGTGGAAAACATAGATCATATACATCCCCAAGGTACTTTTAGGTTTGTATTTTATGATAAATAAGAGAAACTCTTATATAAACTACTCATATCCACACTAAATCATATACAATTAGTTTATAAAGATGAACCTCATATCCTGTTATTCCCACATTTTCTTATTTCACAATGAGTCTCCATTTTAATCATTGTGAAATACATTATATTAAAAAAACATTCAATATCATTCTCTAAAAAAATATGTAACATAAAAAGGGTGAAGTCAAATGTACAGTCAGGGAAAACATGTGTAGTAACAATTAAATTTCCTCAATGATCATAATAGTTCATAAGGATATGATAAAAAAATAAACATTTTGAATCCACTCATATAATAAATGATAACCATATATGCTTAGAAAATTATATATGAAAACATGGAAATGTCAAGAGTCATCATAACCAATACTAATTTTCTATGTGATATCAATAATGATCAAATGAAACATCATAAAGCCATAAAAATAATTTATAAAACATGATGATATCTTGGATCATCGTTTCATTGAACCCATATAGAACCCTTTAATAACACTTAGAAACTAGAATAACCAAACATATGACCTCAGATAAAATTCTTTTGAGAAAATAATCATTACCCAATCCAGAAGTGTTCTATTTTGGTGCACCCATCATTTAATATTTCACGAACCGAATATATATAGAATTCATCAAATATTATTGAAAAGAATATTAATATTCTCTACCAATAATAATTTATAGAAATGAATATTGCTTATTAATATTTATTTGATACATGGTTAAACAATGAAAAATAAACATTTTCTTAACAATCTATTTGAATCATTATTAGCCTATGGAAAAAAATTGGGTTACAAAATAATCCATTTGAAATATGATTAACCCATGTAAAATGAATGGATTAAAAAAATATCTTTGAAACATGATTAAACCATGTAAAATGAATGGGTTCCTTGACCATCTTTATAAGATATATTTAATATGTTAAAACGAAATGGGTTTCATAAATTTCTATTTGAAACATGAAAAATCATGTAAATTAAATGGGTTCCATAGAAATAAAATTTGGACATAATAATCTTGTGGAAATCAAATGGGATTCATAAAAATTACTTTGAAACTTGAATGGACAATGGAATTGAAATGGGTTCCATAACAATATCTTTTAGAGATAGTCAACCTATTGAAATGAAACGGGATTCAAAACAGTCTCTTAAAAAATCCAAATCTCTCAAAATAATGAAAGGGGATGGTATAAATGAAAAATATCCCCATTGAATGATATGTAACAATAAGGTTTTTTGACGTTAATGAATGTAAATTCCATTAAAAATCATTTAAAACATTCATGAGGAATATAATCTCAATTTCTTAAGAAGAATCACATTCAACATTGAATCATTTGAATCATAATCCCCATAATTTAATAATATTAAATAATGTATATAATAATCATTCAAATATGGTTATTATGATATAAAATTTCAATGTGGTAGTATATAGACCTTATAAAATAAACATGATGCATACGAAAAATTATGACTCAGTGAAATGTAAATTGTGATGAAACCCATTAAAATTTTATTATAATATGAATAAAAACCCAAATAATAATAAAAATCAAATTAAATATTAAATGAAATGTGGATAATAAAATTAGTGATATAATATATTAAAAGGGTTAGTATATACACTATACCAAATAATTAAGTGGTGAATCAATGATTTAGAAAGTGAGATGAAAATCACTTAAAAATATCATATCGTTGGGATGAAAATAAATCAATAAAATAATTATGTGTGGAAATATAAAATCCACAAAATAAAAGTTTTTATATATAATAATAAACTAATACGTCATTTCTTCCACATTCATGGGATATCATAACCAATGACTTCGATGTTTAACCAAATGAATGAAAATTTAGTTATGTAATAAATTACATCATGTCTTAACTATCAAAATTTTTATCTATCATGGTGAATAATAGAATTTGGTAAATTATTTAATTTATTAATACCTATTTAAAAGTTATTTATTACTTTTATTTCAATTATAAATTTGTTATTTATAATTAATGAATCACTGATTTTTATGTCATATGATTTGACCATATTTGGCTTATATGCCAAAACTGACTTTGATAAATAGACCATGATGAAAAGGGAAGACTATATAAACATATCTATAATTATATTCATTAAAAAATTATCATATTTATTAATGTATTATTCTTTTTAAAATAATAATGTGATATGGTTTTTGAAAATAAACCAATTTTGAAGTCATTGAAATGGTATGTCGTACACTCGCATGATTAATATCCCCATTTTTCAATTATTGTTACGTAAAGAAGGTCATAAACCTCTATATATCCATATTTATAATTATATGATATATAAAATATAATTTAATAATATATACATACATATAATTATTGTAATTTAAACAGAATCACATTTTTTAGGGGGTAGTAGTCCAGGTGCCCATGAATGACACTATCTATTTTTCAATGTGAGAAAAGGAAATAACGAAGATGATATATCATATATAAAGAACTGTAATTAATTCATTAATATCATATGGATGTTATTTATGTCACATTATCTTAATTTAAACCATCCATAACACATCTTATGTAATAATTGAACATATCAGATCGCTTTGTGATGTCAGTTGTCCACATGTCAACAAACGACGTTATCATATTTTGAAAAATGGAAACAACAAAAGATTGTTTATATAATAATTTTAGAGGTATTAATAAATAATTAATAATATATATATATATATATATATCATAATAATATATAATTTCCATTATAATTCTCAAACATGAACTGTGGTAAAAGAAAAATGAATGGCAACATTTCATGAGGCCATAGTTTGCAGTACACGAATTGTAATTTTATCAGCTGTTATTTTGAGTTGGGTGTTGTTATCGTTTGAACACATAGAATAAAAACATAAATTATATTCAGGACACTTATTTTTGTATATAATCATTGAATAAGAATAATTTAATGGGTGTAAAAAGATATAAAACATAAATTCACATTGAAGAGTGTAACCTATTTTTTTGGTAATTACCTTTGATTTACACAAAAGGTAACCCTTGGATGGATTTATTCCAAATTTTTTCCTCTTTGTTGATTGGAGTAATTTTAAAAGATTATTTCAGAGGTTTTTCATGAGAAATTTTTTTTTATAGGTATGTTTAAAAGGGTAAGTTTGAGTGCCTTTTTATGGAGGGGGAGTGAATTTTTTTTAAATCATAACAGGTCAAAATGACATGGCGACCTACATTACCTAATGTACTTCAAAAATGGAAAATTAATGGTTTAAATTGGATTTAAGTTTGGTAATAACTCAAAAAGAACATGAATAATGATATATTTAAAATTTTCATCTATAATCTTTATGTTACCTTATTTTTTTTTTTTATTTTTTGTTAAAGTAACTAGTTTCTAATCTTATGTAATTAAAACATTAATTATAAATAAAATTTATATTTATTAGATTAAATAGTCCCAATGAATTATAAATATGATATATGATTTACAAAATAAAAAACCCAATTTTTAGGAAAATATGTTCTAAACAAGAATGAACAACATGCCAAAAACATTCATTAATCCAAAATGTAGGAATATGTTTTTACTATTTATAGCTGTATTGGTTAATTATAAAGGATAAATTGAAAAATAAATGGGAGAATTTTATTTAAAACACCAATACCAATTTTAATAATATTGTATCATTATTGATTATAAATCATTTGTCAAATTATCATTTATTGAAAAATAATATTACACTCAATTTTGAAATTATTTATTGAATTTTAGAGAGACAATTTAAAGAAAAAATTGAAATTAAAATATATTAAGTAAACAGATTTTTAAAAATATATATGAATTTAAAAAATAAAATGTATAAAATTAATTTATTAAATTTACATTACTTTTAATTATTTTTTCATTAATAATTTTATTTAATAATGATCTAATTAATGCCTTCATTAGTGTTTTTAATCATTTAATGTAACTAATTTATCTTTAAAATTTAATAATAAATAAATATAGTAACATGTATTTATTTTTATTTAAAAATTATATATATATCAAAATATATATATTTTTTCATATATCAATGCTTGATAAATGTTAAAGTAAAGGAAGGTTCATTTCATGTCTTTTTTACTTGAATAACATATTTTATATTCCACATTCTTCGAATAGTTTATATATTAATCATAAAATACAAAATAATAGGTAATATGTTCTAAATATTGGAATAAAATTGATTTTAGACTTGTATCAGGGTTATTTGTCCCTTAATATAATTTTTTAGATCCTTTATAAGAATTATTTTATCTATATCGATGTAATTAATTTTAATTTACTTTTCTTATATTATTCTTAAAAACTAAGTTTGTACTATTATTCTATAAATATTATATTTATTGAAATAATTTATATTTACTTCTCCAAATACAATTCATGTTATTAGACAAGTAAATTTAATGCTAATCCCGTAGAGGTGGCGAGAAAGTTAATTTGTAAACTAAAAATGATCAAAATTAGATATATTTTTATATTGATATTAAATATAAAAATGATACCAATGACCTAAAATGGATGAATATAGGTATTATTTATATATTTTGATGTTAAATACCATTTAATATAAAATTTATCATTAATAATTATTTAAATGAAAATTAAGTTTCAACTAAACTGTAATATTTTTCACAATTCATCAAAAAAAATGAATCATCTCAATCAAATAAAAAATTAACCTAAAATAAATTATGGCTAACCACTTTCAAAAATGATGATTAGTTTTTCATTTAAAATGTATAATATTTTCAAAAATGATTTCTGAAAATGTTTTTCATGAAAATAAAGTAAAATGTCCCTTTGAAAATATACAACTTTGTATTCATAATATGAAGATTTATTGTAACATTTATCCAATAAATAATTTTTGATGGATGTGAAAAAAACAATAAAAATTTGTTATATAGTTATTATTATTCAAAACCAAAAAAAAAACAGTCATTAACATCCAAATTAAATAATAATTTCAATTGTATATAATTATTTAGTAAGAATCAGCCATGTGGGTAACCCATGTTATCGATGAAATGTGATGCTATGTAGAATGAAATATTACCATGGCATTGTTAATAATTAAATTTCAACTATGAATTTCATATATTACATGCTATTAATCAATTTAAATTATTCTTAAGGAAGATAATTTATAAAATATATAGTTTAATATTCAATCCACCTTAAAATGAATACTTCCCTTGATATTATTCTCAGGTACAAAAATATTATCATATTTTTACATCCTTTATTAAAACCCACATTAAAAAATCGTAAATAAAACATCATCATAAAATGCGAATGTGGAAAAAATAAATGTCCTTAGAAAATACACATTATTAGGATTCCACATAAGGAGACCATAGGTGGTAATAAAGGAAAATAATAAATAGTTATAGATGTTGTTTTCATCCATCAATAACAAACAATTGAATGCTAAATGGAATGTTATGGGCCTCAAGAATATGAATATGTGCTGAAAAAATAGGATTTATTCGTCAAAACGGATTTTACAATGATAATAATGTTTTTCAAGATCCATCACCTAATATTAATTTATTCTATTACAATATCAAAAAATATAAAAAAATAAATAAATTTAATTGAGGTGTAACATCATACTATCTAAAATTTTAACAAAATTCTCATATTCCACTCCAAAAAAATCATATTGAAGATTTTTTTATATAGTCTTAATAAACTAAATGAAACTTTTGATGACCATATAATCATAATAGGGATATAATTTCTATTTATCCTATTATTATAAATTTACCCAAACCAAAATTTAAAGCACAAGGTAAGATAATTAATAAAATATTAAAACAATCAAATGAAACCCCAATCATAACAATTCATTGATAATAACTAATGATAAAAAAATTCCACAAATAACTACACATATAATACTTCAAAAAATTTCATAACTATGTTTGAATCATAAATATTATAAAGATTTAATCTCGTATTCTTTTCTGATAAATAAACCAATTTTACACAAATAAAATACCATATGTTTTCCAAAATAAACATAATCTTAACATGTAAAAAATTTCATTCTAATTAGGACATCACATAAGCTAGTGGTGCTACAGAAAACCCTCATCATTCTTCTGTAATGGGTTCAAACCCCACCGCCATACCGGATGTGATGGGATAACAACTTGAAAATGTGCAGTATCTTTTTCCATTTAACATAAAAACTAATTCCTCCTTAAAAAATAATCAATTTTCTAATATGGGTTAAATATACATCATTCAAATTGAAAAATTCTCCAAAAATAACATTAATACCTCATCACATAAAACCTAAATTAGGTTTCTAAATATTTTTAACATATAATTATCATTAATTTTATAGAACTATAATGACATTAGAACCTTCTAATCCCAAAATATATTTAAAAATAACATTGATAACAACAATAATATCTAATATTCTTCTCTCTCGTATCCTATGTTGAAATCAATAACATTTCATTTTCGATATTGATGCTGATAATTATGACCCAATTTTATCCTCTAAACCTTACAACATTAAAAATAAAAAATGTATCACATACAACTTTGGTGACAATTTAAGATTAGTGTTTCAGATATTTTTAAAAACTCTTATAAAAACAATTCATATGAATATTCAGTCATAAAAAATAGTTCATAAAGTCTAACATCATCTCACATTATTCCCATAATTTTTAAATTGACAATAAGTCGTGAAAATAATCCTGGTGAAATCTTTTATAAACATTAATTCAGCAACATAATTCATAAAAACCTAGTAATAGGACGCATAAAATGTTTGAGATGAAATTTTGAATAAGTTTAATCATAAGCAATAATAATTGAATTTCATCAATCTGAATAAGAGAACATTAGGATATGATGGGAAAATCAATGTGAATTAGGGAATTATAATATAACTCATACAAATAAATACATTGTGAATAAAATATGAAAACATGGAAATGTCAATAGTTGTATTAATTAATAATAAAGATAAATTTTATATGAATAATGATCATAGGAAACATCATAATCCCATAAAATAAATATACCAAATATATTTGTAACACCCAGCCCCCACCTCATTGTCTTGATGCGGTGATGAGGGTTACTTGGCCTTAAGCGATGTTCACAAGGTGCCAAAAGCAAGAAATAAATTCAAACGGATTCAAGAAATGATTGGGGAACAATTATCCCTTTAGAAAAAACCAACTAGACAAAATATCCACTATCATCAAACTACATGATGCATTTCAACAAATCAACCAACTCATAAATTACCAAATGCAAACTACATTATTCCACAATAAAACCCACAAACCAATACAACCAATAAAATATCAGAGTACTATGCGGAAGACTAAACAAAAGACTAAAAATAATCCAAGACACAGTCCATGACTCCACACCATGCTCCAGGCTCCAGGAACCACCACATATACCAAGAGTTACCATGAACCACTAGAAATGAGATGTTATTCCTTTAACTATATCCCAGAATATTACATATTCAAAAGTACCAAAGTGCCAAAGCAGGGGGTGACTACAAATACTCAGTAGGTTTTCCTAATATTAGTTCCAAACATACGCCACTAGGATAAAGTAGTTTATTTAAAATATTCACAAGTCAATCCAAAACCATGATCCAAACATACTCTTACCAAGCCACCTCACCCAAACCAAGAATCCAAGGTAAATCCAAAAAATCATGCCATATCCCATCCAACCATTTAAAATTATCACAAAAAGTTTCGTCATGTAAATAAATGCACAAAAAGACTACCAAAATGATGGGACTTACACACATCCCATTCACCACATTCTAATCTAGTGGTACATCCTGACCACTACCCAAAACTGTGGTTCTTCTGACCACTATCCATTACCATATAATGTGAGACATCCCGCCCACTTCCACACACCCAACCGAATCCATAACACTCATCCAACCTAGAAGAACAATGAACTGAGTCTGTATAATAATCACAAAACCATTTGCAACACATGCCAATTCACTTCAATAAATCACCCATTTTTTTAAAAAAAACATTAATTGTTTTCCATATCAAAAAACATTTCAATTAAACATCTTTATTGAAAACAATTTTTATTCAACAAATTTTTTAATCATCCACAAGCGATTTTAAAATAATCAATTTAAAATCACCTAATAAATCATCTAGCAACAATAACCCATTTTCAACATAATCCATCAAATCATCACCAAATGGATTTCTAACATGATTTTCACATAATTATCACAATTAATATCAAGAAAAAAATTTAATTGTTACCAAAAACCACTCATTCTAACAAAGTGGAGTCAAGAGAGAAGCCACCTATCTTTAGGGTTCTAGTGAAATCAGCCCACAAGAAACCACACCCCATTACGGGAAAATGCTTCACAAAAACTGCACTAGATCTTCTTCCCTATCATACACAAGCCTTAAAATCAACCCCCAGGGAAACCCCAATACTAGATCAACAAGCAACTGATTTAGATCTAGAAAACAAAGAGAGAGAGACAGCTGATGATCTATATGAAACCAGAAATAAACTAATAGGATAGACATACATGGGAGATAACACCTTTAAAACACCAATAAACCCCTTTAAACCACTTCCAAAATGAGTGGGTGAGCACCTTCAACCAATCAGAACACGAAATACTGAGTGAGGATTAAGTGGGAGATGATTGGGAGTGAAATAGCTCAATCCTGAAGGAGCCAAATTTAAAAACACTTACATTAAGTGGTCGTATAGTTATTATGCATAGTTTAGAAAAACTCCCACTAATCGTGCGCACTCCACTATCTTGAGAGGAGGGGTCTACATGGTTTCCTCGCATGGTTTTTCAAACTGAGAGATTCTCATGAGAAGCCTACTGTCCCCCCCTTCACGGTTTCCTGGAGAACCAGCATGGTTTCCCTAACAGTGATCAAACTGTACTCCCTAAAAAACTCTTCCAAACATATTCAAAACCATTCCAAACTCACCCAGAATCTTCCCCACTCATCCCATGAACTTTAAAAAACTAAAAAACATAAAAACAATACATACCAAAATCAGGGAGATCTAAATTCACCCCACCATTGGACTTTCTGTCTTATGTAATTAGTGAACCCACCCTTTGCCGAAAGGGATCGGGCTATTGCTCCACTATCTCTTTCTCGTACTCCCAAGTCGCCTCTTGGATCTGGCCATGCTGCCACAAAACCCATACTAGACTGATGCTTTTACATTGTAAGATATTCCATTTCCTATCCACAACTCACACTAGTATGTTCACCAATGAAGCATCCGACTCGAAGTCATAATGATCCAATCGAATAACATGGAACAGATCATGTTGATACTTTAACAACTATGACACATGAAACACATTGTGCACCGCACTAAACCTAGGTTGAAAATACACACAATAAGACACCTAAAAAACCCACTGAATAATCTCAAAAGGTCTAATATACTTATTATATAACATTCCATGATTCCCAAACAGATGATGTCCCATCCTAGGAGGGATCCTCAAGAAAACATGATCACTCACTTCGAACGACAACGACCATTGACGATGATCTGCATACAATTTATGTTGAATCTGTGTCATCTCCATTCTCTTCCTGATTAACTTGATCTTCTCCATAGTTTGCTGGACAAGGCTCGGTCCAACAATCAATGACTCGCCTATTTCCACCAAGCATAGTAGAGAATGACATGACCACTCATACAATGTTTCAAATAGAGCAATATGTATGGATTCATGAAAACTGTTATTGAATGAGAAATCAACCAACTACAATTTCTCCTCCCACGAGCCACCAAAATCCATGACACAAGACCACAAAATATCCTCAAAAGTTTTTGTCGTCCTCTCGGATTGACCATCCGTCTGAGGATGATACACCGTACTCATGGAAAACATAGTTCCAAGGATTTTCTGAAAGGAATTCTAGAAAAGAGAGGCAATCCACGGATATCTATCAGATATGATTGAAAATAGAATTCCATGCCTCTTTAAAACCTCCCTTATATAGATTTTGGAAGAATCCTCCACCGTATGAGATTCACGAATTGGAATGAAATGGGTTCAGTTCATTAGCCAATCCACTATCACCCGAATGGAATAGTGCTTTCTGACCGTTCTTGGGAGACCCGTGAAAAAATCTATCGCTATATCCCCCCTCTTCCAAATAAGGATTAGTAAAGACAACTACATTCCCATGGTCCTTTGATGCTCTTCCGTGACCTGCTGGCAAGTCAATCATTTCAAAACAAACTTACCCACTCTTCTTTTCATACAATCCCACCAGAACTGTGCATTAAATTCTTTATTCATTTTTTGAATTATAGGATGAGAAGCCGATCGGGAAGGATGATACACCCTGATAATATCCTCCTAACAAGGAACTAGGACAAAATTACAATTCCAAAAAACGAAAAACATAATATCCATTCAGTTGCCAACCCTCAATGGTCTCCCTACTATTGAGATTCAACCTCATGGCTAGACACTCAGAATCAGATATTTTTCCCCTATAACAAGGCCGACCATGACAAGAATCAACAAAATCAGAATGAAGACTACTCTATAACCCTGGTCCTCACATTCCAACTGCATGTTACCTATAACCGACATCAACCGCCACTTGTCAGATGCCTGTTTCACCGCCCAAGAATATGATTTTTTACTTAATGCATATGCCACCAAATTTCCATACCCGATGTGTACATAAAGTAAAAATCAAACATCTAGAGATATTCTATCCATCTCCATTATCTGAAGTTCAAATCCATCTGTGAGAAAATGTTCATCAAGCTCTAATGATCTGTATATACCGTGGATTTCTCATTGAAGAGAAAATAATGCCACACTTTCAAAGTATGGACCACTACTGCAAATTCCAAATCATGAGTTGGATATTTCTTCTCATGGACCATCATCTTCCGCGGGACATACGCAACAACATGATTCCCTTGCATGAGAATGCACCCCAACCCTAATCTCAATGCATTTAAATACACCACATACCCTTTTCTGAGATCTTCAAAAACCATGATTGGTGGTGATGTATGGCTACCCTTTACCTCATCAAAACATTTATGACACTGACCATTCCATTGAAATTGGAATTTTTTCCTTGTCAATGATGTCATCGGTGAAGCAAATCGTGAAAAATCACGAACAAAATGTTGAGAATACACAGCTAGTCCAAGTAATATCTATATCTCGAAAACATTCTTTGGCAGTTACCATGATATAATAGACACTATCTTTTCTGGATCAACTAAAACACCCCTTTCAGAAATCACATGTCTAAGAAAACGGACTTCTTGTACCCAAATTATCACTTGGAAAAATTGGTATTCAACTAATGATCCATCAAGATCCCCATCATGAACATCAAGAGTGGCTCATTATCTACCCCTATTCATGAATACACTAGTATATAAACCATAAACACCACCACAAATGAATCCAAATATCTCTGAAATCTCTAATTCATCAATACCATGAACACCACTGGCACATTTGTTGGACCAAAAGGCATAACCACATATTCATAAGGGACATATATAAATCTAAAAGCTGTTTTAGGAATATCATCCTTCCTCACTCGCAATTGATGATATCCCTACCTCAGGTCAATCTTGTATAACCACTAGCCTCCCCTCAACTAGTCATACACATCGTCAACTTGTGGAAGTGGATATTTTTTCTTTATTGTAACATGGTTATGTCAACAATAATCAACACAGAGCATCAAATTTCTATCATCCTTTTTCACAAACAACTCTGGTGCTTCCCACAGAGACGTTTTAGACTGGATAAAACCTTTGTTTTCTAACTCTTCCATCTAGACATTCAATTCGCACAATTCAGTTGGTGCCATCCGATAAGACGGATGTGAGATATGACTTGTCCCTGGAAGGAGATCAATCGTAAACTCCACTTCTCTTATGGGAGGTAACCCAGATAATTAGTCAGAAAAAACATCCATGAACTAATACACCACTTCTAGAAGAACACTCTTCTCTACACCCTCTACTAATTCTAATGACAACACACCCAACTGATAAAGTCACATGCCCACTGCTGGTGCCCAAAATCTCATTACACCTTGCCTTTCATGCCTCTCTCTCTAAATCGATATATAATGCCATCATGTGTCGTAAAATCCATTGTATGTGCATTATATTTGACATGGTCCTTAAAAGTCACCATAAAATCCATTCGTAGAATTACATCATACCCATCCATATCAAGCACTGAAAATTCCACATTAGCTCATCCTTGACCTCAACAATACAACATGCTCTACAAAAGATGGTTTGACACTCTCTTCGACCCATAGGAGTTTAATGTTCCAAAACCGAATGCATATTTTCTACCCTTAAACCTAGAAAATCATCCACATGTGATATAATAAAAGTGAGTGAAGAAACCATATCCTAAAAACAAGAATGAAGGTATAATTTAAAAGAATAGTACCTCACAATGTGGATGGTTTTGACTGATCATCCACCAGAACCTGCTCACCTCCGAAAAACACCTTGGTAGACACAATCTACTCTTTATTTCCTTTCGGAGGAGTTGTGGTGTTCCGAGAATCACCATGACTGACTTTTATCTACTAAAGCAAGGTATTCTACGTCCACGTCTCGTCGAAGCATACGACGTCTGAGATTCCTACGGAGTGTCCCATGCACCTAATGTCGGAGCATTCTGATAGCAGAGCTGATGATGAACCATATTCTTTCAATTGTGACACGCTCAAGGTTGTGTCATACATTCCTCCTTGATGTGTGCCATAGAGCTACACTGAACACTTCCTGGTTTTCTCTGGGGCTTTGGAGGAAGATTTATTGATCCTACTGTCAGATGATAGGCCATACCCCTTCCTTGGGAATAAGTATCCCTCCTCTGCATGAATACAGCATTACAGTTACCACTATTCCCCATGGTTACCACCATGCTTCCTCCACCTGCATCTCCCAACAGATCCTGCTCAGCCACAGATGCGTGATTCCCTATCTCAGTGTAATCACTGATAAACATCAGTAATATTTTTGAACGGATCCCTTTTCATAACCTCACTTATAAGATCATTTCCTTCACCGATGTGCTACCCACCACCTCGGGTTCAAATAGAACTAAGATCATAAACATAGCTGCATACTCTGTCAAATACATATGCTCTTGCTTCAGACTAAAGAAATCATATGTGCTCTAAATTTTGATCATATGTGGGTAAAATTATTTATTAAACAATTCCTCAAAGCCTTCCCACATATTAACCTGGTATGTCCCCACTAGGAATACCAACTAACACCACTAAAGGGAAAGATAATCTGGTTTATAGGTTGATATATTTACTTTCATCTCTACCAGAGTTCCCAAGAAATAATAAATTCTGCTCATTCTGGACAAACACGCCTCTGCCCTTTCCGGGTCCGAATCACCCCTAAAGATGGGTGGATCCTACCTTTAAAACGGATCCTTATAATCAACATGATTTGGCACTTTCTCTTTATTCACACATTTCATAGCTTGGAAGGCATTCACTATCCTCGAGACTAACTGTTGGTTCACCTCGGGATCAGTTACAACCACTTTCACATTGGCCACATCTGGTTGGACTCTACGACACCTACCTATGCCATTTCTATAATAAAAAAATAAAAAACCATGAGTCTCACATCCGTGTACATCATGAATTCGCATTTCAAATCTCATTACACAACACTATCACAACAAGGATTTCCACCTTTCCACATTTTCCATGATTCACAATTTTTTAAAATCAACCCATTTTCAAAATACCAAATTTATTCACATTAAAATTTCACAAATTTAAAAAAAATTCTGAATTATTCCCATAAATCATTATGCATAATGAAATATCCATCCTATAAGGAAGTCATTTATACCATATATTCCATGAAAATATCATAGTCTACAGCCACGACAATGATATTCCCAATGCATATAAGTGTCTCCAAAACACTTCTGTACCGAACTACATTTTATCTTGAAGTTCAGTATAAAAGGACTAGATGTGTCCTTTTATACTATACATTCCATGTTCTGAAAATCATACACCTTGCTACCATCCCAACTCAAATAATAGGCCAATAAAGAATGTCAACACCAAGACCAATGATCAACACAAAGGATCGAACAACTACTATCACTTGAAAGCTAAAGACCGAACAAACTGATACCACTGATAGCACACTACCCCAACCTCGTTGTAATGTGGAGGACGTGTGGATTATTAGGACTTAAGTGACATTCCCAAGGTGACAATGGATTGTAATAAATGCTGTGGGCTACATGAAATGATTGTGGAATGATTTTACCTTGATTCAAAACAAACCAACTAAACGATCAACAATCAACATACCACATGATGCATGCCAACAAAAAAACCAACTCATACATTACCAAAAGGGAACTACACTATTCCACAATACAACCCACAAACCAACAAAACCAACATAATATCGAACTACTATGCAGAAGACTAAACAAAAGACACAAATATGCCAAGACACACTCCATGACTCCCAACCATGCTCCATCCTCCAAGCACCACCACATATCCCAAGTATAACCAAAAACTACTATAAATGCGATGTTTTACCTTTACCTGTATCCTAGAATACGAAATCTGAAAAAGGACCAATGTGAAAATACTGGGGTGAGTACTAATACTCAGTAGTTTTTCCACAAATGACTTCCCATTACACGCCACTAGTATTAAACTGTTAGCAGATTTATTAAAATAAGTTTATATAATATAATCACAAGTGAAACAAATACCATGAGCAAAACATAATCTTAATAAGCCACCTCACCCAAACAAAGAACCCAAGTGAAATCCAAGAAATCATTCCATAAGTCGTCTCACCATTTAACATTAGCCCCACAGTTTCTGTCTTGCAAAGCAATGCACAACAAGACACCCATAATAGCGGGACATCCTCCCATTCCGTTCACCCCATTCTCAAATAGCGGTATTTCTCAACCACTACCCTTAATGCTTGTTTTTTCGACCACTATCCATCACCTTTTATAGTGAGACCTTCCACCCACTTCCACACAACCAAAACAATCCATAACACTCAATCATCCCACATGCACAAATCACCAAGGTCATATAATAAGCACACAACCATTTTTAACACATGCCAATTCACTTCAATAAATCCACCATTTATTCAAAAAACCCATTAATTTTTCTCCATTCCAAACAACATTTCAATTAAACATCATTATTGAAAACCAATTTTCATCAACCATTTTTTTGATAATCAGTCACTAATGATTTTAAAATCATCATTTTAAAATCACATAATAATGCCCCTTTAGCAACAATAACCCATTTTCTCCAAAATCCCCAAAATCACCACCAAATGGATTTACCACAAGAATAGCACATCGTTATCAAAATTTATTTCAAGAAAAAAATTTAATTGCAACCTAAAAATACTCGTTCTAACCATGTGGAGTTTAGAGAGAATCCACCTACCTTTAGGGTTTCAGCGAAATCGACCCACAAGCAACCACACCACAATCCGGGAAAACACTTCATGAAAACGCTCTAGATCTACTTCCCTATCATCCATAATACTTAATATAAACACCAAATGCAACCCCAACACTAGATATACATGAAACAGATGTAGATATAAATAACTGAGAGACAGAGGGAGATGAATACCTAGAAGATATCACAAAGAAAGCAAGGGGAGTGACTTACTCGGGAGAAACCTCCTTCAAAACACCAATAAAACCTGTTGAATCGCTTCCATAATGAGTGGAAGAACACCTTCAACCTCTAAGAACCCAAAATCTGAAGTGAGACTCAAGTGAGAGAGGATTGAGAGTGAAAAGGATCAAGCCCAAAGGATCCCGAATTTAAATACCCTTCCTTTAAGTGGTCACACGGTTGAAATGAACGGTTTATCAAACAGTGCGCAAACTATGGTCATGCCACTATCCCGAGAGGTGGGGTCCGCACGGTTGCCTCACATGGGTTGGAAAACCTTTCACTGGCCATGCAAATCCTACTTCCTCCCCCAACACAGTTTCCTGGAGAACTTGCACATTTTCCACTAACTATGCTCAAACAGTGCTCCCTAACAAAATCCTTAGAACATATTCAAAACCATTCCAAACTCTCCCAAACTCTTCTCAACTCAAACCATGAACATTAAAGTCACAAAAAAGGATAAAAAATGATAAATACAACAAACCGTGGGTTCTACAATGTTGGTATCATGGAAAATCATCTCATTGACCCCTTACATAACCCTTACAGAACCCTTAAAATATTGAATAGCTATATGAAATATGTTTAATATAATTATAAAAACAAAAAATTCATTCCCCAATACATCAGATATCTATATGGGCACACCCATCATTAATAATTTCCATGAATTAATATATAAATAATTCAATAAAAAATAAAGAAACATCCATTATTTTATTTATAAAATGATTAACCTATGAAAATGTAATAGGTTCTATAGTAATCTATTTAGAAAATTGATTACCTATATAAAATAAATTTCTCCCATAAAAATATACTTGAAACATGATTAACCCATAGAAAAGAAATTGGTTACAATTAAATCTATTTGATACATGATTATCCTTTACAACAGTAATTTATTACAAAATACTCTATTTGAAACATGATTCAACTCTGAAAAACTAATGGCGATCCTTAAAAATATCTTTAGGAAATATTATACATATAGAAAATAAGTGGGTTTCATTACAGTCTCTTCAAAATATAAGAAACCCATGGAAAAGAAAATAAGTTCCATAAAAAACACTTTATTAAATAATAATCTAATAGAAAAGAAATAGGATTCATACAATGTTCTTTGAAACATCAATAACCTATGTAAATGTAATGGGTCATATAACAATTTATTTAGTACATAATAAGTTAATGAATAGTAAATGGGTTTCATCTAAATCTATTTAAAATAAAAATTAACCATCCAAATAATGTTTGATGATAGTATGAATGAAAAATATCTTAACTTCATGAGATGTAACATCAAGGGTTGTTGACGTTCATGAATGGAAATACCATTAAAGGATAATTAAAATCATTCATGATGAAATTATTCAACAATCATTATAAATAATATTATACCAAATTGAAACATTTTTTTCATAGTCCACATAAATGAATAACAATAAATTAAATATTTATTATCGTCAGAATAAGAAAACCAATCTTATAAAATTTCAATAATGTGGTAAAAATAGCTTAAAAATATATAATATATTCTTAAAAACAATTATATCTCGATGAAATGAATATTAAGATGAAACCCTTTACATGTTTAGTGATAAATTATTTGGTAACCCCATGAGTAATAATAATCATCTGAAAATATTTGGTGAATATGACATTTATCTCATAGATGTGAAATGTGATATGAGAATCCCTTATGAAGATCACATCAATTGAGTTCGAATAAAGTAATAAAATAATTATTCATGGAAATTTTAAATCCACACATTAAAATTGTAATTATATATATTTTGGATCAGTTAATGATCAAGACATGTTATATTAAAGAAGACAGGTGATCTACATGAGTCAAAAATAAGGAATCTTATTACAGTCATTATCATAAGGATGTAAAAGCTTATCGACAAGTCGTCCTTCCGAGTTATGCCCTGAGTGATTCCGTTGATAGAAAGACCATCCGCAACCATGTTCTCTTCACAAAAGGCATGTGTGGAAATTAATTTAGTCACTGTAAGAATGTCGAGGCAGTTTATGCTACAGGTGGTTACTGGATTGGCAAGATGCGCCACACCCTTCCAAATGGAATGAACTATTGTTATTGAGTCACTTTCAATCCAAATATTGTTCCACTATTTATCTTGGAAAAGCTGACGACATGTATCACACCCATCATTTCCGCCTCCAAAGACAAATTTGTACCACTACTGACAAAGAAGCACCCAAGACACTGACCAAGGTAGACTCTAAAGATAGAACCACATCCCGCAGGGCCCGGGATGCCTTTGGAAGAACCATCCACATTCACTTTTATACTTCCGAATCGGGGCTTTCCAGATTACCAAAATAGTGTGCATCGATTGTTTTTATAACCCATCAATCCGAAGGCGAAAAAAGATCTCAAAATCACCCACAGTGTTTTCAAAATGAGCTTTCTAGATCGAAGAAGCCTCCCTGGTGTCAATGAGAATTCTCATCAAACCTACATTAAGGTTGAATGAATAATTTTTGTGAATAATAGAATTTCAATCATACCAGATCA
Source organism: Viscum album (assembly GCA_963277665.1). NCBI lineage: Eukaryota > Viridiplantae > Streptophyta > Magnoliopsida > Santalales > Viscaceae > Viscum > Viscum album. The sequence continues at coordinate 938,566,515 of OY728161.1, forward strand.
CATGGAGGTGTTCAGAAACAGCATTGAGGAAGAGGTTCTTGATTTTTTGAGGGAGTTCTAGACCCACACAATGTTTTAATATCATGTTGATATTATAAATGAAAATCCATCTGCAGTCAAAAATGTCAGTAATATAATTCCAAATATTCAAACATGTAGCACAAGATATGAACAAATGGTTAGTATATTCTCTATGCTGATGATATAAAGAACACCTGGAGAAAATTGGATCCCAAATGACTGAGGAAAAACCTCAGTGGGAATACGATTGTAGGAGAGACTCCAAACTTGTGTAAGTCCTAGGGCTTAATATTGGTCTTATCAAAAAAAATTATCCAACAATAATCTATATCTAAAATTGAAATATTATGTTTATAATAACTTTTAGAATCAAGGATACCATTGTAAGGAGGTTACCAAATAAAGAAATCCTCGGAATCTATAAATAAGTAGTATCAATCACATGAATGATGTTATCAGAAAATTGAAGAAACGATATTTCATAACATCTTTTATAAGAAGGATTGTATTTACCGAGAGAGAATTATGAGATACCATAGATATGAGGGGGGCGCCAGACCAATTATCTTGCCATAAGTTTTTGGACGAGTCCATTCTAACCATCCATCGAGAATTATTCATAAAATATTCAAATGATTTCTTAATGTTCAACCCAATGAAATAAAATTTAGATACAAAACCCTTTACATTGAGTTTGATTTGTTATGACTGTTATTTATATTCTTAAATAATGGAATTATGCTGACTATTTACTTTATTATGAATTTATTCAAAATTTAATATTATTTTAATTCCACTACTAAAAAAATTATATACAATGACATAATCAATAATGATTGAGTCATATGCTTTTACTATATTTGACTTCTGGGTCAAAAATGATTATTATAGGCCATCCATGGTCAAAGTGGTCATTATATTAACCATTACAATAAAATACTCATGAAATAAATATAAATTTTTTATATTAATTACAATTTTATAAATTATAATGAAATATAGTTATGAATAATGAACCAATGTTACAATCATGGAGATGGTAGGTCATACCAACAAATGAGTAACATTCCAATTTCTCAATGATGACTATGGAATGAATTTTAATAAAACATATTTTTATATAATAATAATTATATCTTATATTAAATATAATTATATGATATATAATTATATATATAATTATTGTGATATAAAATGATTCACATCGCTTCATGGTGGAAGAAGTGCACATGACCAAGAACGACATTATCACTTTTTTCAATGAGTGAAAATGTAATAATGAAAATGATATATTTTATATAAAAAATATAGAGATGTCATTTATATCATATCATTTTCATTTATGACAAATATTTTTATTTAAAATCATTCATAATAAATTCAATGTAATGGTTGAACATATCACATCACTTTGAGGAGCCAGTAGTCCACACATCAAAAAATGACATTATTGAATTAAAAAATAGTATGTTTATTTTAATAAAAAATATAAACAATATTTAGAAATCATAAATATGATGTATATATATATCCGATAAAAATATAATTCACATAATAATTCCAGAAAATGATATGTGGAAAAGGGAAAAATGAAAGACATTGTTTTGTGAGATGATAGTTCTTGATAAATGAATAAAAATTTCATTACACATTTGATGGAGGTATTTGTAGGTTTAGGTTTAACATATAACATAACAAAATCTGTGTTTATTTAGAATAATTAGGATGTTATATAAAATTAGAATACAAATAACCGAATTGGTGGAGAATGAAATAACACATATATTTACATTGAAATTTGTTACCCCTTCTTCATGTAATGACATATGATTAGTGACCAAGTGATTCCTTGGTTGGAATTATGAAAATTTTTAGGACATCATGGTTAGTCTATGGTTGTTTGATTCTTATTTTATCATGGTTAGGATGAGAAAAAGGTCTTGGTAGGTGTTACGAAATGGGGGAGGGTGGGCTTTATTTTATAATGGAGGTGGAGTGGCATTATTGTAATTCAGAAAAGGTAATCATCATTTTGATGTGTCCCTTATATAAAATTCATATTAAATAAAAAAATCAACTTATTGGGATTTATTTTGGATATAAAATCACATTACAAAAATAATTATGATTTTAATCATTTTACCCCTTAGTCTTATGGTTTATTTATTTTTCATTATAGTTTTTTAAAATGTAACTAGTATCCTATAAGAATTGTTGTGAAAATTAATTATAAATTGAAGTTATATTAATTACAAAACATAGATAATAATAATTATAAATAATATATAAAAATAGAAAACCCCATGTTTTTTGGAAAATAAATTTTAAAAAAGCATATATGATGTGAAAAAAACACTACTTTAACACGAATTGTAATATCACTGGTTTTACAACCTATGTATCAATTTTTAAATTATAAAATATCATATTTTAATGAATTTACCATATTTAATATTTATTACCAATTTAAAATTAGTTGTATGATGATAGTATTTTGATTGTTTTTAAATAATTTAAGAAAATAAATTTATTATAAAATAACATTTATTATAGTTCTGACAAAATGTAGTTATTTTTATTTTAAATATAATTAAAGTCCATAAGGATTATAGAATAGTATCATGATATATTCATCTAAAAATACAATATAACAAAATAATTTATTAAATTTACTTTGCATTTAATGTTTTTAACAACATTATATTTATTTATATATTAAATAAATAATCAATGCATTAGGAAATAAAAAGACTTTATTATAAGAAATTCATCTCTGAATATTAATTATAAATCATGAAGGAAAAAATAACTCATTATTCTTTAAAATTGATATATTTAACTGAAATTATAAATTTTTTCCATATGTCACATCATTATAAATTTTAAAGGTGGGGGTGGTACCATTAATGTCATTTTACATACCTAACATATTATATAGGTAAATTTCATTGAATTGTATCCCACTAACAAATAAAATTAGAACCAAGAGGTAATATGGTCAAAATATTAACATCCATTTTCATTTTGATAACTGTCTAGGTCATGTTGGCCCTTAATATTAATGTATAGTCCATTGTTAAGATTAAATTTACCTTAATCACAATAATTAATATTAAATTCTACAACTAATATTTTTGAAAATAATTACTGTTATATTATTAGACTGTAAATATAATACTTATTTCATACATTTATAACCATTTTTTCAAAATAAATTAAAATAAGTTAAATAATTAAATTTAATATTAATCCCATAGATTTGGCGAGAAAGCATGTTTTTACAGTGAATGTGTTAAAAAGATCATGACTTTTTTATATATAAATTATAAATAAAAAAGGATCCCAATTAACATATATGGATTAATATATAAATAATTAATCAATTGTGACAATAAAACCAATTCAAAACATTGTTTTTTATTAATAATTTGTTTAATGAAAATGATGTTTTTAAATAAAAGTTTTAATTTTCATTATTAATCAAAAAATGAAACTCCTCAATAAAAAAATTCATCTAATTTAAAGTATGATATTACACTTTTAAAATTATATTTATTTTTTCATAAAAAAATTCTAAAATGTTCAAACATCATATTAAAAATATTTTATAATTCAAATTAGTTAAAACGACCCTTTAAATGAATACACATTTTTATCCTTTAAAATTCAATTTATTCTAATCATAACCCTATAAAATTTATTGGATGAATGTTAAAGTATTTATATACATGTATAATATAGTTATTCTTATTCAATGCCACCAATATAATGTCCAGATAACAAATTCTATATTAAATAATAAAATTAATAGCATATCATGGTTGAATAAGACCCAACCTTGCGTGTAAGACAAGTTATCAAAGTATCTCAATGTTAGGTAGAATACAATATAAACATAGTGTTTTTTATAACAAAATCTAGAAAATGAATTTTGTCTCCCAGAATATATCAAAAAAATTGCGTAATTTGAATAATTATATTCATTAAAACCATAAAATGTTACACTTATATGAGGTTTTATTAGAACTATAAGAGTGATATGCCAACTGGGTGGTAATTTATTAGCTGAAATGTGGTGAAATTATAATAGATATGATGTACTCTCCAAATAGTTATTTTAGGAGATCACATTACTCATGAAATTATAAGACATCGTGTAGTGGCTTCATGTATCCATATAATTCGAGGATTCAATTTTGAATCATGGATTTGGATGAGATTATATAAAGATATATGGAATCAACTAAAACATCAAATCTTGAATCATCCATTAATAGATGTAAAATTAGATGGAACTTAAAGATAAAATAAAATATTCTTTAGAAATGCTTCCTAGAATTTATAATATTATGATATGAACATATGGAATTGGTACATTTAAATTAAAATAAAATGTTATATCATACAAATATATTGGATCGATTTTAATCACATTATGGTTATTGTTGTCTCGCATCGCTATGCTAGTATGGATTAGATGATACAGATGTCGTTTGTTTGAGTTTGGTATAGAATAACTATGGTAGTGTATATTTGATTCAGTTGAAGTGTATTTCCACTCATTGTACAAAATGATCCTGAACATACAAGAAAAGATGACCATTCTAGTGATATATAGACAAAGTGTATTTCTAGGGAATTTCCCCTTTATTAATAATTATTTCTCTGGATTCTAGAGAATATTCCACAATTGATTATGATAGAGTATGAGATAAAAATGTGTATTGAAATTTTTTATTACTGAAGGTAAATTTCTCTTTGATATCGGGACATTCATAACATGTTCCATGTTTCTAAACATTGATGTAATAGTCTCAAGCATATGTGTGTATCTGACTAAGAGGACATTGAGTTGGGATTGGATTCATTTTTTATAGTGAACCAAATATAATTTATTTCATAAGGATACGTGGTGATTCACATGAAGAATATACCATTCATTATGTCTATTGGAATCATAGATGTATACAAGGAGTTATTTAATAGTAGGAAAGTTATTCTCATGAATAAGGGAATATTGTGTATGTGAAAGACCATGAGCGGCACAACCTACAGATGATATGTTTATTAGGTGGATGATTGGTAACACCATAATTTTTACTATGTATGTAAAATTATATTATTGAATATCATAAATCATGTTTTTGTGCCTTTTATAATTTAGATTTTATTTGAGATTATTTGGAGGATTTTCATTTTTCAAACCTAGTATTATGAAATTCATTCAACATCATTCATAGTATCACACCGTGGTGTATGAAATTTCAATACCAGAAAATGCCTCTAAAATATGGGTCGGACCAACTCAATCACAGATGGGTATAGTCTCGATTATATAGTGGTGGGGTCCCCTATGGACAGTGGATTGAGTTACCTTACCCAAAAATGGTAGAAGAAGTAGTGATTCAAAAATGTTACATAGTTTATCATCATTACCTAGTGGGTGGATGTGTTGGTTTCCCAGGGAAACCATGCTCATAGCCCCCATGGCCATATAAAAATCACCACATCCTGGCGACATTTGACTAAAAAATTTAAATGGATAAATTTTCAATTAATTAGTTTGGTTTTATTTATTTTAAAATATTAATCCTCATGTAATCATCATAGAATGATGTTTAAATCAATTTGGACATTATTTTATCATTAATAATTCATTGGACTTCTTCATATTTTTTGTTATTTGATCATGGTTATTGTATACAAAACTAGGGTTTGAATTTTTTTATTCATCCTCCTTGAAAAACAACATCGGGTTATTCCTTCCTTCTTTGGAATGTTCATATCGGGCGTGGATTAGGGAAATATAGTATTATTCACCTCTAATAACTATTTATAAGAGTAACATGTTTTCATCCATATAGTGGACCCAAATCTGCAATTGATGATAGTTATTTTTGCGAAAGATGATGTGCCTATACCATCATGAAATGATTCATTTAAAGAACAATATTTTAAACCCCTTTTTTTATTTGTATCGATTATAGGAATTCATGGAATATGGGTTTTATCTTATTGGATAAAGGCCATGACATAATAGTCAACGCATGAATAATATCAACATTGACATCAACACGTTTCAGGTGGAATGATCCATAATAATTATTTTCAATGTAGAGTAGTATTTTCATTAAATAATGTTATATTTTTGGTCTTTAATACCTATGTAAAATATATGCTTCATGTGGAAATTTTTGGGACCATCCAAGAGTAATTCGTGACATAAATAGTGATCCTTTATAAGATATTACATTCATGATGGTGTTTTATAGTTTTTTTAAAAAATTATTCAGATATAAAGATGACAGGATTTATAAGAAATTGTTAAGCATTCCCTTAAAGGGGGGTCATGGGTGTTATGATAGAGGATATGAGCTATGCCCTTAGATATTGTATTATCTGATATATAAGACTTGTTTATTGAATGAAATAGTTGAACCATATGGTTTTTATGGTAATTTCATGTTTCAGAGTGCCATCATGGATTATAAATCATGCAAGGCTGATTTTGATTCAATTTTATAGAATTTTACGATGATCTTTATTCAATAATAGATAGAAACCCTCGTTAGGGTGGGGTGAGGGGTGTTCCTTAAATATTGAAAGTTGATATATGACTGATGGTAATGGGGTGAAAAATCAATGTGTGGAGATTGTGCTATTTTCTATAACAGTTGATGAAATAATGTAGTTACTTAACTGGAATATTTTTGAAGTAATAAGGGATTGGAATTTGGACATCAACATTAGCGTATGATAACCCAACAATTTTTTTGATGATTTCATATGTATTCATTACATTATTGTTGTTATGTACACCCAACATATATACATACACACCTGTTAAAGATGAATTGGTGGTGTCATACTGGATTTTATAATCATACCATACATTGTAATAACAATGATCATGATGGATTCATGATCATGGTTCTAGGAGAGGTAAATGGCCAAACGAAATAGTTTATATGAAGTTGATATTTACTTTTATATGTGGTTCCAGGATGGTATCAAGATCGATGTGAGGGTTTTTTAATCATTTTCTATTTCACATCCTATATTTGGGGTTTTCCTAATACACAGGTAGTGCTTCGTCAATACTTGTAGAATTTGGATTAAAAGACATGTCATATATTATATCATTGTTTTTATTTAGTTATTTCATATCATTTATTATTATCCATTTCATTTTAAATTTATATTTTATAGACATTATTAATAAGTGTATATCATCTACACTCCACCATTATAACCATTACTCCATGTCGTCAATCTATTTTATATGGGGTGTTGTATGAGAAGTTATGTGAAACTCCAGCATAGATAGGATAATTTAGGTTGGGTCATCATCATTGTTGATCAAAACACCATTACCTAAATCATCATTACTATTCATGGACATTTTTCATTGGGCCAATATTGAGTTTTATACAATAATAATTTGGTAAGGCTACAGAGGGAACCAATTTAGTTATTATCTAATCCTGAACAAATATTAACCTAAATAATATGTAGAATCATTAACATGATATGATTACTATGTTGAGAATCAATAAGACCTATCACACAAATAAGGATGGGAAATTTTAAAAATATTTTTATACCCTCAAGAAATGACTCAATTCTAACATATATTGGTGTTTTAATTAGTAAATTTAGATTATTTTTTAAAGAAATTTTTATATTCCAATGGATTTAAATGATTTAGAGGGTTTGATGTTTATTTTTACTGTATCAATTTATATTTTTTTCATATCTGTGTATGGTGACATTATAATCGACCAACTCCCTCGATGACTACTTATTAATAGTTATGTAAAAATTATTTATTAAATATATTTTATTGGTTAAATAAAGTGTTAATAATATTCTAATATATTGATTTATTTAATAAAAATGAATGGAATTCTATATATCCAAGACATAAAATGTGATATTTTCTAACACAAGTATTTTCTTCAACACTTTTAAATGATATTTTTCATGTTTGAACCCTTATGTACTAAAAATGGAAGTGTTAAAATAAATTATAATATGTAATTTTGATTTAATTAGGGGATGTGGTGATGGGTTTTATTTTTCAATTTCCTTAATACTTTGTATGGTTTGTATTTACGGTGAGTGTTCCCTAGTATTAAAATTCATGGATATGGGTGTACAACCCTTGGGGTTGCATTAAGATATTTTAAGGGTTTTATATTCATCATTGACTCATATCTATTTTGAAACTGTTCAGTTTTGAACTGTACATGTTATGTTAGATCCTAGATTTAATTTCATAGATCATTGTGTTATTTGAGTGAGTGTGTGTCATTGAGTGCGAGTGAATACATATGTGAGTGTTTGATTGTTTTTCATATGAAATTGTGTATTTTGTTGAATGAAATGTGGTTATTTTTTTGGTTCCTAGAATAGATGCACGAGTTGTGTTTTGAGGGTTTTTTAAAGTAATCATTATCTCATGGATGTATTTAAAGAGAATCACATACATACATGTGTTTTGGATTTATGTTTAATATAGAAAGGAATGATCCTTCATATTCATGACCTAATTATTCTAAATTCTCCTTGATATGGTTATTGGTGTTCCCCTTGAGTGGATGGGTCGTTGAAGGATGGATTCATGGATAAAAATTCTAGTCATGGAATAACACATAGGGAATTAGTGGTTATGCAGGTAAACATGAATCATGAGGACTGTCATGTATTTTGGGTGTTGTATCGATGACATCTTGAGTCTGGTTAGACAATGTATGAATAATGGATAGATACATTATTAATCAGCATGAGTATAGAATCAATAATGTATGACTCATGTAATATTATTTCAAGTTTAGTGATTGGTATGATTAGATTGTCATATAACTAGGTCATTAGTGGGCTTGATGTGGTAGGAATATACTTGGGATGCGTGATTTTATTTGTTCTATATTTTTAGAATTCTTAATAGAAATTACCTATTTATTCCCAGTTACATAATGTTATTCATGAAGGCTATTTTTGGATCCTTTTGGATTGTGATCATTAAGGAAAAATATAAATATTATAGGATTAATCATTAGATCCTTGGTGGTGGGTCTTAAGTGGTTTGGATTCTGTAGTGATACACTAAATTCAAACTCAAGACTTCTCTGTATATAGTCATTTTGATTTGATGAGCCATCGTAAATGAGTCCCACTTGTGGTGAGGTGATTAGACATCATTGAAGTTAACTTGAATAGTGAGGCATGGTTCCTAGAAATGGGTTTTTATATGTTCTTGTGTTTCTTGGTGACATCATGGTTAGACCATAGTGTAGTTGAATAGGTGCTTGGGTGTGACCCAAATATACACACCAATGGTCAAGAGTGTGTTGATCATTTCTCAAAACAGTGGAATTCATAGGATTTTTAGAACATTTTATTATGGAGTAGTAAGTGATCTCATATGTTGTAGGGATCAACATCATCAATCAGAGATTAAATTCCTCATGACGTTCATGATTTCATAGAATTTCTTGTTCTCAATTATTATATGCAAAGTATAGGTGGTAGTTGGTTTCATTGTCCTTCAAGTGAGTGTGATACTCCACGTACAATATTTGAGTAAAGTGATTATTGGAATGTGGTTCATGAAAATTTAGTGTTTCACACGGAATTTCCAAAAAAACACACCATTGGTGTGGAGTGACTTGTCTGTTGTAGAAGAATGAAAATAACACACTGATATTTTATGAAAATGTTTTTTTTCAAAATATATTAATTTCATAAAATAATTTGCTATGTGAAGTATCGAGTATAAAGGAAATGTGACATTCTCATAAAATAGATTAATATAATAGGATATTTATCACCATGCAATTTGAATGATATGTATGAATTAGATAAAAAAATTATGAAAATACATGACTCATGAAAATATATTAAAATGAATCATAGATTACAAATTAATTATAAATTAAAATTAAAAACTATTTTAAAATAAAAGAAATCGTTTTTTTCTGAAATATTATTTTATTCCAACATATGAATTTTATAATGATAATTTATAATAATTGCCATTATATATTTTTTTATTTTTTGAAAATTTATATATTATTTATAAAATATATATTATATAACATTTATTTAATGTCTTTCTCTGAATGTGATGAGAAGAAATCAAAATTACCACTTCGAAAACCATATTTCTGTAAAAAGTGGATTCATTGCATTTTGCAAACATATTTTAATATTAAATTCTTCAACATTGAAAAAGTCATTTAAAAAAAATAATTTTAGTTTTTGAAATAAGAAATTAAATCATATCTTAGAATTATTTTTGAATATTTTATGAAAATATCAGTTTTAATGTGAATAATAAAAATTTATGGTTTTTATTTATAATTTTATTTCCATTTAAAAAATTTAAAAATATAAAAATTGTTTTCTATTGGATTGAAAATAAATTTTAGTTTATGATGAATATTATTATTATAATTTATATCATTGAAATGAATTTATGTTTTAATTTTTATATAAAATCATTTCAAATATATGAGAAAATATTCTTTATAAAATAAATTGGTTCACCACATTTGCAGGATTGATTCTAAAATAAATGAAACCAATTATATTAATTTAATTATAAAAATTTATTTCATATTTTTAATCATAATAATTAAAATTATCTTATAGTGTAAAATTAAATATTTACTACAATAAATAGAAAAATATTAAAAATTAATTATTATGGTTAAGGTAAAAAAGGGTTTCCTGATGTGGTTAAACTAAAGTAATAATAGAAAAAATTAAGAAAAATTCGCTAATTCAAATTTTATTTTAATATTTAGAAAATATATATTTTAATGATGCATAATGTTCCATTTTTATCATTTCTTCATGTGAAAATAATGTGTATAATAATGTATTTTTAAAAATTAAAAATGTTTTCTCTCCCGCACTTATAAAATAAAACCCTATCTACTCTCCAATACAATGTTCAAAAGACCATTAGATTAGTAAATTCATTGAAAAATATATATTCCTCACTTCCATAAAAATTTCCTAGATCCCATATTATGATTATTAAATGATCTTATGATTTTTTCTTCTAATAACCTAATAAGGTAGTCTAAAAAAACATATCACACTTAAATGAGCAATTTTGTTTTCTATATTATTTCACCTCCATAAGATTATCATAAACCAAGATAATTTAAAAGTATCATTATAATATATAATGATATTTTTTATTATGTTCATGTAATGTCCAACATTCATCTCCCCATCCCACAAATTAGAATTGAAACTGTCAGTCATGTGTATAGTGGGCTGCCACTTGGCGAGCCATTTTATATTATTCTACATCACCGCTCTACATGGATTTTTTATGATGGGAATAATTTAAAAATACGTTTTTTATTAAATTTATAAGTATTTAATTGTAATAAAATATATACTATATTACATTCAATGCATGGGGATATGTTAATGTCTCTTTTGTGTAGTGTGAATTATTTCCACATGATGCTATGCAACTCATTTATCGTACTCCATATATGGAATGTAATATTAAAAAATTTAATGGAAATAATTGATATATATTATATATATATATGTGAAATATTAGTAATTCATTAATGATTAATTATAATTGGATGTTTTTATCTATCCCCTAAAAAATAGAAACAATGTTCATGTGTATGTATGACCTTCCTTCTCCAAGAACGGTGTATTTAAACATTATAAATCTAAATTTCATGAAGGATTATAAATATGATTATTAATAAAATAGTATTTTAATATAATTTATAAATTAATTTAAATTATGGAACAATTATTAATTTACATGAACTAATTATACAAAAAATTGAACATAGATTAATAACAATAAAAATATTTCTAAAAATTAAATTTTAAAAAGTAATTCTTAATAAATATGTAATAAATGTGTTAAAGTAAAAAAATTTATGGTTTGATATATAATATAATGGTTCTATAATTGATTTATAATATTACTATATTTATTATATTGGATTTTTAATCTGTTTTATTGAATTAAATACATTACATAAAGGGTTTTTATCTCAATATTATTTCTATTAGAAACAAGCCATATTCATGCCTTTATCATTTTATGTGGTGTATATAAATCGAGAAATTTATTTTCTGATACATTTAATGAAAATTATTCTATTTTAAATATCCACATGGTTATATCACATTAGAAGGGATTAATATTCAAAATAACCAAAGCGGTTATGGATTTATGTATCAATTCCTTTTTAAAATGGAATTTTTTTTCATGGATTTCAATAAAAAATTATCTGATCATCATTTTAAAAATACTTATAATATTATTATCATACTTATTTTTCTTGTGAATAAATGTTTTCATTTTCATTTCCTCTATTTAAATTATGATGTGATAAAAAAATATTTTCATAAGGATGAATTGACATTATTTCTTTCTTAGTTCAAAAATTATTTTTCTTCCATATCAATATTTTATAAAAATATTTTGAAGATGTTTTTAAAAATAACATATTAATATTTAAATCCATTAGAACCCTTTATACTTTATTCAAAATGGTTTAAAATGAATCATCATATCATTTGGTAAATAATGTTTTTTTACTTTTTTATGAAATGTTTACAGGAATCATTATATTAAAATTTATTGAATTTATATAATTTTCCACCATCAGGAATAATACATGACTTACTGATACTTTTATATGATTCCACAATAAATTTTAAAAAATTATTTTATAAATATTTTATTACTTTTTATTTGAAAAAATTAATTTAAAATGAGTAAATACTATTTTACAAAATAAAGGATCCTTGACATCTTTCAAAATAATTTTCCAACTACTATGAAATCAACTAATGATACAAATTATTTATTGCGATTGATATCATGGTATACTATACATATCATTTATTTTAATGGTTTTTTTATGAAAACATTTTTATGTAACTTTATCATTTTCCATGGTTTACTATATTATGATATGATGGAATGTTTATGAAACCCCTTACATATCAATGGTTTATGATATGAGGAATTTTTTATGATGCCCACAAATTTTCGAGTATAATGATATGATAGTAGTTTTATGAATTTATGAAACACATATATATGACCTTCAATATGTGATGGTTTGGTCATTTGTCTCCCTCCATTTCATATGGTAAAACATTTTATCTCATGATATGTCAATCAGAAACAAGTCGATGGGCATGATTCACATTGAGACACATGTTGATGGACATTACCTTAATGGGAAACCAGATGATGTTCTTTATTATCTATGGGAAATATGTATTTAGGGATATCTTCTTGTGTTATATAGTCATCGTAATTAACCTTGATAAATAGAATGTTTTCTAAACCCAAGTTGGTGCCACACTTTTTTTATGAGCTTATGGTTCATGAATTATTATGATTTCAAAATCATAAAAATAATGTATTTCTGAATGATAATATATTTTGAAATGTCTCCTCTTTAAGATATATGAAAAATTGGGTATGATAATAGTTTTTTATGTTCGTGATCTCATATACTAATTCTTATCTTATTCATTCGTATGATCATCAAATGATATATTCCATGTCAACCCATACATACCATATACACTCACCATTTCCCATGTATCCTATACCTGGGAAATGATGAATGGTTTTATGGAGCTTATATTTTTATATGGAATAAAAGGGGAATACAGTTGTGGGATATGATGAATAAATTTCCTTAAATAATTATATTTCTTAAAGGAATTCAATGAAACGAAACCATTACAGTCCCCATCTGTGTATTTTAGAAAGGTATTGAATATAATTCTAAAAAGTAATATATTAATGAATTAATTTCATGGTTCATTATAGTTGGTATCGTAAAATCAATTATTAATCCATTGGAAACTAGGACAATAATAATTTAGTAAGACTTCATAGGATAATCCTATAATAAAAAATCAAAATGTTTGTGTTAGGAATAGATTATGTGGTTTTTTAAAAAATACAGCCATTTCTGGATTCAAAAAAGTTAATGTGGTTATATCATAGATTTACCCAGGGTTTATAAATCTGAAAATGGAATGTTAGGATTTACTCAAACACTACCTGGTACAAGACAAGCCTTACTGTTGACCTTCTTGGACACTCCTAGGATATATTCTTTCAATAATTAATATTTCAATTATGAACAATTATAAATGGTTTAAATCAATGATGATCAATTATATAATATGTAAGTATTTTTTTTATAAACATTAATGGTGGTTTTAGAATTCAGACATCATATAATTGATTTTTCATGATTACATGTCTTTCCACTATGATTTCTATTGCTCACATTGTGATTTTTGTTATATTCTATAGTAGTAACCAAAAGGGATCATGTTAAAACTTATTTTTATTTATTATTTAATGACTATGTGAAAAGAAATAAATTATGAATAGAGATAAAGACATTATAATTATTCCAAGTAAGTTGTTATAATATATGATTAAAAATTAGAACTTCAGTGAATTACATGATGTCTCAATTATGATGAATATATTTCCTTATAAACATTAATGTTTTAATAATTGTGGATTATATATTAGTTATCTTAATAAATTATTTAATTGAGAAAAATAACATAGAATTATATGTCAAATGGAGTTGACAATATTTTCTACGAGTAAACAACTTCCATTGAGTAAAATTTATTTAAAAATGAATGTTTTCTTTATGGATAAAATGGAATAATTAAATGATAATTCCATAATCCATGATTAGTCTCCACGAGAATTGAATGAAATATTCATTATCGATCTTTTCTGTGAAAGTAGTTATTAATTTATGTATCAAGATAGAAGTAATATGTTGTAGAATTAAATTTTTCTATGGTATTTGGGTTTTAGAAAACATGATTCATATAATGATTCTATTAATTTTGGGAACATATAAAATTCCATGTAAGATTAAATTAAGAATTATGGATACCATTAAGGGATAATGAATTTTTGGTTGATCATAATTATAACATATTGGACAAATTTAACGATGATTTATGTTATGGTAGTTCATCATTATTAAGTATATATTTGGAACCATTATGGCTATAATACCATTTGGTGATGAATATGATTTAGTGAAAATTTATTTTAGGAGGGAATTCCCAATAGATTGTTTTATACATTATATCGACACAATTTTTATATAGTGATTCTATTTGGGCTCAATTATTATCTTTATTTAAAATCAATGTTTTTAAAGAGATACTACCACTTTTAAAACTATTAAAATGCTATTATTTTAGGTTATTAATAGGATAAATTTTATATGGAGGCATTCAAGATTGTCCAGAGATTTTACAGTGCCCATAACTCTAGAAAATAGAGTGGAATGGTGATTCGTAAGAAGAGAGAATTGTGAGTAATAACATTGGTACTCATCCTTAGGAGATACTATGTACATAGAATGATTTCACAAATTTTTTCTGAAATTTTTTGAGCTATTTAATATTCTCATATAGGTGTTGAAGACCTTTTTAAATGTGTATTGTTTTCATGGATTGAGCATGGTTATATAGAATGTGTTCCTACCCCGTGTAATGGGTTCCTTTGGATGAACCTAGATTGTGATGCGCATATGGACTTTCCAACTGTGTGACCCTAAATTTAAGGTTAAAATAACCCCATTTTAACTTAAAATGTTATAACTTTTAATTTTTTCCTCAAACTCATTTCCCCATTAGAGAAACATCCACCCAATTCATGAATATCCTTCTTTTTCCAAATTAGGCTTATGTGTCACTCCCTCTTCATTTTTCTTTTTATTTCACAGATAACTGTTTCAGATTCATCTATAAAATCGCTCCAATCATATTCCATCTATTTCATTCTTATCTTCCCATATGATGTTCTTTTTATGGTATCATTCTACAAATTTTTACAGAACTTCTCTATTCTTCCTATATCCCCAATTCATCCTCGATTCAAGGACCAAAACTGGATGAGGAGATCTATATAAAATTAAGGTGGGTGTTGTAGTTTATTAACATAATGTATTGTTTCATTTATTACATGTGAAATTGTTCTTCCCATTGTACTTTATGAAGTCACCTCTATAAGGACAATTTATATTAATTTATGGTTCTATAATTGACTACTAGAAATTTTGATAATCACATACCATGGTTGTAGTTTTATTATTCGGATATCATCCACACATATGGGTTGTCCCTTCTCAAAAGGCTTAAGGTTCATATCTATTAAACCTGAATATAATTTATATTCTTTGGGTTTTTTTCTAACACCTTGAAATAAATATAATGAATATGAATTGATGTAAATGAAATATTTTTCCATGTACAGTATAAGGGCCTCATGTTTAGTCCACCTTATATTGACTCATAATTCCATTTAATTTTAATTTTTTTTTTGGATAAATAGATATATTAGGAGAGATACTTTATATTCCATGAATGGTCTCAACTGGTGGATTACTTAATACCCATGAGAGATATTGTTTCATGAGGGGAGAACCCATAGACGAGGTTAATAGAAATATTTTCATATAATTTATTATGTGATACTTAGTCCCTTATATGGTATACATAGGATGGTCTTAGAGGGTCATAATTCAATCATTCCATGATTGATACTCTGGATTCATTTATGGTTACCCTTGGACATACACTATGTTGATGGGTATTATTTCATATCCTAGAGAAACACTAAGGACTCTATTAATTTTTTTACTAGTAATTTCTATTGATTCTAGTTACTAATTATATGATTTCTATGGTTACAATTTTTCCAAATTATATTAATGCTTAATTTGTATGTTATGGATGCTTCATCCAGGAGAAAAAATATGCTTTATAATTTTTCACTTATGATTATTTGTTTGAGATATCGATTATTATACCCTTATCATACATGTATAGGATCATATTGGATTACAAATCAAGATTATGCTGAAGTGGGTAATAGAAGTCTTATATTCGTTAGAAAACAAGAAAAACATGTTATAATTCTTTATTCCATGAATTATTATTTACATAATCAGTATATGTTTTATATGGACAGACAGAATAGTTCTACGCACTATAGGTGGTAGCTTTATTAGTGTACCTCAAACACTGGTCAGGTAGCCTTTGGTGTTCATGATGAAATCAGGACATCAAGTATAGATAAAAATAATAATTCATCTTCCAATTTCTACTTCTTAGTATTATGATGGATTATGTGAGTAGGGGAACAAGACTATGCTCGAGATTCCTATAGTGGTAGAATATGTGTGTTTTTTTTAATTTTATCATGTCATGTGGTCTATTCATGTTACCCTTTTTTAATGTTTCCTTAATTATATTATTGCTACATGAAATTATCATAATTAGAAATCCATTTTTTAATATGATTCCAACTTTTTATTTACACTAGATGATTTATTATTCTAGCTCTACTACTGCTTATTATTAGTAAATCCATTATTTCATATTTATGCTTTATAATATTATCCAATATTAACCATGAGGGAATAGTCTTCTCATTGAATTACCTTACACCCTCAATTATAATTATGAGTGTATGTCGTACTGGGAGTAACTATTAATGTTATGTGTCCAACCATCTCTGGAAACATCATAGTGGAGTCTAGGGTTGGATTCTATAGAGTTAAATACAAGAATTTTCCCCTTATTTATTAATATTTGGTATTCGAATGGTGATAAGATGTATCAATATCTTTTACTAAGGCTATGTTTCCATGTTTCTAAGACATATATATGGGAAACCCATGTTTTCTGGGATGGTTTAATGATTTTATTTTTTTTAATGTCAGAGTTATTCTAATTTTTTATTTGGGAGACACAGATGTTTTGGGACGATATTATTGTTGATGTTATCCTAATGGAATTTATATGATTTTTGTGTAAGGATATTATGGTGTATAATCTATCTTATCAAATTAGGAATATTAGGACTCATAGGCATGAGTTTTTCCATGCCGCATTTATTTTCTGCATTCATTTATTATTTTATATATTTAGTGTCTAGATCATTATGTATTTGGAGTGTTATAAGGGTTCGTACATGTTTAATATTATTAGTTTAATTAAATTATCTACAATAATATAAATAGAGTTTTCTCCACATATAATTATGATGAAACATTAATTAAAATATTATTTGATGCTTTTACCAAGAATTACTAGTTTTACGAACTAAAATTTTAGAAGATTTGATTGATGATCTCGATTTGTAATTTATCATTCATGTACTTTTAAAAATTATAAATCATAGTTCATTCAACCAAAATATTATGCATGATCTATTATATAATAATACTGGGTGTAATTTTTTGGTCATACATGAAATCCATACAAATATAAATTTATAGTGTATGGGACTTGATAAATTTTGAATGGTGTTTCATTTAACTAGACTTCCATACATATATATGATTGAGTATGAAATTCAATAAATTAATCATTTAAAATTAATAGTAATCGATAAATTAGGATCATAGTTGAATGGTAAGAGGTATTTTCCTGTATAAAATGTAATTTAAAATTAATATACTAGGACCTTATCTGGGTTATGTTAGTATTTGTCCCTGACCCAAACATTGGATTGGGTGGTAGGCAGTGTCTCCGTTTACACCAGTGATATTACATATTTCCTAGATAAAAAAGTATGATTATGAAGAGTGGTAAAACATGATTATAGGAAGGATATGTACATATATTTTCCTTTATTAATTGATCTTATATTATATTAAATCTTATATAAGGTGTGATCATGGAAATTTTGAAACTATTCATTTATGATGTCCTTGAGTCGTGAACCGTGATGGTGGGGATGGACATGCTCCAAGTGTGGGGGGACCTAAGCCATTAGTATTAACTCTATTAGTTCCACCTGAAGAACCACTTTTTTATCATCCATTGGGAGTTGATATTCAATACAATGATAGCTACTTACTCATCAAGCAGTTTGTAAAGGGAAAACCAAATCCTACGCTTACAATAGAATTGTTGATGAGATAATTTCAGTAGTAACATCCTCCCACCATCCCAAGGAATCATAGTCCTATGGTTTTTTATTCATGGATGTAGTAAATGTTGTTCTAATTTGAGAATATATAGATTCATTCAATGTATAGGGTCAATGATGCCACATAAATGGGTTGTTACTCCACAAAACATTTGTGGGATTTCATATCTGAGGTGGAAAATCAACGGGGTATGGTCTGGGAAAACATCTAGACAACAATCTATTACCCCTTAATTCCATAGACATTATGAGGGGAGCACACTAGTCTGTATATACATTTATTGTAGGGAGATATTTCCTTATTGGAGTTTCCAACTAGATTCACTATCAAACAGTATTTCCCTCTATCTTTGACCAGTGATGATTTGAAGACTCCAATAAAATTTGGAAATGGGATTTTATATTCCATTTGATTGATTGTGAATGTATTATAGTAGAACATTTAATAATATATAGTGAACTAGTATATCATCAATAGTTTGATGCTGAGGTAATCACGCGATGCGATTTGTGTTAGTTTAGCTTCCAGGTTAGGAGATGGTTTATCCATTGATAGGAAAAAATGTTTCGAGGGTGCACATGGGGGAAGTTCTTTATAGATGACATGACGCAACAATTATGAGTAATATCACTAGTCTGTTAAGGGATTCCATAATAATCCTAAATTTATTATGAACCTAATCAACTGTTGAGCTTGTTGAAGGATTGTCCACATTTATAATTTTACACAAACATTTCCTCAGGTCCTTGGTGAGAGGGGAACCATACCGACACTGTATTGAGGTAAACGATTAGTATATCTAGGTCAAGATCAGAACTAGTATTATAATAGATGACCAAGATAATGGGATGTCCATTTAAGATATATTCATGCCTTTGAGGTTCAACTCCAGTAGAGAATGCCTTCCTAGTTTTATTAGGATACAACTCATGGACACAAATCATGGCATGTATATACAGTGCAACCTACTCTTAAGTACCGTGATCTAGGGACTTCATTAATATGAGGAGTTATTATATTATCTCGTACATTACTCTCTATCCTATTTTATATTGTAAAATAAATATATTCTATATGTTCATATATAATGATATTCAGGGGCTTCTAAATGGATAGAATTTGTGGAGTGATGACTCTTGACACAATATTACGGGTTTGATTATAAAATATAACATTGTGCATGGAGTACCCACACGCCATACCTAGGTGCTATTTCTTTTGTAAATATTATATAATAGAGATGACGAGTGCTTTCACCATAATTATAGTGGAATACCTAGTCCCATAACATGCCTATATTTATTTTTAGCACTGGAGTGTTTCATCAATATTACATGAGGGACGTTCCTATATTTTTAACGGAGAATGACATATACATGCAATTCAATATAGAACCCAACATCAAGAGATATTCAGGGTGAAATAAATTATATATAGTTTCATTATTATTGATTATGGATTACATCATACAGATTGCAGAATTATTTTGTATCATTTCCGGGATGTACATCGTTGAAATTTCTTCTCTATACCCCATATTAGAGAGTTGTTGGTCTCACCGAGCTAGTGATATATGCCTCAACATTCTCTCTTCATCCATATTATATTGTAACTACCAAGCTCTAGTAACTCAACAAGTAGTTGGAGAAATTATATGAGAAGGAATTTATATGACCCAGTACATATCTACGGTTTCACCCATATTTCAACAAGACAGTGGAAACTACCCTTCATTTTGGACTAGATTATAGATGTTTAAAACAACTAATGGTTAAGAATCAGTTTCCACATAGGTGCATATACAACCACATAAACTATATCTAAGGATATTTAGTTTTCTATATGATCAATTTTATTTCACGCTACCTTATAGTAAATTGATTCCATCAGACATACGACATACAATGTTCCTAAGATGGTATGGCTTATACAACATCTGGTTATGTTGTTTGGAATTACGAATGTTCCAGTAAAATATATGGTTGTGTTTAATTTTTTATTCACATGATTTCAGATTCTTTCACTATAGTATTTGTGGAATACATCTTGATTCATTCTCATACAAAAAATAACCATGAAAACAATTTTAAGATCAGGCTGAATGGACTAAGATTCCACCATTTTTATGATAAGCCCATTAATTTCCACTACCATATTGACAAGGATCATTTCATGTGTCAAATTATTCCATAAGTAGTAGTATTTTTATCCAATTGGAGGAAGGTGTCATTTTTTCCTAGAATCATCCTAAGAACATCATTGAAATGTCAATCATTTGGGGATAGTTTGCTATATAATAATTTTATTTAGGGATTATAATGACTTGACATTATTCTTACGAGCAAGACTATAGAGTGTGTGATTTTCTTCTCATTCAAATCTTGTGATAATGACATTCACAATTTTATATGGATAATTCATTCTGTGCAGATCCTAATTAGTCTAGAACTCGGTTAATCTACAAATTCTATAGTGATGCATCATGGATCGGGTTAGGAGAATTTCTAATGCAAGGTGTTCATATTGTAGAATAAGGGTCATGGGAGTTGAGACCTCACTCGAGGAATTAACAAAATCATATCTTTGGGCATGATGATTTGGTTTATGATTTACAATATTAGATGAATTATATATCAGTATAGAGGTTTTTGTTTTACATAGAAAGATAATGTCCACATTATACTTACACACAATATAAATAAAATCTTGAACAATGTATATTGAATGAAAAAAAAAATTATTGATTTTAGTATATGTAGTAAAATTGTGAATATAAATTAAAGGACTGATTTAGTGAGCTAAAATACTCGGTAGAAGGTCATTTAGGAGGCCAAAATTGATTTTATATTGAGGGATCTATTTCCCTATATGAACATAGAGGATCCATAATACAATCAGAAACATATTTACTACCTTTCAAATTGACATAATCTTTGATATAATGGTTATAGATTACATAGATTTGTGATCCTGAGGGAATTTTCTATGGGGAGAGTGTCTCATATGAGAACCCACCTTCTAGTGTTGATTTTTTAGAATGAGATCATGATTTTCCACAGATGTGTTTGGGTTCCTTTATACACAAGGGAATAGATGATTCATCAATATTATGCCTCTATTTTGAATGTTCACCCATGGATTAGCATGATTTGATAATGCATATTTAATCATTATTGGCGACCATACATTGATAGGTATATTTTATGTTTCATCACACGGTTCTCCATATGTCAGTATGTGAAGCTAGGGAACCAATGTCCTTCTAGAAATATAATACCATTGTCCATTCCTATGTGGAAATGGTATAAAATCATCATTGAACTCAAGAAGGGTTTTCTAGGATCCCAACAAGGTTTACATGTGGTATGGGTGGTGGTCGATAGGTTGAATGAGGTTTCACACTTCGTAACAATCCATGATACCTTATATGTTGAAGAAATTGATGTATTTATGTTAATTAAAATTTGAACCATCATGGTGTTCCCTATTATGTCATATCATATCATGATTTATGTTATAAAATGTGATTTTGGTTGGCTGTTCAGATGAATTTTCATTTATATGTTCTCCTGGGTACAACATATTATCAATATAAAAACAAATAGTTCAAGCGTATGATTAGGGTTTTAGAGGACATGCTCTAGGCTTGCCTCTTTGATTTTGGATGTTTTTGGGATCGTCATATAACTCTTATTGAGTTTTTCTATAATAAAAACATTCTTGAAATGATTTTGATGGCTCTATATGAGGCCTTTTATTGTAGGTGATTTCATTTAAATTTGTTCTTTTATAGGAAGGTGAGGTAGCACTATTTGTTCGCCATCTTGTTCCGTCAAAGAAGCAAGTACAACGGATTAAAAAATATATGGCTATAGATTGATCTGGTAGGAAGTGGTATAGTTATCGAATTGACCACCATTTTTAATTAGACATGGGACATTAGGAATTTTTTTAGGGTCCACCAGATTAGGACCTAGACAGATTCAGACACTGTGATAGCTATAACCTAAATTACACCGGCCTTTTGAGATTACGGAGAGATTCAAGAAGGTAGTATATCATTTGTAGTTATTCCAAAGGTAACAAACAATATACAAAGTCATATTTCTATCATATCAAGATTGGAATATTTCTAACATGTCATATTCATTTGATCCCATGGATATTGAGATAGAGGAAGATTCATCTATGACGATTCATCTGATATGTATCGTCGACCAGATCATGCAGGCAATTGAAGAATGTTATTTCTTAAAATTCAAGTAAAATGGATGTAAAGTCATTTGAATGACGAT
Source organism: Viscum album (assembly GCA_963277665.1). Taxonomy (NCBI): domain Eukaryota; kingdom Viridiplantae; phylum Streptophyta; class Magnoliopsida; order Santalales; family Viscaceae; genus Viscum; species Viscum album. Next base: position 938,589,847 of record OY728161.1, read on the forward strand.
ACCTAGGAGAAAAAACGCGATTTACATTCTCAGTGGATGACAAATTTCCCATAAGATGCATTTCCTACCTCATAATGGAAAATCGAGGGTGATTTTGATTATGGAGGGGAGGATGTAATGTCTCGGAATTTTAGAGAAGATATAAAAAGATTTAAACCATTCAAAATATTGAGTTTTATGTTTTATTATGATCAAATTAAAAATACTACATCTAGGGGAGATCATGTCTAGCACAGAGCCTAGATCTATTGAAATTGGAGATGTAGAAAATTCTACACATATAGCGTATAGTACTTTCTAACAATGTGACTAAATATAGTTGGATAATAAATTAACGACAAGAGGTTTTATGGTTTTTTGGAAACCACGTGAACATAGCTGCATGCCCATGGAATTTCTAAAGACCTTTATTGATATATTATTTTTTTCAAAACATGTGAATGGTTAGTCAAACCATACACCTATCCTATTCGATGTTTCTATTGTGTAGAATATGTTAAATGATTTTACCATGGTTTTTCCAATAATGTATCACAAAAATGCAACAAGAAATTTATGTTTTAAATTAAACTTTCCCCCTAAAATATTTTTGGCAGTTAATTATTATTCCTCCCCCATTACTCCCACACAAAAACCTCCTCAACATATTTATATCTCATCCTCGTGGTAGGATTGGCTTTGTGATGACTCCCTTTTATAATCTTAATTTCCTTTACTATTCGGTCTATTGGATTCCTCTAATAAATTTCATCAACCATCTTCCTTATATTTCTAATTTATCATCCCATATGATAAGTCATTTTCTTGTGAGTTCATAAAATGTTTTTCATGTGATTAGTCTATTATTAAAATTTATCACATTCTACCTTGATCAATGTTCCAATAATGGATGATGATTGTGCTACAACCATATGGTAGGTGAACCTATTCTACTCAATCATGTATTGTTATTTTGTGTTATCTTCCATTGTATAACAACCAAAATCTCCGGTCGTCTCATCTATATTGACAATTTAATTTAATTAATTGTCAATCAAATTATAGCTTCAATACTAGCTACAAATAGACAATTTTCATAGGGAATTAATCTCTATATGAGAAATCCCAATGGGTGTTCCCCTTCGGAAAAGTCCTAAGGGACATATGTCTTGAAGCTAAATATAATTTATCTTCTTTGGTTGTGTGTGTGTCTCCATTAATTAATTGTTTTGAATTTTAATTAATATAATTGAAATTTTTAGCCATGTCATGAATCCTATAATCATTATTATGTTCTTGAAGTTAATGATAGAAATGAAGTGTCTATTTATTAAAGTGTCATGGTCGTATTTATTTTTAAATATCATGACTTTATGACTTACTCAGTCAATTAATTATCTCATATCTGAGCCGACAGAGATACAAGGGTCTCTATTTTATTCATGACATATTTGGGATCATCATGACTTATATTTTAAAATTTTAATGTATTGTTAGACCCACTAGTTGTGACACATTATAGGACTTGGAAGGCCTCACATTGTGGATTAATTATTACCCATGACTGTTATTGGTTCACTTAGGGTGACACTGAGAGTTGGATCGATGCATAGAATACTATAACATGTCTTGAGTGATACATGTTCCCTTGTGTGAGATACCTCGGATTGGAAGAGAGTGTAATTCTTCTACTATTCAATGAGTGATACATGGAATTCCTTATAGGTATCCCTAAACCAACTCTATGTCGGTTCATATTATCTATGATCGTGTAGAAAAAATCATAATTACATTTATGGATCACTTTTGATAGGCCCATGATTATAATTAGTAATTATAAGGAATATAGTAATTAATTCTATCAATAACTTTTTATTAAATTATTTTAATTCTTACATTGTATTCCATGGATGTCTCCCCAAATAAAAATTATATACATGGGGTTGATAAACATTTTATTCAATTGTATGAGGACCTACTACTACACCCATATAATACATGTATAAGCTCACCATTGTTTAGACATCCATCATAGGATGAAGAAGGCAGTGGGGGTCAGGTATCCATGTTAATTCCAATCCGACATGTTTTATTTATTTATTACTTATGTATATTATATACCTGCAAACATATCATTTTATATTCATAAATTGGATAGATCTAAAAACCATTAGTTATGGACTAGTTAGTGTTTCTCACACCCCTCGCAATCCGCCTTTGTTAATTGATCATAATATATGAAAGATGTGTAGATTAAAAGATGATTAATATATCCAATTATTGATTATTTGAACTGTGAAGGAGTAAAACAGCTTATAAATGATCCCATTATCGAGATTACAATAGTTAAATCTTTTGGTTATTTATTATTTTTTTAATGAACGTGGAATATTTTTATATGCCATATGTCATGTGTCAGAAATTATTTTATAACAAAATTAAATCATCATCATCATTTTATATCAATTAATTATTTAACATACTCATATTATTTTTAGAAGATTAATTTTTATTCATTCTACATTATATCATAATTTTAATTTTTTCATTGATTCCTGTATATTATTTATGTAGTACTATACTCTGAACCATGAGTGAATAGTATCTCCACAAACTCACCTTACATCCTCATTACAAGTCGAAAAACACTTGCATAATAGGGTGCATACCTAAGGTCATGTAGACAATCAACGGGGGCTATCACTCAGTGGATTCTGGGAGTATATTTTTCACATTCAAACATCATGGAATTAATAAAGTAGAATATTTAGAGATCTCTTTGATTATTGGTGTTTCTCATTATTTATGATATTGATATATACAAAATGATTATGGAATTTCATGATAATGAAATTTTGATTGTACTAAAGTCCCTATGGAAGGAGATAAAATATTAAAAAATTTAAATGTGCTCATTTTGGCTACAATAATTTCTAAATTGTGGGATATATAATCTTATGCAAGGTCATATCGGTGGATCCTTCAACGATATTTGTTAATGATTATCATAATAAACCGACCACTATGATTGAAATCTAATGATTTCATGTTGCCAATAACTATTACTGATTCTTTATTGACAATTTGTCATGGAATATTAATCCACTAACCAATTAAATCAAAATGGATCCATGTTATTTAATATAGATAAATGTGATGATATTTCATGGATTTTAAGAATTGGATCATTTGTGATACTTTTCATTAATTAATCTAAAATGGATATGGTTGGGTAATACATATTTATGTATCTAATAATGTATTAGGTTTAATTACATGAAAAATTATTTGGCCATAGGTTAGGCACCAAAAAAATTTATAGTTCATTATTAAAATTACCCAAACAAGGATTTTTTGCCACCGAAAATGATATTTTCCATTAATGGTAATAAGAAATTATATTTAAATGGGAATTATATATATATAGATGAGAAATAAATATTTTTTATATTCACACAACTTTTGTTGAATTTACAGTATAGAAGTTTTTTACAGTGGGATACACATCATTAATACTCAATACATTACCACCCAGGGATTGAGAACAAGGGGAATGGTTAATTGTGTCCAAAGGATCATTTTATATTATACATTATGAGAATTATAGATGATGCAATATTTATGGATTTTAAATGGATTGATATTATAATAACAATGGGAGAAAAAATATTTTTTTCTTCCCAAACTAAAGTTAACCCATCTATCCAACTAATGATTCCATATGTGAAGAAGGAAGATGTGAAACTAGAAAATAAGGTGATAAATTTTCCTTATTTTAACAATAATTGTGATTATATAATATTGGTTAAGAATAAGTATTTTATTCTTCTATACATTATTAGAAAAAATAAGTGGTTAGATGATTCTTATAGTTCTTTATTCTCTAAACATCGTGGAAGTACAAAGATGTATAGATATTTGAAATAGTATTTCAGTTGTATCGCATGAGGAATGATATTGTTTTGTTTTCAAAATGGGGATTATTTTTTAATAAAGATAAGGCTGAGAGAAAAATTATAATGGGATGTTACAACCAACACCCATACCGGAATGTAAATGATAAAATAATCTCAATTGATTTTTTCACTAGAATCCAAATCATGTCTAATGGTCATAATGCAATTTGGATTATAGTCGATCTATTTACAAAGTTATCACACTTCATTTCTATTAGTGAATAATTATATCATGATATAAATTCCATAATATTAATTATATATTTTCTATGATTGAATCGAGTACCACATTATATTGTTTGTTGTCGAGATCATTATTTTTCCTGAAATATATAGAGAAGGCATCAATTAGATCTGGATAAGGAAATGAGATTTATAATTGGGTATCATCCTCTAATAGTTGGTCAGTTTGAGGGAATAATTGAAATTATATAGATTATTATATGATCTTGTTCTATTTATTTTACATGGGGTTACCATCAAAACCTTCCTCCAGTCTTGATTTATTTTGAAAATATCATTCACTCGATCATTCAGATGGATCCTTATGAATCTATATAGGGATTGATGAGTAGATCCCCAACATGATATAATTATTTTAGAGAAAGAATGATATATGGATATGTTCTTGATATATTAATGGTATATATGGTTGGATCTATTTATAATATAATAAGGGAAGCACATATTAAAAATAAAATATATAATGACAATCATTAGTGTGATATAGAATTGAAATACAATGATAAGATGTTGTATTGAATTTCACCACTGAATAAGTTTATGATATTTTAGTAGAAAATAAAATTATTCGATATTTATAATGGCCAATTCATGATTATTTATCAAATTGGAATTTTTGTATTTCATAAATCACTCACACCAAACCTCTCATATGCTATGATTGTGTTCAATTTATCTCTCTGAAGTACATACCAAACCCTTCACATGTTTTAAAATATAGTTCATACCACTAGGGAAATTATTTTTTTATAAAGATTACACAATTGAGGATTTGGTTCGTAGATATAATATTCTACGAATCTAGACCACTCTCTAAGTAAATGTTTTTAGTGAAACCACCAACATAATGAAGATACATGTGATCATAAGGATATTATGAGGTAAAAGTATCCTTATTTTTTAATATTTGAGAAAATTAATTGCTGAGATAAATTATTTTAATGGTGATATAATATAAAAGCATGATTATTATGTGAAAAAAAAATTCCAAATTTTTTTTATAGAATACATTACACGCAAAAATGAGTTTAAATGAAATATATTGTACTATTCAAATATTAATATTTAATATGATAGTTAACTCCAATGGTTTTGAACATAGGTTGTTAATTATCGTAACTAAATTTATAAAATATACGTATTGCATATAATTATTACATTAATTATTCAAATACCAATAAAATATAAAATAATATAGAAACCATTTCAAAATAAAGTAAATATTTTACTGAAAACTATTTTTAAGTGCACAAAAATGTTTTCTCTCAATAAATTAAATATATAAATTTAATATAATGATATTAGTGAAATTAATATATTATATATTAAATTAGATCTATATGAAATTTATCTTCTGTGTTTTCTAGGTTCCAGATATGAATAAATCCAATTTTACGACTAATATATGTCTTTTTTGGAAAGGGAGTTTTATAGAAATTTTCAAACATATTTTAATAATAAATATATATATAGATATAAAATGAAATTAAAATAATTGAACATCTTTTTTGATATAAATATTTAATAATTATCTTAATCATGATACTGAATTTTTTTTTGAAATGATAAAATGTTCAGTGAATATTGAAAATTTTTATGTGTTAATAAGAATTAAAGTTTTTAAAAGAATTTAAAAAATTAAAATTTATATAACCTAGTGTTAAAATGAAGTGTCAAATTAAAATATAATTTCTCCATTATTTTCGTTTGAATCCATTTCATGATGAGTTTTGATATGAAAAAATTTTATAGTTTTGAGGTCATTGTTAAATGTAAAACAGTTTTCCCCACATACTTTTGTTTAATTTTAAATTAAATTTAATTTCATCTGTGAATATAATTTCTAAATATGCATTCATTCATTGTAATAATGATATTTAATATTATCTAAATATTTAATTATAAATTTTAACGATAATGAATAGTGAAATTAGTAAAAATTAATTTCCACGGTTGAGGTAACAACTAGTTTATGAGAGAAAAACTAAAATGATAAAGGTTAAAAATGACCCGAATCCTTTAAAAATCCAATAGTATGGTAGTATTAATGACCCAATTTAGATAATTGATTCATGTGAAAATTTTAGATATAATTATTTCTTTCAAAAACATCATTGTGTCTCCTCACCCCCAATTCTAAAAGACCACCCCACTCCTCTCCTCTACAAAATTACAATTCAATTTGGTGTAGAAAATCACTACCCAAATCATATAATTAATATCTCCCATTTCCTATAGCCCATGGATCTATCATAAATCAACCCTAATAAGCGTTTGGTGAAAATATAATGAGGCTTTTCGAAGAATATGTATATTTCTAAAATAATCAATTTTATTTTTTTTCATCTTCATCCTCCTTAAAAAATGATAAAAAATGAAATTATAATTACATTAGTATACTAAATATAATGAAATGTTATTATTTTAATAGATTTTTATAAATCCATAACCTCTTCTATTAAATGTGAAATGAAACTAGTAATCGTGTGTGTGGTGGACTACCGCCTCATTAAGTGATGTAATTCACCATCCACCACTCCTAAAAAAATTATGGATTAATTACTAAAATAAAGTAAAAATATAATATTTTAAACATAATTATACCTCTGGAATCATTTAATCACATATACCTCTTTACATTCCATTTCATGGTATATTTTACGACATCGCTTCTTTGGGTGAAGGACTACCACCTCACAATGCAATGTGACCCATTTTCACTAACACATCAAATAGAAGGTTGTATATATAAATTCAATAATTTCATGTGATATATATTACATCATAATAATTATTTAAATTTGAATTCACATTTATCATCATATTATTCCACCCAAAAAATGGATATTGTTCACATTCGTACGCACAATATACCTTCTCCATGACCATTGTATTAAATATTTCCACATATAACATTAATGAATGATTTTGAATATGAACATAATGAAAAAATATGATATTAATATGATGTTTAAACTTTTGTATTTTTATTAATTATGATCATTGTACATTTAATGAAAATTAAAAACCAAAACATACATGATAAACAAAGTAGTTATTACGCGAAATGTGATTTTGACAATAATTTGTTAATAAATGAGTAATAAAAGTACATAAGTAAATCATATAATATATCATATATATATATATATATGTAATATATGAATAATTAACATATTTGTGTCAGAAAATATTTATCAATGTGTAATAAAGAATTCAATATTTTTGGTAAGATAATTTCTTATCACATTAATTTATATGAGACAAATTCTATACTCATCACTTGATGTGGTGATTTTAAATCTCAATAATGAATTAAATTATTTTTAACAATAAAATAATGGTACATTACATATCAATTTCATGAACTCTCTTACATGGGTATTATGAATCAAATGTTACATCTGTGGTAAGTTATTTATGCCTCAAAGCTATTGTAAACATGATATTTTATTCTTTGATATCCATTAATGAATATATATGATCCTATTCTAAAAAATACAATTCATTTTATTCCCCTCTAGTTATTTCTTGAGAATATATTTTTATTTTCATTTTCCCCTCATATATATTCAAAATATTGAAATTTATTATAAGGAAAAATCGGCATTATTTCTCTCTTCAATTGAATAATTTTTTCTTCTCTATCCATGTTTTATAAAAAATCATGTAATATTAAAAAATATATTATGATTAATTATAGGAATTTTTATCCACATTTTCCTTCATTTATATGAAATTTCATAAAATAAATATTTTATTCTTTTTATGAATAGCTGCATTTGTGTTTACAGTGGTGATAATCTCATGCGATTGGTGTGGTATTAGGAATGATAGTGGATACAAGAAGGCTAGTAATGGTGATTATTGTGATTATTAAGAATGGAATAAAATATGAAATTCATTGTTTTGGGTAAACATTGATCAATGTCTCCCTAGTTAATATGAATTTTTTAAATTTTCATCATTTTGGCTGCTTAAAATATGTATCACCTGCATTATGATTAGGTTATCACTCAAACACAATGCAACCTATTTGAAAATAATAAATATATACATATAGAGATGAAGGAGGTGATTTTTATTTTTTATAAAACAAAATAATATAATTATTGTTTTAAATAGTATAAAAGAAACATAATTATATGTCATCACAACTGATCAATGATTTAAATCATACATTATAATTTTCCATGGATATATTTAAGGACATGACTTTTAATATTTTCTACCAAATTTATTAATAATAGTTGAATATAAAAATTGAAAGGCTATTTTCTTTGTAAAACTTTCCTTGTGATATTTCAAAATCATTCTCAATTGAAGATAAATAATTTTTTTCCATTATACATTAATGGTGACATGATCTATGGATACATTTTTATTATATCATTAAATGGTTTATAATTATTTTGAAATGATGTTAATGAAACCAAAAACATTTATAAGGGTTATGATATAATGAAATTATTATTTTTTTGAAACCCATTCCATTTCCATGAGTTATTATGTGATGAAATATTTATGAATACTATTTATTTTCATGGATAAATATTTGATTAATTTTTTATAATTATGTGGAATTCATATATATGGCTTTAATTTTTTTATTGGTGGGACCTATATATTCCACTAATATAATGTTTAATTAATTATGTCTCATGATATAAAAATGAGAAACATGTAAACTCGTGTAGTCCATAATGGGAAATTGGATTATGGGCTTGATCCACAATGGAATATAGGCTGATTGGATTGTTCCAAAAAGTGGAAAATGTGATAAGGCATGATCCAATATGTTTTATTATTTTGGTTGTTTACCATGGAAAATAAAATAGTTTATATACATATTATTCATCCCAAATTATATGAATTCTGAATATGATTCATAAATAATGAATATTTCACAATCTATTTACTCATGTCTTTTGGAGTGATAATCCATAATTCCATGATTGATGTTTCTAGTTGATTATAAGTAGGGTATTAAATTTTTATATTTTTTCCATGATGTCATAACCATATGATTATATTATTATTTTTTATGATCATATAAAGATACCTACCATGTTTAAACATACTATGAATCTCTAGTCATAATTTTATATGTTTCCTTTCCACATGTTATTAATAATTGTGATTAAAAGGATATGATTATGAAGAGTAAAAAAGTGTAATATCATTATAGAAGATGTTAAATACCATTAAATTAATAAGAAGTTTGTGTACATAGATTTAAATGACATTAATCCATTATGGTCCTTGGGAATGAATTTAGTAAATGAATTTAATATTCATATTAAATGATGAGATATTTATGTATCAAAATTTTTGGGTTGTCATAGATTCCCTTTTGAAAGAAAGGTTTTGAAAATGTGGATCCAAAAATAGTTCTTTTGTGGAGGCATTAATGTACTAGTGGGAAACTTATGAGGTACTTACCTGGATTTCATACATAAATTTAAATAGTAATTTGAATGTGGAAGTTGATGATTAATACAATTTTAATTAGTATCAAGTTTGTTTTTTAGTGATTTAAGATGTCTTTGATTAGTGATGTGTTCTTGTGTAGTAGGGAATGATGATGACTTTCGATGGTTTTTTATATTGCTATGAAATATCAATGGGACTCAATTTTGGTCTCTATGAATCACGATTTATTGTTTGTAGGTTGAATTTGAGCAAGAATTCAACAATACTAGGTCATTTTTTGTCTCAATGGATGTTGAAGACTAGAATTTTTTTAAAGGGTTACTAGATAAGGTCTTACACGTTTTTCAATTTAATTTCATGTGGTTTGATACAAATCATAAATAGTATGTCACCATGGATGTGAATAATGTTTTATGAGAATAAAACTAAGAAATTGAAAAATGTTTAGGCCTTCCAATCAGGTGATCAGGTAGAGGTTGTGCATAAATATATTTTTGTTTTGGAAAAAATAACATTTGATGATGTTTAATAGCATTAGTCAAGTATATATGACTATGGTGTGTTAGAATCTAGGTTGTAGAACTCATTGAAATAGAGTATCTTAGTTTTAATAAGCTATTTTGATAATAGATAAACCAAACAGTAAAATTTAGAGGTTGAAATATGATGTATTTGAGGGGGAGAGCCATTGGTATGAAATATGAATGAATAATGAAACCAACAGTTTTCCAAAATATGTGGACTCAGATATCAAATTCATGTTTTACCCATTGTGATTTTGGGAAATTTATTGGGATCTAGTGTGTCAATTTCAATTTATTTTTGGATTAAATTTCATATTTTATGTTATTAACATATGGAATTGGTTAATTTGATGTTGATTAGGTGACAGATGTAGGTTAGAATGTTCTAGTGGCTAACGCATGAGACATCACGGGAACGATAAGTGTAATGATGGTTAGATTCTAAGAACTATGTTTTATATTGTTGCATGAAATTTTAGTAAATGTTTTTATTTCAAATGTAGTGTATGGTATAGTTTTTATGGAGGGATTCAAAGTTGAATTTGGGTTGTTCGTAACCCAAAAATGATTCAATTTGGATTTGGAATCATGTTGTACAGAAAATTGTAGTTTTCCAGGGATTTAGGGTGGTTTGGGGCTATATATATGGGTTTCTTGATTTTTATCCTTGGACACATTTTTCGTGTACAGTATATGAATACAAAGAAGTCAATATATGTGTCCTAAAGTGTATACATATATGGTTTATTAATACATGAATCTGGAATCTATAAATTGTGTGAATGTATTTAGTGAATTGCATTCACGGTGCACAATCTTCACCCAATATATGAAATTGTTTCTATAATCATATATGGTGTAAAATCATTTAGACATTGAGAATCATGACAGGTGCAAGGTTTTTAAAAATAATTGAGAAAACGATGGGAAATTTAAATATTTTGATATGTGTAATTTGAACTTCCAATTTTAAAATGGTTTATACAAACTTTTTCTCTTCAACTTTTATCTATTAGCAATAAGAACCTCCCCCTTTTCCTCATCTCCTCCATCATCTTGCATCTCCCATGTTTCTTCTAAAAATCATAATTTTATATAGTGTAGGAATGATCTTTTCTAATATAACACTTGTTTCTCCCAATTTTTGTTATGAACATCCATAAAAATAAAAGATATCATTTATCTAGGTTGTGCATTATTTTAAATGTTTTTGTAAGGTTATTCGATATCTACATCATTAACATGAACTAAAGGACTCTATGTGAGGAGAATATTCATGTTAGTTCAAGGTATAATGTCCCAATAATTTAAGAAAGTTTCCCAAATTATTTTCCAATGTGTCTATAAATTTAATTAAAGTTGGAATTTCACTGATTTCATCAGTTGAAAAAGAAGTGATTTATTGGAATTTTGTACAGAAAAATTCCATGTTCAACATTACCTTGACCATAGTTGTTGTTAATTTTTAGTAGAATGATTATTGGGAATTTGAAACCATGACATTATTTGACTCCCTAAAAAGTATAATTTTGATATATTTTTTATTGTAGAACATATTATGAAATGTTTTTTTTCAAATTTGATTTGCCAACTAAAAATCTCTGAGAATGATTTTCATAGTAACAGTTAATTTGAATAATAAAAAAGGAAATAAATAGAAGAAAATATAAAAGGGGGTTTGAAATTTTTTAAATGTTATAGGTTCTAAAAAAGTGATATAGATTTAAACTAAATATTTATGAAAAATAATCCCAGTTAAAGATAGAACATGTGAATTATAAATTAGTTTTTTTATTAAACAATCATTCGTGTTTTGGAAACTATGAATTCAGGGTAATAAGTTAAATGGTGTTTCTTAAAAGTGATATACCTGGAAAAAATTAGAAATTAGTTAAATGTAATGTTACTTGATAATATTTATAAATGATTTCAAAATCTTAATAATGATGGTATGATGTCTTGTATTGCATATGATGAAAGATATTAGGGGAATATATGGATATGAACCTCTATTCTGTTTAATTACTTGTCAGCGCTAATTCCATGATGAGAACCATGGATTCCATACCGTTTATGTTTTGGAAATCACGAATAAGCTCCATAGATCCTACATGTTACTCTAATTATGGGAAATTTTAGAGAATTTATGATATTTTATATGATACATGGTATTCAGGGAATGATTTAATGGGAATCAAACTCTAAAGGAATAACACGATGAGATATCAGATTCCAAGAGATAGTTAACAATTTTAGGGAAATCTAGGATGAGAAAAATTATTCTTTTTCACTAATGTAATGATTTATATTTATAATGTTCTCACATAAACCATAAAACTTTCTTAAATAGGTAGGAACGACTGTAAGAGTCAATGTGAATCTTGGAAAAAATAAAATTTATTTAGTTAATAACTTTTTATAACCAAAATTATTTAAATATTTATATCATAGCAGTTATTTTAATTATTTTTTTGGTTGGGACATATTGAATTATAATCACACCCTACTTGGGATTCCATGGAACATGGGTTCCCGAGCAGACACAATTTTTTATGTTGGGGGGATATTTCATGGCTAGGATTCGGTGAAATTTTATTGGGATGTCTTTGATAGAGTTGGATGATGGGACTGAGAATGAATTTGAAATAGCCAGGGATAGGTTGTTCCCTCAATTTAATTATTAGTTCTTTTATACGAAATTTTTATGATACATCCAAAGAGTATATTGAATATATGGCTTGTTCATTAATTATTTTTTATTTTTTATATATTTATTTTACCCCACACATTTTGAAATGTACATTTATATTCATTACACATTAATTTTATATCATATTATATTACTACTATGATATATGGGATAGACTCCCTACAATGTGATCATAGGTCCCCACTGGTGATCTGTATTCTGTTGTGTTTGGGGAGGTGTACCTGAGGTCGAGTGGTGAACCTATCCAATTACTTTTTACATAGTGAGTTGTGTTGGGTATCAAAAAGACCATAATTTTGTTAAAACTAGGATAATAACCACATATATTTTAAACTAAAAAATATATAATAAATCTGTTAAATATATATAAGAAATATATTTACTAGTTTATTAATTATTTATATTTAATTTTAATATACAAATTGATTTCTTACGTTCAATATTTCTATTTTTTAAAGGGTGATCAATTTGATTATCATTATATGGATAAATTTATTTTTATAATTATTTTGGAAAAAAATATACCATTTCAATTGATTTCTATGGTAACATGTAGGAAATTGAAAATTGAATGATATAATAGAATTACATAATTTATATTAAATATCATTACCAAAATATAAATTATATAACATTTTTTATATAATTTTTCAAAAATAATCATCCGGTATTTCAATTTTTTATGAGGAAAATTGAATGACCCCTAACCATCTAGTATGACATTTGAATTAGATTAAAAAATGTAGAAAACCGGAGATATAGTCATTTCATATTAAATTTATGACTATTATATATATCTTATTTTATTTCAAAATGCTCTAGCCAATGAGTGTATGACCATAGTTAGTGTATAACATTTCACATTTTTTACCAAATACGACATTACAATGTGTACATCTTTGAATCCATAAATATTAATTCATCATCGACTCTATAATATGTCAAATAAATCATTATAATATTTTTTAAGTGTATAAATTCTATGGTTTTTTACAATTAAAACCACAATGATATCATTATATCACTACATCAATGAATCCATAAATATATGACTTTATTGTATCACTACATCATCATAATTTTTGATCATTACACAATTAAAATGAATCTTTCTAAATATATTTTAATTAAACATTATATATTTATCCATCCATATATGTTCATTAGACCATGTACCATAATTTGGAGAACATTTTTGAAATTTTCCCTAGAAATCCTATTTCCTAAAGTTTGTGAATTTGGAAAATGTACCTTTTTATTAAGATGAATTGGAAATAATGTAATTTCCAAATATGGATGATCTTAATATAAAGATTCAACATATTCTTGTTATATTCCCATATTTGTTATGGGTACCCTTGATATTCCATGTGGAATTAATTAAAACAAAGAAGTTGAATTGATAATAGATATGATATAAATTAATATGAGGATTCTAATATCTTATAGCTAAAAATATTACCCATGAGTTTTCCATGTTCATCAATTAAATGAATGAATGCTAGTTAATTTAAATCAAGATAATTCTATAAATAGGACATTATATAATGGAATAAGATGAGTTTTTTCTTCTCACGTGGGAGATTATAATTTTTAAATTCAAAAGGATATATCAAAAACCTATTTATTATCGTTCTTATTCCAAAAAAAAAGAAAAATAAGAGTATTAGCTAACAATGATCACGTGAATGAAGATGAAATTCTATTAAATTTTGTTTTTTTAATTTGATTAATCTTATACAGTTATTGATCACTATACCGTTATTCGTCGATAACATTAGATTCCCCTCACCCTTAATAATTAATTCAAATATTAATTCATTGTTCTCTCTAAAATTGATTAAATGATCAGTATATTAAGATATTTACAATCCCTTATACATTTTAATTCTTTGTATTTCATTCATGGAATTTACACACATTCCACCAATATATTCATTAATTCCAATGATAGTGAGTAGTATATTAGTCTTGATTATATTTATTTATTTAATTACTTGATTTTTTTAGCCTAGTATATTTACTCATCATCATATGTTATTAAGTTGGAAAAAATTACAAGGTTGCAATTATCAATGTTGTTTTATCCAGTAAGAGAGAGGAGTATAGTAAAATTGAATAATGATATTATATGTATGTTATTTGATCATCCAATTTTATAAAAATAATTCAAATTATATATTTAAAACTAATTAAATCTCATCACTTTCAAAAGAAAAACCCATTAATCAAAATAAAAAATAACCATAACGACCACCTCCCTATAGAAAACATGATCAAAACAATTTTAATTGAAATGTGGTTTCAATTATTGATTTTTAATATCTCTATGATAGGATGATCATACATTTTATTATAAAAATTTCAATTCAAAATACACTGATTTAAAAAAAATCCATAAATCATTTAATAACTAGTGACATCAAATGATGGAGTTCAAGGATTATTATATATAATGATTTTTTCCTCCAAGTTATTTTCAATGTGAATTTGATCATCATAATAACTCAATTATTAGCTGAAAGAGGTATTTATCTATAATGGGAATAATATTGTCTAATATTTGATAAAGGTCCCATTGTAATACATTAAATGAATGGATTGTTAAAGGGGTTGGTTTCCAACTTAATCATAGATAAATGATGGTTAGGAAATTTATTTATAATTTATATAACAATAACTACATATGAATTAATAAATGATTATGAGGAATATATAATATATTAAATTACGTTGATCCAATAATACCATTCCATTACCTTTTCACTGATATATGTTACGTGATGATATTGGGGAACAAATGTTGGCAAAAAACAATGAATAATAAACACAATACACTATGATATCATTCTATGCACCCTATAATAATTTTTTAATCTTAATATATGAAATGATCTTTTCAAATTCTATGATCTCCCTTAATTATTTTTACATAATGATAATTTTAAATAATATATTAATTTATGTGTCAATTTAGATAAAGATATTTATTGTAAATTAGTACTAAAAAGACATGAATAAATTTAGAACCATATTATGTATATAATTTTTCATTAAAAATATTTACTTCCAACTAAGTAATGTATTTATAAATTTATACTTATAATAATATAATTTGATATTCAATTTCAAAATTGAGTTAGTTAATTTATTTATCTTGCAATATTTTTTATAAACACCCCCTAAATGGATTACATTATATGAAAATTTAATTTGGAATATTATGAACATGTTGGTATCTTATTTTACAAAAAAAAATTCATTTAGGAATTCCATTTATAAATTATAAAAAATAAAAAATATATTCATATATTCAAATAGACAATGTAATTACTATGAAATTTATTCATTTACTATCAAAATAATGTTGAAGGTTGATTTTTATTGAATCACTATGATCCAGTGGGTTAAATTCATGTGATAGGAATAAAAACGTTCATTATAACATTATTACATCATTCAACATTGGGAAAGTGAGAACCCTCACAGTATTAAACACCAAAAAACTACATAATTATTGAAGAACAGTTTGATCCAATTGGACTCAATCTCCCTCAAAAATATATGTGGAATGGAATTTATCTGGGATTCAAAGTCTCCCTTTATGATTCATGCATACCGATGTGAAAAGTTTTCCCAAGATTTCGTGAATTCCTACATGTTAATCTACCCCATATGGAAGACTCTTAGAAGAATACGATCCTTTGTATCAACCCACTCACCTATCTTTTTACTTGTTATCGCACAAATCATTCTTCTCATCTTCTTCAATGCATTAATATCCATAGTTTCATCTCCTATTTTGTCATCTGAGTGCAAAAGTATATCCATGTGTTCAATAAGCGAGGATATCTATCACTGAGGTTATAGTGGATCATGTACCATGATTCTATCATTGATCTGTTATCTTCATACTACTCAGTGGTAGTGACATAGACAAAACCTCACCTACAACATACCTTAGTTCAATATATTTTTTAGCCACTACATACTAGTTTCCAGTAGTAACATGAACCGTTGGGTATATATTTCCCTTACTTGAAGATCTATTGATTGGAGGAAAAGGTCGGTTTGAATACTTCTTCATACATTGCCCCTTCTAGTGGTTCTTTATAATGCCATCAGAATCAATAGTACTTAACATGCCCTTCTGTGAGGAGGATATGAGATATTCCTCTCAAATGAAAACTTTAGGGGACTCAGCAGGGGTGTCATAATAATAATTTATCACCTCCTTAGTATCTCCATTATCTATTGAGTGGTCCTCTCCATGTGTACCATTTATCCCTTTTAGATCCCCACAAGAATGATAGTCTTCACCTCCGAACACTGCATAATAGTTTTTAAAGTTCATATTTGATCCCCAAGAAATAACCTTCTAAACATAAGAAAGGGTCTCTTAAATGACCTTTATTGTAATTTCAATGGATCTTACCTTTTGAAATACCAATCCCATTAATAGAAATTTCATTGAGGATTCCTCCATTTCCATACACTAGAAATCCTCATCAGTGTCTTGGTCCTCACAAACTCCCACAATTACCTCAGTTACATTGGTTGGGTATGGTGGAACCATCTAGATTTCCATATCCTCCAGGTGGAACTCCTTTACTTGGTCTCAAAACCTCTATTTGAGCCACCTTCCAAATTCACGCACAGATCATTCCCTACCTCTTCATTGTGACCTACAACTGCAATATCGTGGGGTATTTCCTCATTAACAACCATGTCAAATGTATTGTCATTGTTCACCATTTAACCAAGGTTGAACACCCACAAATACATCATCAATATTTTAAACACATTATCTAAATTCATTTTGTAGGGGCATTATTTTCCTCAATGAATCTTGTGCTGCAAAACCAAGACTTTATCCTGACGCCTTGTTCTCCTATTAATTTCCATCTTCGGTACCTCTGTTGGTGAACACTAGTCCTACATACAAGGTATTACCACTACCTTCACCCAAACACAACCTTTTACCATCATCTCTTGGATACAAGACATACATAGGAGAAAATTCCTTCCTACCACTTCTATATTCTACCCCGGGATGGCCTAACTTCATACAGTAATTACAGAATTAAAACCTCGTTTCATAGACTATAGGTTGTTTGTGACGAAACTCTCCCTCTACTGTAATCCACACAAACTCAAGATGAATGTTCGAGACCTAAAGTTTCATACATATATAGAGAAAAACTACCTATCAGAGAACCCTGGTACTCTAATCGGCACACAAAAATCTACCAACAAAGTTACCTATCATTCTCACAATTATAGGGCTCTAAAATGGTAATGTTTGTTCTAGAAAACTATCCCAAACTCTAGCTGTAGGTGGGTCGTGATGCATATGGAAATTTTAATACCAATAGAAGTGGTAGAAACCAAGATCATTATAGCTTCATAGGGAACTAGAACAATCATTAACAAGTTGGTCCTCTCTGTCGAATTGAATCAAAATATTCCTGCAATTGAGTAGACCAACCATTGCTCTATACTATAAATCTGTTGACACAATGATATACCTATCAAAAGAATCTAGCGAGGGATGCTGATACATGAACTGAACAATCAAGGTGAGATTCAGCAAACCTAAAATCCCATTAAACTCTGAGATCGAGATCGAATGGTTCAGAATTCCACTTTTCAAATGAAGAATATTGAAATTATAAAATCACATAATTTTTAATAGAGTAGATTCTAAAAAATTTATCATTTTAAGTGCATAAGTTTATAAATATTATGGTGATGGTAAGATTTAACAAATTCTAAATGATTATTTTATCAATCACAATTTTTTTGAGTATGTATAGAGTCTTTCATCAAAATGGTGACATTATGATATTTTTTAATATTGAAAAAAGACTTACTAAAGGAATTTTAAATTTTAACAATTGGGAAAATAAGTAAATTAATTTTGAAATATTAATTTTATCATATATTGACTATTTTTTAGGATATTTTTTTTAAACATTCCATGAATTTATACTGTTTTTTGAAATCACTGAAAAATATTAGAAATCTTAATTTGTAGTAAATTTGGAATTTCATTTAAATTCATGTCATATTGTTATTTTTACTTTCATTATGGAATTATATATTTTTTATTGGAATCCACGAATCAAATACATGTAATAAAAATTGAATCTCATTTTTATTTTTTAAAATTTTAATAATTAAATATATAAAGTTATATATTTTTTATAATAGTCGAGTAAATATATTTTGAAAAAAAATTAATATTATTCCTTATTTAATAAAAATATATTATAGTTATTCAGTGTCATAAATGAAAATGATTGTGTGTATTAGTAATTATTTTTATTTTTTTTCCTATTTTGATGTTTATCATTTTATTTTAGTTTTTTTTATTTTTGTATATTTTTGTGCAGGATTTAAGGAAGTAGAATAAATTAGTTTTAAAATATAATTTTAGTGATATGTGAATTTATTTTTAAGGGTCTGGTTAATTGGAAACAATCAAAGAAAGACAAAATAATTTGATGAATCAATGATCATATCTCCAAAAAAATTAATTACAAAATGATTGTTTAGAACATATTATTAGGGTAAAAATAAACGGATCGAAATTTGATGTTCGATGGAATGTACATTGTCATCATGTTAACTCACATATGAATTTTTTTTCAAAGAAATATTTTTATTAATAATTTAATTCATGTTCCAAATGATATAAATTAAAATAATATTGATTCTCCAATATTGATGGTTGTAATAGGGAAAGAAACATATTAATATTTAAAATATAATTTCTATATTTTACTCAAAAAATATTTCTATTTCTCATTATCCATTAAATTGTAAATTTATATTTGGTGATTTAATGATTATATTAACACTATGGTTTTTTTAAAAGATTCATAGTACATTTATAACGATTTTTTCAATAATTCATCTTAATAATATTAAGGGAATTTGAAAACCCTATAAAAAATATATATTTAAAAATAATAAAAACAATAAAACATTTGATGCCTTCAATTGTCTT
Source organism: Viscum album (assembly GCA_963277665.1). Classification (NCBI taxonomy): domain Eukaryota; kingdom Viridiplantae; phylum Streptophyta; class Magnoliopsida; order Santalales; family Viscaceae; genus Viscum; species Viscum album. Next base: position 938,609,704 of record OY728161.1, read on the forward strand.
TATAATGAGAACACATTTAGTATATAATGTCAATTAATTTAAATTACATAATATTACATTTATAATGAACCTGCATTCAGAAATGTTAATGCATGATAAAAAATTCATGTAAAAAAACAACCTATAATAATAATAGTATTCCCTTATGGTAATGTGATAATTGGGTAAACCTCACAATTATAATAATTGTGTCAAAATTTTTCATTTATCAGTATGTTTCATTTTTGCTATGGTATTTTGTGGATTTATGAGGGATCCTAAGGATGGTTTGATTGAGTTGGAGTATAAATTTAACTATATCAAGTGGATCATGATATGAACATATGTTCATGAAATATGATTATTTTCCACCAAATAGTGGCTTAAGATTACTAGTTTTATGTTTTTTATGGATGCTATATATTTAATAAACTTAATAATTGATGGAAGAGTTCATGATAATGAATTCAAGCACGAGGTGACATCAGAATATACAGATGTTAAAGAATGTTATTGTTTTATGATGTCACAAATTGAACTATATTTTTTTCATAAATAATAGTTAATCATGAAAAATCATGATGTGAATATGATTTTTACGTGATGAATGTGTTGGAATCATTCAATTTTATAAATACTAAGAATTTATTGAATTATTTTACTCCTATCATTTCATGAGTTACCAGTATTTGATATTGGAAGCCTTTTCAGGTCTCCCATTATACTCATGATTGTAGGGTTTTATAGGTTGAAACAATGTAATTTCCTAGAATAAGTCCCCATTATCCACTAATTTTTCAATTTCCACTTCATGCATTCTCATGGGTGGTGGGGTAATAGTTATGTAGTTGTTGGGATGAATTTTTTAAAATCACTTGTTGTGGCTATTTTTTATCTAAAGATTCCATATTATTTTTTTTCATGTGGTTGTTCTTCATTTTTCATGTTGTGATCAATGGTTTAAAATGATTATTTATTTAATGGCATCCAAATTCTCATATTTTGTTGGTACTTTCTGGTGATTTAAGAAATTTTTTCAACCATTTGGTGAATATTAAGTGAAATCATGAAGAAGGATTGAAATTTTCTTATTTTTAAATTAATGGCAATGGTGAGAAAAACCCCATTTTACACTTTAACTAATAATTCTAAAGAGATTATGCATACCTGATTTCATTGTATAAATTCGTAGCTATTGGGAACATTTTTTGTGATGTAGTTGATGTATAAATGACATCCTTAAAATTTTTATTGTTTGATTATCAGTTAAAATAATGATATGAATTTATATATTTATAATAGATAGGATTCCCATGTTATTGTAGATTTTTTGGAGAATACACATTCTACATAAAGAATTAATGTAATTAATCCATCTTAGAATCTAAAATGTGAGATTTTCAAGATTTCGGGATATGTTTTTATATTCTAATGTTCTAAATATTAATCTTCTGTTGTTATATGAATCATATAGTGGATTATTCTATGAAAGAGTTTACTATATTATTTGTAAGATGTATAGTTCTTGTGAGGCAATGATATTTTGGAATGTCATGTGTTTCGGGATACTGTGTGGTGGCTGGAATGTGTAGTGGTTGTGATGAGTGGTTGATATGGTTATATGGATGGTTAATTTTGTGGTTGTCTCCCAAATTTTGATTTACGGATGTTGGGAAAATTCCTCTAGGTAACATTGCAACATTTTTGTGTTCATTTTGTTTTTTAGGAAATCGGGTTCCCACATTATGATGTGGAGTCCTATGTTATTATAATAGGATATATTGACAAATCATAAAGATGAAATAATTGATTCCTTGGAATCTGTATAGAAAATTATATACAAAAGTTGTATCCATTTCATAGTGTTTCCCAAAATTTTGGGGTCCGAAAATTTTTGTGTCACCTACATCAAAAAAATTGGATTTCCTTGAAGGCCTTTTGGAAATATGGAAAAGTAATGGGTTCAATGAATATGGGATTCACGTGAGGTTTCTCATGAATGATCAAGGAATTCTGATAGTGATCCACACAATAGTAATGAGCATCATGATTATGAAAAATGGACCACCATGAATGGCGATGGAAAACATTGTGATTTCTATGAGTTCAATGAAGGGTTTTGATAGAATTCCTTGAGATTAAGATGAGGATCAGAAATGATGAATTTTCATGGAGCATCGATAAATAGTGAGTGATATAATTAAAAAGTTGGAGCATCATGAAATGGTGATCTGATGAAAAAAATAATAAAAAATTGGTGGAAATGCTTATATGTATGCCTCTACCCCCTTTATAAAAGTATTGGGACTCGACGAGACTTCCATGTATCTAGGTTGTGTGGTTTGTTTATCAAAGTGGTTTTGAAGAGATACTTCATGAATTCTATAATATTGGACCGAATGTTTTGATTATCATTAAAGCATTGAAATCATGAATGCTAAAAAAATAAAACCAAATGTTTTGAGATACACGATGGTTAGTTGAGTTTCATGAAAGATTTTATATTCATGAAATAATGTTTTTTATGGTTATTTTATCTTGATGATAGAAGGTTATATTAGAAGGGTAACTATGCATTGAAAAGGCTACTTTTGATTCATGAATGAAAGACATTCTATAAGGTAGCAAGAATCATGAATGTTTTTTAAAATAGACTGACTAGTATATCTAAGGTAATATGGTATTAATAAATTAGATGATTGTGGGACATCAATAGAGAAACTAAATATAGTATAAGATGTAGTAAGTAGATATGATGTATGGACGACCATGTCCAAAAACTGTTTTTGATTCGCTTCCATGTGCAGTTATCAAAATAAGGGGAAGATGATGATCATTCCCACTAGCACTAAACCAGAAAAAGTGACATTAGGAGTGACCCCTAGAAGTACAATGTTCTAACTAAAAACCTTATAAAGGCCTTGAGCCAGGACATATATGTGATCAATTCTGAAGCATCAATTTGGTAGTGATCTTTAGTGGATATAGTACAATAAACTCATTATCAATGTATTCTCCATGGACATATCATAGTAAGGGTGATCCAAGTAAAAATATCTATGTCTTTGTGCTTACATTAATACATTACATTTTACATATAATCAATAAATAATAAATAAAATAAGAGTTCATCATAAACACAAACATGCCAATAATGTTACCCATATAATATATAGGTCATGATCTAGCTAAGAAAATAATTTCAAAAGGAATATGTGTGCCTTGAACCCCCCCCCCCCAACGTAGGGTATCTTGGCCCCTATTGGACCTAAAAATGTTGACGGAAGATATGATGTGGCTGCACAATTTTTGGTTCGGTTGTTTTAATTTCACAATTAAAAATGATAATTTTATTATAGTTAAATTAAATGACAATGGATCTTATATTAGTATCATTAGGATGGAATATTGGTTTAGTAAATGGATTTCATGAATTCAATGATGAGTTAATTTGATTTTTTATTGTGAAATGAAATTTATTAGTGACTGGAGGTTTTTGAAATCTCTCTAAAATTTATAAAATGATCGAAATTTTAATTTAACATTAAAATGACTGTGTAGGTGTTGTGGTAGTATATAGTTGTAAAGTTACATGTTGTAGCGGTTGTGATATATGTTGGGTGGTGTAGTGGGGGTGATGTAGATTATTTTAGTGGGATTTTTATCCAATAGTATGGATAATTATTTTCTTTCAATCTATCATTGATTTGATTACATTTTTAAATGTTCCTCAACCATGTCTGATAAACTTACCAGAATTTTAATATTTTTTATTATGGATGTTTCCCCAACAGAGAGTGTCATAATGATTTGAATGGACAAATACCCTCTCTTCCTTGCTCTTCCTCCAACATCATTGATGATATGTGTGCATGATAATGATTTCACAATGATGATTCTTGAAGGTGTTATAGATTAAACATAGATGATGCAAGTTGGTGTTGGAGATTACCTAGTACTGAAAAGGATGTGACATGTGGTGTGCATCGTGTGACATGGGAGGAGGTATCATGGTTGATGTTCTTCACGTTCATGATACTACTATTCTCAAGATATCTAATGAGGTTGTGATGTAATGATGAAATATTTTTACACCATATTCATGACAATGTAGAAGTTTTGAATAGGTAGGGATATTTATTAATACACATTGATTATGGAATGATATTAGAGGAGAGAGATATATATATATATAGAATGGATGTGAGAACATGATATTTGACATCAGGGATGAGAATTGTAAATCAGATGGTACATTGATACAAGGATCCATTACTAGTATTCTCTTGATAATAAGTGAAAATATTGGATTCATGGTTTAGTGTGCATTCCATGGTAAGGATAGGATTTGAAATGTGGTAATTTTAGATGCATGTTGGTTCTAAAGATTGTTTACTAGAATATTAGTATTCAATTTTAGCATGTCTATTTGAGACTATGGGAGTCAAACTACTGAGTATATAATGAATAATTACTCTAATAATATTAATAATATTTTTGTGTTTCTATAAGGATTATAGTGTTCCAGAATGAAATTACCATTTTGGGTTTTGGAGTTACTGTAATGTTGTTTTTGTGGTCATCCTTTCAGTACTTATATAGATGAATTTATTTATGTTGAATGGAAATGGTAAATCATTGTGGGATGGTTTTTGGATTAATATTATATTATTTGATGGCTTTTTATGGTTGATTATCATATATTCAAATAATATATTATTATAAAAATTAATTCCTTCCATATGTGAGATTTTATACCCTAGATTCTTGTCATGAATATGAGGCCTACTAGTGGAAGTAATTGATGTTTCATTATCTATCATCATTTATTTCCATTTATAAGGGTTTCATTTGGATATACGGGATAATTTCATAGTTGTATCAATTGATGGTTGATTTGTATAAATGATTTTTGAGTTAGGCACTCTAAGGAATGAAGAGGTTAGTTGGGAACTAGTAAAGTTTGATATCGGTTCACGATATAGGTCAAGGAGACCATCTTGAAAATTTTATTTTATGGCCCCTCAGGATCCAATGAAAATTATTTGAGAATTTAAAATTCTCTAGTTTTGTGGGACTGTTTGTACAGTAATAACAAAATAGAGTTACAAGAATAATAATGGATTTTATTTAATACTGATTTTGGTGATATTTTTGAAATAAAACGATGAAATATTAAATTATACATGAAAAAAATACTGTGATAATCATCATTGAATTTCTCAACTCCAAAATAGGATGCTATTGGTCATCATAAATGAGTATCAACGGTAGTTTAATATCATAGGATGATGTTGATGCTAATTGGAGTATTGAACTAATTTTGTAAGGTGATGATAGAATTTGGGAAATTTTTAACTTTAGATGAAAAAGAATGTGGACATTTGAGATGAGAATATGTTCTCTAGATATAGAGTACAATTTGGAGGATTTAGAGATAACTACCATTATTATTCAATCATGGTTTAGGTATTTGATATCATTGGATTTTTTTCATGTAGGTGGAGTTGTACATAGGGGTGGATGATGTATCTTGGTGTCCAAAGGGGTAAGATTTGTCCCTACAGTCATTTTGAAGGATTTAAAAATATAATTTCTATTATTGATGGTTAGGGAATGATATAGGATGGATCATATATCCCTTCATCAAGGGAGCCTAATTGTGTGGGAGATTATAGTTAAAATCATGTACATCTTACAAATTTCTACTAATTCCTTTCATATTCCATGTCTAGAGTTTTAAGTTTATAATAGTAATTATAGACAATGATAGGAAATGGGGTCACATTTTTTATTAATTCTACATACCTCGAGTTGAATAAGAAATTTGTGGATATTTAGGGGACATTTTTTGGGACCTGAACCTAGACACATTTTCCATCAATAAACTAATTCAGTCAATTGATTAGCAATAAGAACATTTATTTTTAGACTATCAGTGTTCTAATTGTTATGCATTAAAACCCACCATAACATGAAAAGGCATTCATTGGTATGTGGATCGTTATCACCAATTGGGGGTTTCATATTTATATTATAAATTTTTGGGTTCCACAGTCATTCGTTTGAGCAGTGACCAAAATATCATAGAGGGAAGCTTCATAGTGGTGGTAATGATTCTTTTTTATAATATTAATAATTAACATTGAAGAAATTTCTGTGAAAATAACCAACAATGCTGAGAGAATTTGGTGTTTGCACAGGGATGTATAAAAATTTTCCAACGATATCAGTTTCATATGATAGAACATGTTCATTGATCTCGTCAGCAAAGAGTCATAGGATGTGGGAGTGGTAAGATTCATGAAATCAAAGACATAGTTATATCATGGATAAAAGTTGTCTGGGTTTCGATTTGATTATGATCTACTCATATATAATTTATTCATTATTCTAGATCATTATACTCTTTTTTCACATTCTTATGTTATTTCATTTTGAGTGGATTTTGAGATACCTAAAATTTTCATAGTGTTATCTTCAATAGTTGGAGGATGGGATACATTTTTTATGTGTTTTTTTGATTTTGACTATTGAAGGGGAAGACCCGGTCAATGAGGGATTTAATTTTATGTAAGGTACATCCATATGATGTTATATTCAGCATCTAGAGGTTGTATTATACATATAAAAACATAAATTATTTCTAGAGGTATGTCTCATATTCCAATGTTCCGGACTAGTGAGTGGCATTCAATGTTGAGTAGAGTTACCATATGGGTTATGGGAAAGTGGATCAACATTGTTCACTATATGAAGTGATTTTTTTTGGATTCTCTTGAAGAGGAAATTTCCATGATCGTGAAGTAATTCCAGGATATTTTCCTAGAAATCATGATGACCTTTTCCCCTTGATGCACTGTTAAATTTTGGATAGTGTTTCAACTGTGTGAATCTTGGATTTCATTGATTCGGATGTCCCAAGTGGATGTGGTCCATGAGTCCAAAAATTTAATTAAATGGTAGTGGAAGATTCATTAATTCATCCTAACATGGTGAAATTAAAAATCATGGTTTTCATTTTATATGAATGTGGAGTAAACGTTGATTATATGGGTGCAGGTGTCTATGTGGGGAGACTCATCGGCTGGTGTCATGCTAGGAAATTTTCACCCTATTGGTGCTCATGTGGGAGTGAAAGAAGATGGTATAAAACATATTTTATTCTAATATAGAATGTGTTTCAGCATTTTAAATCAATAAGGGACATTAATATGCGTTTTAGATCTCTCCAATAATGATGTATCCTTGCGTAACTATGACATATAGTGTCTTGAGAAGATATATTTTGTGGCATAGGGAAAGCTATCTGTAAAATATTTTTTGGTGATGTGTCTTGTCTTTTATTAGTATAATGGCAATCACTGTGTTTTTGGAGTTCCATTGAATTACGTGAAAGACATTGATTATACAAGGGAGGTCATATTGAATGATTTGGTCGTGGGGTTACCCCTGGAATAGGGACGATGTGATGTATTTTTTTTATTGTGTACTACATAAAAAAGAAGGTTGAAATTCAATTTATCTTTGATTACAGTTTTTTGGATGTTTTTGAGGTTTGGTATCTAGATTATTTGGTTATGAACCATAGTTTACAAAGGTAAATTATATCTGACCAAGATTTTCATTTGATGATTCATTTATATATTGAATTGAATAATTCCACTATGTCTTAGTTCAACCATCTGACATCATACACCTTGAAAATAATTTCCAAATAGAGACTACCTTCAAAATTATATAGGATATATTGCAATAATGTCCACTATAATTTGGAGGATCATCTTCAATGAATATATTTTTTTCATATAAATCATTTTATACAACTTTTATATTGGAATTTCTCTATTGGATGACTTGTATGACAAACTGTGTATTCTTTATTATTCTATATTGAGGATATTGAGTGATATGTTCTTCATATGGATGTGGTGTATAGGATGGTCAGAAAGAGAAATATTGATTGAGATAATATGTGGGTGGAGAATTATAATCATAATTCCAACGATGATTATAGATGGAGGACCTTGGGTTTTGTGGTTAGAGGAAACATGTTCTTCAGTGTCTCCCCATGATGGGGGAATTGAAGATTTATTAGTGGGAGTATGATTTCTCCCATTTTCATCATCCCTTTTAAGGGTTTTGTAAATATTATAGATCTTTCATATTGGATAATGCATCAAAAGTGGCTAGACTATATCTAAAATGTCTTATATAGGTATAAACATTATTGTTTTCTTCATGATGACTCCCATATCAATGACTATGAGATTTGGATATCAAGGATAAAATGACATTCACAAAGTGACATGTAGAGATCTAGGATCTTCTGAATGAATTGTTTCATATATGAACCATTTCTATAGGTCATGTATTTGATAGGTATGTTGTCAATGAAGATAATACTTAAGATGATAATACCTATATTTTTTACCAATACATAGAGATGACTTTACTTTTTTTCTTATTTTATTTATAATTGATGATTTAATGATTAAAACAAACAAATTAAGTGAAGTCCTCATCCCATATTGGTGATTTATGTATTATAATTGAGTAAATGAATAGTGTAATATCTCTTCATAATCAAGAAATATTATTTTTATGACAAGTTTTAAAACATTGTGGGTAATTTAGTGTCTCCATAGAAGGTTGATGCTTACATATCTGAAGGTACTAAGTCTCATTCTCCCACTTCATTTAGGAATGTATGAGGTATTAAGTTATCTTTTCCGCCCCAATATTTTTATCTTTCACCATGATTTTTGTAATGGTTCAAAATATATTTTTTCTACAGGGGATCTTTTCTCCCTTCCTATGTATGTTCATATGTGTAGATTGCATTTTCTCCTCTTAATTTGTGGATTTTAAGGGTTAGCCTATTAAAAAATTTTAATTTAGTTAATTTAAATTTTATTATTAAGGTTAGAGATCACATTCGTTAATACAATGATGTTATTGTTGGTGAGATTATGAATTCTTATTGTCATTGTTGAATATCGTGAATTTTGGGAGCCTTTCTTACTGTGTATATGATTTGTATATCAAAAGTTTTTTTTATATTTATTGTTTGAAAAAACCCCAAATAAAATGATTTGACTTTTAATATTTGATAATGAATAGTCTTCCAATGTCAAAATAGAATTAATGTGAGAATACCCATGCTATTTAATGAGATATATTAATTAATTCATTTTTGATTTAGAATAGTGGAATGTTTGGGATGACGATATTTTTTTATATGCTAATGTACATTCTGTAAATATTTGGTTCATTTGGAATCGTTGTTTGGGATTTTATGATTATGGTGGGGACTCACATGGTTGTAGGTTGTTTTGTTGATTAAATGTTTTGGTATTTTCTAAGGGAATTATTTTACGATGATGTGTGGTTTTTTTGTTATGTTATTGTTATGTTGAGATTGATGGATGTTGGAAAAATGGTTTGGCATATGTGTTGTTTTTATGATAGATTATATAAGTAGGATGAGATACCTTGTTATGTAGTTACATTAGTCCCCTAGTTGTACATGGAATAAATTTTAATTCTAAATTTAAATGAAATGGTTTAGTAAAAGAATAATAATGGGATGTAATTAAACTATGGTAAATTTCATTAATGAATGTAATGATAATTTAATGGGTTATGTTAATGTAAAATGAAATATAATAGTAAATTTGAGTTAGTAGAAGTTATATAATATCTATATAATAGTTGAATCTATAATATAATGGGGAATTATATAGCTTGGTTTGATAGTTTGGTGGTGGGATGCAATTACTTTTCAAATCAATGGAGATGAATGTCATTTGGTGTAGTGATATTGGTGTGGAGTATGATACTGTGATTTTATTAACACATAGGTCAGGTTTTGTGTTCTCTATATCTACCATGTATTTTATGCTACATATATATTAACCCCACAAAATTTTTATAGCTATACAATTTATGAAATGTTTTGGTTTCAATTTTTTTCCCTAATATCTGGATTTGTTGTCATACCTATGATTGGATACCCCATAATCCCCACTCTTCCTTTTTTATCAGTTATAATACAACTTTTCATTGTATATTATTCAGTGATGATATGTGTAGGTGTTGGATATTACTTAATGAAGATGTGTGGTTTTATCAGGATTTTCCAGTGGTGATGAGGATGTGTTATGTGGAACAGGTCATGAAAGGTGGTAGGTGTTCAAAAGGTTTATACCAATCCTGATAATGATACCCTACATCACTTAATATGTGATTATGTTGTGATCTAATGAAGACCTATGATAGAAAAACATTATAGCCTATTGGGTAGCTAGGGATAGAATGGGATGTGTCAGGAAAAATATTATAGAAGGATTATTATGTGATGATATTTGTATAGAAGGTGTTGGGGATATATATTGTTTGATGTTGGTCCATTAGAGAAGAAAATATATGGGGAAGTGGATATGGGGATCCCTTGCATGTATTTGCATGATTCTAGGTTACTGTATTGGATGATTGATTTGATGAGTGTCCATTGGTGAGGATAAGATCAAGTAGTTGTCTTATTTAGGTTCATGTTGGAATTGATTTAGTTCATTGGCGTGTAATTACTCTGTTCTCACATGTGTGATAATGTCCTTTGGAATGATCCTGCTCAGTATATATGTTATTATAATACTATATAAATAATCAATATTTTATGTTTCAATGAAGATTATATGATCTTACTAGGAATTTAGTATCTTTTTTTGAGTATCTATTGTTTCCATTCCATATGACAATCTTTTTTGTATTTATATATTGATTTTTTCCATTTTTTATTCATTATGGTTTGATTTTAGGTTTACATGTATATTTAATTTATGAGTTTATTATGGTTTTTTATCCTATCCCCTGATACAATATTATTATAGAGGTTACTTCCTCCAGATGTTATATTATTATACCGTTAGTGATTGTCTAAAACTCAGGGACATCTAGAGGCATGAATCAAGGATTATTATCCAACGTCTATCCTTGTAGGCCTTAGTGGGTATAATTGGGGGGAGGGGTGATGGGTTTGTTTTACAATAAATTCATAATATATTTTTATTTTATGAAAAATACTAAAATTAAGATTTTTCATTGTTTACAAGTATATTGAACCCCTAGAATCCCTATCTACGTAAATCCATCTTCATATTCATTAGAGGAAAGCTTGAGTAATTAAAAATTTATAAACTATAGATGAAAAAAATAAATTTTTTTGGAAATATATTGTATACATGAGAGAAGGAAAATTTATTCTACATTAAAAAATTAAAATATAATATTAACTACAATTTTTGTAATGTTTTCTAGAATAGGAAAAAGATTATCCATCTAAAATTTCTAAAGAATAACTAAATTTATTGTATTTGATGAACTCATTAGTGTGTAAAAAAAATTTCTATGGGAAGTTTTTTATATTAATTTTTGAATACATTGTGTATGAAATATCATAGGTGAATTATAAAAAAAATAAATTTATAAATTATAAAATTGATAGTATGATTGGACGAGTTTATGAGATGAAAAATTAATAATGTTTCTCCATCATAATGTTTAAAAATAAAAATCAACACAAAATAATTAGTGTCATAGACACACATTTTTTAGTGTATCTATTACCCTTACAGTAACTTATAATACACATTTTCACTATATTTAATGTAAATAGAAAAATAGAAAATTATTGAATATTTTTTTTATATTAATTATTTATGATTAAATGGATATAACACTATCTATGATTACCCTAGAATTTCATTTTCATGAGTATTTTAGTATGAAATATTAAAAAATATACCCTAAAAAATAAATAATAATCCATTTTTATGGGATTGTGGGGATTCATGTATCATATGAGATAATAATGGATCTTCTTATTGTATTTGAAGATATTGATTTCAAAATATAGAAAACTCTTTGAGGAATTTTGACTAAAATCTATTTAATCTAATAATGAAATATGATGGTAAAATGATATTTAATTTTTAACATAATAAATATTCAAAATATATTATAATGAATGAAATTATTTTTTGATAATCTATGTAAAGGAAAAATGGCTGGTTAGAAAATTAGGTACTGATGATCTAAAAGATCAACTCTATGACTAACAAATAATTATGAGGAAACCATTTCCCCAGCAATAAATATTCCACAAAATTGAGAGTTGTATGTTTTATTATATAAAGTTTTAAAAATTAAAATACTTATTACATTGAATTTATTGAGAAAATATAGGTTATAGTATCTCATGATATTTTTTGTTCTTATTATTTTAAATTAAATTAACAAACATATATGGTTATGAATCACAATTTTTAATGTACATACAAGATTCATTTTAATAATTATTATGATTAATTGATGATGAAATATTTTTTAACTAATTATTTTTATTCACATTTTTACTAAAATACATTATCACGAATATTTAATGGTATCCCTCTTTGGTAATACATTTATATTTTTTTAATAATTATGACACTTCAATTATAGAAATATAAATCGATCAATATGAATTTAAATTCAGGGAACATAAAGTAGACAATGTGATTAAAAATAAATTAATAGATATTAAAAATCATCGTATTATATATATTCTAAATGTGAAACTACATACAATAATTACACTTAATATAATTTATTTATATAAAATTAGATACTTATTTATTATTTTTTCTTGTATGGATCACATGATTCTCATTCTTATTAATCCATGTAAAATGATGATATATTTTAAGGTTCTATTTAAAGGACATCCAACATATTGAGAGAACATGATATCACTTATGATTTAGATATAAATATTGATTAAATTTATATAAAAAATATATTAATTATATCATCTATAGTATGTTTAACCATGTTTTTTTGAAATTGTGGTGTTTATTTTGCATTTATTTCATATTATAAGGATATAATCTATTCATAAAAAGCATATGTATTTCTATAAATGGAGAATTATTGTGGAATATATAAACTAAAAATTATTTTTCATCATATAAAAAATTTAATAATTTTGGGTCAAATTATATTTATTCTTAGTATATTACTTTTATATATATATATGTCGCTGACACCAAATTAAAAAACACTTTTTAAATGATATAACCATGGATACAATTATTATAATAAAAATAACATAAAAAATTTAAAAAAATTCATAAAATGGATTCATATATCGACACTCATATAAATATCAATCATCATTCAATTAGAAATAATAAATGTACTATTTAAACCAAAAAATGGTAAAAATTCTTTTAATTAAAAAATTATATTAGGAACATATATTCCATTATTTAATTATCAAAAACAATTAATTGTTTCTATTAGAATAACATATATATATATATTTAAAAAAATATATAATAGTTTTTATACTTACATTAATTATTATATCAAGGAAGTATTTTTATATTAATATTTAAAAAATATAATAACAAATAATTTACGTTTTAAAATAACAAATAAAAACTCATCATTTGAAATGACCAATCCATTTCAAATATTTTCTATTTCCACACTTTAAAAAAATTACAAGTATAATCTAAACATAAATGTATAAATAAAAGAAACCATAAATAATTTCACTAAAAATTTCCTAAATATGAATTATGTTATCAAATATAATAAAATATAAAAAATAAAATATATTTTTTATAAAAATATTAAAAATACTACCCATACATTTTCTTCATGAAAATCACTAATGTTTTTAGAATCATAATAATTTTCTTTTTTATGGAATAAAAATCTAGACACCCATTAAAAAAATATAAATATAATTTATAAGGTGATTTTTAATATAGTTATTAAAATGTAAATCTAAATAAATTTATAAATTATAATATGGGTCAACTAATTTGTGAAAATAAATAATCATAAACCACTATATTTGTTATTTATAATGATAATTTTGATCCACTTAATTATATGAATCATTCCAATGATCTACTTGACTCTCAAATTATAGCCAACATCTATTTTTCATCTTTATACCGTCATTAGATGAGTACACATGGAGCTTGAATCCACATTCAACCGTTTCTAAATTTCATTTATAAACTCGTATTTACGACATCACATTAATTTTTTAATAAAAAAATTGAGATAAACAATAAATTGATAACATTGAATAATGTTTGAGAAGTCCAAATAGTTTCTTACATGTGATTTAGGTTGCTATGTTTAGTTATGATAAACATTATATGATTTTAATTATATTAAATGTATTTTTTTATATAATTGTAAAAAAATAATTTTTTGAAATGTGAAAGGTATACTTGATTAGAAAAAAAAAATTTATGTATATAGAAAAATGAGAAAAAAATTAAAATATAAAATTTTAATACAATCTTATATGTTTTAAAAATTAATTTTATAAAACAAAAAATAAATTTTTTTTCATAATGATTTTGAAATTGTTCTTAAATTGGAATAAAATATGTATATTATTTTTTCATTAATGGTCTTCTTGAAAATTATATTATAAATTGAGCCTTATCAACACATGTGGTGATTTATAATGAGAACTAATTAAACACATCAATTATTATATGTGTTAAGTTATAAATATAATTAGATTTGTTATTGGATTTTTTTCAAACACAGAAGTTGGATTCTTCACTAATTCATGTATTTAAAATAAAAAATATAAATAATAAGTTCCATAGATGTATTTAACTAGTTTCAAATAGACCATTAAATTATGAATCTTTTTATGTATACAAAAAACGCCTCATATTATCCAAATTGAGTACTATATGTGATTACACTATCAGCAATTATTAATAAGGATGTTCCAATAGAACTTATTTCTCATATATAACACCCATACCAACCATTTTTTATATTTTATATCCCCTATATAAAATTTTATTTTCTAGATTTAATAATTGATTTTTTTTGTTAGTGATAGTATATAATGATCACCCATTATACTTTATCCTATATAATTTTCAGCGAACATAAATGTAACATTTATTACACATCATTTAACCAACTATTTAAAAGAAAAAACACAATGTTACAATTAATAATGATATAGATATTATCTCACTAACATTTTAATCTATGTAGAAATAATTTTAGTATTTTGAAACTATTTTAGAAATATAGAAGAGAATCTACAATCTATGTCAATTATAAATATTATGATACATGTAAATAAGACACCAAAAGTATTATAATGATTCATTTCTTCACCAAGAATTAAAAATTATATAAAAAAGGATATAAATTCATAAAATGTTATAACTAGTATCAATATGTTTTAGACAGTTCCAATATAAATGTTGAAATATAGATTAATAATTTTATAACTTAATAAGGGATTAGACAAAGTATTTTTCATTGGCCTCGTTAAAATATTATTATAAACTAAAACTGCCCCATAAGTTATACATTATTATACACCCCTATATGGTTATAATATTTTTTTAAATATAAATCCCATTGATGTTTGGTGATTAATTTTCATGAATAAAATTACTTTTTTGAGACTGCTGTTTTGGAATTTGAATATGATGTTGATATTTTTAGTCCATTGGTTCAATAAATATGAATTATTTATTAAAGTAATAAAGATAAATCAATATTATGATGAAGGAAGAGTCTTGAGAACATCTTCTAGAAAAATAGATGCATCATTGTTTCTTCTTCCAAGTGCTTGTGTAATAATTTATAAACATCCACTGTTACCATTCATGGGAGTATGTAAAACAATATATGGGAGTTGGAATGAAATAACATGTATATTCTTTTTCCATGTGTCACTCATTCCTAGACCTCAAACAAAATAATTAGTAATATAGTATTTGAAAATAATAAATCAATTTATATCAAAATAATATACAAAGGAAAATATTTATAATTGAAGTTATGGTATAAAATTGCTAAATCATAAATAATATGATATGAATTGGATTCATAATTTCCACACACTTCACAATAATTATTGAAAATGAGTAAACCATATAATAAATCCTCAATATTTTAAAATTAGCATTCTTATACCCCACAATATCATTATTTGTGTAAGGAAAATATTTTTGAAAAATAAACTTAGTCATTTCCTTATTTACACATTTTTTTCAAAATCATTTTAAAAAATATATTTATATTGTACCATATATAATTTTCTTCCACAATAATGTACAATATATTTATGTAAATATCAAATAAATCTATATTAGTCATGACTTTCTGCAATTGAGTAGTGCTGATTATAATGCATCTCAAACTAGAAATAATCATTGAAATTATGGAAATAGTATTTTCAATTAGATATTGGTGGTAGAAATAATTGAAAAAAGGAGTATTTTCTATAATCATTCCAACCCATATTCATGGAATAATTAGATTAGTTATACAATTTAATGTTTTATGATAAAATAATTCCTAATTTTAATTTTTTATGTATTTATATATTTTCATTTTCAATATAATATTTTCATATAATATTTCTCATTTTACAAACTACGATATGTACAATATTAAAATATTACAATTTAACAAACTGTTAATAATAAAACAGAATATAAAAAACTAATATTAGGATATATTTAACAAAACATTATATTAGAGTTATAATCTCTGATTTTATGTATATGGGATTTACTCAAAACATATCAAGATAATACATTGTGGGTTGGAATATTCATGAATATTTGACTATCCACAAGCTCAAAAATCAACAATATTCGAAATATCATAATAATGACCATGAAATAATTCATATAATAACCTCTATATATATTTATTACCAAATAATGTTTATAAATATGTATATATAAAATATTTAATAACAATATATAGATTTATCTAAAACCACAAGCATATATCCAGTTAATAACAATGAATAATGTGTTTACTTTTATTTGATATCCATTAATGAATGATAATAATATGTTGTCCATAAAATGATATTTTTTCTCATATTGTTATATATTTATATATTCAGTTGTTTCTCTTTAAAAAAAAATTCTCTAGATTGGATTTCATCATTAAAAGTTAAATTATATTATTTATATTGGAAATGTATAGATCTAATTGTCTATACGAGAAATCTAGAGGAAAATTGAAAAGGCATATAATTATTATAATAAAATAAAATATATTAAATATGCAATTAAAAAATGGTATATTAAAAAAAATAAATGGATAAAAATGTTTAATGGAA
Organism: Viscum album; assembly: GCA_963277665.1. Taxonomy (NCBI): domain Eukaryota; kingdom Viridiplantae; phylum Streptophyta; class Magnoliopsida; order Santalales; family Viscaceae; genus Viscum; species Viscum album. Next base: position 938,626,874 of record OY728161.1, read on the forward strand.
TATAATAAAAGATAAATTTTTAATTATTTAAAAAAAATTCATTATTGGTTTAGTAAATATTTATGAAATTAATGATCCTTAATATATAACCTTTATTTTCAAAATAATTTGATCTTTAATATTAATTATGATGAATTAATATTTTTCATCCAATCGATCATATTTTTCACTAAATATTTTCATCCAACCATGCCATGAAAAACCCATAATCTTAAGATGACAATCAGTAACTACTAATATAAAATTTCATGGATTTAGTGGATGGAGTTTAATTTAGTAAATTAAATCCATCCTTGAATGTAATATAATTTTTTTAGGTGAAGATAACTAGAACTATTCCTCTAAAAAATATCTATGGATTCAAATATTACAATTTTGAGAATTAATCCCATAAATTTATCAAATGAACTCATATAATGGTAAACACCACACACACAAAAACAAAAAAAATAGTCTGTTTATGTGGAAAATTTATAGAATGTTACACAAAATAATTTTGTAAGACCATTTTTTACATATAAATAGATTATTTAATTTTCTTTGTGTTTTTAAAAATATTGTGGACATGGAAGTATTGAATCATTGAAAAAAATATACTAAAAGATAATCTTATAAAATAGAATTTATTGACCAAATAATAGCCATTCAAAAAAAATTATTTCATAATTTAACATTTCTATAAAATATTTCAAAAACAATAACTAGTTTCTTTAAATGTGAGTAGTATTTTGCATAGAATGATCAAGTGTAATATGTCTTCTAAATAATTACATGAATATGAGGGAATCATTTATGTCACTATAACATTTTCTTATGTTAATGATAGTGTAATTAAATTTCAATATTTTTTTCTATTATAGAATCACCATGAAAATGATGGAAATGTAAAATTGAAAGGGATGATGAAACAAATTATGTCATATGAAACCATTTAAATTATTAATGGTCAAAATAATTTACCAATTACTGTAGACTGGTATGGTCCATTAATTCAATGGATTAGGGTCTCTATCAATGTATAAATCACATAAATCCAAGAGCGGTTTATGTGTAATTAATAGATGATGGTCTACCATTAAATGACATTATATTTTTAAAAAATTTATATATTTATGAAGTATATATTCATGATAAGTTCAATTTTTAAAAAATATATATTAAATACGGTCTTCGAAAATAAAATTATGCACTATCATGGCTATATTTATCAAATAGATATCCAATTTGATTAATTTTCTTAAAATATACTAAAAAAATATCTATATGTAAAGCCCTGACCCCAGATACCCAGAGTCGGTGCATTATTGCGTAACATTGGCATGATCACAAAAGATGAAGTCTCTAAAGACTGATTAGTTTAGTAGCCTTGGAAACATTAGATACATTCATTAACGTTACATTACATCATAATGGGAAAAACTACAATAACATAGTCTCCATAGTCCACACCCATATCCCCTTCAGACTATCCCTGCAGGTCAGTCATAAAATTTTTATTCACATCCTGAGAAAAATAAAACATTGAACGGGGTGATCTTAGATGCTCGATTAGGATAACAATTTAGCAGAATCTTTTATAAATAAACATAAACATTTAACGAAATGTATAACTAAAACAAAAGCCTTTTACACATGAACTTAAACATAATATGGAAAATGTAAAATAAGATAGTTCAATTTACATCTTCACATTGATATTCTACTAGTCGAATAATCACATTCAATATCAATAACCACTTTCATAATGAAGGAATGCATAATTCCAGACTATCATAACCATGTAGCCAAGGCCTAATGCCAAGAGTAAAAATAATATTTTGTCAAGTCCTCATGCCAAGACACCAGTTTGCCTCATGAGACCGGTCGATGCATCGAGGAGCTATAGTGGGCTAGACACGTCACTTATTAAGTCCAATGCATTCCTTATATGAATAGTTTTAAACATATCATAAACCATAACATAATCGTATAACATAACAATGCATAAAGGAAACATAACATTTCCACATTTCAAACACAAGATATCAATACAACACATTTATATAATAAATACACTATCAATACCATTTTCAATACCAAAAAAAATTAAAACTTGGTTTTTATATTTCATTTAAAAAAAATTATGGCTTGTAGAAGAAGCCGAAAATCAAATAATGGTCATGACGCTGGAGAAGTCGTTGTCGCCGCATACATAAAAAAACATTCCATTTTGTCGTTTATTAAAATGCTTCATATAAAAAAGATTCCTCTTGAATAAAAATAAAATTCAAAAGGGTTTATACACCATATAAAAGAATGTTTTGTATAAAATAAAATATGCCTCAATGAAAGGAGATTGAGACGAAGTCCATAAAAAGATCAATTTTTAAATAAAATTGATCTATAATGTGTATTCACCATAAATAAGCATAAATAATGTACAAATACATGATAGGACATAATAATATCATGACAAAATTTGGAAGTAGGAGATTAACCCAAAGAACGGAAATTGGGTTAAGAAGTTCCCTTACCTCGTGTCCGACATGACTCGAACATTCATTAAACTCATGAATAATAAACTACAGTTAATTTTTACTTGCTTAAGAACCTTATTCATGTTCATTATTCCTTTTATATCCCTTAATACCATGTTTTGTACATTATGAAATTATTTAAGTTAATAACAGTCGTTTTGTCGATCTTTGGTACTTGAGTCAAAATTAAACTTCTTCATATTACACGTTGTTCATGTGGAGAAATATCCATTATATCCAGAATTATATTCATGATGTAGATATCATATATATCATATATATCTAGTATATACATGCATTCATAATATTACATAACATTTAGAGGTAAGAAATTAAATGCACCGTTCATGGAGACGGTAAGCCGTACGTACGCATGAACGCTACTTTCATTACTACTTCATATTTAATGGAATGAAATTATAATTATATAAAGTTATACTATAATTCCAGTATAATATAATTTAAAATATTATTTACTCCATTCTTTATACATCCCACATATGGCATTAACGATTCAAATCACTTTGAGGGGGTGGTAGTCCGCACATCCTAAAATGAAATTATCGTGTTTACCCATAATGAAAATCATAAAGGTATGCCATAAATGAAAAATACAGAATCATAAGGAAAACAAAAACAAAAACATAATATATATATCATATATAAAAATGGTTTCATCATAATGGCCACCATGAGAGGTTTTAAAAGAAGATTGAACAATCATCGTTTCGTGAGGCAGTAATTCGCCACACACAGAAACAGTATGTTCTTTAACCATTTGTCGAAGGTGTGTGTAAGTGTAAATAAAATACTTCTCATAAAAACATCCAAGTATATTGAGGATACTGTTTTTGTTACAAAATAATGTAATAAAAAGATTTCAGGGGGTTGGAGAAGCAAAATAAAACAAAAGAACACAAGAGAAGACATTACCTTAAAACCGGGTAACTCTTTTTGATTTGAGCCAAAGGCTTCTTGGGAAGACTTCTGCCCAATGTTGGGCTTCTAGGAGTAATAGTGGAAAGTTTAGAGATTATTTTCGTAGAGTTTGGCCGAGCCAAATGGCATGGAAGGTGTCAATAAGGTGGTAGTGTTGGGGGCCTTTTATAAGAGGAGTGGGGGCACTCTTGGAATGTCATGAAATGTTACTTTATTATATAATGAGATTCGGATTTTAAAGGTCCCACACTTATATATTTCAAGGATAAGGTGATAATAGTTTGAAATATACTCATAAAATAGGTTTTTGACAAGTTTATGTCTTATATTTTACATTATCTTTTCATTTTATTTAAAACATTAATTAATGAGGTAATTGTTGCATCATCATGGTGTCATAAATAAATTAATTTATATAATGTCTACAAATTATAAAAAAATTTCCATTACGTAGGAAATCTATTTATATTTCCAATGAATATTTATAGTCAAAACGATAACTTATATAAACCCACGTAATAATATTTTTAGTAAAACAACACATGTTTGTGGCAATTTTATTTTTAATTGAAATAAAAAGTAATTAATCTCATTTTCTTACCAAAGTGGCTCCATGGGTTCCCCAAGTTGACCCATGGATTTTCTCTGTCTTCAATGAATCATACAATAAGGGTATGATAAGTGTAAAAATATTTTAATATTTTTATAATATAATTTTTACCTTAAATTTCACTAATTACCTTTAATCGCGATTAATAAAACATAAAAGTTACTATTCACCAAAAAATTATTTCAATCTCATTGAACCACATTTTACATCCTAATGAAAACCATGTATGTCGGATTTTTGAATATCAAATCACAGAAGTGGTAATGTTTCATTTACAGAAAAAATTTGTTTTTAAACTACCACTTATTGGTTTCACTATTAATCAAAAATCGAAGGTTTTCAAAAAAATACCAAAACTTCACCCTAAGCTATAATTGATATTCAGAATTCATAAATGATGTCTATTTTAAAAAATTCCAAACCTATAAGTTGAATTAATTAATTTTAAAATTAATTTCCGATGTCAATACAAATAGCATGTTTTTAAGAAACAATATATATCAAAAGAATGACAATTATTTATGTCTAATTTCAAAGTGAAATTATTTCTAATGACAACCATTGGATAAAATTGAAAAAAAATATTCTAATTATACTTTAAAACCACTCATTAGTATAATTTATCACTATAAATTATTTTTATTAAAAAATTTGTTTTTAAGTATTTTTCACTATTCATAAAAAATAGGAAGTTCTCAGAAAATTACAAAAAATTCAACTTAGGATAATTTCGATATTCTGAAAACAAAAATGAAGTCCATTTTCAAATATAAAATGTATATAATTTCAAAATGTGGGTATTACTATTCATACTTGTTACTTTGATTGGTCTTGGTGTGTTAGAGTCTCGAACATGCGTACAATGCAAGCTATTGCATTATTGAAAGAGAAGCGTATCGTGAAAGCTTGGGGTCTTACATTCTCCCCTCCTTCAATAAATTGCAACCTCGCAATTTGAAATTTTTCTTTGAAAATAAAAGTTTGAAAATAGAAAATATCATTGTGGAAAACCCACATCGGAAATTGGGTTAATAAAAATATAACATTAAAAGAGAAAAAAGAAGTACAAATGTCACCCGAGATAGCCCATATGAGGATTATAAGAAAATATGGATATGGAGGAAAAACAAACCATCAAGGTCTGATGGAGATTTGTAGAAAATAGGATTAGGATAAAGTTAACCACAAGAAAATAACACACTTGTGATTGGTTAAATGGTCATTGAATCCCCAAATGGAGAAGTTAACTGACAACGTTTTGTTTTAAGTTACCTTTCATAAAGATGAGGAATTTATTTAAGAGATTTACTAAGAACGAAAGGAAATATACTTACTTGTCATGTAGACATTCATTCTTTAATAATTTTTTACCACAAACCCATCTTTCACTCCAAATGGTAACAGAACTCAAAAATATTTTATTTATCCTAATTGTATAAGGTTCCAAATATTAAAACATACCATTTGGATTAAGAAAACTATTTTGTAATAACTAGGGACTTCTTGTAGGCTAGTGGTAGGTAATAAAGGCATGTCGCACTATGGTTGTGGGTTCGATTTCTACAGCATTGTCCAACGCGACAAGTTATCTCTCGGCCAGCAGGTTGTCCTTTTCCTAAAACTATAGTTTTATTATATTTAAAAAATAATCTTCATAAATTTTTTAACCTTAAAAAATACTATCCAATGTTCAACTGAATCCATTCCAACCTTTATAGTTATCCAAAATACCTCTCTCCAGACTTTCTCTAAAAGGTCTCTAAATTCCAAAATCAATTCATCAGATTCCCCCAAACAAAGTAAAGTTTCTATTATTCTCACTTACTAAAAATATGATTACCTTCATCATATTAAAACCTTACTGAAAACAACAAGTACTACAGTACAAGCCTTATATATATCACATTATTCTTATAACCAGAATATAATCCTTGAGTCCAAAATCACCAATACATTAATTATTCCACTTAAACTATAGTAACATCCTATGATTGTCCTTGATCTATTGGTCAAGTCTGAGGTATGTTTCCCTAACTCTTAGGACATTCATTTGCATAAATCCCTATTTCCCTATAATTGTAGCATTCAAAATTGATAGCATATTTCTTTCCCTTGCAATCACGTGCCTAGTGACCTATTTCTACACATTTATAACAAACTCCCATTACTTTTAGGCAAGCATCGGGGTGATTCTTCCAACAATTACCGCATAATAGAAAATCCTTCTTTCCCTTTTTCCCTTTATCTGTCTCTTATTCCACAGTTCTCTTCTACTCTTGATTTAATTTATTTTCAATAGATTTAGAGAATTAGATTTCTGTCTTGATAGCACATGAGACAATATCTTCTTACGCCGAGAAGGTTTGTGAGACTAATGCTCGATGGAGAAATGATTTTAACCCATCAAAGAAACGATCGATCTTACTTCTTAGGGTAGGTATATAATATGCAGAATGCCTCGCTAACCGTGTAAACGTAGACTCATACTTTGTGACATTCTCATCCTCATTTTTCCTCAGACTGAGAAATTTACGTTCTATATCTGCCCGATGGTCACAAGGAATGTATTTTTCTAAAAAAATATCATTGAACACCCTCCATTCTATATTTGATACTTCATCATCTTCCTTTTTGTATTGAATCAGTGACTGCCATTGATCGGTATCCCCAGTGAGGCGGTAAACTGCCATGACAACATTGTCCCTTTTTCTACTCCTCAAGGCATGGAATATTTTCTCTACGGAATTTATCCATTGCTCAACTACTAAGGGATTTGTACTCCCATTGAATGTTGTTAGTTGTTGCCTCATGAAGCGGTCTAACAATGATCCTCCATGTTGCGGATCAGGGTTCTCCATACGAGTAAGGTTATTATTCATAACCTGAGTGAGTTGTCCCAGTATGGTGATAAGCTGATCATCACCAGTTGTATCACTTTCTCCATTATAATTATATTGAGCTGGGGGAAATCCCTACATGGAGTGCATGCATTGATACGGTTTCCATTCCTTCCACTAGGATCCATTTCTAAACAACGTCATAAAATGATTAGTTTATGAATCAAAATCAAAATAACAGACATGGAAAACACCTAACATAAATTGAACTATTTATGGATATAATCCATAATCATAAAAATGTTTTCTTTGTGGAATTATATACTCATAAAACCTTTATAATTATTTGTAATGAAAATGATAATTATCCTACGCATATCCCCCAGGAGTGTTGTAACCAAGAGTGCATAAAAGCCCATTGTCGTGCAACAGTTCACATTCAAGTCTAGCGCAAAGAGGTGTTTTCGGGTTTTACCCCTAGGTACATCTGTTCCAGAGCCACCTCTACCTGCTCGTATCGAGACAAGGATGTATTGATCGGAAAACTCACAAAATCTCTACAACAACAAAATTCTAGGAAGTTCTTCTATACTAATCCTCAATGTTTATCTTATGGTTATGTGATCTAATCAGATTTTACGTAAATATATCTTCCAAGGTTAGTATTAAACAGCCTCTGATACCAACTGTAACACCCCGACCCCAGTTACCCAGAGTCAGTGCATTATTGCGTAACATTGGCCTGATCACAAAAGATCAAGTCTCAAATGATCGATTCGTTTATTAGCCTTGAAAACACTAGATACATTCATAAATGTTACATTACATAAAAAAGTGAAAAACTATAATAACATAGTCTCCATAGTCCACACCCATTTCCCCTTCAGACTATCCCTGCAGGTCAGTCATAAAATATTTCTTCACATCCTGAGAAAAATAAAACATTGAAAGGGGTGAGCTCAGATGCTCAGTAATGATAACAATTTAGCAGAAGCTTTTATAAATAATCATAAAAATTTAAGGCTATGTATAACTAAAACAAAAGCATTTTAATCATGAACATCAACCTAATATGGAAAAAGTAAAATAAGATAATTCAATTTACTTCTTCACATGGATATTCTACTGGTCGAATAATCACATGCAATATCAATAACCACTTTCAAAATGACGGAATGCATAATTCCTAACTATCATAACCACGTAGCCAAGGCCTCATGCCAAGACTACAAAAAATATTTTGTCAAGGACTCGTTCCAAGACACTAGTTTGTCTCATGAGACCTGCTGATGCATCAAGGAGCTATAGCGGGCTCCACCCGTAACTTATTAAGTCCAATGCATTCCTCATATGAACAGTTTTAAAAATATCCTAAACCATAACATAATCATATCACATAAAACATGCATAAATGAAAACATAACATTTATACATTTCAATCACAAGATATCAAAACAACAAATTAATATAATAAAAACACTTTCAAAACCATTTTCAATACCCAAATAATTAAAACTTGGTTTTTATTTTTCATTTAAAAAAAATTATGGCTTTTAGAGGAAGCCAAAACTCAAATAATGGTCACGGCGGTGGAGAAGTCGTTGTCACCGCATACATACAAAAAAAATTCCCTTTTGTCATTTAGTAAAATGCTTCGTCTAAAAAAGATTCATTTTGAATAAACGTAAAATTCAAAGGGGTTTATACACCGTATAAAAGAATGTTGTGTATAAAATAAAATATGCCTAAATGAAAGGAGATTGAGATGAAGTCCATACAAAGATCATTTTTTAAATAAAATAGATCTATAATTTGTATTCACCATAAGTATACATATAGAAATTACAAATTTATGATAGGATATAATAATATCATGACATAATTAGAAAGTTGGAGATTAACCCAAAGAAGGGAAATTGGGTTAAAAAGTTCCATTACCTCATGTCTGACATGACTCGAACGTTCTATAACCTCCGGAATAATAAACTAGAGTTAATTTCTACATGCTTATGAACTATTTTCAAGTTCATTATTCATTTTATATCACTTATTACCATGTTATGAACATTATGTAATTATTTAAGTTAATAACGGTCATTTTGTTGATCTTTGGTACTTGATTCAAAAATATACTTCTTATAATTACGAGTTGTTCATGTGGCGAAATATCCATTATATCCCGAATTATATTCATGATGTAGATATCATATATATCATATATATACATTATATAGATGAATTTATAATATTACATAAAATTTAGAGGTACAGAATTAAATGCACCGTTCATGGAGACGTAAGACGTACATATGCATGAATGCTACTTTCATTTCTATTTAATATTTAATGGAATTAAATTATAATTATATAAATTTATACTATAATTACAGTATAATATAATGTATAATACCATTTACTCCTTCTTTATACATCCCACATATGGCATTAATGATTCAAATCACATTGAGGGGGCGGTAGTACGCACTTCCTAAAATGAAATTATCGCATTTACCCATAATGTAAATAATAAAGCTTTTCCATAAATGAAAAATACATAATCATAAGGAAAAAAAACACATAATATATATCATATATAAAAATTGTGTCATCATAATGGCCACCATAAGAGGTGTTAAATGAAGATTGAACAATCATCGTTTCGTGAGGGCCGTAATTCACGATCCACAGAAACAGTATGTTCTTTAACCATTAGATGAAGGTGTGTGTAAGTGTAAATAAAATCCATCACATAAAAACATCAAAGTATATTGAGGATACTGGTTTTGTTACAAAATAATGTAATAAAAAGATTTTTGGGGGCTGGAGAAGCATAATAAAACAAAAGAACACAAGAGAAGACATTACCTTAGAATCGGGTAACTCTTTCTGATTTGAGCTAAAGGCATCCTTGGGAAGACTTCTGCCCAAAGTGAGGATTCTATGAGTAATATAGGGAAGTTGAGAGAGTATTTGGGTAGAAGTTGGCAAATCCAAATGACTTGGACGATGTGAATAAGGTGGTAGTGGTGGGGGCCTTTTATAAGAAGAAAGGGGGGGCCTCTTGGAATGTCATGAAATGTTACATTATTATATAATGAGTTTCGGATTTTAAAGGTCCCAAACTTCTATATTTTGAGGCTAACGAGATAAGTGTTCAAAATATACTCATCCAATAGTTTTTTGATAAGTGTAAGTCTTATATTTTACATTATCTTTTCATTTTATTTAAAATGTAAATTAATGAGGTAATCGCTGCATCATCATGGTGTCATAAAAAATTTAATTTATTAATGTCTAAAAATTATAAAAAAATTCCCATGATGTTGGAAATATTTTTATCTTTACAATTAATATTTATAGTCAAAATGATAACTTATATTACATCACGTAATAATTGTTTTAGTAAAACAACACAAGTTTGTGACAATTTTATTTTTACTTTAATTAAAAAGTTATTAATTTCATTTTCTTACCCAAGTGGCACCATGGGGTCCCCAAGTTGACCCATGGATTTTCATGGTCGACCATTACTCATCAAATTATGTTAGGACAAGTGCAAAGGTATTTTCATATTTTTATAATATCATTTTTACCTTAAATTTCACTAATTACCTTTAATCGCGATTAATTAAACTTAAAAGTTACTATTCACCAAAAATTATTTAAATCCCATTGAACCACATTTTACATCATAATGACAACCATGCATGTTGGATTTTTGAAAATAAATCACAGAAGTGGTAATGTTTCATTTACATGAAAAATTAGTTTTGAGACAACCACTTAGTGGTTTCACTATTCATCAAAAATTGAAGTTTTTCAGAAAAATACCAAAAATTCACCATAATCTATAATTGATATTCCGAATTCAAAAATGATGTCTATTTTAAAAAATTAAAAACCTAAAATTTCCATTATTTAATTTTAGAATTAATTCCTACTATCAAAACAAATAGCGTGTTTTTTAGAAACAATATATATCAAAAGTTTGACAGTAGTTTATGTCCAATTTCAATGTGAAATTAATTCTAATGACCACCATTGGATAAAATGGTACAAATATATTCTAATTATACTTTTAAACCACTCAATAGTATAATTTATCAGTATAAATTATTTTTATTAAAAAAGTTTTTTTATGTATTTTTCACTATTCATAAAAAATTGGAAGTTCTGAGAAAATTACAAAAAATTCAGATTTGGATAATTTCGATATTCCGAATACAAAAATGAAGTCCATTTTGAAATATATGATTTATATAATTTCAAAAAGTGGGTATTACTATTCATAACTACTACTTTTATTGGTCTTGGTGTGTTAGAGTCTCAAACTTGCGTACAATGGAAGCTATTGCATTATTGAAAGAGAAGCGTATCGTGAAATCTTGGGGTGTTACACTATACATGTATTTTATCACATGATTCAATTAAATAAATTAATTATTCCCCATTATAGGCATTAGTGCGAAAAAAATTTCCTATATTGATTTAAAAATGTTTTAACATTGTATGAATCATTTTCTCCCCTATATATAATGTGTTATGTGTTTATTATAGAATTTATGTGAAATCCCACAGACACATATATATAAATAAAAAAAATTGTCAAAATTTTAGTGAAATATATTTTTATTTGTTTTATGGTAAAAAAATGCTTATATTTATTCATTAATAAATATAACTAATATTATTATATTTTCATTTGATGTTAATGACTAATTCATTAAAATATATAATTGTAATGAAAAAAATTTACTAGTGATAAAAAAGAATAAGAATATATTTAATTATTGTGAAAAATATATTTGTTAAATATAATAAATATATTTATATATTTATTTAGAAAATAATTATAATTGCCACTAGTGGCCCAATTGGATTCCCTCTTGGTCTAGTAATGAAGATGGGTGTATCCCTCGACGCCCTTACTTAAATAGCATGTGGGTTGGAGAATATCTCCAAGGATATTAAAGATACATTAATGGGATTCATTACACTAAATATCCATATGAAATGTAATAGTCCACCAATAAAAACAATAAAATAGAAAAATAAATTATGTTAGTAAATCAATATAATTTTATAAAACCATAAAATAAAAAAAACTCTAAATAAACCAGGAAACACTTCTATAGAATCATCCAATGACATTAGAAACTCATGTACTCCACAACAATATAGTAACACCAAAATTAATCACTAAATACATCATGCAGACTTTAAAATTAATAAAATAAATATAGTGTTGTGTGTATTCGTGTACTCATATGGATCCTCCCCAAATATTTTTTAAAATATGGGAGAAGCATACTAAAGACCATGAGAAAAAATAGAGAAACCAACTCATCACATAAAATTTATAATATATTCCATTACCCACTAAGGATCACTCACCAAGTTATAAATTGTTGTATGTTGTGTAAGAATAGAACATGTGTATAAAAAGGCCACTACACTTCCACTTTCCAATAGATATACTTTCCTAAACCCCCAATGTATCCCATTCTAGTGCATCTGTCCACATTATTATTTCATTGTACATCACATCCACCAAATTAGATCAAAAAATTTATATCACTCTAACCATTTAAAAAGGAACCAAACAACATCTTCATCATATATCAACAATCCCATTTTAAAATTGAGATCCATTGTAGCTTGTGGTTTGAATTCACTACACTTTTATCAATGAATATCCATTCAAAGATAATAAATAATATAAATGAACAAATTTATGTCTTGATATCTCTTGTATACAAAAATTTCATAATTTTGAGGTATTAAATCATATTTTATCACATTGCTTATATGTATATGAAAACAATGCCCATGTATACCTATATATCATACTACATCTTTAGGAGAGAGTGATGTTTTTGGATTAATATTCTATCTATATCCTATACATTCATGGACATTATTATTCACACAAAACCCAATGAAAATATATATATTCTTCCCTAAACTAGCTATGATCATATAGCATGATTAATCATAGTAGACAGACACATATATATATAACACATCCATTATTAGGGAATATATTCATCATTTCAATTAAACTATTGCTAAAATATGACATAATATCCTTGATTCTATCTCAAAGAACAAACACCTAAAACTCATATATATATATACTGGAATCAAAAACATTTATTAATAATTTATTTATTCTATAATAGAAAATTATTATTAACTTTATAAACCCCATAATAAATAATGTTATAATATTTAGTTAAACATCAAGCTATTAGGCTATTTTGTTCATTATTTCAATGAAATATTTCAACCCCTTCAATTTTAACACTCATGTAAAGCCTTTGATGGATTATAATTTTTGTATTATTATCATCCAAAATACTCTTTCTCATAAATTTAGTTATTCTTTAAAATCCATTACATAGTCTAAGGAATCATAGAACTCAACTGATTCCTTATCAATAAAAAGATATATATTTTGAAGATAAGTATTCTATAGAATGAATTATGTATGTATAATAACAATGTAACCTAAAAAATGGTAAGTCCCTTCTCTCAACAAGTTCAAAGAGTCCAAACATATATATCACAATGAATATGTAAATAGGAAATCCAAACACTCAACCTACACCATTTATTCCACCGTCACATTATTCCATCACCACAACAAATATAATTGAAAATGACTCATAAAAATTACAAGAAAACTAAGTTTCCAATAAATCATAGTTGGAATAACATATTTTTATAATATTGATAGAACCAAAATATTCTAATAATATATCAACATTTATCCAAATTCTAAATTTGGAGAATGAAATATGATATAAATAAGGACTAATCATATTCTTCATTCTAGTTTATATTTCAAAATTAATATTTTTATTTCCTTGGATTGTGTTTATCCAATTTTTTACCAGAATACAACAAAAATATATATATATGTATATGTTTTTATATATATTAATAATGCATAATAAAATTAACTATTATAATTACATTTTCTAATTTTTGCAGATTATATTAAGGAATTTATGGATGGTGTTTATAATCAAATCATATTCTAAATTATTTTACAAACTATAAAATATGTTGTATAAGTGTATTTTAAATTTTATGAATGATAAAAATATAACATAATAATAATAAAATTAATAACGATTTCTAGTATATACTATGATGTACACCATGATGAATATGTCCACATATAAGAAATAAAATTTTCATTAAAAATTCAAATAATATTCATTTATATTATTTTGTTGATTGAACAATTTATCTAATGAAACTATATCCTGATAATTCTACAAAAACACATTAAAATATATAGATATTAAATTGATCCACTGCCTATAAAAAATGCTAGAAAAACTCATTACTAATGTGCATGAGGGAAGATGATAGATTCCACAATAAGGACATCACAAATGAAAATAAAAAGTAATCAAAGTGGATTATCAATCAAATATGAAGTATGTAACCTATATGAAGATTATAAAACACTGTTATATTGAATGTTTGGTTACGATACATTTAAGGGATACATAAAATAGAAATTAGCAGTGGGAATAGTCCATATAAATTAATAATACAATAATACTATAGGTTGAAAATTCTATGATGGTTCTACATTGAGAATCACTATTTCCCACTACATTCCTTACAAACAATTTCAGGATAGTGAGACTCATTTAATTATCATTTAGATATTCACTTTTACATGATCTCCACATAAAAATAACTAAATATTCTAATTTAATATTTAAGTACAATATATAATGAAGTTTAATTATGTTGTATCCCCTTCAAGGTTCAATGGAATTATTATGTCATCTCAATTTATTCTTTTTCACAATGTTTTGTGTTGAAAAATACCCTTTTAATTACATGAACCGGTTTTAAATTCAATAAATGACATGCATCATGTTTTATGGGAGATGACATGATATTTTCCTAGAAGTGTTTTACCCATACATAGAATGGGGAAATATTCAAAATATAAATTTCAATTTAACTGTATATCAGGAGTGGGAATGCATAAGGATTATTCAGTTGAACCTTCTATAGGAGAGGGGGCATGTACATGGGTTACTCCAATAACTAATAAACATAAGAGAGGTATTGTGTATGTAACACCCCGAGATTTTTTGAGAAATATTATTTTTAATATAATTGATGTCATGTGTTGTACGATACACCAAAAGGAGCTAGAACTACATGCATCTCTGACATGGCTTGCATTACACGCAATCGCGACCTTCCATGATAGCATGTGTTGTAAGCAATACCGTGTTTTACTAAACAACGATATGTTTTATAAATTATCCATTATGAATATTAATAACCAATTTTTGAAATTTTATAAATTTTATCTTTTTAAATGGACTTCATTAGCATAGTGTGAATTTTTGGTATTTTACTGGAAACATTCAATTTTTGATGAATAGTGAAAACACTAGGTTACTATTTATAAACCTACTTTTTATTTAAATAACAATATATATTTATTTAAATATAATTTAGGTCAAAATTGATACATAATACCTATATATGTTCAATTTAATTCAGTAAAGTAATTTTATAATAATTTTACATATAAAAAAATTTTATTGATCTTTTGACCGTCTTTTACCCACCTCTTAAGAGAATTTGCAAATTTACATAAAACATAATTTTACCGCTTCTTTGAGTGTAATTTCAAAAATATAAGAGACACAGTTGATATCAATATGTAAAAAGTGGTTCAATGAGATTTAAATAATTTTTGGTCAATACAATCTTTTTTCTTTTATTTACCACTATTAAAAGTAAATAGGGTAATTAAGGGTAAAATTGATATTTTTATTACCTTAACACATGTCCAAATTATATTGGATAAATTTAATTAGACCAAAAACAACTTTAGGAATATAATATTATCATTTAGGTCCACTTGGGTTAGATTAGGACATTTTTTATTATTTTATTTAAAGAAGAGTTGAAATAGTAAAAATCAATGTTTAATAACTAAAACATATTTAATATAGGGTTATACATAAGATAAATTAGACTATAAATATTCATTAGAAAGCTAAAATGTTTTCCTAAATAATTGTACTTTATTTATAATTTTTAGACATTAAATAATATAATTTATTTATGACACAATGATGATGTAGTAATTACCATATTAATTAAATATTAACATAATTAATATTATAAATACACAACTAAATGTAATTTATGACTTTTTACTAATTAAATTAATTTTATATGTAAATATGACATGATAGTAATGATTTAAACTTTTTTCGATCTAATCAGGTTGTTATGATTTTCCAAAAAATCAATTACCAAATAGTTTCAAAATTGACATAAAATAGTTTTTCAAAAAAATATTATATTATTATTTGTTATTTTATTCCTAAAAATATAAGGTTAGGCCAAATGACTTCGATAAGGTTATATATATTTATAATGATCAACTTGGGGCTCTATTGTCTTGTTATAGTAAGTTTATTAACCTTATAGTGTAATAAAACAAGAAGACATGTTAAAATTAAAATTATTTTACTTAAAGTTAAATCTAAATGATAAGGTTAAAATAATAACCTAAACTTGTCAAAATTCTAATTTATGAGAGTATTTAGATCCATCCACACCTTATCCGAGAAATAAATCAATTTTTAGCTATTAAAAACCGAATATGTCTTTATAATAAAATAATATTTTTAGTTTTTCCAAGGGTGCCCCTCTCCTCCCTTATAAAAGGGCACCTCCTCCCTCTCCTCCCCACACAACTTTGAGAAATCAAGAACAAAAAAACCCTTCCAAATTCACTTATAAACTTCCAAATAAACATCCTAGAGGTCCTGGTCTTCTTCAAAGACCAACTCTACTGGCCTAAGAGGAGGTTAAGAAGAGGCGTGTCAAAGACGAGGTAATATCCATTACTGATCCTTTCCCATTTATTTCTTATTCTACTTACTCTTATTTAGTTATTTAATTATGAAGTAATTTCATCACTATCAATCATATACTAATATGTTATTATAAATATGAAACATCTCTATTTCACCTTCTATCCATCCTACAGAATATGAAATCACCGCGTGTGCGTATGTATAGAATACCGTCTCCACACCGGGGTGTAATCTGTTTTTCCACCACCACATTACTTGGATGGGTATAATGGTTTAAAGAATAACTATATATGGTTATTATAACATCATACTGATTCTAGGATATTTTTTCATCCAATCCAATTCCATTCAATAAATATGGGAATGATATCATCGCTCGTGCGTACGTACGGATTACCGTCTGTACGGCTCGATGAGATTCATTTTCCATGTTAACAAAATCAAGAATGATTATAAAGTATATATAATAATTAATCATGAAATATATGAAATAATAATTCTACTGTATTTATTTATATATATATATGTATGTGATATACTTATTTCCATTAAATTCAATAAGGAAACGAAAACAGCGTTCATGTGTACGTACGGCCTACCGTCTCCAAGAACGGTTTATTTCATTCCGTTTTTCAATCTATTATATATATGTATATTTTGAATATATATTATTTATAAATCATGTTTTATATTCTTTAATTACGTAATCATGATCTAATTAATCATATTATTGATAAAAAGTCAAAACACCAACGATAAATGAAAATATTTTACCCAAAATGCTGCTTTAACATGGAATTTACAAAAGAACGGTTAATATAAATTCATAAGTGAACCATATATGATATAATAACAGTTAATATGATTCTGTAATAAGTAAATTACTATATTTAAATCTTTATACATGAGGTTCAGATACGTACAAATCATATCAGACCTAAGGTAAGGGATAACTTTTCCAATCTCGTTTTTATCCGAGATTGTTTATTCATAAGTATTTACTAGGGTTATGTTTATCATCCATGTCCATATTTTCTAAAAATGATTTCATAAAATGATTATTATTCTTCAATTTATGTTTAAAGTCATTTTTGACCTTTTATAAATTTTACAACATGGTTTTAAAGGTATCTTTCTTTTTTTTACCATACAATATACTTTTTAACATTACCGACAAAAGTATGAGGAGAATGTTTTTTTTAACTTATACGGCATGACGAGATTTTTATGGTTTCATAACACCAAATATTCAGGAATCATAGTCTAAAATATTTCATGATTATTTTACACAAAATACTTTAATTTTTAAATTTAATGGAATTTTGTGATAATAAAATGATTTTAAAGAAGAAAGGATATTTTCCTCAAGAATTCATTTCAAGTGTTTTATCAAAACTATTTTTCCATCTAAGATGACATTATTTCATATGTGTATGTTTCATGTATAATGTCTCTGTAATTTACATGGATTCACTTTTCTTATGTTGAAATGATATTCATTTGTTTAATATGGATTATGTTATGATGGGATGATGTTTATGAATCACATTTTATTCTTTGGGTAATTATGAATGATTTATGTTTATTTTGTGGCACAATTGAGAATGATTTCATTATAAGATGGGTTGGAACTATATCTCCCTCCAATGCATTGGGTAATGATTTATATCTCATGATATAGACATGGTTGGAATGGAATGTTAATCTGGTTTATTAATACAGGACTTGATTGAGGAGTGAACTCGGTTCTGTAATGGTCTTTGTCCACTGAGATGGTCTTGGAAGAAATGCCTTGGCTACTATGGAAATCATATCAAATGCTTAATGGTTGGCCACAATAACATTTTTTATTCCCATGATATTTTATCATGATTGATGTTCTATTATGATCTATTCCTTACATAATACCATGTTTTATGTCATTTCTCAATATATTGATGTTTAAATATTATGTTCTTGTTTTGAAGATCAAATGTATATGGTTTGTTTTATTTTCTCCATGCTTACCCTTAATGAGAATTTGAGCTCACTCTTTATATGTTTTCTTTTCCCCAAGTTATAAACAACGGTTTTTGGTAAGAAACCAAAAGAGGAAGATCATTATAGTATATTTCGAAGATCATTCACCACGATTTGAAGATTATGTTCAAAGATTCCAAAGACACTAAACTATTACGGTCCTTTGGTGTTTGTTTTTGTTATGTATTAAGTATTCCGCAAAAGTAATGTAATTTCAAGTACGTCAGGTTTTGGGTGCCTATAGTGTAATGGTTACGTGAATAACTATAATACACTGGGGGTGGGGGTTGGAGAAAGAGGAAAATTAAGGAAATATAATTTTATATAATAATATAATATATACAAAAATTATTGAATTTTTAACACCATCAAGGATTATGGAATGAAAAAAAAGGAACAGTTCAGGAAATTCCAAACTCCTACATCAGATACCTCACTAATGATTTCAACCAACATGAATTAAAACAAATATTGTGAAGAATAATATATAATGGATAATATTAAACCCCAAGATATACCACATAAAAAATAATCTCACTATTGAATATTATTCATCAGACCCTCCCACTAATGTTACCGCAATGGTGGAAGATATATAATGAACCTTGAGTCCCACATGTTGTAGTTCCCGAGTTGGAAAATAGTGTCGATGGTATGAAAATATCATAGTATATATTGGGTGGTCATACTACTATACTCATTAGGAGAGCCAAAATATCTCATAGACATGCGAAAAGAATATAACAATGCACATGTTATAAAATAAAAGAAGAATATAACACCCATATAGGTTTACTAATTGATATCATAATCATTGTGGATATATTACCAAATCATGAATCCATGTATAATAATATAATATGAATTGTATCGAGGATAGGTTAATCAATTCCGCTTTCCTTTAATTTTTTAGATCGCACACTGCAATGACTTATGTCCTAGAACTCCCACAACTAATATATCACAAAAAATGTAAATCAATCTATAGTGTGGGTTGGAGTGCACCCATACTTATCCTACCCTTGAAAGGTCATGAATCAGATGCTATAATAAATCATCATTGAATTATATCTCAACCAAAGTCACATGGGCCTTCACATAACACCTCACATGAGGAAAAATGGTCCATCAGGACACACGTCATCCCATAACAGTGATTATCACATCACATAACTAGATGGATAGTTTATTATGAACATGTAAGAAATAAACTTGTTAACCACCAAGTTCCATGAACAACCCATTCCAAAACTCATATTTTCTTATCATTAAAGAACCTCAACATCACCACCTCAATTAAGAAAATTGGAAGAGGGGTAGCCATAAAAACATCCAAAACACCATGATGATGGTAAAAACAATTCAAATTTCTTTTTTCAAAATTTCAACTTTTACATGGGTGGTAGATGTATAAAATCATAGGGAAAGTATATGAATATATAATACTATAGAAAACACCCTCCAAATCTATGGGTTAAAAAATAAGGCACAAAATTTCTCACAAATTCACCATATCACCTCACAATATGCTCCACTTATGTTTCCATGAATATATGAACAACTGCACTCAAATAAATCAGAAGATACATGCTGCATTTCACATTGAATGTAGATTTTATCCATTTTTTTTATACAATAGTACCAAAAAATTCACATTTATTAAACCAATTTTTTTCACACTCAACCTAACACCCTTTGATCAGAAATCCCATTTGAATAGATCATTATTCATTTTTTTCACATACCATCACACAGTCATTGTTGCCATTTCATATTTCATTATTAACTGAAAACCAATCAAAACTACACTATAAAATCAACACCACATACTAATTATCAAATAGAAACCCATCATTTCTCCTACCAACAATCCCACAAAACACAATGAACAACTCATCTCAATATATCCACTTTTGTAGCCCCACTATAAAAGCATTCCACAAAAACATACCACCACATGCCTCATCTATCATCATAACACCCAATGTTATATTCAAATAAAATCCACTACTCATACACTACATCAGTATAATAATATAACACGCAACCACATCAACAAAAACATTCCACACCAAAAAATATATTTTCACATATATTTCTAAGGGATTTTATCAATATCATTTAATAATTAATTGTCACTCTCACACAATACATAAATCCCAAAGAAACCATATTATTAAAAAATATCGGTTTCCAAAAAATTATATATATATTTGGTGATATAAAATGGGACACAACATGGATCTAAAACACAAGTCATATTTTTACAAACCAATACCCCAACGAATCCAATTTTTATTAGCTTATTTAGCCTATATTATAATAATATCAAAAAATATATAAAAGCTATAAAAACCTGTAAATCATTACCCCTTACCAATTAATTTAAATTTCTTAATTATTTTTCTATATTTATAAAAGGACACAAATAATCCTATTGAAAATGACGATAAATACATTTTCATATGAAAAAATTAATTAGAAATGATTAATTTCCAATGTAAAAGGATCTTCCTAATATTAATGCACAATAAGTGGTAATAAAAAAAACTACAACCCAAAAATTCATAATTCAGTGAAAAATAATCCTAAACCACACCTAGGACCTATGAAAAAACACAACAGAAAAACACCCATCCAATATAGAAAGCCAATAGTGTATCAATGATTGAAAATGTTAATGAAAAAAAACAAGGAACATAGTAAGTACCACTAATGATCACCAAAACACCCCCCACTAGATCCCAAAGAACATAGTGAGGGATAATGATTTGGAATGTCTCCCAAAACCATCAATGGTTTCCCAATATATCTCAATATTAAGGGTTGAAGAATGACTAAAAGGTTAGCCAAAAAACTATTTAAAACCTATAACTCACCTATTTAATTTCAAGAATATAATTCATGATTACAATTCAAGGGGGAACAAGTGATTAAATATTGTGAATCTAGTACTATTCATGAAATCCCCATGTATTTTGATTCTTCTAAAGATTATGACTCCTCATCCACAATTAATTTTGTATTAAGAAATATGATTTCACTTCACGAATCAACTACATAGACCCCCTAGTCACAAAAACAATGTTTTGAGACATTAAAGCTACCCAATTCTTGACTCACTATCTCTTGATTTGAATCATGTACAAGATGTGAATTCTCTATAGATCTATCCTCTACATAATAATCATGGAACCTCCCCAAAACACCTCCAACAAAAAGAATAGATAATTCAACAGGCCAATAAGGCATGATCTATTTAATTAGATACCTCTTATAGGATTCAAAACATTATTACTCAAAACCAAAAAATTAAAATTATTGTGGTCTGATAACCACCTCATAAGATACCTATTAAGGATTTCATTAATTTGAAAGAAACAGTATCCAAACACAATATTATAAATATCCACAAAAATATTTCACAACGACATCACCACCTCTCACGAGGAAAAATACCTCACTTCATGTACCAACAATATTCCGCCACATTTCCACACAGATTCCAGCACAACCATCTCAACAACAACACAACCGAATGTAACCACTGCCATGAACAACACATATCAATTCCCAGAGAACAAAAATTAGTGAATTTCGTTTTCAATGCCAAGATATTATCCCATTATGGTAAAAATAACTCACAAACAAGGTTTTATCCTCATTAATCTTCTACACTTGCTGATTAGGATTCAGGTATTCACATACTCATATGTTAGGTTATTTATTAGACACAAAACATCATGATAACTTCAATTCTCATTGAGAAGAATATTCCAAACACAAAGTCATTAGAATAGAATAAATGAAGGAAAAACTCATAATAGCTAAAATTATAGGGATGCAATCCACATCTCTTATTCAAAAGTTCATTTTTCTAGGACATTATATGTCCACAACACATGATCTAATGGAATGGTTCATCCATTCATCACCATCTCTTGGATGTTTTAGACCTATTATTGTTTAACCATAAATGTCATTCCATACATGATGTCAAACTGTCCCCAATGAATTGTATTATTATCATTGTGAAGATACCATTGTATTTGTGACATGTAGAATATGTCATGGATCTTTTAAAACCAAAGTATAAAATAACATAAAACATGGAACCTCTCCAACATACCAAAAAATTTAAAATTCCCAAAAATTCTTGGAGAAACATTACTCCCCCTTCTATAACTTTGATTCCCAAATCAAGGGGAGAATCAAAAAAACACATGGACACCAAACATGAACTCTAGGGGCCACAAACTATGATCAGATTAAGCATGCGCAAAAACCCATGCTACTTTCATCATTTCGAGAACATCCAGAACACATTATATCATGGTATACCCAACATAAAGATAGATACTTTTTGATTCCATTGAATTTATCCAACATAGCATATAATGACATGGAAGTCCATGGAATGACTCAAACGAGGTCATTTAATTAGATGAGTGAAAACTGTTATTGTAGGAAACCTCATAAAAAGTCTAAAATATTTCCAAATATGGTAAAAATCTATGATCCATGATAATAATATATCCTTTATCATTTTAATTGTCATCATTATCTGTATATCCTTATGACGGTAGAAAGAAGTATTAAGGCATAACCAAGATCTAAAATCATGTTAAATTCTACTACAAACCCACAAAGTAAATCTTCTGTATAAATAGGATACGATGTAACTCAGAACTCCATGAAAAGGCACAACCTCATCCACAAACCTCATCTCTAAAACATCTATAGTTCCAGACTCCAATATCGGTATGAAGTGGGTCAATTCCATTAACTAAACCAAAAAACCTACATATCATCACATCCTCCATATGCATGAGGTATAATAGAGATGAAATCCATAGATACTTCCCACATTTTCACATAGGAACAATAATGTGCTCCAACAAATCTCGAAGTGCATTGTTCTATGTATTACAGTACTAGAGAACTATACACTTTTCAAAAAAATAACCCAAAACACTTCATCTATAACTATAAAATAATCCTCCATACACAAAAATACAGTTTTTTCACCATATAATTAATTGAATAATGAAAGTCATTAAACACATGAATAACTCCCTCATCCATTTCATGCAGAAAAAATTTGTTCTCCTACTCAAAAATATGTTCTGATTATACACTTACCATCCCTCTGGAGAATCAACATTCCCAACATGGGAAGACATCACTTATATGTAACACCCGAGACTTTTATGTTATCATCAAAGGAATCTTTTTCTATACAACACTTGCTTGGCTTGCTTTACACGCAATCACGACCTTCCTCGATAGCTTGCGTCGTACGCAATACCGAGTTTCACTAAACAACAATATGCTATTAAAATTAGCCGTTATGAATAGTAATAACCACTTTTTGAAATTTTATAAATTTTATTTTTCAAAATGGACTTCATTTTTGGACCCAGAATATCGAAATTAGCCTAGGGTGAAATTTTGGTATTTTTCTGAAAACTTTCAATTTTTGATGAATAGTGAAACCACTAAGTGGTAGGTTAAAAACTGAATTTTGCATAAAACTTAATTTTACCGCTTCTGTGAATGGAATTTCGAAAATCCGAGAGACACGGTTAATATCAAGGACTAAAATGTGGTTCAATGAGATGAAAATAATTTTTTGGTGAATAGTAACTTTTTACGATTTTTACCGCGGTTAATAGTAAATAGGGTAACTAAGGGTAAATATGATATTAATATTACCCTAACACATGTCCTAATTCTATTGGACAAGTGTAATTCGACCAAAAACAAACTTAGGAATAAAATAAGACTATTTAGGCCCACTTGGATTAGATTAGGACATTTATTATTAATTTATTTAAAGAAGGGTTAAAATAGTTAAAATCAAAGTTTAATAAGTAAATCATTTTTAATATAGGGTTATACATAAGATATATTCGATTGTAAATATTCATTAGAAAGCTAAAAAGATTTCCTACATGATGGTATTTTATTTGTAATTTTTAGACATCAAATAATTTAATTTAATTATGACACAAAGATGATGCAGTAATTATCTTATTAATGAAATATTGACAAAATTGATAATATAAATACCAAAATAAATGTAATTTGAGGCTTTTTATGAATTACACTAATTTTCTAGGTTACTATGATATATTATTAATGATTTAATCAACTTGGTTCGAACATATAATTCTGTTATGACTTTCACAAAAATCATATATCAAATAGTGTCAAAATTGACACAAAATTGTTTTTAAATCAAATATTATATTATTAATTGTTATTTTATTCCTAAAAATCTAAGGTTCGGCCCAATGACTTAGATAAGGATATATATATTAATAATAAACAATTTGGGGTTCGTTTGGCATGTTATAGTAAGTGTATTAACCATATAGTGAAAGAAAACAAAAAGACACGGTAAAAGTTAAATTAATTAACTTAGAGTTAAATCTAATTGATAAGGTTAAAATAATACCCTAAACTTGTCTAAATCCTATTGGTTGATAGGATTTCGACCCATCCCCACTTTAGCTTCGAAATAAGACCCTTTGGAACCATTATAAACCGATTTTGACTTTAATATAAAATAATATTTTGAGATATTCCTAAGGTGCCCCTCTCCTCCCTTATAAAAGGGCACCTCCTCCCCCTCCTCCTCACACCAATTTGAGCACTCAAGCTCGGCCAACCCCTGCCATTTTCTCCTCTCCACTTCCCTAGAATAATCCTAGAGGTCCTGGTCTTCTCCAAAGACCAATCTTAGTTCCTTAAGTGGAGGATTCAAAGAGGCGTTCCAAAGAAGAGGTAATATCCATTACCGATCTTTTCAATTTCTTTCTTCTTCAACTTCTTCTTCTTTAGTTGTTTCATGATAAAGTAATAACATCAGTATTACTTACATACTGATATGTTATTATAAATATGAAACAACCCTAATTCACCTTCTATCCATCCTACGGAAAAATGAAATCATCGCGCGTGCGTACGTACGGAATACCGTCTCCACGCCGTGGTGTAATCTATTTTCCACCATCACCTTACAAGGATGGTTATAATGGTGTAATGAGTAACTATATATGATTATTATTAAGTAATATTGATACTGAAATAATATATATATATACTCCAATACAATTCCACGATTATAGGAATGATATCATCACTCGTGCGTACGTACGGAATACCGTCTCCACGATGTGAAGCGACTCGTTCTACATGATCTTCATTTCATAATGATTATATAAATGAATTGAATGAATGAATATGGTATATACTACACTAATACCATTCTGGAAATGAATTATCTATAACCTAAAGATAAGAATAAGAATTTATTCGACAAAACACGCATAAGAACAAAAAGTTATAAAGACCCGAGTAACAAGTAACAATGAAATATTACTAACAAGAAGCTAATAATATGACCATATATGATATCATATCAATATGTATGATTCTGGAATAAGTCAATAACATTATTTAAACCATTATACAGGAGCTTCGGACACGTACAATGCAAATTGGACCTAAGGTAAGGGAAATATCACAATCTCATTTTTATCCGAGATTGTTTATTCGTAAGTATTTACTGGGGTGTATTTTATCATCCACATCCATGTTCCCTCAATATGTAATATTGTTTCCATCCACTTGAAATAGTTTAAATCCAATTTTACCCTTAGGTGAGTTTTTAGTAAATAATATGAAAGGAATCTTTTGTCGTTTTTCCGTACGAGGTACTTTTTGACTTTTCCGACAAAAGTACGAAGAATGTTTTTTTTAACTTATACGGCATGAATGGATTTTTAAAACATTACTTCAAAGAAGCTTCCTTTACAAGTTTTCAAGTTTATTTTTAATCAACTTCTTTTATTTTAATGTTGTATGACATGTTATGAAAGGAAAAATGTTTTTGAAGAAGAAAGGATATTTTCCTCAAGAATTCAATTCAAGTGTTTTATCAAAATTATTTTCCATCTAAGATAATAAAGGGTTCTGTTTCTATCCATATTTTTACATTGGTTTGACTATGTTGTGATGGAATTATGTTTATGAATTCCTTTATCATATATGAATTGATTTATGATGTCATGATGTTTCAAGAATCCCATTTTTGTTATATGTGTTATGCGATGATGTATGTTTTATGATTATGTGGCACACATAAGAAAGGATTCATTATAAGATGGGTGGGACCTATATCTCCCTCCAATGCATTGGGTAATGATTTTATATCTCATGAGATAGACATGGCTGGAACGGAAGGTTATTTCGGTTCAGGGATACAGGACTGAAACGAGGAGTGAACTCGGTTCAGAAAGGGACTTTGTCCACTAAGATAGTCTTGGAAATGAGTCATGACTAACAAGAAATGATTTTCCATGATTATGTGTGCATGCCACAAAGTTTCAAGTTTTATGTTATGATTATGGGGATCTCATTTTCACTTCTATGATTTATTCCATGTTAAGATATTATGATCTCTTTTGCAGGTTTTGATTTTCATAATGATATGATATGATTTTTATTTCCTTTATTTGCCCTTGCTGAGCATTTGAGCTCACCCTTTTATGTTTTCTTTTCCCCAGGTCAGGAAGATGGATATTAAATAGAATATGCTAAAAGGGACCCTAGATATGATGAAATAAACGGGAGACACTGTAGAAGATTTATGAACCAGTTGTTTATGTTTCCCAGTTTCTAAAGACACTATACCTATACGATCCTTTGTGGTTTTGTCATATGTTGTAATAAGTGTGCTTCAATTTCGAAGTATTAACAATGTATGTAAAGTATGGGTCGTTATAGTTGGTATCAAAGGAAAGGTATAGTCAACCTTTGGAAACTAGGATGTGAAACCCTTAGTAAGAACCCTAAGGATAAGTCTAAGCATAGAACACAATCTTAGAAATGGCCATGAATAACCTAGGATAAGACCATAAGCATGAAAATTTTATTCTTGAATTATGTGGTTTCCTATTATAATTAGTGTTGCTCACACTATTCTTCTTGGTTTTAGTCAATGGCTGGAACCCGAAGGAACCGTGTTAATGCGGAATGCGATGGGCAATGCAATGATTGTCCCCCTGAGCAACCAAACGATATGGGAGCTGGAATGCAAAATCTTGTAGCCATGCTCACACAACTTTCTCAAGCTATGAATCATGCAGGATTTCCAAACGAGCAAAGGAGGGAGCAACATTCTGTTGAATCCTTCATGAGGCAGCGTCCACCTTCTTTCAGCGGGTCTACTGATCCATTAGTTGCTGAACAATGGATTAGTACTACTGAAAAGATATTTTCAGTTCTTCAATGTTCTGAACATGATAAAGTCATCCTAGCAGTGTATCGTTTGGAAGGAGATGCGGATGAATGGTGGAATCTTGTTAAGAATATGAGGCAAAGGGATGAAATTGAGTCTATGGAATGGGAAGAGTTCAAGAACTTATTTTTCAATAAGTATTTCCCTCGTATTCTCCGAACAAAGATGGAGAAAGAGTTCCTTGAACTGAAGCAAAGGGATGATGAATCTGTTAGTACCTATGAAGCAAATTTTACAAGACTTGCAAGGTACGCTTCTGGTATTATTATCCAACCTGAGAGTAAGATCGATCGATTCTTTAGTGGCTTAAAACCAAGTCTTCGAAGGGCGTTAGCCATAAGGGACTTCAATAGCTACGAGGAAATCGTTCGATGTGCTCTCAAAGTCGAGATGGAGATTGGAGTAACCCATCAGTCACATGGGTTTGATAAGAAGAGGAAGATGGAATTCAAAGAAAAATCTAAAGAGCACACGGAAAAGAAGATGAACTTTCCCTTATGCTCAAAGTGTGGAAAGAAACATGGAGGGAGTTGTCTTAAAGGGACAAGTAAATGTTTTAAATGTGGAAAGGAAGGTCATCGGGCATTTGAATGCCGTGATAATGGGAAGAAGATGTCTAATGATGCAAGCAAAGGAAGGGATACACAGAATGAACCTACTACACTTCAATGTTTCAAGTGCAAGGAGATGGGGCATTATGCCAATCAATGCCCAAATCCAAGGGTTGATGATGATGGTAGACGTCAACAAACTCTTAAGGCTAAAGAAAAAGGAAAGTCACATGCAATTTCTATCAGCGATGTGGAGTACGATAACGATGTGGTGAAATGTACACTTACCATCCACTCTAAAGTAGCAAATGTTTTATTTGATTCTGGATCCACCCACTCTTTTATTTCTGAAAAATTTTCTAAGGGTATCACCGTATTACCTCAACAATTAGATGTTGAGTTAGCTGTGACAACACCTAATGGCACATCAATCGCATCAAAAGTTTATAATTCTTCTCCGATCGAAGTTTGTGGGAAAGTGCTTCCTGCAAATCTTGTGATCCTTCCTTTAGTAGAATTTGATGTGATTCTTGGCATGGATTGGCTTTCTCTACATGGAGCTCATATCGATTGCCAAAGAAGGGAAGTCACATTTCATATTCCAGATCAATCTACGATCGTCTATCAATGCAAGGATGAACATAACCTTCCAGTGGAAATTTCTTCCATCTTATGGGTATTGATTCCACTAAATGAAGGTTATTTATCTCAAATGGTTGGTGAGAAACTCACGATTAAGAATATGCCCATTGTACGGGAGTTTGATGATGTCTTTCCGGAGGAATTACCGGGTCTTCCACCAAATCGTGAAGTTGAGTTTTCAATAGAACTCGTACCGGGTGCTTTGCCTATTTCAAAGACACCTTATAGAATGGCCCCAATTGAGTTGCAGGAATTGAAGAAGCAACTCCAAGAGAATCTTGATAATGGATTCATACGCCCTAGTGTGTCACCTTGGGGAGCACCTGTTCTATTTGTTAAGAAGAAAGATGGATCAATGAGACTCTGCATTGATTATCGAGAACTTAACAAGATCACTATCAAGAACAAATATCCTATCCCACGCATTGATGACTTATTTGACCAACTACGCGGAGCTCAATACTTTTCCAAGATTGATCTTCGTTCAGGGTATCATCCATTAAGGGTCAAAAGGGAGGATATACCAAAGACGGCTTTCCGTACAAGGTATGGACACTATGAATTTATAGTGATGCCATTTGGTCTTACTAATGCCCCTGCTATCTTCATGGATCTAATGAATAGAGTCTTTAGAGACTATCTTGATCAATTTGTGGTAGTCTTTATAGACGATATTCTTGTCTATTCAAAGAGCAAGGAAGAGCATGAAGATCACTTGAGAATTATATTGAAGACCCTGAGAAAGGAGAAGCTTTATGCCAAATTTACCAAGTGTGAATTTTGGCTTCAAAAAGTTGCATTTTTGGGTCATATAATCTCAAAAGAGGTGATATCTGTGGATCCAGCAAAAACAGAGGTTATCGAAAGATGGTCAAGACCAACAACAGTAACTGAGATTCGAAGTTTTCTTGGTTTGGCTGGATATTATCGACGTTTTGTAAAAGATTTTTCACGATTATCTAATCCACTCACCAAGTTGACTCGGAAAGGAGTTAAGTTTGTCTGGACAGAGGAATGTGAAGAGAATTTCAAGGAGTTGAAAAGAAGGTTATCCAGTGCACCTGTGCTCACACTGCCTTGTAGTGGAGAAAGGTTTGTGATCTACAGTGATGCATCCAAGAAGGGATTGGGGTGTGTTCTTATGCAAAATGATATGGTGATAGCTTATGCCTCACGACAGTTGAAAATCCATGAGCAAAATTACCCAACACATGATTTGGAGTTGGCTGTGGTAATCTTTGCATTAAAGATTTGGAGGCATTACCTTTATGGTGAAAGGTGTGATATTTATACTGATCATAAGAGTTTAAAGTATATTTTCACACAAAAGGAGCTGAATATGCGCCAAAGAAGATGGTTGGAGATGATTAAGGATTATGACTGCTCAATCCATTACCACCCTGGGAAAGAAAACAAGGTGGCAGATGCATTAAGTCGACAAGACCATGCTAGTTTATCCATGATGAGGATCACAAAAGATCCAATATTTATGGATTTACAAAGGATGGATCTTGGAATTATAATGGAAAGGGAAAAATCTTATCTTTCTCAAATGAATGTTCAACCATCTATACATGTGAAGATTAAAGAGGCACAGAACGAAGATGTCGAGCTACAAAAGAAGGTGAGAAATGTTCCTGAATTCAACCTTGATTGTGATGGGATAATAAAGTTCAGGAATCGGGTTTGCGTTCCTCCCATCCCTGAATTAAAGAAGGAGCTGCTGGATGAGGCTCATAGTTCTTCATTCTCTATTCATCCTGGAAGCACGAAGATGTATAGGGACCTGAAAGAGTACTTCTGGTGGGATGGCATGAAAAGAGATGTTGCTGAATATGTCTCTCGATGCTTGGTTTGTCAACAAGTTAAAGCTGAGAGACAGAAGTCTAAGGGGATGTTACAACCATTACCCATACCCGAATGGAAATGGGAAAACATCACTATGGACTTTGTCACCGGACTTCCTAAAACATCCAAAGGCAATAATGCTATCTGGGTCATAGTTGATCGTCTTACAAAGTCTGCACACTTCATTGCTATTAGAGGGGATTTCTCTCTAGATCAGCTTGCCAGGATATATGTAAAGGAAGTGGTAAGATTGCATGGAGTACCACTTTCTATTATATCTGATCGAGATCCGAGATTTACCTCTAAGTTCTGGCAAAGTCTTCAGCATACTCTGGATACAGAGTTGAGTTTCAGCACTGCTTATCATCCCCAGACAGACGGTCAGTCTGAGAGAACAATTCAAACCCAAGAAGATATGTTGAGAGCTTGCTCTATGGATTTCAAAGGAGGTTGGGATCAACACCTACCTTTGGTGGAATTTTCTTATAATAATAGCTTTCACTCTAGTATTCAGATCGCTCCTTATGAAGCTCTCTATGGAAAGAAATGCAGGACTCCAACTTGCTGGGATGAAGTTGGGGAAAGAAAGCTATTAGGACCTGATCTCGTTGATGAAATGGCAGAAAAGGTCAGATCTATTCAACAACACATAAGAGCAGCTCAGAGTCGACAGAAAAGTTATGCCGACAACCGAAGAAAAGACCTAGAGTTTGAAGTGGGTGATAAAGTGTTCTTACGAATATCTCCCTGGAAGAGGGTTATGAGATTTGGAAAGAAGGGGAAGTTGAGCCCTAGATATATCGGTCCTTTTGAAATACTGGATCGTGTTGGGAAGGTAGCTTACCGATTGACGCTTCCACCGAATCTCTCTCAAGTTCACAATGTGTTCCATGTATCTCTCCTGAGAAAGTACATACAAGATCCTTCACATGTACTCAGCTCAGAAGTTGTACCGCTGGAGCAAGATCTTTCTTATGAAGAACAGCCGATAGAGATTCTGGATCGTAGCGAAAAAGTCCTACGAAACAAGACCACTCGCTTGGTGAAAGTTTTATGGAGAAACCACCAACTTGGAGAAGCTACATGGGAGCTTGAGGATATGATGAGGGAGAAGTATCCTCATTTGTTTGTTGCAAAGTGACGAATTTCGAGGGCGAAATTCTTTTTAAGGGGGGTAGAATGTAACACCCGAGACTTTTATGTTATCATCAAAGGAATCTTTTTCTACACAACACTTGCTTGGCTTGCTTTACACGCAATCGCGACCTTCCTCGATAGCTTGCGTCGTACGCAATACCGAGTTTCACTAAACAACAATATGCTATTAAAATTAGCCGTTATGAATAGTAATAACCACTTTTTGAAATTTTATAAATTTTATTTTTCAAAATGGACTTAATTTTTGGACTCAGAATATCGAAATTAGCCTAGGGTGAAATTTTGGTATTTTTCTGAAAACTTTCAATTTTTGATGAATAGTGAAACCACTAAGTGGTAGGTTAAAAACTGAATTTTGCATAAAACTTAATTTTACCGCTTCTGTGAATGGAATTTCGAAAATCCGAGAGACACGGTTAATATCAAGGACTAAAATGTGGTTCAATGAGATGAAAATAATTTTTTGGTGAATAGTAACTTTTTACGATTTTTACCGCGGTTAATAGTAAATAGGGTAACTAAGGGTAAATATGATATTAATATTACCCTAACACATGTCCTAATTCTATTGGACAAATGTAATTCGACCAAAAACAAACTTAGGAATAAAATAAGACTATTTAGGCCCACTTGGATTAGATTAGGACATTTATTATTAATTTATTTAAAGAAGGGTTAAAATAGTTAAAATCAAAGTTTAATAAGTAAATCATTTTTAATATAGGGTTATACATAAGATAAATTCGATTGTAAATATTCATTAGAAAGCTAAAAAGATTTCCTACATTATGGTATTTTATTTGTAATTTTTAGACATCAAATAATTTAATTTAATTATGACACAAAGATGATGCAGTAATTATCTTATTAATGAAATATTGAAAAAATTGATAATATAAATACCAAAATAAATGTAATTTGAGACTTTTTATGAATTACACTAATTTTCTAGGTTACTATGATATATTATTAATGATTTAATCAACTTGGTTCGAACATATAATTCTGTTATGACTTTCACAAAAATCATATATCAAATAGTGTCAAAATTGACACAAAATTGTTTTTAAATCAAATATTATATTATTAATTGTTATTTTATTCCTAAAAATCTAAGGTTCGGCCCAATGACTTAGATAAGGATATATATATTAATAATAAACAATTTGGGGTTCGTTTGGCATGTTATAGTAAGTGTATTAACCATATAGTGAAAGAAAACAAAAAGACACGGTAAAAGTTAAATTAATTAACTAAGAGTTAAATCTAATTGATAAGGTTAAAATAATACCCTAAACATGTCTAAATCCTATTGGTTGATAGGATTTCGACCCATCCCCACTTTAGCTTCGAAATAAGACCCTTTGGAACCATTATAAACCGATTTTGACTTTAATATAAAATAATATTTTGAGATATTCCTAAGGTGCCCCTCTCCTCCCTTATAAAAGGGCACCTCCTCCCCCTCCTCCTCACACCAATTTGAGCACTCAAGCTCGGCCAACCCCTGTCATTTTCACCTCTCCACTTCCCTAGAATAATACTAGAGGTCCTGGTCTTCTCCAAAGACCAATCGTAGTTCCTTAAGTGGAGGATTCAAAGAGGCGTTCCAAAGAAGAGGTAATATCCATTACCGATCTTTTCAATTTCTTTCTTCTTCAACTTCTTCTTCTTTAGTTGTTTCATGATAAAGTAATAAAATCAGTATTACTTACATACTGATATGTTATTATAAATATGAAACAACTCTAATTCACCTTCTATCCATCCTACGGAAAAATGAAATCACCGCGCGTGCGTACGTACGGAATACCGTCTCCACGCCGTGGTGTAATCTATTTTCCACCATCACCTTACAAGGATGGGTATAATGGTGTAATGAGTAACTATATATGATTATTATTAAGTAATATTGATACTGAAATAATATATATATATACTCCAATACAATTCCACGATCATAGGAATGATATCATCACTCGTGCGTACGTACGGAATACCGTCTCCACGATGTGATGCGACTCGTTCTACATGATCTTCATTTCATAATGATTATATAAATGAATTGAATGAATGAATATGGTATATACTACACTAATACCATTCTGGAAATGAATTATCTATAACCTAAAGTTAAGAATAAGAATTTATTTGACAAAACACGCATAAGAACAAAAAGTTATAAAGACCCGAGTAACAAGTAACAATGAAATATTACTAACAAGAAGCTAATAATATGACCATATATGATATCATATCAATATGTATGATTATGGAATAAGTCAATAACATTATTTAAACCATTATACAGGAGCTTCGGACACGTACAAAGCAAATTGGATCTAGGGTAAGGGAAATATCACAATCTCATTTTTATCCGAGATTTTTTATTCGTAAGTATTTACTGGGGTGTATTTTATCATCCACATCCATGTTCCCTCAATATGTAATATTGTTTCCATCCACTTGAAATAGTTTAAATCCAATTTTACCCTTAGGTGAGTTTTTAGTAAATAATATGAAAGGAATCTTTTGTCGTTTTTCCGTACGAGGTACTTTTTGACTTTTCCGACAAAAGTACGAAGAATGTTTTTTTTAACTTATACGGCATGAATGGATTTTTAAAACATTACTTCAAAGAAGCTTCATTTACAAGTTTTCAAGTTTATTTTTAATCAACTTCTTTTATTTTAAAGTTGTATGACATGTTATGAAAGGAAAAATGTTTTTGAAGAAGAAAGGATATTTTCCTCAAGAATTCAATTCAAGTGTTTTATCAAAATTATTTTCCATCTAAGATAATAAAGGGTTCTGTTTCTATCCATATTTTTACATTGGTTTGACTATGTTGTGATGGAATTATGTTTATGAATTCCTTTATCATATATGAATTGATTTATGATGTCATGATGTTTCAAGAATCCCATTTTTGTTATATGTGTTATGCGATGATGTATGTTTTATGATTATGTGGCACACATAAGAAAGGATTCATTATAAGATGGGTGGGACCTATATCTCCCTCCAATGCATTGGGTAATGATTTTATATCTCATGAGATAGACATGGCTGGAACGGAAGGTTATTTCGGTTCAGTGATACAGGACTGAAACGAGGAGTGAACTCGGTTCAGAAAGGGACTTTGTCCACTAAGATAGTCTTGGCAATGAGTCATGACTAACAAGAAATGATTTTCCATGATTATGTGTGCATGCCACAAAGTTTCAAGTTTTATGTTATGATTATGGGGATCTCATTTTCACTTCTATGATTTATTCCATGTTAAGATATTATGATCTCTTTTGCAGGTTTTGATTTTCATAATGATATGATATGATTTTTATTTCCTTTATTTGCCCTTGCTGAGCATTTGAGCTCACCCTTTTATGTTTTCTTTTCCCCAGGTCAGGAAGATGGATATTAAATAGAATATGCTAAAAGGGACCCTAGATATGATGAAATAAACGGGAGACACTGTAGAAGATTTATGAACCAGTTGTTTATGTTTCCCAGTTTCTAAAGACACTATACCTATACGATCCTTTGTGGTTTTGTCATATGTTGTAATAAGTGTGCTTCAATTTCGAAGTATTAACAATGTATGTAAAGTATGGGTCATTATATTATACCTATGAGTCTCCACATTGAAAATACTCCAAATACTACATCAATAAAGGTTTCGTATTCATATATTGAATAAACCCATGACCATTTAGAACACCACCATCATGGTAAATTATTTTATTATTGTTCATTCAATTCTAAACATCCATATATTCTTGAACTAAATATCTTCAAGACTTTTACTCAACATGTGAGTAAAAAATCCCCTTTTACTAGTATATAATAGATCCTAATAAATATAATTATGAAGAATCCTCATCCAATAATATTGGTATAAATTCAAATAACATGATGAGATAAAATATTAGAGGAATTTAAAATTTTCCAAAACCACATAGAGTACACTGATAAGAATATTCTATAAAAGTGGCACCGCTATACCAGCTTCTTCTAGTTCGAGATCATCAGTGTTACATTAATGTTCATGGGGTTGTAATGGCATGAACCCATAAGTGTTCACTTCAATATTCTTCAATAGCCTGAATTTAATTCTTATGTTTATGGTATCATAAAAAACCTCAAACATCATGCCCTCCTTTGGAAATAGTTTCCCTATAGTAAAATCTGAATTCCGTTTTAATTAAATTAAAGAGGCTATATGATATTTTCTCCACGCAAAATATTAAGTCTTACTATAAAATGATGTTATTGTGTCTGCATAATTATATAAATTTTATAGAAACCAACAATAATAGACTTTTAAGATAACGAAAAATATTAAACTTTGACAAATTTTTTTACTGATTCCTATGAAATAACTACCATAGCCTTTAACAATTTTACTCCCTCGCCATCCTTAAATCCTCTTTGTTTAAGTATGTTCACATATAAATCTATTGATCCTTCATGGATGGTTTTTGATAGATATATTGTTTTCCAAGGAAATATTAGAAATCTATGAGATAATCAAGATTATCCTCCTATGAAATTTAATAGATCAATATATCATCAATTAATACATAAAAAATTGGTCTAGGAAATCCTGGAACAAGGAGATCACATCCCCATGAATAAAGTTGTGGAATTCCAAATAATAATCGGCATAATTTAAAACTAGATGTTACCATACCTACACCAAAAGAAATTCGTTATGGTATCCTATTATTTAACACTCTTTTAGTGATATCTAGACACCACGTCAACCATAAAAAAACCATCTAGATCATCAAAGATAGTTGAATAGATCTTCTATTCTTGGAAGAGATTAATTTTTCTTAACTATAACCTTATTCAACCTCTAGGATTATATGAACAACCTCATATTAATATCACACTTCTTAGTGGCAAAAATTAGAGAACACCATGGAGATACACTAGATGGGTTGAAATCTAACTACATTAAATAATCAATTTGAATCATCATATCCCACGACATAGAGGGTTTCACATAGTAAAGAACTAGTGATTCCATAGAAGGATCAATCAATAGATCTATCTCGAGCTCGATATCACATCAAGAGAATAGAATCATGTCCAAATTAGGGAAAAATAAAGAATATGCTAAACAAACATTAAATCCTATGAATTCCTAATGTCTACTGATTTTAAAAATTTATCGGTTATAAAAAAATATAGGGGGTCTTCACATCTACTATCCAACTGAAAAACATGTTCACTAATTAAGACTAAAAATTGGCCATCCAATTTTGAAAAAATGAATCTACGCATAAAGAATTCATTAAATTATTAAATAGAAGATAAACATTCTATTATGATAATGAGAGATTGTGGTTTCATCAAAAGAAAAAAATGTCAAAACATGACGGATAATTCGTAGTCATGTTTCTTAAATCTCGACTAAATATTAAACCAACTCGTCTGGTCTCCAACTAGCATAGTCATCATAGTGGTCATGGAAGGCCTCAAAACATCTAGAACAAAATTGAAGTATAGAGTGGGTGAGAAAATTTATTTTTATGCTCTTAAAAGATAAAATTTTAAAATAATGGTATAATGAAAAGTGATAATACTAATAATGAATTTTAACTACTCTGGTGATACAACATACACTTCCTTCAACAGATTACACCCATATTCATTGCCTCCCTAATTATGGAAACATCTGCAGACCCACTCAATTTTGGGTACCTAAGGGTGAGTGACATCCATAGGTCACATTATTCCTTCCACATCTTCCCTAAATGTAAAATAATACTAGTTTCACTATTCATAAAATATCCTTAATTGAAACTGGTAAAAAAACTACTGCTAAAATTGAACAAATCTACAAATCGGATCCCCAATAGTCACAGGAAACTATTCCAGATGATGGCCACAACCACTAATAAAAAATTAAACCGACTCATTTATCTCAATAGGATTTAATGGATGCTTCAGTGTCTATATCCCTACATGTCAACTCTTTTAATTCCGTTGCTGATAAAACCTAATAGAAAAAGTTATTTTCTTCATGGAACTATATTGGCCCCTCTCTCAAGTTAAGAATCCTCAGATGTGAATCTAGAACATCACCTACACCATCCCTTGAACCTCCTTTAACATTGTAAATTATCAAAGGGTAACTACATAATACATTGAATGATAGAATTAACTTTCTAAGTAATCATCATCTTGAAAAATGTCAGGTGAAATATAAAACACATCCTTGAACATGATCTCAATATCTCTCACAATCATGATAACCTTTTGGAGAGAGAAAATCTCCACTCCATTCTCATCCCTTGTGGTTGATGAAATAAACTTTGAAATGACTCCCCCTCTTCATATGACCACAACACAACTACCATATTTTTCACCCAGAAACAACATCCACCGCTAATGAAAAACTGCACTCATCCCACTTACTACCAATGTGATCATGTTCTCCTCCCTTCCTTATATCAAAAAAAATTATTCATCTCAATCTCCACCAAAATAGTACTCCATCACTACATCATAGTTTTTTACGCATACATCCACAAAATAAAACCTAAAAATTCCACAACAACCACTTCCACTAGTCACCCACTTCAACAAGATCAACACTGTAGATATCAATTGGATCTTCCTATTGAAAATAATCTACCTGAGAAACACATAGATGACTATAAGTTCTTTAATGGATTTTTGATACAAGAAACTAAAATTCATGTTAGTCTATAGTTTAATTATTATTCATATATTTCATTTCAACAGAATTTCCTAGAACCGGACAATTAAAATCAAGAACAAAACTCCTCATGATGTATATACCTACCCTAGGTCTCTACATTATAATAGTTGAAACAACACAATGTCATTTGATAGGCTCAAATTACTTTCATAATATCAGGGGGGACATTAAATCACATGTCCAACCAGTCTTCGCTATCTTTTTTCTTGCACTATCTTCAACTAACAATACTTCTTTACGAAACCATGAAATCATTAATGCACCATAATCAAAAAATTGTGCTATCTATTTACCATATACCACTAATAAAAATTTGTCATGAAACCCTCTCACTAATGATTTATCAACAAAGGAAGAGACATAAAGACCATTGATACATGACTCCATTGGTCCATGTTTCAATGACTATAATAGAGGTTATAAAAATTTCATAATAAGGGATGCACTACCCAATATAGGTAAACAATATTGAGAGATATGTTACATCAAAAATATAAATCTCAATGATACAATATAAAAATTGACCCCAAAATCATCCCCAAATTAATGTGAAAATTTTATAGATGCAGATAAAAGTCTCCAAAATAACATACCAAAAGAAAGGTATGGTTGCGACACACCAACAACCAATTTTATGAGCTAGTAATGTCCCTTGTGTAAAACATAATCCTCCTAAAATTATAAAATAATTATATATATTAGATGATCATAAAAATATACATAGTATGAAAAAAAAACTCTCTCATACGCAAGTGAATATAGTGTACTACTACACCCATGATCCATCAAAAGTTACAAACAACACATAGTATGGTCTAATAACCAATCCTATCATCATATTGTCTCACTCACCAAATAATTAAACCATTTATAAAAACAAAATGTTAACCATATCAATTATAGGTTACCCATCACCCAATTACCAAATATTTTAAACATTCACACACAAATAAAGAACATCCCAAAACTCCCACATATTATTTATCACAACACATATTAAGATATCACATATGTGTGTCAGAGCACACACCAAGATGCCCCACCCTAAAAAAATGTATAATTACATGCTATAATTAGACATAATCACATCAGTTATTTCCCATACAAACCTAGATCATTGCATTACATCGTCGTTAGGGACCTCAAGGAAATCACATCCCACCATACCCAAAGACATATAGATCATCACATCATATAATCAAATCAATACAGTATCACTAAAATATAGTACATCAATCTCATGTACTCCACATTCCATGAATGACCCCTGTGATTTTATATATTTTAATCAAATCCAACCACCTTAGAAACACACCATGATAGTTTGAGTGGGGTAGAGTGGATTTCTATACATTCATCCATATCACATGATATTGGAGAATAAAATATTATGACATTTGGTTTTGGAAGTAAGTTGTAGACATAGGTAGGTCATGAATATAAAATCATCTTGAAATTATAATATACATATAATATCCTAGAACGCATCACCCATGCTATGGGTTCCCAAATTAAAACTAGAAACTCAAAATATCATTATAGAACCGTACATGATCCTCAATGTATGCTATTAACATTATATACATAACCCTACACAAGCATAAATTAAGACAAAATCAACGTTTCTTTTTCCAATAGATATTATTTTATTTTCCTTATTTCACAATAGTAACATATTAACTTTCATTAAGACCATTTATTTCCCATAAATTGTTAACCCATTTTACCTACACAAAAAAATTTAATGATATCATTATTCAATTATATTACATTTCATTTCACATTCAATTATATCATTTCATATTACACTACAAATAGGGAACCTATAACAAACTGCACTACATAATCAACACCACTCAACATGTTTCACAGCACATCAAAATTCTTATACTCTTATAAACAATTACTCAATGAATAGTTATTGCCTCATATAATCACAACCGCTTTTGCTTCTCCTATGTGCAAGAAAACCACAACCAAATTTTTTCGCATGCCATATCTCACAAAAAAACACCCTATTTCATTATCCACAACCAAATCATTTCCTATACTCCATATCACCAAAAAAACACCACACAAAACCTACTATAAAAACATATTTGACACCAAAAACATAATTTCATCATATTATCATAAGGGTTTCTTATAAATTTCCTTTATTTAATTTATGGAATTATCACATAGTAGATAAATCCTACGAAATAAATTTACAATTAAAATAATAATGTAAATAGAATAACATTTTTTTGATAATAAATATCACATAGTACAGTTTCATAGAACATGTCATATATGAACATATAAAGGCCCCAATAGTCACTATTTTATCTTGACATTTATCTCATATAATCAAAATATGAACAAAAATATAACACCTATATAAACAGAAAAATAATTCCACCTCCCCCAACAGTTTAAATTAAATAATTCATTGTATTTATTGTGACAATGAAACCTATCATCACAATGATAAATAATGGGAAAATAATTCTTCATTATATACAATTAAAAGAAACGATGAATTTCGTAGCAAAATGAATATGTTTATACCAGCACAGAATGCATGGAAATGATGTAATGCCCAAAAACCCAAAAAATTTACAAACTGACCAACCTAGACTACACATGAGACCCAGAGAAAACACGTCAAATAAACACCTGAACCAAAGATGCATTTCTAAAGTAGTTACATGTCGGAAGAATGCAATATATGTAATGATATATGGAATTGATATTATCACTAATAAATGAAACACCAAAACTAGATCCTAATGACCTATTTTATGGAAGGAAATAAAGAACATCACTAAAATCACCTACTGTTAGACCCAAAATGAGAGAAGAGAGGGAAGATGAACAACTGAAATATCCCAAAAAAAACTTTATTTAAAATCCAGATCATTCCCTGACCACATCGTGAATATTATTCACAATAAAAATTCCATGGGGTCTCATATATTTCATGTTTGTGAATTTTCACCAATGAGGGAAATCCTGATATCTTTTGTTCCCTCTAAAATATCAATATTATCCTCTTGAATTACTTACCTATTGGTAACTACATATACATGACTTGATTCCATATCATAGAATCCACCCTATCCACATACACATATAGTGAAACAAGATATCAACATAAGTCATGAATCTTGAACTCACATCATGAATCATGTAAACGATGTCAACCACCCTCACCTCTAGTTTCCACTAAAAACACCATCCATATAAACTGAAATACTCTAACCACCATAAAAAAAATTAGTTTGATAATGAATGAACCTTTAGAATAATCATACACATCTCATTCATAGAAAAGTATAAGGGATAACAATAATAAAATTTCATAATAATCTCATTTATTATATGATATCACACACAATTTTACAAAACAGTCAACAATTAAACCAATTATTATATTGTTCGTATATTTGAAAATTATGTTTCCATGTAGAAATTTGTAACTTAATATACTAATAAGGGAATATTCTATGGGAATATCACACCCATGAAACACCTTCACCGGTTTG
Source organism: Viscum album (assembly GCA_963277665.1). Taxonomy (NCBI): domain Eukaryota; kingdom Viridiplantae; phylum Streptophyta; class Magnoliopsida; order Santalales; family Viscaceae; genus Viscum; species Viscum album. The sequence goes on from OY728161.1 coordinate 938,669,445, forward strand.
TCCTGAATCTCATCATTCTATTCATAAATTTTCAAATAATATCAATATCCAACTCACCCTAGTAAATGAAATGGGAATAATCATTATCATAACCTAGAATCATTGATATATAAAAAATAGTGTATTTGTTCAATTTCTATGAGTTGTACTAAATGATGTGCTACTACACCAACATGCACTATCTCGTCAAATGGAACAACTAATTACGGATTAATTTTACACCCATGATGTAACCTCCACAACCCATGTGAGTATATTCATTGAAAAATACATGTATTCCAATGTGAAAGTCTTAACCTCTCCACCAATGGTAAAAATTGGAATTATGATGATCTTGAACTAAAATTATAGTAACCCAAGAAAAAAAACTAAATTAATTTATATATTTTTTATGATAGAAACATTACATTTCATGAATAATAACTTCCTAATAACCTATGGGTTTAGATTAATTAATGATTATTAACATAATAATATTATTTGAGAAATTTCATGATCATTTTATATTAAATGGACCCTATTTAACCATATTCAATAGATCACATTATCCAGAATCATCCTCAAATACAAGTGAATATGAACATATGAATAATGATTGATCACATAATTTTTAAATGGTAAATAATCATTGCCTTAGGGATGAGTTCATAATAATAAATGAAAAACATGTGCATGATGAATGTATCATAAGAACATGAGTGATAATCATAAGAATTATTTGTGATTTAATGAAAATAGAATGAAAATTTTATTCAATAATTTCGCATTAAACATGAATATTTAGAGAATAATATCAGAATTAATAACACCAATTGACAATGAAATAAACAATTTCATAGTTAAACATTACATTAAATATCCACATCATCTGATTCCACAGTTACAAGAAACTTATATTTACTCGTGAATGCTTATCTAATGATATATAATCTAATAACCAATAAAATGTAGTGTGACGTTGGACCCCACATATCATTCATCCCTAAAAACATATTTCACATTAAAATAATTCACTTTTAACATCAGAAAACCCGATGAAAATAATTTTTTAATAAAACATCCAAATGGAAAAAATAAATCCTAAAAATAAAATTCATATAAAAAATAAAATTTGTAATCATTCATTAATAATAAAGAATCCATGGAAATAAAATTACTTTACCTATGAATCCAAATGGAAATCATTTACATATAATAAAAAGTCAATGTAAGTAAAATTGGACTCCTAAAACAACCTAATTGAAATTATTTAATTTTTATAATGAATATCTCGATATAAAATTAAACTCATTAAATTCCAAGTAGAAGTGATTCATATTTTATAAAGACTCCTTGGAAATATAATCTATTTAAAGAATGATCAATTTTATTTAATATAAAATCATTATCTAATACATTTGATACTGAAAACATGATCACAAAAAATAATCCAATATAATATGAAAAATATATTGTTAAAAATTAAACAATACTCTATTGGAGGTTGATCATTCTAAATAAAGAGTGGAAAATGATATCTTAATCATCAAATGATCTTTCTTTAAAATATTTTCTATTCATTGATGTCATATATATATATATATAATTACATTTTCAAAATTCATCATTTTATAAATAGATAATTATAAACAAAACCTTATACGTGAATTGATGTGGATAAAAAATAAATTTTTCATCAAAATTAAACACATAACATCACTCAACATGTATATTAATAGAATAAAAATGTAATATAAGTTGTCTTATATCCCATTGAAATGAGTTTTAATTTATAAGTCAGGTTCTATTGGACTTGCCATCTATGATCATTATTTAATCTTGTGTATCATAAATATAAAACACATAATTACCTATTTTAGAATTTTATTTCAATGAAATTTCATTTATACTCAAAATGAATGTTAATTCTATTATTGAATTACTTTTTTCTAATATATTATTATCATCAAGATTAAATAATAATGAAATTTATTAACTTGGTTAATAATAGTTGGTATGTTAATTATTATTCTCTCGATGTTAATCATTACCAAATCATAAAAGATAATACAATTTTTTTCATTAATTATCAATAATGTAGGAATTTCATTAAATGTAATTTTTTTTACAATATTTCATGTTAATATTTTGCGTGATCATGTTTCATTGATTCATTGAAAAAAAAAGTTAATTTTTTTAAATAATTAGTTGAATATTTATGAAACCACTGCTGAAACAAAAACAAATAATTAACAGATTATTTATATAATATATTAATATAAATAATGTACCCATATTCATACAAGATTAAAATTTATATCAATGAACCAGTAGGTGGTTAACCTAACCAAAATTATATCATATCATAGTTAATTGACAATTATGGATGGGTTTATTTAAAATTACATCAGAAAATATGAATAATGGTCCTTTTATTTAATTATTATTGTGATATATTATTATTCTAGTGATTTAGAATATGAAAAAAAATTATTTCATATGATTATGAATTTTATTTATCTATAAATGCTGTTTTAAACTGTAGAATTTATCGTTTTTTATTATTCATCGTATTGTTAATATGATTATAAATTTGTATTTGAAAACCCCTATTAATTTCATATGGGTAATATTAATTCATTTTAAACTTCTATCATGAAAATACATGAATTGAGGGCCTAGATAGAAAAATGGATACCAACTATTACAATATGGAGGTTGTCTACATGTACACATGGATATTGATTTCATTTTCTATAGAAGAGGGAAAGTGGAATATGGGTTATAATTTAAAAATTATGAATATTTAACAAAATATTATACTTATAAAAAAAATTTAATATTAACTTATTACTTTTTTATAAATGAAGGAAAATGAAACACATTAGGTCATGGAGGAAGTAATCCAAAAAATGCAATAATTGAGGATTCATGTTTCTTAATTGAAAAGGAAAAGGTTGTTAAATATTGTTAAATTAATATAATATCAGAAAAATTTAATAATTATACTAATATGAAATCCTAAATATAAAATAATTTAATTTTATGAAAAATAAGTTTATATAATGAAATAGAAAAAATAAAGTCATGGTTATAAATTTATGCCTCAATTCTAAGACTATATCATTTTAAAATGATGTTATTTACTTTTTGGGATTACCATTTCAGAGTACCAAAACTTTTTTAAGGTGGAGAAGAATGGAAATGATAGTTTTGGGAAGATATTTTTCAAAATCAATATTCATTAGTGTGATTGTATGTGATAATATGAATGTCCCTTTTATAAGTTCAAAGGTATGACATTTATAGAAATACAAAAAAAATAATAATAACGAGAAGTCTATCTCATGGAAGGTAGCACCAAAATTAGATAATAATGTAGATGGTAAATTAATAGGTAAATAAATTCCTCAAAATCAAATTCTATAATACATTTTAAACATGTTAAAATTTATTTACTCTTGGACATGTACTTTTATAATTTTATATTTTACCACGCTAACATGTTTATACCTTTGATTTATATTATTAATGCTTAAAAAATAATATTATCATTATTATATAATCTATAAATAATTATTGATATTTTTAAGTTAATGTTTTTATTTAAATTTTATAACAATGAATAAATTATTTTAGATTGAAAAATCCATTATCTATTAAAAACCATTTCATGAAAAATATAACATACATTTTAAAATTTCATATATGGTTTTGTAAATTAAAACCAACATTTCAAAAATTATAAATTCATTTGTAAAAATTATATCTGGGATTGAAAAAAGGTCTTATTAATTTCATATTCTTCCTTATAAATTATTTTTCTTGTAAAATTGAAGTCAATTCTAGAAATTTTATTTTTACTATTGATATAAAAAAAAATTGATAATGAAAAATGAAAAAAAATTAAGTTAAAAATTCCATGATAAATCCAAAAATATATTTTTTTCTAATTAAAATCATAAAATATATAAATTTTGATTAATATAAAAATTAAAATATATATTGGAATGGTGTTTTTATATGAATATAACCTTTGGTATAATAAAATTTCATTTTACTAAAAATTACTATTTAACTAAGGGTTATATATTTAAAATAAGATATATTTTAAAAAAAATTATTCAATAATGGAATAAATATTTCCTTGAAAAAAAATGTTCATGTAAAATGTTTGGTTTTCACATAATATAAATTGGGAAAAATTATCCTTTTAAAAATTATATAAATTCATGTTGACTCTATAATAATAAATATTTTATTACATGATGATATAATACTAATTTCTTCGAACATAACAGCATATAATCTCCATATAATACTTAGTAATTAGATATGATGGGGTTATAAAATCAGGTGGTGGTTCAACTTAGATAGATATTATAGGAATCTCCATGAGCTTTAACCTATCTCATATATGGTTTTTCTCAAATAGAATTTTTCAGCATCAGGTTGTGCTTTGTCATGGTAAAACCCTAGAAAATATATATCCCTATCGAGATCATGATGGTGGTATGAAAAAGAAGTCATACTTTTTTCATATTCTATTACTTTATAATTTAATAAATGTGTTTTCAATATGGATACATTATTTTATACAAATTATTTAAATAGATATGTTCTGAACGAAATATTAAATATTAAAAATATTTTAGTTTTTGTCATTGTTGTTTTTTATATTGTGATAGGTAAAATATCTAATAAATTATTTATTTATGGACTATATATCTCGAAATCATTGGTCACTACATCCCACAACCAAAATAATTCTTTCCTTATGAAATTTAGTAATTGAACACTACTGATGTTAGCTAATGGTGTATACAATATGACTCATGATCTAATTTATTAATGATGTATAAATGACATATTGTCTTGCAGAAATCATAATCCTAGTATTTTTTCATTTAATATAATTTTATTTAAATAATTATCATGGTTTTAGGTTAAGGTGTCTTTAGTTTTTCCTTGTGTTGGTAGTCAGAATTGTAATGATTGAATAATAATTTTTTTTGAGGTTTGAAATGAGATTCCATAGTTTCATAATATATTAACCACACACAAATATATCTCAAAATCAATGGTTCTTATACTAGGTGGCGTCAATGTAAATTTGAGGTCAAACCATGAAGTCAATGAATATTGATTCTCTTATGAAAAAGGAACAATGAGATTCATGCTTGAACTCATCCTCGACCATTTTTCATTATACACCTCCAACAATCCATTATTATACCTACCCAACTTATCCTATACCAATATCTCAATCCTCAGTAGATAAAAACCCATATCCCCAACTATATTTTTCACTAGAGACTAAAATGATTGATTCTGAAATCCCACATGGATAATGTTGGTGATGGAAAGACTATTGATACAAATCTCAATAGTGAATCTTGAATCTATATGAATTCAAAAAATTTACCCGTTGAACAATTTCATTATTCCTTATATAGTGTAATTTCATCCTTGTTACAACATAAATTTTTCATGTTTAATAAAATAATAATGAAAATTTTATCAAAACTAAACCTTGTATTATTTGAGGAGACATGAACATTCTGGAAGACATTAGTGATATTTTCTGGATGGGATCAAATCTAGAAGCAACATCATCGTCTAAAAATGTTAAAAATAATTTTTTTATACATATTAACAATTTCTGTGTGGTATCATGTAGTATAATTATTCCATCACCACACCGATGAACAGTCAAAAATATCACATTCTATTTTGGATGTTTTTCTATGATTGGAGTAATATAATCATTTATTCCACTCTCTATGAAGCAATAGGGATCACTGAGAAGATATTAAATTCAAAAAATGAATATAATAATTAATTTTAACATCTCATGGGCTTAAAAATCATTTTGATGATTACAAAACATCCACTTTTTCACATGAATATATATTATATTCTAAATAATCCATTAATAACATCTTATGTATTTATAAATACCTAATAAAAAGAGGTAATATTATTAAAAATTACTCGTAATATAATAAATATATTACATTATAATATTTGTTTCCTATACATGACTTTCTCCTCCCAAAAATATAAAATTGAATATTAATATATATATATATATATATATTAAAATATTATTTATTCAAAAAATATTATTCAATGTATTAAAAAAATGAGAATAATTATTAAATGAATATTTTGATGAAATGTTATTAAAACCCATAATATTGTGATTTTATATATTTCTTGGTGACCCTTCAAACTCATACATTACCCAAACCTAGTGGAGGGGGCCAAAATGTCCTAAACACTTATCATAACAATATGTTAGGTATCTGAATTCACTTTCTCTGTAACCATCTTAACCTTCAATACTATTGTAGTATTTACTAAATTTAAACCATTATTAGAGTCAATAAATATATCATGTCCCTTAATAGATATAATAAATAGTCATAGACACATAAATCACTTCTACAGACACACATGGTGAAATATAATCTCCTTGTCTTTTGATATATCATAATATAGGGAAAAATATCACAGCATAATCCATTATTGATTTCTTTATTTTTGGTATAACATGAAAATTATTCAGTGTTCTAATGTATCAATATATTTAGTAATGAAACAACCACTCCGAATTTTTAATCTAGTGAAATCTCATTAATTTTGGAAGAAACAAAAATTGTGTATATCATTCAACCAATATCATACCACCATTGAAAAACCAAATACATTCCAACTCTCTAAAACATAAATGTCTTGGTTTTCATCTTTCACAAAATTATGTGATCTAATAGATCCCATTGATAATGATCTCACGTCCAATGACCAGTATTCATGTTCGTAGTTATGAATACAAATGACCCCTAAAAATTGTGGTGTTTATATTCACTAGAAAGTCTTCTTGATATCTATTCTAATATATCACCATATTCGTAATCCATGAGAATAATTATAATTTATTATTATTATCCATCATCTAATATTTATTAATAAGTTGTGCCTTATATGTATGATGTATACAGACGATATTAAATATATTTAAGAATATGTTCATAGTTTTTCAATATATTCATTAGAGTTAGGAACTACTATAATCCATCAATATGACAAATATTAATTAAAAAATTACCTTGTATATTTTTTAGCACAACTATAATCATTTTTATTATACGACATTAACATTAATATATAACTTCCCAGAATCTGTACTTCTTGATTATGTACTGAAAACATTATCATTAATTTTATGTATTTAACGATGATAAATAGGACCCAGTTTTCCCTCCAAATCATTAAAATTAAAAATTAAATATTGGATCACATACATAATAAAATAACATTAATCAAATATAAAATCCTTCGTGTCAAAAACCAATTAAATTACTTCTTCCTAAAATCATGGAAAGAAAATTAAGAATAATATGGCATCATATGAACATTAATGTAAATAAAAGGATATATCAATGATTACATTATCATAAAAAGAGATTAAGTGAATAGGAATATGAGTATAATAATCGAATTTTTTACAATATAAGTTAATATTTGAAATGTAATTTGATGGAATAAAAATTTAATTTTAATATGACATTAATAATATTGGAATCATATAACATAATCCATGAGTGCATAATTTATGACATGGTATTGTGGAGTAAACATAAACATAGAAAATCATTCATGTACTATTAAGGGATCATTGGTAAAAATATAAAAGGGAACTCTATGGTAGGATACACCTCATGGGATGGTCACACCACCATCCCAAGAGGCAGCCCATTCTTCCTAGTGGAATCTGATTACATCCCAAACAATCTTTATAGTCAACGTTATTTGGGAAAATATCCCTTATTATGAAGATATTGGGATGATTTTGTCTGTGGACAAGTTTTGAGGTTGTTGAAGAAGGATTATTGTCAAAGAAGAAATAATTAGTAATTATGGATTATTGATCTCGTGGAACATGAATTTATGCACTAATATCACATTAAATTCTCATTAATGTTCTCATGATTGTGTTTGGATCTCAAGATAGATCACTCAATGAAGAGGATAACAACAACACTAAAAATCAATCAATTTTGTAGAACTGTGATGGGTTCTCATAAAGAAGATGATTGTCTTTGAGTCTCATGATGGGAACTCATGTAGTACTCATGACTGTATTTGGATCTTGTGATTGGATCTCACGTTATGGTAATTATTTTCATTGGAAATCAAATTGAAGTATAGATTACTAACTATGGATTCATCTCTCATGTGATTTGAAATATATATATTTTGACATGAATTAGGTAGTAGAATGATGTTATTATCATATTGTGTAATCTTGAAGCCCTAAAGATTGTCTACATTGGAAAATCCATGTTTTCAAGAAGAGGCATTAGTTTCATTTATGTATTAGTTGTTTAAATTACCATTCAGAAAAATGTTTGGTGTCACTCAACTATGTGACTCATGGTATTTCATGAGATTTTCATTTAATATATGTGTCTTCTTGGAAAAAGATGGTACATTTTCTTTGTATAGATAACATACAGTAGGTAATCTCTACCTTTTAAGTGGAGTGTAAGATAAGTGTTTATTGTCTATGGAAGAATAAAACATGTAATGGAATAAACACAATTCTCACTTGATCCAAACGTTTTTGGATAATCTAGGGAAATAGGTTGCTACTCGAGATCTCCATAGTTTATTATGTGATAATGCACATACATTAAATACAATTCAAAAAATAATTATTATTCAAAAGATATATATGGAAAAAGTTAAAAAGTAAAAAAAATTGACATAGTGCATATTGATTTTTTCTCCTATATTTAACAAATAGATATTATTGTAAGTAGATATAATTTTCTATTAATTGATTATTTCAGAAGAATAGCATGGGTTTCATTTATCACTCATAATTTTGAGGAGTTAAATTTCATAATAACATACAGAGGGACGATAAATTTATTGATGGTAAAAAATTTCAGATAATCCACAATGATAATGTAATAATGTTCAATAATATCTAAGTGCATGATTACATTATCAAACATGGGATTAAGAACCATGTTTTGGGATTATAAACTAAACTCTATAATGGAGTAGTTTTATGAAGAAATTTAATTTACAAAAACATGGATAGAACAATAATCATTAAAAAAGAACATCCAAATACATTTTGGGAAGAAGATGGGATGACATCAGTCTCACATAAAATAGATAATTCTTATTTACAAAATAATATAGGAATCTATATGAGCTATGGTACTGAATGTAGCCATATTTAAATAATTGCAATTCGTTAGAAGTAACTATTTCATTCTCGGTAATGATATGCATTAGAATATTTAATCTCATGGAGATAGAAGGATATTTAATAGATACTCTATCAAAATAGAAGCAGATAAACGCTTCAATTAGAAGATAATAAGGGTAGTTGAAATAAATGATTTAAATATATTAATGAATGAGTTGAACCTTATGAATATACATAATCAATATTAGGGGGATAAAAATGGAGTGATAAGTATATCATAGGATGTTCATGTTCTAGAGGTCGATTCAGAAGAATATTTAGATAATAAAAATGATGATCATAAATAACTATATTCATAATGATCGTTGAGAATATCTGAAATTTAAAGAAAAAACCTAATATTTGACCTGAAATAACCTAGGCGGAAAAGGCTATTGAATAATATAAAGAAAAAATTACTCTAAACAAGGGTATAAACAATATTTTTTTATTAAGTAGTTGGTGATGAGAAATGGGTTCAAGCAATGAATGAAGATCTTGAACAAATGGAGAATAATCTGTCATGAGAGATTGTTTCGACATCAACAAATAATAAAGTCACTAGAACCAAATTGTTCTTCCATAATATGATTTCTAAAATACAATAGTGATTATAAACAAATCATTACTAGTGAAAAAGGGAACTCCAAGATAGAGGTAATCGATGTTTAAGAAAATCACCTTTTGTGAGGATAGAGACAATGAGTTATTATTGGGCATAAAAGTTAAAGAAAACATCACAATTTTCAAGATACATTTAAAGTCAGTATTTCATAAAGTTATTCCTGACTAAGAAGTTTATATTGATATGAAAAATGGGTTTATCATTCATAAATATTATAAAATTGTTTTTTGGCTAAAGAATATGCTAAATGGGTTGAGGAAAGAATGAATAGAATTGTATTCAGGACTATATCAATTCTGTATAATATTGGTTTTCATTGTAGTGTAGTCGAAAACAATATATATTTAAACAAATCAATATACAAAGTATAAAGGTGTTGGTGTTTGTTGATGATATACTATTTGTTATATAAGATGAATTATAGTGATAAAAGGGCTCATAATTCAAGAAGAGTGAAATTGAAACGTAAATGATGGGTGAAATGATGTTTTTCATTGGTTTAATAGTGAATACAGAAAACAATAGAACATTAATTTCTCAATAAAATTATCCCAATATGATTTTAACAAGATTCAGAGTGGTTAATTCTAAGGATATGTCAACTATGGTGGATACAACGATGAAACTGTCATGGGATAGAGAAGACAGTGTAGTTAATTTAACAGAATACAAGAAAATCATTGGAACACTATTGATCATGACAACGATAATACATGATATTGATTCTTCAACATTCTATGAAATTTGGTATCAAATAATTCTAAATTAAATCAACATACATTGAATAACATGAATATTTTGGTACATCAAGGGGATGTTGGATATATTTTTTTGTAAAATGACATATATATCTAAGAGATATAATGCTTTATAGATGTAGATTTTACTTTTTCTGCTAATGGTAGGAAATTAACATCATGTGGTGAATTATATATTGGTAGTTTGTGTATTTATTGGTTAAAAAATAAATACATTTTCATTTCATTGATCATTGTAAAATCTAATATATATTTATGTTAGTCAACTGTGCAGAAAGTTATTGTCGATAAAGAATCTTGTTGAAAGGATGGTTGTTGTATTAAAGTATCTAATCAGAATCCACTGTGATAATTCAAGTGATATATATATATATATATATATATATTAGAAGAAATCATTTACATCACTCTTGGACAAATCACATTGAAATCTTGAATAATTTTATCAACCAGTAGTTGGAGATGGGTCTTGTGAAGTTGAAGTATGTTACTAGAGAACTGTGGGTGAAAAACATTCTCACAAATTCCTTACCAAAATAAGTTATTGAACATCATTGACTGGATATGGGATTTTATTCTACTCCTTCAGCATGAAAAAGTGTGGATTTGGGACCCCTATCCCCATGTTATGTTGTGCTTTCCTTGATATGATGGTTTATGTTCATTACCATATTGTACACCACAATGAAATAACATTAAGGTTCACTGACAGGGGGTGAAATTGTGGTTACAATGGTGGAAAATTTAATAATAATTACAGGGATAAGCAGATAGGGGGAGCAGTGACGTATGATGAGTTTTATATCTAATGATGCAAAACATGATCAATCAAAGGTTATATATCATGATAGATTTGGTTTATGATGAATTCAGTTGAGTGGGATTTATAATGATGTTATTCATCGATGAAAATTTCATGCTACTCTTGTTTCCCATGCATGTACATTGATAGTGTGGTATTAGAGTGCGTGTTTAGTAGATCTATGATTACTATCAGAATAAAAAGAAGAAATTTTTTTGGAAGAATATGGATGAATTTTTAATGTGTTTTTAAAATGTTTTGTGTTATAAAAAACCAATGGGGGTGGGGTTGGGAAAAAATCCATCATGATTGTGCTTTTGGGTTTATTGTGACTATTAATAAGGTTTGAGGTTACAGAGGAAGGTCTTCTTTCCAAAAATGAATGAAGATTTAGAAGGGATATTTGATATCGTGGAGTGTATATTTTTTAACTGATCTCGCATTGAGATATTTCAAAATTGTGCAATCTTGTATTTGAATCTTGCGATGGATCACACAATGCATTAAAAAAATACCTATCACCTGTTTTTACTTGTGATCGAGTTATGGGATCTAATGAATCATATGATTGTATTTGAGTCCTATAGTGGGTTCCAATATATCTCTAATTATTGTATTCAAATATCTCGAATTGTTATCGTGCAGTGCTCTTGATTGTCTTTTCATCTCACGCTCGAATCTTCGGAAATGGAAAAACTGGAATATTGCCTAGATATCACACAAACTGTGAATTAGTACATGCACCAAGTACTTTAGTAATGTTTGAAGGTGGATTCACAAAATGGACACATATCAGGGACCTAAACAAAGAATGAATGAGGACATGTTCATGTATCTCATACAGTGTGTGATGACTGTGAGTTGGTTATTTTTCTGAAATGTATGAAGTTATAGAAGTGTGTATATGCCTATAAAAACAACATATTTCATCCATAACAATTGATGATTTTTATTATTAAAATATGGGTATGAATCAACTTCTGTGAATATGGTTCACTGAGAGATCTCATGAAAGAGACTCAAAGAAAGCTCTCGTGAATGTGGTTCAATGAGAGATCTTACAATGGATTATATCTGATTGACATAACATAAATGATGTTCATGATCTAAAAAATGTGATGAAAAAGTGAAAAATGTTACTCACACTAGGATCTCAAACCATAGTCTCGCAATTTGATCTTGTGCTAGGGTATCACTCTCAGGTCATGTGAAATGGTCTCACACCAGGGTATTGTTCTTGGTTGTTAAGCTAGGATCTCACGCAAGGGGCTACACAGCAGAATCATGCTCAGGGGTTTCATCATAAAAGCTTTCTCATGGAGATGAAAACATTAATTTTTATATGATTTGTATCTCTGTCAAATCAAAATTCTAAAGAACAAGAAGATAGAGGATCTGCACCATTCTATAATACATGCATAATGAGTAGATTCATTATTATATTCAATGTAGATAGTGGAATACATGGATACTCATGAATTTATATATAATGTAGAGGTTATTATTTATTCTATGGTAATAATATGTTTCGTTTATTTATCTAAAAATTGGATGTGTTGCATATTTGTGTTTTTACAAAAGTAAATGTGAAACAATGAAACATCCTAGACCTATAATCTACCTACAGTTGATGGTTCATTAATTATTGAAAATTAAGGAACCTAAATTTCCAAAAACAATGTTTGGATACTTTATAGAGCAGTGATATAGTAAATCATAAGAACGTGATCCATTCCACTAGTAGTGAGTCATCAAAAGATAGTTAGGGTGGAACCCTTCAGAATAAATTGTTCTGACCATAAACATTGTAATGGAAGTAATCCTGGTCATTGAAATAATCTAGCATGAACCTTGTATTTTGGTAGTGAGACAAAGTGGATTTGGTACACATGAACATTTCTATTAAATTATCTGTGGATGTATCCTAGAGATGGTGAAAAAAGTAATATCGTGGTGTCTCATTCACATTTTAATTTATGTCCATATGTTTCTAAATGAAAGTGAGAGAAGAATGTTTTTCTAATGACAAAACATGATATGATGGGGATTTTTTTAAATCTATCATGCCCTAATTCCCCCCCTATATTGTTAATTAACCTATTTAGACCAATAAGGTTCACTTCAAAGACCATCATAGTGGATAATGTCCCTTACTAAATAGATTTCACTCTTGGTTCCAGTCCTATATTAACCAAACAAGTACACCTACCATTCTTGTCATGTCATACTAAACTGAGTTCACTCTCCTTTCAATTCACAACAATATCATTAGATATTAATGATTACCCAATGATTTGAAGGGATACAGATGTCCGAAAACTCCCATAACAAAAACCATACATATGTGTTCCATACTAACATAAATCATTCATTATATCAGAACACGTGAAAAGAAGTGGTATTCATAAACAATTAGGCCTCTTATATTTCCTAAAAAAGAATAAAAATTCTAAATTATAATTCCATTATAAATATATCATAGAATTAAAAAAATTAGGATAATGTCACATATTAAAATACAATTTAAATAATAATTACCATAAAATAAAATTATATTTGATGTAAGATAATTTTTAAAGAACAATTGAAATAAATATTCAAAAATATATTTTTTAATCATTCTATATTAATGTGAATCAAAATAATAAATGAAATAATTTTATTTTAAATCAATCTGGTAATATTTTAAAAGGATCCTCGGGGAATTATAGTTTCATTAAGATAGTAAATTCTTATCATGATGGATATGTAAATTAAACATTACATCTATATATTTATAGGAACAGTCATACTAAACCTCCTTTATAAAAAAATGAAAAGTAATATTTAAAATTTTTTTATAAGAATTTAAAAATTGTTAAAAATGAAATCAATATAATATAATAGAATGGTAAAATAATTATATAAATCAATTTTAGACAACATGGAAATTTAGTAAAAATATATTTTTATGTGAAACATCACAATATAATATATAATAATATCCCATATAAGTATCATATCATTAATATAAGAACCTAGACATTCTTTTCAGGTATGTTTTTCTTTTCTGGTCATTTTTGGGAGAAAGGGGAAAATCTAGAAAAAAAATTTGTACACGCCGTGTACATTGATGTCGCACGAGGTCATGTGCTGGTCATGTCATGACCATGCACATGGCCATGTATGGGTGACATGGAGGCCACCTAATATGGAGTATGGAAAGGTCAAGTACATGTTGTGTAATCAAGAAGTACACACCGTATATTTTCTTTTTTGTCATTAAACGCATCAGGGTCTTCTCTAAACCCCAGAACTGTCTTCTTCTTAGTGTTCATTGACTAGGATCATCCGTATAGATGCAGATATTCTCCAATCCTCTGAGCCTTTGTCCGTTCTCCAAATGGACTGATGTCGATAGCGTTAGAACCTCAACAGTAAGATCTTCCTTCTTATATAGCCTTATTTCCCATTTCCTCCTCTTTTCTGAGTTATCATGGGTTGAACATTTTTTACATTTTCTTAGATCTTCCATGTTCTAAGGAGACTCAAGCTTTGTGGTTCAAGTATATCGATCTCATAATGTCGAGGTAGGTGGTGTGTGTCGTTCTGTTGAATGTTGTTGAATATTATGTGCAATTGTTCGAATAACCTTGAACGTGGTATTGTGCATTTACCATTTAACCCATTTTCTTATCCTTCCTTTCTTGTATGATTTTGTAGAGGTTAATTTAGATGTGAATATTTTTTCTAGCATTCATCAGACGTTTTAATCGTGCATGTTCTTTTTAGGAACTTCTTGATCTAGTTTTTCCTTTAGGTTGTTGCCATGTTTTCCCATTCCTAATTGCAGGAAGGAGTGTTTCGTCTCTGGTATGATTGTTATGGGTAGAATGGTTAACCAAGTATCCCTATAGGTTTACTTTGTCCATATTTCATCGTTATGCTCATTTACATACACGGGTCCGTGAGAAACTGGTGTTGTAAACTGTACGAGGATAGACCGAGTGAGCCTCCATAGAGATTCATTTGGCATTATTGACTATACGGGGATAGACCGAGTGAGCTTACATAGAGAGTCTTTGGGTATTATAAACTATACGGGGATAGACCAAGTGAACTTAGAGATTCTTTAGAATTATAGACTATACAGGTATGGACCAAGTGAGCATTCTCAGAGAGTCTTTGTTTTACATGAATTATCGTGAACCATCCTAGACTATAAGAGGAATTGACTGAGTGAGCTTCCTTAGAGATTCATTGTAAGACCTAGACTATAAGAGGAATTGACTGAGTTTTTTTCCTCATATATTTATTTATCCTTGGGGCTATAAGAATAATTCACCTTGTGTGCTTCCTCAGAGTGTCCTTGACTTCTTTAGACAGTCTAGGTAATTGACGGTGAGTTCATCATCCGAAAGTCTTATTAAATTCTGATGACACAACCAAAGGGGTTAGACTGAGTGATCTACACATAGGGTTGCTTGTACTTGTAGGTAGGACTAGAGGGGATGACTATGAGTACTTCATAGAGGGTTAACTATTGTGTTTAGCTGTTTCTTGACATTGAATTGTGGATTGTTTATTGAAGAGTACCTTTCTGTTTACTGCTATCAGTACATTACCTGCCCTATATTCACTGACTGTTAGGCACAAATCGTTGGGTGCTTTCCTACTAGGATTTAGTCTCACACCATGTTTGGTTTTTTCTTTTGGGCCCAAACAGGCTATATTTATGTAGGTATATATAAGGGAAAGATCATTTCTACTTCAGGTACTTGATGCTGTGGAGATGGAGAGCATGGGACCATGCTTTGGCTTGCGATGCTGAGGTGCTATTTATTTATTTATTTAGTATTTTTGATTTTGACTATTTTATTCTAGCATTGTGGTTTTTTTGGATTCTTTCCTAGACTTATATGTGTCTTGCATCATTTATATATGTATTTTTGTGCTTCAGTTTACTTATTTCAGTATTCTTCTATTTATTTTGTATGGATTATTACTGCTTCTTCTATTGTATGTTGTTTACTTTTGTTGTGTACTCTCCCAATGAAGGCATAGTTTCCCCACTATCACACCAAAGGCCCTCACTGCTAGTCGGCATCCACTGGCGTTCGTGGAAATTCCCTTGAGGCCATGGGACCAACCGGGTACGGGGAGCCTCTGGGTGGCATCTGGAACCTAAACGGTACAAATTTGTATCAAAGGAATTCTTTAATGTTGACTTACTATTTAGAGCCTTTATCCATGTATATGAAGTAATAAGTACTTGGTAGTTAGTTTTTATTGAGGGTAGCTAACTCCTATATAGGTAAAATCCATACTAACTAGTTTATTGCAATTTTATTGGTTTTTAAACTTCACACTTGATTTGATTTCCACATTGGGTGATTAACAAGCTTTGTGTTCTTACCGTTATTGTTATTGTGGTTCTATTTCTATCGATACCCGATTATATGAGGATATTACATCTCATCCATCATATAGGCATGAGTTAGAAATCACAGGTCATGCATTCTTGCCTTGCCATCTAGGATGCATTAGCAATTGAATGTTTTTGTGATAGACTATTTGTAGATTATGCATGTTGTTGATAAGTAATGCTTTATGTAACGATTTTTTTGGATGAACGCCAAATTTTAGTTCTTGAGGTGTTATAGGCCTTCATGAATCAGAACATTGTTGCTAATTGACTTTTTTCCTTGTATATGACATGTATAAGATGAAATGATTTGATTCATGTGGAGAATGGTACCTCACAGATAGGAATTTGGCACCTTAACACTTGTTGTATGATTTCTATGGGCTCCGCTGTGGTTTCTGAGGCTACTATTTGGAAAAATCCCAGAATACATGGTGTGTACTTTATGAATAAACATTGTGTAGTTTGTTTAACTGTGTCACTAACTATGTGGGGTAGGGACACGGGGTTGTAAAAATCTTTCAGAAACACACTGTGTACAGTATGTACACGCCGTGTTGTAGTGACTGTTTGTCTGCCCGTCTAACGAACAACACAGATGGATAAAACCTATTCTTATACATGTCTTGTTAAGCTTCCACACGCCATGTAGTCCGACCCAGATACCCGACCATGTCACTGACAACACGGGTCGTTGTTATCCTTTCTCACACATGACATGTCCTCCTGGAACATTCCATGTAGTGTCAGTCGTGTGGCTGGCCGTGTAGCTAACCACACTTATTGGTTGGGACTAATTAGTACATGTCGTGTCCGTATGGAACACACTGTGTAGTGTGACCTAAGTACACAGGTCGTGTCACTAACAACATGGTCCTGGTAAATCTTATTGAGTACACGTCGTGTCTACCTTGAACACGTGCTATAGTTTTTTCTTAAGAGAGTCGTGTGGCCTAACCGTGTAGAAGGACTCAGGCATGGGAAGAGGATTCAGGTACATGCTGTGTGTTTTGAGAACATTTTGTGTGTTTGTGGTGATACACGACCAGTTTTGGAAGAAGTACACGCCCATTTAAAAGACTTAAGTGAACTGGCAATGTAGTCTTTATATTAGTCGTGTAGTAATGATTTGTAAATATTTAGAAATTTGGTCCTCTTGTTCCCTTCATGAACTCCTTTTTTCAGTATTTGAAAATTTTGATCTATGTTGTGCATTTGACCTTGCAGAGTCATGGCACAGATACTTCCTCTTGTGGTTCACTAGTTGCCAGACGGTGTTCAGACACTAGATATGGCTGATCAGGGGCTTCTTGTAGATCCTCCGGTTGTGCCATCCTTGGCACCAATCGTTGCACCTGACAGCGGTGTTGATGCTCAATTCAGAGAAGGATTAATGAGGATGATTCAGGATTTTCAGGGAGTGCCTACTCCTTCCCCGTTGATGGCAGAGTGAAGGCATGTCTTTCAATAGTAGAATACACCTACGTTCTCAAGTGATGGGAGACCCATTGATGCAAAATCTTGGCTAGAAGCCATGCAGATGATCTTCAATCATCTGGAGGTATCTCTAGATAGGATAGTGAAGCTCTCTACCTATATTCTATGTGACTCCTCCAAAAGGTAGTGGGATGTGATCACGTAGGAAGGGCCCCAGCAGAATTTTCCTTGGGAAGAGTTTCAGTGCATCTTCTACAATTACATATACCCAAACACCTTGACGGTCGATTGAGTGTCGGAGTTTATGAGTCTGGAGTAGGGTACTCATTCTATGTTGTATTATTACTCTTTCTTCATAGAGCTGCAACATTTCACGCCTATTGCAGGAGGCAATGAGTTGTTCCTTTCACGGAAATTTGAGTGACGGTCTGAGGCATGACATCCAATTACAGGTGAACTTCTTCAGGTTCACTTAGATATCTTCTGTCGTCAACCAGGCACTGATCACAGAGCACAATATGAGGGATTCTAGAGCATTCAACCATGTCTCTTCGACATCTAGAGTTAGTGTTCATCCTACTGATAATAGGAAGCACCACAGAGAGTCTGCACGAGAGAATCAAAGTAGGCATGGTGCATCTTTCGATGGCTATGTAGTATGCTACCAGTGCGGAATGAGTGGGTATACTAGGACACAGTTATTGAGATACCCGATGGAGTTTCGATCTTGCGGCAAGATGGGTCATCTCTAGAGTTTATGTTAGATCTTTTCACCTGTAGCGGGTGACAGGGGCTCTTCTATGACCTCACGCTCTGGAACAGTATCGCCAGTTTCTCCCCAGTTTGGGAGCAGGAGTTCTTCCGGTTATTTAGGCAGTGGTATAGGTCATTGTCGTGGTGTTTAGTAACCATGTTATCAGCGAAAACATATTGGATAGGCTCATAGTGGATAGAAAGGGTCACAAGGTCGTGGAGTAGGCCAGGACATTGCAGTGGAGCAGACCCAGCAGGATCAAGATCCTGGACTTTCTACAGTTCGAGGTACCATTCTATTTTCTTTAGTTTTATCTTCTGATAATTTCGACATAGTGGATTCCCATAGTTTCATATCTATTGATGGAATGGTGATACTTGGGATATGTATTCTTTCATCTGTCGATATCTTGACGTTAGACACTCACGTTAGGGACGAGAACATCTAGTGTACATCAGTGCTAGGAGTGCCCTCTAGAGGTTGCATGGTGTCACATCTTTTGGGAAATCTATATCCTGGAGATGAACCGCTATGGCGTCATTCTCAGACTATAATGGTTTGTTCTATTTCAGGAATTTGTTGATTTCTATTTCCGTAGGGTGATTTTCATACCACCGGATGGTGAATCAATTTTTCATAAGGGTGAATGCGATGTCCATGTATGCAGAGAGTGACTCGATCATTATGAGCTAGGAGGGGTTACAACCCAGATTTCTAGTCTTTATCTGGATGATAAGGGGACTCATAGTTAGACTTTCCTCAAGTGGTGGATTGTTTCAAGGATGTCTTTCTTGAGGACTTTTCAGGTTTTCCTCCAGACCTTGAGGTAGACTTTTCAATTGAGCATGTGCTAGGAGCGGCACCAGTGTCCATTCCACCATATTAGATGGCTACTATAGAGTTGTAGGATGATAATAAGCAGTTTGAGGAGTTACAAGAAAAGGGTTTCATATGAACCATTACTTCCACTTGGGGTTCTCCTATCCAGTTTGTGAAGAAGGAAGACAGTACCTATAATCTTTTTGTGGATTATCGGAAGTTGAACCAGTTGACGGTCAAGAACCGACATACCTTACCCATGGTTGATGATCTCTTTGATCAGCTTCGAGGATCCTGAGTGTTCCCAAAAACCAACATGAGGTCCGTTTATCATCAGTTGCATGTTAGACCATCAGATATACCTCAAACAGCCTTCCATAGTAGGTATGGTCTATACGAGTATATGGTTATGCCGTTCGGTCTCATTAACGAACCTGCAGTTTTCATGGAACTGATGAACCGAGTGTTGCATCAATACATGGACTCTTTCATGGTTGTCTTTGTTGATGATATCTTGGTGTACCTTCACACTCGACATGACCATGCTACCCATCTTGAGATCATTTTTAGGACACTAAGAGAGAATCGGTTTTATTCTAAGCACTCATAATTCCACTTTTTGATGGATCATATTCACATCTTGGGTCATGTAATCTCTAAGACTGGTGTGTCAGTAGACCCAGAGAATGTGAGAGCCATAGTTTCTTGGTAGCAGTCGAATAAAGTCTTTGAGGTGAGGAGTTTTATAGGGATAGCTTGATATTAAAGAAGTTTCATACAGAACTTTTCTCGTTTAGCAGCAACGTTGAAAAGTCTGACTAAGAAGGGTGTGATGTTCTTGTGGCCAGATTCATATGATTCAGCCTTTCAGGAGCTGAAAGTGATGCTGAATTCCACTCCAATATTAGTCTTTCTAGAGTCAGTAAAGATATACATTATCTATTTTGATTCATTAGGTATCCAGCTAGGATCGGTACTTATGCAGGGAGATGGAGTTGTTGCGTACGGGTCTAGGCAGATGAGGCCACATGAGAAGAATTGCCTGACGCACGATCTGGAGTTAGTATCTATTTTTCATGACTTGCGCTATTTGAGACATTATCTTTTGGGAGATAATTTTCTTTGTATTCACCGATCACAAATGTCTTATGTAAATCTTCGCTCAGTGTGATCTAAATTCGAGACAGCGATGGTGGGTTGGGTAACTTCAATCATTTAACATTGAGCTTGACTATATACCTGGAAAAGGCAATACAGTGGCAGATGCACTGAGTAGGAGGACTCAGATACAGGAAGTTCAGGATGCCAGCAGTGAGTGGTTATTTATGGCTCTATTCTCCGACATGCATTTGGAGGTTCACGACAGAAAGGGGTAGACTTTTCTATCTTCTATAGCTGTTACCTCTATGCTTCTTGACCGTGTTCGAATGAGGCATCTATTAGATTATGAAGGCCTATCCCTACAAGAAAGAGTCTCAGGAGAGGACCCTATTTGGGGGTGGAACATATGAGAGGATGAGATCTTTCATTTCAGGGGCATATATGGGTGCCATCAGATATTTTCTAGAAGCTAATGTGGGATTTTCATTCCTCTATTTGGACAGTTCATCCTGGTGTCACAAATATTTATCATGATCTACGTGACCAGTATTGGTGGCCAGGTATGAAGATAGATGTTTCTGGGTTCATCATGTGATGTTCCACCTGTCAACAGGTGAATGCAGAGAATCAGCGACCAACAGGGCTTTAAGATTAGTTTCCCATTCTCGTGTGGAAATGGAATGATGTCGTGATGGATTTTCTGACCGGGTTGTTGAGGTCACCCAATGGGAATGATGCAGTTTGGGTTGTCAATGACAGGCTTTTGAAGGTCACTCACTTCTTTCAGATTAAGGAAACCATTAGTGTTGACGAGTTAGGATGGGGGTACATCTGTGAAGTTTACTGTCTACATGGATTCCACACTCCATTGTCTCAGACATGGATGCTCGTTTTACTTATCTTTTTTGGAAGGGTATTCAGAAGGGATTGGGTTCACATTTTCATTTGAGTACAGCATACCATCCCTTGATATATGGCCACTCTGAGTGTAATATTCTGGTGCATGAAGACATTCTCCAAGTATGTATTATGGATTTTTGAGTTTCTTTGGTGAATCATATACCTCTTGTGTTATTTTCCTACAATAATAGTTTCCACGAAACTATCCAGATGGCACCTTATAGGGTTTTTATGGTAGCCCATGCAGATCAACATTATGTTGGCCGGAGGTAGGAGTTGCAGCTATGCTGGGACCTCGTCTTGTCCAGGAGAACATAGCACAGATAGAGTTGATTCGGAAGAGTATGGCTACTACACTGTCTCATCAGAAGTATTATGCTACTTAGAAGAGAAGACCTTTAGAGTTTGGGGTTGGGGATTAAGTTATTCTATGTGTCACACCGAGGTTGGGACACAAGTAGATTATGAGATACTGTAATCTTTAGCTGAGGTATGTCGGGCCGTTTGAGGTGTTGGAGAGAGTTGGTCTGGTTTCCTATCAGTTGTAGTAACCTCAGAGGTACCGAGCTATGCATGATGTCCTCTATGTTTCTCAACTCCCCCATTACATTTCATACCCGTCTCATGCATTCCAACCCAAGGATGTCGGGTTTGAGGTGGATGAATCATTCAAGGAGCAACCCATCCGGATTGTTGATCGCAGTAGAAAGGTTCTCTATGGACGGTCTGTTCTTCTAGTACGATTGCTATGGTAGAATGGGCGATTACAGGATGAGACTTGGGAGAGGGAGGATGATGCGCATTCTCAGTGGCCATAGTTGTTCAGGTTTCCATCTTTTACACTACTTTAGGAATGTTCAGTGACAAATTTCATTAGGGGGGATGTTTGTATGAACCTGGACCTTCTTTTCAGGTTTGTTTTTCTTTTCTTGTTGTTTTTGCGAAAAATAGTAAAATCTGGAAAATTTTTAAGTACATAAAGTGTACTTTATAATTACGTGCTGTGTACTTTGATTTCGCTCGAGGCCATGTGAAGGCCATGTCATGACCATCCACATGGCCAAGTATGGGATACTTGGAGGCCACCTAAGGCAGATTATGGAAAAGGAGAGTACACGTCGTGTACTCAATAACTATATTCCATGCTTTTTCTTTTTTCAATAAACGCACCACGGTCACCTCTTAACCCCATTACTGTATTCTTCTAGGTGTTCTTTGACTAGGAGCACCCGCACGACCAAAGATCTTCTTCGATCCCCCGAGCCTTCTTCCGTTCTCTAAATCTGCCGCCGTCGATTGCATTGGAACCACAACAATAATCTCTTCGTTCTTCTAGAGCCACGTTTTCCAATTCATCCTCTTTTTTGAGTTATCATGGGTTTAATGTTTTGGATGTTTTTTTAGATCTATGACGTTCATGGAGATTCAAGCTTTTTGGTTCAAGTATATCCATCACCTAACATCGAGGTAGGTGGTTTGTGCCTTTCAGTTGAATGTTGTTGAATATTATGTGCAATTGTACCAATACCCCTGAACGAGGTATTGTGCATTTAATGTTTTACCCCTCTGATTTTCCTGCCTTCCTTATATGCTTGGGTAGAGGTTAATGTGGATGTGAATAGTTTTTTAGCATGATTTGGAAGTTTTTCCAATGGATGTTCTGTTTATGACCGTTTTGGCCTTGTTTTGCCTTTAGGATGTTGCCATGTTTTCCCATGCCTAGTTGTTGGATGGAGTGTGGCTTTTATGGTGTGCTTGTTATGTGTAGACTGGTTAGCCAAGTATCCTTATAGGTTTACATTGGACATATTGAATCGTTAGGATCATTGACTTACATGGGGCTGTGAGAACCTAGTGTTATAGACTATACGGAGATAGACCAAGTGAGCATCCTCAAAGAGTCTTTGGGAATTATAGACTATACTTGGATTGACCGTGTGAGCATCCTAAGAACGTATTTGGGAATTATAGACTATATGGGGATAGACCGAGTGAGCTTCCTCAGAAATTATTTGTAATTATAGACAATACGGGGATGGACGGAGTGAGCTTCCTTATAGAGTATTTGTTTTACATGAATTATCGTGAACCATCCTAGACTATAGGAGGAATTGATAGAGTGAAAATACTTAGAGAGTATTTGTATGACCTGGACTATAAGTGGAATTAACTGAGCGTGCTTTTTGAGAGAGGTGTTTGACCTTGGGGATATAAGTGGAAATAACCTTGTGTGATTCCTCAGAGATTCCTTGACTACAATAGACTGTAAGGGTAATTGAATTCGAGTTCTTCCTCAAGGAGTCATATTAAATTCTTATGACCCAATCAGAGGGGTTAGGCTGATTGAGATACCTAGAGGGTTTCTTGTAATTGTAGTTATGATCAGAGGGGATGACTATGTGTACTTCCAATAGGGTTACCTATTGTGTTTTTCTGTTTCTTGATATTGAAATGTAGATTTTTTACAACTGAGTACCTTCCTGTTTACTGCTTTTTGTACTTTAACTGACATATATTCACTGACATTTAGGAACAAATATTTGTGTGGTTACCTACTGGAATTTAGCCTCACACCCTATTTGTGTCATGATTTTGGGCCCAAAAAACACTATATTGCTAAAGGTATAGATAAGGGCAAGTGCCCTTCTACTTCGGGCAATTGATGTCGTGGAGCTGGAGAGCATGTGACCATGCATTGGCTTACGATGATGAGGAGCTATTTATCTATTTCCATCAGAACATTGAATTTGTACTATTGTATTCCTGCATTGCGGTTTTTTGGGCTACCTTCCTATAATTATATGTATCATGGATCATTTATATGTGTATGTGTATGCTCCAGTTTACTTCTTTCAGTATTTCCGCAATTTATTTTATATGGATTATTACTACATCCGTTATTTTATGTTGTTTACTTCCTATGTGTACTCTGCCAATGAGGGAATAATTTGGACAATGATTTCATTTCAATGATTAATATGAGATATAAAGGTTTGGAGTGAATTTTTTACATCAAAAATACAAAATTCCTATATATACATGTTACTAGAGTTGTCTTGAATTGATGGATTAAGTATATGATGAGAATGCTGATGAATAAAATAAATTTATATATGTAGTTTGAGAATGTTACCACTTGAATACAACAACATTCAAAGACCCCTTAATGATCATATAATAGGAATTTGGGTTAGATAGTAGAAATAGTCCATGGGGAAAGTGTGGATTTACTGTTTTGGTATATATTTTATGTTAATAATGTCATGTGAGGAGAAATAGGTGGTGATGGGTGGTATTTATACTTGAGGAGGTTTTGTTTAATGTGATTAAATAATAAATATATAATATTTAAATACAACCACCATAGGTTGGAAATAATTAAATTGACTTTGGTCGAAAATAAATGTTTCAAATGATTTTTTTATAGAAACAAATCAACCAAACATTTACTATTTTATTTCTTAGATATTTTATGATTTTAACAATTAACAATAGCTTGCTATAATATTTTACATATAATGAGGTAAATAATTTGTTATACCACATAATCATTTTATGAAAATGAATTATAATTACATTATTAACTAATTTTTTACTAATAATTACAAATATAGGAAAATATTTCAGTTCTAAATTCATAAAATTTGAAAAAAATGTGAAACAAAACTCACAGATATAACAAAAAGGTAGGGTTTCAGGTAATATATTTATCAAGAAAAGGTGAATTTATTTTAACTAGATCAATAATTATAATCAATATATGAAAATAAATTATTACAAACTGATACGTATAACATAAGATTCATTTAAATTGTTCCCCCTTAGTAATTTTTTTAGTTAATTAATCAACAAAAAAATTATCTATTCTGAAATACTTTATAGATGAAATCAATTATTAATCATGAAAATAAATATATTCTAAAATAAAAAATAATTTCATTAGAAAAAAATTATGTTGATGAAATATAAATAAATAATACTTATCGTACAAAAAAAATCAAATTCAATAAATATTCAGACACATAAATTTCACAATTTATTAGAATGAAATGATATTTCTAAAAACAATTTGTATATATATTGATTTACTAAAATATTATACATTATAGAAAATTAAAAAAACATTCCTTAAATAATTTTGTAGTTATGAATAAAAATTTATTTTAATTTTTAAAAAAAAATTATATTATTCAAAAAATTCTTATATTAATTTTCTCAATGAAATATTTTAAAATAAATTAAAAAAACATATATTTTAAGACTAAGATTACTTTAATAAATATTATTTTATTATTCCTATGAATAAATAGATTTTTATTCAATATAACATTAAAAATATTTTATAATATATTTAAGACTAGCCAAAGCCTATAAACTAATTACTATGATATAATGATCTTATTAACATCATGTTATAGTTTATTTAACTACAATGTTGTGTGGAATATAAACAATCAAATATATTAAATTTATTCAGAAAGATTCATAACATAAAATAAGGGATTGTTAATTTCTACCCACCCCACCCATTAAAATGAATTTATCCCATGAAATTTATCACCAAAATTTGAAAATATGAGGATAACTCTACATCATCATATCCTATGGTTCCCACAACGTTTCATCAAGTTGGTGGTTTTCCAAAAAAATAATTATAAGAGTGGTAATATTTGGTTGATATTTATCCCTTAAATTTAGAATATTTTCTTTTTGATCCCCCTAAGAATGATTTTTCTCCAGTTGTATGGAAAATAAATTTTTAACCTGAGATGAATTAAGAATGTACTTCATCATAATAGATACATGGAAAACATCACAAACATGTGAGCGATCTGGTAGAGTAGATAATTGATTCACTACCATCCTAATACGATCAATAACTTTGAAAAGAATATAACACACCAACGATAACATCATGTAGCCTAGTGATTGTTGATCCAACCTTTTCACCCATCAGTTTTTGGATTAGAACATTTGTACTTACATAATGTTATGGGTATCCACCCATATTATGTGTTTCCCTATTTGTAAAACTAAAATTCTTATAATATTCTCAGAAGTAGAGAACAACTAAAAAATAACCATATTATATTCATCATAATGAATATTATTAACCTAAAAGGATGTCTCAAACAATTAATATTTCATTCTAAAATTTAATAACCCATAATTTCATCATTAATAAATGCTTCCAAAAATTATCATTGCATACCATAATATTTAATAAAATGAAACATCAAAAAGGGTGACATAGATTATTAAATTATGATCCAATATATCCATGATTTTATATATAATTACAATGATAATGTCTCATGAAATAATCTTAATATCCAATGTTATATAAACCCTATTATGATACAAAATATAACATCCAAGATTCAACACATCCATATTTGTTGTTAAATATATAAACATTAAACTTGTGGATTTGATACTGATAAATGAGACACAATATTTACCACCAATGCTTATAATGTTTAAAGGAAATAACGGATCACATACATACCTATATAACATTTATTTTTTAAATTTTTACATAATTTAGTGAAAATCATAACAAATTAGGTTCATAAACAATTTTTTCATAAAGAGTAACATTATCTCCCAACATACCCATCCTTCCTTATTTAATAATAGTTCACCATCATTATCAATGTAAAATCCTTCTAGACTATAATTATTTTACATTATCCCTCTTAACATGTGGAAAATATACATAATAAAAAGGCGAGAATATATTTTTAGTAATTTAAATAAATTTTGATATCAATGATTACATAATAATAGAATGACCTTTATTGTATGATAATGTTAATTTAACATTTAAATATTATACATTGAATATGAAATTTTATAATTTTTAGTAATGGAAAATCACGAATGTTTATTAGATGGGAATAATAAAAGAATCAAATATTATAATCCATTAGATAATAATAGAAGACATGTTATTATGGAATTAACAAAATCATATAAAATAATTACCTTAATATTCAAGTATCATTTCAAAAAAAAATATAAAGGAACATTATGGGTGGCCACACCTTCTACGTGTGACACACCATAATCCCCAGTGGTAGTAGATTTATCATTATGGAATGGGTTCACATTACATATTCACCATATTTGGTAAGGTTCACTCTCAATACAATTATAGAGGAATAGGTCCCTTACTAAATTTATTTAACTCCTACTTTGTGTTTTTTCTAACAGAACCAAGTGCACATCCCATTCTAGTCGTATTTTACTTAACTGAGTTCACTCGAAATTCCAATATTGTCTGTGTTGTGAGATTTAAATCCTAAACCAATTAAGTGAATGGAGATATAGGTCACACATTTAACATAATTACAACAATATATATGTCTTCCATAAGAACATAAATAAATAATCATACTAAAACTATTGAAAATAAATGGGGTTCATAAAAAATAATATTAACATATTGCATAGAAAATAAATTAAATTCGTCAATATAATTTTGACATAAGAATAAAAAATTAATAAATTTACTAAAGATAGTATCCTTAAATAATATACCCATTTAAGCATACGTAACATAAAATAATTTTACCTATGATGGAAAATAATTTTGATTGATCATTTGAAATAATTTATTTGAAAAATAACCATTTCTAATTTTTAGTCATTAATCATTATAGAGCCCTACTATTTTAAAGGATAAAAATTCATTGTAAATACCTATTTAAGATTTTTTTAAGAGAATTATTTTTATACGATGGTGGGAAACTTCTTTCACATCATTTATGTTATAAAAACCTACCTTATATATTTTTTTAAAAAAGTCACAAAGAACATCGTTTAGAAAAGGTGAAATAAAAGCATTGCAAAATAATTTTTTTTTAATTTAAATCAAGGGTAAATATTCCTTTAAACAATAATATGTGAAACGTAAAAAAATTTTAAAAAAAATTATAATACATGGAAATGATAGAAAAATTGTGTTCATAGTGAAACATTTAAAAAAAATTAATCATATCCCTTTATAAATGTCATATAATTGAAATGAAAATTAATAAAATAATTTTATTATGTGTACCAGATATATATCAAAATAAAACAAGTGGAAATACAAAAAAATCAATTTTTATATTTCACAAAATCATAAGAAGTCATAATAAAAGAAGGAGATGTTTCACCCATCTAATGGAAATTAATTTAATAAATCCCATGTGACATTGTAATTAGTAGACCCGTATTCACTATGTAAGTAATAAAAATAAAATAAAACATTTTATATCATTAATATAATGATATTAATGATATTATATATATAATGAGAAACTAATACACCACATAAATTAAATAACCATAGAACGAGGCATTCATCTCATAGATGTAATAGTGAGACGAGAAAACCTTACATGAGGTTCAAATTTCAAAAAACTAATTTAAAACAAAGTTATAATGGAGTAAAAAGTGTTATTAATTAATTATAGAAATTTTTTTATATTTATAATACCTTATATGATCCTTTTATATCATATTACCACCCATTAATTGATAATATTTCATTGCATTCTTTATTTTGGGTATTTTTGATTCATGGTTTCAAAGTGGGGTAAATGGCGTATTATTATGGATTTTCTTATAGAATGGAAATAAAATTCATGAATTGAAATAAAATTTTATTGATAAATTTAATTATTTTTATATGGTCCCATATATCATTTGTACTTCTACCCTATAGTTGATTATTTTTATAAAATATTAATGATAAATGATATGTTTATTTTTGTAGTTTTCTGACCATCATGAACTATATTCAATAAGTTCATGGTATTACTATTTGGTAGTTATAGAACATTAAATGGGTAATAATATACCAATAAAAACATTATTTAACTATAATAACTCATTTATGATGTTCTATGAAGGAGGTAAGGGGAAAAAGAAAAAACATTATCCACTGAGTTGGTTAACCAGCATAGTGTAAAAAGTGGTTTTGTTTCTATGAATAATATGAGATAAGAAAATGGGGGGATAGAATATTTTCATTTTAAAAAATAATTTTTTTTTTGAATTTTTTTTTATAGGTATGATTCTATGATTGTAAAAGGAGGAGAGTATATGTTTAAAGAAGAAAATAAATTATCAATGATGGTTTGAAAATGTAACATCTTGAATGTCACCTCTTTGAGTGACACCTTAATGTATATTGAATTTAAATTTATGTGGTAAAATATGAACAAGGGAATGTAGATTTTGAGTATGAGAGGTTTTAGAAGATATTTTATGAGCTTTATGTCTTGTGGGTGGAAAGGTGTGTTGATGGGTGAACTTATTCATTATGAGAGGTTGTTTTATGTGAGTGGATAATGATTAATTTATATATATAAGCAACCACCATCAAGTTGAATTAATTAAAATGAATTTGTTTGATAATTAATGTTTTAAATTATTGTTAGAGTCAATAAACACATCAATTACACATTATTTTTATTGGTTCATTGTATTATAATCTTTTACTATTTAACATTAACCCACAAAATTATTTTACACGAACTGCATTAAATATTTTATCACCATGTAATGTTTTTATTAAGAAATACCAACATGAAATAATTAAATAATTTTCACTTTATTATTAAAAATATGGCATCTATTTTACCAAATTATATTCACTTAATTGTAAAATATTTCATTTAAATCACAACTAGGAGATGGAACAAAACACGAGTTTTCAAGATGTGTATTTTTCAAGTAAAATATTATTTTATAATAACTCTTAGACTAATAATAATAATGGTATGAAATTAAATTAATATTCACTGATATATAATAAAAATAAATTTATTTTATGACATTAACCATAATGTTTTTTAATTATTAATAATTGATAAACATTGTGTATTTAGAAAATGTTTCTAGAACAAATACAATTTTAAACCAAAAAACAAACAGATTATATAACAAAATATAATTCTTTTTCAATAGTGTTTATGATAAAGAAATAATACTATATAATATTAATTATTCCATAAATAATATACATAAAGTAAATTTTTTATAATTTTTTTACTTAATAAAAATATATTTAATTTTTAAAATGGTTATTTTTTACAATCAACTGAAAAATTTTAATTTTCATAAATTTAAAAAAAAAATTGAAACGAATATAATTTTTTCATAATAAATCCAAAAAATATTTGAATTGTTTCTAATACATGTTTTTAATGTTTGAAATATTATTTATATTAATTTTCTCAATGAAAGTAATAAAAATATAATTTTGAAAAAAACTTATATTTTATGAATAAAATGAAATTACTAAATATTACGCATTTATTTTTTGGGATTAAATATATTTATTTTTATTAATATATTAATATATATTTCATAATATTTTTAATATCATTAACACCATCCAAATTAATGGATATGTAATAATTTTATTTTTAATAGAATGTCACAGAAAATTTAATAAAAGTATTTTATGATAATATAAATATCGATGAAATTAATTTTACTCAAAATGAGACATTAAATATTATCATTGGTTGTCACAAAATAACTATTTATGTGCATGATTTTGAAAGTTAAATGTATTGTACTAGTTCTTTCTAGAGTACCCAAAGTCACAACACTCCCACTTGTAAAAGACCCTAATTCCATACCATCCTTGTTAACACTAACATTATAAAATCATGTTTTCACCGGTTTATTTGGATATAATTATTGCTCCTTACTAGAAATCGCTACATTAGTACTATTATTTCTATGACTTTATGACACTGATTTAGATGAGTTAAGAGATGATATGGTGTTGTATATTTCATTTTTTCCATATATAAAATTTACAAATTCTCTAGTTACATATTATAATTTTATCAGAATATATATTATGATAATTATTCACATAATATGTCTAATTCAAATATATATATAAACATAAATGAAAATTTTCCAATGCTTCTTCTACTGCATAAAATCCCTCAACGTATATCGTATTTATAGAAATAGCTATTAATATATTTAATGACTTTATTATACCCATTTCCTTAGATTATCTATTGTATTAAATCATAATTCTTTGGAGGAATATATGTTATTTTCTCCTTACAACATGATTCCTTTCCTCTCTAATTACTATCCTCATATACATTTAGTGTTTCATGTACAATGGTTCATTTTTTTCTACATTTGATGTAGTTCATTTGGTTTAAACTAATATTTTCGTATTTAAATGTTTTTATAACATATCTAGTTCATAGAATGGATTATGATGTTGATATATCATAGATATGTTTGGAATTATAATCCTAATTTTAATATTCTCTTATGTATTAGACATTTCTTCTTAGAGAAATATATTATGCATGACAATAAAAACAATTATATCTCAATTGTTTCTATTAAATTGTAATCATAAGTACATTGACTTATCCCATGTAACTCAAAGATATAATATAGAAAATATTGTTCCCCATAACATGTGTTTATAATTTATGTCATTATTTAGATATTTTTTTTCAACCCAATCATAACTAAATTTAATATTACTATGAATTTTCAATATGTTATCAATATATTATTTTATGAAATTGTAGTGACCATAGTATCCAAATATATAAACAAAACATACATTAATTTTAAATGAGTATTTTAATACCATGATTCGTTGTGTAATCGAAAAATTGGATCCATAGAAATTTTATTTGATACTTGTGTTCTATGGTATCACAGAAATTTTTGTTTGTGTCTTACAGACACCTTCCCAAAATGGTTGTATTAGAGTTTACTACCTAATATTTTGAAAATTTAATGATTCAATGAAATGTGTAATTATAATGGATTTGGGCATCAGTACATAATATTTCAAATAGAGATTTATGGTTACATCATTTGTACAAACTATTTACAGTTCTCTTGAATACACACAAAAATCATTATCTCGACTAGGGAAACTACAAAAATAAAAACATTATTTTGTTACACGGAATCCATTTTCTTTATTCATATTAACATCTCAATAATAGATTTTTTTCATATAATACTATATTAAATGATTCATTATTTATATAAGATAATATGGGACTTATCATTGTCAATATAAACACTATGGTTTTAATCACCCTATCTAGTATCTATCTCTATAACATTTATTTTTTATCATTTATTTTAGAACATATATTTATTCATAAAATTCATTAATCATTATATTTGAATTATTATAAGTTAATATTTCACTCACATTCTCTAATTTATATGTGCATCGTTTAATAGTGACATAGACTATTCATTAACTATAACATTTCAATCTTATATAATTTGGAAACATATTTAAAACAGTTAGGATAATTACATTACATTATATTTTTATTTTTAATGGTACATGTTTTCCGATTGACATATTCCAAAAATAATTTACATATAAACAAATTGAGTATTACATAATATACCTCTACAATGTTACAACTCATTATATATCCATTTATCAATATAGTTGGTATATATATAGGTGTTAATACAAAAATTTTATAATAATCTCCTGAAATGAATATGGAATAACCTTTAAAAAATCAAAGACACGTCATTGATCCATTATTTCATAACCTGAAGACATTTATGATTATAATTAAATGTTTGTTTTGAAATAAAATAAACTAAAAATTGAAATGATAAATTATTTAATTTAATAATCATCAATGTTCAATATTAAACACTATCTTGGATTTACTATGAATAGGGATAAGTGTGTTATGAGTAAATCCACTCAAAATTAACAAGATAGATGAATTTAATGTCATGATACTCTTCATCTCATGGTCATAAGGAAACTAAAATCTTATAACCTTTAATTTTATTAACATAAAATTCAAATTCATTAATAATAAATATAGAATTTCAAGATCTATAATAATTTTCCAATATATTCTTTTTGAATAATTCAAACTCTATTGTTAAACAAATTATGATCCCATTATGGATTACATTTATTTTTAAATGTTTTTTTTTTCAAAACTAGATAAGTTTTCTTTATAATACAAGTGGGTTTTCCATCTTAAGAGTCTAAAGATGGTAGAAGGTATATACTTCAATAGTATTTTATGGTTTTAATTGATAAAAAATAATATTTCCAGAATTTTGTATTTATGTATTAAATTTTAGATTCATCATTTGTTTCTAATTAATAAATAAATATTAGTCTATTAATTGAGCATGAGAAACTGTAAACATAATTCATAAAAAAATGGATCAATACCTATTTCTGCACAATAGTCAAGTGAGATAATAATTTTAGTAATACTTAATATAATTTCAACTGGAATCAAAAAAAATTATATTTAATGTTCTATATGTCTCACCACTGAATTAGGAAACACCTTATCTCAACCACTTAGATAATCAACCATATATAATGTAGATTTTCTATAATTACATGTTGGTTTTATTTGGATAAAAATATTTACTATACATTAATAATCATATACACAGTAAATAAAATAGGAAAATCACATTTAATGTCGAATATAAACTATTTTAAAGCCTATTTATTCTTCTAGATCAATTCATTCAATATTAAATTCCATATACTTATATCATTATATGAAAAAAAATCCTATCATGTGAGTATTTTCTTCTATTAGTCGAAGAAAATTGTGAAGTCACCTTTATAATCATGGATTCCATTGGATGTTTTACTATGTAATACATGATTATCACTATATATACTAAATATTTTTCTTTATTTTAGAGCTTCAATTCCTAGATACCCTTAACAAGTAGAATATGAATCATTTTCTCTCTACAATTTATTTCACAATCCTAAATTATATTTATCTAATTCCTTTATAAATGTAGAAAATGGGGTGTAATTAAATGTAATGATATATTTTTATATTTAATAATTTTTGTATAATAATACTCTTATTTATATTTCACTTCACAAAATCCTTATAGAAATATCATAGATGATACAACATGTGAATCTATTCATATCATGATGTTTATTTCAAAATACATTAGAAATTGATGATGAAATAATGATGTAGTCATCCATGAAAAAACAAATTTTTCTCATAAATTAATCCTTTTCACCAAAATTTACTAAGGTGTATCAATATGAAGTGGAAACTTTGAAACTTATAATTTATTTCATATCATAGTACATTGATAAAGAAACTACAATAAATTTGAAATTTCATACTGATTAGGTCATGTCCTTTTTAAAAAAATTATCACAAATAATATATGCTATTATGTTAACTGATTTTTAAAATAAAAATTTATAAATTTAATTTTTTTTCATAATAACCAATTTTAATATATTATAAATTTATTATTAAAAAATGTCTCCCCCTATTTTATCAAATCCACATTTCCCATAACTACTAGATTCTAAACACTCAATTTTGTTATTAATATACTAGAAAATATCTTATAACCCACTAATAATAATTTAATATATTCCATTACCACTACATAGAGAGTTACTTGATAGAATTTTGACTGGAGACCCACTTTAACTCATATCTCCTTGATCTCTCGAGTGGAGTCACATTTCTAGAAAAATATTAACTTTAATTGCAAAACTCATGCACTAATGTTGTAAAAAATTGTATATGGTTAATAATTTGATTTCAAAAACAATTACGTCATCCCACAAAGTTTATATGTACCCTTCATTAGTATGTGTAATGACCTGTAAAATTTGAATGGAATTTTTTTTCATAATTTTCTTTGGGATTTTGCAAAAACACATTTTCTGACGGCTCCTAATTCCGAGGTCCGGTGTGCCAGGAATCATTTTTCGATCATTGGCAAGGGTACGATCAGTGGATGAAAGAGAGGGTTTTCCTAACTTTTCAACCGGTGTTCGAAATCGAAATCTGAGGGCACCGATAAAATTACAACGCCGGTAATTGCTTGAGAATACCTTTTCCGGAGTTGCGTTTCCACAGGTGTGGTTTTAAAATTTTTGGGTTAAGTAAAGGAATAAAATAAAATGGTGCAACAAATTTTATTTTATTTTAACCTAAGATAAGTGGTTGGAGTGGGACCCACTATATCCTACTACACTGGGTAGGATATTTGTGTGGTGGGGACCACACGAGCCCTACCTATTCATATTTCTCAAACACCCTCTTTTAATTAGGTAACACACCTTCACCCCATTTAAATTAAAGTCAACTCTTGCGTTTATATAGATTTTAAATGCCACTTTAATTGGGCGGTTAAAACATTTCAATTAATTAAAATAATTTATTGATTCAATTTTGAATTTCACAATGATTGGCGTGAATAATAAAATAAAGCAATGATTATTTTATTCGTGTTGTTTTGTTTGTGGAGAGGATTTTCTCTAAGTCATTAAGTTCATCTTCTATGACGAATAATGTGAAGAATGTCGAGCCTTCGAGGAAGTACTCCGTCACCACAAAGGGGATTTAGTCGTACCGTCTTATTCCCTTTCCATAGATGGTGATAGACACCGTCCTCGGAGATCAACGACATGACACTAACAAATCTTTTCACCGCGACGGCGACGATCCTCCTTCCGCGACGCCTTTTTCCGCGACGTTCAATTCCGCGACGAACCATCATTCACCCTTTTCATCGAGGTAGGGGATTATTTGTTTTTGCTCTTGATTACATTCATTTATGATCATCGTCATTAATTGAGCCGTCTGATATCACAATAACGGGAGGAGGTCGGACCGCATGAACATGACCGACCCTCCTCCCCCCTTTGATACCAATTTGTCACGACCCGTTCTCGGTACCCGTGTCGTGACTACCCCAAGCCTGCCTCCCATAGTCCAGGGGCTGGCGACTAGCACCAAGGCGTAAAACCCGACAAAAGGGGAAGGCATTTCCTTTATAAGTAAACAAACACAACAGAGTAATCCAACGAAAGTAAACACTATGTAAACTGAGTGGCGGCCAACGTATCCATACACCAGAACCCTGACTTCTGATTTCTCACTCAATGCACAAAAAAATTTATTGCATGTGTGTTTCATGTTTTCTTTATGATTAAGTTTTGTCAGCTCACCATGTATAATGTTTGACCATGGCGCACCTATCTCTTTTCAGGATGGCCACACGACGACAGCTATCTAGGGTTCCGACTTTTGTACGTGACAACATCCCACTAAGCGACGAGGCCTCATTGCATGGACCTTTGATAGTAGAGGCACCGGCGGTACCACTACCCACCGATCCACCGATGCTACCAACTCCATCCTCTAAGAGTGCACGTCGCCTTGGTGCACTGCACGAGTTTCAGCGTCAGAGACCGCCCATGTTCCATGGGGAGACGGACCCTCAGGCAGCCGAGGAATGGCCAGAGGTGGGGGTATGAGTTGTCTGTTTAGTGGGGACACCAGCCAACCTCATGGTGATCCTCGCAATGACTCTCTTGCACGGGGTAGCAGGCAGATGGTTGAGCTTGAAGCTCCAGGTGCACGACGAGGCATCTCTCCAATGGACGGACTTTGAGAGCGTCTTCTGATCGGAGTTTTTCCCAGACACCCTCCGTGCGGTGTGAATCCAAGAGCTTCTATAGCTATGGCAGGGCAGCATGATGGTCGCCCATTACTCAGCAAGATTTATGGATCTCTCGCTCTATTCGATGGACCTGGTACGAGAACCATTTATCCGGGCCCGGACCATCGAGCATGGATTGAGGCATGATATCAGGGCATCACTGATCTCCCTCAGCATTTTACATAGACAGGGGTACTGGAGCGAGCCCTTCTCATCGATGGATTTCTTGTTGAGCCTATATCAGCAATGAGAACTACCACAGGGTGGCATGTAGCAGAGTCTTTGGAAGCTAGTAGTCGACGGATGAAACATGGATCCAGGCGAACCAGACCCTTAGGCGGACGACCTCAGGACACTGGCACAGAGGTGCAGGGCACACAGCGCAGAGCCAGTATTTCGAGTGGCAGACAGTGCTACGCATGCAGCGGGCAGGGCCACATGGCTCTTGACTGCCCGACCCGCCGTGCGGAGGAGAAGCTGAGGGTTGAGGGACCACCCAGGCAGAGGTAGAGGGTTGACCGTGGCAGTCCATAGGGAGCAGGCGGACGAGGTAGAGGAGACGTCCGAGCAGAAGGTGGTGGGCGATGCTTTGAGGCTCCACCACCACCACCAACAGGAGGTCCACCCTGACCACAGGGAGATGGCGGGAAGAGATAGGCACAACCTCAGGCAGCGGAGGCCTTCAACCACGGCGCGCCCGAGATGATTTGAGGCACTATTTGTGTCTATTACACCCTTGTTGCAGTTTGTATAGTCACATGAGTGAGTCATTCTTTCATTTCCACTGCCCTTGTTCAGATCTCAGAGATTCCGATGGAGCCGTTGGCTAGATCCTTACGTCTAGAGACTCCTACGGGAGCAGACTCGATGATTATGCGATGGTGTCGGTAGTTTGAGCGTACATTAGAAGGAGAGGGCTTCAGCTGGGATCTTCATGTAGTGGCATCGAGGACTTAAGATTTCATCTTTGGCATGGAGTAGTTATCTATAGTCCATGCTTAGATTGACTGCATTAGGCGCAAGGTGCGATGTGTTCGCATCGATTGGTGAAAGTTCACCTTCACCAGCGAGAAGAGAGCCTTTGCAGTGCAGGATGTACTCATGCAGAGGAGAGGACAGCCCATTGCTCATCAGTTGGCTAGCCTCATCCTATGAGCAGTTAACGTGTGGAGTCCGAGCTTCCCAATAGTGGTGGATCAGTATGCAGATGTTTTTTCTCGACGACGTTCTAGGACTACCTCCTCGCAAAGATGTAGAATTTTATATTGTCCTGTACCCAGGGACAACCCCAATATCCACCCCATCATATCGGATGGCTCCCACTGAGCATTAAGAGCTTTGGGTATAGCTGGATGACTTGCCGGGAAATGGATTCATCCGACCTAGTTTTTAACCCTAGGATTCCCCGATTTTGTGCGCCAAGATGGCGGATGGGAGTTTGCGACTATGTGTCGATTATCGTCACCTGAACCAGGTGACTGTGAGGACAAGTATCCGCTACCGAGGATTGACGACCTCTTCGATCAGATCAGGGGAGCACGGTGGTTCTCGAAGATAGACCTCAGGTCAGGTTATCATCATCTCAGAGTTCAGGACGAGGACGTGCAAAAGATGGCCTTCAGATGTCGGTATGGCCACTATGAGTTCTTGGTTATTCCTTTTGGTGTAACCAACGATCCAGAAGTGTTCATGGGTCTCATGAACATGATCTTTCAGCCATTCCTCGATCAATTTTTCGTGGTCTTCATCGACGACATTTTTTTATACTCGACCACTGAGGAGGAGCATGTCCACCACTTGCGTGTTGTACTAGACACACTCCGAGAGCACCCGAATTATGGAAAGTTCTATATGTGTCAGTTTTGGATACGTGAGGTCCACTTCATGGGGCACATCATCTATGAGGCAGGATTTGAGGTGGATCCTGCGACGATCGAGGCAGTGCTAGCTTGGGAGCCACCCAGGAACGTGATGGAGGTGTGGAGTTTCTTGGGGCTAGCTGGGTACTACCGGAGATTCACGCCAGACTTTTCCAGAGTTGCAGCACCACTCTCAGCTTTGACGAAGAAGGGGAAAACCTTGGTATGGTCAGACAGATGTCAGCAGAGCTTCCAAGAGCTGATACAGAGATTGACCAGTGTGCCTATCTTGAGGCAACCAGAGGAAAGAGTAAGGTACGTAGTCTACTGCAATGCATCAAGAACCGGACTTGGATGTATCCTGATGCAGGAATGGTCCATGATCGCCTATGGATCACATTAGTTGAAGCAGCATGAGCAGAACTATTCTACCCATGACCTGGATTCTATAGCAGTGGTCTTCGCTCTGAAGATTTTGTGACACTATCTGATGGGAGGTCATTTTACAGTCTACTCTAACAACCAAAGTCTTCAGTACATCTTCTCACAGAAGGACCTGAACCTGAGATAGCGGTGATGGCTCGAGTGCCTCCATGACT
Organism: Viscum album; assembly: GCA_963277665.1. NCBI lineage: Eukaryota > Viridiplantae > Streptophyta > Magnoliopsida > Santalales > Viscaceae > Viscum > Viscum album. The sequence goes on from OY728161.1 coordinate 938,709,266, forward strand.
ATGATATTGAGATATTCTATACTCTTGGAAAGGGGAACATAGTAGCTGATGCTATCAGCCGAAGGATGGGCAGTCAACAACTTGGGGAGGTGAAAGATGAGCTAGCTGCATTGTAGATATCCTTCGAGGATAGTGATGGGGAAGATTTTCTACAGTCACTCACATTGACTCCTCCACTTCTACAGGGGGTTAGAGATGCACAACATGGGGACGATGACTATGAGACGCGGCATGCACAGATTTCGTTAGGACATGCACCTGATGGATTCTCAGTGGGAGGATAGAACACCATCCTTTTCAGAGGACATACCATGGTACCAGGTGCTTTATAGGAGGAGGTGCTGAGGGAGTTTCACACGCCCCCTTTAGCGGTACATCCAAGATTGGCGAAGATGTACCAGGACCTCAGACGACAGTACTGGGGGCTGGGTATGAAGAAGGTTGTGGCAGAGTCCGATTCTTGATGCCTCACCTTTCAGCAGGTGAAGGTAGAGAAACAGGTACCCGCAGGCTTGGTACAACCATTAGAGGTCCTGGAGTTGAAGTGGGTTGGATATCTATGGACTTCGTGACTGGACATCCACACACTTCCATATGTCACGACTCCATTTGGGTGATTTTCGACCGACTCACCAAGTCGGCTCACTTCTTACCAATCAGAGAGCAGGGATCAGTAGAGAGCTTGGGACGTCTCTACGTTCAGGAGATTGTATGACTTCAAGGTGTTCCCTTATCTATCATCTCCGATTGAGATGCTCGCTTTACATCTCGAATTTGGAAGGGGTTGCAGGAGGCATTTAGGACACAACTACGTTTGAGCACCGCCTTTCACCGTCAGACAGATGGTCAGACAGAGAGGACCATTCAGACCCTCGAGGACATGCTCCGTGCTTGTGTCCTCGACTTTGGATGAAATTGGGAGGATCACCTACCCTTGGTCGAGTTCGCGTACAACAACTACTACCAATCCACCATCGGGATGCTACCATACGAGACGTTGTACGACCGACCTTGTAGATCACCTTTGTGCTGAACAGACCCTGGGGAGTCAGCACATGTGGGACAGAAGATGGTCCAAGCCACGACAGAGAAGGTCCAAGTCATCCAGGAGAAGATGAGGATATCTCAGTGCCGGTAGAAGTCTTATGCTGACAGGAGTTTGAGGCCATTAGAGTTCGAGGATGGCGACCATGTCTTCTTGCGGGTCTCACCACAACATGAAATACGATGATTTGGCTGAGGCAGCAAGTTATCTCCGCACTTCATCAGACCATTCTGGGTCCTCAGCAGTATAGCCTAGGTGGCTTATCGCCAGGCTCTACCACCTCAGTTGCACCGGTTGCACGACGTCTTCCACGTATGACAGCTGAGGAGATACGTGCACGACCCGATGCATATCATTGACGATGGGGAGATGGACGTTGATGATGGGGAGACTTTTGCGGAGTTCCCGGTGGATATTTAGGATCGACAAGAGCGGGTCCTACGTGGATGGTCGATTCCTCTAGTGTGCATCAGATGGCAGCACGAGAACCTCCAAGAGAGCACATGAAAGCGGGAGGCTCAGATTCGTACTCAGTACCCACATTTTCCCCTAGTTTATGATGTATCTTTACGGGGACGTAAAGCCCTGAGGTGGTAGTAATGTAAAGACAGATAAATTTTCAATGGAATTTTTTTCTTAATTTTCTTTGGGAATTTACCAGAACACAGTTGCTGACAGAACCTGATTCTGAGGCACGGTGTGCCCGGAATCATTTTCCGAAGTTTGGCTCGGGTACGTTCAGTGGACGAACGAGTGGGTATTCGTAACTTCTTAACCGGTGCTCGGAATCCAATTCTGAGGGCACCGATGAAACCGAAGTGCCAGTAATTTCTTAGAATCACCTTTTCCGGAGTTGCGTTTGCAGGGGTGTGGTTTTGAAATTTTTGGGTTAAGTAAAGAGATAAAATAAAATGCTGCAACCAATTTTATTTTATTTACAACTAAGCTATGTGGATGGAGTGGGACCCACTATATCCTACTCCACTAGGTAGGATATTTATGGGGTGGGGCCCACATGAGCCCCACCTATTCAACTTTCTCAAAAACCCTCTTTTAATTAGGTAACGCAGCCACACACCCCTTTAAATGAAAGTCAACTCTTGCGTTTATCTAAATTTTAAACGCCTATTTAATTGTATGGTTTATACTTTTCAATTAATTCAATTAATTGATTGATTTAATTTTTAATTTAAAGACATTTGGCATGAATAATAAAATATGGAAACACTTATTTTATAATTATTGTTTTAGTTGTGGAGAGGATTTTCTCTAAGTCTTGATGTTCTTCTTCCACGACGAAGAACGCCGAGCCTTCGAGGAAGAACTTCGTCACCGCAAAGGGGAGTTCATCGTATCGTCTTCTTTCCTCTCCACTGCCGGTGAGAGACGCCATCCTCAGAGATCGACGACGAGACACCGATGAATCTTTTCTCCGCGACACTGATGATCCTCCTTCCGCGACGCCTTCTTCTGTGTCCTTCAATTCCGTGATGATCCTTCGTCCACCCTTTTCATCATGGTAGGTGATTATTTGTTTTTGATCGTGATTACATTCATCACCGATCATCGTATTTAATTGAGCCGCCTGATATCACAATAACAGAAGGTGGTCAGACCGCATGAACACGGCCGACCCTCCTCCCCCCTTGATTGTTTGAATTTGTTGCAGAAGGTGAAAAGGCGGCGCGGTTCCATTGCACTGCGCAGAAACAATGAGAATGGGTGAAGAAGCGTGGCGTCGTCGCGCCACGCCGTTGAAGTCGTGAAAAGCCGCGGGGCCGTCACGCCGCGCTAGAGATCCTGAAAGTGAACACGGCCGGAGTGGGGCCGTGGCGGAGGGGTGTGTCGCCGTCGCGCCGCGCCGGACGGACCAAGGCCCTGGCCTTTGGCCGCGGCGGAGCAGGGAGCGGAGACCGGCAACCGACCGCCGGCGCCGGAGCAGGAGGGAGGGACCGTGGGGTCCCGCGGCAGCAGCACAGCCGGCCAGCCGGGCCGGCCGAATGAGGGCCGGGGGTCGCAAACCCCAGCTGCCCAAAGGAGCGGCCCCCCTCATGGGGGCCTCGGTTTCACAAATAGGGGGGTAGCACCCCCCCCCCCCATTCTGCTCGGCCGTTACGGCCGAGCCGCCTGGCCACAATGGCCATGCCGAACGCTTTTGGTCGGGCCGCGCCACGCCGGCTGGGACGAGTAACGCCCACCGGGACGGGCCATTCCCTATTAAGCCGGACCCGGACATGGGTCGGGTCGATCCGGTTCGATCCGACCCAGGGGGTATCGGGTCGGGTCGGCCCAGGCCCGAACCCCCTATTCCGGACCTCTTTCGGTCTTTTGCCCATATCATGGGCTATAGACCTCCGATCGACGCACCGTCAGCTGCGATGCGATACTTGGATCGAAACGGTCGTTTCGGTATACTAAACTCATGGTTTCAGAGAACATTGGGTTCGGCCGGGTTGGTTCATACACGAAACCAACCGGGTCCTCGGAGCAGAAACACTTATAACATGAGCTCCGGACGTACGATTGACATGTCGTCGACTTTGTTGCATTCCTCTTAGTGAGACGAACATTTTAGATTACTATACTTGAGGTTTGGACATAGTTGGTGTACAGTTGGGTTGGTTTTAACATAAAAACCAACCGGGCCCCCGGGACGAAAAAGCCAATAACTCTCAGATCGGGTGTCCGAGTGATGCGCCGTCTATCACGTTGAGTTCCTATTAATGATACAGAACTTTGGATACATCAACTCCGGAATTCATGTCTGTTGATGTATCAGCCCTCGGCTCGTGGAGCGGACCCTCCCCGAACGAGCTTGCTATGTGCGGGAACCCTTGAGCTGGCTGCGACTACGACGACATTGAAGACTATATGGGAATCCTCTGTGGGTTCGACAGCGACAACTACAACACTCAGCGATCCTGTGTGGATCAGTGCCTACCGATCCTGTGTGGGTTAGTGCTCAGCGGTCCGGTGTGGGCCAGCGCATATCGATCTTGTGTGGGTCCGATCCTGTGAGGGTCATTGCTGGGGTTAGTATCTATCGATCCTGTGTGGGTCATTGCGGGGGTTAGTACCTATCGTTCCTATGTGGGTCTGACGACATAGATGAATCAGTGGCTACATCTGATCATCTCTATCGTCTTACGAAAAATTATATCTGTGTGAGCTGAGTCTTGAATTTCAATCATTATCTTCGATATGATTGACTTGCTTTCCTAGGTGGATTGTGTTGTGATATCCTATGTGGACGTGATCAAACATGGGCTCGGATGCTGGAGCCGAACTGTAATTGATGACTTTGGTATATGTATGTGAATCTACCTAAGTAGTGTTGGTTGTTACTTCGTGATTGTATCTTTATTTTGTGGATTATCCTTTGTGGATTCTGGGAGACCTTTAGCGGTCTCGGCGTCCCTACTGAGTAGCTTATACTCACTTGTGCATGGGCTATGCCCACACTATGTTGTTTTGGATACAGACGACGGACAACGCTGATCGTGGTAGAGGCTAGTGGAGCAGTCAGTACCTGGAGTTGGACCACTGGGTGGGACGTACACGGAGCAGACGGCTGGACCCGAGGATCTGAGGTGGAAATCTGTACCCACCCTTTAGGTGGGACTACCATTGGACGGCTCGACGTTGCTACTTTACATTCAGTTGTTGTACTTTATTTCTAGTTTTACTTCACATTCAGTTTGGGATTGTATTCTCGCCCATTTACTTTCCACACTTACTTGTACTCAGTTTACATAGTGTTTACATTCGCTGGTTTACTCTGTTGTGTTTATTTACTTATAAAAGAAATTCCTTCCCCTTATTTTGGGTATTACGCCTTGGTGCTAGTCGCCACCCCTAGCCTATGGGAGGAGGGCTTGGGGTATTTATTGAGTCAATAAAGTTTTCCTTATCAATTTTCCATTCCTTCTTGTTTTGAAAATCACAAACACCATATCTTTAAGAAAATTGCTTTTATAAGGAAATTGATTTTATAATGAAAATCGCTTTTGTATGAAAAAACTATCCTTATCATATTTTCATCCATATTTTTATGAAGTATAAGATTCGGATTCATTTCTATATTCTCGTAATTGTTTGAAACTTTGATATGAAGTATTTTGTTTTAGGATCCGAATTCTGGATAAGAACTATAATAAAGATTCACTCCGAAATCCTGAGAGAAAAATGTGATAATGTTTCATTCCAAATTCCGGATACGAACTCTGATTATGTTCTATGCCAGATTAAGGATACGAATCCTTATGAAGTTTGACATCGAATTCTCATTACGAATTCTAATGACGAATTCTCATTACGAATTCTGATAACGAATTTTCATTAAGATTTCTGATGAAGAATTCTCATTACGAATTCTAATGACGAATTCTCATTCCGAATTCTGGATACGAATTATCATTAAGAATTCATAAGATGAAATCTCATTACGAATTCTGATGATGAATTCCCATTACGAAATCTGATGAGGAAGTCCCACTATGAATTCTGATGACGAATTCTCATTCTGAATTCTCCTTCCGAATTGACATATTAAACAGAATCTGATCATATTTGTTTTATACACTCCGAATTTATTTAGACTCTGAAAATTATTTTTGTTAGACTCCAAACATTCATTTTTCATATGCTTTTATAATTTGTATACTCTTTAATATATATATTTTTTACTCCGAACTTTCACTCTGAATCTTCAATCCGAACTTTTGAGTTAGACTTTAAACGATGTCGTACATTCTGTTACACTTGTTTTGTTATAAAACGATGTTGTTTATTCTTTTATAAACTAACCATTGGTTAAGTTAAACGTGTACAGGTCCCCCGTTTTTTAAGGAAAATATGACCATTGGGAAGGAGGCCGATCTTACCTATAAATAGGATCTCATTTGAAAGAGCTCAATAGAATGAAGTTGATTAATCTAGAGACCACATGCTGTTAAGGTGATTTCTACAGAGAGAATGCTTTTAATGCCTTGTGCGTACTGAACCACTCATTCAGTTTTTTCTCTGTGCAAGTCCGAATGTTGGTGATTACATTCGAGGACTTCCGGGGATAGGAAGACAGAGGTTCCGACTACCTTGAAGCTCGAGGGATTCCTTTCTGAGGAAGACAGAGGTTGCCAACTACCTTGAAGTTGAGGGCTTGCAGGGATAGCAAGACAGAGACTCTGATCTTCGTATCGAGGGCTTACCCTGGTGTGGGTAAGACAGACTTGCTTGAAAGTATAAATCAAGGGACCTTTATCCAAGGTTGATGGATACCCTTCTCTTTGGGTTAAAAGACTTATATCTTGTTACTTTTAGTTTCTATACTCGTTTATTTCCGATGAAATTTGTATTATAAAGAATGTATAACTTTCTTATACTTCCTTACTTATACTCTATTTCATTTAGATTCTATACACTTTAATGTAGAATCTCATTTTGTAATCTTTTGTTATGTTTCAATTTCCGGAACCATATTTCTGAAACCAACTTTCGGAATCTCTTTCCAAGTTTTCTTTTGGCGTTAGAGGTATTGTGAATTTTCTTATGTTTAACTTTGTTAAACTTAGCCCTTTCCTTTTCTTAAGGAAAACATAGTTAATCATAACTAACTTTAAAGGTTCCAAAGGAATTTTTAAAGTATACAATTCACCCCCTCTTGTATATTGAGAATATACATCATTATTTAGATCCTACAATTGGTATCAGAGGAAGCACTCTGAAATACTTGTACACACGTATAAGTTTTTCTTGCTCACTTCCCCATTCCGAACATTTCAATCCGAACTTTCTCATTCTTAAATTTGTTATTACAAACTTTTTTTCTAACAAGTTTGTGTGTCCAAGGTTGTCTTAAGTATGGAAGGAATCAATGTTGGTTCTATTGATAATCAAAATCCTACAAGACCACCAATATTTGATGGTAATGACTATGAGTACTAGAGAGACCAAATGAAGACTTTTGTATCAATACTGGAGTTGACAACTTTTTTATGCTTACTGGAGATTATAAAATTCCTGATAAGGAATTTAGAACATTCAATAACCAGGAAAAGCAAGAGTATCAACTCAATTATAAGGTACGCAATACTTTAATTTGTTCAATGACCAGAAATATATATTGCCAAATCTCTTCTTGTGAAGTAGCTAATTGTATTTGGAAGAAGTTAGAGGTTACACACATTGGAACTTCTAACGTGATTGAGACTAGGAGAGCTATTCTTAGAGCTGAATATCATGGCATCAATTTTACTTATGGAGAACCAATTTGTAAAGTTCAATAGAGATTTATGACTATAGTCAACAGCCTACATTCTATGGGAGAAAAAAATTTAGATGATGAATCACTTGTGGATATGATAATTGATATTATTTCCAATGATTGGGAATCCAAAAGAACTGCTATAGATGAGAACAGGAAGATCACTCAAATTTCTCTTGATGAGTTATTTGGAACTATTCTACAACATGAAACCTAAATGAAGAGAGATGCTGACAACATCAAAAAGAAAAATGGAAATGGTACTATTTCTTTTACAACAACATCAAATCATATGAAATCTAAGACTCTTGAGAGAATAACCAGATCCAAGTCTATGAAGATGGTAGTTCAGTCAGATTCTAGTGAGAGTGAAATATCAGAAAATGAGTTAGCAAATCTTGCTCGAAGGATGAACAAGATAGCTGGCCAAAGAAGTTTCCAATCCAAGTATAAGAAAAAGGAAAAGAAAGATAAGAAAGATGGAGAAGTAACTTGTTATGAGTGGAAGAGAGCTGGACATATTAGACCAGATTTCCCATTGATGAAAAAGAAAGAAAGGAAAGAAATAAATTCATAAAGCAACATAAAGAAGTACTATAAAGCCAAATCTAATAATGTTTTGCAAGCTAATGACACGTGGAGTTCCAGTTGTGGTGACTCTTTAGATAAGTCTTCTGATTAAAAATCTTCAGGACAGAAGAATTTTGGTCTTATACCCAGATTACCTATTGATAATCATTGTTTTATGGCTAAGGTATGAAATGCTGAATCAATGACAAATGTTTCTTTAATCTCGAATGATAGTAAGTATTATAAATATTCTGATGAAGAATCCTCTTCTGATGAAGAAAATACTTTAACTACTTATGAAGAAGTCTCTAGGTTTGTTGAACTTCTTGAAATTGAGAATTACGAACTCAATTAAAAACTTTATAAGGAAAACTCTAGGAATTCTATTCTTACAAAAGAAATATCAGATCGTTCTAATGATCTTGATAGAAAAAATTCTGATTTTGAATGTATTTCAAAAAATCTTGGGGAAGTATGTTATGAGAAGAAAAATCTTTCTAAAGAATTACAAAAAGAGATTTCTAAGAAAAATGTTTCCAAGCCTAGATCAAGTTCTAAAACTAATGATTTTGAGGATAAAAACTTGGTTATAAAACTCAAGTCCGAAATATTTTCCTTAAAGAAGTGTTTATCAAAATTTACTCATGTAAGGAAAATTTTGATAAAATGTATTCCAAGATACGACCTTTAAGAAATAAATCCGGATATGGTTATACCCATGAAAAACCATTTTTCAGTAACAATTATTTTGTTCCTCAAAGTTCCCCATTTTGTACTAAGTGTCAATGTGGTGGTCACTGGGCAAATAATTGTTCCTTAAACAAAACCCAATCTCTAGGATTTCACAAAGCTTACTTTTCTAAGAAGATGTGGGTTCCTAAAATTTTGTTATCTAGTAATCTCGGTTCCAAACAAGTTTGGATTCCAAAAGTCTAATTTTCATCTTGATTTCAGGAAAATAAAGAGTGTACCAGCAACAATACATGGTACAAGGATAGTGGATGTTCCCGGCACATGACTGGTACAGAACCTATTTTGAAAAGATTATCAAAACAAAAGGAGGAATGGTATCTTTCGGAGACAATGCTAAGGGAGAGATTGTTCGTATTGGTAATATTGTTCTTTTAGGAAAAACTTTGATTTCAAATATTCTTTTTCTAAAGTGTCTTAAGCACAACCTCATTAGCATAAGTCAGTTATGTGATGAAGGATACCTTGTGAATTTTAGGATTGATAATTGCTTAGTTCACAATTCCAAGGAAGAATTTATTCTCTCAGCCAATAGGCAAGATAATATTTACACTTTGAACATAGAAGACCTCAGAAGCCAAGATTTACCTTGCCTAAGTGCAATGGAAGATCATTCCTTGTTATGGCATAGAAGACTAGGTTACTGTAACCTTAGAAACCAATGTAAACTCTCTAAGAAGAAACTAGTTAAGGATCTATCAGAGCTTAGATTTGATTCTTCTAAAGTTTGTGATCCTTGTCAATATGGCAAGAAACATAAATCTAGTTTTAAATCAATCAGTGAAGTCTCGACAACTGATGCATTACAGTTAGTGCACATGGATCTTTTTGGTCCAACAAAAACTGGAAGTATTAGAGGAAAATACTATGTGTTTGTTCTATTTGATGATTACACTAGATTTACTTGGGTTTATTTTCTAGCAAAGAAAACTGGAGCATTTTCTTATTTCAAAAGTTTTAGAGCTCAAGTTAAAAATGAGAAAAACCTTCCATTGAAAATGATTCATAGTTATCATGGAGGAGAATTTCAAAATTCTGATTTTGAAACTTTTTGTAGTAAAAAAGGTATTAATCAAAAATTTTCACCACCTAGAACGCCTCAACAAATTGGTGTAGTTGAGAGAAGAAATAGAACTCTTCAAGAGATAAGTAGAACCATGTTGAGTGAATATTCTATAGCTAGACATTTCTGGGCTGAAGCTGTAAATATTGTTTGCTATACTATAAATCGAGTTTTGATTAGACATTTTCTTAATAAAAACCTTTATGAGTTGTGAAATGGTAGAAAACCAAGACTATCCTACTTCAAGGTTTTTGGTTGCAAAGTATTCATTTTGAATACTAAAGATAAATTACATAAATTTGAACCAAAAACTGATGGATGAATTTTATTAGGTTATTCCACAACATCTAAGGCTTATAGAGTTTTTAATAAAAACACTTGTACTGTTGAAGGAACAGTGCATGTAAAATTTTATGAGTCTGATCCCTTTGTTTTTAAACAATCCCAGCCTACATCCTCAGATGTGTTTTCTAAAACTGATTGTCATCCTTTGATAGAAGAACCTTCTGATAAAGATAATGTTCATGAAGATACTTCTGAAATATTTACCCCAGAAGACATTCTACCCTATGTTGATGAACAAGCTTCTCAAAACCCAAGTCAGGTGTTTCTTAAAAATCATCCCATTGATAGTATCATTGGTGATGTAAATCAACCTGTAAGGACTAGAAGTTCCTTAAGAAATTAAGTATAACATCTAGCATTTCTTTCCCAATTATAACCTAAAAGCACTGATGAAGCGTTAGGTGATAATGATTAGATCAATGCCATGCAAGATGAACTAAATGAATTCGAAAGGAATAATGTCTGGACTTTGCTTGAAAGACCTAAGGAAACTTTTGTTATTGGAGTAAAATGGGTTTTCAGAAATAAATGTGTTGAAAGTGGAGTCATAGTAAGAAATAGAGCTAGACTTGTTGCTAAAGGTTATAATCAGCAAGAGGGAATAGACTATGAAGAAAACTATGCTCTAGTAGCTAGACTTGAATCAATCCGTATTCTACTTTCCCTTACAACATTATTTAATTCTAAACATTTTCAAATGGATGTGAAATGTGCTTTTCTTAACGGTTATGTTCAAGAGGAAGTTTTTGTTGAAAAACCTCCTGGCTTTGAAGATAAAAAACATCCTGATCATGTTATTAGACTTACCAAAGCTTTGTATGGTCTTAAACAAGCCCCACGAGCATGGTATGATAGGCATACTGGATTTTTGCTTTAATATAACTATGTTAAGGAAAATGTAGATCCAACCCTTTTTATAAATAAAGATAAGAAAAATGTTTTTATTGTTCAAATCTATGTTGATGACATCATATTTGGTTCAACTCATCAATCTTTAACAGATTATTTTGCATGTTTAATGAAATCTGAGTTTGAAATGAGTATGATGGTTGAGTTAACTTTTTTCCTTGGTTTTGAAATTTCTCAAAAAAAAGAAGGAACCTATATATCTCAACATAAGTATATTAATGATCTTCTCAAAGATTATGGTTATGAAACACTAAGAGTATTAATTCTTCTATTGGTACCTAAAACTCTTTAGACCTTGATGAAGCTGGGAAACTAGTAGATCAAACATCCTTTAGAGGTATGATAGGATGTTTACTTTACATAACAGCTAGTCGACCAGACATAATGTTTTCAATATGCTTATGTGCAAGATATCAATCGAATCCTAAGTAATCTAACTTAGAGGCAGTAAAAAGAATTTTTTGGTACCTTAAGGGATCCATGGATTTAGGATTATTTTATACTTCTGGAAATGATTTTGTTCTAAAAAGCTTTTCTGATGCTGACTTTGGTGGATGTAGAATGGATAGAAAAGGTACATCTGGAACTTTTCATTTCTTAGTAGATCCGTTATTTTCCTGGTCTTGTAAGAAGTAACATTCTATAGCACGTTCCACTGCTGAAGCCGAATATGTAGTAGCTGGAAGTTGTTGTGATCAAGTGTTGTGGATGCAACACTCACTCGCAGACTATGGATTGAGTTTTACTAAAACTCAAATTTTGTGTGATTACACATGTGACATTTCCCTTAGTATGAACCCTGCACATCACTCAAGTGAAAAACACATAGATATTAGGCATCACTTTATTAGGGATCACACACAAAAAGGAGATATTATTCTTCAGTATATCGGAACGCAAGATCAACTTGCTGATATTTTCACAAAATCTTTTCCTTCTGATAGATTTGAATACATTAAACAGAATTTAGGAATTATAACCGTAAGGTAATATTTCTTCATTAACTTTCTGTTGAAATAGTCTCCTTACAGTAATAAACTCTCTTTTATAGGGGGAGTACATTTGATTGTGAAAGTAATAAAATTTTTCAAAGATAGTTTTTCAAACATTTCAGAACTAATTCTCTAGAATGGGATTTCCAGAACTAAAATTTCTAGAATGGATATGTTTGTATAGATGACTTCTAGAATCAAAAACATCGTATTGAACACCTCGGGAATGTGAAATTTCGTACTGGTGTTTCCATAACGAGATTTTCAAACCGAATCTTTCAAAATGAGTTTTTTGTTTTCAAATTCTGTAATGAAATTTTCGTACTGAGGTTTCTGTGCTGAGTTTGTTTTACATAGTGAGTTTTGCGAACTATGTATTTTCATAATAAAGATTTTTCGAAGTCATTTTAATATTGTCCATTACGAATAAACCTCCTAATTCAATTTTAAAGGTATGATTTCCTTACCCATGTTTTCGTAGTCATACATTACTTGCTGGCATTTTCTTATATTTTGTTTTCGGATTATAATTTTCATAAATATTTGTTTCTAATAAAACCTCAAATGATCGGATTCATGTTTTCATAAGAATTGGTTTTCGACCGTCAGATCTGATCTCACCTTGTCACAATCGTTCGATCAACCGTGGAAGTTGAACCATTTTCTCATTACCTATATAAAGGGGAACACAAATGGTTGTCCCACTGCAGTTTTCAAGCTCTAGCATCTCGAAGCATTACATCTCCATTTTAAAGCCGTTCCGAACTTCATATTTCTCCGTTCCGAACTTCTCAGAGGTCTTCAGATCTGAATGTCTGTGGAAGTATCTTCTCAAGACATGTCTTCCTCTAAGCCGATTTAGAAGTGGCTGGTATATAGAGAGAGGTTGGTTCATCCTAATTTCTTCAAAAAGTATGACTCTCTTATATCCAAGAATATTAAGCTTAACGGATGGGAAGATGTTGCTGTGTCGAAACCTAGGAATCAAGATGAAGTCTATTATGATTTGCTTATAGAGTTTTATGAGACACTTTCCTTTCTTAAGGAAGATGGAAGAGAAAAGTTTTCTTTTAAGTCTTATGGTAATACTTATAAGCTTTCATATGCCAAGGAAGCTCGCTTGGTAGGGATTAATAATGAATGAGAAGGTGAATTTATATATCATGTGTTGCCAGATTCAAAGGGTAGCTTCGACAAGGAAAAAGCATTAGAAACTCTCGGACTGTCAGATGATAAGGCTCCGAAGATTGCTTTTCTAACTACAAATATCCGGATCCTAGAGTTATGGGTACAAGGCCTTATCGTACCGAGGAAGGGTGAAAGGGATAGCTTAATGAAGAGTGAGATCTACATCCTAGATTTTCTGATAAATCTTAGGTTGTTTAACCTGATGAAGCACATTCTCATTACTCTTGAGAATGTTAAGAAAGGGAATCTGAGAGCTCATATCATAATGTATCCAGCAATCCTCTCAAAGTTGATAGTCCGGTGCCTTGAGTCTTTCAAGGAGGCTTGCAATTCTAAGCCAAGAGTTTTCATGATTATGTTGGTGAGTTATGGTACACTCAAAAGTATGGATGTAGCCTTTGACAAGAAGACCGATCAGTTGATTGATTTACCTGCTCAAGAAGAAGCAGTTCCGAAAGTTGCTGATCCGGAATCCTCTAAGCCAGTAAGGAAGAGAAATTTGAACGAAGTTGAAGTTGAAGAAGAGAATCCCAAGTCTAAGGAAGTTCATTCCACAACTCCAAAACCAAAGAAGATAAAAGCTTACCCAGATGAGGTAGTTGCAAAATGGAGGGAAATCAAAGAAAAAAGAGTGCAAGGGGAGCCTCAGTTTGGCATGGATCCTACGGAGGCTAAGGCCTTGAAAGAAAGAACCGCAGATGAGCTAGAAAAACAAGTCAAAGAAAAGAAGCTTAAGAAGAATTTTTCTGAAGCATAGGTAGCTCAGAGATTGTTGAAGTTAAATGAGATGGTTTCAGAAAATATTCCTGTTCCGAGATCCTTTTCCTTGGAATCCCATCCTGAGACTCAAGGAAGAAATTTCGTCGCTCCGAAAGAAGCTGTTGCTAAGACTGCTGAGGAAGTAGAGAAAATTTAGCGAGTTGAAGAAGAAGAAGCTGTTGCTGAAGGATGTGGTGAAACCAGAGATTTTTTAAAACAAGTAGATGATTATAAGGGGACTCTTCTGAACATTTTTCACTCCAAACCTCAGAATCTGAGTCTTCTAAGATATTCACTCCGGCAATGGAAGAAGATAAAGGAGAAGAAGAAGTAGCTTATCATGTAGAGGACGAACAACTTCTACAAGATATTGCTCAAATGGATAATTTAGAGGTTGGTGCTCAGAAAGTTCCTGATGAGGAAGACAATATTGTTCATGTTTATGATAGTGAAAAGAGAACTTCAGAACATGATTCCATTCCAAAAAGAGACATGGGAAAGAAAATTGTTGTTGATACTCTGAGCTCAGTAGTTGTGAAGAGAAATGAAGTTGGTAGTTATTCAAAGAGAAAGCTTGACCAAGTTGAAGAAGAAATTTCTCCAAGCAGAGTCTCGGATTCGGAGTCATCTTCGTTTGGGAATGACTGTGTTGTTCAGTCTTTAAAGAAGTTTATAGGTTCTATTCCGACCTTCTCAATCATTGATTCAAGATGTCAGATGCTCCATCATGCTTTGAATCAGAAATCAGACTTCGTATCCATGGTCATGGATAAGTGTGTAGAGATAGAAGCTCAATTCAAATCTTTCTTTTTTGGATATGAATCCCATAGAAGATCTTGCAAGAGGATGAAAAATTGGTCAAGGAATATTGTAGAAGAGATGAGACACATAGATGAATTCCAAGATAATGTGAAGGATGCTTTTGAGACTGAGGATAGTAAGATAAATGAGCTAACTTCTTCCTTTGTAGAGAAATTGACAAATGAAAAGAATTTCCGGGTTCAAGAAGTCAGAGATCTGAACGGGAAGCTGAATTCTGTTTCTCAAAATTGGAAATATGAAAGGGATCATTGGATTGAGTTTGAAGAAAAGATGAAGGCTCTGGAAGAAATGATTAAAGCTCAGGAAGAAAATCTTCAAGCCCAGGAAGAAAAGATTGAAGCCCAAAGTGAAAGAATTGTTGTGTTAGAGAAGCAAGCTGAAGAAGATCATAAAGACTTAAAGAAGATAAAGATTATTATTAAGGGTCTCATGGAAAAGGAAAAAGATCCAAAATAGACAGATCCGATATTTTGTTGTATCTAATTTTTTTTGGTGATCTCTTCAAACTTAATGAAAATTTGTTCTTGCTCGTTTCTTTTGTTGTTGCTACTAATTTTTCGGATACCTTATTATATTTTCCATTCCCTCAAATTATTTTTTAAAATCACAAACGGGGAGAAGGAGAAGACCCTAATAAGAAAAGGGAAAAAGAATCTTAACAAAGGGTGAAAAATAAAACAAACTCTAATAAGAGTTTATCTAAGGGGGAGTTTCTCATTAAAGAATACATTCTTATTCATAATGAAATATCATTCCGGAAATCTAGAATACGGTCCTTACAGTTTCAAAGCCTAAGGGGGAGTTAGTCGTATTCATCAATATCCTTAAAGCAAAGGGAGATAAACCTTAATATTTTTCTTTCTTCTTAGAATTTTTTTTGAAGGATGTTTGTGCTTTCCAAAAAGGGGGAGATTTTTGAGTCAATAAGGTTTTCCTTATGAATTTTCCATTCCTTCTTGTTTTGAAAATCACAAACACCTTGTCTTTAAGAAAATCGCTTCTATAAGGAAAATTTCTTTTATAAGGAAAATTTCTTTTGTATGAAATAATTATCCTTATCATATTTTCATCCATATTTTTCTTAATTATAATATTCAGATTCATTTCTATATTCTCAGAATTGTTTGAAACTTTGATATGAAGTATTCTGTTTTAGGATCCGAATTCTGGATAAGAATTGTAATAACGTTTCACTCCGAAATCCAGAATGAAAACTGTGACAATGTTTCATTCCGAATTCCGGATACGAACTCTGATTAAGTTCTACTCTAGATTCTGGATACGAATCCTTATGAATTTCGACATCGAAATATCATTACGAATTCTAATGATGAATTCTAATTACGAATTCTGATAACGAATATTTATTAAGATTTCTGAGGATGAATTCTCATTATGAGTTCTGATGATGAATTCTCATTCCGAAATCTGGATACGAATTCTCATTACGAATTCTTATGATGAAATCTCATTATGAATTCTGATGATGAATTCCCATTACGAATTCGGATGACGAATTCTCACTAAGAATTCTGATGACGAATTCTCATTCCAAATTCTCATTCTGAATTCACCTATTAAACAGAATCTGATCATCTTTGTTTTATACACTCTGAATTTATTTAGAATCTGAAAATAATTTTGGATAGAATCCAAACTTTCATTTTTCTTATGCATTTATAATTTTTCTACTCTTTAATATATATATTTTTTAGTCCGAACATTCACTCCGAATCTTCCCTCCAAACTTTTGAGTTAGACTTTAAACGATGTCGTACATTCTGTTGCACTTGTTTTGTTATAAAACGATGTCGTTTATCCTGTTATAAACTAACCGTTGGTTAATTTACACGTGTACAGGTCCCTCCGTTTCTTAAGGAAAATTTGACCATTGGGAAGGAGGCCGATCATACATATAAATAGGAACTCATTTGAAAGAGATCGATAGAATGATGTTGATCAATATAGAGACCACACGCTGTTACGATGATTTCTAGAGAGAGAAATCTTTTCATGCCTTGTGCATACTGAACTGCTCATTCAGTATTTGCTTCGTGCGACTCCAAATATTGGTGATTACATTCGAGGACTTCCGGGGATAGGAAGACAGAGGTGCATACTACCTTGAAGCTCGAGGGATTCCTTGCTGAGGAAGATAGAGGTTGCCAACTACCTTGAAGTTGAGGGCTTGCGGGGATAGCACGACAGAGACTCTGATCTTCGTATCGAGGGCTTACCCTGGTGTGGGTAAGACAGATTTACTTGAATGTATAAATCAAGGGACCTTTATCCAAGGTTGTTGGATACCCTTCTCTTTGGGATAAAAGACTTATATCTTGTTACTTGTAGTTTTTCTACTCGTTTATTTCTGCTGCATTTTGTATTATAAGGAAAGTATAACTTTCTTATACTTCTTTACTTGTACTCTGTTTCATTTCGATTCTATACACTTTAAGGTAGAATCTCATTTTGTAATCATTTGTTATGTTTCAATTTCCAAAACCATATTTTCGGAACCTACTTTCAGAATCTATTTCCAAGTTTTCTTTTGGTGTTAAAGGTGTTGTGAATTTTCTTATGTTTAACTTTGTTAAACTTAGCCCTTTACTTTGCTTAAGGAAAACATAGTTAATCATAACTAACATTAAAGTTTCTAAAGGAATTTTTAAAGTATACAATTCACCCCCCCTCTTGTATATTGAGCATCTACATCATTATTTCGATCCTACAGTAGTCACAGCACAGGTCCCGAGAACGGGTCCTGACAGTATGATCCACACTTAACTAGGGATGAAGAGAACCTCATTCAACTGTTTTTCCCAAATTTATGAAATTAAATTCATTACATACAACACCTAGTGTTTTTATGAATTGTTTTTTAGTAAAATAATTTTTTCATTGAAAAATTTATTTAACTGAAACACCATGGTAATATTTAATTACATGCTACACCAAGTTAATCATTAACTACATGCAACACTGGGTCATCTTGTGTTATATATGATATAGTTTTTTTTAAAAACCAAAATCTAAAAATAATATTATCAAAATGTCTCATTTATAACATTGAAATTAAACAAAGCTCTATGATTAGATGAATTTTTTTTAAAGATTATGTATAATTTTTTTATATAAATAATATATTTTTGAAAAAATGTACGGAATTTTTGGTAATGTAAATTTATGTTTCAAAAAAAGCAATTTTCCCAAAAATTATTCATGTTTATTATTGTAAAATAATAATAATATTAATATCCTGGATTATTTTAAAAATAATATGATTAAATAATATTCTTTTTTAAATCATAATGTAAATATTTTAGTAGATAAATTTTTTCTAATTTTTATAAATATTTAGTTTTTAATAAATAGTTAAAAATATGTTATTTTAATTGAAAACATCATTTTTATTTTATGTATTAACAAAGTAAAATTATTTATAAATCAATTATAAATTAATGTTATTTTAATTAAAGGTCCATTAATCATATTCTTTAATTATAATCAACTGAATATTTAATTTATATATAAAAACATTATAATATTTTGAACATTTTCACATTAAAAATTAACTTTTTATCGTGTATGTGGTGTTATTTTTAAATTAATTTTTTCACTTCTATGAATTTAGTTTGTAAAAATAATTTGATAATTTTGAATAATAATAATTTATATTATCTGATATGGTCATAGTAATGTTTTAAAAAATTTAATATTGAATGGAATATTAATTAATTTTCGCGATTAAGGTAAAAATGGTTTTATAAGTGGTTAATGAAATTTAAAATAAAATGGCATATACAAATATAAACACATATTGTATTTCAATATTGATACCTTCTCTCTTATATTTTCTACATTGGCCCTTTTTGGAAGATTTTATCATGATAAAAACGTGGGTATGATTTATTCATTTCAAAAATTATAATTGTTTCACTATTAACATTTATAAAAGGCCACCCACTATCATCTCTTCTTCACACATTTGAACATGTTTCATTCAACAAACACCAATCCAAATAACAACCCAATATCCATCTTATCAACTTTGAGGATTTCTTTATGAAAAAAATTCCACCGTTTAATGCATTTAGTTCAACCTTATGGAGGATACCTGAAAAAAAGTAATGTTCTTCAACAACTATTTTTATTTTATTTATTCTTATACCTCCATAATTTCTTAATAATATAATTATTTTATCATAATCACATTATATCAATATAATAAGATATTTTTATGTTAATTTAATTACCTAAATCCCTATCCAGATTCATTAAATTAGTTATATAATTATATTTTGGGTGTGTGGCAAACTATCACCGCACAAACCTATATTTTTCATTTTTCATTACCAGCACTCAGGGTTGTTGGTAAGGTTATATTTAAAATTTATATATGATATTAATTATAAGATTTTAATTATGGAATAATAATATCCCATATAACATTATTACTTCCATTTTGTGGGAATAATATAACATCGCTAACGCGCTTGGTAGACTACTACCTCAGAAAGTGATGTTATTCATTAACTATTTACCTAGAATGTATAAAGGATAGACTTAAAGAAAATATTTGATATATTTGACATTAAAATTGATCATTAATGATAATATATAATTAAAATTTATTTCAAGAAACCAAAAATAAAATGGAAACATCCTTAATGTGTGTGTACGACCTTTCATTTACATGAATAGTGTATTACATTTCCTATAACTAAATTTTTTGGATGACTCTAAATACATTTAAAATGAATTTATATGATATTTATATCATGTTTTAAATTTTTATATAATTTAATCATGATATTATTGAGATGATAAAATTAATAATTCAAAACTTATATGAATAAAAAAACGGTTATTACATAAAACATAACCATATCATGAAATTATAAATAAATTGTTAATAAAAGGTCATAAAAAGAATATATATTATTATATATATCAAAATTTTATATTATCTATTTATAATTGTCATATATTTAATGAACAAGAGTTGTAATAAGCATTATCGATGTTAAAACATAATGTGATGTATTCATGTCCCAATTTTCATTTTTTGAGACAAATGTTATATTATTTAGCTATAATAATTCATTAGGTTTATATATTGACCATTTTAGAAATAATTATAATAATTTATTCATCATTATGTTATTTTATGTTTCATTAAAAATTTTCCTTCATGGGGATTATGATAGAAGGTTTCCAATGTGACAATATTTTGTGTTACAATATAATAGATTATCTTTATTATTTAGGATTGTGTTTCCCATGAAAAAATTATATGATTAATCTCTAACTAAAACCATTAATTTTATTTTTCTCAAATTATTCACAATATTTTTATTAAAAAGTTATAATATTGTATTCTTTGTTACTTAAGATAATAGAAAAATTGTTTTTATGAAAACCGCAAATTATTTCCCTCTTCGGTTGGAAATCAGTTTCCTTTGATAACCATGATTTATAAAAATAATTTCATTATTTTTATTATTCTGTAATTCTTTTTTATGTAAAATTTTAACACTGTTTTACTTGTTAATTTGTTAAGAGAATCATCACGTAATTATCGTATTAATTCAAATTTCTTCTTATACAAAAAATTTCAAAGTTATATTAGTTTTAATGTGTTCAACAAGAACATAATTTTCAGAGTTCATGACTGATCATTTAATATAAGTATTAATTATAGGTATTTAAATTTATTTCTAAATATAACTATTTTAAAAACGGTTTATGTCCTTTTCACGGATGAAATTATACTTTTGCCATATAATGGCTTATGTGATCGATCTAAATCACTATCCATGTCATATGAAATACTTTGACGTTACTGATTCACTACTAGGGATATGATCTAGGGATAATATTAATTTTATTTAGCTAAATGGATAATGCTTATGATATAATAATGTTTATAAAATCAATATTCATCCATGGGTTATTCCATGAGTTAACTATTATAAAACCTTATTTTTTCATAGGTTATTCTATAATGAAATGATAATGAAACCTATCTATTTTCCAAATGTTACAAAATGGTAAAATTTCAATGGTACACATTTTATTTACTATTTAATGATATAATGATGTTTTATGATAGTATTACACACATAAATATGGTATTCATAATGAGAAATTTTTTACTTTTATATCTTTTCAATGCATTGTGTAATGAGGTAAATCTAACATGGTTGAAATGATTATAAAGAGGATAGAACATTTTTCAGTATGGGACTTTTTCCACTATGAATATATTGGTAGTTAATAATGAATAATATGAATCATTAGGGTGTAAAACCATTCCAATATGGTAGCCTTGGAATCAAGAGATGAATAATATATAAATGAATTTAAATACATATGTGTATGACACAAATCATTGTATTAAGATAATGTATTGCACTTATGGGTTATCTTATTTTATTCAATTATGATTCATATCTTATGAACATCCGTTCTATAATCATGGATTGAAATTAAATTTTGATATTCCAATATAACCAATGATCATTTATCAATTTATAAATAAGATAAAACATTAATTGGAGATTATACATATATTATGTGTCATAAATACCTACTCAAATGAGGTTAATATATGAGATGGTGATGGAGAATCATGGAATAAATGATATGCTTAAAATATGATAATTTTTTATTCCATTATGGTTGAGTTTCCTCAAAATTAACCAAATACTGATAATTCATTATTAATAGAACTCATTCCTTATTCCACATTAATTTAAAAAACACCATATAGAATTTAATAGATTGAGTTTGTGGAATTTAATTAGAATCGTTAATAAAACCCTATCATGGTATTCATTTGGCCAATTCTGTCTCCTTCGGCTTCACCTAACCATTTTGTTAAAATTAAATATATATCAACGAAACCATACATTGACTATTGGGAGTTGAAAAATATCACTATCAAGAACATATATCTACTTCCCTTTATTATTGACTTGTTTGATAAAATATGTGGATGTCAAATATTTTCCATGATTACTCTTATTTTATGATATCATCAATTAAATGAATGAAGGTGGATATACACAATAAAACAACTTTTGTTATGTTCACTATTAGTATATTTTGATGAAATTAGGTATTAAAAATTCTAATAATATATTCATGGATTTGATGAATAGATTCTTTATAGGCTAGCTTTTTTATTTTTTTAAATAAATTATAGATGTTATTATATTCTATTTAAAGAAAATAGAAGAGTCTTAATGCAACTTGAGAATTATACAAAATACTCAAATGAAGATGAAACTAAATTAAAAAGATAAAAAGATTAAATTTTTTAAAAAAATTGGGCCATATTATATCAAGAGGTCCACATTAGTAGATCCATGAATGACATAGGCTCCTCAGTGTTTCTCTAGACTAACCAATCACTAGGGCAGAAAACGTTTTTTACGTCACCATTTTTTACGTCGGTTATATAAAACCGACGTCATAATGTGTAAAACGAGGTTTTTTACGTCAGTTATTTAATAACCGACGTAAAAACCTGTGTTCGGTACACCGTTAACGTCGGTTATTTTTATAACCGACGTTATTAATCGTACGGCTTCGTTTTTTACATCGGTTATACATTAACCGCCGTAAAAAACAGAAGCGGGGGGTGTTTGTTACGTCGGTTATTCAATAACCGACATAACAAATCGACATATGTACGAGTTATTATGTCGGTTATTAAATAACCGACGTAAAAAACGCGGTTTTTGAAGGCCTTTTTACGTCGGTTATTTTATAACCGACGTAAAAAAAGAATCCGCAGATGTTTTTTACGTCGGTTATGGAATAACCGACGTACAAAAACGCGGATTTTGAGCCCTTTATAACGTCAGTTATAAAATAACCGACGTAAAAAAAGAATCGAAGGAAGGTTTTTACGTCGGTTATTGAATAACCGACGTTATAAATGTTTTTAAAACAATTATAACGTCGGTTATTGAATAACCGACGTGATAACTCATTTAAAAATTTACCCAGACCCATGGATTGTCATTCGCGAGTTTACCTTCGACAGTCGCGACTCGTCTATCTCGCGCGTAAACCCGAATCGGCTAGTCCATTTCGTTGGTTTAGATTCGTTTTGCGATCATCGTTTCTCATATTTAATCTCCTCGGATCAATCATCTAAACTCGCAGCACTCAGGTAATCCTCCCACTGGTTCGTTTTTTTTTTCGCGGATAGTATATATATATGTGTTGTGATTTTTTTGTTGAAACTAGCTAAGATTCTTCGATTGCGAACCCTTTTAACTCGTTTTGGCACCATAATCTTATTTATCATCCCTAGATCTATTAGTTCGACTTGCAATATTGACTAATTTTATGATTTCACTAATTTTTCATCATTTTCTATAAATCCCCGAGAGGGTTGGGGCGTGTCCATTTGGATGGGTTGCCCTTTTACAGTTGTTACTACTTTATTCACACACAATCATGGCATAGGTGCATGGATTTGGGATCACATCACCATTTTCACCCCCTACAAACAAAGTTTCACGAGGAGGACTCGCCAGATTTCCCCTCGGCATGTTAAAAATTTTAGATACCCTCTTTTCAGCAAGTAAAAAGTTAACTAGTTTTTTCTTCACTACTTATCCTAAACAAATAAAACCACCATTCTTTCTAGAACCTCTACTAGATCCATTGCATCCATCAACATACATATTTGGATCTGAAAGCATCCCTTAAGACTTATGTTCGATGCTAACATCCTTTACTGATCTATAGAAAATATGATGGTCGGCTAAGCTCTCCATTTAAAAGTCAAACCCCACCAATTATTCATCCTCATCATGAGAAAATGGCACAACATCTGAATTTCTGATTCAATCTCTTGGGTCACTGAACAAACATTAACTCCTTCAAATCCACACCTGGAATAGACAACCTAATGTCGAGTTCCTTCTCTATCTATTGAAACTCAGTTCTTCCTCCACACCTAATAACATTCTTTGAATGGCCCAACTTCTTGTTATGGTAAATTTTCAGTGATTCCAGGGGGGTGGGAGGGCTATCAAGAGGGTTGGGGGTGTCCAGGGGGGTGTCCAAGGGGGTAGGGTGTGGGGGGTGGTGTCCAGGAGGGGTGGGGGGCTGTCCAGAGGGGTCGGGGGGTGTCCAGGGGGGTTTACAAGGGGGTGGGTGGGTGTGGGGGGCTGTCCAAGGGTGTGGGTGGGTGTTGGGGGGTGTCCAGGGGGGTGTCCAAGGGGGTAGGGGGTGGGGGTGGTGTTTATGAGGGGTGGGGGGGCTGTCCAGAGGGTTGGGGGGTGTCCAGGGTGGTGTCCAAGCAGGTCGGGGGTGGGGGGTTGTGTCCAGGAGGGGTGGGGGTGCTTTCTAGAGGGGTCGGGGGCTGTCCAGAGGGGTCGGGGGGTGTCCAGGGTGGTGTCCAAGGGGATGGGTGGGTGTGGGGGGCTGTCCAAGGGGGTGGCGGCCTGTCCAGAGGGGTCGGTGGGGTGTCCAGGGGGGTGTCCAAGGGGTTGGATGGGTGTGGGGGGCTGTCCAAGTGGGTGGAGGCCTCTCCAGAGGGTATTTGGGGTTGTCCGGGTGGGTGGGGGGGCTGTCCAGAGGGTTGGGGGATGTCCAGGGGGTGTCCAAGGGGGTAGGGGTGGGGGTGGTGTCCAGGAGGGGTGGGGGCTGTCCAGAGGGGTCAGGGGGTGTCCAGGGGGGGTTTACAAGGGGGTGGGTGTGGGGGGCTATCCAAGGGTGTGGGTGGGTGTTGGGGGGTGTCCAGGGGGGTGTCCTAGGGGGTAGGGGGTGGGGTGGTGTTTAGGAGGGGTGGGGGGCTGTCCAGAGGGTTGGGGGTGTCCAGGGGGTGTCCAAGCAGGTCGGGGGTGGGGGGTTGTGTCCAGGAGGGTTGGGGGTGCTTTCTAGAGGGGTCGGGGGCTGTCCAGAGGGGTCAGGGGGTATCCAGGGTGGTGTCCAAGGGGATGGGTGGGTGTGGGGGGATGTCCAAGGGGGTGGCGGCCTGTCCAGAGGGGTCGGTGGGGTGTCCAGGGGGGTGTCCAAGGGGGTGGATGGGTGTGGGGGGCTGTCCAAGTGGGTGGCAGCCTCTCCAGAGGGTATTTGGGGTTGTCCGGGTGGGTGGGGGGCTGCCCAGAGGGTTGGGGGATGTCCAGGGGGGTGTCCAAGGGGGTAGGGGGTGGGGGGTGGTGTCCAGGAGGGGTGGGGGGCTGTCCAGAGGGGTCGGGGATGTCCAGGGGGGTTTATAAGGGGGTGGGTGGGTGTGGGGGGTTGTCCAAGGGTGTGGGTGGGTGTTGAGGGGTGTCCAGGGGGGTGTACAAGGGGGTAGGGGGTGGGGGGTGGTGTTTAGGAGGGGTGGGGGGCTGTCCAGAGGGTTGGGGGGTGTCCAGGGGGGTGTCCAAGCAGGTCGGGGGTGGGGGGCTGTGTCCAGGAGGGGTGGGGGTGCTTTCTAGAGGGGTCGGGGGCTGTCTAGAGGGGTCGGGGGGTGTCCAGGGTGGTGTCCAAGGGGATGGGTGTGTGTGGGGGGCTGTCCAAGGGGGTGGCGGCCTGTCCAGAGGGGTCGGTGGGGTGTCCAGGGGGGTGTCCAAGGGGGTGGATGGGTGTGGGGGGCTGTCCAAGTGGGTGGCAGCCTCTCCAGAGGGTATTTGGGGTTGTTCGGGTGGGTGGGGGGCTGTCCAGAGGGTTGGGGGATGTCCAGGGGGTGTCCAAGGGGGTAGGGGGTGGGGGTGGTGTCCAGGAGGGGCGGGGGGCTGTCCAGAGGGGTCGGGGGGTGTCCAGGGGGGTGTTATATCTTACTATATTTTGTTTAGAAAATAAAATTCAAGCATATTTTTTTAAATACACATCGATTTGATTTATTACATGTTATGATTTATGTATGAAATAATAACAACTGGGACAGTTCTGAGTTTTGACCTGGTAAGATTTCCTCTTTCTCATAATATTTTAATTTGATTTATTCATTATACACGTTGACTACTATCCTTTTCTTTTGTAGCTTTTTGATGACCCTCAACCCTTTACTGCTGAAGATATCAAACACTTACAAGTGGAGTGGTCAAATTATTTTACAGGTTTGATTGACTTTTAGTTGTTTGTAATGTAAAATGGAATTTTGAATATTGTCAATGTAATTGTGTATTTCGTAGTCGTTTAGGTTGGATTTAGTTTTTTTTTTGAAGTTGACAGTGTAAGATTTCAATGTTATATAATTGAATGTTTAATTTTTCTCTACTTCTTGTTTTGGTCTACTGTTTATGGTTTTTCTGGTCTGGATTTTGGTATGGGGGGAGAGGTTCCAATGGGGTGGGTGGGTGTTTGGGGGGTGTCTAAGGGATATGGGAGGGGTGTCCAAGGTGAGTTTGGGGCTGTCCTAGGGGTGGAACGGTGTAAATGAGGGTGGGGGTGTCCAAGGGGTGGGGGGTGTCCAAGGGATATGGGAGGGGTGTCCAAGGTGTGTTTGGGGCTGTCCAAGGGGTCGGTTGGGTGTAAATGAGGGTGGGGGGGGGGGCTGTCCAAGGGGTGGGGGTGTCCAAGTGGTGGGGGGGTGTCCAAGGGATATAGGAGGGGTGTCCAAGGGATGTTTGGGGCTATCCAAGGGGATGGGGGGGTTTCCAAGGGGTCGGGGGGGTTCCAAGGGGTCGGGGGGGTGTCCTGGGGGTGGGGGGGCTGTCCAAGGGGTGGGGGGGTGTCCAAGGGGTGGGGGGTGTCCAAGGGATATGGGAGGGGTGTCCAAGGGGTTTTTGGGGATGTCCTAGTGTTCGGGGGGTGTAAATGAGGGTGGGGGGGGGGGGGCTGTCGAAGGGGTGGGGGTGTCCAAGGGGTGGGGGGTGTCCAAGGGATATGGGAGTGGTGTCCAAGGTGTCTGGGAGTTCTGTCCAAGGGGCCGTTTGGGTGTAAATGAGGGTGGGGGGCTGTCCAAGGGGTGGGGGTGTCCAAGGGGTGGGGGTGTCCAAGGGATATGGGAGGGGTGTCCAAGGGGTGTTTGGGGCTGTCCAAGGGCTCGGGGGGGTGTCCAGGGGTCGGGGGGGTGTCCAGGGGGTCTGGGAGGGCTGTCAAGGTGTGGGGGGGTGTCCAATGGGTGTTTGAGGCTGTACTAGGGGTCTTGGGGGTGTAAATGAGGGTGGGGGGGGGGGGGTTGTCCAAGGGGTGGGGGTGTCCAAGGGGTGGGGGTGTCCAAGGGATATGGGAGGGGTGTCCAATGGGTGTTTGAGGCTGTACTAGGGGTCGTGGGGGTGTAAATGAGGGTGGGGGGCTGTCCAAGTGGTGGGGGGTGTCCAAGGGTTGTGGTGGGGCTCCAATGTGGTGGGGGAGGGCTGGCCAGGTTGTTAGGTGGGTATAGATGAGGGTGGGGTTCAGTTGGGGCTTGGGGGAGGGCTGGCATGGTTATTTTTGTTGTTAGGTTTCTGGTTGCTTTTTGGTGAGAGCAGTGCAATTATTTAAAAAAAAATATATCGCTTTCACGTCGGTTATAAAATAACCGACGTGGTACATAAATCGGTAGGGGTTTATCACGTCGGTTTTTTCGAGAACCGACGTGATAAACCGTTCCCGGGCCTTTTATCACGTCGGTTCTTAATATAACCGACGTGCTAAAAGGCCTGGGAATCGATTTACCACGTCGGTTATCGGATAACCGACGTGCTAAAACGTTTCCCAGGCCTTTTTATCACCTCGGTTATTTAAGAAACCGACGTGATAATAGGCCCGGGGAAGGGTTAATCACGTCGGTTATGTCATAATCGACGTGATAAACGATATCCCAGGCGTTTTATCACGTTGGTTTAGAAATAACCGACGTGATAAACCCCCCCCCCCTGCGCATATTTATCACGTCGGTTATTATATAACAGACGTGCTAAACCCCCCACCCGCGGTTTATCACGCCGGTTATATAATAACCGCCGTTATAAATCCCCATCCCCCATGATTGTTCACGTCGGTTATTAATGAACCGACGTGATAAAAACCGTGATGTTAGGGATGTTACGTCGGGTTTTAAAGAACCGACGTAAAAAACGTTATTTATAACATCGTCAGTATTAACGTCACCTAAAAACCGACGTAAATAATGAAAAATAACCGACGTAAAAAATGTTTTCTGCACTAGTGAATGTGACAATGATACCACGTTTTTGTGGGTTTTTAGGTCATTTTTTATGGATTGTATAGAATATATGATAAATATATAATCTGTTGACCAAATAAACTAAAAACGGATCCATTTTCATATAGATATATGAATGTGTGGTAAATTTCATAGAATAAAAAAGAATATAAGTAAATTCACTTGTTATTACATTACCCTATTGTGGATTAGAGATTTTAATCTACATTAATATACGTAATAAGGGATTGGTATGTTTAATTGTGTAGAATGACATCTTTATTTATTAGGAAGAATGAAAATTAAGGATTCATGAGAAAATTTAACCATAATTAATATTAAGTAAGCTGTTGTAATTTTTTCACTAGTGATATAGTGTAATTACCTTTGTGCGGAAATGTGTCAAATTTATACAATCCATAAATGTTTAATTATTATATTCAAATAGATGGATTTTAATATAAACATGAATAAATGGTTATATGTTATTAATTATTATGACTACTTAATACATAAACACCATCATATATTTAACAAGGTGGATAATGTGTTGTTTCAAAATGATCATTGTAAATTATACATGATGAGGATAAAAAAATGTCTGATATTCTTTGATTTGAAAATGATGTATATGGAAATCCTAAATGAAGGGCCGAAATCATATATTTCTCATGTAACTATTCTTATATCTATCTATTTGAATATTAATTACGTTCAAAAGAAAGATGCAGTGTTACAAAAAGGTTATAGCTTTTCCTATGTTAATCAATGTACATGATGGAATGATAAGGTTTAGAAACTATGTATTGTTCCATCAATCAACATTTTTAATAATTAGATGTTGTAGGGAGATCATAATTCTACATTCCATATTCATATGGGATGTATGAAGTTGTATATAGATTTGAAAGAGTAATTCTGTTTAGATATAAGGAACAATTATATCGAACAATTTTTATGTTGGGAAATGGTATGCTAGCACGTTTAATCTGATAGTTTAAAGTAAAAAGTGATGTTTCATTAATTACCCATACTGAAAAGGAAATGTAAAAACATCCCTATAATTTATTTCGTTATACTCCCCAAAAAATATAATGTGAATATTGATATGTGGGTTCTAATAAATCTCCATGTGAATTTAACACACATCATTTATATTAGAGTAGACTTATATTGAGATCATCATACATGTTTATACACTATGAATGTTTTATAGTTTCCCAGATTACTACATTTCATTATTTCTAATCAGGATTTGATGATTATCAAATTCTCTGGAAAATTATTCAGTTGGATTGGGTTTTAGAGAATAGTTTTAGAACTTCATATAATAATAAAATAGTTGGTTAGTCTTGGTGAATAATTCATACCCTATATGATATATTGCTGTCATTATTTTGTCATTTCATATGTTTTTTATCAACATCTTCTTCCAATTGAGTTTTCATACAACAACAGATTTCACTCAAGAATTCATTTGGATCCATTTAAATTACCATATGGAAATATGTGTATAGACATAACCTGTGGGAATTTAGGTTTAGAATGAAATATATTGTAACCTAAGATTTAACAACCCAAGATTTCATAGTACGTTATTTCTTCAAATTAATTCAATAACATGCACTACACACAACACCATGTTCAAGCGCACCACGACTTACCAAACTACCCGTTCAAAAGAAATTATGAATTGAATTAATGAAATTTTTAATTTTATATATTCTACATAATTTTAAAATGCATATTATGTTTTTATTAGACATAATATACAAAAAAATACAATTTTTTAGATAAAGGAAGTATTTTTCAAAAAATGAAAGTTTATAGCCTTTTGATAAAGAACACTCTTTTAATAAAATATTTGAAACATTTATATATTTAATATGACAAAAATAAACTTCTTCTTTATAATAGGGACATAAATTTTAGGTTTGATAAAAAAAATTCCTTTTTCTGATAACTTTTATATCATGGTGAATATTGAAAAATACTAAATTTTAATTAAAAACAACTTTTTAATTGAAATAATTTATAAAGTTAAGTTATGAATTTTATTAGATTTAAGTATAATTAGATTATATTTTTCTTAATTTAAAATAATTTAGGTCATTATAAATAATATCACTTTGAAATTGAACAAAAATAAGTGTCAATTTTTTGATAGATATTGTTTCTTAAAAACACTCTATTTGTTTTGAAAAAGGGAATTAATTTTAAATTAATTGATGAAAAATATATGATATGAATTTGGTAAAATAGAATTCATTTTTGATATCTGAGTATCAAAATTATCTTAGGATGAATTTTTCGTATTTTTCTAAAAACATTCAATTTTTTATGAATAGTGAAAAACTTCGAGTTATTTTTTAAACCCGAATTTTTATTTAAATAATTATTTATTTTAATTAAACATATTTTAGGTAATAATAGATACATAATATCAATAAAATTTAATTGTAATTCATTTGAGTATGTTTATAATAATTTTTTATATATTCAAATTTTGCCCAAATTTTTACCGTCTTTTACTCACCTCTTAGGAGTATTTGCAAATTTGCATAAAACATAATTTCTCCACTTATGTGAATTGAATTAAAAAAATCATAGAGACATGTATGATATGATTAAGTAATATTTTGTTCAATAAGATGTAAATAATTTATGGTGAATAGTAACTTTTGACTTTTATTTACCATGATTAAAGGTGAATAGGGTAATTCATGGTAAAAAGAATATTCTAATAATAAAAAATTAACTTAACACCTATCCTAAAATTATTTTATGAGTCATGGACGACAATGGGCATCCATGTGACGATTTTGGGACTCCATTGAGCCTCTTATATACGATAATGACACTTTATTTTAATTAACTTAATGTAATGGTAAAAATGACATAAAAATATGTTTTAGTAATTAAATTTTTAAATGAGGTTATATAAGTCATATTTTCAACTATAACTATTAATTATAAATATAATAATATTTCCTACATAATGGTATTTTATTTATATTTTTTAGACATTATATAATTATATTTATTTATGACCCAATGATGATTCATTAATTACCTTATTAATGAAATACTGAAATAATTGATTATATAAATATTCAAATAAAAGTTATTTTAGACATTTTTTGAATTAAACTAATTTTAAAGGTTAATATGATATTCTTGAGTTGGTTAGATAAAATTTTTTTGATGTAATAATGATGTTATGAATTAAGAAAAAACTAAATATCAAATAGTGTCAAAATTAACATAAAAGATTTTTTTAAACAAATATTTTATTATTAATTTTTATTATATTCATAAAAAGATAATAGTTGGAAAAAAAGATTATAATATAATATTTTTATCATTATGTAACAACTTGGGGTTCTCATGGAAGTATATAGTATATTTATTAACCACATTATATAAAAATACAAAGATACATGGTAAATATCAAACTATTTTACTATGAGTCAAATTTAAATGATAATGTTAATAAAGTGACCCAAAACTATCTAAAACCTATTGGATGAGTAGTTTTAGACCAATCCTAACCATAGAAATTAAATAATACATTTACTAGCCATTATAAAGAGAAAATAAATTTATTATAAAATAAATTTTCTAGCTTTTCCTAATGTGCCCCTGACCCCTCTTATAAAAGGGCACCCCCCTTCCCTCTAATTGACACCATAAAAACATTTGGATCCCCCAAACCCAGCCCAAATACCCTCTCAACTATCCTCCATTCATACTATAGGCCTTACTTTATTCATAAAGCCAACCTATTTATCCCTTTTGATCAAATAAAAGGAAGAACCTGAAGAAGAGGTAAATATCTCACCATCTCTTTCATGTTCCTATTTTCTTCCACTTCCTCTTTCATTGTTGTTTCCATTATAAAATAATAACTCCATTATCTTATATATACTATAATGTTATTAAAAATATTCTAAAACCATATTCATTATTATATCCATTCTCTTAACGACATATCACTGTAGGTGCATACACACATCTTACCATCTCCACGTCGTGGTGTATTTGTTATTCAATACATATTTATTTGGATGGGTATAATAATGAATTATAATTGATTTAAATAAAAAATATAACATGTTAATGATTCTGAATATATGATAAAACATCTATTTACATACTATTTAATATCAAAATAATGATATTACCGCTCGTGCGTACGTACGGATTTCCGTCTCCACGACGCGATGATATTCATTTCCATGTTCACCATTCAACGATGTTTATAAAAGTATATATTAATAATATGTATGTAATATAAAATATAATAATTCTACTGGATATATATATATATATATGTATGTATGTATGTACTTACATATATCTTAATTACTTTCATCTGTTCAATACGATATGAAAACGGAAACAACGTTTCTTCGTACGTACGACCTACCGTCTCCATAAACGGTGCCTTCCATTTTATATATAAATCTATTATAAATATTTATATTCTATATATATATGATATATAATTCTAGTATTATATTCTGGAATCATTTAAATCATTATCTAAATGATACGATCAAGAATAACCAGTTAAAACAGATACGATAAAGAAAGTGATTATTATCAAAAATGCTAAATTAACATGGAAATCATTATTAAATTGGTAGTATAACGTAATAAATTAATCATGTATAATATAATAAATATGAATATTGTCTTATTCTAATATAATAACATACTATGGTCATTATATAGTGGGTTAAATGTACCCTCGATCAAAGGAATGTTCAATGTAAAGGATAATTTCTCAATCTCATTATTATCTGAGATTGGTTATCTGTAAGTTTTTACTAGGACATATTTATTATCCATGTCCATTTTTCATAAAATTTTTTGAAAAGGCATTCATTTAAGGGACTTTTTACTAAAGCATCATTTTAATTGTTTTAATGATTTAATCATCTAAACCATTATCATTAATGTCGACGTTTTCAAAATGGTTTTAAGTATAAATTTAAATGGACATGAATTTTTTAACATGTTAATTTCATTCAAACGTTTCAAAGTGGTATGGGAGAAATTGATTAAAAAATTTCTTTAAATGTCTTCCTTTTTAAATTGTGTGGCTTTTAATTCTTCTCATGAAAAATGCATACTTCTTTCAAATATTTTTATAAATCATTTTCATTTATGTCAATATCCTTTGAAGGATTTCAAACTTGTTTGAAGTTGATTTATTATCATACAAATCTTCCATATTTTATTGAAGGTTATGTTATATTATTGACTGTGGATGTGTTATTTTTTTAACCATTCATGGTTTATGGTTATGTATTGACATTTTGTATGATATTTCTAATATGAATGTTTATATTATGTTTAAACCTTTTCATATGAGGAATGTATTGGACATAGTAAGTGACAGGTGGATCCTACTATAGCTCTTCGATTCATCTATAGGTCTCATGAAACAAATAGACGTGGAATTGGGTTATGCATTTCCCAATTTTGATATATTGTTTTGGTCAAGGCATTAATCATTGTTAGACGTCATCACCGAGGCCTTAAGAAAATTTTTCAAAATTTCTGGCATTATACATTCCCTCATTATGAAAATAAAATTGATGGTTGATGTGTTTATTCGACTAGTAGAATTCCAATGACTATGTTTTATTATGGAATTGTTTACTCAAATACTATTTATTCCATAAAGTGTTCATGTTTATTATTTTTAGAGGCATGTGTTTTCAATTATTTACCATGCATATTTTTTTTGATATCTTCCGCTAAATTATTTACCCATACTGAGCATCGGAGTACACCCCTTTCTTATGTTTAATTTTTTCCAGGATCCCAATAAGTTTTTTATGTTTGAGATGTAGGGTTAAACTAAGGTAAAAATGGAATTCTCAAGAAATATATTTATGTTGTATGTTAGAATGATTAATGTAAGGTTCATGTTTGTAATCTATTTTCCAAGACTAATAAATTGATCAGTCTTTCGGAACATGATTCTTTGTAATCATGATAATGTATTAAAATAATGCACCGACTCTGGATAACTAGGTTCGGGGCATTACATTTGGCATTAGAGGATGTTTATAAACAACCTTGGAAATAGATTCAGTTAAAATCTAATTAGAGAACATTACCCTAAGATAGACTTTGAGGATTAGTATCGTAGAACTTCCTAGAATTTTGGTACTGTAGATATTCATTGAGTTTTCCAAGAAATACATCGCTATCTGGATACGAGCAGGTAGAAGCGGCTTTGGCATAGATGTACCTTTGGTTAAAACTCGAAAAAACCACTTTGAACTAGACTAAAACAGGAACCGGTGCACGAAAAAGGGCCTTGATTCACTCTTGGTTATGGCACTCCCCGGGGATATGCCTTGGATAATTAACATTTTCATTACAAGTCATTATGAATGATTTAGTAGTAAATATTTTCTCAAAGAATACATTTTATGATTATATATTATATTCATAATCTTTTCAATATACATTATGTATTATAAATGTTTGGAATTATGCATTGCAATTCATAAACTAACCTAGTGTATGCCATTATTTAGAAATGTCGCCTAGTATAAAGAATGAGACATCCAGCCATACGCATGATCCAAAGAGTAATAAGGATCATATATTTCATTGTATTAAGAAAATTTTTTAAAAGGGAATAGTCTCCCACATAATATCATCATATGATGAAATAATATCACATGTTAATAAGATATGTAAATAATTATCTGAGTCTTATGGATTTGAAAGGAATATAGAGAAGAAAAGGATGGTAGAAAGAATGATGGATAAAGGGAATAAGGGGGAGATGGATTTTCCAATATGTGATAACTATGGAAAGGATCATCTTGGTAAATTCATGAAGGGAATTAGAGTTTGTTGTAAGTGGGGAGAAAAATGACACCATGTATGTGATTTCAAAGGTAAGAAAAAGGTTTTAAATATACAATGATTCATCTACAAGGAGATGGGACACAACGTGAATCAATTTCAAAATCATCAATGTATACCCCAAATGCTACTACAGAATAATAATCAAGTTATGATGCTATAAAAGATAAAGAGGAATGATTAAGAGTTCTTATTTTATTATTAATGTATTTTGTCAATTGAGTATTGTATTAATGATGTACATGTTATAAGAATTATATAGTATATAAGGATTATACTGCTGTATTATTTAAATAAGGACTTGAGATTGTGTTGAACCAAGTAAAATGACTCAATGGTAAGTTAAAATTTTATAAAAACATGGAATAATGAATGTAAAAACATTAATATGATCTTAATAATGAGGTATTAATTTTGGAATAAGAGATGATTGATTTGGATAAATTATATTAAATATTCTTAACTACCATGATTCTGATTAATGATTTGTACATTCCATCATTGGTGTAGTTTACAAAATTTTTGGATATAAGGAGTATATCCATTATTCTATATGGAATATGGGAGAATGAATGAAATCAATAAGGTTTTATTGTAATTCAGGGTGTTACTATGTTTTAAATGAATACATGATGAAGGTATTCACGTGTTATTATGTGGCAAAATGAATCTTCATTCTGTTTAGCTTCCTTATAAATTTTGGACTGTGAGTTTGGAAAAACGTATTTTGGATATGTCTAAATGTTGGAATTGATTATGTTTGACATTGGACACTATAGTTATGGTTTAATAATTTATCGAGATTTTTTTTTGGATTGTCATAAAAATGAAAACCTGAAAGTCATTCGACAACCCATCGCGTTCGGAAAGGATGTGATACTTGATCCTACAATCGAAGAGTTACAAGGGTGCATTACCTACCACTAGCCTACGTGATATTTGGGATAGTATAAAGTATTTTCTTTTTTAAAAGGTCTGAAAGGGGAATGAAAAATTCATTATTTTTGAAACCCTATACAAATAGGATAAATAGATTTTTTTAGTTATATTATCTTTTAGAGTAAAAGATGAGTTTTTTTAAAAACCAATTAGAAGATGGAACTCTACTGGTCAAATATTTTGTTCCTTCTCTTATTCTATGAATAAATTAATTCTTAATCATTAGGTAATGGATCCTAAAACTGAAAAGGTGTTATCATGATACCTTATGTTTTGTTGAATTGATGAAATTTTAAGTCATCATAGATTGATGGATTTGAGGACCTAAATTCTTAAATTGGATGTGATTGATGAACTGAATAACTCCCTATAAATATTTATGTTTTCCATCAAATTATGTATCTTAAATTTCCACCAATTTTCTCCTAATCGAGATCATAATTTTGTGGTGACTTTTTTATTCCCCTTTTCCTTTTATTAATACTAAATTTTATTCACCCAATTTCTGTTGTGGGTTTTCCCACAAGGAATTTTCTATTTTAAACCTTCTATTTTTGAAGAAAAATTTATAATTGCGAGGACGAAATTCATTAAATGATGGAAGAATGAAACACCCCATGATTTCATAGTTCGTTATTTTTTCAAAGTAATTTAATGACATTCACTTCACGCAACACTGAGCTCAAGAGCACCACGACTTACCAAACAAGCCTTTCAAAAGAGGTTATGAATAGTATTAACTGCATTTTGAATTTTATATACTCCCTATAATTTTAACATCCATATTATTTTTTTCTTAGACATAATATACAAATAAATTCAATTTTTTAGATAAAGGAAGTATTTTTAAGAAAATGAAATTTTACAGCCTTTGGATGGAGAACAATTTTAAAATCCAATATTTGACACTAGTATTTTTAATATTAGAAAATAAAATTCTTTTTCAGAATCGGGACATAAAAATTTAGTTTTGATAAATTTTTTGTATTCTTCGGATAACATTCATATTTGGGTGAATAGTGAAAAATACTAAATTTTAATTAAAAAAACATTTCAATTGAAATAATTTTTGTTGTTGAGTTATGAATTTAATTGGTTTTTATGTACACATAGATTATATTTTTATCAATTAATACAATATAGGTCATTATAATTAATTTAACTTTGAAATTGGACATAAACCACTGTCAATCTTTTGATAGATATGGTTGCTTAAAAACACTCTATTTGTTTTGACAACGGGAAATAATTATAAATTAATTAATCATAATTATATGTCTTGAAATTGGTAAAATAAAATTCATTTTTGAATTTGGAATATAAAAATTATCTTTGGGTGAATTTTTGATATTTTTCTGAAAATGTTCTATTTTTGATGAATAGTGAAAACACTGAGTTATTGTTTAAAATCAACTTTTTAAAAATAATTATTTATTTTATTTAAATTTATATTAGGTAAAAATAGATACATAATACCTATATAAGTTCACTTTAATTCATTGGTTTTAGTTTACAATAAATTTAGATATAAAAAAATTTATCTGTCTTTTTACCGTCCTTTACCCACCTCCTAGGAGCATTTCAAAATTTGCATAAAACATAATTTAACCATTTTGGTGAATTGAATTTTAAATATCTGAGAGGCAAGGTTAATATCAGTAAGTTAAATATGGTTCAATAAGATGAAAATAATTTTCGGTGAATAGTAACTTTTGACTTTTATTTACCGCTATTAAAGGTAAATAAGGTAATTCAGCGTAAAAAGAATATTATAATAATAAAAAATTACCTTAACACTTCTACAAACTTTATTGTATGAGTCACGGATGACCATTGGAATCCTCTGGTCAATTTTGGGACCCCAAGGAGCCTCTTACGAATGATAATGACATGTTATTTTAATTAGCTTAAAGTGAAGGCAAAAATGACATAAACAAATATATTTTAATAAATCAATTTTTATATGAGGTTATATATGTTATATTTCGAACTCTAAATATTGAATGTAAGTCTAAAAATAATTCGTAAATAATGGTATTTTATTTATATTTTTTAGACATTAACTAATTTAATTTATTTATGACACAATTTTGATGCTATAATTATCTTATTAATGAAATATTAAAATAGTTGATATTATAAATATCCAAATAAATGTAATATGATACATTTTATGAACTAAACTAATTTTCTTGGTTAATATCATATGTTATGGTGGGTTAGAAATTTTTTTTCTACGAAATAATTATGTTATGAATTTAGAAAAAACAAAGTACCAAATAGTGTCAAAGCTGACATAAAAGAGTTTTTAAAAAAATATTATATTATTAATTGACATTGTTTTCCAAAAAATATAACGATACAACAGAATTATTATATGATGATAGTTTTATCTTTAATTAACAACTTTTGGTTCTCATGGAAATATATAGTATGTTTATTAACCATATAATGTAAAAATACAATTAGACATGTTAAATGTCAAACTATTTAAAAATGAGATAAATCTAAAATATAAAGATAATATACTGACCCAAACCTTTATAAAACATATAGGTTGAGTTTTTTTCTACCCATCCCCACCATATACTTTAAATCATCAATTTTGGATCAATTATAATACAAAAATAAATTTATAATAAAATAATATTTCTATCTTTTCCTACGGCCCCCCTCACCCCTCTTATAAAAGGGAACCCCGCCTTCTCTATAATTCACACATTCAAAGACATATTTTTCGTCCAAAACCGGACCAAATACCATCTCAAATATCCTCCCATCATCCTAGAGGCCTTCTTTTGGTCAGAAGGCCAACCTAAAGAGCCCTTTTGATCAAACCAAAAGGAAGAACCCGAAAAAGAGGTAAATATCTCACCACCTCTTTCAAGTTCCTTTATTTTTCCACTTACTCTATCTTGTTTGTTTCGATTCTAAAATAATAACAGCAATATATTATAAATAATATGATGTTATTAGAAATATGTTACAACCATATTCATTATTCTATCAATCTTTTGAAAGACATGTCATCGTACGTCCGTACGCACGACTTACCATCCACATGTCATAGTGTAATTGTTATTCATTACATTATTATTTGGATGGGTATTGTAATGATGTATAATTGATGTAAATAATACATATAACATGTTAATGACTCAGTATGTATGATATTATATCTATTTACATACGATTTTAAATAAAATTAATGATATTATCGCTCGTGCATACGTACAGATTACCGTCACCACGATGCCATGAGATTTATTTCCATGTTCACCATTCAACGATGTTTATAAAAATATATATTAATAATAAGTATGTAATATATGATGTTATGATTATACTTATATATATATGTGTATGTATGTATATCTGTATGTATGTATGTATGTTCTTACATATATCTTATTCAATTACTTCCATTCAATACGATATGAAAACCAAAACAACGTTTATGCGTACGTATGACCTATAGTTTCCATAAACGATTCCTTCCATTTAATATATACATATATTATAAATATTTATATTCTAAATATATATGATATATAAATCAAGGATTATATTCTGGATTCATTTAAATCATGATATAAATGATACGATCAAGAATAAAAAGGTAAATCACATACGATAAAGAATGAGATAATTACCCAAAATGTTAAATTAACATGGATATCATTATTATATGGGAAGTATAAAGTCATAAATGAATCATGTATGATATAATAAATATGATTATGGTTCTGGTATAATTTAGTTACATTCTATTGTCATTATACATGAGGTTAAACATACCCTCGACCAAAGGGAAGTGCAATATTAGGGTTAATTCCTCAGTCGCATAATTATCTGATATTGGTTATGTGTATTTTTTTAATGGGTCATATTTATTATCCATGTCATTGTTTCATAAAATAGTTTTCAAAGGGATTATTTTAATGGAATTTTTACTAAAACATCATTTTAAATGTTTTAATGATTTATTCTTCTAAACCATTATCATTAAAGTCCATGTTTACAAAATGGTTTTAAGGATTTATTAAAATGGATATGAATGTTTTAAAATGTTAATTCCATTAAAATGATTCAATGTTTTAGTGGTAACTTTGATTCAAAAATTTCTTTAAATGTATTCCTTTCTAAATTGCATGACTTTTAAATGTTTTCATGAAAATGTTATATTCCTCTCAAGAGTTTTAAAAATAATTTTCATTTATGTCAACATTCATTGATGGATTTTATACTTTTTTTATGTTGATTTATTATGATAAAAATATTCCATAAAGTATTTACTGTTGTGTGTTATGTTTGACTGTCGATGTTTAATTTTAATACCATTCATGGTTTATTGTTAAAGTATTTAAATTTCATATTCTAGTTCTAATACAAAATTTATATTATGTTTCAACCTTTTTATTTGAGGAATCTATTGGACATTGTATGTGATGAGTGAAGCACTCTATAGCTCCTTGATGTATCAGGTGGTCTAATGAAACAATTATACATGGGATTTTCTGAGGCCTTTCTCAATTCTGATATATGGTATTGGCCGAGCCTTAATCATTTTTAATCGTCTTAGCTGAGGCCATGAAAAAATGTTTCAGAATGTCTGGCATTATACATTCCCTCACTATGAAAATAATATTGATGGTTCGTGTGGTTATTTGACTTGTAGAATACCCATGACTATGTTTTAATAAGAAATTATTTACTTAGATCATATTTCTTTCATAAAGTGATCATTTTTATTATTTTTAAGGGCATCTGTTTTCAATTATTCACCATGCCTATTGTTTATGATATCTTCCGCTAAATTAGTTACCCTTACTCAGCATCTCAGATCACCTATTTCTTATGTTTTACATTCCCAGGATCCCAAGAAGTGTTTTATGTTTGAGAAGCATGGAAAAGATAAGGGAAAATGGAATTTTAAAAGGATTTTTTTGTTGTATGTTAGAAACTATAATGTAATGTTCATGTAGGTAATCTATTTTCCAATACTGCTAAACTGATCGATCTATCGGGACATTATTCCTTGAAATCATGCGAATGTATTAAAATAAAGCACTGACTCTGGGTAACTGGGGTCGGGGCATTACATAAGATAGATAAAGAAATGATAGATAAGGATAGATCCATTCAGCGACACATCATGGAAACTCATAGATAACAGAAACTATATGCTAATAATCACCATTATGATCTATGATTTGATGTTTGTGACAATGTGATTTTAATAAGATATATATAGAATAAGGTTTTGTGATTCACAAATCGTGGGAAACTATTCCCCAGTTATGTCAATCGCTTTGATGTTATTTTTCATTTAGAGACCACATCCAATCGTATCAAAAGTCTCCAAATGTATATCATGGTTATGCTATGTTTTATCTAACTCTTATGAGTATGTACATTCTTAACCCTTCACATGTAAAGAACATTTATGTCATAACACTAGGGTAGGATCACTCTTATGCAGAACAACTAGTGAAGACTCTAAATTTTATATAGAATTTTCTACGAAAAAATAATCACATTAAGTAAATTTTTATGGTGAAACCCCCAAATTTTTTGAATCTATATGGGAACCTTAAAAATCATTATGGCATAATTATCCTTATTTGTTTGTATCTGAGTGATGAATTTTAAGTGAGTAATAAATTTTTAGTGTGGTAGGATGTAACACTTTGAGATTTGATGTATTATTTATTTTGAATAAATTATTTTTATTTGATAGTTTTTTCCACCACCAATGCCAACGTAATAATCCATTACATGCATCACCCTGATAATATTTTTCTACATGCAACACTAGGTCATCGTGCATTACACACGAAACTGAGTTTTAACATGAATAAGATATATTATTAATATTATTAAAATATGACTATTATAACCTATACACTTTATCATGTGGTATGAATAAAATAACTAAACTTTAAATATTATGTATAATTGTTTTATATAAATAATAAATATTTATAAAAATAATAATTTTTTAATTTTCTTTATATGTTTCGAAAATAGAATTTTCATTTAAATAAATCCATTTTGTAAAAATTAATAAAATTATTTTTTGATACTTTTATAAACGTATTTCAACCAGATACACATAATTTTTGAAATCATCCAGTAAAAAATATCATATGAGGAATTATCTTGATTTTCTAATGAATTAATTCAGTATTAATAATGAAATAACATAATTTTAATTGAAAAATACATTTTAATGTCTTTTATATACAAATATAAATATTTATTTTACAGTAGTTCTAAAACTAAATTAGATTAATTATAAATAAATTAATCTAATATAGTTTATTTGAATCAATTTACAATAGAATTATTATATAAAAACATTCAAAACTTATAGAAATTTTCTAATTAAATCCTTTCTTTCTCATCTCGTCTGTTGGATTAATATTAAATTTAATTTTTCATCTTCTGTTAATATAAATTTTTAAAAAAAAAATTCTATATATGTTTATAATAATAAATTATATTACCTGATATGTTAAAAATAATTTTTTTCAAAAGGAATAATGGATTTTTTATAAATTAATTACCATCGTTGAGTTAAAAAAAATTTCCGAGGGTTACTCCAAAAATATTAGGTGAAAAATGACTCACAATATTTTTCAAAATCCTTTTGCAGTAACTATTTTGACCTTATATCTTCTACAATCTAGAAATCATGATTTATTAATCTTTTTGATTGATTAATAATTTGATATAATTGAATACTTTCAAAAAATTACAAGTTTACCACTCAACATACTTAAATAAGGCTACCCTATATCCTCTCTTATTCACACCTACACAACCCTTTGTTTCAGCCAATATTGTCCCAAATTACATCCCATATTCCCTCCTATAATCCTAGAAGACTAATTTTAAATAAAAATCTATATAATGTTGTTTTTAATGAGATCATGAGAAGGATACCCAAAGAAGAGGTAATGTATATCAACAAGTGTTTTTATTTTAAATGATCTATAACATCCTTAAATTGGTATTAAACCATGATTATATAATAAAATCATAATATTATGTATAATGAAACTTTTTATGTTATGTTAATAAACTAAAATCATCTCCACCTTAATCCAGTGGGTTACAAACTAATTACTTATTTTTATAGTGGACTACTGCTTCATGAACCGATGTCAATCATATTTCCAATACCACCAATCCTGGATGTACAAATTTATAGATTTATATATAATATATGATATTTATTATATTATTATGATTATTTAATATTTAAATCATATATACCATAATGAATTCAATTTTTTTTGAATTTGAGAATGTCTCCCGTGTTTACGACTTTCTACCACCTCATGATGTGATCTGATTGATTCGCACATTAAATAAATTGTATTAAATATTTGTTTAGGAAAAATATGTGACATATTTAAGATAATATTTAATCTAGAATTATATTATATAAATTATTTTTGTTTCTTTTAATCATCCCAGAAAATTAAAATGGTGTTTATGTATACATAAGACCAACTATATCCAAGAATGGTATAATTCATTTTCTATCACTAAATTTTATGTATAAATATAAATACATAAATTTCGAATAGTTACGAAATTTATAACATTTGATATATTTTTCAGATGATGAAACCATGTTAAATTTAATAAGATAAAAAAATGAGTCGAATCATATATGAAAAAAGTAGTTATGACCTGAAACATAACATTATTATAGAATCATTAATAAATTGGTAATAAAATGTCATAATAAAATAATATATTGTATGAGATATAAAATTATTTTTCTATAAAATAATTATTATAATCATATATTTATTATACCATCAGTTTGAACATGTACGGTAGAAGTCAAGACATAATGTCATGGATTTTTGCCTCAATTTCCTATCTTTCATATGTTTTTATGCACGTATAATCATTATTGAGGTGTATATACAAACCCTATGACATGTAATATCATTAATTTTTCATCCTAATTGTATCTTATGTTTAATTTTATGTTGGTCTTTCATGGTTCATGTTATTTATTGTTACTAAAGTAGTAATATCATGAGTAACAATATCATTATTTATTATGATTATTTATTTTAATGTTTTAGTATAAAATATTATGATATATAAATCATGTGTCTAAAGAAATTTCATATTCACTGTTTTCTCATTATATTTTGAAGTTATCAATCCATTTTTTCCACGATTTTGTTACTATGATCATTGGGAATTATATTTCAGGAAAACCAAATTTTATTTTCAACTTTATTTTTAAAAAATACGTTTTCATCCAAAACAATGTTTTGTAAAAAAAATTAAATTTTTTATTACCCAATTATTAATAAAATAAATTTATTCCCGTGTTTTACATTTATTATAAATGTATTTAAAGGAATATGTATGTTCCTTTCCATAGACTTCATAGTTTAAACGTATAAAAAATGGGAATTTATTTTTCATTTTATCATGTATGACAAGAACATATTTTTATAACATCTAAAAAAAATTCATTAATTATTCTCTTATAGGTTTTAATGTTTATTTCCAAAAAAATAATTTTCTGAAATAATTTTTTCTCATATGAAATGTTATTTCACTAATTAAATGTTTCAAAAAACCGATAAAAATCATTCTCATCATACAATTAAATAAATTGAGATTTATTTTTTTACATCTGATATGATCCAAGGGTACCGTTTTTATTATTTATCTGATTGGTTTTATTTGTGATGGAATGTTTTTTTTGAAACCCATTTCTCTTTCACAGTTTTTTCATTGAGTAACTACTTGTGAAACCTACTTCTATTCATGGTTTAGGATCTTCTGAAATTATTATGAAGCCTATAAATTGTCCAAATGTTAGAAAATTATAAAATGGTAATTATACACATTTCATTTATTATGTTTAAATATTATTAATGTTATTAATATTGTTTCTACCATAAATATTTTTTCACATTATGATATGGTTGGGTCATATGTGTATCTCCAATGCATTATTTAATGATTTATATATCCTGATAAAGATAAGACTTGAACAAATACATAACATGGTTTAGTATGGGAATGTTTCAATTATGATGGCC
Source organism: Viscum album (assembly GCA_963277665.1). Lineage (NCBI taxonomy): Eukaryota > Viridiplantae > Streptophyta > Magnoliopsida > Santalales > Viscaceae > Viscum > Viscum album. The sequence goes on from OY728161.1 coordinate 938,753,998, forward strand.
TTGTGGGTGAACACTGACTACTATGTTCGACTATGGATTGAAAAAATAAAAGTTTATTTTCCTTGGTAAAGACCTTTTATAAATATGGAAATAAATATATATCCATATGTGTATGAAAAAAATAAATATCTATTTCCAATGTTAGTCTATAATGGACCATGTTTTTGATTCTCTTATAATTCATATCTTCTAAATAACCAATATTTATTCTATCACTTAGGATTGTGATCTTTGATAAATAGGGTATGGTTTTCAAATATTATCTTACGGGCATAATACCCTTATGTTCATGTAATGTTTACATATCTCCCTTAATCTCATTTTACAGAAATATGAGCCCACCCTTTCTTATATTTCAATTCCTTATGTTATGACAAAATATTCCACATGTGATATGAATATAGATGACACTAGTTATGATGAAGCTAGTGGGATATGTCGTAGTTTACACATGGACTAATTGTTTGTGTTTCCATGTTTTCAGAGACCTTAAACTATTATAGTTCTTAGGTGTGTGTTTTGGTAATATAATAATTATTCATAAAAAGTAGGTAATATCAATGTATGAAAATATTGGTTCACTATATTAATCATGTAATATTTTCATTGAGTGGGTTTAGCTTTTTTATTAATGTAATCCCCTTCAAGTTAGACTTTATTTCTTTATGTGATAATACTCGCTTTATTAAAATTATATAAATAAAAAATTATTCACATCACCTGTTCATAATATATTTGATTTATTGATTCTTTTTTGTTTGATTTCATATTAATTTACAAATCATAAAAATAAAAAAAATTAAAACATAATGGCATGGCCATATGTTGATTATAATGGTAAATCCATTGATAAATTGGTTGGTCATCCTAGTCCATATGTCTAAATCCTTGAGTGGTGGAATACATGACTCATGTTTTATAACTCACCATGTATAATGAGTCAAACTCCAATCTTGTATGTCACTAAACCTCTGCATGAACTACCTTATCCATTCACCCAATCCATTAAAAAACAATACTCACACACAATAGAGTTGATATGGGTAATGCTGAATACTAATTATAATGTTTTATCTGGATGCACATGTCCTTATAAATTTATTGAAAGAACTTAAGATACAAATATTATTATTTATTATACAATTACACTAATTATCAAATATACTATAAATAATTAAATAAGTATATAAAATTCCAAGAAAACATCGGTTGTTCCCTTTTATAATTAGACTTTATGAAATAACATTGCCAAATAAAATAAAATTTTAAGGTTCACTAAGTTAGATTCCCTGAGAGTGGGGTGAATCAAGGAATGACAGATTAAAACAACATCCTCTATTGATCTGGTTTTTATGTTTAGAAAAATTATTTTCTCTCTCTTTCTTATAGCAATTTATAAACATAAATTAAATCATGCACTTGACAACACAATTTTTACATAGTTCACCCTCCCTAGGATATGTCCTAGGAGAAAACACATGATATGTGGAATTATACCGAATCCACTAAAAGTTCACTTCTATTTAAAATGTTCAGAATAGACTCACTATCCCTTCGGGTTAATAACCACACCAAATTTGAAATCTCACTGCTCTCTCAATTAAATTGTGCTCATTACTTCTTCAAGAGATCCACTCATAAATTATAGACCTGTAGGTCTCATCAATTGAATAAATACCTGCATTTTGAACCGTATATAGATTCTCTATTGATTTTCAACATTCATCCATATATTAATACCGCTTTATAGTAGAATGGAACTGGGAAACCTCAAATTTTACATGAACCCCTTAATGTTCCATGCACATAATTCCCTTACGTTTCTCACAAAATATCATTTTTCATGAAATAAAAACTCTATGTTTTGAGCAACCATACCAATTCCTCACAACATGAACAATTTCAAACAACCTTAATTTTAGATACAATGTGAACTTTTACATGCAACATAAATTTTTACGTGCAAAACCAATTTTTTTTTGCAAATCCATTTGCATAATTGTTACATGCATCAAAGATAATATCTTCCCTAAGACTTGAGATAATATGAATGATGTGGTTACCTCAAAATTATATCAAATCTCATCCAATGTATAAAAAAACATTTCTTGAGTGTATAATCTTCTATGACTGCAGAAAAAACACCTTCCGCGCAACACTATATTTTGCGAACTACTCCATAATTTTGTGCACCACATGCATTTTCCATTTTTCAAGCTTCTGATTTCAAAACACATCTTTCACGAAAAAAATTCATTCCTCTATTTTATTCACTAATCTTATATTTTTCGCACCTTCGTTTGAATAAAACATGTCTCTCTTTTTTCAAATTTTTAGGCCCAAAAACATGGAAAACACTCGAAAACGATTCCACCTTGTACCTTTTGATTTTATATAGCCTCCATATCATCCATTCATTTGTCGAGGTTCTTCTGAAAGCATGGATTTTCATCAACATCTCTTGAACCTGACAAATCATTATTGAATACCCCCTTTTCAAAAAACTGAACATATAATCCCACATTTTCAACAAACACAACATTGATGCCATCTTTGTCAACAAACAGAACCACCAAAAAAATGAACCAATGAAACCATGAAAGAATTTTCATAACAATATCCCCCTTTGGGTGTGTTAACAGAAATTTTTAAATTCGATACATCATTAAAGATCCAACCACCATTCACATATTTCAATTCTGATAACAATCAAGGAATCAGTCAACACATACTCTAAGCACACATGAGAAATCCCTGGCGTGAGAAATAAGTGAAAATTAAAAGATAAAAAATTAATCATTTCATTTATAAAAAAATTGGTGATACCAAACTGATTCCATTTATTGATTGTTGGAAACCTTGTCACACCATTCCTACATCACCCTTTTGCTTTTATTACGACCATTAGTTGTCATCATATCTCTTCTTTGATCGATCATTTATAACATCATCAAATTTTAAACTCCCTCTATCTTCTTACTTCTTAAACTCTTCTTCATCTTTCAACCCACCCCCATCTCAATTCTACACCTGTCTGATTATCCCTTTATCATTCATTATTTTTCAAAAAGCCACGATATTTTTATCCTCCTTGAAGAATCATTATTTTCTACCTATTTTCAATGAACCCAAATGTCACCCATTTGCAGTCTCTAATAGGATAGAAACACATATCAGTATATTTTTGAAAAAAAAATAATTCCTTGTGGAGAGGGGGTTCCAAATCCATATTTTTCAAGTGTGGGAATCGATAAGACTCCTAAATCTAGTCAATGTCTCAAAAAAGCTTCATTCGGTAATCCTTTGTTAAAATATCAGCAACCTAAAACTCGGTAGGAATATACTACAACATAATACTTTTTTGTTCATCCTTCTCCTTGATAAAATGATAATTTATCTCAATGTGCATTGTTAGTGACTAATGAACATGATTTTTTATTATATTTATAGCACTTGAGTTTTCACAAAAAAAAATTTATTGGAGAAGTTAATTTAACTCCCATATCATCATGTTTCCAGTTTATCCATAATAATTATGTGCATTATTTAGGGGCTAAAATGTACTCAACTTATGTGGTGCATAATGTAATTTAAAATTTATTCTCTCTTATCCATGAAATACAAAATCCACCATGATTGGAAGCACCTCAGGATGTTGATTTCATGTCGTCTGTTGAACTGGCAAAATTATCATTTGTATATCCCAACAACTCTGGATGACATTTTTTCTAATAAATTAAAACTAAAATCCATAGTACACATAATATAATCAAATATTATATTCAATACCAGCATATGGATATCCTTGTGAATTAATTGATATCATTTTTCTAGGCATGTGGAGGAATCAATATCATCTCATATCATTCTTATATATAATAAACATCCGATAACCTGTATGTATTTTGTAATATTATCATCCTTCCCATCATAATATTTTTATAATTCCATTTTGGATGCAAATTATTTTTTCATTTCCTTGGTATTTTCCACCCAAAATCTCCTCAAAACATCCTTGGAAAATTTGGATTGAGAGATAAGTGGTCCATTAATTTCTTGTGTTACGTGTAAAAAAAAGGAAAAGTGTCAACTCTCCAATCATTGATATTTGAAGCTCACATTTCATGAATTCTGAGAAATGTTACCACTGAGCAACATCTGATCCAGCGAATTTTCTGTCACCATTATAAAACAACCCCAATATCCTTTTATTATTATTGTTTTTTATATAGATATTGTAATCAACTCCACCACCCAGGAAACCAAGCTTTTTTTAATATTGATCAAGCCTCAAGTACAATTCTCTTGGTGATTATTTCAGCCCATATAACACCATATATAGTCGACAAACCATGTTTTCATCCTCATGAATGAGAAAACCATATGAATTCATGATATACACTTCTTCCTCCTAAACCCCATTTAAGAATGAGAATGTGACATCCATCTATAAGACATTGAACTTTCGTAGCACTACAATGGCTATGAATAATCCGATTGTATATAGCCATACATCTGGTTCAAATGTCTCATCAAACTATATTCCCCTTATCTGAGAGTATCTATTTCAAACTATATGTTCATTGTTTTGAATAAAAATTTCATCTTCCTTCATCTTGTAGCAATAGAGGTATTTAGATCTGATGACATTCTTATATGATGGACTTGAAACAATCTCCCATGACTAATTTCCCTCAATCTGATCTATCTCTTCATCCATAGACTGAACCCAGTTTTCAACTTCATCTACATCAGCAATGCATTTAGGGTCGACCTAAGATAGGAAATCTTTCTGCTGAAGTGATTTCATTCTTCATGTTAGAACTGGAGCTAAATGATATCCAATTATATTCTTTCTATAAATTTCAGATCAACTCCTTGGATTCTGTGCAGATACGTATTTTTTTACTTCATTCTCAACATTTGTATATTATTCTAAATCAGCATCAGCCACTTCTTCCTTTCTTGTATTGCATTCCTCTTCATCACATTAATCAAGAAATTGTACACTGTATAGTTGAGTATTCCATCCATTTTCGTGAAAATTGACATCATTGCACTTAACTACTATTCCCAGTATCATATTAATGAGTTTTTATACTTGTCTTTCACCAGAGTATCCAAGAAATATCCCCTCATCTCCATATGAATAAAATTTCCTATGTTTTTCCTTTTTGAGGATAAAGAAATTAATACCATATATTCGAATGTATTTCATTAAAGGCTTCATTCCAAAACACATCTCATAAAAGGTATTTCTATCCATTAGACACAACAAATCTCTGTTTGAAATGCAGACCGATGTCAACACTACGTCCTTCCAGAACTTCTCCGGTAGATCTTTTTCTATAAGCATCGTTCTAGCCATGTTATTGATGATCCAATTTCACATTTCAAATAATCCATTCTATTGGGAAGTTCTCACTAAGGAAACATGATCCCTTATCCCATGTTTCTTGAGATATTCTTCCACATGACTGATTCTGAATTTTAATCCATGATCTTTTTGAAACATTATAATTTTCGGTCCAAGAATCCTTTCGTATTCCCTTAAGTACAAATTTAAGTAGCTAAACACATCATACATATAGTCAATAACAATTACCCATGTTATTCTCATATATTCATCAATGAAATTAATGAAGTACCTCTTTCTGTCAATTTATAATGTTGTGATTGGACCATAAACATTGTCACGTACCAATTCAATCACTCTTGTCGATTTCTATTCTTATTCCTTGTGCGTCATTCTTATGATTTCCCTTGTTGAGAATAATCACACGTATGTGTGAAATCATGTAATGTCTTAGGGAGGTCTATAGATATATCACATTTCACCATATCTTTTAGGTATGGATATCATAGATGAGAAATTAAATTATGCCACTGTTTCGGTGCGGATGTGCGTCGGGTTTCTGCTCCGGCGCTGTTCCGCCAGGACGCGTTTGCGCGTGCACCCGTCGACCCGAGGGGATGGGCGCGCGCGGCTTGTGGTCCCGCAGTCCCACTTTCCAAAGGCGGGCGGCATCCGTCCCTTATTCAGGGGCGTCTGCTCCTTGATCGAAACCGGGATGATGGGATGTCGGCTCCTCCTTCCTTGGACGTCTCCTCGGAACTCGTCGCCTAATCCGGGTCTGCCTCATAGATTTAAGACATGCTCGTGAATCTCGTTCCCGGCGCCATATCTTCATGGACACCGGTTAATTACGCTGCTTCCGCCCGGACGCTCCAAGGAGTCTGGTCGGGGCAGCAACCTGCGGTGAGGAGACCGGATGGCTCTGGGTGTTGGGGGCGTGCATTTACACTGCGGCTCTGCATATCTGTCTTCCGTCCCTAATAGGGCTTCTCGAAGGCATGATGGCCTGAGACATCCCGTACTGGGTGCGGGGAACTGTGTCACCTGAGGTTTTCCTCAGCTTCCCATGTTTAACACGGGGTATGCCGCGAGTTTAACGTCCAGCGGGGACGGCATCAGACTGATCAACACGAGGAGTGGATCAGATGACAGAACCCCTTGCGGGGAACCTCCGACGCTGGGGCCAGCACATGGGCGGCTTCCCGAGTGAAGTGGAGTGGAATGAAATGGCATGACCCCACCGGGATGTGGCGGCCCGGGTAAGGATCAGGGTGGATGATGGAGTGAAGAGCTTGGACCCCGTAGGGGCTTCCTACGTACCGCGCGTTAGCACGGATCAAAGTCAACGTAGTTCGGGTATACAGTTTAACGTCATGCTGGACGTCGGCAAGCCGACTCACGAAGAGGTCTAGGCCGCCGGGCGGAGGATTGAACCGAACCACCTCGCACAGAGGGGGATGGAACGGCCGGGTGGATCACAGTTTCACGTCATGCTGGACGAAAAAAGGGGAAATGGAAAAGGGGGGCTGTGGGGAGGCACCGCGGAGATACACGCGGGCAGTCTCCCACAGGGGCGGATTCATAGGTGAATCGACGCAAGCGTGAACCCTGGAGGGGTCCACTGATGGACGAACCGACGTAAATACGACCGGGACGACCAGGTGGTGGGCTTGAACCTCGGGGAGGCTTCCTACGTACCCTGTATAGAAGACAGGGATCAAAGTCCACGTAGTTCATTCTGTCAGGACTTACGCACTTGAGGCAGCCCGGTTGCGGCAAAACTCAGTTGGAAGGGACTTGGACCGAAAGCAGAAGACACCTCGATCCCAGTCAAACCCTCTACTGGCTTCGGCCGTGGGGAGGCGCAATGGAGATACACATGTGCAGCCTCCCACGAGAAACTAGGGGTTTGTAATACCCTGCCCCCGTAGGGAAAAGCCACTCCCATTAAATCATCCCAAAAGCGGGACAATCCCGACATCCCTGCAGAGACGAGCGGGTGGGGGCCACATCCAAACCGGGGGAGACCCTGCGTGCAGAGCACAAGATCGGATGAAGCGGACGGTTTAACGTCTTGCCGGACGAAGTACAGTTTAACGTCGTGTGTTGAGGACGAGGCGGACGGTTTAACGTCTTGCCGGACGAAGTACAGTTTAACGTCGTGTGTTGAGGACGAAACACTTGGCAGTTTAACGTCTTGCAGCGCGGACGATGGGGCTAGGCAGTTTAACGTCGTGCAGCTTGGACGGACGTGCAGTTTAACGTCATGCTGGACGAATATGCAGTTTAACGTCATGCTGGACGTATGCGCAGTTTAACGTCATGCGGGACGAATGCTGAACAGTTTAACGTCTTGTAGCTCGGACGTAGTGCAGTTTAGCGTCATGCATGGCATAGGTTGCCGAACAATGGGTGCATGTCACTTCGCACGAACCTGGAGGGCCGCACGGGAAGACAACGCACGGTGCGGGCACCCAGGATGAGGAGCATCGGGCGCCACGCAGGCAGGTGCCCTCAGGGGGTCGAGGGGACGACCCTGGCAGATTGCGCGCAAAAAGGAAGCTTTGCGCGCAATACTGCGGGCCGGCGTGCAATCGGGGCGGCTGGCGCGCAATTGGGCCAGTGCCCTGCGTGCGGATGCTTGAGATTGCGCACACCGAACTTCGGATAGCGCGCGGGGGAAACGGATCATTCTCTAATGAATGGCCACTTGAAAGAAGGGGGGGTGCGCGCAATCGGGCCGGATTGCGCGCACCCCGGGGGCAATTGCGCGCAAGCGGGTTCTTTTGCGCGCAAAGGCCTTAGGGTGAGTTTTTATTCAAATGAAAGGAGCCAGCGGGGATTGCGCGCGAAGGCGGACCCCGAGGCTTCCTTGCGCGAAAGAAAGGAGGTTACCTGAAGTTCGTCATTGCGCGCGGAAGGGGTTGAATTGCGCGCACGAGAGACGTTTCGACTTCCAGCAACCTTTGAAACGTTGGGGGTCGCCTTGTATTTATAGGCAACCCCGGGCGCGGAATCCAAGGCGCGAGCGTGAAATTCTTCTCGCGGGCGCGGAATCGGACACGGCGCGCAAAGGGAGCCGCGCGGGCCTGCGGCGCGCAAAATATGCGCGCCGGCCCGGCGCATTGCGCGCATCCCGGGGGTTTTGCGCGCGCCTCATCGCTTTTGCGCGCAGGCCTCGGAAATTCCGCGCAAGGCCTCCGGGCCCTCCGAAACGTTCTTCCGACTCCAAATATCACTTCGCTTTCCGCATCCGGAGCTTCGTTTGGGAACAACGGACTTTTCCGGCGTCTACAAAAGCCCCCCCTCGGAATCTGATCGGCGAGAGGTCGCAACGATCGGGTTCCGAGGGAGACGCCGGAATGCCGAAATCCTGGGCGACGCGGGACTGCGGCACGCAAAAATGGGTGTCGGGCGCGAAATCGGCCGATGCGGTCGCGCAAAGCCTTTTCCGCGCAGCGCGGACCGCGGCCTCGCCTATAAATAGGGGCACTGGGTCCCTCCGGGCCGTACACTGGCCTTCCGCGCGATAAGCCTCTTTGCTCTCGTGCGCGAAATTGCCTTTTCCGGCGCGGAATTCGCTCGCTCGTCGCGCAAAACCGTCCGGACTTCGCTCTGTTTTTGCGCGAATACCCGGGGTTTTTCGCGAAGGACTTCCCGATTGCGCGCCGTCCACTAGGATTGCGCGCCGCCTCTCAAACTTTTCCACCAGCCTCGTCCGATCCTGCACGCTTCATCCCTTAACTCGCACGACTCCCGAATCTTCCGAGATGGCCGCGCACAGAGGAAATGAAGGGGATGCCGCCACTCGCAGAGCCGAGATGGCGACGAACGAGGAGGTTTACGGAGCCAAGGAGATTGTTTCTAACAATCAATCCTTGTTCGACTTACTAACGCCGGCCCAGAAGACATACCCATTGTCAGACAACCTGCCGCTCTGGAACTTTGGCCTCCTGGATGAGGTTCCAGTGCCAGGGTTCGAGGTTGATGCGCCGCGAACCTGGGTGACTCGGGAGGACGAGCTGCCCCGCTATAACATCACCAACAATGGGAATCCGGCCAGGGAGACCAGGCACTTGGACGTCTACGTCCTGAACCCGAGGACGCGAACCATTGACGGGGGTGAGCCTACAGCGGAGAATTCTCCAGCCCTCTACTCGAGCACATACCGTCAGAGCGTTACTGACGACACCAAGGGCTGGCTGAAGGACTGGGACTTGCGGTCTGGGGGCAACTTTACCAGTGAATGGGCCTGGGCGTTCTGGGTACGCCACACTTGCGATCACTTCGCAGAGGATCTGCGGTACATCGGCCTGTTTGAGGCGGTGTGGACGTCGCAGTTCCACTTCTACCAGCAGTCTGAGCTCGGGCCGGAGCTGTTCACTCGCTGGTCCCCGGATACCAACACCTTCCATCTTCACCATGGGGAGGTCGGCATCGGTCTCTGGGACATCCACTGCATCGGAGGTATCCCGCTGGAGGGCTACCAGTACGATGAGTTCCTGCCACCGAAGAACATCTGGGAGGACAGGTCACAGACTCCCATTCTGACCTGGCATCTGCTTGACCTGGCTACGCAGCGGCTCGAAATCCAGGACTTCCAGAAGGACATAGCCTACAAGGAATGGTTCGGCCAGTTCCTGGAGCATGACCCGGCGGTCAAGATGCCAGGCAGGGGGAAGCGGTGCCCGACCGCAGCTCAGAGGAGCCGGAACGGGTCGTACTGGCGGGTTCTGGAGACGGGCGACTACCGCTCATGGGGTTACCGCGTCATCGAGGCCCGGGACCCGAATGTCCGGTACGCGGCGTTCCTGGCCGCCTTTCTGAGCGGGTGGCTCCTGCCAGTGCGGGATGCGAGGATGGGCGTCCGCCCGGCGACGCTGGCGATGGCGGTCGCCATGGCTGCCAATAAGAGGTACAACCTCGGGGTCCCAGTACTGGCGAGGCTGTATGCCATTCTGGGACGCATCTCACGAGGGGGGTCGCCACGAAGGATCTGTGGGCCCTTTCAGTTCTTCCACGGCTGGGTGGCTGCTCACCTTGGTGGGTATACGTTCCCAAATGCCATCAGTCCTCCGGGCAACGGCCTGCGACCCTCCCTGCTGAACATTGCGGGGGTCGCTCCGATGACCCTCAGTGAGGAGGGCGTGAGGGTTCGGATTGGCAATAATGCCAATTTCAACTTCAGCCCGTTCCCCACTCCCGTCGGCCAGATGATCGACAATGGACAGGGCCCGCTGGAGCAGCATGAATACTTCCTGAACATGCGGGGCGGGGTGCTCGTGACTCGGATCGACGGGAAGGTGATCTGCGAGCCTTACGTGCCGACCCGGTTCGCCAGGCAGTTCGGGTGCCTTCAGCGGATGCCGAAGAGGGTATTCACCGTTGTCCGGGAGGAGACGAACCCTTGCGTCCTTCGCCAGATGTGGCTGATGTTCGTCGCCTTCGGCTCTGGCGACGTCATAACTCTCCCTCCTACCGGGATCGACGCAGGCTTGGCAACCGAGTATGCCGAACACTGGGCCATCGCGTACCCTGAGGGGCTTCTACGGAAGCCAGTTCGGCGGCTCGAGGTCACCCGTGCGGAGACCGGGCGTCAAGGGAGGAGGCGAGGCGCCGCCACACGGGGGAGAACGGAGGCGCGCCAAGCAGTGGGGCCGGCGCGAGCAGGGACTTCGGCGGCGGGCACATCGCAGGCTGCCGCTACGACCTCGGCGCCCAGAGAGGGGGCACATGCGGCGGTCGGGGAGCGGCCCGGGAAGCAGGTGAGGCGTCTGCTCGAACCCTCCCACGATGCAGTCTTCCCGGCGCTGTGGTCGGCCTGGATGACCCTGCGGCAGTCACTGGGGACCGACGTCATCTGGCGAAAGATACTCAGAGAAGGAATCTATCTGCCAGAGGTCGGGCGCCTCCAGATCACCGACAGGGTGGACTTCAACCGGCAGTATGCGTATCTGACGGCAATGGACGAGTACGCGCGCCAACGGGGTCAGCGTGCGGAGCCATCCCTTCTGGTGAAGGTGATGCTCGGTCTAGAGCCTGCTCCAGAACGGATGCCGCCGGGAGAAGATGACAGTAGCAGCGACTCCAAAGAGGAGGAGGAGACGGGGGAGGATGAAGGCTCCGAGGGAAAGTCCCATCAAGGGAGTCCGCGGGAGAGCGGCGAGGTGGCCGACTCCGACAATGTCGATGTCACTGAGCTCCTCGAGGTCCGCTTCTATCCCTACTCAACCTGCTTCATCCATTCTCTTATGCAGCTTCTAACCCATTTCTCCACCTTTCTCAGGAGTGCACGGATATTGGCCAGGCGTCCCCAGCGGGAGTAGGAGGGGCGCCAGCAGGACAAGGCGGGGGCCAGACACCTATCGTCGAACTGACAAGTGAGGATGGGTCCCCTGCTGCAACTGTTCCTGCGGCGGCCGGGATAGCGGAAGATGACGCTCCGACCTCCCGTAAGTCTCCCTACTTTACTGCTGGTGTTTTCCATTGACGATCCGTGACTAACCACGGCATGCCCTGCGCAGTGAGCTCAACCTTGGAGGCTCGCCGGGTTGCTGAACCCGGGCCGTCCGCGAGTGGACCGGTGGCAGACATGCCGCCTGCTCCAGAACAGACCTTCCAAACCGACCCGGCCCCATCAACTGCTGATCAGGGGGCTCCGGACGCCGGCGGCGCTGACATCGGAGAGAGGGGGGCTGACGAGGGCGTCTTCGCCGCTGGGGCGAGAGAAGAAGGTCGCCCAGGTGTTGGGGAACCTATCTCCCACGAGGACATCCCAGGGGCGGACCCTGCAGCAGACCTGCTGGCTGCCTTCCCTGCTTACCGGCCTGCCGACCCCGAGGAGATGGATGACTCGGACGCGGAGGCGGTCGAGGATAGCCGGGTAACGCGACGCAGGGGGTGGAAGTGAATCCAGCGCTTCCTCAAGCGTGACCCATCGGAATGGCTGGGGCGCCTGGGATCACTTCAGACCTGGCTGCGCTTCCTGTGTGCCGGGGGAGCTGATGCTCAACGCCTCCATCTGACGGTCCGTGATTTCATGGCCGAGAAGATGCGCGAGAGCCGCCGGCGTGCCGACGTCGCACAAAGTCGGGACATGTCGGAGAGCACGCAGGCGCTCCTCGCGGCAGAGCAGGAAGTCCGGCGCCTCGAAGGGCAGGCGGAAGAGAAGGAGGCCTCCGTCGCAGCATGTACCGAGCTTGTGGAGAAACTATCGGCACAACTGATCGACGCTCAGGTACAGCTGACGGAGGCGGGCCAACATATGGTCACACTCCAAGTCGAGCGGGAGCGCGCACAGGCCAGGATTGACGAACTGCGTGCTGCGACCGCCGACGAGGAGAGGGCACGCAGAGAACGAGAAGCAGCCCTGGAGGCCGCCAGCCAAAGGGTAGCGGCATTAGAAAGACTTATCCAGCACGCTAATCCCTAGGGGCTTTGTTTTTTTCCATTCCTAGAACATTTTGCTTCCGTTATTCAATATTTCGATCCATTTGTATGGATCAATATATTTATCTGCGTCTTTCGGTTTAATATGCTCAACCACAATTCGTTGTCTTTCGGGAGTGTTAACCAAGCATCAGGCATCCATAATTGGGCCTGGGTTTCTGGAGAAAAGAGGGAGGTCATTCCTAGGAAAGGAGACCTCAGACCTAACCAATGTATCATCCCCCAACTTGTTCCAACACACGAGCAGGACAACGCTAGGGGCGTTGAGATTTTATCCGAACATAGGGAAATGAGAAAGGGTGAATCGCGTGTCCCGAATCCAGACATCCACAACGGTCGGCCTTCCAGGAAATGCCCAAGACGGTAGGCGGACAGTGGATCGACCATAACAACTGCAATAGACGGACCGAAAAAGGCCATCATTCATATTACAGGAGGCGGACCACATGTCATCATGAATACCGCTTTGGGGTTCCTTCAGACACAAGGGTGGAAAATCCAGATCAACAGGGCATGCGAAGCGTGGGGCGAAGTGACGATTTGTTCGGACAGAATCCAACGCTCTCAAAATTGCGCCACCATGGGGAAAACGTATTAGGCGGATGCACTAATCTGGCCGTGAGTCACCTCAATTCTCAGACAGCACCTCTCTGACGAGGAAACTGTCGCTTCCCATCCTTGCGATGGGGCATCCCGAGCTGAATCGGGGAGAATATCACAACTGCACCACTCTACCCGAAGTCAGGCCAGACGGCCGGCGACGAGGAGGGGCGGGACTTAACGATCCCTGAGGCTGGACCCGAGTCGGAATGCCCGGGCATTCCTACGTACTCCATCAGGCTGGAGATCAAGCCACACGTAGTTCTGTGAGTGCAGTTTAACGTCATGCAGGACGTAGAATCCCGTTTAGGGGAGATCTTAGTTTAAGGTCGTAGAGCTCGGACCATAAGGGTAGATCTTAGTTTAAGGTCTTAGAACTCGGACCATAAGGGGAGATCTTAGTTTAAGGTCTTAGAGCTCGGACCATAAGGAGAGATCTTAGTTTAAGGTCTTAGAGCTCGGACCATAAGGAGAGATCTTAGTTTAAGGTCGTAGATCTCGGACCATAAAGAGAGATCTTAGTTTAAGGTCTTAGAGCTCGGACCATAAAGAGAGATCTTAGTTTAAGGTCTTAGAGCTCGGACCATAAAGAGAGATCTTAGTTTAAGGTCTTAGAGCTCGGACCATAAAGAGAGATCTTAGTTTAAGGTCTTAGAGCTCGGACCATAAAGAGAGATCTTAGTTTAAGGTCTTGGAGCTCGGACCATAAAGACCTCAAAGTACGCCGCATCTGGTCATATCCCCTGGATATGCGAAGATGCACTGAGGGATAGTGTCAAGAGTGTCGAGTTTTCGCCTGGTCATAATGGGAGGTGGGAAATGTGAATCATGCGGCCATTCACTCGAGGACCGGGAGCACCGGCGTGACGATATGAGAGTACTGCCGACCGTGGTGGAAAAGCAGCATCAACATCGCACTAACCGTTGGTGGAATGAGGCAGCAAACGAGCATCGACCGCTCAATCGCAGGATTCATATCGATTTGCTGCCCGAGGCCATTGGGGGTACCGGCCCGAGTCGGTGGGAGAGCACTGAGGCATTGTGTCCGAACCGTTCGCGGGGGCTCCACCCAGGGCGTAGACGATGGGTCCGAATGAAAGGGAGCACGAAGCCTGAAAAGCGGAGGAAACCTGACCAAGCGGATCCTGACCCTCCTGGAAATAAACCAGAGTACTCTTGACACCGGTGGACCACTGCAAGGGGTCGGGGAACGCGCCTTGAGGGTGACCTGAAGGCGGCGGATTCCCCAGAGAAGGGGGAATCTCCAAGAGGTGGGGGGCTGGACCCGAAGTTTCAAACATCCGGGCGTTCCTACGTATCCCATAAGGATGGAAATCAAGCCGCACGTAGTTCTTGAAGCGCGGCGCAACACAATCGGGCACCAGCGCGGGGAAGAGTGCGGGTCTGACCCTCGCACACAAAAGGAGCGGCATTTGATATTTCTTGTTTGTCCTTAAAGATGAATGGTTTTTCTTTGTGCGGCGACATGCCTGTGATTGAGAAATCTCTGGCGTCGCCGCAATAATCAAGCCACGGAAGGCATTGATGAATGGCGTGGTTATTAACCAGCGCCCAACATGAGTGTCCCCTGAGGGGAACATCACGATGCAGTGCCGTTTTCTCGTCGGGCGGCCAAGACGATCACAGTTTACGGTCGTGTGGTAGGACCAGACAACACAGTTTAAGGTCGTGTGGTTCGGACCAGACAACACAGTTTAAGGTCGTGTGGTTCGGACCAGACAACACAGTTTAAGGTCGTGTGGTTCGGACCAGACAACACAGTTTAAGGTCGTGTGGTTCGGACCATGGAGGAATCCGCTTACCGCGGTACGGCGGACACGGCGGAGGTGGGAGCATACCCAGCCCTGCGGTCACGCACGATTCCAGGAGAAGAGTCTTGGGATGGGGGTCTGCGTATGTCCATCACCCGAGGGGCAGAGATGCTAGCCTCCAGACATACTGGGCTCAGAACGCGATTGTTCGAGCGACTCCTCCCTCCTTATGGGGACGAGGGTCCAGCTACGCATGGCCCTTGGGGAGAACATCCGCATATATCCTTGGTGCTCAGATCATGGGAGCCTCGAACGACATCATTACCTTGGTTGGTCTGCCTAACGTGTAAAGGTGTACTGAAGATCAGTATGAAAAGAGTGTCCAGATTCCACTACAACGCATAAAGGCGGAGTGTGATGAGGACTGCGCAACCAATGTTCAGAGCCTGAAGGAGCTGACATGGCGATCAAGGATGTTGCTGACGCATTCGCAACACAACATCCGATCGCGTCAGCCTAAGACGGGGCAAGCAAACGAGCATCAACCGCTCAATCGCAGGATTCATATCGATTTGCGGCCCAAGACCCGCCGGTAAATCGACCCGGAGCGGTGGGAGAGCACTGAGGCATCGTACCCAAACCGTTAACGAGGATCCCTTTGAGTGAAGGCTCGAATAAGAGGAAGCGCGAGGCCTGACAAGCAACACAGGACTTGTCGGGATTGAATCTGACACTACGAGTCATAGACCGAAGTACCCAAAACATGTTAACAGATCTCCGGAAAGGGTCGGAGGACTCACCCTGAGAGCAACCAAAAGAGGGAAGATCCCCGTGATCAACCAAGAGACGGGGCTGGACCTGAAACACAAGCGTCCAGGCGGTCCTACGTATCCCATAAGGATGGGAATCAAGCCATACGTAGTTCTTGAGAGGCAGTTTAACGTCATGCAGGACGATGAGGGGTGTGAGGTAGTCCCACACACGGGGGAGGCGTACGGCGCGGCCAGTAGACCGACGTGAATGAGGACATAATCCCCGCTCACGCGATACGCCTCGCACAAAAAAGGAGGGGAACTGGGGCCAGAGGCCCAACGCGGGATAGAGATTCCCGGGAAATGGGGCTGGGCCTGAAACATGAATGTCCAGGCGGTCCTACGTATCCCACAAGGATGGGAATCAAGCCATACGTAGTTCTTGAAGTGCAGTTTAACGTCATGAAGGACGATGAGGAAAAAAGAAGGGGGGAGCAGAAGGCATCCCCAAACGTGGGGGGGCGTACAGCGTGACGAGAAAACCGACGTGAATGAGGGCATAGCCCCGCACTCACACCATACGCCGCACACCCGGGGGAAACTGGGCCAAGGGCCCGAGATGGGATGGAAATTCCCGAAGGATGGGGCTGGGCCTGAAACATGAATGTTCAGGCGGTCCTACGTATCCCATAAGGATGGGAATCAAGCCGCACGTAGTTCTTGAGGGGCAGTTTTACGTCATGCAGGACGAATGCTGAACAGTTTAACGTCTTGTAGCTCGGACGTAGTGCAGTTTAGCGTCATGCAGGACGAAGCACTTGGCAGTTTAACGTCTTACAGCGCGGACGAATGCTGAACAGTTTAACGTCTTGTAGCCTGGACGAATGCAGTTTAACGTCGTGCAGGACGTGGTGCAGTTTAACGTCATGCAGGACGAAGTGCAGTTTAGCGTCATGCGGGGCGAATGAACACTCAGGGAAAGTATTGCTTGAGGAACCTAGCGTTGGTGGGAGGAGTGACACGCTCACCATCCATAGTCGCTAGGGAGTACGCGCCATTGGGATAGACCTTGTGGACAACAAAAGGTCCCTCCCACTTGGGCTCCAACTTGGGTGGCTTCCTGCCGGGGATCATTGGTGCTCTTAGGGCCAGCACTAGGTCACCCTGCAGGAAGGATCGGAGGCGAACCTTTTTATTGAAAGCTCGAGCCATCCTGTTCTGATGCCTCTCCAAGTTGTGCAAAGCGCGAAGTCTATTCTCATCCAGTGCTTCCAACTCGACTAGACGGGCTTCAACAGCTCTGTCCGGCGATTGCTGGTCGTAGACCGCGGTGCGCAAGGACGGTAACTGGATCTCGATGGGCAGGACGGCCTCAGCTCCATACACCAGGGAATAAGGGGTCATCTGGGTGGAATTGCGAGTCGTCGTCCGATAAGCCCAGAGGGCGTTGGGGAGCTTGTCCGGCCAACTCTTCTTGTTCTGACCAACCATCTTTTGCAGAATGTTGGAGAGGGTTTTGTTAAACGCCTCGATCTGTCCATTCGCCTGCGCATGATAGCGAGATGTATGGTTCGAGCGAATGTTATACTTGGCGTACAACTTCTTCAACTCGGCTGCTCGGAAATTGGTTCCGTTATCCGTGAGGATAGCGTGAGGCACTCCAAATCGATAAATGATGTTGGAGGTCACGAAGTCAGCGATGGAACAAGATTTGACCTCTCTGAGCGGAATCGCCTCTTCCCATTTGGAGAAGAAGTCTATGGCGGTCAGAATGAACCGGCACTGGCGAGCTGTCGCCGGCAGGTAAGGTCCCACAACGTCCATCCCCCAGACTGCAAAGGGCCAGGAATACCTGGTGGTATGGAGAGGCTCCGGCGGCCGATGCACAAAGTTCGCATGGACCTGGCACGCATGGCACCTCCTGGCATACTCGATGCAGTCGTGGATCATGGAGGGCCAGAAGTATCCCAATCTCCGAATCTGGTGGGACAGCTTCGGCCCAGTCTGGTGGGCGCCACATGAACCAGCATGAACCTCTTGCATGACTCGTGGGATCTCGACTCCCTGAAGGCAACGGAGGAGAACACCATCAAATCCGCGTTTATAGAGGATCTGCTCTAGGCCGGGACTGCTCTGGAGGACAAACTGCGATGCGCGGCGTCGAAC
Source organism: Viscum album (assembly GCA_963277665.1). Lineage (NCBI taxonomy): Eukaryota > Viridiplantae > Streptophyta > Magnoliopsida > Santalales > Viscaceae > Viscum > Viscum album. The sequence goes on from OY728161.1 coordinate 938,772,093, forward strand.
TTGCTCGCGCTCGGCCCGATCTGACGGAAGAATGCCATGTTGGAGGTACTCAACCAAAGGCGCCCTCCAATCACGGGCTGATTCGACTGCTATATCTGGGGTACTCGGGGCTCCAGGCACAGGGGCAACCACGGTGAGATTGCTCACCAATGGGCCGCGATCTTCTTCCGGGATAACGGGAACGATGAGCCTGCGGTGCGTCACGCGGACGACCAGGTTATCCTGTTCAGGGTCTGCAAGTGACGCAGCAAGGCTGGCCAAAGCATCTGCTCGACCGTTCTGCGACCGAGGAATATGGACAACTTCTGGCCGAGAAGGGAACTGGGCCATCAGAAGGAGGGTGTACTCCAGCAATGGCACAAGTTCCGGCTTCCTGACAACATAGCCGCCATTGATCTGCTTAACGACCAGCTCGGAGTCCCCTTTCACGCACAGACGGGGCACGTCGATCTCGAGAGCCAACTCGAGGCCGGTGATGAGGGCATGGTATTCCGCCTCATTGTTGGTACAGCCCTCTGACAACAGGAAGGAATATGGCAGCACGGCTCGCTCCGGGGTAATGAAGACGATACCCAGGCCCACTCTATTGAGATTAGGATTATCGAGTCTTCTACCGGTGGGGCTCCGGGAGGCACCGTCAAAGTGCATCTGCCAGCATGGATCGGCTCGATCAACCGAGAGAATGGTCTCATCAGGAAATCCTAGATCCAGCGGCTGATCCGCGGAGGTTGGGTGAGCAGCCAGAAAGTCTGCCAGTGCTTGCCCTTTGATGGCCTTCTGAGACACATACCTGATGTCGAACTGCTGGAGAATCACAGCCCACCGCGCTAGGCGGCCAGTCAACATAGGTCGGCTCAGGATATATTTCAACGGGTCTACCTGAGAAACCAACTCTACCTCATGGTGCTGCAAGTAGTGTCGTAATTTCTGTACGGCAAATACGAGCGCCAGGCAGCTCTTCTCGATGGGGGAATACCTAACTTCCGCGTCGAGGAGCATGCGACTGAGGTAATAGAGGCTATTCTCTGTTCCCTCGTTGTTCTTCTGGGCTAGAAGGGCACCAAGGGACCGTTCCAGGGCGGTCACATAGAGGACCAGCGGCTTCCCGGATACGGGCGGCATCAGAACCGGAGGTTGAAGCAGGTACTGCTTGATTTCCTCAAAAGCGGTCTGACACTCTTTATCCCATACATAGGTGACACCCTTCTTCATGAGCCGAGAAAAGGGCTTACACTTGCCGTCCAGATTCGCGATGAATCGGCGTATATAGGCTAAGTGGCCTTGGAACCCTTGCAGTTCCCGGATGTTACCCGGGGGAGGCATTTGGCTAATCGCCCTGATCTTCTCTGGGTCGATCTCAATACCCCGGTATCTTACCACAAATCCAAGGAACTTTCCGGAGGTGACCCCGAAGGCACACTTCAACGGGTTCATCTTCAGGCAGCGAGACCGGAGGAAGCCGAACACTTTCTCAAGGTCTTTGAGATGGTCCTGACGCTGGCGCGATTTGACCACAAAGTCGTCGACGTAGCATTCCACCAGTGTGCCGAGGATTGGCTTGAATATGTGGTGCATCGCCCTTTGGTAGGTGGCTCCTGCATTCTTCAGGCCAAAGGGCATGACCCGGTAACAAAAGGTACCTTGGGGGGCCCTAAAAGCAGTGAACTCCTCATCCTCAGGGGCCATCCGGATTTGGTTGTATCCGGAGTATCCATCCATAAAGGAGAGGGCTTGGAACCCTGCTGTGGCGTCAATCAACAGCTCTGTCACTGGAAGGGGAAAATCATCCTTCGGACAGTGGCGGTTGAGATCGCGGAAGTCGATACAGACTCTGATCTGCCCGTTCTTCTTCCTGACCGGCACAATGTTGGCCAGCCATTTGGGGTACTGGACTTCCCTCACGAAGTTGGCTTTGATAAGCTTTTCAACTTCGGCCTCGACCATGGCACCGTGGGACGGGTGCATCTTCCTGGGAGGCTGCTTAAACCCGCGATGGTTCGCCGGGAGACCAAGGCGGTGGACGGCTACCTGAGGATCTAGCCCCGGCATCTCGTCATAGCCCCAAGCGAATACATCACGGTGCTGCCTGAGAAAGTCCACGTACTGCTGCCGCTCCTCAGAGGGCATGGCGGCACTGACCAATGTGGGTCTTGGATCTGCCTCGGTTCCAAGGTTCACCTGTGCTAACTCATCGACCGTGGCGGGGACGCCCTCCTCAAAGGCTGGGGGTGCATCTTCCACGTCCTCTCCACTTGGGGAGGGATCATCCACGGGAGAGACTGCGTTGGAAACTTCATTGGGGCCACCAGATCTTGCTGGGCCGCTGGTGCTGGCACGGGCGGTCGCGGTCATCTCATCAGGAGACTCACAGGCCGTCGAAACCATGGCTACGTCCAACCGTTGAATCGGGAGGACGTAGGCGTCATCCAAGCTGGCCCATGGATCGCTTGCAACAGCGACAGGCTCAACCCCACCTGCCAGGATCTGTTTGTCCTTGCTCTTGTAGTAGTCCGCGTCCAGATAACGGGCTTCACATGAGGCAAAAGGAGAGGCATCTCCTTGAATCACGCCCACTCGACCATTAAGGGAGTATTTGAGGCATTGGTGGTATGTTGAGGGAACCGACGCATGAAGGTGGAGCCATGGCCTGCCCATCAATGCGTTATACGCAGTGTCCTGAGAGACTACCATGAATTCGGTGTTGGCAACCAAGTCACCGAACTGGGTCTTCAAACGTATCTTGCCGACCGGGGTTTGCTCGGTACGGTCATACCCCTGGATCCTGAGGTCGGAGGGGATCAAGTCATCCTCAGACAACCCCAATCTCCGGAGCGTCCGAGTCGGAATCAGGTTGATCCCGGATCCCGTGTCGACAAGACAGCGCTGGACTTCAAGGCCGTTGAACTGGCCAGTAACATACAACGGACGAATATGTCCCTGTATAGGAGGGTCTTCATCCTTACCAGAGAACGAGATAACCGCCTGACATTCGGCGTCCTCAATCGTTTTGGCGTGAAAGGCCTCTGCGGCCGCAACCTCTGTCTCAAACTGGAGGGGGCTCTTCAGGGCTTCAGCGAGTGCCTCGCGCATCTCAGATGACATGCGCAGAGCCTCAAGGATGGAGAGCCTTGCTGGGATGTCGGCCAAGTGCTTCAGGACATCATACTTTTTGGCCAAGCGCGAGCCCCTGGTTGCAGGAGGTTGCTCTGCGGTTGGCGGTATGACGGGCCCTGCCGGTCGGACCGGCGGCCGACTGGTACTTGGCGCATCTCGCTGTTCACTGGTTGTAGTCCGGGAAATGGTCACCGTACTGGGGTCAGGAGGCCGGGATGGACTCATGGCAGGGCGGAGCTGATCGCGACGCGGCTGAGGCGGTTCTGCCTGGTCCCACACCACAAACAGTGGCGGAGGCGAATCCGTCTTCCCCGGATGGGGGGGCTGCGCACGCTGAGCCCGGTTTTGAGCCTGCTGCCTAGTCTCAGTGGCGTGCACGGCCTGGATGGAGGTACCAGCTGCTGTGCCCCGGCGACTCCTGCTACTGCGGTTCTTCCGACGGTGGCGACGACCGTGGACACTAGGGAGGTCCACCTGGTGTTCTTCAATGTCAGGAACCGAAAAGGGATTTACCAGCTCGACGGTATTAACCGAAGCGTACCCAACACATTCATCGGACGAATCATCCACCACCGGGCGGACCCGAGGGGGGATCCCCATCTCCGGGGGCATGAAATCACCGAGAGTGCGGGATAGTGGCGGAACTGGCGGGGCGCCCTATTCCTTCTTGCGCCGCCGCCGTTTGCTCTTCTTGGAAGAGGCAGGCTGGGACGACGACGCCGAAGCAGCACCCGCAGATTCTGGGGTCTCAGGCTGATTCAAGCGCGCACGGATGATTCCATGGGCGCGAATGATCGTCTTGCGGGCCATCCAGTTATTATACTTCTGGGACCCGCGGTCGGAGACCAGCTGCCATTCGTCCTCGTTGCCACTATCGTCATCTGATCCCACGAATACGCCCGCCACTTGTGCTGGAGCTGGGCCCAACCTGATTACATTGTTGTTAATCTGGTCTTGGAGCCAGTCCTTGAACACATAGCACCGCTAGATGGTGTGTCCCAGGGCTCGATGGTAAGGGCAGTAGCGGGGGTTATCCGTGAGATGTGCCTCCTCTGGCCTCCAGCACTCAGGCAGTCGCACAATCCTCTGCTCCAGGGCGCTCCGGAAATAGCCGGGGACCTGATCCTCGTGAAATGAGTAAGTCAGGTATCGCGGGCCTCTGGGAGCGTGGTCTTGACGAGGGGCCGGAGGGGCCTGCCGAGGAGGTGGACCCTGATTATCTCGCCTGGGTTGTGGCGGTACATTACGCGGAGGGGCCGGCCGGTTCTGGGGCTGCCGCTGCTGGGCCGGGAACTGAGCCCGTGGAGGCGGATTCCTATGAGGCGGTGGAGCTGGCCTCGCCGGCAGCAGCTCCAGCGGCCTGGGGGCCTCTATCTGGGCAACAGCAGCGGGCTCAGCCCTGCTGACTCTCCTTGCAGGAATCATAGGAGGCAGCGGGCGCGCCTGACTGGCTTGTTGCAGGGCTTCCTCAAGACGCTGAGCTTTGTCTGAGAAGTCCCTGAACCCTCCAGGGTAATTCTGAGTGATCAGGGAAGGGACCAGCTCGGTCTTGACGTTCCCGACGCACATTGTCAGCAACTGCTCCTGAGTCAATGGCATGTCAAGGGAATACGTGAGACCCTTCCATCGGGCGACGAAGTCCGCGACTCGCTCATCAGGCCTCTGCTTGCACTTGAAGAGGTCTGCGATACTCGTCTTCCGGGTCGTGGAACTGAACTGGTAGAGGAATTGTATACGAAGGTCCTCCCAGCTAGTTATCGACCCGACGGGAAGCTGGCTGTACCAGACAAATGCTGGCCCTTCCAGTGTCTGGACAAAGCAGCGAAGCTTAGCGGCCTCTTGCTGCGCCGGAGTCCCCAACATAGGCCCGCACCTCGAGTTGAAATGGGCCAAATTCTTTGGCGGATCTCCGGTTCCGTTGAAGGGGGCGAATGTGGGATTCCCGAATCCCGGAGGCACCGGCATGTCATCCACCCATGCTGGGTATGGCTTGCCGTCCGGTGGGATCGCCACTTGCCGAGTCTCCAAGGCTTCCAAACGGGCGATGAGCGCCGCCATCGGATCGTCCGGACATGGGTTCCAGTCCTGGCGAGGATCTCTAACCACGAGCGCATTGCACGGCCCTTCAATCGGGTCGTCGACCGGGTCGTCGAACTCGGAAGCTCGTGGGATGGCTGGCGGAGCGGCCCTTGGGGCAGCGGGAGGAATCCGAGCGGGGTCCCTCAAGTAGTACCGCCGCTCGGGAGGGTGTGGCGAAACATACCGCGCCCTCTTGCCATAGGCAATGGCCTCTCTCCTGTCGGCAAACACAGCATGATCACGGTTTCCCGGGAGAGTCTCATCAAGGAGTGATTGTTCCGGTCCCTGCTGTCCTGGCCTAGGATCACCGTAGTCATGATGCTGCTCCGCAGCGCGCTCGGCGAGGAGCTGGTCAACCAACTTCTTCTGCTCGGCGAGCTGTTGACGTAGCGCAGCCTTCTCGGGATCCTCCTCTGCCCTCCGCATGGAGGCAGATGGGTCGGCGGGCTTTACAGCCTCGCCGTGCTCTTTACCTTTGCTGACGTTTCGGCTTAACGTCATTGCTTCAGTGGGTGTGGGTAGTCCCAGGAGGTTCCTCTGATGACGAGTAACTCTCACCGATGGATCTAACGATGGCTTGTCTTCGGGGGGGAAGCCCCCGTCGAGAAGTTCCAAGTCGTTCCCTTCTCCTGACAGGTCAGCCATATTGACTGTTTCCGTCCCTGGGGATATACCCTCAGGGCCTCCCAGCGAATCGGGCTGTCGGCGAATCACACTGAAGCGTAGGGCAGCGTACTGCCCCCATCCACGGATATACACGTGGGGAGTGGCTTCCTCGATAACTTTGCGGAGTACTTGAAAACACTCAACGCATCGTTGTTGGAGGGCCTCGTGGTGCCCAAATGACCCGGGGTGCCGAACCGCGGGGAGCGTGGCCAGGTCAATTTGACGGCACTGCTCACCAATATCCTCCAGGTGTAGTTGACTCCCGGGGTATGGCATTTGTAGGCAGTGAAGACGGGAGTGAGTCTCCCGGAGAGTTCGGCGGAAGCATTCGAACTCACCCGGGGTGAGTGATTCGGGTGCATCAAAGCCCGGTCCTGCGACTGGCCAAAACTTCTCAGGGAAGTGGCCCTCTGCAAGGACGGTCCAGAAGCTCCACGACTCAAACTCGGGACCCAGATCTCCTCGGTCCTCTTCAATGGCTGGGAATGGACGGGGAATCGGCAGTGGTGCCGAGGCGGGCCGTCGGGCCGACGGGCTGGCTGGCGGCGAATACGGCGAGCAGGCCGATTGGCCTCCATATCCCGGGCCTCCCCCTGAGGGTGGCGGTGCCCCAGCTACCACATCACGATAGGACGGGCCGGCGAGCGAACATCCTACCGTAGCATCGGTGCTCGCCGAGGGTGCACTAGATCGAGGTTCGACCGCCAGTCCCCAGATAAAGTCTCCGGCTTCTCTGATCGGGGCGGAAGGCACTTCCGGAGGGGCCGGTACCAACCGCAAGCTTGATCCTTGGGGGTCTACCAGGCCCTCGTTACTCCGGATATACCTTTGGAGAGAAGCAGGGATCACATCGATCTCGCTCTCAGGGAGTACGAGGCTGACGTGCCGCATTCCTACCCCTGCCCTTGACTGGCGGGATTGGGGAAAGGGCTCTGTCGCCGAATCATGCTCCGCCTCTGAATCAGAGAAGCGAACAGGTCGGATCTCTGTCCGGAATTCCGTAACATTCTTCCCTCTGCGTCGACGCCTCGCCCTCCTGCTCCTGGGTGGTTCTTCGGGGCAGGGCTGATCTCTGTCCTGGCGTCCTCTGGCCGCACTGGTGCTGGGGCCAGGAGGACTGGAAACCAAGGTGCGAGGGGCACCGGGACAGATATCAAAGGGGACGCGGGGAGAGATGATTCCGGGCAGGTCTCCGGGCCGGCATCGGAAGGTGGGATGACCCATGCCTCCCGGATCGGCCACATGGAGTAGCCCCTGTTGGTGAATAGCGCTACCGCGAGAGAGCCCGCGGTGGCTATTGCCTGTGCCAGCAACTAGGAGAGTCGACCCAACCTGCCTTTGGGGCGGTCGGGGCCTCGATCCAGGTCGGGCACAGAAGTTCCCCTGCTCAGGATGCGCAGGGGCCCGGCGACTAGAGCCAACGGTGGCTTGGGCCAATGCGGCCACTGTTGCTAGGGCCCCAAGGTGGGAATCCTCTTCTGCTCGTGCCCGACGTTGGCGTCGGGAAAGACGAGTCGGGATGAGCAGTGCGGGCAGGTGGAGAGCCCGCCCTTCGACTTGAGAGGCCTGGCGGCGGTGTCGCCGTTGCCTGGCGGGAGCCCTTGCCGCGGATCCCTGGAGCGAATCCCGGATAGGGTGGTCCCGGGCATCGTCCACCTCATCCGCATAGGGAAGGGAACTGTCGGAGTGCTCCGGGGATAAGCTCCAGAAGCGGTTGGACGTCGAGGTAGGTAGCGGTGCCTCCCTGCGCGGCCCTCGGGGGCGGCGGTGGTGGCGAGACGCAGCCTCCTCGAGGTCTAGGCGATCCATGTCCCTGATGGGGATGACTCCCTCTTCCTCATATCTCCGCACCAGGTTGTTGATCACCCTTCTCTGGATGACCTCCGAGGGGGAGAGAGGGCGTGGTCGCCCCGCAGCTGCGGCTGCTGGGACGGCTGTGGAACGGGCGGGACCGCGCGGAGTAGCCGCGTCGGTGTTTCCCCTACCCCCGCGCCAGTGGGTGGGTGGCGATCGGGCACTGGATCGGGCGACCCGATTCCTGAAAGCAGGGAGAAGGACCCATTAACACTGACAGGAAAAACGAATCGACAACCAACCGTTAGCGCCACGACGCCTTCCATGGGGGGAACCCAGGCCCTCGACGTTGTGAGACGGAGTGCCCGATGTCCCTTCCCCAGCCCCTGGCGGGTAAAACTGAATGCTCGGCCGGGAAACATGCCGGTCTTCCAACACCTCTGAAAGCTATCGGTCTTCATGTCGAGGAGAAGAGATTCACGTCGGGTTCACCATTTTTCTGTTTCGGTGCGGATGTGCGTCGGGTTTCTGCTCCAGCGCTGTTCCGCCAGGACGCGTTTGCGCGTGCACCCGTCGACCCGAGGGGATGGGCGCGCGCGTCTTGTGGTCCCGCAGTCCCACTTTCCAAAGGCGGGCGGCATCCGTCCCTTATTCAGGGGCGTCTGCTCCTTGATCGAAACCGGGATGATGGGATGTCGGCTCCTCCTTCCTTGGACGTCTCCTCGGAACTCGTCGCCTAATCCGGGTCTCCCTCATAGATTTAAGACATGCTCGTGAATCTCGTTCCCGGCGCCATATCTTCATGGACACCGGTTAATTACGCTGCTTCCGCCCGGACGCTCCAAGGAGTCTGGTCGGGGCAGCAACCTGTGGTGAGGAGACCGGATGGCTCTGGGTGTTGGGGGCGTGCATTTACACTGCGGCTCTGCATATCTGTCTTCCGTCCCTAATAGGGCTTCTCGAAGGCATGATGGCCTGAGGCATCCCGTACTGGGTGCGGGGAACTGTGTCACCTGAGGTTTTCCTCAGCTTCCCATGTTTAACACGGGGTATGCCGCGAGTTTAACGTCCAGCGGGGACGGCATCGGACTGATCAACACGAGGAGTGGATCAGATGACAGAACCCCTTGCGGGGAACCTCCGACGCTGGGGCCAGCACATGGGCGGCTTCCCGAGTGAAGTGGAGTGGAATGAAATGGCATGACCCCACCGGGATGTGGCGGCCCGGGTAAGGATCAGGGTGGATGATGGAGTGAAGAGCTTGGACCCCGTAGGGGCTTCCTACGTACCGCGCGTTAGCACGGATCAAAGTCAACGTAGTTCGGGTATACAGTTTAACGTCATGCTGGACGTCGGCAAGCCGACTCACGAAGAGGTCTAGGCCGCCGGGCGGAGGATTGAACCGAACCACCTCGCACAGAGGGGGATGGAACGGCCGGGTGGATCACAGTTTCACGTCATGCTGGACGAAGAAAGGGGAAATGGAAAAGGGGGGCTGTGGGGAGGCACCGCGGAGATACACGCGGGCAGTCTCCCACAGGGGCGGATTCATAGGTGAATCGACGCAAGCGTGAACCCTGGAGGGGTCCACTGATGGACGAACCGACATAAATACGACCGGGACGACCAGGTGGTGGTCTTGAACCTCGGGGAGGCTTCCTACGTACCCTGTATAGAAGACAGGGATCAAAGTCCACGTAGTTCATTCTGTCAGGACTTACGCACTTGAGGCAGCCCGGTTGCGGCAAAACTCAGTTGGAAGGGACTTGGACCGAAAGCAGAAGACACCTCGATCCCAGTCATACCCTCTACTGGCTTCGGCCGTGGGGAGGCGCAATGGAGATACACATGTGCAGCCTCCCACGAGAAACTAGGGGTTTGTAATACCCTGCCCCCGTAGGGAAAAGCCACTCCCATTAAATCGTCCCAAAAGCGGGACAATCCCGACATCCCTGCAGAGACGAGCGGGTGGGGGCCACATCCAAACCGGGGGAGACCCTGCGTGCAGAGCACGGGATCGGATGAAGCGGACAGTTTAACGTCTTGCCGGACAAAGTACAGTTTAACGTCGTGTGTTGAGGACGAGGCGGACGGTTTAACGTCTTGCCGGACGAAGTACAGTTTAACGTCGTGTGTTGAGGACGAAACACTTGGCAGTTTAACGTCTTGCAGCGCGGACGATGGGGCTAGGCAGTTTAACGTCGTGCAGCTTGGACGGACGTGCAGTTTAACGTCATGCTGGACGAATATGCAGTTTAACGTCATGCTGGACGTATGCGCAGTTTAACGTCATGCGGGACGAATGCTGAACAGTTTAACATCTTGTAGCTCGGACGTAGTGCAGTTTAGCGTCATGCAGGGCATAGGTTGCCGGACGATGGGTGCATGTCACTTCGCACGAACCTGGAGGGCCGCACGGGAAGACAACGCACGGTGCGGGCACCCAGGATGAGGAGCATCGGGCGCCACGCAGGCAGGTGCCCTCAGGGGGTCGAGGGGACGACCCTGGCAGATTGCGCGCAAAAAGGAAGCTTTGCGCGCAATACTGCGGGCCGGCGCGCAATCGGGGCGGCTGGCGCGCAATTGGGCCAGTGCCCTGCGCGCGGATGCTTGAGATTGCGCACACCGAACTTCGGATAGCGCGCGGGGGCAACTGCTCATTCTCTAATGAATGGCCACTTGAAAGAAGGGGGGGTGCGCGCAATCGGGCCGGATTGCGCGCACCCCGGGGGCAATTGCGCGCAAGCGGGTTCTTTTGCGCGCAAAGGCCGTAGGGTGAGCTTTTATTCAAATGAAAGGAGCCAGCGGGGATTGCGCGCGAAGGCGGACCCCGAGGCTTCCTTGCGCGAAAGAAAGGAGGTTACCTGAAGTTCGTCATTGCGCGCGGAAGGGGTTGAATTGCGCGCACGAGAGACGTTTCGACTTCCAGCAACCTTTGAAACGTTGGGGGTCGCCTTGTATTTATAGGCAACCCCGGGCGCGGAATCCAAGGCGCGAGCGCGAAATTCTTCTCGCGGGCGCGGAATCGGACACGGCGCGCAAAGGGAGCCGCGCGGGCCTGCGGCGCGCAAAATATGCGCGCCGGCCCGGCGCATTGCGCGCATCCCGGGGGTTTTGCGCGCGCCTCATCGCTTTTGCGTGCAGGCCTCGGAAATTCCGCGCAAGGCCTCCGGGCCCTCCGAAACGTTCTTCCGACTCCAAATATCACTTCGCTTTCCGCATCCGGAGCTTCGTTTGGGAACAACGGACTTTTCCGGCGTCTACAGCCACATGATGTTTTCCTCCTCTCTTGATAGAAAACACATATCTTCTTCAACCCTTGAGAGGTAGATATTTACCTTATTCCGTTTTCCCTATATGATCATTGTACCATATCTTCCATTGATGATACACATCCTCATGGTATACCATATAGAATTCCCTAATTTATATAGTAAAATGAAACTGTGAAAATTTTGACAGAGACCTTCTACAACAAATACACCAACACATATTATTTCGTTTCCCCCAAATATGGTCTTTCCCGATACAATTATATTTTGTCTTTCATCATTTCCAAACAGGAAAACTCATTCTTTTTCAAATTTTAGGCTTATAACTTGATCCTTATTTCCAATTATGTGACACGTGCAACCACACTCAAGGATCCATACCCCAAAACAATCTGATATTCTATGGAAAATTACACAAACCAATGCTTACTGTACAATATTCTTAATGGTCCATATTTTTGACTTCACACACAAAATCGATTAAAACTTTTTATCTTTCTTGTAGTATTATGGACTCGCTTCATTTGGAAAAATTGAAAATATATTTTTCTTTTTCAACTCACCAGTTGGTTCATTAATCTACGGCTTGCAAATATATTGAATATTCATTGGAATATTCCTATATATATTCATAGTAATCTATCAAGCTATGTTCCCAAATCTTTCTCCCCCAAACAGTGCCTTTTTAAACATGTTCTAGAGAACAGATCTCTATTTTTGAGCCACCTATGTTCTTATGCCCTAAAGTACCTTATGGATATTAAACACACATTTTGTAAGTGTCCCATCATTCCACAATATTCAAACATGATGAATGATTGATTTTTTTGTGTCAATTCATTACTTACAGTAGTCCCAAGGGTTCTTTTAATTTTCTGAATATTCTTTGTACCCACATCAATTATCATTTTTGGATAGGGATCTTGCAGTTTGACTTCAACACTGACATCATTTTTTTCTGATTGTGCCCCAAATTAGCCTTCACATAGGAGATCAATTTATTTTTCTTTCTTGATGAACTACTAGGATCGTATTTTATATTTTCAATATTCATAATGATCTTCATTCCCAATAATGTGTTGGGATTTAGAATTTCATGTTGGTCCTAATATTTTTTTCGATGACTAACAACTTCCTATTAAAGCTCTTGAATATAGTTGATGTGAACTTTAAATGTGTTATTCAAGACATAAATCTTTCACTTATTCTGTTGAACCATGATTTTTTACTCAATTAATGATTTTGAGTTCTCCAGTATTGATAACTTTAGTTTTTCAATTTCTTCTATTAGCTCAGACTTTTCTTTTTCTTACTAGCGCATGTAGAGTTTTTCATCATGGAGAACATTTTGGATTTCTTTGTTTAGGATCACCAAACATTTATTTATTTAAGATAATATTCTAACTCACCTTTCATATCAATTATTAAATAAAAAAATTCTTATTATTTGTATATTTTTTATTCTTCCTTTTCCTGAGAACTACTAAAAACTGCCACCATAAAATTATCTCTGTGATCCTTGAAATTTGCAGTAACCTTATCCTCTTCAATCTCAGACTCATCTGAACTGTCAAATACATGTGAGATAAAATTCTTCCTTTTGAAGAAATTTCTCTTGAACTATTTCTTCCCTTCCATATAGGATGACGACTTCTTCATGGGAATTTCAAATTATTCATCATAATTATAGTTATCATGAATCTTTTGGGGGAACCTTACTGAAATATTACCTACATTTATGTATACAAAGAATGCTTGTGTATGTTTACCTTTAATCATTACTTTTTATCTTTGTAGATTTGACGAAAGGAGTGAAATCACCTAATATATCTTATCTTCTTCCTGATTATCTTCAATGTCAACTTCTTCATGGACTTGAATTCCACCTCAATGGATTTCCACTTTTCTACAACATCATTATCATCATTTCACATTTTATACGCAACAATGGTACTATGAAAGTTATCTAGTGTCAACTCTTTTGAATCATTATCATACAATACTAAAACCATCGGATTGAAGTTAGGTGTATGTTTTCTCATGATGTGATTCATAATATTTATGAATTAAAAAACTTCACCAAGACCTCACATATCTTCAATGTCAATATTTACACCAATCAAAAAATACATCAATTGTCTCATTTGAGATCAATCTAATATATTCATACTTGTTCCACAACACTTGATGATTTTCTTATCTAAACATTGAATCTCTTACATATATATTCAAGTTATATTAATACATTTAATGTGATTTTTATCATGAAATCACATTTTAATAGATTTCATTGAATAGGGCTCTCTCTAAACCATTGTTTCCCATGGGATGAACATCCAATTCTCCTCGCTCAACATCCAATAAAGAACCACAATTAATATCATCTTTTATACAATGAAATAGTGTTGTATACACATAATTTCCAAAAGATCAAAAGTATTGTTGCATCTGATTCTTCCATAGCTTAAAATTGTTCCAATCGAATATCAGAATCCCATTATGATTTGTGACATCCATTTGAGAGACAATCACCGATATCAACCTTCCCTATGACACCTATGGTTATGTCCACTAGGATAGATATCCTAGGGTGAGTGAATCAGGGTAAGATAGATTAAAAAAAATTCCCATGTTGATCTCATTTTCTTGTAAGGAAACCCTCTTTTGTCTCTCTTTCCAGTTGCAAAGAATAAACAGATACTCATTCATGCACAAGACATAGATATTTTTACTTTTTACACCATCATTGAGATATGTACAAGAAACATATACGGACAATGTGTAGATGTACAAAATAAAAAAAGCATTGTTGTTTACAATTTTCATAGCAGGCTCACTATCCCTCCTGGTTCACAAAAACTCACAATATTAAAGCTCATTGATCTCTCAACTAATGTCTGCTAACTGCTTCTTGGAATGATCCACTCTTATATTACAGACCTATAGGTCTCTTCAATGAAATTGAATACCCACATCATCAAATGTATGTATATTCTATAATTAATTTCTACATTCATCCATTGATTAATACCTATTTACCATTGAATTGAACTAGTAAACCTGAAATTTAATGTGGATCCCTTACTGTGCCTTACGCGAAATTCCCTTTCCTTGGGTGTAAAATATCACTTTTGAGTGAAATACCAACTCCACTTATCATGCATCCTCAATGATTCTGTGCAACCTTAACAATTCTGTACAATAATCAGTTCACTTACAATGTGAACTTTTACAAAAAAGAAATTTTTTTACGCACAATAATAAAATTTTCATGCAACTCCATTTCCATAATTTTTACGCTCATTAAAGATCACAACTTCTCTAAGTTTTCAGCTACTATAAATAAGGGGGTCACCTCATATTTATATGAATACTAAAACCTTGCATGAAAAAACCCTTCTTGAGAATGTAATCCTATTCGAGCATAGAAAACACATCTTCCGCACTACATCGTATTTCATGCATTGCCCCAAAATTTCATGCCCCTCATTCTTATTCCAATTTTCGAGATTTTGATCTCAAAACACCTCTTTCTAGAAAAATATCCATTCCTCTCATTCGTGCACCATCCATTTGGTACCACCTACATATCATCCATTCATCTTTCAAGGTTCTTATTTTAAACATGCTTTGTAAACACCATCTATTGAACCTGAAAAATCATCATTGAAGCACCCTTTGTCAAAAACCTGAACATAGAAACCCACCTTGTCAACAAACACAATGTCAAGGCCCACTTTTTCAAAAAAAACAACCACCTAATAATTATCCCACGAAACCTTGAGGGATTATTTCCCCACACAATTTTTTAGAAAATTAAACATGGGAGGTTAAATTATGAACTAAAATAATATTAACTAAATTAACTACATATTAACATTGTTTCATGGATCCAAAAATTATTTTATAAAATTTAAAACACTATTAATTTTATTAAAATATTTCATTATATTTTGTGTATTCCTATTATTTAAAAACCACAAAGGACTATTGGGGATTTTCAAATAACTACATAATAGTAACATGCAGTATTGATAATGAGTATAGTAATTGGTGGGAACTATTCAAATGAATACTAAACCAATGATCCTATTCATAAATTTTTTAAAAACCATAATTTTTTTACATAAAAAATTCAAAAAAAAATTTCTTGGATGAACTATTAAACAATGTCTTCCACAATAAAAGTGAGAGAACATGAACCCCATAATATTGATAATATGAATATTACTATAGTATTATTCGTCTAAATAGTTTTCACTAGTTATTATTGATATTTTTTTGATTTTTATGAGAGTATAATAAATTATTGTATCTTTAGATGGACATAACTCAGACATTCAACTATAGAGTGAATGGTTTTAGTGGCATTGAGACTACATCAAACCCATATAATAAAATAAAAGGAAATTTAATTGTATTTCGAGTTAATTCATTGCATGTTCTAGCATAAAATAGTTTCGGTTCTAAGAACACATCAGAATCCCAAATCGATGGGAATTTGATGTTTTTACCCATTTATTGTAATTGTGATGTCATCTCCATTCTATTAGAAACCAGGTGAAAGCCCAAGGAACTACTCTAGAAGAAATTAATCAAAAATTATAAGTAAAATTATAAATTATTTTAATTGATGGTGTATGTGTGTCTTACCGACCATTATTAATCATTTATTTAATGAACTAATGTTATAGACTTCTAGGTCATTGACACATTCTATAAAGTTTTATGGTACATCGATCATCGATTTCTAGGTTCTATCAATGAAATCTAATGATGATTCAAAAACACCGATGACTACATGTGATATTTGACATTAATCATGGATGTTATTATTTGATCAGAGTTATTATATCCTTGCATCCATTCATTATGAAGGAATAAGGAGGAGTTAGAGTCTCTCAAATTTATTAGATTAATGGTCATATATATTTTATATTATCACAATTTTATCTATGATTTTTTAAGATTACATAACATTCCCATTATAATATGAATAAATTTAACCACCTAAATAATAAATAAATCGAATTTGAATACCATGTATTTATTTCATAATAATATGTTTAATTATTTTCAGTTTCTTTCATTTAAATAAATACATTACATGATAATATATGAGTTTTTTATATATATAATTATATAAATATGTAAATTTAAACATTACATAATTATGATTTTTATGTCAATAATTAATTTTCATACATTTTAGGATCTTTTTAGTTTACAATTTTAGATAATAAGGATATCACCTTTACAAAAATAAAAATAATATTATAATGTGGTGTCATCCACTTCATATTGACTTCTAACATATTTTTTTAAAATTATTTCATGTTTTATTTTCATGTCCTATCTTGATTATTTTTTTATTACATCATCCTTTTCAAAAATATTGATAAAAACACTATGAAATACATAACACGAAATTGGATGAGAACGAAAACCTCAATAAGTGACTTAAGTAAATGTATAATTATATATATTTTCATTTTCCAAAATAAAATATACATTTGATATAAAAAATTTCCAACACAGGAAATCATCTTCCATGTCAAAATACATTCTATAAAGAATTCATAATAAATCATAAATGAAATATGAAATAACATAAATGTTTCATTGAAATATTTAAAAATCCATGAATATTTTCATAGAAGATATACATTTCAGTAAATATAATTAAAAATTAATTTGATTTAAATATAAACTATTTTACATACTTTAGAAAATTAAAATATTTCACTAAAAACATAAGAATCACAAATAATTCATTTATAAAACATAATGTGTAATTTTCATATCACTATTACATGTGGAGAAACCATACTAGATACAAAAGAAATAACCCTCATAGTAACATGTGTAATATCCCATATGGTTATCTTTATAATCACTATCATTGTTCAACATAAAACTTTCATCAAATCCAATTTCATACATAAATCATACCCCATATATTATAGGGTTATCATGGACTCGACAATAATTTTCTTATAATTGAACTACCCGATGTCATAGATCATTCAGAAAAAACATAATAAAAAAATAATAAAAATATTACGTCATAAATACATTCTGTGTACTAATGAGAAACCATTTTAAGATATAGATATATCCCTTTCTATTATAAACAAATTTTGAAATAAGAAATTAACATAATAAAAGGAAAGATCAATTTTTATTGATTAAACCATTAGATCATACATAGGAATTCAAATAACAAATAATTGTTAGAACATGTGTAAAATTCATTGTAGTCATATAGGTTAAATTAGATCATTCCATTGGTCTTTTATAATGATATTAAAAACATTCAATATCATGTATGTACAAGAATTCCAAATGAAATTATATTAATGAAAGTAAAAAAAAGTGATATAAAATATCCTTTACAATTAACTTATATTCATATAAATAAATTAATAAAACAAATTTTAAAATATGGACAAGTATGAAAATGAGTTATAAGGGAAACATTATCAGAGTTTATTTCTCCAAAAATAATGTCACTTATATTTAGTTTGACACTTCATGTACAATCATTATAATACTCAATAATAAAAATATATTAATTAATGAGTTTATTAAAATATTTTCCCAATTATATATACTTATTTTGGTTATTTATTATCTTGGTGTATTCAATTACTCACTCATATAAGTTTTTATTGAATGTTTTTGTTATTCTCAGCTAATATGTGTGATATGAATTTGATAGGTTGTCTATGGTTAAAGGGTTCATTATTCTATAATGTAGAATAATAATAATTGATTTATTATCATTTATATTCATAAATTATACTTTTTAAACAAACCAAAAATAATTTAAATGAAACATGATCTACGTTATAATCACAATGATAGTGGGTTTTATGTTTAATGAAAAAAGTTTCAAATTTTCAGAAATAATTATGAAAATAAAGGAAGAATTATTTTAACATAATATAATTTTCATGTTAAATTAATAATTTATTAAATTATTTCAAAATACATTTATACATCATCAATGTGACATGGTTATGAAAAATGGATTGCATCACTTCAAGGAAGTGGTAGTCTAGATGAACATATGAACAACGTTATAATTATTCACTGAATGAAAAGTTAAGAAAATAAATGATTAATTATTTTTGTATATTGATAAATATATCATTTATAATATATATATTTATGTGTGTGTTTGTGTGTGTGTTAAATAGATCAATTTAACTAGTTTCTAGAGGTGTTAAATGAAAATGAATTACATTGGATCATGTGGCGATACTCCGTCATAAACATGAATAACATTTTTGTTTCCCCTTGATTAAAGAAAGTGATCCAAATAGGTTGTTCAGTATACATAATAATGTCTTGTAATATGGTATAAATTGGATTTATTATTTACACATTGTTTAGTATTATTTTAGCGAGTTGGAGAGATAAACAGAATGAAAATACTTGGTTACGAAAAATTAATCCTATTCGGACAACTTGTTACGGTTTATTATGAATGATATCCTAGATTGGTATTTTGAACAAAACAATTAAATTATAATTTGTTTATGGATTTAAGGAATATATTTATTCATGTATTCAATGAAAAAATTATTTTTATGTGAGAAAAAAGAGGATATGATTTTCAATTTTATAACTGAGGTGAGGGGCACTCATGTATGTTTATTAAATATTAACATAAATAAAATTAATTTTCATGTCCAAATGGAACAAAAAATAATATGAAAATATTTTTTTGTTATTGTTCTCAAAATTGTACTATTTTTTTTAAAAGTTTAGGTTATATTTATACCATTTAGTTTTGTTTTACCCCCACCCCCCCCCATAAAACATTTTGACGATTACTATTAATAAAAAATTCTATGTACCCTTTATTGGTAAATATAGAAACAATAATAGAAAAAAGATCCAAAAAAATGTACATTGGAGATATATTATTCCACATCCTAATAACAAGGAAAAATATGGAATTTTTAGTTTTATATATCATTTTATAGAATATTAATTATTAAATAATCCAACTAATGTCATTTTTGACCCCATTCTTTTAATTCGAATTTCAAAACAACATAAAAGCGATGGAAATAAAATATAAATAACTCAATCAATCTAAATATGTTATATAATATTGTAAAAATATTAGCAAACTATAATGATATCCTATAATATTATTCTATATAGTTTTTTAAATTACATTATTGATTCTTTTATTCTTTCTCAAGCACTATGTCAGAGTATCATAAGAATTTAAGGTTGTTATATAATTACTAAAATATATAAAAATTTACCATTATAAAAAACTAATAATTTATCATTAAAATTATTATTTATAAGTATAACTCTGCTCTATTTACAACAAATTTATAAAATAGATATAATAAAACAAAGATAAAGTAATTTTTTACTTTTATTTTTATAAAATATTATACAGATAAAATCCATGACCAAATTGAAATAATTGGTCATGTATAAATATTTTGAATGATTATGGAAGATAAATACCCAAAAAAATTTAAAGTAAGTATTGTGTTTTTATCCCTTCTCATATTATTTATAACATTAATTAACTGATATACCCTTTTATGTGGTAACCAATATTACTATGGACACTATTTGTAATTTCGAAAAAATAAAATTTCCATTTTAACAAAAGTCATTCATCCGGATTAAAAAATAGTAATAAAATTTTATAAATTAAATATTAAAAAAATTTAAAATTAAATTTATCATTAATATTAATAATGAAACGAATCTTTTTTTCTAGAAAAATTACTTTTAATGTATATATAAATATATATAACAAAATAGTTTATCAAATTTATTCCAAACACTATAATTGTATGTATTTTAATGAAAAGGGTATGATGATATTTAAAACTCATACAAATTATAATTTGAATTTATAATTAATTTTAATGAAAATACATTATTCATTTAAAATCATTAATTTTCGTTTTTAATTTAAAAACAATTTCATAAAACTCTCTTAAAATAATTATTAGCTAAATGTTAAATTATGTATTAAAAAAGTAATTTAATTTGTTTTATATTATTTCTATAAGTTATAAATTTATATTTTAAATTAAACCATATCACTCTTAAATACCCTAATTTGTTTAGAATTAATTCATTTCTCAATTTGAATTAAATATTTCTTCTTATTGTTATAATGATTATAAGTATATAGAATCAAATAAATGAATATTAACATAGTATTGCAATTATTTATTCTATAATTAGATGGGTTGTTACATTATCCCCCCATTAGAAATTATATCCTCTCATTTTTATTCAATACACAATCAAGTATATATATCATTCCCTCATATAATATTTAAATTCCCATGTCACTTTTTCAACCACATGGGTTTTCCAAAAAACCTTAACAAGGTGAATTACATTATTCTGGAAAATATTATCTCTATAGCCACGAATTTGATAAGGATTTTCCTTATAATATAGGTTTTATTCTAACTGATCTACATTAGGGATCAAAACATAATATGAAACTAGATCATTTATTCAACTCTTTGGTACAATTAATATATTTTTTTCCTGTGATAAACCTGAATAAAATACACAATGTATGGAACTGATCTAACATTATCTTGGACATAATATGTTTCAATAAATTGTATACTTCTCTTCAGATTTATACTGAAATACATAAAAATTTTCCAAGTATAAAAATTAACAAAAACATGTCGATTAACATACAATGATAAAAAATTTAATCAGTTCTATGTATATCTCTTCAGCAAACTGTGAGCTATCCACACATGGTGTCGAATTTCCTTTACCTTATGCACCAATTCGTCCATACAAATCTAGTCCAAAAAAATTCCATTCACCAAAATAATCCAAAAAATATGCGTTCATACACATCATTCCTTATAATTCACCAAAATATTCCATATTTATAATGAAATAAACACTTTTAATATAATAAAACATGAAGACCTAATTATTTTTGTCCAAACATCCCTTGTAAACCCTTGAATAAGAAATGAAACATTTCATTTATACTGAAAATCTTATGTCTCATAGTCTACCAAATTGAGTGTGAAAATCTATTCTAATATTTAACTCGTTAATCAAAAACTTGTGATTACCTTTTAAAAATATTTATGTGATCCTTGGATCACAGTTAGATATAATAGAGAGAGGGACACCTTGAAACCATAATAACTCTTAGAGTTACAGTCAGTAAATCTAATAAAAATACATCATATCTTGAATGGTACTGAAATATTAATATTTATTTAATTGAACATAAATAACCAAAATCTTATTATTAAGTCGATATGATTTTTTAAATCCCACAATGAAATCTATAGAAATATTTTTCCATATCTACTCTTTCACTAGAAAAGGATGAAATATTCACTTTGGTAAAAAAAAATTTTCTATAACCATATTACTAGTAATTCATTTCATGGTAAATTTTAAAATATATCATTTCATTTATTTCCACCAATAATAATATTGAAGGATAGGGTGGATATTAGTTCTTCCAAGGAGAATATAAAATGGGGAACAATGGTTGTCATTCAAAAATTATTTTCTCAAGAGAGAATCAAATGGAACAGTTAATTATCCTCCAAAACTAAGACTACCTTATTTATCATCATTATAGTATAGAAACACAACCTACTTAAAATATTATAAATTTTCTTATAAAACATGATCCATCACTTGAGACTGGATAATTCTTTCAGAAATATATGATTTTACTGAAATCTAAAATTAAAGGATGTTTCATTAATATATAATTTATATGATAAATTAATAAATTCACTAACCAAAGGGTCATTCTCAATTATTAACATTTATAGTGTATCATTATTTTTATAAGTTAATATGCATCAATTTTCCTTTGTTTTTGGAACAGTAATGAATTTTGTAGTCATAATACATTATCAATTATGGTTATATCCTTGATCTCTTGATAAACCATTTTTGAGCATGTATTTAAATAAAAAATTTATGATCATTAAATATTTTATAAATTTCTCCATACAGATGATGTCTCCAAATTTTTTCAATCATTAACTTCATCTTTCAGTTCATAGTCATATTTTGGTTAATTTTAATAATGTGTTTTAGATTAACATAAAGTATAATAAAATTAACTTATCATTCCATATTAGAAAATAACTATGTAATTTTAATAAATAATCATTATAGATGAAATTCAAACCTTCAGAGATGATAACAAACATCAAAATTAACCAATAATCTTTTATCTTCCTTTAAACAGTCATCACATTCGATTTTTCTAGATGAATTTAACTGATTTTTAGAGTAACCTATTTGGTTGTACTGATAAAAGATCCATGTTTTCAATAAAACTCTAATAATATTAATTTAATTCAAGAAGACAATAAATATCACTATCATTTTAAGGTCATCAAAATTTATCAACCACATTATATTTGGTAATCTCTACTATTATTCCATCTTTATTTGATATGTTCACAAGGTTTAAAATATGTTGAAAAAAACATCAAATTTTTGAAACAATTTCATAACATTTTTATTCTTTTGGGGTTTTCAGAATAATCATTAGCATTTTATCATTATTCTCAGATCATGTTGAATAAATGTAGATATTGTCAAAAAAAATACAAAATCTAATTAAAAAATTGTTGAAAACTCTATTCATGAGTTCTGTAAATAAAAATGGAAATTTTAAACCAAAAGTGCATAACCACTGACTCATATTTCTTGTATCTAGTCCAAGATTATTTTTTTGAAATTTAATATTCAATCAACATTAGTAAATAATACCTATATCATTGGTCATCATTCAAAAAATATTAATCTCCCAATAGTTTTTCAAATAGTTATTCAATATTAGGCAATGAATAGTTATTATTAATATTAATATTTTTCAAATATCTATAATTAATGTAAATCATATTGGGACCCTTGTAAATTTAAAATAAAAAATAATATAACCAAACAATTAGGTTCTAGGAAGAATGATTTATTTTTAAGCAACTCCCCCAAATTCTTTTTCAAATATAATAATTTTACTCTAGCCATTCGATATGGATTTTCTGAAATTATATAAGAATCAAGAAATATATCACTATTAAAATAAATATACGGATCTCATATAACACTTGGAAAATCATAAGGAAGAAAATATAGTTATTCTCTTTGTTTCTATAAAAACAACTGTAAAAAGTTCATTTATTCCCAAAAATACATGGAAGATAAAATTCAGTTCAAAATTTTAATTGTTTCTTGGATTCATGATATATTATCCAATAATTGAATATATTCTTGTATAAACACATTAAATATTTTTTTAAAAAAATATTTTTATTTATACATTATATCTTTCAATGGTAAACTAATAGCCTATCTATACAAATAACAACATATAACACCTCTTGTGGAAATACAAAAAATCAGAAAGGTACAACATTTCCATGGATATTAATAAGAATATACTTCAAATTTAATCCATAATTAATCCACCAATTTAATTACCATATGTTTTTTATTTATTTATTGAGGAGGAATTTAATATTTACCATATATTTTCTCTAAAATGGAAACTTTTGTAGACTAAAAAATTATAATATAAATATTCAATTAGTGTTTTTATAACCACTTTAGTTGATGAACCAACACCTACTAAAGTAGTTAAAAATAATTTCACTATATATTTTTTCTTATATTCTACTGGATTCTAATCATCTATGTTTATCATAAGACACTCATACCCTTAATGAAACTTATCACTAAAATTTTAAAATAGTACTTCATTCCTATTGACAGAGGAATGACCACTTCTATGATATTTTTCATTGTAATCAAAAGCTATATACATCAATTTTCCAAATAAGAAGAATTACACGGATTTCCTAATTCATTTACCTGTGTTAATTTTATTATAAAGTTCACATATAATAAAATTTATTTTCTAAAATACATATTTCATTTGTGGGTTTATTCATAGTACCTTGAACCCATACTTATTTTTTCTAATTATTTTTATAGAACACCTAATCATTTTTAAAATCCACTACATCATTATTATAACATCGAACAATATTTTTCATAAAAATTACATTTTATATATGTATATTCCATTCGAGATCCAGACGTTAATACAGATTAAATAAGAATAATCTTACTATCATGATCCCATAACAACATTTGTGCACCTTTAAAAAAAATAGTGAACATTCATTCATATTTATCTATATAATCATACTCCATGTATCTCAATTTAAATTTTGTTATAACATTTTCTAAACCACCATTGAGATATATTTCAAAATGAAAATATTAATAATTTCATACCATTATAATGAATAATTATCCATTAATTATTATACATTATTTAATTTTATCCACCACTGGTTGGCTTGAATAAAAAAGGTTATTTGAAATAATTTTGTTTTGATGATATAAGCATCCCATGACATCAAATATCTTTTCTAGTGATTTAATCTTCCTTAAGCTACCACCTGGTTAGATTTTCTACTAGATGTCAGAGGATGTTGTCACCTAATATTATCCACTATTGTCATATTCCACTTAGGTAGATTGGGTTTCTCTTAATCATTTATCCACCACAATTTATTGCATGTGTAAACTGAGTAAACACTTGTGAAAATGTCCTCTCATCCATTTCAAACCCATATGGGTCGCTTATTTGGAAGGTCATTTTTTTCTAGGTTCCTTCTTATAACATATTACCTATTTCTTCTATGTAGAAGAATTTTTAAAATATATATATTAGATTATTCTACTTGGTAATATGAAAATTGTATATCATGGTGACAATAATATAAAATATATTAAGGGTACTTATATATTATAATCCCTAATATTATCTAATAATTTCCAACATCACCAACAATATTTACCCTACCATAATCATGAAATAATCCGGGTTTTCAAGTCATGATTTCATTATCATAAATTGATGTTTATTATTATATGAACCATAAATAAAGTCAAATTACAATATTATTTGAAAAAATCAATAAAGTATCAATTTTTCACATTAAATATGACTCTAATGTTAAAACAAGTATTCTATTCATGAAAAATCATAAAAAAAATCCTCACTTCATCATTCCCTATAATCATTATTATATCCCTCTGAAATTTATTATATAACATGGGATAAGCATATGAATCTTAGTAAGGGTTAAAATTATTGAAATATATTGTTAGTTCATGTATTTTTTTAATATTTACCTTTTAAAAATAAAATAAACTGTATAAAAATATATAATTTCTTAGCAAATAAATGAACATATATGACCAATCATTTAAATGAAATATTTCATATAAATTATTAAAGAAAATAATACTCAAAATGTTTTCAATTCAATCATAAATTTTTTATGAAAACATTTTCACAATGATTTATTTCTCACCCATTAGTAATAGAAAAAATATTTCATTAACAAAATTCTATCTTACCTACTGAAATAATAATTTTTCTATCAAGGCCACATAAAATATAAATAAATCATATTGGTTACTTGAGGAATGATATTCCAATAGCTATTATATATGGGGAATCCTTATGATTAATGATGGAACAACCCTCATTATTTCTAATTAAATATCCATCATATTTATACATAGAATTCTCATTATGGTTACACATGGAATTACCATCACTGTCAAACATCAACATAATCTTTACCCAATTCATTGATGGGCTATCATGGAGTCAGATATCCTTGTTTAAAAAAATAAAACCATTCATCCTAAATAAACCAATACAAGAAATATACAATCATAACACATAAAATATTACATCATATATACATAGTTTTCCCACATAAGAATAAATTTACAGATAAAGAAATATAACATTAAATTAAAACACCATGTTCAGAAATATAATTTCATAAAAAAAGGAAAAGTGGGTATAACATTAAAAATATCATGGCATTGTATAATGGAATTCAAATAAAAAAATTACGAGTTGGAATATTCTTTGTCTCTATATATCTTAAAATAGAACATTATTTTTTTATTTTATAAAGAAACTCAAAAATTTCTATATAATGTATGATAACATATTACATTTGAAACCAATGAAAAAAATTAAATAAATAAATATATATATATATATATTATCATTTAAAAATATTTTATGTCTATATAAATACATCTATTAAATAGTTTCAAAATATAGACATCAATGAAATAGAGTAAATATATTTACTGATCTATTTAATAATAACCTTTTTGATTATTATTAATGTTTTATATCATTTTTGTTTCCATGTTAAATTAAATTACATAATCATTTGAGTTTATGTCAAGTGTCTTGATGACATTTGACTCAAATGTCCAAAATTACATCACTTTATTAACTATGGTACAATATGTAATTATTTCCTCATAACATGAATAAAAATTATCATTAAATTATCATTTCAACTAATAAATAATTATTTTTAAACCAACTTTAATGAACTAACCATTGTCAAACCCAAACCGGTCACCCGAGTTAATTGATACAAAGCACGAGAGGCATTCCGAATTATCACAGGATAACAACTACTGCCAGTAAATCAATTGATAAACCAATGGAACAATTATTCCCAAAATAAAAAAAAAATTACCTTAGTAGGGTAAAATAGACAATACCAGCATAAATATACATTTAAAAAATATACATTAAATTTCTACAAAAACTAACAATATTATAATATAGAACAACAATACCCAATTGAACATAATGATGAAAACGTCTCCATGGGACCCCTCAGGTAACTCTTAATCCCAAAACCAAACATTTCATATGATGATGAAAATTTATAAAAAATGCAGCATAATATAAAAACAAGAATGAAATATATGTGTGAGTATTAAAACACACTAGGCATGCCTGAATTTTCAATTCCCAATACATTTCTTATAAATACAAGAAACAATAATTTAATGAGAATAACATTTTTTAGTAGAAAGAAAATGTCTTAATTCAAAAAAATATAATGAGATTTTAAAAATTTACAAAATAAAATTTTTCATAAACCTTTTAATGTAAAGCCATAACATTTTTTTCAATATTAAATCATAAAAGATAGTTGTATCCATGATAATATAATAAGGGAAATGAAAAAAAATATGTAATAGTAACCAATCAATATTTCTTCTCAATCATTTATTGTAGGAAACTATGTTTTGAAGAACATGGGGGAAACTAGGTGATCCGTTGCGTAATGTAGAATATACTTATAGATGATTCATCCAGATTTCATGCCTCACCTGACGACATCAAAACATACATATTCTTGATTTCACTCTACCTATATTACAAAGAGGAATTATCCCAAATAATAAAAATGTCCATACTAAGGGACACTAGAAAGTGTGATTTCCTATGAGAGTGTAGAAACTGGTATGTGAAAATATGCAATCTATGACATGTTACCATGTAAAGAATATATTTGGGGTGACCCAACCAATGGCAAAAAAAAATTCCATTCACATACGCATACATATCACAGAAGCAACATGCATAATAATTCTACCTTGAATCACTCCTATGAACAAATCCATTTCCATCCAACCATTTGATCTTAAGGTACTCTCTCATTTTAAACCTCCCACAACATTCAATATAATCATGGAAATGGGTTTATCTAAGAGGATTTTTACAATATCAAAATTTCACAATAGTTTTAGACGGGACTCAAACACCCATTTACTGATCACCGAATATCAAAATGAAACCAACAAACTTAAATAATATTTGATCACATTTTATAAAAACCAAACCCACACCACATTCTAATCCATAACAATTTAGAAATCAATTAGGTAACCCAACACATGCTTTTAAATTCATCAAATAAATTTAAAAATTCAAGCCAAGCATTAAAAGACATTATCCACTTACAAAAGACAACAATAAAAATTATCAATGATTGTTGTGCATAACAGACAAAAAAATTCCAAATACATTAGAATAAATAATAAAAACAAATAATTTTTCATTAAAAAATATTATACCAAAAAAACATTAAAAATTAATCTCTAAAAAAGGTATGAAACACAATCAATCAAAATTTATAAATTTAATCGTCAAATGAAAATGTAAACCTTACTCAAACTCATGACTCTTCAACGATGCCCACCCGAATGAACCTCATAATGTTCTAAAGATTAAAGATCATCCAAGAGGAATCCTAAAGAAACACCTAACATAAACATATATAAACATGAACATGTGATCCACACAATAATGAAATAAGAAGAACCAAAATGAAAATGGGTAGTGGAGGAAGATAAAGACAAAAAGAAGATATTACCATGATGATTTATCCGAAAAAACAAAATAAATCACTTTTCTTTCACTATAGAAAGATGTGTGGGATTTCAGAAGTATATAAGATCCTCCTCGGGATAAAAACTAATTGGTATAGAATAAGGTTTATATGGATTAAAATACCAATTTGTTAGAATGGTATTTTAAAATATTAAATACACCTTGGAATTATGCACGGTTTGGCTACACTATTTCCCAAACAATGAACCAATAGTGTGACCCTTACAGAACAACCCAAGAACCCACACGGTTTGGCCATACAATTTAAAAAATTCTTATCCAATCATGAGACATGATTCAATCCAAAATTTCAAAACAAATCACATGTTATATCCATGTTATTCCTAACTATTCTTAGGTTGTGTTCTCTCGAACATAGACATACAGGGGCTCACAATGATTGAAATTGGAGCCACATAGTTCTGAACTAACAATGTGCTAACCCTGAAACTAAAACCATAAATATCAAAAATGAACTATAAAGAGAACCAGTATTTAGAAGTCTCATGGTTACCCTTTACACATGAAACAGAACCATTTTAAAGAATAAGAATAGTCAAAAACTCAAAATTTAAAACAAGAACACCATGAACATAATAGGGAATCCAAGAAAAATATCATATAAAGGAATATAAAACCAAATAAAAACCAGGGTGTGAAATTTCAACTTCTATCACACAATATAGTCTATTAAATCCACAAAACCTTTTGTTGATCAATTCAAAATTACACGTTTCATATTCCCACACTATTTAACTCCTCAAGCAAAATCACATCATAACCACTTCCAAGAAAAAATGTTATGTCTCTTACCCCGAATGATTAAAAAAACCAAAAAAATCATGGAAAATTATTGAAAAAATCATCTATAACATCCACATAATTTACCAAATCAAAACCATATTGATCACCCCAAATCTAATTATCCACCGGAAATGACTAGATTTAGAATAAAAAAACATCTAACAATCCCAACCAGAAAAAGAAGAATATGAAATCATATGACTAAAAAGAAAACCATTTACTAAAAATTCATTTCTAGATGACAAACTAAACCACCAACATGGGATGCTAGAATAGATAAAACACAATTTATGAATTCAAACCGAATTACCAAAAAACACCAATCACAAAAAACATAACTTCCAAACTAGATATTAAACAAACAATTTTGATTGAAACAAAAGTGAATGATACACTAAAATACATACTTTACTCCATCAAGACACATCGAAAATAAAAAATATTTTAATGATATGTATTATTCATCCCCCTTCAAGCCAAATGAAATATGAATTCAACAAGATACACACACAAAAAAACATCAACATGAATCCAAAATATAATATATTTTCAATAGGCACACTTCCATTGAAATAGTGGTTCTAAGATTATTGTTAGCCACTATATTATATTTTAATGAACGAAAAACCCCTAAAAACATCACTGAATGTAGCCATAACACAAGAGAGTAAATTACATAAAAAGTAACATTAAACAGAGAAAAAAACACCATATTATTACAAACCAGATGGGGTGTCTTCTAAATGGATGGATCTGGCTACAAGTCACTTCCTAGAAACAACAAAACATAAATATTTTAGGTAACCTAGGTATCCATAGGTATGATAGGAATTAAAATATATTTTACAAGATGTATTCTTATGATTAGGATTATTGTAATGATGGGACACTATGAACCTATGCCTGAAAAAATTGGATGAATGTTCTAGTGGAATCATAATTCTGTTAGTAGTACAACCATATTTAGACTGATTTCTAATACTTTCTCTAGAATTACCTTCACAAATTCAAATAACTATATATGTAATGTTTTCTAACTTAATCAATTCATCTCAAAAATCATCATCCCAAAATACCTTCCTTTAAATTTTGGAAAAAAGGATAAACCAAACTATGACACGTTCAATTGCATATCCAGATAAAGGACACTCTCAAAATTATGAGACTTCATGGAATAATATACATCCCACTATAGAATATATAATGAAGAACCAAAAAAAGAATAACATACTCTAATATTGATTCATTACATTTCTATAGATAGAACATCTCAATCAAATTCTTCACCTCCACTACCTTAGGAAGGCACTGCCAGATGAAAAATTCCAGGAAGAACACCTAGTTAAAATCATCCTGAGTCATGATTTGAGAGAAGAAAATTTAATAACTTCCAAATAAGATGTTCTTGCATAAAGGTATCTTATATCAACTATAGATACTCAGGAAACACATGGAGACTAAATGTCCTTTTTATTTTCCTCATCCACTATTCCACATTGAGAGGATCTACATAATAATTATTATATGATGATTAATCTTCCAAAAATCAACAATTAATTCCTTAGGATGATCAAATAGAAGGTGATCCAAGTATGAAAAACACATAACTACTCCTCAAATATCCATCATGCCTTTTTTTCAGGATGATCATAAAATAAATGTGAATCCTAGAAAAAAATCAAACCCAATTCTTTAAAAATAAATCTCAAACTCAAAAGACCTCATTTATAGTATTTCCAAATAACATGAGAATTCAATATACAAACCCATGTCATCATAAGATAACAATTTATTTTTTTCACAAAAAAACTTTTTGAAAATAAATAAAAATATGATATTTTGAATGTACACATATTGTATTCCATATAGCCTCATCACACATATGTTCACATGGAATTATAGGCACTGGTCCATGAATTTAATCAAACATCCACCTTCTCACTCAAGTTATACATGTTATTGATAATAATAATAATAATGGAAAAAACCAAATCTTTCAACATTCGGAAAAAAAATTATCTTGAGATTCAAATTATGAATTTACCTTCAATTTCAAATTTCAAAAAACGTTTTTTGAATTTTACTAATTGTTCAATCAGAAACCATTTATTTACACTACAATTAAATCCATATTTTTTAATTCCAAACTACTAATCCCATAAATTAGATAAAATATGAAATTTATACAATTAAAAACATTTACTTAAGGATTTTTTTGATTATTGACTCATTTATTTTAATTAATCAAGTATTTAAAATCAATCCTGAAAATAAAAATATGCATCCAAAAAACTAATTTTGATTAAACTATGTTTTTATTATATAAATTCAACCATAGTAAAACACTACTCATTATACACAATATCATTTTATAAAAATACGTTTTCCAATAAAATAATTAAAACAAATCTGGAAATCCATTTTCCATCACCAAAAAATAAAAACATTAACACTTAAAATCCAATTTTCCCAATTTCAAAAAAAATTTATAAGAAAATTTCACAATCAATATGCACAAAAAAACTGACAAGGGGAAAATATTTTTGATGGGTGAGATGGAAATATAGTTGGAGGAAAAATTAAAATCACACTACTATCTAGATGACTGTTTCATAACTACTACCCTAGAAGAACAAGGATTTATAGGCCCTTCATGCTTTTTGAGACCACTGGTCCAGCACTTGTTATGTTTTCCATAACACAAAACAACCAAAAATAACTAGATAAATAATTTAAAACAAAACTAACCTTCGTAAATAGTGGTTTGGAATAGAAATTATTGGATATGAACTCCCTCATACATATACCCCATGTTCCGGAAATCCAAAAATTTCTACCTTGAAATCAATAATAAAAAATGGTTCCCTGAATGTGAGGTCCACTATTGAATCAAAATTTATTGGATATAATATTTTCAAAAACCTACTTAGGTTTACCATGAACTAGTAAACTGATTTAACTATGATAGGTCATGAGAGGCGTTCTCAATCCACCTAGGATGGTTACTATTTTCAAGGAATCAATAGTGATGTAGGTAAATTATTTCGTCGAATATAAATAAAATAAAATATTGGAAGAAAACATAACATCCCAATATAAATAAACTTTTTCCTTACTGGAAAAAATTTATATATAAACTAAAACTATGAAATAATAGAATGTGCAAACACAACTGATCTTGAAAAACACAATGTCTCCCTGTAACCCCGAGGGTCACTCTCCGTTCCCAATAACAAAAATATACTTTTGTGGTCAAAAAATAAAAAACATGAAACAAAAGTTAAAAACCAAAAAACCCTATTTTTTAGTATTAAAAATTATTAGGCATGCCCAAACTTATTATTACCAATGAATTTTCTATAAATAATAGTAAGATCAATTTTGGTTTGAAATAAAATATATTAAACTATGTTTTCCATTTACTATTTTTTTTCATTAAAACAAAACATAGCTTAATTCCATATTTTCATTCCAATTTTTATTTATCTTTAAGAATTAAAAAAAAAACTTTTTATGAGAAGTATGATATTTTAATTTAAAAAATTAAAAATGACTATAAATCATTTCCAAAAAATATTTTCCACAAACCATTGAAAGAAAAAAAATAAAAATTTTCCTTCATGTAATCTATACATGAATATGTAGAAATGATATCATAAATATGGAAGAAGAAAAATAACACGTATGAGTAACAAACCAATCAAACAACCAAATAATATGCAACAACAAAATAATTTTTAATGAAAATTATAGAACCTAAGAGCTTAATTGAGTAATATAGAACACACTTACATCTCAATCATCCATATGGAGTGCCTCACCAATGAAATAAAAATTACCACATGATCTATCTCACCCTACCTAGTTTGATCAGGGTGTTTTATCCCAAAGATGAGAAAATAAATATTAAGGGCCATTATCCAGAGTCAAATCCTATTCTAGAGGAGAAAACCATCACTAAAAATTTTCTATTTATTCTATTTTATTATGTCAAACATAAATTTTGGGTGATCCAACTAATTATGAAAAATTATCCAATCACATGGACATACATCACACACAAGAAACACACATAACACTTCACCCCCTCAGTCACACCAAGTAACAAATCCCTTGTCATTCACCCAGTTTATCTCAAGGGAGTCTTTCATTTTAAACATCCCATATCATTCACTATAACCATGGAAAAATAATTATCCAATTAGTGGTATCAACACAACATAATTTAACAAAAGGTCCAACAGGGAATCAATAACAATTCGTGTAATCACCAACTTCTAAAATAAAACCAACAAACTACCACCATATTTCAATCAATTTTTCAATAACAATAGATACAACACATTCAAATAAAAAACCAATGATTCTAATCTTTATGAAACCCATGATATAATTTTAAATTGCAAAAATAAAACTACAAATCTAATATTTTATTTAAAATTTTTAATACACACAAAAAAATTGTGAAATTCATCATACACTTGGTGTGATTAACCCACAAAATAAACTCTGTATACATAAAAAAAAATTGAGGAAACCCCCTCATTATTAATCATATAATTATTATGAAAATCATACATCACTAACTAATATCTAAGGATGGTGTGAAACATAATAAATCAACATATATTAAATTTAATAGACCAGTGAAAAGAAATACCTACCACAACCTCATGGAAATTAAATAATGACCACCTAAAACAAGATCATATAGATCTGAATAAGAAATATAATCCAAGAAGAACCCTAATGTCACCAAAACCAAAATTTGATGAGTGGGAAACATGAATCCTGGATCGACTCAACCAAGGATGAAGAGGAACCACCACATAATTGGATGGATAAGGAATAAGAAGAATAAATAATGAGATTATCTTGAATATAATTCCCCAAAACATGAATAAATCACATTGGAATAACGAAAGAAGACAGTTAGAGGTGTGGGGAAGAAAAGAAGAGCTTACTATGGTCGTACGAACTGAATGGGGGTTGATTATAGATATTTTGTGTAAAATTTCTAGGAGGGTTGGAAAAATAATTTAAATATTTAATACACTATTGAACATATCATGGTTAGGCTGTCACACCCCGACCCGATGCTTTATTTCATTTTATTTATTTTGGGTCTCCTTTTTGAACTGTGTTTTGAACCAGTTTTAAATTAAAAGAAAATATCATTTTTATACGAACGTGCGAGCGTATGTGCGCCCTGTACAGTTCCTTTTTTTGTTAAGGGATTTTTTATTATCGAATGTGTTGTTTTTGAGACACAAAACCATGCCCGCGACCCCGTGCGTGAGATCGTGTGTGGTGTCCGCTCTCTGTTAATAATAATATTATTATTATTTTAGTTAATATTTTAATTAGGCTTAGAATACTAAATTATTGACATATTTATAAATTTGATATTATTATTATTAATTTATTTTATTAAAATTCTTATTTTGTTCATTATTATTTGTTATTATTTTATTATTTCATTTATTTTATACTCTTTTCTTTTATCCCCTTATTTTATATGTTATTCCTTTCTTTATTATTATTATTATTATTATTATTATTATTATTATTATTATTTGTTTTCATTATTATTATTATTATTCTTTAACCCTAGCTAACTCTCTCCCCCTTCCCCTTACGCGGCCGACACCCCCCCCACCTTGCTCTCTTTCTTGCGCCACACCCCCACCAACAAGGGTTCTCCGGCGCACCACCCGTCGCCCCTACCCGCTTCCTCCCGGATTCGGCGCGCGCCGCTCACCTGGACGAGACCGCCGGAATCTTTCCTCCTCCCGTTCGGCTAGAGGCCAGGCCGCCTCCCGCTCCGGCCACACCGAACCACCGGCGGCCATCCCCTCCCTGCGCCGCTGCTTCCCTCTTTCCCCCCCGGCGACCGTGCGCCGCCCAGCCTCACGACCTCCCTCTCCCATGGCGCGCCGCCCTGCCTCCCGGCCTCCCTTCGCCTTGCCTCCGTCGGCCTCCTCCGGTGACCGCGACCCCGCACGCCGTCCCGCTACCTCATTCTCTTCTTATGGGTAAAATTTATTCAACTTTCGTTAGGGTTTGGTTTTTTTCAAGTTAGGGTTTTGTGTCTCCTTGTTTCGATTTTGATTATAAATAGTTTCATGATTTTATTTTATGGTTTTCTCTGAGTTCCTTGTGGTGCAAGCATCGTGCGATTGAAGTTTCACACTGATATTTGAAATTCCTCCATATTAGGTATGTGATTCTACGTATAACCATTATTTGATGCATCAATTTGGGAGTTTAATTAATTCATTTTTTTTTTATTTTTTTTTAAGATTCGAGTTTGATTCTTTTTTATATTTGATATACTTTTAATTTTTCAATAGTATATTGATCCAATATGTGTGAAAATTTCGGTGAAAACCCGTGTTGAGATGTTTATCAGCATTTTATAAATTGTGTATTTAATTTTTTAGAACGTACAAAGGGTGAAATTGGTTGTATTTGATTTTTGATGTGCATTTATTTTGTTAGTAGTCTGTTTGTGAAATATGATTGTGTTAATGTGTGAAAAACCTACTATGAACTATTTATTAGTGTTTAATTAATTGTTTTGATAGTCTTTTAAGACATGCAAGGGATGTAGTTTGTGTTTTGATGCGACATTAAAATGAATTTTATCATAAAAGAAGTTTTGGGTGAACTTTTGGTATTCAAAGTTAAGAGAAATGTTTTGAAACATTTTAATAAATTTTCTTAATAGTTTTTTTATTGAGTTTAAAAAGTGTTTTTTTATTGTGTAGTTGGTTTATTATGTTTTGCACGGGCTGAGTTTTCTGTTTTGACAAGTGAGTGATGTGTGGATGGCCTTATAAGAGGTTTTGGGGTAGGGTTTTGTGTTCAATGTCTTGTAATACCACTTGGAGTTGTTTTATAAAATTTTTAAGTGGTTTATAAAATCTTGTAATGTGTGTGAAACATGTTTTTATATTTTTTTGGTTTGAGTGTTTTCAAAAGTTGGTTTGAAAATACATATAAGGGTATATGTGTGTGGTTATTGTTGTGAAAATCATTGTAAGTGTTCAATTAATTGTTTGTGCAGTGCGAAATGTGTTTTTGTGGGTACTTGAGGGGCGTGGGCGCAGGACAAGAATTTTTTATGGAAAATGTACCACTTTGAGCATGCTGAAATTTTTTATAAATTAGTCAAATGTTTGATTATGGGTTTGAATTATTTCATTAAATTATATGTGTAGTGTGTTATACCTCGCTGCGATGATTTTGGGTCGCAGGTATCGAGGATCGTTGCATGTACATGCATACTGTAAGACATATATATAGATATTCCCTCATTGTGCATATTCCCTCATGGCACAGGGAATATGTGCAATGCACCTAGGGGTGTATATATATATATTTATAAATTCATGGGAGTTTATGTTCCAAGTATCAGTTTGAATGCTCGTCTTCAAGCTACGACATGTTGATGTAGGTCCCCCATGCCTATGCTTTTAATTTGAAATTCATAATTGCTTGATTGTTTTAAAAATATGTTTTACACTATGCTATATACAAATGCTATGGAATCTGATTACGGTTACTAGAATGTATTTTTCCTTGTATTGGAAAAATTGAAATGTATTTCAAAGCCGTTGGTTTTAAGTGACTTTTCTTGAAAAATTGATTTCTTAAGTGGTTTTGAATTGGTAAGGTGTACTTCCAAAGGTGTTTGGCCATTTGGCCAGTTGATTGTAAAAAGTGTTCCCTTTATGTAATTACGCATGTTTGGCATCTTAAGAATGTTTTATGAAATAGAAAAACCTCTATTAAGGCCCGTTTGGCACTTTAAGATTTGGTTTGCGAAAATAGAAAACCCCTTTTGAGTCATTCCCCTAAATTTGAAAATAAAATGTGATGCAAGTGTTAATGAGTGGTTTGTGACATGTGCCTAGTGTAAAGGCTTGTGCGTGATTGTGTGATGTAAGGAGGGGGAGTTCACTAAAGTAGGGAGTGCGGTGGTGAAAGGTTGAATGAGTTTAGATAATGAAAGTGTAATGTACTTATTTGATTGCGTGATAAAGAAAACTCACCACCATTTGAAATAGAGCACAATGGGAAACCCGGGTATCTAGGTGGGTGACCAGGACTAGTACGCTAGATGACACGGCCGGGGTTCGTCCTGGTTTTTCTAGCAGGATTGATGCAACAACACTAACTAAACATATGAATTTCTGAGGGTCGTGGTCTTCTAAGCCACGTTTTCTGAGGGTTGTGGCCTTCTAAGCCACGTTTTCTGAGGGTCGTGGTCTTCTAAGCCACGTTTCACCAAGGTACGAGGTCTCTAGGTTCCCACTTGTTCTATCTACCTATAGGGATTACCCATATTGCTCATTTGTGACATGCTTCTTGTGATGTAACTTCATTTTCAGTTGTTTCATAGCTGATGTCTTGTTTATAAAAAAATCACATTTTTTTCCAAACTGGTTTCTTTCATTTTGAAATGTTAGTGCTCGCTTTGAACCTATTTTGAAAATCTAGTAAGAGTGAAATGCTTTATTTGAAAATGCAAACTCATTACTTGAATTTTAAAAGAAGGGAAAACATTATTTTATTATAACTTATTTTTCAAAATGGCATAGTTCGATTTCTTAATAAAGGCAGATGTATAAGACGTGGTTATTTTTGGCTTTCTTACTAAGCATCTCAGTGATCACGACTACTTTACTTTTTAGTTGCAGGTTTCACTTTTGGATCACTTTTGGGAGCGAGTGTGGTTGTCGTACCATGGAGATCCATGGGGTCACCTGAGGTATGTTACGTTTCTTTGTTTATTCCTTTTTCTACTGCCATGTTGTTCAGGTTATTTTACTTTATTTATCTGCTTGTTCATTTTATGTTTATTAATCTTTGTCATGGGCCAAACTGTTCCCAACTGGTTTGTTTTGATGCCTGACACTAGTTGCCAGCCCGTGGGGATCGGGAATGCCCTTCGGGTCATGTCGCGGACCGGGTCGGGCGTTGGGTCGGATGACGACCTGGCCTAGTTCATGACAAAATGGTATCAGAGGAGCCCTTATCATTTGGAGTGTTAATTATCTTGGTGATTAGGTGTGTTGGGACTCGAGAGGTAGGTGTGGGAAGGAAGCCATGAATCCTTTCCCATCCAGAGACTCGAGTTGTCAGGGGTAGTTCGGGATTTGAATTTTCCTTCTTTGGATTGGTATGTGTGGATGAGGGATGACAAGGGAAGTGATCTGATGTTACGCGATGAGCCTGCATGGAGTAGTGACCCATGTACGGCCCGAGTTCATGGTTCAAGATGCTTCCTGTGGTTGATGCTCGGTTGGAGCATAGCCTGCTAAGCCATGTTACCGGGTTGGTCTAACCACTAGTCCTTTATTTTGGATGTTTTAATGTGAGTTATGTTTGACCTTCATTTTGGTTGGTGTGAGTACATCTCAAAAATGAAAATGGATTTTTGTGAAGGTGTTTTTAAAAGGGAATATGGTAGTTGGAGAGGAAAATGGTTTTTGAAATGGAAGACGTTTTGGAATTTTGAAATGTATTTCCTTAATGATAAGTGACTTTCACAATTGGTTGGGAATTTGTGCTTTGTGCCTAATGATCTGTTTTGAAAATGAGAAGTGTCTTGAGTTGACCCTTGGTATTCCTAAGAGTGATCACATACATTGAGGTGCGCATGTGGAAAGTGGAGGAATTGGTGATGTGAGTGGATGGGTGCTTGATCTCGCACTGGATATGTATGTGAGAGACTTCATGGGATACCAATGGTGGATATTTAAGTTGTTTTGTTTGCTGAAAAATGGTTTTCATAAAGGGTTTTTTTCAAATGTTTAGAAAAGTGAGTGATAAATTTTTTAGCGTTCTCTTTTCGTGTTGGGTATTCCATTTCGTGAGTTCTTGGTTTTGACGTACTGAGTTTTGGATGGATTAGTGATTTGAGTTTGAGACTTTTTTTGTGATTGTGGTGTGGAATTTTGATTTGTGATGAGTTTTGATTCGAATTTGTGCCTCTTTTTTGAGTATGCTACCCAGAAAAGTCCCAGAAGTGTCTAGTGAGCCTCTCCTAGTTGTTGGTTCTACCCAGACTCTTAGCAGGGTGGTGGAAATTTAATTCTTTTCGGTTGTTGTTCATATCCCATGGTGATCATGTTCTATAAAAGGCAGCGAACTAGATTAGTGAAATCGTTGGTGTTTTCAGGTTATTGGTAACTCCTAAAGCTAAGAGTGTATGTGTTGGTTCAGGTCTGTTTGAAGGTGCAACTTGGGATTGGTGGATGAGATAACCCTAGTGTCGTTGCATGATGGTATGACATGGATGGTGTTTAGGACCACTCTCATTTGATGGTTTATATTTGTGGAAGTGAAGGTAAGGGAAGCGACAAGGCTCGTGATGTCCATCAAGGCCAACGAATAGTGATGGCCAACGTTGGGAATCTCAAGATGTTTGTTTCCTTTCCTCTAAAGATAACGTTGCAGAATTAGTTAAAGTTTCTCTTGTGTGGTGTCTTCATCTACTGTTCAAGGACCGGTTCCCTTTGGTGTTTGGGATGGTTCCCCATTCTGTGAGAGCGAACCAGAGGAACCCATCTCAGACAAGATTTCTTATCAATTCAATCTTCTATTAGTCAGGCCACTCTCTTGTTTGCTTCTTGTGTGGCAGGTTTGGGTACTTTAGGTCTCCTTATTGTCATACATTGAAGACTTGCTGTCAGTGTGGCTGTTTGGGAAACTTAGAGAGGTTCTGCTAGCGGCTTCGTCAAGAGGAGTCTCGACAAGATAATGTCAGCTCCTGACTATAGGACAGTAGATGCTTCATGACATCAGAGCTCCAGCCACAGGTCTCGGAGCGAAGCCTTTTACGTGGTCAGGAATTGTTGGGTATGGGGCACCTTGGTGTAACCTTTGTCTCTAGTGATAAAATAGGTACGGTTTAAATTTCTTGCTTCAAGCTTCCTCGCCTTTGAAGGTTCTATTTTTCTGTAAGAGGCACAAAGGGATCTTTTTCTCTTTGTGGTCTTTGATCAATGAATACACCAATGTGGTTGTAAAAAGTCATGGTGATCTTGTTTTCTTGTAATTCCAGTAGTTTTTCCTCCTCAAGTGTGACCCTTTTTGTTTTAGTTCGTGCTTGTTTTGGAGTTTCTCATCTCTTGTGGAAGTGATGAGTCATGGTTAAGTTCGTTATTTGGTAGAATTCTTCTATGGGTTTTCTCATGTCGCAGTGGTTTCTGGTTTGGGATTGGAGGTTCACATGTCGATTTATACTGGTTGGTTTAAGATTGTCGGTTCTTAAATGGTGGGGAGACTCACCATAAATCTTGTCGTGCCTTTTTCGAGCTTTGTCATGGGTGGCGGTTCCCTCGTGGATCAAGTTAGCAGTTCTAGAGATAGTTCATGCTAAGAGTCTCAATGTCGGTTGTGCTAGTCGGGTTCTTGTGGTGGGGAGAACCCTCCTCTTTTCCTGATGGTTCTTCTCTTCTCAGTTTCCCTCAGATTTGGTCGGGTGTGACCGAGGGAGTGAAAATTCATACCATGTTCGTGATTTTGTTGGCCTCATTCAATTTCAAACTCGAGTTTATTCCTCGTTTGGCTAGGTGACTTTCTGGGGGTAGAATGTTTTTATGGTGGGGAGAATTGTCACACCCCAACCCGATGATTTATTTCATTTTAATTATTTTGGGTCTCGTTTTTGAACTGTGTTTTGAACCGGTTTTAAATTAAAAGAAAATCTCATTTTTATACGAACGTGCAAGCGTATGCGCGCCCTGAACAGTTCCTTTTTTTTTGTTAAGGGATTTTTTTATTGAATGTGTTGTTTTTGAGACACGCAACTAGGCGCGTGACCCCGCGCGTAAGACTGTGCGCGGTATCCTCTCTCAGTTAATAAATTTATTATTATTATTTTAGTTAATATTTTAATTAGGCTTAGAATATTAAATTATTGACATATTTATAAAATTTTTATTATTATTGTTATTATTGGAGTTTATTAGAATTCTTATTTTGTTCATTATTATTTGTTATTATTTTATTATTTAATTTATTTTATACTCTTTTCTTTTATCCCCTTATTTTATATGTTATTCATTTCATTATTTTATTATTATTATTATTATTATTTGTTTTCATTATTATTATTATTATTATTATTATTATTATTTTAACCCTAGCTAACTCTCCCCCTTCCCCTTACGCGGCTGACACCCCCTCCCCCACCTTGCTCTCTCACTCGCGCCACCCCCCAACCGACGAGGGTTCTTCGGCGCACCACCTGTCCCCCCTACCCGCTTCCTCCCGGATCTGGCGCGCGCCGCTCACCTGGACAAGACCGCCGACATCCTTGCTCCTCCCGTTCGGCTGGATCCCAGGCCGCCTCCCGTTCCGGCCACATCGAACCACTGGCGACCATCCCTTCCCTGCACCGTTGCTACCCACTCCCCCCCCCCCCGATGATCGTGCACCACCCAGCCTCCCGGCCTCCCTCTCCCACGGCGCACCGCCCTGCCTCCCGGACTCCCGCTGCCTTTCCTTCGTCGGCCTCCTCCGGTGACCACGACCTCGCACGCCGTCCTGCTACCTCATGCTCTTCGTCTGGGTAAAATTTCTTCAAATATCGTCAGGGTTTGGTTTTTTTCGGGTTAGGGTTTTGTGTCACCTTGTTTCGATTTTCATTATAAATAGTTTCATGATTTTATTTTAGGGTTTTCTCTGAGTTCCTTATGGTGCAAACATCGTGCGATTGAAGTTTCACACTGATATTTGATATTCCTCCATATTAGGTATGTGATTCTGCATATAACCATTATTTGATTCATCAATTTGGGAGTTAAATTAATTCAGTTTGTTTATTTATCTATTTGCAAGATGTGAGTTTGATTCTTTTTGAGATTTGATATACTTTTAATTTTTCAATAGTATGTTGATGCAATATGTGAAAAAAATTCAGTGCAAACCCATGTTGAGATGTTTATTAGCATTTTATAAATTGTGTATTTAATTTTTTAGAACGTGCAAAGGGTGAAATTGGTTGTATTTTATTTTTTATGGGCATTTATTATTTTAGTAGTCTGTTTGTGAAATATGAGATTGTTAATGTGTGAAAAACCTATGATGAACTATTTATTAGTGTTTAATTAATTGTTTTGATAGTTCGTTAAGAGGTGCAAGGGATGCAGTTTGTGTTTTGATGCGACGTTAAAATGA
This sequence comes from Viscum album, assembly GCA_963277665.1. Lineage (NCBI taxonomy): Eukaryota > Viridiplantae > Streptophyta > Magnoliopsida > Santalales > Viscaceae > Viscum > Viscum album. The sequence continues at coordinate 938,814,336 of OY728161.1, forward strand.
ATTTTATCATAAAATAGATTTTGGGTGAACTTTTGGTATTCTATGTTAAGAGAAATGTTTTGAAACTTTTTAATAAATTTTATTAATAGTTTTTTCTTTTGAGTTTTAAAAGTGTTTTTTTATTGTGCAGTTGGTTTATTATGTTTTGCACGGGCTGCTTTTTCTGTTTTGACAAGTGAGTGGTGTGTGGTTGGCCTTATAAGAGGTTTTGGGGTAGGATTTTCTATTCAATGTCTTATAATACCGCTTGGAGTTGTTTTATAAAATTTTTAAGTGGTTTTTAAAATCTTGTAAAATGTGTGATAAATGTTTGTATATTGTTTTGGTGTGAGTGTTTTCAAAAGTGGGTTTGAGCATACATATAAGGGTATATGTGTGCGGATATTGTTGTGCCAATCATTGTATGTGTTCAATTAATTGTTTGTGTAGTGCGAAATGTGTTTTTGTGGGTACTGGAGGTGCGTGGGTGCTGGAAAAGAATTTTTGAATGAAAATGTAACACTTTGAGCATGCTGAAATATTTTATAAATTGGTCAAATGTTTGATTATGTGTTTGAATTATTTCATTAAATTATATGTGTTGTGTGTTGTACCTCGCTGCGATGATTTTGGGTCATGGGTATCGAGGATCGTTGCATGTACATGCATACAGTAAGACATATATATAGATATTCCCTCATTGTGTATATTCCCTCATGGCGCAGGGAATATATGCAATGCACCTAGGGGTGTATATATATATGTATAAATGTATGTGTGTGTATGTGCCAAGGATTAGTTTGAATGCTCGTCTTCAAGCAGTGACATGTTGATGTAGGTCCCCCATGCCTAAGCTTTTAATTTGAAATTCATAATTGATTGATTGTTTTAAAAATATGTTTTACACTATGCTATATACACATGCTATGGAATCTGATTACGGTTGCTAGAATGTATTTTTCCTTGTATTGGAAAAATTGAAATGTATTTCAAAGCCGTTGGTTTTAAGTGACTTTTCATGAAAAATTGATTTCTTAAGTGGTTTTGAATTGGTAAGGTGTACTTCCAAAGGTGTTTGGCCTTATGACTGATTGATTGTAAAAAGTGTTCCCTTTATGTAATTATGCAGGTTTAGAATCTTAAAAATGTTTTATGAAATAGAAAAACCTCTATTAAGGCCCGTTTGGCACTTTAAGATTTGGTTTGAGAAAATAGAAAACCCCTTTTGAGTCATTCCCCTAAATTTGAAAATAAAATGTGAATCAAGTGTTAATGAGTGGTTTGTGACATGTGCCTAGTGTAAAGGCTTGTGCGTGATTGTGTGATGTAAGGAGGGGGAGTGCACTTAAGTAGGGAGTGTGGTGGTGAAAGGTTTAATGTGTTTAGATAAAGAAAGTGTAATGTACTTATTTGATTGCGTGATAAAGAAAACTCACCACCATTTGAAATAGAGCACAATGGGAAACCCGGGTATCTAGGTGGGTGACCAGGACTAGTACGCTAGATGACACAGTAGGGGTTCGTCCCGGTTTTTCGAGCAGGATTGACACAACAACACTAACTAAACAAATGAATTTCTGAGGGTTGTGGTCTTCTAAGACACGTTTTCTGAGGGTCGTGGCCTTCTAAGCCACGTTTTCTGAGGGTCGTGGTCTTCTAAGCCACGTTTCACCGAGGTACGAGGTCTCTAAGTTCCCACTTGTTCTAGCTACCTATAGGGATTACCCATAGTGCTCATTTGTGACATGCTGCTTGTGATGTAACTTCCTTTTCCGTTGTTTCATACCTGATGTCTTGTTTGTAAAAAAATCACATTTTATTCCAAACTGGTTTCTTTCATTTTGAAATTTTACTGCACGCTTGGAACCTATTTTGAAAATATAGTAAGAGTGAAATTCTTTATTTGAAAATGAAAACTCATTACTTGAATTTGAAAAGAAGGGAAAACATTATTTTATTATATCTTATTTTTCAAACTGGCATAGTTGGATTTCTTAATAAAGGAGGATGCATAGGACGTGGTTATTTTTGGCTTTCCTACTGAGCATCTCGGTGCTCACGCCTACTTTACTATTCAGTTGCAGGTTTCAGTCTTGGATCACTTTTGGGAGTGAGTTTGGTTGTCGTACCATGGTGATCCACGGGGTCACCTGAGGTATGTCACATTTCTTTGTTTATTCCTTTTTCTGCTGCCACGTTGTTCAGGTTATTTTCCTTTATTTATTTGCTTGTTCAGTTTATGTTTATTAGTCATTTTCATGGGCCAAACCGTTCCCAACTAGTTTGTTTTGATTCCTGGCACTAGCTTCTAGCCCGTGGGGATCGGGAACGCCCTTCGGGTCATGTCGCAGACCGGGTCGGGAGTTGGGTCGGACGACGATCCGACCTGGTTCGTGACATAGGCCGTATAGTTTCCCAAACAATAAACCAACCATGATCCCCTTGCTGGACTATCAGGTCATCTGCATGTTTTTTTGAATAGTTCAAAATATCGTATGCTAGCCATGCGACATGTTTTTTTGAAAAAATTTGTAAAGCCCTATTCACACATTGCACATAGAGTTCCTAAACATGATTAGGTATTGCACATTCAATAAGATAAATTCCTGGACAAGAACAATTTCAACTTATTGCAGCACATATTGGATCAAACAATGAAAAACCCATGAAAATCAAACCATGAAAGGAAAAAATTGAATTAAAATGAGACTGAATATTCAGAGTTCACATGGTTACCCTTATTGATTAACCTCAACCATTCCAAATAATCATAAGAGGCCAAAACTTAAAATATAATCCAAGAACACCTAAAACACTAGAGTGATACCAAGATCCAAAATCATAAACTATAATAAAATAATATGATTAAAACTGAGTCATGAAAGAAACCATAAATTATAGATTCAAAAATTAAACAATATTATAATCATGGAGATGATATATAGTTTGTTTTATTGAGTATTGTTTCCATTTTTCATTGATAATTATGGAAAAAGGGTATATATTTTATAATAATTACATAATGAACACCATATAATAAATATCATTTTTATTTTTTAATGATTCATATATAAATATTCCATGTGATATTGCGATCAAAACCGAATCATGTTGGTTCATGTTGGTGGATTTCCACACATATGTCCTAACAATAATATAATTATATAGTGGATATAAATTTAAGAAAATGTATGATATATTACTTCTACATATTGGTAAATAGGTCATTAATATAATACATAAATATTTTAAATCCATCATTATAACTATTCATGAGAGACGGTGATGGGAAAAAAATTACTTTGGTTTACGAGATGGTATTACACCGTACAAATCAACAACACCTTAATTTCAAATTTTATGGTAGAATTAGAGGAAAATGGGTTATCAAATTCAGATATTATAATCCTAGTATACATGGTATATTGGTTTTATTATTTTATAATTGATATATCTGGGTTTTTAGAGTTTGAAAAAGGACTATATGAATACACATAGTTAAGACCAATACATCTCCATTGAATAACATCTAAAATATAACACTAACAGCTCTTCTTCATTAGTTTACTAAAAAAGGCCTCTAGGATTTAGTTATGGTTGTGAGAAATGTATTCAGTCACGTATTGGAGATAAAAAATGATTTCTAGTTTTAAATAATAGATGATATGACGTTCTAATTTATATGTTTGGGGGAACTCTTTGAAATAAATTAAATGTTAAATTGATATAAATTAAATTTCCTATACAATTTCATGTATTCTAATTTAATTAGAGTCTTGAATACAATTGCCTCTATATATTCCCTTAATATAAATATGTTATATGTTTATGTGATTTTTATTCTCTTAGAATTAAATTAACTCCCCATATTAACCCTATTTATTATTACAATGATAATAATTTATATATTATTTTTTAATAAATATAGTTACAATAAATTAATAAAAGCTCCAAAATGTGTCATGTTCTATATTTTATACGATATATTAATAATATGGAAAATCATACTATTTTTATGAATTTTAAATCATTTAAAAATCATTATTGATTATAAAATATAATTAATGTCATTTTTGAAACAACTCATTTAATTTGACATTGAAAAAATAATTAAAATGATAGAAATAAAATATATACCCTACACATGTCCCAAATTAGATATAAATTTCTAAAACAATCATGGGATGATATAACTCAATCAAATAATATTTTATTATGCATTTTAAAGTAATTTTACTATTTTATCTACTTCTGGCACAAGAACTATGTCAGTGTTATGTAACAATATATGGTGCATATTACACCGCTAATAATTATAAATAATTTATCATGATAAAAATAATTCATTAAAATTTTAAATACAATTAATAGAAAAATAACCTATATTAACTTTTATTTGAAAATTATAAAGTCAATACTATATAGATATTGATACCTTTTTACTTCAATTTATATAAATTTATTGAAAGCATAAAAATAATGGAAAAATGAAGAAAAAATATCATATATTAAAACATTTCATTTATTATGGACGATATGTACCCATCTAATAGAATTAAAGATTGTGTTAGGCTCATTTGTTATTCATTATCATATTATTTTAAACCTTAATTATGTTATTTACCTCTAACTATGATAATGAAAATTAATAAGGTTATTATTCATACCATGCAAAAATAAATGTGAACTATTTTACAAATTTGGACCTACGGATTCAAAATTTAGAATAAATTTCCAAAAATTAATTTAATATGATTTTATGAATTTAATTTTATAATAAAACTCAAAGAGAATGAAAAAAAGTTTTTCAGAAATATTTCATTTATGTATAAAATATTAGTATACTAAATTCAATACAAAGGCTATAATTTGGTTATATTTAATAAAAATTAACTACCTCTATTAAAAAGTAATCATAAAAAAATTTACAATTTAAATACATTGAATGAAGTATCATTTCTAAATTAATGCTTTATATCTCATTATTCATTGAATAATATATATTTCTATGAAATTACAAAAAATTCATCCTAAGATAATTTTAAAATGAATAACGAAATTTTTTTGTTAATTGATTAAAATTAATTTTTTAAAAAATGTAAATTAATCTTTTAACTAAAACTATATAATTCTTAAAAACTCAAATTCATTTTGAACTATTTCTTTTTTCTATTGAATGAGATATTAAATAATATTATTATAATTATTATTAATTTTTAATATATAATCAAAAAATATAAAAAATAAGTGAAAAATATTTCTTTTAAAATCCTCCCATAAATATTAGATGATCCTAAAAAAAATATTTTATAATATTAGTTCCTATGTATTTTTCCTCAGGTTAAATAAACAAAATATAAATTATTATTAATAGAAAAATTAAATAAAAACTATTCTAAACACCAATAATATATTTTTATTTACTTATTTTTGGACTTTAAAAATCATTATTAATCTAGATCTCATATTGTGGCCAACCATTTCATAACATCTTGTTCGTAATAGTAGGATACACTAGTGAATACAACAATTTCTTGACTATCTAAGCCCTCATCTCAATTGTAGTTAGTAATACTCTTATATGGGGAAGAACTTATAAAACCCTGTTACTACCCATAAGGAGGTAAATTTTAGCTATATCAAATAACACTCTAATATGAATAGAAATCGTGTAATATAATCTACATTTCTCAATAGATATCATGAAAAATGTTTCACCCTTTTTGTCATTATACATTCTATCATTATTTAATCATGCCCTAACTAGACAGAATTAGTCTTTCATAATTAGACATGTATTTCGTAAGGTTACTATGATCCTCATCGACTAGTCCTATGATATATCTTTATTCATGAAGGAAACAAATAGTTTATTGATCATTCAATAAATTAGATGCCAGAAATTACACATGCAACACAAGCTACCTCACTACAAAAACGATTACATAGTTTTTAACATTCATCAATGTTTGTTAACATATGGAACACATTTATAATGATATAAAGTAAATAGGACAATATATAATCACATATATATGAACAATCAATGACACCTGAAACATGTGGTGTTCATACTTCTATGGAATTACTCATAATGTCCTTCAATTGACACCACCAAGTGCGATCTGAATGAGATGTAGTATTGATTATTATGATCCCCTAGAAAAATATTTTCATAAAATACCTTTATCATGTTAGTATAAGGTATCCAGACCAACTGATATATTTTTATGTTTATTATAAAAGTATCATGAGTTTCTCGTTATATTTGAAATAATTTATTACCTATTGACATAAAAAATAATTTAATCACAATAAAATTTAAATAGGGGATGTAGAAGTATCTATATTATTATGTTATGATAACTCATGAAAAAATATCCTTATGAATTATATGGTAATCGAAAAGTATTGTTCATGGTGGGTCTAGGTAATTCAATTTCACAATATAAATTCAAAACCATGTTAGACTAAATTGATCTTCATGTTCCCAAATAACACCATTTGGGACTTAAACTATTTCCCAATCACACTTCATGGGCTGGTGTACTCTGTCGAATCAAACCATATTTTGGAACTTCTTCCAGCCCAAGATCACTATGTAGCCCTTACCCTCGAAATTTTATTTCTTATTTCACAATGGGTAATGATGGGGTTTATATTCTAAATTCACTATTCTCATAGTTCATTGAACTTATATATAAACTATAAGGGATACATATGTTGTATGTTCAATGATTGATGTCGATGAAGATGCTATTTTATTATCGCCTATTATGTTAGTGATGATAGGATCTCTCCCTAATGGTTTCTGATTTCTATCTCCAACCAAACCTATTTTTCGCAATAATGATGATGTTGTATTTCACTAACCAAAATATGTTAATATGTGTTTTTTTTGGAATTAATTATCCCATATATAAATTCCATCAATTATGTCTAAAGGACCCATAATAAAATTTATATTCCAATCAACATAAATTTGAAATACAACCATAATATAACTAGAAACATTAGTTGATATAGAAAAAACATTTCGGAATCTAATAAACAATCTAGGAAGATTTAATTGTATAGAATAATAATATCATTTCAAACACTCTTAACTAGAAAATCTAGTTATCACAATCCAACACATATGTAGTTATTAAACAACATCTTACTCGTTGCACATTGATATAACTCTTGTTAATTATTTTTCATCCTTTTCTAATAAAACTAACTTATATAATTTCCATTTTTATCACTCATTTGATATTTGAGTGTAAGTAGTGATTTTAGATTCCTTTTTTTCACTCCCATCCTGATAACTACAATCATAATTTTCAAATATTTGTTTAATTATAAATAAATACCTCTTAAAAATTGAATTCATCTTCCAGTAATCTTATGGAAATTATCATTCTTGTTTTATAGAATCTCTCCTTTTTATTACATAAAGTTCCCATACATTTTATTAACATATGATCTTTAAAGTATAGTGTATTGGAAATCAGAAACATAATACATGATAAACAACATAAAACATTCTTATAATCCACTTGTGTGGCATCATCATAAGTTCATCCTATGTTCAATTACTACATCTCATAACCTGGAGTCATACATTTAAAGGAACTTGTGAGCTGAAGGCCAAGTAAGGGTAAACAAGGGAATTAGTTTTCTTTTGACATCAATATTAAAGTGAATAAAAACATAAAGACGTAAAAATGGATGTATAGGAATATCATAAAGAAAATAACTTCAATCATAAAATGAATATGTGGTTACAACATTTCATTAAGTCATTCATGAACATTGCACCAATGTCCATCCCCAAGGTGTCAAAAAATTAACAAGTTTTTCACTATGGTATCATGAAAGATGTCATCTCTAGAGATTAATTCTTTATGTAATGCATTGGAGTGCTATCAGAGTGCACCATTAATATATCTTTATTTTATTGGAAGCCACATATATCATAATAAATCATTTCATAAATAACCCATAGAGAATAAAAGAAATTGGTTTCATTTCAAAATTGTGATGTTTTAAAAGAACGTAAAAATTTGATCATTATATCCATTATAACCCATGGAAAGTTAGGGATGGATATATTTATGTCAATTCCAGAATAAAATATATCATTTTTAAATATTTATGAACACCCAAATAAATCAAATTGGTCTAGGTATTCACATTAATAAACAAGAGAAGTTTTTTAAGATAAAGAGATAGAAATTTTGAGACAAAAATTCTGCAGCATAACGACTATGTAACATGATTTTAGAAAACATTGAAAAGAAATGGGAAAAGGGTCACAAACTCATAAATTACTCATAATACAGTCTGGGTATATAATAAGATCATGGTATGAATATTTTAATGACATACCACATGGAAAGGAAACATGAATGAAACGAAAAGATACGATTTCTTTTACAAGAAATTCGGTTGCCTGACGTCGTCACATTAAAATTCATAAAACAAATTGATGAGAGAATAATGGGTCTATCATCATTTCGAAATAAAATGGAAAATAATAAGAACATATAAAAACATAACATCAATATAAAGAGATGTAAAATATAAGACACAACATAAAGGACATCATGACTTAAAAGAGGAGGGTGAAAGAATCATGTACCTTGAAAAGTAACATTGAAAGCATAAAGGTATGGACATTGGGAGGATTGAGGGAACCTTGGTAGGACTCCTTGGAAGGTAAGGACACCATAAATTCTTTTAAGATGATTTTGTAATGAAATTAATGGGGGAAATTGTTTGGTATGAATACGGAATGTTAGTGAATAAATTATTAGTTTCCAGGGGACACCTCATCGGTGGTATTTGAAAACCCATGGGCCTACCCATGGTATTTTACCATGGCATTGGCCACTTGGGAAGCCCCATATAATATATCAATATTAATTAGTCTACCAGAAAGGGTACATCATTATTACATCATTAATGATGTCAGTAAACACACGATACTCAAAACTGCATTTTTACTTTTCACGGTAAAATGAATTGTTTTAGAAAAAACCAAACAATTAACCCTAACCTAATATCGATTGTCTGAAATAAAAAATGAATTCCATTTCATGAAAATATTTTTATAAATATTTTTAATTTACTTTTTAAATAAAAATAGTATAAATTCAAAATAATAAAATTTTAAAAATGTAACTCATTTTGTAACACCATAAAAAAGTAATCAAGGTACCATAAAATTATCATATAACCATAAGAAAATAAAGTGACAATTTATTATTAAATTTTAGGAACATGAATATCAATTTTAAATTATTAAATTAAATATAAAATTTTTAATAAAATTTTTATTGTATACAAAAATATCAAAAATTAAACTATGATTGTTTTGGACATTTAAGATGTTTATAACGTATTTATACATTCATGGGTGAAGTTTCTTTTTTTTTGATCAAATTTCTATTAATTACTATTCATATGGGTATGTTACTATTCCTAAATTATTATTCACTAAAATCTAAGTTCATCATATCAATCTCTACATTTCCCACTACTCACAACTATAAAAGACAATTTTTATGAAATTAATTTCACATAATAAATTACTGAATGAATACAAAAATATTTTAAAATAAAATTTTTCCAAAATTCATCAACAATACACATCCTATATTCATTTGGATATTTGAAATTCACAAAAACTTCCATAAGAAGACAAAAAATTATTTATATCAAAGGATTTCACAGAGTAGTTAAGGTCTCGTTACAGAGCCCCTTATTACACCAGCATAGGACCTATATGATAGGTGTGCTATGGTGATAGAATCTTGGGGTGGCTAAGACAACATTGACCGAGTGGTAATTTCTATCAGCTTGAACTTCTCCCTTAGGAAATTTCGTTCAAGCTTCATACATTGAAGTTTGGCTTGGGATTGGTCCAGAGCAAAGCCCGGTGATTCTACCTCCTTCCCAATCTATGACAGATGGGCTTCATATGGTTCGAGTTCTCTGGATGAGGCGATTCAATCTTCTTTCTATATTAATTAACCAAGATAATCATATTTATAAAAACACAATGTTATTATTATAGATTCAAACGGTCATATTGACCAACGGTAACATTGGCCAGCGGTCATATAACAGTCGAAACCCGATGGTCTCATTTTAATTTTACCAAAAAAATTAGGAAGTAAATATAATTAAAAAGTTTCGATCATTACATTCTTCCCCCATTGAGAAATTGTGTCCCTGAAATTTTATCTTGTACCATCTGAAGGGAAAAGGTGTTCGTACATTTGCCTCATGGACTCCTCCGGTTCCCACGTGGCTTCTTCACATTTGTGGTTCCTCCACAACACCTTAACAAGGTGGGTAGTCTAGTTTAATAGAACTGTTTCTCTACGATCCAATATATCCACCGGTTTCTCCTCATAAGAGAGGTCATGTTTGAGTTGTACCACCACTGGATTTAGTACATTTGAAGGTTTAGGTATGTAATTTTTCAGGAGGGATACATGGAATACATCATGAACTTGTTCTAGATTTGGAAGAAGTACAAGATGATATGCTTATGCTCCCACACGATCAAGGATTCCATAGGGTCTAATATACCTAGGGTTGACCTTCCCTTTCTTCCGAAACCTCATGAATCTCTTCCAAGGTGAAATCCGAAGAAATACATTTTCAACGACATCAAACTCCATGTCCCTTCAACAGTTGTCGGTATAGCTCTTTTGTCGACTCTGAGAAGCCTTAATGTTTTGTTGGATGACATGGACCTTTTCTGTTATCTCTTGCACAAGATCAGGCCCAAGAAGCTTTCTGTCAATAGCTTCATCCCAACAATAGGAGTTATAAATCGCTTCCTATATAGAGCTTCATAGGGTGCCATTTGAATGCTCGAATGGAATCTTTTGTTGTATGAGAACTCAAATAAAAGGAGATGTTGATCTCATACACCTTTAATTTCCATTGAGAAAGTTCTCAGAATGTCATAGAGTGTTTGAATATTCCTTTCAGGTTGGACATCAGTTTGGGGGTGATAGGCCGTACTAAAATTCAATTCAGTGGTAAGAGCTTGTTGAATACTTCTACATAATTTTTATGTGAACCTTGGATCATGTCAGATACGATTGAATTTGGAACTCCAAGCAGCCTTACCACTTCCTTCACTTTTATCATGGAAAGTTGATCAAGAGATAAATCTTCCCCAATAGAGATAAAATGGGAAGTCTTGGTGAGACGGTCAACAATAACCCATATCACATTATTTTATATGGATTTCCTTGGGAGACCAGTGATAAAATCCATTGTGATATTGTCCCACTTCCATGCTTGTATGGGTAGTGGTTGCAATACCCCATTAAAATTTTGTCCCTCTTCCTTTACTTCTTGACATACCAGGAACCTTGAAGTGTAGTAAAAAATCTCTATTTTCATATTATCCCACAAATAATGATCACGATGGTCCCTATACATTTTCGTGCTACTAGGATTTATATAGAAAGTAGATCTATGAGATTCATCTATCGGGTCCATCTTTATTTCTGAAATATATGTAACAAATAGTCTTGTACGAAATTTCAGTACACCATCTTGATCAGTATTGAAGTATAGAAACTTTCAATCATTTATAGCCTCACACTTCTTCTATAACAAATGATCTTATTTCTGAGATTTATTGATATTATGTAGAAGTGACAGTTGAAAATTCATTTGGGTTAGGTTTGATGATGTCCCATCCCTTATAATAACCATGTCCATCATTACTAGGTCATTAATCTAAGGATCTTTTTGAATCCTTATCATGGAAAGAACAACTGGGTCTTTTCTATTTAATGCATCTACACTTTGTTTGCTCTTCCAGGATGATAATTAAATGAACAATCATTGTATTTAAGAAGCTCCAACCACCTCATTTTTCTCATGTTCAATTCGTTTTCTGTGAAAATATACATCAAACAATGATGGTATGTGTATATATCACATTTATCCCCATAAAGATAGCACCTCCATATCTTCAGAGAAAAAATGACCGCAGCCAGCTCTAGATCATGCTTAGGATAATTCTTCTCATGAGTTGTTAATTGTCAAGATCCCTAAGAAATGAACTTGACATTTTTTATGAGGACACACCCAAGAACTTTCAGAGATTCATCGCTAAAAATAACGAATACTTCTCTACTTTATGGTAGAGTTAACACAGGTGATGTAACCAATCACTTCTTCGTCTCTTGGAATCATTCCTCACACTCTTTAGTCTAGATGTACTTGACCCCTATTTTAGTTAACTTTTTTAATTTATTAGAATGTCTTGAAATTTTTTTCACAAACCTCTTATAATATCCCGCTAATCCAAGGAAACTATGAATCTCAGTTATTGTTGTAGGTTGAGGCCACTCCTCTAAAAATATTTTCTTTTCAAGGTCAAATGTGTTTCCATCATTGGTAAAAATATGCCCTAAGAAAGAAAATTGTTGTCACTATAATTCACATTTACTAAAGTTTACAAAAATTCTCAACTTCCATAGAGTTTTCAAAAATATCCTTTGATGATCCTTATCATACTCATGAATTTTGGAACATATCAGAATATCATCAATAAAAACTACCAAAAAGTTATCAAGGTAGTATTTAAATACTCTATTCATCAAATCCATAAAAATAATAGGTTCATTAGTCAGTCCAAAAGGAATAACAACAGACTCATAATGCCCATATCTTGATCGGAATGCAGTTTTAGAATATCTTCATTCTTCACCCTCAATTAATGATAACCAAATCGAGGATCAGTCATAGAGAAGAATTGAGCCCCACGAAGTTTGTCAAATAAATCATAAATTCTTGGAATAGTGTATTTGTTCTTTAATATGATTCTGTTCAGTTCTCTATAATCAATGCATAGCCGCATCGATCCATCCATATTCCTCACAAAAATAACAAGTTATCCTCAAGGAGACACACTCAGTTGAAAAAACCCCTTCCCCAAAAGATCTTGGAGTTGTTTCATTAATTCATCCAGCTCCACATTTTCCATCCTATACAATGTCTTTGATATTGGATTAGATCCAGGTACGAGTTCAATGCAGAACACTACCTCTATTTTTAGGGGAGGTCTTGGGAACACCTCTGAAATTACGTCAATGTATTCCAAGATGATGGGTATATTTTCTATCCTCAAACTCTCATTTCCTTCTTCTTCTTCACTGTTCAACTCCATATAGAAGGTTATACGAGGTTATTATAGACCAATATCCAGTTGATATATCTCTCCTTGAAAGATAACTGTATGTTTTCCATTCATGACTACTGATATTTAATTACTTCTGCATTTTATCATAGCATTATACTTTGAGAGCCAGTCCATCCCTAGTATAATGTCTAATTCCAGCATGGGAATGTCTACTAGAAATGTGATAAAAATTTTCTCGCCAAATTAAATACAAGATTTTATAAACACTGATGATGATTGGATAATCCCACCAGGAGTATTGACTGATAACTCTACTTTTAGCAATTCAGGGGTTGATTCTAAATTCTTTGCAAACATGGAGGAAATAAAATAATGTGTAGAACCAGAATCAAACAAAGTACTTTCTAGCTTTGAGAGAACAAAAATTTTATCTGCTACCACATAATTTGGAGCTTCAAAATCAAATGTCGTGATATGAAAAGCACAACCATGCTCCCATGGCCTTTTCTAAGGATGATGGTGGTTCCCCTCCACTGCCCTCAGATTTGTACAGTGATTGGAAAAGTGCACAATTTTTCCACACATAATGCCCTAGACATCAGGTAGGTCCTAAACCATATTACCCTTTTTGTTAATGTTTGGAAGTTGTTGTTTCAACACACTATGAAAATTCCCTATAATATGGACATCTCTTCCACAATTTTAGAATTCTGCACCCTCGAGCAGGCAGTTCCCCGAATGCTTCTTCCAGCATTTATTAAACGCGGGACGGTGCACTTGCTTTCCTCCTCTTCCTTGATCAATGGTCATCCCTAATCATGGATATATGGATCTCTTTTTTCATTGGATTTATGATACCACTGCATCTCACAAAACTTCAGTTCGACTATAATCACACTTCGCACGATCTCCGCATAGCTGTCATAGTCTCAGTTGGCTAGATTCTTCCGTAGATGAGTTCTCATTCCACCGAAGAATCTATCAACCTTACCATTTGGATCCATGACAATGCTAGAGGTATATCATGAATTTTAGGGGAAGTTTATCTCATAGTTTCTGACATATTCTTTATCATTCTGCTTCAGCTCGAGAAACGCCTTCTCTATTCTTGTTCTCATGGAATGAGGGAAGTACTTTCTGAAAAAGATCCCTCTGAACTCATCCCACTCCAAAGATTCAACTACCACTCTTTTCCTTGTGTTTTTAATCATTTCACACCACTAATCATCTTCCCCATCTAAGTGATAGATGGCCCGGGTGACCTTCTCTTACTCTAAAAAACAGACCATTGAAAAGATCTTTTCGATAGAGCTGATCAACTTCTTAGAAATCAATGGGTCTGCCGATCCACTAATGTTTAGTGGTCATTGTTTCATAAAGGACTCAACATAATGTTGTTCCATTCATGGTGATATTAGTCTCTCTTCTTAATTCATGATATTTCCCATAACATGAGTTAGTTGGTTCATCATTCACATGAATGTTTCCATTCTGGAATCCATCGGAGGGCCGTCAGCACATTGTCCATTACTTTCACCATTTTCATGGTTTATCCTATTTTCCTGCCACATTCTAAAAGAATAAAAACTTAGTGAGAAACATTAATCATTTATGAATATTTTAACTATAAAGGATTTTTTGTATTTAAACATCATGCTTAAACAATTACATTTCTCTATAATTCTTTTATAATGATTTATAAAAATATTGTGATTAACCAAACATATCCATTAGGAGTGTCATATCCAAGAGTGCAGCAGGGCCCATTTTCATGAAATAGATCCCAATCAGGAACATAATACATGAATAACATCATAAAACATTTAAAGGAAAGGGTGTGCAGAAGTACCAGTAAGAGTAAACAAGGGAATCAGTTTACTTGTGACATCAATAAGTACTTGAGTAAAAACATGATTACCAATGAAATGAAAGTATAGCCAGATCATAATGAAAAAAACATGAATAATAACCTGAATATGTGAACACAACATTTCACATAGACATTCATGAACATATCACCAAGGTCCATCCCCAAGGTGTTAAATATTTACAAAAGTTATTCACCAATGTGTCATGAAACATGTCATATCTAGATATTATTTCTTTACCCAATGAATTGGAACGCTATCAGGGTGCAACATTAATATATCATTATTATAATGTGATCCACATATATCATAATCAAACATTTCATAAATAACCCATACAGAATAAAAGAAATGTGTTTCATTTCCAAATCTTGACGTTTTAAAAGTTCTTAAAAATAAGATCATTATTTCCTTTATAACCCATCGAAAGGGAGTGAGGGTAACATGTATGTCAATTCCATAATAAAATATATAATTTTTTTATATTTATGAACACTCATGGAAATGAAATAGTTATGGGTATTCACATAAATAAACAAGGGAATTTTAGGAGAGAAACATATATAAATTTTGGGACAAAATTTCTTCAGCATAACGACTATATAACATGGTTTTAGAAAACATTAAACAGAGAGTGGAAAAGGGTCACCCACTCATTAATAATTAAAAATACAGTATGGGTACAGAAAAAGATCAAGGTATGGATATTTTAATGAAATACCACATGAAAAGTAAACATAAACGAAATGAGATGATATGATTTCTTTTACGAGAAATTTAGCATCCTAATAGTGTCACTTAAAAATTTAGAGAAAACATTTATGATAGAAGAAAGGGTCTATCATAATTTGGAAAAAAAATGGACAGTAATAAGAACATATAAGAACATACTCTAAACATAAAGAGATGGAAAATATAAGTCACAACATAAAAGAAGTCATGACATAAAAGAGGAGGGTGAAAGAATCAATTACCTTTAAGAGTAACTTTGAATGCTTGATGATCAGGACCTTGGGTGGCATGAGGGCACCATGGGGAAATCCTCAGAAGTTAAGGAGACTAGATCATAGTTAAGATATTTTGGAATGAAATTAATGAGGTAAATGGATTGGTATATATCGGAAATGTGAGTAAATAAATTTTTAATTTCCAAGGGACACCTCATCGGTGGTATTTGCAAAACCCTGGCCTTGACCATGGTATTGGACACTTGGGACACCTCATAGAATCTATCACTATTCATATGTCGACCATAAATATTACATCATTATTAATTCATTAATGATTTCATTAAACACCTGAAACTAAAAATTTCGTTTTTACTATTCACCGAAAAATCAATTGTTTCAGAAAAAACACAATAATTCACCCTAACCCCATATCTATGGTCTGAAATAAAAAATAATCTATATTTCATGAAAGTAATTTTCTAAATAATTTTAATTTAATTTTAAAATAAAATCATTATTTATTGCAAAAAAATAGATCTTTAAAACTATAACTCATTTTGTAACACCTTAATAATGTAATTAAGGTCCAATAAAATTATCATATAATCATAAGAAAATAATGTAATAATTTATGATTAAATTTTATGAAGATATATTTCCATTTTAAATTATTAAATAAATTATAAAATTTTAAATAAAATATTTATGGCATACAAAAATACCAAATCTTAAACTAGGATCATTCTTTCTCTTTTAAGATGTCTAAAATGTATTTATACATTCATGGGTGAGGTTTCTATTTTTTTTAAATAACTATTCATTTATATCCATAGGGGTATGATACTATTACTACATTACTATTCAATAAAACCCAATTTTATCTTAATAGACTCTAAACATCTCACTGCTCACAACTGTAGAAGACCATTTTTTTAAAATAAATTCACATTATTAATTATATAATTAATACAAAAATATTTTAAAATACCCTTTTTTCATAAATTCATCAATAATACACATCCTATATTCATCCGAATATTTGAAATTTTCAAACATTTCCATAATAATAAGTAACAATTTTATTTATATAAAAGGATTATTCCATGAAGAAAAGGTCTCGTTACATAGAAACTTTTGACACCATCATAGGACCTAAGTGTTTGGTGTGCAATGGTGATAGAATATTGGGGTGGCTCAGACAAAATTTCTCGAGTGGTGATTTCTATCAGCTTGAACTTCTCCCTTAGGCGATTTCATTCATGATTCATACGTTGAAGTTCAGCTTGTGATTGGTCCAGAGTAAAGCTCAGTGATGCTACCTTCTTCCTAAACATCGACAGATGGGCTTCCTATGGCTCGAGTCTACTGGATGAGGCCATTCAATCTTCTTTTTGTATTAATTAACAAAGATAACCCTATTTATAAAAACACAACATTAATATTATAGTTTTTAATGGTCATATTGACCAACGATCATATACTAGTCGAAACCCAACAGTCTCATTTAAATTGTACCTACAAAATTAGGAAACAAATATAATAAAAAATTTCAAGTCGTTACATGTTTATTCAAATATTTTCCCATATATATTGTTGATTTATCCAATAATCATCATCTAAATTGGATAAAATATTATTAGTCTCAATCATTCTATTCTTTTGTGATCATTTATTTTAAACTATAGTAACATTACTAATCAAATTTCATGATAGTTTATTTTTTATAATTAGTTTATTTCTCAGACTATCTCCTACTCTATTGGATTAATCATTGAAAAAATAACTATATTCTACCCCAAATGATTATTTTTATCCTTTTATTATGTTCCATCCAACACTAAAACAAAATAGATGATCATTATTGATGAAACAATAAAAATATTAGAAAATGAATATAATAATAATATTAAATAACCCTTAATATTTGTTCTCTATTTATATTACCTAATTTATTATTAAATTCCATTATTTCAACCAATATTTTTCATAGTTTCAGGTAGGTTACTTATTTGGTATCTCTCATTTTTTGTAACCTTATTCCATAATGTTACTAGGAAATAAATTCTCTTTAGTGATTTGTAATTACAATACTATAAAAAATAATATCACCAAGGAGTTCGAAACTAACCTTGTCATTATGCCTCCTAATCGTGCACCATATTTCAATCTAGTTATAACCAATCCAAAATTATTGGGTTACTAATCCAACATGCATATTATCTAGATCCTTCATCCACTTGTAGCATCTAGACAGGGATATAATATGTAGGAAACCCACCTCCTGAATAATTTACTCAAATATATTGATATTATACTATATATATTGTCAAACAATATATTTATCATATGTTTTTATAAACATATTGTCTAAAATATATCTATAAATCAATAATCCTTTATATGATATAATCTATATTAAATGGAGAGAAATATTCCTTTATTTTAAATCATTCACATGATATAAACACTAAATTTCAAAATAATAATATCCCAAGAACTTATCAAATGTGTATTTGTAAAATAGAAACATAAAAAGTGTATTTTGAAAAAATAATAATCCATTATACTTAATGGAACAATATTAGAACTCCTACTAGATATTTCATTATTAATATCCATCCGCAATCTCATGGTTATAAACACATAAGAAATGCTTAAAATTCAAATCATTGTATGTAGTGAATAAGAATTTCATCAAGGATTATTTCATAATTATATGTTCAACACATGATGATAAAGTAAATATAGTAACATCATGTGTAATAATCATAAGACATATTAAAACATCAATGTTCATGGAATAATAACACAAATCCACAAATATCAATAATGATACAAAATAGCTATAACATGTTTTAAAATATTTATGATAACTGTGATTCTTAGAGCATACGAGCACTATGATAATCATCCTATAAATATGGATTTGACATTATTATAGGGAATCATTGCAATCATGAGTCACACCATCAGTACCAAGCATATGATAATCTAAAATTTACATTTGATTGTCTATCACATATGATATACACACATAACCAATACATTAGAGAGTTATATAGGGCCTCAAACACCATTCATTTATTCATAACTGTGCCACATACATGAATTCAATTTCCCCATCATAAAAAACAAATGTAAAATTTTATTGTGTTTCACAAAAAAGGAAAATCATTTAGTTTTCATAATATCAAATGGAAATATATTAGTTTTACTTAAATATATAAAATGAGAGAAATAAATTTTTGTAAAGAAACCATGTTTATTAAATAAAATTCAATTAAAATTCAAATAGAAATTATTTACTTTTTATAAAAATCCCATGGAAATAAAATGGTATTAAAATACATTCATATGGAAATCATTAATTATTGTCAAACAAAACAAGTAAATAAAATAGGTTACATAGAAAATACATGTGGTATAATATAAATTCATGAAATATATTATTTTATAATGAAAAATTCATCACCATAAATAATAACATAATAGAATAAAAATATTCAGTGAAACATGAATCATAACTCCATTGGAAGATGATATTTTTGGAAATAGACATGAAAATAAACTGAAATCATAAAAATTGATTTCTTGACAATAATATATATTCATCGATGTATAATTCATAGTTATGCTTCTTCTTTAAAGTGTATGATTTTTTATTAAATAAATGAAAACAAATACTTATATATAAATTTATTTAGATAAAAAATCATTTTCCTAATAATAAATGACATAATATATTTTTTTTAATGGAAAATCATGGATGTTCAATGATCATTATGAAATTGTATTACTCAATAAATTTAGTCGGAGTTACCATGTCCATAACATTTACCATTTATTTATATATAAGATCCTTATACTATTATGTAATAAAGATAAAAAAATAATTACCTATTTAAAAAACATAATCATATTTTATTTCTGTTATTCACATCATTATTAGTGGTATTGTTTAGGTATTTTATTACTATAATCCATTTTTTTGTATCAGTTGTTAATAATCATTACTATTTTAAACAAGGATACTAATAATAGTGTTCTTATTCATTTTTTATTAATCTTTATCATTATAATATCAAAAAATATAATTTAAATTGTTCTTTATAATTATTAATAACTTTATAATTTCATTCCATTTGAATTTTTCTTTTGATCCTTAATGGTTAATTTGATGATTACCATGATTTGATGATTCCTATTGAACCAACTATATTTTTATAAAAAAATTAGGTAAATTTTTATATTAACATTTATGAACCAAAAATTTCATTACATACTTATTTATATCATATATTAATTGAAATTAATTTCCAATAGTCATCCATGATATTAATTATTATCATTATTCATGAATGTAGTTATTCAAACCCAAATAAAAAAGATACCATGTGAAATCATTGATTATGATGTGATTTAGTATTCATGTCATTTAACCATAAGAAAAATGATTATATTTAGTATGATTTATTATATAGTATCATAAATATAAAGAATCATTTTCATAAATTAACATATATAACTCTATTCAATAGTATGAATAAATCCTTTTTTCTCTTATGAATCTACTTCAGACAATTAAATTAACCATATTTTTTTATTGATCATATTATTAATAGTATGTCTAATTTTTCATTCATGATAATTAATAATGTAATGAAAATATTATTTATCTATTAACAACATTTTCATGACAATCAAATTATTCTAGTTTGTGAAATTACAAACAAAAAGTAATCATTCGATGGTTGCGATAGTCCAAACCAACACAATGATGCTAATTTCGTTTTCCATTGAATTGAAAAAATGAGTAATATGTTATATAATAATAAAATATTAAATATTAACAAAATTCTATAATTATATATTAAAATACCATATTTATACAAAACCTGTATGAAGGTTATGAAAAATGAAACACATTGAGTTGTGGGGGGTATTTTAGATAATACTGGAATGATGTTTTTGATTTATGAAATAAAAAAGGTATATGTGGTTTATGATTCTACCTTCATTATGTATTTCCGTAAGGTATTTAAAATTCCATCAGTTCATTCTAATGTTTATATGAATTCACTCTTCAACTATTATATGTAGGAGTGTCTCATTTCTGTGTGGAATAAGATCTATCTCGTTGTCTCTTGAATCATATTCTTCTTCGTGCATGAGATTGTCTATCAGGGGGGTAGCCTCTAGTATTCCATTCTCTCATACACTTCTACATGGGGAGTTGTATCCAGGGAAACTCTCTACCATTATATAGAAGGAATCATTCTAGGTTTTGGAATACTCCCCTCTAGAAATATTCTATTCTGGATCCTGCCTCACCCACACTGGTGAAGTAGATTCTGTTTGCTTCGGTTGTGCCTCCTCATTTGGATCATTCAGATCTATTTCCCTTGAGACATGTTATTGTTGATCTTTGTGTCCCATCTAGGTCTGTCCCTCTAGATATTGACTCGTATTTTCCTTCTTCCTCCCCAATTTCCTCCCCCAACATTTCTCTTAGCTATAGTTATTAAGAATCATATGGTTCATTCATTATTCATGTTATTTTTCAGCATGCTATCCCATTTGATTTCAATAAGAATCAAGATCAAGATGGCCTGGTAGTGAATCCTTCTATCAACAACCCTGAGTTGACTGAGCACTATTCGATCAAAGAGCCTATCTTCCATGTCGATTAGACTATATTGGATCAAAACACCACATGAAGCATACTTGCAGAGGATGATCCATGGTTTGACATAGATCTGGTCACTCATGTCCTTGTGGAAACCTACATGAAATCTAGTTTTGGCTCTTCTAGTACCTATATTTCCATTTTTTATTCTAAATAAAACCTGGGAGAATTTGGTGATCTTTTTTATATAAATTGATATATATTATTAAAGTGGTTTATCTTGGCCTGTTAGGGGTGAATTTAATTTCACAATGGACCATTAGAGAAAATGGAGGATGGATTTACCCCAGGAAGGATAGACTTGATTTCATCAGCTTCATATATTTCAATACTGTTTTGGACATGGGATAGACATGGGATACCTACACTAGTTGTAAAAATCATAATAGTGATCATCATTGGTGATGTGGCATTGATTAATGATTGGGTAATATTTATGATATTTAATCCTTTCCTAATGTTATAGATGATCACTTGGTTCAACCTTTGGCTAATCATTCTTCATTTCTGGCCTATCTAGGAGATTCAACGTTAGGTGTGAAAAAAAAATCTACTCAGAACAATGGACTTTGGAGTGAAGATATCATTCTATTTTCTGTAATTCATTGGAGAAACATATGGGTGATGGATCTTGGATCAGCATTCAAAATATACTAGGATGCCTGGAATCCAACCTCCCTACCTTGGACTCCAAGAAACTCTCTCATTATTAGGATATTGATGCCCTTAAGGAAGATTTTTAATGTTTTGACTAGGAAAATGAAGTAATCATGGATGATGAATCATTCCAAAATAATATTAAAATTAAGAACAGTGTTATAGGTTCATCTCGAGCTAGAAATAAAAACTATGTAATGGGCTAGAGTGATGTGGCTCCAAGAGGGGGGTTTCCAATCTATTTATTTACATGCATATATTCAATAGAGGTAGTAGACATCTGCTCCAAACATTATTCTCAATGATAGATCCTTCACTAATGACCCTCAAGTTGGGGGAGGTATGTATGTATTATTTATTGGCTCATCTCTTGCTTTTTTTAACCCTTACATGCAAGAAGGATACACCTCAGGCCATTCAGACATCGTTCATTGTATTTATCCAAGTGATTTTCTTAATGATAACAATATATTTGAATGCTTCTCAAGTGAGAAATTGATTTTGGAGACCGATTCATCATTTAATGCTAGAAGTTCCCCTATCCTGAATGGTATTCTAAGAACCTCCTACATTAATTCATGAAATATCATCAAGAAAGGGATTTGGGCACCATCAAATATATCTTATTTGGTGGCATTTTTTCCCTAGTTTCTTATGAATCCACCCTTATTCTCATTGATAAAGTCATTAATCCCTCCACTATTAAGCAGTATCACATGATCAGCTTGTGTAATTTTACATATAAAATCATTGAAACAATTATAAACTGGAGAATCCATTCGCCGTTAGAATTGGAGTTCATATGAGCAACATGGTTTTTTTATAGGTACGATCTTCTCAGCATTCCATTACCACCGTGTTAGAAATAATCAATTATACCAACAAGGATACTCCCAGATCGTATATTTCTACCAAATGGATATAAATAATTCATATGATAGAATGAAGTGTAGTTTCATCAAAAGGGTGATGTGCTACATGGGGTTCTCGGATCATGTTATTGATCTTATTTTTAGGTTCATCTACACCCCCATGGTCTCCATCAAATTCATGGTGGGATGATATTGATTTTTATAAATTGTTTGTGGCCATAGGAAGGGAGACCACCTATCTCCAATTGTCTTCATCCTGGGGCAGTATATGTTTAGTATATTTCTCAAAATAACATTGAGGAAGGACACTTTGGTTATATTAAATACGTGCATAATGTTAGAGGGCCCTCACACATTTTATTTATGGATAATATGATTCAATTTGTTAATGTTAATATTTAGACAATTAATCATCTATATCAAATAATTTTTGTATATTGAAAATGGACATGGAAATCCATTAAACAGTAGAAGGGTTGTTCTAAACTCTTCAACTCATGCTCTAACGCTATAAGAACGTTTATTTTAGATAAATTAGGATTAAAAACGGTTCCCTTTGGAGTAACAAGGTCACTTATTGGACCACATAGGGTTCAAATCCACCAATATGATGGTCTTGTTGATAAAATATCTATCATCATTCTAAATTAGAAAAAACACCATCTTTTATTTCGGTGGATGCATCAAAATTGTATACATGTTCCTCTCCATTATCCCTATGCATTTCTTGTATATTCTCATCATTCCTAATTTTTTTATCCCCAACAAATAAAAACCATATCTTCCATCATTTGGGATGCTCATGGTGAAGTAAAATATCACTGGCCTTCTTCGAATAGAATGGATCGCGATGTTTATTGTGGGGGTATTGTCTAATGGAGTGCAAAGGAAACCATGGAAAGGCTCACAGTAAGGTTGTCTTCTGATATCATGGATGTTTGATCATTTTTTGAATATTTATGGTAGGAAAATACAAGGTGGGTATGGACATGCCAGGAATCAGGGGATCCAAATTGGGGAACACAATCTAGTGCCAAATATCTATCCTTATGCCAAACTCGCATTGGATAGTGGGATGTGTATCTATCTACTACTGGAATTATAAGTGATTCAGGAGGATAATAGCCTTCCTGGGATTTCCTGTTCTTAAATTTTCCTTATCATATGACAACAACTTGCCCTCTTTTATCCATGTAACTCTTGACCAACAAAAAAAGGATTTTTTTAGTACAATTGAAACCACTATGGAACCAAATAGGTTGGTCCTCACCACATCTAGATTAAATATTTTCTCATTAATGAAGTATAGGAAGAACCTCCTTGAAAATCATGATCATAATGCTGGGGGTAATGCCTTGTGGTGTAAATTTATTCATTCTAAGATCATCTTCCTCCTCATGGGAATTCATAACCACAAGTTTACTACTAATGACTATGTTCGTTGTAGGAATTTCTTCCTCACCTCCCGCAGTAGCTGTTATACCTTACTTCAAGAGGAATCTAGAACTAACGTATTCTTTGAAGGAAACTAGTAAAATTTTATATGGACCAGTCATAGTTGTTTCTATTAAAAACCTGGTCCTTTCCCTCCCCCCATTGTGTTTCATCATGGTTGGTTCAGTGATAATCAAGAATAAAACAAAGAGATTATTACACAAACCCTCATCTTGTCCATCAGATGATGGATGACTTGGAATGCTCGAAAAAAATTCAGATATGAGGAGTCTGTGAGTTTTCAGCTTGTTTTTATTGTCAAGGATCATTCATCGGTTGTGGTGTTGGATCTTCTTATCAAATTATAGGAAAAATTACCATCTATGTGTAGGCTTATCCATGGTAAAATAATATATTTATCATCTCAAAATCCCACATTTGTTGGGTAATTGGGTTTTACGGTCACCCCCCGCTTGTGGCCTCAATATAAATGAAAATGGGACTTGTTCTAATTGTATTATGAAAGGCGGATGTGTGATCCATAACCCAACCGGATCATACATCCTTGCATTTAGTGTCTCTATTGGGAATGATGATTCTTTCCTAACAGAGACCCTCTCCATGTAAGATGGTTTGGATTTGATCTCTTGTCACACAATTTTACTTGCTGAGGTGTGTTGAGGGTTCAATTTGTGCAAGAAATAATAACATATCAACCACTATTATATGAATAATTATTAATTATTAGTATTTTGATGAAATTACATAGAATAACAACCATAAAGAAAGGAAAAATGAAATAGAACACAAGAACACAATGATTTACATGATTCGACCAATTTGGGACCTACTACATGATAAGAACAACACCATACCAAAATGTTTTTATTAAAAATTAAAATGAAATAAAAACATATTACAACAGAAGAACCCACCAATAAAATGAAATGAAATCATAGACAATCAAGAATGAAGAAGAACAAAACAACTGGTACTTATTGTTCCAGACCCAAATTTGTCTGATTGTCCTGATCACTTCAACCAGACAAAGAATGCATAGCCTCCCAGATCTAAGGGTGGATCCACAACACATCCGATGGTAGAACTCAATGTTTCATCAATCATAGAGTTGCACATATTCCATGATTGAAAGGTCGTCAATCTCTACCCCAAAAAGGATTTGTGATTAAGCCAATGCAGAATATTATTCTTCATTTAACTACAATGAAGATGGTAAAAACCTAATCCAAGATCCAAGAGAGAAATAGGGGTTCATATAAGCAATTAAGGATCACTTGCGCCAGGGGAATAACCACCAAATAACTGAAGAGATGATGCACTCATCGAGCGGACAAGAATGAGAAATCAAACTCCATGTGAGCAATAATATAACACACAATACAAGGCTTCCATGATCCTATACAATGTAATAAAAAACATCATATGTGGACAATCAACATGTTACAACCTTCTCAAAGGAATCAACAGTCATAATTCATCCTGCTAATACAACTGGAATTCCACCATTTCAATAATAGAGAAAATAAAATAGTGGCACAATGTTATAACAAAAATCCATAAAACCAATATAATTGTAACATAAAAATGACAAACAAATAATGCATATTAAATAATAAATTTAATATAAAAAATACTAATATGATGAAATTAAGAAAACATAATTCAGAAATCTCAAACATTTTCAAATACAATTTGGTGATGTTCATGAACCTAATGTTAAAGAATAGAAAACAAGTTCATTTTATCTAAACAAAACATGAACATAGATAAATCAACAACTGTAGTCGATCTATCAGCTGGGTTTTTTCTATTATGTATCTTATTTACACACAGTTCCATATTCTATAAAATCTCTATTAAAATTTCATCTACTATCTATGTGTTTTTATTTTACATGGAAACCTAAATTTCTAGATAAATGGAGTGCTTAAAAACTATCATAATGAACATTCCTGACTGAATTAAAAAGTATGAATTTCGAAGGAAACCCTATCAACCATAAGGATTCTTTTACCACATTAGAAATGGAAATGTACTTGGACTCTATCATTGAAAGGGATACCATGGATTTCATGTTGCACTTCCAAGAGACAGGGCCACAAAAAGTAGTAAACACGTATCCATTCAATGATTTTATGGTTTTATTGTTACCAAAATTATTAGAATAAATAAATCATACCAAACTATCAGAAGCATAAATGTTTTTACCATAGCACAAATATTAATTAGATGTACATGATAGATATAAAATAATCCACATATGGTCTGGCCAGTGTGGCTCCTATGTTGAGTCCATAAATATGTTTAAGGTTCATATTGAATAGGAAATGATAGGGCTAGTAAAAATCATAGAGTACATTATACTACCAATAATCTTAGAATATGTAATTATATACATAAATTTACCTTCATCATCATCAATAGGTTCTTTGGTTAAAGAAACCATAACATATTGCGTAAGAGGTACATTGATAGGTTTGAGATATTCAAGCATGTATCTCATTAGAATCAATAAGATGTATGTGAATGAGATAAATATAGAAATATTTTTGGTCGATCTATAATTATTTCAACAGTTAATATATTCTTTCCTACAGTGATGTAGTTTATCACAGTTATTTTAATTGGGATTTAATATAAGTGATAAATATCATATTTTTACATTTGATTAGCATTTCATCAATGTATATTAGTAGGTAAATTATACAACATTTGATGGATTTAATGTAGACATGTACATCATATTGACTCCTAGTTAAATGGTTATTTATCATGAAGGAATCAAATTTTTTATACCATTACGTATAAACTTTCTGTAATCCATATAAGGAATTTATTAATAGGAATACTTTTTTTGGATTTAATTCATTAGAATAACCATCATGAGATTTCATATAGTTTTTTTCATTCAAATACCAATGTAAGAAGAAATTCTTAACATCTTATTGCTCACTGTGAAGATAAAGATTGGTAGTAAAGGGTTGTAATAGCCTAATAGAAGAGTACTGGACAACAGTTGAAAAATTTCAGCATAGTAAATTAATTCCCATTGAATAAATCCTTTTTCGACTAGCATTACATTATACTTGACATTATTTCCCATGCTTTTTTCTCCCTTTATATTATATATCCACCTAGACACAATCACTATAGGATTAGGTGTTTTGTTGACAATGGTATATGTGTGATTTTTCATTAGATATAGCTTCTCTTCTTTCATGGGAAATATCCAATATTTTGATTCATTATCTATTAAATCGTTACAATAGGATTGAGGATCATCATCCATGAGATATTGGGACACATAAAAGGAGTATGAATCCATATCATACTGGATGAACTGAGTAAGAGGTCTTATAACTCTCTTTTGTCTATCTCATGTCAATAGATTCTCCTCATTAATGGTAGAAGGCAAAGAATCAAAATCTGAACAAGACCTACACTCAAAAGCAGCAACATGAGTGTGCTAAGGAAGACGTGGAGTAGTCTAGACATCAGTATCAAAATGAGTTGGTGGAAAATTTTCAACAGTCGTATGATGGTTTGGTTCACAACATCCCGATGTGACATTCATGGTCTTAAGAGAAGATGAGTCATGAAAGACCACATCAATACTGACAATGCACATTAGCTATCCCAACTTATCAACCATGATTTAATATACATAAATTCCTTCGATATAACCAATGTCAATGTACATGAGGGATCAATGTTCTAGTTTATTGGTTTTGACATGTTCATAGGCTATAGACCCCAAAACCTATAGGTAGGAATATGAAGCGGGATGCCTATCCCGATTTCATCAAGAGTTTCGAATTGATTCATAGAAGTGGGAGACCTGTTAATTAAGTACACAGCTGTTTTGGTGGCCTCTATCAAAAAGGATTTAGTGAGTCCTGAGTATGAATGTATACTTACGACTTTTTCATGTATACTCTGATTCATCTTATATTCTAGGCCATTTTATTGGGGAGTTTCCATTAGTGTTTTATAAAATTTAATACCTTCATACTCACAATATTGAACAAACACAATGGACATGTACTAAATCCCATTATCCATTCTCATGATATTGATTTTCTTTCAAAATTGATTCTCTACTAAAGGTTTCAAGGTTTTGAATGCTTGGAAAACATTAGATTTATTAATAAGGATATAAACCCAAACTTTCCTAGAGTAATCAATAATTGAGGTTATGAAATATGATCCTCCACCATGAGAGGTGGTCCAGGATGGACCTTATAAAACCAAATAGATGTACTCAATTGGGGAGGCATCCTGGATGGAGGACCTATTCAACCTCATACTTTTATCATTACCCATCACACAATCTTCAAAAAATGGATGATTAGAAGGAGTGATGTCTCTCAAGAACCCAAGGTTGTTGAGATCCTCAATCCCTTTGGAGAATACATGCCCCAAAAGTCTATACCAGTGCATAGTGTAGTCGTTGTTTGTATTGTCAACACTACCCAACTATATCGAGTGGGTCCTTCCATTCATGACATAAAAATGTCTATGAGAGACCCTCTTAATATGGTTCTAGATCCCATATTTATTTTAATAGATCCAAATTCTGATCTAATGGATTATCGCTTTTGATCAATTAATCCTATGTAAATCATGTTCTACTGCAGGTTAGGGACCCACCTCAAATCAAGTTGGGTGATGAATGATAGATCATCCAATTCAATCGTGAAAGAAAATCTACCCTAAAATATGCACTTATTTTTTTATCCCAATATTAAATACCCTTCCTCTCTTTCAAACCACTGAAAAGAAGAATCTCTATAGAGACTCCTTTGGAAAGAACAACTACAGACTAATACCCACTCTCTGTTGATTGTATGAATGGAAACATTTAGAACTTCATCATTTCCATACCCTGTTTCATACAAAAGATATTTTTTAGTGTGTTATTTAGATTATAACTCTTTGTTGAGTTTTCTACACTCGGTCTTAGTATTACCAAGGATTCCCCAATAGAAGCACGTAACTTTTATTTCCTTAGAATCATTTTTTCGGTTTTGGGTGTTTCTTGTTCCTGTCTATGACTTTGGTATATTTTTTATTTGATCCCTTGAATTATGGTATACCACTAGTGTATAGGGTCTCACCTCACCGTTAACTCTTGGCTTGGTGTGTATTTTCATAGATAAGAGAGATGACTTAACTTCATCTAGGGTTAATGTATATCATCAATACATCATTTTTTTGACTAAAGAGCTATAATTGTGACGTAGAATTTTTTTTACGATTATCTCTTGATCCTCATCATTGACTATTACGTTTATGTTGGCAAGGACTAACATAATTTTACTAAACTCATTATGATTGTATTTAATTGAATCATTATGTTTCATCTTAAAAGTGAACATACGATTGCATTTATAGAGTCTTACAACCATCGAGGTAGTCATATATAGTTTTTCAAACATTATATGTATACCGACAATGATGGACTCAAAGAAAACCACCCTAAGGAAATTATAACGTAAGGAAAACTATAGAGGACTATGATCATTAAAAATAACATCTGAAGGGACATCTATATATTCATTACTAGTCTTCTTGGTATCCTTACCAATGATAATAGGTTTCTTAGACCCACATATAGCATAAATTAAGCCATGATGTACATGAATAGACCTCATCTTATAACTCGATTGGTTAAAATATTTTTTTTCATCAAATATCTTGACTTCATACCTCATTGTGGATAGGTTTACCCAAAAGGAAGATATCATGTTCCTATAGACAACGCTATGTGTAGGTCTCGGACAACCGACCAATACCTTTGGTAAACGATTCTTCAATGAAGGAATATGGGATACATAGAAGTGTTAAACATGATTATGTTTTATGAAATGAAATTTAGTTAAACACTATTGAAATTTACGAATGAGGTAATTTTTTTAAGAAAAAAAAACAGTAAGAAAAATTCTAAACTAGAGACTGCAAGGCTATGCAAGAAAAAGAAGCATAAATTTTACAGAATACTAAGTTGGAGATTCCAAATAGTAGCAGAAGATTTTCAAACAATAACAATATACACAGTGTTAAGGGGTTCAATCGATAATTCTATACATAAAATCATAGAGGCTCTGACACCATTGGTGAATGGTGTTGTGTGTGTAAGAAATAATTACATAGAAACATGGAATCTAATATAAATGATCTATTATTAGTATATTGATGTAATTCCAAAGAGTAACCACATGTTTTCCAGGATAAATGAAATAGAACACATTAATACAAACATTTAAATGTGGGGACCATCTGTAGGACAAGAACACCACCATACCCACACAATGATGTTAAAAAGAACATTTATATTAGGATTGATTACAATTGATAGACCAACTAGAAGAATGAAACAAAAACGATAAAAATCATGATTGAAGAAGAACATAATAGATTATACATACAGTTCCAGACATAAATTAGTCTTGAAGTACTGATCACTTCAAGGGTACAACGAATTCGTAACCCCTTAGATCTGATGGTGTTTCTCCCTCACAACCACTCTTGGAACATTGGGTTTCGTCAGGCATATAGACACATTTCATCAATGATAGGATGGTTTTTAATCTCCACTATTAAATGGATTTTCAGTGATGATAAGGGAGAGGAACACGATTTATTTAAATCCAATGAAGTGGGTATTAATGAAATCTGGGAATAAAGGGAGAAATAAGGTTCCATTGATGAAAGAATGGATCACCTAAGCCAAGGGAAGAGCCACTGAAGAACTGAAGTAGTGATTCACTGATCAAGAAGAAATGAAATACAAATTAAACCCTTGTGATTCCTAACAGAACACCCAATATAGGGTTTTCATGATCCCAAGTAGAGAAACCGTAAATAGAACAAGTGGAAGGGAAACACAAAACACCTGGCACAATGGAATCAATATTTGCATTTCATCTAGCCAACACAAATGGGTTTCCAACATTTGAATTAGGGAGAACATAAAACAGTGGAGACCGATTTTAAAAAATGTAGTAAAAAATTGATGTAATCGTTAAATTGAATCTGAATAATTCATATTAAATAACAATTTTAATTTGAAATAAACTATTATGCTAAATAAAGAAACCAAAATTCACAAGGTGGAAATATACTCTCCCATTCATTTGGAGAGATTACATCAGCCATATAAATTCCTTATGATATTAACAACCTTTTTTCGATGTAGTAATCTTCTATTTAATTGCACAAATATCCGTCACACCTAGAGAGATGGAAATATGTTTCCATACTCCCTGTCTATCTGGAATTACCCTGCCGACCCATGTACCCTCATTAATACCATCAGATCCAAATCCTCTGCAGTGTGTCAATCACGTATGAGCTGAGTACTTCGGGTTTCAATATTTTAGGTCCACCTAATTTTTTTTGTCTTTAACCACTCATATTATAAAATGTCATAATATTTTATGGATAATATTTTTTTATTCACATCCTCAAATTGAATGTTAATATTTATAAATAAAAACATTAACCATCACATAATGATATTTTAATGGGAACACGACCTTTCAGAAATTATAAATTCATTTTCAACTAAAATTTTAATTAATCTTGTGTTAATATATTATTAATAAAATAAGTATATAAAGTTTTGTTCAATCATTTTAATACATATTTCCTTTAATTTAAGTACCAATTTCTAGGATTATCCTTATTTATGTATAATGTATATTGGTAAAAAATGAACCTTCAAAACTATAGAAATTCATGATATATCTATAAATATAATACATTATTACATGTTTATATAAACGTAATTTTTACTTACATATCATCATATGATATCAACTTAAGACAAAAGTTGTATATATTTTTGGGATGTGGTTATGGGTGGTGTTCCAGCTATCATGGATCTTATGGCAGTCTCCATGATCATATAGTCTTCCTAAATATAGTTTTTTCTAAAATAGAAATTGGTGAATTTGGATTATTATTTGTCAAGTGAAAAAATTACACATGTTACCAACATTCAAAGAATAGAAAACTGGGATTCATAAATAATCCTTCATCTCGGGTATACTATTTATTCCTTATTTTTTTATTTGTAAAAGGATTACTTTAATTTATACATCCCAATTTAATGGATATGTTTTAACAGTAATATTCAATACTAAAAATATATCATGTCATTTATATTTTTGATTGGTATAGTTTGACAAAAAAATTATCACATATATTATTTCTCTAAGGAAAATATGTAGTAGGATCATAGTTTATTACTGTTACACAAAGATATTTTTTAGGAAGGGATGTATAGTAAATATTGTATACAACACGCAATAGAGCGATTAGAATACCCATGAAATATATGAATAATATATCATAATTGTTAATATTGATGTTATTGAAATGATTATATAATTTATGAAATATATATAAATATAAATAGCCCACTCAAAATAATTTTATTGATAAATTCATAGTAATATTTCACTAGATTTTTAGGAATGGTATTTTATTCATCAAAAAAATGATTTCATCAATAATGATTTTTATTCATTTTTGTACGAAAATATTTTAAATAATATCTATGACATTTAGAAATTTTATTTTATAAAATTAATATAAATTTTTAAATCAAAATACCCAAAAAAATTATTTATAAATTATTTTTATTTTAAAAAAATATAAATTTATCAATGAAGAGTGAAAATTCTTGATTTTTGTAAAACAATAATTACTATAAAAAGATTATTCATTTCGAATCGTTTTTTTTAATTAATTTAATTCTTGTACGATAATAATTATTTAGTAATATTTAATCCAATTTATTAGATATAAAATATATTTTTACTAAAATTTTGTTAATTTATATTTTTAGATATAAAGACACCTTTTCCTAACATCTATTTTAATGGGAATACTGTTTCTCTATTTCATTTATTTATAATTACCCTTAATGAGAAATTATATAAATGAAATTCACAGAATATGTATATATTTATTGAAATTCATATAATGATGATTGATATTCATAGAGTAAATATAAAATCTTCATATGCTAGAAGAATACATTTCTTGAAAACTTTCATTTTCATCGCGTCTACAGGTTTAATTTAAATTCTAATTATATTATATTTTATCTAAATTTTTTTATTATATATTCAATATTTGGAATCATCATAATATATATTATATAATATATTAAACATATTTTTCCATAATTATTTCTGAAAAAAAACTTTTAATACCGTTAATTAGAAAATAGGTTTACCAAGTGCTTTAAAAAATAATAGATTTAAAATGATCAATAAACATGAACAAATTTTATTTTATAAAAATATTTAGAGAATTTATAATATAATTCATGGTATTGATGAATTTTGTATCCTTTTGGAATGTGTGAAATTTTTTATATCTTTTTCTTTTCAAAATTTCAATGTGTTCCATCTCCCGAACTTATAAAAGGCCACCCCTATTGTATCTTCATAACCATATAAAATAAATTTGGATAATACAATACCAATTTTATATATTCCATATATCCCTATATATTTAATATATTCCTATTCTTCTCATAAATCCAATCATGGATGTTTTTAGATATAATCATAACAATGATTTCCACAAAAGACATATCATTCTTACATGAGGAAGTTTTTTGTATCATCTTCCACAGACATTAAATCTTCATAAAAGATTATGATACAAAAATAACAGTATATAATTAATAATTTTATTTTATTTTGTTATATTAATAAACTATATCAATATCCTCGTCAATTAAATTATAAATGATACAAACAATCGTGTGTTCAAAGGAATACCAGCTCGGGAATCAATATATATTTTTTTTCATCATCGCCTTCATAGATTTTTATAATGATATAATTATAGTTTATATATGATAATAATTACAATTAAATATCCAGTGATGACAAATGATCATTTAATTTTTTACCTTTCCATTCACTGAAAATTGATAAATTCATTAATTCTAATGTGTGGAATCAACAACCATGATGCGATGTGATTATTTTTTAATCACCATGTCACATGGATGATATATATAATTATATTTAAATGAATAATTACATATAAAAAATATAAGTATCATTATTTGAAAATTAAGTACATTTAACCTCATTCTATAATTATATTTTTGAAATTCCAATTTTACTAATTCATATGTATGACCTACCATCATCAATATTGTAGTGTAGTTATTTTTTCATAACCTAGTTTCATTATTTGTGTTAAATGTATATTTTTTGTACTAAAAAATAATAATTTCATGACTTTTATTCATGATATGAAATAATAACGAACTATTTGACCATATTAAACCTAATGAATTCATTATTTACTTATAATTATAACACAATCAAAACATCAGAAGTGAACATAAATTAATGACTTGATTTTTAATAGTGTGTTAAGAGTCAAAATTAAGGGAATAATAAGTATGGCTAATATATATATCATACAAAATATCTGACAAATATTTTTTATTTAGGAAGATAAACAATGGAATTGATGATTTGAAATTAAAATAATGTGAATTGTAAAAAAACCTTCATTTTATATTTTGTAAATATTTAATTTCAATATAATTCTATTTAATTTCCATGTTAAAAAAAAATTCAACAAAAAATATTATTTATTCCTAAATAGTTTCCATGGATCATATTTTACATGAAATGACATCATATAAATTTTTTAATGAAAGTATATTTTAATATATTATTATAATTGTCTCTTTTTTAAATAAACTTTTCATGTATTACTTTTTCAAATATTTTTTCCATCTACATGTTTTTAAAATTTATTTTTCAGATTTATATATGTTGAAATTAAATAACTAGAAATGAAATTTTATGAATTTTTTTTTATTAATTTTTTGTAAAAGAAATATTTTCATTGAATGATATGAATTTCATTACAAAGGGAAAATGGAATGATCTCTTTTATATTATACGGTTATAATGAGTTTTCCCTTGATCACAACTATTATTATAAATTTGGTTTCCATTATAATATTTCCTATTTTATTCAAAAAAATATATATTTCCCTTTTTATTGTATTTTGGTATTAAAAATTTTGATTGTAATGAAAATTTTTATTTTGATACATATAAGTCATTTTAATATGTGTTTAAATTTATATTTATATATATTTTTGATGAAATAGTGCATGATTAAAAAATTTTATTCATGATGTTGTCCAAGTAAATTATTTATGGTAATGAATGGTCTTCTTACAGATTATAATATTGGTTGAGCAATATCATAACTCAATATATGATAGTTTGATCCCAATTATATCATTAATATTGTAGGGTGATCTCTATTTTCACTCATGATATGAAGTGTGAGGCCCATTATAAATCTCTGGTACATTGGCTATTGATCATGATCTCTGGAGAATTATATTGAAAGTCGCTCGTATAGTGATTCCATTTTGTAATCGTTTTGTAAGGATTTTATAAAGATAATTTCATAATGAACATATATTATTTTAAATGGTTCGTAATGAGATTTAATGGAAATAATTAAATTTAAAAGGGTTAGAAAATTTATCTTTTTAAAAGAATCATGATTCCGAATGTGGGTTAATGTTATTTATTGAAGAAATGTTTTTTCATAGGTTGTCTTTTATTTTAGTGGAATAATGGATTTATTATTTTTATGTACCATTCATAGAATTTTTAATTCATCCAATGTTTTTTGAATATTTTAAATATGATATAAAGATGGGTAAAGGAGAAGAAGAAGTCTTGTTGAAGAACAAAAGAACTTTCATTAAGAGAATATGTGTTTTGTTTAAATGATTTTTTTAAAATGGATACTGCTTTGAAGTGTCCTCTTTGTAATATATGTGTTTAATATGTATTAATTATAAAAAAATTCACTAAAACTATAAACCTAATCGATCATTTGGAAATAATGGTAATTATTTTTTATAGACACAATAACATGTCATGTATATGGTCAAGACCATATAGTTACATTCTCCCTCATAAGTAAATGGTTCCATCATAATTTTAGTAATTAAATAATACCACTGATTTGAAATGGTATCTATAGCATGACATATGATTTTATTTTCTAAGAATGTATCAATCAAATCTATTAACTTATCGAAATTATAATTCAAATATTTTTATTCGTATTAACTATTTGAGTTATATACCTCTAATGGGTTGGTGTTAAGGCTAATTTTATTTTCATATACGTATATTAAAAACATTCAGTGTTATAATATCATAAATTGGTTTTTGGAATAAAATTTGATATATTATTTTAATAAATCATTCACCACACAGGCATATCATCATCCCAAATTGTTACTCAACGTAGTGATATCGGGATTATAATGATGTCAAATGATGAAATTGATGAGTAATTTTACTCTTTTAATAAATATTTATGATATCGACACTCTTCAAGCATCCCAACAAATTCTGGAGTAGACACCACCAATGAAATTAAAAACACCCTCTATATCTTATTCCTCATCTACACCACCAACATCAATAGATAACCAACCCATTCCTCAATCACTTTTTTCACAAGAACTTGTGAAAACCTCATTGTGAGGACCTTGCAGCTAAAAGTTTGTGAGGGTTGTACACTCTATAATATCCCCTTAAAGTAGATACTCATGTTCCCAAATTGGGACTTCCTTGAGGATACATGAGCATAATATACAAAAATATTACATAATTTTGATAAATATTGAATACATATCATAATAATACAGTTC
Source organism: Viscum album (assembly GCA_963277665.1). Classification (NCBI taxonomy): domain Eukaryota; kingdom Viridiplantae; phylum Streptophyta; class Magnoliopsida; order Santalales; family Viscaceae; genus Viscum; species Viscum album. The sequence goes on from OY728161.1 coordinate 938,851,707, forward strand.
TTATAAATATATATTTTAGTTTCATTTGAATCTAGATATAGCTATACAAAAATTTCAAACCTAAATACAACTTATTAATATATTAAATTTCATTACATAACATTATAATGTAATATAGGACCATTATGGATAATTTTATTTAGAAAACATTGATATATAAAAAATGTGTTCATAAAAGATATATATCCTTTCTTATTGTGTTAATCATAATTTTCACTCAATAATGAAAAAACATTCTAGGTTTTTTTTAATATCCTATATATTGGAAATATAAGAAAATTTTATCGTAGATTCTCATTATGTGAAATAATAAGAGATATCCCCCAATGAAAATAAGTGATCGTAAAATTATAATTATTATAAAAGAACATGAGCATGAAAAATAAAAAACATACCCCATTGTGAACGATCTTTAATCATCAATTGTTTCATATAGTTTTGTAAAATATAAGGAATAATAAAAAATTGTGTAGAATAATGAATAGTCAATCATGAGTTAGTGGAATAGATCATAAGAATAAGAAATAATATTTTTTTTATTCACATAAGAATATAAATTAACACTCTAATTCATGGTTCACTCTTAGGTATATCTTTGTAAGAAATTTCCAAAACTAAAAATAGCTAGGAAAACATTTCTAACATTATTTTTTGATTAACATCCATATATTTTACTCCATCATTGATGTTTCCATGGATCGTGTATTCACAATGATAGGGGTGAATTAGGTGTGACCTATTTTACAAAATTATTTTTCTCCATTTAATTAAAAAAAAATTAACCTATTAATAAGAGGGGAACCTACATACAATATATAAGGTCGATGAATTAAAACACAGAGTATTTCTTAAATGGTTGGTTCTTAGACATACATTTATTACATTTTTTAGACACACAAACATGGAGTCTCCATTGAAATGATTCTATCAATTAAAATGGTTTTTAAGAAACAAGTTATAAACCCCATTTGTTTATCCTTATTTTGATCATAATTATAACCCCAGTAATCCAAATTTTTTCCTTAGTTAAATATAAACCACAATTGTCTGACAGGTTAAAAACCATCCCCTAGTCTCTAGGAAAATTTTAGTAACATGTTATCCCACATAGCCTCATGATCCTTCTTCTTATATTGTTGTTCAAATACATTGATAGGATGATCACAAGATCTTCCTACATGAGCTTATTGGGTCGCACTAGATTGTGTACAAATAGAGGAATATTTCCACTTAGGTTATTCGTGATAAAATGAATTCTTATCATTAAATATAATAGTCTTCTCCAATGAAATAGTAGTCAGGAAAAAATAAATTATCATGTTCAATCCCCGACCTCAACCGTCTATGAATTAATTAGATGTAAATGTGTTCAGAAATAAAAGAAATTTGTCATTAGTCTCAAATAATTGCACACTAATTAAGAATTTTATGATTTATTTTCACTGCTAAATCATCATGCATAAACATTAATGAATGGATTTATCAGTCTTCGTGATTGTGTAAAACATTCAGTTTTTAAAAATTAATTTCTTTTTTAAGTGCTTTGGGATAAGAATGTACATATTAGTTTCATTCGCACCCAAAAACACACACATTACACATTTTATGAAAATTCATTGTCCTTTTTTTTACACTATCATTGTTAGGTTCTAGTTCACAGATGCTTGAACATACACAATATCAACTTATTTAATAGCACAAAAAATAAAATAAATTAAATATAACATGTGTATGTTTTGATTATCATGGAAATAACACCCATATTTTAACATTACTATCACACACAATCGACTTTATATAATCATGAAAGTATTTCTTCCAAGTGGATCAAGCATGCATGATAACATCTACGACTCTCCTCCTTCTTGGCAAATCATAGTGTGTGATATACAATGCCACATTTTTTTCAAACATTTTTATTCATCTATAAATGTTGGGTAATATTATGTCAAAAAAGATCACTTGAGAACTAATAATAGACAGGTATATGGTTTTAAATATTGGTTACTTCATAGAACCTAGTTTTTTCATGAATTAGACTGGTATAAAACTGATATATCGGCTGGAATTGGACTTTATCTCATAAGATAAAACTTTTGGGAACCTTTTACTCACGAAACACTAGTTTTGTAACTTTATATATCGTTCAAAAAACAAAAGGTTGGATACCATGAATAGTTAACAAAAAACTAAAACCTATAAGATTAGAAGTATCCCTTGGATATGTTTATTTCTCATGAAACACTCAGTTATGTGATAATTTTCTCACAATATATTAAATATAAAAGGGAATTTATAAAAAATGAATTCACATAACTTAATTATTAGATATTCATTGAGATCCACCCATTTCATAATATGATGAAATTTATGTCTCATGTAATGCAGACATCGCATGAAATCTATATCATTGAAGAATTATTTTTTATTTATTTTTATCTATATTCATATTGATCTTCATTTACAGTTGAAAATAATGTTACACATGATATAGATTGCATTAAATTCTCAAATAACGGACATGGTTCCATGAAGATTATATTCCATTATATATAAATGTTATATATATATATATATGTGTGTGTATGGAAGAAATTTTATGAGGCTCAATGAAGAAGATGAAACTAGGAGTTGATACAATGACCCCAATTAATCAGATCAAATGGTGATCGTTTTGCTCATATTTTTAATTGTGGAGAAACACTACACCCAATAAATTGATCCGTAATTGAAATGTAATGTGATAAAATTATCATTTATAATACAAGGCATCACCAATTGCAACAAAAAATGGTTACTAGTCCTATACACTTATGTGTTACATTACACTGAACCGATAATCTCATTTTTCGTTATGTCTCCCCACATAGTGGATCACCACTTCTCCCATTCACCCTTGTGGGATCCCTCCATCACTGACCATTCTGACTAATGGATTTTCCAATAGTTTCTTTTTTTCCAATATATGACCCCTATGATTTCCAACATATGTCTACGGTTGATCAACCTATGGATTTCATGTGCGATGATAGTTTTTAACTAAGCACAAATTGAATAGTTATAAAACAGTCATCTAATATAATAAAATACAAATACATTATAAAATGAAATAAAAAAGGAAGAATCAACTTCTAAAATAACTTAACCCTCATTTTATTCATTGACATATTTTGAAGGTACATTGTGAAACTTTCATAGAAAAACATTCAATTTATAAGAAGAGCTCCAAAATCCTCACATTACAACTCATTATATTCCAACTTCAAAAAAATAGATATCAAATTTATCTTCAACAATCTACTTCGGTACTTTAATCACCCACATATGAATAGTTTGAAATACCAAATTCATTTTAAAAATAAATTATACCTTCTCCACAAATTTCCAATAATTTCAATGATATATAATCAGGAAGAAATTATTTTTTAAAAAATTAATGTTTTATGAACATCTTATTCCCTTAAGGAAATTGTAATACGATTTACTCCATAGAGGTAAGTAATTAATAATAGCATAGAAATGTTATCAATTTATTCCAATATATGTCTACGTGAGAAATTATCAGTGTAGAGAAAAAGAGTGGTATAATTTAACATCAATTTTGTAAATAAACATTAATCATGTAAAAACAATCACTAAAACTAATTTCATGGATTTATAAAAATAAATAATACTAATATCATATATACATATCAATATTATTATTAAAAAATCCAATGAATAATATTTATTCACCTTTATCAAAAAAAATAACTTTATTTTTGGATTGATTAATTTTTTCTTATTAAAACAATATTTTATAGACAATATACCTTAATGATGAAAATCATTAATTTCCATTCATTATCTCTAAGAATTATCATATGCGTATATCAATAAAAATATTGATATTAAAAATATATTATCTAAATAGAAATATCTACAAGTTGATCTTCTATTGACCCCTTAAGAGAATCAAAATCATGATTGGGTTTCTTGAAGAATAAACTATAATATTATTTTATTAAATTCATGTCTCCCACTAAATTCATTCATCAACACAAATTTCCTACTTTAAAAAATAAATATAAAAAACAAATAGAATGTTTATATGTTTAGAAATAACTTTTGAAATCATTCTTAGTTATAAAAATAAGGTTGAGAGTGTTTTCTTAGACTAATAATATTCTTAGATGAAAAGGGATTATTCATATTTTTGAGAAAATAATTCTCATTTTTCTGTATATTTTCTATCATTCTAACAAATTACAACTATTTTTGGACATATGATCATTCATTTTTCAAGAACATGCCCAGTCATCACTTTGCCTGTAGACATTTTTTCCCAATAGTATAAGTCACATGTTCTTTCTCATTCTTCATCAAGATTTCATATTTTATAGGAAACCTCGTAAATGCATTTTTATATTTATTTCAAGACATTTTACAACTTCCACACACAAAATTATTTTTTATAAAATCACCCAATATATGAAAATATACATATTCATAATTACAGTTTTCTTTTACAACATCAATCAGGTTGTTTCTATTCTGGATTGATTCTCTCTTCCATTATATCTTCCTCCCATCAGTATTTTTTTTCATTGAAAAGGCACAATGATCCATTATGTGACCTTTAATACCACATTAGAAGAATAATTTATTTTGTTTTATAATCATTATATAATTATATACAATATTATTTGGATTTAATTTTTTCACAACATTCATCATTTTTTCACATCCCAAGTAAGACATATCATTTTCATGTAATAAATGCTTCACTTCATGTTTTCAACATTATTCACATCAATAGATGATAGGCTCTTGATTGGTGTATACCATCACTAATCATAAAATATAACGAATTTCTTTTAATAATCAATGATATTTTTAAAATAATCATATATATTATTTATTAACTGATTTTATTTCTTTTTGTTATCCTTATGTTATGTTGGTTTCCAATTTTATTCATCTCCCCCCAACGTGAAGTTATGTTTCAAATTTCCTACAATGAAATATCATTCCATAAATTAATTTTCTTGATTCTCGATCATCAAACAAAACAAATAGTATCCACCAAATCTAGATTTATTATTTTGTGACACATTCTAACTAAAACTTAATTTTTGTTTCTTTGGGCATCATAGTTCTTCTAATGTGTTTTCTTATGGGATGAAGAATTTACAAACTTCTTCTCACCCATAATTTATGATCTAATAGACATTTTTGTATCATTATTCACCCTTTTATTTTCAAAAATAAAAAATTATTCTACATGAGTAACTGATATAACATTAGTACACAATGATTTATCACGGCAAAGTGTTTCCTTATATAATGAGCCTATAGTATATTTATCATTTTATAATATATGTTTATTCATTATACAATAATGAGTCTTTTTATAAATATGAGTCTTATTATAGGAATTATTGTCAATAATTCTTTTCATAGGAATTTATAAAGTCTCAGTGTGTTTCTCTTCCATATTCCTTTATTTCATTTCTAATTAACGAAATGTTATGTTCAAAGAAATATTTTAATCTTCATAGTATTTCATGCATTCATCCCCATTAATAATCATCATATGAAACTCATCATCATGCATTTGATTTGATATTCGTATTAAATTTTCATTTTCCTTCATTCCTTCTGCATTTACATCTAACTGAGCATCATTATCATTTATATATTTATTTTTAATCATTTATAGTGTATTGATAACATATTGGATTCAGTCATAGATTCATTATATCATTCATTATAATGTTATATTGTTTCTTTCATTCATTTAAAATGTTTTTTATTGTTTAATATGAAAACCGTTTTAGTCCATTGCTCTTCCCCAACATTAAACAGTTCATCTAGATGTAATTATTCATCCCAATGTTTCTTAAATACATTGATCATAGATATGAATACTTTTTTTAATTTTATTATATAATCTATTATTTCAACAATGATCAAATCTATATCCTGTACTTTATTCCTCCAAAATATAATAAACATATCTCACTAAAGAGATACCACTCTATGAACCATAAAAAATAATTTAATCATTATTTTTATCTAAATTCTTATTTTTCTTCTGCTTGAAACATTTATAAATGTTTTTCAGATTCTTGAATTAAACCAAAAATTTCTAAAATCAAGAGTACATATATGATTTTATGTTTTTGTGTGATAATAATTTTCTTCAATATCAAATATGCACATTATTTACTAATGATAAAAACAAATAGACAACCAATTTATATCCAACCAAAGGTGGAATTCACTCTAATAATAATTGATGTTTTCATAGAACATGGAGTTACATTGAGTGGGGGTGAATCATGTGTGACAAAATTTACCGAATTATTTTTCAATTTAGTTTCAAACTACGATCACCTATTATGAGGCGTGGATCATGCATGGAATTAGAATGGTAAATGAAAAATAACATAATTTATTTTGACGTGGTTCATCACATAGACTAATATATATTCCATCTTTCTCAGAACCCTTGACATGGAATTTCAATTATAAATTATAACAGTTAAAAAAGAAAATGGTAAAACCCACAGTTAGTTGATCCTTCTATTTATCCTGGTTGAAACCCACATCAATCCATTTATTCTTCCATAGTGTGTTAGACACTATAATCATTTGATTGGTCTGTCAACCCAGTCAATAAAGCCTCATTAAAAACCGGTTAAACCCCCAGTAACATGATCCTTCCTCATCTTTATATGTCCCAATCTAATGATTTGATGATCAATTGATGTTCCTCTATGGTCATTTTGGGTCAAACTAGATCATTTACAATCCACATACCTTTTCACTATTGCTAGTCATCCTCATATATATTATGATCACTATATAATATTATCTATCTTAGTGAAATACTTCTTAGGAAAAATTAAATCTTACAAAGAATACAAAGACACATAATCTATGAATAACTCATTTATAAATGACTTCATAAATAATAAATCTCCATATTTAATAAAAATAGCTGTACACTAATTATAAAATTATATAGCTGGTAAAAATATCAATCTTCATACGTGTATATGAATTCATAAATGTAGACTTCTACATGCATGTGTAAAAACTGAATTTTTTATCATCATATATCTTATATATGTGTCTTTTATTCAACTTGTAATTATTTTTTCAACAAAATCTAAAAAATACACACTATCAAGATTTATTTTTCTATATAAACTCACTATAATTTTTTTCCTTTCACATATACTGTCATATTATTATTCAAGTATAAATGGAAATACCCATTTTTTACATCTGTATTTGAAACAAAAGTTATTTGTACATAATCTCAGACAAGCATGATTTGATTATAAATAATATCCCTTCATTATTCGAACATTAAATTCAGAAATAATATACATTCTTTATATGAAGATGTAATTATTCAATGTATGCCATGTTCACATCACATCATGCACAACTATAATTGTTATTATAAAAGGACAATGTATGATATACACTAAAAAGAATGTTTTTTAATCTATATAGTTTTTATGCATGTTCGAGAACACAATAAATTAATATATTTCAATCAAGAATCTATAGATAGAAGCAAATAGTATTGTATTATCATTCATTATTCTTGAAATAATGTTCTTAATGAATAAAATGACTATGAAATGAAATAATTTTTTGTATGTGGCCTTATTTACATATGTTAAATCTTCTTCAATCCATCTCCAAGGAAAACCTTTTTTCCATAGTTCTATGTCTTCTTGACTTAAAAATATTCTATATTTCTTAGAAAATCACACCTTTTAAAATAGAGTAATCCACCTAGGTTATTTTACACTCAATAAGCTCATAGGTAATATGCTCTTTTCATGGAACCACTATTAGAAAAAATCATTTTTTGATTTATTTTCGTTTTTCATCAACATGATAATCATTTAAACATGAATGCAATGTTCCTTTTGATTTTGAAATAATTGGAATAATCATACACTCAAATTATACATAAATGATTTTGTTCAATCTAATTTTGACATAACATAGAAGAACTAGTTATACATATGAACATTAAAGAGGCATGATAAATAATAAAACACATAGACATGATACAATGAACTATAAGGGTCAGAGCGCGTGGTGATGTTTTTTCCTGAATTTCTAATGGGATAGGAAAACATTACCACTAAAACTAATCCCACATCAAAATTTAATTTAATCTTATTCCTCTTTATACTATAATTTAACTCCCAATAAAACATAAAATGGTTACTAGTCCATAACTCATATGTAGCTTACTCCACTTTGTTGGAACAATCTCCCACCATTATTCAACCACATACAGTGACTCAATTATCCCCCGATTCTCTCATGCATTCGTACACCTTTGATCAACATGACTCTTACTAGCATTTCTTAGGCTGGATGCCTATGTCTTGGGTGACCCACCAGGGGTCCCACATAGGTATGGTGTTGATGTTTCTATGGCTACCTTATGGACCAGATTTTTTTGAGTGACGACCAATTTGAAACATTGAAAAATTATAATTAACATAATAAAAAATAATTCCTTAATATAATAAAATTCCAATACAAACATGAATCCTAAAATATGAAGTCAAAACCTCATTTTTTCATGGGCATATTTTTTAGTAATGATGTGAAACCATAAAAGCCCATTTCCTCAAATGTTATGAAATTCCCCACCCTAATCACATTTATAACTTATTGAATTTTTAAATTATCAACATATTTAAAATAAATATAAAATTTAATAATATACTTGTGTTCTTTGATCATCTATTAGAATATTATTTACATAATCCTCTCTTAGTAGTTATTCATCTTTTTCTTCATTTCCCATTTCATTAGTAGGAAATATGGAAACACCATTTTTTATAACATAACCAATATCAATAATAATAACAAAATCATCGATCGAATAATAAAATCCATTCATGTGAAGAGAATTAGATTTTCACATTTATCATTTCATCAAAGCATAACATATTGAATAGAATTTGCGTTTCATCAATATTTCATCATCAAAAGAATATTCAATAAATATAAATAATAAATATTGTAAAATTTGATTATATTACCTATATAAAATATATAGCATTAAATTATGTGGTTATATAAGAATTTCCATTTTATAAAAATACAGTCAAAAAATTATAGAGTGCATTACCATTTTAATTTCTGATGTAATTATTTAAAATCTAAAAATTATAAAACATTATGGTCAGTATATTCATTGAAAATTAACATAAATACATATAATTAATTTTTAAATGAAATTAAAATTCATTATTTAGTGAAACTTTATTTTGGTGGTATACCTTAAAACAAAAATATTATTCACATTTTAAAAAAATTACAATGTTACAATGTATTTTTACTTTAAATAAGATTAATTTTCAAAATATTGTAATGACATAAAATATATAGTTATTAATGAAAATAAATATTATTTAAATAGTTGTTAATAAATATTCTTGAAATTTTTATAATATAATTATAGACATTGATGAAAATATTTTTGACAGATCTGAAGAAGAAATAAAATATTCCATAAAAACATTCAGTTAGAATCTATGGAAATTAATGAGATTAAAATGGAAAAAAATATGTAATCTCAAAAGAAATATATGAAAATAATAATGATTTTGGATATATATATATATATATAGATTATATAATTCTACCATAAAATATTTAATCGTAAACTATCTTTATAAAAATGTGATTATAACATAAAGCCCTTACTTCAAGCCTGTCTTGCTCCATCAGAAATCTAACCTCCTGGTTAAGGATTTTAAATTTGTCATTATTCTATAATATAGAAATATAATTCCCTATTATACCAAAAATGGATTACAGATATTTTTTTATGAGACACTAATTAACAAAATTTCCACATCATCAACTTTTTGGGTGTTAACTACTTAATTTTTCATTTTCATTTTAGTTTGATAGTGTAACAACCCAAAAAATGTCAACATAGATTCATTTCACATAACTATTTCCTATATTATAAATATAATAAATCAAATAGATAACCTAAAAAACAATTTAATAATAAATTAATAACAAAATACGTGAAATTTGTTAAAATTAATTAATCTATATGGATGAAATGGTAACCTGATTATTGGAATAGTAATATGACCATTATGAAGAGTATACCAGTCAATATAATTATATAATCACCAATTATTTTATAACTAACATTTAGTTGTCCTATTAATCATATCATGATATAATTATATATAGGATTAAGTAAATAATTTTTTTTAAAGTGACAAATTAAGAATGGGAATTTAATTGAAATTGAAATTTTTATTTTCAATTTTATTATTAATATTATGATATAAAAGAAAATTTATATTCATTTTATTGATTCATAAATTAATATTTTCTTGTCTATTATTATAAAATAATTTTATGAGAACTAAATTAATATTTCAATGTGTCATAAAATCAGTTATAATATTGAAATCCGTATTTTTTGAATAAAAGATGATTTTAACTAAAAATATAATTTCACATATTTATAAACTTATATTCATTAAATAAATTAAATTATTTAAATATAGTCATTTTTGAATGTTTATGGTGAATTTTTGGTATTTTCCTAAAAAATAATAACTTTTGGTGAATAACGAAATACAGTATTTAAGATTTTCAAAATAAAAATGCATATTTTTTAAGACATAGATTTTGTAATTACACATTAAATTGAAATAAAATTTTCTCTTTACTAAAAATATTCCTATAAATAAAAATTATTGATATTCTTGAGATAAATTAATAAAGTAATGAATGAGATTATCAAATAAACTCATCTCCTCCCCTATAAATAACATCCTTCCCCACCACTTCTCATTACACATTATTGGGATTCGATATTTCTTATATTTTGACCAAATCATCTCTATAGACTCTTCTCCATATTTTTTCATATTGGTTTCGCAAAAAATACAATTTCATGTTCCTTACGGAGTTCCTTAAAAAGAGGTTATACAAGATATAAAATTATCCACCATTCCCTTTTAAATTCCTTATTTCTTTTACCCTCATCCATTACTAAATAATAAAATTATACATGATAACTCCATTATCATAATTGTACTATCATATTATTATTTTATTATGATATCCACCATAAAATCTCATATCTTATATTTTTATCATAAAAATGAACACAAATTTTGTGATTTACCATTTCATCACCTTCATAGATGATGATTTTTCATTTTCACTTATAACATACATAAATGTATGTAAAATCATAATAATGGATAAAAATTATTTTAAATTATATATTAAATTTTTTTATGTCATGGAAAAAATATATATATATTTATTAAATAATATATCGAAACTATTTTGTGACGATAAAAAATTCACCAAAATAAAGCAACATACATCATAAAAAATTTAACTAATGAATCAATATCATATTAAAAAAAGATTAATGGGGCCATTAAAAATTAATCAGGTTCGTAAATATCATATAATCCCACTTCTGGTGTTTTTCTTTCTTTTTAAAAGAACTATTATAATTAATGTCAATGGAACTTATCATAAATTCCAGATACAAACGCAACTAGAACAATGAAATTAAAAACTACAGCACATCCAAATGACAATAAAATAATTTATTAAAATTATAGTAAACCATTTTCAAGTTCAACAAATTATTAGTCCGTTAATTAATTGATATAAATTGATTATATTTTTCATCAATTTCAATTGATGAAACATTTAAAACATAATGTAAGGGATCACATTGAACCTCCAATTTACATTTATGTTTTGATTTATCTCTCTTGACACTAATACAAAACTAAAATATTCTTATATAAAAAATCCATATTCTGATTTATTGTACGAAATTGTTTTTCCAAATACTTTCATCCTAAATTAATGGGAAATACATGTTTTATAATGTTCCCTTCTTGATTCTCACTTATAGGAACGTCTTATATATAGGAATATCTCTATTTCTTCAAAAATTCCACGTAACCTCTATATTATTTTTTAATCCACCAATATTTTCAAAAAATACCTCATTTAATCCTGAAAAATAATCTTCGTGACATTTAATTTTTAAAAGCTCTGACCCTAAAAGCACACAGATAGAGAATTATTAATTTTAATAGTCATGATTACCAGGAATAAAATCTTGAAGGACCATTTATTTTAGTTTTCTTAGAAATCCAAATTACATAAATGATACACATAATACATTATGAAGATTAAATAAATCTTGACAAACAATAAATTGATATAAACTTCATCATATTAAGACTATTCAGAGTCCATATCATCATAATCTAGAGAAAGAAACATAATAACAATGAGATCAATTTTGTAGTAATGGTAAATAAAAGTAAGAACTAATGAATACATATATATGGAATGGTATATAATTTATAAAACATTCTATTAATATAACTAGATAAGTTAAAAATAAATTTTAATCAAAGAAACAAAAACACATGCCATAAATCAATAAACTAAGAATGAATTACATCGATAGAAATGCTGATGAAAATATCATGAATAAATAAAATAACTCATACTAAATGAGGGAAGTTATTTATTAATGGATTCCATGATTGAGTAATAAAAATTCCCACTATTTTCAAGACAAATCAAATGATGGTTTAAAACTATGTATGGAAACCATCTTAATTTGGCCAAATTATTTGTCTCCTGAGAACCTGTCGACGCATCAAAGAGCTATATAATGTCCCAGTGCTTCCAATAATTTTCATAACAAATAATTCCTCATATTGTATAATATAAATAAATAATACACCTTATAAAATATTTATACTGAATAATTAATAGGGAATATTCAATATTTCCCTAAATTATCAAATAATTTTCAATGTCGACACCATATGTAAAACGGTATACAGTTTAGGAAATACTAATATCCATCATATGAAAATATGGATAGTCAAGTAAATATAAAATTATTATTTTTAAATAAATTTATTGTTTTATGATATATTGAACTGTTACAAATGTAAGTGATATTTCAAGGATAATCATTGTGACCATACTTGAGGGGAATAATCTTTAAAAATTCGAATGATTCCCAGACCACATTAAAACATTAAAATCATAATCCTAGAAAAGGGATGACAGTAAATGTAACATATAATAACATAATAATAATCAAATCAATGATATCAAAAAAAAATCATTGCATACGCTAAATAAAATTTAATTGACGTATAATAACAATTATTTCTCAATGAAATGTAAATTGAGACGAAAGTATTATACCTTAAAACTAATTTTTGTGTGTGGTATTTATCATCATGTATAGTGATTAAAAAAGTTACTTAATTATACATAAAATCAATCATTCTTATAATATCATAAATTAACTTCTTTCAATATTTTATTACACTTTTTCTAATACTCAATCATTATTTTTACTATTTTGGGTGTTAATAGACTAGTTTTTTTAATTATGTTTTGACTTGATAAATGTTTCTACAATTTCATATATAATTTTTTATCATATTTTTAATTTAAAAAAGGAATAAATTATCCTATATATTCATTAAAATTCATTTTATAATTGTTCATAATATTTGGTGTTTATAAATTAGGGGCACCATTCATGGACATGGTAGGTCATATGTACTCATGAATGCTAGATTAATTTAAATTTTGTATTGAAAGAATGAAAAATAAATGGTACATATGTATAATATAATTACAATATAATATAAATATTATATATGTTATATTGGTTTATTTAAATCAACCATTATATGTTTCATTTTTTGCATGAATAAATCATTTCATTTGGAGGGGGAAATAGTCCACACATCCTCAAATTAAATTATTATATTTACAAAACATATGGGAAGAATGATGTTATGTTAAAAATATAAATTATATAAGCATATAGTCATTATAAAAATATTATATTTCATATCTAGGTATAGTTTCTATCATAATTGTTACTATTATAAGTGGTAAAAAAATATTAAACCATTATTGTTTTGTGAGGTCGTAGTTCATCATAAAAAGAAACAGTATGTTAATTATCTATTAGATAGAGGTGTTTGTAATTGAATGTATATACCTTTACATAAAAACATCATATTATATTGAGGATACTGGTGTTTTTATTTGATCTTATATTAATAAGAGTATATGGAGTAGATTTTTGAAATGAATCTAAAAAGTGGGACAAATTGGGTTACCTTATCATCGCGTAACTTATTTTGGATTGTTCCAAAATGCTTACTTGAAAGGATTTTGGGAAATTGGGATGATTCGTGCTATAGGGTAAAGATTTTGGGAATCTATTTGAGAATATATTTTCAAAACCAATGTTGATAGATATGGGTGGTGAATAGGGAGAGGTAGTGGACATTTATCTGGATGGAAAATGACTCACATGGAATTGTTGGAAAAAGTATTTGTCGTACAGATGTTATTAAAAATAATAAGTAGAGAAAAAACACCCAAAATAAATTATGGAAGGTACTTAGAAAAATAATTTCCATAAAATCAGTTTTTTTCATGTTTATCTGTCATTTGGGACCTTCTGTTAAAGGTTTAATTCATTATTATGCTTAATTTTACCTTAATAATTGTAAGTAATGTTAGTTAAATTTGCAAATATTTTTTGGTCAAAAACAATGATGGTCTTATTGAAAATTATAATATATACAAATTAAAAACATGGAACCCATTTTTCCAAATTTAAATCATATTTGGGGATGAAATGAAAATATTATTTATCTATTTGGAGGGATGACAATGCATGTTTTTTAAGTATAAACATATGAATGATTTTTATGTTGTTATAATCAAATTTTATGTTTAATTGAATCATATTACATAAATTTTATTAATTGAAAAAACATTATCTAATTAAACATCAAAAAAATTATAATTTATCTTTATAATTAAATTACATGAAAAAGTTGTTTTGAATAAAAATTTCGTATTTTTAACTATTCATTATAAAATCATAGTTTTCTAAAAAAAAATCTAAAATTCATCAAAAACAAATTTTTATATATTTAAATCGCATATAATGTTTATTTTTATATATTAAATAAATTAAAGTGTCAAATTCAGATTTTAAATGTGGTTATTATTAAAAATTTGTAAAACGAACTTTAAAAAAATTAAGGTATTTAGGTGTAATGTAGAGTTTATTCTTATCTTATAAATATCTATCCTAATGGATGAAATAAAAAAATAATTTTATTAAATATATAACATATATATTTCAATGAAACAATTCACTATTTTTAATTAATTATATTTATTAAGATAACAAAATTAGAATCATATAAAAAATAATATTTCTTTTTATATCCACTAGGTTCTTATTTTCGGTTCATATTAATTGTAAACAAATTAATTCCTTTTATATTTATTTAATATATAAATTTATATGTTATTTATTTATATTTATAACTATTAATTATATTTCAACTTTATATTATATTAAGTAATAATATTTTATTAATACATTGTTATATGGTTAAACTAATTCTTCTGTGTAACACATACTATTGAGGAAGGTAACTCATGCGTGAATGGGATAATGACTCGAAGTTGTGTGAATTATAACCTATATAATACATTATATCTATATAAGATAGTAAATATATTTTAATTTATTAGGTTTTTATATTCTTTTTTAAACTAGTATTTACCTGTCAAAAATACTATGGAATATATAATGTACCTAAGAATTATTGTGTGTCACATTCTACCCACATCAATTAAATTGTTTCCTCACAATTTAAAACATATCTCGGTAATATAGGAATTGAAAATATACTATTTTAGAGGATACACATGGTAAAATGATTTAATATCACATATTCATTATAAGATGGAAATCAATGCACAATGGTCACGTAACTATGTTCCCATGTTGGAGAAAATTTGTGGAAAATGGAACAAAGGATACAGAAAAAAATATATCAATCAAGTTTTAATGGAGAGTACTAGAGAACATGTTTAGTTAAAAGTTATAGCCCAAATAACATTAAACCATATTTGTGATTATGGTTCATTACTATTATAATAAGTGATTATAATAAGAAAAAAATTGTTTTAGAACCATTTTCTCTAGAGTTAAGGAATTCTTTAAATCCATATAAATATAAGTAAATATACATTTCTGGAAACATAATCTTTTTCTTTTAATATGCCTTGAAATTTATCTACATAACCACATAGAATATTATGTGACATATTTTTATATAATACATTGCCCTAAAAAATCTCATCCAATGATCATATTAACTCTTTTAATAAAAAAGATAAAATTTTGTAATAGATTATAATCTTGTCACTTATTAATGAATTTCACTAAATTTTCAATATTAATTTATCAATAGTAATTAAGAAATATGAATCAGATCTAAATTCTCACTTCCCAAACATGAAAATAAGTTCAATATGTAAAATCATGAGATATGTTAATGATTCAAATTACTATAAACCCTTATTGCCAACAAAAATTCTTCCTTATTAATTAATTAAGACACATATTATTGGATATATCCATTAAATCGAAATTGTTTTAATCTCTATCAATAATAGAATACACCACTTTTTAAGAAGACATTGCATAGTTCCAATATAGTTAGATCTCATCCAAAAAATCATTTCTTCTCCATGATCTTTTCATCATGAACATATTAACTGTTTATATACCTTAATCGTGTATTTTCGGGAAATTGTAACTTACTAATGACTATATTTTCTTAGTACAAGTCAGAATATGATCTCAAATGCATAACAAACAAATACTACAGAAAAATCCTCATATATTCCATAATTATTATAATTATTATATTAATGATAGAAAATTCATGGGACATAATAATTTAGTTGTCATATTAACCATTCATATTAATATAATTTTTTAGAATAACTTGTTCATTATCTATAACATCATTTGAGTTATATTCTTTTGATGTTTTGAAAATTGATTCACATTGTATCTCATATCCCTACAGTTCAATTATTGTACCTTGGGAACCCTTTTATTACCCTATAAATCATGAAAATGGTGTCCTTATTCAATACACATATAAGAAATTCTCATTAGCTACATGAATTTACTAGTGTTATTCTTCCTACAATTATCACATGTCAGAAAAACCTTCTTCCCATTATTCCATTTATCCATATTTTCCTCTATAATATCATCGTCTCATTCTTCTCTTCAAATCCATAGGACTCAGATAATTCATTACACATATTGTTAAATTTTTTATACAATTTCACTATATGATGAGAATACATAGGGGGGACTATTTCTCTTCAAAATGACGTCTTATGACCACAAATCATATGTTCATAATTATTTTATGGATCATGTTCATTGGTGGAGTTCTAATTCCGTATTCTAGGTTCAATTATTAGAAAAACGTAATATATATGATTAAATCCTAATGTAAGTTATAATCCAACAAATAGTGAAACACATAACATAAACTGAAAACTTTATTCACTAATAATCTCATAATCATAATTATGGATTTATGGAGGTCATCATTACATCAATATTTTTTATAATGGTTTTTAAATATAATGTGAATTATCCAAATAATATACCTCATGAGTGTCAAACCTAGTGTGTGGTGAGTCTCGTTTTCACGTACCAAGATAACTCGAGTCAAGCCCATCACAACTTATGAGAGTTATTACACATAGGTACATCTGTTCTAAAACCGGGTCCATTTATAGTATTCATATAGGTTTGTATTTATAGAAATAACCATATAAGATGTACCGTCAATATGTTCTAGGATGTTTATATATAATTATAATCAACATATACCTTATTTTTATCCTCCATTATCTATAATTTAAAAAACATGTTTCCAAAGTTGCTGCTAAACTTTCTCTGATACCAATTGTAATTCCCTGACCCTCCAATCCTAGAGCCAGTTCATTATTACATTACATTAGCACAATTATGAGGATTCAAATCATAAACGACCAATCGATTTAATAGTCTTGGAAATCCAAAATGCATACATGATACCCATAATACATTGGGAAGAAAAAACAATACATGTTATACAATTAACTAGAAATAAACATCATCATTATAATCTTATTCAATTTATTCTTTTTCATAACCTAAGGAATAAAACATAATAAGGGTGATCTGAAATTATTACCATGGGTATATAGAATGCATGAAATAAGGAATCATACTTTATGGAATGGTAAATATCTGATCATACATTCCAATAACATAACTCGATAAAGCAAAAATAATATGTAATTTATCAAAATAACTGCCATTCCCTAAATAAATAAACTGAGAATAAATTACATTCATAGACATGTCGATGAAAAATATCATAAGTAAATAATATTTAAAACAAAATTTGGGTAATTAACTCTAAATTAAAATCATGTTATAGGCACATTAAAACTTATTACCATCACTAACTTTCATAAGTACATTCAAATCTAATAATAGAAGCCCCTTTCATTTAGCCAAATTATTTCTCTCATGAGAACCTTTAGATGTATCGAAAAGCAATATGAAGTCTAGAGACCACCTATATTTTCATTTCCATATATTTCCTAATATTGAATAATCAAAATAAATAATATTCCTTATCAAATATCTTCATTGCATAAAGATTACGGAATTATTAATCATTCCCCAAATAATCAAAAAATGATCAAAGTCAACACTTTATGGGAAACGATATACAGTTTATGAAATACTATTATCCATCATATGATAATATGGATATTCATGTAAATTTCAAATGAAAATAAATTACAATAAATTTATTGTTTTAATAGAGAGTTATAAATCACAAAAGGACTTAAGATTAGAATTATAATCATTAAGAACATTCTTGAGGATGATAACCTTTAAACATTGCAATGTATCTTATAGGTAATTGAAATATTTAAATCATAAACCCCATTATGGAATGAAAATAAATAAAACATATAATACTTTTTCAAAAATTATATTCATTATATAATATGAAAAAAATTTATACACACCATATAAAAGTGAATTGGCTCTTAATAACAATAATGTATCAATTAAATGTCAATTGATATAAAATTCCCTTACCTAAACCTTATATTTCTTGTGTGGTATTTATCCTCATATATATTGGTTTATTATAAATTAAGAATTTATAATAGAACTATAATATTTTTTAAAATGACATATATTGATTTTTACGACATTTTATTACCCTTTTAAAAACCCTTTCATTATTTTAATTATTTCTTTTGTCAATTACCATGTATTAGTAAGTATGTTTTGATTTTTTCCATGATATTCCTATTTCTTATATCATTATTTCACCATTAGAAGAATGTAAACCTGGAAGAAATAATCTTATATATTCATTACATATTTATTTATAACATTACATCATATTTGGAGGTTATTAATGAACAGAACCATTCATTGAGACGAGAGACCATAAGTAGCATGAACGCTAATTTCATTTCATTATTGTAATAGAAGAATGAAAATTAAATAATGAATATGTATATCATTATTCCAGGATCATATCTAGGTTATAGATGTTTTTTGGATTATTAAACCCATCATTAATACATTCCATGTATGGCATGAATGATTCATATTTCCTTGAGGGGAAGGTAGTCCACACTTCCAGAAAAAAAAAATCACCTTTACAAAATATGGAAGGAATAAAGGAATATTATAAATAAAAAGTAATGACTAATAGATATATTAATAATATAATATATATCATGTAAAATTATATTTTTTTCATAATGGAAACAACGTGAGTTGATAAATGTGAATTGAACAATCATGGCTTTGCGAGGCCTAAATTCACTATACATAGAACAAGTATATTCAATATCCATTAGATAGAGGTGTGTACAAGTATATGATGGTCACAGTGATTAATAAAATCCAATTATATTAAATATTTTTATTTTTTATGTACTCATATATTAACAATATTATAGGGAGTATGAAATGGATATAAGACTACAAGTCATGATAGAAGGTGTTATATATTAATTAGGTATGTTCTTTTCATTTATTCCAAAAGGGTGAGGTGGTGGCCTTTTATTGGGATGGAAAATGAGTCACATGGAGCTTTTGGAAACAAGTTTGGTATACACATGATAATTTCTGAAAAATTTAATAAAAACAACCAAACAAAAAAATGGAATTTTAAAGGCAAATTAATGTCCCCACAATTGCTGTTGGAAAGGTTTATTGGTCTCGTGGTTCCTTTTTTCATAGGCTTAGTCATTTATAAAGCATAATTTTACCTCAATAATTGTAATTAATTTTAAATAATTTAAGTATTATTTTTTCTCAACAAAATATTTACTTTTTATACATTATAACGAATTCTGATTCCAAAAATGAATTCTTTTTTCCATATTCTAATCACATTTGTTTGGTAAATTTAATTAAAATACATACCTTAAGCCAGGCGATAATGCCAATTTTTAAGGAAAAATTGACTGAGAGTATTCTATGTTTTTAAAATGAATTTCAAATTGAAATAGATTCCAATGAAAAATATTTTTTTAATTTATAACATTTTTATCTTATTAATCATTAAAACCAATTTAATGTATAATTTAACATTATTAATAAATTTTTTGACAAAAATATTTTGAACGAATATTCAATAATTTTAACAATTCATTAAATAATGATATATTTTACAAAAATATAAAAATTTCACTCTAAACTAATTTTTATGTATAGATTTCATATATTATGTTTTTTTTGACATATAAAATCATCTAATGTGTAAAAATTCACATTGAAAATGGGTTATCCATTAAGAAGATGTTAAACTACATTTATAAAAATATTTGTTTTTATATGTTAGACAATGATTGTTTTTATCATATACATATCAAAACTAATGGACGAATATCAAAATTATTGGACTGAATATTTAATATATATATTAAATTAAAACCATTTACTACTTGTAATTAATTAGTTTTATTAACATAAAACACTTTTGGAATCATAAAAATAAAAAAATATATTTTTTATATCTAATTTGTTCTTATTTTCATTTCTTAGTAATTGTCAACTAATAAATTAATTTAATATTTATATAAAGTAGAATATTTATAATTTAGTTATTACTATTAATAACATATAAATTAATGACTAGTTTTTTTAATAAATAATATTATTCCAAAAATATATTTTAATTTGGTGAAACACATTCTTACGTGTAACACAAAATATCAAGAAAGGTCACACTTATGTGAAATGATAAAAAACATGATGTTGTGTGAATTATAATCTACAGAATATATTTTATTTACTTCATATAGTAAATATATTGTAATTTATCAGATATATATGTTACATATTTATAAATTCTATTACATATCATAACTACTATATAATATAAAGTTGAAATATTGAATTTCAGGGTGTTACAAGCTTTTAGACAAAAAACATTAAACCTTATCCATTTTCAATGACTCCAAAATCATTATCCATAAATATAACTGTAGTGGCTTGATTATAATGATTCTTACCCACTATATACCATTTTCTCATTTTCATTGGAAATTATAATGATATTCTATGTCTATTTTTACTTTTTAATATACTTGTATTGTTTAAATACATTCAATCATTGAAACCATTATGATATTTCCATTTTTTATGGATTATGAAAAGATTATGATACGCATTCGTTTATAAGGGTAAACTTTGTATTTCTTTCTAATGATTAAATATTCATATGGAACACTTATTAATCAAAAATTTATAATGGGTGTGCACAGATAGTTCTCTAAAGAATTGGGTAGTGTTTAGTCACTTGAGTCATCATGTTGGGATAGGGATTAAAACAAATTATTGTATAGGACATTTTCCACAATGTGATATTGTATTTTTATTTTTCATTGACTCATGTTTATCTAATGTTTTAGGTTACTCCCACATTACTATGTATCCAAGATAATATGATATAATCCTATAAATGTTATTATTCCCAATGATTAGTCATGTTTCATGCCTTTACATGTCATTATGTTATTCCATCTAACCTATGATCTATTTTTTCTTCAAATTATTATTCCCTTACTAGGATTTTTATCTCATCCCATTTTTTATGTATTCCCTAGGTTTTCATATGAAGATGTAGGAGATTAAATAAGGTTAGGATCTCATGACGATGTTTATATAAAAATTTCATTATTTTGGTTAGGTGAATTCTAATTATGTACCATGTCTTCCAAATACTCATGACATTATGATCCATATTCTATGTTTTGTGATTAATTATTTATAAATTCTAGTAATAATAATTTTGAAAGTATAGGTTTTCAATAGTTCATATTATTGCATGATCTTCTATTTTATTGGAGATTCTGACTGGAGAACATTACTATGAACCCTAGAGATAAATAAATCACCATGGATAACCTGGATGGAAACATGGAGAATCCCATGTTTGGATATAATTTTCATTTTTCTGTTAATTCCTCTATGTCTAATGTATTTTATACTGATTACCTAATTATTTAATACATGTCTTATTGAAATTTATCTTACATTTTTAATACATGTAAATTATAGAACCCATTGCAACAATCATTGTTATATGAAATGTTACATTTTCCAATGAGATATGTAAAATGTGATTGGAACATATACTCAAAACTTCATGAATGAACTAGAAAAAATATCTCTTGTTATGAATAATAACATGAATCATGTTAAATGGACTCACTCTACTATTAGTGATCATGTTACAATTGTATCCTTTATTCAACAAAGGCCTCAAATAGTAAATAAATTTTACGATCGCCTTATCACGAAACTACTGAGTAACTTTTTTGTGAAAATATACATTATCCTGTAATGGTTAAATGAAGAGAAATTAATTTGGGCAGTCTATCATTTTGACTAGGAAGACGATCAATGGTGTAAATTGATCAAAAATCACAAATTTAAATAATGAAATTTATTCCATGGATTGGGATTCATTAAGGAAAATATTTTTCAATAAATATTTTCACTAAACTAACATTCGTAAGAGGGAATGGTTCTTCCTCTGGTTGATGAAAATAGAATTTGATTCCATTGGGATGTATGACGAAAACATCACCAGACATTTAAAAAACGTCTCCGACATTATCATGAACCCCAGAAAAATTTATATCAGATCATAACTGGACAAAAGACCAGTCTAAAATCCTTGTTGCATGTATGAGACTTTCAAATCTGTGAAGAGACATTCCATTCTTCCCTTTAGGTTGAGATGGAGATTGGAGATTCTCTTTAGACTATTGGTATTGGAGATAAAAAGTATAAAATAGAGTTTAATATGGGAGGATTAATAGATAAATACAATAATGGGATGAAACCCCATCATCCTTTGTCTCATTGCTCTGGGTAGATAAAACATGAGAACCGTCTAAAGGGATACAATAGATTCTTCACATATAGAAGATAGAGGAATTATGATAATTATTGAAGAATTGATATAAAGAATCTAACATGTGTGGAAGAATAATTGATCGTTTAGATCAACAATCATCCTATACTGATGAGTCTCAACGGAATGTAACATGGGAATTTTTCAGGAAAATGCACTAATCCATGGGTTTTCATAGGAAATCAAGAACAACTACATCCATGAGAACATAAAAGGGACTACTTTATAAATAAAATTGATGTGGTGACAAACAATGATGTGGTTCATGTATGATATTTATTCATTCAAGAATAGATGACATAAAATTTTATAATGGTTCTACACAGTCTTTTATATCTAGAACGTTTAGTGGAAATATTCAAAAACCATATCAATATTTGATGGTTGGCTTATTTTTGAGAATGGAAAAATAGGAAATTATTGTTTAAAATGTATACAACTACTCCTTTGTTTTTGTTTGTGGGCATAACCTCCAATAAAATCTATTATACCTTTGGTAGAGTATTATGCTTTAATAGGAATTTATTGGTTATCCTTATATGAATTTAACATTTACTTTTGGGAAAGGAGGACACTCTTCATAGGCCACAAAATCCTACAATTATGTATTATGATAAGGATGATGATGAATCTACATCAAAATAAACTTTTTCATGTGTGGATATTATTTCCATAGTAGAATTAATATTTAAAACAGATGATTGAGACATAGGAGCAAATCATGCTTGAAGACATTCCCATTAGGGGGGAATGCACTAATGTTTTCTCTAAAGATCAGTATGGTCATTATCTTGACTGATAGGTTGAGTTCTCAAGACATATCATTACAAGATATCTTAATTTTTCAAAGACTACATATTTAATTTCCACCATTGATATTGAAAAACTAATGAAGTTGTTACAATAGAATGTAGACAACGGTTTCATAAGCCTGCATGCTTCAACATACAGTGTTCCATTCATCTTCATCAACAAGAATGATGGATCAATGCTCCTATACATTAAATATCAAGATAAAAAAAAGGTAACAATAGATAATAAGTATCCCTTTCCATTGATAGATAATTTGTTCGATCTACTTTTTAGGGCCAAGTATTTCGCTATGGTGGAACTTCATTCAGGATATCACCAACTCATGGTAATGAATGAATATACTCCCAAGACTGCATTTCAAATGACACGTGGAAACTATGAGTTTATAGTGACACCATTAAAAATAAATAATTCTATATTTATTATCATATACATAAGGGATAGAGTCCTAAGATATTTCCTTGACAAATTTTGATACACATAATATATGACATTAAAATATACTCTAATATAATGGATGAACATTGGGATAATTTTAATCTTTTTTATAAGATATTTTGAAGGGATAAGAAATATATAATACATAATAAATGTTATTTTTGTATGGATTATATATCATTTATATAAATTATTATCACCTACAAAGAAAAATGTGTGTACCCTTCTAAAAAAATTAAATCATATAGTGGCATGGGACAACATCGGTAATGGAGATCCACAGTTTCCATGGACAATTTATTTATTATCAATGATTTTTGATGAAATTTTAATTATTTTATAACACACTAAACTTGTTTACTTTTACATAATTATAGTTTTTATAGACTGATGAATGTGATGAATGATTCAATGAGTTGAGTTACAATCTTATCACCACACCAATAGTCACTCTTCAAGAAAGTTGGGAACCAATTATGGTAAAAAAATAACTAAAATAATGGAGGTTATTTATTAAAAATGAAAATTTATAATGTGATATCATATGTTTCATGGTAGTTTAATGTTAGTGAGAAAAACTATCCCCAACAAAATCTGGTGTAAGCAGGATGTGATCTTCACATTGAAAATATTGTGGAAGTTTCTCTATGAAGAGATGTGAGATATATATACTGATCATAAGATCTTCAAATATTTATATTTAAAATAAAATGATTAATATGTTTCAACCATGATGGTTATATATCATCACAGATTATTACTCCACTACTGGAAAAATGACCTATACCCACGGTTCAAAACCGTGGGTATAGCCCCCAAAATTGTGGGTATAGCCTATACCCACGGTTTTGCGAACCATGGGCAGGAACAATGTCGGTAAAGGGTTATCAACCTATACCATCATTTTTGGAGAACTGTGGGTATAGGGGGGTCAATGTGTTCACCACAGATGTACAGCGTGGAACACAAAAGAGCCCATTGTTTCTAAACCGTGGGGTATTTAAATACAAAAAAAAATACAGGAGCTGGGATTGGAACCAACAATCCCACAGCGCCTCACAACTACACACCACTAAAGGACCAAACAGGCTGCGAATTTATTTGTTATATATCCATAAATCAACGTATATATATTTATTTAATTCACTTAATATTTAAAAATGCCATAGCTGGGATTCGAATCTGCATCTCACGCAGGGCTTCACTTCTGCGCGCCACCACGTAACCAACCAGGCTACAAAATCATTTTGATACATATTGATACATCAACATATATATATATATTAATATAATCCACATTAGGTAAATTTAATAATGCAGACCGCGGCATTAAAACCCCAGTCTAACGCCCACACCACCCTTATTGACCAACCGAGATAAGGAAATTTTGTGTTTTTAAATTTATATTTATATAAATATATTTAAATACACTATGAAAAAATATATTCCCACCAAATTTCTTTTCGTTCCCCGCCTAATTTTCATTCCCTGCCATAATCTATACCCACAGTTATCCAGAACCGTGGGAATAGGTCTTCGGAAAGTACTATATAACCATGGTTCTCCAAAACTGTGGCTATAGGGGTACCCTATACCCACGGGTTTTTAGAACCGTGGGTATAGGTTCACGTACTATCCCTATACCCATATTTTTTGCAAAACTGTGGGTATAGACCTATTTTCCAGTAGTTCTCAATTACCTAATATCCTAGTAAAGAAAATAAAATAGTAGATGCTCTATGTAGGAAGGATCATGAACATTATCAATCATGATAATTGATATGGAAATAATCATTTTATATTTTTAATGAATGTAAATGGGATTCGTTAATGTAGGTACATAATAAATCCTATCATAAATGAATTCTCAACCTTCCCTGATGGATAATATAATGAATTCTCAATTAAATGAAATGGAAATTTAGATGCACGTGGAGAGAAATACAAAATGATTTAAATTAATAAGGAACAATTAATAATATTTAAGATATGAAAAATTTTACAATCCAATCCATTTATAAAGACATATATTTTGAATGACACATATAGCTAAAAAATCTCTATTCAGCATGGTATTACAAAGATGTATTGAGATAACCGAGAGAACTAGTGTCCAGAAAATATGAATAAATATATCACAGAATATAGATTAATGTTCTTAGTATGTCACTATGTTATGGATTACTGGAGAAAGTCTACGGATATGACGAAACCATTACCCATAAAAGAATGTAAATCAGAATACATCACCATGGACATTTTCACATACATCTAAAGAAATCCAAAGAAAAAAATGCTAAATTATTTTCATTAGATCGTCATACGAAGACTGATCACATTGTTACTATTCGGGTGTACTTCTCACTATATAAAATTTTGAAAATACACCTCAATGAATTGGTAATTCTACAAACATTACAACAATATTTTTTTTTTTTTTGAGATTTTAGATTCACAACCATGTTATAGAAAATTCTCCAACATTATCTATACAATGTGATAATCATCAATAAAGTTTATCATCCACAAACTGATTCCCAATCTGATATAAATAATCAGAAACTAGAGGACATATTTAGATAGTGTTTTATGGGGTTTTATGGAGGATGGAACTAACATAGGACTCTAGTCATGTAGTCATACAATAATAGTTTCCAATTGTGTATCCAAATGGCTGAATTTCAATCCCCTTATTAGAAAATATGTGAAACACCAACATCATGGGATAAATTTGGTGAAAATAATCTTATAGAACATGACATTCTCAATGAAATGAAATAAATGGGGAAAATCATTCAGAGATACATCAGGGAAGAAAAAATTTGATCGATGATCAATGATTTCAAAGACATAGAAGAACAATGGTTTATGTTTGGAGTCATGGTATTCCTCTTCTTGTCTCCATGAATGAGGATCATGGGATTTGGGAATAAATAAAGAAAATTCATAGTTATACAATCCCATTAGAGAATATTTATTGGGTCCAAGATATGGCCTATTGAATATGCCTTTCCCAAAAAATGTCTCATGTGGATGATTTATTCCACGTATCCCTCTTGATAAAGTATATACCGTATCCCTCACATGTGTTGAATTCATATGTGGTATAGTTTGAAAATGACCTCTCTTATGAGGTTTAGCTTGTGGTGATCTTTGACCATAGATATAATCTACTAATCATCATGATTATTGATCTGGTTAAATTACTATGTGGAAACATTATGTATTAGGAGGTATGATTGGAACTAGAGAAAGAGATGGAAGAGAAGTACCCTCACATGTTTTCCCGTGATAATGTAAAATAAAATATCGAGGGAGAATGTTCATAAAATGGAAGTATGCAATGACCCAAAATAAAATCAAAATATATTTAATTCTTATAATTATTTCATATAATATAAATATAATACATCACATTGAGAACACAAAAAAAACATTTTTTTATCAAAAATGAATAATTAAATATGTGGTAGTTATTGAAATTTAAGAACATATACCAATAGAATAGTAACATGAAAGTTGGAATAGTAATATTAAAACTAATAACAGTGACCCAAAAAAATGATTTTTTACCTCATCTACCAATTGTTAAATAAAATTCAAGTATCTAATAAATGAAAACCTTATATAAATATTTTAAGGATTAAGTAAATAAATGTTTTACTATTGATAAATTTGGTTTTGGTATGATTGTGAATCCTAAATGACTATTTTCAGTTTCATAATTAATATAAATATTTAAATAAAAATAAATATTTGTAAAATAAATTCTGAAATTTATATTTTCTTGTCTTATAATTATAAGAATAATTTTTGAGACCTTAATTAATTTTCCAATCTATCGAAAAATGATTTATAATATTATTATTTTCCTTATTCTACTCAATGATTATTTTAATTAAAAAGTAAAATTTTCATATATA
Source organism: Viscum album (assembly GCA_963277665.1). Classification (NCBI taxonomy): domain Eukaryota; kingdom Viridiplantae; phylum Streptophyta; class Magnoliopsida; order Santalales; family Viscaceae; genus Viscum; species Viscum album. The sequence continues at coordinate 938,880,331 of OY728161.1, forward strand.
GATAACTATTTTTATAGTATTTTGTGTAATTTTTTTTATAAAATCATTATAAATTGGTGGGTTTTTTTTACATTTTTATAAAATAGTTGTTTTTTTTGTGTAGTGAAATGCATTAATTTATGGTATTTAACATTTTAATCCAAATATGTGAATTTTTGAGTCATGGTTGATGTAAGAATCTAATAGTTATTAATAAATTACACTAGTTAAAATATATTGTAACATGAATCCACACTATTAATTATCATGATACAAAATTTGTAACTAATGAACAGAATAATAAAAAACACCCATCTATTGCCCCAATAAATACCACCCCTCACCACCACTTCTCCTTACACCTTATAATTTTTTAATTTTTCTAATATTATATACAAGTAAAATTACAATCATTTCCCCACATTATTGGATTATTGTTATCACCAAAATACCTTTTCCATGAAAATTTTGTATGTTCTGATGAAGGCGTTATTTTATAATTATAATCATCCTCTTTTCACTTTTCAATAAATCTTTTATCCATCCTCATCCATTCTTCTACCATCCAGAGTCACATGATAACTCAAATATCACAAATATTTATGAATTTTAATATGTTAATTTGATATCCATCATCAAATTTCTTCTCTTATCAATTTATATTAAATATGAAAACATAATCCATAATGTGTCCATTCACCACTTATATAGATAACAATTTCTTGATTTATATCATTTCTATTTTGGATGGTCTTAAAAACATTATAATGGTTAAAAAATTTAAATTTTATTTTAATACGTTTCTTATGTTCTATTTCTATTATATATACAATATAGTAATTAAAAAAACAAAAATAGTTTGTGATGATAAAAAATTACAATTTTTCATCCTCGTCATATTATATAATTAATACTTATATAATTTGAGACAAAATATTATATGGGACCATATAAATTTGTAGAGGTTAACAAATATCATATAGTTTTAATTTTGGAGTTTTATTTCCACATTACATGAAGTTTCATAATTAAAATCAAGGGAACCAATCATAAAATCAAGAAACAAGAACAACTATAAAAATTAAAATACATTAAAACTCATTGAAATGAAAAAAATGGTCATAATAAAATAATAATGATGAAACTGTAAAAATGACCAAAAATGAACTAAATGCTACTAAAATTGATCCATCCTCATATCTATGTCCACAAGCTTCTATTTGACTAGATGTAGAGCTCTAATAGAGTTACATATTAGATGTTATGGCCATTAGAAGTGAGGATAGTGAAAATAAACATATTAGGGGATTCTATAGTAAGAATGGAGGTGTGTGTAAGAATGAAATCATGAACCCCACAATAAAATCATTCTCACCAAAATAGTAATTTTTTGAATGGAAAATCTAATCATAATACTCTTATATTCCAAATATGATGTATTTGGGATCCTTTTCATGTATACAATTGAAAATTGCTAAAGAGGTTGTGTACAAGATTTATATATTCTGTAAAAAAGACTATACATCACGTTAGACTCTTGCATGAAAAAGGATATGTGAAACAACCACTTATGTATGTGCTTTCTACAGATAAGGATAAGGTTTTGAGAAATACCTCTTCTAAGACTGAAATCTTACACGTAGCTGTGACTGATTTTACCTATATAACGATGCCACCCCCCTCCCTCTTCAGGCCCATGATCTAGAGTTCGACGACCACTCTATTATGCATAATTCAGATCTTCCATTATAGTGAGATATATAATGTCCCACAAGGTATAGGATCGTGGACTACATGTTCCCTATTTTCACCCCTTGAGTGGGACCATTGTTGGTTAACCCTCATCTGGACTTTTTTTATCCATGATCGGTGCTTGCAAGATTCTAGACATTTGTGAAACCCTTAATAATGCACCGAATAGTTCCACACATACAATATTGTGCACAACATTTCATGCATTCCCAATCTTAAATAAAATAGCGCCTCGATGCCCAATCATGCATGTTGTCCGCCTTTTTCATAACCATCTTGGGGACAACATAATCTAGGAATGCACAGTATAATCCCATGTAAATAATGAATAACACATTAACATATTTATTAATATTTTTAATTAAATATTTTTGTTAAAGGGGATGCTAGGTTCAAGGGCGTACCTGATATGCGACAATAGGTTTATTTGATTTCTAATGTTACACACAATGCTGAGTCATACTGAAAAATAATAATATAATATTAATTTCAATGAAGGTTAACACCTATCTTTTGTATTGGAGAGAATAAGTAAAAATAACAACAATATTATTATACTTGTTTTTTAAATGTTTTTACATTTATCCAAAAAAAGTTAGTGCCGTAAAATATGAAATAATCTATTTTTAAGCATAAAGACTATAATATTATTTAAATTGTCGATTTACTTTCTTTTAATGGAGAACTCTCATTAAATATATTTTTGGTAACTTTTATATATTCTATTGAAAAAAATAATATCCATATTTTGAATCAGGACATGAAAATTTACTTTGGGTAATGTTTTGGTATTTTTCTGATAAAATACATTTTTAATTGAATAATGAAAAAAACATTATTTTAATTCAAAATTTAATTTTAATATAATTTATTTATATTTTTATATTATCATTTTAATTGGTTTTAATGTGTAATTAGATTATATTTTTACCATTAACTCCAATTTTGGTCATTGGAAGTAATCTCACTATGAAATTGGATATAAATAAGTGTCATTATTTTGATATTTATTGATTCTTAAGAATACACTTTTTGTTTTGACAACTGGAATTAATTTTGAATTAATTAATTAAACTTCTATGTTTTTTTGTTAAAATAGGAATAATTTTTGAATTTGATATATCATATATATCATAGGCTAAATTTTTGGTATTTTCCTAAAAAACATCAATTTTTTATGAATAGTGAAAACAATAAGTAGTAGTTAAAAAGGTGACTCATTCATTTAAATGAAATTTTAGCACTTCAGTGAGTTTAATTTTGAAAACTCGACATACATAGTTGTTATTAGTTAGTAAAATTTGGTTCAATGAGATGAAAATAATATTTTTTGAATAGTTAATGTTGACTATTATTTAACGAGACTAAATGTAAATAATGTAATTGAAGGTAAAAACAAAATTATATTAATATAAAATTATCTTAACACATATCCTAACCATATTGGATAAGTATTGGCTAGCCAAGGAAATCCTTGTTTGAAACTTTTGGCCTTATAATTCAACTTGGGTAAGATAATGATATTAACAACTTTTCATTTAAAGTAAAAATTAAAATTTCATATACTTGTATTGTTTTGCTAAAACAATATTATTGTGGGGTTACATAACTGATATATTTGACTATAAATATTCTATATAAGTCTATAAATATTTCCTACATCATGTTTTTTTATTTATAATTTTTAAAGATCAAATAAATAAAATTATTTATGACACAATAATTATGTAGTGTTTACGTCATTAATGAATGATTTAAATAAATAACATTATAAATATTAAAACTATACCCAAAACCTTTACATTTATTATTATATGATTTTATTTCAAAAAATAATAATCTTATATTATACTTGAATACTTATTTTAAATTTATAAACCAAAAATCATTATATAATAAAATAATATTTTCAGGATATCCTAAGGATCCCCTCCTCCCGCTTATAAAAACCGCTCACCTATAACCCATTACTCAAACATCTCAAGAACCTTGGATCATCCAAAAACTACCCAAATAATCTCTCAAGATCCCTTTATTCCACCTAGAATACATAACATAGGAATAAGGCACTTCAAGAAATCATTTTGGTTTAAGCCAAAGTGAGTTACCTAATTTAATGTTATTGTATTCTGAAATGTTATTTTCATTTATTTTACTTCTCCAACACCTTAAACTCTATTAATTCCATTAATTTCTAAAAATAGTGGTATCCTCTATATACTAGGTTTTTTTTATGATATGTATTCTAATACACTTACACACACCTCTATCTAATGAGTAACGAATATATCATTTTTGGGGACGATGAACTAACACCACATGAAATGACGATTGATCAATTATCTTATACCTCCTATTCTGGTGGCCATTATGATTGAATTGTATTTATATATGATATGTATTATTTTTATTTTTTCTCTATGCTTATGTATTTTTCATTTATATGATAACTTTATTGCTTCTGTAATCTGTAAATGCGATATTTTCTATTAAGGAATTGCAGACTATCACCCCCACAATGTAATATATCATGTTCATGCAATAAGTGGAATGAATAAATTATGTAGTTATTGAAATTATATATGATATTATACCGGAAATATAATATACCTATGTTTCATTAATGTTTCATTCCATTAAAATCATTAATATAAATGAAAGTAGCGTTCATGCGTAAGTACAGCTTACTGTCTCCATAAACAATGCATTTCATTTAGTATCTCCACATTATATGTAATATATTAAATATATATATATACTCTATATATAAGATATATATGATATATACATCATAAAATCATTCTGTAGATAATGGAACTTTTACCACATTAACATCTTGTAATTAAAAGAAGTTCAATTTTTACTCAAGTAAAAAATATCGACAAAATGACTATTATAAAAATAAATGATTACATAATTTTTATATCATGGTAATAAGTAATATAAAATGAATAATAAACATGAAAAAAGTTCTTAGGAAAGTAGAAATTTATTTTTTTTCTTATTCATGAGATTATAGAACGAACGGGTCGATTTGGACATGATTTAAGGGACTTCTCCTCAATCTCCATTCATTGAGAAATATTTTGATTTATACATGAATTTATTTTATATGGTGTATATAAACCTTTGAATATTAATTTCATTCAAAGGGAATATTTTTCTACAGGGTGTTTTAATAAATGAAAAATAGAGAATGTATTTTTTGACGTAAGTGATGACAACGACCTTTTCTGCTGCCTAGATTTTTTTTTATCTATGGATTCCTAAACAAGTAGTAATGTTTTTCAATGTAATATAAATACCATATACTCTTTTATGAATTTTGGTAATGAAAATGGGTTTGATAATGGATTTTTTTTCAATATGTTAAATGATATATAGATAATGTAATGTGGAAGTGTAACGCCCCGACCCCAGTTATCTAGAGTCGGTGCATTATTACATAACATTGGAATGATCACGAGAAAGATCAAATATCTATAGACCAATTGGTTTAGTAGCCTTGGAAACACTAGATATATTCATAAAGTTTTACATTACATCATAAAGTGAAAAACTACCATAACGACATAATGTCTCCATAGTCCACACTATTATCCCCTCATAATATCCCTGTAGGTCATTCATAATTTACTTCTTCACATCTTGGGAAAAATAAAACATATAAAAGGGGTGATATCAAATTCCCACTAAGGATAACAATATAGCGGAAACATTCAAAAATAAGCATAATCATTTAAGGCAATGTATAACTAAAACAAAAGCCTTTTAAACATTAACTTCAATATGTTATGGCAAATTTAAAATGGAATAATGCCATTAACTTATTCACATGGATATTCTACTAATCGAATAATCACATTAAATATAAATAAAAACTTTCATAATGATGGATTGCATAATGCCAGACTATCATAACCACATAGGCAAGGCCTCCTGCCAAGACTACAAATAAGATTTTCTGAAGGCCTTGGGCCAAGACACTAGTTTGTCTCATGAGACCTACTGATGCATCGAGGAGATATAGCAGTATCTACCCTTCACATACTAAGTCCAATTAATTCCCATTTGAAATGGTTTAAACATAACATAAACATTATTATTAAAACTAGCGTACGAAATGTCAATACATTCACCATAAAACATGAATGGTATAAAAATAGCACATCCACAGTCAAACAGATAAAAAAACCTTCAATAAAATATAGAAGTTTTGTATCATAATAAATCAACTTCAAATATGATTAAAATCCATAAAAGGATGTTGACATAGATGAAATCAAAACTATTGATAGAAATATCTCTTTTCTCGAAATCATTGAAAAGTCACACATTTATAAAGGAAGTAATTTAAAAAATATTTTTAAATCAAAGTGTCCCATACCATTTTGAAACTTTTGAAAAGAAATATCATTTCAATACCTTCATGTCCATATAAATAAATCCTTAAAATCATTTTGAAAACATAGACATTAATTAAAAATATTTAGAAAGATAAATCGTTAAAACACTTATAATTATGATATTGATAAAGAGTACCTTTCACAAATTCTTAAAATATTAATTTTGAACTCATTTAAAAGTAACATAATTATAAAATATAACATTTATTTTGAAAATACTCTTATAAGCATGTATGAGAAGCTTTGACAATTTATAACGGCGGTAAATAGCCGCACCCGCCGTATAAGTCAAAAAAAGACATTCTTACCTTAAATTTGTCGAAATGGTTAAAAGTGCCTTGTTTGGAAAATGATGGAAAGATTACTTTAAAAACACATAAGGGTATAAATGACTTTAACCCATTGTCTATTAAACAGTAAAAATGTTTTTAAATACTTTATTAAGGAACATGGATGTGGATGATAAAGAGCTTCTAGTAGATAATTACGTATAAACAACCTCAGATAATGAAGAGATTGTGAAATAAACCCTTACCTTGTACTTTTCCTTGGTTGGGGTAGGTTAACCTCCTGTATAATAGTGAAATAATTATTATTAAATTATAAAATAATCATATCCATTCATATCATATCATATATGATCTTTTAACATTGCTTTGTTAATAATATCATAGTATTATCGTCGTTTCGGGTGTTAACTTACTCGTTTTCTTTTATATGTTTTGTTACATAAGCCATGTTTGTCATGGATAGGTTTTATATTATTCATATACATAATGATATCAAGTCCTTAAACATTATTTTTAAATCATCAAATGATAATGATACTTGAATGGATACGATGGAGAATGAATCTCATCGCGTTCGTGGAGACGGTAGTCCGTACGTACACATGAGCGACAATATCATTCTTTTGATATTAAAATAATATATAAATGGATGGTATATCATATATACAGAATCATTATCATGTTATATTTATTATTTACATGAGTTACACATCATTATTATACCCATCAAAATAATAATATATTGAATAACAATTACACCACGATGTGAAGACGATAAGTCGCACGTACGCACGTATGGTGACATGTTATTCAAAGGGTGGGTAGAATACTGAATATGGTTTTAACATATTTATAATAACATCACAGTATATATATGATACTGGATTTATTATTTTAGAATGGTAATAACAAAGGAAGAAGAAGTGGAAGAAGAAAGGAACTTGGAAGAGGGTGGTGAAATCATTACCTCTTCTTCGGGTTCATCCTTTTGATTTGATCAAAATGGCTCAATAGGTTGGCTTTATGATCAAAATAAGGCCTCTAGGTTGTAGTGAAGGAATTTTGGAGAGTATTTGGTTAGATTTTGGCTGATCCAAAAGGCTTTTAAGGTGTGAATAAATGAGAAGGTGGAGTGCCCTTTTATAAGAGGGGTGAGGGTCACCTTTGGAAAAGCTAGAAATATTAATTTATAATAAATTCATATTAGGTTTCTAATGGCTCAAAAGTGTATTATTTAAATATTAAGGTGTGTATGGGTCGAAAACCACAAAAACAATATAATTTAGATAGGTTTTGGTACTTATATTAACCTTATCTTTAGGTATTAACTCTAAGTTAATTAGATTCACTTTTATAATGTCTCTTTGTATTTTTATATTATATGGTTAATAAACATACCATTTACATCAAAAGGACCCCCATGTGGTCCATTAATTATAAACTTGTTATGATATAAGTCTCTTGGCCGAACCTTAGATTTTTAGGAATTTAATATCAATTAATAATATAATATTGTTTTTAAAAACTCTTTTATGTCAATTTTGACACTATTCAATAGATTATTTTTGTGAAATTCATAACAGAATGATTACTTCGAAAAAAGTCCATTAAATAAATAATAATATGTCATATTATCCTATAAAATTAGTGTAATGCATTAAAAGTCTCAAATTATATTTTTTTGGTTATTTCTAATATCAATTATTTTAATTTTTTACTATTATGGTAATTACTGAATCATCATTGTGTCATAAATAAATTAAATTATTTAATCTCTAAAAATTATAAATAAAATATCATTATGTAATAAATCTTTTTATATTTATAATGAATATTTATATCCGAAAATCCAACATATATAACCCTATGTAAAAATTGTTTTTCTAGAAGATATATGCTTGTGTCATTTTTGTATTAATTTTAACATAATTAAAATAAAGTGTCCCTATCACCTACAAGTGGCTCCATGGGGTCCCAAAATCGACCCAAATATGCCCATGGTCAGCCATTTATCATCCAATAAGGTTAGTAAACGTTTTAGAGTAATTTTTTGTTATTATAATATTATTTTTTAACCCTTATTTACCGGATTTACCCTTAACCATGGTAAATAAAATATTTACCGCAATAATTATTCAAAATAAAATATACCTATTCAGACAATATGAACATCCTGATTCCAAATATGGAATCCATTTATCCAAATTCAAAACACAGAATTGGCAGAAATTAATTTAAAAACTAATTCCCGCTGTTAAAACAAAAAAGCGTGTTTTTAAGATATAATAACTATCAAAAGATTGATACTTGTTTATGTTCGTTTTAATTGTGAAATTATGTCCAATTACCAACATTGTATTAAATGGTAAAAATATACTCTAAATATACTTTAAAAACACTCAAATTCATAATTTATCACTATTAATTATTTTGATTAAAAAGTTATTTTTAATTAAAATTTAATAATATTCACTATTTATCAAAATATTAAAGTTATCCGAAAAGTTCCAAAATTTCACCACAGGCTAAATTCGATATTCCGAATCCAAAAATGAAGTCGATTTTGAGAGATAAAGTTTCAAAAAGTAGGTATTACTATTCATAACGAGTAGTTTGATCGGTTGTGGTGTCTGTTAAAACTCAAAGTTGCGTACACCACACGCTGCTGTATTATTCAATGGAAAGCCTACCGTGGAAGCTTGGGATGTTTCATTTTAAATTTTTGATGTCCCCATTTAGACAAAAAGTTTAAAATATTGTATTTAAAAATGGTTCACTGTTAAAAGTTGATAAAAGTGCAATACTGAAAATGAATTTGTTCTTCCATTATGTCTAAGAAACTCATAATATAGATTCTAAATTTATAAGGATTATATAAAGTTTAAAATTTAGTTAATACTATTCATAACCTCTTTTGAATGACTTTTTTTGGTAAGTCATGGTGTGATTGAACTCATTGTTACATGTAGTGGAATTTATTCAATTGTTTTGAAGAAGTACACAATATGAATTCTTGGGGTGTTACATTCTCCCTTCCTTCAATAAATTGTTTCATCGCAATTTGAAATTGTTCTTCGAAAATAAAAGGTTGAAAATAGAAAATATCTTTGTGGGAAAACCCACATCATAAATTATGTTACTAAAATTTAGTCTTAATATGAGGAAAAGGGAATTGAAAGGGTCACCAACAATTTATGATCTCGATTAGGAGAACATTGGTGGCAATTAGAGACATATAATTGGAGAAAAAGTGTAAATATTTATAGGTAGTGATTGAGGTCATCAATCACAAACAATTGTAAAAATTAGGTCCTTAAATTCATCAATCTATGGTGATTTGAAATACCATCGGTTCAACAAAACATAGGGTATTAGGATAACACATTTTTGGTTTTAGGATTCCTTAAATAAAGTATAAGAATTAATTTCTTCATAGAATAAGAGAAGAAGAAAAATATATTCTTGACAAGTACAGTTCCATCCTTTAACTAATTTCTACCACAAACTCATCTTTTACTCTAAAAGATAATAGAACGTAAAAAAAATATTCTATTTATCCTATTCGTATAGGGTTACAAAACGAATTTATAATTCATCTACCAGATCTTTTAAAAAAACTACATTATTTAATCTCGGACATCACGTGGGTCAGTGGTAGGTGATACAACCTTGTCTCCCTTCGGTTGTGGGTTCAAGTCTCACGGCCTTTCCCGACGTGACAGGTTGTCGCCCGACCTCCGGGTTGTCCTTTTTTGGCAATCCCAAATAATCCAAACTAGAACTATCCAAAATACTTCAGTCCAAAATTTATAAGGAAGGTAAACACAATGAAGATCCTTTTTTTCGCGTAATAACATGTGATCACAATCATCATGTATTATTTTAAAACACTGCAAAATCCTGAATTATCATAAAACCTTATTGATTGCATTCATGATCCCTTATTCCTTATAGAATAATAGATATATTCCTTCAATCCAAAAATGTTGTAAACCCCAACAATGACGGAATATACAAATCATTAATCAGTTTCAAGGTAGTCATGAATATCCAATATAATTTATCCAAATCAATCATGTATTATTCTAAAATCAACACCTCGGTATCAGAACCATATAATGGTTTATCTTTCTCTCAACCATATATTTTCCAAAAATTTAACCTGCTATTGAGTCACTTTTCTTTGTTCCACACAATCTCAAGTCCTTAATGAAATAGTACTTCTGTACAATCCTTATATACTCCATAATTATTATAACAAGTACATTGTCGATACAACACTCAAATGAAATAATCAACATATGTACTCTAATCATTCCTATTCATCTGTGGTAGTATCATAACTTGGTAATTATCCAATATCATCATTTGTGGCATAGTCTGATGACTGGTACATAGCTTTGCATAGTGTCCAAACTCCTTGAAAATGAAGCATTGTACATTTGAAACCATTTTATTACCATTGCGGTCACGTACTTTGTGCCATTTTCTTCCACACATATAACAAACTCCCATTCCTTTCAGGCAAGATCCAGGGTGTTTCTTCCCACATTTATCACATATGGGAAAATTCTTCTTTTCCCTCTACCCTTTATCCATATTTCTCTCTTCCATCCTTTTCATCTCTTGCTTCCCTTCAAAGCCATAGGACTCAGTAAACTCTTTACTTATCTTATCAATGCATGATATTATTTCTTCATATGATGACAATACATGGGAGAATATTTCTATTATAAATTCTTGCTTAAGACCATGAAAGATATGATCCTTCTTTCTCATTGGATCATGTGCATTGCTGGAGTTCTCATTCCTTCTACTGGGCACCATTTCTAAACAATGGCATACACTAGATTAGATTATGAATAACAATACATAATCCCAAACTTGTAAAACACATAACATAAATTAAATAGTTTATGGATATAATCCATAATCATAAAAAAATTTCCTTTGAGGATGTATATTCTCATAAACCCTTCATAATGGTTTGTAATGAAAATGAGAGTTATCCTAAGAATATCCCCCGAGAGTGTTGTAACCAAGAGTGCAGCAAGGCCCGCTGTCATGCACCAGTTCCCGTTCGAGTCTAGCTCAAAGCGTTGTTTTTGGGTTTTACCCCTATGTACATCTGTGCCAGAGACGCCTCTACCTGCTCGTATCCAGACAGGGATGTATTTCTCGGAAAACTCACAAAATCTCTACAATACCAAAATTTTAGGAAGTTATTATATACTAATCCTCAAAGTTCATCTAAGGTCTACATGCTCTAATCAGAGTTTATCTAAATCTAGCTTCCAAGGTTTGTACTACACTTTCTCTGATACCAACTGTAACACCCTGAACCCAGTTACCTAGAGTCGGTGCATTATTACATAACATTGGCATGATCACGAGAAAGATCAAATCTCGAATGACCGATTGGTTTAGTAGCCTTGGAAACACTAGATATTTTCATAATGTTTTACATTACATCATAAAGTGAAAAACTACTATAAAAACATAATGTCTATATAGTCCACACTATTATCCCCTCATAATATCCCTACATGTCATTCATAATTTACTTCTTCACATTCGGGGAAAAACAAAACATAGAAAAGGGGTGAGCTCTAATGCCCAGTAATGATAACAATATAACGGAAACTTTCAAAAATAATCATAATCATTTAAGGAAATGTATAACTAAAACAAAAGCCTTTTAAACTTGAACATAAACATAGTATGGAAAAAGTAAAATTAAATAATTCCATTTACTTATTCACATGGATATTCGACTAATCGAATAATCACATGCAATATCAATAACCACTTTCATAATGATTGAATGCATATTGCCAGACTATCATAACTGCATAGACAAAGCCTCGTGCCAAGAATACAAATAAGATTTTGCCAAGGCCTTGTGCCAAGACACTAGTTTGTCTCATGAGACCTACCGATGCATCGAGAAGCTATAGCGGGATCCACCTGTCACTTACTATGTCCAATGCATTCCCATATGAAAAGGTTTAAACATAACACAAACATTCGTATTAAAACTAGCATACGAAATGTCAATACTTTCACCATAAACCATGAATGGTATAAAAATGGCACATCCACAGTCAAACATCTCAAAAAACCTTCAATACAATATAGAAGTTTTATATTATAATAAAACAACTTCAATTAAGCTTAAAATACATCAATGGATGTTGACATGGATGAAATCAAAACTATTTTAGAGAAATATCTCTTTTCTCAAAATCACTGAAAAGTCACACATTTATAAAGGAAGTAATTTGAAAGATATTTTTGAATAAAAGTGTCCCATACCATTTTGAAACTTTTGAAAATAAATATCATTTCAAAACCTTCATGTCCATATAAATAAATCCTTAAAATCATTTTGAAAACAGAAACATTAATTAAAAATATTTAGAAAGATAAATCTTTAAAACATTTAAAATTATGATATTGATAAAGAGTACATTTCACAAATTCTTAAAATAATCATTTTGAAATCATTTAAAAGTAAAATAATTATAAAATAAAACATTTATTTTAAAAATAATCTTATAATCATGTAAGGAATGCTTTGAAGATTTATAACGGCGGTAAATAGCCGCACCCGCCGTATAAGTTAAGAAAAGACATTCTTACCTTAAATTTGTCAAAAAGGTTAAAAGTGCCTTGTTTGGAAAACGATGGAAAGATTACATTAAAAACACATAAGGGTATAAATTAATTTAACCCATTTTCTATAAAATAGTAAAAATGTTTTTAAATACATTATTTAAGAACATGGATGTGGATGATAAAGGCTCCTAGTAGATAATTACGTATAAACAACCTCGGATAATGAAGAGATTGTGAAATAAACCCTTACCTTGTACTTTTCCTTGGTTGGGGTAGTTTAACCTCCTGTATAATAGTGAAACAATTTTTATTAAATTATACAAGAATCATATACATTCTTATGATACCATATATGATCTTTTAACATTTCTTTGTTAATAATATCTTAGTATTATCGTCGTTTCGGGTGTTAACATACTCGTTTTCTTTTATATGTTTTGTTACATAAGCCATGTTTTTCATGGATAGGTTGTATATTATTCATATACATAATGATATCAAGTCCTTAAACATTATTTTTAAATCATCAAATGATAATGATACTTGAATGGATACGATGGAGAATGAATCTCATCGCGTTCGTGGAGAAGGTAGTCCGTACGTACACACGAGCGACAATATCATTCTTTTGATATTAAAATATTATATAAATGGATCATATATCATATATAAAGAATCATTAACATGTTATATTTATTATTTAATTGAGTTACACATCAATATTATAACCATCCAAATAATAATATATTGAATAACAATTGCACCACGACGTGGAGACGGTAAGCCTTACGTACGCACGTATGGTGACATTTTATTCAAAGGGTAGATAGAATACTGAATATGGTTATACCATATTTATAATAACATCACAGTATATATATGATACTGGAGTTATTATTTTATAATGGTAATAACAAAGGAAGAAAAAGTGGAAGAAGAAAGGAACTTGGAAAAGGGTGGTGAAATCGTTAACTCTTCTTCAGGTTCTTCATTTTGATTTGATCAAAAGGGATCCATATGTTGGCTTTCTGATCAAACTATGGAATCTAGGTTGTAGTGAGGGATGTTGGGAGAGTAATTGGGCAGAGTTTGGCCAAACCAAAAAGCTTTTAATGTATGAATAAATGAGAAGGAGGAGTGCCCTTTTATAAGAGGGGTGAGGGGCACCTTTGGAAAAGCTAGAAATATTAATTTTTAATAAATTCATATTCGGTTTATAATGGCTGCAAAGTGGATTATTTAAATGTTAAGGTGGGTATGGGTCGAAAAACACTCAACAAATATAATTTAGATAGGTTTGGGTAATTATATTAACCTTATCTTTAAGTATTAACTCTAAGTTAGTTAGTTTCACTTTTACAATGTCTCTTTGTATTTTTACATTATATTGTTAATAAACTTACCATATACATCCAAGAGACCCCCAAGTGGTCCATTAATGATAAACATATCATTATATAAGTCTCTTGGCCGAACCTTAGATTTTTAGAAATTAAAAATAAATTAATAATATAATATTTGTTTTAAAAACTTTTTTATGTCAATTTTGACACTATTCAATAGTTGATTTTTGTGAAACTCATAACAGAATTATTACTTCAAAAAAGACAATTAAATCAATACTAATATGTAATATTATCCTAGAAAATGAGTTTAATGAATTAAAAGTCTCAAATTATATTTATTTGGGTATTTATAATATCAATTAATTTAATTTGTCACTATTATTGTAATTACTGCATCATCATTGAGTCCTAAATAAATTAAATTATTTAATATTTAAAAATTATAAATAAAATATAATTATGTAGGAAATCATTTTAAATTTCTAATGAATATTTATAGTAAAAAATACAACATATATAACCCTATGTAAAAATTGTTTTGCTAAAAGATATATGCTTGTGTCATTTTTGTATTAATTTTAACTTAATTAAAATAAAGTGTCCCTATCACCTACAAGTGGCTCCATGGGGTCCCAAAATCGACCCAAAGATACCCATGGTCGGACATGTATCAACCAATAAGGCTAGGACACATTTCAGAGTAATTTTTTGTTATTATAATATTATTTTTTAACCCTTATTTACCGGATTTACCCTTAACCATGGTAAATAAAGTATTTACAGCAGTAATTATTCAAAATAAAAGTTACCTATTAACAAAATATGAAAATCCTGATTCCAAATATGGAATCCATTTTTCCAAATTCAAAAAACAGAAGCGGTAGAAATTAATTTAAAATTAATTCCCACTGTTAAAACAAAAAGCGTGTTTTTAAGATATAATAACTATCAAAAGATTGATACTTGTTTATATTCGGTTTAATTGTGAAATTATTTCTGATGACCAACATTGTATTAAATGGAAAAAATATATTCTAAATATACTTTAAAACCACTCAAATTCATAATTTATCTCTACTAATTATTTTGATTAAAAAAGTTGTTTTTAATTAAAATTTAGTAATTTTCACTATTCATCAAAATATTAAAGTTATCCGAAGAGTTCCAAAATTTCACCATAGGCTAAATTCGATATTCCGAATCCAAAAATGAAGTCCATTTTGAGAGATAAAATTTTAAAAAGTTGGTATCACTATTCATAACGAATAGTATGATCGGTTGTGGTGTGTGTTGAAACTCGAAGTTGCGTACAACACACACTACTGTATTATTCAAAGGAAAGCGTACCGTGGAAGCTTGAGATGTTTCATTTTAAATTTTTGATTTCCCCATTTAGTCAAAACGTTTAAAATATTGTATTTAAAAAGGGTTCACAATTAAAAGTTGATAAAAGTGCAATACTGAAAATGAATTTGTTCTTTCATTATGTCTAAGAAACTCATAATATGGATTCCAAAATTATAAGGATTATATAATGTTTAAAATTTAGTTAATACTATTCATAAACTCTTTTGAATGGATTTTTTTGGTAAGTCATGGTGTGATTGAACTCGGTGTTACGTGTAGTGGAAGTTATTGATTTTTTTTGAAGAAATACACACTATGATGTCTTTGGTTGTTACAGGAAGTGTTTTCATTCCTTTATGATTATGTTATGTGTTATGATAATGTTATGGATCTTGTGAATTGTTTACATATATGGGCGGTTCTATGATAATCTTATGGTGGGTAAGCCTGAGTTATATCTCCCATGTATTGGATAAAGCGACGGAGGTAAACATGATTGTTTCTCCTACGATATTTAGGGAATATAATGGGATGGGTATTCCAAACGTAAATCCCTATGTAGTTGTGATAGCTACAATTTATGTATGATATGGAATCTAAAAGTTACCTTTATAATTTTTTATTACAATGGGTTACTCATAAATCTTATGAATTTATGTGGTATGTTAAAAATCATATGATTTGATGGACTAATGTTTTATTTCATTATTTTATAACCCATACTGAGCTTTTAATGTTCATCCCATGTTTCTGAAATGTTTTTCACAGGACATAATAATGAATATGGTCATGGATGGAATCAAGGAAAATTCATGTTGTCTAAAACATGTTACTAGACATGGTTCTTTTTTTTGAAGAGTGTTTATTTAATGAAAAAAATGGAAACTGAGTAGAAGTGTCTACGTTGTAATTTTTTAGATGTAATGTAATAGTAATGGCCTAATTCCCAAAAACTCTAAACCAGAAAAGATAATCAATGGGAATTATCCATTTAATTCAAGAGTATGTAATGTATTAAGGCTGGGACCTTATACTTGGTAATAGAAAAAGGTTTAAAAAACATTAATAGATTAAATAATGCTAAATTAATAAGTATAAAATAATATAGCATTTACAAGTTACCATGTTTCTTCACCATAGATAATTTTGTGTTCAGGATGGTTTTCTACTATGGAAATAGGGTAGTTATGTTGCGACGACATCAGGAGGAAGACAACATTCCAAATATGCAACCTAATATGGTCGGAATCGGAACTGAATAGTATTTTTTATGTGATTTCACTGTTGAATTGGTCTATAAATGGTGGTGGTGTCTATGAAGGAAATCATCCTTATCAACCACAATGAAACATGTCAATAGTAGAGTATTTCATGATGCAACAACCCCCATCATTCAAAGGATAATTTGACCTAGTGTAAGAAGATGGCTGGATTAAATCACTGGAAAATATTGTTGATGTCATTGGGTGTTCATAACATCAAAAGGATAGTATCATTGTTTCCTATTTTTAAGTGTGAAGTTGACAAGTGGTGGTCGATGGTGAAAAATATCAGGGATAGTGAGTAGATTAATGATCTTGATTGGGATGAATTCAAAGGTATGTTTCTTGAGAAATATTTTCCTATGGTGATTTGTCTTAGGATAGAAAAACAATACCTAGAATTGAGGGAAGAGGATGACTCAGTGGCTGCATATGAAGAAAAATTCACTCGATTAGAAAGGTATTCCTTAAATTTTATATGAGATCTTGATAGTATGGTCAACTATTTTTACTCTGGATTAATGCCAAAGTATCGAAGGGCTTTAGATTCTCATTAGTTAAAAAGTTAGGAAAAACTTGTTCGATTTGTGGAGAAGTTGGAAATAGAGTTTGATGATGATGAGGTGTTCTTTGAAAAACAGAAGAATAATTAGTCGAGGTGGAAGATGAAATGTCCGAACTCTTCAAAAATGTCTGATAGTAATAAACATAAGATTAATGCTTGAGATAATTTTGGTAAAAATCATGATGGGAAATTTCATTTGAATTTTATTAAGTGCTAACCATGGGGTATTGTGGGACATAAGGGTCGTAATTACACTGAAAACGATCAAGGCAATGGTAAAAGATAATCTTATTTACAACTAGAAAAATATTTTAAGTGAAATTAAATGTGTCATTATTCAAATGAGTTTCTATTGAAGAACTCAACTAATAGAAAGCAACCAGACTACAAGTAGAAAGGGGTGAAGAAATTATTTGAAACTACATCAGCAGATGTGGGGCCATAAAATGAAGTAGTATCAGGGACACTATTTTTTGTTCAGATTATGCCAATGTGTTGTTTTATTCTAGGTCTACACATTCATTCATTTTTGATATTTTTTCTAGTAAATTGTTAATTCCATCTCATTATATTAATTCGGAACTGATGGTAAAATCACCAGGGGGAATTTTGAGACAAAAAGTAATTATAATTACGTTCATGTCCTTGTGTGTAGAAAGAATCTACATGAAAAACATATTTTTTTCATCTAATAGAGGTTTATGTTGCTTTGGTATGGATTTGCTTTATGTTTATCATTCTAAGATTGACTACAGAGCTAATGAGGTTTCATTTCAGAAATATTTTCTGTTTTTTGTACAATGATGAACAATTAATTATGATAAGATATCAGGAATGTGGGAGACTAGTCAAAGAAAGAAAATGAATTTTACCTTGAAAATGTTGTTGAAACCAAATAAACTGTCCAGATTAATGATTTTCTAGTTTTAGATGAGAATCTCGATGTTTTCATTGTTGAGTTTCATGGTATTATACCTAAGAGGAATGTTGAATTTAAAATTTACTTAGTTTCTTTTGCTAATCCAATTTCAAAACCCTCTTATCTAATGGATAAAATTGAAAATTCTGATTTTATGAAGAAATTGTAGTTGTTATTAGAAAAATGATTAATTAAACCTATAACATCACCATGGGGTGCTCCTGCCCCATTTGTCAAATATAAAGATGGTTCAATGAGACTATTCATTGATTATATAGCATAGAATAAAATTACTATTAAGAACATATATCATTTCCCTCATATCGATGATTTGATAGATCAGCTCCACGGGGAATAGTATTTTTTAAAAATTGAATTGAGGTTGAGGTAGCATCAGTTGAATGTAAAGGAAGAAGAAATTCCAAACACCACATTTGATACTAGATATGGCCATTAGGAATTTTTTGTTATGCCTTTTTGGTTAACTAATGCATTTACTTTATTCATGGATCTTATGAATATAATTTTCTGTGAGTTTTTGGATAAGTTTTTGTTCATGTTTATTAAGGATATTTTGGTCTATTACAAAAGTAAATAGAAATATGAAACTCGTTTAAGGGTCGATTTTAAAACCTTTACGTAAATTAAACTGTATGGGAAAATCAGAAAGTGTGAGTTTTTGTTACAACAAATTACATTATATGGTTACATGTTTTCAAAAAATGGATTAACGTTTGATCCTTCTAAAAAAATGTTTTTGAAGAATGGCCGAGATCCACAAATATAACATAGATTCGTATTTTCATGGGTTTGAAAGTTATTACCAGAGGTTTGTTGAAAATATTTCACGGTAATCTATCTATATAACTATGTTAACTCATAATGGTGTTAAGTTCATCTGGACAAAATAATGGGATGATTTATTTATGAATTGAGAAGAAGATTGGTGAATGCTCCAGTTTTGGCACTGCCTTCTAGAAACGATGTGTTTTTTTTCTATAGTGATTCTTATTTGAAATGAATAGGTTGTGTCCTAATGAAAAATGATCAGGTAATTTCTTATGCTTTAGTTCATTTGAATGATCATTAGAAAAATTACCCAACACATGATTTGGAATTAGCTGCTACTATTCTTTAAAAATTTGGGGGCATCATCTCTGTAGAGTAAAATGTGAAAAAATATATTGACCAAAAATGTTTAATGTATATATTCAGTCATAAATAATTAAACAAGAGACAGAGGAGATGGCTGGAATTAATCAAAAGATTAGGGCTGCATGATTCATTACCATCCAGGAAAGGCTAACAAAGTGGTCGATTCATTAAGTCTTAAAAGTAATGCTATATTAATCATGATATGTTTGGAACAATATCATTTTATTAATGACTTGATGAAATTTGGAATAGATTTTTTTGGTGCAAGAAATTCATCTGTATTTTTTCTGGTGTAGTAAAATCATCACTATCAGATAGAATTAAGCAAGCATATAAGGAACACCATGAGTTATAGAAACAAGGTACTGTTGGTATAGAAGGGTATGTTGTATTATTTTAACATTGATAATGATTGTGATTCAATGTTTGGGAAGAGATTATGTGTTCCTTGTGATTCATAGTTGAAAAAAGAGTTGATATGTGAAGCACATAGTTCTCTGTTTTCAATTCATCTTGGAAATAATATGATCTACTAAGATCATCAAAAGTATTACTAGTCGGTTTGAATGAAAAGAGATATTTCTGACTATACTGTGAAATGTTTGACTTGTCAACATGTTAAAGAAGAGCAGCAGTTACCAAATTGGATGCTCAGCATTTTCTGGTGCAACACATGAAAGGGGAAAATATATCCAATGAATTCATTATGGGGTTAGAAAATACATTTCGAGGTAATACTGCTATATGGGTTATTATTGATCGATTGACTAAATCTACTAATTTTCTTCCTATTTGATATACTTTTTTCCTAGGTCAGCTTTATTGGTTATATGTTAATGTGATAATCATGTTTCATGATGTTCCCATCTCCATTGTTTCTGATCATAATCCCTGGTTTACTGATTACTTTTGGAAAGGCCTTCTGAAGTCGTTGGGTAATGAATTTAATTTTATTATAGATTTTCATCCTCAATCAGATATGCATTCAGAACGAACAATTTACACCTTGGAGGAATTCTAGGAGCGTGTTTACTGAATTACCATGGAATTTTGTACCAACATCATTCATTGGTTGAATTTTCATATAATAACAGTATTTATTCCAGTATATATATTTCTCCATTTGAGTAATTATATGGGAAGCGGGGTCAAACTCCTGATTTTTGGAATGATGTAGGTGAAAGGAAACTGATGGGACTAGAATTGGTAGAAAAGATGGCAGAAAATGATCAGTTTATTCAGAAGCACATGTGAACATCTCAGAGAAAGCATAAAAGTTATGTGGATAATTGAAGGAAGGATCTTTCTTTTGAGGTATGTGATCATGTATTCTCAAAGGTTCTCCATGGAAAATTGTTATTCATTTTGGGGAGAAGGGAAAGTTGAGTTAGAGTTCATTGGACGCTATTAAATCATGGAGAAAGTCGGATCAGTTGCCTACAAAGTGGCTTTACATCCATGATTATCCCAGGTACACAATGTTTTCATGTTTCTATTTTGAAAATGTATTTTCCTGATCCATCTCATTTTTTGGGCCCAAAGGTAGTTAATTTGGAAGAGAATCCTTCTTATGAGGAACAACCAGTCCAGATTCTTGACCGAAGAGAGAATGTGTTGCAAAATAAGGTAATTTATCAGATAAGAGTTTTGTGTAAAAACAATATGGTTGAAGAGGCAACGTGGGATTATTAAAATTCTATGAGTGATAAATACCCCCACTTAATTGATAAGTGAATAAAAATTGAGAGAATACAATTTTCAAAAGGGGCAGTATGTAACATCACAATTAAATAAATTATAATACATTTACATATTTGTTAATATTTTTGAATAAAATATTAATTTTAATTTAAAGGGGATGTTATGATCGATTTCTTACCCGATACACAACAACGGGTTTCTTTGAAGTCTAATGTTACACACAATGCTGAGTCATACTGAAAAATAAAAATATAATATTATTTTAAATTGTAGTTAATTCCTATCCATTGTATTTTAAGGAATTAATAGAACTAAATAAAATAGGATCATACATGTTTTATAAATATCTTTATATTTATCCAATAAAAGTTATAGGCTAAAAATGAGAATTAATCAAATTTTAATCATAAATACTCTAGAATTTTTTAAAAGGTCGATTTACCACCTTTTAATGGAGAACCTTGTTTAAATATAATTTTTGTTACATTTTTATTTTATATTTGACAAAATAAAATTCTTATTTATAATCGGGACATCAAAATTTTCATTGGGTAAATTTATGGAACTTTTCAGGTAAAATTCATTTTTTAATGAATAATGAAAAATACTATATTTTATTTCAAAATTTCCTTTTAATAGAATTTATTTATATGGTTAAAATATTTTTTTTAAATTTGTTTTATAGTTTAATTATATAATATTATTTCCATTTAGTCCAATTTTGTAAATGTGAAGTAATTTTACTTTGAAATTTGTCATAAACAAGTGTCAATCTTTTGATAGTTATTATTTCATAAAAACACGCTTTTTGTTTTGACAAAAGAAATTAATTTTAAATTAATTAATGATAATAATATGTTATGAATTTTTTAAAATATACAAAAATATTTAATTTGTTATATCAATTATATATTAGGCTTAATTTTTGTTATTTTTCCTAATAAACAACATTTTTTATGAATACAGAAATCACTAAGTAGTAGTCCGAAAGCAGAATTTTTCATTTAAAGAATATTTTTCCACTTCTGGGAATTGTATTTGTAAAATATGACACACATTGTTGTTTTCGTTATCTATAATGTGGTTCAATAAGTGGAAAATAATTTATGGTGAATTGTACCTTTTGACTATTATTTACCACAGTTAAGGGTAAATAGCGTAATTCAAGTTAAAAACAATATTATAATAATATAAAATTATCTTAAAACTTGTCCTAACCATATTGGATGAGTAATTGACGACCAAGAAAATCTTGGGTGAGAACTTTGGCCTTTTAATGTCACTTGGGAAATATAATGATATTAATAAATTTTTATTTAATGTAAAAATAAAAATATCATAAACAAGTATTATTTTGCTAAAACAATTTTAATTTGGGGTTATATATATCAATATATTTGACTAAAAATATTAATTATTATGATAAAATATTTACTACATAAAGGTATTTTATTTATAATTTTTAGATATCATATAAATAATATAATTTATGAAACAATAATGATTGAGTGTTTACCTCATTAATGAATTATTGAAATAAATAAGATTATAATGATTAAAAAAATATCCAAACACTGTTCAATTTTTACAGGATGATATTATTTCAAACAAGAGGCATCTAATCGTTGACATTAATATGTTTTGGACATTTAAAAACCTAAAATCATTATATAATAAAATAATATTTTCAAGCATTCCTTAAGAGCCCCTCCCCCCTGATAAAACTCCCTCACCTATAACCCATTACACACACCTATCAAGCCCCTTGTATCATCTATAATCTACCCAAATAATCTCTCAAGATACCTATTTTCCACCTAGAAGCCTTACCTTAGGCATAAGGCACTTCAAGAAATCGTTTTGGTTCAAACCCAAGGGAATTACCTGATTAAAATGTAAAGTATTCTCTTATGTTCTATTATATTTTTTTACATCTTCAACCCACTAAAATATATTTATTCCTATCTTATATGACACTACCAATATCCTCAATATAATTTGTTTTTGTTTTGATATGGATTTGAAATATACTTACAAAAACCTCAGTCTAATGGGTAAGGAACATATTGTTTCTCTGGACTGCGAACTAACGCCTCCCAAAACGATGATTGTTTAATTAACTTATACCACATCCTATGTTTGACATTATGATGGAATTTTATTTATATATGATATATATTATTTTAATGTTTTCTCCATGATTTAGTATTTTTCATTTATATAATAACTATATAGTTTCCATAATCGGTAAACGCGATAATTTAATTTGAGGAAGTGCGGACTATCTCCCCCTCAAAGTGATATGACTCATTCCTTAAAAAAATAGAACATATAAAGGATGGAGTTACTGAAAATATATATTATATTATACATGAATTATAATATACCTATTTACCAATAATTGTTTATTCCATTAAATATGAAATAGAAATGAGTGTAGAATTCATGCGTGCGTTCAACTTACAAGAAGTTCATTTTTGACTCAACTACCAAATATAGACAAAATGATAGTTATTAACATCAATGATCACATAATTCTTATAACATGTTTATAAGTCATATAATAAGTATAAAAAACTTGTAAAATGATCTTAATCAAGTACAAATTAACATTTATTCAGCGTATTAAAAAATGAACTCATCAATTCGGACATGAGGTAACAGACTTCATCCAAAATATCATTTCATTGAGGCATATTTTGGTTTATACACGACATTATTTTATACAGTGTATATTCAACACTAAATTTTCATTTCATTCAAATGGAATATTTTTCTATGAGGTACTTTACTAAACAATAAAAAGAGAATGTTTTTTTAACGTAAGTATTGACAACGACCTTTTCTGCTGCTGTGAGTATTATCTGATCTGCAGCTTCCATAAAAAGTTGTATTGTTTTTTTAAAGGAAAATAAAATACCATATACACTTTTACGTATTTTGGTATTGAAAACAGGTTTGGTAATGGATTTATTATGTCAATATGATAAATTATATATTTTGATCGTAATGTGGAAATGTTATCTTTTCCTTTATGCTTATGTTCTGTGTTATGATTATGTTATGGTTCTTGAGCATTTTTAATTCATATTGGTGGTTTCTTGATAAACCTATGGTGGGTGAGCATTAGATATCTCTCCAATGCATTGGGTAACGTGATAGAGGTGAACGTGAATGTTTCTCCTAAGAGATTTATGGAATATATTATGTTGGGTATTCCAAACGTAACTCCCTATGTAGTTTTGATAGCTACAATGTAAGTATTATATGGATACGACAAGTAATCATTATGATTTAAGATTACTATCTGTTATTAACAAATCTTATCATTTTATGATTTATGTTAAAAATAATATGATTTTATAGACTAAGTTTTTATTTCTTTATTTTATAACCCATATTGAGATTTTTTTTCTCATCCCATGTTTTTTGAAATGTTTTTCATAGGACGTAATGATGAATAGGGTCAAGGATGGAATCAATGAAAAATCATGCAGTCTAAAATATGGAACTAGAAATGACTCTTTCTTTCAAAAAAATTTATTTAATTAAAAAACAGAAACTGAGTAAAAATGTCTATAGTGTAATTTTTGAGATGTAATGTAACATTTATGGACTAATTCTTTAAAACTATAAACCTGAAAGGATACTCAATGTGAATTATATATTTATTTCAATATTATTCAATGTTTTTAGGTTGGTTCCTTATATGCACCCACTAGTATATACCATGGTTACTATACCATCTCAACCACACTTATAATCATAGAAAAGTTACAGTCCTAGTCTATGGCCTTGTTCTGTCTCTACCATCTCATACCCCCATGAAAAATCGAATGCCGCATCCCACAATTTTTGGGCCAGGTTGACGACATTTTCCAATATTCCCTTATGTGGCTTCATCACCAACCCACATAATTCCATGATTGGAGATACTCATCCACACACCTTAAAATACCATCATTCAACATATTCATCTTTGTGTATTTCCCATTACGTGAGTTGAGCTTCTCATCTTGGACTCCCTAAGAACCATGAGTCAAAAAATTCCTCAAGAAACTATTCATACATCATCTCATGGCCCATATGTTGGGTTGATCCAGAAAGGTCCCCCCTCGCGTTAGTCACGAACAAGACATTTCTATGAATCTTTTACTTAGATGTCCCGACTACATGAAATTAAACTATAGAATACCCTAATATTCATGAATATGATTCTTATACGGCGTGAACAATATTTCTCATGTCACAACCGTGAAATGATATTAAATATATCTCACATCATGACATTAATATTTGGAATAAACTATCATTAATTAATATGATGCATCCTATGATAAGAAGACGATCACATATGCATCATGAATAAGATGAATAAACCTGATATGACCACCAAATAGTAATCATGGGTTTCCTCATCTTGTGTATTCCCGTCCATTCTCATTTACAAATTATTAAGTATAGATTCCCTCACGACATGACATTAGGAATCCTAGATGGGCAACATCCATGCATAAGAAACATACTCCTCATCCATTTACATGATGATAAACTATAATGTTACCCCATGAAATGCACATGGGATTACCTCATGACTAGACATGTGGAAACCTAAATGGTAAGCTTCCATTCATAATCCTGATAGACCTCTTCCATTTAGATGATTTAAAACTATAATAATACCCCATTTAATTTACATGGGATTCCCTCAAGACATGAAATGTGGAATCCTGAATGGGAGGCTTCTATGAGTAATCCCCACACCATATCTTGTACACGCATCTTTTGTGACTCAATTTTAGGGTATGATGCATTCTCTTGTTTATAACATTGATCATTATTTGAAAGGGATTAAGGGTTTATAATGAATATGAAACCCATCCAACCACTATTTCCACAATGGTCCTACTCTATATGTATAAAACACAATTACATAATTCATCTAAGTCGCTAACCATTCACAAGCTCTAGCCATGTCTCATCCATTAGGTTGTTAACTATTCATATTCCCCAGCTTCCAGATCTATGTATTCATTGATTCCCAATTAAAAAAATATGTAGTAATCCATCCTTAGGTCCAATATAAGAACCATTCATCATCATCCATCATGATCCTCTCTAGTACACAACCCGATAATTTCATTCCCCTCACCTGGGAGACATCATCTCTTCTAGGCCTCTTGGGCTTGCGGACCATGTGTAAACCTCAACACCCACCACCAACATCCATCATGGAATTTACCTCCAGTCCATATGTCTCTAGAGGATCATGACCCCACACTATGTGGTAACGTCTCTTACGGGTACCCATGCGCCACTCCTATGAGTAAGACCCAACCACACTACATCTCTATGGGCCTCTTACTCAGTTGTATGCCCTAAACTACTTTTTGAGCTAAGTGTAGTTTTATTCCATACCTACTGGGATATGTAGGAATCCTCCTTGAGGATCAAGACCAAAACCCCAAACAACCAATTCAATCCATCTATACCACCCTCACGTCACGCACAACCAACATTTTTTTTACCCTGGATTCCAAGTCATAGTGGAATTATTTCATCCACGTCATCGCTACTCGTAGAAGCACACTTCTGAATAACCATCATTAAGCCCCGCTTGAATCATGATACACAAAAGAGTGATACTCAGGAAACAGGAAGTTATAATGCATAAATCATACACCATAACTCTCTAAACTACATGGGGATTGATATTTATCATATATATAGGTTATCTAGGTCACTCCCTTGAGGTTCAATCTTGACCAATGGTAAATTGGCGTGCCTCCCTCATAAGGAGGAATCCCATCATAGCATGACACCTTCATTTTTAGGGATACACTATATTTACCTGAATATTGACATACATGGACATTACATTAATGGTGCAGAATATCTAATACATAAAAAAACAAACCCCAATAGACCGTAATAGTTTAGGGTCTTTGGAAACTCAGAATATTATCTTCTAATCTTGGTGAAAGATCTTCAACATCTCCCATAAGGATCTACCCCATTTGTTTTCTATAATCCCCCGACCTTAAACCTTACTTAATATTGAATTAAATGAATAATTCACGTTGAGGATCTTTTCAGGTTTAGAGTTTTAGAGAATTAGAACATAACTATTACATCTCAAAAGATTACAAAGTAGTCACTTCTACTAAGTTTCCATAATTAAAAAAAACTCTTAAAAGAAACATGTCTAGTTCAATGTTTTATATAGAATGACATTCCCTTGATTCAATCCTTGACCTTATTCCACATTATGTCCTGTGAAAAACATTTCAAAAAAACTTGGGGTGAGCATAAAAAGCTCAGTAAGGGATACACAACGAATGAAAACTGTTAGTTTTTCAAACATCAAGTAAACCATGTATACTCTATCAAAGTAATACCTTCACCTTCATGATGTAGTAAAAACTCTTCACTGAATAAAGTATCATTACTTACCTTTTTGTAACCAAGGGATTACCATAAAACCCATATAAAGAACACATAACATATATAAAGGTAACATGGGACATAAACATACTTAAGTGGAATAACCATACGATCGACTTCCACACATATCACTTAAATGGAATATCCATACGGCCAATTTCCATACATACATAATGGAATAGCCATACGGCCGACTTCCATACCCAATGAATTTGAGGTTATAATGTAACCACCCATCCTGGTATTCACGGCACCACCCATCATATGGTTTATCACGTAACCACCCATCAAATGTCCAAGTACCAATATAAAATCATAAAACATAAAACCTATATAAAGGAATGATAACATTTCCACATTTCAATCACAATATATCATAATAGAATCCTTTATCAAAACCATTTTCAATACCAAAATACATAAAAGAGTATATGGTATTTATTTCATTTAAAAAACATAACGGCTTGTTGAGGGAGCCAAAGGCCAAATAATACTCGCGGCGGCTGAAAAGTTCGTTGTCACCGCATACGTTAAAAAAAACATTCATTTTTGTCGCTTAGTAAAACGCTTCATAGAAAATGATTCCTTTTGTATAAAAGTATAATTCAAATGGTTTTATACACCGTATAAAAGAATGTTGTGTATAAAACGAAATATGCCTCATTGAAAGGAGATTGAGACGATGTCCCTTACCTCAGGTCCGACATGACTCGATCGTTCTTTAACGTCCCGAATAATAAACTTGAGTTAATTTATACTTGATTAAGAACCTTTTTAATGTTCATTATTTATTTTATATCACTTATTTCCATGTTATAAACATTATGTAACCATTTATGTTAATAATGTTAGTTTTGTCAATATTTGGTTCTTAAGTCGAAAGTGGACTTCATACAATTATATGTTGTTGGTGTGGTCAAAGGTTATTTATATCCAGAATGACATTCCTAATTTGGATATCATATATATCATATATATCCAGCATATACATGTATTTATAATATTACATAATCATTTATAGGTAAGAAATGAAATGCACCGTTCATGGAGACGGTAAGCCGTACGTACGCATGAACGCTACATTCATTTCTATTTCATATTTTATAGAATGAATCATAATGATATAAGAGTATATTATAATTCCAGTATAATAACATATATAATATCATTAACTTTATCCTTTAAACATCTCACATATGGTATTAACGAATCAAATCACTTTCAGGGGGCGGTAGTCCGCACTTCATAAAATGAAGATATCGTGTTTACCCATAATGGAAACAATAATGGTATGCCATAAATGGAAAATACAGAAGATTAAGGAAAGAATAAAAATATTACATATCATATATATAAATAGTTACATCATAATGTCCACCTTTGAAGGTGTTAAACGAGTATTGAACAATCATCGTTTCGGGAGGCAGAATTTCGCCATCCACGGAAACCGTATGTTCTTTAACCATTTGATGTAGTTGTGTGAGAGTGTAGCTCGAATAAATCTTATAACAACATCCTAGTATATTGAAGATACTATTTTTGTTACAAAAGAAGTAAATAAATAGACTTTAGGGTGATGGAGAAGCAAAATAAAACAAATGAACAAGAGAGAATGAATTACCTTTTAAAGTGTAACTCCTTTTGATTTGAGCCTAAAGGCTTACTTTGAAAAGATTCTGCCCAAAGGGAATCCTATAGGATGAGGAGAGGGATTTGGAGAGAGTTAATGGGCAGGGAATGTCTGAGACAAAGGCTTGAGGAGTGTGTGAAATGAGGTAGAGGTGGGGGCCTTTTATAAGAGGAGAGGAGGGGCACTTTTGGAAAGTAAAGAAACATTACATTATTTGAAAATGTTTTTCGGAATTAAAATGTCCCACATTGATATAATTCGTGGATAAGGTGATAAGGGTTCGACATCCACCCATACAATAAGTTTTGGACATGTGTAGTTCATTGATATTACATTATCTTTCCATTTTATTTAAATCGTCAAATAATGATGTCATCGCTGCATCATTATTATGTCATAAATAATTTAATTTATTTAATGTATAAAAACTATAAAAAAATTACTATGATGTATGAAATCTTTTTAGCTTTCCAATGACTATTTATAATCAAAAATCCGATCTTCATAACCCCATGTAAAAATTGTTTTCGTAAAACATTTGATGTTTGTGTCATTTTTACTTTTAACTTTAAATAAAAGTTATTTATGTCATTTTCCAACCAAAGTGGCTCCATGGGGTCCCTATGTTGACCCATGGCTTGTCTTGGTCTTCCATGACACATCCAATGAGGGTAGGACATGTGTCTAGGTCATCTCATATTATTACATTATTATTTTTACCTTAAACAACACTAATTACCACTAATTGCGATTAAAAACTTAATAAGTTACTATTCACCAAATAATTATTTTAATCTCATTGAACAACATTTTACTTCTCAATGACAACCATGTATGTCGGATTTTTGAAAATGAAAACACAATGATGGAAAAATATCATTTAAACGGAAATTAAGTCTATTTTACAAAATTCAAAATATATAAGTCACATTAATTAATTTAATAATTAATTCCCGCTGTCAGAGCAAATAGCGTGTTTTTATAAAACAGTAAGTATCAAAAGATTGACACCAGTTTAAGTCTAATATCAAAGTGAAATTGATTCCAATGACCACCATTGGATTAAATGGTAAAAATATATTCTAATTTCACTTTTAAAACATTTCAAAAGATAATCTAATCATATAAATAAATTATATTAAAAAGAGGTTTTGAATTAAAATACAACATTTTACACTATTCATTAAAAAAATGAACTTTCTCGGAAAGATATCAAAAATTTACACAAAGTAAATTATGATGTCCCAATTCATAAGAAGAGTTATTTTTGGTCCAATAGAATTTATAAGATTGATCAAAACTATATTTAATGACGGTTCTCCGTCAAAAGGTGATAAGTGAACCCTTAGTGAAAATTAGGGTATAAATGCCTAAAATTGAACTCTTTCTGTATTTTAAGCCTTTATCTTTTATTGGGTAAATGTAAAAACATTTAAAAACATATATAATCATATTTTAGTTATTTCTATACATTCCCGCCAGTACAACGTCTACTTGTTAACTAACATTTAAAATAATATTATTTTATTACTTGTGTGAAAAGTATGTTTTCAAAGAAACTCATCATTGTGTATCGAGTACGCTATCGAACGTAGAAACCCCTTTTAATTAAAATTAATATTTAATTCGTAAATATTAATAAATATGAAAATTATTTATTCTTTAATTACCTGGGATGTTACATCCTTCCCCCCTTTTGGGAATTGCATCCTCGCAATTTTATTCACTTACCAAAATAAGTGGGGGTATTTATCCCTCATAGAATTTTCAGATTCCCACATTGCCTCTTCAATCACATGGTTTTTCCACAAAACCTTTACCTGATGAATCACATTATTCTGTAACACCTGCTCCCTGTGGTCAAGAATCTGGACTAGTTGTTCTTCATAAGATAGGTTCTCTTCCAACCGAACTACCTCTAGACTAAAAACATGAGATGGATCTGCAATATACTTACTCAACATTGAAACATGAAAAACAGTGTGTACCTGAGATAAAATTAGGAGTAAAGCCACACGGTAAGCAACTGATCCAACTTTATCTAGAATTTTATATGGTCCAATGAACCTTGGACTCAGCTTTCCTTTCTTACCAAATCTCATCACACTTTTCCAAGGAGAAACCTTGAGAAAAACATGATCACCTACCTCGAAAGATAGATCCTTCCTCCGATTATCCGCATAACTCTTCTTCCTGCTCTGAGCTATTCTCATGTGCTTCTGAATCAACTGAACTTTTTCTTCCATATCTTCTACCAATTCTGGTCCCATCAGCTTCCTTTCACCCACTTCAACCCAAAATGCTAGAGTTCGACACCACTTCCCATATAATGCCTCAAATGGTTCCATCTGTATACTGGAATGAAAGCTGTTATTATACGAAAACTCAGCCAAAGAAATATGTTGGTCCCAACTTCTCTGATAATCCATCAGGCAAGCTCGTAGCATATCCTCCAAGGTCTGAATTGTTCATTCTGACTGCCCATCAGATTGAGGATGAAAAGCTGTACTAAAATTTAATTCAGTACCCAACGACTTCTGAAGGCCTTTCCAAATGTTAGATGTGAACCTGGGATCACGATCAGATACAATGGAGAGGGGAAATCCATGTAACCTAACTATATCTTTAAGATACAAACAGGAAAGTTTATCTAGGGAATAATTATCTCGTATATCAAGGAAATGAGCAGATTTAGTCAAGAGATCAACAATAACCCAGATTCCATTATTACCTCGATATGTCCTCGGTAATCCCATAACAAAGTCCATGGATATGTTTTCCCATTTCCACTCTGGCACTGGTAAAGGCTGAAGCATCCCTTTCGGTAACTGCCGCTCTGCTTTAACCTGCTGAAAAGTCAGACACTTCACAGTAAAATCAGCAATATCTCTTTTCATTCCATCCCACCAGTAATACTCCCGCAGATCTCTGTACATCTTAGTACTGCCAGGATGAACTGAAAACGGGGAACTATGAGCCTCACATAACAACTCATTCTTATACTGTGAATCACAAGGCACACATAACATCTTCCCAATCCTCAAAACACAATCATTATCAATGTTGAATTCATAAAACTTACCTTTCTGAACCAGCGCTACCTTTTTCTTCAACTCACTGTCTCGCTTCTGTGCTTTCTTGATTCTGTCTGATAGATAAGATTTCACTAATACCTAAAACAAAACAGAAGAACATCTTATACCAACAACTTCTATACCAAATTTCATCAAATCTTTAACCAAAGGATCACGTTCCAAACGCAACATTGCTAATGAAGCATTACTTTTTCGACTCAAAGAATCAGCCACTTCATTTTCTTTTCCCGGATGGTAATGAATTATGCAATCATAATCCTTGATTAATTCCAGCCATCTCTTCTGTCTCATGTTCAATTCTTTCTAAGTGAATATATACTCTATACTTTTGTGATCAGTATATATTTGACACTTTACTCCATACAAATGATGCCTCCAAATTTTTAAAGCAAAGACAACAGCGGCTAATTCGAAATCATGTGTAGGGTAATTTACCTCATGAGTTTTCAACTGTCGTGAATCATAAGCAATTACCTGATCATTCTGCATAAGGAAACAGCCAAGTCCCTTCAACGAAGCATCACTGTATATAACAAACTCACCATTCCTGGAAGGAAGTGCCAAAACTGGAGCATTCACCAATCTTCTCTTCAACTCCTGAAAACAATCATCACATTCTTTTATCCTGATAAACATAACACCCTCACGAGTTAGCTTAGTCATTGGACCAGATAACCGTGAAAAATTTATAACAAACCTTCGGTAATAGCCTACCAAACCAATGAATCTACAAATCTCGGTTACATTTGTGTGTCTTGGATTTTCTTCCACAACTTTTGTTTTTGCAGGATCAACAGTTATCCCATATCATTGCACTTATAACATTTCACTAACTGTAAATCAAATTTGGTGTTACCTTCACCTTGATCCTTTTCAGTGAAATCACGAGCCTTATGTCCCATATTACCACATCGGTAGCACTTTCCAGAATTCAGTAGACATTCCCCAACATGCCTTTTTCCAAATTTTTCACAAACTGGAAACTTAGTTTTCTTACCATCAAACTTTTTTGAAGAATTCTTACCTTTCTCCTGCCACCTCGGACTCCTCTTCTGTTGGTTGTTATAAAATACTTGATCATCGGCAAACTCTATTTCCACCTTCTCAGCACATCGAACAAGCTTTTCATAACTTTTAAACTCACGAGAATCTAATGCCCTTCGATATTTTGGCTTTAATCATGAGTAAAAATGGTTTATTTTAGCATCAAGATCTTGTATGAAGTTTGGAGCATACCTTGTCAATCGAGTGAACATTGCTTCATAAGCAGCCACTGAATCATCCTCCTGCCTCAATTATAGGAACTATTTTTCCATCCTAAGACGAACCACCTTAGGAAAATATTTCTCATTAAACATACCTTTGAATTCTTCCCAGTGAAGATCCTCAATTTTATCACTATCCCTGATATTTTTCACCATCGACCACCACTGATCAGCTTCACCTTCAAAACGGTAAACAGCAAGACTAACTTTTTGATGTTCTGAACAACCCATGACATCAAAAATCTTCTATAGTTCTTTAATCCACCCTTCATCTTGCACAGGGTCAGATGATCCTCTGAATGATGGGGGATGTTGCCTCATGAAATGTTCCACCACTGACATGTTCCTCTGCGGTTGATCTGGCTGATCTCGTGCATGGATACCACCACCATTTATAGCCTGAGTCAAATGTGCCATCACTGCAACAAACTGTTCAGTTCCGATTCCGACCATCTCAGGTTGCTGATTTGGAAGGTTGTCTTCCTCCTGATGTCGTCCCAACATAGTTTCTTTGTATCCTCTGCGGAAAACCATTCTGAAAACAGAAATATCTTAAGCGAAACAACATGGTAATCCGTAAATGCTATATCATTTCAATCATATTATATTTTAACACTTTTCAAACTCCTAATGTTATCTAAACCGACCTCTGATACCAACTATAAGGCCCCGACCATAAACCTTACTTAATATTGAATTAAATGAATTATTCACGTTGAGGATCTTTTCAGGTTTAGAGTTTTAGAGAATTAGATCATAACTATTACATCTCAAAAGATTACAAAGTAGTCACTTCTACTAAGTTTCCATAATAAAAAAACTCTTAAAAGAAACATGTCTAGTTCCATGTTTTATATATCATGACATTCCCTTGATTCCATCCTTCACCTTATTCCACATTAAGTCCTATGAAAAACATTTCAAAAAAACTTGGGGTGAGCATAAAAAGCTCAGTAAGGGATACACAAAGAATGAAAATTGTTAGTTTTTCGAACATCAAGTAAACCATGTATACTCTATCAAAGTAATACCTTCACCTTCATGATGTAGTAAAAACTCTTCACTGAATAAAGTATCATTACTTATCTTTTTGTAACCAAGGGATTACCATAAACCCATATAAAGAACACATAAAATATATAAAGGTAACTTGGGACATAAACATACTTAAGTGGAATAACCATACGGTCGACTTCCACACATATCACTTAAATGGAATAGCCATACGAACAATTTTCATACATACTTAATGGAATAGCCATACAGCCGACTTCCATACCCAATGCATTTGAGGTTATAACATAACAACCCGTCCTGGTATTCACAGCACCACCCGTCATATGGTTTATCACGTAACCACCCGTCAAATGTCCAAGTACCAATATAAAATCATAAAACATAAAACCAATATAAAAGAATGATAACATTTACACATTTCAATCACAATATATTATAATATAATCCTTTATCAAAACCATTTTCAATACCAAAATACATAAAAGAGTATATGGTATTTACTTCATTTTAAAAACATAACGGCTTGTTGAGGAAGCCAATGACCAAATAATACTCGCGGCGGTGGAAAAGGTCATTGTCACCACGTACGTTAAAAAAACATTCCTTTTTGTTGCTTAATAAAATGCTTCGTAAAAAAGATTCCTTTTGTATAAAATTATAATTCAAAGTGTTTTATACACCGTATAAAAGAATGTTGTGTATAAAACATAATATTCCTCATTGAAAGGAGATTGAGACGAAGTCCCTTACCTCGGGTCCGACATGACTCGATCGTTATTTAACATCAGGAATAATAAACTTGAGTTAATTTATACTTGATTAAGAACCTTTTTAAAGTTCATTATTCCTTTTATATCACTTATTTCCATGTTATAAACATTATGTAACCATTTATGTTAATAATGTATGTTTTGTCAATATTTGGTTCTTAAGTCGAAAGTGGATTTCTTACAATTACATGTTGTTCGTGTGGTCAAAGGTTCTTTATATCCAAAATGACATTCCTGATTTGGATATCATATATATCATATATATCCAGAATATACATGTATATATAATATTACATAATCATTTAGAGGTAAGAAATGAATTGCACTGTTCATGGAGACGATAAGCCGTACGTACACATGAACGCTACTTACATTTCTATTTCATATTTTATAGAATGGAATCATAATGATATAAGAGTATATTATAATTACAGTATAATAACATATATAATATCATTAACTTTATCCTCTACACATCTCACATATGGTATTAATGAATCAAATCACTTTCAGGGGGCAGTAGTCCGCACTTCCTAAAATGAAGATATCGTGTTTACCCATAATGGAAACAATAATGGTATGCCATAAATGAAAAATACCGAAGCTGAAGGAAAGAATAAACATATTACATATCATATATAAAAATAGTGACATCATAATGGCCACCTTTGAAGGTGTTAAATGAGTATTGAACAATCATCGTTTCGGGAGGCAGAATTTCACCATCCACGGAAACCGTATGTTCTTTAACCATTTGATGTAGTTGTGTGAGAGTGTAGCTTGAATAAATCTTATAAAAACATCCTAGTATATTGAAGATACTGGTGTTGTTACAAGAGAAGTATATAAAAAGAGTTTAGGGGGGTGGAGAAGCAAAATAAAACAAATGAACAAGAGAGAATGAATTACCTTTAAAAGTGTAACTTCTTTTGATTTGAGCCTAAAGGCTTCCTTTGAAAGGATTATGCCCAAAGGGAATCCTCTAGGGTTAGTAGAGGGATGTGGAGAGAGTAAATGGGCAGGGTATGGCCGATTCAAAGGCTTGAGGAGTGTGTGAAATGAGGTAGAGGTGGGGGCCTTTTATAAGAGGAGAGGAGGGGCACTTTTGGAAAGTAAAGAAATATTACTTTATTTGAAAATGTTTTTCAGTTTTAAAAGGTCCCACATTGATATAATTCGTGTATAAGGTGATAAGGGTTAGAAATCCACCCATCCAATAAGTTTTGGACATGTTTAGTTCCTAGATATTACATTATCTTTCCATTTTATTTAAATCGTCAAATAATGATGTCATCGCTGCATCATTATTATGTCATAAATAATTTAATTTATTTAATGTCTAAAAATTATAAAAAAATTACTATGATGTAGGAAATCGTTTTAACTTTTCAATAACTATTTATAATCAAAACTCTGATCTTTATAACCCCATGTAAAAAATGTTTTCGTAAAACATATGATGTTTGCGTCATTTTTACTTTTAACATTAAATAAAAGGTATTTATGTCATTTTCCTACCAAAGTGGCTCCATGGGGTCCCCAAGATGACCCATGGCTTGTCGTGGTCGGCCATGACACATCCAATGAGGTTAGTACATGTGTCTAGGTCATCTCATATTATTAAAATATTATTTTTACCTTAAACGACACTAATTACCACTAATCGCGATTAAAAACTTAATAAGTTACTATTCACCAAAAAAATTTATTTTAATCTCATTGAACCACATTTTACTTCTCAATGACAACCATGTCTGTCGGATTTTTGAAAATCAAAACACAATGATGGAAAAATTTAATTTAAACGGAAAAATCAGTATTTATAAGTACCACTTAGTGGTTTCACTATTCATCAAAAATTAAAGTTTTTCAGAAAATTAACAAAAATTCACCCTAAGCTATATTTGATATTACAAATTCAAAAATGAAGTCTATTTTACAAAATTCAAAATATATAAGTCACATTAATTAATTTGATAATTAATTTCCGCTGTCACAACAAATAGCGTGTTTTTTATAAAACAATAAGTATCAAAATATTGACACCAGTTTAAGTCTAATTTCAAAGTGAAATTGATTCCAATGACCACCATTGGATTAAATGGTAAAAATATATTCTAATTTCACTTTAAAACCAATTAAAAAGATAATATAATCATATAAATATATTAGATTAAAAAGAAAGTTTTGAATTAAAATACAACATTTTACACTATTCATTAAAAAAATAAACTTTATCGGAAAGATACCAAAAATTTACACAAAGTAAATATTGATGTCCCAATTCTTAAGAAGAGTTATTTTTGTTCCAATTGAATTTATAATATTGATAAAAACTATATTTAATGACGGTTCACCTTCAAAAGGTGATAAGTGAACCTTAGTGAGAATTAGGGTATAAATGCCTAAAATTGAACTCTTTCCATATTTTAAGCCTTTATCTTTTATTGGGTAAATGTAAAAACATTTAAAAACATATATAATCATATTTTAATTATTTCTATCCATTCCTGCCAGTACAACGAATACTTGTTAACTAACATTTAAAATAATATTATTTTATTACTTGTGTGCAACGTAAGTTTTCAATGAAACTCATCGTTGTGTATCGAGTACGCTATCGAATGTAGAAACCCCTTTTAATTAAAATTAATATTTAATTCGTAAATATTAATAAATATGAAAATTCATTATTCTTTAATTACTTGGGATGTTATATTTTCACACCTCAAATCATTCTTTATATGATAGGGAAAAATATAATGGGAGATCTCAAATGCTCAGTAAGGGTAAGCATGGAGAAAATAAAACAACCCATATACATTTTAACTTAAAAACATGAACATAATGTTTAAACATCAAAATCTTGACCAATGACCTAAAACATGGCAGTACATAAGGAATAGATCATAATAGAACATCAATCATGATACAATAGCATGGGAATAAAACATTTAATTGTGTAAAACCATTATGCACATGATATGATTGTCATAGTAGCCATGGTATTGTTGATAAAACCATCTTAGTGGACAATTTCCCTTTCATAATTGAGTTCACTCCTAGTTCCAGTCCGGTAACACTGAACCGAATTATCATACCTTTCCATCCATGTATATATCATGAGATATAAATCTTTACACAATGAATTGGAGGGAGATATAGGTCCCACACATTTCATAATGAAATCATTCTTACATGTGCCACAACATAAACATAAATCATTATTCATAACCCAAAGAATAAAATGGGTTTCATAAACATCATCCCATCATAACATAATCGATATAAAATAAATGGATATCATTTCATAATAATAGAAGTGAAACCATGTAAATCATATACACATTATATTTGAAACATACACATATGATATAATGTTATCTTATATGGAAAATGGTTTTGATAAAACACATGAAACCGTAAAAATTTATTCATTCCGTATAAGATAAATAAACATTCTCCATGTACTTTTGTCGAAAAAGTCAAAAAGTTCCTCCTATGGTAGGAAAAAGAAATATTCCTTTTATAACATGTGGTAAAAGCCAAAAATGTGTAAAAAGTAATTTAAAAATAAATTAATACACTTTTATAAAACATGGACATCGATGATAACAATAACCACATTAAATACTTATGAATAAACAATTTCAGATAAGAACGAGATTGGAAAGGTTATCCCTTACCTTATGTCCGATATGTTTCGTGTGTAACTAAACCTCCTATATAATGATTTAAATAATATCATTTTTTTATTACATAATCATATTAATTATTATGATATCATATATGGTTCACTTATGACTTTATATTACCCGTTCTTTTATAAATTCCATGTTATAGCAGTGTTTTGGGTAAAATCGTTTCATTTATCGTACTTGTTTCGACATGTTGTACTTGATATTAGTATTTATATCATAATTTACATAATTATAGAATGAAAAACCTGATATATATATATATAATATATCTTCATCATATAAATATATATGATATATCGATAAATGGAATGAAATATACTGTTCATGGAGATGGTATGTCGTACGTATGTGTTAACGCTGTTTTCATTTCCTTATTGAATTAAATGGAATTAAGTAAATTAAACATATATGTACATAAATAATGTATCATTTTTATCTAATATATTTCATGATTATTTATTATATATACATTATAATCATACTTGAATTGTTAATCATGGAAAATGTATCTCATCGCGTTCGTGGGGACGGTAGTCCGTACGTACGCACAAGCGATGATATCATTCCCATGATTGTGGAATTGTATTGAAGTGTATGTATAATATTTTAGAACAAATTTTAAATTAAAATAATAATATATAGTTATATATTTACACCATTATACCTATCCGTGTAAGGTGGTGGTGGAAAACAGATTACACCACGGCGTGGAGACGGTATTCCGTACGTACGCACACACGGTGATTTCATATTCTCTATGATGGATAGAAGATGAAATAGGGTTGTTTCATATTTATAATAACATATCAATATATGAGTGATACTGATGTTATTAATTTATGATTAATAAAATAATGGAGAAGAGGTATAAGAAGAAATAAATTGGAATGAATCGGAAAAGGATATTACCTCTTCTTTGACGCACCTCTTCTTAACAGTCACCTATGGCACTAGAGTTTCCTTTTCAAGAGACCAAAACCACTATAATGTTTCTAGAGAAGTTTATAAGGGAAATTTTCATGTGTTGGCCGAGAGTGAAGGCTTAAAATTGTCTAAATAGAAGAGGGAGGAGGTGCCCTTTTATAAGGGAGGAGAGGGGCACCTTTGGAAACCTCAAAAATATTAATTTATAATAAATTCAAACCCAACATAAAAACTTCCAAAATGTATCAAATCCGAACTTATATGATATAGGTTTGTATTCTCATCAACCAATAAAATTTAGACATGTTGGTAATTTATTTTAAAAGTTATTGACTAGATTTATCTTTATTTTTTCTATTTAATTTTATTTGTGGTTATAAGATTCGAAATTTCAAATTATTATAAATAATTACTTATGTGTTGTGAATTGTTCATAATTGGATAATTAATGTAATTTTAGACCATATTAATTTTAATTTATAATTTTTAAAAACTTTTGTAATTTTTAAACAATTTTATATTATTATATTTTTATGAAGTAATAATTGTGTCAATTTTGACACTACTTGGTTATTTGAATTTAAATAAAATTCACACAGAAGATATGGTAGAAATAAAAGTTTTAATAGATTCATAGCATGTAATATTTATCTATAAAATTAGTGGAGCACATTAAATAGTTCATATAATATTTATTTTAATATTTTTAAAACCATTTATTTGATATTTCAATCAATTAAAAAATTTCAACATCACTATATTGTCACCTTTAATGATACTTATATAATCGCTAAAAATTTTAAATAAATTTTCAGTATGTATATAATTTTACTATATTTCTAGAGACTATTCATTTTAGAAGTTTCATGAATTTTATCACTAAATTAAAATTATTATACTTATAACATTTAAGATAGTGACATGTTGTCACTTTTTTTATTTTAATAATAATTAATTTATATCATGGTAAAAAGCCCATAAAATGATCTATTCAGAACCTAAGGTGATATGGGTCGAATTTTAGTCATCCAATAGAATTTTGGCAGGTTTTAGGGTTATTTTATAATCTTATTTTTACACTTAATTACACAATTTACCTTTAACTACAGTAAATACAAATTTTCGTAGTTATTATTCATAATATAAAAAAATGTAAACTATTAACATAATTTGGACCCACAGAATTCAAATATGGAATAAATTTTCCAAAATTAAAAACACAGAATATGCATTAATTAATTTAAAATTAATCCCGTTGTTTAGAAAATGGGTTTTAAAAGTTAAAACATTTCCAAAGATTGAAATGTTTTTACCTATGAATTCAATGTAAAATTAATGGTAATGACATAAATTATATTAAATAGTAAAAATATATTTTATTTATACTTTAAAATCATTAAATATTATAATTTTACCATATAAATTATTGCGATGAAAAAAGATGTTTTTAATTAAAATATAGCGTGTTTTTACTATTCATTAAAATATGAAAGTTATCAGAATAATATGTAAAATTTCTCCAAATTAAATTTTTATATCCTCATTCAAAATAAGAATTTTATTTTTTCAAATTGAACTTATAAACATGTGAAAAACTAAATTTAATGTGGGTGCACCATCAAATGGCGGCAAAACTGCATTTTTTGAAAAATAATTATTTTACCAGAAAATTTTATTTTTTTCTCATACAATGTTATATAAAATGTTTAAGATGAATTCTAATGTCATAAAATTCAAAATTTAGACACTACTATTCATAATTTCTAGTTAATAATAATATTATGACAATATATCGTTGTTTAGTAAAACCCGGTATTGCGTACTACACAAGCTATCGAGGAAGGTCGTGATTGCGTGTAATGCAAGCCAAGTCAGGATTACGTGTAGTGTAAGATCCCTTTGTTATAGAGAATAACATAATCATAACTTATTTCATTTATACTTTAATCATAATCTATACTTAATGTTTCATAGATTAATTATTACAAAATGAATTTGAAATTGTGTGTAACATGAGCCAAGAATAGTGTTGTGTATACTGCAAGCTAATAAGTGTTGCGTATAGCACAAGATAATTTTGGTGTAACATAAAACACAAGAAATCAATGAAATTAAAAAGAATAATTACAATAAAATATCGTGTTGTTACATTCTACCCTCCTTAAAATGATTTTCTCCCTCGAAATTCATCGTGGTTATAAATGGATTACTACTTGAAAGTTTCTTTCCTAGAAACCCACATCAAAAAAATGAATACTAAAACTTAATTTTAAAATGTGAAGTATGAAAAAAATAGTTGCCCAAATTTACTCATCCCTCGGTTTCGACATAGGAGAACATAGGTGAAAATATGGATATGGAAGAGAAATCTAACCATCAAGTTCTGATGGAGAGTGGTAGAGAACATGGATATGAAAAATACAACAATCACCAAGAAATTTTTTTTTGATGATCTACGGTACCATCTGATTCATCAAATATAAGATCACAATGACAACATTTTTGTTTTTCAATATCATTTCGCTAAAGTTGAATTATTTGAATTAGAATAAATACTTACTTGATTTCTTTGTAATA
This sequence comes from Viscum album, assembly GCA_963277665.1. Classification (NCBI taxonomy): domain Eukaryota; kingdom Viridiplantae; phylum Streptophyta; class Magnoliopsida; order Santalales; family Viscaceae; genus Viscum; species Viscum album. The sequence goes on from OY728161.1 coordinate 938,923,094, forward strand.
TCATTGTTGGTAATCCTATAATCAATTTCAACTTCAACTCTTATTTAAAGAAATGAAGTTAAATTTTTCATTCTACATGTGTTATCGGATCATGAGATAGAAAGATAGGTCATTCCATCTGCCTCTATCAAAAGATATTAAATATACATAAGTCCTTCCATGGTGAGATTAATTGGATATGGTTCCAAAATGTACTTATACTTCATCTATCATCCCGATTAATAAAATAAAACGTGTTTATACTAACCAGGGACTTCCTGTAGGCCAGTTCTAGGTGATAAAGGCATGTCGCACTTTGGTTGTGGGTTTGATTCCCATAACCTTATCCGACGCGATGAGTTGTCGCCCGTCTTGTAGGTTGTCATTTTTCAAAAACTATATTATTATAAAACTCCATCAATAATATCGAAAAAATTCATATCCTTAAACAATACTAACTTATGTCTAACATAATCCATTCCAATATTTAGGCTTATCCAAAATACTTCTGTCCAAGCTCATAGTATAAAAAAATCAATTACTAGAAATGTCATCTGTCGAGCATGTGAATACCATCACTTATCCCCCATATATCATACGATATATCTTAATGGTCACATTACAAACATGTGAATACCTTATTCATGTATTCTCTTGAAAAATGAATACCCATTTAACCTTAGTTAAAACATGAATGCTGTCATAATTTAACACTTTCCACGTACCAAAATCACAAAAATTTTATATACTCAAACCATGATATAACTTTGTACTTATATCACTCATGAGCTCATTTCATTTTTTCTTTATCCCTTCATTATGCACATATCATCTCCTTTCCAAAAATATTTCAATCACATTTCATGGTTACCAGTACAATAAAATTATTGAAAACCATAATATACTAATACAAAAATATTCCAATATACAATAAAAGTACATCAACAACATTATTCTTGAATAAAAATTAATTGATACTTCAATCCATAAAATTCAATGATTTTCATGGAATATATCATTCCATGATACATAAGTAACCTATTTAGTCAGGGCGTTCAGTTGGGAAATTCCCATGTTCTCCACAATTAAGACATTGAACTCCATAACAGTCTGTCACTCTATGACCCTTTCTCCACACAAATAACATCTTCACCACCATTTGAGGTATTCCTCAAGGTTCTTCTTCCCTTATTCTTTATATATAGAAATCTTCATATTCCTTCCTCTATGTTCCTCTCCATCGGATCATGTATAAAAGTTCATCTTCATATTATTTTATTACTTAGGAATACCACCCCAATTCACCTTGTTAATCAAATATTGTGATGACTTATTCGGAATAATCACAATATCTTTCCCTCTAGGCATTACACGATTTTGTTGATCACAGTAACTAATTTCTCCATCAGAAGCAAGGTTAACTGAATTACTTCTCATTTCCTCCATTGAATAAAACTAGAAACCTTAGAGTAAGAAAAATTTAAAATAATGAAGAACCACATAATCATTAAAAGTCACGTATGGAATTTCAAACATATCACACATTCTTTAATCGATGATACATTATGTTCACCCTAGATTATTAATGATTGTCAACATAACTATAAGACTGTAACCTATAGTTATACTAAACCATAGGGATATCCCTAGACATACCTTAGAAATACCACTAGGGATTACACAAATGATTTCACATCCATGTTTACAAAGGTTAACTAATCCTTTCCTCCGATACCAACAGTAGAGACCCGAATCATGAAATACATGAGCATTACTTTACTTTTGCGGAATATCTAATACATAACAAAAACAGACACCAAAGGACTGTTATAGTTTAGTGTCTTTTGAAACTCTGAATATAATCTTTTAATCCTGGGGAAAGATCTTCAACATCTCCCATAACGATATTCCCCTTTTTTTCTTACCTAAAACCTTTCTTTATATCCTAGGGAAAAGAAGACATATAAAGGGTGAGCTCAAATGCTTAGCAAGGGTAATCATGGTGAAAATAAAACAAATCATATACATTTGAATTTATAAACATGGACATAATTTTCGAACATCAAAATCTTGAGAAATGACATAAAACATGGCAGTACGTAAGGCATAGATCATAATGGAACATCAATCATGATAAAATACCATGGGAATAAAACATTATATTTTGTAAAACCATTAATCACGTGATATGATTTCCATAGTAGGAAAGGCATTGCTGCCAAGACCATCCTAGTGTACAGAACCTTTTGGAATCGAGTTCACTCCTCATTCCAGTCATGTAACACTGAACCAAATTAATATACCGTCCCAACCATGTCTATCTCATGACATGTAGATCTTTACCCAATGTATTGGAGGGAGTTATAGGTCCCACCCATCTCATAATGTAATCATTCTTACATGTGCCTTAACATAAACATAAATCATTCATCATAACCCAATGAATAAAATGTGTTTCATAAACATCATCCCATCATAACATTATCCATATAAAATCAATGGATATCGTTTCATCATAAGAGAAGTGAAACCATGTAAGTCAAAGAGACATTATACTTAAAACATACACATATGAAATAATGACATCTTATATGGAAACTGTTTTGATAAAACAGTTGAAATATATTCTTAACGAAAATATCCTTTCTTATTCAAAATCATTTTTTTTCCAAAAATGCCATGCAATTTTACGCACCTCTTTTTAACCTCCTCTTAAAGCAATAGAGTTGGTCGTTTGAGGAGACCAGAGCCTCTATAATGTTTCTACAGAAGTTTATAAGGTAAATGGGAAGGGGTTGGCCCAGCATGAAGGCCCAAAATTGTGTAAAGAGAAGAGGGAGGAGGTGCCCTTTTATAAGGGAGGAGAGGAGCACCGTTAGAAACCTATAAAATATTAATTTATAATAAATTCAAACCCCACATAAAAACTTCCAAAATTACTCAAATTTGAATATAGATGTGATAGGGTTGTAATATCATCAACAAATAAAATTTATAAATGTTGGTAATTTATTTTAATCATTATCAACTTGATTTATCCTTATTTAATCTATTTAATTTTCTTTGTGGTTATAAGATTATCAATTATAAATTGTTATAAGTAATTACTTATGTGTTTTTAATTGTCAATAATTGTATTATTTATGACATTGTAGACAATATAAATTTTAATTTTTATTTTTTAATTATTTTTGGGATTTTTAATCAATTTTATATTATGTTATATCTATAAAATAACAATATTGTCAATTTTGATACTATTCACTTATTTGAATTTAAATAAAATCCACACTAATTATATTTCTGAAATAAAATATATAATAGATTAATAACATGTCATATTTATCTAGAAAATTTGTGTAGCACATTAAATATTTTATATAATATTTATTTTAATATTTTTAAAAGAATTTATTTGATATTTCAATCAATAAAATAATATCAACATGACTATTTTGTCACCTTTAATGATAATTATTTAATCCATAAAAATTCTAAATAAGTTCACATGATGTAGATAATTGCATTAGATTTTTGGAGACTATCCATGTTCTATGTTTCATGATGTTTATCACTAATCTAAAGTCATTATACTTATAAGATTTACGAGAGTAACATGTTGTCACATTCTTTGGTTTTAATAATAATTAAATTATTTTCAGGGTAAAATGTCCATAATTGTCACGACCAATCCTCAGGGCCCATTTTGTGACTACCCCTAGCCCGCCTTTCATAGGCCAGGGGCTGGAGACTAGAACCAATGGCATAAATTTGAAAAGAAGGGAATGCATTGCCATTATGAAATAACATACACAACATAGTACGCAAGTGAAGTAAACACTAAATAAAACTGAGTACAAGGTAAGTGCTGAAAACATAAATGGGATAGTATAAAAACCCAACAAGAAGTACAGTACAACTGAAAGGAATGTACAACAACAATAAGTATAACAAAAACACCGAGTCGTCCTCTAGAAATCCAACATGAAAGGTGTGTACAGATAGTCTTCTCAGCTCCTCGGGTCCGACCGTCCTCTCCGTGTACATCCCACCAAGTGTTCCACCTCTGGGTACCTTCCAGCTCCACAAGCCTCCACCTTGATCAGTTTTGTCCAATATCTGCATCCAACACAACATAGTGCAGGCATATCCCGTGTAGGGGTGAGTATATGATACTCAGTAGGGACCACGAGACCCCCGAAGGTCTCTCATAATCCACGAAAGATAAACCAAAAAGGAAAGATAAAATCACAAAGTATCAACAACACTACTTAGGTATATTCCCATAAATATACCTACGTCATTAGTTACTGTTCGTCTCCAGCTCCCGAGCCCAAGAACAACCCATTTCACATAGGAAAGCACAACCCAGTACACACAGGAAAGAATAACCCAATCCAATCAGGAAAGAAAGTAAACCACATCAATGATAATGATTGAGAATCAAGACTCATCCCACATAGGTATACACTTTTTAAGGGGATAGAGATGATTAGATGTCTCCACTGATTCATCAATGTTGTCCGACCCACAGAGGATACAAGACCAGCTAAGCTGTCGGACCCACATAAGATACAGGACTGGCTACTCTGCCGGACCCACACATGATACATGTACAGAGTCCAATACTTCCAGACCCACATAGGAAACAAGAACAGTAGTCATCATTGTCGAACCCACGGAGGATTCTAGTATGGTAGTCGTCGCTGTCGAACCCACAGAGGATTCTAGTACAGAAGTCGATTCAGTCGCAGCCAGCTCTAGGGTTCCCTCACACAACATGCTCAATTCTGGGAGGGTCCATACCTCGAGAAAAAGAGATCCACTACATAAAATGTCACGAAGTCTAGATTTGATGTATCCCAATGTTCTATCTTGTCAAATGAAACCCAATGCGACAGACGGGGCGTCAATCGGACGCCCGGTCTGAGAGTTATTGGCTTTTCCATTCCAGGGGCCCTGTTGGTTTTTAATATAAAACCATTCCGAACATACTCTAGCTACGTCCAAACCTCATGCGGAGTAAGCCAATAGGACCGTCTCAATAATAGTATCCCAATGCAATTGACGGAACGTCAATTGGATGTCTTTTCCCTAAGATATAAGTGTTTCCACTCCAAGGGCCATGTTAGTTTCGAGTTCTAACCAACCAGGTCGTACAAAAACATGGCCCAACCCTCAAGTATAATATATTGAAACGACCATCTCGATCCAAGGATTCATACTCAACTGACAGTGGATCTATCGGAGGTACGTAGCACATGTTATGGGCAAAAGACCGAAAGTGATCCGAAGAGGGGGGTCTGGGCCCAGACCACCCCCCCCCCCCCCCGGGTCAGCCCGAACTGGGTGGACCCGACCCAGGTCTTTGTCCGGCCCGGTAGGGTGCGGCCCGGTCCGCGCGACCCACCCTGGCCCGGCCGAGGGGAGTTGGGGGGACGTGTTCCCCCCTTTGTTCCACCAACAAGGCATATAGCGCCGTGCCTCCCCCGGATCTCGCGCGGCCGTGGGATCAGGCCCTTCGCCGCTGGGCTCGTGCCGGTGTGGCGCCGGGGCACCGCTGCCGGTCATTTCCGCGGGCCACCGGCGTCATTCTGGTGGCCCGTTCATGCTCTCGTCTGTGCCTGCAGTCATCTCCAGACCCATATGTCACTATTATGACCTTCAATCGCCAAAATGGTCATGTTTCATCATTTCCAAGGATTTCGCGCATCGGGAACAAAACATCAATGGGTTTGGACTTGTTTGTTAGTCCACACCCACCGTGTTAGTGGTTTTAAAAAATCACCATTAATAAAGCATGTCATTCCAAGGGTATAAAAAATCACATGAATAAATTTATATAAAAAACCCCTACCTCAACAAGGAAGACGATCGTCAGCATCGTGGTACATGGCGTCATAGAGAAGAGTATTGTAGACGTCGTTCGGGCACACCAAGGAGGAAGCGACGTCTCCTCTCTAGCAGTGGGGAAGAGGATTTTTGGCGCATTTTCGATCTCCAAGGAACTGGAGTTCTTCATCATTCTTTTTCGGTGACCTGTGTTCTTTGTCATTATTCATTGGAGGCGGGTGTTATTCCTCAAACAACGAAGCTCTCCCCTTGAAAAATAATAGGTTCCCCCTATTATTTTGTTATATGCAAAGAAACACCCCCTTAATTAATTCACCACACTAATTAAAATGTGTTGAAATTTAATTAAAGAAGGGAGAGAGAAGGTTACTCATAATTAAACTTGTTGGTAATTTAAATTCAAAAGGGGAAAAGGAAGGTTCCTCGTTAAATTAGGGGTTGACATAATTTAATGGATTGAGGTGACATTTAATGGAGGTTTGTCAAATTAATGGGGTTTATAAAGGAGATTTAGATGGAATTTAATGGTGGGGCTCGTGCGGGCCCCCACCTTTATAACATCCATAGTTGGGTAGTTAAGTGGCTATAGACCCCACTCTTAACTACCCATGGGAGGGAAAAACCACCTTAATAAAATAGAAATGGTTCCGAAAACTTTTATTTATTTCTTAAACAAACCACCAAAAATTATCTCCCACACTATTGCGAACGCAACTACGGTATGTGTCTCCTTAAGCAAGTATCAGTGTTGTGAGTTCATCGGTGCCCTTGGATTTTAATTCCGAGCATCGGTTCAAAAGATAGAAAAACCCGCTCATTCGTTCACAGAACGTACTCGATCTAAACTTCGAGAATTCATTATGGGCACACCGGGCCTCTGAATCAAACGCCGTCAGAAGCCACAAACTCATAAAATTATGAATTATTTAAAAATAAATTCCTTGAAATTTATGGGACTTTTAAATACTCCCACATTAGGGCTTTACATCCCTGTAATGCTACAATATAAACTAGGGAAAAAATGAGGGTATTGAGCACGCATATGAGCCTCCCGCTCCCATGTGATCTCTTGGAGGTTCCCGTGATTCCAATGAATGTGCACCAGAGGAATCAATAATCAATGTAGGACCCACTCCTGTCGATACTCGATCTCCACCGGGACCTCTGCAAAATTCACCCCATCATTGATGTGCACCTCTTCGTGGTCGATTATGTGCGTCATGTCGTGAACGTATGTCCTCAGCTGAGATACGTAGAAGACGTTGTGCACCCGGTGCAACTGAGGTGGAAGGGCAAGGAGGTAAACCACCTCGCCTACCCTGCTGAGGACCTGAAAAGGCCCGATGAAGCGTGGAGATAACTTGTTGCCCCATCCAACTCTCTGAAACCCACGTCGAGGTGAGACCCGTAAAAAAATGTTGTCACCATCCTTGAACATCAGTGGTCTCCACCTCCTATCAGCATATGACTTCTGTCTACTCTGTGCAGTCCCCATCCGCTCCTGGATGACCTGAACATTCTCCGTGGTAGACCGAACCATATCTAGTCTTACGAGTGCTGACTCCACTGGGTCAGTCCAGCGCAGAACTAATCTGTAAGGTCGGTCGTATAGTTCCATGTAAGGTTCCCTCCTGATGGTGGAGAGGTAGCAGTTGTTGTACGCAAACTCCACAAAGGTTAGGTGATCCTCCCAACTGTGACCAAAGTCAAGGACACATGCACAGAGCATGTCCTCATGTGTCTGAATGGTTCTCTCTGTCTGGCCATCTGTATGAGGGTGAAATGCACTGCTCAGGCGTAGTTGCATCCTAAAATCCTCTTATAACCCCTTCCATAACCGAGAAGTAAAGCGAGAATCTTGATCGAAAATGATAGAAGATGGAACACCATCAAGCCATATGATCTTTTGAATGTATAGGTGTCCCAATATCTCTACTGTGCCCTGCTCTCTGATCAGTAGGAAATGGGCCAACATGGTGAGTCGGTCTACGATCACCCAGATGATGTTGTGTCCTCTAGAAGTACGTGGAAGCCCCATCACGAAATTCATGGTTTTCCCATACCACTTCTACTCTGGGACCTCTAAGGTATGTACGAAGCAGGTACCTGGTGCACCGCCTTTCCTTGCTGGAAAGTGAGGCATCGAGAAACGAACTCTTCCACAACTTTCTTTATACACGGCCCCCATTACTGTCGTCTGAGGTCCTAAAACATCTCCGCTACTCCAGGATGTACCGCTAGAGGGGAAGTGTGGAACTCCCTCAACACCTCCTCCAGTAGTGCAATTGGTACCATAGTACGCCCCAGTAGGAGGATTATATGCTCCCCTCCTTTAGAAAATCCATCGTGTGCTAGCGCTGAGGATATATGAGCATGTCGTGGCTCACAGTCAACGTCTCCACGTTGTGCTTATATAACCCTCTGAAGAAGTGGATGAGTGATTGTAGACAGGCTGCCCAATGAAGTGAACATCTCAAAGCTAGAACTGGCACTTCAAGTGAATACCATAAAGCCGGTTCCATCAGAGTGTATCCAGTACAATCTGTAGGTGGTAGTTGTGCTCCTCCCCAGTCGTCGAGAAAATCAGTATGTCGTCAATGAAGACTATGAAATACTGATCGAGGTAGGGCTGGAAGATCCTGTTCCTGAGACTCATGAACAATGATGGAGCATTGGTCACACCAAAGTGAATGACCACGAACTCATAGTGGTCGTACCGACACCTGATGTTCATCTTCTGAACATCCTCTTCCTGAACACGGAGCTAATGATAGTCTGACCTGAGGTCTATCTTCAAGAACCAACATGATATCTTGAGCTAATCAAAGAGTTCATCAATCCTTGGAAGAGGATACTTGTTCCTCACAGTCACCCGGTTTAGGCGACGGTAATACAAAAACAGTTGCATGCCCCCATCGGCCTTCTTGGCGAATAGGACAAGAGAAGCCTAGGGTGGAACACTGGGTTGGATGAAACCTTTCCCTTGTATGTCCTCCAGCAGTACCCGCAGCTCACGATGCTCGGCGGGAGACATCTGATATGCTGGAGTGGATATCGGTGATGTCCCATGGTACATGTCAATATAGAAATCATTCTCCCTATGAGGAGGTAGTCCTGGAACATCGTCAGGAAAAACGTCCGCATACTGATCCACCACTACAGGAAAACTCTGACTCCTCACGTCAACTGTTCTGAGGATGAGACTAGCCAACTGATGTGTAATCAGCTACCCTCTCCTCTGTTTGAGTCCATCATGTGATGTGAAGGTTCCCTTCTTACCGGTGAAGGTTAACCAGGTCCAATCCATGTAGAAAAACCGCACCTTGTGGCTAATACAGTCGATCTGAGCATGGACTATAGATAACCCGTCCATACCCAAGATGACGTCGTAAGGCCTCGACGCCACTACCAGAAGATCTCAGCTGATGCTATTGTCTCTGGGAGTAAGCTCACACTGGCGGCACCAGTGCGTAATCCTCGAGTCGTCTCCCGTAAGAGTCTCTAGCCACAAGGATCGAGCCAACAGCTCCGTCGGAATGTCCGAGCTCCGAACAAGGGCAGCCGAAATAAAAGAATGACTCACACATTTGTCTATAAGAACTGCATAAAGGGTGGAGTAGACACAGATAGTACATTGAATCATCTAGGGTGAGTCGTGGTCATAATCCTCTACTACCTGGTGTTGAGCCTTCCTCTTCCCTCTAGCTCTCTGTGGTCGGGGTGGACCTCCTGGGGGTGGTGGTGGTAGAGCTTTGAAGCGTCGTCCACCACCCGCTGCTCGGCTGGCTCCTCTGCCTCGTCAGCCTGCTCCCTGCAGACCGCCATAGTCGAACCTCTACCTCTCCATGGGAGGTCCCTCCACTATCTTCTGCTTGTCTGCATGGCGGGTCGGGCAGTCACGAGCCATATGGCCCTGCCCGCCACATGCATAACACTGTATTCTCTTAGGAAGGCTGGATCTGTGTCTTGTTCCATGCACAGCCGAACCCGTGTCCTGATGTCGCTCACCCGACGAACTGGTCCTCTTAGAACCATTCGTCATCTGTCGACATCCAGATGTAGAAGACTCTGCTCCATGCCGTCCTACGGTGGGTCTCGGCAGCCGCACCAATAGTGGACTCCCTGTACTGATAACTACACTCGTTAATCTTTACATTATTGCTTCATAGAGAATAAATTATTAGAGTCTTCAGTTCTGTGGTATAATTAACTCCTCTTATAATAATTTTTCAGGACCGGTCCTCGGGGCCCATGCCGAGACTACCCCAAGCCTGCCTTCCATAGGATATGGGATAGATACTAGCACAAAAGACGTAAATCACAAAAGAAGGGAAGGAATTTCCTTTATGAAGTAACATACACAATAGAGTACGCAAGTGAAGTAAACACTATGTAAAACTGAGTACAAGGTAAGTGCTGAAAAATTAAATGGGCCAGTATACAAACCCAACTGAATGCACAATACAACTAAAAGGAAAGAACAACAACAATATGTAAAATAGCAACACCGATTAATCTTCTAGAAGTCCCACTTGAAGGGTGGGTAAAGATAGTCTCTTCAGCTCCTTGGGTCCGACCGTCCGCTACGTGTATGTGTCGCAAAGTGGTCCATGTCTGGGTACCGTCTAGCTCCACAAGCCTCCACCTCAATTAGTGTTGTCTGTTGCCCACATCCAACAGAATGTAGTATGGGCATAGCCCATGCAGGGGTGAGTATACGATACTCAGTAGGGACCCCAAGACCCTCGATGGTGTCTCAGAATCCACAAAGGATAAACCACAAATTAATGATACAATCATGAAGTATCAAAAAAAACTAATTAGGTGTATGCCCATACATATACCTAAGTCATCAGTTACAGTTCGTCTCCAGCTCCCAAGCCCAAGCACAACCCAGACCATAGAGGAAAGCACAACCCAGTCCTCACAGGAAAGCACAACCCAATCCACACAGGAATGCAAGTCAACCACATCAATGATAATGATTGAGAATCAAGACTTAGTTCACATAGCTATACACTTCGTATGGGGATAGAGGTGATTAGACATAACAACTGATTCATCTAAGTTTTCGGACCCACAAAGGATACAAGAACACCTAAGCTGTCTGACCCACACAGGATACAAGACCAGCTACTCTACCGGACCCACACAGGATAAAAGTACATATTCCTATACTACTGTATCCATATAGGATACACTATTAGTAGTCATCGGCGTTGAACCCATGAATTATTCTAGTACGGTAGTCATCATTGTCGAACCCATAGAGGATTCTAATACAGAAGTCGATGCAATCGTAGCAAGCTCTCGGGTTCCCGCACACAACATGCTCGATTCTGGGAGGGTCCACTCCTTGAGAAAAAGACAGCCAATACATCAACTATCATGAATTCAAGATTTGATGTATACTCATGTTCTGTCTTGTCCAAAGAAATCCAACGCAACAAACGGTGTGTCAATCAGACAGCTGGTCTGAGAGTTATTGGTTTTTATGTTCCAGGGGTCTGGTTGGTTTTTAAACTAAAAACAACCTAACTATACCCCATCGGTAACCAAACAGCAGGTGGAGTAAGACAAAAGGATTGTCTCAAATAAAGGATCCCAACTCAATTGACAGTACATCAATCGGATGTCCGGTCCCTAATATATAAGTGTTTCTGCTCCAAAGCCCCGGTTGGATTCGATTTCGAACCCACCATGCCATATGTAAAATTTTCCGAAACCTAAAATGTAATATACCGAAACCACCGTCTCGGCCTAGGGATTCATACACAACTAACGGTGCATCGATCCAACATTTGTATCACATGTTATGGGAAAAATACAGAAAGTGGTTCGAAGTGGGGGGTATGGAACCGGCCCGACTAGGTCCAACCCCCCTGGGCGCAGCCCGCCCGGTCCGCATGACCCACCACGGCCCGGCCGGGGGGTGCGCCGGCCTGGCCATCGGGTTGATCAGGAGGGATGCGGTCCCCCCTTAGTTCCGCTGACACGGCGCCTGGTGCCGCCTCTCCCCCGGATCACGGGTGGTCGCGGGATCCTGCCCCTCGCCGTCGCGGCGGGCTCCTGCCGGCGGGGCGCCGAGGCACCACCACCTCTGGCTGCTGGTGTCGCTGCGCCGGTGGCCCACATCGCTGGTGATTTCCAAGGGCCATAGGATTCGTTGCGGTGGTCTGTTCTTGCTTCCGTATGTTCCAGTGGTCATCTCGGGAACCGTACATCACTGCGACGACCTTCAATCTCCAAACAGTCATGTTTCATCATCGCCATGGATTCCGCGCATCAGGGACAAAATAGTGGTGGGTGCGGATTTGTTGGTTAGTCCACACCCACCGAGTTAGTGGTTTTAAAAAACACCATCAATAAAGCATGCCATGCCGAGCGTATATAAAATCACATGATGAAATTTATACAAAAACCACTACCTCAACAAGGAAGACGATCGTCGGCATCGCGGTACACGTCATCACGGGTAAGAGGATTGTAGGCATTGTCGGGGTGCGCCGAGGATGAAGTGGTGTCTCCTCTCTAATATTGGGGAAGAGTTTTGGTGGGGCGTCGACGATCTCCGAGGAACGAGAGTTCTTCATCGTTCTTCGTTGGAGGCCGGAGTTCTTCGTCATTCTTCGTTGGAATATGGTGTTCTTCCTTGCACAATGAAGCTCTCCCCTTGATAAAATAATAGGTTCCCTCTATTATTTTATTATACGCAAAGAAACACTCCTATAATTAATTCACCACACTAATTATAATGGGTTGACATTTAATTAAAGAATAGAGAGAGAAGGTTCCCCATAATTAAATGCTTTGGAAGTTTAAATTAAAAAGGGGGAAATGAAGGTTCCTCATTAAATTATGGGTTGACATAATTTAATGGATTGTGGTGACATTTAATGGAGGTTTGTCAAATTAACGGGGTTTCTTTTGGATATTTAGAGGGAATTAAATGGTGGTGCTCATGCGGGCCCCCTCCTCTCTAACATCCCCCCTTGGGTAGTTAAGTGGCTATGGGCCCCACTCTTAACTACCCATGAGAGAGAAAACCACCTTAATAAAATAGAAATAGTTCTGAGAATTTTTATTTATTTCTAAAACAAGCCCCCTAAAATTATCTTCTCCTCTTTTGTGAATGCATCTACGGTAAGTGTCCCCTTAAGCAATTACTGGCACTGTGAGTTCATTGGTGCGCTCAGATTTAAATTCCGAGCATCGGTTCAAAAGATAGAAAAACCCACTCGTTTGTTTACTGAACATACCTGAGATAAACATCAAGAATTGATTCCAGGCACACCAGGCCTCAGAATCAAATGTCGTCAGAAGCCACAAACCTATAAAATTTCAATGTATTTAAAAATATTTCCTTGAAATTTCTGAGTCTGTACAATAAAATGAATCTATTCCGACCCTTAGGTGATATGGGTCGACATTTAGTCATCAAATTTAATTTTTTATGGTTTTAAAGAAAATTTATAATCTTATTTTTACCCTTAATTACCCAATTTACCTTTAACTAGAGTAAATAAAAATTACCGTAGTTACTATTCGTAATATCAAAAAAAAGTAATATATTAACATAATTTGGGCCTAGTAAATACAAATATAGAATCCATTTTTAAAAATTCAAAACACGTTTGTTTTAGTAATTAATTTAAAATTAATCCCATTGTTAAGAAAACGTGTTTTAAAAGTTAAAACATTGCCAAAGATTGAAATGCTTTTACCTATGAATTCAACGTAAAATAAATGGTAATTAGATAAATTATATAAAAAGGTAAAAATATGTTCTATTTATACTTTAAAATCATTAAATATTATAATTTTATGATATAAATTTTTGCGATGAAAAATGTTGTTTTTAATTAAAATATACTATGTTTTTACTATTCATTAAAATATGAAAGTTATCAGAATAAAATGAAAAATTTATCAAAAGTAAATTTTTATATAATAATTCAAAATAATAATTTTATTTTGTCATGTTGAACTTATAAACATGTAAAAAACTATATTTAATATGGGTGCACCATTAAAAGGGGGCAAACTACATTTTTTTAAAAATAATTATTTTACCTGACAAATTTATTTTGTTCTCATACCATGTTATATAAAATGTGTATGATGAATAATAATTTCATAAGAGTCAAAATGTAGATACTACTATTCATAATGACTAGTTCATAATAATATTGTGACAATATATCATTGTATACTGAAATCTGGTATTGTGTATTACACACGCTATCGAGGAATGTCGCGATTGCGTGAAATGCAAGCCATATTAGGGTTGTGTGTAGTGAAATCTCTATTTATTGTTGTGTATAACATAATAAAAACTTATTTAATTTATACATTAAACAAAATCTATTATTAATTTTTCGTAGAGTAATTTTTAAAAATATGAACATGAAATTGTTTGTAACACGATCCAAGAATAGTGTTGCGTATACTACAAGATAATAAGGTGTTGCATATAGAACAAGCTAATATTGGTGTAGCGTACAACACAAGACATCAATGAAATTAAAAAGAATAATTCTGATAAAATCTTGGGTTGTTACAGACACCACCGAAGGTCCTACTTCATATGTTGTTCCGACCTATCACTCAATTAAACTTTTATGCCTACCACAAATAAACACATCCCTTCATGGTGTTACCCCTTCCATTTATTGGAAACACCACCTCGGGTCGACCCTCATAAGGAATTGTAACTCATCCATCTATTAAACCTTGGATTCTCCCTTCTTGGGATACACCACATTACTATGTGACACCGTACCTATATGGGACACATCAATAGGGGTCCACAATTATAGGGAATAATCCTCATTGAATCTATTCTTGGGATGCACCCGATAAAGGTGTGATACCATCCCTTTATGGGACACACCACCTGAGGTCACCCTCATAGGGAATCCTGACCCATCTATCTTATAAACCATAGTGCCACCCTCCTAGGGATGTACGCATTCTTATTGTGACACATTCCATTAATAGGAAACCACCCAATGTCCCTCCTCACATGGGTTCATAATCCATCCATCGGTAAATCATTCATGTGCTCCGTTATAGGGATTCACCTCCCTTATCTTCCATGATGGGGCATTCTGAACCACCTTTTCTATCTCTGTACGATGTTTGAATTTTGACATGTCCCATTGTTACCCAATTACATGTATGGGATGTCTGAGGTGAAGGTATTGTAGAATTGTTTCCTATTATGTTAGCTACATCATTCCGAACAAGGGATCCACGAGGAGAAATCCATGGATGATTTTCATTAGGTACCTGCAACGATAAGATCGAAATGGGATGCCTCTAGGTTCTGTACCCTTTAAAATCCCTCCAATGATGAAGAATACGTGATACCAATGTTCAAGAATTTATGAATATTATTCATTCTCATCATGAATACTCTACTAACCGAGGGTTGATGCCCTATCATGACCCATTGGAATTTCTAGATCGAAGCAACGTAATTAAAATGCATTGAGAAATAGATTTCATCGAGAATGTGTTTCACGAAAACAACATATGTCTCTATTGGAGTCAAAAACATAGAGATGAATTTTGAGGTTAAATACAACGATGGAGGAACTGGCATCTCATCATCCATTTTTAATAAGGGGGATCATATCTCTGAGGAAGTGATGAATGTTTCCCACCATTGGAAATGGGAATTGTAGGGTAAAATATGATGTCAGTGAGTAATAAAACTCAAGGTGGTCGCACCCTAGTGAAACCATTAGAAAATAATAATAAATAAAATTACTTTTTACGACATAATTATAAAATTAATTAATGGCTCTAATTTAATTATCCAATTCAATACGTGGATGTTCCTAATTATTTCATATATTAGGTAAGTGTTCTTTCTAAACCTCCCAATTACCTTTGGGTTATGCTTTCTACCAATCTACACCAAATTAATAATCAATTATTATTAAAAACATTCTTTATATTCATTTTATGAGAACTATACATATGTATCCAGACCAATTCATCATTAGTTTATGGATATAATATCATTTATAAGGGTACCCTTTCATTTCATCCTGATAAACAAGCACAATTAATGGTAACATCTCTATTTCTTTCCAATTTTCAAGTACACTATATATTATTTTTTATTCGACCAATATATATAAAATAAATAAACCATTGTCATTAAAAAATATCTTTGTTAATTTTAGGGATCATATAGAAAGCATTATTTAATGACTCCATGGTTTTTGGTGTTTTGACTTCTCTCATGAGGCTTAGATTCTTGACATTATTATAGTGGTGGAGCAGGAACAAAGACATGGCTCAAAAAACATTTGGCGTGAGAGAGATTATACTACCATTATTTTTTATATCAGGTTGTGTTCTTTTCACTTATCTAGGAAGCTCACAAATTCATTTGGACAAATTCATAGACTCTCTTCACTATATGAATTATATCATCACTCATACTTATAGATAATATAATTTGGTGGTGGATGGAATATAAAACAAGGGGACCCGTGGGGTTGATTTTTTATAGTGAGGTCATCTTCTTAATGAGTTATTACCTCTTCTTAAGAGGTATTATGAGAAGACTCCAATTTTTAGACTTCTGTAAGTTTGTTCTTTTTATTAAATAATGGATCCTTTGTTTTCTAAGAAATGTCTTATCTTATATAAAAATAAAACAGATTAGATCATTTATAATGATTCTAAAGTGATCTTTTACTTGTTATAACATCATGTAGATATAAATTATCATGTTATAGGGAGATTTTTCCTTTTGAATGTCTATGTATGATTTAAATATATTATTTAATTGACACCATTTTGATATTCCCATTCATTATACCTTATGACATGATTAGGAAACCCATTTGATTCCATTGGTTACCCTTATGAATATTCCTTATGTTTTATTCTTCATGTGGCACACATATGAATGAACATGTTATGATGGTTTTACCCATAATGACCACCAATGAATTTTGAAATGTTTAGTCTCATGAGATATCATATAGGGTTAAGGAGTAAACTTAATTCCTTTACTGGAATTTTTCCACCATGTGGTATAGTCATGGCTGTTATCCTTGATTTAAGATTATGCCATATTACATGTTTCATCCATATTCTAATGAATCCATGATTATATGATCCCATGTTCTAAATGTTTTTATTTTATACGATTTATCATGTTCCATGCACATATATTTCATAATGTATTTACTTATTACCCATTTCCTTGGATTTATTCCCATGATTATTCCCCCACTAGGATTTTTAGCTCCTCCTAATATTTTTGTATTTTATAGGTTATCTTGTGTAGAGTTATGAGCTCAATGGAAGATAGAAGATAATTATGATGTTAAAATAAATAATGTATTTATTATCATTTAAAAAATTTATTTTATGTTCCAAATTATACTATAAGACAATAATTTAGGATCATAGGTTTATATTTGATGATTAAATATGGTTAAAATAATAGATTAATATTTGAAAAGGTTATCTTATCTATGGGTAGGTATAGCCCCTAAACTTTGATCATAGTTTATTCATATATAGAAATATAACCCTGATATAAATTAAATATTTATTTATTTTAAACATATTTTTAATCTTTCATAAAAAGTAGCGATGAGATGGATATTACATCACTATGTAGAGACTGTAGCAGACAAATTTGAATGAGTGATGTATTAATCTCTCGATACTGGGAACGAATGAAAAGTAAATAATAATTAATTCATAAGAAGATATGTTTACATCATATATATAATATAAATATATATATTAAATAATCATAATAACAAAAGAAATGGATAACGATGGTGGAAAATGTATCGTATCAATACATGAGGAAGGATACCACAAATACATAAATGAAATACATTCATCTCCATATTTATTTATAATATGTGATTATTGTTTCATACATAGGAATAATAAAATTAAATTATATTAATGGTAATTTATTAATCATGTTTTGATGGATACAACATTTTTAGAGTATTTAGAATAATAAATAACATTTTTATAGCTTGGTTGAATCAATACCTAAACTTTGGGTGTCCTATTTTTTATTAAACATTGAACCTTTAAGGATTACTATTAAGATGATGAAATAAGATCTAGGATGAAGGGGAGGATTCCATAAAGGGTTTTCAGTAGGTATTCTTCACATTAGAATACACATTTTTTAGAAAATGGAGGATAAGTGGTTTCCATTTATATATGATGGGTGGGATGCATAATGTATTTATTTATGTGTATCAACGTTATAAGGAAATATTCATTAAAACGTCACTCTAAATTGATATTTAATTGATTTTAGGAGAAGTAAAATTTCAATTATATTAAAAAAAATTATAAATGTGTTGGTGTAAATCATATCCTCATCTTTTAGTTTCCCCCCCTTAGTAAATAAGTTTTAACCCTATCCATCGACAATAATATTAATTTTTTAACAATTATCAATGAAAAAATAATAATCTCATCCTATTTAATTATATTGAAAATTGTTATTAACAATATTTAATCTATTTTACTCAATTCAATTTGAATATGTGGAATCATTTAATTATAACTATGGGTGCAAACTGCAAAAAAATTATGATTTTATATAAAAAAATTTAATAATAAATCATAATTCAATTATATTCATTTAATTTTATAGAAAAAATAGATGTTAAAAATTTTGATGAAATAAACTATAATAAAATTTTATTAAAATAATTAATCAATTGATATTAATTTAATTTACTAATAAAAACACATTTTAAGCATAAAAATAGTTTTTCGATGAAGGAATTTTTAGGATAATAATGAATTAATATCTAAATAAAGTATATTGATTATTACTATGTAATTAATATTATTATTTTTAATTAATGCAATGTTATATAAATTTAATATCATATTTGAAAATAAAATTGGAAATTTAATTCAAAATAAATTTAATATTTTTAGTAAATATATTTTTTTAATTATTCACTAAATAGATATATTTTAAAAAATTCATAAAAATTTACCCTAATAATATATTTACATGATGACTTCAAAAACATATATTAATTTCAACTTGAAATATTTTTAAAAATATTGGAAACATCTTATTATCTTCATATAAATATTCATGGATGAAAAAAAATTGAAGAAACATAATTTTCAAGCATTATTATATTTTATTCAAAACTTAGTAATTTTGTATTAAATATATTACAATAAATTTTACCTATATTAAATTTTTATATATTATTTAAATTTATTTATTAATATTCTAATCTCCCAATTTGAAAACTACGTTATAAATGTTTACTATATTTTGGGCTATATTGACATGAGTTTATGTATATGTAAATATATCAAGTATATTATGGTTTTTTAATTAAATACAGATAGAATATTATGTTGTAAAATTATAATACCTTTAAAATGAATCTATACATAAATAAATTAAACTCCTTAAAAAAAATAATTGTATCATTGTTTCATCACATCCTTCGGTTCCCATGTTAATTCGTAAAATTTCATATTCCACCATAGAATTTTTTTACTTTGTTAGACATATTCTATAGACCAGCATATTTATGATCCAATAGTTATTCTATTTTTTCATTATAAGAAATATAATAGTCTAATGGTAAGAAATATGAATTCATTAACACTAAAGGAACAAGTATGTACTTAGAATAGATACATCAAACACATTGTGATCTTGAGATTAATTTCGTGGGAGTGTCACGTAATAAGAAACCATACTAATCCAATAATGAATCTTCAAATGACTAATATAAATAGGGATCTGTATTCAATTCATTGATAATTTCATATCATTATTCCTTGTTTAAATTCATAGAAATACCTTATAAATAACATCAAATTCCTAATATCACCAATGATTGTGAGAGTAAATATTATTTAGGCTATAAGGTTCCATGTTGTGCATTTGGACGGATGTAACATTATTCATTACGTTATACACTAGCCCATGTCCAAATAAAATAATTTCTCTAACATTATCCTATAATTTCTATGTTTTGTACATCACGCATATAAGTATTTATAAATATCTTATTGAATTATCACGTGAAATAAATTATCATGAGTAGATTTACCCTTAGAAATATATTGATCCTCACTAGAATGAAATTATAGATAATAGAATCTTAACATATTATCCATGGTTTCAATACTCCTCTATGACTGGACATATGTTTTTGGATGATATGAAGTACTAAAACAAAACATTGTATCAACAACATTGTCAAATACATTTTCATAAAATAGAGGTAAACCACATATCATTATCAGATAAAACAGAATGTGTATAACAACCCAAAATTTTTTCATGGAAATTTATATCTTCATATAGTAATGTGATAACATCAAATCACATATAGGCCACGAAAAAAACATAAAAATTGAATAAATAATTAAATAAAATTTATTTATATAATTTAAGGAACCAATGACAATGAATTAGAAAAATAACATTAGGAATTGTAATATGACCATTATGAATAGTACTCCATCCACATTTATAGACATATCACCCATAAAAGTATAAATAAAATTTAGACATCTTATTAATGAATAAATTGTATAATTATTTCATATTCTAAGTAAAAATGTGTTTAAAAAATCATGTAATAACATTTTGAATTTTTATATGTCATTAATATATAATTACAATTTTTGGATTAACATAATCATTTAATAGAAATTTCATTTCCATAAATTGTATAAATAAATTAATATTTTGATATCTTTTGGTTATGAAATAGTTTTAAAAGACCTTATATAATTTTTCAATGTTTATAAAATTAGTTAACAATTTAAAATTTGTATTTTCGATGTAAATGATTATTTTAATAAAATATAAAAGCAATAATATTTAGAAATTTATTTTCAAAATGTTATGTCAATTATTAAATTACACATGTTGAAAAATGATTCCGTTTATTTTTGGAATTATTCTGAAATACGTAAATTTCTATTATTAGTAATATATAGTAATTTACTATATTTATACATTAAAATTTAAATACATTTTTTCATATGACATCACTTATGTAAGAACCAAATTCTTAAACTCACCTAAATTATTTTAATATATTTAGTGATAATTATCAATCTATTCATTGTCTTGAGAAAAAATAACAAACTAGTGAATATAATTAGGAGAATACACCCCTCCCGTCAACTAGAAATATTACAATTTACCACCACTTTTCATCACACCTCTCAAGATTTGAGAATTGTCCAAATTCTTCCCAAGACACTCCCCAATCCCCTCCCCTTTGTCTAAGAGCTATTTTTATCATCATAATACCAAATCCATTGACTGAAGGATGTTCTCAAGAAGGATAAGTACAAGAGTTAAAATCTTCTTCCTTTTCTATTAACTTATTTTCAATTTCATTTCTTTACTTCTCTTATGATCACGTTATTCATACAAAGGGCATGATAACTCCATTATGTTAGATATAACTGCATTATATTATTTCAATGGATGATCCATCACCATAATAGTTTTTATCTCCCAATTAATCTAAAAATTAAATTAGTGCACGTGGTGTGTTAATTTACTGACACCGTGGGCGAAACACATTAATTTTTCTTTAATGCCGCTAATAGTATTAATAATACTATTATAATTGTAGAAAAAATAATAATTTTATGTTACAACCCTTTTTATTTCATGTAACTAACATTTATACATATACCTAAATGATAATACAAAATGAGTTCATTGTGATCGAAAAAACAAAAAAAATTAACCTAAAATGATCATTAATAACATTTATCTAATGATTCAACCTCATAGAATAAAAAAATAATTTTAAGATAATTTTAAGTTATAGAATATAATTTCTAACATGTTATAACAATTTTGTATATTTATTATCATTTTACATGAACTTCCATTCATTTATACTGGTGAACTGGTCATGAAAACTATGAAAACAAACAATCCTTGATGATGAAATTAAACTATATAATTATTATAATTGCTTTTAAATGATCATAATAAAACAAAAATTAATAATATAAATGTATAAATGTTTTTTTATTTGTTAATTAATGAATGTAATGTCAATTTAAACAATATTAGTGTGAATAATGCATTCAGACATAGTGTCAGGGGAATTATCGAAACCACCTCTATTTCATTGGGTTTTCTATCTTTCACCCAATTTTCTGTATATATATGACTTTATTGTTCATGTTATATAAAATATTTATCATTATCTTATTATTTATGGGATTTACATGTTATGAATAATGTTGTATGAAAAATGAAAATATTTTTCCAGAAGAACTATTCTTTCAAAAAATATATATTTTGCCTCTCATGTGACTATTTATTATTCAATCCAGAGGGATGCAAAGTCACTTATTCCCTTTTTATATTGATAAAATTAATAATTATGAATTTATTGTTCATATAATAATTCCAATTACATTCCATGTGTTAGTTTATTCCCATGTTTGATATACATTATATGGGACATGCATGGTAATGTCAATGTTCGGATTTTATTGGCCCACCTAGAATTATATAGAAAAATGTAAATTCAATGATGTGATAGGAGAGCCATGATTTCTATATAACTAAAATGCACTTGGAAATTTGATGTATCATGTGAGAAAAAGTGCAATATGCAAGATCATGATGCTAGTTTTTTCACAACTATGTGTGCTATTTGACCACTAAGACATGATGTTTTGTTTTTTATGCATTCACACATACCATGACATAATAATCTTATTCATATATTGACTATTATGATGAACCTATAGAGATTATTATTATCACCAATTTTATATTGATTTTTATCTATCCTCTTACTATGATTTAAACTCACCCCTTTATTTTATGTATATCAATCGGTTACTACATGTACAATGGAAATTCATTTCCCAATAAAAAGAAATAGGAGAGGTAATTAAATAATTTCTATGTATTATTTTTTAATCTTAATGTATGGTTATAATATTCCAAATACACTAATAAAATGGGTCCTGGTATTGTAATTTTTTACAATAATATTATATAAAATATATAATTGTCATGTAAGAAAAATTAAGGTCACTGAAGATCGTATTAGAGAACTATTTAGTTAATTTGGGAATTATGATTAGATAACATTAGTTAAACCCTTTAGAATGATAATAATTATAATAAAGATCCTAGGATTCATTGTTTTATAAAAATTCTTACATAGTGGTCCCATATTTTAAGACATTTGATTTCATTTCAAAAATTAATAAATTATATATTCATAACATATTGACTTATATATTGTTATAACAGTTTATATTTTAAAAAATGGTGGGAACAAGTGGAAACTAGGATAACAGAAAATAATAGGGTCAATGCATTGATTGTTTTAAATACATCACCAATTCCTTGGGTGTGGAACTCAAAATATCATGGTGATTATTACTATCTATGTCGGGTTATAAACAATAACCTGAATAATGTGGAGCATAAAACTTCACCTAAGAGTTTACAAATAGAAATTGAGCCTATTGTGGGAAAATGACCACCAAATTTGAGTGAATAATCTGATCTACAAGATATGGAAAATTAGATAATATCAAAGGAGAATATATTTTTTGTACATCACTGTCCAAAGATGTAGATGTGTAATATTTTTATTTATCGTCTAGTTGAATAGGCCGACCAATGGATGCCGGTGAGTAAGAACACCATGTTTAATGACGAAATTAAAGAGGTAGAGTTGTGTTACGTTAATATAATGTTTCATAAAAGGTATTTCCCATGAAATCTTCATACAAATATGCAGAGAGAATTCATAGATATGATGAAAAAGTAGGAGAATCTATTACATTGTACAAATAAAATTTCACACGGATTCAAGGTATTCTTTTCATTTTGTTATTATTAATGATAGAAAAATTGAAATATTATTTAATATATTAAAACCACACATTCAAAATTCTCTATAAATTTGAGATATTGGTTTTTAAAAAGAAATTCATATATGTGATCTCAAAGTGGATATGTATTTTTGATAATGTTCTCGGGGATATTGTGATAATAAATGACTAATCGAATTCCATGTCAGGGGATGTAATAAAAAATGTTGAAAGAAAACATATCCACCTACAAGCCAAATATGTGGGAAGAAACATATTGGTAAATTCCTAAACAGAATGTGGAAACTCATCAAATGTGTGAGAGAAGGAAACTAATCTCGTGAATTCCGAAACGAAATGAGGAAGCAGTAATATTTTATGGTGGAAAGGAGGTCACCGCCCACAGTTCAATGATAAAATTGTATGGAGAATGACAACTATGAAATCCAATATACTATACCATGACTCCACAAGGTTAATAAGTGTTTGAATCCACCAATTCCAGTGGAAAAAATCATGGATTATTCCATCGCCACTGTTTTAGTGTAGTAATAAAACAATTTCATATAGTGTACACATTAAATTAACTAAATAATGGAAAAAGCCATATATTATTATTGTTATACACATTCCTATATATGATTCATGTCTGCTATATCTATTTAATTGAATCCTGAAAACCTTAATGTACATATTTCTTTTAATAAACCTAGTGGTGAAATAATTGCAACCCAAGTGCTAGACTCTTCTCTTACTCAAATATGTGAGAAGATTTATCGAGATAATCTCATGATACTTTCCTTGGTGGAATTTGACTTTATAATGGGAATGGAATTTCTCTCGTTATATTTAGAACATAAAACCAATTTAGGAAAAAATTTCTTTTCTTATTCTTATCCATCCAATGGTCCTATAAAAACGAATGAAATATCACAAATCCCCTTTATAAAATCCTTCAATGGTGTGCATGTTGATTCCCATTAAATAAAAATTCCTCATCCAAATGGACGGGTCAAAAGAAGGTATCAACCTACGGAAAACCCCATTGTGAGGTAATACAATGATTTATTTACTAAAGTTTTACCCAGCCTTTTCTTAAATCATGAGGAAGACTTCTTAATAGAACTCATATGTGGAGCTAATAATATCTCAATGTGCCCCTATATGATGGTTCCTATCAAACTGGTGGAGTTAAAGAATTAGCTACAATATAATATAAAAAAAGGCTTCATATACACTATAAAACAACATGGGGTGCATATATTATCTTTTTGAAGATGATGGATGGAACAATGTGGTGGTGTATCCATTATCGTGAACTACAGAAGATCACTATAATGAAGAAGTATCATCATCCCAAGATTGATTATTTTTTCATTTAGTTGTGAAGAGATAAATATTTCTCAAAGGAGGATTTTTGTTATATACATCATCAGCTAAAGGTGAACATGTATGATTTTATGAAGACTGGCTACGATAAAAGGTATGGGTACTATGAATTAATGGCGATTCCCTTTATTCATAAAAATGGAAATGAAATATAAAAGAAATTGATTGACAGTGTCATTAGAAAATACCTTGTGATTTTTTTTGTTTTTATTATTTACCATATTCTCATCTACTCTTAGAGAAAGGTAAAACCTAATGAAAATACAAGTCTTGTGTTAGAAACATTCAATAAGGGGAAGAAGTGTTCTATGTTAAGAATGATTGATATTTGGATCTAGAAAATCAAATTCTTAGAACATGTGAAGACATGTGGGTGAATTTTCTGTGGGCCCCTAAAATAGAAATGAATTTTTTAATGACCTAGACTATCTATTTTCTTATAAATATAATATTTTATTTGATTATCATGGAATTATCAGCATTTGGGAAAAAATTAATATTATAAAACTCCCTACCATGTTATCAAGGAAAGGGGTAAAAAATTTCATAGTGTAATAATGTGAGGAAATATTCAAGGAGAAAAATAAGATTTTGATATCTACATGTATACACACATTATTGAAATATAGATAATGTTGTTAGGATGGAATAATAAAATGATAAAACAAGAGTGTGAGAATTGAGACTTTTTGGGAAAAAAACATGACAAATCATGGATTTTAAAGCTCATACTGATTTATGATGATATGTAGGGTCATATTATGTATGAAATATTAGAATTATGTAAACATAATTAATAAAAACAGAAATTTTATAGCGGTTTGGGGGAACATAGATCCCCTACTCCACTCCACCAACACCCACTCTACAATCTTGGGGAATTTCACTAGAGAGGTCTTCTTATCAAAATCCCTTCAAATCCACAACTATGTGAGGGACGTTTATACATTTAAAAAAAATATAAATATAGACTTATAGTTATTTTACTAGGAACATTTTACCAACAAATTTGACTAAGAAGCTGATACTCATCAAAAACTAACTCTGAGCTGTCAAAAATCATTTAAATCAAAACATTTTTATTTGACAATGAATTTGGTAGATATTAACAATTATAGTTGAAAAAACTGATTGTAGAGGGATCTTATTCATTGGATTTTAATTTACTCATGAAATAATAAATCATATGTGATCACAGTTTCAAATGATCATAAATTTGAATATCGTCAAATAGTAGCATTTCAAGGAATAACATTAATGTATCCATTTTGTAGCCACTTTTAGAAATATAAATGATTGTTCGATGTAGCAGCTTTATAAAATATATTCATAGATATATTGTCATATTCATGATGAAACTCATAACACAATCTATTTCAAGAAAAATCCATTTGTTTATAATATTTTTTATGAGCATATCAAGGAAAATCTCATAACATGTCAATGACATTAAAATTATGACTTATTCAGGGAAGGCATAACTTCCCGTAAGAATATGAGTTATTTTATTAGATAAATATTATTATTCTAAGTGATAAAGTATAGACTTTAATCATTTATAAATGTTATTTTATCAGATATTTAATATTGTCATCACAGTTAATGAAATCCATGATAATATCATTGAATTAAATCTCTGACGTTGAATATTAAAACATATGATTCCTTCATCAAATGAAAAAAATACTAAATTTAGGATTCATCTTCACAATTATAATTCTCCAAATGTAATGTCGATAACATAATGTTGATAAAAATTATGGTTGATAATAAATTTAGGTATTATGAACCAAACATTTTTTATCAAATGTAGGGTTCCATACATCCATAGGGTTCCTTAATTATGAATTATTCTCTTAATAAGCATAATTTTCCATCAATATGTATGGTTATTTAACCCTCATTTTATGAAAATTTATTTTCGATGATCCAGACCTACTATTATGATCATAGGTTTCATTACTTATATTATTTTTATCGATGTTAGGATCAATCCATATGTGTTTTTATGAATGTATGGAATGAAAAATGTTTCCATAGAACATAAAAATGTGTTCCTAACATTTCGAAAAATAATCCATGAAGATTAATAACATGAATAAAATTCCATCAAAAAATATTGAAAAGAATGTTAATTTCTTAAAATAAACATAATTTAGTACAATTTGTAAAACCTAAAAGGGTATTTGTGAGAGTCAACAGTGATAATATTTATAAGGTATTGTTGATACGATACATTCCCACCAATCTATCCCCTTTTTATGATAAAAAACCAATAAAATATTGTAAATAAGTCTTGAATTTTGTAAACATGGAAGGAATAATATTTAAAATAAAACTGTAATTTTATTAAAGATAAATTTTAATAAATTGTTATTTTAATTTTACAGAACAATTTTTATTAAAATAAATTAATGTTGTTTTGACCAAAAATTATACGCCTTTTATGATTCAATAAATAAAGTATTATTAAATGGATTAAAACACATTTAACGTTTTACAGAATAATAAATGAATTTATATATTGTACTATATTGAAAAATAATACCTGGGTTTTGGCAGTACAGTAAAACAAATAATAAAATATAGAAAATATTCACAACATGACAAAGCATGCAAATTTTTATAATAAATAAATGTATAATTATCAGATTTGTTTTGGATCTTGGAAAAGTTTTGAAAAACAGGTGTGGTAGAAGGTGAAACATAATTATCAAGAGTATTTTATAATTCTTGTTAATCCTATGTAACTTTAAATGCTTCTGTCATCTCATGAAATAGAGATTGAAACCATTCTAAAATACTTCCTACCAACTACCTGTTCTTCATTCTTGAATCTTTAATAACATTCAAACTTTTAATCAATTTGAATTTCAAAAGTTTGGGCATATATTCCTATATTATCAAAAACTATGTTAGTTTATAAATGAACTTATTAAGAAGCAGCCTAATTCCATTCTAAATTGATTATAGTTTCTCAAAAATATAAATTTTATTGTGCACTAGAACTGAAAAAGGTGCACTATTACATTGAAGATCCAAAAGTATTTCATTTCTATCAATATATACTATCGTGATACCCTAAAATATGTTGATCAGGTCCAGTGATGTTAAAGATGAAGAAGTAGAACCACTAGACTAATTGATACTTCCCATTATCGATTAATTTTGACTTCCAAAATACCATATTAAATTTGAGAGATTTTTTTCCGAAAAATATTCTACATTTGGTTTACCAATTGGATCCAAAAAATAACTATTAAATGCATTAAAATATCTCATTGACACTACATTTTTCCTGATCTCTCGAACATGAGTCTAAGAAAAATATAATTCCATTCATTAAATATATTAGTTTCTTAAATCATTAAAATAATTTCTTAATGCTTCCAGTTATTATCGATGACTGGATATCTCATCCAAAACCTTGTTATACATAATTATAATACAATAAACTTGATTTTTCAGTGAATCAGTTTCCCCTTCATCATGATTCTTTGAATAAGGAGCCTCATCAAAAATAGAAAATGGATTATCTAAGTCACTTCACATGAAAAATTAATACCATCATAGGATTTTCATGTTCATGAGTAAAAGATCAGTATTTTTCTATGGAATAACCAATGGATGGGACTGCCTGAATTTCAATGATCTTAGTCAGTTAAATTATCATTTAGTAAACATGATTATCTTATTGAAATGTTAATTTCTTTTTATCAAGTTTTGGATCCACCTGAAGTTCTCGAGCAAGACTTTGTTCTTGATGATATGTATCATGATGTGGTTATTCAAAATGGAATAAATGTGTTTCATCTCTTGATCAAAATAATGAATCCTCGTGATGTGATTCAACCAAAATCATTGGTATTTAGACATGTTCCACATATTTTCATTCTTCTAAACATTCCTCATTATTATTTTCATCATAGTATTGAATAATTCTTCTTATAGGTTGAGTAATTACTTCTTCTCTCGATTCTCCAAATTGATGATGTCTTAATCAAATATAACTTATAGAATTGTGCTGTTCTTTTTCCCCCAAAGTAAATGTTCGGGATTTTTTTTTTGTTCATACCCACTAATATGCATCAATTTAAATTTTATTGTACACCAAATAAATCCAAAATTTCATAGTGTACTAGACTTCAAAATATTATTGTGGTGAAATTTTTCTTGATAATAAAAATGAAGAACTAATTTTTTTCGATACAAAAGAAGAGAAATGATTCAACCATATGGATAGAATATCATAATTTTCTCTCATTCGCATTAGTAATTAATTTATCCCATAATATATTTGGTAAATAACAACCTGATGTCACCAATAAAAAAATAATATACATGTCTGGGTAAAAAATATTTTCCATCTCAAAAACCCTTTGATCCATAAAAACATTAATAGCCTTTACTAAAACAAACTTCTATTCCTTGATATTTTTTACAAAAAATTCCAAATATCTATTGGACCAAAATTAAAGGACATGATATATTCTGATTTTGATCCTAATTTATATTTTATTGATGATTACAATGGAATACTCCTTCATGAGGGAATATGAAAATCTGAGAACATTCAACTTTGGAATTTCAAAACTCCATATCATCCAATATATAAAATATTGTATCTTATGATTAACCAATGATAAAATAAATATTCCATAAATAATGTTTATTTTATATATCATATAGAATATTTTTATTTACCTAGTTAAATAAGAATTTCATACCGTGAAATGGTTAAGCGTACTTGAAAAGACGGTTTATCTCATACAACTAATCAAAATCAATGAATTTTCACTTGGACTTTTTTATTTCTATGAATATGAATATTTAAGGCTTTTGGATTCAAGGGTTTGGATGAAATAAGGTGGATCTAGTAGAAGAAAGGGTTTGAATACAAAGGGTAAGGAATGATGAAGTGTTTTATGATTTATGGAGAAATGGTTGGGTATCTTATGACGATTACGTAGGTTAATAATTTTTTTTGGTTTTTGAAAACATACATTTCAAAATATAAAAAGATGAAAAATTTATATAATCATATAAATGAAATAATATTTCGATAGAGAAAATGACACATTAAATTAATTTAGACTAGGAAAAAGGGTAAAAAAATTAATCAAAATAAATTGGAAAATATTTATTAAAAAATAAATAAACCTAAATCCCCCGTAATAAAAAAAATATACAGGGGGAAGTAGTTTATTTAACATAACAACTAATTAATATTCAGTATTTATAAATTCTAATGAGAAATCATTCTTAAAAACATGATCCCCTAGAAAATGATCCCTTATATCAATATAATTGTTCATAAAATCTATTATAGGGTTTTTAGAAATATTTATTCCAAATGTATTATAAAATAAAATATGTATATTATTAATTTTTTTCTCAAAATCACTTAGACTGGGTTTCATCAACAAGACTTATGTACAGAAACAGCCAGCATACACATATTCTTCCACGGACATTGATAAGGCAACAAAGTGTTCTTTATCTCATGATCATAATACTAATTATATTACTAAAAAGAGATAAATTTATGAGGTGATTTTTCTATATAATATACATTCTCCAATATCAGAATCACAAAATAGAAATAAATTAAAATTAGATGTTTTAGGTAAAATAAAATATTTTGAAACTGTTTGAGTTAAATATCTAAAAATTCATTTTACTATAGTAGGACGGAATTATTTTGGGATTAAATATAATCTTTCACAAATACATATAAAAAACATTAGTTCATGTCTAATATTAGTATGACACAATAAACTACCAATCATACCTCTATAGAGATTTTTGTCAACTTGTTTCTAACATAATCCCAATCATGTTTTATATTTGTACTCATCAGAGTTCTATAATAATTATTATTTTGAAGTCCATAATTTTTATACAAATATATAATATATTTATTTAAATTTAGAATATTTCATAAATATTATTCAAAAATATGAAATCCAAAAAAAAACAAGTTATCCCATCATAGCGATTTCAATTTCATTTTTCAATAAATTTGATATATTGTTACACTGTAATTTATTTATTGAATAGAAAATAACATCATCAAAATAAATTTTTACTAATATAATATTAGAACAAAAAAAATTCATAAATAATGTAAGATCAACAAATCATATATAAAAACCTTTTTTCCACAAAAAAGATTAATCATTCATTCCATGATGTATGTTCTTATTTAGGGCCATAATAAAAATAAATATAATTAAAATAAAATTTGGTTTAAGAAGTTTTCATGACTAGGAGGTTGTTCAACATAAAATTCATTATTTAAATATCTCTTTAAAAAATAATATTTAACATCCATAGGGTATAGTTTAAAATTCATATGATATGAATAGTATAAAATTATTTTAATGTATTAAAATTGAGCTATATCTAAAAAGGATTCATCATAATTTATTTTGTCTCCATGGTTATATCCTTTATAAACTAATATATATTAATTTATTATTATGATCCCAAGATCATTATGTTTATTTCTGAAGATCCACATTGTTCTTATTCCTGGATAATCTGTATTTCCTTCCAATAAATCCAAAACATCATTTCTTTTTAATTGGTTTAGTTATTATTTTATATCTAATTGTAAACTCTCATATATTATCACATACTAAAAATTTATTTGTTTTAATTTAAATAGTAAGTTAGAGAATTCAACTAGGCTTCATACAATTCTTTTATTTTTAATTCTTGTATCTTGGCCACCTATGTTAGTTTCTAAATGATGGTTATTTAAGATTCTATACTTTTTATATAAGGAACTACCAGGTTCATCAGTTTCATGTTATTCTAAACTATATTTAATTTCATTGATATCATTTTAATTTTCACCTTTAGGGGTTTCATATCTCATGTTTCCAAACGAGTCAGTAATTTCATTTTTCAGATATTTCATTTTAATAAAATGGTTAGTTTCATCTAAATTCACATGAATTGATTCTTAAAAAATTCTTGAAATTTTATTAAACACACAATTGACATTATAATTAATAAATATACAAAAACTATTCCCTCGTTAGGTTTTTCATCAAATTAACCATGTTTTTTAGTATTCGAGATATACACCTTGCATCCAAAAATAGTAATTTACATTACATTAGAATTAATCTTATTCCAAATCTGATAGAGTGTCTTTTTAATATTTTTTCTTTTTAAAAATCTATTCATGATATATGAAGTTTTACATAAATTTTCAACCAAAATATAGGTTCGATGACAAGATTTTTTTAGCTTAGTCCTTTCCATTTCTTGAATAGTTCTCTTTCTTCTTCTAATAATTACATTTTTTTGAGCTATTCGTGGTGGAGATTATGTGGGTCTAATACCTAGGTTTGAGAAAAAGGAATATAAGTATCAATTAATAAACACTCCATAATGATATGTTTTCAATGAAATTAATTTAGAACCTTTTTAATTTTGATTTATTTAACAAATAATTTCCAAAATAGTGAATACCTCACTTTTTTGCTTTAAGAAATGAAACATTTGTATTTAAAACAAATAATCATCTAAAACATAAAAATATAATTTTCCATCAAAACCTAATTCTCTCGACGGTCCAAAAAAATCCATATGGATGTGTTCTAATGTCATAGAATTATAAATTTTGAAAATTTACTTGATTGATAATTTGTGTTGTCTTCTGATTTTTTGGTACAAAAACTTCTATAATTGTCAAAATAATGAAGGAAGATTAGAAAATAACACTTTATTGGAAATTTTATATAGAGAGTATATAATCAAAGGTCCATGTACTCTATTCTAGATCCATGACTCCTTTTTCCTAACAGTTAAACTATAAATTATTTTTACATAAGTAATTAGAATCCATATTATAAATATTATCAGTTTGAGGTGCTCTAAAATTAACAAGTTTATCTTAGAAAACTGAATATGAATGTTAGAGATATCAATATATAATTAATCATCAAAATTTTCATAAATATTTATCTTGTTTTTCTTTAACCCTTGTAAATAAAATACTTTTTTGATTGTGATAGTTTTTGGATCTCAAACATTTTCTACTACAACTATATTTCCATTTTCATTGTATGTAAATGTTACTAATCCTCCATCCAATTCGGTCAGTATATAGAAATTTGATGTGTTTCCACTTAGGTATATGGAATTTGTAACATTTATATACCATACAACTTTTTTCATCAGCCATTCTCCTGTAAAATAATTTATACACATATTTGTTTTCTTTGGTCTAGTAGTGTTAAAAAAGAATGATCTAGGAATCGAGATCTACTTCATATTTACATAATTCAAATAACATTATTCATTTATATATTTAGAACTATATGATCTTATTAATTCAAATTATTTTTGGATTTCTCATGTTATAGTTTTTATTATAATGGAATTTTTTTCAACTGTAAAAAATATTGCATGTTTTAAATTAGAAAAAAAATCATTTTTATATAATAGTTATTCTTCAATATTTCCCCATATTCGAAATTTTTCTATTTTAGAATAATTATTTCAAAGAATATAATTCAAATTTTTTCTCTATTTGTAAAAAAAAGAGAATCATATTTATAGGATTTAATGTCATTATAATTATTTTATCATTTTCTCATGATCAATATAGTTTTATCGGGATGGGATGAATTATTGAATTTAATATTAGTGTTTTTTTATCACATATTATCTTTCACCAGAAAAATCATGGTGAATATTTTTAAATGATTTATGTTTCATTTAAAAAGAATTATATTTTTCATCATGAATAAATCAATAAGCATCAAATTTGTTATTTGAAAAACTATTAGAGTCAAGGGAATAATAATAAAAAGTTTTTACAATTCATAATCATTAAGAATTTGGTAAATATTGGCTTGTATATTTTTTTGGCTCTTTTAGGGAATCATATATTGAGGTGCTACATGTGTATATACACACACTCCACGTAGATTTCATAACATTATTCACATTATGTTCATAATATGTTTTCTTCTTATTTTTATTGTTTCTTATTCTCCATTCATCATAGAGTTGAGGAGAGTATGTTCTAATGTGAGCCAAATTATTTCATTTGTAGCATCAAACATCTTGATGTTCTCTTTCATCCTAATGAATGTATTTTCGAAAGCCCCTATTTTTTATGTGGATTTCACTGAATTTGTTGGCATGCTATTTTAGTTCCAATTCATAATTTGAGTATATATATTTTAGGGTTTGACATCTTTTTTTGACATTATTTCATGTTTCAGAGATGTCACGTTACGGTAAATATTTTCCCTTTTTACTAAATTATAATCTTTATTATCATATTTCATTTCTTCTTCCTATATCATCAATCATACAATCAATTCCATCAATGATTAATTATAAACTTGTGATGAATGTATAATTGATGATGGTATGTGATTCTGGTTTGCGGTTAGTACTATAAATTAATTCTGAGCTTGATCAGATTGATCGATGGGAACACCCAATTTATTAATATTATTTCAATATCTAATAATAGTCCATTCATTTGTGTGATTTTAACCACCCAAACTGTTATTAATAAAATCCCACTTTTTATTTAATTAAATTTATTATTGTTATAGAAAACATATACAATCCATTTATTTTATTATATCCAATTGGATTTTAATAACCATTAAATATCATTACCAGTTATTATATAGCCGTTGAATAGGGATTACATGACTAGAATATATATAGGATTTTTACAAATACATTCGACCTAGAGAAATAATGTGATGGCCTAAACTAGTAGGATTGCACCCTATGAAGCCCATTTTTCAGAGATTAAAAGGGTGATCACATTACATGGATTGTTCTTATGCAAATACCAATATGTGATCAAATAACCTAAACATGAGTTCAACCATTTATGGGTGAAGTTAATCCTCATAGAGATCATGGCCCAAACATTGTTCACTGAACATCCAAATGAAATTCACACCATAAAACGCCTTATACATAGGTAATATTATTGTTTAATAAAGATATATGTGTCAAGACCCTATAAATAATAACATGTACAATATGTTTTGTTTTGAAAAAATGAATATATTTTCATTCTATTTTTGATAATTTTTAAATTATTATTAAAGCACAAAAATTATTTTTTGTTTACATTTGAATTCAAATAAGAAATATATTTTGATGAATAACAATATTTTGGAAATAATAATATTTTAATACAATATTATTATTAAATAAATTTATTAAATATAATTGATCATATAAATTCTGTAAAGTCTAATGTAATTTTTTTTATGGCTTGAAAACTATTTTTTCCATTACCCATTAATTTTCAATAAATGTCTGTTTTCTTATTTTAGATGTATAAATTCACATATTTAGAAAATTATTTAGATAAAATGGATATTATTTTCGTAATCATCCCATATATATTATCTAATGGTGAATTTTTCATAATTTTCTGAGATTGTCAAATTTGTGGGTAAATATTAAATACCTTATACTTATATATTGTCTTGTATGACATCATAACTGATCAATAATGATGTAATAAATATTATAAAATCTATAATCTGCCAAATATATGTTTTAATTTTAAAATAACATGATTTAAAATTTATTTTATTTATTTTACATAGCCTTAGTGAATCCTACAAGAATTATAATATAATCAATTATTTTAAATTGAATTCATAGAGTGTGACTATCCTCCACATAATCAAAGTAAATGTTTTATAATTTTTTCACTTAAAATAATAAAATAATTTATAACACTACCCATTGGTAGAAGACATGGGATAAAATCATGGTATGGTTTGTCGTTTTTAATATTTTATTATTTAGTGTCCAAAACCTATATAATAATTAATTCCTCATCATTTTCAATATAAACCCACACAGGCTCCCATTTATCTTCAATCTAACTCCTTGAAGCTCGTCTAAAATATTCTATATACTCCCAATTTTACTACTATAGATCCCCAAAGCTCAAATTAATCCCCTTATAATACTTTGGAGTAACACATCATAGTAAGGGATCCACACCTTCCTCTCTTCTATTCAATTAATGAACCATGATTAAATTAGTGTTTTAAATTTCAATAAGAAATTTTTTTTCCATTATAATTAATAACCTATAATAAATTTGATGTTATTTTAATGAGGTATCATTTATCCTCCCTCATATGGAACCTTACCTACATCGTTACCATGCTAAAATTCTGTAAGGTATTTCTCTCTGCTCATTTCAAATCAAGATCCTCTTTTATGTTAGGATTTTTAAATAAAATTTTCATATGATTGCTTATAATTTTCCACAATCCCCCTACTGTTAATTTGATGTATAAATTATTGTGTCATCCTTTCACTCACATTAATATCCCCTATGATCCTTTAATCAGACAAATTATTATGCTGAAATTTTGGAACGGAATCTTACACACACCTATTTTAACATGCATCTGTTTTATGTTATTTCTATAATTTCCATTTTGATTATTTTTTATGAAATGTTCTTCAATACCCCAAATAATTTATATTTAATTTCTATATGATGAGATACCTCCATAATTCATATATTCTCCATTTAATAATATATTTTTTATGTCGATATGCTGTCAAAATTGCAACATGAGCTTCCATTGAAAAATAAATCTCTAGTGAATTCTTTACTCATTCCTCTATCAAGGGTATTCACCATTATGAAAATATAAATTTTATTATGTACTTACATGTATGTATTCCAAATTCCTTGATTATGGAATAATTTATATTGTTTAATGAATCCATGTGGCGCACAAAATCATGAAAATGAAATATTTGTTATGGGTGCTCACAGATAGCACTCCAATGCATTGGGTAATGTTTAGTATCATGACATTTCATGTAAAATTGGGGTTTACTCAATATAATTCATGTTAAATGAGGTTTTACTCATGATCCACTTTGTTTGATGAGCCTTAACTCATGCTAATATCATTTTGTATGTTGTTTCCACATTTTCATGTGATATTTATCATGATATATCATGTCGTTATGTTCATATATATCTTATGCTCCATTGATGTTCCTATTGACTAACATGTATTGTATTCCTCATGTTATTCCATGTTTATTAAAATTATTGGATTTAAATATCACCATTTACTTATATAATATTACTAAAAATTAATTAGACTAGACCTCTCAATCTTTTATGTTTTATTACGTGGAATTTGATTAATAAATCAAATTTAAATATGAAATTAAGTGTAGGTTTTCTATAGTTGGTATAAAAGGATAGGTTAGTTATTTTTTGGAATATGATTTAAAAACTATAGTGAAATCATTAGGTATAAGTCTAATTAAATGAAAAGAATACCTATACTTTGGAGAGTATAGAGAAAATAGTTTATCAAGAAAATACTTCCCTATCTGGATACAAATATGTGGATGTCGCTCTTGAACTTATGTATTTATATGTAAATCATAAAACACTACATTGATATAGACTGGAACAGAAACAGATGCACAATAGATATCCTTACTGCACTCATGGTTTGACACTCCTGAGGGATATGCTTTTTTAAATCCATATTCTTATTACAAACCATTATTAAGGGAAAAAATTCAATAAGAATATATGTTCAGAAATAAATCATGGATACATAAGATTGAAGCCTAGAAAAAAAATAAGTTAATGAGATAAATTTTGTTTATAAATTATCCATTTAATGTTATTTGATAACCCTTTATATGTTCATATTTTCAATATATTTCTTAGTTTTCTTTTTATTCTAGACAAAAAACTATAATAGGATGAATCAGGTTAACAATCGATGTGAAGGGCAATGCGATGACTGCCAAAATGACATTCCCAACCAGATGGGAGATTAAGAAGGAAATATCATGATTATTCCAAACCAGTTTTCAAAAATCATGACAAAAAATTGGAACATTATTGAATTCATAATGGATTCAAGGAATAAAAATATTTCATCTCACAAAAGTCCATCTGAAAAATGTCATAAGGGAATGAAGACACAAATTCCATCACCCCACAAGTGTCGAATCAGGTACTAAGTGAATCTTAACAATGGGGAGAGGATATGTTTTATGTGTGGAGAGATATGGAACAATGTATCCAATTTCTAATAGATGGAAAACATCCAGTATATGGTGAATTGACCCAAAATAAATTATAAGGGAAAGGATGAGTTTGAATCATCCACAACAACATGATCCCAAGAATGGAAACTATTTCCCAATGTGTGTGTATATCATTTTCATATGATCAAGTCGAAGTAAATCTCCATCCATGAATACATTTTGATTGTGATGTAATTCACAGTTGTGTTTCCAATAGAATTTCATAGTCTTCCTCATAGAAGAAATGATTAGTTTTCAATTGAACTTGTATGTGGTGCATTATCCAATACTTCTTTTAGGTTGGTTATTTTGGAACAAGAGGAACTAAAAAATCAACTATAATAGAAACTAAATAAATTGTTTATATATCTATGTCGATAAACATGGAGTTCCCCAATCCTCTTCTTCAAGAAGTAGTATGGGTCAATATTTCTATTCATTGATTATTGTGAGGTAAAAAATCACAAAAATGAACAAGTATTATTATCCGTGAATAGAAGACTTTTTCAATCTTTTATATAGAGCACAATACTTCCCCAATGTGGTTCTATGGTAGCGATATTAGAAATTTTGTGTGACTAAAGAGGATATCCAAAAGACTACTTTTCATTCATTGAACAGACATTATGAGATAATAGTTATGCCATTCAAACTCACCAATACCCTAGAAATCATTATTTACATAATGAATATATTATTTAGAGATTTACTAGACAAATTATTGGTATTATTTACATATGATATTATAATTTTCTCCAAAAAAATGAGGTGCTTGAGGATAATCTAAAAACTACTCTAATGACCTTGTGAAAAGAAAACTATATGCAAAAAAAATTAACAGTGAGTTTGGGTTTAAAAAATTTTCATTCATGCAGAATATAAT
This sequence comes from Viscum album, assembly GCA_963277665.1. Classification (NCBI taxonomy): domain Eukaryota; kingdom Viridiplantae; phylum Streptophyta; class Magnoliopsida; order Santalales; family Viscaceae; genus Viscum; species Viscum album. Next base: position 938,962,176 of record OY728161.1, read on the forward strand.
CACAAGAAACATGATATATATAGTTCCTTCTAGGAAAAAGGAAATTTGGGGATGGTCAAGGATAACATCAATGATAGATATTCGTATCTTCCTAGGGTTAATAGGATACAATCATCATTTTGGATAATTTCATCATGATTATACCACCCTCATGCAAAGCTTACTGAAATGGTATCCATGTTTCCATCGAATAATGAATTTGTAGAATTCATAAATTTATTGAGAAAGTGGCCTATCAATGACCTTTCTCTCACACTATCAACAAGTGGTGAATATTTTATAATTTTCAGAAATGCTTCAATTAAGGGATTGTGATGTGTTTTGATGAAAAATGTAAAATTCACTTCATACACCACAAGGCAGTTGAAAATTGATAAGCAAAAATATCTGACACACGATCTAGAGTTGGCAGTTGAGTTATTGGCATTGAATATGTGTTTTCATTATCTATTTTGGAGAATTTTTTGATATATACTACCAAAAAAAGTCTCAAATATATATTAAAATAGAAATATTTGAGTATGAGCTAATGATTGTGGTTAGAGATCATCATGAATTATGACTACTAAATACACTACCATAATAGAAAAGAGGTAAATTAGGTGATGATCTATGTAAGAAGGACATTTTTATTCTATTATTGACAATAATTAAAAAGGATCTAATATTCATGGTTTGGAAGAAGCTGGAAACACGAATCGTAATGAAAGGAACATCAACTATCCTTTCTTAAAATATTCACCAACCATCTCTTTTAGAATGGTTAAAGGATTCTCAAAAAGATTATGTTGGAATTAATAAGAAAGTGGAAACTATTAGAAAAAATAAATCCTCATAGTTCAATGTTATTGAAGAAGGAATTGTGATATTTGGGTCGGTAATATGTGTTACAACAAATCCCGAGTAAAATAATGAACTTTTGAGTGATTCACATAGATTAAATTTTACAATTCACCAAGGAAACATAATGATGTATCGATATCCATGAAAGAACTATTTGTGTGACAACATGATGAAGGAACTAACATAATTTTATTAAATTTTTATTCTATGTCATCATTTTAAGTATGTAAGGTAGAAGTATAAGGTAATGATACAACATTTACCCATACAAACATGGAAATTGGAAAACATCACCATGGAATTTGTCACTGGTCTTTTGGAGACATCCAATGGAAACAATGATCTATGGGTTTTTTGTATCACCTTACAAATACAACACAATTAATTGTCATTTAAGATGATTATTCACTGGATAAACTTGCATGGATATACATTAGAGAACTGGTACGGTTTCATAGAGTACAACTATCGATTCTACATGATCGAGACTCACCTCTATGGATTGTAAAATTCCAAAAAACTCTCCTAACACTGACCTGAACATTTGTACAAAATATCACCTCAAAATAAATTCCAATTGAAGATTTATATTCAAACACTCAATGACATTATTAGAGCTAGCTCAATGGACATCATTGGAGGATAGGACAAACATCTTCTTAGGTGGAGTTCCCATAAAACAACTTTTTATATTCAAGAAATCAATTGGAGTTTTCTGAACCTTTATAGGAATAGGTTTAGAAAATTGGATTATTGGGATGATGTTGGGGAGAATAATATTCTAGGTCATAAAATGGATAATGAAATGATGTAAAAGGTTTAGACCATCCATTATCACATAAAAAATTCATACATTCCACAACAGTTATATGATCACAATCATCAATGAGTACATGGGTTTGATATTGGAGAAATGGTATTCTTCTGTATATCCCCATGGAAGAGTGTGATTTGATTTGGAAAAAAGGGAAATCATAGTCTAAGTTACATATACCCTTTTGATATCTCTGATCACATTAGAGTAGTGGCCTATCCACTAGTAACCCTACTGACCATGTATGAAGTACATGATGTATTCCAAATGACCCTCTTAAAGAACTACATTGAAGGCCAAACACATGTACTCAATTCCGAGGTGGTACCATGGGAGAATGACCTTTCCTATGAGGAGAAGCTGGTGAAATCATAGATCACATAGAATACGTTCTATTAAATAATACAATTCCCCTCGTCAAAGTATTGTAGAGAAATAAAATTCTTACAGAAACAATGTGGGAACTAGAGGAAGTAATGAAGCAGAATTACCCTCATCTATTTTACTATGGGTAAAGTAAATTTTGAGGGTAAAATTTCATGAGGTGGAGGTTGTAATGACCTAAACTATTATAAATAATATTCCAATTATTTATTTAATTAAATTTATTATGGATTTATTAAACACATCAACTCTATTTTTTAACTATATCCAACTTGATTTAAATGACTGTTATGTATCACTATCGTTGATAATATAGTCATTGAATGTAAATCAAATGACTTGTATAAATATAGGGTTTTAAAATTATATTTGACAAAGGAAAAGTTATTGATGACCTAAATTATTAGGATCTTATCTTATAAAGACCATTTATCAGAGCATCCATGGGAGACAAAATTACATGGATTTTCCCTAGACTAATCCCATTCTCACCTCCAACTAGTCATGCATGAGTTAAATCTTTAATGAGATATGTTCAACCTCATCATGATCATGGCCCAAACCATGTTCCCGAAACAACCCAATAAATTCCCCACTATCGACCACCTTTAACGTATGTAATATGTTAGTGTAATAAAGGAATATTTATCAATATGCAATAAAAAATAATATGGAAATTAATATTTTGTATTGAATAGTGAAAATAAATTCATTCTATTATTGTTACATTGCTACATAATTTTCAAACACAAATAGTCTATTAGGTTAATATTAGAATTCATTTAAGAAATATATTCTGATGAATTGTAATATTTTTGAAATAAAATATATCTTAATTTAAAATTATTATAAAATTAATTTTGTTAGATATAAATTATCATATAATTTTTATGATGTCAAATGTTAATTTTTCTAAGGCTCTAAACCATTTTTGTAAAAACTCATCAATTTTCAATAAATGTGATTTTTTATATTAATAGTACAAAATCACATATTTATAAAATAATTTAGGGAAAATGAATATTTTTTTTTGGAATCAGGATGTCGAAATTATCTAATAGTGAATTTTTTGTAATTTTCTATGACAATCGAATTTTTTGGTAAATATTAAATAACATATAAATTTATAATGTCTTTTATCACATCATAATGGCCTAATAATGCTGTAATAAATACTATAAATGTTATAATAATCCAAATATATGTTATATAATTAATTTTTGGGTATTTTGTATTAATTTTATTTTTTTTACAAATCCTTTTTGAATCCCCCAAGTCTTATAATATATTTTATGATTTTAAAATCATTTCATTAAGAGTCTGATTCACCTCCACCTATGAAAGGGAAATATTTTAATATTATCATCCATTTACCTCATAAAGGCATTTATACCACTACCTATTCGAAGAATCAATAGAAAAACCAATTGGAGGATTTGTGGTTTTGAATATTTTCATACGTAATGTCAAAAACCAAAATAATATTGAATTTCTCCATCATTTTCTATATAATCCCCCCAAATATCCCATTACACTCCACTAAAACTTCATTATTCTCATAAAAACTCTACACTCTACTCCCTATAGTCCTCCCAAGGCTCCCTCAGCTCTCAAGAATCCCTTATACGCATTTGCATTCACACATCCACATATGGGATCCTCACCTTTTGCACTTCCTTTCAATTCAAGAATCTTGTTTTAATGTAGTGTTTTAAATTCAAATTTTTTATCTTTACATACTTTTATAAGAAATTCCCTACTATACATTTCAGGTTATTTCATATATGGATAATTTATCCTTCTAAATTTGGACCATTACCTACGTCATTACTATGTCGTAATTATGTAATGGATTTCTATCTTCTCATTTCCATTCAAGCACCTCTTTTATATTATTATTCTAAAATTAAATTTTTATATGAAGGGGTATGATGTTACTTGATCCCCCTAAACATCATTTGATGTGTAAATTATGACATATTACCTTCACTCTCGTTAATCACCCCATATAATCCTTTAATAACAGACATTACTACGCAGATAATTCAGTAAGGGTTCTTCCAACTGCCTATTTTGACATGCAACACATTTATGTTATGTATTAAAATTTCCTAATTTCCTAGGTTGGGAAATGTTAATATATGTCCATAATAATTTCCTTTTTATGTCAAGATTTTGAGATGTCTGTTTCTCTTTATTCATCTTTTTTACGAATCTCAATATGATGTCGTTATGCTACCAAAATTGCACCATGATCTTCCATACCAAAATAACTATGTCGTGAATAACATACACATTACATAATCAAATATATTCCACTTTATGCACATGCTATTATTTATTGTATACATTCATGTATTTATTTCACAATCCTCAATAGTGAAATAATTTATGATGTGAAATGAATCCTTGTGGCACACATAAGCATCAAAATGAAATATCTGTGAAGGGTTCTCCCTAGTAAATCTCCAATGCATTGGGTAATGACTACAATCATGATATTTTATGTGTGATGAGGGTCTAATCATGAAAATTCTTGTTCAGTGAGGGTTTACTATATATCCTCCATTTTAAATGACTATTGAATCAATCTAATATTATAATTTATGTTGATTCCACATTTTAATGTCAGGACTATCCTGATATATCAAACCTTCATATTCAAGTTTCTCTTATGCCCCATTGATATACCTATTTACAAACATTTATTATATTCTTTATGTAGTTCAATGTTTATTCACTTAATGGACATTACATATCACCTTTTCTTATTTATAACCTCAGGATATCATATGCAGTGTTATGTATGAATGAATGTTGTGGTTATGTAAAATACGTTTTCAATAAAGATGTTGTATTTCATGTTTTATGATGTTATGTAATGTTATTAATCATAAAATACACTAGACCTCTCAATATAATGAGTTTTATTATGTAAAATCTATCAAATAAATCATGATTAAATAAGATATTAAGAAAAGGTTGTTAAAGTGATTGTTTCAACATCAACCGTCCTTGTCACGACCCGTACCCTGGGGCTCATGTCGTGACTACCCCAAGCCCTCCTTCCATAGGCCAAGGGATGGAAACTATCACGAAAGTCGTAATTCCCTAAAACTGGCAAGGCATTGCCATTATTTACTAAAAACAAACACAACATAATATGAGATGAAAGCAAAACACTACGTACATTTGTATACAATATAGTACTAAAATGTAAATGGGGCCAGAAATACACGCCCAACTGTAAAGTACATGTACAACTTAAAAGGGACAAAAAAACTGAATGGTGAAAAGCCGCACCCAGAACGACCACCGCAGATCCAACCTGAAGGGTAGGTACAAATATCCTTTTTAGTACTCCTTGTTCGTCAGTCCTCCATGTACCGACTCCTAGTAAGATCCACCTCCAGGTACGGTTTAGTCCTGCTGCTCTTAAGGCCCGTCATCGATGTCTATAGTATATATCCAACACAATGAGGAGCGGGTATAGCCCATGCAAGGTTGAGTATAACGATACTCAGTAGGGACCCTGATACCACCATGATCTCTCAAAATCGACCAAGGTTAAACCACATAGTATCAAGTCAACGGATAGCCATTACATAGGTATATAACCATACAAATACCTATGCTATCATGTAGCCCATCTCAACCATGAGGAAAAACATAGAAACCACTGACTCATCTCACACAAGGTCTAAAACATTGTAGAGAGGTAGAGATGATCAGATGTATCCAATGAATCATCTAAGATGTCGGACCCACATAGGATCCATTACTAGTGGTTTGAATTTTCATACCCACACATGATCTAGGAACAGTAGTCGGAGCTTTCAGACCCACACAGGATCCCGGACAAGCTATTCTGTCAGACCCACACAGGATCTCGGAATAGAAGCCAATGCTGTCTGACCCACACAAGATCAAGGACCAACTGTTAGAATTTTTAGACCCACACAAGATTCTATAAAATTATTTAGTGTTGTAGGACCCAGACATGATCCAGGACTAGCAGTTAGAACTGTCAGAACTACACAGGATGCAGGAACAATGGTCAGAGCATAGCTAGCCATAGGGATTCCACAAAGCATGCCTGATTCTTGGAGGTTCTTCTCCTCAAGCCATAATTTGATATGTCAACTTCCACAAAGTCCCACTAAGAAGTATCTCAGAGGTATGCCTCTTCATTGTGGTCTCAACCCAATAGACAACACGTAAATCAGACGTCTGGTCGGAGAGTTATTGGCATTTTCGTTCCGAGGGCCCGGTTGGATTTATGTTCGAATCCAACCTGGTAATAACCCAACTATGAACAAACCTCAATTGGGATATGTGAAAAGAACCATATCTCTCCAATAATTCTATCTCGGTAGACGGTTTGTTGATCGGACACATGTAGCCCAATATATGGATGAAAAGGTGAAATAAGGTCAAATTAGTCCGGACAGGGGTCTGACCCGGTTCATGGGTCCAACCCGGTCAGTGTTTCTGAACCGGTCCGCGGGGGAGGCCTGACCCTACTGGGCGGCCCAGGCCGCAATGGGTTCGGCTCGGCAGCCCGCACAGGTTCTGGCTCGGGGGCCCACACTAGGTCCGGCCCGGCGGCCCTTGCGGTGGACGGCCCACGCGATTGGCGGCCTGACGTCCCATGGGGACCGCCATAGCCGCATCCAGGGGGAGTCTGCGGCCCATGGGGTTCTCTATTTTCAAAGCCATCTGGGTGGTAGACAGGTGGCGCCACGTGGCGCCGGTCTGCGTCACGCGGGACCCACTGTGTACTGCTCCTCCCTGCGGGACGAGCAGCCAGCCGACTCCCACACGGCATGGTTGCACCGGGCCTCCTCTGGCCACCTAGCAGCTCGGGCCTCTAGTCTTCATCACATCTGGCCTAGAAATGGCCACCCCTGCATCACCGTGGCCAGGGGCGGCAGCCCCTTCTTTTCTATTGTGCAGTGCAGTTTTTCCGCACATTCTTTGACAACCTGGTGGCTCGGGCCGCCAGCTTCCTTCATAGTCGGCCTTGTTCTAGCCGCCGATAGAACGTTATGGCTAGTTGGCCATGACCCTCTCTTCTATTGGCTCAATTGCGCCACCACTGACCATGTAGCCGGCCGAATTGCTGACCTCCCTTCTCTTCATCGCCGATTCTGATCACCGACAAATCTTTCGCGGGACACCGGATGAGTTCTAGTGTCTTTTTACTCATTCAGGATGTATTCTCACCCTACTCGGAACGTCTCTTTCGATCCTCAATCATGGTTGAAGATATTCGCTCAACCTGGACTCATGTTTTGTTGAGTGTCATAATGCACAAAGAAGGCAAAGGGTTCAGGTCGTGTTTGTTCAGCCAACACCCTCTGTGTTAGGATGATTTCAAGAGGCATTGATTATTAATCCTATAAGAATATTGATGAACGTGAAACAATTACCAAATTTTAACCCCTACCCTGGATTCGTTGTTCGGTGATGATGTTTTAGAAAAAAAGATGTCGATTCGTTAACATCGGTAACGAAGATAATGAAGTTGAGGATGATGTCATCAGTGTTTATCAAGAGCGGCGCTTCCTCCCTTATTTCGGTAGAAGATCGTTATTCGTTGGTGGAAGAAGTGTTATTAGCTGGATAATTCTTTTCCCCCATGATCCCCCTTCTCACAAGCTCCACCAAATGGAAATGACAATCCAAAAAATAATTGATTAAGTTGATCCAATATTTAATTGTTGGCCCAAATATTCAATAAGGTTCAAATTAATTAATTAATTCTCCATTAATTAATTTGTGTGGATTGGCACCATTAAGTGGGAAGCATAAGAGGCTCTCCCCACTTTATGGGAAGTTCCAGAGGATTCAAACATAGGTGGTCCCCACCTCATTTATCCACACATTGGATGTTGAGTTCGGGTGGGACAAACCACTGTAACCTCTCATGGAAGGTTAAGGTGTGGTGGTCCCACCCTCAACCTCCATGAGGAGGTTTTAACCACCACACACCAAAAGGTTGCTCAAAAAAATAAACTGTAACTCACATTATTTTAATATTTTTTCATGAAAACCCAAAATCTAACTTTTATTCTAGACCAAATGTTGTCGAGGTGAATGTATCCTTAACTGAACGTCGGCACTATGAGTACAACTGTGCCCTCAGATATCAATTCCGAGCAGTAGTTCAAAAGTTGTAAAATCCCCCTCATAAATTTACTGAATCTACCCAAACAAAAATTCAGAAATTGATTCCAGACACATTGGGCCTTAGAATCACATGCCGTCTATTTTCACGGACTCGTAAAATTTCCATGTATTTAAAAAACATTCCATAGAAATTCTGGGTTTTTACATTCTCCCCACCTTAGGGCTTTATGTCCCAATAATCTACAAATAGAACTAAGGGATCAAGTGGGGGTAATGAGCATGAATCTGAGCCTCCTGCTCCCATGTGCCCTCGTGGAGGATCTCGTGCTACCAGCGGACGTGCACTAGAGGAATCGACCATCCACGTAGGACCTTCTCCTGTTGATCCTCAATCTCCTCTGGAACCTCCATTAATGTTTCCCTATTTTCAACGTACATATATCCATGGTTGATGATGTGGGAAGGGTCATTAATGTATCTCCTCAAATGGGATACATGAGAGATGTGGTGTACCTGGTGAAACTGAGGTGGAAGAGCTAAGTGGTATGCCACCCCGCCAACTCCACGGAGGACCTGGAAACGTCAGATGAATCATGGAGCTAACTTGCCGCCACATAAAAATCTTCATAATCCTCATCGAGGTGAGACCCGTATAAAGACATGGTCACCATACTCAGACTCTATAGGTCTTTGTCTCCTGTCAGCATACGACTTCTTCCTTCTCTCTGTAGTCTTCATCCGCTCCTAGATGATCTGCACTTTCTCCGTGGTAACTCGTACCATCTCTGGTCCGACCAGTATGGACTCCCCGGGGTCTTTCAAGCACATGGGTGATCTAAAAGGTCTCCCGTATAACACCTCGAAGGGTGTCATCCCTGTGATAGAGTGATGGGTGTTGTTGTACGAAAACTCCACCAACAGTAATTGATCCTCCAAACAACAACCAAAGTCAAGGACACAATCATGTAGCATGTCATAATGGTTCTAAATGGTCTGCTCAGTCTGACCATCTGTCTGAGGATGGAAGGTGGTGCTCAAGCAAAGATGTGTTCTGAAAGCCTCCTACAACCCCTTCAATATCCAGGAAGTAAACCATTTGTCATGATCAGATACAATCATCGAGGGTATACCATGTAAACGCACAATCTCTTGCACATAGAGGTGTCCCAATATCTCTACTGAACCCTACTATCTGATCAGTAGGAAGTGGCCCGACTGGGTGAGTCGGTCGACAATCACCCAAATCGAGTCCTGACCCTTGGATGTATGTGGAAGACCCATCACGAAGTCCATGGATATCCCATCCCACTTCCACTCTGGGACCTCTAATTGATGGACCGAGCCTGTTTGTTCCTAGTGCTCCACCTTCACTTGTTGACAAGTGAGGCATCGAGATACAAACTCTTCTACCGCCTTCTTCATACCCGGCCACCTGTTATGTCATCAATGGTCCTGGTACATCTTCGCCAATACTGGTTTTACCGCTAAAGGAGATGTGTGAAACTCCCTCAAAACATCCTCCTAAAGTGACACTGGTACCATAGTATGTCCTCAGATGAAGATGGCATGCTCCCCACCTTTAGAAAATCCATCAGGTGCCCGCCCTATGCATATATGATCACGTCGTGTCTCGTAATCAGTGTCACCATGCTATGTCGCCCTAACTCACTGAATAAGTATAGGAGTTACTGTATGATATAAAAGGGTAGATGATCCATATCGGTCTACAACGGATATCTGTAATGCATCCAGCTGCTCTGTCACCTCTCCAAGCAGTTGTATACCAGATTATCTTCTGAGTACATCTTCAAAAAAGTTCCCCTTCCCGGGAGTATAAACTATCTTGAAGTCATAGTACTAAAAGAACACAAGTCAACGTCGTTGTCTCAGGTTCAGGTCCTTCTAAGAGAAGATATACCTAGGACACATTTGATCAGAGAAAATGGTAAAATGATCACCCATCAGATAGTTCTTCCACATCATCAACGTGAAGACCACTGCTGCTAAATCCCGGTCAAGGGTAGTGTAGTTCTTCTCATGTTGTCTCAACTGACGAGAAACATAAGAAATCAATGCTCACTACTGCATCCGAACACATCCGAGTCTGGTCCTTGATATGTCATATTAAACTACATTCCCTACAACCTCCTATAGAAGCCTCAAGATGGGGGCACTAGTCTACCTCTACCTAAGCTCCTGAAAACATTGCTGGCATATCTCAGACCACACGAAGGGTTTCCCCTTCTTTGTCATTGATGATAGTGGTGTTTCACTTTAGAGATGTCAGGTATGAACCTTTGGAAGTAACCAGCCAAACACAGGAAACTCCGTACTTGCGTCTCACTCCTGGATGGCTCTCAAGAAAGTACCACCTCAATATTTGCTGGATCCACTACAACTCCAACCTATGAGATGACATGTCCCAAAAATTTATCCTCTTGGAACATAAAATATTACTTCTAGAGCTTACCATAAAGAAGGTTCTTTTGGAGTGTGTCCAGTACTAATTGCAAATTGTAGGTATTCTCTTCCTAAGTAGTCGAGTATATCATAATTTCATCGATGAATAACATGAAAAAGTGATCAATGTTTGGCTAGAAGATCCTTTTTATGAGTCCTGTGAACACTACTAGAGTGTTGGTTACGCAGAAGGGCATATCCAAGAACTCGTAGTGGACGTACCGACACTTGAAGGCAATCTTCTTCACATCCTCATCTTGAACAATGAGATGGTGATATCCTAATATGAGGTCTTTAATTGAGAGCCAACGTGATGCCTTCAGATGATCAAAGAGGTCGTTAATCCTCGAGAGTGGGTACTTGATCTTCACAGTCACCTGATTCAGGCGACAATAGTCAACATAGAGCCTCAAGCTTCCATCATCCTTGTTGTCAAACAGAATCAAAGCTACCCAGCGAGAAACACTAGGCTGAATGAATCCCTTCCTTTACAAGTCCTCCAGCTGTACCTACAGCTCCGGAATCTCAGCGGGATCCATCTGATATGCTTGAGTAGATATTGGTGTCATCCCGGGGTACATGTCGAAGTAAAAGTACACCTCTCTGCGAGGATTTTGACCAAGGACAACATTAGGGAAAACATATGCTTATTGGTCCACCATTAAAGGATATCCCAGACTCTCCACATCAACTACATCAAGGTTAAGGCAAGACAACTGATGAGTGATCGGCTGCACCCTCCTCTGAGTAAGTCTGTTCTATGCTGCCAAGGCTCCCTTCATGCCGATAAAGGTGAACCTGGTCTCATCTTTGCGGACACACAACACTTTGATCCTAATAAAGTCTCTCTGAGAATGGACTGTAGATAACCATTCCATACCAAAGATGACGTTGTAAGGCATAGACGCCCCTACGAGGAGATTCCAGCCGAAGCTCTCACCTCCTAGAGTAATCACACACTACCGACACCAAATGTGTAATCGTAAAATCAACTCACGTAGGAGTCTCTAGCTGTAAGGATAGAACTAAAGGCTCCTTCGGAATCTCTGAGCTCTGAACGAGGAATGTGGAGATGAACGATTGACTGGAACCTATGTCTATAAGAACTGTAGCTAAGGAGTAGTTGACACAGATCGTACCTCAAATCATCTCCTGAGCACCATGGTCGTATGCTTTATCTGCATGAAGCTGAGCACTCATATGCCCACATGCTTTCTATGGTCGGGGTGGGCCTCCTAGTGGTGGTGGTGGTATCACCTCGTAACTTTTTCCACCAGATGGCCTGGTCTTCTTGGACCTCCGCGACATCTATCTACTTCCAGCTACAGAAGACTCTGCTGTATGTCGACTAGTGATGGGTCTCGATGATGGTAACTTCTCAGAAATGAAACTCTCCACAATGAGGTCTTTCTCCAACACTACTTCCTACATTGAGATGCTAAGGGATATCATCAAAGCCCTGATCTCTCGCATGAGCCCCTGAACTAAAGTCTGAGACCTAAATAATGGGTCTCATAACATAACTGTTGAGTAGCGGGAGAGGTCAGTGAGCCTCGCTGAGTACTGCTCCACCAACACGCTACCCTATTGTAGATGCAGTAGCTCCTGTATCCGCACCGCACGTATGGTGGTAGGGACAGACTCCACATGAAACGTGCTCTCGATGTCTGCCCAGAGAAGTGTCACCTCATCATGAACCTGGAGCATTAGGCTCCACCATATTCCTGCTGCTGTATGAAGAAGACTCGTGGAAAAGATATACATAAGGTCGGCTGGTGTCCCAACTAATCTGAAGACTCTCACCATAGCCTCCAGCCAATTCTCACTTGCATCTGGGTCCATCTCACCCCAGAACCTAGGTTTCCTCTGGTGATGGAACTCGTGCAACACGATCAAGCGACGTGAACTCTTTGCTATTGGGGCAAGTGGTATTGATGTCCAAACGGGTAGTGGTACCGTTGGTGCCTCCACTATGTTGGGGCTCTACATTGAGGCCTCATTGCTCGATGGGCTATCATCTTGTACAACTCTCAAAATCCTGGCTGGTTGTATTCATGTGGAAATCCATAAAAGATACAATTGAGCCATAGTAAATGAGTTATACATGGTGATCTGAATCAATGTGATGAAAAAGAAAACTCTTGAAACACACACGCAATCAGTTCTTTTTCGCACTAAGTTGGAAAAAAGAAGTTAGGGTCCTGGTGTATGGATATGTCGGCCATCGCACTAACACTGGACTCCCTGGACTGAAATCCTCACTCAATACACTTAACACTATTTCTTCACTTAAAAGAAACATAACAGTCCTAAGTTTTTCTCTAGTACCGTCTCTTATGAAACCAATTTATCATGTCTCGTCCCACGGGGCATGTGGCTTGACTACCCAAAGCCCACCTTCTATAGGTCGGGGACTTGCGACTAGCACCAAAGGTGCAATTCCCTAACACCTGGAAGAGATTACCTTTATATACTACAAATTCACACAAAACAGTATGAGATATAAGTAAAACACTCTGTAATTCTATATACAAAAGAGTAATTAAAAGTAAAAGGGGCCAGAAATACAATCCCAACTGTAATGTATAATTACAACTGAAAAGTAACTAAATAACTGAAAGGTGAAAACCAGCTCCTAGAACGACCACCACGGATCCTACATGAAGGGTAAATACAGATATCTTCCTCATCACTCCACATCTGTCAGTCCTCCATGTACCGACTCATCGTAAGGTCCAACTCCGAGTACCATCCAGTCCTGGTGCTCTCAGCCTCCGACCGCGATGTCCGTCATCTGCATCCAATACAATGAGGTGCGGGCATAGACCGTGAAGGGGCGAGTATAAAAATACTTAGTAGGGACCCCGAGACCACAAAGGTCTCTCAAAATCCACCAAGGATAAACTACATTGTATGAAATCAAAGAATATACATTACATAGGTATATGCCTATTCATATACCTAAGTTATCATGTAACCCATCTCAATCATGAGTAAAAACACAGAAACCACAGACTCAGCTCACACAGTTATACATCATTGTAGTGAGATAGAGATGATCAGATGTTTCCACTGAATGATCTAAGCTGTCAGATCCACATAGGATCTAGGAAAAGTGGTTAGAACTGTCAGAACCACTCAGGATCCAGGAATAGTAGTCAGATCTGTCAGAGCCACACAGGATCTAGGACAAACTATTATGTCGGACCCACACAAGATCCAGGAACTGAAGTCAATGTTGTCGAACCAACACAAGATCTAGGACTAGTTTTTAGAACTGTCAAACCCACATAGGATCTAGGAACAATAGTCAGTGATGTCGGACCAACACAATATCCAAGAACATCAGTTAGAACTGTCGGGCCCACATAGGATCCCATAACAGTAGTCAGTGCACAACCAGCCTCAGGGTTTCAACAAATCATGCTTCATTTTGGGAGGTTATTATAATAAAGAAAAAATTTGATACATAAACTACATCAATGTCCAACGAAGAATTATCTCATATGTCTTCCTCGTCATAGGGGTCTCAACGCAATAAACAGTGCGTCAATCGGATGCCCGGTCTGGGAGTTGTTTCCATTTCTGTTCGGAGGGACCAGTAGGATTTACATTGAAATCCAACCTTTTGGTACCCCAACTATGTCCAGAAATCATGTAGGGTAATTCAAAAGAACCTTTTTTCTCCACGATTTTTGTTGTCGTAGACGGTTCGTCGATCGGACACCCGTAGCCCAAGATATGGATGAAAAGGTGAAATTGGGTCCAACGTGTCAGGGCTGGGGTCCGACCCTGTATGCTGGTCCGACTTGGTTCAAGGGGGTGGTTTGGCCTTCATTGGGTGGCCTTGAATGCGCTGTATTCGGTCCGGTGGCCCACACTGTGTCTTGTCTGGCGGCAGACGCGGTGGGCGGCCCATGCAGCTGGCAACCCGTGGGGTCCGCCCTAGCCGCATCCAAGGGGGGAGGCTACACCCCTTGGGGTTCTCGAATGACTATTTAGTTTGATAGGGAGACAACCGGTGCCACATGGTGTCGGTCTATGTCACGTTGGACCCACTGGGTCCCGCTCCTTCCGGTTCACCGAGCGGCCAACCGACTCCCTCGCGGCGCCATTACGGAGCGCCGCCTCCGGCGACCTGGCGGCTCGGGCCGCCGATCTTCATCATGGTCGGCCTAGTGCCGAACACTACTACATCACAACCGAAAAATACCATGGCCCCTTCTTCTCCATCATGCAGCGCGGTTGCGTCGCGCCTTCACCGGAAACCCGGCGACTCAGGCCACCAGCTTCCTTTAAGGATGACATTGCGCCGGTTGCAACTGCACCACTGCGACTAGTCGACCGCGAACTTTTTCCACAGTGGAATGGTTTCACCACCATTGACCATGCATCCGGCTGGAGCTCCATCCTCCCATATCTTCGTCGCTTGTTCCGATCACCGGTGAATCTTTCAAAGGTCACCGGATGAGTTCTGGTGGCTCGTTTCTCATTCCGAAAGTAGTCGCACTTTACTCGGAACATCGCCTTCTATCTGATATCATGGTTGATGATATTCACTCAACCTGGACTCATGTCGTGTTAAACATCATCATCCACAGAGAAGGCAGAGGGTTCATGCCTCTTTTGTTTGGAATGTGCCCTCTGTGTTAGGTTGATATCAAGGAGCTCTGATTCCTAATCCTAGAAACAAGGTGAATAACATTCAACAATTTACCTAGCGTGAACCCCTACCTCGAATTTTTTGTTTTATGATGAAGTCACGGAAAGGAAGACATCGATTCTTTGACATTGGGAAATAATATGAAGAAGTCGAGGTGGATGTTGTTAGTGTTCTTCATGGATGACGCTTCCTCCCTTGTTTTGGATGAAGATCGTTCTTTTTTGGCAGAAGAATTGTTCTTCATTGGAGAATTCTTTTCTCCCATGCTCTCCCATTTACCAAGATCCACCAAATGGAAATGCCAACCAAAATAATAATGGATTATGTTAATCTATTATATAATTGTTGTCCCAAATATTAAAAAAGGTTCAAATTTATTAATTAATGCTCCATTTATTAATTTGTGTGGATTGGCGCCATAATATGTGGAGCTGAAGAGGCTCTCCCCGATTGATTGGAAGTTCAAGAGGCTTCCAACATGGGTGGTCCCAACCTCATTTATCCTAACATGGGAGGTTGAGTTAGGGTGGGACCCACCACCATAACCTCTCATGGGAGGTTAAGGTGAAGTGGTCCCACCTTCCACCTCCGTGAGAAGGTTTTAACCACCACACACCAAAAGGTTTTTCAAATAAAATAAAGTGTAACTCACTATATTTTATTATTTTTTCATGAAAAATCAAAATCAAAATTTTATTCTCGACCAACTGTTGTCGAGGTGAATGTCTCCTTAAGTGAATGTTAATGCTCCGAGTACAACGGTGCCATCAAATTTCAATTTCGAGCACCGGTTCAAATGTTATAATGTCACGACCTGTCCTCAGGGCATGTGTCATGACTACCCCAAGCTCGCCTTCCATAGGCAATGGGTTGACGACTAGCACCAAAGCCATAAATCTCAATAAAAAGGGATGATATTGCCTTTATGAAATGCAAACAAATTCACAACTAGAGTAAAAGCGGAAGAAAACACTAAGTAAAGAAATAAGAAAAGTGTCATGAAAGTAAAAAGGGGGACAGAAATACAAGCCCAACAGTAATGTACAAGGAAAAGACAAAATATAAGGAAGGTTTC
Organism: Viscum album; assembly: GCA_963277665.1. Lineage (NCBI taxonomy): Eukaryota > Viridiplantae > Streptophyta > Magnoliopsida > Santalales > Viscaceae > Viscum > Viscum album. The sequence goes on from OY728161.1 coordinate 938,978,547, forward strand.
AAGCTGCTCCTAGATCATCCTCCGGAGTTCCTACATGAAGGGTAGGTACATATGGCCACCTCAGCTCTCTGCATCAATCTGTCACCTTCAGGTACTGTCTCGTCATGAAGTCCACCTTCAGGTACCGTACAGTTCTACAAGCCTCAACCAAGATCAGTTTTGTCCGTTGTCTACATCCAACACAACAAGGAGCGGGCATAGCCCGTGCAGGGTTGAGTATAACGATACTCAGTAGGGACCCCGAGACCCTCAAGGTCTCACTAAATCCAACAAGGATAAACCAAAAAGGATGATCTCAATAGATAACCTTTACTTGGGTATATGACCAAAATATACCTATGTTATCAAGTAACCCATCTTAATCACGAGGAAAAAAATGTCATTGACTCATCTCAAACTAGGATTTTTATTCACAATGACGAAAAACACAGTTGCTGGAGACGTCCTCCTCTGTCGAGTGAAGTAGTCATGTCATGACTCCGAGGTGTCACTCACTAACCTTAGACTGCTGAGGTACTCCTCCTGTCAAATAATGTGGGTCTGCCACCCCACAAAGTAGTGCTCCTCCTCCATGGGTTTTCCACCTCACACAGTAGTGCTCCCCCTCATAGCCTATAGAGGCACTCCACCTGTCGAGTACCGCGGGTCTGAAACCTCACAATGTAGTGATCCCCCGCCATGGTTCTGCCACCTCACAAAGTATCTCTCCCCACTGGGATATGCATGTCACTCCGAATCAATTCGGGCAAGGATTCATCAGGCCTCAACTAGCTACAAGGTCACTGTACTCCGTATGCTCTCCTCTGGGAGGATCCGCTTCACAAGACACTAGTCGTTACTCCATGTATCAAAAATTCCCACGAAGAAGTATCACAAAGGACTTCCTCGTCACGGGGGTCTTAACGCAACAGACGGCGCATCAGTCGGATGCCCCGGTTCATGAGTTATTAGCCTCTTTGTTCAGGGGGCCCGGTTGGTTTCATATACGAACCAACCCGGTCGTATCTCAACTATACCCCGAACTCTCATTGGATATACTCAATGGGACGACTATGCTCCAAGAGTACCGGCGCTGCTGATTGTTCATCAACCGGACGTCTGGTGCCAAATATTTGGCCCAAGACGTTAATGGGCCAGTAATGAGCCCGGGTCTGGTCCGACCCCGACAGACCAACTCAGCCTAACCCAAACTGGGCCGACCTGGTCTGGGTTGACCCGGTCAGACTTGCTAGGTCTGACATTGCCCATTGGGCGAGTCAGCCTGCTAAGGTTTGAACAGGTCAACTGGGCCCGGCCCAGCGGACCACGAGGGCGGTTCAGCCCGATAGTCGCCACATAGGCATCTCGGTAACTCGGGTCGGGAGACCGAGCTTGTTCGACCAGCGACCACGCGGGGGCGTCGCAGGCCGGTTCTGCAGGCTGGTGACCGGGAGGCCATTGGGCAGACCGCGCGGGGCACGGGCAGGCCTGTTGGGCTCTAGCTGGCCATAGGCGCACCGGGAATGGTGCGGGTGTACCAGGAAGGGTGTCGAAGGTCGGGCAGTGCGCGGGGGCACACCGAGTTGTGTGACAGGGCATTGTGGGGCCGCCAGGGTGTGCTGGGCAGGCCACCGGCTGGGATGTCGGGCATGATGCCGGCAAGGGCGCGAGGCACCGGGCCGGTAGTGAAGCATGTCGTGGGGTGCTCGGCCGCGCCGGAAGGGTGCCAGGTGCACCGGCAGGGCGCCGGGGGTGCGTCGGCAGGGCTCCGCGGGTGCGTCGGCAGGGCGTTGTGGGTGCGCCGGCAGGGGCGGGGCAACGGGTGTGCACTAGGGGGCCGCGGGGGCGGCGTAGTTCACGAAGGTCTTGGGTAGCGTGTCTTTTGTTCATCGCCTCCGTCATCTTCGCCTCATTGCCCTGCTGTCGTGGAGTCATTACAAAAAGAACAACTAAGGGGTCGGGCCATGTTGGTTTGGCCCGGACCCTCCACGTTTAGGGTGGTAGCAATAGGTTCTCGCATGTATGAAGCACAAAAACCACCGTTCCTCATTTTGAGAGAAAGTATGAACATGGGAAAGGTTCATACATTAAATAAAAATAATACCCCTACTTCTTGCTCGTCGCTCGTTGGCGGAGTCACGGAAGGAAGACGATGAAGACCTTCATTTGTCATGTCCGCCACACGTCCCCAATTCCGAGCTGCGTCGGTTCATTTACGATGTTGCGGAGGATAGGTTTCTGGGGAAGGAAGGTCGATGAATAATTGTGTGGATGATCGTCGTTGGCATTCTTCACATTCTTCATTGGAGAGGATATGATTTCCCCAAGTGTTGGGCATCGCAATACTTTACCCATGCTTCGTCGCTTGGTGAAGCCGTTCCAAAACCTTTTCCCAAGCTCCCTATATATATGAGATGGGGAGAGGTATGTAACCATCGTGGAATTTATGACGGTTTATTTATTTGGAATCTTCCTAAATTCCAATGATGAGATTACATAATTTAAAAAGGGGGTTGGGAGAAGTAAATTGTGTTGGCGCAATTTAAGAGGTTCGTTGGCACAACATAAGAGTGGAGGATGCCAAGAAGTTTCCACCACATATCATGCATCAAAACATATGACACGAATTAATTTTATGATGACACATAAAAATTAATTGATAGCAATTAATTTCACATCGACACCTAAAATTAACTCAAAGGAATTAATTTTTACGTCAACCTATAAAATTAACAGACAACAATTATTTATACGTCCACTAAGAAAATTAATTGAGAGAAATCAATTTTACGTCAACATATAAAATTAACTGAAAACAATTAATTTTACATCGACCCATTAAACTAATTGAGTGCAATTAATTTTACGTCAAAATATAAAATTAATTGATGGGTGGTTTGAGAGGTTTCCTCTCCCTCCCCATCAAACGGGATGTTAGGGTGTGTCGGTTCCATCACCAACTCCCAAGTGGAGCTTCTAACCACTTTATCCACACTGTATGTGTTCAAAAAAATAAAATAAATTATTCACTTATTTTATTTTATTATCCCACGTAAAACCTCAAAAACTATGTTTCATACCAGATCATCTGTCATTGAGGTGAAAATCCTCATAAGCGAATATCGGCACTGCGAGTTCTACGGTGCCTTCAGAATTCAATTCCAATCACCGGTTCAAATGTTATAAAACGTCGCTCATACGTTTACTGAACGTACCCGAAAAAAAGTTCAGAAAATTATTATCAGTCACCCTTGACCCCCTATGGTCAAGGTTAGGCTCTGCCTAGGAGAAACACTCCCCAATGAACTCAATGGTACTCTCGGATTTTCAATTAGAGTTACCGTTTAGAAGTTACGAATTTTACAATAAAATAATTATCACATATTTATTTTATTTACGTCCAAAAACTAACTTTCTCAGGTGGCTCGTGCCGGACAAAGTTAGTATCTTTATAAAGGATGTACACCTGTACGAGTTCTGCGGTGGTATCAGATTTTTTATCTGTGTTACCATTTGTGAGTTATAAGTATTTGAAAAATAAAATAACTTTATTTATTTATTTTATTTAAGGTTATTCCATTTTTGGGATTTCTCACAGGAAGTCTCCGCTGACTATACATAAGTCATGCTTAGGGTAAACACAACATATTGAGCACAATGGTGTCCTCGGATTTCTGATCTGATTAACCTTTTAAGAGTTATTCCAATATTTCATGAAAACTACTTACGGGTGTTAATTTAAGCTTAACAAAACTTCAGAAAATTATTTTGGGAACACCAGGCCTCGGAATCAGGTGTCATAAGAAACTGAGTAATCATAAAATTCCAAAGAATTTATGAAAAAAAAATTTACTTGAAATTTATGGGTCATTAAATTACTCCCACCTCAGGGATTTAAATCCCCGTAAAGCTACAACAGAAACTAGAGAAACTAATGAAGGTACCGAGCATGAATCTAAGCCTCCTCCTCCCAAGTGATCTCCTGGAGGTTCCTATGCTGCCAACGAACGCACAATAATGGAATCGACCGTCCACGAAGGACCCGCTCATGTCGTTCCTCGATCTCCACCATAACCTCTGTAATGGTCACCCCATTGTCGATGTCCAGCTCCCCGTGATCGATGTCATGGGTCGGGTCATGCACATACATCTTCAGTTGAGATACGTAGAATGACGTCAAGCACCTGGTGCAACTGAGGTTGAAGGGAAAGATGAAGCACATAGATAACATGCCTCCCAGACAAATCTTCATAGTCCACGTCTAGGAGAGACCCATAAAAAAATGTGGTCGCCATCCTCAAACTCCAGTAGGCTCCATCTCCTATCAGTATAGGACTTATGTATTCTCTGTGATGTCTTCATTCTCTCATGGATTATCTGCACCTTCTCCATCATAGTCATCCCCATCTTTGGTCTTACAAGTGCTACTAAGATTTCCCCTTTGCCGAAAAAAAGATAAATCTTTTCTCATCCTATGGATGAACCACATTCTTTGCCTAATCAGTCAATCATGACATAAACGGTTAATTTCATGTCTTGGATGACATCGTAAGGCCTAGACGCTACTACCAAGATATCCAACCGTCACTCTAGCCTCCAAGGGTTGAGTCACACAGTCGGCATCATTGTGTTGTCACTGGGTCTCCTCCAGTAGGAATATCTAAAGTGAGGGTCATGTCAACAGTTTTAACCGGAACCTTTTAGTATAAACCACACAAAAGGGAGGGAAAGAAAACATCACACGGACAAGTGTCTTTTATTACTACGGCTCAAGTACAAAGACACACAACAACCACAAACAACAACATCACGGATACTAGAAGCACCAAGAACAAATGTCTCCATGCATGGAACTAGTCCCGCTCATGTCCCCATGATTCCAGAGCTCCATAGTCGTAAGCTTTAGCTGCCTGAGGCTGTGCTCTCCCATGTACACCTGTTCCCTGTGGTCGGGGTGGACCTCCTGGTGGTGGTTGTGGAAACACCTCGAAGTGTCGTCCACCTCCAGCTGCACGGCCAGCTCCCCTCCCTCGGTCTCTGGCTCCTTGCGGTCCGCCTTGATCGAACATCTGCCTTTTCCTGGGAGGTCCTTCATCTATCTGCTGATCATCCGAGCGGTGGGTCGGATAGTCACGATTCATGTGACCCTGTCCACTGCACGTGTAACATATAATGGCAGGTCTGGCTCTGTCACTCCCCTTGGTGACTCAGACTACCGACACTGAGTTGTGAAGCCGACCACCTATAGGTATGGCCCTCTTAGACCTCTACGTCTTCTGTCTACTGTCAGCTATAGAAGACTCCGCTGCATACCGGCTAGTAGTGGATCCTGCTGCTGGAAACTGCTCAGCAAAAAAAAATCTCCACTAAGAGGGCTCGGTCCAACACCCACGTCTCTGTCGGGATGCGGTGAGAAAAAAATGAAGCTCTAATCTCTCGCCTGAGACCCTACTCGAAGTTACGGGCCCTGAAGAAAGGGTCTCGTACCATATTAGTGGAGTAGTGCGAGAGTTCGGTGAACCTCGCTGAATATTATGCCACTTTAATGATACGCTACTGAAGATGCAGTAGCTCATGTATACACACTGCTTGAAGGGTGGCTGGTACAAACACTGCACGGATCAAGCTCTCGAAGTCTGACCACATAAGTGTCACCTCGTCATGCATCTGAAGCATCAGGCTCCACCATCTCCCTGCTACTGCCTGAAGGAGGCTGCCAACAAGGATCACCAAAAAGTCTGTTGGAGTCCCTACTAAGCTGAAGACTCTCACCACAGCCTCCATCCAATCCTCAGCCGCCTGTGGGTCCGTCTCTCCCCGGAACATGGGTGGCGTCAGGCGCTGTAAATTGTGAACCGCACTCAAGCGGCGTGCATCGCCTGCTACTGGGGCTGGTGCCATAGCTGGCCCAATGGGTGGTAGTACCACTAGTGCCTCTGCTGGTGCCTCACCTAGAAGAGGGCCCTGTACTGTAACAGCCCGAGATTTTATGAAAAATATTCTTTTTAATTTTATTAATGTCTTGTGTTGTACGCTACACCAAAAGGAGCTTTCACAACACACATCCTTGACTTGCCTTGCATTACACACAATCGCGACCTTCCTCGATAGCGTGTGTAGTACGCAATACCAAGTTTCACTAAACAACGATATGCTATTAAAATATTATTATAACTAGCCGTTATTAATAGTAATAACCACCTTTTAAAATTTTAGAAATTTTAGCTCTCAAAATGGACTTCATTTTTGGATTCGGATTATCGAATTTAGCCTAATGAGAAATTTTGGTACTTTTCGGATAACTTTCATATTCTGATGAATAGTGAAAATTAATAAATTAAAATTAAAAACATCTTTTTTAAACAAAATAATTAATAGTGATAAATTATTAATTTGATTGGTTTTAAAGTATATTTAGAATATATTTTTACAATTTAATACAATGTTGGTCATTGGATGTAATTTCACATTTAAACCATACATAAACAAGTGTCAATCTTTTGATAGATATTGTTTCTTAAAAACACGCTATTTGTTTTAACAGCGGTATTTAATTATAAAATTAATTAATGCAACTTCTATGTTATTAATTTGGTAAAATAGACTTCATTTTTGAATTCGGAATATGAAATATATCTTAGGATGAAATTTTGGCATTGTTCTGAAAAACATCAATTTTTGATGAATAGTGAAACTACTAAGTGGTAGTTAAAAAACTGAATTTTTTCATAAAACATAATTTTACCGCTTCTGTGAATGGAATTTCAAAAATCCGAGAGACATGGTTGATGTCAGTAAGTAAAATGTGGTTCAATGAGATGAAAATAATTTTTCGTGAATATTAACTTTTTACTTTTATTTACCACGGTTAAAAGTAAATAGGGTAATTAAGGTTAACAATGATATTAATATTACCCTAACACATGTCCTAATCCTATTGGACAAGAGTATCTCGACCAAAAACAACCTTAAGTGTAAAATATTATCATTTAGCCCCACTTGGATTAGATTAGGACATTTATTATTATTTAATTCAAAGAAGAGTTAAAAGAGTTAAAATCAAAGTTTATTTACTAAAACATTTTAATATAGGGTTATACATAAGATAAATTCGATTTTAAATATTAATTAGAAATCTAAAAATATTTCCTACATAATGGTATTTTATTTGTAATTTTTAGTCATCAAATAATTTATTTTATTTATGACACAAAGATGATGCAGTAATTATCTTATTAATGAAATATTGACATAATTGATATTATAAATACCAAAATAAATGTAATTTAAGACTTTTTATGAATTCCACTAATTTTATAGGTTACTATGATATATTAGTGTTGATTTAATCAACTTGGTTCGAACATATAATTCTGTTATGACTTTCACAAAAATCATATATCAAATAGTGTCAAAATTGACACAAAATAGTTTTTAAATCAAATATTATATTACTAATTGTTATTTTATTCCTAAAAATCGAAGGTTCGGCCAAATGACTTAGATAGGGATATATATATTAATAATAAACAATTTGGGGATCGTTTGGCATGTTATAGTAAGTGTATTAACCATATAGTGAGAGAAAACAAAAAGACACGGTAAAAGTTAAATTATTTAACTTAGAGTTAAATCTAATTGATAAGGTTAAAATAATACCCTAAACTTGTCTAAATCCTATTGGTTGATAGGATTTCGACCCATACCCACTTTAGATTCAAAATAAGACCCTTTGGAACCATTATATACCGATTTTTACTTTAATATAAAATAATATTTTGAGATATTCCTAAGGTGCCCCTCTCCTCCCTTATAAAAGGGCACCTCCTCCCCCTCCTCCTCACACCAATTTGAGCACTCAATCTCGGCCAACCCCTGCCAAAATCCCTTCTCCACTTCCCTAGAATAAACCTAGAGGTCCTGGTCTTCTTAAAAAACCTATCTTAGTTCCCTAAGTGAAGGATTCAAAGAGGCATTTCAAAGAAGAGGTAATATCCATTACTGATCTTTTCAATTTCTTTTTTCTTCAACTTCTTCTTCTTTATTTGTTTCATGATAAAGTAATAACATCAGTATTACTTACATACTGATATGTTATTATAAATATGAAACAACTCTAATTAACCTTCTATCCATTCTACGGAAAAAGGAAATCACCGCGCGTGCGTACGTACGAAATACCGTCTCCACGCCGTGGTGTAATCTATTTTCCGCCACCACCTTAATTGGATGGGTATAAAGTTGTAATGAGTAAAAATATATGATTATTATAAATTGATATAGATACTGAAATAGTATACATACACTTCAACACAATTCCACGACCATGGGAACGATATCATCGCTCGTGCGTACGTACGGACTACCGTCTCCATGACGTGATGAGAATCATTCTCAATGATTAACCATTCATGAGTGATTATAAAGTATATATAATAAGTACTAATGAAATATATGACCTAATAATGATACTGGAATTATTTATATTTATATGTATGTCATCAACTTAATTCCATTCAATTCAATAAGGAAACGAAAACAGCGTTCATGCGTACGTACGGACTACCGTCTCCATGAACGGTGTATTTCTTTCCATTTACAGATTTATTATATATGTATATTCTGAATATATATATATAAATAATGTTTTATATTCTGGAATTAAGTAATCATGATCTAAGTAATCATATGAATAATTACAAGTTAAATACACGAACGACAAATGAAACAATTTTACCCAAAACGCTCTTTAACATGGAATTTACAAAAGAACGGGTAATATAATGACATAAGTGAACCATATATGATATCATAACAATGAATATGATTCTGTAATAAGTCAATGACATTATTTAAATCATTATACAGGAGGTTCGGACACTTACGAAGCAAATCGGACCTAAGGTAAGGGAAATATCACAATCTCATTTTTATCTGAGATTGTTTATACTTTGAAATTTACTGGGGTGTATTTTATCATCCACATCCATGTTTCCTCAATATGTAATATTATTTCCATTCACCTACAGTTTTGTAAATCCTATTTTACCCTTCGGTGAGTTTTTAGTAAAAGATATGAAAGGAATCTTTTGTCGTTTTTCGTACGAGGTACTTTTTGACTTTTCCGACAAAAGTACGAAAAGAATGTTTATTATAACTTATATGACATGAATGGATTTTTAAAACATTATTTCCAAGAAGCTTCCTTTAAAAGTTTTCAAGTTTATTTTTAATCAACATCTTTTATTTTAAAGTCGTATGACATGTTATGAAAGGAAAAATGTTTTTGAAGAAGAAATGATATTTTCCTCAAGAATGGAGTTCAAGTGTTTTATCAAATTTATTTTCCATATAAGATAATAAAGGGTTCTGTTTTTATCCATATTATTACATTGATTTGATCATGTTGTGATGGAATTATTTTTATGAATTCATTTATCTTATATGAATTGATTTATGATGTCATGATGTTTAAGATTCCCATTTGTATTACATGAGTTATGCAATGATGTATGGTTTCTGATTTTGTGGCACACATAAGAATGGTATCATTATGAGATGGGTGGGACCTATATCTCCCTCCAATTAATTGTGTAAAGATTTTATATATCATGAGATAGACATGGCTGGAATGGTAGGTTATACCGGTTCAGTGAAATAGGACTGAAACGAGGGTGACTCGGTTCAGAAAGGGACTTTGTCCACTAAGACAGTCTTGACAATGAGTCTTGACTAACAAGAAATGATTCTATATGATTATGTGTGTATGCCACAAAGTTTCATGTTTTAAGTTATGCTTATTGGGATTTCATTTCACTACTATGATTTATCCCATGATATGAAATTATGCTCTCTTTTGCAGGTTAAGATTTCCAAAAGTTATGTTCGTATGAATATGATGTGATTGATTTTTTTTCTTTTTCTTACCCTTACTGAGCATTTGAGCTCACCCTTTTCTGTTTTCTTTTCCCCAAGATATAAAGAAAGGTTTTAGGGATAAAAAAAATGGAAGATCTTTATGGGAGATATTGAAGATCTTTCACCACGATTAGAAGATTACGTTCCGAGTTTCCAAAGGCACTAAACTATTACGATCCTTGTGTGTGTGTTTTTGTTATGTACTAAGTATTCCGCAAAAGTAATGTAATTTCCATGTACGATAATCTTCGGGTCTCTACAGTTGGTATCATAGGAAAGGTTTAGTCAACCTTTGGAAACTAGGATGCGAGAACTTTAGTGAGATCCCTAGAGATATTTCTAAGGTATGTCTAGGGATGACCCTCAGGATAAGTATACGTATAGGATATAATCCTAGAACTATGATAAAGATCTTAGAATTTAACCTAAGATGTTAGATATTAAGGGTACTCCCCCTTTACTATGTTGTTTTCCTTAGCATTATTTTGCCTCTCACACGATTATTTTTGGGTTTTAGAAAATGGCTGGAAACAAGATGATTCACGATAATGGAGGATATGATGGAAAATGGAATGATATTATTTATGAGAAACCAAATAAAATGGGATTTGGAAGTCCAAACATCACTATTATGCCGAATCAGCAATCTCATAATATGATCAATAAAGTAAAATTTGGTAAGTTTCCTGACTCGGCTAATAAGAGAAAGATGGAGTTTCATGATGATCATAGAGGAAAGAAAGTTCAATTTCCAATATGTAAATCATGTGGGAAGAGGCATCAAGGAGAATGTTTCAAGGGAACTGGAAGATGCTTTGGGTGTGGAAAAGAAGGACACAAATCAACTAAGTGCAAAGGAAAAGGTTCAGTTAACACCATGGATGAGGATAATGGTATTGCTACGACTTCAAAAATGGTTAAGTGTTTTAAATGTGGAATGTATGGGCATTATGAAAACCAATGCCCTAAGGGAATGACTCATGAAGAGAATCAGTATGGTCGTATGGGTAGTATTTATGTGGATGATGATGAAGAGACTACAAATGATATGTGAGATGAAAGAATTTTTGAAGCTCGGTTAATGGTTTAAGAATGTAGTGAAATGATTACATGTTTATCATGTGTAATGTTGTATAAGAAACCTCATGGTACTATGGAATAAAGAGACATCTAAGGATTGTTACATTGTTGTCTTTCTTTGAGTTTTAAAAGTGTATGATTACTGTTACCAGTATCCCTGAAAGGATATTCAAATATTTTTGGAATGTAGATGATATGCGCATAATGAAGGGATTCGGAGAAAATTAAATGTTTAACAGTATTCATGAGCTCATGATTTATATAAGGACTAAGTGATATCATGGTTTGAGTATATAGAAATTTGAGGATTTTGGTATGTGGAAAGTGTTAACTTTTAATTGCATTCATGTTTTCACTAAGGTTCAATGGGTATTCAAGAGAATACATGATTAAGACCTTTGAATGTTTGGAATGTGACCAACAAGATATATCTTATGATATATGGGGATCAACGATGGTATTAAATCTCGGGTAATCGTTTTCAATATGTTATGAGAGTGGACTGCAGTATTATGCATAAGCCTAAAGATTGGAATGGATTATGTTGGACATAAGTTAGTATTGTTTAAGGATAGAAATTTTTTCGATATTATAGTAATATAGTTTTAGAAAAAGGACAACCTGCAGGATGGGCGACAGCCCATCGCGTCGGACAAGGCTGTGGGAATCGAACCCACAACCGAAGTGCGACTGGCCTTTATCACCTACCACTGGCCTACAGGAAGTCCCTGTTTAGTAGAAGCTAGTTTTAAGCAGTATGATATATGACGTATAAGTCCATTTTAGGAACCATATATGATTAATCTCACTATAGAATGACTTATGTATATTTAATAACTTTTGCTAACCTTTTGTTTGAGACAGATGGAATGACCTGTCATTCTATCACATGATCTGCTAACACTTCACGAATAACATATTCAACTTCATTTATTTAAGATATGAAGTGGAAATTGTTCAAGGCATGAACAACAGTGATATTGTACCAAAATAAAGTGAGTATTTATTCTAATTCAAATTCATCAACTTTAGGGAAATGATCTTGAAAACCAAAAATGTTGTCCTAGTGCTCTTATATCTGATTAATCGGATGGTACCTTAGATCTTCACAAATTTATGGATTTGTGATTGTTGGCTTTTCCATAGCCATATTCTCTACCACTCTCCATTAGAACATTATGGTTAGATTTTTCTTCCATATCCATATTTTCACCGATGTGGAAACCCAGTGATTAGTTTATTTGGGTAACCGTTACATTTCATACTTTCGTTTTTAAAGATTGTATTTGGTATTCCTTTTTACGATGTGGGTTTCTATTAAAGAAACTTTCTAATAGTAAACCATTTATAACCCCGACGAATTCCGAGGGCGAAATTCATTTTAAGGGGGGTAGAATGTAACAGCCCGAGATTTTATGAAAATTATTCTTTTTAATTTTATTAATGTCTTGTGTTGTAAGCTACACCAAAAGGATCTTTCACAACACACATCCTTGACTTTCCTTGCATTACACGCAATCGCGACCTTCCTCGATAGCGTGTGTAGTATGCAATACCGAGTTTCACTAAACAACGATATGCTATTAAAATATTATTATAACTAGCCGTTATGAATAGTAATAACCACCTTTTAAAATTTTAGAAATTTTAGCTCTCAAAATAGACTTCATTTTCGGATTTGGAGTATCGAATTTAGCCTAAGGTGAAATTTTGGTACTTTTCGGATAACTTTCATATTCTGATGAATAGTGAAAATTACTAAATTATAATTAAAAACAACTTTTTTAAACAAAATAATTAATAGTGATAAATTATTAATTTTAGTGGTTTTGAAGTATATTTAGAATATATTTTTAGAATTTAATACAATGTTGGTCATTGGATGTAATTTCACATTTAAACCAGACATAAACAAGTGTCAATCTTTTGATAGATATTGTTTCTTAAAAACACGCTATTTGTTTTAACAGTGGGATTTAATTATAAAATTAATTAATGCAACTTCTATGTTATTAATTTGGTAAAAATAGACTTCATTTTTGAATTCGTAATATGAAATATAGCTTAGGATGAAATTTTGGCATTGTTCTGAAAAACATCAATTTTTGATGAATAGTGAAACTACTAAGTGGTAGTTAAAAAACTGAATTTTTTCATAAAACATAATTTTACCGCTTCTGTGAATGGAATTTCAAAAATCCGAGAGACACGGTTGATGTCAGTAAGTTAAATGTGGTTCAATGAGATGAAAATAATTTTTCGTGAATAGTAACTTTTTACTTTTATTTACCATGGTTAAAAGTAAATAGGGTAATTAAGGGTAACAATGATATTAATATTACCCTAACACATGTCCTAATCCTATTGTACAAGTGTATCTCGACCAAAAACAACCTTAAGTGTAAAATATTATCATTTATCCCCACTTGGATTAGATTAGGACATTTATTATTATTTAATTCAAAGAAGAGTTAAAAGAGTTAAAATCAATGTTTATTTACTAAAACATTTTAATATTGGGTTATACATAAGATAAATTCGATTTTAAATATTAATTAGAAAGCTAAAATGATTATCTATATAATGGTATTTTATTTGTAATTTTTAGACATCAAATAATTTATTTTATTTATGACACAAAGATGATGAAGTAATTATCTTATTAATGAAATATTGACATAATTGATATTATAAATACCAAAATAAATGTAATTTAAGACTTTTTATGAATTCCACAAATTTTCTAGGTTACTATGATATATTAGCGTTAATTTAATCAACTTGGTTCGAACATATAATTCTGTTATGACTTTCACAAAAATCATATATCAAATAGTGTCAAAATTGACACAAAATAGTTTTTAAATCAAATATTATATTACTAATTGTTATTTTATTCCTAAAAATCGAAGGTTCGGCCAAATGACTTAGATAATGATATATATATTAATAATAAACAATTTGGGGTTCGTTTGGCATGTTATAGTATGTGTATTAACCATATAGTGAGAGAAAACAAAAAGACACGGTAAAAGTTAAATTATTTAACTTAGAGTTAAATCTAATTGATAAGGTTAAAATAATACCCTAAACATGTCTAAATCCTATTGGTTGATAGGATTTCGACCCATCCCCACTTTAGCTTCGAAATAAGACCCTTTGGAACCATTATAAACCGATTTTTACTTTAATATAAAATAATATTTTGAGATATTCCTAAGGTGCCCCTCTCCTCCCTTATAAAAGGGCGCCTCCTCCCCCTCCTCCTCACACCAATTTGAGCACTCAATCTCGGCCAAACCCTGCCAAAATCCCTTCTCCACTTCCCTAGAATAATCCTAGAGGTCCTGGTCTTCTTAAAATACCAATCTTAGTTCCCTAAGTGAAGGATTCAAAGAGGCGTTTCAAAGAAGAGGTAATATCCATTACTGATCTTTTCAATTTCTTTCTTCTTCAACTTCTTCTTCTTTATTTGTTTCATGATAAAGTAATAACATCAGTATTACTTACATACTGATATGTTATTATAAATATGAAACAACTCTAAATAACCTTCTATCCATCCTACGGAAAAAGGAAATCACCGCGCGTGCGTACGTACGGAATACCGTCTCCACGCCGTGGTGTAATCTATTTTCCGCCACCACCTTAATTGGATGGGTATAAAGTTGTAATGAGTAACTATATATGATTATTATAAATTGATATTGATACTGAAATAGTATACATACACTTCAACACAATTCCACGACCATGGGAACGATATCATCGCTTGTGCGTATGTACGGACTACCGTCTCCATGACGTGATGAGAATCATTATCAATGATTAACCATTCATGAGTGATTATAAACTATATATAATAAGTACTAATTAAATATATGACCTAATAATGATACTTGAATTATTTATATTTATATGTATGTCATCTACTTAATTCCATTCAATTCAATAAGGAAACGAAAACAGCGTTCATGCGTACGTACGGACTACCGTCTCCATGAACGGTGTATTTCTTTCCATTTACTGATTTATTATATATGTATATTCTGAAAATATATATATAAATAATGTTTTATATTCTGGAATTAAGTAATCATGATCTAAGTAATCATATGAATAATTACAAGTTAATAACACGAACGACAAATGAAACATTTTTACCCAAAACGCTCTTTAACATGGAATTTACAAAAGAACGGGTAATATAATGTCATAAGTGAACCATATATGATATCATAAAAATGAATATGATTCTGTAATAAGTCAATGACATTATTTAAATCATTATACAGGAGGTTCGGACACTTACGAAGCAAATCGGACCTAAGGTAAGGGAAATATCACAATCTCATTTTTATCTGAGATTGTTTATACTTTGAAATTTACTGGGGTGTATTTTATCACCCACATCCATGTTTCCTCAATATTTAATATTATTTCCATTCACCTACAATTTTTTAAATCCTATTTTACCCTTCGGTGAGTTTTTAGTAAAAGATATTAAAGGAATCTTTTGTCGTTTTTCGTACGAGGTACTTTTTGACTTTTCTGACAAAAGTACGAAAAGAATGTTTATTATAACTTATATGACATGAATGGATTTTTAAAACATTATTTCCAAGAAACTTCCTTTACATGTTTTCAAGTTTATTTTTAATCAACTTCTTTTATTTTAAAGTCATATGACATATTATGAAAGGAAAAATGTTTTTGAAGAAGAAAGGATATTTTCCTCAAGAATGGAGTTCAAGTGTTTTATCAAAATTATTTTCCATCTAAGATAATAAAGGGTTCTGTTTTTATCCCTATTATTACATTGATTTGATCATGTTGTGATGGAATTATTTTTATGAATTCCTTTATCTTATATGAATTGATTTATGATGTCATGATGTTTAAGATTCCCATTTGTATTACATGAGTTATGCAATGATGTATGGTTTATGATTTTGTGGCACACATAAGAATGGTATCATTATGAGATGGGTGGGACCTATATCTCCCTCCAATGCATTGGGTAAAGATTTTATATCTCATGAGATAGACATGGCTGGAATGGTAGGTTATACCGGTTCAGTGAAACAGGACTGAAACGAGGGTGACTTGGTTCAGAAAGGGACTTTGTCCACTAAGATAGTCTTGACAATGAGTCTTGACTAACAAGAAATGATTCTATATGATTATGTGTGTATGCCAGAAAGTTTCATGTTTTAAGTTATGCTTATTTGGATTTCATTTCACTACTATGATTTATCCCATGATATGAAATTATGCTCTCTTTTGCAGGTTAAGATTTCCAAAAGTTATGTTCTTATGAATATGATGTGATTGATTTTTTTTCTTTTTCATACCCTTACTGAGCATTTGAGCTCACCCTTTTATGTTTTCTTTTCCCCAGGATATAAAGAAAGGTTTTAGGTAAAAAAAAGGGAAGATCTTTATGGGAGATATTGAAGATCTTTCACCACGATTAGAAGATTACGTTCTGAGTTTCCAAAGACACTAAACTATTACGATCCTTGTGTGTGTGTTTTTGTTATGTACTAAGTATTCCGCAAAAGTAATGTAATGTCCATGTACGATAAGCTTCGGGTCTCTACAGTTGGTATCATAGGAAAGGTTTAGTCAACCTTTGGAAACTAGGATGCGAGAACTTTAGTGAGATCCCTAGAGATATTTCTATGGTATGTCTAGGGATGTCCCTAAGGATAATTATACATATAGGATATAATCCTAGAACTATGATAAAGATCTTAGAATTTAACCTAAGATGTTAGATATTAAGGGTACTCCCCCTTTACTATGTTGTTTTCCTTAGCATTATTTTGCCTCTCACACTATTATTTTTGGGTTTTAGAAAATGGCTGGAAACAAGATGATTCACGATAATGGAGGATATGATGGACAATGGAATGATATTCTTTATGAGAAACCAAATGAAATGGGATTTGGAAGTCCAAACATCATTATTATGCCGAATCAGCAATCTCATAATATGATAAATAAAGTAAAATTTGGTAAGTTTCCTGACTCGGCTAATAAGAGAAAGATGGAGTTTCATGATGATCATAGAGGAAAGAAAGTTCAATTTCCCCTATGTAAATCATGTGGGAAGAGGCATCAAGGAGAATGTTTCAAGGGAACTGGAAGATGCTTTGGGTGTGGAAAAGAAGGACACAAATCAAGTAAGTGCAAAGGAAAAGGTTCAGTTAACACTAGGGATGAGGATAATGGTATTGCTACGACATCAAAAATGGTTAAGTGTTTTAAATGTGGAATGTATGGGAATTATGAAAACCAATGCCCTAAGGGAATGACTCATGAAGTGAATCAGTATGGTCCTATGGGTAGTATTTATGTGGACGATGATGAAGAGACTACAAATGATATGTGAGATGAAAGAATTGTTGAAGCTCGGTTAATGGTTTAAGAATGTAGTGAAATTATTACATGTTTATCATGTGTAATGTTGTATAAGAAACCTCACGGTACTATGGAATAAAGATACATCTAAGGATTGTTACATTGTTGTCTTTCCTTGAGTTTTAAAAGTGTATGATTACTGTTACCAGGATCCATGAAAGGATATTCAAATATTTTTGGAATGTAGATGATATGCGCATAATGAAGGGATGAGGAGAAAATTAAATGTTTAACAGTATTCATGAGCTCATGATTTATATAAGGACTAAGTGATATCATGGTTTGAGTATATAGAGTTTTGAGGATTTTGGTATGTGGAAAGTGTTAACTTTTAACTGCATTCATGTTTTCACTAAGGTTCAATGGGTATTCAAGAGAATACATCATTAAGACCTTTGAATGTTTGGAATGTGACCAACAAGATATATCTTATGATATATGGGGATCAACGATGGTATTAAATCTCTGGTAATCGTTTTCAATATGTTATGAGAGTGGACTGCAGTATTATGGATAAGCCTAAAGATTGGAATGGATTATGTTGGACATAAGTTAGTATTGTTTAAGGATAGAAATTTTTTCGATATTATAGTAATATAGTTTTAGAAAAAGGACAACCTGCAGGACGGGCGACAACCCATCGCGTCGGACAAGGCTGTGGGAATCGAACCCACAACCGAAGTGCGACTGGCCTTTATCACCTACCACTGGCCTACAGGAAGTCCCTGTTTAGTAGAAGCTAGTTTTAAGAAGTATGATATATGAAGTATAAGTCCATTTTAGGAACCATATATGATTAATCCCACTATAGTATGACTTATGTATTTTTAATAACTTTTTCTAACCTTTTGTTTGAGACAGATGGAATGACCTGTCATTCTATCACATGATCTGCTAACACTTCACGAATAACATATTCAACTTCATTTATTTAAGATATGAAGTGGAAATTGTTCAAGGCATGAACAACAGTGATATTGTGCCAAAATAAAGTGAGTATTTATTCTAATTCAAATTCATCAACTTTAGGGAAATGATCTTGAAAATCAAAAATGTTGTCCTAGTGCTCTTATATCTGATTAATCGGATGGTACCTTAGATCTTCACAAATTTATGGATTTGTGACTATTGGCTTTTCCATAGCCATATTCTCTACCACTCTCCATCAGAACATTATGGTTAGATTTTTCTTCCATATCCATATTTTCACCGATGTGGAAACCTAGTGATTAGTTTATTTGGGTAACCGTTACATTTCATACTTTCGTTTTTAAAGATTGGATTTGGTATTCCTTTTTACGATGTGGGTTTATATTAAAGAAACTTTCGAATAGTAAACCATTTATAACCCCGACGAATTTCGAGGGAGAAATTCATTTTAAGGGGGGTAGAATGTAACAGCCCGAGATTTTATGAAAAATATTCTTTTTAATTTTATTAATGTCTTGTGTTGTACGCTACACCAAAAGGAGCTTGCACAACACACATCCTTGACTTGCCTTGCATTACACGCAATCGCGACCTTCCTCGATAGCGTGTGTAGTACGCAATACCGAGTTTCACTAAACAACGATATGCTATTAAAATATTATTATAACAAGCCGTAATGAATAGTAATAACCACATTTTAAAATTTTAGAAATTTTAGCTCTCAAAATGGACTTCATTTTCGGATTCGGAGTATCGAATTTAGCCTAAGGTGAAATTTTGGTACTTTTCGGATAACTTTCATATTCTGATGAATAGTGAAAATTACTAAATTATAATTAAAAACAAATTTTTTAAACAAAATAATTAATAGTGATAAATTATTAATTTTAGTGGTTTTAAAGTATATTTAGAATATATTTTAACAATTTAATACAATGTTGGTCATTGGATGAAATTTCACATTTAAACCAGACATAAACAAGTGTCAATCTTTTGATAGTTATTGTTTCTTAAAAACACGCTATTTGTTTTAACAGCGGGATTTAATTATAAAATTAATTAATGCAACTTCTATGTTATTAATTTGGTAAAATAGACTTCATTTTTGAATTCGGACTATGAAATATAGCTTAGGATGAAATTTTGGCATTGTTCTGAAAAACATCAATTTTTGATGAATAGTGAAACTACTAAGTGGTAGTTAAAAAACTGAATTTTTTCATAAAACATAATTTTACCGCTTCTGTGAATGGAATTTCAAAAATCCTAGAGACACGGTTGATTTCAGTAAGTAAAATGTGGTTCAATGAGATGAAAATAATTTTTCGTGAATAGTAACTTTTTACTTTTATTTACCACGGTTAAAAGTAAATAGGGTAATTAAGGGTAACAATGATATTAATATTACCCTAACGCATGTCCTAATCCTATTGGAAAACTATATCTTGACAAAAAACAACCTTAAGTGTAAAATATTATCATTTATCCCCACTTGGATTAGATTAGGACATTTATTATTATTTAATTCAAAGAAGAGTTAAAAGAGTTAAAATCAAAGTTTATTTACTAAAACATTTTAATATAGGGTTATACATAAGATAAATTCTATTTTAAATATTAATTAGAAAGATAAAATGATTTCCTACATAATGGTATTTTATTTGTAATTTTTAGACATCAAATAATTTATTTTATTTATGACACAAAGATGATGCAGTAATTATCTTATTAATGAAATATTGACATAATTTATATTATAAATACCAAAATAAATGTAATTTAAGACTTTTTATGAATTCCACTAATTTTCTAGGTTACTATGATATATTAGTGTTGATTTAATCAACTTTGTTCGAACATATAATTCTATTATGACTTTCACAAAAATCATATATCAAATAGTGTCAAAATTGACACAAAATAGTTTTTAAATCAAATATTATATTACTAATTGTTATTTTATTCCTAAAAATCTAAAGATCGGCCAAATTACTTACATAAGGATATATATATTATTAATAAACAACTTGGGGTTCGTTTGGCATGTTATAGTAAGTGTATTAACCATATAGTGAGAGAAAACAAAAAGACACGGTAAAAGTTAAATTATTTAACTTAGAGTTAAATCTAATTGATAAGGTTAAAATAATACCCTAAACTTGTCAAAATCCTATTGGATGATAGGATTTCGACCCATACCCACATTAGCTTCGAAATAAGACCCTTTGGAACCATTATAAACAGATTTTTACTTTAATATAAAATAATATTTTGAGATATTCCTAAGGTGCCCCTCTCCTCCCTTATAAAAGGTCACCTCCTCCCCCTCCTCCTCACACCAATTTGAGCACTCAAGCTCGGCCAAAACCTTCCAAAATCCCTTCTCCACTTCCCTAGAATAATCCTAGAGGTCCTGGTCTTCTTAAAAGACCAATCATAGTTCCCTAAGTGAAGGATTCAAAGAGGCATTTCCAAGAAGAGGTAATATCCATTACTGATCTTTTCAATTTCTTTCTTTTTCAACTTCTTCTTCTTTATTTGTTTCATGATAAAGTAATAACATCAGTATTACATACATACTGATATGTTATTATAAATATGAAACAACTCTAATTAACCTTCTATCCATCCTACGGAAAAAGGAAATCACAGCGCGTGCGTACGTACGGAATACCGTCTCCACGCCGTGGTGTAATCTATTTTCCGCCACCACCTTAATTGGATGGGTATAAAGTTGTAATGAGTAACTATATATGATTATTATAAATTGATATTTATACTGAAATAGTATACATACACTTCAACACAATTCCACGACCATGGGAACGATATCATCGCTCGTGCGTACGTACGGACTACCGTCTCCATGACGTGATGAGAATCATTCTCAATGATTAACCATTCATGAGTGATTATAAAGTATATATAATAAGTACTAATGAAATATATGACCTAATAATGATACTGGAATTATTTATATTTATATGTATGTCATCTACATAATTCCATTCAATTCAATAAGGAAACGAAAACAGCGTTCATGCGTACGTACAGACTACCGTCTCCATGAACGGTGAATTTCTTTCCATTTAATGATTTATTATATATGTATATTCTGAATATATATATATAAATAATGTTTTGTATTCTGGAATTAATTAATCATGATCTAAGTAATCATATGAATAATTACAAGTTAAAAACACGAATGACAAATGAAACAATTTTACCCAAAACGCTCTTTAACATGGAATTTACAAAAGAACGGGTAATATAATGTCATAAGTGAACCATATATGATATCATAACAATGAATATAATTCTGTAATAAGTCAATGACATTATTTAAATCATTATACAGGAGGTTCGGACACTTACGAAGCAAATCGGACCTAAGGTAAGGGAAATATCACAATCTCATTTTTATCTGAGATTGTTTATACTTTGAAATTTACTGGGGTGTATTTTATCATCCACATCCATGTTTCCTCAATATGTAATATTATTTCCATTCACCTACAATTTTTTAAATCCTATTTTACCCTTCAGTGAGTTTTTAGTAAAATATATGAAAGGAATCTTTTGTCGTTTTTCGTACGAGTTACTTTTTGACTTTTCCGACAAAAGTAAGAAAAGAATGTTTTTTTTAACATATACGACATGAATGGATTTTTAAAACATTATTTCCAAGAATCTTCCTTTACATGTTTTCAAGTTTTTTTAATCAACTTCTTATATTCTAAAGTCGTATGACATGTTATGAAAGGAAAAATATTTTTGAAGAAGAAATGATATTTTCTTCAAGAATGGAGTTCAAGTGTTTTATCAAAATTATTTTCCATCTAAGATAATAAAGGGTTCTGTTTTTATCCCTATTATTACATTGATTTGATCATGTTGTGATGGAATTATTTTTATGAATTCCTTTATCATATATGAATTGATTTATGATGTCATGATGTTTAAGATTCCCATTTGTATTACATGAGTTATGCAATGATGTATGGTTTATGATTTTGTGGCACACATAAGAATGGTATCATTATGAGATGGGTGGGACCTATATCTCCCTCCAATGCATTGGGTAAAGATTTTATATCTCATGAGATAGATATGACTGGAATGGTAGGTTATACCGGTTCAGTGAAACAGGACTGAAACGAGGGTGACTTGGTTCAGAAAGGGACTTTGTCCACTAAGATAGTCTTGACAATGAGCCTTGACTAACAAGAAATGATTCTATATAATTATGTGTGTATGCCACAAAGTTTCATGTTTTAATTTATGTTTATTGGGATTTCATTTCACTACTATGATTTATCCCATGATATGAAATTATGCTCTCTTTTGCAGGTTAAGATTTCCAAAAGTTATGTTCTTACGAATATGATGTGATTGATTTTTTTTCTTTTGCTTACCCTTACTGAGAATTTGAGCTCACCCTTTTATGTTTTCTTTTCCCTAGGATATAAAGAATGGTTTTAGGGAAAAAAAAGGGAAGATCTTTATGGGAGATATTGAAGATCTTTCACCACGATTAGAAGATTACGTTCCGAGTTTCCAAAGACACTAAACTATTACGATCCTTGTGTGTGTGTTTTTGTTATGTACTAAGTATTCCGAAAAAGTAATGTAATTTCCATGTACGATATGCTTCGGGTCTCTACATGTACTAAGGCCTCATAGCTTGGCGGGCTGCCAGTACGTACAACTCTCAGGGCTCCAACTGGTCATCCTCAGGAAGGCATCCTGAAAGAAATAGATGTGACACTGTCAAAAGACTATACCTGGTGAGGTGACTGGATTTGATCTGATTTAAAGGAATACTTTTGAAAACACACATGTAATCATTGTTTTCATGCACTGAGTCCGAAATTAGATGTCAGCGTCCTGGTGTATAGATATGCCAGCCGCTGCACCAACACTGGACTCCCTGAAATGAAAACCACACTCAGTACGCTTAACACTATTGGTTCATAGAAAAAAAATATCAGAGTCATATGTTCGACCGTAGAAACGACGTCCTCTAATGCCAATTTGTCACAACCCGTCATCGGGGCATGTGTCGTGACTACCCCAATACCACCTTCCATAGGCCAGGGGCTGGCGACTAGCACCAAATGTGTAAATCCTGATAAAAGGGAAGGCATTGCCATTATGAAATGCAAACAAACAAACAACTAGAGTAAAAGTGGAAGCAAAAACTAAGTAAAGCAATAAGACAAGTGTGATGAAATTACAAAGGGGGTTAGAAATAAAAATCCAACAGTAGTGTTAAATGAAAAGACAAAAGAGAAAGAAGGTGTAAAGTTTCTCCTGGATCATCCTCTGGAGTTCCTACCTAATGGGTAGGTAAAAATGGCAACCTCATCTCTCTTCGTCCGTCTGTCACCTCCGGGTACCATCTCATCGTGAAGTCTACCTTCAGGTACCATCAAGTTCTACAAGCCTCAACCATGATCAGTGATGTTCTTCATCTGCATCCAACACAACAAGGTGCAGGCAATGCCCGTGCGTGGGTGAGTATAACGATACTCAGTAGGTACCCTGAGACCCTCAAGGTCTCACTAAATCCAACAAGGATAAACCAAAAAGAAAGATCTCAACAGATAACATTTACTTTGGTATATGCCCATACATATACCTATGTTATCAAGTAACCCATCTCAATCATGAAGAAAACACAAAGTTATTGACTCAACTCAAACCAGGATTTTTATTCACGATGACGAAAAACACGGCTGCTGAAGAAATCCTCCTATGTCGAGTGATGTAGTCCTGTCACGGCTCCGAGGTGTCACTCACTAACCTTTGACTACTGAGGTACTCCTCCTATCGAGTACTGCGGGTCTGCCACCTCACAATGTAGTGCTCTTCCGCCATGGGTCTTCCACCTCAAACAGTAGTGCTCCCCCTCATAGCCTACAGAGATACTCCTCCTATCGAGTACCGTGGGTCTGCCACCTCACAGTGTAGAGCTCCTCTGCCATGGGTCTGCCACCTCACAATGTAATGCTCCCCACTAGGCTATGCATGTAACTCCGAATCAAATCGAGAAAGCAGTCATCATGCCTCATCCAACTATAAGGCCACAGTACTCTATATGCTCGCCTCCGAGAGGATCCGCTCAACGAGACAATGGTCGATACTATAAGTGTCATAAATTCCCATGAAGAAGTATCACAAATTACAGCCTTGTCACATGGGTCTTAACGCAACAGATGACACATCAATCAGATGCTTGATTTGTGAGTTATTAGCCTCTGTGTTCTGGGGGCCCAGTTGGTTTCGTATATGAACCAACCCATCTGTATCTCAACTATACCTCAAACTCTCATGGGGTATACTCAAAGGGACGACTAGGCTCCAACAGTACTGGCACCACTGAAGGTTTTTCAAATGGATGTCTGGTGCCAATGATATGGCCCAAGAAGGTAATGGGCCAGTAATGAGCCCGGGTCCGGTCCGACCCGGTTAGACCAATTCAGCCTAACCCAAACTGGGCCGACCTGGTCTGTGTTGACCTGGTCAGACTCGCTAGGTCTGACCTGGCCCATTGGGAGAGTCAGCCCGCTATATTTTGACCTGGTCCACTGGGCCCAGCCCAGTGGGCCGTGAGGGCGGTTCAGCCCCATAGTCTCCACGTAGGCATCTCGGTAACTCGGGCTGGGAGACCGGGCTGGTTTGACCAGCAACGTCATAGGGGCGTCGCGGGCAGGTTCAGCAGGCCGGTGACCGGGAGGCCAGCGGGCAGACCACGTGGGCCGTGGGCGGGCCGGCTAGGCTCCGGCTGGCCGCGGGTTCCCTAGCCAGGGCGTGGGTGTTCCCGGAAGGGTTCTGAATGCCAGGAAGTGCGCGGGGGTGCGCCGAGAAGCACGACAGGGTGCCAAGGGGGCGCCAGGGGGCACTGGGCAGGCTGCTGGAAGGGGCGCTGGTCATGACACCAGCAAGGGCGCGGGGCGCCGGGGCGGCAGTGAAGCACATCGTGGGGCATCTGGATGCACCTGCCGGGTGCCAGCGGCGCCGGCTGGGTACCGAGGGCGTGTCGGCTGGGCGCCGGGGGTGCGCCGGCAGGGCGCCGCTGGTTGGACGGCAGGGCGTCGTGGGTGCGCCGGTTGGGCGCCGCGGGTGCGCCGGTTGGGCGCCGCGGGTGCGCCAACAGGGCAACGCGGGTGCGCCGGTAGGGGCGCGGGGCATCAGGTGCATGCTAGGGGGCCATGTGGGTGGTGTAGTTCATGGAGGTCATGGGTAGCGCAGCCTTTGTTCGTCGCCTTCGTCGTCGTCGCCTCATTGCCATGCTGTCGTGGAGTCATTACAAAAAAAACAACGAAGGGGTCGGGCCATATTATTTTGGACCGTACCCTCCGCGTTTAGGGTGTTAGAAATAGGTTCTCTCATGTATGATGCACAACAACCCACGTTATTCATTTTGAGAGAAAGGAAAAATATGGGAACAATTCATACTTTAAATAAAAATAAAACCCCTACTTCTTTCTCGTCGCTCGTTGGCGGAGTCGCGAAAGGAAGAAGATGACGACCGTCGTTCGTCATGTCCACCACATGTCCCCAATTCCCAGATGCATTGGTTCATTGATGATGTTGCAGAGGATAGGTTTCTGGGGAAGGAAGGTCGTAGAATAATCGCATAGATGATCGTTGTTGGCGTTCTTCACGTTCATCATCGTAGAGGATATAATTTCCCCAAGTGTTGGGCATCGCAATACTTTACCAGCGCTTCGTCACTTGGTGAAGCTATCCCAAAACCTTCTCCCAAGTTCCCTATATATATGAGAGGTAGAGAGGTATGTAACCATCCTGGAATTTATGACGGTTCATTTATTTGGAACCTTCCTAAATTCCAACGATGTGATTCCTTAATTTAAAAAGGGGGTCGGGCGAATTAAATTGTGTTGGCGCAATTTAAGACGTGCGTTGGCACAAATTAAGAGTAGAGAATGCAAAGAAGTTTTCCCCACATAGCATGCGTCAAAACATATGACACGAATTACTTTTATATTGACACATAAAAATTAATTGACAGTAATTAATTTCACGTCGACACATAAAATTGACTCACAAGAATTAATTTGTACGTCGACCCATAAAATTAACTGATAAAAATTAATTTTATGTCAACAAATAAAATTTAATGAGAGAAATTAATTTTACGTCAACATATAAAATTAACTGAGAAAAATTAATTTTGCGTCGACCCATAAAATTAATTGAGTTCAATTAATTTTACATCGACATATGAAATTAATTGATGGGGGGTTTGAGAGGTTTCCTCTCCCTCCCCATTAAATGGGAGGTTAGGGTGAGGCGATTCCACTACCAACTTCCAAGTGGAACTTCTATCCACTTTATCCGCATTGCAGGTGTTTAACAAAATAAAATAAATTATTCACTTATTTTATTTTACTAACCCACGTAAAACACCAAAAACTAACATTTATACCCGATCATCTACCATTGCGGTGAATGTCTTCTTAAGCGAATATCAGAACTGCGAGTTCAGCGGTGCCCTCAGAATTCGATTCTGAGAAACTGTTCAAAAGTTATAAAACACCGCTCGTACGTTTACTGAACGTACCTGAAAAAATGTTCAGAAAATTATTATCAGTCACCCTTGACCCACTTTGGTCAATGTTAGGCTCTATATAAGAGAAGCACTTCCCAAAAAACTCAATGGTACTCTCAGATTTGTAATTCGATTTACCGTTTAGATGTAATGAATTTTACAATAAAATAATTATCACTTAATTATTTTATTTACCGCCAAAAACAAACTTTCTCTGGTTGCTCTTGCCAACCAAAGTTAGTATCTTCATAATAGAACCATACTCGCACGAGTTCATCGGTGGTCTCAGATTTTTAATCCGAGTTACTGTTTGTGTGTTCTAAGCATTTGAAAAATAAAATAACATTATTTAATTATTTTATTTAAGGTTATTCCATTTTTGGGTTTTCTCACAGGAGGCCTGCACTGGCTAAACATATGTCACGCCTAGGGTAAATCCGCCATCCTTAGCACAACGGTTCCTTCGGGTTTCTGATCTGAGTAAACGTTTAAGAGTTATTCCACTTTTTCAGGAAAAGTGCTTATGCACGTTAATTTAATCTTAACAAAACTTCAGAAGATTATTCCAGGCACACCGGGACTTGGAATCAGGTGATGTTAGAAACTGCGTACTTGTAAAATTTCAAATATTTTATGAAAAAAAATTTTCCTTGAAATTTATGGGTCATTACATATAAAATACCCCCCATACTTTTACTGAACGTACTCGAACAGAACATTAGAAATTGATTTCGAACACACCGGGACTCGGAATCATGCACTGTCAATTTTTGCAGACTCGTAAAATAACCATTTATTTAAGAAAACAATTTCCATATAAATTTAGGGTCTTTAAAATCCTAATGGTGTGATAATTATTTTGGAAATACCATACCTCATTTTTCTGATTTTTTCTATTCCATCTTCTGAATCTAAAATAGTTTGGGTCATCTCATATGCATTAGGGATTTTTTAAACTCGATTGAATTCACCATTTCCACATCCATTGATAACAGTATTCATTTACTTTTTGTTGATTTTATATTCAGCTTTTGTTGCAATATCCCAAGTCTCTATTTTTTCTAGATTCACATAAGATTTGATAATCATTGAATACACATAAAACCCCATATTTTTAGATAAATGGTCATATCTGATTTCCATCATCCATAGTTGTCCCCATTAAAATATATACCATGAACCATAGGAATATCTTCATTCAGATCTGGAATTTCCATCATCATTTTATAGACCTTATCCTTTTGATCTTGTTATAACTTTATTGAAAAACTCTCCTATGATACCATTTGATAGGTCAGAATAATACACATATAAAACAATTGAGGGATAATTTAGTCTTATCAAAAGAAATGACAAATTCTATAATTTAAATCTCATTTAAATTTATGTAGATATAACGCCTCCTATTTTTTATGAAATATGAAAAATTAATAAATTTATATAATGATATAAGTGGTTAAAGGTATGAAGATCTGCTAGTCGACTCCACCAGCGCTCTCTCTGTGAGAATGGCGACTCTCACTAAAATAGTCCTCTTAAAATTAGTCAATCAAATCAACAACAGAGAGTAGCTAGTCAACACCATTACAATACTGCTAAGTAGAGCCTTGTGGTTATTTTAAAGGGAACAATTTATCTATATCATAGACTGAGAAGTTACTACTCCACCATGACTAAGTCTGAGAAGTTTTAACCCCAATAAACCAAAAGAGTTTGACATGATGATTTTATAGGTTAATCATCATAGTTGCATCTGTAGCAACTGACTATAGATGGATCTTCATATTCATAAATTAGTGTCTTCGAAAAAATAACACTGAAGAAATCATGGTCTCCCATGATCTTCAATTTTAATATAAATAATGAGTATCAATATGTGGTAGATGATGTATGTCTCTAAAGTGTATCCTCATTTATAAAAAGAATTGATCATTTTTTGTAGTAGGACTATAAAATATATAAATAGATTTAAAATCATACGATGGAAAAATCTCATAACATTTTCTCTTTTGAAAATACTCTTCTCATATATAATCTTTTGGTTGAGAAGATCTATGAAAATTTCTTGATAGAGTTAAGATATTCAAAACATGAAATAATCAGGGATGAAGTAGAATCCCTTATGAATATGTGTTATTTTCTCCTATGAATAGGGTTCTTTAAATTGATCAAAAAAGATCCATTCCATTTATTATAAAGAATATTTTATCAGATCATTAATACTATCATTACTATTTCAGAAATCCCTGATAAAAACAAGAATTGAAATTTCCTATATAGAATAGTCAAATTGAGGGTTCCTTCATAGCATTAAAAAAATACCAAATTTAGTGTTCAGAAAAATAGCATTCATTTCCATATATATGGATGACAAGGTAAGGTTGATCAAAAAAATTAAGTTTGGTCATAAAGGTAAGGATAATAAACCATATGTTAGTTTCTCAAACATAGGGTCTCTTACATACATAGTGAACCTTAACAAAACATTATTCCAATAATAAATGTATGGTTCTATAATAAAATAAGGTACATTGATGTTACATTATAATATCATATTTATCATTCATATGTAGTATTTGGAATGACGTGTTAAATACTTATGCTACTTTAACCAACTAAGGATTCATTCCTTATTCGTTGTTCTGAATTTAGGGTATGAGTATTGTTTCAAAATAGACATAAAAAAATTTCCTAACACATTGATTAATCATCCAAGAGATTTATAAATTGAGTATTATAAAATAATTAATATTGGAAATAATATTAAATTCCTAAAATAAACCTAAATTAATATCTTATGAAAAACAAACAAGGGTATTTTTTATCATTATAATCACTATGATTTATAGAGTATTGATTAGAAAATACATGCCAAAAAATATTTATGTGATATGAAATGATTCCTTAATGAATATAATGGGCTTTTTACTCATGAAAAATAACCATTTGATAGGATTCACTTCACGACAGTTGAAGATCAATCAGAAAAACTCCCCAACGAATTATCTAGAGCTAGCTGCTGTGATTTTTCCATCAAAATCTAGAGGCACTAACTCTATGATGAGACGTGTGATAGATATAATGATCAATATATCTGAAACGTATATATTCACACAATAATAGATAGACATTCTGGAATGGAGATGTTCAGAGCTAATCATGAACTATGAATGCTCTATTAATATTCATCTTGGAATGGAAAATAAGGTAGTTGCTGCTCCTAGAAGAAACGAACCATCTTCTCTATCCATGTTGTGGATGGAGAAAGACCATATCTTCATGGGTATAGAAAGGATTGAGGTGGAAAGCATAATGGGAGTAAATTTATCATATGTTTCCTGAATTATTTCCCAACCATTTATCCAATAAAATATTATCATGGGACAAATTTATGATACCGAGTTATTGTAGCTGGTGAATGCACTAATGAAATAGAAGCTACAAGACATACATATCAATTATGATAGATTGATTTGGTTTGAAAAAAGTTTTTATGTGTCTTCATCAAATTGGATTATGAATGATCTATTGGACAATAAAAATTGCTCAACTTTATCTATCCGTCCTGGGAGTACAAAGATGTATCATGACCTTCGAGAACACTTTTACTGGGATAACATGAAGAAAGTGATAATGAATATATGTCACAGTGAATGATATGTCATCATGTTAAGAAGTGTGATATAATCTCAAATAGATGATGCAAAAATTTCTTATAATCATTTGGAAATTATAGTATGCCATTATGTACTTTTTCATTGGTGTACTCAACATATCCAAATTAAAATATTGTGAGATGGTTTGTGGTGGACCAACTCACCACGACTGACCACTTTATCACTACTTAGGAATATCTCTCTCTTGAATAACCTAAAAAGATATACATGAAGGGTGTGGTGAGACTGCATGGTGTTCATCTCTAAATTGTCTCTAATAATTATCCCAGGTTTACATCTAAATTCCAAAGGGGTCTTCAACATGATTTGTGTACTGAATTTAATTTGAGGAAGGCTTATCACCCCTAAAATAACGACCAATCAAAATGTACTATTCAAACTCTCAAAGATATGCTAAGAGACTGCTATTTAGAATTAAATGGTGGATGGTAATAGAATCTCCCATTGGACATTCTATCAAGAAAATGTAGATTCCACTAAAGTATTCAGAGGACCCTCTATGAATCATCTTATTGAAAGTGATTTAGAACTCCATCCTATTTGGATGACGTTGGGGAAGGAAATATAATGGGACCAGATCTTGTAAAATAGATGGTAATGAAGGATTAAGCCATCTAACATAATATCAAATCATTATAGAGTCATGGAAAGGGATATGTTGGGAACCATTTAATGGAATTGGAGTTCGATCTAATATATTACTTCTTCACTCTAATTTTACCATTGAAGAGATTCATGCATCTTTGAACGAATAGGAATATAAGTACAAAGTACATTGACTTTTTTATAACTTTAATCACATAGTAGATGTGTCTTATTGATTTTATCTTCCACAAAATATGGCTCAAGGTCATGATGTGTTCCACATATCATTCCTAATGATGTACATACTAGAACCCTCACATGTACGACACTCAAAAGTTGTACAACTGGAAGATGATATCTTTTATGAGGCTCAGCTAGTAAATATTTTGGACTAGCGAGAGAAGTTTGAACGCACAGAGAAAGTTATCTATGATAAATTTTTGATGATATAGTATAACTATGAATAATAATCTTATGATTCATATGAGGTGATGAAGGAGAAGTACCTCTGAATTTTTATGTAAATCAAAATTTTGAGGGAGAAATTTTAAGTGGGATGAATATGATGACCAAATCATTTATCAATGAAATTTTACACTTCTTATTGTAATATAATAAAATAAAATAAAATATAGACCACTATAAAAACATATCAAACAAATAATTAATGAAATAAAAATTATTTCTATAAGTAAAGTAACTAATACTGGTGAAATAGTATAATAGAATTTGGAATATTAATATGAACCTTTTTTATTGTAAACCGCACAAATAATTAGTAAAATCACCCATGAATGTATAAATTAAATTTTGTCATCTTATAAATTAATTAATGATATAAAAATATCATATTCTATGTAAATAAGTTTTTCAAAAAATTTAATTCATTTTTCGGTATTTCAATCAGTCATAAATATTTAAATAGTATGTAATAATTAAATTAATAATTTAAAATAAAAGTAATTTTCATAAAATGTATCCATAAATTAATATTTTCATGTCTAATTGTTTTTTATCAAACATAAAATAATTTTTTAATGTGTTATAAAATCTGTTATAATTTTAAAATCTGTAATTTCCATGTAAATGATTATTTTAATAAAAAAATAAGTTACTCACATTGAGATTAGTATTTTCATGAAATAGTTTTCATTTCCAATTGTACACAATGAAATATGGGTAGGGTGAATTTTTGTGATTTTTCTGAAATACATGATTTTTTCATGAATTGTTAATTACGGTAATTTACAGCATTTATACATTATAAGTTAAATACACTATTTTGTGAGACATATCTGATGTAGAAACCATAATTTCAATCTCCCAATAATTAATTTAACATTTTATCTGATAATTATAAAACTATTAATAGTCTTGATTCGTAATAACAATCTAATGAGTATAATAATGAGAAATCTACCAAATTATTCACTATAAATACCACCTATCACAACTGATTTTATTCCAACTTCTCCATAGTTGAGTCATATCTATGTTCTACCAAAACAAATCCCCATGCCTATGTCCCACTTCCAGGATCTATTGGAATCATCAAATCTTCAGTACCATTAACCAATGGGGATTCTCAAAATGGTAAATACAAGATGTAAAATCCTCTTCATTTTTCTTTTAATTTTATTTCTATTTAATATATAATATTTACATCCCCTCTCCTTATATTATTAAAATGGATTGATACCAAATTTGTTTTATATATAAAGGTATTAAAAAATTATAATGGATGATCAATCATTAAACTCCCTTTTCCCTCACTTTTATTCTAAAAATTAATTCATCGCTCGTGATGTTTCAATTTACGGACATAATTGGTGACCCAAATTAATTTTCCATTAACACCTTCAAGGATATTAATAACACCATTATAATGGATTCAGTATATTTAAACATTTCTGTTACAACCCTATTTATGTTCCATAATTCAAATATGTATATAATAGTAAATGATAATATAATGAGTTTATTAGAATGCCGGGGCTCTCCGTTTTTTCTGATATCTCTCACCAATCCCTAATATTCATCCACATTCACAATAGACTATTGGGAAGGATGAAATCTCATTTTGGAATCAAAATTGAGTTGGGAAGTTGATCAGGTTCTCAGGATTCCCTTCTCATACCCTTATGTTCATGTAAGCCAGCTTGTATCTGGCCCACATCAAAGCAATGCTGGACGAGAAGTTGGATGAAACCTTTAACCTCATCGAACTATCATCGGATCATGATCAATTTGTGTTTACTCTGTCTTCCTTTGAGGTTTCCACCACTCATGTCTACCACCAAACTTCATATATTCCAGATTATGATAATACTTGGAAGGATAACCTGTGGTCAAATGCTACCCCTCGAAATATAATTTCCTACAGTAGAGGATAAGGTATAGGGCCATCCCCATAGACAAGAAAAACAAACAACATGAAGTTTCGATTGTGTCTCGATGCCCATGTTTTCAAGATAGAAAGGATGAAATTAGATAACACCTCTTATTTCGGGGAACCTTGTTAGGTGATTTGTGGAGTTTCATTGGAGAGTTCAACTGTCTCCTTGATCCCAACATGGAGGACCTCCCATTCTTGAGTAGATGGTATCACAACTCATGAGAATGGGGCCAGATAAAATGGCTCACACCTTGATCTCATAGGCTGGGTGTTGGTGTATCTATAATTTAGGTACAAGCTGAGGAATGATGGTTTCATATCCTTTGGAGTGTCTTTCATCATTAGGAAATAATATATTCTCATTGATATGGCCCATCCTATCAGAAACTGGTGGGAGGCTCTCTCTCTCTCTCTCTCTGTTGGATGCATGCATGGTCTCACATTATGTAGGAGGATAACAGTATCCCTAGAGGCCATTGGGTTAGATAGAACCCCCCATCCAGGGGTCATAAGCCCAATACTGATAGGTCCTACAGTATGGGGGTCTTGTTCCGTAGTGTGGATTTCCATGACTCTCAAGGTTCTATCATTTTGTATTTCACTTATCTCATAGGCCATGTCTCCCCACGGCGGGCCAAATCCAAGGCTCTACTTGTGGTTCACTTCCTTTGCCACTAATAGTATATTGCTATCTCAGTGGTTGAAATATAATAAAAATACATCTTGACATCTTGTAGATACAATGTCCAACTCCATTGTAAATTCCATATATCATCTGAATTTTCAAGGGCATTTTCATGAAGTAAGTTAAAGTGATGCACTCATTATGCGATGGAAACCAAGTTTTGGATCACCATGCTTCCCTTGAGGTCATTGGCCCTGACCCAGTTTGTTTACATAATGTTCACACTTTGAAACCCTAAGGGGTTAACCTTATTAGGGGGGATAGACATGGACATCACCATTTTAGATCTCCTTAATCTCCTCCCCTTCTTTCTGGGGATGTTTGATTCATGCATCTCCTACACTAAAAAAATTGAAATGATGAAAACCATAAAAATTAACCTAAACGGATCATCATTAACTTTTTTAAGGATTCATCCATATATCATATAAAAAAATTATTTATAAAAAATATAATCTTATGTAAGACCACTAAAAACATTTAATAACAATTCTGTATATTTATCCTCATTTTACAGGAATTTCCATTCATGTATAAATGTGTACCAATCATGTAAACTAAGAAAACAGACACTCCCAAATGATGAAATTTATCTCTATAACTCACCGAAACCCACGTAAATGAACATAACAAAACCATAATGAATCATATTAATGTATTCATTTTTTCTATTTGTTAATTAATGAATCTAATATTATTATATAGCATATCAACATGATGAAATCATTCGGGAATTCTGTAAGTGCAATTCTCAAACCCAACCATCATTCATTAGGGTTTACATCTATCTCCCCATTTTTAGTATGGATATTCATTTATTGTTAGTTTTATATTATTTGATCATTATTATATTATAATTTCTTATATATACAGGATATAAATATTATTTTACATAAAATACAATGATTTTTCCAAAAGAACTGTTCTTTTGAAAAATAAATCTTTTACCTTCGGTGTGACTATTTTATTTTAAATTGATTTTGATAACAAGAAATTTTTCCCTTATAATATTAGGAACACCAATGTTTATTAATTTGATTCCTTTAATATTATGCTCATTACTTTCCATGGGTTAATTTAAATCCAAAGGTGATATATTCAGTATGTGTCATGAATGAAACAGTAAATTCTAGGATGTGATGGGTGGTTCAAGACATATATATCATAGTATAAATGAAATGACATGATAAGTGCACCCATAATTATATAGTGTACAAATTTATTTATTAATTTTTTTAATCTAGTGAGAAAAAGTGAAATATGTGTTAACATAATTCTATTTCTTTCACCACATTGTGGTTGTTAGCCAGTAATACATAGTGTTTCATTTGTATACATTTCCACATTCCATGAAATTCTCTAATTCTACCTCTATTGAATAAAATTAAGATCCAATGAAGATTATTATTATAACCCACTTATATTGATTCTTATAAATCCTCATAGTAGGATATTGGCTCACCCTTTTCATTGATTTATATCCTTTGGTAACTACATGTTCTAAGGATAATTAAAGAACCAATAATAAGATAGAGAAGAGGATTTTAAATAATGATTAATTTTTATTATGTAATGTTTATGTATGATCCTAATTTTCACTATAAACTACACCTTTGGATCCTAGTTATGTAATCTATTTATGTAATCATCATTAAAAATATGTAATACTCATGAAAGAAAATGCATGTTATACATAATTTGGTACTCTTATAAACAATAACAATTAATGTATATTCTAGAATTCTAACCAAGAGAGTTTTTTTTATAGAAATGTTTCTTTCATACATTTTATAGTCATTTAATATATTCCAAATTGAATTACATCCTTTATAAATTTTCACATGTTTGATGAAACAATATATGTTGATGATTTCATTTTTCAATTTTATTTTTTTTAATGTAAAAATAATTACCTTATAATTATTTCTCTCAATAATAACATCATAATATACCATGTATCAAGATATATAATCCACAACATCTCAATTTATGTTCTCCCACCAGAAATACTTATTATGATCTCAACACATCCTCTTACGTTCAGGATGAATAGACTCTAGTGGAAAATAATTTTTCCATATCTTTTTTTAACATTGGTTTTTAACTGATGTTTATGTAAGTGATTTATAAATCACATTTTTAATTTCAATTTTAAAATAATTGAGTAATAACAATTTACTAAAAGGGTATTTCAGTAGTGATTTTATATTTGTTTTTGATATCTATTAATGAAAATATATCTGGACATTAGTTTCAAAGTATAAATGACATGGAAATGTTCTCATGGAAATTTCAATGTCAATTTTTTTAACACTATCTTTGATATTCGTATTATTTTTAACATGGAAGTATTTGTATAAAAATTTGAACATCATCTTTTAAAAATAACCTTTTTTGAAATTCACATTCAATGTCGGTTATTTACAAAAGTAAACATTGAATGTATAACAATTAAAAATATCTTATGAAATTAACTATCAGTTTTTTAGAAAAACAAATTTTTTATTTACAATAATTTTTAATTGATGTTGGTTTATAAAAAATGACATGGAATGTTTCGTTTTTTAAATAAAAAATCAAATTACAGACCCGATCTGAAATCATATAAAATGTTTGAAAATATAATTTAAAGAATAAACATTTATTTCAGGGAAATAACCGAAAAAACGAAATATTATTTAACAATTTAAATTATAAAAATATTTTCTAAATGATATTTTATTAAATTATAATAAAACACACATACTAGATAATTTATATCAGGTGTATACTTCCACGATAATTTCCTTCAATTTATGGACTACATTAAGGTGTATTATAATAGATCTATCTATAGATTAATTTCCTGATGTTGTAGTAAATACAAAAAAGTGAATGAAATTTTAATTATAGTCCATTGTGAAGGAAGGCACTTTTACAATTCGTTCATGTATTATGTTGAGAAGTATTTTTATAATTGTTAAATTAATAAGAACCATTAACTAGATATATGTGTATCTATATTTGTATCTATTTATTAATGAATATACATGGATGATGATGTGGCGATATTTCCATAAGAAATGTGATCAGTCTATAATAGTCAATGGATGATGATAGTCCACGAATTTTATCGATTAAATATATGGAAAATGGTGAATAACATTAAATCACCTCACCTAAATTTCAAATTAATATAGAATTTATATGTAAGTGATAAATAAATTCCTCACCTAAAGTATTTTCTATACAACAAAATACAGTAAAATCAACTCTAAATTAGAGAATGTAATAGCTGATTTAATATGCCTCATTGTTTAATAACCCACACCACATAAAACTGCATAATTAGATCAAGTATCTAATCATTAATAGAATCAAGAACCAACTAATAAAAATTATTAATCATAAAATTAACTAAATTTAATCATATAAATAATCATGATGAGTGTCACTCCTAGGTTTTTAGGTTTTCATTTGTTTTAGTTCAGGTAGGGTTTCCAGCCATTTTTTATGGGAATAGGGTGTGACCTATATGAATGATTGAGGTACCGTTCCTTATATATACAGTATAGAATATCCTTTATGTTATCCATTGTGTTATTTGAGAAAAAATATATTGGTTTGGAAAAAATCGATGCACA
This sequence comes from Viscum album, assembly GCA_963277665.1. NCBI lineage: Eukaryota > Viridiplantae > Streptophyta > Magnoliopsida > Santalales > Viscaceae > Viscum > Viscum album. The sequence goes on from OY728161.1 coordinate 939,016,426, forward strand.
ATTTTCTAACTATTAATAGTAACCATGTGCCTAGTGAGGACACCCTACGGTAGGAGACCGAACATATAGAAATAACTCTGCATGACATTGTTGCTCAACCTAGGTAACCATGTGTAGTTTTTACATTAGACAAAATGCTCCAATCAGTTAACTCATGGTATATAATACCATGTTGACTAACCGTGTTGCGGTGTCCAGGTCATTAAAATATTTGGATTTTTTTATCTATCCTCTTAGTTTAAACCCCAATCAATTTTTTATATTTCTCCCTCAGACTATTCCCCACTAGTATCCTCATTCTAATTCCTTCTATCCTCTAGATCTTACATATTACGGTGGTTTTCAATAGTATTATTAAATAAAACCTAATGTAAGTCCTCTTTCTCTTTTTTTCTTTCTCTATTTTGGGGTTCTCTATTGTTTTATTTTTGATTTCACATCTCTAATGGTTATAAATTTTAATTAGGATTTTAATATCAGGATATTGGTTTTGATCTTATTGATTATGGGTTTTTATGCCTCCTTGTGGTGCATAAGGGATTTCACACCTTATTTCATATTGTTCTTCAGGAGAGGTAGGTGGTGTTAGGCCCTATCATTATTTGATTATTTAAATTGATTATACAATGAATTTTCAAATGATTTATAATATATTTGGATGGTGTGAAAAATATTTTTTTATTATTTTTATACATTTATAATGGAAAAAATCTTTTATAAATGAAGTGACTACATCTTGTGAATACTTTATGTAGGGTCACATTAGATGGATTTTTAGACCTTATTAGAAGATGTAAAAATTCTTTTCATGGGAACATGAGGTGTTTTCTTTTAAAAAGGTGATTTAAAATTGAAATGGATAATTTATTTCATGTATTACTTGTGATGATTTTTTACTATAAATTTTGAAATGTTTGAATGTTGAAAACATGTATTAAAAATGGTTCTATAGTATGGGTGGGTTTATGAAGGGGATTGGACCTATTATTATTTTGGTTTTAATTGTGATTTTTATTTTATTAAAAATGGAAAATTATGGAAATATGTATGTGATGGTAATGGTTTTTGAAATGTTTTTTTCATTTATGTGCCTAAAATGGTAAATTTGTTGTTTTATAATGAAGGGTAATTCCATTAAAATCATTGTCCTTTTTGTGAATGTGGTGGTAGGGTGACATGTAAAAATTGACTCTAGAACAAAGGAACCATGGGTATTTAGGTGGGTGGAGGCGAACTAGTGCTCTAGTTATATGGAAGTGTCTTGTCCTGGTTTCACTTTTGTGGACATATATTTATATTATTTAAAAATAATGATGATGGATGATCATCACTATAACATTAGATGTTTCTCTTATCTAGTGGCCCATGCATGAGGACACTGATTATTGGTGTTACTATACCACATTTAAACAATTTTCAAGCTTCTAGTGTCCCACTCGAGCTAGATTGACTATATGGGATTCTATTATGGTGATATACCTTATATGATTGGTTCCATCTGTCGGCATATGGGGACCTCTAATGTGTATTTGTGTGTGTATTTATAAAACCCCTTTTTTCCTTAATGAAAAGTGATAGAAAATGGTTTTATAAAAAAAATTCCCTTTTTAATGTCTTTACTAATAAAGATTTTTTCATTGGTAATTTTTTAAGAAACAATATTTTAGATGAAAATGATAGATTATCTTACGAATGTTTGGGGACATAATACCTTCTTTTGCGAGGCATCGTAATGGGCTTTGAATCCCACTATACATAAACTTTTTTTAAATATATATATAATTCCATGTGAATTACATGGAAGGAAAACAAGCTTAGTGATGGTGGTATGAGTTACTAATGTCATTTTATTATGGGTTTTGTGTTGGTGGATTGATGAAGTATCTCCTCATAGTGCATGATGGTATTGGTAGGTTTTTTGGTTTTACATTGACGGATTTCCTTTAGGATTTTAGTTTAATGTTGTAAGATTATAATCTAAAACATTGTGAGGGGTTCTATGGTTGTGTATTATTAGTTTTAACTTGATTAATTTTTTGGTTACATTATGTTCTCTAAATTGGGTAAAATCATTCCCATGTTCATTGTAGTGTTGATACCTGGACACTTGTAGCCATCCTTTGGGGACCGTGAATTCCATTTGGGACATGCCACAGACTAGGTCAGGCATCGGGATGGTTGGAGATCCATCTTAGTTTGAAAAAAAATTGTTTCCAAGCAGGTCGACTCTTTTGGGACATGTTCTTTGTGGAGGCGCTAGGGTAGTATAGAGTTGTTGTTATAACTCGATGTTCTATTTACATGTAAGGTTCATGTCAAGGAAACCTCGCATCAAGACATGAATTACCAGGGGATTTCAGTTTTCATTTGAGTAATGTTTTCCTTCTGGTCATAAATTGTTTGTGGAAATTAATAGGGATAGGTCAATTGTCTTATGAAACTCATGGGGCCAAGCATGCCATGTAGGCCAAATTATGTTACCCAATAACACTCTCTATGTCGATGGTGTGATTGAAATATGAATGCTAACCATACATCCAAAACACCCTTCAACACTGGTTTTCTCTTGCATAGTCTTGTGTCTCCTCGGGTTCTAAATATTACTTTCAAATCCTTTATTTCAGTATTTATAAAATATGGAAATAAAATGAAGATGATTTGATTTTAAAAAGGTTAGGAATGGTTTTTCAAAATGTCATTTAATAGATCATTGGAAATAAGGATTTTTTTAAAAATGGTTTTGAGTTAATGGGGGTGAGTTCATAATGATTGTATGTTCATAAGCTAAAAATGTTTTTATTAAACTAAATTGTTTTTAAATCTTCAATTATGTAAAGGGGATATTGAAAAATATGTTTTAAATGGAAATTACTAATTAATTAGAAAATTGTATTGAATGGAAGAAACTATTTTGGAATTTATGTGCGGAGTCTAGAAATGGACTTTAATTTGGTACATAATGGGATTTTCAAATGTATCACAAATTTATTGAATGTTTTTTTAAATAAGGGTAAATGAGATTTTTTTAAATATATTTGTATTGATAAAATGGATTTTGTTTTGAAATAAATATTTTTTTTAAAGTTAAATGTTGTGTTTTAATGTTGATGTGTATGGTTTGAAAATGATTTTATTTTGAATAATGGGTGTGTTATGGAAGTGTTTCATGATATCTCAAATGGTTTTGTTTTTTGTGGATAGTGGATTTATGAAAAATTTGTGTCAGTTGATTATTGTTTTGGAAAATGTAAATGACTATTTTTAAACCTTCGTATTCCCATAGGTTTCCAAATTAATGGGTTATGTGAGGAAATGTGGATGAGTTGCTGGGGTGGCATGAAAAAATTCATGTGTGACACTCATGAGGCACCATTGAAGAATGTTCAAACCTCGCATTTTGTTTTTTTTTACCATGTTATTTTCAATGTAAAGGGTTTTATGTTTAATAATCTGTGTATCTGTGGGGTATTTCCTTTAGCGTTGGGATTTTTACATGCAAGGTATTTTGAGTTTTAATACTCTTCTTGTTTGAGTTGATGGTGAGTGGTTTCTTTTCAAGAGTGATTCAAGAAACCATTATGATGGTTTCCCTTGTGTGATACATTCTAGTTTGTGGCACTTTTTGAACAATGATTCAAATTTATTGGATACATGGGTTTTTCTTATTGTCTAATGTAGTCCCCACAAAGTGTTAATGCATGATTGAAGATCTTACGCTGGAAATTCTCCATTGTTCTGCCATCTAATTGATCTACGAACGAAATTTTCTTTGTGATTGATAGTTTTGAGTCTATTATATTTTCATTATTTTTTTTTGCAGATCCCCTCATAGTGAGAGCCTATATGATGGATGGGAGGAATGAAACATTTATTTCCTTTAGTTGTTTCATATTCTATGGTTTTTTGACCTTGTCAAACCTAGAGTTGTCAGTGCAGGTTACTGTTTTAAATCGGAATTGGGACATTCTTTGTTTTATTATAAGGAAGGGAGTGGGAAAAGCCACTACTGTGGTGAATCTAATTGTAAGAGGATGTTATGTATACTTTCAAAAATACTTTTTTTGGGACTTGGTTTTAGTTCCCTTACACTATAACTCTTCCATCAGTTTCAAGGATCATGTTCTGTGACATATCACAACGTGTGTTCTCATTGAAATTAATTGGTGTATGTTATAGAATCATTTGCAAATCACAGTTTTGATATTTGTTATCCATCCTCTTCAGGTGTTTCAAATTTATCTATTCAGATTGAATCTTTTACCATGTGTTTTTACATCCAATGTTCATGATTAACGTGAATTCAAGATCTGTGTGCACTATCTAAACACATGGTTTGGTGAATGTTTCGTGTGGGAGTAAATGGATGCAATGGTTTGTGGTGATTGTTATTGTCTTCAAAATATCATTTTGGTTCCTTATGTCACAAAAAATAAAGATTCACATTCAGTGATCTATAGTTCTTGTCTATGAGGAATGATATGATTGAATCACCAGAGCATTATCCATAGGTATCGGAGTGAAGCAGGCGCGTAGTTAGTGACCCCCAAGGGTGCAAAAGAATCTAGTGTAGTGTCTATCATTAGTATGGGATGTGTATGCAGTTAAACCTCCCATATAGTTGTTTCATCATAAATGGTCTTGTTGGGTAGAAAAATGCATGTGGACCCTATTCTACCATTTTTTAATTTGTTTCATGGTTGGTTCATTTTCATGAACCTTACTGATTATGACCTTATGGGTATGAATCTCAATAGGGATGTTCATGTAAAAATAGCCATGTAGGTCTTTCTAATCCCTATTTTTGTTGGAAACCCAAGAAGATGGTAATTTCCTTGGGAGTGGTGAACCCTGTAATGAATTCTATTTTTTTTTGAGTTTCTCAAATAGGGTCCCTACTAGTATAATTATATATAGTGAGGGATTCATATTAGTTGTCCCATGTTAGGATTCCCATGTCAGTTCTAGCTTGTATGGTATGCTATCAGGTCCAGTTATTATATTGGGGAGGCCAACTGTGGGTCTCAATGAAATATCCGAAGAGTAAATTGGTGTTTTCCAAATATTTATTATGGGGAGTACTTGTGGGCCTCCCCATGACGGTGTCTTAGTTATTTCTTTGGTTTTTGGTTTTTTCTTATTTTAGGGAGTCCATTAGGCCCTCCCCATGAAAAAATTTCAGTTTCCTGTTGTTGTTGGATTAGTAGTAGCTGGTCTCATTCAGAGTAATATTTACCTAAGATCTATCCTTGTGTAAACATTGGGGTTGGAGCTCCCTAATGGTTTCATTGAATTAAGATTTTGAGAGTATTCCATGGATGTGTTTTGATCGGTTATTCATTAGACATAAGGTGGAAATCTAATAATATATGAGGAATTATTGTTCCAGATGTTTGATGATGTATTGTCTGATGTTTCTATTTGTTTAATCGATCAGTTTGAGGTGATTTCAATTTCAGGGGTGGGTGGAACATAGTGATATGTCCTTTTTTGGGTCCCTAAGTTTATTTTGCACGTATCACTATCTATTTTTATAATTATTATACTTATCCATCCTTTATTGTACATCTATATTATCCTTGAGTTGGAAATTAGTAGTAGGTATTGTTTTTTAAACAAAATTGGTATGGATTTATGTGGACAGAAAGAATTAGGGTGGAGATAAATTTCACAACCGGGTATTTAGGTATCCCATTTTTCTAGTTCGGGTTTGGTTTTAGAACAGTTTTATCGGGAACCTGGTGTGAAATGGTTCAAATATTATGGTACCATTTTCATATATTGTTTTCTAGTTTCTCCATTTTGGTTTCCATTATGTTTTTTGGAAAAAATAATGAATTTTTGGTTTGGATGGACGAGGCGCATGGTTTGGGCATATTTAGTAGTAACAGTGCACCCAGCTTATAAATCAGGTCGTTAGAGACAGAACCGACTTCACTTATTCTTTACAACCATGTACCTCAACCTAGGTAACCATTTAGGTTTTCCATTATTCAAAATTCTCTTCATGGTAATAGTATATTTTACGAAACCATTTAGACTAACCACGTGATTTATAAGAGTCATTAAAATTTTTGGGTTTTTTTCTCTCTCCTCTCGGTTTTAACACTAAAACCCTCTTTTTTTCATCCTCCCTCGACCTCTTCTTCTATATTTACCCCCTACCCCTTTCTAAGCTCCGCCTAATATCCCATCTTTTAGTGGTTTCCATCCGGATTCATTGATAAAACCCTATATAAGTCCTCACTCTCTTATTTTCGCCCTTTATTATTGTGTTCTATTATATTCTAATTGTGATTTCATATATACAACGATAAGGGATTCAAATTATGTATTTAATTTCCAGCTATTGGATTTGATCTCCTTCATAAATGTTTCTTCTTGCCTCATTCTAGTGCAGATTTGTTTATCCACCTTATTTTGGAATGATCGTCATAAGAGGTGGGTATTCCAATGCCCAACCATTATTTGATAATTTAATTTATTTTTCAATGATATTTGACGTGTTATATAATCTATTTAGGTGGTGTTACATATGGTTTATTATTATTTGGCATGAAAGTGTAATGGAAATGAATTTTTATTATGGAATTGGGCTAGATCTTATGTATGCTTTATGTACGTTCCCTTAAAATGATTTTTATGCCTTGATTGAATGATGAAAAATGTATTTTCATGTCTACATGACGTACTTGTTTGTAAAGGGGTATTTTCAATTGATATGGATCATTTTCAACCTATTAACCTTTTAATTCATTTTGATTTTAAATTGTTAAATGTTTCAATGATGAAAATATTGTTCTAAAAATGGCACTAGGGTATGAGTGGGATTATGAAGGTTCTTGGCCCATTTAAATAGATGGTTTTAGTTTTTAGTTTTTATTCTGTTTTAAAAGGTAAATTTTGTAAATATGTAATTAATGGTAAAGGTGTTTAAAAGGGTGTTTTCATTGATGTATGTAAAATGGTAAATTGGTTGTTTTATTAAGAAGGGTGATTTCCTTGAAACGTTTGGCCATCATTGTGTATGTGATGGAATGGGTGACATGTGAAAAAAAATCAAGCACAAGGGAGCCCGATATATCTAGCTGTAAGGATAGGATCTAGTGTGTTGTTGATACAAAAGAAACTTATTTCAGTTTCCATTTGTCGGATTATCATTTACAACACTAAAAAACAATGATGATGGATGATTACCACCAAAACATTAAGAGTATCTCTTCCCTATTGTCTCAAGCACTCGGACGCAGATGGTTGTGGTTATTATACAACCTTCCACTGAGGAATGTGTTTATATGGTCCCACTCGATCTTGATTAACACTATGGGATTCACTATTGGTTCTCTACATAATATGATGGGGTTCCATTCATCGTCATATATGGAACCTCTCGTCTACATATGTGTGTGAGTGTGTATTTATAGACTCCACATTCCATCAAGAAAAGAGTTTGAGAAATGGATTTGCTAAAAAGTGTTCCATTTTAAACTATTTACCTATAAATATGTTTTCCCTAGAAGGGTTTTCAAAATTCTCCATTTATATGAGAATATTATATTGTCTTATGATTGTTTTAGCATGGAATCTCTTTTTTTTGGTTCCATCATCTTATGCTTTGGCTCACACCCTACCTAAACATTTGGGTGTATGTATATCTAGTTCCTTGTGTATTCTAGGTAATGGAAATTTACATAGATAGGGTGGAATGGGTTGTTAGTTTCCTTCTCTTACAGTTTTGATTAAGATTGCATGAGGATGTGGGTCCATGTGTTGTTGAATGTTCAGGTATGAGTTTTGTTTTTCTTTTGATGTAGTTACATTTGGGTTTTCGGTTTATGATGTAATCATAAAATATGAAATTTTGTAAAGGGCTTGTTTTTTGTGTATTTCATTTTTTTGTGGATTAATTTTTTTGCAACCTTGTGTTTATAAAATTGGGTAATATAATTCCAATGTTCATTGTTGTTTTGATACATAGACACTTGATTATTACCTATGGGGTTTGATAATTCCCTTTGGTCCATCCAACTGACTAGGTGAGGCACTGAGTCTGTTGAGGATCCATCTAGGATCATGACAATGAGTATCTAATATTCCTCATGCCACCACATGAAATTTTGCATATATTAATTGGACCACAATAGCATAAATAAAATGAATAGTAATCAAATATATCCAAACTATAGATTGATAAATAAAATAAACTGGAAAAAATGTATCGAGATTAAAGACATAATGTTTTGGTTGAAAATTTATGAATCCTACTAGAATATATCATGTAATTCCTTGATTTATGTTAGATTATTTTTGTTCTGTTACATTCCAAGTGTAAACTTATGATTTCCAGATATTTTCCCCATATATTATGTAGTAAAAATGAAATACCTTGAAACCATATGTAATAGTATTGAGATTACAACACTCTATTGACACTAAAATAACAATAGTGAAAGCATTCAAACGTCACATAATTTTTTTTATAATGAGACAATGTTAACAACCGTATTGAAACAAAATACATTCATATGATGTGAAATGTTAATTATTTTATCATTGAAAAAATAATGAAATGATTTATTTTCCTATCATTTAAATATATAACAGAGTGTGAACCTAAAGATATAAAAATTATAACATTCATACCTTGTTTCTCAAATTTATTGAATATATTAACAGACTAAATTATTATATTTTCTTTCTATAATGATACTTTAAAATTTAAAAATAATGGATCATAATATAATATATGAAACTTTGAAATTATTGATAAAATAAATTGGACCATGAATGATATATTCTTATTTTATTGTGACATAGAGTGAGTGATAATATTAAAAACAAAAAATTATTTGTATATTTCTATAGAATTATTTATTCTAAGTTAAATACATATCAATGTGAAAATGGGAAAAAATAATGATTAAAACAAAAAAATGAAGATAACGGAAAACTATTAAACTTATTAGTACATCCCCTTTGTATTATGAATCACATGAAAACCAAAATTTTATTCAATTAATATAAATGTAATGAAATTAAACATAATATTTTCCCCAAAATAGTATAATAATAAATGGGTATGATAGAATGAGAAGGCCATTTAAGGGAAGATGTCAACCCATGATTAAGAAGAAGACAAAATTTAAACCCAAAGATGGTGAATTTTAATATCCATGCTATAATAATCAATATAGTACTAATAATATGAATTTAAAATGAAATAATCATTATATTTACTCCAAACTATGGTAATGTTAAAATTTGGCATTATGTTGTTTCAATTTATGGTAGCAGTTCTAACCAAAAAAATTAATATCATGAAGATGAGTTATTTCATCTTTTTAATATGACACAACATCATTTAGAGTATACTATAACAATGAATACAGAATGGGGTATTAAAACATAAATAGAACTTACAGGATATTCCTAAAACATTCCTTCTTTTTTTATACAAAAATTAATGATAAAAATAACACATTATTTGAAGATTTATTATTGGATGGTATTCATGATGTATTTGAAAAAATTAATGAATTATGTAGTGTGTAGATTATTTTATAAATCTATATCCTATTATACAATATATAAAACCCAATAAAAATAAAAATAATATTACAACATAATGAAGAAAATAATTGACAAAATAATCATTGTTTACTTTAATTAAAAGAGACATACCTGATAATTTAAATCTCAATCTTACATGAAAAATAGTTTTCAAAAAACCAAAAGGATGGGTATTTATATCATTTATATGTGAATCACTATCATTGAAAATATACAATAATAAGGAATTTAATATGTTTTTAAAATATATTATTTTTATATACAACATAAATAATCATTATAAAAAACCTTATAAAATTCATTCATTGAACGAGTAATGATTATATCATACATGTGTCTTAAAATATAATAACCTTATTCCACTCATCCCTTTTTAATGATGAAATTGAAGATATAAAATAATAGTTTTAAAATAAAAACAAACACATATAGATATAAATAACAAGAAACAAATATTATTAAATATGAAAAATATATATCATGACTTCCATTTATTGGATTGTATTAGGCTTATTTATCAATAAGTTATGTTTGCTCAAAATTTCTCATTACATAAATTATGGGATATATCAACTTAAAACATGTATAAAAATATGAATTAAAAATTAAAATCATATATAAAATAAAAAAACTCACCTTTATGAAATTTTCAACACCTATTAATGTGAAAAACAAATATAAGATACATTGTTTTTTATAGAAATATAAAAAATATCCAATGATCTCTATAATATAAAAAGTAAACAATTAATGAAATTATAATGAATATTTTTTTTATAATTATCTTAGTTTTTAGGCAAAAATTAATGGAAAAAAAACATTCAACCAATATCCATAACTGATACTCACTTAGATATATATTTTACTCGAGAAGAATAATTCATATGTATCATAACTGTTTACATGTATTCTGATTCAATAAGAGAAAACATACCAGTTGTCTCATTTTTAATAAGAAGATTGTCTATATCCCTAATTAAAAAAGTAATATATTATATCACATGGTTTAATATATATATTTATAAGGTAACAATAATGAAACATTAATTTATATACATTGAAAAAAACTAAGACACAATGATGTAGATATCCACAAAAACAACCAAAATCATGATATCATTTTTGAATATTCTAAATTTATAGTCTTTAAACACATATTAGATGTCTTATGAAACACATTAAAATTATCCATGGAAGATGAAACCTCAGATAATATTTTTATCCCATTATATATCTCATAAGTAACTTAAGTCATTAGTTTATGAAAATTTTGATTCTTTTTTACATATTCTTTTGATTTTATGTACTCCTAAATAAATTAAATGACAAAAATTATAATAAGTAATTTTAAATAATATTTAAATCTTATTTAAAAAAATTACCTCATTGTATATTATATGATGAATAAGTCTATTCTATAAAAAAATGACACTTCGAATCTCCAACTCTATTAACCTCCATGGTAGGAAATGTTTTTTATCTATTTTGTTCAATAACTTCAGGTAATGATTTTTTTACCAAACCCAGAAACATAGGCTGTGAATGTACATAATCCCAAAATATATATACTACTATGAGTGTTACATTACATATATGGGGATCTCCAACATACAACTCACAATATGTGGTCAGGCTCAAACAAGGTGGGGGAGGTTCGGTGTAAGCTCGCTGGGAAGACTGTGTATGATGTGTAATATGTGGAAATTTAACCAGCTATGTATTATTCATATTATGTGATGATATCAATGATTTTTGAAAAATATATTCCATGGATGATTGAATATTATCTCACATGGAATGTTTCATGTCTTTTAGATAACATTTTAATAAATCTATTTCTAGGTATCATGATTTCTTCAATTTATGACGAGAAACATTCTTAATATGGACACTCAACTTATATAATCTATGAAGAAAAGGTTTTATGTATTTCCAAATTAAGTATCTAGAATTTACATCCTTTGTGCAGGGATGAAATCCCCTTGTGTATCTTTATCCTGATGTTCAACATAAAATGAAAAACTAAAATTCTATATTATTATTGACAATTTAAAAAAAAAGTAATGTAAAATGATAATAAATATCATATAATTATTTAAACATAATCTAATGATTTATATGAGTGATACCATCATTTTTCATTCTATCCCTCTTATCTTATTCATGGATAGTGGTCGGATATGGATATATTAATTGAATCACTTCTGAACCACTAATAGATTGAACTCTTGATATATAAAATTTTCTAGAAAATAATTCTATCCCCTAGTAAATAATTCACTCTATATGATAACATATAAGGGTATAAATTCTACAATTGTATATTTTTATGGTACATCCTAAGGCATAAATACATAAATATTAACAAATAATTAATTAGATAATATAAAATAAATTTTATAATATATAATAATTATCGTACCATAAGTGTATCATCATGATGACTAGAAAAAATTGCATCAATTCATTTTCATCTAAAATACCATTATTGAGACAGGCGTTTTCACTCTATAACTTCTCAAATATGAATATTTTTTCAATTTTTTTAAATCCACTATATCAATCATGCTATAAGTATAAAAATAATTCCATAATTTATTTCAACTCATAAAAATTGAATGTTAGATGTTATTGGATAAATTATATATTAGTCATCTAAACAATGAAATATTTGTAAAAATTGATAAAAATCAATCAGCTGATATATTTTATTATTATAGACTCCCATAGCTACTCTTCCACCATCTTGTTGACAAACATCCAATCTGTATATGATATGATAATCCCATAATCACTATGTATGGTGATATATCTAGTAAACAACATTGAATTTGGAAAGTTGGGTTATTATTATCATATATATATATATTCTATGTCTCTATGGGAATGTGATACATATGATAAACATGTAACACCTCATCTACCTAATCTAGAAATAAATTTATCTATTGAAGGAGTCGAATACTATATATGTAGTCTTGAAATTAAATTTTCTAATTTAAACAAATTAATTCAGTAAATAATTATATTTTTATATACCCTAGTCATATACATTCCACTAATATGGGGGGTGGGATCATTAGCACCATTGCATTATGAATTTTACCCTTTTTAATTTAACCTCTTCTCTTTGTTAAGGTTATCAATACACTCAATAGTTTCTCTGAATCTCGCTTAATGTGATGATATAATAAAATAGTGTGAAGGAAAATGTATTTATATTGTTCATAAATGAAAGGAAAATGTATTGCCATGTTTTTTGGACTCCCCAACTTGTATTATTCACTATCACACAAGTGAATAAAATTTATCTAGTTCCAAATGAGAGACATCATTTTCTTTTTGGTCCAACCAAAAGATTTCTTACTCCTACCTAGAGACATAAAATACTCACATTACAAACCAGAAGAATTAACCCTCATTTAGGTCATTGATCTAATATAGGATAATCTTTTATCTTCCTCCATAATAATTCATGATTTGTCTCTCTCAGGTATATCCTAATGAACATCCTAAGTCCATGCCTCAAGACTCCATCTGGATTTGGTGAAATATTATATGACTTCTTCAAGTCCTTGGGTACATTTAATTTACTTGATTAGCAATTACCCTTATTTTAATCACCTTAAAACATCCACATTATCAATGGATTATGGTGTATCAAAATGTTCTTGAAAATTAGTGTGACTTTCTCATTACATTATTTCACATACTTATTTGAAAACGTGTTGTACATAGATATCAATAAATTCCATGATTTAAATCAGCATATAATGCCTTAGTTAAATGATTTAATCAGTAAAAAATTTTAGTTTCTCATCTAATAAAAATTATAATACCATAATTGGAAAATTATTTCTCATAGTTAAATACCCATAAATTTTTTGTATTATTTATCTTAATAAAATACCAAATGAAATTGTGGGAAATTAATTCTTCATATTAATTTTAAATACCTAATGTGTATTATTTCATCTTCCTCTATTCTAAATAAACACTCGAAAAGATTGGTTGTATCCCTTTAAATGTCATGTGTCTTCACTATGATAGCTCAACCATCATGAATTCGTGAATACATGCATGAAATACATCTATATGATCCTAATTCACCCGATAGACACACGTTCAATACCCTTCATGCGGGATCTCCTGTCTTTAAGGCAATAAAGAATCCTTCTTGAAACTTATCAATGGTTGGGGCGTTCTCTCCCTCTATAAACACATGTTTTCATCCTTCCATCATGAATGTAATTCATGAAACTAAAATACCTAGAACAATAGTGTTATTTACTACTTGTCAAATAAAAAAATTACACTACAAGGTAGTAATTTGTAGAGCGGTCTTAATAATCAATCAACTTAAACCATTTTCATTTCAAAATATTATTCTATTTTTGGGTGAATATGTACTTTAGTAATTTATGATGCGTATATAGTTAAAAAATTTATCCTTCAATATAATTCCTCCATATTATTAATGTAATTATTAATTAAGAAAACATAAAAACATGAGTCTAATAATTTTGATCATGAAACTTCAGTTATCATTAGACCTAATAATTGACCATATTAATCTTTATGGTATCATGAACATAGAATCACTAACCTTCCAACACTTCTATTCCTTATAGTTTTATTCACATTCATCAGTCCATGTGAAAATAACTCCATTAGGAGTTAACCAGATTAATGGATTAGATAGTTGTGAGAAATCATTTATAAAGGATTAATATTAAATAGTAATTTGAAGAAAACATTTAATCTCTATCACAATGGTTGTTCTTGGACAGTTTTCAATCACTGTTTTCATTGAAATTTCCATTTATATACCCTCACATTTGATTATATGACCCAAAAATGAATCCTTTGTTATGAAAACATAAAATTTGGAAAAATATGAATTTTGTGAATCCTTCCTTTTTTATTCAATACAATAACAAAGTTATCATCATGATATTAAAATCAATATAAAAAATAATATAATATAATATATATATACTATTAAAAATTATTAATATAATATCTAAAGATAATTTTCATTAAATCCAAAAAAATCAAGGGTTTTACTATGACAAAATGACATCACTACATATTCATTGATTCCTTACCTCAACTATATTATTGTCGTAGACATGTCGTCACTATTTACCATCAAATGATACTATCATGATCAATGAAAAATCATGAATAAATAATTTTCTCATTGTAATTGATCAAAAAAATCATCAATGTAATGAAATAGTTACTTTATTTAATTGTGATCGTGATAAATTCCAAATAATAAATATAGAGACCCATTGATTTTTATTTATAATTAACCAAAATAAAATGTTCCCCAAAATATAATGCATTGTGTCAGCTGGATAACTTTTCCAAATTCTAACGGATTTTATTCTTCAATTTCTAGAAATCTATGGAGGCTATACTATAAGGATTCATTGAAATAGGTGTAGAACCTGGTTTGAGTTCTATTGAAATTTTAACATCGTGATTTGGTGGAAGATTAAGAAACTCTTATTTAATGATATCATTATTCTCATTTACAACAAGAATATCTTCAATGTTGATCACATGATTTTTTTCATTTCTATCAAGGAATAATATGTATTTGATTTCAACAATCATCATTAACAATCCTATGTATGACCTAGATTGTGCTTTTCTCATACTATATAAATTTATAAAATTGGACTATTGTTGCTGCATTCTATTATGAATTTTCATGAATCTTTCATTAACTATATTGTCAATGTCATATTGAAATTAGTTTTATCAATGTAATTCCTTCAAACACATAAAAAAATTACTAGTAATCTATGTATAATTTCCACCAAGTTTCTTTCAACACATATAGAATAAAACAAACCACATCTTCTTCCATATATTTTTTATTACTATTTCTTTTCAAATCCGTTATTTGGTTTATAGTCATAACCATCTGATTTATGGGTGAATTCAGTCTCCATATATACCTTGATAGTACAAATAATAATTCATTAATAAATATTATAGTCTCTTACATATATCAGCCTTCAAATAGATGGTTTTAATACATTGAAAACATAATCATTCTTACTTTATAGTTCTATGATAATACTATAATCATTCCCAACATATCATGTAAAATCATTCCCACGTGTACAAATGGATTCATAAATTTTATTCTTGAAATAAATTAATTCAATCACAATTTTTTTAGTAATAATATGGGGAATGTACATAAAGAAAAATAAACTTCTAAACTCTTCCCACTATATGGAGTCAATTTCTTCTCCTTGCTTCAAATTCTTGATATGATTCTACAATTGATCAATTTCACCTTCTAAATGAAACACTACATAGATAATATTTTTCATTTACTAATCATTAGAAAACAAAAATAATAAATTTTTGCTAGTTATGATCCATTTCTTAATAATTACTAGATCTTTAGACCCAGTTTAAAAAGGAGGACGTTTCCTCAATCAGGGTTAAATAATACACTGTTTAATCCTTTTATCATTTGGAATATTAGTATGATTAATTGAATAATTTTTTTCTAAGAATAGAAAACACATTTTCTATTTTAACTTCCATATAATTCATTCTCAAAGAAGGAAAATTATTTAATTTTATTTATCAATAATGGTTAACATGGTTTCTTCTTTTTCTATCTATTCAATGATACCAAAAAATTATAATATGATAAAAAATAAAAATAGTTGGAAACTGTATAGTCATACGAATCATTTAAATGATTTATAACTATTGATGTGATATTTTCTATATATAAAAACGGAGGCCACCATATATTTTTCAATAGGGATCATAAAAAAGATTAGTTAAAAATGTTATATCCCCGATTATTGATACACTAGGTTTATTTTAAGGTCACATTCACCATGAAATGGAATTATGGTTGATATATAATTGAAAAAATCATTCTTTGGTTTTTACACGAAGATGTGTCTATGCCATTGAAATGTGTATATGATATATCCAGACATGGATTAATTTTTTTAGGAAAATTATTCTCCATTATTTATAATCTCTTGGGATATTATCCTATACATAGGTTTATCTTAATGGTTATCAAATACTAGTTATTCTATTTTCTAAAAATGATTAAACCATTATCTGATAGAAACTATAACTACCCAAAAAATTTCAAACATAAATATCACATATGAATATATGAATATTCATTACAAATCATTATGATCCATTCCAAACCCCTAAAACATTTTTATATTTAGGAAACATAAGTATATAAACTTCTATTACCAAAAATATCTAATTTATTTCCCCTATTTTATTCACAACAAGAAAACATCCTATATATACCCTACTTAAAACTGTTCATCAAGACCTGCTAAAAGGAAACATATGAATTGGGGAGATCAGACGATCAATAAGTGTAACAATTATGGATATCAATCAATAAAAAGAAGTTATCATATTCTAAAAAAATTTGTATGATAACATTTTCAAAATATTAAATCATCATACCTAATCAGCCGAAGATCATGAATCAGGAATTAAGGAGTAATGATGTGTTAGCCAAAAAACATTATACATTACTATGCCGAATCATTAATGATCCATCTGTATCAATGGATACATATCATAAGATATCTATATACGTTTTTCTTCATTCAAATACGAAAAGAAAATCACATTCTTATGAAAGTTTCACTTCTACGAATGTTATTGTTCACAATGTTCCATAATAGAATTTCCTACCTAGACATTTCTTATATTAAGTTAGCTGTAACATCTATCTAATTAAATCTATATTCTGTTAAATTTTTATTAACTGTAACATCTCTTAGGATTTTTTAAAATCCATCATATATTTACAATTCATTGGATCAATATAACGTACGTACCCATTCATGATTCATAACATAACTATGTAATGTCCACGAACTCTATAAATGATATTTCCCACACCCCCATTTTATTTTTATATATTATGAATCTCATAAAAAACATTGAGAACTCAATAAAATCAATATAAATTAAAAAAAAATGTAATATGTGTTATTTCACTATGTTAAAGAACTTATACCTATGAAATAGTAATTTGACCATAGGAACAATGGTATGACACTTATGATTTTTAAACAGAGTAAATGAAAAGTAACCGCACATATGTAGTTATAAATAAAATTTAGATATATCATAAATAAAAGGTTTATATAATTATATCATAATTTAAGTTAATTAATATTTTAAAAAATATTAATTAATTGTTTGTATTTTTTGTATGTCATAAATATTTGATTGCAATTTTATAATTAATGAATTATTTTAAATTATATGTATTTTCATAAAAATATATTAATGAATTAATATTTTTTTGTCTTATAATTTTGGGATAATTTTATGTTACCGTTGTTAAATTTTAATAGTGTTATAAGATCATTTTTAAAATTAAAATTTGTTTTTTTCATGTAAATAATTATTTAATTTAGAAATTTGATTTTAAATATTTAGAATATTATTTTAATAATATGGAGTTCATATTTTAATTCTAGTTTTCAATAAATGGATATGTTTTAATTTATGGAGTTTTTTAAAATAATGGAATTTTGAGGGAAACGTAAAATAGAATAATTTACTATATAAATATATTATTTTTTAAATTAACTATTCCTTGAGTCATGGATGATTTTTGAATCATAAAATCTAAACCCCCTTCATTATTTTAATAAATTTTATTATAATTCTTAATCTATTCATATTCATAAGACAAAATAATAATCAAATGTCTAGAATAATAAAAAACCACACCTCTCCTCCACTATAAATTCCACCCCACCCCATTTTAATGTCACACCTCTACATCATGAATCATGTAAAACATCATTCAAAATACCATTACCTATTATCTCCCCCCTATATAGAAGCTCTTGTCCATACCAAAAGTCTAAAACCCCTTTCTCTAAGGAGGTTGTCAAGGAAGATAATTCTAGAGGTAAATCTTCTTCCTTCTTCTTTTAATATCAATTAAATTTATTTATTTTTTCTTTTTAAATCCTCACATACATTTCAAAATTATAATAATAACAAAAATATTATCTATATACTATTATTATATCTAGTTAATGGAATTTCCATTAACATTCACATTACCCTCTCTTTATTTTAATTTAAATATGAAATCATCATCTAGGAGGTGTTGATTTACAACCTTCATGGACGATGAACTTTTTTTCATCAATTTTTTCCTCCACTGGTCATGAAACCAAATTTATGGGTGAACCATATTATCAAATATTTGTTATATCATATTTAATGTTATATAACCATTATATATACATCACATTAAATTATAGAATAAAACAATTTTGGTTTGATAAAAAACTACTAAGATTAATCTAATTGTTTATCATTAGCCTATTATCAAATGACTTATCCTCCTATATGAATAAAAAATATTAAAAATTATGATTCTATTTTATCATTAATATAATGTAATTAAAATTGAAGATAATTATACCAAAGGTTTATTAATCCATTACATATAATCAACTGAACTGATCATGAAAATCAAGGTATTGAATTCTTGAGAATGACAGAATTCAATCATATAAAATTACAAAAAGTCCATAAATGTTGTTAATAAAATAATTATAAACTATAGATCTATATAGTAGTTTTGGAAATAAATTATTAATGAGTCAAATTTCATATTCCAAGACCATAAGTTCATTGGAATAACACATTCGTACATAATGTAACGGTTTCTACCAATCCTCTATTTTCATTACTATTACACCTTTTCTCTCTTTACCCAAATGAAATTAAAAATTATTCATATTAAATCATGATAAAATAAATATGAATGTTCTTTATATATTAAAATATAAAAATCCTTTCCTTTATGAGTAGTGTCAAGTTATAAAATGATCTTTCTCAATTTCTTCTCGATGAACAAGTCTATTTAATGTGAACTTCTAGAATTCTTATGTATCATTAAATGAAATATATAATAAATTTAAAGAAACCATTATTCATATAAAATAAATAATTTTATTATAGAAAAACTATCTTTATTCAATTTTGGTTTAATTCGGATATTTTACCAAAATAACTCTTCTTTGCAAAGTAAAATAGTATTTATCTAAAGAGTTACTCAGTGATTTAATTAGAGTATATTCATATATTTCAACATCTCTATAGAATTTTATTCTTAATTGACGTTTATATCTTATGTAAATCATCAAGAAAATTTTATGAAATGGTTTATGATCATTTTGACTTTAGATGTTCATTTATGAAACTATTTACCATACTACTATGAATGGTTAGAGCATTTATTTACAGATTGGGGTAGGCTATGTACATTTCATATGAATATTTTGTTTAAATTAAACCCTTTCATCTGAGTATTGAATTTTACATAGTATGTGATGGTTGGGCTCCTCTATATCCCCTTGATTCTTCGGTATGTATCATGATACAATTCAGATATGGACTTGTCCATGGCATTTCACATTTAAAAATATGCTTTTGGACGAGGAATTAATCAATTTTAGTTGTCTTTATGACGTCCTTGATGATATTATTTAAATATCCCTCATTATTCATTCCATCTATATGATGAATATAATTGAATGTATATGTCATTATTCAAGTAGTTTAATTTCAATGGTTATATTTTATTATGGGATTATTTGATAATCTTTTATTACTTCCATATTATTCTAAAATTATGTTTTAATTGAATGTGTACATATAGTTATTCCCCATGACTTATATATTTTCTTCTGTTATTTTATTTAGCCTTATTAAGGAACTTATCTCGTCCATTACATATGTTTTATTTTTTTATAGGATGTGAATTACTATATAATGAATTCACTTCACATATAATCTCAATGTTATGTATTTTACCATATGAATTTATATATTGTATTTAATTTAAATTTTTAATATTGAACTTATGTGTGTATCTTGATTTCCAAATATACAAAATGATCCGGCCCTTTGAGATGCTTCTTCCTGGTTTATATGCCAATGTAATGAGATAATGCACTGGCTCCGATAAATAGAGGTTTGGGTGTTTGTAGTTCATATGAAAGGTGTTTAGTAGAATATTTGGAAAATATATTTAGAAAATATAGATTAGAAGAAAACACTAAGATAGTATTTGAGGATATTCATACAATAATTTATGAGAATTTGGGAAGAAATAGATTATGTAGATATTCCGAGTATAAATCCATGTCTGGATACTATAAGTTTATTTTGTTCTATCATAGATGTACCTAGGGGTAACAAATATGACATGTTGTCCCGAGCCAATCCTAGGGTGACTTGGTACATGAAAATGATCTATACAATGAACCTAGATTGACAAGCCAAAAGGATATGCTTATGATAATTCATATTTTCATTACAATACATTATGATTTATTTAAAAGTAAATTTTTTCTCAATGATACCATGTTTATGATTTTGATATTAGATATGCATAGATTTAAATTTATTTTATGTATTTTTATATTTGATATAATACATTATGATAAATAACCAAATATGGTTTATTCAAATATTTAGAAATGGAACTTAGTAGAATAAATGTAAACTAAATCACTATAAGTATCTCATTCAGAGACTTCCCTCTAATGATGGATAATGATACTAGTACAAGAGCTTTACTTATGTTGAGGAACAAAATACTATACTAGAATAGCTGATTCTGATTATGAACCATAAGCTTACATGTATGGAGCATCCTGATCTACATTGTGGAGGAGCATTGTTAGAATGCATTGTGTTATAACATCCTCTGGCTTTCATTGGGAGAGCAAACCCATTTTATAGTGGAGGAGTGGATATGTTATTTAGAGAAGATATAAATCACATTTAGATATAAAAAATCAGGGAAGGTTGTTTTGGTAATTTAACAACATTAGAGATATGTTGATCTATTGTGTTCATTGATTCAAAACAATAAGGGAATGTAAGAAATAACGAACATGGAATATGGTGAATTTAATGAACATTGATTAAAAAAATACTTTCCATGGGAACATTATTCATATGTGGAAAGTGAGTTTCTAAGTATAAGGATAAAATAAGATAAAAATATTTCAATTTATGAATCATACTCTACCAGGTTACCGAGGAATGTCATGAAATATATATATAATTAAAGGAGGAATATTGGTCGAGTCATTAATGTTTTAAAACTTTTCTCTTGAAGTGAACTAGTCTCCCACAGTTTCCCATCATACAAAGATATATTCTTATATAGTATCAGGTCAAAGAGGGAAATATATAAGACATATAAAATTATCTAAAAAATAAAGAAGATGGTGTGAGAGGATATAACAGATAAAGGAAAAATAAAAATGAGAATTTTATAACATGTGATACTTGTGGAATGAGAAACCCTATCTCCTACATTGAATGAATGTAGGTTTCAATAATTATAGACAAAAAGTCCATTAGTATAGTGATTGAAAGGGAAATAATGAATCAATAAATGTTTAATTGTAATATTTTAAGGAGATGGGAAACTATGCTAATGATTTTTCAAATATTTAAGTAAATTAGCCTCCAAAAATGCCAGTGGAGTAACGTAATGCTTATGCGATTTTATCTAATGAGGTTGAGATTAAAAATGATATGGTGGTAGGTAAATTAATCATTTCCTCAAGCATAGCCACTGATTTATTTTATTCTACATCATCACATTATTTTACATCATCCTAGTTTTCCAATTAAAATAAACAATTTTCTTTTGATTTAATAAAGTGGTTGTGAGTCAAAACATCTAAGGGAAGTATCCTTGAAAAAAATATGGGTCAGTCAACCCCCATTAAGAAACTAAGATGTTCTATAGTTGTAGATAATTTAATCATACCTATGATTGACTTTGATATAATACATGGCAGTGATTGAATTTCAAATTATGATATGAAAATATACTAAATTCAGACGAAAGTTAATATTTTTAATAATGATGTTGAATCATGTATCTTTAGATAATAAACATTGTCATGTTATTCAAATATACATCCACCCCATTAGATCAAATGAATTCGGTTATTTTGTGAGATGATAAATCAATATCTATGGGTGAGGATGATGTATTCAAAACTGAGGATCTATTAATTGTGCACGAATCTGTTTTTGTGACTCTATAGGAATTAGCTAGATGTCCTCCGATGTGGGAAATTGATATTTCTATTTGTTTAATTCTATGTTTACGGAATATATTAGAGTATCATTATAAATTTTTCATTTTTTCATTATTATAACTACATAAAGAAAAAGATCAATTGCGTGATAATTTATTTAGTCTCCCTAATGTTTCTCCATAGAAATTCATTATTCACTTTGTCAAGTAGAAATATGGATCAAAGAGACAATACTTCAACAATATGAAGATAAATTCAATTAGAATAAAGAACTAGTATATCCTACCATGTATTTATTATTTATTTAAAAAACATCCTGGATCTCAATACTTTTGTAATATTGAACATTGATATGGATATCTTTAGTTTCCTATGAGGAAGGAAGATATTACAAAGATATCATTTGGTCTAGGTATTGGCATTATGAGCTTACACTAATTCCATTTTAACTAATAATAAACCCAATAATTTTAGGGATCTAATTCACAGATATTTCATTGAATATCATGATAACATTGTTGTTGTATTTATTGATGATATCTTGATATACTCTAAATACATCTATCACCATAAGAATCATTTGAAGATTGTTATGATGACTCTTAAAATAAATGAATTATATGGAATGTCTAGAATGTTTGAATTTTTCATTCAAACAGTATCTTTTCAAAGAATATATTTCCTCTAAGGATGAAATCTCGGTTGATCCTTCGATGAAAATGACTATTCTGGAATGGGAAAGTACAATGAACATTACCGATGTATGTTGTTTTATTAATTTTGTAGGATATTAACAAAATTTCATTCATAACATCACATGATTTTCAATCCAATTAACCATGAATACTCGTAAATGGGTTTAGATCATATTAACAAAATAATTTAATGAACTTTTGGACAATTTGTAGATGATATTGGCATATTATTTGATCCTGAATCTACCACTGGGAAATGCTGTATTTTTTACTTATAAGGATTCATTAGACAAAGTATTTTGTTTTCTGATTATGTATAATGAGATAATTACTGCCTACACATTATGGTAGTTAAACATTAATGAATAGAACTATCTAAATCATGATATGGAGTTAGTAGTAGTAATTATTCTCTAATGATATGGAGAAAATATCTTTATGGAGAATGACGTGAGATATATATAGATCACAAGAACATGTAATATATATTGATATAGAAAAAACTCAACATCTGGCAATGGAAATGGCTTGATATACACATGAAATATTATTTTTCAACAAATTATCCTTAAGTAAATGAGTATATAGTAGCTGGTGAATTGATAATGAAGGATCATAGCGTTCTAAAAAAATAAGTATTTCCTAGGACCTCGTGTTCAAGGATCTAGAAAAGATGTATATGGGAATTATCTGGGAAGGTGAAACACCATTAAATTTTCAATGGATTACCCATCCAACTTTATTGGAAAGGATTAAAATATCTCAGTTTGACATTGAGAATAATTGAATTAAAATTATCGGTTTGAATGATGGGAATTTGAATGACACATTTGTAAGGATGGAATTCTGAAAATTGGGAAGGAGATTTCTGTTCCCTCTATATCTAAGCTAAACTAAGAGTTATTGGATGATTCCCATAGTTCAGATTTATCTATAAAAACATATAAAACTAATATATATATATATATATATATATATATAATTTTGGATTATTTTTAGTGGTAAAATATGAAGAGGTAAATTGATGATTGAATATCATGTTGATTAGTCTGTCAACTAATGAAGGCTAGAATACAAAATCATAGAGGGGGCTCAAAACCTATTCCTATTCATACACAAGAAATTGGATGAAATCACTATAGATTTTGTAACTACATAACCAAAAACTCCATGAAATAGTCATTTAATTTGGGTAATAGTTGATTAACTTAAAAAATATGATCATTTCTTCAATATAAGGGATGATTTTCCACAGAACTACTTGCAAGAATCTATATAAATGAAGTTTTTATAATTCATTAAGAACATATTTTAATAGATTCTAATCATCATCCATGATTTACATCAAAATTATAGAGTTTTCTTTAAAAACAATTGGTTACTGAGCATCGTTTGAGTACTTATAATAACCCTCAAATTAACAGACAATCATTAACTACAATCCAAACTTTAGAAAACATTTCGATATCATGCCACTTGAATTTCAAGATATTTAATATCATTATATATAATTTGTGGATTTTTCCTATAATAATAGTCTCCATTGAATTTTTTATGTGGAAATATATGAATTATTGTATGGAATGAAATATTGCACAACATCACATTGGGATGAAGTTGTTGAAAAGAAGCATGTAGGTCCCAATCATGCTGAGGAAATAAGAAAAAGGTAAATAATATTCAAAACCATATCAATGAAGCTAAAATTAGGAAATATATAAATTATTGTCATTGAATGAAGGATTTTTTTTTCATGTGGGATATCATATTTCTGTTATTTTATCTCCATGTAAAGGTGTTATAAGATTTCAGACTAAGGTGATGATGGTCCTCCTGTACATTGAACATTTTGAAAATATAGGGAGAATTGGAGTTGTGGATAATCATTTGGAAATTACACATAGCCTTTTTAAAGTAAAAAATATGTTCCTCATCATCTTGTTAATGAATTTAAAGCCATAACCAACACATTGACCGACTTATGATGGAATATAATTGAAACATAACTTTTCTTACTATGAAGGGCCTTTCAGGATTCTAAACTAAATAACATGTGTTGAAGAATCATATGACATAGCTAGTAATGTTACGTTGGATGAATCATAAATTTGAAGAGGAGACATGGGAACCTGATGAACTCAAGATGAAGAACTACCCAAATCCTTTTATGAGGTAAAAATCATGAAATTTCCAGGAATTAATTTTTAAAGGAGAGGATAAAGTAATGAAACATTAATATATCAATGATATTTTTCATTTTATTCTTATTTTATATATTATATATCACAGAAAACCACAAATTGAGCACAATATAATCAATATAAATAATGAATGAATTAAATAAGAAGTATTTCTAGAAGTTAGGAAACATATATCAATGAAATATAAATTGACCTTAGTAATAGTTATATGACCCTTATGAATAGTGAGATGGTCAAATGAATAGTAACCATACTCATTTTATTATAAATAAAATTTAGGGATCTCTTATGTGGAATTATTTTAGAAAATATTAATTTAGTGTTGGAATTTTTGTATGTTATATATATTAAATTGAAATTTTATAAATAATAAAATTATATAAAAGAAAATCTATTTTCATATAATGTATTCATAAATTAACAATTTTCTGTCTTATGATTTTGGGATAATTTTATTAGAACTTAGTTAGTTTACCATAGTGTTATAAAATCAGTTTTAAATTTAAATTATTTATTTTTCAAATGAATAATGATTTTATTTAAATATAATTTTTCAAATATTAATAAAAAATATTTTGATTAAATATAAATCATTTTTTAATTCTATAAATCATAAAATGGTTATTGTGAATGTTTGGTATTTTTTAAAAGAATATAAATTTTTTCGATGGGTTAAATATTGTAGTTTATTTTATAAATACATTTTAAGCTGAATACACAATTCCATGAGTGATTAATAATGTAATCACCATAATTTAAAAATTAATTTAATTATTTTGATATTAAATATGATAGTTAAAAAAATATTCCTTGCATTGAGTGAAAATAATAAGAAAATGTTTTAAATATTCAAAAATAACCTCTCTCTCCAACAATATAAATACCACACCTCACGCCCTCTTCTACTCATGGATATATGACATTGGGACTGTTAAAATTCTGATAAAATGCACTTCCATAGTCTATACATTATTTAGTGGTGCACTTGGTCATACCAAAAGACAAAAACACCTTTCCCTATGGTGGTTCTCAAGGAAGAAATTTCAAGTGGTAGATCCTCTTCCTTTTCTTTTAATTAAATTTCAATTTAAATTATTTTATTATCCTATCATCACCTCCTCAGTCCAAATGATAATGATAACAACATTATAATCAATATAATATAATTATACCATGTTATTTTAATATCCATTTTCCATATTCTCACTCTCTATCATTTTTATTTGAAAATGAGATCATCGTCTAGGAGGTGCCGATTTACAACCTTCGTGGATGATAAACTTTTGGTCATCAATTTCATCATAAAATATCATAATGAGATAATAATAATGGTTGAACCTAATTATATAATATTTATTATATATTATTTAATTTTTTATAAACATTATATATACATGATATAAAATAATAGAACAAAACTAGCTTGTTGTGATAAATAACACCTAAAATAAAGCTAATCTATTATCATTAACATGTTATTAAAGGATTCAACCTCATATATGGGGAAAAAATAAAACATAATACAAATAAAACATTTATTTATAATTATTATAAATTAATTCATGTTATAGTGAATTATACCCAGATTATATGAACTCCATTACATAAATTCCAGTGAACCAATCATGAAAATCAAGGAATCGAGCAAAATAGAATATCAGAACTCAACAAAATAATTTATAAAAAAGGCCATAAAATATATAATAATATTCCAATGAACTCTACACATGTACACTAGTTTTATATTTAAATTATTAATTAGTCTAATTTAATAATCTATGACCTTAAGGTAATGTGTAGAATACATTTAGACATAAGGTATGTGCTTATACCCTAACTACCATTTTATTTAAAGTTACTCATTTTATCAATTTACACCAAATAAATTCATAATTATTAAAATTTATTCTCCAAAAATAATATATTAATGTTATATATATATATATATATATATTCCAATCTGAAAACTAATTTCTTTTATGGTGAGTAACATGTTTTAAAAGTATCTTTCACAAATTCTTCAGACAACTGGGCCTAATTCAAGGGAATTTCTGGAATTCCTAAATATCATTAAGTGAAATCTAAAATATATTTTAAGAGACCATTATTTTTATAAAATCTCTCTGTTTATTATGAAAATAAAATCAGAATTGTGTTCTAGTTTAATACAAATTTATTTAAAAGAACTCTTTTTTTCACATAAAAATAGCATTTCTCTAGAAAATGACTCAGGGATTTTATTTTAGTATTTTAATCTATTTAAACACATGTATTTAATTTTATTCAATACATTGGTTTATGTACTATATTAATAATCCTAAAAAATTATTAAATGGTTTAGGATTAGTTTGACTATAGATGTGATATCTTGATACCATTAACCATACTACTCAGAATGATTAGTCATTATGTTTATAGATTAGAAATAG
The DNA here is from genome assembly GCA_963277665.1 of Viscum album. Taxonomy (NCBI): domain Eukaryota; kingdom Viridiplantae; phylum Streptophyta; class Magnoliopsida; order Santalales; family Viscaceae; genus Viscum; species Viscum album. The sequence continues at coordinate 939,044,454 of OY728161.1, forward strand.
TTATTTACATTTCTTATGTATATTTTTATTATGTTAAACACCATTAATATGAGGATATCAATTTTAATTATTATGTTATGGGTGGGGTCTTCTATATCCCCTTATGGAATCAAATGGTATCCTGAGACATATTAGATGTGGACATGGTTGAGGACATTCCCATTATCATATATTGTTTTTTTGAAGGCCTGAATCAATTTTAGTTGTTTGGGATGAGGATTTGAGAAATTTACTTATATGGAAAGTGTTATTAATTATATATTTATAAAGATTATAATATTTTGTACATGTGATTATTATACTAGTATAGTATCCATGGTTATGTTTTATTATGGAATTATTTGACTATGTTTTATTACTTCAATATTATACTCAAATTATATTTTAATGGAATGTGTACAATTAGATTTTTACTATGCCTTATGTTTATTACTCTTATATGTTAATTACCCGTACTATGTATCTGAGGATATCCCTTTCATATGTATTCTTTTTCCCGAGATGTGAATAATTATATTATGAATGGCTTGCAGGGATACTCTAGGTGTCTTGGATGTTTCCAAATGAATTTCTCTATTTTATTTACTCCATGGTTTTAATTTTAAAATTTTGTATGAAACCTATTTTCCAAATCTATAAAACTATTTGGTACTTTATGATGTTTCTTCATTGTTTATATGACAATGTAATGAGATAAGGTACTGGTTTTGGAAAACTGGGGTTGGGGTCATAACAAAGTACATAGCATGGGTTTATAATGTTACTCTGTACCATATAATCACAATCCATTCATTTATATTTCCTAATATAAAAAAACGTATATCAACACATTAAATCTTATCCAACCTAAATTAAATTGTTTTTCATAAATATTTCATCATCATAATCATAATACATCTACTGAAATAATAAGAATTATGATATTTTATAATATACCAAGTAAATCATACAAAATTTCAAATGATGTTATTATATATGAATGTACCATTTAAAAAAATCACTATATCATTTCATGGGGAAAATGTTTTTTTCATTTTTAAATCCTATAATTAAAATCAATAAATATCCACAAAAGATTTTATTTTGAAATAACCATGGATACTTTTTTTGGGTTCTTTAATGTAAATAAAAATAATGACGGTGGGAATCGTTGTTCAGGAATTGTACACTAAAACACAAAATCCATTAAAATTTTCATAAATAGTAAAAGAACCAAATTTCAGAAAATGATAAGAATAATCATTTTCAATACATGTTAATGATAATAAAACATCATTTTTATTGAATTTAAATAATCATCGGATAATAATAATTAATTTTCTCCAATATGTTTCTAATGAAATTTGGACATTAATGAAAATACTTATTATTGAATAGTATAAGAACTTTACTTGTGCATTATAACATTATATAAATATCGTGGGAATATAAATAGAAGAAAATAAAAGGAGAAAATTTATATATATAAATAACAAAATTATAAAAATATTCCTATAATTTTGGATGGATAGATCATTTTATTCCATTATCATAAATTTAATCACAAACAAACCTAGTAAAAATATATTGTAACTTAACACTCATATATAATGTCCCTCTTACATGGTAATCACGCTATCATGACCTATAATAAATATAAATATAATATAATTATTTTCCAAAAACAAATTCAATCATAAAATACCCTATATTGATTATATATAACATCTTATCAAAATTTCTTTAACAATATTTCATTCTCATTATCCTTTCAAGTGTTGTCTACTTCATATTCGAGTTATTTTTTAGAGAATATTTTTTATACTCATAATGATCATGGTTTATTCATATTCATAATGACAATAAGTATATATGTATCATATATATTCATTGTATACATAGTTATAATAAATCATATTAAGGATTTGTGAAAAATAACGTACATAAATACTTGGAGATGATTGTTTGTAAATACACACGAATGATGTTTCCATTTTCTTATTAGTGGAAATAATTAAAGTTAAATAATAATGAATATTTATATAACCATTAATATATATGAAATAATATATATATATATATATATAATCTATCGTAACAGTCAACTATGATTGGTGGTGGTGGAAAACAAATGGTATCTCTAGGTGTATGTGGTAGTCCACAAATATGAATGAGTGATAATTTAATCTCACATTAGATATATACGAGCGGATAAATGGTTATTTAATAATCTTAAAATCCTCACAGGTTATTGAATATTCATTATTAATCCAATAATAATTTATACAACATGTTTTGAGTAAGTATAAAAAGAAATAAAATTGACAGAGCTTCATTAATATTTGTACCACGTATTTGAGAGTCTTCCTTTTCCATACACCATAATCATTGATGGATTGGTACTAAAATAATTTCATATTTAGTATTATTATTTGAATGATTTTAGTAATTTTTTATTGTGGGTGTATTGGATCTATAAGGATAAAAATCATTGAATAATAGAGAGGAACATATTCGCTTTTATAAGTCTGGGGAGTGTGACACATGTAATTTATGAAAAATATCAATAATATAAGGTCACATTCATGGAAAAGTAGATCCAAATGGTTAATTATTAGATCTTTGGATAATTTAATATTAAAATATATTCATAAAATAAAAAATATACAAGTATAGTTGGATGTACTATCCATATCACTTTGTTTAACCTCTTGGAAATCCAATTTTAAACTTGACTGTGGAAACAAAATATTGATTTTTTCTACTAAGAATTGAAAAAAATTATGTTCACCAAATTAAATTAATTTATATATGATGATTAAAAATAGGGAATCCATTTTACTATATTAAATTTCAATTATTTGAAGAATTAAAATTTATCCTAGCTTAGAAACCACAATGTGGAGGTGGTAGTCTATACAATCAGATGAGAAATTATTTTATTTACAATTTTATGGGAAATAGGTGTGATAGTTTGTTAAATTAAATATATTGATATATTAGTATATTTATTATACAATTTTTATCACTGAAAATTGGATAAAAATACTTATATTATGATCAAAAAAAATATAATCTTTGATAGAGTTAGGTATGGTGATTACCTCATCATTGGGAGACCTAGTTTAGATTACACCTTAATCAATTTTCAGATGGTAATAGGTGATAAGATAAATCTACGATTAAGGGATGGAAACATGGATCATAATAGTGTAGCTATTTTCTGAGTTGGAGTACTCAATCTTTGTAGATGTATAGAAAGGGTGGTTCACATTTAGAAGTACGGGAAAACCATACATAAAATTATATAAAAATACTAAATAAAATATATATATCCTAATCAACAACATTAAAACAAAGATTTAACAAATTAAAATAATGTATTTTATAGTGTTTAAATAAAATCAACAAATTAAATTTAGATATATTTTGGAAAATATTTAAACCTTATATCTTAGTTAAACCTCTTTTAATCATTTTTATTATAAAGACCCGACCTTAATCATTACATAATCTAATGTTAAGTCAAGAATTAACATTACGGATATTTTCAGTTTTGTAGTTTTAGATAATTATTCCATAACTATTACATTACATTTCATAAATTACAAATCAGACACTGCTACTCAGTATCCATTCGTTTCATAAATAAAAACCCTAAAAAAGAGTAAATTGTCTAATTCCATGTTTTTTACAACATTACTTTTCCATGATCCCATCCTTGACCCTATTCATTATTAAGTCATGTGAAAAACATTTCAAAACATTTTATTAGCATAAGAAGCTTAGTATGGGTTATAAAATAAGTAAACAAAACATTGTCCCATCAATCAATTCAAATCAATGAAACCATAATTTTCAATCATAACATACCTCATGAAATCATATGATTTATGAATAACACACAAAAATCATAAATAATTAAGGTAACTTGTGGAATACATAATATAATTATATTTTCGATATCAATACTACATATGTAGTTACGTTGGAATACCCATCACAGTATATTCCATAAATCTATTTGGAGAAACATTAACGTTTACCTCTGTCATGTTACCCAATGCATTTTGGAGCTATCATGGGCTCACCAACCCTAGGGTTATCACGGAACCACCTGTATATGTAACTAAATACAAATAACCATAAAATATTCATAACACATAATAAAAACTTAATCGAAAGATAAAATTTCTACATTTAAATCCCAATATATCATTTCAAGATATTTTACATAATCAATGTTTTCTCAAACCATTTTCAAAACCATTTAAAACATTTAATATATAGATTTTTGAATCCAGGTGTCCCATACATCATTATAGAATTTTAACAAATTTTTAATTTCTAAACATTCATGTCCATATAAATAAATCCTTAAAATCATTTTTTAATCATCAAAATTAGTGAGAAAGATTTAAAAGAATAAATCATTAAAACATTTAAAATGATATTTTAGTAAAATAGTTCCTTACTAAATGTGAGATGCTTGAATAAAAATAATATAGGAATAACATCAATAAAAAAATTATAATATAATAAAATAAGGGATCATTATATAATTTACAAATGAATAGTATTAACAACAAATAAACGTTAATTGGTGCATAACAACAATGAATTCTAAATGTTATGTAAATAGACATGAAATCAATTATAAAAACAAAATCCTAATATTTAAGATAAATAAATTACATAATAATTTGTGAAAAAGATAAATACACTCAATATTATTAGATATTCATTGTAAATCAATCAGAGTGAAATCACACATATTCTAGTAAAAACCACACCAATGACTTTGATGTTGAACTCAATGAATGGTAATTGAGTAAAGATTACTGTTATCAAATTCATTTTGATGACTAGAGAATTTATCAATGGGGTGATTATGTGTATCAATATAATATCCAATAATATGGGAGTGTAAATTAGTACATATTTAAATAAATAGTGATTTCACTCATAATCTGGGAGTAAAATAATCAATGAAGTTTGCATAGAACATAATGAGAGTAAATTTCAATTAGAAATTACCTTACATATTTGGTAACATATGAAAAATTCAACACATGAAAGAAGGATCATATAATGAAGATGTAAATAACCATAAATTAAATTATATTACGCAAAGAATACAATCATATAAAATTCATACACCACAAAAAATGAAATAACAGGAGTATAGCATGAATATCACACGAATAAGAAGTTAGATGAAATCCCCTTACCATGTTGTAATCAATAAAGTCAGATGAAAAAAAATTTATTAACCACCAAATGAGTCATATAATTCCATGATGATAAATATAGTAATGATAATATATATGAAATGTATGTACACAATACACCACATGAATTAAATAAGTGGTGAACAATGGAAATGTCACAGAATTAAATGTGAGATAAGAAACATGTTACCTCATGTCTTACATGACCCGTTTGTTATTTAATCTCCTGAATAATAAAATATATTTATTTTCGACTTTATTAAGAATATTTTTCAGGTTTTTATTCTCTTTATATCATGTATTAACAAGTTATAATCATTATGAAATCATTTAAGTTAATAATGGACATTTTGTCGATATTTGGTACTTCAGTCCAAATTAAACATTTTATAATTAGAAGTTGTTCATGTGTTCTAATGACTATTATCTCTAGAAATATATTCATGATTTAGATATCATATATATCTTTTATATATATGTATTTATAATATTACATATCATTTTGAGGTAAAAAATAAAATGCACCATTCATGGAGATACTAAGTCGTACATACACATGAACACTAATATAATTTCTATTTCATATTTAATGGAATGAAAACATATTGATACATAACTATTTTATAATTCCAGTATAATATCATATATAATTTCATTAATTCCATCATTTATATGTTCCATGTATGACATGAACAAGTCATATCACTTTGAGAGGTCGGTAGTCAGCATTTCCTCAAATGAAATTATTGTATTTACCCATTATAGAAAACGTAATGATATGATATAAATTAAAAATAAAGAATTATATATAAAATATAAATATAATATATATATATATATATCTTTTAAATAAATTTTATTCTTAATGGGCACTATAAGAGGTGGTAGGAGAAGATTGAACAATCGTCGTTTTGTGAGTCATTAGTTCTCCTTCCACATAAACAAAATGTTCTTTACACATTAATTGGATGGGTGGGTAAGTGTATTTAGAATAATTCTCATATAAATAACCTATTAAAATTTAGATAGTAGTGTTTTTAAAAATAAAATAATAAAAAGAGTTTAGGTGGTTGGAGAAGCAAAATAAATTAAAATAACTTACGAAAAGACATTACCATTAAATCGGGTAACTCCCTTTGGTTTGAGAAAATGTTTTCTTGAAGTCCATTATGTATATAGTAAGGATTCTAGGTGGAATAGAGAGATTGGGAGAGATTATTTTGCTAGAGTTTGGATGAGACATGTGGTTTTATATCTGTTAGTAATGGGATAGAAGTGAGGGATTTTTATAAGGGGAGGGAGGGGCTCTATAAGAATGTTTGAAAATATTATTTTATTATACAATAATTTTATGTTTATAAAGGTACAAAACATATTAAAGAAGAATATAAGAAGAATATTTTCGAAATAAAAAAATCAAATATTTATTGGACTGGTTTTGGATATTTTTTTAGTCATTATAATCTTATTTATTTAAATCATTCATTAATGAGGAAAACATTGCATCATCATTGTGTCATAAATAATTTTATTTATCTCATGTATAAAAATTTAATATAAATTACCATGATTTAGGAAAAAAATTTATAATTATAATATATATTTTTAGTCAAATATATCAAATATATAACCTCGCAATAATTTTTTTAGGAAATCAATACATGTTTATGATATTTTTCATATTACTTTAAATAAAAACATATTAATGTCACTATCTTACCCAAAGGGATTTAAAAGGCATATATTTTTACCAAAGGACTGTATTGGTCCGAAATTACTCATCCAATAAGGTTAGACTGTGTTAAGGTAATTTTATATTGTTATAATATTATTTTTACCTTGAATTACACTATTAACTGTTAACCATGGTAAATAAGTCATAAGTTACTATTTACCCAAAATTATTTTCATTAATTGAGCCAAATTCTACATAATGATAGAAACCATATAAGGTAGATTTTTTAAATTCAATTCACAGAAGCGTTGAAATTTCATTTAAATTATAAAGTTAGTTTTTTAACTACTACTCAGTGTTTTCACTAATCATCAAAAATAAAATGTTTTTAGAAATATAACGAATTTTCATTCTAATATATATTTGATATTCCAAATTCAAAAATGATGTCTATTTTTCGAAATTAAAATATATATGTCACAATAATTTATTTAAAATTAATTCTCATTGTAAAAACAAAAATCACGTTTTTATAAAATAATAACAATCAAAATATTGATAGTTGTTTGTGTATAATTTCAAAGTGAAATTACTTCCAACGCCCGAAATTGGATTAAATGGTAAAATAATAAAATAATTACACATTAAAACATTTAAAAATGTAATCTAAACACATAAATAAATAATATTAAAAGGAATTTTTGTAATAAAATGCAGTATTTTTAACTATTCATTAAAAAATTAACATTATAAAAAAATTACCAAAAAATTACCCAAAGTAACTTTTGATGACCCGATTCTAAAAGAATATTTTTATTTTGTCATATATAACATTAATTTTGAAAAAAAAATATATTTAAATAATGATCTCCATCGAAAGGCAGTAAATCGACCTCTTAAAAATATTAAATTATTTATGCTAAAATTAGATTGATTCATATTTTAAGCCTCTAACATTTATTGGGTAAATGTTAAAACATTTAAAAAATATTTATAATCATATTTTAGTTAGTTATATTCATTCAAAAAAATTCAACGGTTATGCATTAACATCAATTTAAAATACTAATATCGTTATATTAATTTACTATATGACTCAAAGTATAGTGCATCATTAGATTTCAATGAAACAAATTATTGTGATTTGAGTACGCTATTAGACATAGAATTCCCATTAATGTAAAATTAATATTTAATTAAAAAATTTAATTAAATATGAAAATATCATATTCTTTATTTTACTAGGATGTTACATCCTTCCCCCCTTTTGTAAGTATCATCCTCGCAAATTTAAAATTGGTGCTAGAAGCTTCATTGAAAATCCCACATCAGAAAAATAGTAAATAAATATATCACATTAAAACAATAAAAGAGAATAAAAATGTTCACTCATGATAAACTATATATGGATTCCATGAAATCATGGGTATAGAGAAGAAAATAAGGGTTATGTTATGATGTAGAGTGCTAGAAAATTTGATTATGAGATAGTTAATCAGAAGACAACCATAACATTTATATTTGTTAAATGGTTATTGGTTTCTTAGTTTGAAAAAAAATGGAATAACATTTTGTTTTAAGTTCTTGTTCATATTGATGAGGAATTTATTTATGAGATTGTCTGAGAACAAAAGGAAACATACTTTCTTTTCATGTAGAATTTCATCCTTTACTAAATTTCAACCACAAACTCTTCTTTTCTCCAAAAGATGAGTATTCAAGATGACTTGGATTCATAATATGTGCTAAAATAATATTATAGAGAATAACATGATACATATAATATGAACCATATATTTCACTTATCTGTATACATTAACCAATATTGGTCAGTACGATATCAGATAATCCCCAAATGGATAATCCTTTATAAGAAGAGATACTACTCTTAATCTCCCAAAATTCAACAAAAAAGTACCCAAAGTTCAAGAAATACCATTCAATATAAAATTTCCCTTTTAATTTTTTAAAATAATCCAATCAAATATTGAAACCCAAAAATCAGAAGGATTTAATCACATAGTCTTCTACAGAAAATCTTATCATTTATCTCCAAAATCATCGACTACTCTTAAATTCTCATACTTAAGTATAATTAATCTAATCACATATTTTCTATGATAGGTTAATCATTGCCATAAATAACCCAAATCACATTCTCTCCAATATAATAACCTTGATTCTTCCAAAATAGTATCTCAACCATTACTCCACAAATTAAATACCATATTATTCCATTTTCCATAAGTACATAGTGTTCCGAAAATATACAATGTCTTACAAAATAACCATTATCACTTAATCACCAAATTATTTTATCATACTAATTATTTCCATTTTATAAAACATAAGATCCAAAATATAATTATTTTTGGTCCATAAAGTCATTTAACTAAAAATAATTAGTCATACTAACAATGGTCTTCATGTAGTCCAGTGGTGGGCGATAAATCCCAATCACACTTTGGTTGTGGGTTCGATTCCTGGAGCATTGTCCAACGCGATGGGTTTTCCCACGGTCTTCATGTTGTGCTTTTAAAAAACCAATATAAATTTATATCATTCCAAAAAATGAGATAAATTCATAAAAATTAACCATAACATATATTATCCTAAAAGGCTATCTAATACCTTTCATTTTGCACCCCAAAATGTAATAACCATTTATCACGTCTAAAATAATTATAAATCTTTATAATATGGTATTAACTATTTTTATGTCACTTATGATAAAATAACACCATATCCTTTAAATATATCGAAAATTTCATTTGATACCAACTATAAGGAGACGAACATAAAGATTAAATAATCCTGAGTTAAGTCAAGAATTCACATTGAGGATCTTTTTAGATTTAGAGTTTTAAGCAATTAGTCCATAACTATTACATTTAATTTCAAAAAATATAATTTATAAACTTCTACACATTATCCATTTTTTCAATAAAATAGAAACTCTTATGAAAAATAAACATGTCGGGTTCTATGTTTTAGACAACATGACTTTTCCTTGATTCCATCCCTGACCCTATTCATTTTCAAGTCATCTGAAAATCATTTAAAAACATGGGATGATCAAAAATACCTCAGTAAGTGCTATAAAATAAGTAAAGAAAACATTATCTCATAAATAAATTCAAATCAATTAAGCAATACATTTCAATCATAACATAACTCATAGATTCATAAGATTTATGAATAACAAATATAAATCATAAATCATAAAGGTTACTTGTGGCATACATAACATACTTACATTTTAGCTATCAACACTATATAAGAAGATACGTTGGAATACCCATAAAAGTATATTCCATAAATCTCTGATGAGAAACATTAGAGTTTACCTCTGTAATGCTACCCAATGCATTGGAGAGCTATCTCAGGCTCACCCACCCTAGGATTACCATGGACCACTCGTATTTGTAAACAATACCAATAACCATAACATATTCATAACACATTAAACAAGAATAAAGCAAAGATAACATTTCCACAATGCAATCACAATATATCATTTCAATATATTTGACATAGTCAATGTATTATTAAACCATTTTCAAAACCATTTAAATCATTTAATAAAGTGATTTTTGAATCAAAGTGTCCTATACCACTTTGAAACATTTGAATGAAATTTTAATTTCTAAAAATTCATGTCCATATAAATAAATCCATAAAACCAATTTTAAAACATTGACATTTATTATTAAGATTTAGAAAAATAAATATTTACTGAATGTGAAATGATATTTATGTTAAAGTGTTCCAAACCAAATTAAAGATGCTTGAATACAAATAACTGAAGAATAACATTAATCAAAACATCATAATATCATTAAAATCATGTAATCATGATATAATATGCCAAAGGACAGTATTTAGACCATATAAAAGTTAATTTATGCATACCAAAACTGAAGTATAAATGGAATGTAAATTGAGACGAAATCCCTTATAAAAACTGTATCATTAGATTAAATATAAATCAATTACATAATAATGTGTGAAAAACATAAATAAACTCAATATGATTCGATATTAATATTATTTAAATAAAGGTACATTCAAACATATTCTAGTAAAACCAACACCAATGGCATGGATTTTTTACTCAATCAATGGAAATTGAGTTATGATTACTCTTATCAAGTTTTTATATATGACATGAAAATTTATCAATGTAGTGATTATGGGTATAAAAATAATATCCCACGAAATTGGAGTGTAAATTACAACATATGTAAATTAATATTTATTTCACACCTAATCTTGGAGTAAAATAATCAATTATGTTTATGTAGAACCCAAAGAGGGGAAATTGACATTAAAAATTCCCTTACCGATTTGGAAAATTACGAAAAATAAACCCTATGAAAGAAGAATCATACAATGAAAATTTAAATACCCATAAATTAAATTATATTACAAAAATAATACAATAATGGGAATTATATAGACCACACAAATTGAAATAGTGGAAACATAGAAAGAATCTCACGCGAATAAGAAGTGATATTAAAACCCCATACCACATTGTAATCAATCGAATCGTATGACCAAAAGATAATAACCATGAAATGAAACACAAAATAACATGAATATAAATATTATCATGGAAATATATATATAATTTATGTACACAATACACCACATGCAATTAAAAAGTGGTTATCAATGGAAATCTCATGGAATTAAATGTGATATAAAAAACCCCACACCTCATGTTCGACATGAACTGTTCGATCTTTAATCTCCTGAATATTACACTAATGTTAATTTATTCTTTCTTAAAAATCTTTTTAAAGTATATTATTCCTTTTATAACACTTATTATCATGTTATAAACATTATGTATTCATTTAGTTAATAATGGTCTTTTTGTCGATATTTGTTGCTTAAGTAAAAAATCGATCATCTTATAAATACAAGTTGTTCATGTAGTCAAAAATACATTATCTCCATGATGAGATTGATGATTTAGATATCATATATATATATTATATATTTTTATTCATAATCGTACATCAGATTTGGATGTAATAAATGAAATTCACCATTCATGGAGATGATATGCCATACGTACACATGAAAACTTCTTTAATTTATATATCATATTAAATGGATTGAAAACTTTATGATATGTAGGTATATTAAAATTCCAGTATAATATCATATATAATTTCATTAATTCCATCCTTTATATGTTACACATATGGAATGAATGATTCAAATAACTTTGTGGGGCGGTAGTCCACAATTTCTCAAATGAAATTATCGTATTTACCTGTTACGGACACTATAAAGGTATGATATAAATGAAAAATACATAAGTATATAGAAAATATAAATATAATATATATCACATATAAATAAATTTCTATATTAATTTCTACCATAAGAGGGGGTAGGAAAATATTGAACAATCATCGTTTCATGAGGCAGTAGTTTGCCATCCACAGAACCAATTTGTTTTTTACCCACTAGACGAAGCTGTCACTACAGGAAAACTGAATATTTGCGACAGGCTATTTGCGACGTGATCCCGTCGCAAAAGGACTTTTGCGACGGAGCCCCGTCGCAAATAGGTATTTTTGTGGTGGTCCCGCTGCAAAAAGTTTATTGGCGACAGTATTTTCCCCCTGACGCAAATGAGTTTTTGTTTATATATAAAAATGGTATTTGCGACCGGTCATCGCAGATATATTAGTTGCGACGGGTCAGAATCCCGTCGCAAATGTGAAATTTTAATATATACTTGCGATGAAGGTATTGGCGACGGATCATAGCAGAAAGTTTTTCCCGACGGGTATTCGTCCCATTGTAAATGTTACAATAAAAAAAATTTACGACGAGTATTCTCGTCGTAAATGTTCCCGTCGCAAATATTTAAAAAAATAAAAAAAATAAAATAATTATTACAAATTGTATAATATTATATAAAAATATTAATAATATAAAAAAATTATATTATTATAATATAAATAAGAAAATAAATAAAATATTATTATGAAATATTATTATAAAATAATAATAATAATATGAATATAAATAATATAATATAATATAATAATACTAATATTAATAATATAAAAAATTAATATAATAATATTATTATTAAACTATCAATATAATATTAATATTAATATTAATAATATTAATAAATTATATTATTATAATATTAACAATAAAAATTATATATAATATAATTATGAAATATTAATATCAAAAAATAATAATAATATGAATATAAATAATATAATATTATATATTATAAAATATTAATATCAAAAAAAAAAATAATAGTACAAATATTATTAATATAAAAAATTAATATAATAATAATATTATTAAAATAAACATACATATTTATGAAAAAATAATATTAAATGATTTTTGAAGTATATTGATGATACTAGTTTTGTTATAAAATTAAATAATAAAAAATAGTGTTGGAAAAGTAATATAAATGAAATTATCTTAAGAGAAGATGTTACCTTTAAATCAGGTAACTCCTTTTGGTTTGAACCATAAGTGATTTTTGAAGTTCCTTATGCCTAAGGTTAGGATTTTAAGTGGAATAGAGGCATATTTATAGCTTATTTGTGATGATTTTGGATGATCCAAGAGGCTTGATATTTGTGATTAATGGGTTAGAGGTGAGGGATTTTTATGGGGGGAGGGGCTATATAGTAATTATTGAAAATATTATTTTATAATATAATTATTTTGTGGTTTCTAAATGTCCATAACATATAAATGGAAAATATTTGGTGACTGTTGTTCAATAATAAATAATCCAATTAGAATTGGATAGGTTTTGGATATTGTTTTAATCATTGTAATCTTATTTGTTTAAATCATTCATTAATGATGTAAACTTTTCATCATTATTGTGTCATAAATAATTTTATTTATATGATGTATAAAATAATAAATAAAATACCATGATGTCGAAAATATTTTTAGATTTCTAGTTATTATTTATAGTCAAATATATAAATTATATAACCCCATATTAAATTTTTTTAGCAAAATAATACATGTTTTGGATATTTTTATTTTTTACATTAATTAAAAAGTCATTAATGTCATTATCTTATGAAAATGGCAATCAAAGGCCAAAAATCTCACCCATGGACTATATTGGTTATTGATTACTTATCCAATAAGGTATGGACTAGTGTAAAGGTAATTGTATATTATTATAATATTATATTTACCTTGAATTACCATATTTACCTTAAACCACATTAAATAAAAGTAAAAAGATATTATTCACCAAAAAATATTTTAATCTTATATAACCATATTTAACTAACTAATAAAAAACATGTCTATTATATTTTTGAAATTCAATTCACATAAGGGTAAAAATTAATTTAAATGAAAAAGTCAGTTTTTTAACTACTACTCACTGTTTTCAATATTAATAAAAAAATTGATGATTTTCAGAAAAATACAAAAAATTAATCAAAAGATATATTTTATATTTAAAATTCAGAAATAATTTTTTTTTATCAAATTAAAAATATATAATATGAAATAAATAATTTAAAATTAATTCTCGTTGTAAAAAAGAGCTTGTTTTAAAAAAATAAAAACTATCAAAAGACGTGCAATTGTTTTGGTCCAATTTCAACGTGAACTTACAACCAATGAACAACATTGTATTAAATGGTAAAGATATAATCTTATTAAACATTTAAAAAAAATTAAATATATAATCTATCAATATAAATAAATTATATTTAAAAGCATTTTTGAATTAAAATGAAGTATTTTTCACTATTTATTAAAAAATGAACTATATTAGAAAAATATCAAAAATTTACCCAAAGTAAATCTTGATGTCCCGTTTCTAAATAATAATTGTATTTTGTCAAATATATCATATAAAAGTGACCAAAACTATATTTAAATTGGGTTCTCCATCAAAAGGCGGTAAATTGACCTTTTAAAGAATATTATTGTATTTATGCTTAATATTAGATACATTCACAATTAAGGCCTCTAAATTTTATTGGATAAATGTAAAAACATTTAACAAACATGTATAATAATATTTTATTTATTTATTTTAATTCCCTCCAATACAATGGCTATGCGTTAAAAACCATTTAAAATAATAATAATATTATATAATTTTTCTGTATGACTGAATGTAGTGTGCATGATAAGATTTCAAAGAAACCTGTTGTTGTGAGTTGAGTACTCTATCAAATATAACATCCACATTAATGTAAAATTAATATTTAATTAAAAAATATTAATAAATATTAAATTGTCATATTCATTATTTTCCTAGGATGTTACATTTACCCTTAACTATGATAACATTACTGTTTACCGTGATAACCAAATTATATGAAAAATATGATGAATATAAATGAATTAAACACAATGATTCTAAGTTTTTATTCTATTGATTCACATTTAGATTCAATAGGGGCAATAAAATAATTTCAATTAAATAAAACTAAACACATAAAAATGGTATTTAGGTAACTAACATATTTTAATTTTAATTTCATTTAATGTTGAACAAATGTAAAAAATTGGTTTATATAAATTTATATTATTAAATAACAAAATAGGATATATTTTAGACATAGATATCAATCCAAAACATAATGTAACCTTCAAACATACAATTAAATGCAGTGACCAAATACTAATTTTTAATTTTTAAAATAATATAACTTATGCTCAGAAAAGTCAATATTGGATTCCCAAATCCAAAAAAAAATATTTTAATGAAACATCATTATCTATCAACACATATTTTATTTTAATCTGGTTGTTTTTAAATTTATTAATTCATTCTAACAACACAATACCATCATAAAAGAGATTGTATTTACATTAATGGTACATTTCATTATTCCACCAAAATTCAACATTTTAATAAAATTCATAGAACTAATATAAAGAATTTTATGACATTATTCGTTCAAAAATTATATCCATTTATTTTAAATAAAATTACTAAATATTATATAATTTAATTATAATTTTTTAGGAAAATTAAAATAAATATACTTTTTAGGAAAATTTATATTTAAGAACAAAATTACATTATTCTCATTATTTTCATAATCTAAATAGTTAAATGAGTTTTAATATATATTATATAATATAAAATCATATAATTTGAATAAAATAATTAATAAACAGTGAAAATTTTAATTATTATTATTATGACAATTTGTGTGAATAATTTTTTTAGAAAAAAAATATGTTTACCTTGATATTATTTTGTTTTATATTTTTAAATAATTTAAATTTAACAAATAAATTTTAATAATGTGTAAAATATATTTTCTCATAATTTATTTACTCTTATCCATACTCATAAATCTCAGGCTTGGGTCATAACATTTTTATTAAATAATAATAATTCAATAACATATCATAGTATGTATCAACTGAGTGTTATATGTAAGGAAAAATATAAAAGAACATAGATTTATTAAATTATAAATATATAATAAAATATGAGGATGTAAAATTTTACCTATTATAATAATTGTCCACTTTAAATTTCACTACACTTATAAAACAATATGGATAATTCTACATCATTACATCCTCAGATTCCTTTATATATTCCTTTGATTTATGGTTTATTTCACAAAACATTGTCTCAGTGCGGGGTCTTGTATCATATAAAATTTTCCCTAAAATACAAAATCAGCATTGGTTCCTCCTCATAAGTAAACTCATTCAATTTTTAAGACCACTAAGTTTAGTACATGCGAGGTATTAGGTATATACTGCCTCACGTTACATACAAGGAACGCATGATGAACAAGAGAGATATACAATGGATGCTCCAAGTGATATGCCACTATTATAATATGACCACAAATTTAAATGGAGTTAATATATACATCACACATCTTACAATTAATTCCAAATATCATAACCTATATTTACCAACTGCTATCTCTAGATGTCACCAACTATTTTCATCATAATTTTTATATCGACTTTGAGTTAATCCAAAGTGATATTAAATATCTCTAACCTTCTCATCCATTTACATATCTAGTGAATTTTTTAATAGATTTCATTCTCCAACATCATTCCACAAAATTTGATTTCAAAACATCATTTGAAGATGGTATTCATAATGATCCATCTAAAATCATCATTGAAATCCAATATTGTATTAGAAATAAACCCATGAATGGTATTATTCTTAACCACCAATTAAATCCATAAATCATTATATCACCATATAATAATGGGTATGAATATTCCTCTCAAATATAGAATCTATCTGAGGATGATATATAGTGATAAAAATCAATCATATATTAGATTCCTAGTGATGTCTTTTATAGAACTTCATGAGTCTCGATTAGAAACAAGAGGATATTGTAGAATTTATTATCATAAAAATTCCATAATGTATATCTCAAAAATTGGATCATGATTGAAATAATTTCTAATTATGTTAATATGTGATGATTTTATAAGGTGACAAATCACAGCCCAGATATAATTGTTCCCTATTGATGTTTTTGGGTGTCTAAAGATAAAATCCATGTAAATGTTTTCGTATTTTAATTATAGTATGTGAAAAAGATACAACATCCACTTATAATTCAATATCATATAAGTTACACACTGACATACCATACATAAATATTCATACTCATCAATTTGTATTCCAATTTTATCAGAAAAAAAATAATTTATCATATATCCATGCATTTTCATTAATCCATGATGAATAATGTTTGATGATCAGAGACGATTTTCTTGGAACATTATTATTATTGTTGATATTAGGGGAACAAATAAATTTTACGATAACCTTATTATTTAATAATAATAATATTTAAACAAAAAATGTTTTTTCTCTTTCTTATGTTGTTACACATCCTCTATATATACATCTTTAATGCTTAGAAGGATGGTTGGTTGAATATTAATTTGAGAAAAATATAATATATACCATTTCATCATGATTTGTTGATATGACATTCTTAAATCTATATGTATTCGATCTCTTTGATCTCCCATTAAAAAAAATCATGCATGATCCTATTTATAAATAACACCATCCACTAAACACACAATCTTAAGGAGGTAGTATATTGAACAATGATAATAATAATGACATTACATTCATCACAATTGGTGCATAATTAATTATTTCAATATCATTATATATTTTAATATATTATGATTAGTATAAATATCTCACCTTTCACAATGTATATAATACCTCCATATATTCAATATAAATATTACAACTACATTTTCAATACAATGAATTGTCTATTTTTCTCAATTTATTCAATTCTAGAGCAGCTTATGATATACACATTTCATTCTGAATGGGAAAATATCTATGTAAATTTTTTAATGCCTAAATTTAGATCACAATATCTTCTCTAGTGTAGGTAATTTTCATTATATGTACAATTACCAACCTTCTCTTTATTTCTACAAAATTTTCCTCACATTAATATGATTATGTAATCTTTGTCCCTTCTATGTAATAATTGTTAGTGGATTTGATAGTTGTGGAAAATGTGCTCTGTGTGTTTCACAAAATCCTTTTTTATAGGTTTCTATGGGATTTTGATGCCCCCACCCAAATCTCTCCTCTAGATATTGTATGGAATGTATTCATATGTAGGATTTTTTAGTTATAGGTGTAATGAAATCATGGGATGGAATATCACAAACTTTTCTTTTTATCATTATTTACGACCAATCTGAGATCTACAAGATTGTTAACATTGTGATATACTGAATCGGACAATGAAATAATTAAAAGTGTAGTCACACTGGATCTAATAGAGAGGATATCAAAAAATATTGCTTATAATTTATTTATTTAAATAATAATTAACTCGAAATAATTCTTTAATCATTGATGTGTATAGTGGAATATATATCATTCAAAATTATTTCATTGTTGAAACCATGAATCTAATTCTTCTAAAACTGATCCCCATGTGTTCTACGAATCTATCGACGTAGCTCAATGGGTCTCTAGGTTATTTCATAGAATATCCATGTGCTTTTGTAATCCAACTTAGTTCACCATGAGAAACATATCCAAATCATTTTCCTTTATCCGATGGAGGATTATTTCTATCCATTCTTGAGTGCATTATTGTAGAATTGATCTCTCTACGCATGACATGTTTCCTCCAAATTGGTTGTGAAAAACATATTAAGATTATTATAAAATTATATATTTGGGTATTTATATTTCTAGGGTTGGATGAAAATAATTTCAAATCATCCCTTAATTATTTTATGCAATAATAGAAAGAACCCATGTCAAATAATATTAATAATATTTTTATTTCTCAATAGATGTTTATCTTGAAAAATATTATAAGTAATATTTATTCAAATAATATTTAATATTATTATTTCTCACCAAACTATTTAACTTGGTCCACCATTCCTTCACAATATTTATCGGGCCTTGAATAATTGAAATTTATTTATGAAAAAAATATCACTGCACAATTTGATGTTAAATGAAAAAATATTATAATAAATTGAAAGTAATGTATATATTTGCATAATATTCCTTTCATAATATATTCCCCTTGAATATCTACTGAGTTAATAAATTTGATCATGAAAACATGAATAATAATTAAAACACAACCATGAAAATTATTTATTCAACTTCTCAAATATGAAAAAATAATATATTACAAAGTTTTTATTCTGGATACACTTTCTGTGTGGCACTCTAGGACTCTTTCTAAGTGGTATTAGATGAAGAATCCTAAAGTAAAATTATAGCATCTAGAAACATTCCAAGCAACCTAGGGAGAATATATGTTATTTCCATATTGAAATGTCACCAAATATGAATGCTTACCATTTAATATATTTACATTATCACGATTTACCTAATCATGATTGTTGCATATTTGTGCAATAAACCTATGTTCTCGATATCTCTTTCTTGTGCATTCTAGAAAAAAAATCTATAAAAAAATTGGTGATTGATTTATTTTGGATAAATAATTAACATCAAAGGGCTTGAGTTATTAACATCAGTTAATGAACAGAAGTGATAAATCCTCTCTCGCATTATTCGTAAATAAAATATAACTCATGTCGCATCCAGCGTATCATACCTCCGCACAAACATATACCATCATAGTTTTCATCAATACATTGATGTAAATTACTCATAATATTCATTAATAATAATATTATATTCTATGTAACAACAAAAAAATCCATGTATAGGATAATTCAATGACACACTATAGGGACTCATTGTCATAATATCCTACTAAATATTACAATGGGCATGCACAATGAGATGGTGCATCAAAGTCCAATGAGTCTCCACTCCCAATATCATGTATCATATGTATCCCTCAAATTTTATCATCTAGATATGGAAGAAATATTTAAGAATAGTGTCATAGAACATCCAGGTTCCCATCATAGAGGGGAACATCTTTATCAATTTAGTTTGACAACTACTAATGGGAAATTATCAAATACAATGTCTCACAGAAGAATAATCAGGATGTGAGATTTAGATAATTTATATTCAACATAATGAATATATGTTTATTATAAATTAAATTTTAGTTAGTCTAGGGAAACAACTCTAACAGACTCCCACATACACTATAGGCTACTATTTTCAACATTCAGTCTTCTAGCTCTCCCAAGAGACTCACTCATCTGCTATGATAGTCCTTTAATCAACGGGTCTACCATTCTCTCTTTTGTGGGTACTTTTATCACATCAACTTCACCCATCTGATGGAAATACCTCCCAAGAAGATGCTTCTATAGTATGTGATTTATCTATTTGTGTATCGTTGGATATTTTTTCAGAGAAAAAACTATAATATTATTATAGTACAATGTGATAGGTTTTTACTTTTACGCACCACATCATGCTCGTAGAAAAGGTTCTATATCCAAATGTATTCCATGGATGTAACACCTCCAGTAAATAAAGAATATTAGATTTCATATTTATCCATATTTGTGAATAAAATATTTAAATTAATTTAATGGGGACGCTATGCTCGATGGCGTACCTAACACGCAACAACGAGTTTCTTGGGAATCTTACGTTGCACTCTAATAATAAAATAATATTATTTTAAATGGTAGTTAACATGTAGCCGTTGTAATGGAGGGAATGGATAGAAATAACTAAAATATGATTATATATGTTTTTAAATGTTTTTACATTTATCCAATAAAGGATAGAGGCTTAAAATACGGAATGAATTCAATTTTAGGTATATATGCCCTAGTTTTCACTAAAGGTTCACTTATCGCCATTTGATGGAGAACCATAATTAAATATAGTTTTGTTCACTCTTATACATTCTATTGGACCAAATAAAACTCTTATTAAGAATCGGGACATCAAAATTTACTTTGTGTAAATTTTTGGTATCTTTCCGATAAAGTTCATTTTTTTAATGAATAGTGTAAAATGTTGTATTTTAATTCAAAACCACTTTTTAATCTAATTTATTTATATGATTAGATTATATTTTTAATTGGTTTTAAAGTGAAATTAGAAAATATTTTTACCATTAAATCCAATAGTGGTCGTTGGAATCAATTTCACTTTGAAATCAGACTTAAACAAGTGTCAATCTTTTGATACTTATTGTTTCATAAAAACACGCTATTTGTCATGACAGCGGGAATTAATTATTAAATTAATTAATATGACTTATATGTTTTGATTTTTTAAAACGGACTTCATTTTTGAATTCAGAATATCAAATATAGCCTAGGGTGAATTTTTGGGATTTTTCTGAAAAACTTCAATTTTTGATGAATAGTGAAACCACTAAGTGGTACTTATAAAAACTGATTTTCCGTTTAAATGAAATTTTTCCATCATTGTGTTTTGATTTTCAAAAATCCGACATACATGGTTGTCATTAAGAAGTAAAATGTGGTTCAATGAGATGAAAATATTTTTTTGGTGAATAGTAACTTATTAAGTTTTTAATCGCGATTAGTGGTAATTAGTGTAATTTAAGGTAAAAATGATATTATAAGAATGTGAAAACACCATGACACTTGTCCTACACCTATTGGGTGAGTCATGGCCGACCAATACAAGCCATGGGCCAACTTGGGGACCCAATGGATCCACTTTGGTTGGGAAATGACTTAAATAACATTTTATTTAATGTAAAAGTAAAATTGACACAAACATGATATGTTTTACTAAAACAATTTTTAAGTGGGGTTATACAAGTCATATTTTTTATTATAAATATTAATTGGAAAGCTAAAGAGATTTAATACATCATAGTATTTTTTATAATTTTTAGACATTAAATGAATTAAATTATTTATGACATAATAATGATGCAGCGATGACATCATTATTTGACGATTTAAATAAAATGGAAAGATAATGTAAAATCTATGAACTACACAATGTCCAAAACTTATTGGATGAGTGGATTTCGAAGACTTATCACCTTATCCATGAATTATATCAATGTGGGACCTTTTAAAACCGAAACACATTTTCAAATAAAGTAATATTTCATTATTTTCCAAAAGTACCCCTCCTCTCCTCTTATAAAAGGCCCCCACCTCTACCTCATTTAACACACTCCTCAAGCCTTTGGCTCGGCCAACCCCTGCCCATTTACTCTCTCCACATCCCTATCCTCATCATAGAGGATTCTCTTTGGGAATAATCCTTTCAAAGGAAGCCTTTAGGCTCAAATCAAAAGGAGTTACACTTTTAAAGGAAATTCATTCTCTCATGTTCATTTGTTTTATTTTGCTTCTCCAATCCCCTAAACTCTTTTTATTTACTTCTTTTGTAAAAACACCAGTATCTTCAATATATTAGGATGTTGTTATTAGATTTATTCGAGCTAAACTCTCACACAACTTCATCCAATGGTTAAAGAACATACAGTTTCTGAGGATGGTGAAATTCTGCCTCCCGAAACAATGATTGTTCAATACTCATTTAACACCTTCAAAGGTGGACATTATGATGTCACTATTTTTATATCTGATATATAATATGTTTATGTTTTATTTATTCTTCTGTATTTTTCATTTTTTTCTTACCTTTATGGCTTCCATTATGGGTATACGCGATATCTTCATTTAAGGAAGTGCGGACTACCGCCCCCTCAAAGTGATTTGATTCGTTAAATACCATATGTGGGATGTATAAAGGATGGAAATATGATATTATATATGATATTATACTGGAATTATAATATACCTTTATATAATTATTATTCCATTCTATAAAATACGAAATAGAAATGAAAGTAGCGTTCATGCGTACGTACGGCTTACCGTCTCCAAGAACGGTGCATTTCATTTCTTACCTCTAAATGATTATGTAATGTTATAAATGCATGCATGTACTGGATATATATGACATATATGATATCTACATAATGAATAAAATTCTGGATATAATAAACATTTGTCCACACGAACAACATGTAATTGTAAGAAGTCCACTTTCGACTTAAGAACCAAATATCGGCAAAACAAATATTATTAACTTAAATGATTACATAATGTTTATGACATGGTAATAAGTGGTATAAAAGTAATAATGAACTTGGAAAATGTTCTTAAGGAATTAGAAATTAACTCAAGTTTATTATTCAGGAGATTAAAGAATGATCGAGTCAAGTCGGACCCGAGGTAAGGGATCCTACAACTCTCTTTCTTTTTAAGTACACTCTTTTATGTCATTTCTTTTAAGCTCATCTTTATTATGATTGGGATGTTCTTTTATATTACTCCTACTGTAATTTTTATGTTCATGTGATGATATAACATATTCTCTCTCATCAATCCATTTTGGAAGTTTTGAGTGGCGCTGTTAGGCTGCCGAACTTTCGTAAGAGATCTAACCTCTCTCTTTCTTTTTAAGTACTCTCCTTTATTTCACTTCTTTTAGGATCCTCTTTTTAATGTTGGGGGATGTTCTTTTATATTCCTCTTTCTGTACATTTTATTTTAATGTGATGAGATACCCTATTTGATCTCATCAATCCATATTCGGTAGTTGTATGTGGCGCCGTTAGGCTGCCGAGTTTTTGTAAGGGATTTTTCATCTCACTTTTATTCCCGTGAGATTTATGCTACATTTGCCACAAATTCCATTGAGTGGTGTATGTACTGCCAATTATTCTACTCTTTGTGTAATATAATTTCATTTATGAGTATTTACATCAATGATCTATTGTCCTTCTTTCATGGGGTGTTTGTTTTGAAAGATACCCAAGTCGGTAAGGGAACCTTTCACCCTCCTCTTTTTTAAAAGACTTCTTCTGTTGGGTCTTTTAATTTTCATATTGTTATGTTGGGATGTTTTCTCATATATCCTTATTGATGTAAATTTTATGTCCAAGTGATGAGATACACTTTTTATCTCTCATCAACTCATTTTTATGTGATGCCGTTAGGCTGTCAAGGGAACTTTTTAACCCAATTTCGATTTCTTTGGGTTCAACTTGTAGTCATTGAATATGTCATCCATTGAATATGTGTGAATGGCCTTTTATTGTTTTACACTTAATATCCACTTATATTGGGTGTATATATTTGTCACACATATTTTTGAGATTTATTTGTCCTTAATTTAAGGATACCTTCTTTATAAGTGATTTCATCACATTTGACATTTCTATTGAGGGTTCATTGTTTTATGCACCAATTCACTCTTATATGGTGTATATACTTTCCTTTGGAGTATTATATCATGAATCCTTTTATTCTCATGATATTATAAAGTTCTGACTAAATGTTATTCCTCGATTGTTGTATTCAAGTGTCTCTAATTTTGAGAAAAACCCCTTTAACCAAAATATCGTTTTAAATGTTTTAATTATTTGTTTTATTAATATCCATGTTTTCAAAATGGTTTTAAGGATTTATTTATATGGATATTGATGGTTTAAAATGTTAAAACTTCAAGGTGGTATGGGACACTTTGATTCAAAAATATCTTTATTAAATGTTTTAAATGGTTTTGGAAATGGTTTCATTTTGAATGGATTCATTATTTCAATATCCTAAAATGTTATATTGTGATTGAAATGTGGAAATGTTATGTTTCCTTTATTCATGTTTTATGTGATACGATTATGTTATGGTTCTTGGGCATTGTTATGAAGAACGGGTGGTTCCGTGATAAACTAAGGGCGGGTGAGCCCGATATAGCTCTCCAATGCATTGGGTGACGCGAAGCAGTGAAACGTTAAGGTTTCTCCGAAGAGATTTAGGGAATATTCTGTGATGGGTATTCCAAACGTAACCAATAGGGTTACTCCCTACGTAAGAATGTTATGAATGCCTCAAGTTACCTTTATGTCTTATGTTTTCTATGATTTATTCATGATTTGATATACCTATGTTTTATGGGTAAAGTATGATTTCATTCTTATGTATATATGAACTCATGTTCCCTTTCCATATTTTTATAACCCTTACTGAGATTTTTATGCTCATCCCAAGTTTTTGAAATGCTTTTCACAGGTCAAGGGAAAGGTACATGATGTGACGATAGTGTCAAGGATGTTTCAAGAAAGAATCCGTGTTTTATTTTAAATAGGTTTCCATTGATGGGAAGAATGAATATTGTCTTTTATGTAACCACCTTGTTTAAATGTGGAATGTAATGCAAGTTTCATGATCTAATTCTCTAAAACTCTAAACCTGAAAAGATCCTCAATGTGTAATCTTTTAATAACTCAAGATTAAGTAAGGTTTAAGGTTGGGGCCTTATAGTAGGTATCAAAGGTCGGTTTAGATAACTTTAGAGGTTAGGGTATTCTTTAAGCATAAGTGACATTACCATAATGGTTAGGATTTCAGAAAGAGTCCTAGTTTTAGATAAAGTGAATGAGTAATTATATCTTAGTGTTTATCTTACTCATTAGTACATGATGGTTTTGTTGATATACTCACACTGACATTTCTATTTTTAGTGAATGGCTGGATCTCACAGGCACCAAAGTGACAATTGGATTGAAGGAAACTGTGGTGGATCTATGATTAAGATACTAGGTAAAATGGAGGATTCAATGAGGAAACTCATGGTTGTTCTAAACCAACTATCAAGGAGTCATGATCAACCACTTCAACCTTGGTGAGTTCTCTAGTGCATCATGTACGAGATGTCCAACTCAATGTGGAAATTCAGGTAATAATTATTAAGGTAACCATTAGGGTTTATATGATACTTAATTTTTAGGTAATTATGGGTAACTCTATGATATGACGGAAAATGAAAGGAATGAGATAAACTTGAGGTTAAAATATGTTATGATTATTCTTGAAGATTTTATCTCAATTTGGGGAATTTTTTAAGAATTATATAGTTTTGTAAAAAGGACAACACGTAGACCGTGTGACATCCCGTCGCGTCGGACAAAGCTGCGGGAATCGAACCCACAACCAATGTGCGACTGGTATTTATCACCTACCACTGGACTACGTGAATTCCCTGGTTAGTTTGACTGATTCATTCTAGTTATATGATTTTATGAATTAAGAGTAAGTTGATTTTGGGTTATTTATGAAAATGATTAACCTATCATGGAGGATATGTGATTAGGTTAATTACTTTTCAAAACGAGACTTTAGGAGCAACTGATATTGTTTGGAGATAAATGTTACGATTTATCTTGGAAGACTATGCGACTAAATCATTCAAATATTTGGGTTTCAATCTTATATTGGTTTACTTTGAATAATTTTATGGACAAATTGATTATAGAATGGTCCTCGTTGAACTTTGGGTTTTGTTGGACAAATTTTGGAGATTAAGAATAGATTTTTTATTATAATGGGTTATCCTTTTCTGGATTATCTGATCTTGTTCTATCCTTTTTGGTTTTGGTTTTGGTTAAAGTCTAAAGACATGAGATTTGTATAGTTCTCTTTTGTGGATTAGGTGATTCTCTAGAAGTTGGTTATAGTACTCTTAATGTGAATAAGTCTTCCTAAATACTCGTCTTTTGGAAAAAATATGAGTTTGACTAAGGAATCTAGTAAAAGTTGAAAGTCAACATGATAAGTGATTATGCTTCCTTATGAATAAATTCCTCAATAAAAAGTAAATTAAAACAAAAATGTTGTCTATTAACTTCTCTTACTGGGGAACCCAATACCGTTTAACCCATCACAAGTTTGTGATTTTCTAATGGTTATCTTTCTCCTAAACATGTTTTCTATCACTCTCCATCAGAACATGACCCTTTGTTTTTTCCTCCATGTCCATATTTTCATACTTGGAATCCTAGTATGGGTTGACTCGGGTGACCTTTGTACTTATCTTTATTTATTTTAAAGTGTTTGTTTTACCAACTTTTGTTCTGATGTGGGACTTTCAAGGATGTTTCCAAGCGCAATTTTAAAATTGCGAGGACGCAATTCCCAAAAGGGGGGAAGGATGTAACACCCCAAGTAAATAAAGAGTATGACATTTCATATTTATCCATATTTGTGAATAAAATATTTAAATGAATTTAAAGGGGACGCTATGCTCGATGGCGTACCCAACACGCAACAACGAGTTTCTTGGGAATCTTACGTTGCACTCTAATAATAAAATAATATTATTTTAAATGGTAGTTAACATGTAGCCGTTGTAATGGTGGGAATGGATAGAAATAACTAAAATATGTTTATATATGTTTTTAAATATTTTTACATTTATCCAATAAAGGATAGAGGCTTAAAATACGGAAAGAATTCAATTTTAGGCATATATGCCCTAGTTTTCACTAAAGGTTCACTTATCGCCGTTTGATGGCGAACCATAATTAAATATAGTTTTGTTAACTCTTATACATTTTATTGGACCAAATAAAACTCTTATTAAGAATCGGGACATCAAAATTTACCTTCTGTAAATTTTTGGTATCTTTCCGATAAAGTTCATTTTTTTAATGAATAGTGTAAAATGTCGTATTTTAATTCAAAACCACTTTTTAATCTAATTTATTTATATGATTAGATTATATTTTTAATTGGTTTTAAAGTAAAATTAGAAAATATTTTTACCATTAAATCCAATAGTGGTCGTTGGAATCAATTTCACTTTGAAATCAGACTTAAACTAGTGTCAATCTTTTGATACTTATTGTTTCATAAAAACACGCTATTTGTCATGACAGCGTGAATTAATTATTAAATTAACTAATATGACTTATATGTTTTGAATTTTGTAAAACGGAATTCATTTTTGAATTCAGAATATCAAATATAGCCTAGGGTGAATTTTTGGGATTTTTCTGAAAAACTTCAATTTTTGATGAATAGTGAAACCACTAAGTGGTACTTATAAAAACTGATTTTCCATTTAAATGAAATTTTTCCATCATTGTGTTTTGATTTTCAAAAATCCGACATACATGGTTGTCATTAAGAAGTAAAATTTGGTTCAATTAGATGAAATTTTTTTTGGTGAATAGTAACTTATTAAGTTTTTAATCGCGATTAGTGGTAATTAGTGTAATTTAAGGTAAAAATGATATTATAAGAATGTGAAAACACCACGACACTTGTCCTACACCTATTGGGTGAGTCATGGCCGACCAATACAAGCCATGGGCCAACTTGGGGACCCCATGGATCCACTTTGGTTGGGAAATGACATAAATAACATTTTATTTAATGTAAAAGTAAAATTGACACAAACATGATATGTTTTACTAAAACAATTTTTAAGTGGGGTTATACAAGTCATCATTTTGATTATAAATATTCATTGGAAAGATAAAAAGATTTCCTACATCATAGTATTTTTTTTATAATTTTTAGACATTAAATAAATTAAATTATTTATGACATAATAATGATGCAGCGATGACATCATTATTTGACGATTTAAATAAAATTGAAAGATAATGTAAAATCTATGAACTATACATGTTCAAAACTTATTGTATGAGTGGATTTCGAAGCCTTATCACCTTATCCATGAATTATATCAATGTGGGACCTTTTAAAACCGAAACACATTTTAAAATAAAGTAATATTTCTTTACTTTCCAAAAGTACCCCTCCTCTCCTCTTATAAAAGGCCCCCACCTCTACCTCATTTAACACACTCCTGAAGCCTTTGGCTCGGCCAACCCCTGCCCATTTACTCTCTCCACATCCCTCTCCACATCCTATAGGATTCCCTTTGGGCAGAATCCTTCCAAAAGAAGCCTTTAGGCTCAAATAAAAAGGAGTTACACTTTTAAAGGTAATTCATTCTCTCATGTTCATTTGTATTATTTTGCTTCTCCAATCCCCTAAACTCTTTTTATTTACTTCTTTTGTAAAAACACCTGTATCTTAAATATAGTAGGATGTTTTTATAAGATTTATTCGAGCTACACTCTCACAAAACTACATCAAATGGTTAAAGAACATATGGTTTCCGTGGATGGTGAAATTCTGCCTCCCGAAACGATGATTGTTCAATACTCATTTAACACCTTCAAAGGTGGACATTATGATGTCACTATTTTTATATATGATATATAATATGTTTATGTTTTATTCATGATTCTGTATTTTTCATTTTTTTCTTACCTTTATGGCTTCCATTATGGGTATACGCGATATCTTCATTTAAGGAAGTGCGGACTACCGCCCCCTCAAAGTGATTTGATTCGTTAAATACCATATGTGGGATGTATAAAGGATGGAAATATGATATTATATATGATATTATACTATAATTATAATATACCTTTATAACATTATTATTCCATTCTATAAAATACGAAATAGAAATGAAAGTAGCGTTCTTGCGTACGTACGGCTTACCGTCTCCATGAACGGTGCATTTCATTTATTACCTGTAAATGATTATGTAATGTTATAAATGCATGAATGTACGGGATATATATGAAATATATGATATCTACATAATGAATACAATTCTGGATATAATAAACATTTGGCCACACGAACAACATGTAATTGTAAGAAGTCCACTTCCGACTTAAGAACCAAATATCGGCAAAACAAATATTATTAACTTAAATGATTACATAATGTTTATGACATGGTAATAAGTGGTATAAAAGTAATAATTAACTTTAAAAAGGTTCTTAAGGAATTATAAATTAACTCAAGTTTATTATTCAGGAGATTAAAGAACGATCGAGTCAAGTCGGACCCGAGGTAAGGGATCCTACAACTCTCTTTCTTTTTAAGTACACTCTTTTATGTCATTTCTTTTAAGCTCATCTTTCTTATGATTGGGATGTTATTTTATATTAATCCTACTGTAATTTTTATGTTCATGTGATGATATACCCTATTCACTCTCATCAATCCATTTTGGATGTTTTGAGTGGCGCCGTTAGGCTGCCGAACTTTCGTAAGAGATCTAACCTCTCTCTTTCTTTTTAAGTACTCTCCTTTATGTCACTTATTTTAGGCTCCTCTTTTTAATGTTGGGGGATGTTATTTTATATTCCTCTTGCTGTACATTTTATTGTAATGTGATGAGATACCCTATTTGATCTCATCAATCCATATTCGGTAGTTGTATGTGGCGTCGTTAGGCTGCCGAGTTTTCGTAAGTGATTTTTCATCTCACTTTTATTCCCGTGAGATTTATGCTACATTTGCCACAAATTCCATTGAGTGGTGTATGTACTGCCAATTATTCTACTCTTTGTGTAATATACTTTCATTTATGAGTATTTACATCAATGATCTATTGTCCTTCTTTCGTGGGGTGTATGTTTTGATAAATACCCAAGTCGGTAAGGGAACCTTTCACCCTCCTCTTTTTTAAAAGACTTCTTCTGTAGGGTCTTTTAATTTACATATTGTTATGTTGTGATGTTTTCTCATATATCCTTATTGATGTAAATTTTATGTACAAGTGATGAGATACACTTTTTATCTCTCATCAACTCATTTTGATGTGATGCCGTTAGGCTGTCAAGGGAACTTTTTAACCCAATTTCTATTTCTTTGGGTTCAACTTGTAGTCATTGAATATGCCATCCATTGAATATGTGTGAATGAACTTTTATTGTTTTACACTTAATATCCACTTATATTGGGTGTATATATTTTTCACACATATTTTTGAGATTTATTTGTCCTTAATTTAAGGATACCTTCTTTATAAGGGATTCATCACATTTGACATTTCTATTGAGGGTTCATTGTTGTTATGCACCAATTCACTCTTATATGGTGTATATACTCTCCTTTGGAGTATTATATCATGAATCCTTTTATTCTCATGATATTATAATGTTCTGACTAAATGTTATTCCTCGATTATTGTATTCAAGTGTCTCTAATTTTGGTAAAACCCCTTTAACCAAAATATCGTTTTAAATGTTTTAATTATTTGTTCTTATTAATATCCATGTTTTCAAAATGGTTTTAAGGATTTATTTAAATGGATATTAATGTTTTAAAATGTTAAAAGCTTCAAGGTGGTATGGGACACTTTGATTAAAAAATCTCTTTATTAAATGTTTTAAATGGTTTTGGAAATGGTTTCTTTTTGAATGGATTCATTATTTCAATATCCTAAAATGTTATATTGTGATTGAAATTTGGAAATGTTATGTTTCCTTTATTCATGTTTTATGTGATACGATTATGTTATGGTTCTTGGGCATTGTTATGAAGAACGGGTGGTTCCGTGATAAACTAAGGGTGGGTGAGCCCGATATAGCTCTCCAATGCATTGGGTAACGCGAAGGAGTGAAACATTAAGGATTCTCCGAAGAGATTTAGGGAATATACTGTGATGGGTATTCCAAACGTAACCAAGAGGGTTTCTACCCACGTAAGAATGTTATGAATGCCTCATGTTACCTTTATGTCTTATGTTTTCTATGATTTATTCATGATTTGATATGCCTATGTTTTATGGGTAAAGTATGATTTCATTCTTATGTATATATGAAATCATGTTTCCTTTCCATATTTTTATAACCCTTACTGAGCTTTTTATGCTCATCCCATGTTTTTGAAATGCTTTTCACAGGTCAAGGGAAAGGTACATGATGTGACGATAATGTCAAGGATGTGTGAAGAAAGAATCCATGTTTTATTTTAAATAGGTTTCCATTTATGGGAAGAATGAATATTGTCTTTTATGTAACCACCTTGTTTAAATGTGGAATGTAATGAACGTTTCATGATCTAATTCTATTAAAATCTAAACCTGAAAAGATCCTCAATGTGTAATCTTGTAATAACTCAAGATTAAGTAAGGTTTAAGGTTGGGGCCTTATAATGGAGGCATCAGAAGCTGTTATACACTCTAAATCCACTTTTGAAACAATGATAACTGGATTATTTGAACTCATCCATCTTAAAAATACTCCATTGAGATAGAAAAGGTATTCTGATAGAGACTTCTTTTCATTCTAATATGACTAAAACCTGAATCAGTATAACCTCGAATGAAAATATCCTCTTGTCCTATATATACAAGGAACAAATCAGTAGTCATTCTCTCAAACATAAGGATAGACTTAACAACATTCCAATGTTGATATCATGGATGTTCATGATATCTTCTTACCATGCTCAATACGTAGGCAACCATATGTACATTACATAACATAGAAGACATGATTTTTCCATCCACTAAAGCTTATGGGATATTAATCATTATCTATTTCTACAGTTGTGTCTGGGGAATCATTTTCAATGAAATATGTCCTCCATGAGGCACGAGAAAAAATCCCCACTTGTATTTTTCAATAATAAATCGCATTAGTATCTGGTCAATGTATAGACAATGACTTGGTCCCTATAGCCTCATCGACCTATCATAAATTTTCTTGACCACTAATATTTTATCTCATCCCCCTATGTCCTTCAAGGTAAATCACATGTTCAATCAGTCCTTAACAAACTATAAAACCGGTATTTATTTTCTAATAAGTAATATGTGATAAACATATACTACAACAATAAATAGATCATTTACACTTAAAAGGTTTCAAATAGATGTATCAGATACATTCTTATTGAAAAAAAAACTCTTATCGCATGATTGAATAGAATGGTCCATGACCGAGATGCTTGCATCAGTCCATTAATTGATTACTAATACATTAAATTTCTTTTAGCATCACATGGTTTCACAAAATCTTATTGTTTTTTCATATAGACATATTCTTTAAGGGTCCCATTAAGGATTTTAGTTTTTAAATATATCCACCAAATGTCTTATTTATGGTAAGCTACTACTGAATGTACGATTCTAATGGATTTAAACCATAAAACTAGGGAAAATGAATCATCGTAGTAAATTCATAAAATATTATTTAAAACATTTAGACACTATCATTTGATAATAGGTAGTCACATTACCATTCTTGTCCAATTTACTCTGTAATACCCATTTATTGCCAATAGGATTTATATCAATAAGGGCATCGACCAGATCCCAAACAAGGTTCTAGTACATGGAATCTATCTCAGAACTCATAGAATCTAGCCATCTGGAAGCTTCTGAGCTCTCAACTCTCTCCTTGTTAGAGAGTTGTTGATTGTTAACTTCTATTAATTAGTCACCATTCTTAGTGAATGGAAAAACATATATATTTAGATAATTTTCATCTCTTAAATCATAAGCATTAAATGTTTTTCTCAATCTGGTTCTTCCACGGGGCCCTATGGAACTTTCTCATGTACAAACTAATGTTTATCTTGAGGATCAAAATCATTGAGTTCTATCTTTCATCCACTATCCCTTTTGAGGAAACTATCCCTCTAATGTAATAAGTCATGTATAGAGCTAATCCCTTTATTGTCAGAGGGGTTTTGTAGGCAGTATCCCGTTTTTTCCTCCAGATACCCTATAAAATACACTTCAAGCACAAGGATCTATTTTTTTACCCGAGAAAGCCTTAAAAACACCACATAACCCCATACATGTGTATATGATATAATGGGTTTCTTTCCTCTCCAAATATCATAGGGAATTCCTTTTTTCCCTTTAGTTGGTTATCAATTTAATATGAATGTTGCACTTTGTAATATATATATCCCCAAATGGATAATGGAAGATCTATATAACTGATCATCAACCATACCATATCTAATAGGGTAAGGTTCATCATTTCACTGAAAATATTCGATTATGGTTTATTAGATGGAGTATGTTAAGAATGAATCATAATATCCAGTAGAATGTCAATGAACACTTGGGTAAGATATTGACTGCATTGATCTGATCAAAAAATCATTATCTTCAAACCAAGATGATTCTCTACATCATTATTAAATTATTGTATTTCTAAAAATATTCAGAATAAAACTTCATCATGTAACTATATACATATAAACTAAATTCAACAGTAAAAGTTATGGTTTATGAATATCCACCTTTAGTTCCTACTATAAATGGTTCACACACATCATTATTTATTAATCCTAGAAGCATTGTGGCACTATCACCCTAGAACCAAATAGTTGTTTGGTAATTTTACCTTGTAAACAAGAGGACATATATCAAGTGTTTTTAGCTTAGAAGAATCTTAATAACAATCTTGATATAGATTTCTCACACACTTGTCATTTTTTTGGAAAATTTGGTGATCCCATAACTGGATGTTATAAGATTCATGTGAACATGTTTTGTTATTGATTGGAAACAATTGGTTTTCATAATTAAATAAATAAAGACTATTATTTATAATTTACATAACTCATCATATATTGTCTTTATAAATGAAAAAAAAATTATGTCCAAATTTGAAAATAAAGTTATCATTATTTGAATACAACACATGAATTATTTTCTTGGAATTTGTAGGTACAAAATAACATTCATTCAAAAAAATTTAATTCTTATCATAAATTAAATATGGTAGTCTCCAATGGCTGGAGAAGTTACCCTTGAACCATTGGAAGCTTAGATATCAACCTATCCTCTTTAAATTTTCTGAAATCATCCTGATTCTGATATTTTGAAACATATGTTAGAACAACAAGATTTATCTAATACCCAATTTATATAAGATGAAAGAATTATCTAGATAATGAACACAACATGATCTTACCCTTGATTCTAGGTGTAGTTCCTCTTCACATGGCCTGACTTGAAACATGATAAAAATTCTCTCTCTTTTTCCTTACCAACCTATGGATCCTAATCATCTTGGTAGGACAGTTCTTGGGAGCTTTATACAATTTTTATCTTTCGGTACCGTTTGACTTGGACTTCCTTTTCTTCTTCTCCATAAGTATGGTAGGTTATTTCCCAAATTTTCTTATCCTCTTTAAAAATCAAGGACCGAATATCCAATAAAATCTTCTCATTATTTCATAGAATATAATTATCAATAATTCTGTTAATAGTCTAGGTTAGTGATAAATGTATGAGATCTGTGCGGAAATCATTTTGTAATTTAATACCTAAGATGTCCAAGCACCCAATTTAGTAAATAAATATGTCTACATGAGGCCAAGCTAGCGTAGACTCTCCATGCTTAGTTGTAAACAAACAATTAGAGGTCTTATTACTCTATTGTCTCACATTATTTTTATATAGATCCTGATGGTGAGAAATCATGATATTGTCATCCATAACCTCACTATTCATTAAAATATAATTGCACATGGATGATAGGATGAAGCACTGATCATTTGTAGCATCATTAAAATATTTCTCAAAGAGAGATAGCTCTTCATCACTTGCCTCAATTCCAGACGCAACTAGTAATGCTTCATCCCATACATTCAGTTACCATTCATGGTGAAGGATGACACATCAATGGCTTTTCCGTCCCTAGAAATTATTGCCAATGAGAAGTATTTCATTTTAATGTATGGATCACACCGATATATTTGATTTCATTATGATGTTGTTTCTACAAAATTATATGTGAAGAAATTTATTTCTTTATCGGATAAAAATTATACAAATAAATAAATATTATATTTATCAGTATTACACTATTTTGATAAATCCATATAGCCCTCACCATTAGAATCTAAATATCATGTTGCATGGATATTATAGTGGAAATGATCAATATTACCTTTCACAATACTCAAACATTGTTTTGTGAAGGAACTCGAACGGTTGTAAGTATGCATTCTAAAAGAAAAATGCATTAACTTGGAGATCATTGTCAACTAAGTGGATTCCCCAATCCTGAAATCAATAATTCATATTTCCAACAACTTTTTTTCATAGTTACAACACGTACTACATTGTCAGTAATCCCATGATACCAAAAATATTTAGTTAACACAAAATCCCATGTTATAATTCAATGATAATTCAATACACCCCAACATTGGCTAGTCATAAACATTAAAAAATGGTTTGATTCTAACTAATTTAATGGAAGGCTATACTAACTTAATATTTTATTGATTCAATTCATTCATTTATGAGAAAATTTCCAACAATTATCATTATCAAATTCGTACTAATATTATATAGGATTACATAACTGATTAAAGACGTCTTAGATTATATTTATGCTTAATCCAGTTTATTGTTGTTCCATATTACATGCTTGTTAATTCATTAATTATGTTATCACAAAAAAACTCTATAATGAAATAACCATGATACCGTTTGAAATATTATTAATGGTATGATAATGAGATTATATTAATGGTTAGTTTATATAGAAGTTGAAAACCTAATCACTCAATTGTGGGAGAAAAACCATGAACAAATTAAGGTTCATGTTGACATCATTCCACTATTCCACCTCGGTATGTCCTTTGATTGGTCTCACCTATGCTCTGCACCTGAACAGCCTCCATTAACATGGGAGGTCAATACATAAAGTATTACACTTACTTACATGTTGGTGTGGGTAAAATAGGATTACATAAAAGAAACCACAGTCACGAATTCCCTATATAATAATTAGTTGATAATACATGCATGCCAACTATTTTATTTAATAATAATTTAAATTAAACCAATCACATAAAGATGGTTTGGTCTAGCTCAATATAATCCACGTTCAACAATGTGTCATGCATTACATTAAAATATCATTAAATTCATAGTCATTATAATTTATGAAAAATAATTCTCAAATAAAATATTTATTACCACTAATTAATCAATCATTTTATCTTAATACTTATCTAAACATCCTTGAGATTGTCATCCAATATAATTTGAAATAAATAAAATAAAATCATTTCAAATTAACTATGTACATAAATGTGCCTAAGATGATCCACATTGAATAACCATCTAGATCTACCTAACATCTATTACACTAGTATGTCATTTAACTACTATTACATATGGAATATTCTATTTAATACATACTATCTAATAATGTACTTCACTGATGATTACAAGAATCCCATGATTTTACCAGCAACATGTTATGATTCAATTCACATAGAGTAAAATCTTGTAATACAACTTATACATGATATGCAGATCATAACATTACACGAATATTAATTTAATAGTTAAATATTTATTTATTTTATAAATCTATGTATTTTGGTAAAAAGTACATGGTGTGTCGATCAGATTCTCATGGAGTGTACATCATTCTTCATCTATCTGAGGTACCCACCAACCGACTAAGCATGTGAAGCGTACCTTCGAACTTTTGTATTACACGACATGTTCAATGGGTCACATGAGATGTTAAATTAGTGTTACATGGTCACCACCAAGGTAGGTCGTGTATTGAATGCACGACCTATCTTCAACCCAATGGTAAAAAACCCCATATCTAGTAGTCAACCCTGTGTATACTCTGATTGATTGTGAATATGTATATCCCAGTCAACACATGGTGTATGAATTATCTACAATGCATTTCATTAATTCACACAGGTTTCATAATTTATGAATTAAATCATTGTTCATTGAACACAACTCTATGTCATGTAACTCTAGTTAGACGACGTGTAATTTTGTGTTATCAAAGAAGAATCCTTGTCACTTATTTATATGATCTTCAATTTTATTTTTATAATAACATTAATGGAATCCAATATATCTATGTGAAATGATAAATTATTAATTAGATCTAACAATTCATATTTAATGAATTATTAAAAATTAATTGAAATAATAAATAATAAATGAATCAATAAATTATTTTTTTAAAACAATTATAAACAAAATGTACCTTCCCTGATACCACATGTATGTTCCGAGCATAGTGGAATTATGAGATGGGTAGACCAAAACTTCTTTTTTCTTGATAGATGACCAATAAGTGATCTACATGAAGATTAATGACATGATCTATTGAAATGGATAATGAGTGCATTATATGGGTAATCATGACATAACTAAGAGAGAGGAGATCAAAAAATATTATTTATAATTAATTTAGTTAAATAAAAATTGGCTCTATTTAACGTGTTCTTCATTGATGTGTCTGGTGAAAAATTTCCAGTGAATGCTCATTACGTTTTAGGAATGAAGCATATAATTCGTCTAGTAGTGATCCACATGAGTTCCACAAATCTCTAAACATCACCGAAGGAGTCTCGAGGTTCTATCATGGAATTTCCTTGTGCTTGTGTCATCTTCCTTTGATCTCCTCAAGAAACATTTCCAAAGCATTCACCTGGATCCAGTGGTGGAGGATTTCTCTCCATTATTGTGACCATTCTTGGATAATAAATCTATCAATGATTGAGAGGGTTTCTACAAATTCTTTTGTTCACAACTGAATTGGTTTATGAGAAAATAATATAATTGGTTATTTTTATATTTGGGGTTATAATAAAATAATTTCACAAGTTCCCTTGAATATTTTATTTAATCCTAGTAAGACCCTATGTCTAATAATAATAATATTATTTTTATATCTCGACATATTCTTAGGATGCGAATTATTATAAATATTATTTAATAAAATAATATTTTATATTGTTATTTCTCACCAGACCATTTAAGATGGTCCTCCAGTCGTCCAAAATACTTATTGGGAATGAATAAGTAATACGTATTTATTAAATAAATATCACTTCATTATTCGATGATAAATAGAAAAATATTATATTAACTTAATGAAAAAATAAATATTTATTTAATATTCTACTCACAGTATATTCACTTGAATATCTAGTGATGGAATAAATGTCATCTAGAATACATGAATAATTACTAAACCAAAACTATGATTAATATTTATTGAACATGATAAATAATAAATAATAATATATTATTCATCTATGGTTCTTGATTCACATAGTGTGTGACCCTCTAGGCCTCTTTCTCTGTTACATTAGGAAAAGCAGTCTAATATCCAAGGATAGCGTATAGTAGCACAAAAATTAACCCATAGATATAGAAAATATTTCTTCAAAGGCGTGTCACCTCATATGAATAGATACCATGAAATATAATCCATTTATCAGAATGTCTATAATAGAGGAGGTGGTATTCTAGTGCCATCAACCTATGTGCTCAATATATCTTTATTTTTATTTCCTGAAATAGTACATTCCTACAGATCCTGATGCCCTTGGATTTAATATGGTAATATAATTTCCATCAAGGAAATGAGATTATATCTTCTAATAATGAATAGAAGAGATAAAACCTTCTTTAAATTATTCATTAATACAATATTAGTCGTGACACACCCAACATATCCTACCTCACTATGAACACATGTCAGCATGGTTTGTTTCAACACATCAATTTACATGACTCATAATATTCATTAATAATAATCATAAATTCAAAGGACAAATACACACCTCCGTATATAGGATCGTATAGTGAATCTAATAAATATGGTTTTCTACTAGAGGGTATCGTTCTCCTAATATCATTCTTCTTATTACAAATGGAGTACACCATGAGAAGGTTCCTCAAATACATATGAGTCTCAACCCCTAATATCATGTATCATATATGTCACTAGTATTATAACATCATTCAATAGAACATACATTTATGAATAGTGTTATAGAAAATATTCATTCTCAAAATAGTGGGGAACTACTATGACCATTTACTGTGACAATAACTCTTGGTACATTATCATATATTATGTCATGTAGAAGAATAGTCATTATTTTATTATTAGTTAATTAATATTAAAAACAGTTAATACATCATTATAATAAAGTAAATTGAGTTTAGTTCTAGGGAACCAACTTCAACTATCTTTGATGCATTATATTTATATATATGGGCTCATTCAATATGAAATGTATCTCAGTTATGATATACTTTTAAATAAGGATAATGTAGAGTTAAATTTTTATAATTTTTTAATTTTACATGGGTATCTATTAATATTATATAATGAAGTAAGCTACTGTGTATACATTCATGTGGGTGTGATATCTCTCATTTATAAAATGATATTGTTGAGAAGTGGTGATTATGTAGAGACGATGTGTTGCACATAGTTTTGTATGACATGTTGATGTAGAAATGAAATGATGGAATTGTTGTGTGGTATGACTATAGAGGGGATGAGATAACCATCATATAAAACATTGGGGTTTGGGGTTACGAAATCAGTGGAATTGTGGATGTGAAGTGCCCTTATTATATACAATATCATATTATATAGTACATTCTCTTATGTGTTACGTAGTGTGTGTGCCTGGGTGGGGTTGGGATTTGTTTATCTATTTAATTATTGGGAATTTAAATTGCTTTCTTCACATTTTCACAATAGATTTAATGGATGATCATTATGAGAAAACTTGTCTGCTCTCCCCCTCAAACACACACACACACATATAGATATATATATAATTTAGGCCTGTAAGAGGGATTTGGTGATTTAGTTGTGTGTTAAAACCTTTTCGGGGTTGTAATGTGGTTTTGGAGTTTGTAGCCATATCTAAAATAGTGGTTCATATTTAAGTAATTTAATTCATTTTTTATTACTTAGAAAAGATTATATTATTTAATTTGGATGGTTCATTTATTTTTGTAATGGTGTTTATTATTGGTTTATATTCTTTAATGGAAATATTTAGGGTAATTCCTTCAATTTTTGTTATGATTTGTAACCTCGATGCTGGTTTTAAACATGTGGCATGTTAGAGGTAGGACTCGGTGGTTAACTCTAATATCCACTATGTGATATGAAAAGGTATTAAAGTTAGATAATTGTTATCGTTGGAATCAAATCATAATTATTAATAAATATATATATATTGTAAGAAATTATTGGGTTATTTATGTTGACAAATATATGGC
Organism: Viscum album; assembly: GCA_963277665.1. Classification (NCBI taxonomy): domain Eukaryota; kingdom Viridiplantae; phylum Streptophyta; class Magnoliopsida; order Santalales; family Viscaceae; genus Viscum; species Viscum album. The sequence continues at coordinate 939,085,510 of OY728161.1, forward strand.
TCAGGGGACCCATTAGTTTTAAAATGATCAAATAAATAAAATGTCTAAGTGTGGTATAATTTTTTAAGCCTATTAATAAATTGGACCAAATTTAATGCCTAATTAAAAAAGGATTGGTCTTCGAAATTCATAATTTCCCTGGTACATGACCTGATAGGGCTGACTATGTCATATTATAATATTTTTTTTAAGAGATTACATTTTATATATTTATTTGTTGATATTTTAAAAAAAAATTATTTTTCATTTAATGGTTGATTAACAAACTAGATAGGATGAGGGCAGTCAATCCATGATAGATTAATAAAAAGTTACATTTTTTCTAGACATAACCCATTAGTCATGTCTTAATACATGTTTATATATAAACAAAACATGAAAAATGAAATTGTTTTTAAATTACCTATTTTATAGAAAATAATATTATCCAGCATTTTATTTTAGTTGGTAAAAGAAAAGTTTTAAATGTGATGATAATTTTTTTATAAAAAAAATTAAAATAATGAAATTGTTATATTTTTTGTTTTTTAATATAAAAATAATAATTTATATGATTTTGGTTATTATGACTGTAAATTTATTTTCGATATCATATTTTATCAATAAAGATGTATACACAGAGAGGTAGTTAAGAAATTAAATAGTAATTTAATTAAATATATTTTATAAATTATTTACATATATATTATTTATATGCGAATACAACACTTACTTCATATATATATGATGAAAAATATTTCTTCATGAATATGTTGGATGTTTAAATAGTGTCTAAATGCTTATATAAATCATGAATGGGTGATTTCCTATCACTTATGTAATTATCCATATTTTTAATTTTCAGGTCATGTTTTTTTGATTGATAATATTAAATAAAATAAAATTATTTTCTTTTTCAATAAAAATAATTCCGAAAATATTATTCTTTATAATAGTAAAATATGTATAAAAATAGAAACAAAATATTTTAATGGTTGTAATTAATTTAAAATCATTTGTTTTGGTACGTTAATATTGACATTTCATCATATTTTTTTTGTGAGTAAATTCTTAGACATCAAATTTAATATATAATTTTAATTCAATCATCATTGATAGCCATATTGGATCCTAAAAATATGATAATATTATGTACTGATAATTCATGTCCCTCATTTACAAATGTACAAGTTTCTATTTTCCAAATAATTTAGTAAATATACCATTATTCTTCTCAAAATTCACATGTCACAATATTTTTCATCAAACCATCTTGTATTGAATAAATTATTATGAATATAATAACATAAAAATAAATTTAATCCCATAAATAATAGATCCATAATGTAAATTAGGTCCCAATTATGAGTAACAAAAAAATTTAAATAGAGGCTTCTATATATGGTTCTTGTTAAATGAGCCCTTGAATAAGAACACCAACATTAGACATTATAGATACATGAAAGTGTTTCTTATGACATTACAAATTAATCTATCCTAAAAATTATAATACATTATTCATTATGATTTTGTATGGAATCAATGGAGTTATAACATTAGAGACAAGGAGATTGGGAATATTGTGTTACATAAGAAATCATTTATGAAACAGTATAAATTACTTCCCATAACTATTTATATCTACAAAATTACATTGTCTTTTAATCATCTATGTGATCCCTATATTATTTTGGATTATTTGGATTAAATGTATTAATATTTCACATTTAATTAAACAATCCATATGAAAAATATTTGTCTTATTAATAAATTCATTATGTTGAACATATACTATTCTTTGTCTAATTCACTTGGAAAATATCATCATCACAATACATTTATTTATTCATATACACAATAATATTCCGAACCATTTATGAGTATTTTTCATTTCTAAAAAATCATACATTGAAAATCTATACAAATAAAAACAATGATCATTTATTTTTTTCCTTTGTATAAATAAACAACACAAAAATAGGATGTGTGAAATGACTAGAATGATTAAAAGTAATTTTTGTTTATTTTATAAACATTAATTAAGAAATCATAAAAGAGTAATCATCATCTTATTGACTCAAATATTATTAGAAATGAACAATAATTTATTTATGATCTATAAGTAAGAACATCATATTCTATTGAAATATGATTTTTTAAGTAATATACCCGTTTTGATAATATTAAAGGTCCTAAAATTACAGTAAATATGGGATAGATGATCTTAATTTGGTAAGTAAATTCATATTTCTCCATGACTTTATAAATTTTTTAAAATATAAAATTTCATATTTTGTAAATAACACACATAAATTTTAAAATTTTGAGGGCTCTCATTTTTATAGGGGATATATGTTTTAGAAAAGATGAGAAAATTATGGATAATGGAAACCATAATGGAATCAAAAACTAATAACACACCATGGTAAATTTATTAATGTCCTCCAATGTTTTTTATCCCTATTTTTCTACTCACATGTAATCCTCATATGGGTTCTAGTGTTTTATACCCAAATCCTCTAAGGGGTCCATGATACCGTGTCAACCATGGTCTATAAGTAGTTGGATCATCCCATTTAAATACACTGAGAGTTGGTGTGATTCAAGGTATGAAATAAAAACACATTCCCCATTTTTAAACTAATTTCATCATTAAAAAAATCACTCTAACTTCCCCTACCCATATATATATATTAGCATACATGAAAACACTCCCGAGACACTACAATTTTATAAGGGTTTCAGACACTAAACTACATCCACGAAGCACACACCGCCATTGATTCAATATATAGAATCCACTAAATTCAAATTCTATTGAATATTTTGAGTGGATTAATTTTACATATTCATTCACAAAGAATTACACTTTGAAATCCCATTGATCTCTCAAATTAATTGTGTTCACTAATCCTTCAACAGTTTTTTCTATTGATCACTTAAATTAATATTGTTTACACATCATTGTGTCCTTTTAGAATCACTTATTTCATCATAGTAGAAAATTTATATATTCACACAATACCTATGAAATTAAATATATGATTATTTAACACTAAATTTTATGAATATTTTGCATGACTTGGGAACCACTTCTCTAACTATTTGGAAAATTTTATATTTTTAATGGAAGGTGAAATTTTTTTAAAACATTTTAGTATGTCATAGAACTCTCAACCTAAATACAAAATTTATTTTTTCAATAGACCAATATTGTATTATATTCCAATGTACCATTCCAGAATGAAACTGACAGTGTAGTCATTACGTCATGTAAGAAAACATTTTCATACGAACTACGTGATTCAGTGCCATGAAATTCAACAATAATTAGGCTACTGAAATGTTTGGTGTAGCGGCCTATATATAGACCCAGAAAACCCTTCACAAAAAAACCTTCCATGCACTAAAATGATGTATAATTTTTTTTCTCACTCAACTCTAATTATTTGAGGTCAACATTAGTGTTTAAAACTATATGTTCATGAAACTCCATTATAAATTTCTTATATTCATGCAATACCTCTTTTTTTGTTCAACAATATCATGTATGAATATTTAAATATATCCTGAATAATATTCCATATAAATATTTTTAGGAAGTTATTCTGAATATTTAATATCAATCAACTTCATATAACACCTACACCCATTTCCTAACATTTTCATTTTTTAAAATCACAACATTTATATATATTGATTTTCTCTTTGCCCAGATTTTAGACCCCCAAATTTTAACAATCAAAAGGAAACACCACCACCTTATATACATAATATCATATAAAATATATAGGGATTATATAATATTTTCATGGATCATTTTCAACATTCTCTGAACAAATATTCTATGAAACAAAAAATAACCTTGTCATTCAGCCTTTTCCAAAAACACAATCATCCTAGAACGGAAACAATATACGATTTAGGGATTATTTTCCATCCTAAATATACCCATGTTGGATACCATTATATCACACAAATGCACATTGAGGAATAGAAATATTCATGAATACTTTTGTGAACCTAGGAATTCTATCACCCTGAGGTGAATTTTCTATATTCAAATCTGTGGAAATTATGGAAATTTATGGGTAATTATGTTATTCATTGTTTTTATGCACCAAACCATCATCAATACCAATAATCCCATATTCCTAAAAATATATTGTGATATAAAATGCCTTAATGTCCTCACAAGTTAACCATACATGAAAAGTATCTCAGAGACATTTAAATAAGGTGTGATGTGCCCATGTCATTATAGTACACTATAATAGGCTGACACATTTACCATTCATTCTTACATGGGAGAAAAATTTCCTAATTTCCTATACCATGGTGACCAATAACCTAACCTCTAAAATTTTCCTAACACTTCACACAACACGTTATTGTGTAATCTCTTTTTATTATTATTTAAATTGGGATACACTTTTCTAAACCTCCATTATAAGGATGAAACACCCCATAAATATTTACTATGGAAATGGGTCACCCTAATGCTCTGGTAGAGTAAAACACTTACATTCCAAATATTACGGACATACAAGGAGAAACCACACCCTACTACTACTATAGTGGACTATATCCATATGTTTCGGTCAACCTAAACCTATTTTTGCTATCTATGAGGTAACATTACCCAGGTATTCTAAATGTGATCCAAATTGTATAAGCCTCCTCTACGACCTCAAAAAATACATGAATGGATAGAATAATGTATAATTCCCCCATTTTACCATACTTTCCTATCCTAATGGGACTCTCCTTTGTTTTCTCCCAAAATTATAGGATCATCATTGTGAGAATATTTAATTATTACCCTCGCAATGAGGATCCATATCATATGTTGATTATGGAAACCCCTCTAAACAAATGTTAATAAACATTGATTCTCAATTTCATAAATCCCATAAAATCTCAAAGATTCTTTATTAAACATAATGAGACAAAAGGTATTATGAAATAAAATGTTGTGTAATCAAAAATTTATCCAACATTTATGTATATCCCACATGATTTCAGTCATATTTTATCACATAACCATCAAATGATAGATAGTTGATGGACTCGTATATGGGAATACTATAATTTATGATCCTAAAACTTTTCCTCTAAATATAATGTTAAAATTTAATGTTAACATTATTTATATATGATTTCAAATTTCATAAATAACACCACCACCATTTGATTTTATGATTTATGAGCGAGTCTCATTACATGAGAAAAGGCTTTTCACCTTTGACAACATCATTTTTGCTTCTTGTTCGACAAGGATGCATAAGATACCTCCCTAAAATTAAATATCAACACCACAATACCATTATTCCCTTACATACTTCTCACCGATGAATATTTTTTGTGAGAATATGTCCCTCCACATTGAGAAATATACCATTTAATACTTGAGACATCCTCAATAAGGACACATTCCCAATGAATTATAATCCTTTACTATAATGAAATATTCCTTATGATACAACATCCTTCCAAAAAATTCCATATTTATTATGAGTTAACTATGGATTATTTTTCAGATAAAAAACAATATGAATAAAAAATTACACAAATGTGTAATTCCATCACTAACTCTTACACAAAAACCTTACCCTGGTAGTGCTATATGCCTGAATATAAGATATATAGTACAAATTTTAGAGTTATATGACCTCAAAATAAATGAAATATGACCCTCTCAAATGACCAATAAATATATGTACTATCCCATTATACATAAAAGAACTACATCGGTCAAATAATTTTCATGTGTAAATGAAGGAAACCTCTTTCAAAGGACCAATATCAACTCCACAATATCATCATAATCCCTTCATGGTGATATATTATAAATTATCTTTATTTTCCATTTTTAATCAAAAATATTATCCAAAAGAATTTAGAACAATAGATTGGGAACCTCATATATATAAATATGTTTTACTATTATAAAATGTTGACGTTATATCATTTTCATGAAGGTAACAAGTTGTGTATCAAATTCAACTCGAAATCAATTCATGAATATGTCATAAATCAATAAATGATTCATGGATTTGGAAATAAAAAAACAAATGCATTATGGATGAACCAATCAACTCATCATATTGATCAAATGCATGACCCTTCAGGGTCAATGATTTTTTATAGTGAAAATGTAATTTTGGAATGTAACTCAACATCTGAAATAGAAGGGGAACACTATTATTTGGAAAATTTATGGTTATATGAACGAGAATCCATGACACATAATTGTGATTAATTGAATAAATTCCATTTCAAATTATCTTTCATTGATATATCAAATGTATGTGGTTTTTATTATTCAAAAACACAATAATGGAATCTCGTAATTCTAAATGATGGAATCCTGAAATGAAATATCTTAGGTCAAATTGTTCGTATAGTCCAGGATCCACCATGGAGAATCTCTAGTTTTATCACATCACCTATGGGACCAAATATACTCCTTCACCAAGTAAATATACTTGGGTCCCTGAATTAGGTAGACATGTTCACTAACACAATATTTTTTTTGAATGGTTTCTAATTCTATAGTGTAAGAGTACCACTTTAATGGTGTTATGCCTACATTAGAGATAGATTGGAAAACCCTCCTAATGATAAATCCTCATGAATACTACCACTAATGGTTGTCCATGGAAAATACTTCAATGTGAGTCACTACATGTAACTATTTTAATAGATGATCCACATATTGTACTAATTCAAGACTCAAATATAATAAGGAAATACGGGAAGAGGAAAATCACATCATTGATGCCATCGATGAGCTTTTAGGATGGGATAATATAATGAAATTTGGATTAAAATGCCTTGTTCCCATAGTCCCTGTCACGAACCAAATCTGGTCGCCTTCAAAATCGGCACCAGACCCGGTCCATGGAAAGACCCGAAGGGCGTTCCGGATCCCCAGAGGCTGGCACAAGTGCCTAGGTATCATAAAATGATAATTGGGAATGATTTACCCGAGTTTATAAACTTAAAATGACAAAAGAGTCCAATAAAACAAATATGGATTTTTCAACTAAAACCTTCTTTTACAAAATTTCTGAACTGAAATACATAAGTTAAAACTATTTTTAAAGACCATTACAATGGTACATAACCAAATAAGGACAGCCCAAGAACCTCCACAAGGAAAGAGGCACCGCCCTAAAGCTATCTCCACGACACTACATCCCAATGGACAACTAAAAACCTGAATCAATGGCATAAATCCTGTACCCAAACCTGTGACATAAAATAAGCAAATCTACTTACACCCAAAGGTGTAAGTAGGGTGTGAGCGAGAGCCCAGTAGGATACAACAACTAATAGATTCCATGTGATAAACATTTAATGGCGAAAAGCATGCAAGTTTTCAAAGACTTGAGATGCTAGTTAAAATTTCTAAAAGATGCAACATTAAATAAAAACAGTTTTCAGGTGGGCTAATTTAAAGAATAAAAACATTTAAAATAAATACCATAGCTACTGAATTTTCCAGCCTCTCCTACCATATACCGACTGTAAGAACAATGTATCCAGTGATCACAATCAATGAGAAATAACCCCTAGGCAGTAGCTAGTTGTGGGTCCCAGGTACCTTGTATCTCGGTGAGAGTAACCATCACAAATATCCATTCTCATGCACGAGCCACTGGTAGGGAACATAACCATAACCTAGTGGTCCCCAATCATCATCATCAGAGTTTAGTTAGAGTTGTAAGCATCAATTTTTCGAATTGAAACTGTGGACAAACCCCAGAGATTCAATAGCATACTAGTACACGTCCACCCACCTAGATACACGGGTTTTCCCTTTGTGCTCAAACAAGTTCAGCAATCCAAGAAGTATAGTTTTCACATGCAAATATCACTTCCACATCACAAATTAACCAAACAGCCCCATGTACATCACTCAAGTCAAAAATTCCACTTTTCATTCAAATGCATTTTGAAATTAAACTCACTCCAAATTGCCTACAACACTTTTCACATTTCATTAACACTTCCACAAATCAATTAAACAATTTTATAAAACCATTACAAGATATTCAACTCACATAACAGCCCACACACATGTCACACGATACCCTTCTCACCTTCACTATTCATTTTATAAATAAACTCACATGAAATATCCCACACCCGTGTTTCGCACACAAAACACAATTTAGTAAAATATTTCAACAATTTATAAAAAATTCTAAAAATGTTTAACATCTCAAATCACCACTTTACCATTCAAAAACCCACATTAGGTGAACACACTCACCCAAAATGTGTATATACACTCTTTCCCAACTTTGTTTAACCAAATAAAACATTTGCAATTTTTTATAAAACAAACCCAAGAGGTATAACAATTGTTTGTACACTAAACCCATTTCAAAACCCTCATTTAAAAGAAAAATCATACCGATACCAATCCAAAACAGATTTTTTCATTCCTAAAAAAATTATTAAACCACACCCAAATGTTATAAAAATACATCAAATAATACCACAATGATACACATGAAAAACACACGTTTTCATAAATCACCTCCAAGAAGTACAACAGGTTTTTACACCTTAATCTCGTTAAAAATAAACCTACTTTCAAGGCCAACATGAAAATAAGGAATTAACAAACCAGAATTGGCATCCCCTTTCAAGACTAATAAATCAGTTTCATATGTTATAAACTAAACCCAAACATCATCCCAAGAGTCACACATGAAAAGTACCCAATTTCAAGCTATAATGAAACTAAAAATTAAATGTTTAACCAAATCCATAAAAATTGTTTTCACAGAACATAAAACAGATTATAAACATGCTAAATTAATAATCCACGCATGTTAACTCATCATAAAATGGCTACACATGGAATCACCTACCCTTTTTAGTCGATACCCTCAAAACTTGGTGTGAAACATTAAGCACACCACCATTGCACCAAAAGGAATATAAATCCAGACCTAAACCACAATAATTTACCCAAAAGACACCAAATCAGACATTAGGATCGAACCTCAACTTCTGGACATTAGGAAATTCAAGAAAAATGAAATAAAACTAATAGAGGATGGAAGGAACCAAGAAGGAATTCCCTTACTTGAAATATCTTGAAGGAATCGGCCCCAATCCAACAAATAATGAATCCCCAAGTACCCAAAACTGGTATGGAGGTTCGAAGGATTCATATTAGGTAATGTGGGGACTGAAATGGGGGAAACAGGATGAAAAATGAAGGAGTTATGAAAGGATCAATTTACCTCTCCAAATCTTCCCGATTTTAGAAACCCTAATAATTTCAGTACTAAATCGCGATTTAGAAGAGCTCTAAAGAGGGGAGAGAGATCTTGGTCGCGCGTCTGGGTTCAAGGGGCGCTTTTGAGGCTTTGAATCTCCGAAAAATACTTAACAATGAATGAGTTATTAATTAATCAAATTTTATTTTTAAAACTGGAATTGGGATTTCGGGCAGGCCCAGTCCCTTAAATAAAAACCAACATAAACCTTGGTTATGGATTTTCATAGGCTCCAAATTTTAATTGTGGTGTTAATATATCAGGGGAGGACATTAATGAGTTGGATTTAGTGAAAAATATTAAAAAATGATAATGTTATAAAAGAAATAAAATTTATTTTTAAATCTGGAATTGGGTTCACGGTTTGGCCCAATTCAGGAAAACTCACATATTCTCCATAAAACCTTTGGAAACCCCCAAAACAAAGAATTAATGAAAATTAAAATAAAAATACATTTAAAATAATCTAGTTATGTGACAGTCCCTTATATACTCATTGAATATTCTACCCCAGATATAGTATCCCGAGAACACAAAACCAGGTAATGTGAAATTTCTTCTCAATGAGGGTAGAGCATCGAAGTATCTTACTGGGCTTATATCCCTACTCCGGGTGGAGAATCCATCAGAAATATCATGGGAGAACAAATAAGTAAGAATACATCTCTATATAAAACATGAAGAAATACCTTTATATCATGGAATAAATAGACAACTATCATTGAAATAATCTTATAGATAATATGGAGATATCTAGTATTTCCACCCCTACTAACATTCAGGGTTCCAACATTAAAATTCCTATGAAATAGTAAGAGAAGTACTAATATCCCACTACCCATGAGGAGGTTATTAATTGGAATATTATTTTAACTACTATATGGTAGTTACAAATTCTTGTTTCCACTAACATAATGATATCTTGTCAATATATCCAAAACACTACATAATTGTGCCATTATGTTTCTTCTCCTATTCCAATGAATATTATTTGTACTCCAAAAAGGATTAATTTCCATGTACAAGTTTATATCCTCATTCCTACATGTTAAATCCTACAATAAATTAACGAGGATCCAGTTATTATGATAATACATTTCTCATGGATACAATGGCTCAAATAAAAATGACATATCATTTTATAAATATTATAGAACTAGATACCTACATCGTACCCATTTTTCATTTGGGGTAAAATATAAAACAAAACAAAATAAAAATATCATCATCCTTAAAACTCATTCAATGAAATTTTCTTCATAACCGATGTGAATGAAACAAAATATGGTTTTCTTATAATTATTGGTAAGGGTTACATATAATAGAGGATACCATGAGTAATTAAGGAATAATCAATATGGAATGATAGATAATTGAAAATTCATGCTATTTAATCAGTATATTAATCCTAAAATGCATTCATGGATAATATAAACATATTAATATCTTGGATAATAATAATTGAATTCTAAATGAATCAAATTCACTATATTGTATGATAAGTTATTATAAATCAATACATAAATTTAATTAAAGCCTTTTGATAAGAAGTATAATCGGTAGGTTGGTATACATAAAAAACCCATTTAATTTTTAATGGTTAATTTTATCATGAAACCCATCGATACATTAAGGGGCTATATAATTTTAGTCCCCACCTCACACTAAATGTATATTGAAATCGATATATAATGAATGAAAAACTTATTTGATTAACATTATGCATCAACAATAAAAATATACACTGATTATTGAATACAAATTTATCCTGATTAGCCATCAATTAATATTAAAATCAAATACTATATATAAATGGAATGTAGCATTGAAAATAATAATATCCATGACATGGAGAATGTGTATATTTTAGAAAAACGTAATACCCATTGATCATAAGAATGCAATTGTTCTAAAAAAATGATAACAACTACACAATTAATGAGAGATAATATAGTGTTTTTGAGTCATTCATGTCATTTGGATGATAAATAAAATATAATAGAAAAATTATATTAATATTTCTTAAAATAAATTTCATATAAATCTATTAAATAATTATATAATATAAAAAATATTTTATAAAAGCTACGTGGTTGAGAATTCTGTTAACGTGGTATAAGATAAAACCATTCCATTTTTTACTTCATAAATAATGTTATAAATGGAAATTTTGTAAAAAAAATTGAAGGCGCATATATATCATTTTGAAAGTCATTTATAATATTAAAATAAATTATTAAAATATATTTTTATTTTAGAAAATGTTTTCGATATAATTTTGAAAAACATGGACCATAAAGAAAAATATATCTGATAAAATTTAAATAGAATTATTTTTTATTTTAAAAATTGTATTTCTTGATTCAATTTCCAAATATAAGAATATTTTTAATATAAAATGGAAACAATGTAAAATTTATAATGATTATAATATATATTTAATTTATAGAGAATGGATTATAACAATCCTTCAATAAAATTTATAGCAATAAAAAAATGAGAATGAATGAAAAATCCTCACCCCATTTGGTAACTTATAAATTTCATCCCATTAAAAGAATAAAAATGAAAAGAAAAATTAATAATTTTTTAAAAAATAGTTATTCCTGTTAAATTTATCTATTGGTCAACATATACACCATATAAATGTGAATATGTGCATTAAAATAATTGTGTCTATCTAGAGTGAAAATTAAGACACAATCCCATACATCAAAAATCTATTTAGGTGATCTTTCATTAACATAATTTATGAGGGTTTTACACATGTAATTAATTTATAAAAAAACCTTATAAATTTTTATTATATCATATATGATCCTATTATTACATCTTATCATCCATCTACTAAAATAATTTCATTACTACTATTATTTCCGTAGATATTTTTATCATTATCTTATATATGTTTTTTCATAGATGTTTCAATTACTATGTATATGATATGTATTATTCATAAAAATAATTATATAAATTAATAAATATAATATATAATCATTATATAAATTTTTAATGTCATTTTTTGAAATTTTTATAAGAAATATAAATGCCATTGTTTCGTTGAGATGATAGGTCGAAGGTACACATTAGCAATGTTGTCCTTAACATAATGGTTGAAATGGTAAATAAAAAGATTAAAAAAATAAAATTTAGGAATGATTGTTATTTCGTAAGTATCATATATATTTTTGGGTTCAATAATATTTTCTATCCATGTGTGTAGGACATGGAAAACAATTTACTTGGGTTCATGATGGGGAAATATCCCAAACACATGAGCGGTTATTTTTTTTTCCATTTTACGATTAAGGGTATGGATAACTGATCTGAAATTAATCTAATAAAATTCAATCATATGGTTTTTTATTTTAGTTATATTATAAATTCAAAATTTATGATTTTAAAATAATTGGTTAAAAAAATAAAGAGCTTGGTGATGAAAATTAACATCTCATAGAAAAACTTCATTTGGATTTATCATTATGAACCTTAGGGTCGGTCATTAGGGATTTCTAGAAACAGAAGAAAATGTCTAAGGATTTTTGGGAGAGAATTTGGAATATTATTATCAAGATAAATGTCTTTAGGAGGTTTGAATAAGATAAGGGTGTAGGAGGTCATGAATAATTTAGCAGACCATCAGACATGTAAATGTTCAGTGTTTTAAAATAATTTTAATTTAATATATTGATAAAATGGATCCAAATTGATTAATAATTGAGTTTTTTAAGGGTAAGGTATAACTAAAACCAAACAATTGGGTTTTATAATGTTTTTAGATCATTTTAACTCTTATCATTTTGGTTAACCACCAGTAAGAATGGTTTAACCATAACTGTAGTTTTTAATCTCTATTATTATTAAAATTTATAATGACTAAAAATTATGTTTAACTTTTTAATTAATAATAGTTATCATTATTAAAAATAAAGAATCAAATATATCAAATTTAAATCACAGAAGAGATAAAAATTAATTTAAAAATAAAACTATAAATCGTGATAAAAAATAATTTTTTCAATATATGAATTTTTATGAATAAAATCATCTTATATTATATAACTAGTAAACAATGTAAAATTTGATTTAATTAATAGATATAGAAATAAATTATTTAATTATAATTTAAAACAGTCATCAATTGAGATAATTTTAATTAATTAAAAATGAATGACACTATGCTTTTTATAATTGTTTTTTGTAAATAATATCCCTTTTTCATATGAATGATATTATTATTTTAACTATAAAATAGATATTCAATACATATTTTCTCATTATTATTATAAATTATTTTTATAAATAAATCAAAAAATAGTTAACAACTACAATTTTAGTTATTTATAAATTCAAGTATTAAGGAAAATTTTCAAAAAAACGTTGAAGATTTATTTTGATCGTTTTTGTTAAAATAAATATTTAACCTATCAATATTGAAATTTTTATTTAAAAAATATTAAATTGATCATTTTTATAAATTTTTATTTAAAAAATAATGTTCACTTACTATAATTTAATTTTCTATGCTACATTCTACCCTCCAATAGTAATTTATTTTTTGTATTTTTCATAGATATTACATTCTAAACTTATGATGATTTTTCTTCTTCATAACATCCTTGGGGTCCCATTTTATGTTCATTTTATTATTTCTCTAATGTACCATTACCATTTGAGTCATAACATTACTCAATAAATTAATTTTACCATATATAATCCCAATGGTATCCTCATAGTAAGATAGATCACCTCATAATCCCACTTCATCAAAGGTGAGCACATTTGTTGGTTCTATCACGAAATTCATTAATAATGATATATATGGAATATCAGGTACATTATAAACACTCAGAGACAATAGAAAATTGTAATCCAGTACTCTATATCATTCTAAAATTTATATATTTTTGATATACATGTGTCTCAATTTCCATTTCTTATCGAACCTTATAACACCCTTCTTGGGAGATACTTTCAAGAAAACAAGATCTCCCACTAAAAATTCTAATTCCTTCCTCCAATTATCATTATAACACTTTTCAATTCATTCAACTAATATAATATTAGTCTAAAAAGTATTTAACATTATCATAATCTCCATTATATTTTGTGGAATAAAATTTCCCTTTCTCCATCACCATCAAAACGAGATGGAGTATAAGATCTCTTTCCATATGATGTTTAATACCACACCATTTGAATAGTAAAATAGAAACTATTACTATTGATATAATATACCAAATGAAAATAAATGACCCACATAAAATTAAATTCATTATATTAAGATCTCAAAATATCTCATATTTTTTAATTTTTCTTTTATACATTTCATCTTTCGGAAGATGATATGTTGTGATCAAATGAAGCTCAGTATCAAGAAACATTAAATTAATATTCCATGACATCGATATTAATTTATGGTCACAATAATATACAATTTAACTATGTTATCTATGTTATATTAAATAATTATTTATATATATTCATTAATGGGGATTAAGTGATTAATACTCTTTTATAACAACGAAATGTGAAGAAATTCTTTGGCAGTCAATAATAATCGATATGGAATCATTCTTTCTCAGACTCTTGTGTAATACAAAGAAATATTCATTAGTAATTTAATCCCATTTACATATTGAAATTGGTATATGTTGAATGACCCATCATGGATATTGTCTACTGGCCTTCAACTATTTACATCACAATAATCATGATATACAATCAGTAAATTCCTAAATCATATTATCATATCGAAAAGAATCATTAAAACCTTATACATCATGTAGTTAAAATGGTTAACAAAGAAATGCAATCATTGATTAAGAAACTGGTATTTCCTCTCCCATATTAGGTGTAGATGGTAAATATTACTTATTTAAAAAAATCATAATTCCATCATTATATAATAATTTAGGAAATTTCCAATCATTCATGACATTTAATTTCATTGAAAAATGTCATCATTAGACTGAGAACTTTTTTTATCTCCAAATAAATATAGTACGTAAATTATTGGAATATGGGGTGAATTTTACCCTTCCATAATAATTTATATATCTATATTTACTATATCCTCCTTCCAAGATAATATATGAAATCCAGTGTCCTAAAAATAATTTGTTGTTATTATTTTAATATCATCCCCCAAATCCATCAATACATCCATCAAATGATAAAATAATTAAGCATTCGTGCATACATGTGAATTATCACCACTACAAATAAACTCACTTAATTTTGCATTACCATTTATCAAGATATGTTATAATTATAGATTAAATTCTAATATTTGATATTCATGAAATATATATCAATATGATATAATAATATATCAATTACATTCTTACTCTATATGCACATAAGAATAATAATGTTTTTCTTTCGATCGTGTGAACTATCAAGTCCGCGAAGCGATGTGAATAGTGCTCCTTATAACCAAAACATATACGATAAATATAAGTATATTTAAATTATTATTATAATGATTATAAAATTATGATAATTATATAAAGATAAATTAATAATTACCATATTTCCAAAATGATGGGTGAAAAATGGAAAATGATACTCTTGTGTATATACAACATATCGTCTCCCTGAACAAAATATTGTTCATTTTTCTTACCATAAATAAATTGTTTGATTTAACTATATAATTTATGTATAAATGGGATTATTATTTCATTAATACTATTTTTGATATGATTTAAATTCCACTACATAGAAAAATTACATTATTACAAATTCATTTTTCCTCAAGTACCGAATATCGATAAAATGATTGATATGAACATAAATAATACTATAATTTTTTAACATGGAATTAAGTGATATAAAATAAATAATAAACCAGAAATAGGTTCTAATTAATGTATAAAATAACATGTGTTTAGTATTAATGATGATAAACAACAAACATGATGAGTCAGACTCATGGTAAGGGACTTCATCTCAATCTCCTTTTTTTGAGGAATATCGTGATGTTCTGCAGCTTTATTTTCTTATAAGATGTATATATAAAATAATTTACATGTATTTTCATGATTTTTTATATTCTCATGAAATTAAATATTTTTTTTAATTTTATTCATTAAATATTTTTATTTATGTGTTTTTCGTGTTGTATGGTATTTTTTCTCCATATCCATTCAATAAGAAATTTAATGATGATATGCACCATTAATATTTTAAAAATTATATATATAGACAAATTGACATTAATTTTCAATATTATATCTATAATAATGATATTTATATTCTTTTAAAATTTTATACTTAATGTGTAATATAATTTGAATGTTCACAATAGAATATATATCTTTATCAAAAACATTATTTTAAATGTTTTAGATATTTATTATTCAAAATCAATATCATTAATATCAATGTTTTTAAAAAAATAATGGATTTATTTATATGGGAAGTAGGTTTTAAAAATTTTAACTCCTTTCAAATTTTTCATTGTTGTATTGGACACTATGATTACAAAATAATTAATTATTTAAATTTTTTTAT
This sequence comes from Viscum album, assembly GCA_963277665.1. Classification (NCBI taxonomy): domain Eukaryota; kingdom Viridiplantae; phylum Streptophyta; class Magnoliopsida; order Santalales; family Viscaceae; genus Viscum; species Viscum album. The sequence continues at coordinate 939,102,309 of OY728161.1, forward strand.
AAATGACTATTTAAAAAACATGGAATTTTTTTTAACATGTACACCATGAATATAATTTCTTGATTTAACTTCACTATAATGTATTGATGTTTAATTTACAAGTTTACAATGTTATTTTAATATATATTAATTTCATTTATGATTGCACGAATTGTAATTATGAAACGTGATTTCAAAGTGAAAATTATATTTTTCCTTTATGATTGTTTTACGTGTTCCGATTATGTTATGGTTCTTGGAAATTGTTTATGTGTATGGGTATTTACATGATAAATGAATGGTGTTTTTTTCTTTTATAACCCTCAAATGCATTGGTTTATGTGATTAATGTAAATGATAATGTTTCTCTTAAGAGAATTAAGTAATATAATATGATGGGTATTCCAAATGTTACCATGAAGGTTACCAACTATGTAGCTATGAAGGATACAATGTAAGTATGATATGAATTCCACAATTTATCGATATTATTTATGATATCTCTGATGTTTTATAGGAGTCTTATGATTTCATGAGGTTTGTAATGTAGTTTATTATTTATGGATTAAAAGTCTGATTTAATGAAAATTTTCAAATGTGTATTGAAATAAACATGGACTAATGGTTTGGTTTTTCATTTTACATACCTTAATAAGATTTTCTACCCATCCCATGATTTAAATTTTTTTACATAGGTTTTAATTTTTGTAAGAAAAAAAGAAGATGTGATTATGAATGTATTGAATATTTTTATTGAAATGAAATCGTGTTTCAGTTTAAATGGTTTTCCTTTGGTGAAAAAAATGAGACTAAGTATGAGTGTCCACATATTATATATGATTTTACAATGTAATTGATTATTATTATTCTATGAAACTATAGACCTATAAAATATTTTGGAATTAAAGTAAATAAATTCTAGTCAAAAGATACTAGAATAAGTTGTGTTTAAAGTCGAGTCGTGACACACTTAATGTTGAAGACTGTGAATGCTTTCATAATGTCCCAACCCATGGTAATCATTACCATGTTATTACCAAAAATAATGAATTTTTTCAGTGTGATGCTCTTACCTATATTGATATTCTTCTAAGGATACCCTCATATAGAGAGGAACTTGAGGATTTTATCCCAGAAATTTCTGATGCTGTATAATTAATTAGAGGTGTTTCATCCATATCCAATAACGAATTGTGGTTAAGATCATCATTTACACCTCCCCAACACTACGCGTACTCAGATAAAATTGAGGAGGTACCTATTGTTCAAAATCCAAAGTATAATGCATCTAAAAAGTGACCAATATCTTCAGATCATGTAAATTAACTACATCTAAAAGAAGAATAAAATAATTAGTAAATTGAAAATACAATAGTTTATGACCATTTTAAAGTCCTGTTCTGGACATTTTCCACATCCAAATATTACATTTTGGATGTTTTAGAAGAGGAATGAATTCATTTTATATGCTGAATAATACGTGATATTCATTGTTATATTAATATAAAAAATCTATATTATGGTGAATATATATCCAAATCATGTTGTTGTGTGAGATATAAATCTAAGATGACTTTGTTGTTATTAATGTTTCATTATTACTAAGGTCAATGAGGAATCAGAATGATCTCAAACATGAATTTAATAAATGTTTGATTGTTCTTAAAAAGATAATTTCTAATGATCCAGCTGATATATACGTAGAGGGTGGGATAAATATGCATTGATACATATTACAATTCATAATATAGAATATGTTCAGCTAAAAACGGCATCATGAAACATCTTTAACACTAGTAATGTTTCTTTACTTGAAGGTAAATATAAAAACAATCAATTCAAAGGAAAACCACTTACTAAATATCTCATAAATGTTAGACTCAACACGATAATTCAATTTAAAATCTCTTGTATGAAGATAAAAAATGTTGAAAAATTCTCTCAATTATTGAAATGAAGGACCATAACTCTCGATCATCCTTTAGTGGGATCACTTCTATGTCCTTGGAAATTTATTATTTTTATATCATTCTCTATTGAATTTATATAATTTTATGAAGGACACAGTAATATCTATCTTAAATCAAATACATGAGAAACCCTAGATCACAATGATGGTGGAATTGTTTCAACACTACTTACACTAGAATCATCAAACAACTATTGGTATATTAATACGATGGTAAAAAAACAAATCCAACCCCATCCCACATTGTTGGGGTCAATATTAACTCCTCCTTCTCTATGTATTTTTGGATTCTATTTTCTAGGAGAAAAACACATTAAACTCCCATAAATTTCCTCCCACTACATAACCCACCTTCATAATTAGAGATGCATTCAGAAAAAACTATAACGTATTACTTATGGATTATACAAAATAAGAAAATTCAATTGTGTAACCATGGAGATATAATTCAGCCTCCCAATGTTCATAATAAAAATTGACCCTTAATGAATATTTTTTTATTGAGGATCATGATATACCTGTAAAAAGGAACTAAAAGTGTATATATATTTATTATCACTCTAATGATGACAAAGATATAATTTTATGTTATTAGTATATATCAGTAAATAATATCATTCAAATAATTATATATTACATGGGGCATGAGTCCTTTGTAGTGGGTTGTGATGAGGAGACGTCTATCTAATATATGCCCCACAACAAAAACATGTGATAATGGTGTGTGTAGATAACACTAAAGGGAAACATAAGAAAATATAACATGAAATATATAATAAAAATCTATACATTTTCCTTAAACAAACTATTATATGGAATGTGTGGATCTAAACCATTTCCACGTAAATAGAATATAACTCTATATAATAAAGAAAATTCCAAAAAAATATAAATATTTGGAGGAATTTATTTATCATGAAAATAAGTTACATTAATGGAAATATTAAAAATATTATTATTTCCCATGTTGAAATCATCATTTCAAATTAAATTCAGCATACTAAAATAGAAAGAAATCTTTTACATGTATGTGTATAGATTAATTCACTAATCGGGTCATACCCCTGGTATTGAGTATAAGAGTCTGGGGTCAGACCAGCTTGTCTTATTCTTATTGGGGAGGTAGAATGATGTTGAGGCCTCAGTCGAGTGGGGAATTTCTTTTTCTACAGATGTATGCATATGATATAATTTTAGGCATTGAATGGTTGTTATCTGTCTGTGCCATTATCAATTGCATTCAGAGAAGGGTCTTGTTTTTAGATATGGGCGACCAGTGTGTAACTTTTTCTGGATAGCAGGGTTTTCAAGAGGGATGTCAGCGAGTGTAACCGCTTATTTCCAAGTCAGATGATATGTTAGTGGAGAAAGAATTTACATATATGGTTGAAGTCTCAGGGATCATCTGTGATTTCCTTTTTGTCTTCCTTCGATAGGTTGTGACTCTACCCCCTCGACGTGATGTTGAGATCACGAAGAAATCTCAACCTAGTTCCCATTCTATTTTGATGGATTCCTATCGAATGGCGCCTTATAAGCTTCGGTATTTTCAGATCCTGATGGAGGAATTAATGGAGAAGGGCTTTATCTGACTGAGCGTGTCACCCTAGGGCACTCCAATAATCTTTATAAAGATGGAAGTCTATGGTATCATCCTGTGTATATGTTTCCTCTAGAATTGGGGTTGACCTCGTTGATTAATGTAACATACAATACAAGCGGTTTCTAATGGGTTTGTTCATATAACTATAAACATCCAATGATTCCAAATCCATTTGGACCTACTTTCCAAAGGTAGGCATTCATTAGTTGTGGACTGATGAGGCTTAGGAATTTTCATTGGTTGAGAGGATGGGAGGTCGGACTCATTACATCATTTTGAGGGGAATTATTGTCTACTATGGGACTCTATTTGTATTTTTAAGTTATGATCGTGAATCCTTATTACATTACCAAGTATAAAATGAGCTTTCCTTTAGATCTGAAAATCAATGATTAATATGTATGGAATTTAGAGATTCTTTTATATTTATTCTAGGTTCTTCATCGATATAGAATCAACGGTATTTGTTAGAGATTATTATTCAATGGTATCCTTAAATATATAAAATTATCTTGGTCATTATGATGACTATACTGGTTTTAAAGAAACTAAGTGGGGCACTTGAAATTTATTGTCATTCAGAAGGACATGGATAATTTCAGAGTTGGGATCGTACACGCAGATGGGCTACCTACATATCCATTATTTAGAAAAGGAATCATAACCCACGTAGTTCGAGTAAGGGAATATTATGTTTAAGAATAATTGATGGCTCAAATAATGATTTCATAATTACTTTTACACTCTAAGTTCACATGATTCATGCTCGGTGTGAGAAACAGGAGGTATTGGTAAAACCAGACAATTGTGCCATGAAAGATGAAATCATAAGAAATGAGGTGGGGATTATGTATGTATGGCTACAAAAATAGATGAATATTATGATTTAATTCGGGGAAGAAATCCAGGAACATGGTCCATAACGGTATATGTACTTCATAGATATTTGGATACTCTATTTATTGGTCTTGTTCCTAAGGAAGATTCATAAATTAGGAGGGGACTTATGATTGGGTATTACTCTTGAGAAGGAAGCCCAGATCAAAAAGTAGGTTAAGACTGGTTATGAGAAATTTAAGACCGGGGCTTACTCCTATGGAGGAGGCCCATGTTAAATGGATTTGAAAACTGGGGCTTACTCTTGAAGAGGAATCCCAGGTTAAGAGAATTTTAAAATTAATGGATTTGGGGCTCACTCCTAAATAGGATTATAACATTTGTAGATTTGAAACTGGGGTTTATTCCTGAAAAGGAATCCCAGGTTAAAGGAATTATGGTTGGGGCTTACTCCTGAGGAGGATGCCCAAATTAGGGGACTTGGGGATTACTCCTGATGAGGATTCCCAATTAAGAGAACTTGGACTGGGGATTACTCCTGAAAAGAAGGCCCATGAATAAGGTTCTCGTATCTTAGAGGATGATGTTGAATGAATGAAATCTCTAATTTTAGTTACATAACGATGTGTAAATAACTAGGTTCTCAGGGATGTTCCAAATAATTCCTTTCAGATAAGGAATTCAATCAAAAAAACATGCCATAAATGTCTTTGAAGAGTGTTTTGAAGACTTAATCTTGAATAGGAAAGGTGGAATGGAATAAGAGTGGTGAAATGGGCAGGAAGGGCACCCAAAAATAGAAGGGCGCGCAAGTCCTGGGGGAGGTCGCGCAAGTACTGCATGGGTGCACAAGTTTTGGTCGCGCACGTGTACTTGCACGACACATATATACATGTGTGATCCTTGACCAAAACAGTAATACTTGGTCGATCCTTGACCCAAGCCTTTATAAATATCCCCAGGTACTTCTAGAAGAGTGGCATGCATGTTTCAATGAGTAGGTAAGGACGCGTGCAAGTGTGTCCATTCCCCTTACGGGTAAAACACATAGGCGCTCCAGTTTTAGTGAAATCAAACACTTAGACCTTAATTCTATTGTTTAGACCTTCCATTCTAAGTAAATAATTACCTTATAAGAGTTCGTAAATCTTGAAGAAGAGACATGGGAGTTCAGAGCCTTGTATCTGAATTCGGTAAAATAATATCTCCTCAAATGGGGGGCCCATCGGGGGTATTTATAGGCTGGGGAAGACCCTGGGAACACATGGTCTAGCGCACAAGGATATGTCCTCCTCTATTAATAGATGGCCTCACTTTTTGCAATGCACCCGGCTCTCGCTTGTTTTTTTGCTCTCGGGGTGCAAGTGGACTCTCGGCTTTTGCTGGTCTGTGCTTCTTGTTTCTTGTGTTGCGCTTCTGTTATGTTATTTGGACATGTTTGGTGATACATGCACGCCAATACGTGCATGACCGAAGGAGACCTGTGTACCAACTATGGGACCTGCGCACCTAAATGCCTTAGCCAATTTTTCAAATTCCTTCACAAATTTTATGAAAAATTAACTTACATTAAGATTTAATTATTCAACTTTTGTGCAGATCCAATGGCTCCCAAGAGAATCAGAATTTCTGATGAACTGGCAATTTAAATAATTGATGATATGTTGGACATCGTTGGCAATGAATACTATTCCAACTATGAATGTACTTTCCCAGAATTAGCTATGTACTTGAAGAATAATCATATTAATTTCCTGCACTGTATCTATCTGCCTCTGTATGGCCATGGTCATTTGGAAGATGTCAATATTCCATAGGGAAAGAAGAATCTCCCACATTCCTAGTTTTAGTCATATACCAACATTTCTTCAGCAAATTAATCAATCACAGGAACATTTTCTAATGCTGGAACTATAAAGAAAGCCTATATAATGCGTCATAGCTCGTGTGCACCAGATCTGAAACCTCACAAACCTGAGCTACAACCACATTTTTATCCCTCAATCTTTCTAAATTCATAGATGGATCAATCCAAAGGTTGAAAGGAGAATTGCTAATTCCTTTCTGGAGGAGTGGTGAATCCAACATGGATGTGGGATTATTGGGTGCGACAAACTTGTGAAGAGTTTGTTGAGGATCTGAAGGGAGCTGCAATTTATGAAGTTGTCTGGGCTGGGAAGATGTATGTTTATTGGAATGATAATTTTTCACTGGATTTTCATAGCCTCTAGAGCCCAGAGAGAAATTCCTTCCATCTGAACCATGGAGAAGTTGGCATTAGTTTGTGGTATGATTACATGATCTCAGGGGTTCCAATATTGGGTGTTATGTAGGTCGAATTCATCACTCCAAATGAAACCTTGAAAGATCCGTAGAAGGCTCCGGTCTTGGTTTGAGAATTATTGAATATTTATCATAAGAAAAAATATAAAAGACTTTAATGACTCATTCTAGAAGGTATATTCATCCATAGGAATTGATGGATGCGTTTATCATGAAGATTAGGGAAAGGGGCCCACTAGTACTCATCCTACTAGCTGCCCTATAGAGGATAAGTGAGGTGCACCTGGCACATTCTGGTCGACTCTGGAAGCAGGAGAGTTTGAGAAATGGGGGTATGATGTGAATCATAAAATCCTGGATAAGACCCATCTGGCAGGCGTTTTAGCCTTATGGCTCAGTTTCAATCTTTTTCCAGTCAGAGATTCGACGGGAGGCGTCAGGCCAAGGACCTTCATTATTGCAGCCAAGTTGGATGAGAGGATGATGGTGGGGTTGGCTACCCCAGTTTTGGAAAAGATTCATAGGAGCGTACTCCATGTCTATATGGGTATGTCTCCTTTGAGATTAGTGGGACCATTCCATGTTTTTTGGGGATGGATCGCCACTCACATCTGGACATATGTTGTTCAGAACGGAATACAGATTCCTAGATGTTCTTTCAGGACGTCTGTTCAGGCCTTCTCTGGAGTTTTTCCTTTGTCCCTCAATGCCTATGATATTAGGGCCAGGCTGGGTATGCATAAGGAATTCCACTTCTTTCACTATGTAAATCCGTCAACAGGGTGATTTTTTTACGATGGATCTTCCATCCTGGAAAAGAGGTCCTACATGATGGCCTACAGAGATGGTGTACTGGCCACCAGAATTGATGGGGAAATTATTTGTGAGGCCTATGCTCTATATTTATTTGTACGCCACTTCAAGTGTCTGCAGACAACTGTTGTATCTCCTCCAGTGCACATCAGGTTAGAGAAGCATCCAAAGGTTTCCCGACAACTATGGTTTCTAATGGCTATGGAAAGGACTGGGGTAGTTTTTGAATTACTAGATGCTAAAGCAGTAAGAAATTTGGCCATATGGTATGCTGAAAACTTGGATGAGTCACATCCTAAGGAAATATTGAATAAACCTATTTATTGGGTGGGGAAGAAGAATAGAGCCATTGAGAAACAAACAATTTAGGTGGCAGGTTATTCTTCCACTCTTGAAGCTGGTTCCCCGAGTTCATCAACCGAGGAGGATTCATCAGATTCTCAGGAGATACAACATGAGTCAAAGTGGACACGTGCCATATATAATCCTCCTTTCAGAATCAAGAGAGCCACTCCATCAACTCTTGGTGTGTTACTTTATTTAGGAAATTTAATTTCTAGTATCTTTATAGCATAACAAGTTTTCATTCTCTTTTTATATTTGTTGGAGATAGAAAGAAATTAAAATCCAAGATTGTAGGACCCTCTTCACAGCCTTCTAGTACACCTGTATATCTACAACCAGAGGCCATCCAGACATGGAGGGATGTATATTGCGATACTGAAACTACTTGGCTGAAGCTATGTGAAGGGATACATCTTCCTGGAATTGGAACTCATCAGGATCCTGTAAATATTCACTTCAAGGACAACCTTGATGAAGTAATAGCCTATGTCATAGAGTTGAGTACCGATATACATTCCACTGATGAGTCTATCCCTATCACCAATTAGGTAAAGGATATGATGGATCACGGCGCCACTAATGAGGAGTGTCAAGAGTACATGGCTCTAGAAGATGTATGTTTTCATTCCTTATTTAAATTGCAACTCGATTTCAGTCATATATTTTTTACTCACGAAAATTACTTTCTTTATCATACATCTTGCAAGTAATGGAACTAATGAAGTTCCTTCACCACAATATTACGCTGGTGGTACTCCCATTGGGGCTGCTGCTGAATCTCCTTATGAGTCGGGCGAGATATCTCTAGGCTAGCAGGCCATGGATGAGAAGTTTGATGTGGTTTTCCATACTCTGATTCAGGTACCAATAAGTGAGACTGCCGAAACTCCCAAAATACCAACGGGACAAAGGCATTGGAGGAAGAATTCCACAACTAAATGCTTCATCAGTGGTGGTAAGTCCTTCGGATAATCATCAGTCTTAAATCATGAAAAGATTTCTCATTCTCCTTGGGATTGTAGGGGCTTCTTCAATTTCCTCTTTGAGGGAGAGGATTGATCCTCCTTTGAGGACCATGGAGGGTGAAGTGAAACAAATGAAAATTTATGCTTACTTGGTTGCTTCTAAAAAAGATCCAACATCTATTCTCAGCACTACTTCTGATGCTGCTACAACTAGAGAAGAACCTGCTTGTGGTAATTTAACATTGCTTAATACAATGCTTCATTAAATGTTGAATGAAAACATCAACTAACTTTGGTTCTGTGATATTTTAGCTATAACACCTGCACCAGAATCATTGCCGGCTGTGGCAACTGAATCTGCCATCCTTCCTGAAGAAGTTGTCTAGGGTCAGGGGCTGCAGAATGAGGGTCGCCAAGAAGACAAATCAAATGCTCCCACTGGTGAGACTAACCAGGATTCTGAAATATAATTAGATGAAATTATGAATCTTGTCATGTCTTTTGCAGATTTTTTTTATCATTCTATGTTATTATGTGATTTAGAAGATCTTGGGTGTCAGTGTTTTCCTTCGTCCGGTAAATTTTCATATAATTTACACTTCTAATCATGACTGAAAATAATATGCAGTTCCATCCAAAGAAGATGTTGAACTTCCAATGCCCGAAGAGGGTGTGGAAATTGATTTCAACCCTACCATTGTAGAAACATTATCTCATGTGGATATAAACCTAGTAAACCCTCCCGAGACCCATATTGAAGATCCTTTTGAAACTGGGAAAGATTGGGAGGAGTCCTCTCAAGTGGTTGATCTACTATATAGTTATGATTGTACTATGTTTTCAAGATAGACAACCAACTCTCATTGTTCTATGAGTCTAACCATACTTTTATTTGATCAAATAGGGCCATAAACTTAAATGGCTAGATCTAGAGGTGAAGTCTCAACTTCCTCCAAAACAGTAGTAGAAGGAAAAGAAACCAGGGTCAGGGGGGTGAAGCATAATAGGGAACTTCCTTAAGAGCATTAATCCCAGATTGCATGCCCCCTGTTATGATAATGTCGAATCAGACCCAGAGGTTCTTAAGTCTCTAAACTTTTCATGACTCAAGTCATGGAACAACATATGGAAAATCATATCTGAAGTGCCTCTTGAAGAGCTATCATCAACGATTTCCCGATTGTCGTCCCTGTTCATCCTGCTAGGACTTGGCAGTTTTGGATATGAAAAGATCCATACCGTGGTGAAACGGGTCATTTAAAGAATGGAGCAGGAGAAAAGTCTCATGAAGATCTGACCAAGGTGAAGATGTCAGCCAATATTAGTGAATTTGAGGCTGTGGGATCCCGAGCTGAGGCAGATTATGCTGGAAAAATGAAGGAGCTGAAGCATAAGATCAAATATAAAGTCACCCAGCAGATGCACCTCCAGCAATAGTTAGATTTTGTTACTGGGGAACATGACCAACTCAATAATTCCTTGGAGGGAGCTCAGATTAACAGTATGAAATCTATCACCGATTCCAAGAAAGAACGCCATCAGGATGAAAAGAGTGAAGTTGGTCGGGTGCGTGAGATTCATGTAGCTGCTGATGAAGCTCGGGATGTTCTTCATCATGTGAAGACTTATGTTGATAGCCTCTTGCAATTTCCTGGAAAAGAGAAGAGACTCCAATCTATGTATGTCCTTCTAATCTCTTGTAAACCAAATAAAAAACATTTTACCCACAATTATTTGTGCACACATTTTCCTTTTCAACCTACTTTATATTTTTACCTAAGCCAAAGGGGCTAGTAATCATAGTCTGATTTTTAATATGATTATTATAAATAAACATACAAACATTGAATCTTTTAATTGCTCAATATTACCTAAGTCATACAAAATGTATGTTTAGTGAGATGTAACATTACTTTTATTCAGAATTCCCTTGTCTTTTGTGGGCTGTTTAAAGTCATGCACATCAGACATAAAGTGGTTAGTGTTTATGGTTGAAATAGATTTGACCAAAATGGATCAAAATTGACACAATTCCTTGACAATTTATCTGATAACATATTACCACACTCAGGTATGAGGGAAAATATATAAACTATGACTTAAGAAAATTTGAATCTAAGGAATGATATGAAAAAGAACTAAAAGTCATTAGAAGAATTAGTTCCCAATAATGAAGTTAACATTATTTAACAAACCCGTTAGGGGGTTGAATTATGTTGGGCCACCTAAGGGCATTGGCTGTATAGTCAAATAAATAGCATCTTTTGGCTAACTGGTTCGTTATGTAGACAACATATGAGAGGACGCCTAAGGGCATGTGTTGTATAGTCAAGAAAAAGAACTCTTAGAAATTTACTTTTCTACTGCTAAGAAGCCAGTGGAAGTTTATGGGGTTTAACCTTTTCCAATGTATAGAGTTTTCTGCATGGAAAGAGGTACTTGAATATGGAAAAGATATTTCCAAACTAGATTATCGATGAACTAGATGAATATCATTCCTATGAAGGTCTGACCCAAACGCAGGGAAGGAAAATATAAACCATAGACTTGAATACTTTCAGATCATGAAAATGTATATGGGACAAATATGTTAAGGACGGCTATTTTTGTGGTTCCCTACATATTTTTATTAAGAAAATTAAGTACAAAAGAGGTTTTCCTCCCAAGAATGAAGTTATCACTATTTAACAAACCCATTAGGCTGGTGAATTTTGTAGGGCTGCCTAAGGGCATTCGATGCATAGTCAAATAATAGCATCCTTTAGCAGATAGGTCTGTTATGTACACTACTTATTCAAGGCCACCTAAGGGAACGTGCTACATAGTCATAAAAAATAACACTCAGAAATTGGACATTTTGTGACTAGAAGTCAAGAAAAGGGTTATGAAGATCTCAAAATATTTAAGGTTAGGATTATGACACATAAAAAAAGGGTATTGTTCAATGTATGTAGAGATACACAGATCAATGATAACCATAATCATGTTGTGGCTGGGTCCTGAATTGAAATACAGGACTTCACTGTGTATCTCATAAGGATAGGAAACAAGCCATACATAGTTATTGAAATAAAGTTTAACATTGTGTGGGACGGAATTATGAGAGATCTTATTTTAGGGTCATAGATCTCATACCATTATAATAAATACATAGTGTGTGTTTTCATAGGGAATTTTCAGCCAGGGGACTGAAAGTGGAATTTGGGGTTAGGATCAAAAGTCTTGGGGCTGGATTTGAGGGACACTCGAACATTCCTACGTATCCCATAAGGATGGGAATCAATCCCACGTAGTTCTAGAAATACATTATGTACAAATTTGGTTTGTATATGTGAATGGTGAAAGGGGACTTTATTGTATTGATGGTTTAACCCATGATAAAAGGTTCAGGTATTTCCATGTATGCACATAGTTTTTTTTAATATAACATGATTGAAAATAAATGTAAACAATTATTCCCTCTCAGGTGAGGATATCAAAGAATATTATAGTTTATTATCATACAGGACAAAAGTGTTTTACAGTTTAACATCATATACCAAGGACGAAGGTGAACCAATGTAAAGATATTGATTCTGGGAGTGGTTTCACGAATCAGCATGGTATGAGATATAGGTGAACTGATGTGAAGAGATTGGTTTTGGGCTTGAACCATGGAAGGTTGCCTACGTACCCAGCCTGGAAGGCAAGGATCAAAGTCTACGTAGTTCAATTAAAGAGTGAATTAGTTATCAAGTTGTTTTTGGGGACAATGACCTAAAAATGATGTTGGGACTTACGTGTGGTTAGAGGCCCAAAGAGTGTGTTATGGTTGAAATTTTCTCTAAGATCACGTGAGTCATACTCGGTGTGAGAAACAAGAGGTAACAAAAACCTTAACGACGCACAGTTTAATGTCATGTAGGATGTATTAAGGGATATCTATATAGTTTAGCGTCATGTAGTGAGGATGATGGGGACAATATAGTTTACAGTCATGTTAGACAAAAAGAGGACTGTGCAGATTAATGTCATGCAGTAAGGACAAAAGATGAAACATTTTAAATTCATGTTGGACGTATAAGGGACATTTTCACAATTTAACGTCATGTTGGATGAAATAAACGATACAGTTTAGTGTCATATTTGATGAAAGTGTGAACAATTTATGGTCATATGCATGGACCGTTGGTTATGCAGTTTAACATCTTGCTGGACATAAGGGACTTCTTTATAGTATAGCATCATGTAGTCTGGACATCATAGTTTAATGTCATGATGGACTTAAGTGCCAATAGTTTAAAGTCTTACGCATGGACCCTGGATGGTGCAGTTTAACATTGTGTTCGACGTAAGGGACATGCAAATAGTTTAAGGACATATTCATGGTCCGTTGATGGTGTATTTTGGGTTTATAAAAAATATTTCTTCAGAAATCTGTCATTGTTGGAGTAGTGATGAGTTCTCCATCCATTGAGATTAAAGAATAATCTCTATTGCAATAGACCTTATGTATTGAATAAGGTCCTCCCCACATTGGATCAATCATGGGAGTTTTATTTCCTGGTATCATTGGAGTTCTAAGAACTAATACCAATTCTCCATGAACGAATGAATGAAGACAAACTTTTTTGTGGAAAGCTCGAGCTATTCGATTCTGATAGACTTCCAAGTGGTGCAGAGTGCAAAATCATTCCTCATCTGACCATTACAATTAATTCAATCGCTTTTGAGATTGTTCATCTATAGATTATTCCTCATAAATGGATACTATGAGCAAAAGTAATTGAACTTCAATGGGGAATACTTCTCCCGTTCCATATACTAGTGAATATGTAGTTGATCGTCTTGTAGTGCGGGTGGTGGTCTGATATTCCCATAAATCATGAAAGAGTTTATCAGGCCATGACCTCTTATCTTTATCCACCATCTTTTGCTGTATATTTGATAGAGTCTTGTTGAAGGATTATATCTGGCCATTGGCCACTGCAGGATACCAAGATGAATGATTTGATTTTATTTTGTATTATTGATAAAACTTCATCACCTCGGATGAAAAGAAGTTTGTGCCATAGACTGTCAATATGGCATGAGGGACACCAAATCTGGTAATGATGCTAGACTTGATGAAGCTAAAAATGATTTTAGAACTAACTTCATTAAGAGGTGTTTCCTCTTCCTATTTGGAAAAGAAGTCAGTAGCAATAAAAATATACTTAAACTTCTTAGTCGTAGCTGAAGGGTAAGGTCCCACAGCATCTATTCCCCATGTGGAAAATGGCCACGAGTATTTAGCTGTATGAAGCAACTCTGGGTGTTGATGAATGAAGTTTCCAAGTTCATGGCATGAAAGACACATCTTTGTGAAATCAACAAAATCTTGTATCATTGAAGGCCAAAAGTATCCAAGCCTTCGAATCTGATCAGACAGACTATGTCCAGACAAGTGGGCACCACAGACTCATGCATGCACTTATTTCATGACAGCCATTGTCTCTTTACCTTCAATGCATCTGATGAGAACTCCATCAAATCCACGCTTGTAGAGAATTTTCTCTAGGCGATTTGGGCTATCATAAAGAGTAAAATTGACCACACATTGCTGGATTTGTTCATTCCCAGCTCTATTATGTGGAAGTGTACCATTTTGAAGGTATTCCCTGATAGGTGTCATCCATCCCGTAGTGTGACCATATGGTTCAGGTATGGGAATAATTTCATTGATCTCTTTTGTTCTGGTTCGAACATAAGGTGAAATTGTATGACGATGGGCAATACTGATAATTTTCTCGTCCTGATTTGGATCTGCCAGAGCTGTGGCTATATTAGCCAACGCATCAGCATGTGTATTTTGTGATCATGAGACATAATAAAATGTCGGTTTAGAAGGTAATTCCACCATTAACTCTCTGACGTAATCATACAAAGGGATTAGTTCTTCTTTTCTAATTTCATAATCCCCATTTACATGTTTGATTACCAGGTCTGAATCACCTTTCACCTTTAATTGATTCACTTGTGCTAGAAGCTCCAACTCCAATCATGCGATGAAAGCTTGGTATTCTGCTTCATTATTTGTACCACCTCCCAATAATGAGAAGGAATAAGGTAACACATAATTTTCTGGATAAATGAGCACAATTCCCAAGTCAACATTGTTTAATTTATGATTTTCCATTTTCCTTCCTGTTGGACTTCTGAAAGCACCATCAAAGTAAATTTCTTATACCAAAGGACTATCCTGAATAGAGAATACTTCCTCATTAGGGAGTTCAATATCTGAACATGTATCTTCTATAGAAGGATGTTCAGTAAGGAAATCATCCAGAGCATGGCCCTTTATTTCCTTTTGAGACACGTACTGAATGACGAAGTGCTAAAAAATAACTTCCCCCCTTGCCAGATGTTATGTACTAATTGGACGATTAAGGATGAATTTGAGTGGGTTATTGCGAGATACCAATTGGAACTAGTGATGTTGTAGGTAGTGTCTCAATTTCTAAACTGCAAATATTAATTCTAGGAAGCACTTCTCAATACTTGAATATCGGGTTTCTACTTAAAGCATAGTCCGACTGAGATATTAGAGGTTGTTCTCATTCCCAACATCATTCTTGTTGGCAAGAAAGGCACCCAATGATCGCTCTAGAGCTGTTACATAGTGGATACATGATCTTCCTTCAACAGGTGGAATTAACACCGATAGATTCAAGAGAAACTTCTTGAGAATTTCGAATGCTTCTTGACATTTTTTAGTACACTGGTATGTGACTCCCTTCTTCATAAATTTGGTGAAGGGTAAGATTTTGCCTGCCAAATTGGCAATGAAACGCCGAATACAGTATATTTTTCCTTGAAGTCCTCTCAATTATTTCAAAATTCGAGGAGGTGACATACCATGGATTGAATTTGTCTTCTCAGGATCGACTTTGATAACACGATGGCATACAACAAAGCTGATAAATTTTCCTATGGTTACCCCAAAAGCTCAATTTAAGGGGTTCATATTCAAATTATGTTTCCGAAGTTTGTGGAATATGACCTCTAAATCAGTCAAGTGATTATAATGTTTCCTGGATTTGACCACCAAATTTTCCACATAACATTCAATGAACTTTCCTAAAATGGGTTTGAAGATATGATGCATGGCATGCTTATATGTTTCACCTTCATTGTTTAGACCAAAGGCCATTACCCGATAGAAAAACACACTCTGAGGGGATCTGAAGGCTGTAGATCTTCATCTTCTGTAGCCATTCAGATTTGACTATATCCGGAATGTGCATCCATGAAGGAAAGTGATTCATACCCATCTGTTTCATCGATTAAGAGTTCTGTAATTGGAACTGTAAAATCATCCTTAGGACAATGCCGCTTAAGATCTATGAAATCAATGCAAACTCTAATTTTCCCATTCTTCATTATAACTTGGACAATATTAGACAACCATTTGGGATATTTAACTTCTCTAATGAAATCAGATTTGATAATCTTATCCACTTCAGCCTAAATTTCTGAAGCATAGGTTTGGTGAGTTCTTCTAGCATCTTGTTTGAATCCTCAATGTTCTTCTGGAAAACCCAAAAAATGAGTGGAAACATCAGGATCATGCCCTAGAATCTCTGTATAGTTCCTAGAAAATATATCATGATTTTTCTTTATAAAGGTAATATACATCTCTTTCTCTTCCAGATTCATGGGTGCACTAATTTAAGTGGGGTTTGGATCATCTTTTGTACCCAGATTTATTTCTTTGAGTTCATCCACAGTGGTAGAGATACCCTCTTCAAATGCTGGAGGAGCATCTCTGAGATCATCCTCTTGTTCTTAATAATTTGTTATTTCATCTATTTATACATTAATAGTATATGATGAAGAATAATTTTCATGATCATAAGAGACAATAAAATTTTCACATCTTGAAGAAGAAGCTTCCATTTCTGACCCGATTGATGATGAAGGGTCTTCCTTGGGTAATATAGATGAGATGTTGGATTGAGAATCAACATCATCGTTTACCTCTGACATTTCTATAACTTCATCTGATCTGATTGGAGAAGTATAGACTTTCTGGATTTTGGCGGATGAAATGAGGGTATCTCCATTTGAGCTTTAATCATTGCTTGGTGGATCACCACTTTATCCCATGTTGTCTGACTCTATTTCCATGATTAAAATTATAGAGGTTTCCATAAGACTATTTTGATTTGGGTCTATCCTTCCAATTTGACTGATAGGTAACATATAATATCTACTCACAGTGTACATTGGTTTACTGGAATCTTTTCCAAACCATTTGGAGCATTAACTTTAGTAATCTCCCTTATTGTGGACTTCTCATTTCCCTTCATGAGATATAATTCAACCTCAATGTATTGAGATTCACATGTCTTGAATGGGGATTTATCACCATACAGTCTCCCAATTTGACCATTGAATCAAAATTTTAGACATTGATGGTAAGATGAAGGGATAACTGCATGTTGATGTATCCAGGGTCTACCAAGCAAGATGTTGAAGGCTGAATCCAGGTTAACAACCATGAAATCTGAATAGGATACAAGATCTCCAAACTGAGTTCTGAGTGTAATCTCACCCAATGGTTCTTGTTCATTTTTATCATATCCTTGTAACTTCAATGTAGAAGGAGATAGATCAGATTCTGTGAGGTACAATCGACGAAGTGTACGAATGAGCATGAGGTTGACTCCTGAACCATTATCAATGAAAACTCTACGGAAGACTACACCATTTAACATGCCAGATAAGTACAAAGGACTAATATGTCCATGCACAACTTCATCTTCATCTTCATCTATGAAAGATATCACCGCATGGAATTCTGCAGGATTATTCTGCCACGATTTTCTGCTACTTACACAGTTCTAGCAGGTGTAGAATTAGAATAGTGACCTTTGAAAGATTTTTGTGTTCCCTTGTATCCTGAGCCTCTGGAACTTCCTCTCATTCCTTCACCTGATATAGGGAATTCTGGCTCATCAAAATTGAAATTGCGACTGGCATACGGATCTGTTAATTGAATCATATAAACAGAACTGAAGATCAACTCTTCATCCGATGGAGACTCTGCCTGATTAGCCTGTTTAGGCTATGCCGTTTGGTGGAGCGATGCCCTTGGCTTTGAAGTAGATGGCATGAAATCTGCTAGAGTCAAATACAACATAGGCTTTGACACATACTCATCTTCTTTTTATTATTCTTCTTTATTTGAATCATTCCATTTCATTGAGGATTTTCCCTCTGATGAAGTGGGTTTTGCTGCGACATTCATGGAAGAAGGCACAATTGGTTTCTTCAATTGCGTTCGCAAAATAACAAGAGTTTGGTTGATCATTTTTTTGACCATCCGATCATCATAATCTTCCACATTTTTGTTCTTGACTTCTTGCAAATCTCCTTCCTCCTCTGGATCTGTAGCAATTACCCATGCTACCTTATATGAAGTATATAGCATCCCGCCTTTTTATCACATAAACTTTCATTACATTATACAAAACTGAGGATCTTTAAGGTTTAGTGTCTTGGTAACCAGGAACTTAAAACATGAAAACATAAAACATTCTTCTAAAACACTTGAAAGGCTTCTCCTCATGTTTATCCTAGGTTCATTACTGCATCACATAACCTGGGAGCATACATCAAAAGAAAGGGTGAGCAGAAGGCCCAGTAAGGGAAACAAGGGAAACATTTAACATGTGAACTTGAGATACATCAACTATGTCATGAACAAGAACTTTAAGGCATGACAAAAAAAATCATGTGGCATATCATAATAAAAATAACATTTTCATAACATGAAGATGTGGCTACATCATTTAACATAGACAATCATGAACATATCACCAAGGGCCATCCCCAAGGTGTCATTTGAAAATTACCAAGGTTATTCACCATGGTATCGTGAAAATTGTAATCTCTAGTGGTTACATCATTACCCAATGCATTGGAGCGCTATCAGGGCGCACCCTTAAATTTTCCTTTATTATCATGTGAGCCACATATATCATCATCAAAAATTTCATAAATAACCCATATAGCATAAAATAAATGGGTTTCATTTCATAATCATAACGTTTTAAAAACTACTTTAAAGACATGATCTGTACATCACATTAAACCCCACAGAAAAGGAAGGTGGGTCTCATGTATGCAAATCCCAGAATTTAAATTAGAACATTTTGGTATATATGTGAATACCCCTTTAGAAGAAAGAGCTTTGAGTATTCACTTAATAATATAAATGAACTTTAGAAATAAAGAGAGACATTTTGAGATGGAAATTCTGCAGCATAACAGCTATGTTACGAGGTTTTAGAAGACATTAAAAAGAGAGGTAAAATGGGTCAAACATTCATAAATGACCCATAAAATAGTAGATGGACAGAATAAGAAGGATACATGATCATGGTAATGAAATTTCAAGGACATACCATTTGAAATGAAAAACATAGACGGAAGACAAAAATTAGATTTCTCTTATGAAAGTTCGGCAGCCTAACGGCGTTACTTAAACTTCAACAAAAATGATTTGAAAAGATCAAATGGGGTATCTCATCATGTGAACATAAGAGTTCAGTATGATAGATATAGATATAATGCCCCAACATAACAAGAATGAACTTAAAACAATGGATATGAAAGTAGAACTTCAAAACGAGAAGGGTGAAAAACCACTTAAAAATTCGGCAGCCTAACGGCGCCACTTAAAACTTCAAAATACTGAATTGAAGAGATCAAATGGGGTCTCTCATCATATGAACATAAGAGTCCAGTATGATAGATATAGAGAGCATACCCCAACAAAAAAAAGGAACTTGAAAGAATTGACATGAAAGTAGAACTTCAAAACGAGAAGGGTGAAGAACCACTTAAAAATTCGGCAGCCTAACGGCGCCACTTAAAACATCAAAATACTGAATTGAAGAGATCAAATGGGGTATCTCATCATATGATCATAAAAGATCAGTATGATAAATTTAGAGATCATACCCCAACATAATAAAAATGAACTTGAAATACTTTACCTGAAAATAGATCTTGAAAAAATGAGAAGGGAGAAATAATCCGTTACAAAAATTTCGGCAGCCTAACGACGCCACTTAAAACATCACAAAATGAAATAATGAGAGTAAGAGGGGATCTCTCATTATATTAACATGAAAAGGGTAGTAAGAGGAGTATAAAAGAACATCCTTCACATAAGAACATGGAGCATAAAAGGAATGTCATCAAAGAGATTACTTGAAATGAAAGAGAGAGGTCGGATCCCTTACCTTAAAACGTAACTCTTAAAACTGAAAGGTTGGGACCATGAGGGCTTGGGGGCACCTTGGGAGGACTCCTTGGGAGGTAAGGAGACCAGAACTTAGTTGAGGATGGTTTTGGAGTCGAAAAGATGAGAGGAGGGCTTGGTATTTATAGGGAAAGTGAGGGGACAAAGCATTAATGGCCAAGGGACACCTCAAAAGTGGTTTTCTCAAAAGCATGGGCCCTCCCATGGTACTTCTCATAAAGATAGGCCACATGGGGACCCCCACACAATAATTCATCCTCTTTAGTCGAACATCCTTTAAAATATCTCATGACATCATCAGGACACAGTTATGATGTCATTAAACATACCGAAACCCTAAAACTGTATTTTTACTATTCACTGAAAATTCAACTTTCTCAGAAAAATCCCAAAATTTCACCATAACCAAATATCAATTCTCTGATTTAAAAAATGAACTTCATTTTATAAAAATAATTTTCTAAATATTGTTAATTTATTTATTTAAATAAATACACTATTCACCGAAAATTCATTATTTTTAGAAAAATCCCCAAAAATTACCTTAACATAATATCGATACTCTGAGTTCAAAAATGAAATCCATTTTTTAAAAATAATTTTCTAAATATTTTTAATTTAATTTTTAATTAAAAAACACTATTCACCCGAAAAAACTAATACTTGAATAATAATTTATGAAAATGTTTTTTAACCATTTTATTGAATCACATTACTTAATCAAGGTGCCTAGATTATATTAATAATTTATTTATGTGATATTACTAATCCATTTGGTCACATTACTAATCCTAAGCATAAAATCACTATTCATAATTTACTATTCATAAAAAATTAAGTTGATCTTATTAGACTCTAAATTCCGTACTGAACATATTTGTAGAAGACCATTTTTCGAAAATCATTACACATTTTTATTTATTTAAGGTTTACATAAACATTTTTAAAATATCCTTTCTCTAGAATTCATCAAAAATATGCATACTATATTTATCCGGTCATTTGAAAATTTATAAACATCATCATAAGAAGAAATCCCAATTTTTATTTAAAACAAAGGATTACACAAGGCAGTTACAGTCTCCTTACATAGCCCCTTATCACACCAGCATAGGACCTAAGTGTAAGGTGTGCTAAGGTGAGAGAATCCGAGGGAGGCTCGGCGAACATCGCACGAGTAGTAATTTCTATCAGTTTGAACTTCTCGCGAAGGCGATCCCGTTCTAGCTTCACACGATGAAGTTCAACTTGGGTTTGGTCCAGAGCAAAGCCCAGTTGTGCTACCTCCTTCCCAAGTTCTGTTAGATGGGCTTCGATCGGTCCAAGACTACTGGGTGAGGCCATCGAATATTCTTTCTATATTAATTAACCAAGATTGCTTGTATTTAGAGACAATAGTCAAAACGTTTAGTTTCCAGTGGTCATATTTACCAATGGTCAAATAACAATCAAAACCCAACAGTCTCATTTTAATTATACTCATGTTATCAAATGAAAAATTTTTGTTGAGTATAAAAATAAAATAAAATAACACATAAAATTAGAAAACAAGATTTATTTAAAATTTCGGGTCGTTACAATCTTCCCCCTTTAAGAAATTGCGTCCTCGCAATTTTTTTTAAAAAATTAGGTTTTGAAATTTCATTGAATGTCCCACATCGGAAAAGGATTCAGTAAAACTATTACTTTAAAAGAAAGAAAGGGAAGTACGAAGGTCACCCGAGTTAGCCCACACTAGGATTCCATGTAGGAAAATATGGACATGGAGGATAAAACAAAGGGTCATGTTCTGAGGGAGAGTTACAGAGAACATGATAAGGATAAAGTTAACCATAAGAAAATCCCAAACATATGATTTGTGTAAACGATCTTTGATTACCTATTAGGAAACGTAAACCAACAACGTTTTTGTTTTACGTTCCTTTTCATAATTTTGAGTAATTCATTTACAACATAGAACAAGAACATAAGGAAATATATCTACCTTCATGTAGAGTTTCACCTTTTAATAAGTTTCTACCAAAACTAATCTTTTCTCCCAAACGATGAGCACTAAAAACTACTTGGTCTCATCAAAACACAAGAATCATCTTCTAGAGAATCACATAATCCCCAAAATATTAACTATCTATTTCTTCTATCTTTAAACATTATCAAAAACAGAAAGGCTAAGGTTAAACAACTCTTCAAAAAGGAAGAATCCCATAGGAATGGAAACTACTTTTAAATCTTCAAAGTTCCATGGTACTACACAAAGTTCATCATAGACCATCCCATAAATAACGGTCCTTAAATTTTCTCAAAATAAAACAAACTAAGATTGAAACCCAAATACAAGAAGGATTTGATAACATAGTCTTCCAAAAATAAACTTCATTGTTCATCTCCAAACAACATCAACCACTCCTAACATCTAAACTAAACATATTTTACCCAAGATAGGTTAATCATTCCCATAAGTAGCCTAAATTACTATAAGTCCACCATAAATTTATCGATTCTTCAAAATATAAGTCAACCTTAATCCTCAATGAAAATACCATAGTAATCTATTTACCTCGATCATATAGGGTCCCTAAAATAGTGAACGTATTCCAAAATAATAATCATCTTTTAATCCCCTAATCACCTCTGTCATATTAATACGACAATCGTCGCATTTCCTATCACATTGGTTTTTGGGACATGTTCTTCAATTTCCCGCCATTAACTAAGAAAAGAAACTATAATAAGGGGCTTATTTACTTATCTAATAATCATGAAAAGGAAACTTTAAGCATAAAAGGATAAACATGTAGAATAAAAGTATATCCTAACATGTGATCCCCTAGGTTCCAATCTAGGTTATCCATGATCATATATTCTTATGTGAATCCTTATTTTGTTTTATCCTTGTTCCTTTAATAATGGTTCATACTAAGCTTATGAATTTACCAAAGAATATCCCCCGGGAGTGTCGTAACCAAGAGTGCAGCAAGGCCCGTTGTCGTGTACCAGTTCCCGTTCGAGTCTAGCTCAAAGCGGTGTTTTCGGGTTTTACCCCTATGTACATCTGTGCCAAAGCCACCTCTACCAACTCGTATCCAGACAGGGATGTATTTGCTTGGAAACCCCTTACTCAATACTCACCAAAATACCAGGAATATTTCCTATATTTAAACTTTTATATAGGGTTCTTCCTAGATTTTTCATATCCTAATTTCCACAAATAACTAAACCATCCTTTGATACCAACTATAGCATCCCGCCATTTTATCACATAAACTTTCATTACATTATACAAAACTGAGGATCTTTAAGGTTTAGTGTCTTGGAAACCAGGAACTTAAAACATGAAAACATAAAACATTCTTCTAAAACACTTGAAAGGCTTCTCCTCACGTTCATCCTAGGTTCATTACTGCATCACATAACCTGGGAGCATACATCAAAAGAAAGGGTGAGCAGAAGGCCCAATAAGGGAAACAAGGGAAACATTTAACATGTGAACTTGAGATACATCAACTATGTCATGAACAAGAACTTTAAGGCATGATAAAAAAAATCATGTGGCATATCATAATAAAAATAACATTTTCATAACTTGAAGATGTGGCTACATCATTTAACATAGACAATCATGAACATATCACCAAGGTCCATCCCCAAGGTGTCATTTGAAAATTACCAAGGTTATTCACCAAGGTATCGTGAAAATTGTAATCTCTAGTGGTTACATCATTACCCAATGCATTGGAGCGCTATCAGGGCGCACCCTTAAATTTTCCTTTATTATCATGTGATCCCCATATATAATCATCAAAAATTTCATAAATAACCCATATAGAATAAAATAAATGGGTTTCATTTCATAATAATAACGTTTTAAAAACTGCTTTAAAGACATGATCTTTACATCACTTTAAAACCCACAGAAAAGGAAGGTGGGTATCATGTATATAAATCCCAGAATTTAAAAAAGAACATTTTGGTATATATGTGAATACACATTTAGAAGAAAGAGCTTTGAGTATTCACTTAATAATATAAATGAACTTTAGAAAAAAAAAGAGACATTTTGAGACGGAAATTCTGCAGCATAACGACTATGTTACGAGGTTTTAGAAGACATTAAAAAGAGAGGTAAAATGGGTCAAACATTCATAAATGACCCATAAAATATTATATGGACAGAATAAGAAGGATACATGATCATGGTAATAAAATTTCAAGGACATACCATTTGAAATGAAAAACATGGACGGAAGACAAAAACTAGATTTCTCTTATGAAAGTTCGGCAGCCTAACGGCGTTACTTAAACTTCAACAAAAATGATTTGAAAAGATCAAATAGGGTCTCTCATCGTGTGAACATAAGAGTTCAGTATGATATATATAGAGATAATTCCCCAACATAACAATAATGAACTTAAAAGAATGGACATGAAAGTAGAACTTCAAAACGAGAAGGGTGAAGAACCACTTAAAAATTCGGCAGCCTAACGGCGCCACTTAAAACTTCAAAATACTGAATTGAAGAGATCAAATGGGGTCTCTAATCATATGAAAATAAGAGTACAGTATGATAGATATAGAGATAATACCCCAACAAAAAAAATGAACTTGAAATAATTGACATGAAAGTAGAACTTCAAAACGAGAAGGGTGAAGAACCACTTAAAAATTCGGCAGCCTAACGGCGCCACTTAAAACTTCAAAATACTGAATTGAAGAGATAAAATGGGGTCTCTCATCATATGATCATAAAATATCAGTATGATAAATTTATAGATCATACCCCAACATAATAAAAAGGAACTTGAAATACTTTACATGAAAATAGATCTTGAAAAAATTAGAAGGGAGAAAGAATCCGTTACAAAACATTTCGGCAGCCTAACGACGCCACTTAAAACATCACAAAATGAAATAATGAGAGTAAGAGGGGATATCTCATTATATTAACATGAATAGGGCAGTAATAGGAGTATAAAAGAAAATCCTTCACATAAGAACATGGAGCATAAAAGGAATGTCATCAAAGAGATTACTTGAAATGAAAGAGAGAGGTCGGATCCCTTACCTTAAAACGTAACTCTTAAAACTCAAAGGTTGGGACCTTTAGGGCTTGGTGGCACCTTGGGAGGACTCCTTTGGAGGTAAGGAGACCAGAACTTCGTTGAGGATGGTTTTGGAGTCGAAAAGATGAGAGGAGGGCTTGGTATTTATAGGGAAAGTGAGGGGACAAAGCATTAATGGCCAAGGGACACCTCAAAAGTGGTTTTCTCAAAAGCATGGGCCCTCCCATGGTACTTCCCATAAAGTTAGGCCACATGGGGACCCCCACACAATAATTCATCCTCTTTAGTCGAACATCCTTTAAAATATCTCATGACATCATCAGGACACAATTATGATGTCATTAAACATACCGAAACCCTAAAACTGTATTTTTACTATTCACTGAAAATTCAACTTTCTCAGAAAAATCCCAAAATTTCACCATAACCAAATATCAATGCTATGATTTCAAAAATGAACTCCATTTTATAAAAATAATTTTCTAAATATTTTTAATTTATTTTTTTAAATAAATACACTATTCACTGAAAATTCATTATTTTTAGAAAAATCCCCAAAAATTACCTTAACATAATATCGATGCTCTGAGTTCAAAAATGAAATCCATTTTATAAAAATAATTTTCTAAATATTTTTAATTTAATTTTTCATTAAAAAACACTATTCACCCGAAAAAACTAATACTTGAATATTAATTTATGAAAACGTTTTTTAACCATTTTTTTGAATCACATTACTTAATCAAGGTTCCTAGATTATATTAATAATTTATTTAAGTGATATTACTAATCCATTTGGTCACATTACTAATCCTAAGCATTAAATCACTATTCATAATTTACTATTCATCAAAAATTAAGTTGATCTTATTAGACTCTAAATTCCGTACAGAACATATTTGTAGAAAACCATTTTTTGAATATCATTACACATTTTTATTTATTTAAGATTTACATAAACATTTTTAAAATATCCTTTCTCTAGAATTCATCAAAAATATGCATACTATATTTATCCGGTCATTTGAAAATTCATAAACATCATCATAAGAAGAAATCCCAATTTTTATTTAAAACAAAGGATTACACAAGGCAGTTACGGTCTCCTTACATAGCCCCTTATCACACCAGCATAGGACCTAAGTGTAAGGTGTGCTAAGGTGAGAGAATCCGAGGGAGGCTCGGCCAACATCGCACGAGTAGTAATTTCTATCAGTTTGAACTTCTCGCGAAGGCGATCCCGTTCTAGCTTAACACGATGAAGTTCAGCTTGGGTTTGGTCCAGAGCAAAGCCCAGTGGTGCTACTTCCTTCCCAAGTTCTGTTAGAAGGGCTTCGATCGGTCCAAGACTACTGGGTGAGGCCATCGAATCTTCTTTCTATATTAATTAACCAAGATTTCTTGTATTTAGAGACAATAGTCAAAACGTTTAGTTTCCATTGGTCATATTTACCAATGGTCAAATAAAAATCAAAACCCAACAGTCTCATTTTAATTATACTCATGTTATCAAATGAAACATTTTTGTTGAGTATAAAAATAAAATAAAATAACACATAAAATTAGAAAACAAGATTTATTTAAAATTTCGGGTCGTTACAAAGTACCTTTCAACATGACTTGTCCCGAGTCGACCATCTTTTGAAGGAGGTCTTTGAAGACAAAACATTCCTGGAAAGGATGACCCAACATTTGATGAAAGTGTAAACTATTGGGACGGTCTTCATCTCCTTCCTTGTTTGGCCTTTTGGGCCTTGGCAACGGACCCAAATTATTTTCTAGAGCCAAAATGAAGTAGCCAAGAACATGTTAATTTCTGAAAGAGTAAACTTTTCTATTCAGATCCTCAAATTGTTTCCATCTTTTATCACTTTTATCATCTTGATGAAACAGCCTTTGTTGTTGACGCTCAGGAGGTGGAGCCCTTCGAGATGATGAAGGGTTTGATGTAGAAGATGGTACAGGTGCTTGCTTAAGCATAATTATAGTAGTCTATACTTTAACAATTCTTCTTCCTTGAACTGATGTAATTACACGAGATTTAGCCTTAGTCTGTATAAGGGAATCTTCAATCTGATGAGCGATTGATGTAAGTTCTCGAAACCCTCCTATGTATTTCACACGGATCAACGGTCTGCATAATTCTTCATGCATATTTTCCACACAGATTGGCAACAGTTATTTTTGAGGGAGTTCTATGCTTAGGGAATATGTTAATCCCATCCAGTGAGCAATGATATCGAAAACCCTTTCATTATCCCTTTTCATACAGTTTTTATGATCAAAAACTATTTTCTATGAAAAAGTTGAGCTAAACTGAAGAAGGAATCATTGGTGGAGATCTTCCCATCCGGTAATTGACCGGGATTGTAGGCCTGTATAACAAACAATAGCTGGACCTTACAAGGTTCGCACGAAGCATCTGAGTTTCAATGCTTCTTTCTGTTCTGGAGTTCCCCTCATAGGACCAAAACAAGACATGTAATGCGTCAAATACTGTTCAGGATCTCCTGATCCATTGAAAATATGGAATATAGGGTTCCCAAAACATGACGGGGGAGGGATTGAATCTACCCATTCAGGGTAATCTCTCTTTTCTGGTTGAACCTACACCTGCTTCCCTTCCATAGTCTCTAACCGAGCTATTAATGACTCAATGGTAGTTATTAACTTTTGAGAAGCATTGAGTTGAACTTGGATTTGAGGAGGTGCAATAATTAAAGTCTGGACTGGTATGATGGCTGGTACTGCAACTGATGGTAGCACCACCAATTGTTGTTTCCCATGACCCGTTGGATTAGAACTGTGAGGGTGTACTAATAGAGGAGGATATTATTGATCCATCTCAGTGTCCACAACAAATTCCCTTGGCTGACTGAATCCATCACGCTTAAAAGGAAGACTACATTGAAGTAGTTCTTCATTCAACCTCCTCAATTCCTTCATCTCTTCCTATTGTTGTGAAAATCTATGCTCTAGTGAGAGTGATTGGACTTCTCTAGAGGAAGTGTTTGTGACATGATTGTTTCCATTACCATTGATTTCTACCTTTCAGAGAGGGGGAAGTGGTTTACCTGAAGGATTACCTTGGTTCTGAGTAATCCTTTGATTTCATGTACGCACACCTTCTTCATTTATGTCTGTGCATACAACTTTTGAGTAGGAACCTCTTCATCTGATCCCTCCGAATGAGCCTCATTTTGTGGATCAGAAACTACGGAATTGATGACATTGATTGATGCATAACACATTGCATCTCTTCTATCGGAATTTATGCGATATTGTCTTCCTCCATGTCCCTGATGAGACATTGTCTATTGATGGTTCAATCCTTCAATAAATTCTTGACAAACTATAATTTGGAGTTAATCTCTTGATAATTTGTCTCTTCCTTCCTCTTGAGGCTTCTTCCCCAATCGATAGAATATTGACATTCTCTGATGGAGAGATTGTGGATTTTAAAAAGTCCCCAGTTCGGTGGATTGGGGTTGTTCCTACTATCCCCTCTCAACTCCTAGAATCCTATTTGTTGATTCTGATGGTTGGTTTAAAAGAGTCCCCAGTCTGTAAAGCTGGGGTGGTTCTTGATAGGCTATATCTGAGACTTTCTTAAAATCTCTCCAGATCTTGCAGACCTTGGTCTGGAAAATAGCTGGATGCATCAATCGACATACACTATTATCACCCTATTCAAAAGAACGTTGGATGATTTCTGATACTTCTGTCACTTGATGATGAGCTTGCTCCATATGAGAGTCATGTTCGATATTCTAATTTTCTTGATGAAGGAGTAATTCAACATCTTGTTCTATGTATTATTGATTTTGAAAGGAAATAGTTGAAGCCTGTTCTTGGAATAGCTTTTGATTACAAACAAAACCCATTGACTTTGGCCGGCCATGGGCAATAACATTGCGTGAGACCATTTTCAGAGGGCATTGTTGACTGGAGAGTATAGTGAAAGGATGTTCTACATGAACACCCCATCCCCCGATATGAATACCAGATGGGGCATTGGCAATTAACTGGTGCAATTTTCTTAGTCCACTAAGGCATGATCACTGAAGGGCTCTTTGCTGCTTTTCATCCTTCTGATATCATGAGACTGATAGAGATACCAAATCGATTTGTATTTGTAACCCTTCAATTATCTTAACATGATTTCGTATTCATCATAAGTTAATACATTCTTTTTCAACTGACAATGAGATTTCCATATGTTGATACAAATATCATGAATTTCATCTTCCATCAACACCTCTGGAATGTCATACTGAGAGTCAGCCAAAGGCCAAAACATGACATGCACTTCACCTTTTGCTAGTTGTTTTCTCAGGTTCATCATTTCCTCTTTATCATTCAATGAATATTGTTCTACTTATTAAGACTAGAGTTGGTGCTTTCTTGTTGCTTCATCAGATTCAACATGACTGGTAGAGAATCCACTGATCTAACTGGAATATGAATGACCCAGGGGTGGTTCAGAGAATGACCTATACCCAGGGCAATCTTCTGATTGAGAAAGTATTTCACTTACTGATGGTAAATCATCAGACATGACTTGCATTACCATTTAATGTGCCTCAAGATAAGAGGGCTTTCTCATCACTGCATTGTCTTGTAATGAATTTTCCAGAAAATGTGAATTACTACTTTGGAGAGAGATTTCACATCTAAATTCATCATCATGGGGAGGACCACCATGTTGGGTTACAGAAAAAGATGAAACATTTTTATCCTTGATCATCTGACCACACAGAAGGTTCTTATGGCTCTAATGTGAAGATGAAACTTCGAGAATGAAAGAATTGACATGAAGAAAGCCTTCATGAGGATGTATCTAATGCATACCTTCAGAATTAATGTTCCCACTATTGGGAACTAAGGGAGTATAATCTTGAGTTACATCATATAGTTGTCTGAGTGACCCAATAACTACAACATAGAGTAAGGCCTTGTTACATATTGGTCCATGATTTCATGAATGTGATGGGTGGATCTTCTTCTTAGACGCCTTCTTACTCAATTTGGCAGGTCTGTGTGCCTGACCACGAGAAATGATCAGGTTAGGCTGATTATCTCTGCTCAAACCAAGTGTATGTGCCTCACTTGGTTGTCCGTAAGATAAAGGGGAGTACACCACACAACCCTCTTTGACCAGAACAGAGGTGTATGTCTGTTCCAGAGTGAACTATTGATTTGTCACTCCAATTGTAAGGATTGATTTATGTGTCTTTCCCTTAGATGCTGCTAAAGCTGTTATAATATCCTCGCAGGCATCCAAGATATGAGCAGAGATTTGCGTATGATCTTTCACCGTTGATAGAACATGCTTGGTGACTTCAGCTGCCAGAATGATGATATACATCCATTCTATTCTTGGAGTATGTGTATGTGCCTGCTCCATTTATCCTTTTCCTATCAATGAATCCTGACAGTACTCAACTGTGGGGGTAGAGTGTTGAGTCTGCCTCCTGTTTGTCACCAGAACTTCCCAAATGACTTCTCTAAATGCTAAAAACAATAATTTTGGTAAGCTTGATCAGTACTAGCAGGTGTATGTGCCTACTGACTTCACTTTTCTGAACGTGGTTGACGAACTCCATCATATGTAGTCCGACGAGCCTGGTGACTAGATGATGATTTATAAACAGGTGTATGTTCTTCTCTGTAGTACTCCAACAGAATTTCCTTGCGGGATTGGAGTGATGCTTCCAGATGAGTCTGCTGGACAGTGGAATTAAAATGGATGGGTGTGTGTGCCCGCTCATTTCTTTCCACCAAGTTAGGTTGGTGGAATTATCCAGAAACGAAAGATTTAAGAACATGCTCGCTATTAACTGGATTTCTCCTCTGGCGGTTCGTCTTTCCTGCTCGGGTATGAGGAACCTGAGCCGAACTCTTGTATTCGATACCATCATCATGTTAAGGGAGCATTGTCGGAAGATTCTGGTGGCGATTTTTGATGGGAGCCCTCAGGATGGACTCATGTCTCCTTGAATTAAGGCCCCGAGGGACCGGCTAATTCACCTCCTCAGAATATGGGAGTGAGTGGTGATTGTTTTCCGGGGATAATGACCCTAAATGAATTGGGACGGTGGTTAGCACTGCCTGCTTCTTGATCACTGGTAATCGCTGTCTGGACGGCCAAGTTGAATTATTGACTTGGTGGGCTTGTCGAGCGGCCTTTCGAGTCGGAATTGTACCATTTTGATGGTACTCCTTAACCAGTGTATATGATACCTAGTTTTGAAGATGATGAGTAGGTGATATCGTCCTCAAAGCAGATGATGATCTAGCAGGAGTAGCAGCAGATACATTCACAGCATCGGTTTTTACAGTAGCCGGTCCCATATTCTGAGGAGGTGAATATTCAAACAAATGACTCCACATCCATTTGGACCTAAATTCCATAATTAGGCCCTCTTTAGTTGTGGACTGATGAGGCTTAGGAATTTTCATTGGTTGAGAGGATGGGAGGTTGGACTCATCACACCTTTTTGAGGATAATTACGGTCTACTTCGGGACTCTCTTTATAGATTTAATTTATGTTCGTGAATCCTTATTACATTACCAACTATAAAATGAGGTTTCCTTTAGATCTGACAATCAATGATTAATATGTAGAAAATTTAGAGAATCATTTATATATATTTGAGGTTCTTCATCAATAGGGAATCATCTATATTTGTTAAATATTCTTAGTCAATGGTATCCTTCAACAAATAAAAGTCTCTTGGACATTATGATGACCATACTTGATTTAAATCCACTCAGTGGGGCACTTGATGTTTATTGTCATTCATAAGGACATGGATTATTTCATAGTTGGCATCTTACCCGCAGATGTGCTTCCTACATATCCTTTATTTAGAAAAGGAATCAGAACCCACGTAGTTTGGGTAAGGGAATATGATGTTTATGTATTATTGATGGATCATAGAATGATTTCATTATTACTTTTACACTATAAGCTCATGTGAGTCATCCTCGGTGTGAGAAACAATAGGTATTGTTAAAACTAGACAATTGTTCCATGAAAGATGCAATCATAAGAAATGATGTGGGGCTTATGTATGTATGACTGCCCAAATATATGAAGATTAAGATTTACTTTAGGGAATAAATCCAAGAACAGGGTCCATAAAGCTATATGTGCTTCATGGAGATATGGATACTCTAATATTGGGTCTTATTCCAAAATAAGATGCCCAAATTAGAAGGGGACTTATTATTGGGTTTTACTATTGAGAAGGAAGCCCACATCAAAAAGTAGATTAATACTGGTTAAGAGAAATTTAAGACTGGGGATTACTCTTATGGAGGAGGCCCAGGATAAAGGGATGTCAAAACTGGGGCTTACTCCTAAAGTGGTGGCCCAAGATAAGATAATTTTAAAATTAAAGGATTTGGGGATTACTCCTAAAGAGGATTTCCATATTTGTAGATTTGAAACTGGGGTTTATTTCTTGAAAAGGAAGCCCGAGTTAAAGGAATTATGGTTGGGGCTTACTCCTGACGAGGATGCCCAAATTAGGCGACATAGGGCATACCCCTAATGAGGATGCCCAATTAAGATAACTTGGACTGGGGCTTACTCCTGAAAAGGAGGCCCATGAATAGGGTTCTCTCGTCTTAATGGATGAGGTTGAATGAATGAAATCTCTAATTTTAGTGACATGAAGATGTATAAATCACTACGTTATGAGAGATGTTCCACATAATTTTTTCCAGATAAAGAATTCAATCAAGAAAACATGCCATAAATGTCGTTGAATAGTGTATTGAAGACCGAATCTTGAACAAGAAAGGTGGAATGACATAATGGAGGTGAAATGGGTAAGAAGGGAACCCAAAAATTGAAGGGTGCACAACTCCTGGGGGGGCCGTGCAAGTACTTAATGGGCGCAAAAGTGTGGGTCGCACAAGTGTACATGGGCGACACATATATACATGGTAGATCCTTGACTATTAGAGTAATTCTTGGGTGATCCTTGAAAAAAGCCTTTATAATTATCTCGAGGTACTTCCAGAAGAGTGGCACACAAGTTTCAATGAGTCGGTAAGGAGGTACGCAAGTGTGTCCATTTCTCTTAAGGTTAAAACACTTAGGCGCTCAAGTTTTAGTGAATTCTAAAACTTAGACCTTATTCCTCATCTTTAGACCTTCTATTCTTGGTAAATAATTACCTTATAAGTGTTCAAAAATCATGATGAAGAGACTTGGGCATTCCCAGCCCTATATATGAATTCTGGAAAAAAAATATCTCCTCAAATGTGGGGCCCATCGGGGGTATTTATTGGCTAGAGAAGACCCTGGGCGATTTTGAAAGAGGGCGTGCAAGTCACCTGCGCGACCATTTGGCTGGTGCACAAGTGTACTTGCTTGACCATGATAGGAATTGAGAGACCTATGGGCAATGTTCTCCTTGTTCACCCCTTTCTATTTTTTAGGTTTATTCAAAGGATGAATCTTGTTTGTTTGAGGTATTTCCATTTTCATTTCGTTTAGAATCTGTGACGAAAAAGGAGTGTCAACTGTATAGAATATCAAGGACAAAATCAGTTTACTGTCAAGAACCATTAACCCCTCTCGAGGATTGAAACCATTTTTGACCAGTTTAAGGGAGAAGGATGGTTCTCTAAATTCCAATTGGATTCAGGATATCACCAGTTGATGGTGAAAGAGTGTGACATCCCAAAGACTGCTTTTATGTGGAGATATGGGAACTTTGATTACGTGGTCATGCCGTTCGACATTATGTATGCACCTGCCGTGTTCATGGGGCTCATGTACTCCGTCATCTGTGAATATCTAGACCAGTTCATAGTCATTTTTATTGATTACATCCTGATCTACTCACGATAAAAGGAGGATCATACCAAGAATCTAAAGAGTATTTTAGAGTTCCATGGACACCCCTAGCTCTATTGGAATTTGTCCACAAGCAAGTTCTGTACCTGAGAGGTGCATATCCATGGACTCATGGTGTCCCAAAAGGAAATATCATTGGACCCATTGAAGGTCTAAGTAGTTATTTCTTTGGTATCACCTATGAATGTGGAAGAGGCATGTAGTATCTGGGGGCTAGCAGGTTACTACCGGATGTTCGTGCCTGTCTTCTCTCGATTTTTAACACTATTAACAACCTTTCCCTAGAAAAACATGGATTTTGTATGAAGTGAGAGGTGTCAGGAACCATTTCTTTTTCTAAAGGGGAAGCTAGTCCGTTCCCCAGTGCTGAGGTTGCTAGAGAAATGTGTAGCATTTGTTGTGTTATGTGATGATTCAGCCCTAGGATTCTGGTGTGTTCTAATGCAGCAGCAGGGAGTTATCTCTTATGGGTCGAGGTAGATATGTCCACATAAACGTAACTATACCACCCATGATCCAGAGCCCTCAGAAGTAGTGTTTTCACTAAATTTGTGGCGGTATAACCTCATCTGGGAACACTAGGTGGTCTTTATAAATCATAATATCATGAGATATATCTTAACCCAGTGAGACATGGACTTGCAGCAGTGGAGGGGTTATTATTTTTTCATGTATAAGACTTATATATCTTCTACACTAGAGGGAAAGAGAATGTAGTGGCTGATGCCTTCATAAGGATGCCACTGAAGGATGTGGTTCGAGAACCTGCAGATGCATGGAAGTAGATTGAGGAGTTGGCTACCTTACACCTAGATGAAAGGGTGTATGGTGGTATATGATTTCTATTTCAGATAACAATGAAATATTCCAAACAATAACTAGTGGAGGAGTCTCATTGGGGGTACTCAGAGGCTGAAGTGATGCAGAATCATGTTAGCTAGAGTAATTCTATGAAAGGATGGTCGGAAAATTGTCAGAATCGGATGGTGTTTCATGGAAATATATTTGTCCTGGTTGAAAATTGTGAGATAATTCTTGGTGATTCCCACAACCAACCCATGGCTATACACCCAAGATTTCTCAAGATTTATGAGGGAATGATGCATCTATTTAGGTGGCCCAGGTTGAAGAAGACAATGGTAAAGTATGTGGAAACGTGTCTCAGGTGTCAGTATTTGAAGACTAAACACTGCGTACCTGGAGGTCTATTGCAGCATTTAGATGTCCCCGGGTGGAAGGGTATGACATCTCAATGGATTTCGTCATGAGACTACCCTTGGTTCAAGGAGGTTTCAATGCTATCTGGGTAGAGGTGGACTATCTAAGGAAATCATCTCACTTCCAAGAAATTATGGTGTCAAGTGTGTATGATGCCTTATTAGATAGGTACGAGGACGTGTTGGGGTAGTTGCATGGATTTCCACGGTCCGTAGTCTTATATTGGGAAAATAGATTTACCTCAAGAGTCTAGAATGGATTGAAACATGCTTTTGGACCACATCTATGCCTGAAAACTATTTTCAAACCATAGACAACTAGGAAAAAAGAGAAGACCATCTAGACGGTGGAAGATATGCTACGAGCCTCTATTTAGACTTCAGGGGATCATGGGTTTAAAAATTTCCTAGGGTAGAGTTTTCCTCCAACAATATATATAACAATACTATTTCCATGGCTTCATTATAAGACATTTACGAAAGACAGTGTTGTTCACCCGTGTGCTGTATAGAGGTTGGGGAAGTATGTGTTCTTGGCCCGAATATGGTGAAGAGAACAACAGAGAAGGTTCAGCTTATACGGGAGAGTATGAAGGCAGCATAGGATTGAATAATTCGTATGCCGGTCTTAGTATGAGACCCTTGGAGTACTAGGATGGGTACAACATGTTCTTAAAGGTCTCCCCTCGGAGCGGGAAGTGGAGGTCTGGCAGGGGAGTAAGCTTTCTCTCAGGTTCATCGGGACCTTCGAGGTGTTTTTAAGAGTCGGTTAATGGGATTATAATCCAGTGCAACCACTGCTGCTACAGAGGGTTGATGATGTCATCTATGTGCCTCATCTTTGTCAGAATCGACACGGTTATTTTCACGTCCTCGATAGGGGGGAGCTGGATATCGAGGAAGACGTAACATTTGTTGAGTGACCATTGTGGATCAAGGATATTTGGGAGATGGTGATTCATGGATAACCATTCACATGGTTAGTGTTTTATGGAGGCAAGGTGTCTTTGAGGAGAGTACCTAGGAATGGGAGTCACAAATGTGCACCCAGTAGGCAGAGCTATTTTGAGTTTCATTCTATGTGGTTTTGTACATTTATGTGATGTATTTATTGATATTGTTAACTATTAGAAGGGTTTTTTCCCTTTTTCTCTATGTGTTTGTGAAAATTCATGACCATGGGATGGTGAGGACCTGATCCCCAATAGATATGAATTAATGATGATTCTATTAAACAAAAGTGGGTTTGTCAGTGCCTCCCAATGAGGATAGTATCTTGAAATGGAGGAAGGGACTCCCAAATCCATATGTCATGATGGTATGAACTTTAAATGTTTCTGTGGTTACATGGGGGGAGATTCGCAGTGGAATATCTGTGATTTTTCAAAAGTTAGATGAGGGAGAGGTGTTCCTAGATAACATGATATTTTCCGGCTTTAGAACAACTCTAGGGCGTTTTTTTCCTTGATATGTATCTTAAGAGGTGATTTTTCGGACCACTCTAATTTTTTGGAGGTTACTCATGGATTCTCTAAGATTATAATAGTATGAGTGGTATCTGATGTAATTTTTTGGACCCTCCTGGTCCATTACATTTCCAAATTTTGGGTGTTTGGGGTATCTTGGGGATCATCTGTGACTCCTTAAGATGTTTTTCAAAAACTATGTTCCACCAAATGGTTCCACCAAAATTGTGACGCCGGTCATGGTGGTTTCCTGAAGATGGCTCTAGGATGGTGGAAATGTGATGATAGTACTATAATGGTGGCACTATCGCGGTCACACCACCATGGTAACACACTGAAATGGTGGCACTGCTTATTGTGTCCCACCAAACTGGTTGCACTATTATGATGCCTCACCGAACGGTGTCCAACCCATCACTTTTTTTCCCATTTTTTTGATTTCAAGTTCTTCTCTGATAACATAATTATTGAGGTAAAAGAGATTAAATAATTCTTTTTAAATAATCCTAAATCCATTAAAAGATTTTTTAAATCCCCAAGAGTCGGGTGACCCATCAGTTACCAAACCAAAATGTGTGTCCTTTTCGTGTGGATTGCAATTTTCCCCATTCTTTCATACGTCGCCATTTTTACACGGGTTTAATCTGTTTAGAAGATATTTTTTAATTGACATTCGTTATCCCCACCATCTCGGAGGTTAATAATTAAATAAGATTTAATTTCATCCTGTGTAACCACCCAACTGTGAGGTAAAACCAAAATCAGACTTTTAATCTGTTCAGGATATCATATATTGTAACTCCAGGATTTGTACTTTTACCACATGGAGATTTTTATTCTTCCTTGATCCCTTTATTTTCCTTGGTGTGATGGTAGTCCCTCGTTCAGAGGTGAATTGATTTCCCATGCTGGAGGCCTTCTCTCTCATCCATGGATTCCTATGATTTCATCCTCTACAAGTCACACCACCCATGTTCTTGGAGTGAGGAGAAACCTTCGATCATTGATCATATAGGAAAGGTTTTCCTTTGTCTCTCTTTACAATGTGTCATGCAGGGTGGGTATGATAATATTTCCTCAGGGTGTGGATGAAACTGAACCTTAACAAATATAATTAAAGGATATTAATGAATGAAGCATTATTTTTGATGATGATGTTGTTCTAATATTTTATATTTGTTTATATGTTGTTTGTTTTATGGAGTTATTTCCATTGAACATAGTTCCTCTGATCATCCTTTATGGTGTACTAATGCACATATATTTTTTTGGATAAACCTATGATTGAATTGATATAATATGGAAATTGGTTAATCACGTAAACTCATATGACTAAATGAATGCCCAATGAATTTGAATCCATGTGTGATCACACAGGTTAAACAAATGGGAAGAAGGATCTTGACAAATTGTTTCGTTAAATCTAATAACTCTATTTATCTGTTCTGCTAATAATCATGGTTCTTCTACTTGATGATTTTGGGGTGACTTAGATTGGGGATGGGATTCCCTATCATTCAGCTATTAATTTGTGGATCTGAGGCCATGTGGGGCCATATGATAGGGCTTATATTGGTTCCTGTACTTCTAGGGATCTCACAGATCTCTTTTTTGGTGATATTACATGTGAATTGGGTGTGAATGCTTAAATTGATACTTGGTTGTTTTCCTTTATTGGTTTTCCGGGCATGTGGTTATTCCTATTAGACTCCAGGTAGTGTGTAGTTTCTTTTATAAATGAAATTACATGAATATGATAACGAGAACTTGTACAATGGGATATTGTTTCCCAAAAATGGGTTGTGCTCGGGTTGTGGTTGTTGGGTATTTGTGCTTGTAGGAATAGTAACGATAGTGTTTCTGTATGGGATGGATTCAGAACCCATAGGATGAGATGAGTGTTTTTAAACTATATGTATATATTTAGATCTTGTGTTTATTATTATCCCTCCACCCATGTTGAAAACTTTATACCGAACACCCACATTTCATGGGGGAGGGTGTCATTCCCAACATTCTTACGAGTGGATGATTTTTTTATCCATTCTACACCCTCTCCCAGGTAACCCAATAATCATCGGGAAGGTTGTGATAGCCTAATATTATTTATATCCCATGATTATTTGAGAAGGTGTTGTTTTGGTGGTTGATTCAGGTGTTTGGGTGGAGTTTTGTTTCCCAAACATCATCGGGATGAGGCACAGGTGTCTTTAGTCATGGTAGTTGTTATTCTAGCCTATGTGACTTTGGGTGTGGTAGTGGGTGTTCATACCCAGGAGTCTTCAGGCGTGGTAGTGGTTATTGTGGCCCAGGTGTATGTGGGAATGGATGTGTGTGGTTATTGTGGCACATGTGTATGTGGGCGAGGATGTGTGTTGTTGTGGTGGCACAGGTGTCTACAGGCAGGATGCGTGGTTAGGATAGCTTATAAGGATTTTGTGGGGGTGGATGTTACACTATAGTGTAACTTTCTGGGGTGGTCTCACATATAGAATGTCCTAAATTACAAGGGGTAAAGTGGTATGGGGTACCCAAACATTGATGTGTTATTATTATTACATTACCTGACTTGATTAATTTGGCGAGGCTGGGTGTATAAGTTCCATGTTATGTGCATAAGTTATCTTTATTTCTAAAAGGGAATTTGTATGACTCCCGAATTGTGAACAAGTGATTTGGGTTTTTTCCCTACTAATTAGGTCAGTGTACTAACCCTACATATATAAAACAACATTCAGGTTTCCAGGCAGACTTTCAGGACCATGCCTGACTTTACTAACTCAGATGGTGGGATAGTTGTCGTTGGTGTTTCTTTCTTTCTTTTGGAAAATTTCAGTAGAGTTTTCTTTTACTTTTTAGCACATTATTTTTAGAATGCAGGTGTAAAATGGGTTTTGTATTTAATTTTTCATTCTGTATTTGTATTTTTTTTAGATTAAAAATCCTAACTCCTAATATTTTTCTAAAAAAAGTGTAATCACTTCTATATTACATGTGATTATATACCAATGGTTCCAGTTGCCACTCTGGGGCATATAAAAGGCAGGACTCAAGGGGTTATTTTCTCTCCTTCAACATGAATAAGGATAGTTCAGGAAGTTTTCTTTCCTTTCCCTCTTCTTTTTTAAGGCGGTTCATGACAAGAATATAATGGTAATATAATAGGGTTATAATGTAATGATAATGGTCTTAATTTAAGGTGAAACATGTTTTCATTATGTTTTTTTGGCAGGGGTGGTGGGAAGACACTTTTATAAGTGGTCAGTAAGGTATTTTTCTAAATATTTAATCTTATTATAAACAGTGTTCATGTTTCACAAGTTTAGTGTCTCAAAAAATTTGAAATAATTTATATAATACCGATGTAAGTTACTGAATATTTTAAACATCTGTCCATCATATCTCAATACCTTTCTACAGGATTTATTATGTTACTATTTTATATTTTATATGGTAATTAGTTATTACCTAAGTAATTTACATTTTATGCCTACAAATAAAATCCCCCTCATTAAATAATATTTTTCTTCTGATTCTACATATGATATAAATTTTATCACATTTTATTTTTATGTGTAGTAAAAATTACTTTTAACATTAATGAATTTAATGTGTAAAAGCCCATTATTAGATGAAATATACCATTAAAAGTAATATTTATGAGTAATATCTAGTAATTTGACTTTCAAGTAACATATTTTTTTATTATAAACATATTAAACGTTATGTGGCTTAAAAAAATGGTAAACACTTATTTTACCAAAATGATTGTTAATTAATGAAATCAAAAAACAGATTCTTTTATTGGAATATATAACATAACATCATAAAATTATAAACATGGGTTTTATAAATTTAGTGTAGTATTTAATAAAAAATATTATCAGTCATTATACATAGATTTGATCAATGAAATATTTTATACATTTATATGTCCATCTGATTTTTG
The DNA here is from genome assembly GCA_963277665.1 of Viscum album. Lineage (NCBI taxonomy): Eukaryota > Viridiplantae > Streptophyta > Magnoliopsida > Santalales > Viscaceae > Viscum > Viscum album. The sequence continues at coordinate 939,142,965 of OY728161.1, forward strand.
GATAATTTCATAAAATTAGTTGTTTTGATAAAATTTATTTCAAAGAAAAAGAAATTATTTTTTAAAAATAACAAATAATAATCTAATGATAATATTTTTAATATTATTACCAATATATGGTTCATTTTATGAAATTCAAAATATAGAATTATATAGTTTGAATTTGTAAATAAAAACCTAAAATTGTAAGGAAAATTGTTTGAACTGAAATATATTTAATTTATAAAACTATTAATTATTTATATTATTATTTCCTATCAACATGAAACAAATAAATTTTTAATTAATTATTGATTTTATTAATATAAAATATATTTTGTTTTTAAAATAAATTTCAAAAAAAGTTATAAGAAATATTTTTTATATAATAAAATGATTTCAATTATTTTATCCATGTATTATAAAATATTAATTATTTTCATTACAAGTAAAAATGAAAATAGTTTAAAATAAATGTGATATATAATGTATTACATTAATTATTAACTAATTATATAATCCTAATTTAGGATAACATATTCTATCGTCCTTTTTGTGTATAATCTAAAAAAATGAAAGATCTCATGGAAATCGAGGGTGGTGATTCACCTGAATTTAATCACATGACAATTTCCACATGAATTAATTTCTCTCAGATAGTAGTTTTAATTTTTTAAAATTTTCCTCATCTAGATAAAACCATAGAGAAACTATGACATTTCCAATCTCAGATAAATTATTATCATAAGATAGAATTACCTAACTCTATGTCATTTCATTCCATTATAGATTACATAATATGTTTATTTGGTTTTATATCATCCAATTAAAAGTTAATATTTTAAATCCAAATTATATTTTACCATATATATTTTCCAATTTAGTTCGGGTTTTCCTATAAAACAATCTATTAACATACTCTTATGTTATGTAAAATTCATAGTAAAATCTAGAGTCGTTACACCTTTTATTGGAGATTTTTTTAGATATGGTTACACCTGCATTACATGATGACATGGCTTACCAAATCTATGAGAAGACCAATTCACCTTATTGGAACAAAATTTGTCTTAATTTTTATTTATTTAGTATATAAACTGATTCATTTATATTTTATCAAAATCCCATCAACTATTTCCCTTAACCATTTGGCAGTATTCTGGACCAATTAATTCACATGTTGTTTTATTCAATGACCAGACACCAACAAAAGGAAATTCCTACTCATATATAATAAATATATATATCATCATTCATTTCTTTATTAGATACATCAAGATTTCAAAATATTATTTTTTAGGATCGTTTATAAAACATCTATCAATTCATCCTTTCTTGTTGTCCTTATAATTGAACCACCTAGAATAAAATACTTCTTTCGAAAACAAATATATTATTGAAATGTCCCATTATATTGGATATTTTCCTATGTCTTTAGATGTATTTGAATCCATAATGGAAATTCTGTCAATTAACTCAAAACTAATAAATTTTAATTATATGCTTACCCTATCAACAATTGTGGTCTCTGTAAAGACCCCTTAATTAGGATCGACAGCTTTTTCGTCAAATGAAACAAAGTGATTCCAAAATTTTTGATATATTTCTTAATTTAATTTACCCCTAATTTAAAAGAGACACATCCTAGTACTAATGCTTCCAGGTGTGTTTTATTTTTCCGAAAAAATCAATATTGTGAATCTCGGTATGATATTTCCCCATGTTGTGAGTCAAACCTATGAAAATAATCCTTTCCTATAACATTGAGTGGATTGTTTCCAATTAATATCATATATTTAGTGATTATTTAGTCTCCTAACATGGGCCCATCAAAAAATTCCATTACCATTAATCCCCATTCAATATATGGTCCATCTCATTCGACTGTAAAAATACATAGAGGTTACTATCTAGCATAACCAATATGTCATAAATTGGATCTTGACCAGTGTAATATGCCTTAGGTTTGGGTTCCTTTTCCATGATCCTAAACATAAGAAAAATCACATAGCCTTATCATTAAAATGGTGTCTTATATTTACCCTATATCTGATTTAGATTTATCAAAAGACTAATAACAATTATTTATGATTTTATTCTAATTATTTAATGATATATAATGATATATGGACTTGATTGTTTTTACTTTGAAAAAAATTTGATTATTATCAGAACACCTGTTTTGTTTTGGTGTATATGTTTCATAATTTCATGTAAAATATTCTTCACTAACGTTGTAATGAGGAATGATCATTCCCTTTTTACACATGATGGATACCTATAAAAATCCAATATTATAATGTTTTATATGAATGAATTAAGACTGGATAGTGTAACATATTTTTTCATATACTAAAAAACTAATAATTAATCTTCCTACTAGGACATCACAAAACTACTTGGTTGGGTCATTTGTCACATCATATTAAACATCCTGACATGGGGTCCACCATCCAAGACCATAAAAAACATACCCTATAAATAAGATTGATCTATGTATGAATTCATTGTAAATGATTTCATACAACTCATATTATGTTTCTCTCAAACAACCCTACTGCAGGATGACATAATTACATTCTTTACCATAGATACAAAACCATTTAATATTATTTAGTTCATGGATTCTACAATCTAGTAAGATACACTATGATAAATTACTTCTATTTATTTTTATGAGGAAAACATGGATTGATCTCTTTTTATAAATGATATACAGTGATGAATATATATTTTAACCTAGGTCCAACATCTAGTTTTATTTTGAAAACAATGATGACCTCTTATTCACAATTCTATAGAGATTCTCTCATTTGAATTAAATATTCATCAGAAACACAAAACCATAATAAAATCAAATTATCTTTTCCCCATACACAAGTTAAATATTTATAGAATCCTATTTAGACCTATAAGTAGCTTCTTTTCCATGGTATTGGGATATTAAATACACCCATGTATCCCACATTCAGATAATATATGTCTGTAACCATAATTAAACCCCTCCATGTGAACATCTACAATATTTACATCATATTTTTTCCTTATTGAATCTCACATTGGTACCAATATTGGTATATGTTATATAATGTAAAACATTAAACTCGTGTGTTATAAATTCCAATACCATGAAAAGTAAATAAAAACAAAAAACCTTTAGTAAATAGAACATGGAACATGTATTTGTCATGATATTATTATTGGACACACTAGTCCTAATAATTTGTTAGATATGATACCTTTTAAATGATTGTGTACATAATAAAATTTTGTGTCAATTTTCATAACCTGGAAAAATTACATTATACACATTGCTGATTTCTCGATGGTTCTAGAACAAATCTTTAGTAAAATTTCATTCACAAGTATACATTGTGTCTTTGATATATGGATACCCATCAATTAATATTCCATTAGATGATATTTTCCACTAACAATCCCATAACCTTGACCATACCCATAAGTTTTTCATTCGTATATAATGGGAATGGGTACATCTGATTCTGAAGGTACACCAATTCTTGGCAATTCTATACATTTCCCATATATGACTCTATATTTTCAGCCCCCTATATGGACTACCAATCAAAGGTATATTTTATTCATGTGGTAAAAGGTTTTATAATCCTCTAGTGCTATTTTCGATCAAAATAGTGATTACATCCCCATTATCAATGACAGACTAAATTTCAGTAGCCCCAATTTCCTAGTGATTTATATATTCAATGATATTATTTATACATTCCATCACACAAAATATTTATTCTATTCAAATATAGATGATGTTATATAACATAATATCATTCTCATTTTTGAGAAAATATTATGGAATAATTCTTTTTTATGTGGTATATTATAATAGTCATGATATATGGAATATTTATATATGTTGTATTAATAAAATATATATTTAGTTCATCTATTCAAAAAATTAGAGAAGTATAATTTTTTAAAATTATAATAATAATACATTTTAAAAATATTTAATGAAAAAATATATATAGTTATTATAAATTTAAATGTTTTATTATAATTTAAAAAACATTATTCAAATCATTTTAAAGGAAATGTGAAAATGGAAGAAATAATTTTCCATCAAATTGTAGTAGAATGCGTTTCTTCCATAAATACATTAAATCAGAAGCATTAAAAATTACAATGATTAATATTAATGGGAAATATGTAACCAAAAGAAATTGAAAATTTATATGAAAATTAAAATTATATTGGTGGTATAGAAAATATAATTATACAATCAAAAATATAATCCTAAAACAACACGAAAAAATGATATTTTAACATAAAACCCTTAACCCAAGCCTCTCTTTCACCATAGGCAATATGAACTCCTTGGAAATAATTATAAATTTTCCATAATTCAATAATATAACAATAATCATACATATAATAACATTAATGGATTACATATATTTTATTATCACACACTAATTAACAATATATCATTATCATCATCTTTCTCAGCATTAACTGCTTCATTTTTCCCTATTTTAGTTTGGTAATTTAAGAAGCCAAATTTTTTCAATGGATATTCCATTATAAAAATTATTTCTTAAATTATAATTCTCATACATTACATATAAAAACCAATAAAAACATTATTCAGCTAAATTAATAATTAAATATGTGGTATTTATATAAATTAAGGAACTAAAACTGATAGAATAGTAACCTAACATTTTGAATAGTTATATGAATAATAAGAATAATAACCAAATAAGGAAAATTGTATCCTAATCTATGAAATTAAAAACCAAATTTATGTTTATTATAAATTATAACATCGTATATATATAGCAAGGAATGTGTAGAAAATAGTTTTAAAATGATAAATTATGTTTTCAAATTTTTGTAAAATCTAAATGTCTTTTTACAAATTTTATAATTAATATAATGATAAAAAATTATATTAATTAAATATATTCATTAATTAAGATCATGTTTCCTTATAATTAGAATATATTTTTATGAGACCTTATTTTTTTTATTTTTTTTAAAGGTTGGGGCCGAACCCTCATTTTTTATTAATAAAGAAAAGCAAAGACCTCTTTTAACTGGGTAGAGGGAGACCCATTACATAGTCCAAAGGCCAAGTGGGCATGTAGACCATTACATAGCCCGTAGGCCCAAATTTTTGGCCAAATTCCTATTCTGTGAATAGTAACCTGGCTGATACAGTTCCCGCTACAGTACCGCCACAACTACAGTGCCCTGCCGCCACTACAGTACCCGCAGATCAACAGTACCGCCGCTACTACAGTACCCGCTACAGTACTGCTACAGTACCTACGCCCAAGGGGTTTTGAACCCCCATTTTTCATGTAGTATTACGGGGTGCTTTCCACTAAGCCAAACCCCAACTACTTTATGAGACCATAATTAATTTATCAAAGTGTCAAAAATATAAATATTTCTCGAATATATGACGATTTTATTTAAAAATTAAATTTCATATTATTAAAATTATATTTTTTTAAAATGGAGTGTTTTTTGAAAATATACACATTTGTGAATGGATGGGGGTAATACATTGGATTTTTCTAAAATATTTGATTTTTTTTGTTAATATTGGAATATGGTAATTGCAATATTTAACATTTTAAGACAACTGCATGAATTCAATAGTAATTGATTTTCTAGAAACCCATTATTTATAAATAACGTAAGAATGTTATTATAATTGTCCCCATGAATCAACATTATATACAATCTTCATCCAAAATAATAACCGAATGAATAAAATAATAAAAAACACCCCTCGCCTCCCCTATAAATACGACTCATAACCACCAATTCTCCTCTCATATAATAATATTTGGATACATCTAATATTTTGATATATACCTATCCCCAGTATCATCTCAACATTATGGTCTTTTTGGAATCACAATAAGACAATTTACAAGTGTCGTAAGTAGGTCCCCAAAGAGAAGATATTCAAGAGGAAAAATCATCCAGCATTACCTTTTAAATTATATATTTGTTCTACCTCATCCATTCCTCCACTATAAAAAGATAAATTATTACTAAAATATCATTCATATACTTGAATTTTATTATTTAAATGATATATCCATCATATAATCCATTCTCTTATCTATTTTTCTTAAAAACGAAAACATCATTTCTCCTATGTCGATTTACCACCTTTGTGGATAATAATTTTTTGTTTTATACTATTTCCTTAAAGGTTGGTTATAAATAAATTATAATTTTTAACAAGATTCTAAATTATATATTAATTGTTTTTAATGATTTTTAAACTAATATATATTAAATTTATAAATTGTTAAACAAAACTAGTTAAAAAAGAATGAAAATTCCCAAAAATAGACCAATGTTCATCACAAACATTTAATATAATGAATAATTCAAATATATGATAAATGATATATGGGAATATTTAAAAATTTTTACGTGCATTAATATCATATAATTACACTTCGGGTTCTTTTCATTATTTGGAAAAGAAAACATATAATTAAACTCAAGAGAACAAACCATAAAATCTAGATACAATTGCACTCATAACAATGAAATTAAACATTATATATCATCCAAATTACAATAATAAACAATATAAAATTATAATAAATCTAATTATTATTCAATTGGTTAATAATTAATTAATTAATGTTTATGATTTCATTCATCTATTGATAATGTGTTCATATAGAATGCTTTCAGACATAAGGTAAGAGATATCTCTAAACATCAAAATTATATTTGTGTTATGAATTCTTAGTTATTCTTACATAAATTTTATGTATTTTATTTATATGTTATAATTTTTTTTATCTAGATCCACTTATCCTTCTTTGGTGGGAAATAGATATTTTATATTGTTCCCATATTTATTCTCCCCGATAAGCAAACCCTCTTAAAGGGTACTTCTCTCATTCTTACTAGTCTTCTTGCTGAGTTCATATTCTATTTTATTCCATAACTATATAAATTGAATCCCTTATTTTATCATGAAAAAATATTTTAGTTAATTTGTGGTTTTATAAAACCAATTAATACTTTTATCTTTTAAAAAACTATTATGTATTGTTTTATAAACAACACTACTGATTCTCGTTTATACATTTTATTAATCACTATTATAAATGAATTAAATTGATTTGTACATAATTTATCAGGTTCTATGAATATTTTACCTTATTAATTAGTATTTCAATATATTATTTTAAGGAAACTATTACGATATTACAATTATTTATTCCATATGTTATAATTAAGATACAATATTTTCCCATGTAGAACCCTTATGATTATTCCTTATGTTTTATTATTCATTAGAACACATATGCATGAACATATTATTATGGATTTTCCCATATTTAACTCCAATTAATTTGGTAATGTTTAGTTTCATGAGACTTCTTGTTGGGATAATGAGTAAACATAATTACATTACAGGACATATTCTACCATGTGATATAGTCTAGGTGGTTACCATTGACTCATGATTACGTCATTTTTCATGTTATATTAACATTACTATGTTTCAAGGGTTATAATACATGGTGGCATATATGTTATTCATCAATATAATTACTCATGGTCCATGCCTTCATATGTCATCATTTTATTCATTTTATCCGTTGTGCTATGATTTATTCTTATGTTTATTCCCATCCTAGGTTTTTTATCTCATCCCATATTTTTTGTATTATACATGTTTTATTTTGATGATGTTAGAGCTCAATAGATGTTATCATATAATTACAATTTTTAAATAATATATCACTATATTAAGGTTTCATGACCTCTTATTATGTAACTAATAATCTGAAGAGACTAGACAGTATGATCCATGGATTTCATTTGAAGATTAATTATGTATAAAATCATTCAATATTATTCGTAAATGGATATTGTGTCTATAGTTGATATCATAGGATACTCTAGTTATTTTTGGATATTAGGCATAAAACACCTTATTAGAAACCCTAGTGATTATTTAGTCACCAAGGATAAACAAGAAAAAAAAATAGTGTATCAAAAGATTGGTTATTTTTTTTAATTTTTATTTTATCCTTATATGTTCAGAGATAATTTTTTATAATTTTATTATCTATGTATTCAATACAAATAAATTATAATTTAATTTTCATATTTAATGGATAGAAATCATAGAAAACCTTATTAAAATCAATGTGATATGAAATGTGAAAATTTCTATAATGATGTGCTAAATTTGATAAGAATATGATCTCAAAACATCATGAATTTTCTAGGACAACAATCACATGTTATCAATAATAACATAAATCCTCTGGAATGATCTTCGTCTCCTATGAGTGATCTAGTTGAGGACAAATCATTTATGAAACAAAGGCCTCCTATATTTATTTTATATTCTAATCCCCTTATCACAAAACAAAGGATTATTTCTACTGTGAATATATTATCTATCCTATAGTTCTTAGAATAAGTGAAAGTCATGATGGCGGTCTACCATTTTGATAAGGAATAATATTAGTGATGGGAAATGATAAAAAATACCAATGTGGAAATTTATTCCATGTATTTGGATTCATTCATGAATATATTTTCATCAAATATTTTCCCTAGACTCACCATTTATGTTGGAAAATTAATTCCTCTTGCTGATGAAAAAGAATAACAAGGCTATTGGGGTGAATGAGTAAAACTTCAAAAAATATTCATGGTATGACTCCATCATTTTTTTTAACATCAAAAGAAAATTGGATAACATATTGAGTGGACTAAATCCGAGTCTACGAATATCATTGTACATATGAGACATTGACATATATAAGGATATTTTTCATTAGAAACTTACAGTTATGAAGTTTATATGAGACTCTCTTTAGTCTCATGTGATAATAGATAAAACGAATAAAATTTAGTATAATATTTGAGGATCAATAGATAATTCTCTTGATGTGATTAAAACCTAGAAACCCATGTATCAGAATGGTGGGATGATGTATCTGAAGAACTATCTAAAGGGCAGCATGAGATGCTTCACCATTGGAAGAGAGAGGAATCCGTATATTTTTTTTGCAATTGGTATGAATAATCCCACAAATGTAGAAAAGGAAGTAAGGATTAGGGTAAAACACAAATTCTAGTTCATTATTTCAAATTCAAGGAACAAGGAAATTATGGTATCCTATTCCTTAAGCTAAGGGTTATTGAAAGAAATAAACAACAACAACCCCCAAGACATCAATGAAGTGAATATTATATCATTATTGCAAATGTAGAGCCCGAAAATATAGTGGTGATAGGTAAAAATGTTATGTTTTCAATAATAGAGATCAGAGTATTTCATTTGGGTTATACTCATTCATTAATGTCATGAATTTTTAGTTGGTCTATTCAAACATCACCTCAAACAATGGTGGTTATATTATCTATGAGAATATCAAATGGTGAAATTATTTATTCAAATGTATATAACAACCCTAGTTATTGTTTTGGATTTAACTGCCATGAAAATTTTTTCCCACTTCCTTTGGTGGATTGTGATTCTATATTGGGCATGTATTTACTATCCTTATACAAAGACAATATCAAATGTGGATGAAGGGAGATCACCCTTAACACCCAAGGAATCCTATAATTCTGTATAAGTGTAATGATGAGGTTGAATCTCCATTAAAATCATCATCCCATGTGTGTATATTATTTCATTATGAGAAATTATATATTTCTCATATGATTGAGACTAATGAGTGATTCTTGCTCAAAGACATGCCCAATGTAAGGGACAACATTGATGTGTTCTTGTAATATCTTCTTGGTCATCCTCCTAAAAATGATGTTTACATATCAATTGAACATATTACTAGATATCTGACTATATATAACATTCCCTATATAATGGACACTATTATATTGTTATAATGGAATAAGTAGTTCAAGATAATTTGAATGTGGTTTCATATGCACTAGTGCTTCACTATGGGGTGTGTCAGTTGTCTTCATCAATAAGAAGGATGGATCAATGAACCTATACATTTATTATCATGAGATAGAGAAAATCATAATGAATAACATGTATCCCCTTCTCTAAATAGATAACTTATTCAATTAGTTACGGGGGGTGACCTTTTTCTCTAAGGTGGACCATTATTTGGGTTATCATCAATTAACCGTGATGATTAATATATTACTGAGAATACATTACAAATGAGTTATAGAAACTATGAGTTTATAGAAATTCTAAATGGACTCAACAATGCTCGGGTGATTCTCACCCACATAATGGAATGATTATTTAGATATTTCCTCGACAATGTTTTGGTAGAAATTATAGATGATACTCTAAAATAATATAAGAAAATGAAATAATGGGAGGAGAATATGAATATTGGGTTAATGAAATATTGAATGGAAAGTCTATTTTCAATGTACATTAAATTTGAGTTCTATATGGAAGAGTTATCATTTTTTTGTAATGATATTACCTACAAAAAAATATTTGCTGACCCTTCTAAAAAAGGTAATTAATGGGTGGAAAATATCACACTCATTAATGGAGATATATAGTTTACATAGTCTATCTCAGTATTATTGATCATTTGTGAAGATCATCACAATATTATAATAAAGTCTAACCAAGCTGAATTATACAGATATAATGTTTGTATGGACTAGTGAATATGAATATTGCTTCAATGAGTTTAATAATAATCATATCACTACAACGATACTCGCACATCTGAAAAGTTGAGAACTCTTTTTGTTATACCATACTTCTTAAATGAAGGGAATATATTGTTTAATAATGAGAATGATAATGTTATTTCCTATGGATCAAGTTAGTTTAATTTTCATTATAAAAACAATCACACACTTGATATAGAGTTAGTAGTTGTGATCATTGCATAGAAAATATGGTGTCATTATCTCTATATAGTGATGTGGGAGACATATTCTGATCATAAGAGCCTAATATATATGTATATATATCATATATTAATTTATTAATATGAACCAGTGAATATGGTTAGAGATCATTAATGATTAAGAATGCTTAATCCCCTGTTATCCAAGTAATGAAAATAAAGGGGTATATGCTCTAAGTATAAAGGATCCTATAAAATTATCAATGATGATAATTGAAAATGATCTGGTCTTCATAGATTTAAATAGGATTGAAATCGTATTCAATAATAATATACATCATCAATCATTTGTAAAATGAATTTTAAACCATTACTTATATATAAAATAATTAATTATCATTGTAATGATGTAGAAATTATGGAGAAAGTAGAGGCTATCATAAATAATAATAATCAATTCTCTAAATTGTGGAGGAAGGGTCATATGATTTGTATCACAACAATGTTTACCATCCAATCCATTGATAATGAAATAGTTTTTTAATTACACACATACATTGATCATCTATATTCACCAAGGGAGAACAATGATTTATTGACATCTCTTCGAGAACTATTTGTGGATCAATGTGAAGAGAGAGATCACATAATATACTTCAATGTTAGTGGTATGTGGGAAAGTGAACATTAAAATAAAAAATTCTATGGAAATGTTACAACCATTTCTCATACCAACATGAAAATGGACAAACATCACCACAAAAATTGTGAGAAGACTTCTGAAAACATCCAAAGAAAACAATTCAATATGGGTTGTTATATATCATATTAAAAAGATAGATAAAATTATTGCAATTTGAGATGATATTTTAATGGGTCAAATTGCATGAATATAAATCAATGAAGAGGTAATGCTTCATGATGTACTGTTATCGATTGTGTCTGATCAAGAATTTAGATGCACCTACATGTTATATAAATATATCCAACATGATCTAAAAATTATATAGAACATCAAAACGGCTTGTCATCCCCAATGTAATATCCTATATGAGTGAAAAATTCATACAATGGAAAAAATACTCAGAGAATGTTCTATGGTATTTATAGGAGAATGAAACTAAAATCATACTTTGATTGAGTTATACTAAAATAATAGTTTCCAATAACACATCCAAATGGATCCTTTTAAATACATTAATGGGAAAAGATGCAGAATGCTGACATTTTGTGATGAAGATAGTGAATGTAATATTTTGTAACCTCAAATGGTTAAAATAATGGACGAAAAGTTGAAAACCATGAAGCATAACATTTGGGAATCCAAAATCCAATAAATGATCTATATTGATAATAATCAAGTTAATCAAGAGATTATGTTTGGATACATGGTATTCCTACCTATGTCTACATGGATGAGGTTCATGATATTTATGAAGAATGGATGCTAAGTCTCAGGTTCATCATACCCTTAGAGATTCTTGACCCGGTCAGAGCTATAGCCTATCAAATATAACTTCCACTGACTATTTATAAAGTAAAAAATATAATCCATGTATCCCTTTTGAGAAAATATATACAAGATTACTTACAAGTACTGAATTCAGATATGGTAAACTGGGAAAATGATCTCTCTTATGAGGATTAGGTAGTGAATATCATGGACTATAGAGATAAATTTCAACGAAAAAAGACCAATCAACCAGTGAATGTACTATGTAATAACCACATGTTTGATTAGAAAACATGGTAACCAAAGGAATTGATGAAGGAGAGGTACTATCACCTGTTTCTATCTTAGTATGTAAAACTAAATTTTTATGGAGAAATATTATATGGGGTTTGAATTTAATGGCCAAGAATTATATAAATGTAAATTACATTCTTATGATTTTATAATATATTATGAATCTCATACATCACATATAGAACCAACTGAAAATAATATTCTCACAAATGAATAATTAAATAAATTATATATATATAATTTATGGAACTTATTCTGGTGGAATAGTAAGTTGATCGTTGATATAGTAATATTATCATTAATAATAGTAACCACGAAAATAGAATGGTAACATAACCTATGAATGTGTTAATAAAATATTTGTATCTTATAAAAGAAAACATGAAATATTTATATTCAACAACAAATTAATAAATGTTTCAAAAATTATAAATTAAGGATTGGAATTTTTGTGAGACGTAAATGATTATTTACAATAATAAAATTAATATAATGATTTAAATTTATATTTATATTCATAAAATATATTGATAAATTAATAATATATTTTATTATAATAATATTATAATCTTATGTGATGTTAATTAATTTTTGAACATTTTAATAAAATCAGTTACAATATTAAAATCAGTATTTTTGAATAATTGATGATTTAAATTAGAAAGTAAATTGACAATATTTAGAATTTATTTTCATAAAATGGATTATATTTTATTAATATTCACATTGTAAAATGGTTTGGATGATGATTTTTAATTTTTCAAGAATAGTTGAATTTTTTATCTATAATATAATATAGTAATTTACAGTATTTAACATTTTAATACAAATAAATAATGTTTTTAATTATGGATTCTTTAAGAAACCATTAGATAAAAACTACATACACTAATTTCTATACATTTTATAATAATTAACATTATTTACAGTCATGTTAAAAAATAAAAAAAATAATGAATATAATAATAAAAAACACCCCTCTCTTCTCATTATAAATACCACCCCTCACCACCTCTTCTCATTACACCTTCTAACATAAATTTTTTTCTAATATTCTACACAATTCATCTCCAATGACAACTAAACACCTTATGGGATTCCGGGCCTAAAAAATACAATTTCTAGGTTTGTTATGGAGATTATTAAGGAGACAGTATAAAATTGGAAAAAACCTCGACCTTTCACTTTCAAATTTATTCATTCTCCATCCTCATCATTTCCTTCACTATGAAAAGTGACAAGGATATATCCATTATCAGAAATTAGCCAGAATTTTTATTTTTTATTTGATATCCATAATCAAATCTCCTCTCTTCTCTATATATCGTAAAAATAAAAACATCATCTATGATATGTCGACTCACCGCCAACAAAGATGAGGATTTTTAATTATTCTATTATCTCCATTATGGATGGACATAAAACCCTTGTAAAAGATAAAAAATATATTAAATATTATATTATATGTTTTTTTTATGTTCTGAAACTAATAAATATACATAATATTAAATAATAAAATAAAAAACATTGCAATGATAAAAAATTAACCAAATTAATCCACTGCTCATCATTCAGATTTTATGTAATGAATATTTTTCATATATGAAAAATGATATATGGGATAATTCAAATTCTTATAGGTTAATAGATATCATATAATTCCACTTTTGGTGTTTTTATTACTCTATACATGAACTCCAATAATAAATCTAAAGGGAACATATCATAAAATCATTGAAGAAGCACAGTTGGAACAACAAAATTAGACATTATAACTCATATAAATGACAATAAATGAACATAATAAAAAAATAGATAATTATCATGTTGAAGAGGTTATTTATTAATTAATTATTGGATCTAATTTCATTATACCAGACATTATGTGTATGTTCATAATTCATTAAAACATGGGGTAAGGGATCTCTCCGAACATCCCAATTACATCAGGGTTATGATTTCTCTCTATCTATACAAATTTAATTCATAACTATTATTTTATAACTATTATTTATTTATTATTGTATGTTAAATATAATTTATCGAGATCCATTCATCCTTATTTTATGATAAATACATCATTTATAAAGTTTCATTCTTGATTCTTCCCGATAAGCAAGCCCAATTTAAGGGAATATCTCTATTTCATACCATTTTTCAAGTACACTATCTATTTTGTAATCATCCAAAAGTACATTAAAAAAACCCTAGTTTTATCATGAAAATCTATATTTTTTAATTTTGCGTTTTTTATAAACAATTACTACTTTACCCTTTTAAAATACTCTATTATATTTTTCCAGAAACCACACTTGGGAGGTTCATTTCTAATATTTATGCTGAAATATTTTACATTTTTTCACTTTAGATTATACTAATTTATAATGTTCTATGAATATTTTAAATAATTAATTTCCATTTATTACATAGATCTATTATTTCATGGTAACTGTAATGATATGAAAATTTTTATGCCTTATGACATGATTATGATACCCATTACATTCCATGGTTAACCATTATGTATATTCTTAATGTTGGAATCATCATGTGGAACACATATCCATGAACATGTTATGATAGTTTTGCAAAGATCGAACTCCACTGAATTTGGTAATGTTCAGTACCATGAGAAGCAATGTTGGGATAAAGAGTAAACCTAATTCTTTTATGAGAATTTTTCCACCGTGTGATATAGTCCTGGTAGTTCTCTATGACTCATGTTTTTTTCATGTTATATGTTCCTTTAACATTCAAATATTTATAGGATTATATTATACCATGTTCTTCATGTTATGATTTCATAAAATCTTTAATGTTCTATAGATTTTTATTTCATTATGTTGTTCCTTATAACACATGTTCTCTGATTTATTACTATTTTTATACCCTTAATGGGATTTTTATCTGATCCCCTTGTTTATGTATTCCCTAGGTTATCATATATATATTTAAGAGGTTAGTGGATGTTATTAGATTATTATGGTGTTTAAATAAATAATTTAATTATTTAGGTTTCATGACTTCTAATTATGTATGTAATCTTTCAATGAAAGTATAATATATGATATTTGGATTGTATTTAATGAGTAATTATTGTTAAAATCATGTTGTATTATGTTTATAAGGACAGGTTCGCTATAGGTTGTTATGGTCCATTAAAATTAAACATAATTTATTCTTATATAAAATGTTAATCAGGATATAAAATTAATATATATTTATTATATGAATATTTTAAATCATTCATATAAATAATTGATGAAAAATTAATTGCATCACATGGTGGATGTAATACCCCAAGATTTTACGAAAAATATTATTTTTAATTTCATTAATGTCTTGTGTTTTACGATACACCAAAAGGATCTTGCAAAACTCGCATCCCCGAATTGGCTTGCATTACACGTAAGCGCGACCTTCCACGATAGCGTGTGTTGTACGCAATACCGAGTTTCGCTAAACAATGATATGCTATTAAAATATTATTAAAACTAGCCGTTATGAATAGTAATAACCACTTTTTGAAATTTTGTAAATTTTTGTTTTCCCAAATGGACTTCATTTTTGGATTCAGAATATCCAAATTATCTTAGGGTGAAATTTTGGTACTTTTTGGATAACTTTCATATTCTGATGAATAGTTAAAATTACAAAATTTTAATTAAAAACAACTTTTTAATCGAAATAATTAATAGTGATAAATTATTAATTTGAGTGGTTTTAAATTATATTTAGAATATATTTTCACAATTTAATACAATGTTGTTCATTGGATATAATTTCACATTTAAACCAGACATAAACAAGTGTCAATCTTTTGATAGTTATTATCTCTTAAAAACATGCTATTTGTTTTGACGATGGGAATTAATTTATAAATTAGTTAATGTAACTGATATCTTTTGAATTTGGTAAAATAAACATCATTTTTTAATTCATAATATCAAATATAGCTTAGGCCTAATTTTTGGTATTTTTCTGGAAACATTCATTTTTTGATGAATAGTGAAACCACTAAGTGGTAGTTAAAAAACTGAATATTTTCGTTAAACATAATTTTACCACTTCTATGAGTGGAATTTTAAAAATACAATAGACACGGTTTATTTCAGTAAGTAAAATGTGGTTAAATGAGATGAAAATAATTTTTTGGTGAATAGTACCTTTTTACTTTTATTTACCACGGTTAAAAGTAAATAGGGTAGTTAAGGGTGAAAATGATATTATTATTACCCTAACACATGTCCAAATTCTAGTGGATAAGTGTAATTCGACCAAAAACTACCATAGGAATAAAATATGACCATTTAGGCCCACATGGATTAGATTAGGACATTTATTATCAATTTATTTAAAGAAGGGTTAAAATAGTTAAAATCAATGTTTAATAACTAAAGCATTTTTAATTTAGGGTTATAAATAATATAAATTTGACTATAAATATTCATAAAAAAGCTATATTATTTCCTACATAATGGTATTTTATTTGTAATTTTTAGACTTAAAATAATTTAATTTATTAATGATACAATGATGATGTGGTAATTAACTTATTAATGAAATATTGACATACTTGATGTTATAAATACCCAAATAAATGTAATTTGAGACTTTTTATGAATTACAATAATTTTATATGTTAATATGACATGTTTTTATTGATTTAATTATATATTTAGAACTATTCATTCTGTTATGATTTTCACAAAAATCAATTACCAACTAGTGTCAAAATTGACATAAAATAGTTTTTGAAACAAATACTATATTATTAATTGTTATTTTATTCCTAAAAATCTAAGGTTCTGCCAAATGACTTAGATAAGGTTATATATATTAATAATAACAACTTGGGGTTCGTTTTTCTTGATATAGTAAGTTTATTAACCTTATAGTGTAAGAAAACAAGAAGACACGGTAAAAGTTAAATTATCTAACTTAAAGTTAAATCTAAATGATAAGGTTAAAATTGATACCTAAACTTGTCTAAATTCTATTGGATGAGAGTATTTCGACCCATACCCACCTTATATTCTAAATATATCAATATGGAGCTATTAAAAACCGAATTTGACTTTATAATAAAACAATATGATTAGTTATTCCAAAGGTGCCCCTCTCCTCCCTTATAAAAGGGAACCTCCTCCCTCTCTTCCTCACACCACATTGAGCGTTCAATCTCGGCCAACCCCTGCCAATATATCCTCTATACTTCCCTAGAAACATCCTAGAGGTCCTAGTCGTCTTCAAAGACCAATTTTAGTGTCGTAAGTGGAGGTCTCAAAGAGGCGCTTCAAAGAAGAGGTAATACCCGTTACCGATTCTTTTATCTTTATTTCTTCTTCCACTTATTCTTCTTTAGTTGTTTCATTATGAAGTAATAACATCAGTATCACTAATATACTGATATGTTATTATAAGTATGAAACAACCCTATTTCACCATCTATCCATCCTAAGGAAAATGAAATCACCACGCGTGCGTACGTACGGAATACAGTCTCAACGCCGTGGTGTAATCTGTTTTCCACCACCACCTTACTTGGATGGGTATAGTGGTGTAAAGAAGAACTATATATGATTATTGTAAAGTGATATTTATTCTGAAATAGTATACATACACTCCAATACAATTCCACGATCATGGGAACGATATCATCGCTCATGCGTACGTACGGAATACCGTCTCCACGATGTGATGTGACTCGTTATACATGATCTTCATTTCATAATGATTATATAAATTAATTAAGTGAATGAATATGATATATATTACACTAATTACATTCTTGAAATGAGGTATCGATAACCTAAAAATAAAAAATAAGAATTTATTCGACAAAACGCGGATAAGAACAAAAAGTAGTAAACACCAGAATAACAAGTAGTAATGAAATATTACTAATAAGAAGCTAATAATATGACCATATATGATATCATAAAAATAATTATGATTCTGGAATAAGTCAATAACATTATTTAAATCATTATACAGGAGTTTCTGATACTTACGAAGCAAATCAGACCTAAGGTAAGGGAAAATCTCACAATCTCATTTTTATCCGAGATTGTTTGTAATTTGGTATTTACTGGGGTGTATTTTATCATCCATATCCACGTTTCCTCAATATGTAATTTTTATATCCTTCTACAATATTTTATATCCAATTTTACCCTTCGGTGAGTTTTTAGTAAAATATATGAAAGTAATATTTTGTTGTTTTTCGTACGAGGTAATTTTTGTCTTTTCCGAAAAAAGTAAGGGAATAATGTTTTTTTAACTTATATGGCATGAATGGATTTTTAAAACATTATTTCAAAGAAGCTGACTTTACAAGTTTTCATGTTTATTTTTTATCAACTTCTTTTAGTTTAAAATTGTATGACATGTTAAGAAAGGAGAATGTTTTTGAAGTAGAAAGGATATTTTCCTCAAGAATGGAGTTCAAGTGTTTTATCAAAATTATTTTCCATCTAATATAATATAGTGTTATTTTTCTATCACTATTATTACATTGATTTGATTATGTTGTGATGGAATTATTTATATGAATTCCTTTATCTTATTTGATTTTTTTACGATTTCATGTCGTTTAAGAATCCCATTTTTATTACATGGGTTATGCAATGATGTATGATTTATGATTTTGTGGCACACATATGGATGGTATCATTATGAGATGGGTGGGACCTATATCTCTTCCAATGCATTGGGTAAAGATTTTATATCTCATGAGATAGACATGGCTAGAACGGTGGGTTAAACCGGTTCAGTGAAATATGACTGAAACGAGGAATGAACTTGGTTCAGAAATGGACTTTTTTCACTAAGAGAGTATTGGAAATGAGTCTTGACTAATAAGAAATGATTATCTATGATTATACTTTATTCCAAAAAGATTCATGTTTTAAGTTATGATTATTGTGGTTACATTTCATTACCATGATTTATCCCATGTTATGAAATTATGATCTCTTTTGCAGGGTAAGATTTCCAAATTGTTATGTTCTTATGAATATGATGTGATTAATATTTCTTTTTTTTACCCTTACTGAGCATTTGATCTCACCCTTTTATGTCTTATTTTCCCCAGGATATAAAGAAAGGTTTTAGGTAAGAAAAAAAGGGACGATCTTTTTGGGAGATATTGAAGATCTTTTACCACGATTAGAAGATTATATTCTGAGTTTCCAAAGACACTAAACTA
This sequence comes from Viscum album, assembly GCA_963277665.1. NCBI lineage: Eukaryota > Viridiplantae > Streptophyta > Magnoliopsida > Santalales > Viscaceae > Viscum > Viscum album. Next base: position 939,162,745 of record OY728161.1, read on the forward strand.
TTACGGTCTTTGTGTGTGTGTTTTTATTATGTACTAAGTATTCCGCAAAAGTAATGTAATTTCCATGTACGTCAAGCTTAGGGTTTCTACAGTTAGTATCAGAGGAAAGGTTTAGTCAAACTTTGGAAACTAGGATGCGAGAACTTTAGTGAGATCCCTAGAGATATTTCTATGGTATGTCTAGGGAAGTCCCTATGGTTAAGTATATGTTATAGTCCTAGAATTGCGCTAAACGTCTTAGAATTAATCCTAAGATGTTAGATATTGATGGTACTCCCCCTTTATTATGTTGTTTTCCCTAGCATGATATTTTCCTCTCACACTATTCTTTTTGGGTTTTAGACGATGGCTAGAACCCGAAGGAACCGTGTTGATCAATGTAATGGACAATGCAATGATTGTCCTCTTGAATAAACAAATGTTATGGGATATGGAGTGCAAAATCTTATTGCTATAATTACACAATCTATGAATCATTCTGGACATCCAAATGAGCAGATAAGGGAACAATATTCCATTGAGTCCTTCATGAGGTAACACCAACCTTCTTTCAGTGGGTCTTCAGGTCCACTTTTTGCTGAACGATGGATCAGTACCACTGAAAAGATATTTTCAGTTCTTCAATGTTTTGAACATGATAATGTCATCTTAGCACTATATCTTTTGGAAGTTGATGCTGATCAATGGTGGAATCATTTCAAGAATACAAGGCCAAGAGATGAAATTGAGTCCATTGAATGGGATGAGTTCAAAAACTTATTTTTCAATAATTACGTCCCTCATACTCTTAGAAAAATGATGGATAATGAGTTTATCTAACTAAAGAAACAAGATGATGAATCTGTTGGTATATACGAAGCGAATTTTACAAGGCTTACAAGGTATGCATCTGGCTTTATCATCCAACCTGAAAGTAAAATTTATCGATTCTTCAGTGGCTTAAAACCAAATCTTCGAAGGGAATTAGCTATAAGAGACTTCATTAGCTATGAATAAATTGTGCGTTGTGCTATCAAGGTAGAAATGGAAGTTGGTGTTACATATTCATCTCATGGTTTTGACAAGAAATGAAAGATGGAGTTCAAGGTGAAATCTCAGAATAATGGTGAAAAGAAGATGAATGTTTCCTTATGCTCAATGTGTGGAAAGAAGCATGGTGGGGATTGTATTAAAGAGACTAGAAAATGTTTTATGTGTGGAAAAAGAAGGTCATCAAGCAACTGAGTGTCGAAATATTGGAAAAAGGGTTTCTAATGGTGTGAATAAAGAGAATACTACAGAGAACGCACCAACAACACTTAAATGCTTCAAGTGCAATGAAATGGGGCATTATGCTAATCAATGCCATAATCCAAGGGTTAATGATGATTGACATGAGCAACCACTTAAGAAAAATGACTAAGGGAAGTCACATGCGATCACTATTGGAGATGTTGAATATGACAACGATGTGGTGGAATGATTAAGTGTTTATGAAATGGGATTCCAAAATAATGTTGTATATAGTATCGTGGAATATTGGAATATTTATGTATTGATATATTGTGGTTTTCAATAATTTTATTGTACCGGTAACCATGGGAAGTGATTGAGATGTTTTTGGTAAGCAGATGATATGCGCATAATGAAGGGATATGAAGATAATGAGATGTTTTGTTGTATTCATGAGCTCATGATTGATATAAGGACTAAGTGATATCATGGTTTGAGTATAAAGAATTTTGAGGATTTTGGTTTGTGGAAAGTGTTTTCTTTTAACTGCATTCATGTTTTCACTAAGGTTCAATGGGTATTCATTCTTCAGGTGAATACATGATTAAGGTATTCACATGTTTGTAATTTGACCAACAAGATATATCTTATGATATATGGGGGATAAATGATGGAATTCATGTGATTGTTATGTGACATTTCAAGTAATCGTTATCTTTATATTATGAGCATGGACCGAAGTATTTTAGATAAGCCTACAGATTGGAATGGAATATGTTGGACAAAAGTTAGTATTTTTTAAAGATATAACTTTTTTCTTTATTATTTATGGGATGTTATAGTAATATAGCTTTAGAAAAAGGATAACCTACAGGATGGGCGACAACCCATCATGTCGGACAAGGCTGTGGGAATCGAACCCACAACTGAAGTGCGACTGGCCTTTATCGCCTACCACTGGCCTACAGGATGTCCCTGGTTAGTAGAAACTAGTTTTATTTTATTATGTGGGATGATATATGAAGTATAGGTTCATTCTTGGAATCGTATATGATTAATCCCACCATAGATGGACTTATGTATATTTGATAACTTTTGCAATCCTTTTGTTTGAAACAGATAAAATGACCCATCATTCTATCACATGATCTGTTAACACTTCACGAATAACAAATTCAACTTCATTTCTTTAAGAGATGAATTAGAAATTGTTCTAAGCACAAACAACATTGAGATTGTACAAAAATAAAGTAAATATTTATTCTAATTCAAATTCTTAAACTTTAGGGAAATGATCTTGAAAACCAAAAATGTTGACCTAGTGCCCTTATATCTGATTAATCAGATGGTACCGTAGATCATCACAAATATATGGATTTGTGATTGATGGCATTTCCCTAGCCATTTTCTCTACCACTCTCCATCAGAACATGATGGTTAGATTTATCTTCCATATCCATATTTTCACCTATGTGGAAACCCAGTGATCAGTTTATTTGGGTAACCGTTAAGTTTCATACATTTTTTCAAAGATTGGTTTTGGTATTCCTTTTTATGATGTGGGTTTATATTAAAGAACCTTTCGAGTAGTAACCCATTTATAACCCCGACGAATTTCGAGGGAGAAATTCATTTTAAGGGGGGTAGAATGTAACACCCCAAGATTTTACGAAAAATATTCTTTTTAATTTCATTAATGTCTTGTGTTGTTTGCTACACCAAAAGGAACTTTCAAAACACGCATACCTGACTTGGCTTTCATTATATGCAAGCGCGACCTTCCACGATAGCGTGTGTTCTACGCAATACCGAGTTTCTCTAAACAATGATATGCTATTAAAATATTATTAAAACTAGCCGTTATGAATTGTAATAACCACATTTTGAAATTTTGTAATTTTTTTTCAAAATGGACTTCATTTTTGGATTCAGAATATTGAAATTAGCGTAAGGTGAAATTTTGGTACTTTCGGATAACTTTCATATTCTAATGAATAGTGAAAATTACTAAATTTTAATTAAAAAAAACTTTTTTAATCGAAATAATTAATAGTGATAAATTATTAATTTGAGAGGTTTTAAAGTATATTTAGATATATTTTTACAATATAATAAAATGTTGTTCATTGGATGTAATTTCTCATTTTAACCAGACATAAACAAGTGTCAATCTTTTGATAGTTATTATCTCTTAAAAACACGCTATTTGTTTTGACGACGGAAATTAATTTTTAAAACAGTTAATGTAACTGATATGTTTTGAATTTGGTAAAATAAACATCATTTTTGAATTCACAATATCAAATATAGCTTAGGCCAAATTTTTGGTATTTTTCTGGAAACTTTCAATTTTTGATGAATAGTGAAACCGCTAAGTGGTAGTTAAAAAATTGAATTTTTTCGTAAAACTTAATTTTACCACTTCTGTGAGTGGAATCTTAAAAATCTGAGAGACATGGTTGATGTCATTAAGTAAAATGTGGTTCAATGTGATTAAAATAATTTTTGGTGAATAGTAACTTTTTACTTTTATTTACCACGGTTAAAAGTAAATAGGGCAGTTAAGGGTAAAAATGATATTATTATTACCATAACACATGGCCTAATTCCATTGGATAAGTGAAATTCGACAAAAAACAACCTTAGGAATAAAATATGACCATTTGGGCCCACTTGGAATAGATTAGGACATTTATTATCAATTTATTTAAAGAAGGGTTAAAATAGTTAAAATCAATGTTTAATAACTAAAGAATTTTTTATATAGGGTTATATATAAGATAAATATGACTATAAATATTCATTAGAAATATAAAAAGATTTTCTACATAATTGTATTTTATTTGTAATTTTTAGACTTAAAATAGTTTAATTTATTTATGATACAATGATGATGTAGTAATTATCTTATTAATGAAATATTGACATAATTGATGTTATAAATACCCAAATAAATGTAATTTGAGACTTTTTATGAATTCCAATAATTTTATAAGTTAATATGACATGTTAGTATTGATTTAATTAAATTTTTAGAAATAATCATTCTGTTATGATTTTCACAAAAATCAATTACCAAATAGTGTCAAAATTGACATAAAATTGTTTTTAAAACAAATACTATATTATTAATTGTTATTTTATTCCTAAAAATCTATGGATAGGGAAAATGACTTATGTAAGGTTATATATATTAATAATAAACAACTTGGGGTTCGTTTGGATTGATATAATAAGTTTATTAACCTTATAGTGTAAGAAAACATGAAGACACGGTAAAAGTTAAATTATCTAACTTAAAGTAAAATCTAAATGATAAGGTTAAAATTGATACCCAATCTTGTCTAAATAATATTAGATGAGAGTATTTCGACCCATAACAACCTTAGATTCTAAATTTATCAATTTTGAGCTATTAAAATCCGAATTTCACTTTATAATAAAATAATATTTTTAGTTATTCCAAAGGTGCCCCTCTCCTCCCTTATAAAAGGGAAACTCCTCCCTCTCTTCCTCACACCACTTTGAGCCTTCAATCTCGGCCAAACCCTGCCGATATATCCTCTCCACTTCCATAGAAACATCCTATAGGTCCTGGTCATCTTCAAAGACCAATTTTAGTGCCCTAAGAGGTGGTCTCAAAGAGGCGCTTCAAAGAAGATGTAATGCCCGTTACCGATTCTTTCATCTTTATTTCTTTTTCCACTTCTTCTTATTTAGTTGTTTCATTATGAAGTAATAACATCAGTATCATTTATATACTGATATGTTATTATAAGTATGAAACAACCCTATTTCACCACCTATCCATCCTATGGAAAACGAAATCACCACGCATGCGTACGTACGGAATACTGTCTCCACGGCGTGGTGTAATCGGTTTTCCACCACCACCTTACTTGGATGGGTATAATTGTGTAAATAATAACTATATATGATTATTTTAATGTGATATTTAATCTGAAATAGTATACAAATACTCCAATACAATTCCACAATCATGGGAACGATATCATTTCTCATGCGTACGTACGGAATACCGTCTCCACGATGTGATGTGACTCGTTATACATGATCTTCATTGAATAATGATTATATAAATGAATTGAGTGAATGAATATGATATATATTACACTAATACCATTCTGGAAATGAGGTATGTATAACCTAAAAATAAAAAATAAGAATTTATTCGACAAAACGTGCATGAGAACAAAAATTAATAAACACCCTGAATAACAAATAGAAATGATATATTACTAATAAGAAGATAATAATATGACCATATATGATATCATAAAAATAAGTATGATTCAGGAATAAGTCAATAACATTATTTAAATAATTATACAGGAGGTTTAGACACTTACGAAGCAAATCGGACCAAAGGTAATGGAAAATTTCACAATCTCATTTTTATCTGAGATTGTTTATACTTTGGTATTTACTGGGGTGTATTTTTTCATCCACATCCTTGTTTTCTCAATATGTAATTTTTATATCCTTCTACAATAGTTTATATCCAATTTTACCCTTCGGTGAGTTTTTAGTAAATGATATGAAAGAAATCTTTTGTCGTTTTTCGTACGAGGTACTTGTTGACTTTTCTGACAAAAGTACGGGAATAATGTTTTTTTAACATATACAGCATGAATGGATTTTTAAAACATTATTTCCAAGAAGCTTACTTTACAGGTTTTCAATATTATTTTTAATCAACTTCTTTTAGTTTAAAATTGTATGACATGTTAGGAAAGGAATATGTTTTTGATTTAGAAAGGATATTTTCCACAGGAATGGAGTTCAAGTGTTTTATCAAAATTATTTTCCATCTAAGATAATATAGGGTTCTGTTTCTATCCCAATTATTACATAGATTCGATTATGTTATGATGGAATTATTTTTATGAATTCCTTTATCTTATATGAATTGTTTTATGATGTCATGTTGTTTAAGAATCCCATTTTTATTACATGGGTTATGCAATGATGTATGATTTATGATTTTGTGGAACACATATGAATGGTATCATTATGAGATGGGTGGGACATATATATCCCTCCAATGCATTGGGTAAATATTTTATATCTCATGAGATAGACATGGCTGGAACGACAGGTTAAACCGGTTCAGTGAAACAACACTGAAACGAGTAATGAACTCGGTTCAGAAATGGACTTTGTCCACTATGATTTTCTTGGCAATGAGTCTTGACTAATAAGAATTGATTGTATATGATTATGTGTGTATTACAAAAATCTTCATGTTTTATGTTATGATTATTGTGATTACATTTCACTACAATGATTTATCCCATGTTATGAAATTATGATCTCTTTTGCAGGGTAAGATTTCATAATTGTTATGTTCTTATGAATATGATGTGATTGATATTTCTTTTTTTACCCTTAATGTGAATTTGAGCTCACCCTATTATGTTTTCTTTTCCCCAGGATATAAATAAAGGTTTTAGGTAAGAAAAAAATGGAAGATCTTTATGGGAGATGTTGACGATCTTTCACCACGATTAGAAGATTATATTCCGAGTTTTCAAAGACACTAAAATATTACGGTCATTGTGTCTGTGTTTCTGTTATGTACTATGTATTCTGCAAAAGTAATGTATTGTCCATGTACGTCAAGCTTAGGGTCTCTACAGTGGGGACCATAGTCCATACACATACATAAGGGATTTTTCCTTTTTTCAATTGAAGGAATGAAATAACATTAAATAATAATTCATATAAAAAATTAAATTATCAACTAATATGTTTAATAAATAAATATATATATATATTAAATAAAACATAATAAGAAACAATGAATGATGTTGGTGGAAAATGAATCATCTCACTCTGTGGGAGCCGGAGTCCACACATACGTAGAAGCGATACTTTCATCTCCCACTTGATTTAAAATATGTGATAAGTTGTTCTTCCATTATAATCATAAAATATACTTATATTTATGATAATTTATTAATAATTTACATAAGGATACTATATTTTTATAGGATGTATATGAATAAATAAAATTAAAAGATGTTAGTTTAGATATGTACCTCGTCTTTGGGTGTCCTAAATTGTCTCTAACATTAATCCATTAAGGATTAATATTAAGAAAAGGAAATAATATTTTTAATCATGTGAATGATTCTATTAAGGTTTTTAATTAGTAATTGGTCACGTCAGAATACTCGAATATATTTAATTAAAGAGGAGAATACATTCCTTTTTATAATTGATCGGATGGACTCATGTAGAAATTATTCGTGTATACCAATGATATAAGGACACATTTATTGGAATGTGGCTTTGAATTGATAGGTATTTTATGTTAGTATATGTTAAGGTTGATATAAATTAAAACAAAAAAAATATTCAATTTTTGATTGAAACACTAACATCATCTCTTGGTTTATCCCCCCTAGGTAGTTATGTTTTAAAAATAACTATCGAATATATTGTTACTATTTTAAATATTATCTATATAAAAAAATATTATGATCCTATTAAATTGTATTTATAATTTTTAACAAAAATACTAAATCAATTTTAATATATTCTATTTCAATAAGTGTATGAAATTATTTTTAACAATGTGTCGAAACTACAAAGAAAATCTGTTTTAGAAAAAATAACTTTTAAGAATAAAACATAATTTACATACTTATATTGGCTTTTTAAAAAATTAAAAAAAATATTAAAATTTTATATTAAATTTATAATACATAAATTTCATTAAAACCAAAAATAAATAATTATCAATTTAATTTATTAATATAAAAACAAATTGCATGCATAATAATATTTTTCTGATTAATGTGTTTTTGGGAATATAATGAACTTATGTCAATATAAAGTATATTATGATAGAATATGAAATAAATTTTATTTTTTAAAATTAATTATGACATATGATAATTTAATATAAAATTTAATAACTTAATCGGTATTTAACTTTAAATTTTTTTTTTATAATGAAAAGTGTGTTTTTCATTTTTCACTGAAATAAAATCTTTTAGAAAAATCCTGAAAACTCACTACAAGATAATATTGACATGATTAAATCCTAAAATATGTTATATTAAATTAATAAATTTTGTAAATATGTCAAAAAATAATTAAAATATATATTATAAAAAAAATCGATAAAATATATAAGAAAGGTTTTTCTTCATGTAGAAAATGACATTACTAAAAATCGAGTGCTTATTTATTAGGAATTAATCAAGAAATTACCCGTGTTTAAAATATTTTCATTTTTTTCAAATTTTTTTATTAATATTCGTACATTAATTTTTATCTACTAGGTTATTACATTTTACTATATCTTGTGCCATATAAAAATGGGGTTTTTAATAAGGAAAGATATCAAACACATTTTGTTTATATGAAATTAAATAGATAAAAATCTTATGGGTGTTAAATTATAGTGTCATGAAAATGAAATTATACCTAAAAATACCATCTCTCGGAAAAATATATATAACATTTCATTATCACATCTCTAGGATCCCATGTATATTCCACAATGTATTTATTCCACAAATGTAATTTGATAAAGTGAGTAGTCTCGATATATAGAAGATTAAGATTATTCAAAATTTGTTATATGAGTTGTCCTTATTAATCAATATCATTCACCAATGGTAAGAAAATATATGATTTAATTATTATGATATATTGGGTATGTATTTCATTATAATAGATTCATTGAACACATCATGATCTTGAGACATATTTAGTGTGAGTATCTAGAAATAAAAAACCATCTCATCCAATAAATAATATATAAGGGACTAATATATATAGTGATCAACATTAAATTCATTAATAATTTCATATTATTCTTTCATGTAGAAATTCATTGGAATAACTTCTCACTAACATCAAATTCCTAATTTTTACCAAAAATAGTGAGCATAACTATAATATCGACTATAAGATACCTTCATGTTCTTCTGGATGGTTGTAAAATTATCCATAATTTTATCAATTAGCTTTCCTCCATATATAATTCTTTTTTCAAATTCATCCCAACATATCATATATTGGTACTTCTTTCCATAGAGGGATTTATTATGATCTATCTGAATGCTCATGTGAAATGAATTATTTTAATATAGAAATACTATAAAGAGATCTTCATCCTATCCACCATTAAATTATAGATAATATGATGCCAATGTTTGTCGGAGTGGACACTCAAGAGGGGGGTAAATTGAGTTCCAATTAAAATTTATGTTAAAAATATTTATATTAAAAATCCCCCAAATTAAATAACACGCTAAACTAAAGTGAATTTTTAATGCTTGAAAGGATTCAATTAGTTTCTCAAAGATTGATTATTTCTCTGTAAACATAATGTAATGATTAAGTTATCTTTTGAAACTAACTTACTGGCTAAGAAAAATTTCAAACACTTGCAAGTTTAACAATCCGAGTTACATTAAAACATATTTGAATTTAAAAGAACATTGTTGTAGAATATTCAATATAGTTTAAACTAAAAATAAACATGCCCATCAGTTTTAACCAAGAGGTTTAGTCTCAAGACGAGACTAAGTCCTCACAAACAGTTTAATATAAAACATTGATCCACACCTTGGATCGGGGAAAAAATAGTACATATACTGTCTAGGTTCTATGACCTCTACCATAGTTCTATGTGGGAAATATAAAAACAATAGAATGCATGCTATACAGGTCACACTTTACCACTTCCCCAATTCACAGTGGGAATCAAAAAGGGTTTAGAAATATTGAGTGAGGATATTACATATCCTCCATTTATGCTCCGGATTCAGTGTATAAATATAGAACACACACTGCTCAAAATATAAATAAACGAATCAAAATAGATCTAAAAAAATAGAGATGAGTTTAAAATGCTCAATGTCTTTTGAGTGAAGCTCTGGATTCCTTGGATTGATGCAGATGAAGCTTTGAGTCCTTATCAGGTTATTGTCAGGAAAAACTAAGTGTCTTTTTTTTATTCGACTTACATGTCCAAGTTGATCAGATCAGCTTGAGTTTATGTGAAATCGTTGAAGATCTTTACTCCTTGGATGTTCAGGTTCTACGGATTCAGAATGGATTCTTCTTAATTATTCTATGCATTTAAGAATTTGTATATCATAATAATATTGTTTCATATGTGCATGGAATGAATGATCCGTTGATTTTTTTCCTTTTGTAGTCCGTGGCTCCCTTATATATATCTTCAGCACCGACAATAGGATGATTACCTTTTTATAGGTACGAGGTACGGTTCCGGACATGCCACCATCTATCATTAATTAATATCTGAAGAATTAAAAACATTCAATATGATTGTTGATAAATAAAACAATAGTAATAGTGTTTAGAGATATATTTATTGGTTTCCATCGATAGGTCTTATTATTAGTGACCTTGTAGTGGTGGACGTGTTACAATATGTATTTCATTGGTAACTGTTAGTCTCTGTAATGGTAGCTCTCTTGAATCGGTATATCCTTATGTCGGTAGCTCTTTCTAGAAGTAGATCTCCTTCTAGCGGTAGCCCCTTCTATCGGTCGATCTTTTGTATTGGTGGCATTCTTGTATCCGTAGACTTTGTTGTGGTAGTCATATGTCTGTATCACCAAACATGTATCTTTAGATGTCTGTTTTCATATGTCTTTATCGGTGGAATTTGTCTGTTTTTATCGGTGGTTGTGTATTTGTATCAGTGGACATCATATCTGTAGCTGTCTGTCTATCTTGCTGAAACGATAGATCTTGATATACCTGCATACTTTTTCTATCAGTTATCTTTTCTAATCATTAGACTGTTATCAGTATTGGTGACTATGTATCGGTAGGTTTGTATTAGTGACTCAAAAAACATAATATTTATCTATTCTATGAAAATCATATCCATATTGAGTTGGTATTATTTCAACACATGTATAAACATAGATAAGTATTGATTAAAAAATTCCAATGATCAGTTTGATATTTTTTCAACTTAATAATATGATGTCATAGATTTAATGAATAATTAATATAATGATAAACATTATTTGGGATTATCAATGTATATTGAAACATAATTGATATTATCAAAATAGGTGAGGTCAAAAATCTCTCATTCTTATTGATAATAACAAATTTTGATATTATAATCCAAAATAATCAGTAATGTATCATTATAAAATACAATGGTTTTTATTTCTCAGTGTGAGCAATGAAATTTTAAAATGTGAGACATTATATGTATCAAAGGTAAAAATATAAAACAAATGTACCAGAGGTAAAATGTAACACCCCAAGCTTCTACGGTACGCTTCTCTTTGAATAATGCGATAGCGTGTGTTGTACGCAACACCGAGTTCTAACAACTAATCAAACTAGCGGTTATGAATAGTAATACCTAATTTTTAAAATTATATATATTTTATATTTCAAAATGGACTTCATTTTTGGATTCGGAATATCTAATTTAGCCTAAGGTGAAATTTTGGTACTTTTCGGATAACTTTCATATTTTGATGAATAGTGAAAATTACTAAATTTTAATTAAAAACAACTTTTTTAATCAAAATAATTAATAGTGATAAATTGTGAATTTGAGTGGTTTTAAAGTATATTTAGAATATATTTTTACCATTTAATATAATGTTGGTCATTGAACATAATTTTACAATTAAACCGAACATAAACAAGTGTCAATCTTTTGATAGTTATTACCTCTTAAAAACACGCTTTTTGTTTTGACAGCGGGAATTAATTTTAAATTAATTTCGGCCACTTCTGTGTTTTGAATCTAGAAAAATGGATTCCATATTTGGAATCAGGATGTCCAAATTATGTAAATAGCTAACTTTTATTTTTACACATTTTGAATAATTACTGCGGTAAATATTTTATTTACCATGGATAAAGGGTAAATCCGGTAAATAAGGGTTAAAAAAAATAATATTATAATAATAAAAAATTACCCTAAAACGTGTCCTAACCTTATTGGTGGAAACATACCCGACCATGGGCATCCTTGGGTCGATTTGGGGATCCCTTGGAGCCACTTGTGTGTGGTAGGGACACATTATATTAATAATGTTAAAATAAAAATAAAAATGGCATAGCTTACATCTTTTAGAAGAAGAATTTTTACGTAGGGTTATACATGTTGGATTTTCGATTATAAATATTCATTAGAAAGTTAAAAAGAGTTCCTACATAATGATATTTTATTTATAATTTTTAGACACCAAATAATTTTAATTATTAATGACACAATAATGATGCAATGTTTACCTCATTAATAAACCATTTAAATAAATAAGATTATAATGATTAAAATATTATCTAAAACCTGTCCAATTCTTATTGGTTGATGTTATTTAGAATATGAGTCATCTTAGCTTCGACCTCAATTATTTTTGGACCATTATAAACCGAATTTAATTATATTATAAATTAATACTTTCACTCTTTCCTAAAGAGCCCCTCCTCTCCCTTATAAAAGGAGACCACTTCTACTCATTCCTCACACCTCTCAAGCAACTTGGCTCAGCCAAACTCTGCCCACATACTCTCCCAACTTCCCTCACTACAACCTAGAGGCCTTATATTGATCAGAAAGCCAACCTAAGGAGCCCTTTTGATCAAATCAAAAGGAAAAACCCGAAGAAGAGGTAATGTTTTCACCACCCCTTTTCAAGTTCCTTTCTTCATCCACTTCATCTTTCTTTGTTCTTACCATTCTAAAATAATAACTCAAGTATCTCACATATAATTTGATGTTACTATAAATATGGTACAACAATATTCAGTATTCTATCCACCCTTTGAATAACATGTCACCATACGTGCGTACGTACGGCTTACCGTCTCCACGTCGTGGTGTAATTGTTATTCAATATATTATTATTTAGGTGGGTATAATAATGATATGTAATTCATTTAAATAATAAATATAACATGATAATGATTCTGTATATATGATATACTATCCAATTATATATTATTTTAATATCAAAATAATGATATTGTCGCTCGTGCGTACGTACGGACTACCGTCTCCACGGACGCGATTAGATTCATTCTCCGTCATATCCATCAAAGTATAATTATCGTTTGATGATTTAAAAATAATGTTTAGGGACATGATATCATTCTGTATATGAATAAGATAAAACCTATCCATGAAAAACATGACTTATGTAACAAAAAATATAAAAGAAAACGAGTAAGTTAACACCCGAAGCAACGATAAATCTAAGATATTGTTAACAAAGCAATGTTAAAAGATCATATATGATATCATATGAATGTATATGATTCTTGTATAATTTAATAACCATTATTTCACCATTATACAGAAGGTTAAACTACCCCAACCAAGGAAAAGTACAAGGTAAGGGTTATTTCACAATCTCTTCATTATTCGAGGTTGTTTATACGTAATAATTTACTGGGATCTCGTTATCATCCACATCCATGTTTCTTCAAAATGTATTTCAAAACATTTTTAATATTTAAATGAATATGGGTTAAAGTCATTTATACCCTTGTTTTACTTTTTATAAGAGGTTTATAAGGGAATCATTCCGTCGTTTTCCAAACAAGGTGCTTTTTATCCTTTTCGACAAAATTAAGATAAGAACGTTTTTTTAACTTATACGGCGGGTGCGGTTATTTTCCACCGTTATAAAATCGTCAAAGCTTCCCTTACAAGCTTATAAGAGTATTTTCAAATAAAATGTTTTATTTTATATGGATCTTAAATGATTTCAAAATAAAAAGAGATATTTCTTTAAAATGAATTTTGATTTCATCTATGTCAACATCCTTTGATGGATTTTACACTTATTTAAAGTTGATTTGTTATGATACAAAACTTCTATATTATATTGATGGTTTTGTGATATGTTTGACTGTGGATGTGCTATTTTTTATATACCATTCATGGTTTATGATGAAAGTATTGACATTTCGTATGCTAGTTTTAATACGAATGTTTATGTTATGTTTAAACCTTTTCATATGGGAATGCATTGGTCTTAATATGTGACGGGTGGAGCCCGCTATAGCTCCTCGATGCATTGGTAGGTCTCATGAGACAAACTAGTGTCTTGGCACAAGGCCTTGGCAAAATCTTTTTTGTAGTCTTGGCACGAGGCCTTGGCTATGTGGTTATGATAGTCTGGCATTATGCATTCCAACATTATGAAAGTGGTTTTTGATTTTTGCATGTGATTATTCGATTAGTAGAATATCCATGTGAATAAGTAAATGGCATTATTTCATTTTACTTTTTCCATACTATGTTTAAGTTCAAGTTTAAAAAGATTTTGTTTTAGTAATGAATTGCCTTAAATGTTTATGCTTATTTTGAATGTTCCGCTATATTGTTATCCTTACTGGGCATTTGAGCTCACCCCTTTTCTATGTTTTATTTTTCCCAGGATGTGAAGAAGTATGTTATGAATGACCTGCAGGGATATTATGAGGGGATAATAGTGTGGATTGTGGAAACATTATGTTGTTGTATTATTTTTTCATTTTATGATGTAATGTAAAACTTATGAATATATCTAGTGTTTCCAAGGCTACTAAACCAATCGGTCTTTCGAGATTTAATCTTTCTTGTGATCATGCCAATGTTATGTAATTAATGCACCGACTCTGGGTAACTGGGGTCGGGGTGTTACATAAAATATATTTGTCTTCATATCAATAGAATATATTAGGCTTCATATCTTTGTTCTCCCCCTTTGTGAATAACAAAAAATATGCAATAGAAATACCGGAAAAGAGAATGACATCATGTATATTTCTTAAGGAAAAAATACAGAGAGATACAAAAGTAATGAAAAAAGAATACAATTGTTTCCTATAAAATTTCCTAGACACTAATCAATCCACCTTCTCATCATGTTATTTGGATTTTCCCATGGAATCAGAACTAGATTCAGGCTGGGTAGAAGCATGCGAAGTTTTGGGAACACCAAAGATGATCAATATAGGTTATGGTACTGATTAAATGTCTGGCCTATACTCTGTGGCTCTTTGTGTGATAATAGGAGTGAGGCTCCGGATTTCTTAGGCTTGAGACATCTGAGGAATGGTGGTAGATTAAGAAGATACAGGTGGGGTCGATGGTAAAATGATTGGAGTACTGTCCACATGAAAAATGGCAGAATGATATTCCTAAAGTTCATTATTATTCATCCTCCTCTTTCCATAACAGATATGAAGTCATCCTTGTCCCCTATAAATATATCTAGAGAAGGATTCAACTCCCTGAGCTTTATAACTTTTTCTTTGAAATCTTGAGTGACTGAAGGTAGTATCAAATTTTCTAAAAAAATCGTGAAATGATTTTTCAATTGATTCTTAGTCTAGATCCTTTTCAAATAGAAATCCAATTTGTATTTTACCTCCTTTTGAGAAGCAGTGGCCTCTCTCATAAAATTATGAACAATTTTCCCCATATCCCATGTGGTAGTCACCACTTGGGTCAAAGAAGTAGAGTCTACAGAGACACTGGTAGAAGACTGTCCAATCTCTTATCTCATCACAGCTCAAATCTGATCAATATCCAAAGAAGGCCTGGTATTACTCAGATGTGCAATACTAAAGGCAACTATTACCATAAAGGATTTAGTCATCCCACTTATGAGAATTTTCAGAATAGATTCCTAGGTGCTGACATTCTATTCCATGAAATTCACAAATTCCTCAAAAACTAATATCATCTGGCTAACTACACTTCTCAAAAAAGCCAAGTCTTTGTCATCTTGAGATTTAGTGCTCATATAAGACTCTAGAGAGACCAATGATTTATTTAGAGATTCAACATCATTTACCAAGCTTTACACTTGATTATTGCAGGTCTTGACATCATCTAAAACACCAGATACTGATACAGTCATCACAGACTGATTAGAAGATATTAAATAGGTTTCCATTCTTCTCATCCCATCCATAAAAAAGTCTTGAGATCAGCCTTCAACTGGTCGAAATCATATTTTCATACTATATCCTCAGGTAAAGTGTTACAGAGGAGATTATAAGTGACATGAAGTCTATTGATGGGTGTCTCATATTTGGAATCAGGGATGTCCAACCCAAACAGTTCAAAATCTGGGTCTTCATCCCAGTCTTCAATCTCACGAGCAACTGAAACAGTACAATTTCTTGTAGGATGCTTCCCCTCAATCAGTGCATTCTCTTATATAGGTACATTAATAGAAGCGTCAGTAGGTAGGTCTTCCTGAGAAGAATCATCCATAACCATCACCCATTCAACAACATGAGGCTCCTTAGGAATATGTGTAGGTATGTCTACTTCAACAATTTCCTCAGTAGGCATTGAGGAATTCCCAATTAGTGGAATGAGACTCAAGCAAGTAGAAACAGATGCTTCAGTTTCAGATTCTCTTTCTTTTTCATTCTCTGGGGAATTCTCCTCATTATCGGAACTAGCTTGGCCTTCCTCATCAACATGTTATTTTTCATTTATCTCATCCAAAAGTGTTTTCTTTCCATATAATACAACATCGGCAGTTGGACTTGGAGGGATGTCAGGATCCCCTTCATCTACTACAAAGGTATCCTCCACATCAGTTTCATCACTATAATGAGGTTCCTCTTCATTAGTTCCTAGAACTATATCTCTTCTGACCCTTGGCATATTTGGATGGTCAATAGGGTTGAACATATCATAAACACTCTCATTATCAATTACCCATTTCCTTTTCCATGGGTTCTACCCAATCTTTATATATTTACGAACATCGCATGTGATGAAAAAATTGTTCCTTACCACCAGTGACTCATCCTAAGACTAAGCTACTCCCTTCAATTTGATCATAGCTAAAATTAACTTGGAATAGAATAAAGCAATTGACATTGATTTGGGGCTGGTATTATCATCAATTTGAATCATTAACAGTCTACACTGATTCACCTTAACACTATGTCTTAACTGATGCAAAAAATATATATCTTGATACCTCATTTTTGAAAAGTCCCTTCTTCATGGACATTCAACATGTTGGATGAACATGAAAATCAATCTATTTTATCCTTCCATCTCTGCAGCCACTACTTTCATTTGTTTGCCACTACCAGTGTTCTCTTCCAAGGAAATATCATAATAAAAAATTTCACTGATAGGAGGAATTATCTTCTAGCAATACCCAATAACACCTTCATATGGGACTTTCAAACATTCAACCCATTCAATAGAGAAAAAAGATATTTCCTTTCTATTCACAGCTGAAAACTTTCTATTCTCCTCTTTAGATTTCTCAAAGTGAACAAACTCATAGAACTATTTTACCGTCTTGTGATTATTGTAATGCCATGTCCCTAGTTACCCAGATTCGGTGCATTATTACATAACATTGGCATGTTCACAAAAGATCAAGTATCGAAACACTAATTAGTTTATTAGCAATGAAAACACAAGATATATTCCTAAAGATTACTTTACATCATAAAGTGAAAAACTATGACAACATATTGTCTCCATAGACCACACTCATGTCCCCTCATACTATCCCTGCAAGTCGTTCATAAAATACTTCTTCACATCCTGGGAAAAATGAAACATAGAAATGGGTGAGCTCAGACTCTTAATAAGGATAACAATATAGCGGAAACTTTCATAAGTAAGCATAAAAATTTAAGGCAATTATTAACTAAAACAAAAGCCTATTAAACATGAACTTCAACATAACATGGAAAAAATAAAATGATATAATTCTATTTACTTATTCACATAGATATTCTACTAGTTTAATAATCACATGCAATATCAATAACCACTTTCATAATGATAGAATGCATAATTCCAGACGACCATAACCACAAAGTCAAGGCCATGTGCCAAGACTACAAATAAGAATTTTTCAAGGCCTCGTTCCAAGACACTAGCCTATCTCATGAGACCTATCGATGCATCAAGGAGCTATAGAGGGCTCCACCTATCACTTAGTACGAACAATGCATTCCTCATATAAACATCTCTAATCAAAACATAAACATTCGTATTAAAACATGCATAATAAATGTCAATACATTCTCCACAAACCATGAATGGTATAAAAATAACACATCCACAGTCAATCATATCACAAAACCTTCAATACAAATTTAATGTTTTGTATCCTAATAAATCATCTTTGAATAAACTTTAAATCCATCATAGGATATTGTCATAGATGAAATCTAAACAATTTGAGAGAAATATCACTTTTCTTTAAATCATTAAAAAATCACATAATTATAAAATAAAATATTTACTTTGAAAATATTCTTATAAGTTTGTAAGGTATTCTTCGACGATTTTATAACAGCGGAAAATAGCCTCACACCACGTATAAGTTATAAAAACATTCTTACCTTAATATTTTCGAAAAGGATAAAAAGGACCTTGTTTGGAAAATGACAAAACGATTCATATATAAACATATTATAAAAAGTTACCAAGGGTATAAATGACATTAACCAATAGTATGTAAAATACTAAGAATGATTTGAAATACATTTTTAAGAAACATGGATGTGGATGATAAATAGGTCCGAGTAGATAATTACGCATAAACTACCTCAGATAATGAAGAGATTGTAAAATAAACCCTTACCATATAATTTTCCTTGGTTGAGGGTAGGTTAACCACCTGTATAATGTTGAAATAATTGTTATTAAATTATAAAATAATCATATACATAAATATGATATCTTATATGACCTTTTAACATTGCTTTGTTAATAATATCTTTGAATTATCATTTTTTCAGGTGTTAACTGATTCATTTATCTTTATAAGATTTGTTACGTAAGTCGGGATTGTTATGGATAGGGCATATCTTATTCATATATAGAATCATATTAATTCTTTAAACATTATTTTTAACCATCATATGAATATTAATCTTGAATGGATATGATGGAGAATGAATCTCATCTCGTTCGTGGAGATGGTGGTCCATACCTATGCACGAGCAACAATATCATTATTTTGATATTAAAATAATATATAATTGGATGGTATATCATATATACAGAATCATTATAATTTTATATTTATTATTTATATCAACTACACATCATTATTATACCCATAAAAATAATAATTTATTGAATAACAATTACACCACGATGTGGAGACGGTAAGCCATACATACGCACGTATGGTGACATGTCATTCAAGGGATGGATTGAATACTGAATATGGTTGTGCCATATTTACAATAACATAACAGTATATAGGAGATAATGGAGTTATTATTTTATAATGGAAATAACAATGAAAGAAGATGTTGAAGAAGAAAGGAACATGAAAGAGGGTGGTGAAAACATTACCTCTTCTTCAGGCTCTTCATTTTGATTTTATCAAAAGGGCTCCTTAGGATGGATTTTCTGACTAAAGGAAGACCTATATGTTGAAGTGAGGGAAGTTTAGAGAATATTTGGGCAGGTTTTGGCCGAGCCAAAAGGCATTGTAGGTGTGAATTAGTGAGAAGGGCGAGTGCCCTTTTATAAGAGGGCTGAGGGGAACCTTAGGAAGAGCTAGAAATGTTATTTTATAATAAATTCATATTTGGTTTATAATGGCTCAATAGTATTTTATTTAAAAGTTAAGGTGGGTATAGGTCAAAAAAAACTCGTCCAATAGGTTTTATATAGGTTTGGGTCACTCTATTAACCTTATCTTTTAGTTTTAACTCTAAGTTAATTAGATTGACATTTACCATGTCAGTTTTTATTTCTATATTATATGGTTCATAAACTTACTATATACTTCCAAGAGACCCCCAAGTTGTCCATTAGTGATAAAATTATCATTATATAAGCCCATTGGCCGAACCTTATATTTTTAGGAATAGAATATCAATTCATAATATAATATTTGTTTTAAAAACTCATTTATGTCAATTTTGACACTATTCAATAATTGATTTTTTTAAAAGTATTAAAAACATTATTAATTAGAACCAAATTCATTAAATAAATCCTAAAAAGTCTTATTAAAAAATTAAATTCTTGTATGTCATCAAAACCTTCAAATTATATTTATTTTATCATTTATAATACCAATTAATTGATTCGATCATTAATAAGGAAAATACTGCATCATTATTATGTCATTAATAAATTTAATTAATCAATGTATAAAAAATATAAATAAATAACTATTATGTAGAAATATTTTAAGATTTATAATTAATATTTATAGTAGAAATGATAATATATATAACTCTATATAAAAATTGTTTTTCTAAAAGATATATGCTTATGTCATTTCTGTATTTGCTTTATCTTAATTAATATAAAGTCTCCCTATCACTTACAAGTGGCTCCAAGGGGTCCCAAAATCGACCCAAAGATGCCCCTGATCGGAAATGTATCAAACAATAGTGTTAAGATACGTTTTAGGGTAAATTAATATTTTTATAATGTTATTTGTTACCCTTATTTACCATATTTACCCTTCAACCATGGTAAATAAAATATTTACCGAAATAATTATTCAAATTGTAAAAAAATAAGAGTTACCTATTTACAAAATATGGACATCCTGATTCCAAATTTGGAATCCATTTTTCCAAATTCAAATCATAGAAGTTGTAGAAATTTATTTAAAAATAATTTCCACAGTCAAAACAAAAAGGGTGTTTTTAAGAAATAATAAATATCAAAAGATTGACAATTGTTTATGTCCTGTTTAAATGTGAAATTATGTCCA
This sequence comes from Viscum album, assembly GCA_963277665.1. NCBI lineage: Eukaryota > Viridiplantae > Streptophyta > Magnoliopsida > Santalales > Viscaceae > Viscum > Viscum album. The sequence continues at coordinate 939,183,687 of OY728161.1, forward strand.
ATGACCAAAATTGTATTAAATTGTAAAAATATATTCCAAATATACTTTAAAACCACTAAAAATCATAATTTATAACTATTAATTATTTCAATTAAAAAAGGGTTTTTTAATTAAAATTTAGTAATTTTCACTATTCATCCAAATATGAATGTTATCCAAAATATACCAAAAATTCACCCTAAGATAATTTAGATATTAAAAATCCAAAAATGAAGTACATTTTTAATGATAAAATGTATAAAATTTAAAATCGAGGGTACTTCTATTCATAACGGCTAGTTTGATTGTTTGTGGTGTGTGTTAGAACTCAAAGTTGTGTACAACACACGCTACTGTATTATTCTAAGAGAAGTATACCATGGAAGAATAGGGTGTTACATTCTCCCTTCCTCCAATAAATTGTGTCCTCTCAATTTTAAATTGTTCTTTAAAATTAAAAGGTTGAAAATACAAAATAACTTAGTGGGAACCCCACATCAGAAATTGGTTTAATAAAATTTAGTCTTAAAAAGAATAAAAGAGAAATGAAAGGGTCACCACCAAATTATGATATATATTTGTAGATCATTGGTGGAAATTAGAGACACATAATTGGAGGAAAAATGTAAATATTTATAGGGAGTGATTGAGGTCATCAGTCACAAACAATTGTAGAATTGAGGGCATCAAAGCCATCAATATATGATGTTTTAAAATATCATTGGTTCAAGAAAACATAAGGTATTAGGATAACACATTTTTGGTTTTAATATCCCTTACATAATGAATATGAATTAAATTCTTCATATAATAATAGAAATATATATATATATATATATGTATATATATACATGAAAAATAGAGTTTCATCCTTCAACTAATTTCTACCACAAACTCATCTTCCACTCCAAAAGATAAAAGAACTCAAAAATAAAATATTTATCCTAATAGTATATGGATCCAAACATTAAAAAATAAATTTAAAATTCTGAAAAATACTTTTTTATGACCCGGGAATTCTTTTAGGCTAGTGGTAGGTAATAAAGGCATGTCTTACTATGGTTTTAGGTTCGGTTCCTAAAACTTTGTCCGATGAGACAGGTTATCGCCTGACCTACAGGTTGTACATTTCCTAAAACTATAGTATCATAATATTCCAAAAAATTAATCATATGAATTGTTTTAACCTTAAACAATACTATCCAATGTTCAACTTAATCCACTCCAAACATTATAGTTATCCAAAGTACCTCTCTTCAGACTCTTTGTAAAAGGTATCTAAATTCAAAAATCAATTGTCAATTCAAATTCCCCAAACAAAGAAAGTTTATATTATTTTCACATATTGGAAGTATGATTACCTTATTCATATAAAAACCATAATGAAAACACCAAGTACTGATGAACAATCTTATATATATCACATTATTCTTTTTATCAGAATATAATCCTTGAGTCCAAAAACTGAAATACATTAATTATTCCACTTCAACTGTAGTAACAACATAAGATTGGGCTTGATCCCTTTTCATTTTTTTAGGTAAGGTTCCTTGGTGATTAGGGAATTCATTTACATAATGCCCCATTTCTCTAAAATTGTAGCATTCAACATTGACAACCACTTTGTTTTTATTTCAATCACAATCCTAGTGACCTTTTTCTCCACATTTGTAACAAACTCCCATTCCTTTTAGGTAATTACTGGGGTGTTCTGTCCCACAATTATCACATAATGGAAAATCTTTCTGTCCATATGTTCCTTTATCTGTCTCTTGATCCACCATTCTCTTCTTCTCTTGCTTTAATTTTTTGTCATAAGATTTAGAGAATTCCTTTTCTGTCTTTATAGCACATGAGACAATGTCTTCGTATGAAGAAAAGGATTGTGAGACGAATACTCGACAAGGAAATGGATTTAACCCATCAAAGAAACGATCAATCTTACTCCTCATGTTACGTATATAATCTATTGCATGCCTCACTAACCTTGCATAGTTAGCTTCATACATTGCGACATTCTCATCTTCTTTTTTCTTCAGACTGAGAAATTGCATTTCCATATCCGCTCGATGGTCACGAGGAAAGTATTTTTCTATGAAAATAACATTAAACTTCCTCTATTCCAGACTTGATACTTATTCATCATCCTTTTTGTTTTGAATTAGTGACCACCATTGATCAGCATCTCCAGGGAGGTAGTAAACTGCCATGATAACCTTTTCACTTTCACTACTCCGCAATGCATGAAAAATGTTCCCTAGGAAACATTTACATTGCTCATCTACTATTGGGTTTGTACACCCATTCAATTTTGGTGGTTGTTACCTCATGAAGTGATCTAAAATTGATCCTCCACATTGCAGATCGAGGTGCTCCTTACGGGTAAGGTTATTATTCATAACCTGATTGAGTTGTCCTAGTATGGTGATTAGTTGATTAGCACCATTTTCATCACCAGCTCCACTATAATTAACTTGAGCAGGAGGGAAATCCCTACATAGAGAGTGTGCATTGATACCGTTACAATTACTTCCACTAGGCGCCATTTCTAGACAATGTCATAAACTAGATCAGTTTATGAATCAAAATACATAATTCCATACTTGTAAAACACTTAACATAAATTGATCTATTTCAGGATATAATCCATATTCATAAAGAAAATCTCATTTATGATGTATATACTCATAAACCCTTCATAATGGTTTGTAAAAATATGAGAATTATCCTATGTATATCCCCCAAGAGTGTCGTAACCAAGAGTGTAGCAAGCCCCGTTGTTGTGCACCAGTTCCCATTAGAGTCTAGCTCAAAGCGGTGTTTTCAGGTTTTACCCCTAGGTACATATGTGCCAGAGCCACCTCTACCTGCTCGTATCTAGACATGGTCTATTTCTCAGAAAACTCACAAAATCTCTACAATACCAAAATTCTAGGATGTTATTATAAAATAATCCTCAAAGTCTATCTTAGGTCTATGTGCTCTAATCAGAGTTTATCTAAATCTAGTTTCCATGGTTTGTACTAAACCTTTACTGATACCAACTATAATACCCTGACCCCAGTTACCCAAAGTTGTTTCATTAGTACATAACATTGGCATGATCATAAAAGATCATGTCTCGAATGACCGATAAGTTTAGTATCCTTGGAAACACTAAATACATTCATAAAGTTTACATTACATCATAAAGTGAATAAATAAAACACCATCTTGTCTCCATAGACCACTCCCATATCCCCTTATATTATCCCTACAGTTATTTCATAAAATACTTCTTCACATCATGGAAAAAATAGAACAAATAAAGGAGTGAGCTCATATTCTCAGTAAGGATAATAATATAGTGGAAACTTTCATAAGTAAGCATAAACATTTAAGAAAATTTATAAATAAAACAAAATCCATTTAAACATGAACTTAATCCTAACATGGAAAAAATAAAATGAAATAATTTCATTTACTTATTCACATGGATATTCTACTAGTTAAATAATCACATGAAAATTCAATAACCACATTCATAATGATGGATAGCATAATACCAGACTATCATAACCATATTGTCAAGGCCTTGTGACAAGACAAAAAATAATATTTTGTCAAGGACTTGTGACAAGACACTAGTTTGTTCACGAGACCAACCGATGCATCAAAGAGCTATAGAGGGATCCACCCATGACATACTAAGTCCAATGCATTTCTCATATTAACAGGTTAAAACATAACATAAACATTCATATTAAAACTAGAATATGAAATTTCAACACTTTCTCCATAAAAAATGAATTTTATAAAAATAAAACATCCATAGTCAATCATATCATAAAAACATTCAATACAATATGGAAGTTTTGTATCATAATAAATCAACATCTATTAGGCTTAAAATCCATCATTGTATATTGACTTAGATGAAATCAAAAATATTTGAGAGAAATATCTATTTTATTGAAATCATTTAAAAATACCATAATTATAAAATAATAATTTTCGTTGAAAATATTCTTATATGCTTATAAGGTAATCTTCGATGATTTTATAATGGTAGAAAATAGCCGCACACGCTGTATAAGTTAAAAAAACATTCATACCTTAATTATGTCAAAAAGGTTAAAAAGGACCTTGTTTGGAAAACGACGGAAAGATTCCTTTATAAATATCTTATAAAAATTCAACAATGTTATAAATTACTTTAACCAATAGTCTTTAAAATAGTAATAATAATTTGAAATACATTTTTAAGAGACATGGATGTGGATGATAAAGAGGTCCTGGTAGATAATTACGTATAAACAACATCGAATAATGAAGAGATTGTAAAATAAACCCTTACCTTGTACTTTACTTTGGTTGAGGGTAGGTTAACCACCTGTATAATGGTGAAATAATTGTTATTAAATTATACAATAATCATATACATTAATATGATATCGTATATGATCTTTTAACATTGCTTTGTTAATAATATTTGTGTATTATCGTTGTTTCAGATGTTAACTGATTCGTTTTCCTTCATAATTTTGTTACATAAGTTGTGTTTGTGATGGATAGGTTGTATATTATTAATATCCAGAATGATATTAAGCCTTTAAACATTATTTTTAACCATCAAATGAAAATTATTCTTGAATGGATATGATGGGGAATGAATCTCATCATGTTCGTGGAGACGATAGTCCGTACGTACACACTAGCGACAATATCATTATTTTGATATTAAAATATATATTATTTGATGGTATATAATATATACAGAATCATAATCATGTTATATTTATTCTTTATATCAATTATACCTCATTATTCTTCCCATCCAAATAATGATGTATTGAATAACAATTACACCACGACGTGGAGATGGTAAGCCGTACATACACACATATGGTGGCATGTCATTCATGCGATGGATAGAATACTGAATATGGTTGTAACATATTTATAATAACATCAAATTATATAGGTTATACTTGAGCTATTATTTTAGAATGTAAATAACAAATAAAAAAGAAATTGAAGAAGAAAAGAACTTGAAAGAGGCTGGTGAAAACATTACCCCTTCTTCGGGTTCTTTATTTTGATTTGATCAAAAGGGCTACTTATGATGGCTTTATGACTAAATTAAGTCCTCTAGGATGAATTGAGGGAAGTTGAAAGAATACTTGATTAGTGTTTGGCCTATCCAAAATGATTTTTAGGTGTGAATTAGTGAGAAGGGAGAGTACCCTTTTATAAGAGGGGTGAGGGGAACCTTAGGAATAGCTAGAAATATTATTTTATAATAAATTTATATTTGGTTTATAATAGCTCAAAAGTAGATTATTTGATGTTTATGGTGGGGATAGGTCAAAAAATCTCAACCAATAGGGTTTATATAGGTTTGAATCACTATATTAACCTTATATTTTAGTTTTAACTCTTCGTTAATTAGTTTGACATTTACCATGTCACTTTGTATTTCAATATTATATGGTTAATAAACATAATATATACTTCAAAAAGACCCTAAAGTGTACCATTAATGATACATATATCATTATATAATTCCATTGGCCGAACCATAGATTTATAAGAATATAATATTAATTAGTAATCTAATATTTGTTTTAAAAACACATTTATGTCAATTTTGACACTATTCAATAAATGATTTATGTTAAAGTCTTAACAAATTTATTAATTAAAAAAAATTCATTTAATCAATCAAAACAGGTCATATTAACCAATAAAATTTGTGGTTGTCATCAAAAATTTCAAATTATATTTATTTTAACATTTATAATACCAATTATTTGATTTTTTCATTAATAAGGAAAATACTACATCATTATTGTGTCATTAATAAATTAAATTATTAAATGTCTAAAAATTGTAAATAAAATACTATTATGTATGAAATCTCTTTATATTTATAATGAATAATTATTGTCTAAAATATAACATATATAACTCTATGTAAAAATTGTTTTTCTAAAATATATATGCTTATTTCCTTATTCTATTTACTTTAACTTAATTAATATAAAGTGTCCCTATCACTTACAAGTGGATCCATGGGGTCCCCAAATCGACCCAACGATTCCCATGGTCGAAAATGTTTCGAAAAATAGAGTTAGGATAGGTTTTAGGGTAAATTAATATTATAATAATATTATTTTTTACCCTTATTTACCATATTTATTCTTTAACCATTGTAAATAAAATATTTTCCGAAGTAATTATTCAAATGGTCTAAATATAAAAGTTTCATATTTACATAATTTGGAAATCCTGATTCCAAATATGGTTTCCATTTTCCCAAATTCAAAACACAGAAGTGGTAGAAATTAATTTAAAATTAATTCCCATTTTAAATACAAAAAGCGTGTTTTTAAGAAATAATAACTATCAAAAAAATAACACTGGTTTATGTCCGGTGTAAATGTGAAATTATGTCCAATGACCAAAACTATATTAAATGGTAAAAATATATTCTAAATATATTTTAAAACCACTAAAATTCATAATTTATCACTATTAATTTTTTTTGATTAAAAATGTTGTTTTTAATTAAAATATAGTAATTTTCAATATTCATAAAAATATGAAAGTTATCAAATATGTACCAAAAATTCACCAGAAGATAATTTTGATATTTCTAATCCAATAATGAAGTGAATTTTGAATGTTAAAATGTATAAAATTTGAAAATTTGGGTATTACTATTCATAACAGCGAGTTTGATTGGTTGTGGTGTGTGTTAGAACTCGAAGTTGAGTACAACACAAACTACTGTATCATTCAAAGAGAAGCGTACCATGGAAGCTTAGGGTGTTACAATAATAGGGAACATTTTTTATTATAAAGCATTCGAGCCATACCTACTTCACCAATATCCTTAGTGTAATTGATTTGGTTGGCATAATCCATTTTGCACACAAGACCTTCTCGATTACAATTTCTCTATTATTGAAATGCGGGTTCACTATATTCCTTCCTGACCTTGTTCTATTGTCACTACCACTAGCTTCAGGTCCTATTTCTTGTTTCTTCACACTTGTCTCATCACTGTCATCCCTGACTACTGGATATTTAGATCTTTCCATCTATAATCGAAGAACTTATGGTTTTCGAGAAATGTGGGGGTTCGGGAAGAGAGGACTTAAGAGAGATGAGTTTGTGGTGGATTAAAATGTGACTAAGATATGTTTTTATCATTTAGGAATTGAAATGTAATAAAAACAATATACTGAAAACAATTAAGAGTTTCCAAAATCAAACATCACATGTCATATTAGTGACAACTACCAGTGAGCACCCTAACAGTAAGATTTACCTATTAGTGAGGTATCTCTAATGGTGAGGTGTCTCTATCAGTGAGGTGTGTCTAGCGGTGAGGTGTGTCTAGCGGTGAAGTGTTTCTAGCGGTGAGGTGTGTCTAGCAGTGAGGACTCTAGCGGTGACGTGTGTCTAGTACTGAGGACTCTATCGGTGAGGTCTTTCAACCGGTGAGGATTCTATCGATGAGGTGTTTCTAGTGGTGAGGTGTCTCTTACGGTGAGGTGTGTCTATCGGTGAGGTGTGCCTAGCGGTGAGGTGTGTCAAGCGATAAGGACTTGGCTAACAGTGAGAATTTGGATAAACAAATTGTATCATTCCTAACTAATGTATAATATAACATAACCTATCAGAACATAAAGGCTTCATGAATATTTCAGCTTATTGATGTTCAGTACCTATAAAATCAAGAGTAGTATCACCTTTTTGGTAATGTTCTCTAACAGAGTGATCCCTTACATCAATGTGTTTGGTCCTATTGTGCGAAATAGGATTATTTGAGATATTAATTGCCCTAGTGTTATCACAGTTTATAGATACATGTCTAAATTGATTTCCATAGTCCAGTGAAGTATGTTTCATCCACATAATTAGTGCACAACAACTACCAGCGGCAATGTATTCTGCTTCAGCAGTAGAAAATGAATAATAAGTCTAATTTTTTATACACCATTATACTTAAGGACTTACAAAGAATATAAAATGTTCTTGAAGTTCTCTTTTTATCTAACTTGCAACCAGCAAAGATAGTATCTAAATAACTTATTAAATCAAATGATTGTCCTTTTGGATAGAATAATCATAATTTAGTTGAATGTTTAAGATATTTGAAAATACGTTAACACCAAGAAAGTGTGACTCATTTGGATTAGCTTGAAATATTACACACATACACACACTAAACATTATATCTTGTCAACTAGAAGTAAGATAGCGTAGACTCCCTATCTTACCTCGGTATTTTGTTTGATCCACTAGTTTTCCAGTTTCATCAGCATCCAACTTACAAGTGATACTCATGGGTGTATCATTACCCTTACTACTAACCAAATCTAAATGTTTTAAAAGATCCTAGTTATATTTAATTTGATTTAAAATAATACAATTTTCATTTTGAAAAACTTTAAACCTAAGAAAATATTTGAGTTCTCCCATTAAACTCATTTAAAATACATTATGCATACTCTTTGAAAAATGAATACACAAATCATTTTTAGAAGATCCAAAATAATATCATAAACATTGATTTGAAATATTAAAAAAACTTTATAAATTCATTAGATAAAGAATGTTGGATCAGCAATCCCTTTAGAAAAACCATTAGAAATAAGAAAATTATTATGTCTACCATACCAAGCTTCTGGAGCTTGTTTTAAACTATAAAATGCTTCAAAGAACTTAAAAAATCGATTTGGAAATTGAGGATTAGTAGATCCGGGTGGTTGTTAAAAAAAAACATATTCAATTATAAAACCATTTTGAAAAGAACATTTAACATCCATTTGATATAACTTTAAATTCAGATGACCAACATAGGCATGTAGAATACAAATAGCTTCTAATCTATCTAAAGTTGCAATGGTTTCCTCATAGTATATTCCTATCTCTTGACTATACCCTTGTGAAACTACTATACCTTTGTTTCTAATGATTTTTCCTGATTCATCAACTTTATTTATAAAAATCTATTTAGTGCATACGGTCATAGTATCCTTAGGTCTGTCAACTAATTCCAAGACATTGTTTCATTCATATTGATTTAATTATTCTTCCATAGCCATTACCAAAAATTCATCATTGATTGCATCATTGATATTTTTAGGTTTTAATTGTTAATGAAAGGCTTGTGTTCACATGATTTTTTAGAGAAGCTCTAGTATGTGTCCCACTATCAAGATTACCTACAATAACATCTAAAGGATGGTTCTTTAGAATCCAAGTTGGACTGGTAGAGGTAGGAATATAAATTTCAAATTATTCTCTATGTTCGGGTTCACCATAAGCATATTATGGAATATTTTCAGAACTAGTTTTCTTGGAAATAAGGTCACTATTTTTTTCATTATGATTTAGAATTGATAAATATTCTTCAAGACTATCAAGAGTGGTCTTAGGTTCTTTTGTATTAGTTTCATCCAATCTGATGTGAGCAGATTACTCCACATATTTGGTTCTTTTGTTAATGTCTTTATAACACTTACTGGTTATAGAGTAACCTAGAAATATTCCCTCATAACTTTTAGAATCACTTTTTTCAATATCATCTATAGAATTAATAATAAAGTCTCTATAGAAAAAAACTCTAAAGTAACTCTCTTTAGGTTTCCTATTATTCCACAGTTCATAAGGGGCCTTTTTTCGAACATGACTAATCAAGACTCTTTTTATAATATAACAAGAAGTATTGATGGCTTCAGCCCAAAAATAATTAGGTAATTCATACTCATTAATTATAGATCATGCATTTTCATGGAGGGTTCTATTCCTTCTTTCAACTATAACATTCTGTTGAGGTGTCCTAGGGTAAGAGAAATTATGATTGTATCCATTTTGTGAGTAGTATGATTCAAATTCATGATTTCCAAACTCAGAGCCATGATAACTTCTCAATGATTTAATATGAAGTCCAATAAGGCTCTCTATAGACTTATAGTATTTAATAAAATTGGAAAAAGCTTCACATTTGTGAGAATGAATTTATACTCATGTGTATCTAGAAAATTCTTCTAGAAAGTCATTGACATAGTGCTTCCCATTAAAACTATAAATTATAGAAGGTCCATATAAATACATGTGTACCAACTCGAGTGGATAAGAAGTTGAAACTTATTTCATTAATTTGAATGAAACTTTATGTTACTTTCCCTTTTGAAAGGGAGTACAAACATTGTCTGATGGGAATTTTAGTTGAGGTAGGTATCTAACCAAATATTTCATAGTAAATTTATTAAGTTTGTGATCATTTCATTGTCTTAATATTTTGTTCCATAGCCAAGAATCTTTATGAAAAGCATTTAAACAAGTAACCTTTTGTTTGGAAAAAATTTTTAAATATAGATCATATACATTTTCATTTTTCAAGGCAGTAAATAATAGTGAATTATTATAATCAAATACATGGAAATAATTATTTTCAAATTTAACAGTGAAACCATTATAACACAACTGGGAAATGCTTGACAAGTTGTATTTTAATCTATCTAAAAATACTACTTTAGAAATTAAAATTGAATTAGGTTTACCAATCTGGCCAAGGATGATGATTTTTCCTATTGAATTATCACCAAAGAGGACATGTCCTCCATCAACCTTGATTAAGCTCTTGAAGCAAAAAAAATATCCTGTCATGTGTCTTGAACATCCACAGTCCAAGTACCATGTCTTCCTATAAGAAATTTTTAAGGAGGTTTACTACAAAACAATTTTAGATAGAAAATGATTTTGGTACCTAGATTTTCTTGGGTCCAGACATGTTAGCAAGAAAAACTTTTGGTACATTGATTTGACTAACGGGTTTCATATAATCAATAGATTCAAAATATTTTGAAGGATCAAATTTGTTTGATCTATAACAATGTGAATAGATGGTTGAGACATTGGAATTTTCAGAGTTGCAACTAGCAGTATACCATCCAGATTTTGGGATAAATCTATTTTTTGTAATCTTTCCCTATCCAGGATGATAGCCTAAACCAGTAGTGTACTTTGGTGCCACTTGTATTCCAAGAATTTGAGTAAGATTATTATTTCCAGTAGTGAATTTCTCTATTTCTATTCTAAGTTTCTCTTTGGAAAATTTATGTTTAGTATTATCCATTATTAGTTGATCATAGTTTTCCTTTTCTATACTATGCTTAGATTTAACAGTACTAGTCAAGGCATACCGTTTCTTTAAAGACTTGTACATATCATTCAGCTCATTTTATGTATCTTCTTAAATATTATAGTATTCAAATAATTCAGCTTTATACATATTATCATCACTATTTGAATCACTTTCATTCCCAGAATAATAATCATTCATCTTAGGGGAAACAGGTACCTCAGAAGTAATAGTCATGAAACACATGTTTGAATTATTCTATTCAGAATCAGAAACCTCAGACTCACTTTTGCTGTCTTCTGAAGCACTCCATGTTACCTTCAATATTTCTTTTATTTGTTGTCATTGTTCTCTTATTTCATCTTGTAATTTAGTTTTGTACAGTCAACTTTCACATGTCCTTTTCTCTTGCATTCATAATAGACTGTGTCATCACTTTTATCAGTCTTGTTCCAATCCTTCATTCAGTGGCCATTACTATCATACTTTCCCTTATAATTAGATATTATGAAAAAATTCTTTTACCTATAAAATATCTTATATCTTCTAGCTATCTGAACCATTTAACTATCACTGTCAGATGCACTTTCTTCACTTCTTCAACTATCACATGTATCTTGAATTTTTTCGCTGTCCTTGCTCTTTGAGGTAGGTGACTAAAATACCACTGATCTCTTTTTAGGTTCTTCTTCTTCTTCTTTGTTTACTTTAAGCTCTTCTTCATACATCATCAACTTACCAAATAACTCCTTAACAGGTAGTGAACTTATACCACATGACTGTCTTATTGAAACTGATGTGCCTCTCCATATCTCTAGCAGACATCTTAGTATCCACATGATTTTGTATTTTGCGGGAACAACATTTCCATGTGAGCTCATTACATTTACAATTTCATTGAACCAGAGATACATGTTTGAAAAAGGTTCATCAGGTTTCATTTTAAAATAATAATACATAATAGTGTAGGTATTCAATCTCATTTCCTTAACATTGTTTTTTCCCTCATGGGAAATAGCCAATGTGTCCCAGATTTCATAAGCAGTCTTACAAGAAGATATTCAATTAAAATTTTCATCTCCTAAAGCACAATACAAAGCATTCATTGCTTTACAATTATTATTTCATGTAGTTTTCGTATTTTCATCCCATGTAGTTTATTTAGTTTCTAGAATCTTATATTGAGTCTCAATAGCAGTACAGATATCAAATCCCAAACTTTCTTAATGAATTTTCATTTTAATTTTCCATTGGGCTTAATTTGCACCATTAATGAAAGGTGGAATGTTTTTTATAGCCCCATCGAGTCTATTATCCATAATTAGATTTTAGCAAATATATTTAATGAGATAAAATTTATTACTAATAGAAATTTAAGAGATTTAAGATACAAATAAAATCGTATTTGAAAAGAACATTATTTCAAAATCCTTTATTAACAATGATTCCCGTAATACCAAATATTGGTTGGAGTATACACTCAAGAGGAGGTTGAATTCTGTTCCATTTAAAATTTCTGTTAAAAATATTTATATTAAAAATCCCCCAAATTACATAACATGATAAATTGTACTGAATATGCAAGGCTTTAAAGGTTTCAATTAGTTTCTCAAAGATTGGTTATTTCTCAGTTAACATAATCTAAATATTAAGTGGGCTTTTGAAACTAACTTACTGTCTAACAAAATTTACAAACAATTGCATGTTTAACTATCAGAGTTATTTTAAAATAGATTTTAATTTCAAAGTACATGGAAGCGGAATATACAATATAGTTTTAATTAAAAATATACATGAACAGAAGTTTTAACCATGTTTTTCAGTCTCATGTTGAGACATATTCCTCTAAAAAAGTTAAATATAAAACCTTGATCCACACCCTGGATCAGGGAAAACAATAGTAGTTAGACTACCCAGGTCTATTGACCACTACAACAGTTCTACGTGGGAAAAATAAAAACAATAGAACACAGGCTATCCAGGTCACACATGACCTCTTCCACAAATAACAGTTGGAATTGAAAAGGGTTTAGAAAGAATGAGTGAGGATATTAGATTTTTTCTTGTTATGATCAGGATTCAGTGTGTAAATACAGAAAAGACACTACGGAAAATATACATAAATGAAGCATAATTAATCTTAAAAAATATAGATGAGTTTAGAATGCTCTATGTGTTTGAAGTGAAGCTCTGTACTCCTTGGATTGATTTAGATGATGCTTTGAGTCCTTTTGTTGTTTTTTTCAAGAAAAACAGAGTGTTGTTTTTGTATTTTATTTACATGTCCAAGATGATCATAGAAGCATGAGTGTATTTGAAATCGTGGAATCCATTTACTCCTTGAATGTTCAGGTTCTACGAAATTATAATATATTCATACTTTTTCTTCTTTGCAAGTAAGTCTTTGTGTTTCTTCATATGATTGTTTCGTATGTGTATGGAATGATTGATCGGTTTGTTCTTTTCCTTTAGTAGTTCGAGGTTCCCTTATATATATCATATCTCCTACAATAAGAATGATTACCTTTTTATAGGTATGAGGTACGATTCCTGACATGCCAACAACAATCATTAATTAACAGCAGAAGCATTAAAAACAAAAAATATGACCATTGCTAAATAAAAAATAATAATGTATTTTAGAGATATAGTGATAGTTTTACATCTGTATCTCTTAGTATCAGTGAGATTGTAGTGATAGACATGTAACAATAGGTCTTGCATCAGAAACGGTTAGTCTCTGTAATGGTAGCTCGCTTAAATCAGTAGCTCCTTCTATCTGTATCTCCTTCTGTCGGAAGCTCCTTCAAGCAGTAGCTCCTTCTGTCGGTAGACCCTTCAATCGATAGATCCTTCTATCTGTAGCTATTTGTTTTTTTTGTCATTCTATTATCAGTATTCTTTGTAGTGGTATCCTTCTATCTGTATATGTAGACTTTTATCGATAGTTGTCTGTTTGTATCTTTGTGTATTAGTGGAATTTGTCTGTCTGTATCAGTGGATGTGTGTTTGTATCGGTGGAATTCATATCAATAGTTGTATGTATGTCTCCTTGTACCAGTATATCTTGATATAACAGATGACTGTGTCCATTAGTGATCATTTCTTATTGGTAGACTAGTATCTGTATCTGTGACTATGTATCAGTAGGTTTGTATTAGTGGCTCCAAAACGAAATATTTGTTTGTTCAATGAAAATCATATACATATTGAGTTATTATTATTTAAACACATGTATAAACATAGGAAATCATTGATTAACAAATTAAAAGGATCATTTTGATATTTTAACAACTTTATAATATGATTTCATCGATTGAAATAATAAATAATTTTAAGGTAAACATTATTTGGGATTATCTAAGCATATTGAAACATAGTTGAGATTATCATAATAGGTGAGGTCAACATTCAACATATCTTAAAGGGTTTTAATAGTCCTCTCATTCTAGAAATATTTTTGTTGGTGATAATTATTACCTAGACACAAATCAATATAATCAACATTGTTGAATACATTTTTAGAACATTGTAGTAAACCACAAATCTCAATCTGATATAATAGAATGTGGTACTCATCTCAACCATACATCATAATGTATATCCCAGAAAGATAGTAAAGAGAGAATTATAGTTTGAAAATAATGAATTATTCTGACTTTTAATGGACGTTGAATATAACCCATAGATAATGATATGATATATTCATTTTTTGGTGTTCTATGACATAATACAAGGTGGTGTTTTATTTTTTCCATTCTAGTATTGGCAATGGATGTATTACCCCTTATAACTCTACATCTAAATAATAATATCCTAAAATACCATGAATTGTGATAAAAACTCTACAACATATCACTTCATGTTGTCGAAATAGAAATACGTTTTAAGATCAAAATACACCATCATATATCCAGGATGAATATACAGTAAAGAAAAATATATATTTCAACAATAATTTTTATTTATTTTTTAACATTGGTTTTTAAATGATGTATATTTAGGTGATTTATAGATCATGGTTTTGTGTGGATTTAAATAATGTTGACATTTAAACATTAACTAATTGAAAATTTATTCTCATATTTTATACACAGATGTTGATAATATATTTCCATATCATTTTCAGAGAAAACATGAAATAGAAAAGTTAGTAATGAAATTACTATGTCAAATATTTTTTACTGAAATTGACATTGATATTCTTATTATTTTTAATGTGGAAATATTTTCTTAAAAAAATAAAAATATATTTTAAAAAATAACCAATATATATTTTCACATTAAATGTATACTCATTATTGGATATAATGTTTAAATTATGATAGTAAAAAATCTCTTTTGAATTTCACTATTAATTTTTAATAAAACTAATGTTTAATGTCTAATAATTTTTATTTGATGTTGGTTAATAGAAAAACTATTATTGAATGTTGATGCTTTTAGGAAAAAAATAATAAATTATAATCCCCTTGATAAATCATATATAATATTACATAATATTCCATAGATAAACAAGATATATTGTAGTGAAATAATATATAAAAAATAATTAAAGAAAATGAATTATAAAAATATTTCCTTAATGATTGTTTTTAAAAAAATAATAAAATGACACATACAAGATAATTTATATCCACATTATAACTCCCCCACCCCAAAATTTATTACAATTCCTAGAAATAATTTATGTTTATTCTCATAAATATGTCTCTAGACGAGTTTCATAAAACTGTAATTGATATAAAAAGTTGTTGAAAATTACATTACAGTCTCATGGGAAATATATCCAAAACTGTTAAAAACTATGAAAAATAAATGAGATGTATGTAACCAAATATGTGTATTGAATTTATAATGAATATATAAGGATTAATATGAGGTGATATTTCTATATAAAATGTGATTAGTCAGTGAGGGTAAATGGATGATAATGGTACATGAATGTGATCAATTAAAACTAAGGAAATTTGGTAAAAAGAACAATCGACTCATCTAAATTAGTAAATAATTATATATTTATACCTAAATGATAATTAAATTCATCACCTCTAATGTTGTGTATTTCAATAACCTATCGTCATCTCAACACACAAATTAGTGTATTCAAAAAATCAGTTTTTATAGTTAATGGTTTAATGACCCACCACATGTAAAACTACATAACCTTTATAAGTATATAAACATTCATTGTATCATGAAAAAATTCAAAAACATTATTATGTTAATAGTAAAGAAATATAATCATATAAAACAAAAAAAAGAGGATAATATAATCTTTATTTCAATACAAGAAATGTACCCTATAACATTGGGACATTAACTCGATAAATAAAATAAAATATAAATAAATAAATCCAAACTATGCATAGATAAAAAATAAACTAGAAAAATATGTAACCAAAAAAAGATTGATAATTTTGATTGAAATATGCCGAATCCTACCAGAATATAGCATGGAATTTCTTAATTGGTGTCATGTTATGTATGTTTTAGGTCATTCCATGTGTAAAAATACCTTTTCCATATATTCCACCACTTAATTTTTATAGTGAAAATGAAATATATAGATACCATAACTCATATCGTTCATATAATAAAACTCTATAGAAATTAAAATAATAATAGTGGAATTAATAAAAATTCAAACAAAAAATGAATTTATATAGTGAAAATATATAACACTATTTTGAAAAAAAATATGAAAATCATATTCTAACAATCATTAATTATTTTATAATAGAGAAAATGTTCAAAAAAAGTATCTGGATTCCATTTAAATTGAAGAGGGTTTGTAAACATAATGAGTCAAAAATTATATCATAGATGACTAGTTCTTAAAATTAATCTAATATATTTACACTACTAAATTTTGAATTGTTCATACTATAAGGGAAGTAAATAATATAATAAATTTATATCATGATTATATATATGAAATTTGAAACTAAAGAAAAATATATAACGGCACATGAATGATCTAATCTGATATTTTTATGATATTGGATGATTGATACCATAAAAATTTAGAAAAAAGTATCCATAAATGGGTAGAGTATTATTTATTCATAGATCCCTATATGTCAATGGAAAAAAGAGAAAAACTTTTGATTAATATAAAAATAATAAAAAATGTATAATAATATGAACATAATACTGCATCGCCTTAAGATTATTACATCACAAGAAAACCATGAAGAAATTAATTGTAAATAAAGTGAATGAAATTTAACACAAAATTACCAAGGTAAATAGTATAATAATAAATGGATTTTGATAGGAGGGTAGGTCACTCTGAGGGAAGAATTCATACTAAGATGATGAAGAAGAAGTGAGTTAAATACCAAGAATATGCATTTGAATATCTGAACTGCAAATCTGAATGTCGATGTAATAAAAGGAACATAAAATTCAATTAAAATTACATAAACATTAACTAATAAAAATATTAAAAAAATAGTATACAATTTCAATTGATGTTGTTTTTTCTGATTGAAAAAGAAAACATAATGAAGATGTCTTAGTTAATCATTTGTATATGACTCTATATAATTACAAATATTGTGTAATAATGAATAATACATGGTTTCTTACAACATCATGTGAATTTATAGGCAATTACTTGAATATTTATATCATTTGATCACCCAAATTAATGATAGAAATAACATTTTATTTTTGGAATAATTATTGGATGGTAGTCATGATGTATTTTTCATAGTTAAAGAATTATCTATTATGATGATGTTTTAATAAATCCATTTCCCATTATAAAATAGATACAAAAATGTTATAATAAATAGAATATTCTAAGATGAAGAAGAAAATAATTGTCTAAATACTAAATTTTTCGACATTAATTAAAAGAGACATACATTGTAATAAATATCATAATCGTACATAAAAAATCGAACAAACTATGAAGATGAGTAAGATAAAAATTCATATATTTTGTAGTATCGTTGAAAATATACAATAACAATTAATATTATAAGATTTAAAAATAGAATATTTTCTTATAAAACATAAAATAATCAATATAACTAAACCTGTAAAATTAATTTATTGATCTTTTTGTGATTGTCTATTACATGAGTCTTAAAATATAATAACCACATTCCACACATCCTTTTTAACTATGACACTATAATTATAAAAAAAATAACATCCAAATAAAAACCAATATATATACGTGAATAAAAATATTAACTAATATGAAATTTATTTGTCACAAATTCCACATATTGGATTATATATGTGTAATTTATAGATACATTATCTTTGTTAATAATTTCAATGGGATTATTTGTCACATAGATAAAAAAAATATATAGATAATAATTAAAAATTAATAACATATAAAAAATAATTCACCATACTTCTCTTAAAGGTACACCACCTAATGAATAGAAAAACTAGTATAATGCGCATTCAATTGGGAACTATTCAACTAAGATTCCATGAACACTATGATATTAAAAATTCAAAATTATGGTCATTATAATGAATATTATTTCATTCTTAAATTTGATTCATTACCCATAGATTAATTTGAATAAATCCAACCAATCTCTAAATTTTGTAATCCCTCATATATATATGTTACTCTAGAAGATGTATTTCCATATCACATATCCGTTCAAATTTATTATGGATCTATCAGACCATAAAAACAAGTAGTCTCATTTAAAATTATATTTGTATGTAGATAAGTAACAACATAAGTAATATATTAAGTCCCTCTATATCATTATTATTGAATGAAAGAAAAATTATATAGAAAATTACATATATTGGAATAAACTGAAAAAATTCATATTGATCTCCACAAATAAAACATGATACATGAAATATTATTTTAATATTCACAAAGAATTTTCTCTTCTATATAAATCAGATGTCATATAAGACTCATAAACATTAAATAAGGGACATGTAACATGGGAAATAATTCTATCCCATTAGATGTTTCCAATGATACTGAATTTTTTAGTTTATGATCCATGGTTTTATTTTTTACAAATTATTTTGATTCTAGAATCTACTAAATGAATTAAATTTCTACAAATTTTGTAAGTAATTTTATTTAAAATTTTAATAATATTTAAAAAGAAATGAATTCCATTTATGATAAATGTTGATGAATTGTTTCTATATAAATTAAAACATGACCGTTATAATCTTTTACGATGGTAACCTCCTCTTTATGAAATAGTGGTAAGCTATTTTAGTCAATAATATAATGTACCAATATTTTTAACTGACCCAAATGTAATTTTTTGTGATGTAAATAATTCTCAAAAATATATACCACTACTTATTCTATATTACATATAAGGGGATCCCCAATATGACAATAAATATATATTGTTATGTCCAAACAAGGTGTTGTAGGATCTGTGTAGGTTAGACAGGTAGACGATGTAGGTAGAATAGACTATGTAAATTGTACCAGCTATGAAAGCATTGTATTCGGTGATTATCTAAATAATTTTCCAGACATACATTGGATGGATGATTGAATTTTTTTCACACATGGAGTGTTTCCCATCTTTTATCTTACCTTTTGGGAAATATTTATAAAAAACCAATAGTCATGGAAACTAAAAAAATGAATTCCATAAATTTTTTTCATCTACTTCTTTATATTTCCCTCTAAACTGATATTAAAATTTTACTTTTGCACCTTTTCTTTTTTTCATTGTGGTTAGGTGGATATATAGGCCTAAGTTGGACTGCATCTGAACAACTACATGATTTATCTCTTAATGCATACAACATTTCTATAAATTATTCCCTCTTACAACAAATGACACCCTACACATGATAAAGTATTAGGATTAACATTCTTAAACTAGATCTTTTGATGAGGTATCCTAGAGGCGTGTTTTATAAAATTAAACTAATAACGAATTAATAAATATAAAATATATTTTATAACATATAATATTAATCATAACATTAGTGACTCATCATGACAGATGAGGAAAAAATTCTTCCATCTATCGGCATCTAAACCTCATATTTCAGACATTTGTTTTCATTACATGACCTACCAGAAATATATTTTCTTAATTTCCTTTTAAAATCACTCCATCAAACCACTGATAAAAATAAAAATAATTTCCAAATTTATATTATTTCATAAAAAATGAATGTAATATGTAATATAATTAATTATATATAAGTCATTTAATATATGATATATTTGAAAACTATGACTAAAATAAATTAATGGAGATATTTTATCATTATAGACTCACACAAGAACTCTTTCACCATATTTTGGATAACATACATTCATGATTTAAAATGTTAATCCCATAATAGATATACATGGTTATATAAATAAAAAATAACATTTCATTTTGGTCAGTTGGGTTAATATTATAATAACAATTAATATATATTTTATAATATCAATTGGAAAGTGATAGTTTTGATAGACATATAATCCCTTTCCTACACACTCTATAGATAAATTTATCTATATAAGAAGGATATCACTCCTATTTTTGAGGATCATCAACATTCATGTAGTTATTTCTATAAATTAAACATTTTCATTCATTATATAATTATATCTTTTAAATCCACTTGCATGATAGGTTCTACAAAGAATATAGGTGCATTAGTGGTACCCTTATTTTATGAATTGTTTCTTCTAAATTTATCCTCTTGTCCTTATTCAAGATCTCAATCCACTCAATAGTCTCTCTAAATCTCACATCATGAGAAGTAATAAGATAATATGTGGTAGAAGATTTTATTTACAATGTTCGATAATTAAAGGCCTAATAATTTTCATATTTTTATACAATACAACATGGATTATTAACTATAAATAAAGGGAATAAAACTAATCTAGATCCTATCAAGAGAATCATTTTTCTTTTGGGACCATATAAAAGAACTCTTTCTATGGATACAACTAAGAGACTACTTTTTCTACTAGATACTACAGAAAGACATAAAATAATCCAACTACTAGCTAAATTGACTCGACATTTTTGAATGGATTGATCCACTATATGATGATCTTTTATCTTCCTCTGTGAGTATGAAGGATCTCGCATTATCATGTACATCCTCATCAACATCAGTTATGTTGGTCTCATGACTCCTTCTAGATTTTGTGCAGTCTAAATTCTCTACTTCACATACTCAAGTAAATGAAATTTAAATCTTAAATAATTATCCTTATACAAATCAATATAAAACATATTATTTATTAATAGAAGTACTATGTCTCAAAATGTATTTGGAATTTGGTGTAGCATTCTCATCACCTTCATGCACAAATTTATATATAAATTTTTCTTAAATGGATCATACCAAATTCTGTAATTTAAATTCTCATTAAAAACCTTAATTAAATATGTTATGATGTAAACACATTTAATTTCACTTCACCATAAAATAATAATACCTGAATGTGGGAAATTATTTATCATATTTGAAAACCCATAAATAGTGGGTACTAGTTTTCTCAATTAAATACCATATTATACATAGGATATTTAATTCACCCTCAACATTTGAAATACAAGATGGGTATTATTTCATTAATCATATATTAAAAATAAATTTTTATGGACTTCAGGTGTTTCCATCATCATTTCATGTGCCTTCATAGCAATGGATCAACCATCATGCATTCTTACATTCATGAATACAATACATCTACATGATCCTAACTCTTAGAGAGACTTAGGTTCAATCTCACTCAAAAAGTATCACCTATCATTAAGGTAGTAAAGTATATATAATTAAACACATGAATTACTTGGGTTTTCATTTTATCATTTTATAATTACTTCTACTTATAATTTATGTTTGTAATTCATGAACCACAAACAAACAAAAAAAAAGAATCGCGTTTTTTATTTCTTCTCACACATTAATCATATACACTTCAAATTTGTATTGTGTTGGCAATTCATATTCTTTAATCAACCCTAACCACATTATTTGGATAATATTAATCCATTTTTTGTGAATATATAATTTCTATATTTCTGATATTTCTATATGTCACTTTTTACAACCACAATACAATGAATTCATCTCATTAATGAAATTGCTAACTATGGAAACGACCAATAATGAATTAGGGTATATTGATCCTGAACATTCAATTATCACGAGACACAAGATATAACCATACCATTGTATGTGGTAGTGTGAGCACAGGTGTAATAACCTACCACCTATTCTATTCATAATAATTTTCTTCAAATTTATTAGTCGAAATAATCATAACTCACTTAGTACAAAACTATAATAGTGGTTTATATATTCATTTTATATCCATTTAAATGAATTACTCATATCCTATAAATCCAAGAAAAGTACTAATCAGTTTCACAATATTTGGTCTAGGATTGTGTTAAACAACTATATTCATTGATATATCCATTGATATACCCTCACATGTGATTATGTTGCCAAAAAATGTAAATTTGTTTTTAGGAAAACATCATCATTGTTAAACTGTGATTATATCTTATCATTTCGTAGGTTATCCAATACAATCCCTTAGAGATCTACATGATATTCCTTTCCAGAAAAATATAATATAATATTATTTATAAAGGAAACTACAAAATGATCAATGTATTCTCTAAATATTATATTCATTAAATCCTTGAAGATATCTGGGGAATTAGTATGACCAAATTACATCACATTAAATTCATTGATTATATACATTAAATGGAATGTTTTTTGGATATGTCGTAACTAATGACCCTCAAATGATTTTATCAAGATCAAATAATAATCATGGAAAAAAAGTGATCTCCTCAAAATAGATAGAAAAATTAATTAATATAGTGATGAGGATACATAATATTAATTATTATAATGTAAAATTCATAATAATAAATAAATATACCCATTGTTTAATATTTCTTATTATAAAAATAATAGGTTCCCTCACATATGATGCACTGTAAAAAATGGATACATTTTCTAGATTATCTTGGGGTTTCATCTTCAATTCCTAGAACAATATTGGGGACATCCTACAAAAAAAATTAAAATATGTATAGCAGTAATAATGATTTCTTGTTAAATCATAAATTCATAATTTTATTGGTGTTCTAGGAAAATATAATTGAATGATTTAAAAACACTTATAAAATAAAAATATATTCAATGTGGATTTTCATCGAAAACATCTGGAAAAAATACCCCTTCTAAATTGGATTTTGTAACCATGAAATTGGTATAATTCTCATTGTATTTATATATATATTTATATATATCCTAACATTGATAATAAATCATTAATGGGTTTCAAATATCAAATGATACATCCATTACTCAGTAATGGATATATGTGTTATATAAAGATAGAAAATTAATGTCCAAAATAACTTTAAATTTAACTAAATGTATAATATTAATAATATTTTTAGTGAGAAAATAACAAAAACCATCAATTAGAGATGAATCATAGACGTGAGATGAAATAATAATACTATTAGAAGATATTAGTGCAATTAAAATATCTAATTGTTGACATGGTAATGAGATAACCTTCTAAAATTAGTCAGATATAAAATATTATGAAGGGATAGAATTAAATGATTCAATATAAATTATATTGTTGATGGTATATGTACCATTAACAACTTTTTCATCATATAATACATTGGAAAAGGATATCACTTGATAGTTTCCATTATATATTCGCTTAATATATATCTGATTACAGTCATCATCATTATGAATAAGATTTGAGAACTGGTTGGTGTAGTTGTCATACTCAAATAATTTAGAACATCATAGTGTGGGTGTTGAATTATGTTTTGAATTTTTATCATATTATCATTAATGGGATTATTCACATCACATAAACATTATTTTTCTCTATGTACATCATTAAAACACATAAAAATTATACTAGTACCCTTAAGACAATTTATTCCATGTTTCTTTCAATAATTATGGCATAAACCAATTATCATATTCTTCACTCTATATATTTTGGGATTAGAATATACTTTAAATTAGATCATTATTTTGTTATCAAATCCATGATATTGATGGATAAATCCAATCTCGATCTCCACTTTTATATTACAAATAATTACTTCTTCGTATATATTAATTTATCATAAGGAAAACACCCTCCTGATAAATGGTTTTAATCCATTGAATAATTAATCCATATTTGTTTTTGGTTAAATGATAATACTAGAATCATATATCACATTTATTATAAAATCATCCCCATATGTACCAATTTATTCATCGTCATTATACTAAAAATAAGTTAATTCCCCCTCCATATTCTTTTGAAGAATAAGTGGAATGTTCATACAGAAAAACATCATCCTAATGTTATTTCACTCTATTTATTAAATTTTATCCCATTCATTTATATTTTTGGTGTTATTCTAGAATTGATACACTTAACCTTAAATATGATTTACAACTAATATAACATTTGTATGTACTATCCATTAGACAATTAAAAATACCATTTTACTTGTTTTAGTAAAATTTTTGTTATTTAGTGGGTTCATATACCAAATAACATATAGTAGACATAGCTTCAAGGAGTAATCAATAATAAATTGTTCAATTATCTTCTCAATTGGTTGATCAGGATGATTCGTGGAATTATAAATGGTTGTTAGCATACAAATAATGTTTCCAATTTTATATACCATAATATTTAGTGTCAAAACAGGTATAACATTTCATTGTATGTCACATTCAGAGTTAATTCTATTTTTTTTTTATCTATTGAATTAAAAAAACAAATAATATGAGAAACAATAATCATATTGGTAAATCATATAGTCATGAGAATCATTAAAAAGATAAATAATTATTTAAACCTTCATTTCAACATATGATACCATATGTTTGACTTAGACTATCCTAAATGTTTTAAAATGTATCATAAATTTAATGTTATTTAACACAATAACATCTCATATGAGTGTGAAACCATGTTCATATTAAGGGCTCATTCACCATCTACCAAAATGAATGCTGATATACATTTTAAGAACTAATTTTAAGGTTTATACACCTACATTTGGTTCTAATAAATCAATTCTCACTTGTAGTATCCATACAACGATATATTTTCATCGAAAAACTAAACTCCATTCATTTTAAATAATTGGTATATTATCATATTCATAAGACCAAAAAATTGGATTAAACTAATTTTTTCTCATCCTATTGTCCTGAAATTATTAAACATTTATCTGGTAGAATCTATATGTCCCCAAAATTTTCAAACAAAAATATCACGTATAAATAGATGATTATTCATTACATAACATTTTGATATATTCCAGAACAATAAAAGGTTACAATATATGGAATGAATGGATAAATAAATTTATTCTTAATAAAATATTCATGTTATTTTCCATTATTGTATTCACAACTAGAACCATTCCTTTATATATCATACATAAACACTTTCTTCAAGACCTACGAAAATGAAAAATATGAATGGGTGTTCTCAAAAGCTTAGTAAGGGAACCCATTAGAGATATAAATCATTAATAATAAGTGATCAAATGATATTAATAAGGGTTTGATAAAATGATCAAAATATATAATAATCATACTTATTCATCCAATGATCATTAAGACCGAATGAAGGAATAATGTTTTCTTAATCAAAATACATAATACACAAGTGTCTGGAATCATTAATAATAACTATTTAGACGTAAAACATTTTTTTAAGAAATAAAAATATGTTTTAGGAATTCACATAACCATATAAAATAACCTTCTTAGTCAAGGTTCACATCTAAGACTATCATTATTGATGATATCCCATAATATAATTTCCTACATGGTTACTTCAAACCTTCTATTATGTTTCACTTCCATCCGTATTACTCTATCGTCACATAATATTTAATTATCTGTAAAATATCTTAGTAGTTTATATACTCTATCATAAATTCCAAGTTCATTAGATTCATTTAACATACCCACCCTTACATGATTTATAACATACCTATCAATCCATGGTTCATAATTTTACAACATACCATTTAATCACAATTCAATAAAGTTTATTCATATGATCATGAAGAAAATATCAATACTTCAAATCATATCTATTCTAAATTTAAATGGTGTTCATAAATTTTTCATCATCACAATCATAAACCATTCAATGATTTAATGAAGATTTGATCATTTTATTATGTCCCATATATATAAATATAAACTTCAAAGGTTGTTATTATAGATTAAACTAACTTTTAAAAAATACCATGAAACATTTATTGAGGAAAATGTGTTTTTCATTTCTTAATCAGATATGTAAAATAAAAAAAATTCAAAAATATTTTAGAAAAGATTATATATTAAAATAACTCTAGAGATTTGTTAAGGAATAATTATTGTATATAAACATCATGTCGTTTGTAATAATCATTCATGTGGTGTACACTAAAACAAAAATTTCATTCACATTATAAAAAAAAGTAAAAACAACTGCATTCAGAAATTGATAAAAATTTTCATTTATAAATCATTGTAATAAAAATAAAAATTTTACCTATTAAATTTAATTAATATTTGTAGAATAATAATTACCATTGTTGAATTCATTTTAAATGAAATATTTAAATCTAATAAAGTATTTTTGTGTGAATAGTAGAAGAAAAACATTTATTCTAAAAAATACAAATTTATTATCATGGGTACTTAATGAGAGGAAAATGAAAAAAAGAAAATTTCATCTGAAAAAATAGAATATAATTATATTCATAATAGTTTAAAGGTATTGATCGTATAATTACATTATCATAAATTTAACCATAAACTATGGTAATAAACATGATATTGTATCAAAAAAAACTTTCAGATAATGTACCTCATACATCATAAGTAATCCTACATAACATATAATAAATTTAAATTTATTTTAATCATATAACAAAAAACTATTCATACATATATATCAATAAATCTTTTATATAAAAGATCTTATCACTAGTTCATTAATAATGTTTCAATTTAATCATCATTTAGGGTGTTAACTACATCATTTTTTCCAGTATTTTTTATATTGAAAAATATTCTGTCTACATAATGATCATGGTTTATTTATCTCAAAAATACAAATAATTATATAAACATCATATATGGTAATCATATACATAGTTAAAAGCATTCATGTAATGAGATTATAAAAAATGAATTATATCACAATGTGGAGACAATAGTTCGTACGTGTGCACGAGTGATGGTTCCATTTTTTTACTGAATGTAATAATGTCAGATAATATTCCATATTTATTATCCATTATTTTATAATATATAAAATATATGTTTTCGTTAAAGAAACTATAAAAAAACCATGAAATATAAATTGTATTGCTACATGAATGTTGTAGTCCACACATATAAATGAGTTATAAATTCATCTCACATTTTATTATTAAGAGTGTATAAATGGTTTTTACATAATCATGATGACATCTTATTATATTAATTATTTGGAATTCATAATTTATATATTCATACAAAAAATTTACAATTTGTTAATGAAGAAATAAAATTTATATCCCTTCATTAAGATCTGTACCTCTTCTCTAAGATACCTCCTTTATAATAAACCTTATTCTTGGTATAATTGTAATTATGGTAGTTTTATAAATAGTAAAAATAAGTAACAGAATATGTAATGTTACATTAGATGGTATTATTGGAGCTATTAGGATAAAAAATTTAACAAGGGATGATAACATGTTCCCTTTTATAATTGAGGTGAGGGACATGCATGGAATTTTATAAAAACATATCAGTGATATAATGTATAATTCATAGAAAATAGGACCCAAATAGAAATGTATTATATTTTAGAATAATTTAATATTTAAATATTTTTGTAATATAAAAATTATACTTGTCTGATTCATAATACTACCCATATATCTTGGTTTGACCACATGGTAATACAGTTTTAACGTTTATTGGGGCAACAATTTTTTTTTTCTTTTGAATATTAAAAAATATTGTGATCACCCTGTCGATTGTATTTAATAATTATTATTAAAATAAGGAATAAATTTTAATATATTTAATTTATAATAGTGGCATACTTTAATTTTAACTATGCATGAAACCCACAATGGAAAACACGTTTAGAAAATGAATTTTTAAAAGTATACCAAAATGTACTTCCCAACCTCACCATTTAGAAAACATTAATTAAATGTAATGATATTATATTAGAAATATAATATATAATTTTTCATATAAACATTAATAAATATATATTTATTTTATTTATTATAATAAAAACACATTGCATTCATTGAAATAGTTTTTTTATAAATATGTTTTATGTCTATTATATAACTTATATTTTTTTACTGAAAATTTAATTTTTATAATAAATAGAACTTAATGGGAAAAGGGAAAACATGTACTTTGTAACCAAATCAAACACTAAAAGAAAATAAATCATCAATGAAGGAATATTTTAGCAGGTTGAAATCATTCAACATAAACAATTTACAGGTAATTGAAGCTAGATATGTTCCATGACCATACATTAAAAGGCATTCAAAATGATTTTACAAATATTCCTAAGTATTCATGTATTCCTATTTGTTGATCCCCCCATCATTGAATATTGTTATCAATATATGGTATTTATCATCAATCCAAGAAAAAATTTTCCTAGTAGTGTTCATTCAGGGAAGTGTTCCGTTAATTTTTTTTCAGAATCCTCCTTTGTGGCATTAATCATCTGAAATCCCCCCACCATTTCATTAAAAAAATCCATGAACAGTTTTACATTATGCTCTAGAACCATGAATTTCTATCAGTAAGGACCATCTAGAGACCCATTAGATGAAACTTCATCATAGGATGTAGCCTCTTCCTATACTAGGGAGCCAAAACCCATTTGATTATCTTCTTTATCCTTATCTTTTTTTTGTTTGGAGATTCATTTCTCCATTAGAAGGGGAAAAAAGGAATAACCATTCTGAACCTTCTTATTGCCTCTCTAGAATTTCCTCCTCAGATTAATGAGATCATCACCTTGAATATTTTCTATAATATCAATTGATACTTGATTAGATTTATTATCATTGGATACATATTTGAGTTCTCCATACTCATAATTTGGATAATCCAGTTGGGCTTATAGAACCTCCTCATCTAGCTTTCATCCAAACCCTCAATGTCGTAACCATGAATTATGACAATAGAATCCTTTCTTGGGAATGACCCCCATATGGGATAATGTTTTAAATTTTTCTCTTACTAAAACCACATTAAATCCACCTTAACCTTATGTGTTATATGTTAAATCATTACTATGCTAACATAATTACATGATCAAAAGAATCCAAAATCTTTTGAAAATAAACACGAAGAATAAAAATTAGGAATATATTTTTTCAAATTAAATATATATAGGTGTAAAAAAATTATTAAAATTTAATAACAAAAAATGCATGAATAAATATATTTAGGAAAATTCCATATTTATGTGTAAAAGTCATTTGATATTGATAAAATGTAAAAAAATAGGTTTATAAGAATTTATATTATTATATAATAAAATATGAAGTTATTTATACTATTGTTTCAATAAGAAACATAATATAACTTTCCAAAAATAAAAAATAAATATAATGACCCATAACTTGTTTTTAATTTGAAGATAATATAACTTATGTTCTCAAAAGTCAATCACGGGACCAAAAATCCACAAAAAAATATTTTTAATTCAATATTTTTCACTATAAATTTATTTTAATGATGTTTTTTTTAAATTTATTAATTCTTTCTGACATCATAATAACTTCATAAAAGTGATAGTATTTGAGATAATGGTATTTTAAACTATTTACTAAAAAATCAATCTTACAAAAAAATTCCAAAAATTAATCCTAAGCACATAATTAAATGGTGACAAAGAAAATGGACTTCATGTTTTTATTAAAAATATATTTATTTGGATGAAATTATTTATAATATTTTCATTCAAATTATATTGAATTTTTTTAAAAAAAATATTTTTGAATAGAAATATTACAATATTAGCATTATTCACATAAAAAATATTTACATGACTATAATTATATTTTATTTAATAAATTATCTAAAAATATTATTCAAAAAATTTATAAATAGTGATTAAATTAATTTATTAAGAGGGGGACACATTTTGTAGATAATAATAGTTTTTATTAAGAACACATATAACCTTCAAATCCTTTTGTTTTATATTTATAAAAAATTAAAAAACAATGAATGAATTTTTTAAAAGTTTAAAAATTAATTATTTATAATTCATTTGATCGTATTCAAAACCATAAATTTCATGGTTGGGAGATAACATTCATATTAGATAAAAAATGATAATATATCACAGTCTTTATCAACTCATTGTTACATGTAAATGAAATTGGAAAAAATATATTTTTTTTATTTAAGGATAATTATATAAAAAATTATAAGGATTTAAAATTAGTCCCCTTAAAAAAAACTCTCAGCTACGAAATTCACCAAACTTATACAAAAATCTAAGGATAATTATACATCATTAAAAACTAATATTCCTTCATATTTTACTCAAAATTAATTTTTTCCCACAAAACTATGATCAGGTGTGTAGTATTTCATCATAGAACATTATATCTATAATCATAAATCATCATCGGTTCTTCCTCGTATTTTTTATATTTTTAGTGGTAGGACATATGAGTTTTGAACATGTGAAATATCATGAATGTATTTCATTAGGATGAATACATGGATGACATCATGAAC
The DNA here is from genome assembly GCA_963277665.1 of Viscum album. Classification (NCBI taxonomy): domain Eukaryota; kingdom Viridiplantae; phylum Streptophyta; class Magnoliopsida; order Santalales; family Viscaceae; genus Viscum; species Viscum album. The sequence continues at coordinate 939,214,597 of OY728161.1, forward strand.
TTTAGAGAGATACGGTGGAAGTTCCTAGTGATATACAACTATACTGATATGATCACAAATTTAAATAGAGTTAATATATCAATTTATAATCATTCTTTTCAGGACATACCTCATAATCCACATTCACCATCTTCAATATCAATATATCACCCAAAACTATCCACATATGTTTTCTATGGACATTTAGCTAACCGAATATAATATTAAATTGCTTCGACCATATCTTACATTTCCATAGATTGTTAAGTTCCCAATATCATTCATTATCCATGATCATACCTATAAATTTTTTCATAAATTTTTTCAAATACGGTAATCATAATGATCCGTCTAAATTCATGATTTAAATCTATTGATGAAATATATATCATCCAACAAAAATTTATGATCATAAAAACCTATTAAATCCATAAACCATTCTATCACCAAAATAATCTAGGTATTGAATATTACTCTTAAAAAATCCATATATAGACGATATGGTGGGATAGAGAAAAATATTGTAATTAATTACTTTTCAATCCTTCCATAATACATCGATATATTCAATTATAAAAAAATAATTTTTTACTTAACAAAATTGTACTACATCCCTAACGTATGTCCTAGAATTTTTATCAAGATTGAAATAATCCCTGATGATAATAAAATGTGTTGATTTCATAATGTCATGAACTACATTTAAAGTAGTTTTTTTCCATTTAGATGTTCTTGGGAGTAATAATTTGGACACTATGGAAATGGATTCCCATTTCAATTCTAGATTGGTAAATAGTTATATCTTCCCCTTATATATAAATCTCACATACATAACATTGTGAAAAACTGTAAAATAACATTCCTACTCCTCAATATCCCTTTTCTTGTTATCCTATTGGAAATACTTTTTTATATATCAATATATATTTATAAATCTATGATAAATATATAATTATGAGTTCTGAGATTTATCCATAAACTATTTATTTAGGTTTGATATTTATGGGACAAATAAGTTTTTACAAGACCTTGTCATTCCATATTAATAATTGTTAAACATTAGAATATCACCCGCTTAATTTTTCTGTTCTATATCCTATATCCAAACTTCTTTAATTATCACATGTATAAATGGATTAAAATTCATTTTATCATTATATGATCTATCCCATTTCATCTCAATTTATAGAAATTTCATCTGTATATCAATGTGTATTAGATAACATTTAACCCCAATTATGGAAAATCTTGAATGATCATTATGACTTAGAGAATCATCCTTCTAATTCACCTTCCAATGATGGGTGTGTATTGAATTTTTCATAATCATTAGTAAACTAAATTCTTCATCATTGGTTCATTATTAATTCCTTTTATATCAATATATATTTGATTTTATTATTTATAGTATATTTATCACACCTTTTACCATATATATAATTCCTCCATATCATCAATACAAATATTTCTACTAAAAGATCCATATCATTAAATATTTAATTTTTCACATGGTTTTTCAATTATAGAAGGGCATATGATATCACCAATTCATTCTGAATGATACCACATCCTGGTAAATTTACTGATGTGTCAATATAGATCATAACCACATATCCATTATAGGGGAGTTTGAGTAGAAGTTGAATAAACATCATTCTATTAATTTATATGAAATTTTCCTCAAATTTATATAACCACATAATCTTGGAATCCTTCCATGTAAACATGGTTGAGGGATTCGATATGTTTGATAAATATTTTCATAACAATTTTGTATTATCCATAAAACCATAGAGAACTAAGTATCTTGGTTTAAATGGTTGGTCTATGCCACAGTTAAATAATTGTACTCATTGATTGGTCAATCGATATTCTATCTATTGATAATAATTTATATAAAAATGTTCATTTTTCTGGAAAAAATAACACTTTTTCTTTTTAAGATATATATTCCTTCCTCAAGGTGTTTTGTATAACACCAAAATCATATTTAATATCATAATTTATATTATTTGATATAAAAAACTCATCTATAAATTCAAAAAAAAAACTGATCAATGTCATCTATAATTAGTTTATTCGGTACACGAAGATAGTCGAGGATTAGGTAATTCCAAAATGAATATTCATAAATTTATATTGATTTTACCAGATCAAAATGTTTTTCTTGGGTATACCCTCCTTCATTTATATTATATAATGTCATCCTAATCAAAAAATGAATCTTTTAAAAAAATAAATCTCTTAATAATTGACCAAACATATCATCGATATATAGTAGTGGATCATTTTTCATAAAATTGTTATTTTTATCATTATGGTAATCAATGGGATGATGAATGGCCTACAATTACCCAAAATAAATAATAATTTAACAAAAAAGTCAGTATTTATTCTAAATAAATCCATTTTAGAGTTTTAATAGAGTTTCTTATTCAATTCCTATAACTCAATCAGGTTGATTCAATATTGAGTCATTGAAATGTGTATAGAACCATGTCTGAGTTCTGTTAAATAATTAATTTCATGATTAAATGGAAGAATGTGAATTTTCTTTATAAATAAATTATCATATTTTTAAAAAGAAGGAATATTTTTATGCCATGATTCTCCTCAACCATTTTTTATAAAAAAACCCTCATGAAGAGGTAGTAAATCCCATAAAATTGAAGTAATATTCATTAAAATTTCATATTGATCTTCACACTAAATGATATTAAACAGGCTAATTCAGAATATCAAATGTTAATTTTATTCATTGGTAATTGATATGATCTCTTTAAAAGGAATGTCATCCACTACAAAAATAACATGAAATTAAACATGAGGGAGAAAATTAAAGTATTTATATATCAAATTCCTTAAAAATTAAATTAGAGGAATACTGTGAGTATCAACAGTGTATAATATTATTAAACAATTAAATTATTATGAAAATAATTCTCATTATTTCCTAAATAATGAATCATTTTTCAATTTATGATGTTTTAGGAATAATATTTGTCATACATGGTCATCATATATTCAAATCATTAATGATGGTAAACAAATTGAATTTGAATGAAACTAAGTATATCTCAATACAGTGTCTAGACAGGTGTGTAGTCTTATTCCCCCACATTATTCACTTCTAACGATCAATATAATACCAAATCCACCCCCTTAAAATTTGTTTCCTCAAAGAGAATTTACACCACAACTGAATACATATTTCATTATCCATATAGTGATGTGTGTTCTAATAAAACCAAATAATGTCCACTTTACCAAAATATTAGGATATTATACTATAGTTAGGTATATCTATTGGGATATTAAAACGTTCTATATTTTTAATCATAATAATTAACTAAACCATTCTCACATAACAACATAAGTTCCTTGATATTAACATACATAAATATTATAAAATTTTAGATGAATATTCAACACATATCACAACAATACCATCCCAAAAAATATAATGGCCTAATTTGATTTCATAGTAGATACATAAACAACTAAATTCCTAAAATACATTCAATACATCCATGAAATTAATTTTATTGTTGTATCCTTCATACACATATACTATTTAAATTCATTCATCAAAAACTATATAAATTGTAACAATAATAAATGGTTGGATAATATTCTAAATAAGGGTAAACATGGTAGATATCATTCAATGATAATATGAAATCATATCATATTCATAAGGCGATGTGATAATGATAAAAATATACAGTGTTCGTGCAAAATCTATCATATCTCATAAATTAAGAGTCATGGAAAAAGGATTTAGGATTCAAAAATACTTGATTCGTAATAGTTAGGAATTTACATTAATCAATTATGATCTATGTGATCGTGATTAAGACTAAAAACATGTCCTATTAATTTTTTGGACTAATCATAAATAATAAAAATAATATTATGGGAAACAATAATTTAATCATAGAATCACGTATATAATATATTTTTAATATTAACAGAAGATTTACTTATATCTAGTTAATTCCATCATCTATTAAGAGTTTCATAATATTGGAATCTTATAAGAATTTATAAACAAAATTGTCAATACCTAATGCATTTTGTTTGAAGTAATTGACACAACTGTTTCAAGATTAAAATGTAATAATCCTTCAATGGTTTATAGAAAAAAGCTGATCCATTATTTATGATATAACCACACATCCTTGGATTATAACCACACATCACTTAATTTTTTTTTCATGAGTACCCCATGAATGATAAATTTGTTTGGTTAACATATCATCACTAAAACATAAAAAATATTGATAATGAATAATAATAGTGTCAATGGATCGTATCCCATGAAAATAATATTCACAAAAATGTATATTATCAAACATGAAAAATTCCATTAATAATAATTGGAATAATTAATGATAAAAATATATTTTATATATATAAAACACTAATTTAAAATCAAAAAAATTAAATAGAATTATTGAAATAAATTCAATGGAAAAGTCACTTGGATTAATATAAATTAATATTAAAATAATTTTATGTTAATGATGGTGGGAAATCTCTTTCATGTCAAATTTTTTAAAAATATAGATTCTCATTCCAACTTTGATAAAAATGTTTATCTTTCCAAAAATAACAATAAAATTAATTTTAGACATACTAATATAATGAAAAATATGAATAAAAAATTGATTAATCAATAATTGTAACATAATTAAAATATTCATTAAATATGTGTAGAAATTATTGACATGTGGGAGATATATTCCTAGATAATACATAATAAATTTGTTTTTTTTAAATAAAATTCTAGACCATTTTGAGCACGAAAGGGGGAAAATGGTTCTATAACATAAAAAATTCAAGAGGTAAAAATATTTTAAGAAATCATAATGGATTTAGCTAGAAATGGTTATACAATTTCCCTCAATATAAATTCATGCATAAAAAATCAAGATTAAAGTGATATTGAATCATAAATATCTTACACAAAGTATCAAATTTCTTAGTAAATGGCCAAAACTATTGTAAAATAAAAATAGATTTATTATAAATATACTATATAACAATATTAATAAATAAATTACTAATAATACTTACTAATTTCTATTTTTACTTAATTTATAACTTTATAAATAATGTGACTATATGATTAAAATCATTATGATTTTCCATGCATGTTTTAGTCAGCTAGTTCTGATATTTGATCAATAATAATGGACTCAAAATATTCAGATTTTTAATCATGAAATAAATATCATTTTTAATCATTTTATATAATTTTATAATCATTTAAATTATTCAGTGATGAAAATTCAATTACATCACTTCATTGATGGAATTATCAATATGTACAAATAGGAAGATGTTTCAAAATTTCGATAAATATAATTAAATAAAGGTATAAAATAAGACACATTTATTAAGTTATATTTATATAATAAATAGAATCTAAATGCATTAAATATATCCTTATTACCATACATGTAAAATTGAATTTAAAAAAATCACATCTCTTCATGGAGGTTGTTGTCCACATTTACGCACATGAGACATTATCATATTAAAATGGAATATAATTTATGAAGGTATTTCAGAAATTATTATTATTAAATCATTATCCTATGGAAATTAGAATTTATAAACATTAATTCCATTATAACAACAATCCTCGAATGATGGTGATGGAAAATGAATCATATATCAAGATTGAGGTAGTAGTCTAAACATAGGCACAAGAGAGACATTATTTCCATATTTTATAAAAAAAATATGATAACCTTGTGGGCCCATAATAAATATAAAAACATGGAATATTTATTGTACTAGATTAGTCATGTTATTATCAAAAAAATAAATTTATAAAATTTAAAATAAACAATAATCATTTAAATAGTCGGTTAAGACGAATACCTATTCGTTGAGAGACATAATATGGATTACTCCCAAATAAATCATATAATTATCATACGGGGAGAATAAAAATCACTATGATTTTTGGAATGAATCAAGAATTTTATTTGGTAATTGATCTTGTGATCTAGAGTTCTTAGAAATGGGGGAAAAGGTGAAAAAAGGTCCCTATAATAATAGAGGGAAAGGAAATATGTTAAATTACTCAATATATTTATATAATATATATATAATTATCTTTAATGTGGATAAAAGAACATAAATTGTGAATTCAATATATTAAAGGTTTATAATATTTAAAAAACTCACATTTACATATGTTTTGGAAAAAATTTATTAGTTATCCTTTTGATAAACAACTTTAAAACCAGTTTATCCATAACCAAGAAAGCATAGCTTTTTACCATGATAATTTAATTATATGACCTATTATATAAAAGGGACCTCATATCGATAATTATAAATTCTGAATCCAAATTTTGAATTGATTTTTTTTAGTTCAATTACTTTAGATGGAATAAATAACTTTTAATATAAGAATATAAAACACATGATGATTATTTTTTAGGAAAATACTATATTTAAGCATATAAACCATTTAACATTGAAATAAACTAAAAAGTAGGATCCTGTGATTATTTTGTAATTATTTAGTATTTTTTATTTGGGTAATTTTTTATCTTACGAAGACTAAATAATACATTCCGATAATAAATTTAAATGAAAAATATCCCAAAATAGTGTTTAGTTTACAAAAAATAAATTAATTTCCAAAAAATTCATTATTGGGATCCTATATTTGAAATAAATTTTTAAAACCATTATTCCACTAGATTAACCTTCCTTTGATTGACCCAATGGGTTTTAAATGTATTAAATCATGCATACATCAAAATAAAGTCCTAAAATAAATAGTATTTGAGAATTCATAAATATTTTTGTATTTGATTAAAATTAACAATGTACAAAAAAATCAGAAATCTTTATCATTATCATATAATGAAATAATTATTTATAAAACATATTAGTTTTTTGATATAAATTTTTTAAAATTTTAATAAATTAATTATAATACTCATGCACAAAATGAAATAAAACCTATTTTGAAGAAAATAGGTTTTTAAATTATAAAATGACATTATTCTAATTTATTTCTTAATAAACATAACAAAACTTATTTTAACATAATTTCATGATTATATATTCAAAAATTTAACCAAAATCATTCATAAATTGTGACTAATTTAATTTTTTAATATATGAACACATTTTTTGTATAAATAAGGTTTTCTAAAAAATGTATATATTAAAATTTAAATTATTTTATTTTCTTCTATATCCAATTGATAACCAATGAATTAATTTTTGACATGAGTAGGAATTAATTTTACATAATTTATTTAGTAGTATTTATACCAATATATCCCATATATAGTTTATATCTATCAGATTTGGAAAAAAGTAATTAAATAGTGTATTGTGGTTCTTCTAAAATTGGCCATATGTTTATTTAATGATATAAATTAAATTACATTTATTGTAATTGAAATATATCAAAAAAATCATAGGGTGTTGTATTCCATCATCGGAACTGTTACATGAACATGTTTTATAGGATTTCTTTCTCTAGAGCGTTGAACATGAGCCTTGGACTACATAATGCCCTAATGTCACAAGGCGTTGTCAATTTTTTAAAAAAACATTATGTCATATTACTCTATAATCCATAAAGGTGTTTTGTATTATTCAACCACCATTTTTAGGGTTATTTCATCCTCTACAGAAACATTAGGGCCTGCAAATAGTGGTGGTACATTGATCAAGGTTGATTAAGTTGATTTATTGATATATTATACAATTGTAGTGATATTAATATCTCTATGTTGTTGATGTTAGTTTTTTCCTCTACCCCAATAATTTATTTAAAATATAATTATAGTAATATGGCCATGATTAGTGATTATGGATTCTTTTTTGAAATAGATTTTCATTTCCAAAATAACTTCGCATTCTTCGACATGACCCATAAAATGATTTATATACCCATAAATAAAATTTTTCAAATATAACCATCAAATGACATGATAGTATATTTGATAAAAAATACTTCATTTTTGTACACTTATAAAAATATCTATGTGAAATAGATTTCTAATAACAATGTTCCGATATTAACAATGTTTCAATTAGATTATTTAGTTATCAAAGTCCATACAATCAATATTAATTAAACATTATCTACTGTATTTCATAGGATGTGGTTTTTTTCATAAGAATAGATCCTTTGGCTATGAATCTAAATGTATTATGTTTATTTTTTCCAAACATAATGAGTTTTACCATAAGTGGTTCTTTTGGATGCATGTTTTCCACTATGATAATGTTAATTGGCCTATTAATTTTCATATGATAGTTTAATGATCTCTAACCAACTCATCCATAATTAAATAATATTATAGTAACTTTGAGATGGTTCCATTGTCACAAAAAACCAAATATTTCACATATTAGTGGTAAAAATTCTGTATTTCATTGTCTCCATTACCTAATATTTTATGATCCTTAATATTTATCTTTTGTGGTGGAGATATATTTTATACAATGGTAACATTTTAAATCATATTTAATAATGTATGTCTTGTCTTAATCAATATATTTTTCATTCAATATCCCATTTTATTGTTTGGATAAGTGAAAAAACATTAAATTATTCTTAACAACAATTATTACATGGTTCAAATAGGTTCTATTCATACCTAAAATTGAAATTGTTAAAATGAGTAATGATATATAAATAATATTTTGGAGTTATCAAAAAAATATTGCTTAAATTGAATTTACAATTTACAATATCACATTGGAATTATTTACTTTCGAGAAACATATGTCACTCATAGTTTATTCAATGTTATAAAATTTTTGTTTCTCCATTTCTTATTTTAATGTTCCATCAATGTAGCCCAAAACAATCCTTCATAGAGTTTATTTAAGAGAATATGATCCATGAAAAAATATTTATAGAGTTTATCAACCCATGTATACTGGTTGGCCTCATTTTTGTTCATTAAATAATGATTGATTTAAAAAAATCCAAATTTTTCATGTTTATTACACCTATGAACATCTATGATAAAATTTTCATCCACATATAGTATCAAAATATTTATTTAATTACTAGGAAATCCCCACAGCCAATACATTATTAAAATTATGGATATAATCCTATACATAGAATTATCCATATTACTTTTACTACAGTTCTTCACTAGATTTATCTAAAATGATCTCCAAAAATAACAAACCCTGTCTATGATACCATTTAAAGAAACTAATGATAAATATGCCATTATATTTTATCATTTCCACATTATAAAAACAAATTTTTGTAAATAATATAATCCCATGAACCAATTGGTTGGGTAAATTTTAAGACTAGCTACATAATAAGAGAATTTTACAAAAATTTCAATCATTTCTCCTTAAAGATTCTATTAAATAACAGATTCTGGAAATCACATTATTTAGAATCATTATAAAAACATGTGGAATAAAAACATATGGAATTAGTGAGATTAACTATACAGTAAGTGGGTAATAAAAATTTCATCAAGGATGAGTTCATAAGAGTAAGTGAAAACCTTGATCATTAGGTTAGTATCATAACATTTTTTGTGATAATCAGAGGACATATATCAAATTTAATTTACACAAAATATGAACTCATGACAAAAAAGAACTATAAGGAATCATAATATCCATTATAAGTATTTAAAAACAAATAATTAACATTAAATTGTGAGAATTTAAGTACATATTAAATAAAATCCATTCATATGAGAAAAATACATTAATATAGGGAAGCATTTCATTCGTGACATATACCATCAGCTCCAATGATTACAATATACTAAAATGTTGAAAATAATAATTATATTATGAGATTTAAACGATTAGCCAATACATTGGAGGGGGATATAGGACCCCTCCAACTACTCATCAATCTATATGTCTGATAGTTTATAATCATTATCTTTTAACATCATATCAAACCCCATAGAAATAAAATGTGATTCATTAAATATACAAATGGAAATCATTCAATATTAATCAAGGAAAAAAGTAAATAAAATGGGTTTCATGAAGCATAAAAATGGTGATCATTCCCTTTTCAAAAAGAACTCATTGAAATAAATAAAATTATAAAAAAAATCCCAACAGAAATCAATATCTTTTTATAAATATCTAATGGAAATGAATTCTGATTCATCAATAATCAAATTTTAATTCATTAAATTCTTATAAAAACCCCTAGAAATAATATAGGATTCATAAAACATATAATTGAAAACTGTTAAATTTTCTAAAAAACCCCATGGAAATGAAATATGTTTCTTAACACAATGAAATGTTGTAAAATAAAATTATAAACTAGATATTGGGATACTAAAAACTGGACCAAACTACTATTATTATAATAAATTATATATATAGGTGGATGAAATGTGACATAAATCCATTAGAGGTATATCACATTTTAAATAGAGAGGAAAGTGAAAACTAAATCCTGAAAATATGTCAGTGTAAATTTTTTTATCCATTAATGTGAAATCCATATTTATGATCCTCTATTAAAAATATGTGCTCTTTTAAGAAAATATGTCAAAATAAAACAATTCATGGAATTTTATTTTGATTAAAAACTAATTTTACCCTGAAAAAGTTGAATAAAAATCATTCGAAATATAGTTTTTTGGAAGAATGTAGTTGAATAAGAAATTGAATAATAGAAAGAACCTAGTTTGAGATACCAATTACCTTTACATAAAACTTTATTATCATGATGTTTATTAACCTAATATAATGGATATATAAACATTTTAATTTCATATTTTTGAACCTTAGTGAAATAAACTCCATTTATAATCTTTATTAATATCATTTTAATTATTTTATCAAATAGATTTATTTTCTTTCCACATTGGAAGTTATTGATAATAGATATTATAAATTTGGGTTTTAATAAGCTTGTAATTATTCATTATTCTAAAAAATTCCATAATTCACATATCGTAAAAGGTACATTTTTTAATTCATCAATGAAAACATTTCATTCCCTGTGAGTTTCATTTAGAATCCTTAATGTTTAATTTGGTGATGAGCATGTTTAAATTATCCTTATTGAAATATGGATTTTTAATAACTAATGATAAATATTTATATATTTGAATTATATAAAAATACACATGATTTACTTATTTATTACATATATTACCATAAAATAATTTATCATCGTCATCTATGATATACATTTATATAAATATTCAAATATGATACCAATTCAATCCAAACGAGAAAATACAAGAATTAATTGATGATTAAAAAGTATTTTATTTGTAGTATTATTATTACATAATTATAATGAACTTGTATAATGTTTATTATTGTGATATATCATAATTTTAAATAACTATTTGATAAATATGGTCAATTAAAAGTAATTTCATTTTATAAATATATAATTTATTTCATATAACACTCATTTGTATGGTTTAAGTTACCATATTTGTGTATTGTTGATATTGATGATGGGCTATCAAAATTTTATTTAATAAATAATGAAAATTTCTCCAAAAAATATTTATCCTATGAACCTATTTGTATAACCAATCATATTTGGAGGTGATGAAAGGGAAAAATAGAGATCAATCCTTACATAGAGGTGGTAGTCCACATATACACATGGATGTTGATTTACATTTACATTTAATGGATAAATTGAGTTACATGGATTATAATTTAAAGTATATAATATTTCATAGGTATTTTAATTATTTAGAAAATTACCTATGATAACCAGACTTGTATGTCACTAAAGTTAAATGAAAAATGTTTCATCTTTGAGGTAGAAGTTAACACAATACACGAATGGTGATTTGTTTTCTCTTAATGTAATATGGTAATGATATAAACTCATTATAACATCACAATACTTGCATAACAACATAATAATGAAAATGAATCTATAATTTTATGGAATTGTAATGGAATTTATGATGAAAAATACATTTAATGTTAAAGAAATAAAAAAGGGGGGTTTAACCATTTATAAATGTCTTTTATGTTAATCCCTTCTAAAAATGGTATTAATCCTTTAGGATATGGTCTTTGGAGAATACATGAACTACATGAAATAATTTTATGAATTTCTATTAGTGGTTTATATAGACATTGAATTGATTTATTTTTGTATTTATGCTAAGGGTGTGATGAGAGTATTGAACCATTAATAAGTGAAATGGGTTGAATTTTTTTTGAATAGCCAATAATATATAATAATAGGAAGTCACTATCAAGGATTGTAAAACCAAAATAAAGAAATAATGTCGAAGGGAAAAGATATGTCAAAATGAGGCCTCAACCACTCATTCTCACATATGTATTAAACTTGTATGAGGTTAATAACTCTTAAATTATTTAACAATTTCCATTTTTTCGTTAATAGAGCTAACTAGATTTTAACAATGTAACTGATATTTTATTATTTTTAAATAAAATGTTCCTTATTATATTATTTTAAATCAGTTATTCCAAATTTTATATAATTGTTTTATTTATCTGTTATAAGTGAAAAAATGATTTTAAAAAAGTAGATGAATAATGGATCAAAAAGTTTCTAAAAAATTTAAATTATTTTCTATAAATTCATATATGATTTCATAATTAAAATAAATCTTTTATAATTATGAATTCACACATAAATTTCATATTTTTGAGAATAAATTTTATAATAATTTCTAATTTATACTTATACGGAAATAATGTAATAATATTTATGTTACATGTATAACATAGAGTTTTCACTATTCGCTAAACAAATATTATTTTTAGAGAAATATGAAAAACTAAAATTGAGATAATTTTTCCCTGATAAATCCAAAACTGATTTTAAAAAAATGAAATCCTGTAATATTATTATTTTAATTTTAATTTGAAAAAATATAGAAAATTTTTATTATTATAGGAATATCATTATTAATATCAATTATTATTCATTAAAATTACTACATAACCTAGTGTCAATAGATTTTTCATGTGATTATTATTAATTTTTATTATTTAATCATAATGAACATATTTATTTTTAATAAGATACAAATTACTAAAACATTCATTTTTTGATCACAATGAAAATTGAGAAAAAATGACCATTCAAAAACTATAAAAATTCATGATATATTTATATATATATATATTTTATTACAAATTTTTATAATGAAACTATATACTTAAATAACACATTTTTATCTCTTTGTAATGCATAAATATCATATTACCACTAGTGAGTGTTTCAGGTGGTGATTGTGCTAGAATGTATATCATAAATATCACTATGATCTTGAGCGTCTTTTTTATGTATTTCTGGTCAAATCATACTTTCATTAGATCAATTTGGGTTTGGTCTTGGGAAAAAAATAAATAAGTTAATTCCATTATAATATCTGAAAAATCATATACAAAATGGTGTGTTTCATATCTAAATTCCATTTAAGTTACGTTATATATTAATTATCTGACTAGGTTACATCAATTTATACTATAAAAATTAACAGATGTGGTTTAACTATTATATTTAATACTCTAATTATATCATCTTTTATTATTTAATTTAGTATAGTATTTGAAACACACTCGAAAATATATTATATATTTAAGTAGAATATATATTGATATTTCAAGACTTTATAACCATAATTTTATCACGAATCACTCTCATCAAGTCTTTCAAGTTCTAGACAAATTCAAATTAATGAATATCATACTCTCAAAAAAGGTTCAAACAGAATAAATATAAAAATTGTATTTCATACACTACATTAAATGGGTCCATAACATTGTTATACTAATATAAGTTGTTATAAGAAAACTCGATAATTTTTCTGTAATTAACTAAAATCATTTAAAATGAAGAATCCAAGAATGTGAAATGTCTTCCAATGTTTGAATAATCTACTCTATCTAACCATTTTTATATAGATGAAAATAAGATTTTAGTAAAGTCTATGTTTCAAATTCACACTAAATACCTATTTATACTTGAAATTATTGAATTGAAATGAAAAAAATATATGAATTGGTGGGAATGATTGATGTGAATGGTAATGATTTATAAAATTAAATCCATCAAATGTTGTGGATTAATTCTCAAATTAAATTGGTTGAAATATGGGATATCAAAAAAAATATTAGAGAACCATTAATTGAATATTAATATATAATTAAATCCAAATATCTGATGGGGATTATAATTGGAATAATTATTATTAATTACAGAAGAAATGAATGATTAGTGATAGAGATTATTTTATGTATTAGAAGAATATTTTTTAAAATACAATCATAGTGATTATAGTCTGGATGTCCTATGGGAGGTTATTTATATTTAAATACGTTAGTAGAGTATTTACCCCTATAATGTATGTGTGTTATATATATCATTATATTTTCTAATTTCTTATACACTACTAACCATGTTATATTGGGAGGCCCATTCTGATATTTATAATTAAATCTGTTTGTTTCTCAAAATCCTAGTTTTAATGGTTTCATATGTATTTTGATTCCCTTATCTCACTCTATCATATAGATATTGTACAATATATAGTCATATCTAAGATGTGTTGGCATATAGTTATATTATGTCTGTACATTATTCTTTAATCTCTCTCTGTTATTACATACTTCTATAAGAAGACTTTGGGGAGTTAAACTTTTATAATATTTTAATAATACATGGATATTTATGCATATTCTATAATTATTTATGGTGTAGATTATACATTCTTATGGTTGTGATATCACCCATTTTTTCAATGTTATAATTGGGATGTGTTGATGATGTATCTATAATGCGTAAAAATGGGTGTTGATTGATATGATGATAATTCTATGATATAATGGACCTGATGTGTGGTATAACAATAGAGGGGATGTGAGAACAATGATATGAGAAATTAGGGTTTGGGGTTACGACATCTGTGGAGTAGTTGAAGTGGGGTACACGTGTTATATAAAATTTATATTATTATACTACATTAAAATATTCATTATTAGGTTTGTAATTGCTGTTGAGGTTTGGGAATATAGGTAAAATATTTAGGGTATGAGTTTGTTTCTCTATTTATTTATTGGGGATTGATTATTCGTATTTTTCATTTACATAAATGGGTTTAGGTATAATAATTTTGGGAATACATTTTTTCTCACCCATATATTGATAATTTTTTCATGTCTATATCAGTGAGTTGGTGATTGAGTTTTTTATTACTACCTCTTTGTGGTTATGCTATGTTATTGGATTTTTTTCCACTTCTATAAGAGTAGTTCACAATTTATTTTATTTTTTTATGTGTTTTTATTTTATAAGATTTATTCTATTATTTGGATAGATCATTTATTTGTGTTATTGTGTTTATTTATGGGTATAATATAATTATTGGGAATATTGAGGTTAATTTCATCAATTCTTATATGTTTTGTACCTTTGATGCTAGTTATAAACACAAGTCATATTGGTTGTAATATTTGGTGTGTCATATCAATCTCCACTGTGGGCCATGGAGGGGTACTTGTGGGGGTTAATTATGATAGTTGATATTAAAATATTTTTAAATATATATATATATATATTGGAAAAAAAAAATTCAATATTTAAATAGATATTTTCATAGGCCATGGGTCCCATTTGGCTTTATAAGATCAACTCTATAAAATGCCTAAATGAGGTTTAAATTTTTAATCATTTTTATTAAATGGGACAAAATATAAAGACTAATGAATAATTGGATTGGGATAGAACATTAATAAGTTACATGGTTCATGAAAACACCTAGCCATATAAATAAATTTATAATTATTTTTTCATAAAATTGAATTTTCACTATTTATTTTAAAATTGTTTTTAAAATTTTCATTTTCTTTAAATGGTAGATTAATAAACCAGATGGGTCTAGGTGAATCTAGACATGATTGATTAATACATGTGTAAATTATTGTATACATAACCTGATAGTAATTTCCAATTTATAGGTCTTCCTATAATCAGAACATTAAAAAAATAATATATGTTTTAATCTCTCTCCTATAAAACCCATATTATTAGTAATAATATTTCAGTTGGTATATGAACATATTGTATAGTGATTATATTATATCACTATATAAAAATATTGCATAAAATATTATTATATTTTTGAATGCTTATCTAATCATAAGAACAAATCAATTCATAATGTAGTGGTTATTATGTCCACAAATAAATGTTAGGTTTCATATTTCATTAATAAAGATTTATACACAAAGAGGAATTCATGAGCGTAATTACTAATTTCATTAAAACAATTTTTTAATATATATGTGTATATATATATATTATATATGAATTCTGAAATATTTTCATATTAAGATGATGAGATATATTTCTTCAGGAATAATTTTTGAGTTTATATGATGTCCAAAGGATTATAGATATCATTAATTGGTGTTTTCTTATGACATAGATGATTATTTTCATTTTTTAATTTCAAGTCATGTATTTTTTCATTGATACAATTAAAAATCATTCTAATTTATTTTCATCTTAAGTAAAAACCATTACATAGCCATTTAATATCCATAACATAAGAAATATATATATATATATATATAAAAGAAACAAAATACAATAATTGATATTGTTTTAATTAAAATCACTACACTTGGTTAGTCACGGTTATGTTTCGTCATATTTTTCACTCAGTGACATTCATAACCGTTATATTTATTTCATAGTATTAATAAAATCATCATTAAAAACCATCAAGGATATTGATAATATTGTAATATTATGTAATGATAGTGAGTATACATATACCATGGATAAGATTTTATAATATTCTATTTTTTTACGATGTTCACTAAAATACTAATATACTTTTACAAATTCAAATGTCACCAAAAAATTTCATCATACCATCAGGTGTTGAAGGAATTACTCCTCATATAATCCATTCTCCACCAAAGTAATTCAAAAATGACTATATTCATGATGTATATAATGTTCCAATTGTGAGTAACAAATTTGTTTTTCAAATATAGGCTTGTACATAGTGTTTTTTTAATAAACCTTAAATAAGAACCCCTACATTGAACATGATAGAAATATCAATGAATTTTGTTAATGAGTTCACATATAAATATAACATAAAAATTATAACACATTATTCATTATAATTTTTCATTTAAAAGTAGAATTATAACATGGGAGAAAAGGATATTGGGATAATCATTCAACTTAACATATTTTTTATTAAAATATATCAAATTATTTCCCATAAATATTTTCATCTTAAAAAATACACTATTTGTTAATCCATTACATATTACCTATACAATTTCACCTACTTTCGATTAAAATAATTAAATAATCAAATTTCATTCAACTATCAAAATAAAAACACTTATCACTTTTAATATATTCACTATGATAGAAATGTACTTGTCTATGTCAACTTTACCTTGAATGATATCATCACCATAGAAAATTTCTATAATCATATCCCAATTAGCATTAAGAACAATGTGTGATGATTTCTCTATCTATAATGACATATTTATACTATATTCTTTTTCAAAATAACAAAAATGATAATTTATTTATTTTCGACCCATACAAATAAACCACAAATAAATATTATATGGGATGTGTCTAGATTGATTAAATGTATGTTTTTTTAATTTATATTCATTAATTAAGAATCAATATATAGTACCCATCATCTTATATTATGAATAAATTTGTGAAATGAGAATTATTTTATTTATGATCTATATGAAGGTGCCTTATATTAAATTGACATGTATTTTCTATAATGAGTCACAATTATTTTTAATATTAAAAGTATTTCTACTTTTATTAATATGTGTAAAATGATCGGAAATATGTAAATTAATTCATATTTCTCCACTTATATATGAATTTTTTTGAAAACATTCATATCACATAATGAAAAACAACACTTCAATTTTTTTAAAAAATTGGATCTCTTTCTAATAGTGAATAAGAAAATTCAGTAGAGTTTAGAATATATAAGCTCAAGAAACAATGGTATCAATATCAGACGACCCAATATGTTAAATATCACAAATTCCTCTCATTTTTATGGAACTAGTTTACTTACTAACATGTAAAACTCACATGGGGGCTAGTATTGTACACCCAGATCCTCTACTTATTCCATGTTCCCTTATCAACCATGGTCTACTGGTTGTTGGCTCTTCCCATGTGAATTCACTAAGATTTGTAGTGAATCAGGGTATGAAATTTTAAAATGATTCATCATTTTTAAATTATTTTACCATTAGACAATTTACACTTCCCCCTCCTACCCTTATCAATATATTAGTGGAAATGAAATCATGCTCAAGATATATCAATTTTACATTGGTCACCAACACTATACTAAATCCAAGGAGTATACACCATTATTTTTTCCATGGGTCATTAAATTAATTTTCACTAATATTATATGTTTTGAGTGGACTCGATATAACTCCACATTCAATATGAATTACATTATGAAATCTCACTGCTTCCTCAAATGAAGTGTGTTCACTACCATTTCTATATATTCTTTTATTGAATACTTGAATTGATATTTTTAAAAAATCAATGGGACTGTTAGGAATCTCTTATTTAATCTAACTAATGAATTTTAATTTACCACATATTACCTACGAAATTAAAAATTATTTCATTAAACTATATCTTTTATGAAATCATTTATTGACATTTGTTCCACTTTTCCAACATTTGGGAAACATTTATTTTTTTTTGGATTTTCAATTTTTACGGATCATTTTAGTGTAACATGAAACTCTCGACCTTCATGGAAAAATATATTTGTTGAGAAACCATTGTGACCTTAGGGAAAAAATTACATTTTTTAGCCTGAAAATGATGAGATGGTTATTTAGTTTTTTATAAAATAGATTTTCATATCTATTATATGATTTGGGTACATGATATTATTTTCACGTTGGACTTCTGAAAAGAGTGGTGGTAACAGCCTATTTATAGATCTTGTCAACAAAATAAATATCATAGTTGAATGAACTTATATAATTTATAAATTTCTTTTCCCACTCAACTCTGATTATTTGAATTTACTTATATATTTTAACAATATATGTTCACGAAACTCCCTTTTGAATTTCAGTGATTAACATAACTCAACATGTGTCATGGAACACCACCATGCATGAATACTAAATATTATCAAGAATCACATTCTGTAGCCATATTTTTATAATGTTGTTCTGAATATTCAGTTACATTCATCGTCATAAAACTCCAACCCCATTTTTGTAACATTTTTTATTTTTTGAAAATATTTTTTTTAATTGTAATTTTTTGTTCCAAATATTTTTGTCCCTCATATTTTGATAATCACTTGGAAAATCTTCCACCTTATATGAATAGAATCCTATAAACTTTATTGGGATTCCATACTTTAGGCGTGGATCATTTTCAACATACATTACAATATAAATGATGGAACACCACATCCAACCTTTTCATTAATCATTTTAAACAATCACTATAATCCTAGAATAACTACAATGTCACCATGTGGGATTGTTTCCATCGTAAATAAACCCCTATTAGCTTCCATTATATCCCATGGAGGCACATCGGGGATGAAAAATATTTATGAATGATTATTTTCACCCAATCCTTATATCACCTTCAGGTGAGATTTAAATGTTCCAATCAATGTAATTAATTGATATTTATGGGTAATTAATTTATTAAATTCATTTACCAACCTAACCAACATGAATACCATTAATCCCAAATTCCTTAAAAAATATGGTAATGGAATACTCATGGAATACCTCAATATAATCCCATGCATGAATACAGTGAGAGAGAGATTTTATTAGGGTTTTATGTTACCAAGTCATTCAAGGCCTCTATACTAGGGTGACACATACCCCGTGCCTTCTAACATGGTATAAAATATCCCCAATTCCCCACACTATAATTATAATTTTTATAGGAACTCAAATTAGTGTTACACTTCACACAAAATGGAATTGTGGAAACATGTTTCATAATATTCCAATGGGGACACACATTTATTAACCTCTCATATTAGTTTGAAACATCGTAATAATGTTTACTTGGTAAAAGATTCAACCTAATTAATTAATGAAGGGAAACATTTCCCATCTCCACATCAAGGTGAACAAGGTATGATCAGCCCCCTAAAAGCACTCAAGGGGAACATTTCTCTATGTATATGATAACAATAATATGCGATTAATAACTTCGATATGACATTGAGTAGATATTCTACAAGCAATCATACCTATATATGCCCTATATAATGTGTCCTAAAATATATTAATGGAAATATTATTCTATAATTAACCAAATTTGATCATATATTTCATTCCTAATGGGACTATCTAATGTTATTATCACAAATTTATTTGATCCGTATTGTGAAAATAATTAATTCTTGCCCTATTTATGAGGTCCCATAAAATATGTTCATTTAAGAAACCCCTATAAATAGATGTTTATCATCGTTGATTATATATTTCATAAATCCCATAAACTCATATATATTCTTCATTTAACTCAATGAGACGTGAGGTCATAGGAATCCAATTTTGTGAAATCCCTAATTTTCCAATCATTTTTGTATATCCCCTTTGAGTTCATTCATTCTTTATCACATAACCATCAATTGATAGGTAGTTCTTTAACCCATATATGGGCCTCCTATGATGTATAATCCCCAACCATGTACTCTAAATATATTTTTTATTTTTTTAGTTAATTTAATTTCAATATGATGTAAAACTAAATGAATAAAATCACCACATTATGATGTTATGATTTATGAGTTGTTCTTGTTACAAAATCATAGGCTCTGCACCTTAAACAAAATTGGTTCTTATTCTATTTCTAGAATGATATGCAGGATACCTCACTGAGGCTCAATATCAACTCCAAAATAACAATATTCTCTTACATGATTCTAATTAAGACATATTCTATGTGATAATATATACCTCCACATTGGGACCTATAACAATTAATACTCAAAAAATACACAACAATGTCACATTCCATATGAATTATAATCCTTTTATAGAATGATATTTTCTCAATGCAAACAAATAATTCCTGAGATGTACATATTTCAAATGATTCAAGCCTAATTTTTTTTATGTTACTAAAAACAAGATTTATCAAAACATCCAACAATGTATAAGTCCCTTAAAATCTATTACATGGAACCTTTCTACCATTATTGATAACATCATCATTATAAATCACATAGTAAATAGTTCATAGTTGTATGACTTGAAAACAAAACACAATGATCCTTTTATAATGAACATAAATGGTATGGATTGTCCCATTAAGCATCACATAATTACATGGGTTCGAATCAAATTTATTGGGATATATATGAAGCCCATGTCATAAGAACAATGTAAACTATACAATATCATCCACCTCCCTTGATGATGATAAATTATAACATCTGTGACCATACTATTTTTAAATGAAAATTTTCCCAAAATAACATAAAAAATAGAGATGGAGACCCTCCAATAAAAAATATATGTTACTATAAGTATATTTTTATGATCCATCATTCTCATGGAGAGAAAAAATTTGTTACAAATTCTACTGGGAAACTATTTTTTATATGACATAAATATATAAATGATTTAGGGAGTGGGAAATAAACCCTCTAAAAATGTTTTTCTTCAGAATTACCTCTCATACTATTGATCTAAGGCATGATCCATCATGTAACTAGTATATTACAATGACATGTTACTCACAAATTTACTCCCCCAACATACACAAAAGGGGAACAATATGCATTGGAATCTCTACGATCAAATGAACGGGAATCCTTTACCCGTGAATGAGATTAATTAACTATTTTCCATTTAAAATAATATTTTATATACGTGGTTTATGTCTATGTTATTTATTTTTCAAAAACAACATGAATTATCAAATAATTCCAAATATATTCATTTGAAAATGAATTTTCTCATGTTAAGCTATATAGTCAAACCCAGATCCATGAGGGAGTAACTCTGCATATATATCTAAATATAAACGAATAGATATAAAAATTAAACAAGGAATTGAATTTTTTATACATTTTCACTTGTACAATATCTTATTTTAAAGGTGTCCAATTATTTATTTTAATAGTATAACCATTATCGCATTACCACTAATTTGTAAAAAGCATTGAAAAGCCTCATGGTAAGGAATCCTCATGGACAGTCCCACAAATGGTAGTCCATGGAAAATCTAGGGGTGAACATCTCCACCTAAAACCATTCAATATCATGTCCCCATAATTCAAAAATTATATCCTCATTTATGTTTGGGGAATGAAGGAGGAGGACAAAAACATCTTCAAAGGAACTAATGATATTTTATGGAGGGATACAAACAACTTTTTTCAATGTTAATTCCATATTTCCCTCATTACTTATGAACTTGTTCAAGATGATACAGTTTTTATCATTACCCCAATATCCCAAAACTAGGAACCTAGAACATCTTCACCATTAAGTTATATCATTTATTGAAGGTCATGGACATAAATAAAAAAACATGGTAGAGATGAAAACCATTATATCATTGGAGAATTCAAATATTATGAATAAATCCCTACATAAAACATCATAAACATAATTTAAATCAGAGAATAAATAGAATAATATCATTGGTATATTCTAACAAATAGTCTGGAGAGATCCATCATTATATCCATTATTGATATTCTAAGAGTATATTAGAAAATATCATTGACATCATAAGATATGTCCAAATTTCCAACACACATTAAGGATGATACATGACTATATAATCATTTACCCATCTGATATTAGATTCAAATTCATGTTTCAACTAACATAATGATATCTGGTCAATATATCCCAATGAATACTTAAGAGTGAAATAATTTTTGTCCTCATATTCCAAGGAATATTCAATGTATTCGTTATGGATTTATGACCAAGAATGAATTTTGTTCCTCATAACAACATTTTATAACCTATAAGACATTAACCCAATTTCGATGATTACATTATTAAGTTGGTATTGTACAGAGGTTCTAATCCCAAAATATTGATCAATTTAGAAATCTTATAGAGACCAATATGTACATGGTACCCATTCTTCGTTCGGAGTAAAATATAAAAATAATAAAATCAAAATCTCATAATCCTTAAAACTCATTAAATGAATTCATATTCATATTCTAGTTGATGGAAACAAAATAAGTGTATGATTAAACAATTATTATGGGTTAGATACAATGGACAATAAAATTTGTAAATAAGAAATAATTAATATGGAAAGTTAGATAAATGAATTTTTTTTCCAAATAATCGATATCTTCATCATAAAATTCATTCATGGATAATATCACTATATTATTATCATAGTTAATGATAACTAAATTATCAATGAATCAAATTAAAAATATTTTACATAATGGTCTTTGAAACCTAAATATAAATTTCATCAAAACCTTATAAAAAGAATGATAATTTGATGAGTGGGTATACATGAAAACCTATTTAACTTGAACAAGTTTTTATATTATTAGACCTAGCGATTCATCAAGGGGATATAGGATTTTTTCCCCACCTGACACATCATGTCTAATACATTACTAATATATTGAAAATACCATGTATTTCATTAACATTTTTTCAGTATCCATAAAAATATATATTTATTAAAATATATAAATTTATCATGATTATCCAATCACTATTATAAATCCTACCTATAACAACACAACAATGCACATGGTTTGTAAATACGTTTTTTATATGTCCCCTTTTCCAATGGCTTTCTAAAACCATTGTGAAAGCGCACTTTGATACCACTTTTCCAAATGGTTTTGAAAACCCTTTGGGAAATGGTATGGCTTTCCCAAAAGTTTTCAAAATCCATTTGGGAAATCCACCTTTGAGGCCACATTTCGCAATGGTTTTGAAACCCCATTGGGAATGTTCATAGATTTCAGAACAAATTTCCATAACTATTGGGAAAATCGCACATTGAGAGAACTTTTCCCAATGGTTTTCCAAAAAAATTGGTAAAAGGTATAGATTTAAAAATTTGATACCACATTTCCCAACAGTTTGGTAAAAAAATTTGGAAAGGGTATGGATTTCCCAATGGTTTTGTAAAACAATTAGAAAATCCAATTTCGAGACCACCCACTTTGAGACCACTTTTCTGAACTATTTCGAAAAACCATTGTGAACTGATGGGTAGCTATCCCAACAGTTTTCAAAACCATTGGGATAGGTGAACTTATTTTTTATGAACTATTTTATCAAATATTTCCAAATAAATCAATATTTAAATTACATTTATATATATATCAAAATATATTCACAATGATAACCATAAGATGTTGTTAATGTATTTGATATATAACACACAAGTTGTGGGTTCAAACCTCCACTATAAATTTTTTATTAGATTTAACTATCCGAATGGTTTGGGGAAAGATTTTGGGATATGTGTATCCCCAAGCCTAATTAACCAAAGGCTTCCCAAACCATTATTATATGAAATTTTTACATTAGTGGTTAAAATATTATTCAAATTAAATACCCTATATTGAAATATAATATAGTTTAGAAATTAATCATATCCATGATACGTTGAATATTAGTATTTAAGAGAAATGAAAATTCCAATGATCATAAGAAAGTGATTCATTCAAAAGAATGTTGACGACCAAATAATTTTTGAGGGTTAATAGAGTGTTATTGAAGCATTAATGTCATATTTATGATAAATTATTATATAAGTGAGTCATTAAAATAATATTTCATTAAATATAATTTTGATAAATCATCAATAAAATTTAATAATTTCATAAACATTTTATAATGGATATGGTGGTGGAGATGTCTATTAAAATAGTATATGTTAAAACCATTCCTTTTTTACATTGTAAATTATATTAAAAATCAACCATTAAAAATAGGATCAATCATTTAAATTCATTTATCATCATGAGTAATTAAATAATACACTAATAAGTTATATTAGTGATTATATAATTCATTTTTAAAATAATTTCAAAAAATATTGGCATGGATGAAAAATATATCCGGTTAAATTTGAAATAAAATCAGATTTTATTTCAAAAATTTCAATGCCTGATTCAATTATCAAAGAGATTAACATTTTTAAGATAATATAAAAACTCATTAAATGTAAGATGACAATCAAATATATTTAATCTATAAAATATTGATTATAATAAATATTTAATAGAATTAAGGCATTCCCCAATAAATATATTTCAAATAAATCCGGACCCACGTTGGTAACTTATAAATTGTAACCCATTGAATGAAAAAGATAAAATTAAAAAATTTTATTATTAATAAACAACTACCCCTTTATAATATATCAATGGTTCTACCTATACACCACATAAATTATGATTGGTGCATTATAAAAATTTATTCTTCTAAGAGTGTAACATGATATGTGATCCCTTACATCACACTTCCATTTATTTTTACATTATTTCATATCATGTAATATAGTTTTAGACATGTTATTAAGTTATAAAATATTTTTCAGATATTTATCATATCATAAATGATCCTAAAACTACATTTTTCACTCATTCACTGATGATATTTTATTAATATCATTTTTTGGGTTTTAACTAAATCATTTTCTTTTACATGTTTTGTCATGGATGATTTCATTTTTGTGAATAGGATATAGATATATCATACTCACAATAATGTTGAAGCAATTAATTCATCATTTAATCATTAGAAAAAATATTTAATTTCATTATTGATATTTGAATTGGGAAAATGAATCACGTCATTTCATGTAGATAATAGGTCGTAGGTACACATGAACGATTTTATCATTACCTTAAAGGATGAATTGTTAAGTAGATGAAAAATATTAATTTAATGAATTAATATTATGTTATTGATATTGTATATTTTCAGTGATTATTTCATAATGACTATCCATGTGAGTAAGTGATGGAAAACAATGAACATCGGTTCATGAGGGTGATGTCTCTAAAAAAATAAGTGATGGTTTTGTTTCCATTTTATAGAGAAAAATATGGATAAATAATAATAATTTAAACTAATAACCAATTATTATATAGATTTTTATATATTTATATTCTTATTAAATAATTTATGGATGTAAAATAATAAATAAAGAAATGAAGGATCTTGGTGATGATGATTACATTTTCATAGAAAAACCTCATTTAGATCACTTATTAAGAACCATTGGGCTAGTCTTTTAGGAATAATATAAACATTATATCATTTATAATCTTGTTTATGATATAATTTTGATGATTTTTTGAAGAT
The DNA here is from genome assembly GCA_963277665.1 of Viscum album. Taxonomy (NCBI): domain Eukaryota; kingdom Viridiplantae; phylum Streptophyta; class Magnoliopsida; order Santalales; family Viscaceae; genus Viscum; species Viscum album. The sequence goes on from OY728161.1 coordinate 939,240,955, forward strand.
AAATTTATTATGTGGTGTGAGTATGTTAGGAGGTTTCCCTTTTATAATTGAGGTGACTCGGACACTATTAATTTTTCAATGTTTTAAAATACTTTAAATTTTATATATTGGAATAATGGATCCCAAATGGGTAATATTTGAAAGGTTTATGATTATGGTCTATCTAAAAACATCCAATCTAGTTTTATAATGTTTTTAGATAATTTTAACTCTTATCTTTTTAGGATACCCATTAGTAAACATATTTTAACCTTAACCTATGTTATTAATTTCTACAATATTAGAATTCATTAAGATAGAAAAATATGTTGAACATATTAGATAATTTTAATTATGATGATTCAAAATATAGAATCCATTTTATAAAATTTTTATCATATTAGTAGATGAAAATAATTTGATATTAATCCCCTTAATCTTGTTGAAAAACAATATTTCCATAAATTTATTTTTCAAGTGTAAGATAATTTTATATTCACAATATGAATATTAATAATTATTAAATGGGTTTTAATCCATATAGATAGATATATAATATATAAATTGAATAAAAATAATTATTTAGCATAAATAATTATAAATAATTAAAATTCGAAGATATCATGGTTTTTAAAATAATATCTCTCTGAACAACATCGCATTTTACCTTGGAATGATCTTTGATTTGAATCATTTATAAAACTGTTATTCAAAAAATGGTTAAATCTACATGTTATAAAATAATTTATAAATTAATATAGGAATAATTAAATTCAACCTTTTCATTTTTTATAAAATCAAAATTCTAAGAATAATTTTTAGAAATAAAACATAATCATATTATGATCTTGTATGTTCAATTAAATAATCCACATATAATTGATTAATTTGTCACGAAATATTAATTTTTTTTATTTTTACTAAAATATAATTCTCACTTACTATAATTGAATCTTCTGTTTCACATTCATTCATCATATAATAATTTATTTCTTTAAATTTTCAGGGATATTACATTCTAAAAAACGATGGTTGTTCTTTCTCATAACATCCTCTCGATACCATGTTCCATCCTCTATTTTTTTATTTTCCCATTTTACCATTACCATTTGTATCATACCATTACAAAATACCTTATCTATTATGTAAATATTATCGATAGGATATTCATTATAAGATCTATCATCTCACAATCTAACTTCTTTATAGTTGAAACTCATTTTTTTACTAGAAATTAGCTCTTTAATATTTATATATGAAAAACATCATGCACTTTATAAAAAATTAAAGGCATTGAAAAATGGTAAGGCACTACATTATATTATTATATAATTTCTTAATTTAATATATAAATGGTTCTCATTTTACCTTTCAATCTGATACATATAAAACCCTTACATGGAGAAAAATTATTGAAAAAAATATCCCACAAGAAATTCCAAATCATTCCACTAATTGTCTGCATAACTCTTTGTCAAGTATTATTCTTCATTAATATTATTCTGAATAGACTATACCATTATCTTCGTATCCTTAATATTTTCTAGGCATACAATTACCCTTTCTCCAAATTAATCACATCAATATGGATTATGAAATATATTTTTATATGATGCTTAATACAATATCATTTGAATACTTGAATGGAAACTACCAATATATGAAACCTCTACTAAATGAAAAAATTGATCTGACATACCTTGAATGTCAATTAATCATGTTCTCAAGATGTCTTATGGTGTTTTAATACCCTATTATACCTTCCATATTTATGAGTATGATATGTATTATTGAAATGAATCTTAGTGTCAGGGTCCTTCAAATAAAAATTCTATGACTTTGATGTAAATTACAGATCATGAAAAAACAAAATTTAAATATTTGTGTAACACCCAAAGCATCCATGGTATGCTTCTTTTTGAATAATATATTAGTGTGTGTTGTACTCAACATCGAGTTATAACACACCACAACCAATCAAACTAGTAGTAATTAATAATAATACCTACTTTTTAATATTTTATAAATTTTATCCTTAAAAATGAAATTAATTTTTTGATTTGGAATATCAAAATTATCTTAAGGAAAATTTTTTGTTTTTTTTATGAAAGCATTCAATTTTTAATGAATTGTTATAGTTTAAAACCGATTTTTTTATAATTATTTATTTTAATTAAATTTATTTTTGGTCAAAATAGATACATAATACCTATATAAGTACAATGTAATTCATTGGAGTTAGTTTATAATAATTTTATGTTTAAAAAAATTTATGAAATTTTTACCTTCTTTTACCCATCTCTTATAAGAATTTTCAAATTTACATAAACATTATTTTACAACTTTTGTGAGTTTAATTTCAAAAATTCGAGAGACACGGTGGATATCCGAAAGAGAAATGTGGTTTAATAAGTTGAAAACTAATATTTCATGAATAATAAAATTTTGCTTTTATTTACCATGGGTAAAATAAAATAGGATAATTAAGGGTAAAAATGATATTATTATTACCATATCACATGCCCTATTTCAATTTTATAAGTGTAATTCGACCAAAAACAACCTTAGGACTAATATATGAACCTCTTTGGTCCACATGTATTAGATTACGACATTTATTATTATTTAATTCAAAGATGAGTAAAAAGTGTTAAATTCAATGATTAATAACTAATCAAATTTTAATATAGAGATACACACATTATAAAATAATTATTAATATTCATTAGAAATATAAAAATATTTCCTACATAATGGTATTTTATTTATAATATTTAGACATTAAATAATTTAATTAATTAATGACACAATGAGGATGTAGTAATTTCCTAATTAATGAAATATTCAAATAATTGATATTATAATTATCCAAATAAATTTAATTTGGTACTTTTTAAGAATTAAACTAATTTTCACACTTAATATGGCATTTTAGGGTTGGTTATATTAATTTTATTTGAAGTAATAATTCTGTTATGAATTTTGAAAAAACAAAATACCATATAGTGTCAAAATTGACACAAAAGAGTTTTTAAAACAAATGTTAAATTATTATTTGATATTATATTACTAAAAATATATAGATCAGCCAAATGTATAAAATAATTTTATATATGTCATTAATGAACCACTTGAGGTTCGCTTGGATGCTTATATTATGTTTATTAACCATATAATAAAAAAAATAAAAAAGACATGGTTAATGTCAAACTATTTAACAAAGTGTTAAATATAAAAGATAAAGTTAATATATTGACCCAAACCAGTATAAAAGATATTTTTTGACTATGTCTATTCCTATTTACACTATATCCTTTAATTAAACCATTTTGGAGCCATTATAAACTAAAATATATTTTATTATAAAATAATATTTCATGTTGTTCTTAAGCTTCCCCTCACCCCTATTATAAAAGGGAACTCAACTTCCCTCAAATTCACAACTTCAAAGCCTTTTTTATCAGCCAAACCCTACCTAAATACCCTCTAAACTTTTCTACCTTCATCATAGATGCCTTCATTTAGTCATAAATCCAATCTATGGATCCCTTTTGATATAATCAAAAAGAAGAACCCGAAGAAGAGGTAAACATTTCATCACCTATTTCAAATTCCTTCTTCTTACACTTCATCTTTCTTTGTTTTTTTCCATTATAATATAATAAATACACTATCTTATATATAATGTGATGTTATTATAAATATGGTACAACCATATTAATTATTTTCTTCATCCTTTGAATGACATGTCACCATCACTCTGTACCTACGGCATACCGTCTCCACGTCGTGGTGTGATTGTTATTAAATATATTATTATATTTATTGTTATTATAATGATGCGTAATTAATGTAAATAATAAATATAAAATGATAATAAATATTTATATATGATTTACCATCCCATTATATATTATTTTAATATCAAAATAATGATATTGTCGCTCGTGCGTACGTACAGATTATAGTCTCCACGAACGCGATGAGATTCATTCCCCATCGTATCCAATCAAGAAAAAATTTCATTAGATGATTTACAATAATGTTTAAAGGATTAATATAATTATGAATATGAATAATATACTTCTTATCCATAACACACATTACTTACATAAAAAATCATATAAAGGAAAACGAATCTTTTAACACTCAAAACGATGATAATACATAGAAATTATTAACAAAGCTATATTAAAAGATCATATATGATATCATATTAATCTATAATATTCTTTTATAACTTAATAAAAAATATGTCACCATTATACACGACTTTAACCTACCCTTGACCACGTAAAATTACAAAGAAAGGGTTAATTTCATAAACTATTTATTTTCTGAGGTTGTTTTTATGAAAGTATCTACTGAGACCTCATTATCATCCACATCCATGTTTCATAAAAATGCATTCCAATTTATTTTTAATATTTACTAGACTATGGGATAAATCCATTTATAACCTTGTTTGAACTTTTATAAAATGGCCTTAAAGAAATCTTTCTATCCTTTTCCAATAAACGTACCTTATGACCGTTTCGACAAAATTAAGGTAAGAATGTTTTTTTAACTTATATGGTGGGTGAGACTATTTTCCTCTATTATAACATCATTGAATATTCCCTTACAAGACTATAAGAATATTTTCAAAATAAATATTTTCTTAAATTATTTCATAATAGAAAGATAAATTTCTCTAAAAATGTTTTGATTTCATGTATGTCCACATCCTTTGATGGATTTTATGCTTATTTGAAGTTGATTTATAAGGATACAAAACATCCATTTTTTATTGAAGGTTTTATGATATGTTTGACTATGGATGGGTTATATTCATACCATTCATGATTTATAGATAATGTATTGAAAATTCGTATGCCAGTTTTAATACGATTTTTTATGTTATGTTTAAACCTTTTCATATGAGGAATGCATCGGTCATAGTAAGTGATGGGTGGAGCCCGCTATAGATTCTAGATGCATAAGTAGTTCCAATGAGACATCCTAGTGTCTTTGAACAAGGCCTTGAAAAAACCTTATTTGTAGTCTTGGAACAAGGCCTTGACTATGTGGTTATGAAGTCTGACATTATGCATTCCATCTTTATGAAAGTGGATATTGATATTGCATGTGATTACTCGACTGGTATAATATCAATGTGAATAAGTAAGTGGAATTATTTTATTTTATCTTTTATATATTATGCTGAAGATCACATTTAAATGGCTTTTGTTTTAGTCTTATTCATTTCCATAAATTTTTATTCTTTTTTATGAATGTTTCCACTATATTTTTATCCTTAGTGAGCATCATAGCTCACAACTTTTAATGTTTTATTTTTCCAATGATGCGAAGAAGTATATTATGAGTGACCTCCAAGGATATTATATGGGATCTTTGTGTTGTTTATGGAAACAATTTTGTTGCATTTTTCCATTTTATGATGTAATTTAATCCTTATGAATGTATCTAGTACTTCCAATGATAATAAACTAATCGGTATTTTGAGACATGATCTCTTGTGATCATGCCAAGGATATGTAATAATGCACAGAATCTGGGTAACTGGGGTCGGGGTATTACAGTGGGTATCATGAGAAGATTAGTACTAACACTGGAAACATGATTTAGATAAACTATGATTAGAGCACATATCCCTAAGATAGAGTATAAGGATTAAAATAGAAGTACTTCCTTGAATTTTGATATTGTATAGATTTTGTGATTTTCCATGAAATACATCCATGTCTGGATACGAGTATGTAGGGGTGACTCTGTAACAGATGTACCGAGGGGTAAAGCCTAAAAACACCTCTTTGAGGTAGACTCCTATGGGAACTGGGGCACGACAATGGGACTTGCTATTCTCTTGGTTAATGACACTCCTGGGGAATATGCTTAGGATAATTATCATTTTCCTTAAAATCAATTATGAAGGGTTTATGAGTATATAATTATTCAAAAAAACCTTTTTATGATTATAAATTATATCCATAAACTATTCAATTTATGTTAAGTGTTTTACATGTTTGGATTTATGTATTGCTATTCATAAACTAGTATATAGTTTATGCCATTGTATAGAAATGGAACCTAGTGGAAGGAATGGAAATTTTATCAATGCATTCACATCATGTAGGGATTTACCTCCTACTCAGGATAATTATAGTAGAGCTGAGGATGCAACTGGTGATGATCAGATAATCACCATTCTGGGACAACACACTCAGGTTATGAATAATATCTTTACCCATATGGAGCACCATGATCCGCAGCGTGAAAGATAAATGATAGATCGCTTTATGAGGAAACTACCACCAACATTCAATTGGGGTAGAAATCCACTAGTAGTCGAGAAATGGATAAATTCAATAGAGAAAATATTCCATGACTTGGGGAGTAGCGAAATGGAAAAATTTGACATGGCAGTTTACCGCCTCACTGAAGATGATGATCAATGGTGGTCATTAATTCAAAACAAAAAAGTAGATGATGAAGTATCAAATATGGAATGGAGGGAGTTTGAAGACATTTTCACAGAAAAATAATTTCTTTATGACCATCGAGTGGATATGAAAAGATAATTTCTGATTCAAAGGGAAAAGGAGGATGAGAATGTTGAAGTGTATGAAGCTAAATTGACAAGGTCAGTGAGGCATGCTGCAGATTGTATAAGTAACCCAACAAGTAAGATTGATATTTTATTTGATGGGTTAAAACCATTTCTCCATTGATCATTAGTCTCACAATCCTTCTCATCGTACGAAGATATTGTCTCATGTGGTATCAAGATAGAAAAAGAATTCTCTAAGTCATACGACTTTAAAACTACTCAAGAGAAGAAGAGATATGATAAACACTCTAGAAATGGAAATAAGTGGAATAAGGGAAAAGTTGAATATCCATCCTGTAGTAAATGTGGGAAGAAACACCACGGTACTTTCCTGAAGTGAATGTGAATTTGTTACAAGTGTGGTGAAAAAGACCACAATGCTCATGATTTCAAGTGGATGAAAGATGTTGTCAATGTTGATTGCTACAATTGTATATAAAAGGGGTATTATGCTAATGAATTTCTGAAGCGTCAGGGGAACGTACCTAATAAAAGTCCAAGTGATCAAGGAAAAGATTATGCTATCACTACTAATGAGGTTGAATATCTGAATGATGTGGTGGTGGGTAATTTAATGGTTTCTTCATGTTTTGAAAAGTTTTATTTTATTCTGGATCGTCGCATTGTTTCATATCTTCCAAGTTTGCTATGAAAATTAGATACTTCCAATTTGAGTTAACGAGGTAATTTTTTGTCAAAACAACTATGGGAAGTATCAATAAAAAAATGTTTTGAGAATATGTCCCCATTAAGGCATATAAATGTTCTTTATCTACTGATCTCATCATCATACCCATGATTGAATTTGATATAATCCCCGATAAGGATTGCATTTCATACCATGATGCTAACATTTATTTTTTGAAGGAGGTTACAATTTTTTATGATGATACTCAGTACCATATCATTAGTGCAGAAATTTCGCCACCTAATTCTTTTCTATATCCACCCCCAGTAGCTCAACTAAATTCAATTATTGGGGAGGAAGAGAATGAAATAATTTTTCTGTGGAAAGGAGTGTTCAAATAGAGGATGTATCTATTGTGAAAGAATATGTTTATGTGTTTCAAAATTATTTACATGTACATCTTCCAGAATGAGAAATTTAGTTTTCCATTGATTTAATTCCTGGTTCAAGGACCATATCGAAGACCCCTTATAGTATGTCCACTAAGGAATTAGTGGAACTAAAGAAACAACTAGAGGAATTGAGTAATAAAAAATTTATTTTCCCTAGTTATTCTCCATGGGGTGCCCCTATCCATTTTGTTAATATGAATGATGGATCTATGAGGTTGTGCATTGACTACAAGGAGAACAATGCTATAAAAATAAAGAACAAGTATCCCCTACCTCACATTGATGATTTATTTGATGAGTTTCATGGAGTTCAATACATTTCAATTGTTGAACATTGATCTGGATATCCTCAGTTGTGTGTGAAGAAGGAGTGCAATCTAAAAACATCATTTCTAACTAGATATGGGCATTACGTGATTAAAGTAATGCCTTTTGGATTGACTAATGCACCCTCGGTCTTCCTGGAACTAATGAATAGAGTTTTCAAGGAATATCTTGATGATATTTGTTATAGTCTTTATTGATTATATCTTGGTATGATACAAAATCTACTAAGATCATGATAACCACTTCCGAATTATCCTGAAATCTCTTAGAAGACATGAAGTATGTGGGACGTTTAGCAAGTGTGAATTATGGATTCAAGAGATTTATTTTCTTGGCTATATTGTCTCTAAGGATGGAATCTCTGTTGTTACTTCTACTACCAAGGCAATCCAAGAATGGCCAGTACCAATGAGTGTAACTGAGGTACGCAGTTTTGTTTCTTTAGCAAGTTATTATTGAAGGTTCTTCCCTAATTTTTCCCAGTCGGCTAAACCATTAACAAAGCTCACAGGAAAATGGGTTAAATTTATTTACATAAAAGACTGTGAAGAATGTTTTTAAGAACTGAATATAAGATTAGTCAATGCTCCTATATTTACTCTACCATCGATTAATGATGAGTTTGTTATTTATAGTGATGTTTCAATGAAAGGAATTGGTTGTTCCCTTATGTATAATGATTTGGTTATTGCCTATGCATCAAGACATCTAAAAATTCATGAGAAAAAATATCCTACTCATGATCTTGAGTTAGTAGATGTAATCTTCTCTTTGATGATTTGGAGACACTGTCACTATGGTGAAAAATGTGAGATATATATCGATCACAAGAGATTGATGTATATTTTCTCACGGAATGAACTCAACATGAGGAAAAAAAGAGATGGCTTGAACTATTCAAGGATTATGATTGCACAATACACTACCACCCGTGGAAGGCAAATAAGGTGTAAGATGCTTTGAGTAGAAAGGATCATGGAGTTTTGAAAAATATGAGAGTTGAAATGGATCCAATATATATGGATCTAGTAAATATATATATGGGTATCACCATGGAAGGTGAAACATCAATACTTTTTCAAATGGTTGTCAAACCATCTATACTAGAAAGGATAATGAGTTATCATATCGATGATAATGTGTTTCAAAATATGATTAAAGCTGTGAATGACAAGAAATTGAGTGACATTGTGTACGAATATGGAATTTTGAAATTTGGGAAGAGGATTTGTGTTCCAGATATACCTGATATAAAAATTGAATCATTGGATGATTCTCATAGTTCCAAATTCTCTATACACCCTGCTACCACTCAGATGTATAGAAGTTTTAAGGAACATTTTTGGTGGGACCACATGAAAAGGGATATTGTTGTTATTGTTTCAGGATGTATGGATTGTCAACAAGTGAATGATGGAAGGAATCATCATGGAGGATCCATGAATCACCTTCCCATACGGAAGTTGAAATGGGATAATATTACAATGGACTTTTTCATGGGACTACCAAAGACTCCATGATGGAACAATGAAATATGGGTCATTATTGATCTTCTTACCATGTCAGTATATTTTCTGTCTATAAGAGAAGATTTAACACATCAATGTCTAGCAAGACTATATATTAATGAAGTTGTAATACTTCATGGAGTACCTCTATCGATTGTTTCCGATCACGATCCATGTTTTAAATCACGATTCTGGAAATGTCTTTAGAAATCCCTAGATACTGAACTTTGCTTGAGCACATCCCACCACCCAAAAACTGATGGACAATTAGAATAGAATATTCAAGCCTTATAAGACATGTTGAGATCATTATCACATGACTTTCAAGGTATGTGAGATCAATATTTACATTTTGTCGAATTGTCCTATAATAATAGCATCCATTCAAGTATTCAGATGGAACCATAAGAAGCATTATATAAAATGAGATGTTGCACACCAACATGTAGGGTCTATGATGGTGAAATAATACTCATAGGCCCAGAACTTGTGGTAGAAATTATGGAAAAGGTGAAGGTAATCCAAAACCACATCAAGGCAGATCCATGAATACATAAGAGCTAAAATGATAACGGAATTAAAGATTATGAATTTCTGGTTGGAGATCATGTTTTCATGAAGGTGTCTCTATATAAGGGTGTTTTACATTTTGGTATGAAGGGTAAATTGAGTCCCAGGTACATCAGACCTACCAAAATTCTATAATGAATTGGGGTTGTATCTTACCATTTGGAAATTCCTCCATGTCCCACCAAAGTTCACGATGTGTTCCACGAATCATTGTTCATAAAATACATTCTTGACCCAACGCATTTACTCAAATATGAGAATTAGAACTCGAACCTGATTTGTCATATTCCACAAAGCCTTTCAATATTGTCGATACAAGAGAAGAAGTGATGTGATACCGGATGACTCACCTGGTAATAGTTCAATGGAGAAATCATAATATAGAAGAGACAGTGTGTGAACCAGTGAAACTTATGATAAAGAACCTCCTGAGTCTTTTTATATAGTAATAATCTAGAAATTTCAAGGATGAAATTATTTTAAGGAGGGGAGAATGTAACACCCCATGCTTTAACGACACACTTCTCTTTGAATAATATAGTAGTGTGTGTTGTACACAACATTGAGTTCTAACACACCACAACCAATCAGACTATCTGTAATGAATATTAATAATGACCTTTTGAAATTTGAAAAATTTTATCTTTCAAAATGGTCTTCATTTTTTTATTCAGAATATCGAAATCAGCTTTGGGTGAAATTTTGGTATTTTTCTGAAAACATTCAATTTTTGATGAATAGTTATAGTTTAAAACCGATTTTTTTAAATAATTATTTTGTTTAATTTAAATTAATTTTAAGTAAAAAGATATAAATAATATCTATATATGTTCAATGTAATTATTTGTAGTCTGTTTATAATAATTTTAGATATATAAAAATTTTAATGAACATTTTTCCGACTCTTACCCATCTCCTAAGAGAATTTTCAAATTTACATAAAACATAATTTTACCTCTAATTTGAGTGGAATTTAAAAAATATGAGATACATGGTTTATATCAGTATGTAAAATGTGGTTCAATAAGATGAAAATAATTTTTTGATGAATAGAAACTTTTTACTTTTATTTACCACAATTAAAAGTAAATAGGATAATTAAATGTAAAAATGATATTAGTTTTACCCTAACACATGTCCTAATTCTATTGGATAAGTATAATTAGACCAAAAACAACCTTACTTATAAAATATGAACCTCTTTGGCCCTCATGTATTAGATTAGGACATTTGTTATTATTTAACTCAAAGAAGAGTTAAATGCGTTAACTTCAATGTTTAATAACTAAAAAATTTTAATATTGGGTTACACACAATATAAAATCAACTATAAATATTAATTAGAAATATAATAATATTTCCTACATAATGGTATTTTATATATAATTTTTAGACATTAAATAATGTAATTTATTTATGACATGATGATGATGCAGTAATTACCTAATTAATGAAATATTAAAATATTTGATATTATAAACATCCAAATAAATTTAATTTGGGACTTTTTATTAATTACACTAATTTTATAGGTTAATATTACATTCTAGGGTTGGTTAGAATAATTTTTTTACAATTAATAATGCTGTTATGAATTTATAAAAAACAAAATACCAAATAGTGTAAAAATTGACATAAAATGGTTTTTAAAACAAATGTAATATTATTAATTGATATTCTATTCCTAAAAATCTATGGTTCAGGAACATATTTTAAATAATATTATATATGTTATTAATGAATAAAATTAGGTTCTCTTGGGGTTTATAGTATGTTTATTAACCATATAATATAAAAATACAAAGAGACATGGTAAATGTCAAACTATTTTACTAAGAGTTAAATATAAAAGATAAAGGTAATATATTGACCCGAACCTATCTAAAACATTTTGTTTGAGTGGTTTTCCACTAATAAAAACCTCATACTTTAAATAATTCAATTTGGAGTCATTAAAAATCTAAAATTATTTTATTATGAAATAATATTTCTAGCTTTTCCTAAGGTGCCTCTCACCCATCTAATAAGAGTACACTCCCCATTCCCTCAAATTCACACCATAAAAGCCTTTTGTATCGTCCATACCCTACCCAAATACCCTTTCAACTGTCCTAACTTTATCCTATAGTAATTCCTTTACTTATAAATCCATCCAATGGATCCCTTTTGATCAAATCAAAAGGAAGAACCCGAAAAAGAGGTAAATATTCCATCACCTCTTTCATGTTCCTTTCATCTTCCACTTCCTCTCTCATTTTTTTATCAATTATAAAATCATAAATCCAGTATCTTCTATATAATGTGATGTTATTATAAATATGGTACAACAATATTCATTATTCTATCCATCCTTTTAATGACATTTCAACATATGTGTGTACGTACGGCCTACCGTCTCCACGTCTTGGTGTAATTGTTATTCAATACAATATTTTTTTGGATGGGTATAATTATGATGTGTAATTGATGTAAATAGTAAATATAACATGATAATGATTATTTATATATGATATAACATCCATTTAAATATTATTTTAATATCAACAGAATGATATTGTCGCTCGTGCATACGTACAGATTACCGTCTCCACGAACGCGATGAGATTCATTCCACATCGTCTCCATTGAAGATTAATTTTCATTAGATGATTAAAAATATTTTTTAAAGACTTAATATCATTATGAATTAGAATAATATACATCCTATACATAACAAACATTACTTACCTATCAAAACATTTATTGGAAAATGAATCAGTTAACACCCGAACCGACGACAATACTAAGATAATTTTAACAATTCAATTTTAAAAGATCATATATGATATCATATTAATGTATATGATTATTTTATAATTTAATAACAATTATTAAACCATTATACATCAGTTTAACCAACCCTCTACCAAGGAAAAGTACAAGGTAAGGGTTAATTTCACAATCTCTTTATTCACTGAGGTTGTTTTTACGTAAGTATCTACTAGGACCTCTTTATCATCAACATACATGTTTCATAAAAATGAATTCATACTCATTTTTTTAATTTAATAGACTATGGGTTAAATCCATTTAAACCCTTGTTTTAATTTTTATGAAATGTCATGAAATGATTCTTTTTGTCATTTTCCAAATATGGTACCTTATGAACTTTTCAACAAAATTAAAGTAAAAATTTTAATTAACATATACGATGGGTGTGACTATTTTCTTCCATTATATCATCGTCTAAGGTTCCCTTAGAATCCTATAAGAGTATTTTCAAAATAAATGTTTCCTTAAATTATTTGAAAATATAAATAGATATTTGTCTAAAAAAAATTTGATTTCATCTATATCGACATCCTTTGATTGATTTAAATATTTTTTGAAGTTGATTTATTATGATACAAAACATTCATATTGTATTGAAGGCTATGTGGTATGTTGAATTTTAGATGTGTTATTTTCAAACCATTTATGTTTTATGGATAAAGTATTGAAATTTTATATGCCCATTTTAATACGAATGTTTATGTTATGTTTAAACCTTTTAATATGAAGAATGCATTGGACTTAGTAAGTGACAGGTGGAACCCTATATATCTCCTTGATGCATCGGTAGGTCTCATGAGACAAAATAGTTTATGGGAATAAGGCCTTGAAAAAATATTATTTTTAGTCTTGGCACAAGCCTTGACTATGTCTTTTTGAAGTCTGTCATTATGAATTCCATCATTATGAAAGAGGATATTGATATTTCATGTGATTATTCAACTAGTGTAATCTCCATGTGAATTAGTCAATGGAATTATTTGATTTTATCTTTTCCATGTCATGTGGAAGTTCAGTTTTAATAGGCTTTTGTTTTAGTCTTATACATTTCAATAAATGTTTATGCTTATTTATGAATGTTTCCACTATATTGTTATCCTTAATGAGCATCTAAGCACACCTTTTTCTATGTTTTATTTTTCCTAGGATGTGATGTAGTATATTATTACTGACCTAAAGGGATAGTCTATAGGATATCATTGTTGTCTATGGAAACAATTTATTTGTAGTTTTCATTTTTATGATGTATTGTAAACCTTATGAATGTTTCTAGTACTTCCAAGGATACTAAACTAATCGTTCTTTTGTGACATTATATTTTGTGATCATGCCAATGATACATAAAAATGCATTGACTCTAGGTTACTATGGTTGGGGCATTACTTGTGCTACATTAATTCTTACACCATTATTAACATATAGTTGTTCTAGGTGATAAATAGGTAAGTAATATCTTTTAATAAGAAAATGTGATGATTTTGTTAGGTGATGAACCATAACTAATATTGAATCATTCATTCTTATATAATTATGCAATATAGTGCAAAATTATTGAGTAATATCACCCCATTTCAATATTTAAATTCATATAGGTTGTGTCACTACTCGAGGTTGTTTTCTATGAAACATCATTTACAAACAAACAAAGTATTATTTTACTTAATAAATAATTTTCAACTTCATATTATACTATTAAAAATGATAATTCCAATTCTTATATATCATAGTGATTAAATATTTAATATTTCATTTAAATTTATGAGAATCATGAAATAATTGCATTATCATCATAGGTTTTGATAGAACATTTTTCCTCTTTACAGATATCATAATTTTAACTTTTTATACATACACTAAAAATATTCCTTCATTCACGAATTTATATTTATTTGTATAATCACATAATTTGGTTAATAATATATTATATTTTCTAATAAATATGTTTTGTAAATCATAGTAAAATGTGTTATGTTTACCCTCCTTAATTATTTCCATATCTTTCATTACTAATTGTATGATCATAGGATCCCAATAAATCCCCATTTGGGTGAAGTATATCTGATATTTTAGGGTGAATTAATTTTATATCTTGTGTTCCTTCACTATGTGGTAGTTTATTTAGATATCATAATCCTTGGGTATTTTGAGAATCTACATTTCTTCCTGTTGAAATCATATTTGAAAAAAATCGATTCTTATGGATTTTTTATATCTCACATCATTCACCAAAGAGATAACGTATCTATATCATAACATAAAATAATTCTTTCTACCATCTATTTCTCTATAGTTATGTAGTTATATTCGTGTTTCCTTAACTACCATAATGCTTATGAGATAATTGTATAAAGATACAACTAATAACCTTAATTAAATAATAATAATATATCAACAATTAATTATTTTTTTATGGTAGAGATAAAAGATGAGGGTTCACCAATATCATCTTTAATTAATAAAAAAAGTCATGAAATTCATATATCCTTATGAACATAACCACATTACATGTCATCATTTTCAACAAGTTAGCCAATATGAAATTACATTGAACAAATACATGCTAGAAAATATCCAAACCACAAAAACATTGTACCTCAGTTATTTACATTAGTGTAAATCATTTTGAGACTACCTTTTTCTTCCAACTGTCTACTGAGATTACATCCTTGCTGAAAATATGGCCCTGAAAAAAAAATCATTCTGAATCTAGAATTCACAGTTGATAAATATCCCATATAACAAATTTCTTATAAGGTTCCAAATAATGATACTTAGTTTATTCTTAGGGTCCTCCTATAATTCACATTAAAAAAAGATATCATCAATAAATTGCACATAAAATAGTCATTGTATTCCATCATAACTCTCTTTTGAAAATCCATTAAAATGGTTGCTACATTTGTTAAAACAAACAGAATTACTGTAAAATCAAAATTTTCATACCTCATTTGAAATTATTTTGTTGGAATATCATCATTCCATATTCAAAATTTATGAAACCTGAAATGACTTTAAAATTTTGAAAAATAATGATCACCATGAATTTGATCGAATAATTCATCAATTTTAGGTAGAGGATATATGTTCATTATCATGATTTAGTTGGTTTACTTAAATTCAATCAACATCCTCATAAATCAATGTGTCTTTTTAATGATAGGAACAAGGTATCCCTAATGTGAAACACTACTGTCCATAAATACATTGTCAAACTACTTTTCAAGTTTTTCTTCAACTCCAATAATTAATTGTGCCAATTCTATAGGGTCTCATTGATATTGGTCATTAATAAATGATTAAATTAATGAAAAACTAAAAAACACAATCATGTCAATGTTTAGTTAATTTGATAAGAAATAAAAAACTATAATAGGTACATCATTAAATGTAAGATTACATTTTCCATCTATTATATTTCACTTTTATTATTTTGAAATAATATCATAAAATAGGGAAATTGGAGGTATACCTCTAAATTATTTAGATAAAAAATTATCCTCCCTATATATTATTAATTCCACATCTTCATCATAAATCATAATTTACTTCACTTTAAAACAATTCTTCAAACTATTTTATTAAATATAATAAATTGAAAGGATTATATCATATTCAACCATATGTATAATAATAAAATCCAAAAATATTGAACATTAATGTTTCATAACGTGTATTGCATTACATATTATTATTTCAGTGAGTTTTACACTATGATTTTTGACTAACAACTCCCATATAAAAGATAATAGTAAATATCATATTTTTCTTGAAAACATAGAACTTTGAAAAGTGTTTGAGTATAAAAAAACTATATCAATAATTTTAGAAATTTTAATATATGATTATAATACTTTCGACAACATCTTAAGGAACTTCATCTTAATCTTTAGTGATTTCCTAATATTTCCCTTCTCCCGTAAGCAACATATATTGTATGTTTCCTTGAGGTTTGGGAATTTTTTTTAGAAAATGTCCCATATAATTATATTTATTGCACTCGATATAATTGATATCATTCATTCATTACATTCATGACATATATTACACATATCTCAACACTTTTAATAAACATCCATTCCCTTCAAGTATTATCTAGGATGTTTCAATCCATAATTTTGAAATGATTGAAATTAAATCATGTTATTTATATTATTTTTCATATTCCTCACTTTTTATTGTTCAGTCAACTTATTCATATTGTTATTCAACCTGAATATTTTTTTTAAAAAAAATTACTTCTCTATTTTGAGAGTGCATAAAACAATTTCATCATATGATGAAAAATTATGGGAATCTATTTCCCTTTAGTTTCATAGAATAATCCTTTAAATGAGATTTTCAATCATGATTTACATATTATATATGTAATCAATAGTGTAACTAGATAGTATTGTAAGGGTAACCTTAGAATCAGCAACACTTTATTCTTTTGTTTTGTATTTCTTCAAAAACATTCCCTTCATTTTAGTTTGTTGCACATGGGGGAAAATTTTTCAATGTTTATTTCATTAAAATAACTTCATCATATGTCATTCACTACATATTTATCCCTAGTTTTTTGGATTAATGAACACCACATATTAGTATATACTTTAATAAAATATACTACAAGAATTACATCTTCCCATTCATCACATCCCAACGCTAGAAAAATATTTTGAAGGATCTACATAAATTTCTCATATACCAATATATTAGTTGATCGACTAAATGATAGGGAATTTTGAATCATGAAATAATCATAAATAAGGGTATCACTATATGTAACATCATGATTCAATATATGTTCAATGTTATCTGTCACATCCTCATTTAGCTACTCTAATATATCTATGATCTTCTCATCTCCAACACCCGTATTTTTTGCTTTCTCAGCAAGGAAATTTCAATATTCAACATTTGTATTCACACATTTATATCATACATGAATAATATATAATCTATGACATTTACTGGAATAGATAACAATATTATGACTTTTTATTAATAATGTATATTTCTAAATATATATAAACACTTGACATAAATTCAAATTTATGTATTGAAAATCTCAGAATCATAATAGTTGTTTCTTTAGAAATATTTATAAATCATAAAAATCATTTAAACTAATTTTTAAAGTTTTTTGGAAATTGAAAATTTAACAAATAATATCTATTTGGAGTGAACAAATAGGTATGGTGTATGTTCACAATAATTGTGCACCAGAATGCTGGTTGAGATATACTCAGCTAACTATTTCCAATATTATTAACTATATATGCATCCATTCCAAAACCACATTCACATTTAATTTCCAGGAAGGGAAGTATTTCCATGAAAAAACCATCTAATATCTTACTTAAAAACATTTATGTTTTTATCCTACAGTTATACATATCTTCAATATTTTATACATTGTTAGGTTCCTTAATAAATGTTTTCCTAAATTCAGTTTTCAAGGTTTCTACTATACATACTCTGAAACAAACTATAATAACATAGAATATATTATCCTAGAGAATTTGGTTAATTTAATTCATGGGAATAGATACATAGTATCTAATACCTAAGGAGTGATCAATTTATAAATAAAAGATAACTAGATATGCACAATCTAACTATTAATCATTGTGAAAAATATATACAACATGATAAAATAAAAATCTCAGCATCCATGAAAAAAATTCAAATAATTATTATACATATCTTGTATAAAATAAGTAAAATAATAGTGAGATCAAATACATCATAAAATTAATGTGAAACCAAATCAATGATGATTTAATATGTCATAATCTATATTTTAATGTATGTGACATAAAAGAAATTTCATTTAATCAATAACTTGGACATTATATACATCAATGGATAATATTAATATAGTTACATCATATATAATAATAACTGAATCTTCAATGAATGAAATTAATAATATATGACATCACAATATTATCCATCATTATATCTAACTCAAAAAATAATGGTGATAATATATTCTATTTGATGGGTATGTATACACAATAAATCCACCTTATTTGGTCAACTAATCTTTCACATGAGACTTGTTGATGAATTGAGGGGACAAATAATTTTCTTCCCCACCTATCACTTAATATTCAATTCATTCCTCATTTTTGTAGTGAAAAATTTAATACATAAATGTTATACCCTGTCAAAAATATATGTATTTATTATGAAACAAGTTAATCAATATTTTCAGCATTCTATTAATTAGAAGTTGAAGTAAATATCATATGATTAAATAGTGTAAGTATTATACAATTATCACATACATGATACAAATAATTTAAATATATATTAAAATTTTATTTTACAATAAAAAGAATAATATAAATGATTCAATTTAATTTTAAATACCACATAATTAGTGAGGTTTTATATAGGTTTTGTGATGAATTAATTCCTTTTAGTGTGAAAAATAAAATATAATTTAATCATTATAATAATATTTCATTAAATTATTAAATTTGAAAACAATTTTAATCTTGTAAAAAAGGTAAATATCTTAAAAAGGATCTAATGGTAGGGATGTTTGTTAACACGGTATACATTAAAAAATTCATTTTGTCTTTATAAAGAATGTTGAGAATTACCATTTCATAAAACATCTAAAGACAGGTATAAAAGCATCTAAAATTAAATGATTAATTAATATGTATTTAAAAAATTATGACGAACAAAAAATAAATTTCCAATTATTTTTTATAAAATATGGTTTATGGAAGGAAAATATATACTATTAAATGATAAAAGAAATATTATTTTATATTGAAAAATACATTATATGGATCATGATAAAGAGAACCAAAAATTTGAATGAAAATATAGAAATTCCTTAGATTTCAAGAGGGTACGAAATCATATATATATTTATAAATTATGGATTATATGTATCTTTCAATGAAAATTAATGTTTTCTGAAATAAATGAGATTGAAATACAATTCCTTACCTCATTGGTAATTTTTAAATTATAACCCATTGAAATAATAATGATTATTAGAAACATTAATCATAATTAATGAATAGGTATTCATGATAAATGTATCATAGTTATAGAATTTACACAACATAAAATAGGATTGGTGCATAATAACATATATGTCTCAATGGAGTGTATGTTATTATTGAATTACTAACTCACACATACCATTAGTTGAAATTGATATAACATATTTTCGAATGATCTATGAAATGTTATAAATTTATAAAATACCAATATTTATTTTTATAATATTCTAAATTATTCTTTATAAAATCCTATCTCTCATTTTCTAATAATATTAAATTATTACAATTGTTTTAGTTATTAACTGCTTTGTTTATTTATGAATATTTTTTCATGAGAGTTATAATTCATGTAAATAGGATATAATTCCAAAAAAACATTAATTATATTATTTTTACAAATATAATATTTATTCGTTAGATACATGTTTATGTACATTTTGTAAATTTTTACATAGAACATCAATCACATCGCTTCGTGAATATGGTTGTTCAAAACTTCGCACGAGAAATGTTATAATTTACATAATTAGTGAAAGGGTAGGGATGTATAAAATACAATAAATTTTGATATTTAATTTTATGTATTATGTATCATATTTTTTCAATGGTTTATTCATTACGAAAATCCATTTGAGTTGTTGATGGAAAAGTAATTACTCTAGTTCATGAGGTGGTTGTGCCCTTACACAAGAGGGATGGTATTATTTCACAATTGATGGAGAAAGATATTGAAAAATATTATTACCTAAAAAATTATCTAATTATATTTTAGATACTGCTTTTATAATATAGTAATTATTAAGAAATAATATATTGTGGTACAAAAATAAGTGAAAAAGAAAGACCATTGTGAAGATGATCACCTTCGCTCAGAAACAAATCCCATGGATTTATTATTAGGAAACCTAGAGTTTGTATTTTGGGATGTATATAATATATATAATTTGGACAATCATGTTATAGAGATAATTTTTGGGGGTGTCTTGAGCATAATGGATTAATATGTTTATATACGTGGAGTGGTGAGGTTCCCATTTATAATTGAGGTCAATGGATCACATGTAATTTCTCATTGTTTAAAAATAATATAATGTAAAATTATTATAAATATTTATATAAAATGTCTCATATTCATCAGGGATAATATATAAGAAAAAATCCATGAAATGAAAGGGGTTTCATAAATTTGTTTTAATTTTTACCCTTGTCATTTCTGGTAAACCCCATGTAATCCCTTTTTGATACTAACTGTAGGATTTAATTATTACTGTTTTAGTATTCCTTATGTTGAAAAATTAAATTGAACATATTACAAAATATTAACTATTTTTATTATATATATTTAATTTATTTTATAAAATTTATTTCATACTAGTAGGAATATTTAATTTAAATATTAAACCATATAATTTA
This sequence comes from Viscum album, assembly GCA_963277665.1. Taxonomy (NCBI): domain Eukaryota; kingdom Viridiplantae; phylum Streptophyta; class Magnoliopsida; order Santalales; family Viscaceae; genus Viscum; species Viscum album. The sequence continues at coordinate 939,262,266 of OY728161.1, forward strand.
ACAATAACTATTTTAAAAGAAATGAATTTTTCATGTATATGATGATCCTATATTAAAAATATGACTTTTTATCATTATTATATGTATAAAAAACATATTTTTAGATTTATAATATACAAATATTTGTTAAATAATTTATCATTAACTATTATTTAAATTAATTAAAATGGAAGAGAATAATGCTTTGTTAAAAATGTTTTCTAAAAAATATACCTTTTACCAACATATTATCATACATTTTTCCAATAATATTGATAATAATAAATGGTTAATTAAACATATTAAAATATATTATTATATATATAATTATGAATACTTAAGAAATACATTTCAGTTTTAAATGAAATCTTATTTTTAATGGAAAATTCAAAAAACCTTATAGGAAAAATTTTACAATGTATGTTCCGAAATAATATTCATCGTATCAAATTAGTATTTTTACATTAAATATTAAAAAATAATTTTATTATCATTATAAATAAATATAGCGTTGACTTAGAAAAATTTATGTTCTAGTGTTATACTATGGATGTCTTTCATCATATTCTGAAAATCACCTCAAAACAAAACCATATACATCTACCCACTAAGATGGTTTAGTAATAGTAAATGGAAATAACACTGAATTAGTCTCATATTCCTACCCAAGTGTATTCAGACCACTAACATTTTTGTTATAGAAAACATTTACTAGTATTTTTAAATTCTTTTCTTCTTGTGTGAATCTTGTTGGTGTATTCTAAAAATGTGTTAAGGATTTCAATGGATAAAAATCCTTATACATATGAGTTATTCAAAAAAATGAAAATTATAGTAAATTTTAAATGAATGAATCATAATATTATGAAAATTTACAAGATATTAGCTAAGAGGGTGAATATGAATGAAAAATGAGTCTAAAAAAACAAAAACAAATCATGGTCAATGTTATGACCTCAATAGCCTTAACACGAATATATAGAAGCTATCATCAATGTAAGTATACAAATAAAGAATATAAACCTTACCTGATACTATTGATATTATTGGATTGATATGTTATATTTAAATAATGAATCAATAAATTTAATACTCATATTAAACCAGAGAAGGATATTATATCCACATAGGTCCTCTCTTTTATATCAAAATCAGAATCTCTGGAGGTCCTCCCATGAGAACCTATTGTCGAGGTCTTCTTCATGTAATTATAAATATTAATCTTTGAGGTCTTCTTCATGAAACAAATTTTCGAATTCCTCCGAATATCTTATTTATTAAAAAAATGAGATCCTATCATTAACAACTCATCAGATATATATAACATTGTTGGTAATCCATTAACAATCCTGAAAAACAACCCTAGATGTCCTCCAAGAGGTGAATATTGAAGTGGTTCTCCCTGTGGGAACATATTAACCTCGAATGGATGTCTAATCAATGGTTAAAATGAGATTTCAACCATTTATTCATTGCCTATGGTATTTATTATAATGGTCATACCACAAATATTGAATATTTTCAGTAGTATGATCTTATATATGTTGATATTACTCTAAGTATAACCTCATACATATTGGAACTGGAAGATTTTATACCAGACATTACCAATGCTTCATCATTATTTTGGGTTGTTTAATACTAGTCCACGAATGAATTAAGGTGAATATAATCATTTACACCTCCCATCACTACATATAATCATATACAACTAAGGATTTTTCTAATGATACAACTACATCTTATAAATAACCAGAAATTGAATGATGTATTTGGATCATTTAAATGATCTCCTCCTGAATATAGAAGAGAGAAACAAGTAAATAAGGAAGTAATGATATGAGAACCATATTACAATCATGCTTTAGTCCTTTTCCACATCCCAATATTACATTTTCGGTGTTTTATATATGCATGAGTTCATTTTATATGTTTAATCATATAGGAAAATATTCAATATATTGATATAAAACATTTATATTATGGAGAGTAGAGAACCAAATAAAGCTTGTGACTTATCTACACCTCTAAGATTAATTTTTTTCTCTATGTTTTATGGAACCTATGGTCGATTAAGAACCACAAATACCTCAATTTTGCATGACACAAAAGCATTATTTTTATTCATTAGATAATTTCTGATGATCCACTTAATATGTTATCCGATGTTTGGATTAATATGGAGTAATAAATGTTTCACTTATTAAAGTCAAATAGATTCTAATAAAAAATGCATCATTAAATTTCATCATCTATAGTCATGTTTATGGACTAGAAGGTACATATAACAATTAGTCTATTCAATGAAATTTCATCACCTACATATCATAGAAGTGTTATACTCTTCATGCTAAATACATTTAATTTTTTTTTCTATAAATACAAAAAAAAAGTTCATGCAATCCTCCCATATAATGAAATAAAGTCCCACAACTAACGATCAACCATTTATGGTGCTCACCAAGAACCAATGAAATTAACTACATCCATCCCATTCACGATTGAATGACTAGAACTTTAGGTAGGCCACAATAATGGCTATATTAATATAAATACATGAGAAACCATTCATTACAATTCTAGTGGGGATTTAATCCACCATTATTATCCATGGTATCAAAAACACATATTTTTTTTTATGACTATGACGGTGATGAAAATATTCCAACCCCAACCCACAAGGGTTGTGTCATTATTACACCTCATCCTATGTGGAAGTCTATATTCTATTGATTATAACAAAATCACACGACACTACCTCAATGTTCATCCTAAAATATGATATAGATGAATCATTATAGATGCATTCATAAAAATCTATAAGGTATTCCCTATATAGTATATTCTATAGGTCACTTATAGGGGATCAACATGGAGTTATAATTCAACCACGAAATTTCTATAATAAAAAATGACCCACTAAGAATATATATTTTAAAGATGATCATGATATGTACTGAAAATAGTACTTAATGGATTAATATATTTAATATTACTCAAATAAGGACAATGTTTTAATTTTAACTTCATAGAATGAATCAGTAAATATTATCAATCCTAACCATATAAATAACCTGTTGCTGACACTAAAGTAGTGAGTTGTGATTTGGAAAAGTCTATCTAATGTATAGGGAATAACAAAACATTTGATAAAGATTTGTGTATCTAAAAAAAGGAAAACTCAGGAAATTGAAACGTGAAATATCTAACTAAAACATGTCCATTTTCCATTTAATAGTGATAATGTTAAATATGTGGATATATCCAATTTTCCACATAAAGGGGCTATGAATATCTATATTGAATAAAATTCCTCAAAATATGAGGCATATCAATAGGAATAAATTTGTCCTGTCAAATAATTAATTAAATGGAAATTATCCAATTTAGTATAATCCCCAATAGAATATTGACATGTCTCTTTAAATGGGTCTTAATAAACTAGAAATAAATTCTCGGCCAATAAGTTTTTAGACAAGATCACTAACCAGGTCACAGACTAAGAAACCAATGTACCTATATATAATAGCCATAAATTAATAGGTGTTTTATCTATTTGATATGAATCTATGATTATATAAAGAACAATAACACATCCTTACTCAAATTGAATTTGAAACACATGCATCAATAAGTCAATTATATCTTAATCTTTCATCTACTTATGATTGAGGTTCGGTATGGAGGATCGTAACGTAGGATATCCCTTATTTCACAAAATACGTTGATATATGTATGGATTAAATGTATGGGTGACATAAAAATAGTGCATCCAAAGAACAATTAATATCCTATTTCTGGTGGACATGGCTCCCTCTCCACCAACAATTACAAATCACTCATGTACAACATATTATAAAAATAATATCTAGAGAATATTTTGGAAAAATATTGATAAGAATTATAAAATAGAAAGAGTCATAAAATATCATATGTTTAATATTGAATCTATATAATCCTTCATTAATTTTTTATAGTTACATACTAACATGTTCTATTGATATTATGGATGATCATCAGAAATTCCTCTATTGAACAAGATCAACACTGTGGAAGATGAAATATAATGATCTTCAAAACTGAAAAAAAAAAATTAAAAATGAGTGGGAATCAATTTTTATCTCTATATGGAAGTATCTCTATTATTATTTTAGAAATGAAACTCACCTAGGAGTATTTACGATATATATGAATACAAAATCTCAAAGTTGAATTATAGTAATAGCTCATACAGATAAAATATCATGTTTGATTTCATTAGGATTCCAAATTTTGGTATTGGTTTGGGGATTCCATGTGATTCTCTAATAACTATTTTTCATTATAAATGTAAAAACTATTGGAATTATAGATGGTATAACACAATATAAAACATTCATTCTCAAAACAATATTAGAATTAGCTCAAGTTAAGGGTATATCTTAATATAAAGTGGTACCACACCATGAACAACATAAATAAAAAAACACCATATTCAGGAGGGAAAATGATACATGTACTGAATAATTTATTAAATATTTTCACACATTCCATTCCATCATAAATAAATATGTATTATGTTACTTGATCACTTTTATGGATGATAATAGTAAAATTTTCTAGAATCTAGGTGAAAAAGTTTAGTTGGTATCAATTACATCCCTAACTACTAACCCTACAACCAAATATTGGTGTACACACCTCAAATTTTTTCATATTTAAAGAGCTTTTCTAGATTTTTGTCGACTCAGGGGTGGTGAAATTGGGTAACCAATCAAAAAAAATTTCCTATATCTCTTCCATTACCCTAGTAGAATATGGAGAAAAAATGGAGGTTATAAATAGTATAATAAAAAGATTAAGGATCAGATTACTAAAAAATTATAATATTATATATATTATATCCTCATTGAATACTAGATTTTATAATATTATAACCCAAATTCCATATATGAAAACTAAATCAACTTATTTTAATTGAAAAATTTTAAGAGTTATAAAATATAATCTATTAAGTTCAATACATGGAAGAATGATTCCTTAATAATTCCAAATTAAATACATAATCATCTATACTTCATATAAATATTATTGGGAGGATGGTAAACACCCTAAAAATGAATGTATCATAATTAATAGAGTCACAGTATGGATATGATAATAAAATCCACTTAATGTACCCATTATTTTATAAATAAGATATATATGAACCAAATATCCCAAATATATAATTAGGATTGAGGTCAATGAGTTTGAGAAGGTCATGGACTATGATGTCATGGAAGATCTCAATTATATGTACTTATTTCTGATAAATCCATAGTTGTATACAATTCCAGATATCATACACTCCATCAAACTCCAATAGAACTCCAATCTGACCCTAAAACTAATAGAAATTTTTCAATTCCAATAATATTTTATGGTGTTTTAGAAATGATAAAAATATTTGTTAAATTGTAAAATATATATTGGAATGATTTTCCATTTCCAAAAATGAAAATAATGTCCATATATTTTAGTTAGGGAAAAAATATGTCATCATGGACCATGAAAATCCAAAATATTCAAGCATGTGAGCAATCTTAAGGAGGGAAACATGTTCATGATCCATAATAGTTTAACCATTAACAGGTTACCTGATTTAGTCTATGATAATTTCATAAGGGAGTTCCAAATCCCCATGGACTGGAAACTAGTGTGGGGAATCAAATTAAGATAGTTTGGAATTTTTGGGAAAAAAACGAAAGAACAATAATTATAAAGTGAAAAAATAATTAAGCACTAGTAGTGAAAATTAGAAAAAATATCAATAGCTAAACATACCTCAAAGTGACCTCATAGCTCCCCACCGATCATAGAACCACACACGCACCAAGAAAGATCCCACACTAGAGAAACTTGAAACTGAAAAGATAGAGTAAGAATGTTAATTTAGATACTCATTGGGATTTCCATGTAATAAAAATGTCTCATTCCATTACCTTTAAAAAGATTCCCAAATCATTCTATGTTAAAATATGACATAATAAAAAAATGTATTTAATTATTTTCAAAATAATGTATCAATTATTCATTTTCATGAATATAATTTCTATTCCACTAAATTTATAAAATAGCTTCCAAACAAGAATTAAAACATCTAAATGGAATGAAAACAATTTTAAATGAAATATGTTTTTCAAAAAATATTGATAAATCAGGGAACAAATTAAATGAAAATCACATCAAAATAACTATTGGAAATCACTATGAAGATACTATTTTTTGGGTACCAATGATCCACACACCTTAGTGAAAAATAATATAGAAACCACAACCAATATCGTTCATGTTCATAGGAAACTAGAGAGAAGAAACATCCAAAATTCTAGTGGCATCCAATCATAAAAAATGTTTAGTCAGTGTTGTAGGTTCAATCCAACAAGATGAAATTGAGATGAACTACTTCAAAAACATCTATAATACTATTCATAGTCTTACCACCTATATATCTATGGTTACCCATGTTCTATATTCCAAATGGGGGTGAGGTTTAATCAAGAAAACACAAATGAACATATAATTGTTTTTATCCAAAAACTCATTCAACCTCTCGCAATGGTTTTTTCTCCTTAAGTGGATTCCTATTTTATATTAGAGCACAATGAAAACTCCATAACACTATAAACATATCAAATATAACACATTTACACATGCATCATTTATCTCAAACTAGGGGGAATTTATCAAGATGGGTTTACCACTTTCGTAAATCATTCTCAATGTTCCATAGGGCCCTCATTAATTTACAATGAATACCTTCATATAATATTAAATTGTTCCCAACACGTTTATGAACCAAAACCATTTAAAAGTTCAATTAAAATTACAGGGCAACACAATTTGGAAAAAATGTTGAGAACTTTATCAAATTGAATCATCTCATAATAAATCAACTTAACACATAGAAGCCATTTATCTACCAACTTATAAATATTTATCATTTAAAAATAATTGGTCATTTGAAATGTATTACATTTTCATAAATGTGGATAGAATAAGTCGAAATAAAAATCACGTGCTTAAAACATATAAAAATTATTCAAAAAAATTAAGATCCATTTTTAAAAACCACAACTATATCTCATAGATTATAGATAGAAAACATATTTTTAACTAATAAATAAATTATGAAATCCCTATTAGAGGTTTAGGCATAGGGAACCTACCTCAAACATGCCATTTTTTAATGATGACCAACCAAACCAACCATTCACACTTATTTGAACATGAATTTATATATATGTATATATATATCATGTTCTCCATGCCACATATTCCCCTCTCTAAGAGGGTGTTGGGAACAAATCCCTCAATGTAACATCACAAATTTTTTGGTTGATTGTGATTGTAGAAAAATTATATTTTGAAGTTATGATATTGATTCCAATGATATTGTTCGCTAGAAATTATGAAAATAGTATATGATGAAGGAATGGATTCCTTAGAAGTTGTATATAAAATTGCGTACAAAAGATGACATCATTTCCCAGTATTGGCCTAATATTTGGGGTCTAAAATTAGGAGTTTCACCATGCATCACAATAATGTAGTTTCATAAAGTCCATATGTTAATATGTTAATGGCAGGAATTTCACAGATATGGTCTTTTTATGGTGTGTTACATGAAGGATCAATGAATTTTTACAGTGATCTCCATGATTTTGACAATTAACATGAAATATGTATTTCCTTGATGGCCATATAAAAATAACCAAAATTCATGATTTTTTAATATTGGGGTTTCTCAGTGGATGGTTTGGGAAGGTGTGAATGTTTATGACGGTGATCTTTGAGATTATTAAAATCATCTTCAAATGAGGATTCCCATGAAGGCCTAGTCAAAATATGGAAAAGGCATAAATTTTGTGAAAACTGGGTTTTCTATATAGTGGGTCGCAAGGTACGATGGTTTCTAAAAGTGGTGTTTGTGGATAATAACATGCATAAAAAGTAATATAATGGTTTTTATGGAACTATTCACTATTAAGACAAGCATCGTGAAAAGGAATTTTCTATGTACATTCTCAAAACATGGGGCGTCATGAAGGAAATTAGGGAGTTTTGTGAAATGATATTTACTTGGTTGAAATGTTTGGGAATCTATGGAAATTCCTATAAATAGGAATCTTCCACTTTAATAAGTTTAGCAAGACATAAATAAAATCATAAAGCTATGTGTTCATGAATGTTTTGACAAAGGACGTATGGGAAGAAGTTATTAAAGGCTTTAAAATCCAACCAGATGTTCTGAGCTTTGCGAAAGTGGTTTTGTTTAGGATGACTAAGTGAACTTTAAGAAATTGAACAGGAATAGTTAAGTAAATACAATCCATCAGATGTTTTGGAGTTTAGTTAATTTAAATGAGTTTCATGAAGAATATTTGAGCTTCATGAAGTGATCTGTGAAGGAGCATCGTGAATGAGGGAACATCGAGAAGGCATTGTGCATTGTGAAAAGTATTTTAATGGATTTTAATAGTAAATATGTGGTAAAGTGATATTCATCAATGGATTATTTATGAATTTAAATAGAGTATCTATATAAATAGTTGAAGAATTAATTTGAGATAATTAAGGGACTTAAATTTCTATGAACTATGAGATGATCTTCTGAAGAACCATTGACCACAAATCAGTTGAAATAGAAGTGAATTTTCAAATTTTTATTTGTTTTAAACCAATATAACTTTTATTTCCCTCCAGATATTTTAAATAGTTGTGTTATTTTAGTGGACTTATTAAATCCTAAACTTTTCATTTTATGCTCCTGGCCACAGCCAAGGGATGGTGAACCATGTAAAATTGATGTGTCATGTGCATGGCTTAAGATCTGTTTATACTCTGCGATAGGAATAAGAGAGAATAATGTTTTCTTTAACAATAAAATGGGCTCATAAAAAGGTAGTGGTTTTAATCTAGCATACCTTGTCCCCCCCCCCCTCTCAGGGTATTCAATCTTCCGGGACTAACATAGGTAATATGTTCAATGTACGCTTATACAGATATATATATCGTTATATATTTCATACTGGTATATGTATATTTATCCGTTATTCATAAACACAACCCAAAACCACATCAATGAGAACAAACAAACTCTATAATAATAAAAATCACCTCAAAACCCAAAAAAAATTACATATTTGAAATTAATCCACAATGAAGTACTCAAAGAACCCTTACCTAAAAAAGAAAGGTGAATCCAATTCCCTTGATGGTGGTGGCTAGAACCGGCCTCAACAGGGCCCAAAGTACCCTATTCCTCATGATGCAATGATAATGTAACCTAAAATAGAATTAGGGTTTATCGTTGGAACACACACCACTAAAAATGGAGCAAATTCTTCCAAAATAGGGGAGAAAATTGAAGAGGACATTCACTAGAGTATACCGCACACCATAACGGAAAGAGAATGTGCGGCGGAGGAGAAGGAGGTGGCGTGAGAGACGGTCTCGGCTCAGGTGGGTCATACCTGATCCAGAAGGAGAGGGTTTTCGTTTTCACATATGTGGGTAGTGGGGGATGCTCTATGAGGGTTTTTTCTAAAACCCTAATAATAATAATAATAATAATAACTTAATAATAATAATAATTATCATAATCATAATTACAATAAAAATAATATTCTTATAAAGATATTTCCTTTTAATTTAATTTTAATTTATTAAAAACTATATTTTATTAATAATTTAATTTTATTTATTTTGAAAACTTCACAGTTGCATGGTTTATCAAATTGTGGATTAACTGTTCACTGGCCACTAACAACACCCAGCACCCCTCCCATGGTTACCCACAGCTGGATTCATGGTTGATGAATCTATCCTCCAACTATAAATCATAGAACTTCCCACATACAATTCCAAGATAGACACATTTCTCATGGATTAATAAACATTGTACAAGTCATGTTCCATAACTTAGATCTACATGGGCACCCACATAGGCACCACACAGTTACTCCTAACTGCGCTGGATAACCGCGAAAAAGTAAAATTGTTTCCTAAATTTAAAAACTCAACATCACAGCTAGAAAAAAATCCAATAAAGACTAAAAATAATTAAAATAATAAATACATCATATCGGGGTTTGACAATTATCATCACCAAGAAATCAGACTACCAATATAAATTCATGCATCCAGACGAGGAATCAAACTCCAGTTCAAAACTAAATGAGGACAACAAAATCACCAACTCGGTGTGACCATTCACTCTACTAGTCACACCCAACCAAATCTAAGGGAAAATGAAATGAGATTAATCATGATGAAAATAGAAGGTTTCTCCCCACCACAGGAAACCAATTAACACTGACCACCCTAAATAAACCACAATAAGGTCTGTGGTGGGTCTCCCTACCATTTTCAAACTGATGGACTTTGACCAACTAGTACACACTGACAGTGGAAACCCAACATGTACATAACTACAAACTTTCTACACAATCCAAAAACCTAACCACATGGGGTGCCCAATGAATTACCCCAAACCAAATAACGAACAAAACCACTAATAGTTATTCACCAAGATGTAAAAATCTACAAAAAGGGATAAAACAAAACCAAAATTGGTCCAAATGGCTAGCTGTATAAGGTCAATTGCTGATAAACTAAAATTCAAGAAAATGATATCCTTTAAAAAGTTTTCTTCCATGATGAAAAACCATAACTATAAAATTTTACAAGAATACAAGGTCACCAAGACTTTGAACAACAAAATAGGGACTTTTAAAAAAAATACAAGAATGAGGAGTAGATTACTCTATGACCTTTGTAACAAAAAAGATTCCTTAACAGTTGAAGAAGCTAAAACAGAGAAACACAAACAGTCCCCATTTCAGCACTGGAGACCAAAGGCAGACCAAGTTCCTACACACCCAACAATTCATGAATTCATGAAATGATTCAATCCAGGAATTATGGTAAGATCTCTAATGTCTTGAATCATCTGTCTTGCCCCCCACATAGTTTGCAACTAGAAATTAACAATTTGAAATTAATCAATCAATAATTAATCATAATGAACTCCTTCAAATGATCCAAGAAACTACACTGAAGAAACATATCTTATTTATGTTACTATGAGTGAAACATTATCTTGTCACCAATTAATGGTGGTGGGATAGAAATAAATGAGGCATAGTTGTGGTTGATGTCAGGAAAGGATCTAGCTCCACCACTCCATTCTGAGTCTTGGTCGAATTGACAATGAGAATACTCATTGAAACAATCATTTATAAATTCATCAAAAACCTAACCACCTTAGTTTTTGACATGTTCTGAACACTGATGAAAACCAACATTAATTCCAAAAATTGAACTTAACCTAAACTAGGATGAAATCATACTAGATTACTATAGTCCACTCATCACTATAAAACTTACAGGGAATAAAAAAACCAGATACATAAAGCCGTATAAAAATTCATCACAAAATGAAATACCACAAATCAATCAAAATCCAAAACTTAAACTCAAATCACCATTTCAACACCATTTACAGCATTTCAAAACCAGGATTCCACATAAAATAATTCAAAACATGAGAATAAAAAAATAAAAAATTTCTCACTCACTTTTCAAAACATTGATATTCCACTTTTTGAACAACATTTTACATTAAATGACATGATTTAAACAGCAGCCAAAAGTATTCCATGAAATTTATGATATTTCCATCCTTATATTTGATGAAGTACACATCCACTCATACCAACAAATAACCACACACTATATTCATGAATTCATATATCTTATTATTTATAGAAATTCCTATGGTCAATTCTAAACATTTATCATTTCCAAAATATGTCATTCATCTAAAAACCCATATTCCCATGAAAATTAATTTAAAAATTTAAAAGTATTTTAAAAAACCCAAAATTATTTCCATAACACTTTCCATTTTTTACTTTGAAACCACACATTCAATTAAAATAAATCCCCTTCTAGGAATCATTTTCATTTTCAAAAACAAATTTTCCACCCAAAAACCATTTACCCTATTGAAATATACTTTTATATAAACCATTTTCATTTTTAAAATCCACCCAATCCAACCTAAACTAACCCCATAATTAAATCATATCATAATTTCAAGGTAGATGGAATAAGTGGCTATTTATAGCCCAGTAACATATTTTAGAAGACCATGCTCCAAGCAATAATCAACCATAGTAAGTATCTTTAACTATAAACTATGGTATTAAATGCGTCAATACATAATGAAATCTCTTTTTGTAACACTAGATCACTCACTTGGTCAACCTATAACCACACAAACCAAGACAAATCAAAAAATTAAATCCCTAAAAACCTCTAGAAACTTAGGGGACATGAAGGGTATGTGTTCATGTCGTCCTTTATACACCTACCTCTCTTGACTCGATAGACTTAACATTCAATCTACCTGAAACCTCAAATAATAAGGACCTACTATAATGTCATTTTTTCATAAACATACATGGGTCAACCTGGAACAGGTTATCCGAGTGGGAATGTAACAAGGTCTGAAGGATGTCCTGACCTCTATAGGCTAGATACTAGTGTCGGGCATCAACCTAAGATAGTATAGAATAATTTGGACCAAAAAAATAAAAATAATTGATTATAAACTGATCAAAATAATTAATCACTAACATTAGATAATTATACAAAGTTCAACTGCTAATCCTACCTCGAGTGACCTCATGTAAAACCATCAATCATAGAAACTATCTTTCTCCAAGAGTGATAAAAAATGTTAGGAGCCTAATACTAAAAAGATAGAGTTGGCATGAGAACAATGATTATTAGTAGGAATGCTAATGAATAACAACACCCAATTCCATTTCCATTAGAAATAATCCAAAACAATGAACGTCTGAAAATAGAACATAATAAAATAATGTTTTTCATTCTTTTCAATTAAAGTAATGAGTATGTATTTTCATGAAAAAAATTAGCTTCATCTACATTTTTAAAATAGACTCCAAGCATGAATTAACACTATAAAATGTAAATATAAAAATTTAGACTAAAATATTGTTTTCAAAAAAGAGTGATCAAACATAGATCAACTGAAATGAATAACGAATAAAAATCACCATTTGAAGTCCATATGCACCTACTGTTAGTTGGGGACCTAGAATCCTTATACCTCAGTGAAACATAGTATAACAACCACAACCATTAAAATTCTCATGAATCAACCTCTAAGGTGGATAAAAATCAAAAATTATAGGGCTCTCTTATCATAACAAATATTTAGTTAGTTTTGTTGTGTAATCCTTCTAGATATAACATGGACGAAAAACATCCAAATCATCTACCGTCCTAGACCTCGTCTTCCCACCTAGGTACCCAAGGTTACCCATATGCTCTATTCCAAATGGTGGTGAGGTTATATCAAGGAAAATCATATGAACATATCACGTTCAATAAACAAAAACTCATTCAACCCCTCACCACTTATATCCCTCCATAAGTGCATTCACCTTTTTATGTCGGAAAACAATTCACAAACCATACCACTATTCACATATCACAAATCACTAATGGACACATTGATCAAATTTCTAAAATGAGGGGTAATGTCTCATGAGTGGTTTTCCACTTTCGAAAAGATTTATTAATGTTAGAAATGGACATCATTAATTTAAAAAGTATATTGTCATTTTAGAAAACTATATTTTTCTAAAACTTTTATGTTCCAAAACAATATAAATGTAAAATTGAATAACCATGGAACCCTACATCTGAAAAAATATATATAACATGCTCAATTCTAAGCATCCCATTGGAAATAATCATTACATCCTAAACCATTTAAGTGGAAAACTTTAAATATATAACATTTATATCCAAATATGAATTATAAATGTAATAATTTTTCTATAATAAGGGCAAGAACATACAACAATAATAAAAGAACATGTTGGAAACATAGACAAAATATGAAAAAAAAGGCAAAACCATTTCTTACAATCATAATCGGATCACATTTCTTATAAATATACTACATAAATATAAAATATTTTAAAAATAACATTCATAAAATAATGGAATTCAAATTAATAAGTTAGGAATAGGGAGCCTAATTAAACTTGTTTTTTTATGAATACCTCATGAACCTTACATTTTCACTTATAAGAACATGCATTTATACATATATATATATAAATACACCTAGATTCATTGCACATATTCCCCTCCCATTTATAGAATATTTACAAAGAGATAATATATATATATATATACATATGGCATACCTATGCATGTACATATAGGTATTCCAGATACCGGTTACCCGAAACCTGAAACAACCTCATGGACACCCAACACACTATAGAAAAATTACTGGAAACCCAAAAACCACAAAATCCCAAATATAAATTAATATATAATGAAGAATTCTATGAACCCTTTCCCAAAAAATTGGTTATTACATCGACGATGATGATAGTGGATAGAACTATCCTCATCGAGAACTGACACAGAATAGTCACCAAGATTAAATGCAAGATAAAACCAATATATAGTTAGTGTTCGACCTAGTAATGAAAAAAAGGGGATGTGGAATTAGCAAAAAGAGGGGAGAATGTGGAAGGGGAAACTCATAGGAGAGGACAAAACAAAAATGGAAGGAGAAGGTTGTCAGAGGGGAGGTATGTGGTATGTTGAAGGGCCTTAGGTGAGGAGGTTCACTCACAAGTAGGTAAAAGAGTAGTGGATTCAAACATGCATCAATGTAATGGGGAGGAACCTTGAGGTTTTTTGTTAAAACCATAATAATAAAAATAATTTTGACATAATATTGATAATAATCATCATCATATTTATAATAAATATAATAATAATAATACAATTCATAATAACAGTATTATTATTATTATATATACATTTCATTATATTTTATATTATTTTATTTTCATTTTTTCATTTTTTATTAATACTTGGAAACAGCACGGTTTTCAAACAGTTTACCAAACCCCGCGTAAACACATCACTCACCACTACGAAGGCTAGGAATGCCTCACATGCCTACTATCATCAAGATGTCAAGTTGAGAAAACCATGCTCAGTGTATGCCCCTATGATATTCCCCCTTACAGATCCAAGACACATACTTTTCTCAGGGTTTAATAAACAAAATCCAAGTCATGCTGCATAACATAACGCCATATAGGAACTCACAAGGTAACTGCACAGCTACTCTTAACTACGTGGGATAACTATTTGACACCAAAAAAGGCTTACAAAAAATTTAAAATTCTCCATTCTATTAGAAAAACTATATCATAAGACTAAAAATAATTAAAATAATCAATTCTCGAGGTTAGGGTGAGACAAAAATAGATCCCTATATAAAAAGTATGATTACCTTAAACTATGAGTAATTATACTAACCATGTTACTAATTTATTATTTGATCCATCAATCAATAGATATGAATGAAGTTGTCATTATGGTCATTCAATCCCACAAGTTCTCAAGGTGGAAGTCAATTAAGCCCAAGTGAATCACATAATGTCTATCTCTATTTAGTGATAAGTGGCCATTTAATTAATAAATAAAGACCATAAATTCATTATCTATAGATATATTATACCTCTATATGTTTCAAAAATGATCAATGATATCAGCATTCATAGAGCCTTATTTTAAAATGCCTCTTGAATCATCTGTATTAAACTCTAAACCATTCAAATGATTGGCCATAATGATTTTTATATATCTACCACAAACCAATCCTTTTCGAGATATGATAGGTTTGGATAGACACATCTTAGGAGAATTAGACAGAAAAACCTATTACAAGGTCCTCAACACGAACTCAAAATTCCTGGTTGTTTTTTAATTAAAAACCTCCAACAATATTCATTAATGTATATAATTTCATATGCATGAGGACGTTCACAAATAATATTATTAAGTACTGATATATTACCTTATGATAAACATAAATTAATTATATAGTTATGGTTTACCATTTTCATTCTATGAATATTTTTATATAAATTTATGTGTTTAAGAAGGGATGTAATTATTCTTATGGTTGATAATTCCATTCAAATTACTTCCAAAATCTAGTTTTAATCCATTCTTTATAATCCATGGTGTTGAATGAGTGAGGAATTCATGTTATAATTTCATATGCATGAGGACGTTCACAAATAATATTATTAAGTACTGATATATTACCTTATGATAAACATAAATTAATTATATAGTTATGGTTTACCATTTTCATTCTATGAATATTTTTATATAAATTTATGTGTTTAAGAAGGGATGTAATTATTCTTATGGTTGATAATTCCATTCAAATTACTTCCAAAATCTAGTTTTAATCCATTCTTTATAATCCATGGTGTTGAATGAGTGAGGAATTCATGTTTCCTCTTAATAAGATTGAATGAAATTTCTAGATTTAGGAATCTACTATGTGTTTATGGTTTAAGACAATAACAAAGTGAAGAATAAAATATCATTGATTTCATAATATGGACATGTATGAGGTCTAATTAACAATCCACTAAAAAAAATGGAATTGATATATATGAACATTATATGAATCAATATTACATCCCCCACTGACTATTTTTTCGGGTTAGTTTCTCTAATATTCTGACCTCACAATGAATTGTCTTTGATCAACTGGACCTCATCCATTAAATAATGAAATGATGATTGGGTCTAGGAATAATCTCATAAACCCTCAATTATTTATTTCATCAATTAAAACAAACCATTCAAAATAAGGTTTTGATTCTAGAAAAGATAATAGTGGAATATGTGACAATTTCAACATATCACCTCTTATATTTAGGGCATCGTACCCTCCTCATATTTTGATAGTGACGAATAAATAGTAGAAGCGTATCTTAGGGATGCCACTCTAGTATTTTATTAATGTTCTTTGACCACATGTGATGATCTATGGATAGAATGTTTTATAAATATGATTATATTTGGAATAACTTTATCAAATCCTCTATGAATCCCAAAAATTGTGATAATTACATATCAATCCTAAAAGATCATCGAGTTGAATTAACATTGAAGAACATGAAGATTCTCTAATTTTATTCTTGAGTGAACAACAATAATTTGGGACATTCATATGACCACTATATATATATATATATAAATGCAATAAAGAGAAATCATCTATCACATACTACCATGGTGGAAGCTAAATTCGACATGATAATTTCATTTTTATACATTAGAGTTGTTTAATACCTAATGTCACTCTCCAAAACAATCCCCATTATGAAAAAAATAATAAAATTGATTTATTTATTATTTTTAGGCATCTGAAATAAATCTTTCAAAAATAGTAGTTCCTCATATTTATCATGAAGATTGTGATCAATTTGACAATTGTCTTCATGTTCCTTCCAATATGGATACATATTTTGGAAATTAAAAAATATTCACAACCACCAAAATAGAGATTCAACTACCTTCATTGTTTTACAAGGGGGCTATTACAGTCATTTAGTTCCATTGTAATGACACACTAATGAACCACATATTAACATGTGAGGCACTATATTTTCTTGTAATTTCATTAGATGAACATGGATTTCTAAATGAATGATTTAGTGGTCAAATATTAAAAATGTTATGGTAATAATTTAGATATTAAACCAGTTTTAAAAAATATTAAAAACAAAGAATTAAGGTGAACCTCATAAAAAAATTATTTCAATAATATATTACTAAAATTTTTAAGGATTATTTTACTCCATCATCAGAGCATTTGGTGAATTAAATACTCACAATTCCTCCTCTAAACCTCAATAAATATATGGGGATCCATGGGTGATTTACATATACAAGATATTTATTTCCAATATAAATAATATGATTTTTCCCTTCACCATAATAATGAAAAGGTTATATATCAATGTTTTGAATATTTATATAGCTATTTAAATTATCTTAATTTGAATAACAAATATTTTCCCGTCTGAATTGTGCATATTGAATGGAATTCGTTCATTTATTATATGCCAACCTAATCAATACCACAATATTAAATCCTCACTTAAAATAATATTTTTAATTAAGAATGTCTCCTGGTATGAATTCACTAATAAATATGTTGATATCTATTCCTTATTTCAAATTTTCTTCGAAGGGAATGCATTGGAAAATTTAGATGATGAAAACATTTCCCATGATGTTTCACCACTAGATACAAAACTGCATGGTGATGAGAAATTATCCTTTATTATTCACCTTGAATGTGGGATATTTATTTTTATGGTACCTCTAGAGACACAATATAGAGGTTAATGGTTACTCAAACATGAATTGGGTTGGTCTAGGGATTACATCATCTAATAAGAGAATGATGTTCTTTTATATTCAATCCTAATTTTATATTGATGTACAAAACATGAAGAGGAATAAAAAATTATCTTATATGGTAGGAGATGGATATGAATATAGAAATGTACCAACTGAACATGAAGGGTGATTGAGTATTGGTAATCAATTAGATAAATAGTGAATATTCCATAAGGAAGAAAGAGTTTATTTCCATTGTTTATTATAAATAATGTTTGCGGGAGTAATTTCCATCCCAACTACTATGGTTTAACATATCATGTAAAAAAATACTCATGATGATTTTTTATTTAATATAGTTTCAACCTAGAAATATCTAGACTATGATGAAATAATTTTTCAGGTAGATCATCACTAGGAGGTTACTCTATTTAACATTAATTATCTGATGATTTAAATGCATTCAATATTACCATTATTTTTGTGAACCATTAGCCACTATTAATAATTATAAGATTATATAGAAATAATTATTAAAAACATCCTCAAAAATGGGAATCTCCCACCAAATTGATACATTAATGAACATATGTTTCATCAGACATTGATTTTCATCCACTATGATAGTTTAAATATTGAAAAACGTACCCTAAATGTGTTTATCTAAGGGATTTATGCACTTGTTCATCGAATTATGGGATACCATTTTATCATTTAGGAGATCAATATTGGTTAATTTTTTAGGAAATATCATAATGTTATTATTTCTCATCAAATTCGTAGTCTTTTATATTCATACAAATGATTATTCTTGACCACATTGAATATAATGAAAATTATCATACTTTTTATTGATAACAATACTTATTATGTAAATACCTTGAGTTTTTTCCCATTAAAAAATAATCCTTGATATCTATTAATTCGTTGGTAGATATCATGGGGAATATGCCCTTTGTATAGTATTAAAATTCAAGAATAATTTAATATGGATGACATCTTATCCCAATGTGATAATGTAATATCCCGCAATAATGTCAAAAATAATGGTTTCATTATCTTCATAAATCAAAATATCATTACATGTTTTTTTCAATCATATAATATTGAAAGACAACGCCTCTAATTATTAGAATGTTGATCTAAAATGGTAGTACCATGGTCCAGTACAAATTATTCATCGTACTATCATTTAAATTAAAAATTAGATTAACTATTAAAAATATTATCATTTATCCTAGGAAAAATGATGTAAAATAATAAGATTTCATGGATTGACATTAGCATGCATGATTTGTGGTTTCATCACACTAATACCCATAATCCTACATAGGATTTTTATATTTACATTTCTATGGGATAGAGGTTATCTTATTTATTTATGTTCTAATTAGCATGTATTACGTTCCCATTTGTAATTAATTGATTTCAGATGATAAATCTCATTAATTTATTAGTGAGTTAGAATGGTACAATGAGGAAACGTTTCATAATATTAAAAATTTTGACATCCATGATAAATTGGATGCATCATTATTAAATAAAAATATACTCTTTTTCCATTAATCAACAGAGAATTGATTATTTCTTTTTATTACTCTAATGATTGACAAGATAGTCCATATGTTGTTCAATCCAATGGGGGAATTAAATTACACCATACATAAGGCCTACTCAAATGAATCACCTTATTTAATTACATTGGATGAAGGGAGTGCAATAATAGTCATAAGATAAACATTTCTCCTAAAAATTTCTCATATACTAATAATTGGATCAATTTCATCTATGTAGGATGAAATTATGTAGAATATCCTTTTTCCTTGATAAAAGTCTCCAAACATCTCTCCATATACATCTTTAAAACATGATGTAAACAAAATGGATGCATCCATTGTCATATGTACTTATATAAATGAAATCAACTTCCTTTAAACTTATCATTAACCCAAATTACATTCATACATTAAATAAGATAAGAAACATCATGGACATAATATTAGATGCATGACTTTGACTGCAAACTATATAGTCTAGTCTAAATGAATTTAAACTTCTTATATAGGGTTCATATTATATGTCTCTAAACTATTTGTAATGTTATATCAAATGTGACTTCAAGTGAAAAAATATCCCCCTATGTTAGATCATGATCAAAGTAATCAAAAAAAAGTGCAAATGGAATAGAGATCACTATTTTCTTGATAACCATTTTAAAGAAAAACAATCTAAACAAAAATTATATAATTAATTAATATATAGATTTAGATAAAACATTTTACAAAATACCACTCAACATGATGACAAAACGAACCTGTTTCATGGATATATTCTATAAAACTACTTATCTTGAAACAAATCTAAAAAGTAATCAATAATCATGCTCCATTAAATCCTTTTCTATACAGACCACATGATATAATCATCTTCAGTACAAGGTGGATAGAAACATAATAAAGTGTTTATCACATATTCTTAGTTAGGGAAAACATATCAAATTTTATCAGACCACAAAAATGAAGGATAACATGAAGAAAATGTTAAATATATTATTAAAAAATCATTCAACCATATATGCTAATAATAAAACATTATAGAGAAACATATGTATGTAAAATGATAATTAAGTAATTATATATGTTATGAAATGGCTAAAAACATCTCATTAATCATAAAACATGTTATCATGGGATAAGTGTATAAAACTCTTTGATAATAATGCATAACAAGAAAACTAGGAAGATCATTAAAATGATTTGAAACATCAAAATATGGAATAAAAATATAAAAATTATAGTATTTTACCCAATCATTATAATAGTACAACCATTCTAAAAAATAATCTTATTCTCATCCCTATGAGAAAAAACATCGTATTTCTATACCATAAAATGTGAGCAGACCCATTAAACCGATTCATGTGTGAACATTATAATAATATTCAGATTGATTATTTCATGGAATATAAATATAGGCCAATTAATTTGAGAGATATATAGTATGACAACTATAATCATCCATATATCTATGTTCCACTAAAAATAAATCTTTCTCATATCTTAATGTACCCATCAAAAAAATGTGTTTCATAGAATAAGGATAACATAAAATAACATAAACTTAATAAATTATTTGATCTAAAAATCTCATTTTTGTAATGTAATCATATCATAATAAAATATATAGGGTGATAAAAAAATCACTTATAAAGATATAAAGCAATATTTAAAAATAGAAGATAAAATATATAATTTTTTAGAAAACCATTAGTCATTATTATAACAGATGAAGTAAAAATTTACATTAAAAAATTTTATTATGACAATACAATAATTTAAAAAACATTTCCATAAATAAAACAAATAAATCATCATTGTTAAAAATTAGAAAATAATTCTAATAAAATTGAAGTGGTAAATAATGAAAAGATGTTCTGTTATTTAACTTTTAAGATATTTTAAAAATGCCCATATCGAAAAAAATGTTGAAATTCCTCCATTCAATATAATGTTTAAATTAAAATAAGAGAAATGATTAAGGAAAAACAATTTTTATTTCAACAAATAAAATATTTTTGAAAGAAAAACATGGAAATGGAATAAATGATTATTTTTAATGAATGACTGTTAATATCACCAATGTGGTAATTTATTGATTAAAAAAAAAATTATCAAAAACTAGTTATCTAACGATGTGTAGTAGTTTAACTCGAAAATAAGTGTAAATACCATATAAAATATTTTATTTTACTAATCATTCAATGACAAAAAAGTGTACTTGAGTAAGGAAATGACCAAATGAAACTAATATTAAATCGATAAAATCCATATTGAATTAGAATCACTAAAATCCAAGGATCATCTGAGGGTAATCATGAATTGTAAATTAAAATCTGTTGAAATTGATGATATTATCAAAAATGAATGAAATATTTTATTGAATCCACAATTAGAAATAAATGATGTTGTCCAATATAAATCATACCTGAAGGAGTTGAAAAATAGACGAAGAAACCATTTACCTATTTCCCCTCTTTGTCAAATGCACTATAAACTCATATATTAATATATTAATATATTAATATTAATATTCTATTGAAACTCATTATTCTTATCAATAAAATTTTATAAAATTAATTTATATCAATTCTCATCATGTATTTTAGTTATTTATTTACATTTATCAGTATCAGGATGGAGTAATCATGATTTTTTTTAACTTGTTCCACAATACTGATCTTGTTATTAATTCCAAAACAAATGATCATAATTACGAGATGAAATTGTATACTAAAGTTGTTTTTATATTATAAATTATAATATCATAATTTCATTCAATGATAATTTTATTTACAATTCTCGTAGATGAAATTAGTGATATGTTTGTTTTGGTTATTTTAACAATTTAAAAGTGGTAGTGGTGGTTTGTTGATGGAGTTATGCTTTATTTTCTGATAGTGATAGTTTGTCGATAAAATTTCATGTAGGGTTAATAGTGTTGGCTTCATCAAGGATCACTATGGAGGTATGGTCTTCACTCAATCTTCTATAGCATCCACATACCCTACTCCCTTCAAGGTCTGTCAAGTGTATCAGTTTTAGAGGAGGTCGAAATATTTGTTTTTTCAAATGGCATGGTCCTCCAGGAGGTTCATCTTGCAACCGCCTTATTAATTTCTCTTATATCCATCGATGGTTGTGGTTTTTGTTTGTTATCTATTAGGGTTATGTCACGACCCCTCCCACCAAAGATGCCACTCTTGAGCTGGAAATGGTGAAAGGGAGATAATGACCATCAGGTCCCGCCTCCAGTAGGCCACGGGGTGGCGACTAGCACCAAGGGTATGAGTTTTCACAAATACACGAGTCATTACCCTTTTTATTATATAAGATCAGGAAATAGGACAAGTCAACCACAAAAAGAAAAAGAACAAGTGTATAGAAGTAAAACCAAAAAAATCCCACATGCATATTTAAATAGTTCTGAAACAAGGTAGAAGTTCAAGAAAGCTGAAAAGTACAAAACCCAAAAAAACAAGTACAGAAAACTGCAGCAACTCCAACTGTCTTGACTAGTAGGGTCCCGCACGGCCCTGGTAGTCCTCCTGGAAACCTGAAAGTAATCTTAGGGTGAGCATACAAGTATACTCATTAGAGAAACCTAAAGCTCTCATGCACAAGTGGGAGACATCCTAATGTCTCATGAGAACAAGAGAAGAAACCTAGGAAGGAGTTCTATCCATCCAACCTCACCAGCCACACTCACCAAAACACAATCACAATAGGTAGTAGTATATAAGAACAAGATTATTGGGTACCTTGCACCATTTTCCCCCACTAGTTAGCTACTCTTCCTAACGACGAATGTCCTGATGCAGCCACACTCTTCCCACCCGCACACACATGGGCCTCACAAGCGCGTATCCCGCCCGCACACACCTGGTCCTCATAACCGCGTATCCCGCCCGTACACACCTGGGCCTCACAACCTCGTATCCCGCCTACACACACCTTGGCCTCACAACCAAATATCCCGCACGCACACACCTGGGCCTCACAACCACGTATCCCACCCACACACACATGGGCCTCATCCCGATGATTATTCGGAAGAGTAATAGTAATAGAACTCCCACCCTAAGACACATGGGCCTCATCCCAATGTTTCTTGTGAAAACAAACCTTCCTAAAGAGTCTTGGGCCAAAACCACCCCAATAAAAACCTACCCGAAGAGTCTTGGGTGTAAGGTTGCCTCAAGCCATGACATCCTAGGGAAGAAGGAGGCGGAAAGAGCTAGTAACTAAGGGGAATACACCCTCTCCCATGAAATGGGAGTGTTCGGAAATATGTTCTCAACATGGGTGGGGTGCGATAAAAAACAGTGATACATATATGTATATATATACCAAACACTCCGCCCAACATATGGATTCTAACAGAAAACTGATCACGTGCCTCAGCACTGCTACTACGAAGCATGAATACCACAAACAACCCCAACCCCATTTTGGTGTTCATGTTTCAACAGAATCAGCTTTTCAGTTACATAACTACTGGGCAACTATCCATAACTAACCACATCAATCATTTTTATAACATATCCCTGCCATCCACAAATCAAGTTAGGAAAACAAAATCAACACAACCAAGTACTTATTATTAACCAACATACCACATTGATTATTATTCTCTTTCCGTTACCAAGCCCCACCATTCATTAACTCTTCCACTTTTATTTTTTAATCACAACCCATAGTTCGTTCACATTCAAACCCATCCTTGTAGCCCGCTGCCAACCACCATAACCACAACCACACCGTACATCATCATCCCTTGATACTGTTCATCGCAGCCCCACTGCCCATCACTAACATAGCATTCACACCGACCCACAACCAAGCCAACCACAACCCCACTGCTCACTCGATCCACAACAACACAGAAAAACACCCCCTTCACATAAATTAACACCAACAGCAGCCACATGTTCATTATTTTAGTTTGTTCAACTGGGGTGATCACACAAGGGGTCCAGATTTTAAATCATCCAACATTATGTGATTAACTAAATACCACATTCAACAAAGTCCCATGCACAAAAATGGTCTAGAATGATAGGGAAAATTTTAATTGCACAAGCAAAGGCCCCCAACGATCGTGATTTTCAGTAGGCATAATCCAATTCAATTCACAACATAATATCATATGATATAAAGATAAACATCACAACGTCCTCATCCCCATTCTTTAACTAGTTATTAACTTCGTTTAAAATGGTTAAAAAGTGTTTCACATACACAAGAGGACACCCACCCCACATGATGCACAATTTAGAGAGATGAAGGTAAGATCCCTACCTCAATAGGTTCTAATAACAATGCTCCCCACCCGGATCAACATTAAATGATGTCCGCAATAATGTGTCTCGATTAAGTATCATTTTTTCCCATTTTTCCCACACATCCGGACATGCTACACACTTCCATAGAACGAGGAAACAAAAAGGTTATCATAACCGAAAAGCCAAGCATTCCATATATATCAAGGTACAGATTACAAAAAACAATGCTCAGAAGAACAAGGCCAAAACCCAAGTCAGAACAACCCCAGGTATTGAGCATGCATCTGGGTCTCCAACTCCCAAGTTCTTTCCTCAAGGCCACCATGCCTCCACAACAGACGAACCAAGGGAATGGTTCATCCACAAAGCACCTTCTCTTTACGATCTTCGATTATGACTGGTCGTTCATCGAAGGATGCGTCATCTCCCATATCTAACTCTCCCTAGTCCATAACGTGAGAGTCATCGTGTAAGTACCGACGAAGTTGGGAGATGTGAAAGACATCATGAACCTTCTCCAATTGAGGTGGTAGGGCCAGCTGATATGCCACCTCATCGACTCGCCTCAGCACCTCAAAAGGTCTGATGAACCTAGGGGAGAGCTAACTCCCCTTCCCAAACCTCCTCTGTCCCCGTCGTGGGTAATCCTTCAAGAACACATGATCTCCAACCTCGAACTCCAAGGGCCTCCTATGACGATCAGCATAAGACTTCTGTCAGTCATGTTCCGCCTTCATCCTCTCATGTACAAGCTGGACTTTCTCTATGGTACTCTGTACTACTTCTGGCCCAAGAACACCTGTCTCACCAACCTCTGCATAGCAAATGGGTGAACAACATGGTCTTCCATACAAAGCCTCAAACGGTGCCATGCCAATAGTAGAGTGGAAGCTATTTTTGTAGGAAAACTCTACTAAAGGAAAGTGTCGTACCCATGATCCTCCGAAATCCAGAACGCATGCTCGCAGCATGTCCTCCAACTTCTAGATAGTCCTCTCTTTCTGCCCGTTGGTCTGGGGGTGGAAAGCAGTGCTATGGTGTAGCTGGGTGCCAAAAGCATGTTGTAACCCCCTACATACTCGTGAGGTAAACTGGGAATCCCGGTCTGAGACGATAGTCTTCTGAACTCCATGAAAATGCACCACCTCATCTATGTTCCTCTATGTTATAGTACTCACCAGTCTTAACTCCTTAAATTCTAAGAAGTGAGCTGATTTCATCAGTCGATCCACCACTACCCTGATAGCATCATAACCACCATGAGCTCGAGGTAGTCCTGTGAAAAAGACCATTGAGATGTCATCCCACTTCCACTCGGGGAAATCTAAAGGATGCAACAAACCATTGGGAACACAGTGTTCAGACATCACTTGCTAACACACTAGGAATTTAACCACAAACTCTGCCACTACCAATTTCACCCTGGGCCACCAAAACTATTCTCTCAGGCCTCGGTACATTTTTGAAACACCTGGATGTACCGCCAAGGTTGAGCTTTGGAACTCACGGAGAAAATACCCACGCATCTCCTCCGGAACAAACAACCTCCCATGAAAAAGCATCTGATGTCAGCTGTCCTATGACTATCCTTCTGGAGTATTTCCCTGATCGACACGATCCCACATTACATCCGCCTCAAAGTCCCCCAACTGAGACTCTTCCACCTACTGCCACAAGGATGACTGTACTGTCATTTTAAACAAACAGCCTCTATCACCTTCTACCCTAGCATCCAAGTGCAAGGCAGCCAACTCTCCCATCGCTTTCCAAGCATCACTGGATTCCCGAACCACTTCCTTATGTGACTTCCTTATCAGGGAATCAGCCACAATGTTTCCCTTACATTCAGTTTAAGAGATCTCTAAGTCATTTTCTTGGAGAAAATCGACCCATCTCCGCTGCCGCAAGTTCAGGTCATGCTGAGAGAAGATATAACGCAGGCTCTTGTGATCTGAGAAGACCACAAAGTACTCCCTAAAGAGGTAATGTCACCACAACTTCAGTGCGAACACTACTGCTGCAAGCTCCAGGTCATGGGGGGCATAGTTATGCTCGTCACGGCGCAACTTCCAAGACCCATAATAGATCACCCCCATCTTCTGCATCATCATGCACCCCAAACCAATGCCAGAAGAATCACAAAACACCTCATAAAATAACCCTTCCTTTAGAAACCTGAGTACGGGAGCACTGACCAACTTCTCCTTCAGGTAGTCGAAATCTTTCAGGCACTGTTCGCTCAATAGGAAGACCTGATTCTTCCTAGTCAAAGCTGTCAATGCTGTAGCAACTCGAGAGAAGTCTGAAATGAACCTCCAATAGTAACCTGCTAACCCCAGGGAACTACAATCTTCTTTCACACTCTTGGGTACTTCCCAAGAAACAACTACCTCCACCTTCGACGGGTCCACTGACACTCCATGCTGAGACACCACGTGCTAAAGGAAGTGAAATTCGTGTGTCAATAACATACAATTCGACAATTTACCATAAAGTTGGTGGTGTCGAAGGACTTCCAAGAATGCCCTGAGATGGTCAACGTGCTCCTACTATGTTCTTTAGTAGATCAGGATGTCATCGATAAACAAAACGATGAACCAGTCCAGAAAATCTCAGAAGACAAAGTTCATAAGTCCCATGAACACAACTGGTGCATTAGTAACTCCAAACGACATCACTACAAACTTGAAGTTCCCATACCTGCACCTGAAATCCGTCTTCGAGATGTCACTCTCCTTCAACCTCAGCTGATGATATCCTGATCGTAGATCAATCTTAGAAAACCAACCTGCTCCCCACAACTGGTTGAAGAGATCATCTATCCTTGGGAGGGGGTAACGGTTCTTGACTGTTACCTGGTTCAACCTTCGGTAGACTATGAATAGCCTAAGACCACCATCTGACTTCTTCACAATTAAAACTGGAGCACCCCATGGCGACACGCTAGGTCGAACAAAACCCTTCTTCATCAGATCGTCAATCTGAATCTGCAACTCCCGCAGCTCCGAAGGTGTCATTCGATAAGGGGCCATCAAAATCAGACGGGCACCAGGCTGTAAGACTATCCCAAACTTGACAGCACGTCGGGGGTGGGGGGGATAGAGTCACATCCTCCTCGGGAAAAACATCGAGGAACTCACCAAAATCCTCGGGGACATCCATCATTTTTGTATCTTCTAGAACCAGTCATAACCCTCCTAACAAAAAATGGAGAGGCTCCACATGCCGGCTTCCCACCTGATAGCTCCTCTCGACAAAAAAAGATACACGTTGGCCATCCACTTTGGAGAAGACGACTCTTCTCCAGAAGTAGTCGATAACGACACTAACAGAAAACAACCAGTCGATGCCTAAGATGACATCATATGGTTGCATCTGTAACAAAAGACGGTCCCCACTGGATCGATGTGGTCCCAACATCATCCCACAACCCCGGCAAACACCAGATACGCTGGTTTGACCCCCAACTGGTGTACTCAATACCAGTGGTACGGAATGTATCTCCACATCTAGTCCCAAAGCATGGGCTAGACCAGGTGCAACAAAGGAGTGCGAAGCTCCTGAATTTAATCAAAAATGTAAAATATAGCATTTATGTAAAACAGAAAACATCTCCCTTGATCTCTGGCCTTGATAGGGTTACCTCTTCTATTGTGTGAAATCGTCCGCGTCCCACTCCTCTGCCGTTCTGTTGATGTCTAGGTGCTATAGTTGTACGGTAATCAAGGATCGCCTAAGCCCAAGTTGTAAGAAAATTTCTCAAGGTTTTATTTTGTCACCTTATTTCAATTTATTTCCCAGAACACCCAAATCAAGTAAAAAACAATCATGATGATTCATGTACCTTCCCTAGGGTCTCTGCACTGCAATCAATGTGTTCTCACTTGGTCATTCGGTAGGCTCATAGTCCTTGTATCGGATCACGAGGGGCCCTAAAATCCCGTGTCCTAGCCGGTCGTCCCTGGCCTATGTCACACACTATGATTAAACAACACGGTTGCCCTACCATCCCATGCAATCCTCATTGTGCCTAACTTCAGACTCCATCCTATCTCTCAACCATCAGCTATGATACAATTCTGTCAAGACCCCCTCCAACCAAAGATTCCCCTCATGAGCTGGAAATGGTGAAAGGGAGATAATGACCCCCCGAGTCCCGCCTCCAGTAGGCCCCGGGGTGGCGACTAGCACCAAGGGTATGAGTTTTCACAAATATGGGAGGCATTACCCTTTTTATTATTTGCAATCAGGAAATAAGACAAGTCAACCACCAAAATTAAAAAGAAAAAGTGTATAGAAATAAACCCAAAAAAATCCCACACGCATGTTTAAATAGTTCTGAAACAAGGTACAAGTACATGAATGCTAAAAATTACAATACCAAAAGAAACAAGTATAGAAAACTGCAGCAACTCCAACTGTCATAACTAGTAGGGTCCCGCACGACCCTGGTAGTCCTCCTAGAAACCTGAATGTAAACGTAGGGTGAGCATACAAGTATACTCAGTAGGGAAACCTAAGGCTCTCATGCACAAGTGGGAGATATCCTAATGTCCCGTGAGAACAACAGAAGAAACCTAGCAAGGAGTTCTATCCACCAAACCTCACCAGCCTCACTCACCAAAACACAATAAAAATAGGTAGTAGTATATAAGAAAAAGAGTATTGGGTACGCCGCAACATTTTCCCCCACTAGTTAGCTGCTCTACATAACAGCGAACGTCCTGACGCTACCACACTCTTCCTGCCCGCACACACTTGGGCCTCACAACCGTGTATCCCACCCGCACACACCTAGTCCTCACAACCTCATAACTCGCCCACACACACCTGGGCCTCACAACCACGTATCCCGCCCCTACACTCTTGGGCCTCACAACCACGTATCCCACCCCCACACACCTTGGCCTCACAACCACGGATCCCGCCCGCACACACCTGGGTCTCACAACCACGTATCCCGCCCGCACACACCTGGGCCTCATCCCGAAGATTCATGGGAATAATAATAGTAATAGAACTCCCGCTCGAAGACACCTGGGCCTCATCCTGATGATTCTTGGGGAAAAAAACCTTCCCGAAGAGTCTTGGGCCAAAACCACCCCAATCGAAACCTACCCGAAGTGTCTTGGGTGTATGGTCGCCTCAAGCCATCATAGCCTAGGGATGATGGAGTAGGAAAAAGCTAGTAACTAAGGGGAAAACACCCTCTCCCATGAAATGGGAGTGTTCGGCACTATGTTCTCAACATTGGTGGGGTGTGATAAAACACAAAGATACAGATATGTATATATATACCAAACACTCATCCCAACATATGGCTTCTAACAGAAAACTGAGCATGTGCCTCGGCACAGCTACTACGAAGCATGCATACAACAAAAAACCCAATCCCCATTAAGGTTTCGTGTTTTAATAGAATCAGCTTATTAGTTCCTTAACTACTAGGCAACTATCTACAACCAACCACATCGATCATTCGTAAAACATATCACTGCCATCCACAGTTCAAGTTAGGGAAACACATGCAACACAACCAATTCCTTCTTATTAACCAACCGACCCCATTGATTGTTATTATTGTTCCATTACCAAGCCCCTACATTCATTAACTCTTCCACTTTTATTTATTAATCACAACCCATAGTTCTTTCACATTCAAACCCATCCCTGCAGCCCCGCTGCCTACCACCATAACCACAGCCACACCATACATCATCATCTCATGATACCGTTCATCGCAGCCCCGCTTCCCATTACTAACATATCATTCACACCAACCCACAACCAAGCCAACCGCAACCCCACTACTCATTCGATCCACAACAACCCACAAAAACACCCCCTTAACATTAATTAACCCCAACAGCACCCACATGTTCATTATTACAGTTTGTTCAACCGGGGTGATCACACAAGGGTTCCAGATTTCAAATCAGCCAACATTACGTGATTAACCAAATTCAACATTCAACAATGTTCTATTCACAAAAACGGTCCATAAAGATAGGGAAACACTTAATTGCGCAAGAAAAGTCCCCCAACAACAGTGATTTTCAGTAGGCATAAGCCTATTCAATTGATAACATAATATCACAAGATATAAAGATAAACATAACAACTTCCTCATCCCCGTTATTTAACCTATTATTATCTTTGTTTAAAACAGTTCAAAAGTGTTTCAAATAAACAAGAGGACACCCACCCCGCATGATGGACAAACTAGAGAGACGAAATTAAGACCCCAACCTCAACGGGTTCTGATAACAATGCTCCCAACCCCGGATCAACATTAGAAGACGTCAGTCGGCGTCCGTCGCTTCTGTGAAATCCCTGAAAAACCTCCTTGGGTGGAATCTGGGAAGGAAAGGATGAAGGAAAGACAACAGATCTAAGCACAGAAGTTCTGTCTCGTCGTAATGATCCTGTGGCCGCTGACGGATCGTAAATCGGAGCTCGGACGAAAAAGTTATGGAGAAAAAATGAGCCTTCGAGTCTCTTGGGAAAGCTCTGCTCAGAGGAAAGGGGAGGAGAGGAGTGAGTTGAAAAGGACGAGGGGACCCCTCCTTTTTATAGGCGTGAAAAGTAAATGTACACAGTGTGTACTTTATGGTAAATGCCGTGTACTCGGCCATTTCACACGGTCCCCACGCGGCTTCCAACACGGCCTTCAACGCGGTACGCGGCCGTTGACTGGTCAACACACAGATTGAGGGTAATGCATACGCGGGGAGGGACTACACATCATGTAGTATTGGGTACATGGAATGTACCCATTTATTTCACACGACAAGCACACGTCTCCAACACGGCACATGGTCATTGACCGGTCAACAAACGGTTTGAGGGCAACGCATATGCAGGGAGGGACTACAAGGCATGTTGTATTGGGTACACGATGTGTACCCATTTATTTCACATAGCAAGGACACGACCATCAACACGGGGTATACCCGGCGATGGGGTACACAGCGTGTACTCACACTACCCGACGTGTACTTTCAAAATTCATAAAAGTGTGGTAAAAGTCGATTTTACCCTCTAGAACACTTCAAGACCCTCTTTTTAACAACGGAATGGGCTAGAGTGGTTCGAGACATTACCTGAGATACCTCTTAAAACATTCTTGTCCCCGAGAATTCAAAATCCAATCCATAGGAACACAACAAGATACCTCTTTGGGCCCTCGTTATAACAGGAACCCAACTAGCAACCCTAATTATAGGTGTTTAGCAATTCCTTCTCCTATGTCAAGATATTATCCTCTTTAGGTGGCACTGAATTTCCTGCATGGGTTCAATCGAATCCTGATTAATGTGTCTCGATTAAGAATCGGGTATTCCCACTTCCATACATTAGAATTTTTCCATCTTGCACTACCCCCAACACCACACAACCAACACACTTCACGAACATTTGGTTTGGGAAAATTCCTTCTCCTATGTCGAGATATTATCCGGTTTAGGTGGCACTGACTCACCCACACGGGTTTAATCACATCTGCATTAATGTGTCTTGATTAAGGATCATGTTTTCCCCATTTTCCCACACATCCGGACATGCTACACACTTCCATAGAACGAGGAAACAAAAAATCTCTCATAACCAACAAGACAAGAATTCCATATATATCAAGGTACAGAGAACAAAAACAATTCTTAGAAGAACAAGGCCAAAAAACAAGTCAAAAACTCCGGGTACTGAGAGTGCATCTGGGTCTCCCACTCCCAAGTGCTCTCCTCAAGGCCTCCATGCCTCCACAACAGATGAACCAAGGGAATGGTTCATCCACGAAGTTCCTTTTCTTTACGATCATTGATTCTGACAGGTCGTTCCTCTAAGGTTTCATCGTCTCCCAAATCTAACTCTCCCCAGTCAATAACGTGAGAGTTGTCATGTAGTACTGACAAAGCTGGGAGATGTGGAAGACGTCATGAACCTTCTCCAACTAAGGTGGCAGGGCCAGCTGATATGCCACCTCGCTGACTCACCTCGGCACCTCAAAAGGTCAGATGAACCTAGAAGAGAGCTTACTTCACTTCCCAAACCTCCTCTTCCCCCGTCGAGGGGAATCCTTCAAGAACACATGATCTCCAACCTCGAACTCCAAGGGCCTCCTCTGAAAATCAGCATAAGACTTTTGTCGGTCCTTAGCCACCTTCATCCTCTCACGTACAAGCTGGACTTTGTCTGTGGTGCTCTGTACTACTTCTGGCCCAAGATCACCTATCTCACCAAACCTCTTCCTAGAAAAAGGGTGAACGACATGGTCTTCCATACAAAGCCTCAAATGGTTCCATGCCAATAGTATAATGGAAGCTGTTGTTGTAGGAAAACTCTACTAAAGCCAAGTGTCGTACCCATGATCCTCTGAAATCCAAAACGCAAGCTCACAACATGTCCCCGAATGTCTGGATAGTCCGCTCTGTCTTCCCATTGTTCTAGGGGTGGAAAACAGTGCTAAGGCGTAGCTGGGTTCCAAAAGCTTGTTGTAACCCCCTCCAGACTCGTGAGGTAAACCGAGTATACCGGTTTGAGATGATAGTCTTTGGAACTCCATGAAGACTCACCACCTCGTCTACGTACCTCTGTGTTAAAGTAGTCACTGTGCCTGACTCCTTAATTGCTAAGAAGTGAGCTGATTTCGTCAGTCAATCCACCACTACCCAGATAACATCATGACCACCCTGAGCTCTGGGTAGTCCTGTGACGACGTCCATTGAGATTTCATCACACTTCCACTTAGGGACATCTAAAGGATGAAAAACCCCACTTGGAACACATTGTTCAACCTTCACTTGCTGACAAACTTGGAATTTAGACACAAACTCTGCCACTGCCCGTTTCACCCCGGGACACCAAAACTGTTCCCTCAGGCCTCGGTTCATTTTTGAGACTCCTGGATGTACTGCCAAGGATGAGATATGGAACTCACAGAGAACTTACTCACGCATCGCCTCCAGAACAAACAAACTCCCATGAAAAATCATCTGGTGTTGGCTGTCCTCTGACTATCCTTCTAGACCGTTTCCATGATCAACATGATCCCGCATTACTTCTGCCTCGGAGTCCCCCCACTGAGACTCTTCCACCTGCTGCAACAAGGAGGAATGTACTGTCATTTGAAACAAACAGCCTATAACACCTTCTACGCTAGCATCCAAGTTCCAGGAATCCAACACTCCCATCGCATTCCAAGCATCAATGGATTCCTGAACCACTTCCTTATGCGACTTCCTTCTCAGGGAATCAGCCACAACGTTGCCCATACCATTAGTTTATGATATCTCGATGTCATAGTCTTGGAGAAACTCGACCCATCTCCGCTACCGCATGTTCAGGTCACGCTAATAGAAGATAAAACACAGGATCTTGTGATCTGAGAAAACCACAATGCACTCCCCACAGAGGTAATGTCACCACATCTTCAGTGCGAACAGTACTCCTGCAAGCTTCCGATCATGGGTGTCATAGTTACACTCGTGAGGGAGCAACTGCCTAGACCCATTATAGATCACCCTTTCTTCTACATCAGCATGCACCCCAAACCAAGGCCAGAAGAATCACAAAAAACCTCATAGAACAACCCTTTATCTGGGAACCTAAGTACGGGAGCACTAACCAACTTCTCATTCAGGTAGTCGAAAGCTTTCTGGCACTGCTTGCTCCATAGGAAGATTTGGTTCTTCCTATTCAAAGATTTCAATGGAGCAGCAACTCGAGAGAAGTCTGAAACGAACCTCTGATAGTAACCTGCTAACCCTAGGAAACTATGAACTTCTACCATGCTCTTGGGTACTTCCCAAGAAACAACTGCCTCCACCTTCGACGGGTCCACTGAAACTCCATACTGAGACACCACGTGCCAATGAAGTTCACTTATTTTGTCAAGAACTTAAACATCAACAATTTACCATAAAGCTGGCGGTGTCGAAGGACATCCACGACTGTCCTGAGATGTTCAATGTGCTCCTCCTCTGTTCTTGAGTAGATCAGGATGTCATCGATAATCACAATGACGAACCGGTCCAAAAAACTCTCGGAAGAAAATGTCCATAGGTCCCATAAACAGAGCTGGTGCATTCGTAACTCCAAACGGCATCACTACAATCTTGAAGTGCCCATACCTGCACTAGAAAGACATCTTCGATATGTCATTGTCCTTCACCCTCAGCTGTTGATATCCCTATCACATATCAATCTTAGAAAACAAACTAGCTCCCATAAGCTGGTCAAAGAGATCATCTATCCTTGGGTGGGGGTAACAATTCTTGAATGTTACCTAGTTCAACCTTCGGTAGTCTATCCATAGCCTGAGACCACCATCTGACATCTTCACGAATAAAACTGGAGCACCCCATGGCAACACGCCTGGTCGAACAAAACCCTTCTCCATCAGATCGTCAATCTGAATCTGCAACTCCCACAGCTCTGAAGGTGCCATCCGATAAGGGGACATCGAAATCAGACGAGCACCATGCTATATGTCTATCCCAAACGCAACATCACGTTGGGGGGGGGGGGGAAGTCACAACATCCTAGGGAAAAACATCGAGGAACTCCCCAAAAACCTCTGGGACAACCATCATTTCCGTATAATCTATAACCACTGATAACCCGGGAAACAAGGAAAGGAGAGACTCCACACACCGGCTTCCCACATGATAGCTTCTCTCGCCAACTAAAGAAACATGTTGCCCATTCACGTCGGCGAACACGACTCTTCTCCAGAAGCAGTCGATAATGGTACTAATAGAAAACAACCAGTCCATGCCTAAGATGACATCATACGGGTGAATCTGTAACAGAAGAAGGTCCCCACTGGATCGATGTGGTCCCAACATCATCCCACATCCCCGGCAAACACATGATACACTGGTCTGGCCCCTAAATGGTTTACTCATCACCAGTGGTACGGAAAGTATCTCCATGTCTAGTCCCAAATCATGGGATAGACCAGGTGCAACAAATGAGTGTGAAGCTCCCGAATTTAAGAAAAAACATAAAAGGGAACATTTAAGTAAAACTGAAAACATCTCTCTTTATCTCTGACCTTGCTAGGGTTTCCGCTTCTGTTAAGTGAAATCGTCCGTGTCCCACTCCTCTTCCATTCTGTTGATGTCTAGGTGCCATAGTTGTATGGTAAATATGGATCGCCTAAGCCGAAGTAGTAAGGAAATTTCTCAAGGTTGTTTTTATCACATTATTTAAATTTCATTCCCATAACACCCAAATAATGTAAAACACAATTATGAAGATGCATGTACCTTTCCTAGGGACTCTACCCTGCAATCAATGTGGTCTCACTTGGTCATTCAGTATGCTCAGATTCCTTGCATCGGATCACGGGGGGCCCTAAAATCCCATGTCCTAGCTGATCTTCCCTAGCCCATGTCACACACAAAGATTAACCAACACTATTTCCCTACCATCACATGTAATACTCACTATTCCTAACTCCAGACTCCATCATATCTCTCAACCATCAGCTCTGATACCATTATGTCATGACCCCCTCCAACCAAAGATTCCCCTCCTGAGCTGGAAATGGCGAAAGGGAGATAATGACCCCCAAGTCCCGCCTCCAGTAGGCCCCGGGGTGGAGACAAGCACCAAGGGTTTGAGTTTTCACAGATATGGGAGGAATTACCCTTTTATTGTATAAGATTGGGAAATAGGACACGTCAACGACCAAAAAGAAAAATAACAAGTGTAGAGAAATAAACCCAATCAAATCCCACATGCAAGTTTAAATAGTTCTGAAACAAGGTACAAGTAAAAGAAATCTCAAAAGTAAAATACCAAAAGAAACATGTACAAAAAACTGCAGCAACTCCAACTGTCCTATCAAGTAGGGTCCTGCACGGCACTGGTTTTCTCCTAGAAACCTGAAAGTAAACGTAGGGTGAGAATACAAGTATACACCGTAGGGAAACCTAAAGCTCTCGTGAACAAGTGGGAGACATCCTAATGTCCCGTGAGAACAACAAAAGAAACCTAGAAAGTAGTTCTATACACCCAACCTCACCAGCCAAACACACCAAACCATAATCACAAATGCTATTAGTAAATATATGAACAAGAGTATTGGGTACCCTGAACCATTTTCCCACACTAGTTAGCTGCTCATCCTAACAGCGAACATCTTGACGCTACCACACACTTCCCGCTCGCACACACCTGGGCCTCACAACCACGTATCCTGCCTGCACACCCATGGGCCTCACAACCACGTATCCCACCCCCACACACCTAGGCCTCACAACCACGTATCCCGCCCGCACACACATGGGCCTCACAACCACGTATCCTGCCCCCACACACCTGGGCCTCACAACCACGTATCCCGCCTGCACACACCTGGGCCTCACAACCATGTATCCTACTCCAACACACATGGGCCTCATCCCAAAGATTCTTGGGAACAATAATAGTAATAGAACTCCCTCCCGAAGACACCTGGGCCTAATCCAGAAGATTCTTGGGAAACGAAACCTTCCCGTAGAGTCTTGGGCCAAAACCACCCCAATCAAAACCTACCTGAAGAGTCTTGGGTGTAAGGTCGCCTCAAGCTATCACTGCCTAGGGAAGAAAGAGCAGGAATGATCTAGTAACTAAGGTAAAAACACCATCTCCCATGAAATGGGAGTGTTCGGCACTAAGTGATCATCATGGGTAGGGTGCGATAAAAAACAACGATATAAATATGTATATATATAACAAACACTCATCCCAACCTATGGCTTCTAAGAGAATACTGAGCACGTGCCTTGGCACTGCTTTTATGAAGTATGCATACAAAAATCAACCCCAACCCCATTTAGGTTTTCATGTTTCAACAGAATCAAATTATTAGTTCCTTAACTACTAGGAAACTATCCACAACCAACCACATCGATCATTCGTAAAACATATCCCCGCCATCAACAAATCATGTTAGGATAACACAAGCAACACAACCAAGTCCATTTTATTAACCAACCAACCCCATTTATTTTTATTCTAGTTCTATAACCAAGCCCCACCATTCTTTAACTCTTACTATTTTATTTATTAATCACAACCCATGGTTCGTTCATATTCAAACCAATCCCTTCAGCCCTACTGCCAACCACCATAACCAGAATCACACCGTACATCATCATCCCTTGATACCGTTTATCGTAGCCCCGCTTCCCATCACTAACATAGCATTCACACAAACCCACAACCAAGCCAACTGTGGCCCCACTGCTCACCGGATCCACAACAACCCACAAAAACACCCCCTTCACATAAATTATCCCCAACAGCACCCACATGTTCATTATTTCAATTTTTTCAATCGGGGTGATCACACAAGGGTTCCAGATTTTAAATCAGTCAACATTATGTGATTATCTATATTTCACATTCAACAAAGTTCCATTCACAAAAACGGTCAAGAAAGATAGGGAAACATTAAATTGCGCAATAAATGGCCCCCAAAGACAGTGATTTTTTGTAGGTATAAGCCTATTCAATTCAAAACATAATATCACAGGATATAAAGATAAACATAACAACTTCCACATCCCTGTTCTTTAACTAGTTATTATCTTCATTTAAAACGGTTCAAAATTGTTTCACATAAACAAGAGGAGACCCACACCACATGATGCAAAATTTAGAGAGATGAAGGTAAGACCCCATCCTCAACAGGTTCTGATAACAATGCTCCCCCCTCAGATCAACTTTAGAATATTTCTGTCGGCGTCTGCCACTTCTGTCAAATCCCGGAAAACCATCCTCGGGTGGAAGCTGGGAAGGAAAGGATGAAATAAAGACAATGGATCCTAGCTCAGAAGTTCCGCCTCGTCGTTACGATCCCATGGCTGCTGATGGGTCGTAAATCGGAGCTCGAACGAAGGAGTTATGGAGAAAAAGGACCCTTCGAGTCTCTTGGGACAGCTCTACTCAGAGGAAAGGGGAGGAGAGGAGTGAGTTGAAAAGGAGGAGGGGACCCCTCCTTTTTATAGGCGTGAAAAACAAAAGTACAAGGCATGTACTTTATGGTACATGTCCTGTACTCGGCCATTTCACATGGTCACCACGCGACTTCCAACACGACCTTTAACACGGTACGCAACCGTTGACTGGTCAACACACAGTTTGAGGGTAACGCATATGCGGGGAGGGACTACACGGCGTGTAGTATTGGGTACATGGTGTGTACCTATTTATTTCACATGACATGGACATGACTCCAACACGGTACACGACTGTTGACAGGTCAACACAAGGTTTGATGGTAACACATACGTGGGGAGGGAATACAAGGCATGTAGTATTGGGTAAACGGCATGTACAAATTTATTTCACACATCAAGGACACGACAATCAACATGGGGTATACCCAGTGAGGGGGTACACGACATGTAATCACACTACACGACGTGTACTTTCAAAATTCTGAAATGTGTGGGAAAAGTCCATTTGACCCTCTAGAACACTTCAATACCCTCTTTTTGACAAAGGAATGGGCTAGAGAGGTCTAGGACATTACATCAGATACCTCTTAAAACATTCTCATCCCCGAGAATTCAAAATCCAACCTGGAGGAACCCAACAAGATTCGTCTTTGGGCCCTCGTTATAACAGGAACCCAACAAGCAACCCTAATTATAGATTTTTAGGAATTCCTTCTCATATGTGGAGATATTATCCGCTTTAGGCGGCACTAACTCGCCTGCACGGGTTCAATCACATCCTCATTAATGCATCTCGATTAAAAATCGGGTCTTCCCACTTCCACAGATTAGGATTTTTCCAACATGCACTACCCCCAACACCACACAACCAACACACTGCCCGAACATGTGGTTTGGGAAAATTAATTCTCCTATGTCGAGATATTATCCTCTTTAGGCGGCATTGACTCGCCCAAACAGGTTTAATCGCATCTGCATTAATGCGTCTCGATTAAGGATCAGGATTTCCCCTTTTCCCCACACATCCAGACAGGCTACACACATCCATAGAATAAGGAATCAAAAAATTTCTCATAACCGACATGCCATGAATTCCATTTATATCAAGGTAATGATTAAAATAAAAAAGATCAGAAGAACAAGGACAAAACACATGTCAAAAAAACTCCGGGTACTGAGCGTGCATTTGGTTCTCCCACTCGCAAGTGCTCTCCTCGAGGCCTCCATGCCTCCACAACCCACGAACCAAGGGAATGATTCGTCAATGGAGCACCTTCTCTTTACGATCTTCGATTCTGACTGGTCGTTCCTCGAAGTTTGTGTCGTCTCCCATATCTAACTCTCCCCAGTCGATAACATGAGAGTCATCGTGTAAGTACCGATGAAGCTGGGAGATGTGGAAGACGTCATGAACCTTATCCAACTAAGGTGGAAGGGCTAGCTGATATGACACCTCGCCGACTCGCCTCAGCACCTCAAATGGTCCGATGAACCTAAGGGAGAGCCTAATCCCCTTCTTAAACCTCCTCTTCCCCTGTCGAGGGGAATCCTTCAAGAACACATGATCTCCAGCCTCGAACTCCAAGGCCCTCCTCTGGCGATCAGCATAAGACTTCTGTCGGACCTAAGCCACCTTCATCCTCTCACGTACAAGATGGAAATTCTATGTGGTGATCTGTACTACTTCTGGCCCAAGAGCACCTGCCTCTCCATCCTCTTCCCAGCAAATGGATGAACGACATGGTCTTCCATACAAACCCTCAAACGGTGCCATTCCAATAGTAGAGTGGAAGCTATTGTTGTAGGAAAACACTACTAAAGGAAAGTGTCGTACCCATGATCCTACGAAATCTAGAATGTATGCTCGCAGCATGTCCTCCAACGTCTGGATAGTCCGCTCTGGCTGCCCGTCGGTCTGGGGGTGGAAAGCTGTGCTAAGCTGTAGCTGGGTGCCAAAAGAGTACTGTAAACCCCTCCAGACTCCTGAGGTAATCCGAGTATCCCAGTCTGAGATGATAGTATTCGGAACACCATGCAAACACACCACCTTGTATACGTACCTCTGTGTTAATGTTCTCACTGGGCCCGACTCCTTAATTACTAAGAAGTGAGTTGATTTCATCAGTCGATCCACCACTACCCAGATAGCATCATAACCTCCCTGAGCTCTGGGTATTCCTGGGAAGAAGTCCAATGAGATGTCACCCCACTTCCACTCGGGGTCATCTAAAGGATCCCACAAACCACTGGGAACACGGTGTTCCGCCTTCACTTGCTGACACAGTAGGCATTTAGCCACAAACTCTAAAACTGCCTATTTCACCCCGTGCCACCAAAACTGTTCCCTCAAGCCTCGGTACATTTTTGAAACTCCTGGATGTTCCGCCAAGGCTGAGCTATGGAACTCACAGAGAACATACTCACGCATCTCCACCGGAACAAACAACCTCCCATGAAAAAGCATCTGATGTCGACTGTCCTCTTAATATCCTTCTGGAGCGTTTCCCTGATCGACACGATCTCAAATTACGTCCGCCTTGGAGTCCCCCCACTAGGACTCTTCCACCTGCTGCAACAAGGAGGATTGTACTGTCATTTGAAACAAACAGTTTCCAACACCTTCTACCTTATCATCCAAGTGCAAGGCATCCATCTCTCCCATTGCTTTCCAAGCATCAGCGGATTCCCGAACCACTTCCTTATGAAACTTCCTTCTCAGGGAATCGGCCACAATGTTTCCCTTACCTTCAGTTTAAGAGATCTCTAAGTCATAGTCATGGAGAAACTCGACCCATCTCTGCTGCCGCATTTTCAGGTCACGCTGAGAGAAGATATAACACAGGATCTTGTGATCTGAGAAGACCACAAAGTGCTCCCCAAATA
This sequence comes from Viscum album, assembly GCA_963277665.1. Classification (NCBI taxonomy): domain Eukaryota; kingdom Viridiplantae; phylum Streptophyta; class Magnoliopsida; order Santalales; family Viscaceae; genus Viscum; species Viscum album. The sequence goes on from OY728161.1 coordinate 939,304,227, forward strand.
GGTAATGTCACCACAACATCAGGGCGAGCAATACTGTTTCAAGATCTAGGTCATGGGTGGTATAGTTACGCTCGTGAGGGTGCAACTTCCTAGACCCATAACAGATCACCCCCTTTTTCTGCATCAACACGCACCCCAGACCAAGGACAGAAGCATCACAAAACACCTCATACAACAACCCTTCCTATGTAAACCTAAGTACGAGAGCACTGACCAACTTATCTTATAAGTAGTCGAATGCTTTTTGGCACTGTTCACTCAATAGGAAGACCTGGTTCTTCCTAGTCAAAGTTGTCAATGCAGTAGCAACTCGAGAGAAGTCCGAAATGAACCTCCGATAGTAACCTGCTAACCCCAGGAATCTACGAACTTCTGCCATGATCTTGGGTACTTCCCTAGAAACAACTGCCTCCACCTTTGACGGTTCCATTGACACTCCATGCTGAGACGCCACATTCCCAAGGAAGTGCAATTCTTGTGTCAATAACTTACACTTCGACAATTTACCATAAAGCTGGTGGTGTCGATGGACTTCCAAGATTGCCCTGAGATGCTCAATGAGATCATCCTATGTTCTTTAGTAGATCAGGATGTCATCGATAAACACAAAAACATACCGGTCCATAAACTCTCAGAAGACAAAGTTCTTATGTCCCGTGAACAAAGCCGGTGCATTCGTAACTCCAAACGGCATCACTACAAACTCGATGTGACCATACCTTCACCTGAAATTCGTCTTTGAGATTTCACTATCCTTCACCCTCACCTGATGATATCCCGATCGTAGATCAATCATAGAAAACCAACCTGCTCCCCTCAGCTGGTCGAAGAGATCATCTATCCTTGGGAGGGGGTAACGATTCTTGACCGTTACCTGGTTCAATCATCAGTAGTCTATACATATCCTGAGACCGCCATCTGTTTTCTTCACGAATAAAACTGGAGCACCCCATGGCGACATGCTTGGTCGAAAAAAACCCTTCTCCATCAGATCGTCAATCTGAATCTGCAACTCCCATAGCTTTGAAGGTGTCATCCGATAAGGGGCCATCTACTTCCGGTGACCACCAGGATGTAAGTCTATCCTAAACTAGACAACAGGTCGGGGGGGGGGGGGGGGTAGAGTCACATCCTCATCATTAAAAACAAAGAGAAACTCCCCAAAAACCTCTGCGAAATCCATCATTTTCGTATCAGATAGAACCACTGATAACCCACCTAACAAGGAGAGGAGAGGCTCCTCAGGCCGGCTTCCCACCATATAGCTCCTCTTGCCAACAAAAGATACACATTGCCCATCCACGTCGGACAACATGACTCTTCTCCAGATGAAGTCGATAATGGAACTAACAGAAAACAACCAGTCGATGACTAATATGACATCATACGGGTGAATCTGTAACAGAGGAAGGTCTCCATTGGATCAATGTGGTCCCAACGTCAGCCCACATCCCCAGAAAACACAAGATACACTGGTCTGGCCCCCAACTGCTATACTCATCACCAGTGGTACAAAAAATATCTCCAAGTCTAGTCCCAAAGAATGGGCTAGACCATGTGCAACAAAGGAGTGTGAAGCTCCCAAATTTAAACAAAAACATAAAAGAGAACATTTATTTCAAACCGAAAACATCTCTCTTGATCTCTGGCCTTTCTAGGGTTGTCTCTTCTGTTGCGTGCAACCATTTGTGTCCCTCTCCTCTGTCGTTCTGTTGACATTTTGGTTCCATAGTTGTACGGTAAACAAGGATCGCATAAGCCCAAGTAGTAAGGAAATTTCTCAAGGTTTTATTTTATCACATTATTTCAATTTCGTTCCCAAAACACCCAAATCAAGTAAAACACAATCATGATGATGCATGTATCTTCCCTAGGGTCTCCACCCTGCAATCAACGTGGTCTCACATGGTCATTAGGTAGGCTCAGAGTCCTTGCATTGGATCATGGGTGGCCCTAAAATCCTGTGTCCTAGCCAGTCATCCCTGGCCTATGTCACTCCCCATGATTAACCAACACTGTTGCCCTACCATCCCATGCAATCCTCACTGTGCCTAACTCCAAAATCCATCCGATCTCTCAACCATCAGCTCTGATACCATTCTGTCATGACCCCCTCCCACCAAAGATGACCCTCCTATTATGATAATGGTGAAAGGGAGATAATGACCCCCAAGTCCCGCCTCGAGTAGGCCCCAGGGTGGCGACTAGCACCAACGGTATGAGTGTTCAAAATTATGGGAGGCATTACCATTTTAATTATTTAAGATCGGGAAATAGGACAAGTTAACCACCAAAAAGAAAAAGAACAAGTGTATAGAAATAAACCAAAACAAATCCCACATGCATATTTAAATAGTTCTGAAACAAGGTACATGTACAAGAAAGCTCAAAACTACAATACAAAAAGAAACAACTACGGAAAACTGCAGCAACTCCAACTATCCTAACTAGTAGGATCACGCACGATCCTTGTAGTCATCTTGGAAACCTGAAAGTAAGCATAGGGTGAGCATAAAAGTATACTCAGTAGGGAAACCTAAAGCTCTCATGCATAAGTGGGAGACATCCTAATGTCCCGTGAGAACAACAGAGGAATCCTAGCAAGGAGTTCTATCCACCCAACCTCACCATCCACACTCACCAAAACACAATCACAATAGGTAGTAGTATATAAGAACAAGAGTATTGGGTACCCCGCACCATTTTCCCCCACTAGTTAGATGCTCTTCCTAACAGTGAACGTCCTGACGCTACCACACTCTTCCCGCCCGCACACACCTAGGCCTCACAACTGCGTATCCTGCCCGCACACACCTGGGCCTCACAACCTCGTATCCTGCCCGCACACCTCTGGGCCTCACAACCATGTATCCCACCCCCACACACCTTGGCCTCACAACCACGTATCCCTCCCACACACACCTGGGACTCACAACCACGTATCCCACCCACAGAAACCTGGGCCTCAGCCCGAAGTGTCTTGGGAACAATAATAGTAACATAAATCTTGCCCTTAGACACCTGGGCCTCATCCTAAAGATTCTTGGGAAATAAAACCTTGCTAAAGAGTCTTGGTCCAAAACCACCCCAATCGAAACCTACCCAAAGAGTCATGGGTGTATGGTCGCCTCAAGCCATCACATCCTAGGGAAGAAGGAGTAGGAAGGAGCTAGTAACTAAGGGGAAAACACCCTCTCCCATAAAATGGGAGTGTTTGGCACTATGTTCTAAAAATGGGTGATGAGCGATAAAACACAAAGATACAGATATGTATATATATACCAAACACTCAGCCCAGCCTATGGATTCTTATAGAAAACTGTGCACGTGCCTCAGCACTGCTACTATAAAGCATGCATACAATAAACAACCCCAGCCCCATTTAGGTTTTCATATTTCAACAGAATCATATTAATAGTTCCTTAACTATTGGGAAACTATCCACAACCAACCACATCGATCATTCCTAAAACATATCCCTAACATCCACAAATAAAGTTAGGAAAACACAATCAACACAACCAAGTCCTTATTATTAACCAACCAACCCCATTGATTATTATTCTCGTTCTATTACCATGCCCCACCATTCATTAACTCTTCCACTTTTATTTATTAATCACAACCCATAGTTCGTTCACATTCAAACCCATCCCTGCAGCACTGTTTCCAACCACGATAACCACAACCACACCATACATCATCATCCCTTGATACAGTTCATCGCAGCCCCTCTGCCCATCACTAACATAGCATTCACACCAACACAAAACCAAGCCAACCGCAGCCCCGCTGCTCACCTGATCCACAACAACCCACAAAACACCCCCTTCACATAAATTAACCCCAAAAGCACCCACATGTTCATTATTTCATTTTGTTCAATCGGGGTTATCACACAAGGGTTCCAGATTTTTAATCAGCCAACTTTACATGATTAACCAAATTTTACATTCAACAATGTTACATTCACAAAAATAGTCTAGAATGATAGGGAAACATTTAATTTCACAATAAACGACCCCCAGCGACCTTGATTTTCAGTAGGAATAATCCAATTCAATTCACAACATAATATCATAGGATATAAAGATAAACACAACAACTTCCCCATCCCATTTCTTTAACCAGTTATTATATTCGTTTAAAATGGTTCAAAAGTGTTTCACATAAACTAGAGGACACCCACACCGCATGGTGCACAATTTAGACAGACGAAGGTAAGACCCCAACCTCAACAGGTTCTAATAACAATGCACCCCCTGATCAACATTAGAAGACGTCCGTAGGTGTCCGTCGCTTCTGTAAAATCCTGGATATAACTTTTTGGGTGGAAGATGGGAATTAAAGGATGATGGAAAGATAATGGATCCACGTTCAGAAGTTCTGTCTCGTCATTACGATCCCGTGGCCGCTGATGGATCGTAAATCAGAGCTCGGACGAAGAAGTTATGGAGAAAAAGGAGCCTTTGGGTTTCTTGGCAGAGCTCTTCTTAGAGGAAAGGGGAGGAGTGGAGTGAGTTGAAAAGGAGGAGGGGACCCCTCCATTTTATAGGCATGAAAAACCAAAGTACATGGCATGTACTTTATGGTACACTGCGTGTACTCAGCCATTTCACACGGTCACCAAGCGGCTTCCAACATGGCCTTCAACGCGGTACGCGGCCGTTGACTGGTCAACACACGGTTTCGGGGTAACACATACATGGGGAGGGACTACACGGCATGTAGTATTGGGTACATGGTGTGTACCAATTTATTTCACACAGGAATGACACGGATACAACATGGCACACAACTGTTGACTGGTCGACACATGGTTTGAGGGTAACGCATATGCGGGGTGGGACTACAAGGCGTGTAGTATTGGGAACACTTCGTGTACCCATTTATTTCACACGGCAAGGAAACGACCTTCAACACAGGGTATACGCGGTGAGGGGGTACACGGCGTGTACTCACACTACACGGGGTGTACTTTCAAAATTCTGAAAAGTGTGGGAAAAGTCCATTTTACACTCTAGAACACTTCAAGACCCTATTTTTGACAAAGGAATGGGCCAGAGAGTTCCGGGCCATTACAGGTTAGCTTTCTTTAACTGGTTTTTCACCGTATTTTTGTTTTTTTGGTTTTGAACATTGTCTTGATATGGTGGATTTGGTTTTTCATCAAAGAAATAGACTATGTTGATATGGTGATTATGCAACAATGTGAAAATGGTATCAAATTTTAATATATTGTTCATGTGTGACTGAGGATTTCATTTATAGGATTCACTCTCTTCTTTACAGTGTGATAGTTCTTATCTTTGTTTTTGAGGCATGCTGTCGAGGTAGTGTTACAGTTCTTGGTTTTGTTTCTGAGACAGTGTGATGATGCTTGGTTTGGTAATTGAAATTTGAAATTTGATTCTTATTTATTGATGTGGTGTGGTTATGATGTTTTGAAATTGTTTTATCATTTTGCAGACTTGGGAGTGGAACATTGAGTTATTCCTGTATATTTCATTGTGTCGAGTTACCTTTTCAATTTTGTATTTCCCTACATTGTGTTATGGATCTATAATTGGGTTGGATCATAATGTTTGATAAATTGTGTTTTAGTGGTTCCAAATAAACCATAATGGATTTTATTCATAAAATAAATAAATGGATTTTGAGTGGTTTATGAAATTGATACATGTTTGTGTCATAGAGAATGTGGTCAACATATATGCATGATTAGCATTTTTCCTTTTATGAAGGAAAAATAGAAATAATAAATAGATTATTTAAAATAAAATTAAAAAAATAATTATATATAGAATAATGATTTTATCATTTTATAATGCTAATTCTCTTTTTAAATTAAAAAATACAGAAAAGTAAAAATAAAAGAAAGTGATAAGTACTTTAATTGAGATTTTGACATTTCTTTATGAGTATTACCTAGAAAAGGGGGATTTTTTCAACTTAATATAACTAAAATATTTATTTATAAAATTATTATAATTAAAAAATATTGATAAGAGTTTTATATTGAAATATAATTCTTTTTATTATTTATATATGGTAATCGTAGGCCCCTATAAGATGTTGGGAGAATTGTATTTTTATAAATAAATCAACTTAATATAATTTTAGGAATTGATTCACATTTCAAATAGCTCCATAAATGGGAAATAATGGATTGGTTGATGATACATGTTCAATAATATTTCTACCAATAAAAACATGTTTTTAAAATGATTCAGGACCAATACCCCTTGATTTATTTGATTTAAAATTTTTGATTTTACTATGGTAACTAGTTTTTTTACCAAGATGATTTAATTGTAATGGCTAAAATTAAAATAATTAATATTAGATAGTTTGTATCTACTAATTCAGAATATGAAATAAATTTTATATTATAAAATTTATTATCTGAATATATTTAATTTTAAATATCTCATGTGATGTATAAAAACCTGTTTTAGGAAAGGTGTAATTTTAAGCTCAAATTTTCATTGTATTATAAAATAGTCAATGAAATTTAATTTCATGATGAAAATTATTATATTTTCTTAAAAAAAAGATTATATACATTTAAATTAAAATTATAAACTCATTTTTTTCAAAATAATTTTTAACCATAATAAAATACTAAAAAATAGTATCTTTTATTAGAAAATTACTTATGTTCATAATATGTTTAAAATAAGAATTATAAATTAACATTAGTATTTAAAAAAATAAAATTTTAAACATTTAAATAATATTTAATAAAATAAAATGTTTTATAAATTTTTAGTTCTTACTCATATAATGATAATGTTATTAAAGAGGAAGGTTTGGTAAAAACATTATTTTCACAAAAAAAACTTGTATTTTAGAAAAATAAATAAAACCTTAAGTTGATATTGAAATTATGAATCAAAAAAATTGTTTATTTTATCAATTTAATCTTCAAAAATGTTATAATTTAACAATCAAATAAAAACCTGAATTTATAATGAAATTCTTTTTCATAAGAAAATAATTATTTTTAAAATAAAATATGACCAATTCCTATTATTTTTTCTATATTTCATTATAAATTTTATTAATAAATAATTAATATAGAATATATAGAATATATTTATTTTCGTTAAAAAATCACAAAATCTATGTTTAGAACTAATATACCTTCCAGGTTAAAATGTATTCATTAATTTTATCAATGCAATAGTAAACAAACTCTCTTTTTAATTAAATGTAAAATATTAAAAATGATTAAAATACATGATGTAAGTAACATATTTCATTACAAATTTTGTAATTACATAATACTAATTTCAATTAACATATCCCATAAGGATCTATATATAATATTGTTGTGTCTGATAATTTTGGGTGACTGTTGATGATGGTGATTCCACAATCATATATCACATGGGAATTTTAAAAAGCCTGAATTTATAATTCATTTCATTTCAATAACATTGTAGTTGTTTCATTTAAAATTGTGAAATCTCTTAGGAGAACTCTAGTAAAGCTACCTTAATCCAATGCTCTAATAAATGATCTTCCTGAGAGAAAAAAACCACTATACTATGACATTCCATTCTTTCACAGATTTCATAATATAGTCAATTTTTTTGAAACTTATAAATTTTAATTAACATATTATGATGGTCATATCTTATTTTATCATATCATTGTTTCATGGAACATATGTGTTGCCTATAGAATAAACTATCAACAATAAATTTATTTAATGAATATAAATAGTTAAATCTTGGTGGGTTGCATTCTATCCCCCCTAAATAAATTATGTCATTATAATTTCACTTATTAAACTTTTTAAAATATAGGGGATTCAATAAAAACGAATTTAAATTACAATGATCATTAATCCTCATTATCATATGATATACTAGTGAACTTATATCTTATTACATATTAGGAATATAACATTGTAGATGTTTTTTTATCCATTTGGAAATAAAACCTCCAATAAAATGGGATTAATTTTTTCCATTGGGATTTTATAGGTATCCCTGTATTAATAGGTTAATGATGGTGGAATATTAGATTTGATTCTCTTATCATATAATTTATGATTATCAGGAATGTAATTCCCTATATAATATCACATCATAATTTACTAAAGAAAGGATAATAGTATTTTAAATGAAACAAATTATTAAATTCATTTATTATAGAGGAGTTGTATTCATGGGACATAATAATAATTGAAATTAATTATTTATTAATAATTCCATGTTTAAAAAACTGGTTGGTGATTTTATATGGTTATAAATCTTTATGGGAACAAAAAATGTTTTGTTTAATAATTCCAGATGCGCTCTTCACTATTACTCAGTTATTAATTTCTCTACGACCACCATCAAAACACATAATACAACTCCATGTTTCATTAAGACATTCCCATGGGTTATTCATATATCATTTATTAACATTAAATAATTTTTACACTCATTCCAACATCATATTTTTCACCCAAACATATATAAGACTCTATCCTTTTATTATTTGGGGTGTTTAGAAATTCAACAAAGTTCACATTTTTAATCCAAAATCATGATATCAATTTTTGAATAGTTACAATTATCTCTACTCCAAATCATATCCCATAGTGTTTTTATTAGGAAAATCACATCATTTTCCATGACATCCATTGTTAACTGGGTTTATTCGAGCATTATCAGGTAATAAAACCAAAATATGTTTCTTTGATAGATGAACAATTTGCATCATAATAGAATTTACCAATATTTTATAATGAAAAAATCATTTTCCAAATGTCTAACTCATGAAAATAATCATAATATCTTTTTATTCAACCTAAATCACTCTCAGTTCATTCTTGGTTTCATTTGGTTGGCTCTCCTATAATTTATTTCATAATCCATTAACAAAATATATTTTCTATACTATATAATAAATATTATATGATAAACAAAATAATATACCTCAATATTATTAAATAATGTTTTCATTTAGGAAACATTATCATCTATTAGGTTATGGTTGAGTTAACACATAATATAATAGCTTAAGGTTTATTACCCCTATGTACATTTTTTCTAGATTTTTCATCCACTTGAAGTATTTAAATTGGGATATAATTTCTAGGATAACAAAATAATCACTAAATTACAAAAAAATGATTTCATACATTAAAAATATGTTTCACATACACTAAACCTAAGGTTTTTTAATAGATATATCTAATTTGAAACCAAAATAAATAAATAAATCAATAATAAAAATTAATCACTTCTCTAATACCAAATAAGTTCATATATATTAAAAGTAACATTAATAATAAATTTATTCCATGATTTAGGTAATAAATGTAAGAAAAAATCATATCACTAAGGGGAATAATGGTTTAGTTTATAGTATAATAGAAAAAAATACATCTTATTTTAAAACACATAATAATTTTAATTTAAAATTTAGTAAACATCTAGAACCATTTATAATCATGTCCCATGATATAATGATATTCCTTACCTTTGGTACACATAAATATGAATGCTTTCATATCAAATGCTCTATACAGAAAAAAGATCATAATATATGATATCACAAAAAATAAGAAGAAAATGAGAAAGAAGATAAATATCTTATGAAATGAATCCAATAAAATGGTTTATAATAATAATAAAAAATAGTGAAAAATAATATCATTAAAATTATCATGAAATAATTATAAAATATAATTCGAGAAAGAAAATAAATATCAATAATCATAAAACTGGGAATCCATAAATAAGAGATAAAAATACTTATAATATAATTCATAACATGAATGAAAAATAATCATTAAAAATTAAATTAATCATGAAAATGCAGAAGATTATTATACAAAAAATTGATGTTTGAAACAATTGTAATCAATGAAAGACGTATTGAGAAAGCAAATTATACTCAAGACTATTTAAAAAACATATTATTTCCAAGACTAAATATTTTACCACACTCATTATACCCACACCTATGTAAAAAATCATTATTTCCATGATTGATTTTTCATGAAAAAAAAAACAAAAAACAATTCATTGGTGGGTGACACAATACCCCACCCATTGTCATCCATATATAGGTATCTCACTTTAAATCAATAGTCATAATAACCTAATGAACCCATGGAAATGTAGTTGTTATAATAAATATAACAAAACAAATCACATAACATAAAATTACAAAATCAAATGATATAAAGAATATAATTTTATAAAATAAATTATATCATAATATTATATATTGGATGATCAAAAATTCATTTCATTATTGATAAAACATTTAATAAAAAATATGTTACAAGTTTCAAGATGTCTCAAAACATTTTAAACCTTTTTTTAAATATGATTTGAAAATTACTTTCACAACCCTTTTCTTTATAATTAATGTAGATTAATTTTTATTAAAAAAATATTATATTAACATCCAAATATATAATACTTGAAAATATATAAAAAATAATTCTAATAAATATATATTTATAAATTTTTGAAATAAATACCTTCATTAATATTTTACTGATTTTTTGATGAAAAATAAACATCATATAAATGTTTATAAACCTTAATTTTATAAAATATGTAATGAAAAATATGATCAATATATTTGGAAACATAATTATTACTTCATTAAAAAATATTTCCCATAGGAAACAGCATTAACATGGAAGAAAAGATGCTTTGTTGAGAATGGGAGTTATTCTTAATACTGTTATATTTTTTATTTCAAAGTAAAAATTTTAAAATATTTATGTAATTAATGAATAGAATAGATTTTTAAAGAGAATAATTAGAAATAATATATAAAATAGGTGAATTATAGGATTAAATAAAAATGGAAAATTAAATTTGAGTATGGATTTATTTGGACAAATAGATCGTAAATAGATTCAATGAAACCTATATGGTTTTGGTGACATAACAATCAATGGAGAATTAGCGGAAGATCCTGAAATGGTAATTATAATCAAATGAAGTGGAATATAATATTATTTATTATTATATTATGGTATTGAATACAAAAAATAAAATATTCCATTGTCTGTAATATCAAACAAGTTCCCTGGTGTTGAAAATGAGATAAAAAAACCCTTACCACTTTTCTCCACTTAATCAGATGAAATCTAAAACCCAATATAAAAAATAGATAAATTAATAATCAATTTTGGAAACATATTCATATATTTATATATATAACATTTTATAAAAATGATTTATAATTATTTCTTAAATGTGTATTAGTTATTTATTATCTATTTAAAATATCACTTTCGAGTGATCTTTATTGTATTGAATTCATTTGTAATAATGTTATTTTTATTAATTATATTACCAAAATTATCCTTTTTTAAATTATATAATTTATTATAATTCATGTTTTATAATATCTTATAATTTTAAAATTTTATTCTTTTAGTGTTTTTAGAATAGTTCATGAAGAAAAAATGGTAAAAAGTTTGTTTATATGTTTTTTGAAAACAAAAAGTGGTATCTCCATTAAATATATTAATATTAATGTTACTAATAATGAAACATTAAATTTAAATATTTAATTATTTATGTAATATATTAGAATAAATAAAATTTCTAAACTAATCCATGATAAAAATTTATGAAATTTTTAATGTAAGTGGTTAAACCAACAAAAAAAATAATCCATAATTAATATATAAATATTAAGGGAATTAATTGTAATATAATTACACAAGAATCATAATTACATTAGTTAATGTATATATGTTTGATATTCCGTAATTTAAATGAATTATTAATTGATTATAATCAATATTAAGTCATTAATTTGTAAAAATAAATTATTTTTACTCTTACTATGCTCTTATTCATTGATGAATTTAAAATGTATTTTTATATATTATAATGAAATAAGGTTCATAACTTTTACATAAAAATTAAAATAATTTCATTAAAATAATTCTAATACATTCAAACTAATAAAATATTAATCCAATAATGGAATTAATAAAAAATTAAACACACCATTTCATCAAGTGGTAGTCTATGCTTACACATGGATAATAATTCGGTTTCCCATTGATTGGGGGAAAGTATACATATGTATTATTTTTTATTAAACTAAAAAAATATATTGATATTATAATAATATATTTAATTCATTATTTGAAACAACTTTGTATAGTGGTAATTTAAAGAAAAACATGTTGTGCCATTTAGGTATTTTTTCATACATACACACCATTGGTGTTTTATCTTTTCATTAGGGAAAGTGTGAACGGGTACATAATGTTTATCCCATAAACATTGAAAATTAATTATATTGTTAATAATGAATTTAAAATGTCATAATTTCTTATATTTGTTTATTATAAAAATATAGAGAAGGAAAATGATTATAGGGTGAGAAGTTCTTACAAAGAGATATGGAATTCTACACTAAAATAATTCTCAAATTTAGTGTACTTTTTAAAATTTTATATTTCTCTAATTTAAGGGTAATATAATGGAGTGATAATGGAAATTATATTAGTATTTGTTTAATTTGAAAATTTATTTCTTTATGTTGTATGGATTGGCTAGTGGGAATCCCTTTTATAATAAGTAAGAATGGTATTTATGTAAATATTTCAACATAATAAAATGATAGAACATGTTTCACATGATAAGTGGCTAAAAAATTGGAACTAATGGATTGTATAATGATATAAGGTTGGGAATTTCTCCATAACTAAACTGAAATATTTTTTTGACTTTTTATAATCCCTTTACCCCTTCATTTATTACTTTTTCTATTCAATATTTTAATAGGGTTACCAGTTTATACAAAAGTAAATTAAATTTACTATATTAAAATAAAATATTAATTATTAAATAATATTTATCTACTAATTATTAATATAAAATACATTTTATCACATTTTTTGTACTAATGTTTTTGAAAAATATTTTATGTAATATGTAAAACCCCACAATTATAAGAAATATGTTGTTATGACTAAAAGTCTTGAATAATATCATTGTATTTGATTTTCATGATACTAATTGTTTTATTATAAAATATATAAATTTTATGTGCCATTAAAATAATGTTGACGACATATTTTAACAAAATAATATTTAATTAAATTAAATTATAATAATATTTTTTTTTGAAAATATATCATGACATCATATAATGTTAAACATGGGTTTCATAAACACAATGTAGTATTTATGAAAATATATTACTATTCATTAAACTTATATTTGATCAATTAATTGTTTTTATATATTTATAGGTCCTTCTAATATACAAATAAATTCATGGAATTAACAGTGTGGGTAGAAATGATTTAAACCTAAAAAAATAATTTTCAAAAAAATATACTCATTTAGTATAGTGATAATATTGACATGGTAAATATAAATCTATGGTTTATTTTTGAAAATTAAATATTTAAAATTTTAAAATTTTACATTTAAAATAAAAACATAAAATTGTAATGAAAATTGATTGAATTGAAAAATTATTTTAATAAAACTATAAACAATTTATATTTTTTCCTACCAATATGAAATAAATATATTGTTAATTTTTTAATTTTATCGATAATATATATTATATTATGTTTTAAAATAATTTTTAAATTTCAATTTTTAGAAAAATAAATTTTTTTATGAGTAAAATTGTAACATCCCAAGTAAATAAAGAATAATACATTCTCATATTTATTAATATTTACATATTAAATGTTAATTTTACATTAAAGGGGTTTCTATGTATGATAGTGTACCCGATATGCAACAAAGAGTTTCTTTGAAATCATACGTTGCACACTAGTAATAAAATAATATTATTTTAATTTATAGTTAACATGTAGCGATTATATTAGAAGGAATGAATAGAAATAACTATTATATGATCATATATGTTTGTTAAATGTTTTTTCATTTATCCAATAAAGGATAACGGCTTAAAACACGAAAAGAATTCAATTTTATGCATATATATTCTAATTTTCACTAAAAGGTCGAACTATCCCCTTTTGATGGAGAACTCTCTTTAAATATAGTTTTGGTAACTCTTATACATTTTATTGGACCAAATAAAATTCTTCTTTATAATCATGACATCAAAATTTACTTTGTGTAAATTTTTGGTATTTTTCTGATAATGTTCTTTTTTTAATGAATAGTAAAAAATGTTGAATTTTAATTCAAAACATCTTCTTAATCTAATTTGTTTATATGATTATATTATAATATTATTTGGTTTTAAAGTGAAATTAGAATATATTTTTACCATTTAATCCAATAGTGGTCGATGGATTTAATATCACTTTGAAATTGGACATAAACTACTGTCAATCTTTTGATATATATCGTTTCATAAAAAGACGCTAATTGTTCTGAAAGCAGGAATTAATTATTAAATTAATTATTGTAACTTATATGTTTTGAATTTTGTAAAATAGACATCATTTGTGAATTAGGAATATCAAATATAGCTTAGGGTGATTTTTTGGTATTTTTCTGAAAAACAACAATTTTTGATGAATAGTGAAACCACTAAGTGGTAGTTTAAAAACAAATTTTTCATGTAAATGAATCATTACCACTTCTGTGATTTTATCATCAAAAATCTAACATACATGGTTTTCATTAAGAAAGAAAATTTGGTTTAATGGGATTAAAATAATTTTTTGGTGAATAGTAATTTTTAAGTTTTATTAATCGTGATTAAAGATAATTAGTGTGATTTAAGGTAAAAATGATATTATAATAAAATGAAAATATCTTGAAAATTGTCCTAACCCTATTGTATGAGTCATGGCTGACCAAGAAAACCCATGGGTTGATTTTTGGGCCCCCATGGAGCTACTTCGGTAAGATAATGACATTAATGCCTTTTATTTAATGTAAAAGTAAAAATGACACAAACATGTATTATTTTACTAAAAAAAATTATGTAGGGTTATAAAAGTCATCTTTTTGACTATAAATAGTCATTGGAAAGCTAAAAAATTTCCTACATCATAGTATTTGTTTTATAATTTTTAGAAGTTATATAAATTAAATTATTTATGACATCATGATGATGCATCGATTACCTCATTATTTTACGATTTAAATAAAATTAAAAGATAATGTAAAATTTATGACTTACACATGTCATAAACGTATTGTATGAGTATATTTTGAACCCTTATCACCTTATCCTAAAAATACCCTCCTCTCATCTTATAAAAGGCCCCCCACCTCTACCACTTTACCCACACCTCTGAAACCTTTGTCTCGGATAAACCCTGACCATTTCGTCTCTCCACATCCCTATGTTACTCATAGAAGCCTCACTTTGGGCGTAAGTCTTTCCAAGGAAGGCTTTGAGCTCAAATCAAAAAGAGTTACCCGTTTTAATGGTAGTGTTTTCTTTTGTGTTCTTATGTTTTATTTTTCTTCTCCAACCCCCTAAACTCTTTTTATTCCTTTATTTTGTAACAACAATAGTATCTTAAATATACTAGGATTTTGTTTTGAGATTTATTAGAGCTAAACATACACACACCTTCATCTAATGGTTAAAGATCATACTGTTTCCGTGGATGGGGAATTACTGCCTCACAAAACGATGATTGTTCAATATTCGTCTAACACCTTAACAGGTGGCCATTAAGATGAAAATATATTTATATATGATTAATATTATGTTTATTTTTTCCTTGTGCTTATGTATTTTTCATTTGTGGCATACCTTTATGGTTTCCATTGTGGGTAAACACGATAATTTCATTTTACGAAGTGCGGACTACCGCCCCCTCAAAGTGATTTGATTCGTTAATGCCATATGTGGGATGTATAAAGGATTGTGTTATTGACATTATACATGACATTATACTGGAATTATAATATACATTTATGTCCTTATGATTCCATTCTATAAAATAAAAAATAAAAATAAAAGTAGCTTTCATGCGTACATACGGCTTACTGTCTCAATGAACGGTGCATTTCATTTCTTACCTCTAAATGTTATGTAATATTATAAATTCATGTATATACTGGATATATATGATATATATGATATCTAAATAATTAATATAACTCTGGATATAATGGATATATGATCAACATGTAATTATAAAGAGTTTATTTTTGACTCAAGTACCAATGATCGTAAAAACGACCGTTATTAACTTAAATAATTTCATAATGTTCATGACATGGTAATAAGTGATATAAAAAGGAACAATGAACTTGAAAAATGTTCTTAATCAAGTATAAATTTACTCAAGTTTATTTTTTAGGATGTTAAATAACGATCGAGTCAAGTCGGACACGACGTAAGGGACTTCTTCTCAATCTCTATTCATTGAGGAATGTTTTGTTTTATACACAACTTTCTTTTATATGGAGTATAATCCCCTTTGACTTTTACGCTTATTAAAAAGGAATATTTTTTATATATAAAGAATTTTACTAAACGACAGAAGAATTTTTTTGTCCTATGTATGCGGCGACAATGACTTCTCCGCCACTGTGACGATTATTTGAGTTTCAGCTTCCTCTACAAGCCATAACCTAACTTTTTTTAAAATGAAAAATTAATACCATGTATTAATTTTCATTTATTTTGGTACTGAAAATGGTTTTCATAATGTTTTTATTATATCAATGTGTTGTATTGATATCTTGTGATTGAAATGTGGAAATTTTATGTTTTCTTTATGCATGTTTTACGTGATACGATTATGTTATGGTTCTTGGGCATTGTTATGAAGATGGTTGGTTCTATGATAAACTAAGGGCGGGTGATCCCAATATAGCTTTCTAATGCATTGGGTAATGTAGAGGATTTAAACGTTAAGGTTTCCCCGAAGATATTTTGGGAATATATTGTGATGGGTATTCCAAACGTAACCATGAGCGTTACTCCCTACATAAGAATGTTATGAATGCCTCAAGTTACCTTTATGTATTATGATTTCTATGATTTTTTCATGATTTTATGAAGTATGTGATTATGTTTTATGAGTAAAGTACGATTCCATGCATGGACTAATGTTTTCATTTCCTACTTTTATATCGCTTACTGAGCTTTTTATGCTCATCCCAAGTTTATGAAATGTTTTTCACAGGTCAAGGGAAAGGTACATGATGTGATGATAGTTTTAAGGAATTGTCAAGAAAGAATCCATGTTTTATTTTAAATATTTTTCGGTTGATGGGAAAAATTAGTACTTTCTTTTATGTAACCACTTTGTTTAAATGTGGAATTTAATGCATGTTTTATGATCTAATTCTCTAATACTCTAAACCTGAAATGATCCTCAACGTGTATTCTTGAAGTTACTCAAGATTAAGTAATGATTAAGGCTGGGTCATTATAGTTGGTATCAGAGGTTGGTTTAGATAACTATAGGAGTTAGAATTTTATTAAATGATTATCAAAAATATTTTTTTATTGTAAAATTGAAATGATATAGCATTTGAAGATTACCATGCTTGCTTCATCTAAGACATGTTTGTTCAGAATGGTTTTCCGTAGAGGAAACAGGGAAGCAGAGCTAGGAAGGAATACAAAAGGAAATAACATTCCGAATCAGCATCCTAAGATGGTTAGAATTGGAACTGAACAGTTTGTTGTAGTAATGGTGCAGCTGACTCAATCGATAAATGGTGGCGGTATCCATGCACGAGATCATCCAGATCAACCGCAGAAAAACATGTCAGTGGTGGAACATTTCATGGTCCAACATCCCCCATAATTCAGAGGATCATATGACCATGTGCAAGCTGAAGGGTCGATTAGAGCACTGGATATGATTTTGGATGTCATGGGGTGTTCAGACAATCAAAATTATAGTCTTGCTATTTACCATAAGGAGGGTAAAGCAGATCAGTGGTGGTCGATGGTTAAAAATATCAGGGATGCATATGAGATTGATGCTCTTGACTGGGATGAATTCAAAGGTATCTTTTTTGAGAAGTATTTTCCTAAGGTTGTTCGACTTAGGATGGAAAAACAATTCCTGGAAATGAGGCAAGAGGAAGACATTGTGGCTACCTATGAAGAATGGTTCACTCGATTCGCAAGGTATGCTCCAAATTTTATCCGAGAACTTGATAGTAAAATAAATCGTTTTTACATAGTATTAAAGCCAAAATATCGAAGGGCTTTAGCTTCTCGTGAGTTAAAATGTTATGAAAAGCTTGCTCGATGTGCTGAGAAGGTGGATATGGAGTTTCTCGATGATCAAATTTTCTATAACAACCAGCAGAAGAAGAGACCGAGGTGGCAGGAGAAAGGAAATAATTCTTCAAAAAGGTCTGACGGTAAGAAAACTAAGTTTCAATATTGTGATAAATGTGGTAAAAGGCATGCTGGAGATTGTATTCAGAATTCTGGAAAGTGCTATCGATGTGGTAAGATGGGACATAAGGCTCGTGATTACACTGAAAAAGATCAGGGTGATGGTAAGATCAAATTTGATTTAAAGTTACTGAAATTTTTTAAGTGCAATGAGATGCGTCACTATGAAAACAAGTGTCTGACAAAGATCTTGAGTGATGGGAAGAAGTTAGGTTACAAGTAGAAAGGGGTGGTGAAATCCTTTTCAACTACATTAGTAGATGTCGGGCCATCAAATGAAGTTGTATTAGGTACTTTGTTTGTTTTTTTAGATTATGCTAGTGTGTTGCTTGATTCGGGGTCTACACATTTATTCATCTCTAAAAACTTTTCTAGTAAAATGGGAATACCATCTCAAGAAATGACTCCTGAACTTGTGGTAAAAACACCTGGGAGAAATGTTGAGGCAAAAAGAATTTATAAGAATCTTCCTATCCTTATCAGTGGAACGAACCTATATGCAAACCCTATTTCTTTACCTCTAGTAGAGTATGATGTTATCCTGGGTATGGATTAGATCTCTATTTACCATGTTAAGATTGACTGTAGAGCTAAAGAAGTTTCATTTCATAATGGCTTTCAATTTGTGTACAAGAATGAACCCTTACTGTTGATAACATATCAAGAGGCCGAGAACTTTTAAAAGATAGAAATGAATGTTACCTTGCACATATCGTTGAAAACAAAGGATCTGTTCATATTAATAATGTGCCAGTGGTAAATGAGTATCCTGATGTTTTTACTGATGAGTTTCCTGGAATAATACCTGACCGGGAAGTTGAATTTACTGTTGACTTAGTTCCTGATGCTAAGCCCATTTCAAAACCCCCTTATCAAATGGCTCAAAATGAACATTTAGAGTTAAAGGAGAAATTGAAATATTTATTACAGAAAGGTTTAATTCGACCTAGAACATCACCATGGGGTTCTCCTGTTTTATTTGTTAAAAATAAAGATGGTTCAATGAGAATTTGCATTGATTATAGATCATTCAATAACATCACTGTTAAGGACAAATATCCTTTTCCTCATATCGATGATTTGTTTGATCAGGTCTAGGGAGCTCAGTTTTTTTCAAAGACTGACAAGAGATTGGGGTACCATCAGTTGAAGGTAAAGGAGGCATATATTCATAAGACCGCGTTTCGTACAAGATATGGCCATTATGAATTTTTAGTAATGCCTTTTGGTCTAACCAATGCACCTGCTGTATTCATGGACCTTATGAATAGAATTTTCCATGAGTTCTTGGATAAGTATGTGGTTGTTTTCATTGATGATATTTTGGTGTTTTCTAAAAGTAAAGAGGAGCATGAAAGACATTTAAGGGTTATTTTTCAAACCTTAAAAGAAAAGAAATTGTATGGGAAATTCAGAAAGTGTGAGTTTTTGTTGCAACAATTTTCATTCCTTGGTCATATTCTTTCTAAAGATGGGATAACAGTTGATCCTGTAAAAACAATGGTTGTTGAAGAATGGCCAAGGCCCACAAATGTAACTGAGATTCATAGCTTCTTTGGTTTGGCAGGATATTACCGAAGGTTTGTTAGAAATTATTCATGGTTATCTAGTCCAATGACTATGCTAACTCGGAAGGGTTTTATGTTTATCTGGACAAAATAATGTGATGATTGTTTTCAAGAACTGAATAGAAGATTGGTGAATGCTCTAGTTTGGGAACTACCTTCCAGGAATGGTGAGTTTGTTATCGATAGTGCTGCTTCATTGAAAGGACTTAGTTGCATCCTAATGCAGAATGATCAGGTAATTTCTTATGCTTCACAGCAATTGCACACTCATGAGGTAAATTATCCTACACATGATTTGGAATTAGCTGCTGTTGTTTTCACTTTACAAATTTGGAGGCATCATTTGTATTGAGTAAAGTGTGAAATATATACCGATCAAAAAAGTTTTAAGTATATATTAACTCAGAAAGAATTGAACATCAGACAGAAGAGATGGCTATAAGTAATCAAGGATTATGATTGTACAATTCATTGCCATCTAGGAAAAGCAAATAAAGTGGATGATTCGTTGATTCAAAAAAGCAATGCTTTATTAACCATGTTACGTTTGGAATGATATCCTGTGGTTATTGATTTGATAAACTTTGGCGTAGAAGTTGTTGGTGCAGGATGTTCTTCTATTTTGTTTCAGGTATTAGTGAGATCATCCATATCAGACAGAATTAAGTAAGCGTAGAAGAATGACAGTGGGTTGCAGATAAAGGTAGAGTTGGTTCAGAATGGTAAGTTTCCTGAATTTAGTATTGATAATGATTTTGTTTTGAGGTTTGGGAAGAGATTATGTGTGCCTGGTGATTCACAGTTGAAGAATGATTTGTTATGTGAGGCTCATAGTTCCCCGTTTTCAGTTCATCTTGGTAGTACTAAGATATACAGAGATCTCTGGAAGTATTACTGGTTGGATTGAATGAAAAGAAATATTGCTGATTTTACTGTGAAGTGTTTGACTTGTCAGCAGGTTAAAGTAGAGTGGAAGTTACCGAATGTGATGCTTCAGCCTTAACTAGTTGCAGAGTGGAAATGGGAACACATATCCATGGACTTTGTTGTGGGATTACCGAAGAAATCTCGAGATAATAATGCAATCTGGGTTATTGTTGATCTCTTGACTAAATCTGCTCATTTTCTACCTATTAGAGATAATTTTTCACTATATCAAATTTCTTTTTTGTATCGTACAGAGATAGTCTGGTTACATGGAGTTCTTCTCTCCATTGTATCTGATCGTGATCCCAAGTTTACTTTTATCTTTTGGAAATGCCTTTAGAAGTCGTTGGGTACTGAATTAAATTTTAGTACAGCTTTTCATCCTCAATCAGATGGGCAGTCAGAACGAATAATTCAGACTTTGGAGGATATGCTACGTGCTTGTGCGATTGATTATCAGGGATGTTGGGACCAACATCATTCATTGGTTGAATTTTCCTATAATAACAGTTTTCATTCCAGTATACAGATGGCACCTTTTGAGGAATTATATGGGAAGCGGTGTCGAACTCCAGCTTTTTGGGATGAAGTGGGTGAAAGGATGCTGATGTGACTAGAATTTGTAGAAGAGATGGAAAAAAAAGTTCAGTTGATTCAGAAATACATGAAAAAAGCTCAAATCAGACAGAAAAGTTATGCAGACAACCGGAGTAAGGATCTATCTTTCGAGGTAGGTGAACATTTTTTCTCAAAGTTTCACCATGGAAAAGTGTGATGCGATTTGGTAAGAAAGGAAAGCTGAGTCCAAGGTTCATTGGACCATATGAAATTCTGGAGAATGTTGGATCAGTTTCTTACCTAGTGGCTTTACATCCGAGTTTATCTCAAGTACACGATGTTTTTCATGTTTTGATGTTGAGAACGTATATGTCAGATCCATCTCATGTTTTGAGCCCAGAGGTAGTTCAGCTGAAAGAGAATCTCTCTTATGAAGAACAATCAGTCCAGATTCTCGACCAAAGAGAGAAAGTGTTACAAAATAAGGTAATTTACCAGGTAAAGGTTTTGTGGAAAAACCATATGGTTGAAGAGGCAACGTGGGAATCTGAAAATGCTATGAGGGATAAATACCCCCCACTTCTTTTGATACGTGAATAAAATTGCGAGGACACAATTCCCAAAAGGGGGGAAGGATGTAACATTCCAGGTAAATAAAGAATAATACATTCTCATATTTATTAATATTTACAAATTAAATATTAATTTTACTTTAAAGGGGTTTCTATGTTCGATAGCGTACCTGATACGCAACAAAGAGTTTCTTTGAAATCTTACGTTGCAAATTAGTAATAATATAATATTATTTTAAATTGTAGTTAACACGTAGCCGTTGTATTGGCGGGAATGAATATAAATAACTATAATATGATCATATATGTTTGTTAAATATTTTTATATTTATTCAATAAAGGATAAAGGCATAAAATACGAAAAGAATTCAATTTTATGCATATATACTCTATTTTTCACAAAAAGGTCAAACTATCACCTTTTGATGGAGAACACTCTTTTAAATATAATTTTTTTCACTCTTATACATTCTATTGGACCGAATAAAATTCTTCTTTAGAATCGGGACATCAAAATTTACTTTGTGTAAATTTTTGGTATTTTTATGATAAAGTTCTTTTTTAATGAATAGTAAAAAATGTTGTATTTTAATTCAAAACATCTTTTTAATATATTTTTTTTATATGATTAGATTATATTATGAATTGGATTTAAATTAAAATTAGAATATATTTTTACCATTTAATTTAATAGTGGTCTTTGTAATAAATATCACTTTGAAATTGGACTTAAACTAGTGTCAATCTTTTGATATATATTTTTTCATAAAAACACGCTATTTGTTCTGACAGCGGGAATTAATTATTAAATTAATTATTGTAACTTATATGTTTTTAATTTTGTAAAATAGAAATCATTTTTGAAATAGGAATATCAAATATAGCTTAGGGTGAATTTTTGGTATTTTTCTGAAAAACATCAATTTTTGATGAATAGTGAAACCACTAAGTGGTAGTTTAAAAGCTAATATTTCGTGTAAATGAAACATTACCACTTCTATGATTTGATCTTCAAAAATCCAACATACATGGATGTCATTAGGAATAAAAATGTGGTTCAATGAGATTAAAATATGTTTTTGGTGAATAGTAACTTTTATGTTTTATTAATCGTGATTAAAGGTAATTAGTGTGATTTAAGGTAAAAATGATATTATAATAAAATGAAAATATCCTAACACATGTCCTAACCCTATTGTATGATTCATGGCCGACCAAGACAAACCATGGGTCGATTTTTGGGACCCCATGGAGCCACTTGGGGAAGATAATGAGATTAATGCCTTTTATTTAAAGTAAAAGTAAAAATGACACAAACATGTATTGTTTTAGTAACCCAATTTTTACATACGGTTATATGAGTCAGATTATTAACTATAAATAGTCATTGGAAAGCTAAAAAAATCCCTAAATCATAGTTTTTTTTTGAATTTTTAGACATTAAATAAATTAAATTATTTATGTCATCATGATGATGCAGCAATTACCTCATTATTTAACTATTTAAATAAAATGAAATGATAATGTAAAATCTAATACCAACACCTGAAAAAAACTTATTGTATGAGTATATTTCGAACCCTTATCACCTTATCCTGAATATACATCAATGTGGGACCTTTAAAATCAGAAATGCATTTGAAAATAAAGTAACATTTTATACCTTTCCAAGAGTGCCCCTCCTCTCCTCTTATAAAAGGCCCCCACCTCTACCTCTTTACCCACACCTCTCAAGCCTTTGGCTCGGCCAGACCCTTCCCATTTTGTCTCTAAACATCCCTCTCTTACTCTTAGAATCCTCACTTTGGGTAGAAGACATTCCAAGGAAGCCTTTGAGCTCAAATCAAAAAGAGTTACCCGTTTTAAAGGCAGTGTCTTTTCTTGTGTTCTTATGTTTTATTTTGCTTCTCCAACCCCCTAAACTATTTTATTCCTTTATTTTGTAAAAACACCATTATATTCAATATAATAGGATTTTTTTATGAGAAGGATTAGAGCTAAACATACAAACACCTTAATCTATTGGTTAAAGAGCATATTGTTTCCGTGGATGGCAAATTACTGCCTCACGAAATGATGATTGTTCAATATTTTTCTAACACCTTCAAAGGTGGCCATTAATATGACACTATATTTATATATGATAAATATAATGTTTATATTTTCCTTATTCTTCTGTATTATTCATTTGTGGAATACCTTTATGGTTTCCATTTTGTGTAAACACGATAATTTCATTTTAGGAAGTGCGGACTACCGCCCCCTAAAAGTGATTTGATTCATTAATGCCATATGTGGGACATATAAAGGATAGAGTTATTGATATTATATATGATATTATACTGGATTATAATATACCTTTATGTCATTATGATTCCTTTCCATAAAATACGAAATCGAAATGGAATTAGCGTTCATGCGTACATACGGCTTACTGTCTACATGAACGGTGCATTTCATTTCTTACCTCTAAATGTTTTGTAATATTATAATTGAATGTATAAACTGGATATATATGATATATATGATATCTAAATAATGAATATAACTCTGTATATAATGGATACGTGAACAAATTGTAATTATAAAGAGTTTATTTTTGACTCAAGTACCAATGATCGTTAAAACTACCATTATTAACTTAAATAATTACATAGTGTCACACCCCGACCGCAGATACCTTTTATTTTGTTACTTTCTTAGTCCCGGTTTAAATATTTGTTTTCAAAGTTTAATTATGTTGGCAGGTTTTGCATCGGTGCACGTTTACCACGTCGTTAGCGGTGACCATGTGTTTGGCCCGGGTGACCGTGTGTTCGCCCAGCGTTTGGAATATTAAAGTTTTTATATTGACATTAATACAATCATTAGTATTAAATTGTTATAAATATTATCTTTATTTTTTTATTTTTACTATTTGGATTGTTAAAGTATTATGATTATTTTACTTTCGATATTATTATCATTATTTTTCTTTTATTTCTTGGTTCCGTTTGTCCGTGTCGCGGTCTGGGCTACGCCCCGGATTATAACATTTGTTGTTTGATGCTTTTTCTGGGTTTTGGACACGTGCGCGGCCGCCGCGCGGTTGGCGGTCGCCACGTAGTTGGCCCGGGTGTCAGGAAAGTGCTCTATTTTTTATATATATAATTTTTATTATAGTTATATCATTATTACTATTTATATTATTATTATTATGGTATTATTACTATTATCATCTTGATATTATAATTATTATCACAAAGTTTATTATTATTATTATTATTATTAATTCGTTATTTTCAATTTG
This sequence comes from Viscum album, assembly GCA_963277665.1. Classification (NCBI taxonomy): domain Eukaryota; kingdom Viridiplantae; phylum Streptophyta; class Magnoliopsida; order Santalales; family Viscaceae; genus Viscum; species Viscum album. The sequence goes on from OY728161.1 coordinate 939,329,459, forward strand.
TTTAAATTAAAAGGGAAAAAAGTAAAGAGTGAAACCCTATGGGGGCGCTGAGGCCCCCCATCTTTCTCCCTTGCGGCGTGCTGCACACCTGGAGCGCAGCGCCGCTCGGGCCTCCTCGCTACCCGCCGGCCTCCGCCGCACCTCGCACCGCCCCAGTGCCCTCCCGCACCTCCTCCGCACGTCCCGGGTGCACCGCCCTGCCCTCCGGCAGCCTCGTCGTGCCCCCTACCCTCTGGCGGCCTCGCCGCGCCACCCTGCCCATCTGGCGGACCTCCCCCTTCCGACATGCCCCCGCTCCGGCCAGCCTGCCTCCGACCAGCACCTCCGGCGAGCCCCGTCGCTGGCAGGCGGCTTCCAGCGCCCCTGCCGACCCTACCGGCGAGCCCGCCGCTAGACAGCGGCCTCCGAACTGCTCTAGAAGCCCCCCCTGGCCTCTTTCGCCTTTTTCTCGGCACTCCGGCGCACCCCCCACCCCTAACCCCCGCACGATCTGCCTCCGCTGTCCGGTGCTGTTCTGACGTCCCCTGTCCTATTCTGGCGAACTGGTCGGCGTTCCCCATCCCCGCCGGCACCCCTTATTCGCTCCGGCACTGCCTGCCAGCGTCCCCCGGCCTTTTCCAGTGCACTGGTCGGCTCTGCCACACCTTCGGCAGGCCGTGTACTAGCTTTTCGCAGTCCGTCCAGCCGCCACCGTCTTGCGCCGGGCAGCGGCGCACCCGATAATCAGCGCACGACCTCCGGCGGTCTCCCTGCCAGTGCGCACCGACACTTTAACGGGCGCGCGAGCCTGGTGGTCGAGCACATCTGTGCCGAGGTAGTCTTTTGTGGCTGGTCTCTGGTTGAGTTTATTTTTATATATGTGGTATGTTGTTTTTCTGGTTCGGTGTTTGTTGCAGCGCGTCGACGGGATAATTTTGCAACGCTGTGGTCTTTAGCTGGCGCGTGCCTCCATTGGTCGGGCACATACCTACGACAAGGTGATCTCGTGTTGGTTATATGTTTATGTTTATATTTATGTCAGTTGAGCTATTTTAAGTGTTCCATGTTTGTTGTAGCGGATTGGCGGAATGATTCCGCGATGCAGTGATCGTCGGCTTGCATGTGCGTACGCGCCTGCGCAAAGCGTGTTCCTTCTTCGAGATTAGCTGACGACTTCGAGGTAGGTCCTCCACTACACTTGCTTTTGAATTTAGAAATTTATTTATTCCTTGTAATTTCATTATTTTTCAACAAATTATAGTAGCACTGGATAGCTATTACTAGATTCGTGACTTGTTTAAATTGAAAACTGTTTTCTCCGTGCATCGAACTGAAAATATTTTCATGGATTTAATTTTGTGACTTTCGTGTGATGTTGCAAAATGAGTACTTTCTGAAATGTGCAAGTCCTGTTGGATAGTGTTTGGAAATGGTCGGTGTGTGTGAAATGGCGACTGTATCATTTATGGAAAGTGGTGTTTTCTTGAAAACTTGGATAGAAGAAATGCCCTTTTGGCATTTAAATTTGATTTTTGGAAACATTACTGTGGTCATTCGGTTTTCCTTAAATGAGTTTCAAAGTATGTTTTTTATGGTTTTCAACGTGATGGTGTGTGTCATATCTTTTGGAAATGATTTGGTATTAAATGGTTTAAATGTAAAGGTTGTGGCGGCCCGGTTGGCACTTTCTTGATTGTGAACTGAATATATATATATATACGTACATAGTGGACATCTCTACAGGGGGACATCCCTTCGAGGGTTGTCGTGTAGCGGTGTCCATGTAAGGGGTTGGAAACTGCGGTGAGGTGAGTCACGCGTGCAAGGGCCTCCCACATACACATTATTATTGAAACCATTGTGGGTTCCTGGGAGTCTTTTAGAGAATCGAGTGACGGTTTCTGGCTAACCACGATTAGATGGGTTATTCCCCCCTTGGTAGGTAGGCCTTGTGGGGCGTTCCACTGGTTGGATGTTAGGGCGGCCAGTTGGTTATTGACTGTGGAGTACCATGCCGGCAGGTAGTCTGAACCCGAGTACGTCCAGGGGTTTTCTAGGGATGTTTAGGATCACCCATGGTTACTTGATTTACCCTGCTTGTGTACTTTCAGTTGTTCTTTACAGCTTATACTGGTTACTTTGTGAAAATGGATTTAAAATTAAAATGTGTTATTCTCTTTGTGAAAAATTTGAAAATGTAAAACTTCATTCTCTTTTAGAATGAATTTGGCACCAATGTAAAGAAATTCAAATTTTTAAAAAGAATAAGGGTAATGTCTCCTGTTTTTATTTTCAAGTGAAACATTGTGAAATATTACTTTAGAACATTGTATTTCAATCCTGGAATTTGTAGATTCTTTATTTACTGGAAGTGCTTTGGGATTTGTTGTTGGGCTCACCTACTGAGTACTTTTTGTACTCACGCCTATATTTTACCTTTTTAGTTGCAGGTTCTTTTTTGTATAGGTTTTCCTAGTTTAGTCTCTCAGTGTTGGAGCGAGGTTGGTTTTCAGTTGGGTGGTGACTCGTGGGTTCATGTGGAGGTACGTTGGTTGTGTAGTTTTTTTGTATGTTTTGTTTAGTTTCTATTCATTTACGGTTTCAGGTTTTCTTTTGGGCCCAATCGTTCCCACTTGTTTACTCTTGATGCTCGGCACTAGTTTCCATCCCGGGGGGATCGGGATCACCCCTCGGGACTTGCCGCGGACCGGCTCGGGTGACCGGTTTAGGGTCGACTCGGGCTGGTTCATGACAAAATGGTATCAGAGGAGGCTCTTGTTATTTGGGTTGTCCGGTAGGTTGAGATTCAGACTGTCGGGACTCGAGAGGTAGGTATGGGAAGGACGTCATGAACCCTCACCCGTTCTGCACCTCGAGTCGCCAGGGGTAGTCCGGGAATTGTGTCTTTGTATCTTTCTGGTTTGTTTTGGATCGAGGGATGACAACGGAGACAAGCCGATGTTACATCATGATTTCAGATGGAGTAGTGACGCATGTGGTGTTCGGGTACACGGTTTGAATTCTTCCTTGTGGTCGATGCTTACTTGGGACATGGCCCACTACCATGTCGCCAGGTTATGCGTGACTACTAGTCCCTCACTCCTGTGTTTGATGCAATTTGAGTTTTTTTTGTTCTAATTGGTGTAAGTGCATTGTTGGAAATGAAAAAGGGTTTTTGAAAATGGGACTGATTTCTTTTAAATGACTTTAAATGTATAAAATAGGTTTTAAAAACTGGAGTCTTTTGATTTGGAAAACTGGTGTTTCTTTGGAAATTAGTTGAGAATGGTTTGGGGTGAAACCTCAGGTTCTCATTATGAACATTTTCACATGTGTAATAATGCATGGAAAGTGGTTTTGGAAAGTGATTTTGGATTGAAAAATTGATTAGTATTTAGAAAGTTTCCTTGATGGAAGGCGGTTTTGAAATCTAAAAAGAAGGATGTTTTGAAATTTAAAATGAAAAGGGGATTTAAAAAAATGGGATTTTAGTTTGGGTTGCATTTTTAATTTTTTGGTCATTGTGCTAACTGTTTTGATGAAGGCACTTTTATTGATGTTGCTTCGGTTTGATGTTGGTCTTGACTCTGTGTTTTATATGTTGTTCAGAAAATGCCTCCCAGAAAGGTCCCTAGAGTTTTGATGAGTCATGCCCAGTTTTTAGTCCTTATCGGACGTTGACTACCCTTCATGGTGATCAGGGTCTGTTAGAGACAGTAGAGAATTTTGAAGAGGTTTAGTGCATCTTTAGGGTATTGGGAACTCCTGACGCTATTTGAGTGCATGCTGTTTTGAGTCTGTTCGATGGTCCAGCTTTGGACGAGTGAGAGTGGTTCACCCCGCCATCATGATAAGTTGCGATGACTTGGGTTTTCTCTAGAGCTGTCTTCGTCTGATGGTTTATGCTTAAAAAGGGGAAGATGAAGAAGATGGAAGAGCTCATGTGTGTTCAACATGTCCAACAGGAGTTGAAAGCCTAGGTTGACCAATTCAAGGATCTTGTGTCTCGGTTTCGAGAGGTAGCGTCGCAATATTTTATGAAGACTCCTCCCTCCATCAGGGGTCTTCGTCTAGAGATCAAGAAGCGAGTCCTCCCTTTTTGGGAGCATCACTTTTGAGAAGTTGGTTCATGGGGTGTTCTTAGCTAAGTTGGTCTCCGGAGCACAAACGGTTGGCGATCCACCGTATCTAGTTGATCATGAAGGTCCCCCATATGACGAGCAGAGTGTGTCAGGTAAATTTTTTTTAAAGATTTCTTTTCAGTGGCTCTAACTTCCAGTTCATCGGACCGTCTAATGGTGTACCATCAGTACGGATGTTTATGTCATATGATCCGTCATTTCAAACCCCTCCGAAGACGTGCCGTCGTTACAGGTGTCCGGGTCATCTAGAGAAGCTCTGTAGGAAGCGTCGCCTAAGGAAGACACAGTGACCAGAAGATTACAGTGCCTGACTGTGAGGCATGAGATGCTTCAACCATTAGAGCCCCAACCACAGGTCTTGGGGTGAATCTCGCATGCAGTCAGGAGTTGTCGGGGGTGTGACGCCTCAATTCGGGATTCATGCTCCGTGTTGGAAATGAAACCTTTAAAGTCATTCCATTCTCATTTTCCACTGTTAAAGTTTTGGCGTTGTCGTAGGTTCAGTGTGTCGTCATGAAGCTAGGATGATTATGTTAGTATGAAATCCAAACAGTCTAGTTTACCTGATTATGGTGTTCTGGATCGTGCGTTTTTCTTAAAGGTTTGTTTGGATCTTGCGTGAGTTGATCTTGGTTTGACCATGTTCGTTGGGAGATGTAAGTGTCTTGGAATAATTGACGTTTTAGTTGTTATCAAGTTTACCTTTTGGGTTAAGTTTCTTCTCATATGTCTTTCTTAGGTGTTCAGGTTTTTGGTCTAGGCTGAGAGTTCTAAGTCCTAGCGGAGCTGTTTCGCTCTTTCTACAGAGGTAAACTTGGTACGGTTGGGAGTTCCTGTGTCACCCCCCCTCCCAGGGTGGTATGGTTGAGTGTTAAATTTTCGGCACAGGTTGAGTTCTTGTGGTGGGGAGAACGCCTTCGTGTTTTCCCCGTCGGCCTCGGTCTTCAGTTTTCTCTTGAATCGGTCGGGTGTGACCTGTGTAGAGTAAGGTCATCCCGAGAATCTCATTTCTCTTCAGTTCCTTTAGTTCCGTTTGGGCATGGACTTGGATGTTGACCGACTTTTGTCTTGGTGAAATTCTAGGGGTAGAAAGTGTCTGTGGTGGGGAGAATTGTCACACCACTACCGCAGATGCTTTTTATTTTGTTTCTTTCTTGGTCCCAGTTTAAATTTTTTTTTCAAAGTTTAATTATGTTGGCATGTTTTGCATCGGTGCGTGTTTACCGCGTCGTTAGCGGTGACCGTGCGTTTGGCCCTGGTGACCGTGTGTTCACCCAGTTTTTTGAATATTAAAGTTTTTATATTGACATTAATACAATCATTAGTATTAAATTTTTATAAATATTATCTTTTTTTTTACTATTGGGATCGTTAAATTATATTTATTATTTTACTTTCGATATTATTATTATTATTTTTCTTTTATTTCTTGGTTCCGTTTGTCTACGCCGCAGTCTGGGCTGCACCCCGGATTATAACATTTGTCTTTTGATGCTTTTTCTGGGTTTTGGACCCGGGCGCGGCTGCCGCGCGGTTGGCGGTCACCGCGCAGCTGGCCCGGGTGTCGGGAAAGTGCTCTCTTTTTTATATATATAATTCTCATTATAGTTATATCATTATTACTATTTATATTATTATTATTATGGTATTATTACTATTATCATTTTGATATTATAATTATTATCACAATTATTATTATTATTATTATTATTATTATTATTAATTTGATATTATCAATTTGTTTAAATTAAAAGGAAAAAAAGTAAAGAGTGAAACCCTAGGGGGCGCTGCGGCCCCCCCTCTTTCTCCATTGCGGCGTGCTGCGAACCTGCAGTGATGCGCCACTCGGGCCTCCTCGCCAGCCGGCCGTGGCCTGCCGGCCGGACTCCCGTCGCCGCCTCCGGCGTTTCCCCCACCGTCCCAGCCACCATGCTCCAGTACCCGCTCCCTCGCACAACTCGGCCGGCCTCCGCCGCCCCTCGCTCCGCCCCAGCGCCCTCCCGCACCTCCTCCGCAGGTCCCGGTTGCGCCGCCCTGCCCTCCGGCGGCCTGGCCACGCCGCCCTGCCCTCCGGCGGCCTCGCCGCACCACCCTGCCCGTCTGGCGGACCTCCCCCATCTGACAAGCCCCCGCTCCGGCCAGCCCGCCTCCGACCAGCACCTCCGGCGAGCCCCGTCGCCGGCCAGCGGCTTCCAGTGCCCCTCCCGACCCTACCGGCGAGCCCGCCGCTAGACAGTGGCCTCCGAACCACTCCAGAAGCACCCCTGGGCCTCTTCCGGCTTTTTCCCAGCACTCTGGTTCACCCCCACCCCAACCCCCACATGACCCACCTCCAATGTCCGACGCTATTCCAACTTCCCATGTCCTGTTCCGGCGACCCGGCCGGCGTTCCCCATCCCTGCCGGCACCCCTGCTTCGCTCCAGCACCACCGGCCAGCATCCCCCGGCCTTTTCCGGCTCTCTGGACGGCTCTGCCACACCTTCAGCAAGCCATGTACCGGCTTTTCACGGTCCGTTCAGCCGCCACCGTCTTGCGTCGGGCAGCGGCGCACCCGATAATCAGCGTGTGACCTCCGACGGTCTCCCTGCCAGTGCGCGCCACCACATTAACTGGCGCGCGACCCCGGCGGTCGAGCGCGTCTGCACCGAGGTAGTCTTTTGTGGCTGGTCTCTGGTTGAGTTTATTTTTATATATGTGGTCTGCTGCTTTGTTTTTTTTGGTGTTTTTTCCAACTCATCGGCTGGATAATTTCGCCACACTACGGTCTTTAGCTGGCGCGTGCCTCCGTTGGTCAGGCACATCCCTGCGCTGAGGTGATCTCGTGTTGGTTATATGTTTGTGTTTATATTTGTGTCAGTTGAGCTATTTTATGTATTTCGTGTTTGTTGTAGCGCATTGGCGGAATGATTCTGCGATGCAGTGATCGTTGGCTTGCATGTGCGTACGCGCCTGTGCAAATCGTGTTCCATCGTCGAGTTCAGGTGACGACTTCGAGGTAGGTCCCCCACTGAACTTTCTTTTAAATTTAGAAATTTATTTATTCCTTGTCATTTCATTATTTTTCAACAAATTATAGTAGCACTAGATAGCTATTACTAGAGTCGTGACTTGTTTAAATTGAAAACTATTTTCTCTGTGCATCACACTGAAAATATTTTCATTGATTTAATTGTGTAACATTCGTGTGATGTTGCTAAATGAGTACTTTCTGAAATGTGAAAGTCCTGTTGAATAGTGTTTGGAAATGTTCAGTGTGTGTGAAATGGCGACTGTATCTTTTATGGAAAGTGGTGTTTTCTTGAAAACATGGATAGAAGAAATGCCCTTTTGTCCTTTAAATTGGATTTTTGGAAACTTTCATGTGGTGGTTCAATTTTCCTTAAATGAGATTCAATGTATGTTTTTTTCTGGTTTTCAATGTGATGGTTTGTTTCATATCTTTTGGAAACGCTTTGGTATTAATTGGTTTAAATGTAAAGGTTGTGGCGGCCCGGTTGGCACTTTCATGATTGTGAACTGACTATATATATATATATGTACTTATGGGGCATCTCTACAGGGGGACTTCCCTTTGAGGGTTGTCATGTAGCGGTGTTCGTGTAAGGGGTTGGCAAGTGTGGTGAGGTGAGTCACGCATGCAAGGGCCTCTCACTTACACAGTATTATTAAAACCACCGTGGGTTCCTGGGCATCTTTTTGAGAATCGAGTGACGGTCGCTGGCTAACCCCGATTAGACAGGTTAGTCCCCCCTTGGTAGGTAGGCCTTGTGGGGCGTACCACTGGTTGGCTATTAGGGAAGCCAGTTGGTTATTGATTGTGGAGTACCATGCTGGCAGTTAGTCTGAACCCGAGTACGTCCAGGGGTTTTCGAGGGATGTTTAGGATCACCCATGGTTACATGATTTCCCCATCTTGTTTACATTCAGTTGTTCTTTACAGCTTATACTGGTTACTTTGTGAAAATGGCTTCAAAATGAAAATTCATTACTCTCTTTGTGAAAAATTTGAAAATGTAACACTTCTTTCTCTTTTAGAGTGAATTTGGCACCAATGAAAAGAAATTAATCTTTTGAAAAAGAATTAGGGTAATGTATCGTGTTTTTATTTTCATGTGAAACATTGTGAAATCTTAATTTAGTACATTGTAGTTCAAACCTAGAATTTGTTGTTGGGATCACCTACTGAGTACTTTTTTAATCATGCCTATCTTTTACCTTTTCAGTTGCAGGTTCCTTTGTGTACAGGTTTTCCTAGTTTAGTCGCTCAGTGTTAGAGTGAGGTTGGTTTTCAGTTGGGTGGTGACTCGTGGTGTCACGTGGAGGTACGTTGGTTGTGTAGTTTTGTTTTTATGTTTTTTTTAGTTTCTATTCTTTTACTGTTTCTGGTTTTCTTTTGGGCCAAATCGTTCCCACCTGTTTACTCTTGATTCTCGGCACTAGTTTCCATCCCAGGGGGATCGGGAACGCCCCTTGGGACTTGACGCGGACCGGCTCGGGTGACCGGTTCAGGGTCAACCCGGGCTGGTTCATGACACATATTTTTCATCACATGGTAATAAGTGATATAACAAGGAATAATGATCTTGAAAAAGGTTCTTAATCAAGTAGAAATTAACCCAAGATTATTATTCAGGTGGTTAAAGTATGATCGAGTCAAGTCGGACACGAGGTAATGGACATATTCTCAATCTCCATTCATTGAGGCATATTTTGTTTTATACACAACTTTCATTTATACGGTGTATAATCCCCTTGAACATTTACTCTTATTCAAAAGGAATATTTTTTTATATGAAGAATCTTACTAAACGAAAAAAGGAATGCTTTGTTGTCGTATGTATGATGTGACAACGACTTCTCTGCCACCGTGAAAATTATTTGAGTTTCAGCTTCCTCTACAAGCCATAACCTAACTTTTTTTAAAATGAAAAATAAATACCATGTATTACTTTTCATTTACTTTGGTATTGAAAAAGGTTTTCAAAATTTTTTTTTATATCAATGTTTTGTATTGATATCTTGTGATTGAAATGTGGAACTTTTATGTTTCCTTTATGTGTGTTTTATGTGATACGATTATGTTATGGTTCATCAGAATTGTTTTGAAGACTGGTGGTTCCGTGATAAACTAAGGGCAGGTGAGCGCGATATAGCTCTCCAATGCATTGTGTAATGCGAAATAGTTAAATGTTAAGGTTTCTCCAAAGAGATTTAGGGAATATACTGTGATAGGTATTCCAAACGTAACCTTGAGGGTTACTCCCTACGTAAGAATGTTATTAATGCCTCAAGTTACCTTTATGCCTTATTATTTCTATGATTTATTCATGATATGATGAGGTATGTGATTATGTTTTATGAGTAAAGTATGATTCCATGCATGGACAAATGTTTTCATTTCCTACTTTTATATCCTTACTGAGCTTTTTATGCTCATCCCAAGTTTATGAAATGTTTTTCACAGGTCAAGGGAAAGGTGCATGATGTGATGACAGTGTCAAGGAAGTGTCAAGAATGAATCCATGATTTATTTTAAATATGTTTCCGTTGATGGGAAAAATGAGTACTATCTTTTATGAAACCACTTTGTTTAAATTTGGAATGTAATTCATGTTTTATGATCTAATTCCCAAAAACTCTAAACCTGAAAAGATCCTCAACGTGTATTCTTGAAGTAACAAAAGATTAAGAAATGTTTAAGGCTGGGGCCTTATAGTTTGTATCAGAGGTCAGTTTAGATAACATTAGGAGTTAGAATTCTATTAAATGATTATTGAAAAATATTTTTTTATTGTCAAATTGAAATGATATAGCATTTGAAGATTACCATGTTGCTTCATCTAAGACATGTTTGTTCAGAATGGTTTTCAGTAGAGGAAATTGAGAAGTAGTGCTCGGAAGGCATACAGAAGGAAATAACCTTCCGAATTAGCATCCTGAGATGGTTGGAATAGGAACTGAATAGTTTGTTGCACTAATGGCACAGTTAACTCAATCGATAAATGGTGGCGGTATCCATGCACGAGATGAGCCAGATCAACCGTAGAGGAACATGTCAGTGGTGGAAAATTTCATGAGGCAACATCCCCCATCATTCAGAGGATCATCTGACCATTTTCAAGCTGAAGGGTGGATTAAAGAACTAGATAAGATTTTGGATGTCGTGGGGTGTTCAGACAATCAAAAGGTTAGTCTTTCTATTTAACGTATGGTGGGTAAAGCAGATCAGTGGTGGTCGATGGTTAAAAATATCAAAGAAGATGATTAGATTTATGCTCTCGACTGGGATGAATTAAAGGTATGTTTCTTGAGAAGTATTTTCCTAAGGTTGTTCGACATAGGATGGAAAAACAATTCCTGGAATGGAGGTAAGAGGAAGCCTTAGTGGCTACCTATGAAGAAAGGTTCACTCAATTGGAAAGGTATGCTCCAAATTTTATCCGAGACCTTGATATTAAAATCAATCGTTTTTACTCACTATTAAAGCCAAAATATCGAAGGGCTTTAGCTTCTCAGGAGTTCAAAAGTTATGAAAAGCTTTTTTTATGTGCTGAGAAGGTGGATATGGAGTTTTTCGATGATCAAGTGTTCTATAACAACCAACAAAAGAAGAGACCAAGGTGGCAGGAGAAAGGAAATAATTCTTCAAAAAGGTCTGTCAGTAAGAAAACTAAGTTTCATGTTTGTGATAAATGTGGTAAAAGTTATGCTGGGGAATGTCTTCTGAATTCTGGAATGTGCTTCCGATGTGGTATGATGGGACATAAGGCTCGTGATTTCACTGAAAAAGATCAGGGTGATGGTAAGACAAAATTTGATTTACAGTTAGTGAAATGTTTTAAGTGGAATGAGATGGGTCACTATGAAAACGAGTTTCCGACAAAGATCTTGAGTGATGGGAATTAGTTAGACTACAAGCAGAAAGCGGTGGTGAAATCCTTTGCAACTACTTCAGTAGATGTCAGGCCATCAAATGAATTTGTATATGGTACTTTGTTTGTTTTTTCATATTATACCAGTGTATTGTTTGATTTAGGGTCTACACATTATTTCACCTCTGAAAACGTTTCTAGTAAAATGGGAATACCATCTCATGAAATGACTCCTGAACTTGTGGTAAAAACACCTGGGGATAAATGATGAGGCAAAAATAATTTATAATAATCTTCATATCCTTATCCGTGGAATGAACCTAAATGCAAACCTTATTGCTTTACCTCTAGTAGAGTCTGATGTTATCCTGGGTATGGATTGGCTCTCTATTTACCATGCTAAGATTGACTGTAGATCTAAACAAGTTTCTTTTGAGAAATACTTTCAGTTTGGGTACAAGAATGAACCCTTACTGTTGATAACATATCAAGAGGCCGAGAAACTTGTAAAAGATGAAAATTAATGTTACATCTCACATATCGTTGAAAACAAGGGAACTATTCAGATTAATGATGTGCCAGTGGTAAATGAGTATCCTGATGTTTTTCCGGATGAGTTGCCTGGAATAATACCTGATCAGGATGTTGAATTTACTATTGGCTTAGTTCCTAGTGCTAAGCCCATTTCAAAACACCCTTATAGAATGGATCAAACTAAACTTTAGAATAGAAGGAGAAATTGCAAGATTTATTAGAGAAAGGTTTCATTCGACCCAGCACATCACCATGGGGTGCTCCTGTTTTATTTGTTAAAAAGAAAGATGGTTAAATTAGATGTTGAATTGATTATAGAGCCTTGAATAACATCACTGTTAAGAACAAATATCATTTTCCTCATATTGATGATTTGTTTGATCAGCTCTAGGGAGCTCAGTTTTTTTCAAAGATTGACCTGAGATCGGGGTACCATCAGTTTAAGGTAAAGGAAGCATATATTCAAAAGACCGCGTTTCGTACAAGATATGGACATTATGAATTTGTAGTAATGCCTTTTGGGATAACCAATGCAGCTATAGTATTCATGGACCTTATTAATAGAATTTTCCATGAATTCATGGATTAGTTGGTGGTTGTTTTCATTGATGATATTTTGGTGTTTTCTAAAAGTAAAGTGGAGCATGAAAGATATTTAATGGTTATTTTTAAAACCTTAAATGAAAATGAATTGTATGGGAAATTCAGGAAGTGTGAGTTTTCGTTGCAAAAAATTTATTTCCTTGGTCATATTGTTTCTACTGATGGGATAACTGTTGATCCTGGAAAAACAAAGGTTGTTGAAGAATGGCCAAGACCCACAAATGTAACTGAGATTAGTAGCTTCCTTGGTTTGGTTGGCTAATACCAAAGGTTTGTTAGAAATATTTCACAGTTATCTAGTCCAATGACTAAGCTAACTCAGAAGGGTGTTATGTTTATGTGGACAAAAGAATGTGATAATTGTTTTCAGGAACAGAAAAGAAGATTAGTGAATGCTCCAGTTTTGGCACTACCTTCCAGGAATGGTGAGTTTGTTATCTACTGTGATGCTTCATTGAAAGGACTTGGTTGCATCCTAATGTAGAATGATCAGGTAATTGCTTATGCTTCACAACAGTTGAAAACTCATGAGGTAAATTATCCTACACATGATTTAGAATTAGCTGCTGTTGTTTTCGCTTTAAAAATTTGGAGGCATCATTTGTATGGAGTAAAGTGTGAAATATATACGGATCACAAAAGTTTAAAGTATATATTCACATAGAAAGAATTGAACATGAGAAAGAGGAGAAGGCTATAATTAATCAAGGATTATGATTGTACAATTCATTACCATCCAGGAAAAGAAAATAAAGTGGCTGGTGCTTTGAGTCAAAAAAGTAATGCTTCATTAACTATGCTACGTTTGGAACGAGATCCTTTGGTTTTTTATTTTATGAACGTTGGAATAGAAGTTGTTGGAGTAGAATGTTCATCTGTTTTGTTTCATGAATCAGTGAGATCATCTCTATCAGACAGAATTAAGCCAGCGCAGAAGAAAGACTCTGGGATGCAGAAAAAGGTAGAGTTGGTTCAGAAAGGTAAGTTTCCTGAATTTAATATTGATAATTACTGTGTTTTGAGGTTTGGGAAGTGATTATTTGTGCCTTGTAACACTTCGAGCTTCCATGATACGCTTCTCATTCAATAATGCAATAGCTTGCATTGTACGCAACTTCGAGTTCTAAAACACTACGACTAATCAAAGTAGCCGTTATGAATAGTAATAACCACTTTTTAAAATTATAGAAATTTTATATTTCAAAATGGACTTCATTTTTGTATTCGTAATATAGAAATTAGCCTATGTTGACTTTTTGGTATTTTTCTGAGAACTTCTAATTTTTTATGAATTGTGAAAAATACTTAAAAGAAAATTTTTTAATCAAAATAATTTATAGTGATAAATTATACTATTTAGTGGTTTTAAAGTATAATTAGAATATATTTTTACCATTTTATCCAATGGTGGTCATTAGAATTAATTTAACATTAAAATTGGACATAAACAATTGTCAATCTTTTGATATAAATTGTTTCTAAAAAACACGCTATTTGTTGTGACAGCGGGAATTAATTATAAAATTAATTAATTCAACTTATATGATTGGAATTTGGAAAAATAAGCATCATTTTTGAATTCGGAATATCAATTATAGCTTAGGGTGAAATTTTGGCATTGTTCTGAAAAACATCAATTTTTGATGAATAGTGAAACCACTAATTGGTAGTTAAATAACTGATTTTTCGTTTAAATGAAATATTACCACATCTGTGATTTGATTTCCAAAAATTCGACATACATGGTTGTCATTATGAAGTAAAATGTGGTTCAATGAGATTAAAATAATTTTTTGGTGAATAGTAACTTTTAAGTTCTTAAACGCGATTAGAGGAAATTAGTGTAGTTTAAGGTACAAATAATGTTATAATAATATGAGATGAGCATGACACTTGTCCTAATCCTATTTGATGAGTCATGGCCGACCAAGAAAACCTATGGGTCAACATGGGGACCCCATGGGGCCACTTTAGTTTGAAAATGACATTAATATATATTTATTTAATGGTAAAATTTAATTGACACAAACATGAGTTGTTTTACTAAAACAGTTTTTAAGTGGGGTTACACAAGTCCAAATTTTGATTATAAATATTCATTAGAAATCTAAAAATATTTCCTACATCATAGTATTTTTTTTATATTTTTTAGACATTAAATAAATTACATTATTTATGACATCATGATGATGCAACGATGACCTCATTATTTAACGATTTAAATAAAATGGGAAGATAATGCAAAATCCAAGGCATACACCTGTCCAAAGCTAATTGGATGAGGATATTTAGAACCCTTATCACCGTATCCTTGAATTATATAAGTGTGGGACCTTTAGAATCCGAAAATCATTGTGTAATAATGTAACATTTCAATCTTTCCAAAAGAGCCCCTCCTCTCCACTTATAAAAGGCCCCCACCTCTACCACCTCATTCACACTTTCAAGCCACTCGGCTAGGAAAACCTCTGCCCAAATTCCCTCCCAACTTACCCCTATTACTCCTAGAAGCCTCACATTGGGCAGAACTCTTCCCAAGATAGCCTTTGGCTCAAATCAACAAGAGTTACCCGATTTTGAGGTAATGTCTTCTCTAATGTTGTTTTGTTTTATTTTGCTTCTCCAACCCCCTAAACTCTTTTTATTCATTTCTTTTGTAACAACACCAGTATACTCAATATACTAGGATGTTGTTATAAGATGGATTCGAGCTACACTTACACACACCTACATCTAATGGTTAAAGAACATACTGTTTCTATGGATGGCGAATTTCTGCCTCACGAAACGATGATTGTTCAAATTCTTTTAACACCTATAATGGTGGCCATTTTGATGACACTATTTTCATATATAATATATATATTATGTTTATGTTTTCCTTACCCTTATTTATTTCTCATTTATGTCATACTTTATGATTTCCATTATGGGTAAAACGCGATAATTTCATTTTAGGAAGTGCGAACTACCGCCCCCTCAAAGTGATTTGAATCGTTAATGCCATATGTGGGATGTATAAAGGATGGAGTAAATGGTATTATACACTATATTATACTGGAATTATATTATAAATTTATATCATTATGATTTTGTTCCATTAAATATGAAATTGAAATGAAAGTAGCGTTCATCCGTACGTACGGCTTACCGTCTCCATGAACGGTGCATTTCATTTCTTACCTCTAAATGTTACGTAATATTATAAATGAATGTATATACTGGATATATATGATATATATGATATCTACATCATGAATATAATTCTGGATATAATGGATATTTCACCACATGAACAACTTGTAATTATAAGAAGGTTATTGTTGACACAAGTACCAAAGATCGACAAAACGACCGTTATTAACTTAAATAATTACATAACGTTCATAAAATTGTAATAAGTGATATAAAAAGGATAATGAAATTGAAAATGGTTTTTAATAAGGTAGATATTAACTCTAGTTTATTATTCATGAGGTTAAAGAATGCTTGAGTCAAGTCAGACACAAGGTAAGGGAATTTCTTAACCCAACTTCCATTCTTTGGGTTAATCTCCTACTTTCAAATTATGTCATGATATTATTATGTCCTATCTTGTATTTTTACATTATTTATGTGTAATTATAGTGAATACACATAATAGACCAACATTAATAAAAAAATGATCTTTTTAAGGACTTCGTCTCAATCCCCTTTCATTGAGGCAGATTTGGATTTATACACAACTTTCTTTTATACGGTGTATAAACCCCTTTGACTCTTATGGTTATTCAAAATGAATCTTTTTATACGAAGCGTTTTGCTAAACGAAAAAAGGGAATGTTTTTCTTTCCGTACTTATGCGGCGACAACGACTTCTCCGCCGCCGGGACCATTATTTGATTTTCGTCTTCCTCTACAAGCCATCATTTTTTTAAGGAAAAATAAATACAAAGTTTTAACTTTCTTTTATTTTGGTATTGAAAATGGTTTTGAAAGCGTCTTTTATATCAATGTGTTGTATTGATATCTTGTGATTGAAATGTGGAAATGTTATGTTTCCTTTATGCATGTTTTATGTGATACGATTATGTTATGGTTTATGATATGTTTAAACCTATTCATATGAGGAATGTATTGGACTTAATAAGTGACGGGTGGAGCCCGCTATAGCTCCTCGATGCATCGGTAGGTCTCATGAGACAACTAGATGTGGAATTGGCCGAGGCCCTTTCCCAATTTGATTTATGGTTTTGGCCGAGGCCTTAATCATTTTAGACGTCTTGGCCGAGGCCTTGACAAAGTGTTTCAGAATGTCTGGCATTATACATTCCCTCATTATGAAAGTGGTTATTGATATTTCATGTGGTTATTCGTCTAGTAGAATATCCATGTGAGTAAGTAATGGAATTATTTTATTTTACTTTTTCCATATTATGCTGAAGTTCAAGTTCAATAAGGATTTTGTTTTAGTTATACATTGCCTTGAATGCTTATGTTTTCTTATAAAAGCTTTCGCAATATTGTTATCCTTACTGAGCATCTGAGCTCACCCCTTTCAATGTTTTAATATTTTCCAGGATGTGAAGAAGTGTTTTATGACTGACTTGCAAGAATAGTCAGTGAGGATATGAGTGTGGACTATGAAGGCCATGTTATTGTAGTTTGTTTACTTTTTGATGTAATGAAATACTTATGAATGTATCTAGTGTTTCCAAGGCTACTAAACTAATCGGTCTTTCGAGACTTGATCTTTTGTGATCATGCCAATGTTACGAAGTAATGCACCGGCTCTGGGTAGCTGGGGTCGGGGCGTTACAGTTGGTATCATAGGCAGTTTAGTACAAACCGTGGAAGCTAGATTTAGATAAACTCTGATTAGAGCACATAGCCCGAAGATAGACTTTGAGGATTATTATAGAAGAACATCTTAGAATTTTGGTATTATAGAGATGTTATGAGTTTTCCGAGCAATACATCCCTGTCTGGATACGAGCAGGTAGAGGCGGCTCTAGCACAGATGTACCTTGGGGTAAAACCCGAAAACACCACTTTGAGCTAGACTCGAACGGGAACTAGTGCACGACAACGGGCCTTGCTGCACTCTTGGTTACGACACTCCCGGGGGATATTCTTAGTATAATTCTCGTTTTATTTACAAACCACTATGAACGGTTATGAGTATATACTTCATCAAAGAAAACCTTTTTATGATTATGGATTATATCCATAAATAGTTCAATTTATGTTAAGTGTTTTATAAGTATGGGATTATGTATTTTGATTCATAAACTGATCTAGTTTATGCCATTGTATAGAAATGGCACCCAGTAGAAGGAAGGTGAACTCCATCAATATGTATGATCCAAAGAGTAAGAAGGATCATATCTTTCATGGTATTAAGCCAACATTTAGAAGGGAAATATTCTCCCATGTGTTATCAACATATGAAGAAATAGTATCATGTGTTAATAAGCTAAGTAGAGAATTCTCTGAGTCTTATGGATTTGAAGGGATGAAGAGAAGAAAAGGATGGAAGAGAGAATGATGGATAAAGGGACGAGGGAAAAGAAGAATTTTCCAATATGTGATAACTATGGGAAGGAACACCTTAGAATTTTCCTGAAGGGAATGGGAGTTTGTTATAAGTGTGGAGAAAAAGGACACCGAGTGCGTGACTGCAAGGGTAAGAAAAAGGTTTCAAATGTACAATGCTTCATCTGCAAGGAGTGGGGACACTACGCAAACCAATGTTCAAATCATCAGAGTATGTCTCAAATGATGTTATTGGATAATAATCAAGTTATGATACTACCACAGATGGGGAGGAATGATTAGAGTTCTTATGTTGTTATTAATGAATTTTGTAATTTGAGTGTTGTATCAATGATGTGCTTGTTATAATAATTATGGAGTATATAAGGATTGTACTGCAGTACTTTTTCATTAAGTTAATATGATTAAGGTAATCATATTTTTAGTATGTGACAATAAGAGAAACATTTCTTTGTTTGGGGAATCTGATAAATTGATTTTGGAATTAAGAGAGCTTTTAGAGAAAGTCTGGACAGAGGTATTTTGGATAACTATAAAGGTTGGAGTGGATTAAGTTGATCTTTGGATAGTAATTTTTAAGGTTAAAAATATTTATGAAGATTATTTTTGGAATATTATGATACTATAGTTTTAGGAAAAGGACAACTTGCAGGGTGGGGCATAACCCGTCGCGTCGGACAAAGCTGCAGGAATCGAACCCACAATCATAGTTCGACAAGCCTTTATTTCCTACCACTAGCCTACAGGAAGTCCCTGGTTATTACAAAATAATTTTACTAATCTAAATGGTATGTGTTAACATTTGGAACCTTATACAATTAGGATAAGTATAATATTTTTGAGTTCTATTATCTTTTTGAGTGAAAGATGAGTTGAAGGTTGAAACTCTAATTTTCAAGCATAAATATATATATACCTATCTCTTATTCAATGAATAAATTAATTATTAAACTTTAGTAAAGGGATATTAAAACAAAAAAATGTGTTATCCTAATACCTTATGTCTTATTGAACTGATGATATTTTAAATCAACATAGATTGAAGTCTTTGAGGCCCTTAATTTGACAGTTGATTGTGATTGATGACCTCAATCACTCCCTACAAATATTTACGTTTTTCCTCCAATTATATGTCTTTAATTGCCACCAATGTTCTCCTAATCGAGATCATAATTGGGTGGTGACTTTTTCATTTCCCATTCCCTCTTATTAAGGATAAATTTTATTAATCTTATTTCTGATGTGGGTTTTCCACAAAGGTATTTCCTCTTTTCAACCTTTTATTTACAAAGAAAATTTTCAAATTGCGAGGACGCAATTTAATGAAGGAGGGGAGAATGTAACACCCCTAGCTTCCATGATACGCTTCTCATTCAATAATGCAATAGTTTGAATTGTACGCAACTTCAAGTTCTAAAACACTGCGACTAATCAAAGTAGCCGTTATGAATAGTAATAACCACTTTTTAAAATTATAGAAATTTTATATTTCAAAATGGACTTCATTTTTGTATTCGTAATATCGAAATTAGCCTATGTTGAATTTTTGGTATTTTTCTGAGAACTTCTAATTTTTTATGAATTGTGAAAAATACTAAAAAGCAACTTTTTTAATCAAAATAATTTATAGTGATAAATTATACTATTTAGTGGTTTTAAAGTATAATTAGAATATATTTTTACCATTTTATCCAATGGTGGTCATTTGAATTAATTTAACAATAAAATTCGTCATAAACAATTGTCAATCTTTTGATATAAATTGTTTCTAAAAAACACGCTATTTGTTGGGACAGCGGGAATTAATTATAAAATTAATTAATTCAACTTATATGATTTTAATTTTGAAAAATAGACATCATTTTTGAATTCGGAATATCAATTATAGCTTAGGGTGAAATTTTGGCATTGTTCTGAAAAACTTCAATTTTTGATGAATAGTGAAACCACTAAGTGGTAGTTAAATAACTGATTTTTCGTTTAAATAAAATATTACCACTTCTGTGATTTGATTTTAAAAAATCCTACATACATGGTTGTCATTAAGAAGTAAAATGTGGTTCAATGAGATTAAAATAATTTTTTGGTGAATAGTTACTTTTAAGTTCTAAATCGCGATTAGAGGTAATTAGTGTAGTTTAAGGTACAAATAATGTTATAATAATATGAGATGAGCATGAAACTTGTCCTACTTCTATTGTATAAGTCATGTCCGACCAAGAAAACCCATGGGTAATCTTGGGGACCCCATGGAGCCACTTTAGTTGGAAAATGACATTAATATATATTTATTTAATGTTAAAATTAAATTGACACAAACATGGGTTATTTTACTAAAATAGTTTTTAAGTGGGGTTACACAAGTCCAAATTTTGATTATAAATATTCATTAGAAAGATAAAAATATTTCCTAAATCATAGTATTTTTTTTATAATTTTTAGACATTAAATAAATTAAATTATTTATGACATCATGATGATGCAGCGATGACCTCATTATTAAACGATTTAAATAAAATGGTAAGATAATGAAAAATCCAAGGCTTACAAATGTCCAAAGATAATTGGATGAGGCGATTTCGAACCCTTATCACCTTAGCCTCGAATTATATAAGTGTGGGACCTTTATAATCCGAAAAGCATTGTGTAATAATGTAACATTTCAATCTTTCCAAAAGAGCCCCTCCTCTCCACTTATAAAAGGCCCCCACCTCTACCACCTCATTCACACTTTCAAGCCATTTGGCTAGGCAAACCTCTGCCCAAATACTCTCCCAACTTACGCCTCTTACTCCTAGAAGCCTCACTTTGGGCAGAACTCTTCCCAAGGTAGCCTTTGGCTCAAATCGAAAAGAGTTACCCGATTTTGAGGTAATGTCTTCTCTAATGTTGTTTTGTTTTATTTTGCTTCTCCAACCCCCTAATCTCTTTTTATTCACTTCTTTTGTTACAACAACAGTATCCTCAATATACTAGGATGTTGTTATAAGATGTATTCGAGCTACACTTACACACACCTACATCTAACGGTTAAAGAACATACTGTTTCTGTGGATGGCGAATTTCTGCCTCACGAAACGATGATTGTTCAAATTCTTTTAACACCTATAATGGTGGCCATTTTGATGACCCTATTTTCATATATGATATATATATTATGTTTATGTTTTCCTTATCCTTCTTTATTTATCATTTATGTCATACTTTATGATTTCCGTAATGGGTAAAACGCGATAATTTCATTTTAGGAAGTGCGGACTACCGCCCCCTCAAAGTGATTTGAATCGTTAATGCCATATGTGGGATGTATAAAGGATGGAGTAAATGGTATTATACACTATATTATACTGTAATTATATTATACATTTATATCATTATGATTTTGTTACATTAAATATGAAATTGAAATGAAAGTAGCGTTCATGCGTACGTACGGCTTACCGTCTCCATGAACGGTGCATTTCATTTCTTACCTCTAAATGTTACGTAATATTATAAATGAATGTATATACTGGATATATATGATATATATGATATCTACATCATGAATATAATTCTGGATATAATGGATATTTCACCACATGAACAACTTGTAATTATAAGAAGGTTATTGTTGACACAAGTACCAAAGATCGACAAAACGACTGTTATTAACTGAAATAATTACATAACGTTCATAACATTGTAATAAGTGATATAAAAAGGACAATGAAATTGAAAATGGTTCTTAATAAGGTAGATATTAACTCTAGTTTATTATTCAGGAGGTTAAGGAACAGTTGAGTCAAGTCAGACACAAGGTAAGGGAATTTCTTAAACCAACTTCCATTCTTTGGGTTAATCTCCTACTTTAAAATTATGTCATGATATTATTATGTCCTATCTTGTATTTTTACATTATTTATGAGTAATTATAGTGAATACACATAATATACCTACTTTATAAAAAAATTATCTTTTTAATGACTTCGTCTCAATCCCCTTTCATTGAGGCATATTTGGTTTTATACACAACTTTCTTTTATACGGTGTATAAACCCCTTTGACTCTTACGGTTATTCAAAAGGAATCTTTTTATACGAAGCGTTTTGCTAAATGACAAAAGGGAATGTTTTTCTTTCCGTACTTATGTGGCGACAACGACTTCTCCGCCGCCGTGACCATTATTTGATTTTCGGCTTCCTCTACAAGCCATCATTTTTTTAAGGAAAAATAAATACAAAGTTTTAACTTTCTTTTATTTTGGTATTGAAAATGGTTTTGAAAGCGTTTTTTATATCAATGTGGTGTATTGATATCTTGTGATTGAAATGTGGAAATGTTATGTTTCCTTTATGCATGTTTTATGTGATACGATTATGTTATGGTTTATGATATGTTTAAACCTATTCATATGAGGAATGTATTGGACTTAATAAGTGACGGGTGGAGCCCGCTATAGCTCCTCGATGCATCAGTAGGTCTCATGAGACAACTAGAAGTGGAATTGGCCGAGGCCCTTTCCCAATTTGATTTATGGTTTTGGCCAAGGCCTTAATCATTTTAGACGTCTTGGCCGAGGCCTTGAAAAAGAGTTTCAGAATGTCTGGCATTATACATTCCCTCATTATGAAAGTGGTTATTGATATTTCATGTGGTTATTCGTCTAGTAGAATATCCATGTGAGTAAGTAATGGAATTATTTTATTTTACTTTTTCCATATTATTCTGAAGTTCAAGTTCAATAAGGCTTTTGTTTTAGTTATACATTGCCTTGAATGCTTATGTTTTCTTATAAAAGCTTCCGCAATATTGTTATCCTTACTGAGCATCTGAGCTCACCCCTTTCAATGTTTTAATATTTTCCAGGATGTGAAGAAGTGTTTTATGACTGACTTGGAAGAATAGTTAGTGAGGATATGAGTGTGGACTATGAAGACCATGTTATTGCAGTTTTTTTACTTTTTGATGTAATGAAAGACTTATGAATGTATCTAGTGTTTCCAAGGCTTCTAAACTAATCGGTCTTTCGAGACTTGATCTTTTGTGATCATGCCAATGTTACGAAGTAAGCACCGACTCTGGGTAGCTGGGGTCAGGGCGTTACATGCCTGGTGATTCACAGTTGAAGAATGATTTGTTATGTGATGCTCATAGTTCCCCGTTTTCAATTCATCCAGGTAGTACTATGATGTACAGTGATCTGCGAGAGTATTACTAGTGTGATGGAATGAAAAAATATATTGTTGATTTTACTGTGAAGTGTTTGACTTGTCAGCAAGTTAAAGTAGAGTGGCTGTTACCGAAAGGGATGCTTCAACCTTTACCAATTCCAATGTGGAAATAAAAAAACATATCCATGAACTTTGTTGTGGGATTTTGGAAGACATCTCGAGGTAATAATGCAATCTGGGTTATTGTTGATCGCTTGACTAAATCTGATCATTTTCTTCATATTCGAGATACTTTTTTCCTAGATCAAATTTCTTGTTTTTATCTTAAAGAGATAGTCAGGTTACATGGAGTTCCTCTCTCCATTGTATCTGATCGTGATCCCAGGTTTACTTCAAACTTTTGGAAATTCCTTCAGAAATAGTTGGGTACGGAATTAAATTTTAGTACAGCTTTTCATCCTCAATCAGATGGGAAGTCAAAACGAACAATTCAGACTCTGGAGGATATGATACATGCTTGTTCGATGGATTATCAGGGAATTTGGGACCAACAACTTTCTTTGTTTGAATTTTCATATAATTAAAGTTTTCATTCCTGTATACAGATGACACCGTTTGAGGCATTATATGGGAAGCGGTGTCGAACTCCAGCTTTTTGGGATGAAGTGGGTGAAAGGAAGTTGATGGGACCAGAATTGGTAGAAGAGATGGCTGAAAAAGATCAGTTGATTCAAAAACACATGAGAATAGCTCAAAGCAGACAGAAAAGTTATGCAGACAACAGGAGGAAGGATCTATCTTTCGAGGTAGGTGATCATGTTTTTTCTCAATGTTTCACCATGGCAAAGTGTGAGGCGATTTGGTATGAAAGGAAAGCTCAGACCAAGGTTCATTGGACCATATGAAATTCTGGAGAAAGTTAGATCAGTTGCTTACTGAGTGGCTTTACCTCCGAGTTTATCTCAGGTACACAATGTTTTTCATGTTTCGATGTTGAGAAAATATATGCCAGATCAATCTCATGTTTTGAGCCCAGAGGTAGTTCACCTGGAAGAGAATCTCTCTTATGAAGAACAATCAGTCCAGATTCTCGACCGAAGAGAGCAAGTGTTGTGAAATAAGGTAATTCACTAGGTAATGGTTTTGTGGAAAAACCATATGGTTAAAGAGGCAACATGGGATTCTGAAAATGCTATGAGGGATAAATACCCCCACTTATTTTGATAAGTGAATAAAATTCCGAGGACACAATCACCATAAAGGGGGGAAGGATGTATCATCCCAGGTAAATAATGAATAATAAATTCTCATATTTATTAATATTTACGAATTAAATATTAATTTTAATTTAAAGGGGTTGCTATGTTCGATAGCATACACGATATGCAACAAAGAGTTTCTTTGAAATATGACGTTGCACACTAGTAATAAAATAATATTATTTTAAATTGTAGTTAACATGTAGTCGTTGTATTGGTAGGAATGAATAGAAATAACAAAAATATGATCATATATGTTTTTTCAATGTTGTTACATTTATCCAATAAAGGATAAAGACTTAAAATACGAAAGGAATTCAATTTTATGCATATATACTCTAATTTTCACTAAAAGGTCGAACCATCCCCTTTTGATGGTGAACCCTATTTATATATAGTTTTGGTAACTCTTATACATTCTATTAGACCAAATAAAATCCCTCTTTAGAATCGGGACATCAAAATTTATTTTGTGTAAATTTTTGGTATTTTTGTGATAAAGTTTATTTTTTAATGAATAGTGAAAAATGTTGAATTTTAATTCAAAACCCCTTTTTAATCTAATTTTTTTATACGATTAGATTATATTATGAGTTTGTTTTCAAGTGAAATTAGAATATATTTTTACCATTTAATCCAATAGTGGTCATTGGAATTAATATCACTTTGAAATTGGACTTAAACAAGTGCCAATCTTTTGATACATATTGCTTCATAAAAACACGCTATTTGTTCTGACAACGGGAATTAATTATTAAATTAATTATTGTAACTTATAAGTTTTGAATTTTTAAAAATAGATATCATTTTTTAATTAGGAATATCAAATATAGCTTAGGGTGAATTTTTGGTATTTTTTTGGAAAACTTCAATTTTTGATGATTAGTGAAACCACTAAGTGGTAGTTTAAAAACTAATTTTTCGTCTAAATGAAACATTATTACTTCTGTGATTTGATATTCAAAAATCCGACATACATGGTTTTCATTAGGAAGAAATATTTGGTTCAATGGGATTAAAATAATTATTTGGTGAATAGTAAATTTTATGTTTTATTAATTGCGATTAAAGGTAATTAGTGTGATTTAAGGTGAAAATGATATTATAATAAAATGAAAATATCTTGACACTTGTCCTTATCCTATTTTATGAGTCATGGCCGACCAAGAAAACCCATGGGTCGATTTTTGGGACCCCATGGAGCCACTTGGGTAAGATAATGACATTAATGACATTTATTTAAAGTAAATGTAAAAATGACAAAAACATGTATTGTTTTACTGAAACAATTTTTACATAGGGTTATACAAGTCAGATTTTTGACTATAAAAAGTCATTGGAAATCTAAAAAAATTTCCTACATCATAGTTTTTTTTAATTTTTAGACATTAAATAAATTAAATTATTTATGACATCATGATGATGCAACGATTACCTAATTATTTACGATTTAAATAAAATGAAAAGATAATGTAAAATATAAGACCTAATCATGTCAAAAACCTATTGGATGAGTTTATTTCGAACCCTTATCACCTTATCTTAAATATACATCAATGTGGGACCTTTAAAATCTGAAACTCATTTGAAAATAAAGTAACATTTTATACCTTTCCAAGAGTGTCCCTCATCTCCTCTTACAAAAGGCCCCCACCTCTACCTCTTTACCCACACCTCTCAAGCCTTTGGCTTGGTCAACCCCTGCCCATTTTGTCTCTCGAAATCCCTCTGTTACTCCTAGATTCCTCACATTTGGCAGAAGTCTTTCCAAGGAAGCCTTTGAGCGCAAATAAAAAAGAGTTACCCGTTTTAAAGGTAGCGTCTTTTCTTGTGTTCTTGTGTTTTATTTTTCTTCTACGACCCCCTAAACCCTTTTTATTTATTTATTTTGTAAAAAAACCAGTATATTCAATATACTAGGTTGTTTTTATGATAATTATTACAGCTAAACATACACACACCTTCATCAAATGGTTAAAGAGCATACTGTTTCCGTGGATGGCGAATTACTGCCTCACGAAACGATGATTGTTCAATATTCTTCTATCACCTTAAAAGGTGGCCATTAAGATGGAACTATATTTATATATGATAAATATTATGTTTATGATTTCCTTATGCTTCTGTATTTTTCATTTGTGGCATACCTTTATGGTTTCCATTGTGGGTAAACACGATAATTTCATTTTGGGAAGTGCGGACTACCGCCCCCTCAAATTGATTTGATTCGTTAATGCCATATGTGGGACGTATAAAGGATGGATTTATTCATATTATATTTGAGATTATACTGGAATTATAATATACCTTTATGTCATTATGATTCCATTCCATAAAATACGAAATTGAAATGGAAGTAGCGTTCATGCGTACATACGGCTTACCGTCTCCATGAACGGTGCATTTCATTTCTTACCTCTAAATGTTATGTAATATTATAATTGAATGTATAAACTGGATATATATGATATATATGATATCTAAATAATGAATATAACTCTAGATATAATAGATACAATAACAACTTTTAATTATAAAGAGTTTATTTTTGACTCAAGTACCAATGATCGTTAAAACGACCGTTATTAATTTAAATAATTTCATAGTGTTCATGACAAGGTAATAGGTGATATAAAAAGGAATAATGAACTTGAAAAACTTTCTTAATCAAGTAGAAATTTAATCAAGTTTATTATTAAAGAGGTTAAATAATGATCGAATCAAGTCGGACACGAGGTAAGGGAATTCATCTCAATCTCCATTCATTGAGGCATATTTTGTTTTATACACAAAATTCTTTTATACTGTGTATAATTCCTTTGACTTTTAACCTTATTCAAAAGGAATATTTTTTTATACGAAAAATTTTACTAATCGACAAAAGGAATGTTTTTTTGTCGTACGTATGTGGTGACAACGATTTCTCCGCCGCCGTGACCATTATTTGAGTTTCAGCTTCCTCTACAAGCCATAACCTAACTTTTTTTAAAATCAAAAATAAATACCATGTATTACTTTTCATTTCAATTGGTATTGAAAATGGTTTTCATAATGTTTTTATTATATCAATGTGTTGTATTGATATTTTGTGATTGAAATTTGTAAATGTTATGTTTCCTTTATGTGTTTTTTATGTGATACGATTATGTTATGATTATTGGGCATTGTTAGGGAGACAGGTGGTTCTGTGATAAACTAAGGGCGGGTGAGCCCGATATAGCCCTCCAGTTCATTGGGTAACGGGAAGGAGTTAAACGTTAAGGTTTCCCCGAAGAGATTTAGGGAATATACTGTGATGGGTATTCCAAAGGTAACCATGAGGGTTACTCCATACGTAAGAATGTTATGAATGCCTCATGTTACCTTTATGTCTTATGATTTCTATGATTTATTCTTGATTTGATGAGGTATGTGATTCTGTTTTATGAGTAAAGTATGATACCATGAATGGACTAATGTTTTCATTTCCTACTTTTATATCCTTTACTGAGCTTTTTATGCTCATCCCATGTTTAGGAAATGTTTTTCACAGGTCATGGGAAAGGTACATGATGTGATGATAGTGTCAAGGAAGTGTCAAGAAACAATCCATGTTTTATTTTAAATATGTTTTCGTTGATGGGAAAAATAAGTACTATCTATTATGTAACCACTTTGTTTAAATGTGGAATGCAATGCATGTTTTATGATCTAATTATCTAAAACTCTAAACCTGAAATTATCCTCAACGTGTATTCTTGATGTAACTAATGATTAAGTAATGTTTAAGGTTGGGGCCATATAAAAATTATCTCATTAATTTTATAACCCTGTTAAAAAATAATAATTTTTTATTAACAAATAAAAATGAAAATTGTTTAAGATAAATGTGATACATAAAATATTATATTAATTATTACATAATTATATAGTCCTAATTTCTAGTAAACTAGTAAATTATGTTCTTCATGTATGATCTATGAAAAATGTATGATCTAGTGGTAGTGGAGGGTTGTGATTCAACAACCAAATATCGCATTTAAATTCCATGTTCATGAATTTATCCTGAATATTATGTCCCTCATATAGTAGTTGTTTGATTTAAACATGGTATTGGTCTAGAAAAAACCCTATAGAAACAACCACCATGAAAATTTTGAAAAACAATTAACAACATAATAGATACTTCTATAGCTATATTTCATTTAATTTCTTCATTGATTTCATAAAATGTTAAGTGTTTTTATACCAGTCAATTTAAAGTCTATATTATATTGTCCTTTTATTATTTTACAAATATCATGCTTTCATTTTTGATCTGTTTTAATGACCCAAAATTTAGAATAAATCTTGTTTCCTAATTTTGTGTGATATTTTATTTTACACTCAACAAAACTGTTTCATTTGATAACATGAGTATAATTAAAATGAGATCGTTGGGTTTTGACCGTTATATGACCATTGGTCAATAAAACCATTGGTAAGTAA
Source organism: Viscum album (assembly GCA_963277665.1). Lineage (NCBI taxonomy): Eukaryota > Viridiplantae > Streptophyta > Magnoliopsida > Santalales > Viscaceae > Viscum > Viscum album. The sequence continues at coordinate 939,358,004 of OY728161.1, forward strand.
ATTTTTCAATTTTCGTCTCTAAATACTAGTGATTTTTGTTAATTAATATAGAAAGAATATTTGATGGCCTCATCCAGTAGTCTCGGGCCAATCGAAGCCAATATAATAGAACGTGGGAAGGAGTTAGCACCTTTGGGCTTTTCTATGGACCAAACTCAAGCCGAACATCATCATGTGAAGCTAGAACAGAATCACCATCGTGAGAAGTTCAAACTAATAGAAATAACTACTCATACGATGTTGGCTGAGCCACCCTAAGATTCTATCACCCTAGCACACCATACTCATAGGTCCTATGCTGGTTTTATAAGGGGATATGTAACTAGACCATAACTGCCTTGTGTAATCCTTTGTTTTAAAAAAAATTGTTATTTCTTCTTATGATGAAGTTTGTCAATTTTTCAAATGTCCATATAAATATAGTATGCATATTTTTGATGAATTCTAGAAAAAGGATATTTGAAAATATTTATGTAAACATTAGATAATTAATTATGTGTACTTATTTTCAAATAATGGTCTTCTACAATAATGTTCAGAAAGAAATTTACTGTCTAATAAGATCACCATAATTTTTGATCAATAGTAAATTCTGAATAGTGATTTTACTCTTAGGATTATTAGTGTGACCAAATGGATTAGTAAACTCACTTAAAGATAGTATTAATAAAATTTGGGCATCTTGATTATGTAATGTGATTCAATAAAATGATTAAACAAAAATTTCATAATTTATTAGTCAAGTATTTGTTTTTTTAGGTGAATAGTTTTTTCTAATTAAATTTAAATTAAAAATATTTAGAAAATTATTTTTATAAAACGGACATTATTTTTGAACTCAGAGCATCGATATTATGCTAAGGAATTTTTTGGGGATTTTTTTGAAAAAATGAATTTTCAGTGAATAGTGATTTTATTTAAAAATTAAATTAAAAATATATATAAAAATATATTTATAAAATGCATATTATTTTTGAAATCAGAGCATTGATATTTGGTTAAGGTGAAATTTTGGGATTTTTTGAGACAGTTGAATTTTCGATGAATAGTGAAAATACGGTTTTTAAGTTACGAGTGTTTAATGACATCATAACTGCATCATGATAATGTGATGAAATATTTTAAGGTTTTGCCGACTAAAGAGGCTGAATTATTGTATTAGGGGTCCCATGTGGCTAAAACCATGTGCAGATACCATAGGAAAGCCCAAGGGTTTTCCAAAACCACCAATGAGGTGTCCCTTGGCCTTTAATGCCTTATCCCCTCACTTTCCCTATAAATACCCACCCTTTCCTCTAGTTTTCACTCCCAAATATCCTCCAACGAATATATGGTCTAATTACATCCCAATGAATCCTCCCAAGGTTCCACCAATCCCTCAAGGTCCCAACCATTGAGTTTTAAGAGTTGCGTTTTAAGGTAAGGGATTCTGCCTCTCTCTTTGATTCCAAGTACTATATTTTATGTCACATCATTTATGATCCATGTTCTTATATTGGAGGATGTTATCATATATTCATCCTACTATCCTTTTCATTTTCATATGATGAGAGACCCCCTATTTCTCTCATAATTTCATTTTATGAATGTTTAAGTGGCGTCGTTAGGCTACCAAATTTTTTAGAGATTATTTCACCCTTCTCATTTTTTCAAAGTTCTACTTTAATTTCAAGTCTTTCATGTTCCTTTGTATTATTTTGGGGTATGATATCTATATCTATCATACTAATATTTTATGTTCATATGATTAGAGAGCCTATTTATTCTCTTTAATTAATTTTTTGATGATTTAAGTGATGTCGTTTTGCAGTCGAATTTTCATAAGAGAAATCATATTTTTTTCTTCCTTCCATGTTTTTTATTTAATATAGTATGTCTTTAAAATATTATTAAAATGTTCTTATATCCATTATATTATGTACATATACTATGATATGGATCATTTATGAGTGGGTGAACCATATCCCCTCTCTTTTAAATGTTTTTTAAAACCCTGTAACATAGTCGTTATGCTGCAGAATTTTCGTCTCAAAATGTCTCTCTATTTTTCTCAAATTCTTTTAATTTTTTAAGTGAATACTCAAAGATATTTTTTTTCTACAAGGGTATTCACATATATATCAAAACGTTATATTTTAAATTCTTGGATTTACATACATTAATCCATTTTTCCTTTTTCGGTGGGTTTAAAATCACCTAAAGATCATGTCTTAACAGAAGTTTTTAAAACGTTATGATTATGAAATTAAACCCATTTCATTAATGCTATATGGGTTATTTATGAAATATTTGATGATGATATATGTGGATACGATGATAATAAATTCAAATTAAAGGTTGTGCCCTGATAGTGCTCCAAAGAATTTGGTAAACACTTAATCTCCAGAGATGACCATTTTTAACGACGCCTTGTTGAATAAACTTGGTAATATTTAATGACACCTTGGGGATGGAACTTGGTGAAATTGAAATGATTGTCTATGTTAAATGTTGTAGCCACATATTCAAGTTATGAAACACGTTAATTTTATTATGATATGCCTCATGATCTCATTCTCATTCCTAAATGTTATTGTTCAGGACTTTTGATGTATATCATGTTGTCATGTAAAATTTTTCCCTTGTTTACCTTATTGGGCCTTCTACTTACCCTTTTCTTTGATGTATGCTCCTAGGTTATGAGATTCTGTAATGAAATTAGGATGAACAAATGAATAAGCCTTTAAAGTGTTTAAGAAGAATGTTTTTGTTGTTGTCATGTATTAAGTTCCTTGTTTCCCTGACACGAAACCTTAAAGATCCTCGGTTTTGTATAATGTAATGACTGTTCATGTGATAAAAAGGCAGGATTCTATAGTTGGTATCAAAGGATGGTTTATTTATTTGTGTTAATTAGGATATGAAAACATTAGGATGAACCCTATAGAAAAGTTTAAATATAGGTAATCTTCCTTGTATTTTAGGGAGTATTGAGTAAGTGGTTTATCAAGAAGATACATCTCTTTCTAGATACGAGCAGCTAGAGGTGGCTCTGGCACAGATGTACATAGGGAAAACCCAAAAACACCGCTTCATCTAGACTCAAACGGGAACTGGTATATGACAAAGGGTCTTGCTTCACTCTTGGTTACGACACTCCTTGGGGATATTCTTTGGTAAATTCATAAGCTTAGTATGAGACATTACTAAAAGAACAAAGTTTATATAAAATAAAGATTCACATAAGAATATATGATCTTGGATAACCTAAATTGGATACTAGGGGGTCACAAGTTAGAATATACTTTTCTTCTACATGTTTATCCTTCTATGATTATAGTTTCTTTTTCATGATTATTGGCTATGTATTTTAGCCCCTAATTATACTTTCTTTTCTTAGTTAATGGAGTGAAATGGACGACCATTTCCCAACAACCAATGTGATAAGAAATGTGATGATTTCCCTATTAATGTGATAGAGATAAGGAGAGATCATGTTGAAAACATTGTGATAATGCCAAAACAGCTATCAAAAATCACAATTAATAATTGGTACCTAGTTGAATGCCCAAATTCATCATGGAAGAAGAGGACGAGGTCTCAAGGATGTTCATCTGATAAAGTTGATAAGGGAAAGAAGACCCAATTTCCTTTGTCCAAAAAGTGTGGAAAATGGCACCAAATAGAATGTCACAATGGAGCCAGGAGTTGTTTTAAGTGTAGAGTGATATGGAAAAAAGTAGCCAACTGATTCAAAAAAAATGGATAATGTGATGAATGGTGATAAGGTTTAATCTAATGTACCTTATACTATTCAATGTGGTAAATTTTGGGAAGTTGGACATTATCTAAGTCAATTCTCTCTTGTAAGGGATGAGAAGCATGATGAGCATCAACAATCATCAAGGAAAAGGGAACAATGCAAGTCTTATGCTGAAATGGATCATGATGACTACTGTACATGTAACTTCTTCGCAATAATAATCTATGTCATGTTGTATTTTAGTTCATTCCATATGAGCATATATTAAATGTTTTCTAAGAACATCGAGTCACTACCTAAGATGTTTTTATATCATTAAAAAAAACTATTGTTATGTACCACATGTTGATGTAGTGAAGCTATTCTTGTTTAAAAAATGTGATTAGGGGATTAAAAGATGATTATTATTTTGGAAGACGTTCACTATTTTGGGAAACCTATATGATCGAGGTAAATAGATTACTACGGTATTTTTATTGAGGAGTAAAGGTTGACTTATATCTTGGAGAATCAATGAATTTAATGTAAACTTATAGTAATGTAGGTTACTTATGGAAATGATTAACCTATATTGGAAAAAATATGTTTATGTTAGTTACTTTTGTTATAACATGTTAGGAGTGGTTGATGTTGTTTGTAGATGAACGATAAAGTTTATCTTGGAATACTATGCTATTAAATCCTTCTTGTATTTGGGTTTCAATCTTAGTTTGGTTTAATTTGAGGAATTTTATGGAAAATTATTTATGGAATGGTCAATGATGAACTTTGGGTAGTACCGTGAAATTTTGAAGATTTAAAAGTATTTTCCCTTCCTATGGGGTTCTTTCTTTTTGAAGAGTTGTGTTATCTGACCCTTTCTATTTTTGGGATAATGTTTAAAGATAGAAGGAATATATAGTTAATCTTTTGTGGATTATGTGATTCTCTAGAAGATGATTCTTGTGCTTTTGATGAGAACAAGTGTTTTTTTTGAATGCTCATCATTTGGAGAAAAGATTATTTCTGGTAGAAACATATTAAAGGATGAAACTCTACTTAAAGGTAAGTATATTTCCTTATGTTTTTATTCTATGTAGTAAATGAATTCCTCAAAATTATAAAAAGGAACGTAAAAAAAAATTTGTTTTACGTTTCTTACTAGGTAATCAAAGACTGTTTACACACATCATAAGGTTGTAATTTTCTAGTGGTTAACTTTCTCCTATTCATGTTTTCTATCACTCTCCCTCATAACATGAGCCTTGGTTTTCTCTTCCATGTCCATGTTTTCCTACATGGAATCCTAGTATGGGTTAACTCGGGTGACCTTTGAACTTCACTTTCTTTCTTTTAAAGTAATAGTTTTATTGAATACTTTTTCAATGTGGGACTTTAAATTAAAATTCCAAGCCCAATTTTAAAAATTGGAAGGGGACAATTTTGTAAGGTGGGGAAAATGTAATGACCCAAAATTTTGAATAAATCTTGTTTCCTAATTTTGTGTGTTATTTTATTTTACACTCAACAAAACCGTTTCATTTGATATAATGAGTATAATTAAAATGAGACCGCTGGGATTCGACCGTTATATGACCATTGGTCAATATAACCATTGGAAACTAAATTTTGTGATTTTTTTCTCTAAATACAAGTGATCATGGTTAATTCATATTGAAAGAAGATTTTATGGCCTCATGCAGTAGTCTCTGGCCAATCGATTCCCATCTAATAGAACTTGGGAATGAGGTAGCACCTTTGGGCTTTGCTCTGGACCAAACCCAAGACTAACTTCATCGTGTGAAGCTAGAATGGAATCGCCTTCGCGAGAAGTTCATGCTAATAGAAATAACTACTCGTGTGATGTTGGCCGATCTGCCCACATATTATATCACCCTAGCACACCTTACTCATAGGTCCTATGCTGGTGTTATAAGGGGCTATGTAACTAGACCGTAACTGCCTTGTGTAATCCTTTGTTTTAAATAACAATTGTGATTTCATCTTATGATGATGTTTGTGAATTATTCCAAATTCTGGATAAATATTGTATGCATGTTTTTGAGGAATTCTAGAAAAAGGATATTTGAAAATATTTATGTAAACCATAGATTATTAAATATGTCTAATAATTTTCAAAAAAGGGTTTTCTACAATTATGTTCAGTACGAAATTTAGAGTCTAATAAGATCAACATAATTTTTGATGAATAGTAAATTATGAATTGTTATTTTACACTTAGGATTAGTAATGTGACAAAATGGATTAGTAATCTCACATAAAGAAAGTTTTAATATAATTTGGGCTCCTTGATTATGTAATGTGATTCAATAAAATGATTAAATAACGGTTTCATAAATTATTAGTCAAGTATTAGTTGTTTTGGGTGAATATTGTTTTATAATTAAAAATTAAATTAAAAATATTTATAAAATTATTTTAATAAAATGGAATTTATTTTTGAACTCAGAACATCGATATTATGTTAAGGTAATTTTTAGGGATTTTCCTAAAAAAATGAACATTCGGTGAATAGTTTTTTTATATTAAATTAAAAATATTTAGAAAATTATTTTTATAAAATGGATTTCATTTTTGAAATCCGAGCATCGTTATTTGGTTAAGGTGAAAATTTGGGATTTTTTTGAGAATGTAGAATTTTCGATGAATAGTGAAAATACGGTTATTAAGTTACCGGTGTTTAATGACATCATAACTACATCATGATGATGTGATGAGATATTTTAAGGGATGACCGACTAAAGGGGATGTATTTTTTTATGAGGGTTCAAATGTGGCTAAAACCATGGCCAAATACCAATGGATAGACCATGGTTTTTCCAAAACCACAAATGAGGTGTCCCTTGGCCATTAATGCCATATCCCCTCACTTTCCCTATAAATACCCACCCTTTCCTCCATTAGTTTTCTCTCCCAACTCACCCCCAACTAAGATCTAGTCTCATTACCTACCAAATAATCCTACCAAGGTTACCCAAAGCCCTCAAGGTCCAAACCATTGAGTTTTAAGTGTTACGTTTTAAGGTAAGGGATCCTACCTCTCTCTTTCATTCCATGTACTCTCTTTATGTCACATCTTTTATGCCCCATGTTCTTATGTTGGAGGATGTTCTTTTATATTTATCCTCCATTAATTTTTATGTTCATATGATGAGATACCTTGTCTTTCTCTCATCATTTCTTCATATGAATGTTTAAGTGGCGCCGTTAGGCTGCCAAATTTTTAAGGGATTCTTTCACCCTTCTCATTTTTTCAAAGCTCTACTTTCCTGTTAACTCTTTCAAGTTCCTTTTTTTATGTTGGGGTATGATATCGATATCTATCATACTGACCTCTTATTTTCATTTTATGAGAGACCCTATTTTATCTCTTCAATTCATTTTTTGAAGATTTATGTGATGTTGTTAGGCTGCAGAATATTCATAAGAGAAATCTTATTTTTGTCTTCCATCCCTGTTTTTTATTTCATATGGTATGTCTTTCAAATTTTATTACCATGTTATAATATAAATTATATTCTATCCCTATACTATTTTATTCATTATTTATGAGTGTGTTACCCATGTCCCCTTTCTTTTCAATGTTTTCTAAAACCCTGTAACATAGTCGTTATGCTACAGAATTTTCGTCTCAAAATGTCTCTCACTTTTTCTCAGATTATTTTATTTTATTAAGTGAATACTCAAAGATATTTTTTTCTACAGGGGTATTCACATATATATCAAAATTTTATATTTGAAATTCTTGGATTTAAATAAATTAAACCCGCATTCCTTTTTCCATGGGTTTAACATGACCTAATGATCATATCTTAAAAGCAGTTTTTAAAACGTTATGATTATGAAATGAAACCCATTTATTTTATGCTATATGAGTTATTTATGAAATCTTTGATGTTTATATATGTGTCTTACATGATAATAAAATCAAATTTAAGGGTGTTCCCTGATAGCTCTCCAATGCATTGGGTAAAGACTTAATCTCTAGAGAGAACAATTTTTAACGATGCCATAGTGAATAACTATGGTAATTTTTAATGACACCTTGGGGATGGACCTTGGTGAAATGGAAATGATTTTATATTTTAAATGTTGTAGAAACATATTAATGTTATGAAACATGTTATTTTTATTATTATATGCCTCTTGATCTCTTTCTCATTCCTTAATGTTATTTTTCATGACTTTTTATGTATCTCAAGTTCCCATGTAAAATGTTACCCTTGTTTTCCTTAATGGGCCTTCTGCTCACCTTTTTCTTTGATGTATGCTCCTAGGATATGAGATGCTATAATGAAAATAGGATTAACAAATGATGAACCCTTTAAAGTGTTTAATAAGAATGTTTTTTTTTGTTTTCATGTATTATGTTCCTGGTTTCCAAGACACTAAACATTAATGATACTCGGTTTTGTATTATTTAATGAATGTTTATGTGATAAAAAGGTGGGATGCTATATCAATGATTCCTATAGACCAATCTATTAACTTAATATTATCTAAAGGAAATTTTATATTGAAATCTCATTTCGTTCCACCATTTTTTTGAAATATTTACTATTATGGTTACACCTTACTACCATGTTGTCGTGGTTCACCAATTGTATGACAAGAACAATTCCCCTTTTTAGAATTACATTGGTCTTGATTAATGCCAATTTATGATATATGGTGATTCAAAAATAATTTCTCATTGTCCCATCATTATATTACGTTAAGTTTCATTACAATGATCTTTCCATATTCATTCACATGTTATTTCCTTCAAAAAACGTACTCAAAATAATGGAAATTACATCACATATACAAAAAACATATATAGAATGATTCCATACATTAATGAATACATCATGATTCCTAATTTAGGTTTCTTAGGATCAATAGTAATTCATTTGTCAATTCAACAGTCATTATATCCTAATAATTGAGCCACCATGAATAGTGTCTTTTTTTAAACACATATATGTATGAGATGTACAATTATATAGAAAATGTTCCCTGGTTTTAGAACCCATTGTTCCCTGGAATGTAATTCTCTCATTAAACTCAATACTAACATATTATCATTATATATATTCTATATGTATAGGCCTGGTATGTGTTTAGACCCATTATTTTGGATTGGACCCTTATGGATCACAAGAAACATAATGATACCAAAATGTTCAATATTTAGTGTTAAAAAATAATTACACTTTTTTAATAGAGTGTCATCCTAGTACTAATGCTTCTATTTATGTTGTATTTTTTTTCAAAAAATCAATATTGTTGTTATCATTATGATATACCCCCTATTTTGAGACAAATCATTAAAAATAAACCTTTCTAAGAACATTGAATGAAATGATTTATATTATTATATTATATTTAGTGGTGTTTATTCTCCTAACATGGGAGTAAAAAATGAATTAAATTACCATAAAACCCTTAAAATATATCGTCCATCTCAAATGACCATAAAACAATTAGAGTTGACTTTTTATAATAACCAATATTTCATAAATGATACCTTGACTAGTGTAATAGGATTTGGGGTGTGGTTCCTTACCATGATCCTACACTCAAGAAAATTTAATCCACCTTATCACAATAATAGGGTCCTGTCTTTTTCCTATATGTGAGATTCATTTGGGGAAAGCCTTTTGTAAACTTTTAGTAAATAGATTCCAATTATTTTATGATATGTGGATTGGTATGGGGTTACTAGTTTGTACATGTGAAAGAATTATATCCTAATGAAACCCCCTATTTTGTATTTGGGTATATGTTTTATCAGTTCATGTCAAATTTTCTTCACATGCATTGTATTGAAGAATGATCATTTCATTTTTACACATGAGTCATACCTACAAAAATCCCACATGTCAAATTATTAAATGGATGATTTTAAACTGCATAGTGTGAAATATTTATCATACAAATGTAAATGACTTTGTAATTATCCTAATAAACTAGTGTTTCATTACATGGTTAAGGTCCTTATTGCATCATATTAAACATCATGATGTGTGGTTCACCATGAAAGATAGTAAAATTATTACCTTTCATATAATATATATCGATGTATGAATTCATATTTAATTATTTCATCCCACTAATGTTATGTTTCCCTCAAATAACCATGATGTACGATGATATAATTTTACTCTTTTCAAGTGATCTGTTACCATTAAATATTTATTAATATATTTTTTTCCCAATCCAGTATAACACGCTATGATAAAAAAATGTCCTTTCATTTCATGAACACTATGTTTCTTTATTATTTTCCCTACATAATAAATAATGACTACTAGTGTTTTTAACCTTCGTCTATCAACCACACTTATTATTAAAAAAATAACAACATCCTCTTCATCCGAGTGTGGATACCATATCGTTTACATCAGATCTTCTTCAAAATCTTTACACTGGGTTGAAATTAGTTTATTGTATCCCCATACATGAGATAAATATTTATTAAATCTATCTAAGAACTATAAATTTCATGATTCCCATTTATTGGATAAATAGTGACACCCAAGTCTTCTACATTTATACTATCCATTAACTTCATCCTTAGTAAACACTTACAAGTGAACGATCCCTGTATTTACATCTGGTTTTTCTCTTGTTGAAATTACATTGGTACCAATACAAGTTGATTTTATATAACACCAAAAATCAAACTCAGGCAGTCTTAATATCTAGTTCCTGAAATGTTAATAAAATACTTGACCCCTTTAGTAAATAAAACATGGAACTAGTATATTTCAGTATATGAATATTGGATACACTATTCCATTTAGTTTTTTGAGATACTGTGGCCTATCAATGAATTTTCACAAAATAAAATTCCATGTCAAATCATAATGACCCGTCTCCTAGGGCCCTTGTCATGACTACCCCATTCCCACCTTCCATAGGCCCGGGGCTGGTGCCTAGCATCAGAAAGTAATATCCCATAGAGGGAAGGAATTTCCATTAAACATGTACACACACACCCAACCACATCACAACACACTAAAAGGGGGAACAAGTATACAACTAAAACAAGGTTGAATACAAGTAAAAGTGAATTTAAATTGGCCATAATCAAAACCCAATAAAGAACTGAAAAAGGTATGTACAGAAGGAAACTCTGATGGTCATTCGCCAAAAACCCACCCTGATCGTGAGAGTAATGAATCTACTAGAATCTGAAGTAGTATATCTCATCTACTTGGTCCTACTGAGACCCACCTAGTCCTAGGTCACCAAGTCTACCCTCATATTGTCCATCATTCATGTACACCATAGTACCTCTGTTAAAATGACGATCGTCTCCACGAGACATAACAAGGGCGGGAAAATCCCATGTAGGGGTGAGTATAACAATGCTCAGTATGGACCCCGAGATCCTTGAAGGTCTCTTAGTAATCCATAAAGGAAAAAACAAAAAATAAAATACAACAGTGGTAATACCACCATGCAAGATCTCAAACAGAAATCACAATATAAAATATTCATCTCACACCAGTTATAACTTAAGTATAAAAGTAAAGATGATTATTCATAAAACTAGATCATCTGATTCTATGGAGAGGCTCTACTGTTAACACACACACATGGTCACTAGGTGCTGACCCATAGAGTATTTCAAGGTTCTAACCCATATAGGATCATTGGGTGGTGACCCATACAATATCTCTATGTTCCGACCCATTCAGGATCGCTAGGTGCTGACCCACATAGGATCACTATTCATTCTTCATGTCATATACTGCCATTGGATTCCTGCACATAAAACACATTATTTCTAGAGGATCTTCTCTTCAATACAGTGGTCACTACTCAACCACCATGAATTCCAACATTTAGTAACCCAATGGGAAGTAACTTCATAAGGGTTCCAACGCATCAGACATTGCTACATTCGGATGCTCTGTTTGTAATTTATATGATTTTTAGTAAAAAGGGCCCAGTTGGATTCAAGTCTATTCCAACCCGTCCATAATAAAATTATTCTATAGTCAAGTGGAGTATATCCAAACTACCACTTAGTCTCAAGGGTCCCAATTCCACTAAAAACATGTCAATCGCTTGTTAGGTCTGAAAAATACGTCTGTTTTAGTAAACATGGGTCCGTTGCATCTAGGCCCGGTCAGACCATCCCATCCAACACAACATGGGGGGAGGGGGTACCACATACCCTGGTTTAATTAGACAGACATAACCTGACCTAGTTTGGGTCAGGATCAGTCTGTTTTGGCCTTGCTGGTGGCCCATCACTTGTGGGCCTTGCTGGACCTGGCCTGGGTTGGCTGAGGTTCTAGTCTAATGGGTCACTGTGCGACCCAGTATTGTTCAACCCGACTTGAGGGGCCCAGGTTAACTTATGGATCGGGTCTATCCCACTGTGTGTGTGTGTGTGTGTGTGTGTGTGTGTGTGTGTGTGTGTGTGTGTGTGTGTATAACCCACCAACATAGCTCCTCCACATTTTGTGCGAGTCTATCTCGTCGGTGCAGGTCCGACCCGCCGAAGGGGGTCCAACCCATCTCGATGGCTGGGGCACAGCTCGCCAGCCGACTACCAATTGTGTGGTGTGGCCGGTGGGGTGCCATCGAGACATTATATTGCAGTCACCCCGCATCCCACACCCACTGGCCCTGCAGACGTGGGGCCTCCTACAGCTGCGGTCAATGAAACATGACTCACCAGCCACCAGATGTCCAAGACGCCGGCCATCCCTCCACGCATCGCCCAGTTCTACGTCTCTCATAACAGATGCTGACTCTTTCCACCTCAGTACGCAACTCCACCTGGCCAAAAAAATGGACATTGCACTTGGTTTCACACCCGACACACGGCCGGCACCACCACATGTCATCTTCACCACTTCTGGTGGCACCGTTGGTGCCAGCTCGGTGACAGAACCTTTTGCAGACCACCAGAAGTGCTCTGGTGGTCCTTTCCTTGTGTCACCTACATATATGGCCACCATCGATTTCTCTATTCATCGTGATGGTCTCAAATATTTATTTTTGTTAATTCGAGAGTTTCTCCACAAATAACACCCACGACGGAGGGGATCATTCCATGTTCATGTCTGCTCACACCCTCCATGTTATAATTTTTTATCTAAGGGAGGCATGATGGTTTTATTTCAATGAATAATTATCATCCAACCATGGATAATGAAATTTGAAAAAAATGTCCCCTTCCCGCATAAAAAAATGAACCGAGGATCAACTTGTTCGTGGATTTATCTGTGTTCTTCATTTTATAGAGAAAAATAATAGGGAATAACTTTTTAAAATTATACAACCCCCTACCTTATTGACATTCTTTGTCGAAGTGTTCATCCTCAATGTTATAGGATGTCGACGTCACTTCTGTCTACGTTAATTGAGGCACATCAAAGTCGTTGATGATTCTTTAGCATGACATTCTTCATTAATTGTTGGATAGGGATACTGCCATCATCTTTTTAGAGATTACCTATGTTTGTTAATCCCCTAAACACCAACACATTTTAATTTTTAAAATAACTAAAAAAAGAAGGGAGATTGCATCCATTAATTATTCTCATTAAATGGGCCATATTTAATGAGCATCATTTAGTGAAAAATTAATACAATAATTTCATGGTTTCATAAAATACAATATTGACGCACCATTAATGTGTCTTGTTATTTCCTCATTGTTTCACTACAGCTTCGTCCTCATACACTCAACAGTGAGATAGAAATTAAATAATTCTTTTAAATTCTTTTATTTTTATGTCGACATATCTGAAAAATAAAATTTCTACTCGGCCTTTTCCGGAAAAGTTAATTAATTTAAAGTCAAATAACGATTTTTCGAGTTCAACGGTTCCCTTAGATATATGATCTGGGCACCGGTTCAAAAGATAAAAAATCAGGCTCCCATGTTTTCTAAATATACCTTAAAAAAGTTCCAAAATATGTTCTGGACTCACTGGGCCCTGTAATCAAATGTCGTTAGACCATATAGTCTCAAAATAATTCCATATAATTAAAAAAATTACACAAAAATTCTGATAAATTTCATTCTCCCCATTGTAGAGCTTTACATCTCCAAAATCAAAAACAAAAACTAAATAGAGAGATGGAGGTACTAAGCATGAATATGAGCCTCCGGCTCCAATGTTCCCTCATGGAGGTTCTAATATTACCACCAAATGTGAGCTAGAGGAATCAACCACACATGTTATACCCACTCTTTTCAATCTTCCATATCCACCAAGAACATCGCAAACGTATCCACATAATCAATTTCCATCTCTCCCTAGTCGATGACAAGTGATGGATCATGCACATACCTCCGCAGCTATGACACGTGGAAAACATCATGACCCCAATTCATCTATGCGGGATGATCTCGGTGGTACGCCACCTTTCTAACTCTACTCAAGATTTGAAAAGGTCCTATGAACCTCAGTGAAGCTTGTTTCCCCAGCCAAATATCTATAATCCTTGTCGGGGTGAGACTCGGAGGAATACAAGATCGCCCTCCTCAAACTCCAAGGTTCTCCATTTCATTTCCTCATTAGACTTCTACCAACTCTGTGCATTCCTCATATGTTCCAGGATGATCATTACCGTCTTGGTTGTAGCACGTACCAAATTTGGACCCATGAGTGTCGACTCCCAAAATTCTATCCAGCATTGGGGTGATCAGCATGGTTTCCCGTACAAGACCTCAAACACCTCCATGCCAATAGTGAGGTGAAATATATTGTTGTATGAAAACTCCACCAGTGGTAGGAGGTCCTCCCGACTATGACCAAATTTGAAAATGGAATCATGTATCAGTTTGACCAAGGTATGTATGGTTCCCTCTGTCATACTATTTGTTTGTGGGTGAAATTCTAGCTCAAGCACAACTATGTCCCAAATGCCACCTACTACCCCTTCCATAAGAGAGATATAAAGCATGAATCATGGTCTGAGATGATCCTGAAAGGCACCCCATGGAGAAGCAATATCACTTCGATGTAGAGTCATCACAATAACTCTACTGATTCCTACTCTCAGATGGGTAGGAAGTGAGCCGACTTAGTGAGTTTTTCAACGATCACCCAGACGAAATCATAGCCCAGGGATTTATGTGGTAACCCCATCACAAATTACATTGAGATACCATCCCATTTCCACTATGGTTCCTCTAGTGGTTGGTCCAAGCCTACTATAACATGATGATCGACCTTCACATGATTATGAGTGAGGAATCCCGAAATGAACTCGACCGTCGCTTCCTTCATCTCTGGCCACCAGTATAGAGTTCAGAGGTCTTGGTACATCTGCACCACTATAGGATGTACAACGAAAGGGGATTTATGGAAATCCATCCACAACTCATCCCACAACATCAGTAGTACTGCATTTCACCCTTTAAAATATTTATCGTGATCCCCACCAATCTATAATCCCTCAAGAACCCATCCTAAGGATAACTGATCTTGGTGGGCCTCGTAGTCATCATCCTCCAGTTGTGCCTCACTAAATCGCTATATGAGTGGGGGTGTGATAGTCATAGACTAGAGGTAAACTAATTCATCACTACTCACATAGGATATCTGCATCATGGATAGCTGCTTCATCCCCTCACTCATCATCTGCAAACCAGACCTCATACTGAGTGCGTCTGCCACCACGTTCCCCTTCCAAGGAATACAGACTACCTCAAAGTCATTTATTTGGGAGGAACTCCATCCTTCGTCATTGTTCCATGTATAGGTCCTTCTATGATAAGATATACCTGAGACTCATGTGGTTAGAGTAGATGTTAAATTGTCTACCCAACATGTAGTGCCTCCACATCTTCAAGGAAACGCTGATATTTCTAACTCTTGGTCTTCTATCACGTTGTTCTTCTCTTGATTCCACAACTACCACGAGTACTAGGATATCACTAATTTCCCCTTCATCATGACACAACCCAATCTAGTCCCTGAAGAATCATAGTAGTCTACATACCCAAATCCCTCTTCTATTAGTCTCTAGATGTGGGAACTAATCAGACTCTGCCTAAGCTCCTAGAAACTATGACTGCATCTCTCCATCCATGCGAAGGGATGTACCTTATTTTTCAATGATAAAAAAGGTTATTATACTATAGAAAAGTCACGTATGAACCCCCAGTAATACCCATCCAACCCCAGGTAACTTCACACCTTAGTCACTCTATGAAGTGTCTCCCAAGAATGAATTGCCTCAATCTTCACTAGATCCACAACAACTCCTGAATCTGAGATAAACATTCCCTTTAAGTTGACCTTCTAAATCCAGAACTAGCACATTGAGTTCTTACCATAAATATAGTGTTCTCATAGCTCGTCTAGGACTATCCTCATGTGTGTATTGTGCTACTCATCGGATGACAAGTGAACCACATTTTCATCAATGAATACTACCTTGAAACGATCGAGGTAAGGATGTAAGATCTTATTCATGAGTCTCATTAACACTTCTGGGAAATTTTTTACGCTGAAAGGCATCACAAGGAATTCATGGTGGTTGTATAGGCACCTAAAAGTAGTATTCGGTACATCCTCATCTCGTACCCCATGTTGGTGAATGCAAACTTTACACTCTATCTTTGGAAAAAGCCATTCTCATTTCATCCAGTTGATGAGGTCATCTATCCTTGGTAGTGGATAATTCTTCTTCACGGTTACCTAGTTCAGGCTCAAGAATTCGAAGCATAGCCTCATACTTCTGTCATCCTTCTTGGAAAACAACATTGGGGCTTCCCATAGAAAAACATTGTTCCTTACAAAACCCTTCCTCTGAAATACCTAGAACAGTACCCCCAAATCATTAATCTCTGTGGGAGATATCTGATATTCAGGTTTAGATATCTGTGTCATCCCTGTGTAGAAGTCAATGCATGAGTCTACCTATCTAGAGGGAGGTAGTCCAGGGTCATCTTATGGAAAGACTTCTTTCTATTCATCCACAACAACCCGAAATCTCATACTCCCCACATCCACCACACTGAGGGTGAGGCTAGAAAACTGGTTACTGATCAGTTTCACCCTTCTCTGCAAAATTACATATTGTGTTGAAAATATTTCTTTCATTCTGGTGAATGAAAACCACATCCCATTCTTGTGGACACAACACACTTTTCACCCAAAATAGTTAATCTGAGTATGGACTATGGATAACTACTCCATACTGAAGATGATTTCCTAAGGACTTGACACTGCTACTAGAAGATACTAGAAAAATCTCTCACCTCCTAGTGTAAGCTCATGTTTTGGGCACTACCGAATAATCGTCGAATCCTCTCTAGTTGGAGTCTTTAATCGTATGGATCCATCAAACGGCTCCACTAGAATCTCTGAGCCTCAAAACGAGGTTTGTGGTATAGAAAGACTAATTGAAAATTGTGTCTGTGAGAACTAAATCTATGGTGGAGTAGACACAGATAACACTTTTAATCATCTCTAGAGCACAGTGTTTATAGGAATCAATCGCCTTAAGCTGGCCCATCCCCTATCCACCTACACCCGGACCTTGTTGTGGACCTCATGAGGGTTGTGGTGGTAGTACCTTGATCTGTCCTCCACCACCTATTGCATGACCTGCTCTCCTTCCATTTCCACCTCACTATGGACCTCCTCTCATGAAACTCGGTCATTGTCTTGGTGGTCCCTTGACCTCTTTCTCATCAATCGTGCGGGGAGTCTAATAGTCAGGATCTATGTGCCCAAGTCTGACACTGGAGTAACAAACTCTAGTCTTGGATAACCTCCTCTACCTCGCAGACTTTTCACCTCTAACCCTATGTCCAGTGTTATTCCTCTAAAAGTTATGGGTTTTTTGGGCCTCTACATCATCTTCCTACTTCTTACTAAAGATTACTCATCCACCTATCCTCTATTACTGGCTCTCGCCATTAGTGTCTACTTAGATAGGAAGCTCTCCACTGGTAGGGCTCTCTCTATCACTCCAGCTTGTGCCTGGATGCTCAGCGAAATCATTAATTCCATGATCTCTCATTGGAGTTCATTCGAAAAGGTATAATCCCTGATGGAAGGGTCTCATTCCATGTCTTTAGAGTATCAAGAGACACCAGTAAAAATTGATGGGTATTGGGTCACATTCAGGTTGCCCTTTTATAGGTGCACTATCTCCTGAATACGCGCTGAGTTTAGTGTCACTAGTATGAACTCCTCCCTAAAAGGCTATCAAAGTCCATATAAAAAAATGGTTACCTCCTCATGTGTCTGGAGAATCAATCTCTTCCACCTCCCTATCATTCCATGAAAAAGGATTGCAGCTTGAACTACCATCTTTTCATTAGGTGTCTCTACTATGAGAAAAACCCAAGTAATGACCTTCAGCCAATACTCAGCTGCCTATGGATCTATCTTGCCTTTAAACCCTAGAAGTCTCTGTATTTGGAACTCATTCATCATGCTCAGTCTATGTGAATAGTCCGCTGGTGGGGCTGGTATAAACTACTGATCTCTAGGAGGTGGTGTTTCTAGTATACCACCCTAAGGTGATATCACTATAAGTGGTCCATGCACTGTACCTCACTTTTCAGTGGACCATCATCATTATATCATACTGAATCCTATCTAGCTATCTTTGTGTAGGAATACTATAGATGAAATGATGTCCCACATTCAATAAGTTATACCTAGTGAGGGGACTAAAATAGATCAAGAGAAAGAAAACATTTTCTAAACGACATGTAACTAGTTTTTTCGTGTAGATAATCGAAAAATAGACTTCACGGTCATGGTGTATTGATTTGGTGGTTGTCGCACCAACACTAGACTCCCTATACTAAAATCCAAACTCAATACACAAAACACTATTTCCCCCATTGAAAAAATTGACTCGTAGTTCTTCTAGTAGAATTGAATTCCCTCGGATAAAACATTATCATGACCCATCCTCAGGACCCATGTCGTGACTACCCTAAACCCCTCTTCCATAGGCCTGGGGCTGTTGACTAGTACTGAAATGGAATATCCCAAAAAATGGAAGGCATTTCCTTTGAACTTATTCATTCACACGCCCAACCACATACTAATACACTAAAAGGTACAAACAACTATTCCACTAAAATAAGGATGAGGAAAAGTTTAATTGAAATCAAGTGGGATAGAATACAAACCCAACAAAGAAGTAAAAACATTATGTATGACAGGAAACTCTAATGATAATCCACTTAAAACCCCACCTGATCACGATAGTAGTGATGAAACTTCAAACGGATGTAGAATGTCATGTCTGCCTGGTCCTAGTAGGACCCACCTAGTCCTATGCAACAATGTCCATTGTTGTAGCATCTGTCAGTCCCATACCCCTTAGTACCTCTGTTGAAATGTCGATCGTCTTCACAAAACACAACAAGTGTGGCTGAAGATCGGGCATGGGTGAGTTTAATAATAGTTATTAGGGACCCCGAGACTCCTAATGGTCTCTCAGTAATCCACAAAGTTAAACACCACAAAGAAAATACCACATATGTAATACCACCGAGCAATATCTCAGACACATATAAAAAATTAAAAGACACGGATCATAGTAGGTATAACTTTGGTACATAAGTAAAGATGACTATTCATAAATATATATCATCTTATTTTGTCGAGTGGCTATATGGATGACACACACAGGGTCGCTAGGTTTTGACATAGAGATGATCTATATGTGTTGAACCATAATGGATCACTAGTTGCTGACCCACAGAGACTGATTATTACTGACCCAAATAGGATATCTATGTGATGACCCACACAGGATCTCTACGTGCTAACATGCTTAGTATCACTATGTTCTGATCCACTCATAATCAATATTCAGTCTTCACATCACATCTAGTCACTGGATTCCTAAAATTATCACATTTGATTTCCATAGGATCTTATCCTCAAGACATAAACCATATATAAACCACCATTATGTCCAATATATAGTGACCCAATGGAATATCTCTTAGTAAGGGTAACAACACAATAGACAACACATCATTCAAATGAACGGTCTGTAAGTTATAGGCTTTTAAGTAAAAAATGATTGGTTGGATTTGAGTCTGATCCTACCCAGATGAAATCCAAATTCACAAAACACAAGTGGATTATATAAAAAGTATTTATTTTTCACAAGAGTGCCAAAACCACTCACGTTACATTAATCAGACACCATGTCTAAGATATATGTGTGTTTTAGTAAACATGGCCTTGTTGGGTTTGGGCCTGGTCCGACCCAGTTGGAGGGACCTGACCAACTCGTCCCAAGGGACCCACATTCTCCGGTTAAATTAGAAAGACCCGACCTAACCCAGTTTGGCTAGGGATCAGTTTGGTCTGGCCTATAAAGTGGCCCAGGCCTAGTGGGCCTTGCTGGACCCAGCCCATGTTGGATGAGGGTCCAGCTTGTCGGGTCGACCGGTGACACAGTCACATATTTCATAGCATGAAGGGAATGGGTTTGGCCTTATGACGTGGGTCAGGAACCCTGGGTAGAAGTATATCCCCCCTGGCAAGGGTTCGGCCCACCGAAGTGGGTTCGGACTAACCTGCCAGCCGAAAAACAGCTACGCGGTGCGCTTGGTGGGGCGACATCCTGTCGGGATGAAAAAGTCGTGCTCCGTCTATCCCCAACTGGCACCGCGGACACGGGGACTCCTCCATTCATGGTCGACGGACCATGTCTCAACATCCATATGACGGCCTAATGTCAGATCGTCCCTCCACGAGGCGCATGACACCATGTCTCCCACCCCCACCACGGCTAATCGTTTGTGGCAACCTGCAGCCTCAACATGCCGATGGGGGTGCCACTCCACCTAGCCACCGAAACAGTAAGAAGGACTTGGTTCTTCCACCCAACACTTTTCTGGAACTACTTCATGCCACCATTACTGCTTTCGGTGTCTTCGTTGGTGCCAACGTGGTTGCAAAACCATCTGTGGGCCATCAGATGTGCTCTGGTGGTCCGTTCTTCATGTTGCATTGGTCTATGGCCACCAGATATCGTCCTTTTAATCATTAATGTTTCCAATATTTCTTCCCATCGGTTCAAGAGTGTGTCCATGAAGAACACCCATGGTAGAGGGGATGAGGCCTTTTTCATGTCGGCACGTGCCATCCATGTTAGATGATTATAATCAATGGAGGTCCAGGGATTTTAATTCAATCAAAAATGATAATCCAACCCTAGATAAGGATATCCCAAAAGAAAATTCCCCTTCCTGAAAAAACGCATGAATTGCAGATCAACATGTTTGTGGGTTCATTTGTGTTTGTCATTTTCTTGGAAAAAATAATTGGGAAGAACATTCCAAATTGAACAACCCCCTATGTCATTGGCATTCGATGTAGAACTGTTCATCCTCATGTTTTCAGGATATCGACATCGCTTATAGATCCCTTCTTCATGGAATGTCAAAATCGGTGATGATCATTCGGCACGTCGTTCATCATTCTTCGTTGGAGAGGGATTCTACCAGCGGTTCATCAGAGATTCCCCACTTTTGTTAATCCCCTAAACTAAAACACTTTGGAATTTTTAATTGAAATAAAAAGCGCAGTGATGTTGCGTCCATTAATGATTATCAATAAATGAGCAACGTTTATTGATTCATTAAGAATATAGTATAATGGTTTCAAAAGAGTCATTATGGACCCTCTATTAATGTGCCTCATCGCCGCCTCCTCACTACAACCAATATTCACCATCCACCACTCAATGTACAGAAAAAATAAAATAATTCTTTTAAATTATTTTAGTAGTTTTCTTGAAAATTCCACAAAAAAATTCAGCTCGTCCCTTTCCAGATGAAGTTAAGTAATTTCTAGGAGAACACTAGTGTTCTGAGTTCAATGGTGCCCTTGGATTTATGATCTGAGTAATAGTTTAAAATTTAAGAAACAATGCTTGCACGTTTAGTGAATTTACCTTAAAAAAGGTTAATATTTCATTCTAGGCCCATCGGGCCTCATAATCATGCGTTGTCAAGGCGTTCGGTCTCAAAATAATTCAATATATTTAAAAAAATTACTTGGTAATTATAAGGCATTACAAATTCTAGATACCATGAATTTTTTTTGACACATAGTGATGAATCCTTCTGGGATCTAGAATCCTACTTCAGTAACCTTTCATTCATAAGTGTACATTATATATTTGATATAAGGATCTTCACTATTCAATATTCCTTTAGTTGAAATTTTCCTATGATATCCACATTACATTGAGCATACCAACATTTTTTTCATTCTAAAATAATGGCATCAATTTCACCTGATTCCAAAGGTTCATCTATTCTTGGTAATGATGTACATTCAACCTACATGGCTATATATTTGATCTCTCGATATGGACTGCCAATAATTTTATATTTAATTCATGTAGGGATTGTTTCATTAATCTCCATTTTCTACTTTTGAACATAATAGTGATTGTCTCCTCAATATCAATGGTTGAATGACATTCACAAGCCCCCATTTCCAAGTGATTAAGATATTATTGTGATGTGAATTAAAAATTTAATCACCAAAATATTTAATCGATTAAAATACCCCCAATTTTATACACTAGTAAATCATACTCATTATTGATGAAATTTTATGGAATCATACTATTTATTTTGTATAAATTAAAATTCATGACTGAGGGAAACATCCATTATGTGATATACATTAATAAATATTCTTTCACGATTTCCACTATATTACAATAATAAAATACCACTAAAATTTTAATATGATTAATTTCTATAAATTTGAAATTTAAAAAAATATATTTTTATTAATGAAATTAAATATTATTCTCAAAAATAAAAAAAATAAAGAATTTTTTTAGTGAAATATGAATAAGTAATATTCAATTTTAGAAGAAATAGAAGAAGTAATCGTTTTATCTTTATGAACATTTAGTCAGTTTTTTTTGGTAATTAATGATATTAAAATGAATGAAAAACATGTAATCTAAATAAATAAAAAATTTATATGAAATTATACAAAATTTATGAGAAAAAGGTGAAAAAATTATATCATTTTAAATTTAATAATAAACAATCCTCATAAAACTAATATTATAATATAAAACCCTTACCAAATTTTTTTTGCTTCATAAAAAATCTAACATCCTACATAATAAATTTAAATATATCATAATTATATAATATTATGTTATTTATAACTATAAAACCATAAATGGTTTACATATAATGTTATATAACATGATCAGTTAAATAATTTCATTATCATCATCTATTTGGGTGTTATCTTCTTCATTTTTCATGTATGATTTAGTTTGGTTGTGAAAAGGCTATGATTTTTTTTTCTGGATATTATTTTCTTATAATTATTTCATGTGGTATAAATCACATAAATCCGAAATAGAACCCAAGAAATATTTATTATAATAAATTGTTTATGAAATAAGTTGTATTCATAAAAATTATGGATCCTATATTGATAGTGTAGTTATTTAACTGTTGGAATAGTTTTATGACTATTATATATTGTAAAATGCTCAATTTAATATTATCCTAACTTAAGAAAGTATAAATAACAATTAGGTATCTTATTAATGATGACATGATATATTTATATCATGAAATATGTAAATAATTTTTTTAAAATGATAAATTATGTATTAGATGTTTTGTTAAAAGTAAATGTTTTTTAAAATTATATAATTAATATAATTATTGAAAAGAAAATTTATCTTAATAAAGTAGATTCATAAATTAATATTTTTAGGTATTATAAATATAATATAATATTATTTGACTTTGATTAATTTATCAATGTTTTATAGAAACATTGATAATATTAAAATCATTGTTTTCTGAATAGGTGATGAATTAATGTAAAAAATTAAACTTCTCATATTTAAAAACTTATTCTCATAAAATGGAGTCCATTTTTTAAATATAAACATTTATGAATTTTTGTGGTGATTTATTCAAATTTTTCTTAAATATTTGAATTTTTAGTGAATAGTGAAATACAGAATTTATGATATTTTACATATTATGCCAAATTCAAGATTTTTTGAGTCATAGATTATTTAAGAACCGATTAGATCAAACAAACATGAATTGTTTACTATACATAGTCAAATTAATCATAATTATTCATGGTCTTGATACAAAATATTAAATAAATGATTAAAATTATAAAAAACACCCCTCTCCCCCTATAAATACCACCCCCTCCAACTAATACCCTCACACATTATAGGATTCAAAAATTTAGAATATTTTGTTGATTTTCTATATCAAGCCTCTTATACACATTTTTGTCTTGATTTACTCTCAATAATACAATTTAAATGTTTTTTAAGGTGGTCCTCAGGAGATGTTATTCAAAAATTAATATCCTCCTCCTTCCAATTGAAATTAATTGTTTCTTCAAAATAATTTTTTCATCACTATAAAAACATACATGAAAATTCCAATATCGTACTAATAAAATAATTGTATAATTTTATTATTATATCCATTATCAAATCTCTTATATTCTCAATTTATCACAAAAACAAAAACATCATCTATGATTTGTCGATTCACCGCCTTCATGAAAAATAGTTTTTTTCTTATTTTTTCTTCGATGGATGGTTTTAAAACCGTTTTAATTATAAAAATTTATATTAAATTTTATATTAAAACATTTTCTAGTCTTTTAACTAATATATATATATATATATATTATATATATATCAAAACAAAACTTGTTCTAAATGATCGAAAACACACCAGAATAAACCCATGTTCATTATAAAATTTTATATATTTAATCATTATCATATATGAAAAATTAAATATTGGACCATTTAAAAATATTTCGGTGGATAAATATCATATAATTAAACTTCTAGTTCTTTTATTCATTTTGAAAAGAAATACAATAATTAGAATTAAGGGAATCGATCATACAATCATGATACAAATGACATTGGAATAACAAAAATAAACATTGCAGCTCATTCAAATTACAATAAATGAGCTGTATAAATTTATAATAAATAAAAAAATGTAAAAGTGTTTCAAAATTCATAATTTAGTTTATATTATATGATTATACTATACATTAATTGAAACTATATAATCCCTTTACAGATATGGTAAGGGGTCTTGTGAACCTCCAAATTACCTTTGGGTTATGATTTCTATCTCTCTACACAAATATAATTATTAATTATTATTATATACATCATAAATATTCAATCTATATGTTCCAAAATTATATATCAACATTCAATAATCCTTATTTTATAGCAAATAAATGTTCTATAGTATTCCCTACTCGATTATCCATGAAAAGTAATCCTGATTAATTGGAACTTCTACATTTCTTACCAATATTCATATACAATGCATATAATTCTTAAGCCATAAATATTTTTATAAAATCCTGAATTTCATCCTGTAAATCTTTATTAGATAATTTCTAGTTTTTTACAAACAAATTACACCATTTCCCATTTAAAAGACACAATAATATTTTTCTATAAACCGTACAAAATTCACTCAATTATAATGTTTGTTAAGAACTATTTTACATGATTTCAATTCAGTTGGACATAATTTATAAATTTATATGACTATTTTAACTTATGAATTACCCAATATGATTTATAAAAATTTTATCATAGAAACCCTTATGTTATTCAAATCTTCGTTCCTTATTATAGGATTACGATACCAAATTCTTTCCATCGGTAACCCTTATGTTTATTCAAATGATTGATTCTTCATTTGGGAAACATGATCAAGTCATGTTTTGATTGGTGTTACCAAATATAACCCTAATGAATTTGGTAATGTTTAGTCTCATCAAAAATCATGTTGTAATAAGAAGTAAAAAATAATTTATTTTTTTGTCTTTTCCCACCATGTCATATAGTCTTGGCGGCTATCCTGGATTATTTTTTTGGAAAAATTTTATATTATGACCAAATTCATATGATTCAATGATTATATGATAAAATTTCCTATGTTTTATTCTTACAAATGATTATTAATGTTCCATTACTTTATATTTCATCATGTTAAGCCTTCTACACCATGTGTTATGAATTATTCATATGTTTATTCCAATTCTGGGATTTCTATCTCATAATGTTATTTATGTATTCCTAAAATATCTCATGAACATATAAAATCTCAAAGGATGTTTGGATTTCATTTTTATTATTAAATAAAATATATAATTATTTTTGATTTCAGACATCAAATTATGTACCTATTCTCCAAAAGACACTATACATTGTGATCATTGAATTGTATTTGATGTTTAATTATAGATAATATCATGCTATATAATATTTAATTATATTGGGTTTTAAAAGTATATAGTGTAGAACTATCTATTTATTTTTTTAAATTAAAAGTATAATAGATTAGTAAGAACTCTAGGGGTACTTAAATCACCATGGATAACCAATATTGATATATATTGAATCACAAGTTAGGAAATAATTTTTATTTTCATGTTTATCCTTATATGTTCAATGTTTATTTTTTATTATATTATTATATAAGTATTCAAGAACACTCAAATTGAAATTTATTATTTATATTGAATGATTGGAAATACTACAATACTTTGAAAAAATCAATATTATACGAAATGTGACAAATTCCCTAATGTAATTTAAAATGTGTTGGGAAAAGGATATCAAAGCATCATGAATGTACTATCACAACTAGATAAAATTTTGAATAATAACATGAATCATGAGGAACAACATCATTCTCATAATAAATATCATGTTGTAGTTGAATCATTTTTTCAAAAAATGACTATGATCATCAGTATATTTTATGATTCTTTTATTGCTGAAAAATGGATTAACTCCATTTAAAAGATAATATTTGTCCCCTATTTCTTAGAAGAAGTGATCTTTGTGATGTCGGTCTATCATTTTGATGGGATAGATGATCAATGGTCGACAATGATTGAATAAACAAAGTCCACAGATAATTTGTTTTAAATGTATTTGGATTTATTCTATTATATATTATTCAAAAATATTTTCCCTGAACTCTAAATCATTATATGGAAAGGTACCTTCTTGGGATAAAGAAAAAGTTAGTCTATTATATTGTGATATACGAGGAAAACATCACAAGACATGCACGATACACCTATTTCTTTTTAATGAACACCAAAAGAAAAGTGAATCACTTCATGATTGGACTAATGTCATGTCTAAAAATATCATTGGAGACATTAGACATTGAATTTTATTATGAGATCATATGTTGTTCCATTTGGTTGAGAAAGAGATTAGAGACTAACTATGGTCCTGTGGTATCAGAAGTAAAAAGAAGAAAATTGAGATTAATATCGGAGGATCAAAAGATAAATCCCATGAGGGGAAGAAAACCCAACATCCCACATGTCCAAAATATAGGAAAAATAATCTTAGAAACAATCTAAAGGGAAGTAGAATATTCTTATAGCTTGGAAGAGATTGGAATCACGAATTTTATTAATTAAGTGATACGAAGAATCCCACTACTGTCGAAGATGACAGGATGGTTTAGATCAACAATCAGCCTATAGTGTTGGGTTTCAACTGAATGGAAAATGGGTATTATGTGAGCCAATCACCTAATATAAGTTTTCTCGGTGGAAATAAAAAAAAAGCTACAGGACAACAAGGAAGATCATATGTTATCACAACTACTAATGTTGAGCCTAAAAATAATGTGATGAAAGGTGAAATTTTTATTCATTGAAGAACAATTAAAATAATATTATATATTTAATATGATTAATTAATGGGATTTTTATATTAAAAAAATATATTCATGAATTAATATTTATTGTATTTTTATTATAAGATATTTGTATGAGACCTAGATTTATTTTCTTAAAATCGTACAATTAGTTATAATATTAAAAATGGTATTTTTGAATAAATTATTATTTTAATTGAAAATATTTTTTTTAATGTAGATAATTATTTTCATAAAATGGAGTCAATTTTGGTACAATACACATCAAAAAATGGTTGGAGTGAAATTTTGGAGTTTTTATAAAATAGTTGAATTTTTGGTGAATAGTGAAATATAGTAACAAACAACAATTAACATTTTAAGAAACATAAATGATTTTTTGTGTCAGGGATAATGTAAGAACCAACTATATAAAAAAATCACTATTAAATATAATTAGCCACAATAATAAATATTATTTATTGTCTTGATCCAAAATAATAAACTAATAAATAAAATAATAAAAAACAACCCTCTCTCCACTATAAATAGAACCTCTCACATCCTTATCTCCTCAAACCATATGAGGATTATAGTTTTCTAATATTAATCTGAATTCCTCTCCCAAGACACTTCCACATGTGCTCGGATTCTTTCTCTCCACAAAATTTCATTTCATGTTCCTTAATTTGGTTTTCAATGATACATTATTCAAGAGGTAAATCCCTCAACATTTCAATTTTAAATTATTTCTCTCTCCAACATCATCCTTTACACCATTATCCAATGTGACATGATATGTATTGTATCACAAATTTACTAGAACAATTATATTTTAATGTGATATCCATCTTAAAAAATCTTTACTTCTATATTTTTCTTATACATGAAATCATACTCAATGATGTGCCGATTCACCACCTATGTGGACGACTATATTTTATTTTCTATTACTTCGATTATGGATGGTCTTAAAACCATTATAATGGTCAGTGAATGTTGTAATTTTTATATTAAAACTCATTTTATGTTCCTTTATTATGTAAATATATATACATAATATTATATATTAAAACAAAACTATTTCATGATGATTGAAAATTCACCAAAATAAACCAACATTCATCCATATCATTTTGTGAAATGAATTATTCTAATATTTAGAAAAGCAATTCTATATAGAAATATTGAAAACTATATAGGTTAATAAATATGATATAATTACACTTCATTATTGTTTCATTCTCTTTTTAATAACTCTCATAATTAAACTCAAGGGAATTGAGTGTCAAATCATGTAAAAAAACACCTAAAATAATGAAATACAACATTATAACTTTGTCTAAGTGATAATAAATGATGATTATAAAATTATATCAAATAAAATTAACATTTAATATTTTCATAATTAATTAATTTATGGATATTATTTTATTATAAAATACATTAAGTGGATGTTCATAATTCATTCGGACATATGGTAATGGATTTCTCTAAACCTCCCAATTGCCTCTAGGTTTTGTTTTATATCTATTTAAACTAATGTAATTATTAATTATTCTTATAAAATTATTATATATTCTGTTCATATTTTCCAAACATATGTATCCAGATCCATTCATTCTTGTTTTATGGTAAATTCATCTCTTGTATGGTTCCCTTCACGATTCTTCTGGATAAGAAAGACTGATTAAAGTGAAATTCTCTATTTCTTACCCATCTTAAAGTAAACTACATATTATATTTTAACCCACAAATATATTTCTAAAAATTATAATATTATAATTAAAAATTATCATAGTTATTTTTGTGTATTATATTAACAATCATGACTTTTCAAATTTAAATGTATCTTAAATATTTTTCCATAAACAACAATAAAGTGATTCATTTATAATCATTCATAATAACTCTATTACATGTTTTCACATCTATTAGACATCATTTATCATGTAAAATTCCTATTTTCCATTATTAATTTCCATTTATGACATATATTCATTATTTTGTGGACACTATTATGATATTGTGATTTTAATGCCTTATAACATGATTACTATGACCATTTCTTTTGAGGGGTTAACCCTTTTGTTTATTAAAAATATTTTATTTTTCATATGAAAAACATATCAGTGGTAATTTTATGATGGGTTTACCTAGATATATTAATAAAGAATTGGGTAATTTTTTGACTCATGAGACATCTTCTTGGGATAAGTAGTAATCCAAATTCTTTATGGGACCTTGTCCACCGTGTGATATAGTCTTTCTAATTTTCCTTGACTAATTTTTATATCATGTTAAATTTTTCTTCCACATTCCAATGTTTCCAAGATTATATAATACCATTTTATATATTTCATGATTTCATTTCATTTTTAATTTTCTATTCCCTTATATTTCACCATGGTATTCTTTCTAACCCATGTGCAAAGATTTATTCCTATGTTTATTCGCATACTGGGCTTTTTAGATGATCCCTTTATTTAAGTATTCCTCTAGTTATCCAATGCATATTTAAGAGCTCAAAGGAATTTTATATCTAAATATGAACATAAAATAAGTGGTGTATTTATTTTGGTTTAATTCCCTTTAGTTATTTACATAATCTTTTTGTGACACAAGAATTTATGATCTTTCTTTTTTTATTTGATGATTAATTATCATAAAAATAATGCAATAATATTTATAAAAGAATAGGGTAATTATTGATAATTTTGTTCCTTTGACATTGATCATAGATTATTCATATATAGAATTGTAATTATTAAATAATTTTAATATATTTTTATTATATACAAATTTTTACTCATTCATATAAATAAGTGATGAGAAATGATTTACATCAATAGGTGGAAAATGTATTCCATACAAATTCATGGGCGATGTTTAAATTTTTCAATGGAAGGAATGAAAGTAAGGTAAATAATATATCATATTTAAATAGAAATTATTACCTAAAATTTATAATATATATTAATAGAATAACTTAATAACCAACAATGAATGAAGGTGGTGGAAAATTAATCGTGTCTCTATGTGGGGGAGGGATTCCACACCTACACAGAAGTGATACAGTTATCTCCCATTTGATTTATAATATGTGATAAAGGGTTTCACCATAATAATAATAAAATTTATGTATATTTAAGATACATTATTAATCTGGTTTTTAAAAAAAATCTTGTTTAGAGGATGTATTAAAAGAAAAAGATTTGAAAGAGATTTGTTATGTTCTATACCTCTTTTTGAGATTTCCCAATATTATTAAATTTTAAGGCCAAAAATATTTATATTAGGATAAGAAACATACATCTAGAATGAAAGGAATAATTATATTGCGGTTATTTAGTACGGATTTGTCAATATAGAAGACTCAAATTTATTGAATATTGGAGGTGAAGAGGATACCTTTTCTATGTGATTGGAGGGACACATGTGGAATTTGATATTGTATTTCAATGATATATTGAAACAATCATGGAAAAGTGGACCCAAATATATAGGTATTTAATGTAAGGATAACTTAAGGTTGAAATATATTTAAAAAATTTATACAAGTGTGGGTGGAAAACCATTCTTTATCTCATGGTTTATCACCCATAGTAAATCAGTTTTATCACTAACAGTAAAATATTATTTTATTTGAAAAATTATATATTAAATATAAAGTGGATCCTATTAAATTGTGTATATAGTTTTCATTCCAATAATGAATCAATTTTACTATAATCTATTTCAAAAAATCGATAAATTTATGTTTAATTGTGCATTCAAACCGCAAAGAAAACCTATTTTTGAAAAAAAAAATTAAGCATAAAACCTAATTTACTACCATTCGTTGCATTTTATAAAAAATATAATGAATTTTAAAATTTTAGATTTAATACTGAGTACATAAATTTAATTAATACAATTAATAAATAGAGATATATATAATTTATTAATATAAAAACACATTTCATATATAAAAATTGTTATTTAAAAAATGAATTTATATGAGAACAATGATCATATATCAAATTAAAGTATAATGATGATAATTATTCATTTAATTATACTATTTATAATTATTTTGGACTTCTATAATTTTAAAATCAACTTATAAAACATAATGGAACTTTTACTTGGAAATAAATTTCTGTTTTCACAAAAAATGTTGTTTTTTATAATTCACTGAAAAACAATATTTTAAACAAATATTGAAATTTGACCCCATGATTTTATTGACATGATGACTTGAAAACAGATATGAATTTCAAAAAATAAAATTTCTAAATAAAATTAAAAAGAATTATAATTTTCATGTTCAAAAAAATGTGGAAAAAATTTAAGGAAGATATATTTTTGAAGAATAAAAAGAAATTATTTGAAGTATGTGACTACTCTATTTTGAATTAATCAACATATTTTCACTATTTAAAATATTTATAATGTTTTTAATTACATAGTTATTAATATTCATGCATGTATGACTAAAAAATAGTTTATTACATTTCACTATATCATTGAACGTATATACTTTGGTTCACTTGTAAGGACAGTTATCAAATTTATAATTTTATCTGAAATTAAATAAATATAAAATATTGGTGTATGAAATTTTCCTCCCCTAAAAATAAATTTTTATATAAAAAATTAATCACTCTGAAACAAAAATTTGGTTATCTTTTCATCACTACATCCTTTGTTTCCCCTGTAAATTCCTTCAATTTTAGATTCATCTAATAAAATTTAACGATATTAGGAGACATTTTAATGAAAATATTATATTTTTCATTCAATATTTATACATTTTTTTCATCATAAGAACAATCAAACTATGATTGTAAAAATATTTGTTCATTATCAATGAAATATCAAGTTAGTATATCCATATAAGAGATTCATCGAAGACGTCATGATCCTTCATGTGGTTCAGTTGGAGTATTTAGTGATAATATACCATCCTAATATGAGAATTAATCTTAAAATAACTAATATACCTAGGGCTCAAAATTCACATACATATGAATTTAATAACCCTATACTATAGAGAAATTCATAGGAATTTCATCTCACTAATATCAAATTACTAATCTCAGAAATGATAGTGGCAATAAATATTAAATATACTATAATGAAACTTGATATAATAGTGGATGGATGTAACATTCTATTTCCATTTCACAAATTCCTCAGGGATATATATCATTATTTCTCTAACATCAACCAACCATGTCATAGATGGGTACTCATTTCCATAGAAGGATTCATAAATATCAATTTAATGCTTGAATGAAATTAATTATTTTAAGAATACTAGACTATATAATGTTGCTGATAATATCCACCATGTAGTTATAGTTAATAGGATCATACAAGATCCCCCAGTGTTTGAATAGTCCTCTATGACTGACCATTTATCTTTGGATGATATAATGTACTAAAACACAACACACTATTAACTAGTTTCTGGTATTCTTTTCTGATTATAATAAATCCTTCATAAAAAATGATGACTCAATGTTTGTGAGGCACATTGAATGAAATAAATACCATTACAATGGCATATCATTAATTTCATTTTTTAAAGAAGAGGTACATATTTTTTCCTTTGAAATATGATTTGGTCTTATTGGTATGTTTCATATTCAAATAACCTCCCTATAATTCATAATAAATCCATTATTATCAATTATATTTGATAAATTTCATGTTGGTCTATTCAATTCACTTCATGTGGTTATTCAATTTGTTATTAAATGTGAATATTATTGATTTCCGAAGAGAGGATACCAGTATTTTTATGGTTATTCCATGAATATTCTAAAGAGACCTCTAGATTTCATTACTTATTTTGAGACTCCCATAATAACTATTTGGTTAGGGTTTCTTGAATTTATTATTTAGATATTTAAAAATAATTCCCTATTTTCAATTTATAAATTATTTGGATATCCCCTGATAATTTATTATGCCACTAGGAATTTACCTAGGTAATCCATTGCTTCAATAATTGTTGAAATTTAGAATTACTAGACTATTAAACCACACATATGGAATCAAAATTGGGACTCTTGTTTTTTATGGGGTGTCTACATTGATAATTTACCAACATATTACAGAAAATTCGTTAAAATTATATTTCATAGTAGGAAATGCAGGATTATAACTTTTATTATACACCATCTTATATGAAACAAATTTTATTTGAATTGATAAAGGAAAAGTTAAAAAGGATTATGTCCATTCTGGTAATCCAAGGGATCAAATATTCAATTAGATCATTATTAGACATTCAAATTCTCATTCCTATCATCTTGATATACGTACTTTTGTGGATATTTTCCATATTGCTCAAACATTAAATGAGGATAATAAAAATATTATCTAGGATATCATTAACATTAAAACCCATAGTATTGATTATTGATGAGAAAATGATAATTTTTCCCTCTCTGAGTATAGATAATCCTTACATTATGATGATGATCAATCTAATCAAATAGAAGAATCCTACTTAAAATCAATTTCTAGGAAGGGTAAAAACACACTGGTAGATGATGATGGATTAATTATACTGAGTCTTAGGAAAACAATGAAACATATAGACTACAATAATATTGATATAAAAAATCATTAAAAATCATTAAAAATCATTAAGATCCCATAGGGAAGAAAAAACTGAACTTCCTCCCCAAATTATAATCTTTAAAAAACCTATTATGGCCAATCATTTTGATGAGGAAGAAGATGATAGAAAAAAATGACCTTCTGTATAGAGATTCTTAACTGATTGTGGACGATGCTTCAGAAGGAGTTGATTTGTTGCTGGATAAGAAAGATTCTATTACAATCCAAAAATTCAAGAATTGTGATATTGTTTTTGAGACGTACCATTAAATATGAAAATGTATGGTTATCAGGATAGAAGAATAATATAAAATAGATATATATTTTAACAATTTAAATATTCCATGGAAATGACCTTTTTGTGTTCTTTATTACATATTGCATATTATTTGATCCCTTCAAATTTTACATGCTTGATTCATGCTGGATCTCAGGATAGATAATTTTATGCGTACCTATCTGAAAAGTTATTCTTACAATGTCTTATTATATATGTGGAACTATGATGATTGGTGATTGACTTTAGTATTCTACTATGAGCATTGGGAATCATTTTATTATAATGAAAACGGTGTTAAAACATACAATGAATGTTGTTCCCTAGTATGAACTCCATTTTTTAATATGTTCTTGTAATATATTGGAGTTTATGGAACCAATAATTTTCATTTTATTTTGGCCTGAAAAGAATTCTTTTGAAGATGTATCAGAGATGGAATTGGCTGAATATTTTTTCCTCAGTTTGGATGTTTTTGGTGATGAGGTGTGTTTTCTCCTTTTCTTTTTATTTACTAGAAACATGTATGAATCCTTTCTGGTGATCTATTTTGAACCATTTGTGTTATGGTTTATTTTTTATTTGTGTTTTCATAGTTTTGTGGAATGATTTTGAGAGATGTCACAAAGAATGTTACTTTGGAATCATTTTTCAGTTTAACAGAATGATAAAAGACTTATTAAATCACATAAGAAGCCCACTGGACTTCTCTTGAATGAAATATTTTTAGTTTGATAGTTTCCAAAATGAATGTATACAAGTTTTCACTCTATATAAATATACGATTCACATTATTTATTTCATGGAGAGTTCTCTGTACTTTTTGTTGATGCATTTCGCTTTAATGATTTTTGTGGAAAAATGATGTTGGTGGGTTTTTTTATTATGTTATCCTCGATGGTGACCTACCACCTCATGTCAAGCATTCCATATCTATATCAACTGGTTAATCATAATGTTTTACCCATGTGGTATGACTGGGAACAAATAATATCTACTAAATTGTTCAAATCCACAAAGACATTACATTTTATATAGCTTATTCTCTTTCTGTCTCTATTTTCCTTCATCTTTAACCTTATCTATTGTAATATTTAAATAAATTATTGGCTCAAGTACATAAAACCTCATGATTTATTTTTTTACATTTAGTTTTTAATAAAACGTGGGCGCATGGTTGGTGTTTCCCACTAATACTCAGACTTTATCAAAAACCAACATCGATCAGGTACAATTGAATATTGTACACCACTCAATGATACTACAAAATTTAAATCCTGGAAATCAAATCACGATAGAAGTATATTTCAATAATAATGAAGTGTTGAAATATTGTAAAGCCATTGACAAAAATAAAAATTGAATTGCATTTTTTATATATTATGGGGAATTTAATGATATAATATATTGTGACATTTTCCATTTTCCATTATAGTATTGGAAATGGAAGTAACATCCCCAAATATTTATACCTCTTAAATATAAATTCATAACATAACATGCATCATGATACATAATCCAAAACAACTCTATTCATGTCGTCCCACAATAAATAACTTTTTAGATCTCAATTCATGATTTTACATCCAGGACGAATAGAAACTAGTGGAAATATATATTTCCACCTTATTTTATTATTATTTTAACCTCATTTTTTAATAAATTACTATGTATGTGATTTATAAATTATAGTTCTAGTGATTATTTTAATAAAATTGAAGTCTAAAAATTAACTAAAAGGGAATTTATGGAGTCTTTCAACATCAGTTCTTTAATAAACTAGTGTAGAAAATATATTTCCACATCAGTTTCAAAGTACGATCAACATGGAAAAATAGAAGGGATATTTTTACATTGGTTTTTTTGTAAATATGACATTGATAATCACGTTATTTTTAACATTGAATAATTTTTATAATACGTTAAACATTATATTTTAAAAATATCTAATACTAAAATTCACTTTCAATGTCGGTTGTCTATAAAAGATAACATTGAATGTCAAATATCAAAAAATGTCCAATGACATTCATAGATAGTTTTTAATAAAAATAAATGTTGAATGTACAATAATTTCTATTCAATTTTTGTTTATCTAAAAAATGATATGGACTGACGAAAATTTAAAACAAAAAAAAATAAATTACATTCCCCATCCAAATTACTATAAAATGTAATGGAATATAAATTAGAGAAACAAAAAATATCATAGATAAATTATCCATAAAAAACATGATTTAATAAAATAAATTAATGAGTTTTGCCTATAATAGTTTTTTAAATTATAATAAAAATTCACATACCAGTTAATTTATTTTAAGATTATAACTCCACCATAATTTAATATAATTCGTGGAATTTGTATAGGATTATTCTTTGAAATATATCAATAGATGAATTTAATGAAGCTGGATTTAATATAAAAATGATTTAAAATTAAATTATAGTCCAATGATAAGGAGAAAAGGTTTCTATTCATCTATGTCCCATGTTTATGAAATATTTCCCATTTTGTTAAATATCTAAGTAACATAAATGAGAATTATTTAACCTTACATTTGTAATTAATTTTATTGAATATATTAGGATGTTGATGAGGTGAGATGCCCAAATCGAATGTGAATAGTTCACAGGAGACAATTGATAATGATTATCCACAAATGAGATATATTAAAACAAAGGAAATATTGGAATAACATGAAATAAATTCATCTAAATATGAAAATAATTTAGAAATTTTACCATATTGAAAATGAAATTCAACACATTAATTAATGTCTATTTGGATAACATATAGTCATCTTAACTCTAAATTAGTAAATAGAAATTTTATTTAATATAGCTCATGGTTTAATGACCTGCCACATGTAAGACAACTTAATTGGATCTACTATATAATCATTTATATAATCCAGAATAAATGTATAATAATTATTTATGGAAACAGTAAAAAAAATATAATCATAAAAAATTTCAAGATTAGAATCTGATATTTTTCATTCCTCCACAAAAAATGTACTATATAACATTGGGAACATTACATGATAAAAAATGAACAATAAAAAATTAATTGAAACTATAGATGGACAAATTAAAAAACTGAAAAAAATAATCAAACTAAAGATGGAAAATTGGGAATGATAATTAATGAATCCTCATCGATTATATGAAGTAAATCGTTCATTGATATTATATTATGTGCATTTTATGACATTCCATATATAAACATCCCAATTTTACGTCTTCCATCCCTTCAGTTATGTTGTCAAAATAAAATATCTAGACACTGTATCTTATATTTTTTAGATCAAAACACACTTAAAACCCGAAAATAATAATAGTGAAATCAATTGAAAATTAAAATCAAAAAAAGAGTTTATAATGAATAAATTTTTTTAAATCAACTAAAAAATATTCCAATAATATTTTGAGAAATATTAATGTATTTATCATATTAAAAATGCTAAAAGCATATATCCACATGTCAATTAAATAGAATAACTGTTTAAATATAACAATTCAAAATAAATATCATCAATACCATAAATAATATTTAACCAAAAAAGAATAACACTACATCAATGTGAGTGGTCTATGCTATATAAGAATTAAGCGAATAGAAAAAATTAGATCATGAAATAATATGGGAAATTTGAAAATATTTAAAAAATATTAATGGACCATAAAGAATTAAAAAAATATTTGTTTTATATAGGATGGTTGATAAAATTATAAACCATAACAATTAACTATATATGGGTAGAGTATTATTGATTCTTATATTCCTATATATATATATGTGTGTAAAAAAGGAAAAATAATGAGGATTAAACCCAAAAAAATAAGTAAAAAATAGATACACTTATTATTACATAACTTCAGGATTCTATATCACTGAAAAACTAAGAAAAATTCATTTTAAATTTAAATATTGAAATTAGAAATAAAATTATAATGTAAAATAGTATAATCATAGGTGGATATTGTTAGCAGGTGATGACACTCTGAGGGAGGAATTCATACCATGATGAAGTAGAATATGGAATTTAAACACCAAGATGAAGCATTTAAATATCTAAATCATAATATTCATTGTTGAAGTAATAATAAAAATATAAAATAAAATAAAAATATCATCGATTCTAACCAATATAAATATATTAATTTGGAAATATACAATTATAGTTTTTGGTTGGGGTTTTGGTTGGTAAAGATAATATAATTAATATGGGTTAGTTCGTCATTTGCATATGACTTAACCTCATTAAAAATATATAATATCATTTATTAAGGTAAGAGGTCATAAAACATAAAGATGATTTAAATTCAATTCATGAAATATTACTTCTTGTTGTTTTCCAAAATGAATGGTAAAAATAATACATTAGTTTACTTCAATTTAATTGATTATATTTGGATTTTCTATCAATAATATATATTTTTTAATAATTATCCTTTAATTTTATTATCATATCTATCAACTAAAAAATATATAAAAAATAACTTTTGAAAATTCATTATGTATAAAAAAATATTAAAATTTAATTCTATGAAATGTTAAACACCTAAAAAAAAATTGATATATTGTATATTCATTTGGGAAGTATACAACTAAGATCCAGTAACCAATAAAATGAAATTTTTTTTAAATTAATGATATTATAACAATTAATAGATCATAAATATATTATTTTTATTACCCATAAATTTTGAGAAAAATATTTCATCCAAAATCCTTATTTGATAATCCCTTATATATATGTGTGTATCTGTGCGTGTGTATCTATGTCCGTCTGTTACTCTTGAAAAAGTATTCTCATATCACACGATCATTCATATTCATTCTATATTTATAAATACATAAACACAAGTTCTATAATTTTCAATAAGAATCATGGGTAGATAACTAATTAATGGTGAAATATATTAATTCCCTTGATATCATATTTATTTAAAGAAATAAAAATGAAACACAAATTTTGTCAGATCTAAAAAAAATACAAAACATTCATGTTGAGATCCAAAAAAATAACTAAATCCTAAATATCATTTTTTTAATATTCTCAATGGATAGACACTTTTATATATATCAGATTCCATCAGAAAATCTTAAACATTATCCAAGGAAGATGAAAATAGTTATAATCATTTTAACCCATTAGTTGTCATAGAATTAACTAAATTTATTGGTTTATGATATTTTTGTTTCTTTTTTATTTTTTCCATTGATTTTAGTTACTCTAAATGAAATTAAATGTCAAAAAAATTTATAAGTAATATTCAATAAAATTATAATAATATTTTAAATACAATGTATTCCTTGTATTCAAGATGATAAATAAAGCTATCAATAAAAAGTAAAAAATTTACCCTTACATTGTCCAACATTGTTAAATCCTAGGTAGAAAATGGTGGTAAACTATATGGATCAACAATATAATTTAATGATATTCTTACATGATCCATCTTCCCTGGATGGTGATGTATATAATCCCCCAAAAAATATACTAGTAATTATTCTACATTACAATCATGGATATCTCCAATATTTAACTCATTGTATTTCATCATGTCCAAAAAAGGTAATGGTTGATCTATATAGGTAGGCTAGGCCGACATCATAGGTAGTATAGTATTTGAAAATTTTACCTGGTTCACAATGTAAACATGATATGATTCTCTCAACATTTTTTTAAATATCTCTAAGGGATGATTTAATTTGATATCACATGTACTTTTTCATGTAATTTTTTGACCTTTTATAATATCTATTTATAAGTCTCAGTATATCTTCAATTTTTTCCAATAACCTTCTTAAAATGGAAAATAATGTCATATCATGATATAATGTTGGGGTTTCTTATCATTTGTAATGATGTAGCTAGAATTTATATCATACCCTCAGGGATAAAATTAGCATATGAAAATTTCACTTGATGTTTATCAGGAAATAAATAATTGAAATGGTATATTAGTGTTGTTAATTTAAAAACAATAAATATCCAAAGAATATAAACATAATTTCATACATTTATGATATCAACTTATTTATATTTCCCTATAATACACTATAAATTTTTTCTTTCTCTCTATTTTCTATTCATCATGTCGAGTGTCTTGAAATGGAGAAATGAACTAGACTACTTCTGAACAAATAATAGATTAATATCATAAAGCATCAAATTATTTTTGTAAGTCAGTCGCCCTTCTAATAAATGATACATTTAACTTAATATATTATGTTTGTATAAACTTTGAATCTTGAAATTTTTATGAGATATCCAAGAGGCATGTCACATAAAATTAAAAATATATTTAATTATGAAATATGAAAGAAATTTAAAAATATATAAAAATTATCATATAATAAATGGCTCATCATGTTGGATTGAAATAAATTTTGTCATGGTATCTATACCAAAAACACAATAATCGAGACATGTTTTTTTATTATGTAACATCCCAAAAATATATTTTTCAAATTTGGTTTTTAAATCCCACCATTGATCCACAAATAATGATAACAATAATTTCATAATTTCTTTCATTTCATAAAAATTGAATGTCATGTCTAATGAATAAATTATATATTAGTCATTTAAATTATTTGAGATTTTAAAAATGAGATAAAAATTAATCAGTAGAATTTTTTTAACAATATTGACTCCCAAATATAATATTTAATCTTCTTGTGGACAAACATCCAATTCAGATATAAAATTTTAATCCCACAACAGCTCGATGTGGCAATATTACTAGTAAATAGTGATTCATTTGTCCTAGTTGGGTTATTAGTATCATCAAAATTAATATTTCTTCTATGTTCTGCATGGGAAATATATAGTATTTATAAACATTCATTCCCATGTATAAAAATAGTAGTAATCATTTTATCTATAGAAGAAGAATAAGGATACTCCATAGGTGAATCATCAGTAGTCTTGAAATTATTTTTGATAAATTATTCTATTTCATTAATTAAAAAATTATATTTATAGAGCCCCATTACATATAGGATCCACTGAGAGGGGGTTTGAATTATTGATACCCTTGTTTCATTTATTTTAACCTATTTTAACCTCTTTACCTTGTTATGTTTTTCAATCCTCTCAATAGTTTCTCTAAATCTAACATCAAGTGCAGTAATATGATACGAGAGGGAAGGACACTAAATTTACAAGGTTTGGAAATGAATGTACTACTTAGTACCATTTATTTGTACACCCATAATTTTATTATTTACTATCATAAAAGTGAATAAAATTGATCTAACCCCAAATAAGAAACCTTTTTTGATCTAGGGGCCTAATAAAACACTTATTTCTTTATCTATAAGTGAGGCAATCCTTCTAATTCTAAATGAAACACGATGTATTCAACTACACCTACTACCAACAAAAAAGAATTCTACCTTTTTTGAAAGCTATGATACACTGTAGGATGATATTTTATCTTCCCGCAAGATCTTGAAGGATCTCACTTTCTCATGTATTTCCTCAAGAACATTAGTAGTGTTGTTCTTAAGACTCCTTCCAAATTTGGTTTAATTGTAATTCACTTCTTCAAATTCACGGGTATATGAAATTTACATATTCAAGAATTAAACCACCTTGGATCACCATAACATTTTTTCATAACCAATTGATGCAAGGTGAATCAATATTCTCTTTCAATTCGGTGTTACCTTTTTATCACATTCATGCACATATTTATAAAAAAAATTGTACATAGATCTTATGGAGTTCTATGATTTAAATTATAATTTAAAACCTCAATAAAATGTGTTAATAATTAATCACATTTAATTTCATTCATCCTTCAAATAATAATACACATTGTGGGAAATTATGTCTCACATTTGTTTACGCATAAATTTTGGGTATTATTTTTCTCATTTAAATACCAAATGAAATTATGGGTATTTAATTCTTCATTTTCATGTAAAATACCTGATAGTTATTATTTCCTTCTTCATGTATTCTAAATAATCTCACATGGCGTTAGAGTGTTTCATTATTCATCCAATGTGGCTTCATTTCCACAACTCAACCATCATGCATTCTTGCATTGATGTATGCAGCAAATATACATTATCTAAATTCACTCAAGAGACATGGGTTTATTCTCGTTCATATGGGATATCCTATAATTGATGAGGTAAAGCATCCATCATTAAGCACATGAATGTCTTAGGTGTTCTTTCTCTGCTATAATACTTACTACCACACTACATTCATATATATTATTTATTCACTTGAAAATTCACTCAATACTCGATTTAGTTATTTCTTCTCATGGAGAAATCAAATACACTCAGTGGGGGTAATGTATTGAGTGGTCATAATCATTAATCAACTCCAACCATCTTATCTAAAAACCATTCAACTGTTTTTGGTGAATATATAATTTAAAAGTTTTTGATATTTTTATATTTCACACCATTCATGGACAATATAATTCCTCCATATCATTAACTATAATATTTAATAAGAAAACATAAAATCACAAGTCTGATGATTTTAATCGTGAAAATTTAATAATCATGACACAATAAGCTAAAACTATATTAATCTATAAGTTAGTGTGAGAATAGGTAAACTAACCTACCACATCTTCTATTTCTTATAATTTTCTTCATGTTCATTATTCAAAGTAAACTAAACTCCCATTGGAGTGAACTATATGAGTTCATTATATAGTCATGATAAGTGCATTATAAAGCATTAATAATATTCAGTAATTAATATAAAAATACTAATCCTTTTTGTATGGTTTGGTCAAGGCTAGTGTTCAGTAGATATGTTCAATTAATAGATCCATGGATATACCCACACATGTAATCATTTGGCCCATATATAAAAATTCTTGGTACGAAAAATTCAAATTTGATTAATTTTGAATATAAATTAACCTTCCTTGGGTTATTCAATATAATCCCCAAGTGATCTATATTATAATATTTTCCCTAAAAATATAAAAGGAATTTAATTTATAAAGTATACAACGAACTAATAAATGTAACCTCTAAAGACTATTCATGAAATCCATGAAGATATTACTGGTATTAGTTAGACTAAATGAATCATTATAAATTCATATATTCCATAACTCTAATAGAATGTTGTATTTGATATGTCATCACTGTTGAATATCATGTTATAGTATCCTTATCAATAGTAGTCCTGGAATGATATTGATCTCCTCATAATTGATCAAACAAATCATCAATATAGGGAAGATTATTCATATTCTTAATCAGTATCACATCAAATTCATGATAATAAATATATTGACCCATTGATTCATATTTATTATTAATTAAAATAATTGGTTCACTAAAATATGATTCACTATTCCAAATGGATCACTTTTTATGATTCTATGGTATTTTCTTCTTCAATTCCATGAACTCTAATGGGGAAATCCAATAAGAATACATTGAAATAGGTGTAGCATAATGTATGATTTCCATCAATATCTTAATGTCACTATTCACTGGAAGTCTAGGATACATTTGTAGAATAATATCAAAAAACTCTTGTAAAATATTATTACCTTAAATATTGATTTTATTTAAAAAAATATAAGAAAATACCCATTCTGAATAGAATTATAGACCCCTGAAATGGGTGTAATTATCATTCAATGTTCACATATATCATCAAATTGATAGGAAATCAAATTTTAGTTTGAAATATTATTTGGTACATCCCTTCCTATGAAATTTATATATGATTTATATAATGATATAATATCCATGTCCAAAATCTGATTAAAAATAAATAATGTAATAATAATAAGATTATTAGGGAGATAATTCCCTGGAACATCATTTGTGGATGAATCATAGACTTGAGAAGAAATCATCACACAATTATATTTTTTTAATGTTATTTCAACATATAATTTTCTTACATGGTAATGTGGTACCATTTTAAAATTATTCTGATATAAAATATTGGGTATAACTAGAATTAAATATTTCAATATCAATTCTATAATGGACGGTAGGTGTACCATTCACCACTTTTTCTTCATATCCTACATTATTATAAGTGATCACATGATATTTTCCTTTATATTTATGATTTATATGTATTTTATGTCAATCATTATCATTAACACATATATTTTTGAACTAGTTGGTTTAATTCAAATAATCCTTAAATTTGGAACATTGGACACTGGGTGTTGCATTTTGTTAAGATTTAAAATCCTATATTTCATTAAGTTGATTATTCACTACACATCAACATTTTTTTTACATGTAATTCCATCAAATAGATAAAACAATATTAGTACCTCTAATAAAATTTCCTCTATTTTTCTTTCAACACTTTGGGAATAATTGAATACTCATTTTCTACCCTCTATAATGTTTAATTATAATTTAATTTTAATTCCATCATTGTTTTGGTATCAATACGATGATGGGATAATCTAATCTTTTTCTCTTCCATGATAGTA
The DNA here is from genome assembly GCA_963277665.1 of Viscum album. Taxonomy (NCBI): domain Eukaryota; kingdom Viridiplantae; phylum Streptophyta; class Magnoliopsida; order Santalales; family Viscaceae; genus Viscum; species Viscum album. The sequence continues at coordinate 939,402,794 of OY728161.1, forward strand.
ACAAGAATTATTTCTTAATATATATTAACGTCACTTTAGGATAACACCCTTCGGATACATGTATTAGATCCATTTTTGAATAAATCAATCATTCATTCTATTCTAATGATAATATTAGAGGCATGCCTCGATTTATTTATAAAGTCTTCCACATATGTTCTAATGGATTCATCATTATTCTTATTTAAATCAAGTAATTCATCCTCTATTTTCAAAAGAAGATTATTGGGAATGTAATTATAAAAAAATAGGGTCCTAAAATCATCCCACTCTATGGAGTTAATTTGTTCCCCTTCATTTATATTAATTATATAATTCTACTATTGATCTATTTCTACTTCAAAGTGATAAACTAATATTGTAATCGTTTCATATATTTATAATTGGATAACAAGAAATACCATTTCAGTGGGTTTTTTTAATATATAATTAATTATTGTATTACTATACCCACTAAAATATGGTGAACATCACCTCAAGAAGGACATAACAATAAATTGAACAATCATTTTCTAATTTAGTAGATCAGTAATATTCCTAGAATAATAATTATATAAAAATATAAATAAAATATTAATTTTAAGACCTATAAAATTTAGTGTCCAAGAAATACAATGTTTTCATTGTCTATCATATTCAGTGTTAACATGGATCCATATTATTCTATCTATTGAATAAAATATAAAATCATAATATAAAAAGAATAAACATAGTGGTAAATCATATAGTCATCATAATCATTCATATGATTCTTAATTATTGACACATTCATTTCAATCAATGAATCATTCTTTTAAACCATAGATATCCCAAATCATTAAAATTTTATCTTAAAATGATTTTTATTAATCTTGGTATATACCTCAAGAGTTCCATATCATGTTCATAGTAATAACCCATTCACCATGAACCAGAATGATGGTCAATATAAACTCGACCAACTCATTTTTACGATTTTACACCTATATATTTTTGTGCCCAATCCATTTCCACATATAGTATATAGGTAGTGATGTATTTTCATAGGAAAACCAAACTCCTTTCATTAAAAACACTTAGGATATTACCCTATATATAAGCCTATCCTAATGTATTTTATTAATTTTTTATCATCTTATTATACAAAAATGATTAAACCTTTCTCTGATAGAAACTATAGCAATCCAAAATTTTCAAACATGAATATCACATCTTTCAAGATAATTATTCATTAATTAACATTATGATACATCCCATAAATGTAAAGGTATATTATATTTGGAGAATATTTATACATAAATTTTTGGTAAATAAAAGATCTTTTCCATCTCTTATAAAGTTCTTCACAACTAGAATCCTTTGTAGATATATCATACTTAAAACCATTTATTAATTCCTGAGAAAATGAATCACATGAATGGGTGTGCTCAGAATCATAGTATTGGTTTATATTATATATTCAATCAATAATAATTGGTGATCAGATCATAATATTAAGTATTTGATAACATGATCAAAATATTCATTAATCATACCCAATAATCCAAAGATCATTAATCATGAATCAGTGAATAATGTTTTTTATCAAAATACATAATACACAAGTGTGTGGAATCATCAATAAAAAATATTTATCCATTAGAACATATCATAATGAATATATATAATTTTAAGGCATTCACATAACAATAGAAAATCACATTAGTAATCAAATTTCACATAAAAAACTATCCCTGGGGAAAAAAGTCCCATAATGAAATTTCCTACCTTGTTATTTCCTACATTATATTAAGTGTAACTTCCATCTAATTAACAATATCAACTCTTAGGATTTTATTAGTTGTACATAAATTTGGATTTTATAAACTCCATCATAAATTCATAATTAATTACATGGATATAATGGACCCAATCATTCTTGCTTTGTAACCTAATTACCTATAAATGGTTTATAATGTAAACACATACCATGTAAACTCAATCCATTAATATTTACTAATCATGATCATGAATAAATTTATCAATAATTTAAATCTTATTAAATCTTAATTAATATTGATTTCATAAATATTTTATCATCACATTAACAAACTATCCAATAACAATATTAGAGGATTACAATTCATTATATCCCTATTAAAGTATGAGAAAAATCAAATTATGTACATATATTTTAATGTACCTATTAAAAAAAGTCTCCGAAACATTTATTGAAGAAAATGTGTTTTTCATTTCAATGTAAAATTTCATAATTAAAAAAATCAACAAATATTATATAAATAATTTTATATTGAAATAAAAAAGGAGTATTGTTACGGAATCATCTATGTAATGTAAAATATAGATGGAGTGAATCATCATTCATGTGATCTACATATAATAAAAACAATTCAGTTTTTTATAAAAAGTAAAAACAAATACATTCTATAAATGATAATAAGATTAGTTTTCAAAACATGGTAAAGATGATAAAGAATTATTTTTATTAAAATAAAATAATAATTATCATTCTCTAATAAATATTAAATAAAATGAAGTCATTAAAGAAAAGAATTTTGGTCGAAGTATAGAAGATAATAATTTGTGAATTAAAAAATTATTTCAGTATCATTTTTACATTATTGGAGGAAAATTAAAAATAAAACATTTAATATAAAAAATATTTAGTGTATAATAATATTCATTATTTTTTTGATGGACAGTTCCTATAATTTTATTATATAAAATTTATGAATAAAAAAACCTATATAAAATGAGGTTACAACCCAAAACTCCAAGCTAATGTCCCTCTTACATCATAAGTACTCTTAAACCCCATATAATATAATTAAATTTACTATAATTCTATACCAAAAACATATTCACACATATTATACAATTTATGATCTAATTATAAATTATTATTACACATTCATTAACGATATTTCTTTATAATAACCATTTCTGTTATTGATAACTTAAATTTTCAAGTATTTTTTAGATCCATAGTTATAGTATACTCATAATGACAATGGTTCATTAATATAAATAATGCTATGAAATTAAATACATATCATATATATTCATTATATACATAGTTATAATCATTCATGTAAAGAGGATGTGAAAAATTAATTACATCATTATTGGGAGACGATGGTCCATACCTACCAATGAGTGATGTTTCATTTTCTTATTAAAGGAAATAAATAACGGTGATTAATAATTCATATTTATAGATTAATTATTATATAATACATATAAAATATATACATTAAATATAACATAAAATCCATCCATTATTGATGGTATCAGAAAATGAATTGTATCTCTACTTTGATGTGGTAGTCCACACATAAGAATGAGGGAAACATTAATCTCACATTAGATTAAGAAGAGGTAAAATGATATCTATGTTATCATAATAACATTATATTATATTTATTATTATAGATTCATCATGTTTGAATTTATAAAATTTTTTATTGTAAATATATTACGGAATAAAATTTAAGAACATCATTAATATATGTACCTCTTCTTTGAGACCTCGTTTGGAATACTACTTAAACATTGAAGTATTTCTGACAGTAAATTTCCATAAGCTCTAGTATTATGTGATGCAGTCTGCAATTTTTTCAGGTGGGTATTTTTTGAGCTAGAAGGCTCAATTTTTTTGAATAAAAATGGAGATCATTTTTTCTTATATAAATGGGGGGAGGGACCCACAAGAAATGTCTTAAAACACATCAATGATATAAGGTCTCATTCATGATAAAATGGATCCAAATAGGCATTAATTTGATTTTAAAAATGTTTAATATTGAAATATAATCATAAAATAAAAAACAATACATGTCATATTGACAAAACTACCCATTTATCTTGGTTTTACTGCCTTGTAAACCAATTTTAACATTTATGTAGGTAACAAACTTTTCTTGTAATTTATTTTGAAAATGATATAAAATTATGATCATCCTATTAAATTAATTTGACCATGATGATTCAGGATAATGAATCCATTTTACTAGATTAAATTTCTATAAGTGAAATAATTTAATTTTAATTACGCATTCAAATGCAAATGGAAAACCACTTTAAAAAATATATTTCTTAAGTGAAAAACTAAATTTATGTCCATTACATACCATTTAAGAAACATAAATGGAATTTGATGAAATTATATTTGATATATATAAATTTTATTTCTTTATATTTTATAATAAATATATATTTATGTTATTTATTATGATATAAACACATTCCATTCATGAAATTAGTTTTTATGAAAATTAATTTTAACATCCATTATTTAACTTATATAAAAATAAAGAATAGTGATTACTAATATGTAATTAATTTGATTCATTATAAATATATTTTACATATTTACCTTTAATATCAAATTAAAAAAATAATAGGATTTTTTATAGAAAATAAATGACATTTTTTATAAAAAAAATTCATTCACCATTCATTTAAAAATATTTTTTTAAAAAAATAACTTAAATATGACCCCATGATAATATTAATCTAAAAATTTCAACACTGATATTAATTTAATAAAATAATATTTCTAGTCATGTTATAAATTTATTACAACTATATTTTATAAAAAATGTGATAAACCACATTTATTAGGAATGTATTTTATTGAAGAATAAATTGACTATACAGAAGATTGGCTGTTTAATTTTTTTTATTTCTTATTATATTGGACCTATTGAAACACATTACCAACTAATTAAATCAGATGTAAATTATGATTCAAACTGACTAATATAATGAATATCTTGTAATAGTTTACTATATCATAGTTCAAATATACTCAGGGTTTAAAGTAAATAAAACTATCAAATAAATCATGTTTTTTTTAAAAGTAAATACAGATTTTATATTTCAGTTGTTATGCTAGAAATTTAGAAAACATTTTTCTAAAAACATATTCAACATCAATGAGAATTATTTTTTATCATTTTACCCTTCCAATACATAGAAAACATTAATTGATTATTCATTTTTTGGGGGAAATGAGAAGTTAAGAAATTATGTGAATATATTCTTTTAAAGGGTAAACATGGGAGATATCAATAAATTATTATATGAAAGCATTAGATAAGAACAATTTTTGTGAGATCATGATTTTTAATTTATAATCTAATAGTTAATCTATCAAAGATCATATATTATTGTTCATTTTGAAAACAACATACATTTCCAAATACAAAATTCATAAGAGTGAGGAATTATCGTTAATCCGTCATGAGGCATGGAATCATATAAAAAGTATAAAAACTTATAATTGTAATTTTCTATAATAATTTCAATAAATCATAATAACATCTTGAGGCCTCATAAAATTGTCATAGAATCACCTAAAATGGTAATTCCAATGTTTTGTAGGTGTCACATGTGTCTTTTTTAATTATTAATATCATAGGTGTTTCTTAACACCATAATCTCTTGGGAGTTTCTTAACATTTATAGCACTAACCAATAGATTAATGGGATATAATGGAATTATCGATCCGTATATTTTAATGTGACCAATTTTCATTGTATCATAGTTAAACCAAAAATAAATTTTTTTAATGTGAGCACACATAAATTGTTTATAACACAACCACCCACAATGTAATTATAACCATATATATTTGTTCTATATGTTCATAAAACATTCATCATATAATTATATAATAACCTGTTGAAAATAAATGTGTTTGTCAAGAAAATAGTCATCAAAATCATAAAGAATATAGATATGGAAGAAGTATGGTTTTATGGGATAATATAATAAATAAATCATATCAAAACTAAAAGGATCTCACAACAGATTAATATTTTTTTAAAATTATTTATAGAATATATTTTGAAAAAACCATTTTCAATTGAAGATAACTTTTTCAATGATAAAAAAAATAAAAAATATTAGAAAACACATTTTCACTAAAAATTACAATGTAAACATTTAAATTAATCATTAATTGAGTGATTGGTCATTAGAGATTTAAATTTAATTTATTCAAAAATCATTAAAAATAATGATTCTATTCACTAATTCAGTAAAAAGTACTTTGTTCATAAAATAACATGAATATTATTTTTAAACAAATATTGATAAATTAGAAAATGGTTAAAAATGAAATTAAATTATCATTGGATAATAGTATAAACATTATTTAGAACATTTTAGAGAATAAAGAGATGTAGGAGAATCATTTTCAACTATATAATGGTAAATATGGTTGGAGTTTTATAATTACATTTTATTGAACATTTTTAGTTCCAAATTGTAGAAAATATCAATAAATATTCCCAATTATAAATATAACAAGATAAAATTACATTAGAATGGGTTTATCGAATAACATAATATAATTTCCCTGACTATGAACTCAAGTATAAGTAATCCCAATTAAAATGAGATTGAAACATAAATGCTTTAACTCGATTAATGTCTTGATTATTTTTTTGTTAAACCCTCTTATTTGATAAATTTTTATTATTATAAATATATTATATAATATTATAAAAAAATTAAATACTTTGAATCATACCATTATATTATCCCACTTTATGTTAAATGATAATTCATTCATTAAAATGTCATTAAAGTGAAAATGGTTTGATTTCCATGAATGTTTTTATTCATTGGTTACCATGATTTTTCATTAAAAATGGGTTAACACATATAAATTCTTAATAATGTCTTAATTAAGATAAATATTATACATATATGCTTTTACAAAAATTCATATAAACTGTGATGAAAATGCAATATTTGACTTTGTGGAGACGGTGGTATGTACATACAGAAGAATGAGGTTTTTACATTTAAATTACCTGAATTAGAGAATTTAATATAATAATAAATCAATGAAAATTCCTGATTTTTTCATAAATATCGTGTATATATATATATAATTTTTCTATATTACCTTCAATTTATAAAAAAATATCAAAATAAATCACATTGCTCAATTGAGGATGTACTCCAAAAGTATGCATGGGTGATGTTATCATATTTCAATGGATGGAAAGGTAAGATGGTATATAATATATCATAATTACAATATAATACTTATTTCACAAATATCATATGAAAATTTAAATCCATCCCAACAACCAACCACAAAATATGGTGATAGAAAATGAATAATATCACAACATGGCAGTGGTTGATCGGACGTACTCAGAAGAAATAGTTTCACTTCCCAATTTTTGGGATGGAGGTTAAAAATTGTTTTAAATTAATCACAAATATATATTATTTTATAGATTATATTTTATTTATCAAAATAAAATAGAAAAAAAATTATTTATAGTAAGTAGAAGAAAATGTAAATAATGAAAGGTTCAGGTAGGGAAATTATCTCTTATTTGAGAGACCCCCGTTATCATACACCATTAACAATATTAGTATTTTCCGGGGAAATAAAATAGCTCTATGTTGACAATATGGAATATTGGATTATATTATTGTATTAATTAGATGAGTTGGACTGATCACCAATTATTGATAAGACGAAGAAGTGGTTCCCTTTTATATGTAAGGTGAAGGACACATATAATTATAGAAAATAATAAATCTAATATACATCATAATAAATTAAATTTACACCATGAAACAATATATTAATGTATAATATGTGATAGGCTTGAAATAAACTCAAACAATTACATTCAGATATTTGATGGATAATGATTAAACAATATCTCTTAATTAAACCACATTAAATCTATTTAAAATACAACTATGAAAACTTAACTCTTTACGAAGGTAACATTAATTATATTAAAAATAAGTAAAATTTATAATTTTAAAAAATAAACCTTATGATTATAAATTTTGAATCTATTTTTTCAAATTATAATTCTATAGTCTTTATAAAATAACATTAATTTAAAAACACAAAAAGCATGAAAACTGTATTTAGGAAAATGCTTGATTGAAGTGTAAAAGTCATTTCATAATGAAAAAAATGACAAAATAGGTTAATATTAATTTTTATATGTAATATAATAAATGTTTTTTTATAAATTTTTACTAATCCAAATCATTATGGAACCTTCATACAATATAATTAAATGTAGTTCCCCAAAACTAGTTTTTAATTCGAAAATAATATATCTTATGTTCAGAAAATCCAAATATCGGGTTCCCAAATCCAAAAACATGTTTTTATGAAGTATTATTCTCAATAAAAATATTTTTCTTTATATAGATGTTCTAAAATTTATTATTTCTTTACATCATAATAATAACTTCAGAAAAGTTGTTGTGTTTGTAATAATAATAGTTTACACTATTCACCCAAAATTCAATGTTTAAATAAAATTACCAAAAAATAATCCTAAGAATATTATGACATGGTAAATCCGAAAATGATATCCTTTTTTTAATATAAATCATATAAATTTGGTGTAATTTAGTTATTATATTTTAATTCGAAAAATAATAATATATTTTTTTTATGAAAATGTATTTTTGAAGCATAAAAATACATTATTTTCATTATTTAAAAAATAAAAATAATAAAATGATAGTTATTTTATTTTATTCGATATATTATCCTCCAATTTCATTAAAATTACTTATTAATAGTGATTAAAAAATTATTAGGACAAAGACACAATGTGTGCATAAAAATATGTTTTCTGTAATATAAATCTTTTTAAAATCAAATGATATGGTATAATATTTCAAATATACATAAAACCATTGAGGATATTTTTAAAATGTGTAAAATATAATTTTCCATAATTTATTTTTATATATTCATAACCATCAATCTCAAGGAATGTTTTTAAATTTCATATTAAATAATAATAATTCAACAATATAAGAAAGTATGTATCAACTCTGTTTATGTTTAATGAAAAATAGAAAATAATATAAATTTATTAAAACATATATATATAATGAAATATATGGATGAAAAATTATACGCCTTATGATAATTATCTCTTCAAAAGTTAACCATCCTTAAACAAAAAAACTAAGGATACTTATACTTGAATACATTCTAATATATTGTCTTATCTTCATGAAATTTAAGGTATTTACACAAAACATTGACCAAGTGTGTGGTATTGTATCATATCACCTTATCACTCCATATAAATCTTCATTTATTCTTCCTCATATGTGAGATTATGATAGTGGTACGACCTCCAAATTTTGTACAAGTGTGGGATCTTGTATATATTTCATTAGGATAAATACATAGAACACATCATTATCATTACAGAGATACAATGGAATTTTGATCTAATATGATACTTTCCTGATATGATAATAAATTTATAATGAGTCAATATATCAATTAATCATTCTACCATTCATTGTGAATAACATATCCTATATTCACCAAATTGAAACTCTAGATCTCACTAACAATTTTCATTATAATTTTTCTATCAACTATAAAGATAACCGAATGTGATATTAAATATATATGAACCTTTCGTCCATTTCCTTTTCTATTTTAGGTCTAAATTTCGTTCATTTAGAAACATCATCCAACTATAGTGGATTTATTAACACCCTTCCAAGAGGGTATTCGTAAATATCCATCTGAATTATTGATTGAAAACTATTAATGTAATAAAATTCAACCCAATAATGAGTTTGATCCTAAACACCTCTAAAATACATTAAACATTCTCTGACCATCTCATGAGGGTTTTAGTATTCCTCAATAACATAATATCACTCTATGTATGATGTGTACTGATAATGATCAATATTTTATTCCGCACCAAGTGATTTCTTCTCTATAACATCAAGAATCTCTCTTAGATACAAAATAATGTTGAACAATATATTATTTTAGAATTTATTTTATGTATATCATAGAAATTTGATCAATATAAAAATCATACATAATGGTAAACACATTTTTTGATTTCATAAGGTGACTTACTACAACCAAAATAGAATTACTCCCTTTATATGTTTTCGTCTTCTGAATATGAACTCCATATAAATGTTTTCCCATTTAAATTATATTATGGGAAATGGTTATAAAATTTCCATATAAATAAATATCATATACATAACATGCTGACACACCATACATAAATATTTATACTCTTCAAAATCTGATTTCTTGTTATACCACTAGAAATACTTTTTCATATATCAATTTATCTTCTTTAAAACTATGATAAATAGGGAATGGTGAACTCTAAGCATTATCCAGAAACTCCTTCTTTAGGTTTGATGTTTATGGGATAATTAATTGGTTCTTAAACCTTATCATTTAATCATAATAATGGTTAAGCATAAGAAATTTCCACTATTTATTCTATAGATCTATATCCTCTAAATATAAAATTTCAATCCTCATACATATTGGCTTTGGGAAATTCATGTAATAAATTTATGATCTATCCCATATCCTTTTGATTTTATGATATGTAATTTGTAAATACATATGTATTCGATCACTTTCAAACCCCATTATGGGAAATATATCATGATCCTTTTGATAGAGAGCAGCATCCACTTAGTTCACGTTCAAATGATGGTAGTGTATTCAATAGGAAACATCATTAATAAAACTCATCCAACAGCATTGGTTGATAATTAATTTTATATATATCAATATATTTTTAAAATAATTATGATTACTATATATATCCCACCTTTCCCCATATATATTACAAATCCATATCTTCAATACAAATATTAAAATAACACGGTATGTATCATGAATTGTGAAATTTTTCTCATGATATTTAAATTATAGAGAGGCATATGATATCACCATTTCATTCTGAATGAGAACACATCATGGTATAATAAATGATGCATCAATATAGATCACAATATTTTATCTGTTATACTATAGTTTGAGTACATTTTGACTGAAAAAATATCTATTCTGTTCTATGAAATTTTCCTCACATAAATATGATCATATAATCTTAGTACTGTTTCATATATTCACTATTAGTGAAGTTGATATCTCTGAGAAATTTCTCATAAGGATATTTTAGTGTCTATAAGAACTAATATAAGAATTTATATCAATTTACATTTTTTGAATGGGCCATTTTTCAGTAATTGTTTTCTTAATGTGTCCATCTATATGCAATTGATTGATATTAAATGATAAAAATGATAGTTTGTATGGCCAAAATTCACACCTGGTAATTTTATAATATATCTTTTCAACCCTCATTGTGTCCAGTATAGTACAAAAATGTTCATCAATAACTTCCATAATGTTATATTATATAATAATATAGTTTATAAATACTAAAACAAATTGATTAAGGTAATATCTAAGGACTTTATTTTTTAAGTCCATGAAGATATTGTGGGAATTGATAAGTCCAAATGAAATTATTATAAATTCATAATGGCCATAACTCATATGGAAGGATTTATTAGGTATATCATCCTTTATTACACCTATATATTTTTATCCATATCCAATATGAATCTATTAAAAATTTTACTACCAAATAATTTATCAAACATTTCATCGATATAGAACAACATATTATTGTTCATAATAGTTACTTGGTTATGTTCATGGTAATTAATGAAAAGATGAATATCCAATATTTCATCTTAGAAAAATAGGTTCACCCCATAGTAATGATTTTTTTTTGAATAAATCACTTTTATAGATTATTCTAGGGTTTCTTATTCAATTTCAATAACTCAATCGAGATTAATATATATAGAGTCTTTGAAATATGATTAGCATCACATGATATTTCTGTTGAAAACTCAACATCTTGATTTTGGGGAACACTATGAATTTCCATTATAAATATATTATAATATTCCAAAATATTAGGAAAATTTTATATGTAGATATTCTCCATAACCGTGTTTAATAAATATCCTTCATGGCGAGGTAGTAAAACCAATAAAATGGAAGTAAAATCCATTAGATTGACATATTGATTTCCATAATTAAATACATTGAATTTGATAATTCAGAATGTCAAATTGGGCTTCTATTCCATTTTAATTAATATTATTTCTATATAATGAAGGACATAAATTACCAAAATTACATCAAATTCAAATAGGGGGAGAAACATGAGATTTTATTGTATCACGTTCCCACAAAATTCTATCAGTTGCATAGTTTGATTATCAACCGTCTATAATCATTGTAAAGAAACATGTGATTTTGAAAATAATTATTATGATTAAATAAATAATTACACCTTCCTTTAAATATATGACACTTGATGTTTAACTAATGTCATCTAGGGCCGTCATATATTCAAATTTTTCAAAATTGTTTATTAATTGAATTTGAATTAACATAGTAATATCCTATCAGAGTGTCTAGATAGTTGTGTAGTCTTATGACCACCCATTATTCATTGGTGATGTTCATTAAAATGCCAAATCCAATGATTTTGATGTTTTTACCTCATGCTGAATTTGTGCCACCACTACATCCACATTCTAGTATCCAAATAGGGATGTATATTCCTTGAAAACCTCAAAATATCCACCTTACTATAATATTTGGAAATTATACTATAGTTTGCAATATCATTTTTTATTTTTAAATGTTTAATCTATTTTAAATCTCTAAAAATAACCAATACATTATCACATTCAAACATATTATGCTTGAGATTAACATTAAAAATTATTATAACATTTTAGATGAATATTCAAAACATATCACAGTTATACCTTCCCTGAAATAGTAATTGGTTAATGTAATTGGATACTAAATACATAAATTACTGATTTCATGAATATATATCATCATCGTCCATAAATTTATTATATCATTGTACCCTTCATACACATACACTGCATAAAATCTTTCTTCACAACCTGTGGAAATTTGAATCTTATGAAATCCTCAGTTCATATTCTCAATAAGCGTAAACATTGTATAAATAATTATATAATCATATGAAACAAATAATATATACCTAAAATTGTAAATAACTATGTAAAAATAAAAAAATTACATGAATTTTTTTTATTGATCATAAATCATTACTCATGGAAAAATTCTTTAGAATTATAAAATGCATGAGTTATAAGTGTTAGGAATCAACATTAATCAGTATTGACCTATGAGATCAAGATGTAAGATAAGAAAATGTCATAATAATTTTCATGAATAATAATAATAATAATAAAAATAATGTCTTGGAAAACTGTAAATTACTCATGGAATCACCTAAATAGGATAATTATGATATTCACATATAAGAAATTTATTTATAGTTAAATCAATCATATCATAAATTTTTTACAAATTTGTCATCTCATAGGAATTTATTTACTACGTTATCATTACCCATTTCATTGGAGGGTAATAATGGAGCACCCATTTCATGTTTCTAAGGTTTCCACACATCCTTGGTTTATAACAAAAAATATCATACTGTATTTTGATTTAAACACTAGTAATTTTATTATTACATAACCACAAATCACTTAATGAAAAGAATATATTTTTTTTCCACGAGTTCATAAAACAATCTACATATCATCATTACATAACCCATGATATAAAAATGGGTTTTCTTCACATCTCTTTATCACAATCATAAACAATATAGAGAATGTATAAGGATGGTATCATTGGATAAGATCCCATAAAATTATAATTCACATAAAAATGTTATCATTGTTGAAAAATGACTTTAAATTTTCCCTATAATATTTAATGAGGAATGTAGCAATTTCATTTTGAAATATTTTGTTGAAAATCTAAATATTTCTGAAAATTAGAAAAATTATTTCGTTCTAAAATACCCTTAGAAACATATTAATGAATATTAGAATGATTTTATGGTCATAATGGCGGGAAATCACTTTGAATTCTAAATCGTTATAAATATAGATTCTCATTACACCTTCGATACGAAGTACAAGATTCAAAAAAGAAAAAAAAATTCATTTTAATCAATTTTATATAAATAAAAATAAGAATAAAAAATTGATTAATCAATAATTTTAACATATTTTAAATATTTTCTAAATAATACTGGAGAATATTTTTTTAGGTGAGAAAGATTACTAGTCAAAATTGGAGAAATATGGTTCATTTTTATATAAACAATTCTTGAACCTATTAGGTTCCAAAGGGGGGAAATGAGTTTAAAACTAAAATATTATAGAATTTAATTTCTTATAAGAATGTATAATGGTTTTATCAGATAAACATCATAAAAGTTCCCTCAATGGAAATTCATGTATAAACAACCCGGATGAAAATGATATTGAAACATAAATCACTTACCACATGACTCACATTTTTTCATAAATGTTAAATGATATAGTATAATAGAAATAAATTTATTCAAAATATACACTACAACAATATTCATATATAAAATACTAATAATCCTTACTCAGTAATTTATAAATATATTTTATTAATAACTTTTTATTTAATTGAACTTTTATTTCAAAACATTATTGTTTTCCATTCATATTTCTATTGGATTGTTCCAATATTTAATATTTATTCATTTTTCATGATATTCATATTTTCAATCATGAAATAAGTATAATAATTATTCGTTTAAAATAATTTTAAAAACATTCATATAATTCAGTGAGAAAAATTGAATTCCTACACTTCATGGAGACAGTGATCAATATGTATGCACAAGGTGATATTCCCCATTTCAATTGACGGAATAAAATAAATGTATAAAATAAATTTCAATAAAAAATTCATAATTATATCAAAAATTCCATATAAAATCATTAAATATATCCTTATTATAGTACATGTAACACTTAAATGAAAAATTAATCACATCATTCCATAGATGTAGTAGTCCACATGTATAAACATGTAAAATTATCATTTCAGGATGGATTAGAAGGTAAGAAGGTTTGTAAGATATTATTATTATAGGACAAAAATTATGTGAAAAAATATATATAAACATCGAATCTATTATAGAAACAATCATTGACTGATGTTGATGAAAAATGGATCACATCTCTTGGTGGATGTAGTAGTCTACACATACTCACAATTGATGCACATATTCCACATTTGATGGCAAATATGTGGTAATGGTCGGCCCATAATCATATTAACGACATGGTATTTTTATAATATTTTATTAATCATGTTAAAAACAATAAAACAAATTCATAAGATGAAAAATAATAAATAATATTTGAATGATTTCGGTAAATCGATTACCTATACGTTGAGAGACATCATATGGACTACAGAAAAATCCCCCATAGGATAGTGTTAGGGGAAGAGAAAAATCTCTAAGATGTTGGGAATTAATATATAATTTAATTCCCTAAATGATCATATGATCTATAGTGATCAACATTTATGAATAAAGGTGAAGAGATAGTTCCCCTTTATAAGCAAGGTATGGGATACATAGGAATTAAATAAACTATTCAAATATACAAAATACAAATTTCTTATAGTGTCATTATATTCGATAAAACTCACGTTTAGACATTTTTTGGATATTTTAATATGTATCTCTTAGATAATTCATTTTAATCCCATTTTAACGGTATCAAATATAACAAATCTTTTTTATAATGACAATTTAATTATATGACAAAAAATGAAAATGGGGATCATAAAAAATAAAATTCAGATTGAAAATTTCAAATCTATTTATTTCCAATTACATTTCTTTATGTTGGTGAAATTAAATATATTATAACAATATAAAACCTATAAAAACCATTTTTATGAAAATAAATGATTTATGTGTAAAAATCATTTTACAATAAAATCAAGTAAAATATTGGTTCACATGAATATTTTTAATATAATATCTAATAAATGTTTTAGATACATTTTTGTCTATAAAAAACCAAATGGGATATACAAACAATACCATTAAATTAAAAGATCCCAAAATAGTGTTATGTTTGGGTAAAATATAACTAATTTTCAAAAAATTCGTGATTGGGTTCTAAAATTGAAAATAAAATTATAAAAAATTTATTTTAATCCATAAAAATTATATTGGTTGATCCAAAGGTATTACAATGTATTATTTTATTATTACATTATAATTATGTTATAAAATTGATAGTATTTGAAAAATAATTTTAGTTTTGTATTTCATCAAAAATGAAAAATTTAAAAACATTCCAAAAAATTCATCATTATCATATGATGGAATAATTATTTAAAAAATTAAATTCATTTTTGGAAATAATACTTTTATAATTGGAAGATATTAATAATGATATTCTTCCTTAAAATACAATGAAATCATTTTAAATAAAATATACATTTTAAGAAGAAAATAAATTTATTCACATTAATTTTCTAATAACTATTCTTTATTGAATGATAATATAATTTCATGAAAATATTATTTATAATTTATTTAAAATCATTGATAAATATTGATTAATTTTATTTATTAATATAAAAATAAATTTTGTGTAAAATAAAGTGTTTTTAGAAAATTGTATCTATTGACCTTCAAATAGATTTATTTTCTTCTATGTCCAATTGATGAACACTGAATTAATAGTATCCATGAGTAAAAATTTATTTTCCATTAATTATATAGTACTATTTATTCACATCAATAGAATTACTATTATATATCTGTTACATTAAATAAAAATAATTTTGTAATATATCGTGGTGCGTTTAAACTTAGAGTTGAGTGTGAAGAAAGATATCATTGAAATAAAAATTATTTTTGCAGAAATTTATCTTAATATTTTAGTTTTTATTATTCCATGATTTAAAGTTTTTCCATCACATGTTGCATGGGGTTTCTTTGTATGGGGAATCGAACCGGATTCTCGATGTACTCACTACCCTATGGTCACTAGGTGGTGTCTCCATTTCACCTAACAATTATTACATATTGTAAGAACATCCATTAAGTAGATTTTTGTTCTATATCCACCATTTTCATAGTTCTTTCGACTTCTACATAAAAATTGGTTCTAACAGAATGTTGTGGAGTATTAATCTATGTTTATGAAGAAGATTTTGTGTTGTCTAATACTATTAGGGTGTTGTTAATATCTCTCTGCAACAATTCTTAGTTTTTCTCTATGAAAGGAGAAAAGTTTTATAATAATTAATATACTACTAAGAATATGATAATTATCTTTGATTATTTATTTTTTTGGAATTAGTTTCTTCAATAAAATATTAACATCACATCCTTTGAAAGGATCCATATAATGATTTATATTCCCATAATTAAAAGTGATCAAATATAACAATAAGATATAATGAAATTTTATTTTATAATCAAAAATTCATTCGGGTACACTTATAAAACAATAATGGTAACTTAGAATTATAGGAATAAAGTTCCTATATTAAAAATATTGAATTAGATTATTTAGATATCACAATCTATCCCATCTATAATCATTCAACATACCATGACTTTTACCCTTTTCATGGTATTTGATCATAATTATAATTCATTATAATATGAAATTATCTTCATAATGTCCATGTTTTCAACACTTAAGTAATTATACAATTAGTTGTTATTTTGGATAGATGTTTTCCACTATGATCAGGATAATAATACTATTGATTTTCCTCTTAACGTTTAATTATTTCTAACCAACTATTACCTATATAAATGATCTTCTAGTCCCCATGATGTAATTACATTATAGATTCGTTCCAAATGATTTCCATGTTGGTTATAAATATTCTCTCTTCTATAATCATCATTATCAAAATTTTTAAAATTCTTAATATTTATTATCTTTGGGGAACATAGGATTTCAATTGTGGTCACATTGTTAATAATATTTATTATTGCATGATTTTTCATAATCATTATATTTCTAATTCAAAATCCTATTATTATGTTTTTATTATTGAAAAAATCACTCAATTTTCCATAGCATCCACATTTAAAATATTTCACTATAGTTCTATCCATCAGAAATATAATGGAACAGACCTCTCCAGTCTAATACTTTGTGAAAATTCGGTGTTAGAGGTGTTCCGGGAGGTCAATGTAACTTATCCTCAACGCTTTTCCAAAATCATTCTTTTCGATGAACATTTCAATGGTAAACTGTTGTGAATGGTAATGTCACATTACGTTTTCAGGTACTTTTCATGTTACTAACTACCCATGTTTTAGAGTAGTTACATGGGGTGCATTTGGGTGGAATTTTAAGGAAAACTAAAGGGAAGTGGCTTTCGCACGGGCTGCGCGGAGTTTGTCTAAACCGTGCGACCATACCAGGAGTAGTTTATGTTGGAGGCAGTGGCTGACGCGTGGTTAGCGCATAGATTGTATAACCATGAAGCCAAACCATGTGAGGAGTGTTTTATGAGGTAGTAGCAACTACATGGTTAGCGCATGGTTTGTCTAATCATGTGAGAAAACCGTGCAGGCACATAAACTATTTCCTAAAATTGTGGATCTCAACCATTTTTTCTCTAACTTGCTCGTTTAAGATCCTAAGCAGCCATAACTTAGGATTACCCTCCCTTGATGGTAGAATAACCTCTCCCAGGCATTATTTAGGTGATCTGGAGGCTTCTCTTAGCGAATTGAAGCCAGTTTCTAGAGGTATGTGATCGTTCTTCTCTGTTTTTCTTCTTTCTTGATCGGTTTCTTATATCCACTGCGATCTAATTCCCCTATTCTCTCGGTTCTTAGATCTCCTCTTGTTATGGGTAGACCTATGTGTGTGGATTCCCAATATCATTAGTTCTGGTATTGGTTGTGTTAGGATAGGAGATCTAAAGAGGATTCATGGAGAATCAACCTGACATTCTTTTGTGTTCTCCGATTGTTTGGTATTTCATCAAAAACCATTGAGGTAGGGGATTCGTTTCTTCTCTTTCTTTTATGTGCAACTGTAATGATATAATGTTCTATCGCACTAGATGATAATGGAATTGACTTAATAAATATTTGAACTGGATAAATAAATTGATACTAATCGTATGTTTTGCATCATGTTTTCATAGATAGTGTGATATCTATTCTTGTTTTGATTAGATGATCGTTCTTGATGAAAATCAGTAAATAATGTAAATTGGAATTAATTGATATTGTTTGGATAAAGTAAATAGGAATGTGAATGAATCTGTTTATTTTTTTAATTTGATTATAATCAAATTTTCGTAGAAATAATTTTTAATAATTTTAGATAGCTTACTAGTTAGGTTTCTCGATGTTGGAACCAACGGTTTATAAATCTACAATTCAAGATGGATTAAATAATTTGATTGTTTTATAATTCTTTGAAGGGCTCTAAGTTACCCTCTTGTTTGTTAAATGGCCATAGCCTAATTGGTGGGATGTTTGTTTTTCTTCCTACTTGTGTTGAGACATGACCCTGGAGGGGTGTAATGATATGTGGGGGCATTGAGGCCTTGTTGTTGAGGTCATAGATGACGCTTTTAGTGGAGAGATGCATCGAATTATTCATGTGAGTGTCGGGGAGGACACCAGGGATGATGGAATGGGATGGATGTGATTGTTGGATGCTTGCTGATTCTTATTAGTTGATTATCTGATTTACTTTTCTCCACTGCTCAAGGTATCTTCTCTTGCTTACCCTTCTTCCAATAGAGGTAAAGATGTGCGCGGTATTCCATGTTCTTTCTGTGTTTAGCTTCTCTAGGGAGGATGTGTCTACGCTCTTGCTATAGGTGGAAAAGAATCGGCAGGTAGTACATCTACTCATTGTGTTGATCCCCCTCGTGTTAGTAGAATATGATAATTTTCTAGAATTTCTGAGAATATGGGAATGTAATTCTATAATGAATTATTGAATATATGGTGTTAACCACGGGGTTTGAGTTCTCAGGAACATAATGATGAGGTTGTTATTTGAAAGGTACAATGAACTTTGGGTGTGATGCTAATGAAATGTAATGTGGAACTGTTCATGGTTAATTATTGTTTAAAGAGTTAAATAACATAAAGTGGAATAGATAAAATGGAATGAATAAATCTATTAAAGTTCTCAAAATGGTTTTATTCTTATAGGAAACCTAGTCCTAGAAGTGGTAGCCAGATGTTTGAGAGATGTCAACTTCAGTTGTCTTTAAAACTAGGTTATACCCATAGTGTGGTTGTGAGTTATAATATATTCTATACTTTTTGTGTATCTATATGCTAATCCATCCATTTAGTAAGGTAAACTAACACCCCAGGGATTCAGATCCCTGGGGGGTGTCTTCCCCAACATTCTGTTGGGAGGAAGAATAGCTGAGTACCCCCTTTGGCCCCACTCTCTTCTTTTGGTAGATACTTGTGGTGGTAGGGACAATAGTTAGTTTTCCCCATATCTGTGTGTATAAGGCTATAATGGATTGTGGTTATTTACAGACATATACTCTGTATGTAGTATCACATGGACAACTATAGGTGTATCTTGTATAGGGTTTGATGACTTGAGGATCCTTACTCAGTATATGGGTTGTAATGGCTTGAGGTATAATACCCGACGAATGATACATGTTATTCGAGCTGTGGTGGCTCTCAGAATCTTCCTAGTTACATTTTTTTGTGAGGATGATGTGGGGCTTCGCCCAGGTGTCTGCGGGAAGGCCTTGTGTTGCACGAGGTACATATTGTGATGATTCACCCAGGTGTCTACGAGAAAGCCTTTTTGGAGAGAGATGCTTAGGACGTACGACGTTGGGGAAAGTCATCAAACCAATGGGGAAGTATTAGTGGGGTACCCTTGTTATTCTTTACTATATGCTATACTCATCAATATGTTACATGGTGAGAGTATCCATAGTGAGGTTGGGAACTTAGTATACTTGTTTAGGTGATGAGTTAGTTTCAGTTGTTGTACAATGTTCTTTAGAATGCTCTCTTTACTTTTGCATGAGAGGCTTCGGAGAGGATCCTACTAAGAATACTATTATACACACCCTACGTATATATAAACTATTTTTCAGGTCACATGGATCATGTTGATGATCAAGATGGTTTTTATAAGCTTGGGGTTTCAAGAGCTGTTCAGGCTTGTGGTGGCTTCTATTTTATTTTTCTGTTGGGTACTTGCTGTTTTCCCCTTCCAGTTGTAGTAATTTTGCATGAAATTTCATATGTGTACTTGGTTTTTCGTTTATATTTCTGTTCCAATTTGTAGTATGTTTGTGTCTATATTATCTCTCTCTTCTGCATGTGTTCTATTAGAGGGTAATTCATCCCATTTGTGTTTTACTATACCCTCATTGCTAGTCACCAACCCGGGGCCTACTGGAGGCGGGACTCGGGGGTCATTATCTCCCATCACACATTTACGGCCTTGGAGGGGTATACTTTTTGGGGAGCGGGTCATGACCGAGTGGTATCATAACTCTAGTTGATGGATATGATGGAGTTTGGAGTTAGACATAGGTGAGGATGCATGCGTTGGTAGGGAAACAGTGTCATTCATTTTTAGAAGGTGAGGCAAACACTGGTGACCGGCTAAGACATAGGCATTTAGGTCCCCCCCCTAGGATCTGATGTACAGACTATTATGTTTACAATGGATACTAAAGAAGGTTATACTAGTTACAGGTTAGAGAACTATGAATGGATCATGCATCATTATTCTTTGTGCCTTTGTTTTAATGGGAAGACCTTCGGATAGATTGAACTAAAATGAATAAAATAAAACAATTAATTAATTAATGTTGAGTATTCCATACTCAAGGTTTAGGAACACTAATGGTTGTTATTTTATAGGTATGGATCTTGGTCGACGTCCTCATCAGGTTTTTATAGAAAATTTCCTGTAGGCTCTTCCAACAGATCAATGATGGGTAAATTTTGACGACGACGACACATGGGGAATGAAACTCTAAAGTTTTCAGCTCCAAAGCCTGCAGAAGTATGAGGGCTCTATTTCAGATGAAATCTCGGAAGACTGGATAGAGGAGGTCAAGATTGTCTTTAGTTCAATTCGTGCTCGGAAGGAGCACTGGGTGTCCTTGGTTCTTACAATTCTACATGGAGTAGTGAGGCAGTAGTGGTTCATGTTCCTCATGGATTGTGAGGTGTCAGCGAACTCATGGGAGGAGTTCCGAGACAAGTTTAGAGTCGTGTTACTTTCTTCGATTGCAATGGAATCCAGTCGCCATGAGCTTCTTACCCTTTGACAGGGGAGCTACACTGTTCAACAGTTTGGAATCCATTCCAGGAACCTTTTACTATATGCTTCAGACATGTTAACAGATGAGGAGGCCAGGGCGAGGCATTTCGAAGAGGCTTTGCATCCAGAGATCCAGTGTTAGGTCACCCCATTTATTTTAAAGACTTATCTTGACGTTCTGGCAAGGGAAGAGGTCATTGAGAGGACTTTGGACAGGATAGAATCATCACGACAGGGGAATCGACATGATTCCTCATGAAGCAGAGTTGTGGTCTGAGGTACCTAGTTTTCAGGGAAGAAGAGATTCTGTTCAGCTGGGGGTAAGTCCCTACCCTTCACATATCATTTCTTCAGAGGCAAAAATCTCAGTCTTATTCAAAGGGATCCGGCGCTTGTTTTTTTGTGGTTGTCATGGCCATCAACAGCGGGAGCACCCGACCATTCAGAGTGGTGATCGTGCACCGGGCGTTACGCTCCAGGTTCCAATGTTGAGGCAGTTCCAGCCGAGGCAGCAGCAGACAGTTGCACTAGTTTTAGATCAGTAGAGGGTTGATGGGGGAAGGCATAGGAGATCCCCAGTATGCTCCCCATCCTCAAAGAGCAGAGCTTGTCCATGGTGGTGGTCGTCATCAGGGTCCGAGAGGCTGTGGAGGAGGTTGTGGCCAGCTTCATGCTCTATCATTTCCAGATCCAGGTGAGCCAGATGTCATTTGAAGTCCCCTTTTCTTGTTTTCTACCTTGGTGTATTCCGTGTTTGATTCAAAAGTGAAAAAACCCTTCATATCATCTACTCTTGCCCATGCTTTGGAACTTGAGGAAGAGAGGATTCCAGGGCCCTTGGTATTGACTACGCCAGTTGGAGGTCGAACTGACTTGTTTGAGGTACTTAGAGACTGTGACCGAGTGTTTGGGATACACCCCTCTTAGGGAGATTTCCTCTGTTTACGAATAAAACCATATGATTTCATCCATGGCATGGATTGGTTGTATTAGGTGCATGCAATCGTTGATTTCTTCAGAAACAAGGTCGTCTTCATTGGTGCAGATAGAGAGCCAGTGGTGTTTGTTGGTGAGAGAGATCCTTGGATGGGTCACAGGTGCATTCCATCATTATCATCCATGGTGGCTGAGATGATGCAGAGGTATTTATAGTTTTAGCAATTAGAATTTCCTATGGTCGTAGAGTAGTACCCAGATGACTTTATAGAAGAGGTTGTAGCATTACCGCCATGACGAGAGATCGAGTTTGGGAACGATCTACAGCCAGGTTTGTATCCTATTTATATTTATCCATATAGGATAGACCCTTCTGAGTTACGAGAGCTACATAAACAGATTGATGGTCTATTAAAGTACCTTTTTGTTCAGCCAAGTGTGTCACTGTGGGGTGCACCAGTGTTGTTCGTGAAGAAGGCTGACGACAGTTTTTTGTTGTGTGTCGATTATCATCCCTTAACCAAAATGAAAATAAAGAATCACTATCTTCTTTTGTGTATTGATGACTTATTAGATCAACTGATGGGTGAATGTTGGTTCTCAAATATGGACTTGTGGTCAGGATATCATTAGATTCATGTGATTGATGAGGATATCTGAAAGACCGCTTTCTGTTGTCGTCATAGGAATTATGAGTTCGTTGTAATGCTGTTTGGCATGACGAATGCTCCAGCTGTATTCATGGGATTGATGAATACTGTGTTCCATGAGTTCCTTGACTAGTTCATGGTAGTTTTCATCAATGACATCCTTGTGTACTCCACATCTGAATAGGAGCATGCCGAGCATCTACAAGCCTTTTTTGGGTGTTCTTCGCGAACATTAGCTATCCGAGAAGTTGTCTATGTGTTAGATTTCGGCTCGAGAAGTCTGTTTCTTGGGTAATGTTTTTTCCCAACATGGAGTAGTTGTGGAGCCATTGAAGATATAAGTAGTTGTATCTTGGGAAGCCCCCAAGACAGTGACAGAGGTGAAAAGTTTCCTTGGTCACACAGGATACTACTGTAGGTTCGTAGCCAATTTCTCACGAGTTGAGACTCCTCTAACATTTTTGACCAGGAATGATCAGGCATTCATATGGACTGATCGGTGTTTGACCGATTTCGAGTATCTAAAGGAGAATTTAGTAAGTTTTGTAGTCCTTTGTCTTCCAATAGAGGCAGTCCCATTTGATGTCTTCTGAGATGCCTCACATTTGGGGTTAGGTTGTGTTCTCATGCAGAGGAAGTCAATTGTTTCTTATGGGTCTCTGCAGTTCTGTCTCCATGAATGCGACTATGCCACCCATGATCTTCAGTTGGAAGTCATGGTGTTTACTCTGATGTTGTAGAGACATTACCTCATTGGTGAGTGCATTGTGGTTTTCACTAATCTTAAAAGTTTGAGGTATGATTTCTCCTAGCGTGACTTCAACTTACGATAGCATCGGTGGATGGAGTTCATGCAGTAATATGACTTCAAAATATCATATACACATAGAAAAGGGAATGTTGTAGCTGATGTGCTGATTCAAAAGTCACTTAGTGATGTTGTGCATGAATCCGGTGATTCTTGGAGTGTAATGGATGAACTTTGGAAATTATATATTGATATGGGAGAAGTTGGGGTTAGAGCATGTCATTTTTAGATGATGGTACAGTCATCACTGATACAGAAGGTTGAAGAGTCCCAGTTGGGGGATCTTTATGTGGAGGTCTGGAGAGACCGGGTTCTTTGTGGTGAGGCCCCTGATGGTTTGTCGTAGGATGAACAACCCCGAGTTTTGTATCATGGAAGGAATTGTGTTCCCTTAACGATGTGAAAGACGGTTCATAGAGAGTTCCATAGTTCTCATCTATAAGTACATCCTTGCGTCACAAAGATGTAAAAATCCTTGAGGAGGCAGTTTTGGTGGCCTCGGCTGAAGAGTGCGGTTGCAGAGGTTGTGTCTCGATGTTTAGTCTGCCAGAAGGTGAAGGTCGAACACCATATTCCTGGTGGTCTTCTCCAGACATTTTCGATTATTCAGTGGAAGTGGTAGGGAATCTCAATGGACTTTGTTACAGGATTACCTTGAGTTCTAGGAGGACATGATGTTATTTGGATGGTAGTGGTTCGTTTAACAAAATCGGCCCACTGGATGTTTTGTTGAGGCAGTATCTAGAGGAGGTGGTGAGACTTCATGGATTCCCTAAGATGATCATTTCTGATCGAGATCCTCATTTTACCTCTTGGGTGTGGAGAGGTCTCAAACATGCTTTAGATTCTCAACTATGCCTTATCACTACTTTTCATCCTCAAACGGATGGCCAGATAGAGTGAACCATATAGACTATTGAAGACATGTTACACTCTTGTTTTCATCATTTTGGAGGTCCATGGATGGGGAACTTACACTTGGTGGAGCTTGCTCACAATAATAGTTTTAACCTCACCATTGGTATGGAACTGTTTGAAGCCTTTTATGGCCGGCCTTTCCATTCTGCATTGTGCTAGACTAGGGTCAGAGAGTCAGCAATTCTCAGACCGGAACTAGTGCATGATAGAAGGGAGATGGTCTAGGTGATTTGGGAGAGGTTGAAGACAACCCAAGAACATCAGAAATCATATGCTAATCGAATAAGGAGACCCTTAGAGTTTATGGTTGGGGATCATGTGTTTCAAGAGGTGACTCCCCGTCGTGGGCGGCGAAGGTTTGGTCATGGAAGTAGGATTTCTCCTCGGTTTTTTGTCATTTCGTGGTGTTAGATCCTATCGGAGCTGTGGCATATCATGTAGCACTTCCCCCACAGATGAGTCGGATACATGATGTTTTCCATGTATCACAGCTCCGTTGTTATCTTCATGATGACTCTCACATCATCGATTGGGGATAGATCGATGTTGATGATGATGAAACCTTCGAGGATCGACCTGTGGACATCCAAGACCACAAGGAGAAGGTGTTGTGTGGGAATTCTATTCCTTTAGTTCAAGTCTTGTGGCGAAATGATGGCTTGGAAGAGAGTATCTGGGAACGTGAGTCACAGATACGTGCTTAGTACCCAGATTTTTTTAATGTTTAACTCTTTTCATGAATTGATGTCGAATTGTTGGTTATGAAATATTCATATTTATGAGATGGATCCCTTTTTTGTTTCTGTTGGCTTTCTCTCTTTTGAGAGGTATCTTGATGGGTGGTTGTTTAGAACCTATTTTGTTTTCACTTTAGGTGGGATTTGGATTCTCGAGGATGAGAATGTTTTGAGAGGTATCTGATATAATTTCCCAGACCACTCCAGTCTACTACATTGTGAAAATCAGGTGCCATAAGCGTTCTAGGAGGATAAGGTAACGTATCCTCAACACTTTTCCAAATTCTTCCATTTCGATGAACCATTTAAATGGTATACAGTTGTGAACGGTAACGTCACACTAAATTTTTAGGTGCTTCTGATGTTTCTAACTACCCTTGTTTTGGATTAGTTACTTGGGGGTGAATTTGGGTGGATATTTAAGGAAGACTACAGGGCATTATCTTTCACACAGGCTTCGCACGGTTTGTCTAAACTGTGCGGCCATACCGTGCATAGTTAATGTTGGAGGTAGTGGCTAAGTCATGGTTAGTACACAGTTTGTCTAACCGTGTGTCCTAACCGTGCGAGGAGTGTTTGATGAGGTAGTATAAATCGCATGGTTAGCACACGGTTGGTCTAAATGTGCGATTAAACTATGCTGGTAGTTAAATTAGATCCTAAAATTGTGGATCTCAACCATTTTGCCTGTAACTTGCTCATTTATGCCCCAAAGTGACCATAAATCAGGATTAACCTCCCTTGAAGAAAGAAGAAACTCACCCAATCGTTTTGTAGTTAATCTGAAGGCTTCTCTTGGAAAATCGAAGCCGGTTTCCTGAGGTATGTGATTCTTCTTCTCCGCACTTCTTCATTCTTGATCGGTTTCAAAGATCCACATGGATATACTTCTACTCATCTCTCTTTTTCATAGATCTACCCCCTTTATGGGTAGATATAATTGTTTGGATTCCAAATATGATGAGTTTTGGTCATGGTTTTGTTATGAGAATAGATCTAAGGAGGATTCATGGATAATCAACCTGGAATTCTTGTACATTCATTATTTGTTTATGTTTTAGTCAAAAACCATTGAGGTAGGTGATTTGATGCTTCTATTTCATTTATGAGAAACTGTAATGTTAGCATGTTCTATCCCACTGGATGAAAATGGAAAGGACAGAACAAATATTTGAACCAGATAAATAAATTGATAACGATCATACGTTTTTTCCTCATGTTTTTCTAGATTGTGTGATATTTATGCTTTCTATTATTAGCTGTTCATTCTTGATGGAAATCGGTAAAAAATGTAAATTAGAATTAATTGATATTGTTTGTCTAATGTAAAGAGGCATGAGAATGAATCTGATTTTTGTTGTAATTTGATGTTAATCAAATTGTCATAGTAAGAATGATTAATCATTTGAGATAACTTACCGGTTAGGTTTCCCGAAGTTGGAACCAAAAGATTATAAATTTGAAATTCAAGATGGATTAAAGAATTCGATTGTTTAATAATTCCTTGAAGGGTTATGAGTGACCCACTTGTTTGTTAATGCGCCATAGCCAATTTGATGTGATGGTTGTTTTTCCTAATGCTTGAGTTGACATGGGACCCTGGAGGGGTGTTGTGATATGTGGGGGCATGGAGGCCATGTGGTTGTGGCAACAGATGAAGCCTAGAGTGGTGAGATGCATTAGTTTATGCATGTGGGTGTCGGGGAGGACAACATGTATGATGGAATGGGATGGATGTGATTGTTGGATGCTTTCTTATTCTTAATGGTTGATTATCTGATTTACATTTCCCCACTACTCAAGGCACTAGTGTTTCCTACCCTTCTTATGAAAGAGGCAAAGACGAGCAGGGTATGACATGTGCTTTCCGTGTTTAGCTTCTCTAGGGTGGATGGGTCTACGCTCTTACTATAGGCGGAAAAGACACGACGGTTAGTACATGTACTCACTGTGTTGAGCCCCCTTTTGTTAGTAGCATAGGATGCTTTTCTATAATTCCTGGGAATATGGGAATGTAATTCTATAATGAATGTTTGAATAAGTGGTGTTAACCATGGGGTTGGAGTTCGCAGGAACATAATGATGAGGTTCTGATTTTAAAGGGACAGTAAACATTGGGTGTGATGCTAATGAAATGTAATGTGGAATTTTACATTGTTAAATAATTTTTAAAGAGTTAATTAAAGTAAAGTGGAACTGATAGAAATGGAATGAATTAATATATTAATGTTCTTGAAATGGTTGTATGCTTATAAGAGACTTAGTTTTAGAAGTGGTATCTAGGAGTCTGAGATGTTAGCAGTAGTTGAGTCTTAGACTAGGTTATTCCTATATTGTGGTTGTGATTTATAGTATATTCTGTAGTGTTTTGTGTTTCTATATGCTACTCCACCCTATCAGTAAGGGAAAATGACACCCCGGGGATTCTGAGCACTGGGGGTTTTTTCCACAACATCCTGGTGGGAGGAAGAATGGTTGACTACCCCCTTTGGCCCCACTCTCTTCTGTTTGAAGATACTTGTTCTGTTATGCACAATAGTTAGTTTTCCCCATATATGTGTGTAGAGGGCTGTAATGGCTTCTAGTTATTCACCCACATGTACTCTGGATATACTATCCCATGGACTACTATTGGTGTATCTTGTATAGGTTGTGATGGCTTGAGGATCCTTACTCGGTGTATGGGCTGTAATGGCTTGACGTATAATACCAGAAGTATGATATGCGTTCTATGAGCTCTGGTGGCTCCCAGAATATACCTGGTTACTTTTGGTTATGAGGATGGTGTGGCGCTTTGCCCAGGTGTCTGCGGGCAAGCCTTTTGTTGCACAAGGTTCATATTGTGGTGCATCGCCCAGGTGTCTACTGGCAAGCCTTTTTGGAGAGAGATGCTTAGGACGTGTGACGTTGGGGAAATGTGGAAAACAAGTGGGGAATTATTAGCAGGGTACCCTTGATATTCTTTACTATATGCTATACTCTTCTATGCGTTACATGGTGAGAGTATCCATGGAGAGGTTGGGAACTTAGTATACCTATTTAGGTGACGAGTTACTTTCACTTGTGGTTCTCTGTTCTTTAGCATGCTCTCATTACTTTTTCTTGAGAGGCTTCGGGGAGGATCCTACTGAGTATACTGTTATACTCACATTATGTATATATAAACTTTTTTTCAGGTCACTTGGAGCAGGTTGAAGATTAAGCTGGTTTCTACTAGCTTGGGGTTGCAGGAGCAGTTCGGGCTTGTGGTTACTGCTGTTTTATTTTTTTGTTGGGTACTTGCTTATTTCCCCTTCCATTTGTAGTACTTTTTCATGCATTTCATATGTCTACTTGGGTTTTCTTTTATATTTCTGTTCTGATTTCGAGTTGGATGGTGTCTATATTATCTCTCTCTTCCGGATGTGTTCTCTTACAGGGTAATTCCTCCCATTTGTGTGTTACTATAACCACGGTGCTAGTCTCCAACCCTGGGCCTACTGGAGGCGGGACATGGGGTTCATTATCTCCCTTCCCACATTACTGGCCTAGGAGGGGTACACATTGTGGGGATGGGGTTGTGACAAGTAAGACCAAAAGGGTTACCAAAAATTATGAAAAATTATAAATATTTATGAATTATCAAAATCATAATATAAATTAATAATTAAAATGAATTTATATTTTACATTATCACACTGGTCATTAATTTTTATAGATCAACATATGTCACATTTAGTTAATACAAGGTTATCCTATTTTTGGTTCTCCAATTATTATTAAAATTATCAAAAACATTAACCCAAAACAAAATACTTTATAATGTTTCCAAAATAGCATATGACCAACCAAATCTTATTTATATAGTGTCTCAAAAAAGATGTATATTTAGGCCTTACTGTTTTTAATTAGGTGAAAAACAACTTAAAAATCATTCTTCCTTTTTTGGGATGATTAAAACAATGTACATCTATGATAGATCCTATATCCAGTTTTAGTATCTATATAATGAAATAATAGATAGGAAAATAACATACTCAAGACATTACTAATATTTTAGGATATCATCCTATACACACCGTCTATAGACACTAATGTTAAATACGCCTTTATATTATATCATTTAAATATATAAAAATTAAATTATTAAATAATAAAATCCAAAAAACATATAGGTTAGGTGTTCATAGAGTCTACCTACGTAATAAAATTATTTTACAAAAATGATGATCATTTCTAATTAAAGGTTCATACTAGGCCATCTTCAAGACATCTCATTATGATGACTCATCCTCAAAACTCGGGGAATAATAAAATAAGAAATTGTTGATCGTAACTACTCATTAAGTGGTGAATAAACATTTCATCAAGGTTGAGTTGATAAAAATATGTGAAAAAAGTGCATAAGGGAAATATCATAACATTTTGAGTGATAATAATAAGAAATATTATAGATTTATAGTAGGCATAATAAGAACTCAAGACCGAAAATATCAAAAAGGAAACATAATATATATATATAATATTTAAAAACATAGAACTATCATTTAATCATGAGATAATTAGAACATATTTAATAAAATCCATTAGAAATGGGAAAGAGAATTATCAAAGGGAAACATTTCATTTATGATGTAGACCACATGTTCCCATTATTACAAGAAACTAAAATTTAATTATGAATACAAATCTCATGAGAAGTAAAATATTAACCAATGCGTTGGAGGGTTATATAAGATCCCACTCACCATTCATCCATCCTTATTTCCAACGCATAAAAACCATTAAATATTATCATCATAAAAATCCCATTGAAATAAAATGGGAATCATAAAACATAAAAATGCAAATCATTTAATTTTAAAAAATAAAAAAACGAAATAAAAACGGTTTTATAAAGAATAAAAATTGATATAATTCACTTCTCATAAAGGAACAGTAGAAATAAAATGGGGTTATTAGAACCCAAATGGAAATCATTCAATTTTTATAACGATCCCATAAAAATAAAATATCCTACCGGAAGTCGTTAAATTTTTATAAATATCCCTTTAAATAACATAAGATTCTTACGAAATGTAAATGGAAACAAATAAATTCCAAAAAACCCCTTGGATGTAAAATTTATTTCATTAAACATAAAAATATTAAGAAATAAAATCATGTCCTTTATCATTTGAAATTAAAAACATGTAAAAAGAAATTAATAAATAAATAAATAAAAAATATATAGTGAAACATGAACATAAATCCATTAGATGTTGATGATTTTGAATATATGACATAATTCAAAAACAAAACCTACAATGGATATTTCCTAAAAATGTTTCATAATTATTGATGTAAAAAATATAGTTACATGTCACTTATTGAAATGTTTCCTCTGTTTTTTAATAATTGAAAATAAAACACTTCATTGTATGGTAATTTGATCAAAAAACTTTTTTATTTTAATAATTTGAGTGAAAATCATTCAAAATATATTTTTATAGATGAAGGAATTTCAGTATGAAATTGAATAACACAAATATCAATGTTTGAGTTACCAAATACCTTATCATTTCACTTGATTACCATGGATGTTTATTAACCTCCTATAATTAAATGATAAACATATTAATATTATATTTTTGATAAATATTTAAATAAATTTCAATTTATAATTTTCATTAATGAAAAGTTTATTCATTTATCATACATTTTCTATATCTTTTCAAAATGGGGTGTTAATAATCAAAACTATTTTGAACTAGGTTTGTAATAGGGGTGTCATTATTCATTATTATCCCCAATTATATCATTCATTGATCATAAAAGTCACTAAAATTTAGTTTTTGTAAATTTTTATGACATAATTTCATTCTATGTATGACTTGGTTAAAATCCATAATAATGAATTTGGCGATGAGAATGTTTTAATGATCCTTACAGAACAATTGATTTTTTCTTAAATAATGATTTATATTTTTGTCTAAAAAATATATAAAATAGTCATTACATACTTTTAAATTAAATATTTTTCCGGAAATTAAATTATCGTATTAATTAATGATATAAATTTTTAGCAATATTCTAATAGGTGGTCAAACCAATCTGATCGATAACATACCATAATAAATTGTTGATCGTGATGCATTTTTTTTATTTTTACTATGCAAGAATAAAAAATATCTTATTTAACGTTTATTATTTTCATATACAATAATTTCAAAAAAAAAGATGAAAAATACGTCCATTTAAATGTAATGTCATTTTATAATGAAATAATTTTTTATCTTAAAACACACTTTTTTGACAGTTGACGTTACAAAAGTTGTTTATTGATCATATTGATAAATGGTGGTTTAAATTATCTATATAGAATATAAATAAATTGGTTGGAATAATATTTATTCATTAGACCCATTATTATGACCATACATATATAGAGGTAATGGAATAGAAGATGGAAATAAATCCTTAAATAGAGGTAGTTGTCCGCAAGTACATAAGGATGATGATTTACTTTTAAATATAATAGATAAATTGAGTTATATAGACTTTAATTTTAGAAAAAATTTCATAAATCTTAAAATTATATAATAAATTACCTATAATAACAATTCAGGTATTTCCCTAAAGGAAAATTAACCTTATTTTATCTTTGAGGTGGTTGTCCAAAAAGCACAAAAACGGTTTTCTCATTTTTCTTAATAGAAAATAGAATGATGGTTTCTAATTTTACCATAGTTATAAAAACAAACCACTAAACTAATTATATATATATTATAATTTTTTTTATAAAATTGAATTTATGAAGATTATGATCATTTAATAAAATTGAAATGAGGGAGGAGGGTTTAAAAATTTATACCTAACTTCTTGGGTAATCTTCTATGCAAAGGGGGTAAATATTTTGAGAGATAGTCTTTAATGAAGACTAAAAAAAATTAATGTGTTAATGTATTATATATAGAGGTTTATATACACATTTTTATGATATAATTGGGTATTTATTTGATGGAAAATGAGGATATGGGTGACTCTTTAATAAGTTAAAAGGGATGAATTTTTTGTAAAAACAAATTAATTTTTAATAATGGGAGGAAACTCTCAAGGATAGTAGCCCCAAATATTAATTGATAATGTAGAAGGAAAACTATAAGGTCATGGAAGGCCTCATACAAACAGTTCCACAAAAGTATAAAACATTTTTTAGGTTATTAACACATAATTTTTTTTACAATTACCATTTTAGCATTTATAATGCTAAACAAATATTAATTATGTTACTAATCTTTTATTATATAAAGATAAAATGGCCCTTATTATACAATATGAAACAAATTAGTAAATTAATTAAATTTAATTTATTATATTAATTTATTAAAATTTATAAAAATATATTTTAAAAAATATATGTTTAATTGATTAAAAAACATTTCAAAAAAATCTAACAGAATTTCTCTTGTGTGAAATATGATTTTTTAAACTATAAAAAGATTTAAAATTATTAACTCACATAAAAAATTAATATTTTTAGATTCAATTCCCATTAATTTCAAATTAATACTTATACAGTAATAATTTATTAATATTCATGTTTATTGTATAAAACACTATTGTTACTATTCACCTTCAAATTAATATTTTTAGAAAAACATAAAAAATCATATTATTATATGATTTCTATGGTAAATAAAAAAAATTATATTTTAAATCATATATTTTTTAAATTGTACATTTCATTAGAAAACAAAAATAGAGAAAATATTTTATTTCTTAAGATAATGATAATTGTTAACAATTATTTTTCATATAAATTAATAATTTTCACGGGGTTAAATTATTATTCACATGATGAATATATATTGTTATTATTTAATCACAATAAACATAGTTCCATTTAATAAGATGGAAATTTCTAGAGTATAAATTTTTTAAACACAAAGTGAATTTTGAAAAAACTTCTATTACAAAACTATTAAATTTCATGATATATTTATACATATAAATATATGAATACCTATTAATATAATCCAAATTTATAAATAAATAACACATTATGATTTCTATGTATACCCTATTCGTTAGATAAACTGCGATCATAGTTTGAGGTGGTGATTACACTAGCATTTATATTGTGGATATCCTTAAGAGATTGAACTTCTCCTGTATACAATTTTTCTCAGATCAATATTAATTGAGATTCATTTGGGTTTTGTCCAAGTAAAACCCATGAAATGTTACATATATTATAATTTCGGAAAATTTGTATTCATAATTAATACATTAATATCTATATTCTTTTCCATTACTCTATTAATTATTATTTTTTAAATTGGTTCCTTCAATTACTACCAACTTAATTAATATCAATGTTTTAATGATCATATTTAAAAATCAAAATATATAAATTTTTTAATTTAGTTTTTTATAGTATGTGAATCACAATATCTAAAATATTTTTATTTAACGAAAATTTATTTTTAAATCTTGTGTTTTTAGGACCATAATGTTTTCAATAATTGTGCACAGAATGTCCTTCACGTTCTGCACCAATTCTAATTCAAGAATATCTTACTCTTATAGTAGGGTCAAACACAATAAAAAAATTATATCGTACACTATATAAAATGGATCCATAACATTGGTAGACTGATATATGTTGTTATAATAAAACAAAATCATGTGTGGGTGTTTAACCTAAGATCCTCTAAAATCATGAATTCCAGAATCCAACATGTCCTCTAATCTCTGGATTATTTACTCTATATGATCAACTATCAATGGATTAAATGAAGTGTTCAGTATTATATATGATATAAATCACATATTATGACATATAAATACACATAATTATGTAATTAATATAATATAATATATAAATTCATTATAATGATTGATATAGATTTTAATTTTTTGTTAAATGAAATCCATCGAATGGTTTAAATGAATACTCGAAGATAATTGGTTGAAATATGGCATAAAAATAAATAATAAAAGAGAAGAATTATTTTAAGGTCATGATTTAATTAAATATGAATATCTAATAGTGTTTATACTGTGAATTGTAATTTTTATCACTAAAGGAATTCATTATTAATGATAATGTTAAATTCTATTATTATTAAAAGTTATTTCCTTATCTAGTCCTAGAGATTGCAATTAGGTGGTCATATGGGATGTTATTTATGGTTCCTATCCTTTGAAGAGTAGTTTACCCAAGACTAGAGTAATACTATATATCTAATTGTTTCTTAGGATCTCATATTCTCCACCACCAAGCTGAATTAGGTGGCCCACGGTGATATTTCCCATGATATTTAAATGTTTCCTAAAACCATAGTTTTAGTGGTTTTATATGTATTTTTATGGCCCTTCCCCACTCTCTCATCCATATATACTATGGTATGTAGTAAAATATATGATATAGTGGATTACATTGATATTATATGTTCTCATTCATTCTATAATGGCTCTCTATTATGACACACTTGTATACAATGTTTTGGGAGATTTAAATTTATTGAATATTTTAATATTACATAGGTATTTATGCATAGTCTATAATGAATTAAGTCGTAGTCTATAAATTAATGTGGTTGTGATATCTCTTATTTTTACTATGTTATTATTGAGATGTGATGATGATGTCGATATAATGTGCTGAAAGGGTGTTGTATGATATGATGGAATTGATGTGCAGTATAACTGTAGTGGGGATGGAAGCACAAATATATTTGAAATTAGGGTTTTGGGTTATGAATTCAATGGGATAGTGTAACTAGAGTATACAAATTATATAAAATATTTATTATAATACTACATTATTCTACGTGTTACTAGGTGTGTGAACCTTAATGAGGTTGGGAATATAGATAACCTATTTTGTGTATGATTTTGTTTCTCTATTTATTTATTGCGGAATTAGTATAATTTGTTCATATTTTCAAAATTAGTTTTTTGGGATAATCATTATGATAATATTTTTCTCCTCGCCCATTTATTAGGTTTTTAATCGGGATTTGGTAATTGGGTTTTGTGTTACTACCTCCTTCTGTCAATCATGATTTTGTGGTGTTTTTGGCCACTATTATAAGAGTGGCTAACAATTTATTTCAAGATTTCTATTGTTTTTACATATATAATATTATAATCATTTATTTGAATGGTTCAGCTGTTTATGTTATAGTGTTTATTGGTTATTTACTATCTTTATTGTAATTTTTTTTTAATTCCTTAAATTGTTATATGTTTTATACCCTTGATTCTAGTGCTAAAGTTGTTTCCTGTTTGAGGTAGGATTCTGGGGTTACACCAATCTCTACTATGGACCATAGAGGGGTACTAGGGGGTGACTTGTGACAGTTTTTATTAATAAATAGTTGGTAATACATATACATATTTTGGAAAAAAAATATTGTTACATTTATATAGACATGTACTTGGGTCAGGGGTCCCGTTATTATTAATAACATCATCTTGACAAAAAGAATGATTGTGCTCTAAATCTTTTATCATATTTATTAAAAGGTACCAATTTTAAAGACTATATAATAATTGGATTAGACTTATACATTTATAAGTGAGGTGGTACAAGTCATAACCAAGCTCACTAAGTCATATAATAAATATTATTTTAATGAAATTACATTTTATATGTTTATTTGTTGATATTTTTTTTTAAAAATACATTTTCATTCTAGGGATGATTAATAAAAAATTTGGTTCTAGGAAAATATATCCATGCTGGTTAATAATGTGAAAACAATTATAGAAATAAGATGTTAGTCATGTCTTTTTTATATTTCAACATATAAAAAATTTATTATTTGATTTAATTGAACTCTTCTTTCCAAAAGGATATATTATCTAACCTAATATATAATTTGGTATAAGAATATATTTTATAGTTATAATGATATTTCACTATCAAAAAATATACCGTAAAAAATTATTATATTTTAGAATTCTATTGATATCTGAATAAAAATTAATGGATGTGATTGTGGTTATTAGAACTATATGCTTATGTTACATTTCATATTTCATCAATGAATATGTTTACTCAAAGCGCTATTCATGAGAGTAATTAAATTTTTCATTAGAAGTTTTTTTTCGTATATATATATATATATATATATATTACTTCTATGAGTATAATCAAAAATTAGGATATTAAGTTGAGTAAATATATTTCCATGGAAATAATTTGGAAGTTTAAAATTTTTTAAAATGATTATTCACATATTGAGTAGCTTTTTTCCTAAAAATAATATTTTTGTTATTGTTTTTCAATTTTACATCATGGATTATTCAATCTAATAATATAAAATCTCATTTTAAGTGATTTTATTTTTAAATAAAATCCCATCCAACACAATTTAATCTCAATAACCTATGAAATATATATATATAATAAACACAATAAGATAATGGTATTTATTAATTTAAAATCATATGATTCGGTTTGTCAATAGTGATGTCTCATCATACTTTTCACTGAGGTTCATTCTGAAACATCATATTTAATTGACAATGTTAATGAAATAAAAATTAATAACCATATTTGATAATAAAAATACGATAATATTATGTACATATAAAACATTCCCCTGGGTTAAGAATGTATAAGCTCGTATTATTGGAATTTTTTCACTAATATACCAATATAATTCTAAATATTCAAATGTCACCCAAATTGTTCATCAACCCATATTGTATTGAATTAATTATTCTTCATATTTTACCTCATTAATAAATTTAATTCCAACATGAATAGATCCATGATATATTTAATTTCCAAATTTGGAGTATAAAAAAATTATATAAGGGCTTCTATATAGGGTTTTTTCAATGAACCATTAAACCCGAACACTAAAATTACACATGAAATAAATGTGAATGAAATTATTTTATGTGTTTTCATATAAAGACAACCTAAAATTATAATTCATTGTTATTTATAATTTGTTAGGGAAACATGGATTTTACAACATTAGAGAGAGGTATATTTTGAATATCATATTACTTACCATATCATTTTTGAAATTCTCTCAATTATTTCCCATAACTATTTTTCCAAAAACAATTACTATTTATTTTAATCCTCTCCAATATCCCTATATATTTCTCATTATTTTGATTAATTTAATTAAAAATTAACATTTCATTGTACTATTAATATCAAAACCCTTATTCTTTTCAATATTTCATTACGACGAACATCTGGTCTTCTATGTCTAATTCACCTGGAATGTTAACATCATCAATGAAAATTTTATTATTCATATATCCAATAATATTCAGAACTATATCAAATTATGTTTCTATCAAAACTAAAAAATATAATGAGATAATTTTTCAAAATAACAATAATGATTGTTTAATTTTTTTACCTGTATAAATAAACCACAAATAAATATTATGTTTTATGTGACTATATCGATTAAAAATAAAATTTTATGTTTATAAAAATTAATTATGTTTTAAAAATAGTGTACTCATCATAATATTGTCATAATAAATTTATAAAATGAGTGTTATTTTATTGATATCATATAATATAGAAAGGAGTATTCAATTGAGATGTGAATTTTTATGAATGATGTATATTATTTTTTAATATTGAAAGACTTACAAATTCTATAAATACATGTTTAATGATCTTAGTTCGGTAAATAATTTTTTATTTCTCTGAATATTTATGAATGTTATTGAAATATTATATATCACTTATTGTATAATCCATACATCAATTTGAAAAAAAAATGGATCCCTTTTTTATAGGGGATAGAATTTTTTATAGAGGTGATACAATTACTAATAATAAAAACCAAAATTATATAAATACCTGATAACTAGTAAGGGTAAATTTTATAAAATCAAATCATGTGTTGTGGCCATAGTTTCGGTATATACATTTAAACCTCATATGGGTGCCATAGGTGTATCACAAGATCCCCTATGTGATCCATATTCCCTTGACAATCATGGTCTATAAGTTGTTTTCAATTCCAATTTAAATACACAGAGATTGTGTGTGAAGTTTGGTATGAAATATTAAAACAATTCCTCTTTATTAACTTATTTCATTATTAAAAATAACACTCTTATATCCCATACCCATATCAATATATTTTTAGAAATAAATAATTTTCTTGAAGACGCAAAAAAAATTTCTTTGTTCACTCTACTAGAATACATCCATGGAGCACACACCCTCAGGGTTTGATGTGGATAGTCAACTAAATTTCAATACTATTACTATTTTTAGTAGAGTCACTACACATCCTAATTCACTATGAATTATAAATTGAGATCTCACTTTTCACTCAACATTGTATGTGAACTACACACTCAAAATATTATTCTGTTGATAAAATCAATTGATAATGTTTACACCTCATTGGGTCCATTAGGAATATATTATTTTATATAACTGATGAATCTATGTTTACAACATAATATCATGGAAATTTCATAAAGTCTCAATCAACATTCACTTTCGCAAAATTTTTGAATGGCATCTGTGATAGTTCACCAACATCTATGAAACATTTATTATTTTTTCAAGGAACTCCAAATTTTATCAATATTATTAATATTTCATAGAACTCTAAACCTCCACGATACTTTTGGCCTGTCCATAAAACTTTACAGAATTTTAGAAAAATTTTAGTTTTGAATATTAATTTATTATAGAGTCATTTTGTTTTCCAAGAAACACTTTCTAATTTATATTAAATTATTTCGATCCCTGAAATTTTTTAACCATTATTCTAATTAAATTAGTGGGGTTGCAGACTATTTATAGACCTGGTCAACACATTATATAAAATACTTGAATTCACTCATATTATGTAAAATTTTCATTTCACACTGAACTAAAATTATTTAATGGAACATGTAGATTTTAACAATCTATGTTAATGTAACTTCATTCATAATTAGATGTATCCGTGCAACTCTTATTATTTCGTGAAACACTATAATAAACAAAAATTAAAACTATCACGTATCATGTTCTATATAAATATATTTATGAGGTGGTTCTGAATATTCACATTCATTCAACATCATATATCTCATACACCCTTTTCCTAAAATTTTCATTTTTCTGAAAATCATCACTTATCTGAAAAATTAGTTTCTCCTCCACCAAATTTTGGACCCCAATATTTTGAAAACCACTTGGAAACTCTATGTGCTTATATTCACTGCATCCTTTACAACTTCTAGGGATTACATACTCTTGTCATGGATCAATTTCAACATATAGTATAAAAACAATGATATAACATCACAACCGACCTTATTATTCTTTTTTTTAAGAAAACACAATCATTCTAGAGAGAATGAAAAGTCACCTTATTGTATTTTTTCCAAATATAAATATTCCCATCATAGCTCCCATTTTATCACATATATGATCATTGAACAAGAAAAATTATCATGAATACTTTTGTGCACCCTTGCCTTTGGTTTCCTTCCAGTGACTTTTCAAAGTCCAAATATGGAGAAATAATAGAAATTTATGGGTATTTATCTTATTCAATGGGTTTATGCACCAAAACGTCTTTAAGACCACAAACCTCCCCCCCATTAATATAAATAATTGGTGAAGTAAAAGAAATGGAATGCATTAATATATAACCATGTATGAAAACACTCTCATTGACATTTTTTAAGGTTTCATGGGCCCATGTCATTCCATGCCTCTATAATAGGGTGATATTTTTCCCATGCATTCATACATGGGAGAAACTTTTACCAATTCCCCAATCTATGGTGACCATTAACCAAGCCTAAAAAATTAGGATTACAATTCAACAAAACCTATATTATGGAAAATCGTTTCCATACTATTCCAATGGGGACACCCTTTTCATAACCTACCATATTAGTGTTAAATATTCGAAAATTGTTTACATAGGACAATATTGAACCTAATTATCTAAAAGAGTGTATAAATTCCATCCCGACATCATTTTGAACATGATAGAACCCTCACCCTACTCCAACTCTAGGGGAAAATTTCCCTATGACTTTGAGAACCTTAATATATGTGTCCTATCTATGATCTAACTTTACACATGTATTCTACTTCTGATCCAAATTTTATAACCCACCATACTGCCTCTTAAAATACATGAATGGTTATAGTATTCTAGAATTAACCCCTATGATCATTTATTCCATTCATAATGGGACTCTCCCATGGTTTTCCCCAAAAATTATAGGATCATTAATATGAAAATAAATAATTATTCCCCTAAAAATGAGGAAACATATCATATGTTGATTAGCGAAACCTCAATAAACACTTTTCAATCATATTTTATTTACTATATAATAAATACAATGAACTAACACAGGTCCTTCATTTAAATCAATAATATATGAGGTAATGAGAAATAAAATCTTGTTTAATCCCAAATTTATCCAACATTTTTTTATATCCACCATGAGTTCAGTCGTACATTTTCATATAACCGACAATTCATAAGTATTTCATGAACTCAGATATGGATGTCCTACCATGAATAATCCCAAAATATTTTCTATAAATATATTTTTATATTTTATATAAAATTTCATTTCTATATGTTGTTAAACTAAAAAATAATATCACCACTATATGTTGTTATGTGGTATGAGTCGGTCGCATTACATGATAATAGGCTTTCCACCTCAAACTACATCGTTTCTAATTCTTATACTATAAATATTTACATGATATATATGTGATTTTAAATATCAAAATCATAATACAATAATTTAACTTGATCCTTCTCCAAAATCCAAATTCTCTGTGACCATATATTCCCCCCTGTTGGGACACATTCAATTTGAGACTCAAACCATCCTCAATAATGACACAGTACCTATAAATCACTATCCTTTATAACAATGACATATTACTTATGAAACCATATACTTCCCCACTATTCCATTTTTATCCTG
Organism: Viscum album; assembly: GCA_963277665.1. Classification (NCBI taxonomy): domain Eukaryota; kingdom Viridiplantae; phylum Streptophyta; class Magnoliopsida; order Santalales; family Viscaceae; genus Viscum; species Viscum album. Next base: position 939,444,800 of record OY728161.1, read on the forward strand.
AGTCAACCATGCTTTATTTTTTATAGTTATTAGAAAATATGAATGAAATGGTCTACCAAGGTGTAATTACTTCACCCACTGTTACATGAGACCTTTCAAATAGTAGTTCTAACTCAATGACTATAAACTATATAGTGCATTGTTCATGGATGTATATCCAAAAAATAAATGATAAGTGTCCATGTTAATGACCATAAAAGGTATTGAGTGTCCCATTAAACATCACAGAATTACATGGGTTTTGATCCTATTCATGAGGATATATTGGAATCCCCTTTCATATACCCAATATCAGATCCACTATATCATCCACCTCCCGCGATGATGATAAATTATAACGTCTCTAACATCACCATTTTTAAACTATAATATTATTAAAAAACATTGGAAAACATAGATGCCAAACCTATAATTCATTAAAATGTGTTCCAATCAATATATGTTGACGGTCAATCATTATAATGGTTGTAAAAACTGTTGTTACAGATTATACTTGGAAACTATTCAAAAATATGTTATAACTCTATAAATGATTTATGGAGTGGGAAATAAACCCTTTAAAAAGGTTTTGGTTGAGCAAAAACTCTCATCATCTTGATTAAATTGGTGAACCATCAGTTCACTTGTATATTCCAATGAAAATTTCATATAGAATGTTACCCCACAACTCACACAAAAGGGGAACACAATGATTTGGAAACCAAATGGTGAACTAAATGGGTATGTTATAACCTTGATGGAGATTAATTTTCTATGTTCCATTTTTAATGATATTTCAAGGGTATGATTTATTTTAAGGGTTTTTTCTTATACAAATGAATCATTAAGGACTCCCATAATTCTAAATAACATAATAACCAAATGAAATGTCTCATGTCAAACGATTGGGACATACCAAGAGCCACCATTCAGTATCTGTAGTAATATATCATCACATAAGGGACTAGATATATTCCATAAATATTAAAAACTATTTGGAACCTTAAATTATGTATACATGGTCAGTGACCCAGTGTCTTTAGTGAATAGTGTCCAATTATCTACTATAAGAGTACCACCTTTATGGAATTATCCTTTCTCTAGAGACAGATTATAAATCACTCCTATAGATTAATCCTCATGGATAGTCCTAGAAATGGTATTACGTGGAAAATCTAGAGGAGATCATCATAAAATCAATTCATTAATAGATAATATCCCTATAATTTTCCAATTCTATCCTCCCATATAATCAGGAAATATAGGAGGAGTAAAACCACATCTTTGATCCCACCGATGGTCTTTCAGGGAGGGGTACTACTAACTGTTTTTTATGCCATTTTGTTATATCCTGAGTCCTTTATGAACCCACTAAAGATGCTACCCTATATATATTATCCCTAAGAACCAAAATCTAGGCACCTTGAAGTTCATATAAATGAATGTATAGCTTCGAAGGAATGGAATTGGCCAATATCATTACTCACAGTGGAGAAGATATCCATTATATCTTTTGAGAAACCAAAGAATAGGCATGCATTCCAACATGGAACATCAGGAACTACCATTGTATTATGGAATAAATAAAAGAATAAAAATTGTATATTATGAATTATTGTATAGAGATATCTCATATTTCATCCCTCATTTTCAATTGTGGAGATAACTAGAAAACTATAGTTACATCATAAGAGACGGCCTATTTTCCCACTCTCATTCCAGAGGATACTCGTCGGAATATTCTTTTATCCATAAGGGTGTATTTGTATATTCATTTTTCCACATACAGAATTGTATCTTTTAAATATACTTTAACGACTAATTAAGGGAGGAATTATGTTTGTTCTCCTATTCAAATGAAAATTCTGTGTACCCCAGTGGGGATTGATTACCAATAACATGTTTTTATCCTCATTCATAATGTTATATCCTAGAATCCATTAACCTAGAGTAGGTTAATAATTTATTAGATTGGGATGTATGTAAAGGATTTAATACCAAAATATCGATCCATATGTCCATATTTTAGAACTAGATACATATATGGTACCCATTTTATGTTGGGAGTAAAATAAAAAAAATTTAAATCACATCATCCCGAAAACGTATTAAATTAATTATTAATCACATCCTAATTGAAGGGGAAACAATTACGGTGACATAAAATGGTTGATAAGGGAAAACAATTTTGAGGACACGTTGTTTAATTAAAGAGTAATCAATATGTAATGTGAGATACCATAAAACACATGAAATTTAATCAGTATCATCATCATTAAATAAATACATAGATAATATCAACAAAGTAAATTCATGGATAAAAAATTGAATTCTCAATGAATCAAATTTATAATATTGGATATTAATGAATTAGAAATAGATATATAGATTTGATCAATGAATTGTGTCTTTAATGTATAATGGATGGGCTTTTAAACAGAAAATATCCATTAAAATTTTCCAAGTTAGAATTCTCATGAGACATGTTGATGCATCAAGGGGATATGTAATTCTATTCCCCTCCAGAGACATAACGTGTAATATATTCCTTATATATTTAGTGAATAAATTATTTCTTAAATAGTATACCTTATTTGGGAAAATATATAGTGATTAGATAATAAAAAAATATCATGATTATCCGATCAAAGAACATTAAAAGTAAACAACCATATATAAAAATGGAATATTGTTTAGAAAATAATCATATCCATGATATATAGTATATAGAAATTTCAGATAAATTTTATTCCCAATTATCATAAGAAAGTTAGTGTTTAAAAAAACATAACAACCACAAAATTAATGATATATAATATCTGGTTTGTGAAACATTTATTTCATTTGGATGATGAATTAAAATATAAGTAAATACATAAAAATAAGATTTCATAAAATAAATTTCATGTAAATACATCAAAAACATATAGAATATAGAAATTATTGTATTATGGATATGGTGGTGGAGAATTCTGTTAACCCTGTAAATGTTAAAACCCTTCCTTTTGAAATTGTAATGTTTTTTGAAAATGGTCCTTTTAGAAAACAATTGGAACATTCCTTGATATACTTTTATATGTAAATTATAATTAAAATTTTTATTAGAAATTATTTTATTGATGAAAAAATAAATTTATAAAATAAATATGAAAAATATGGTCCTGGAAGAAATCAAATGATTAAAATTCAAATAAAAACTTTTTTTATTTTAAAATTTTCAATCTGTGACTCAATTTACAAAGATATGAATATTTTTAAGATAATTAGGAATCTCTATTAATTTTTTATGATAATAATATATATTCAATTAATAATGGATGGATTATAAAAATCCTTTAATGTAAATTAAGGAAATCCGAAAAAATTGACATTTTAAATTAAATCCTTATCCCCTTTGGTAACATATAAATTATAAAAAATTGAATGAATAAATTTAAAATTTATAAAAATTAATAATTATTAATAAATATGTTTTCTTATTAATTATATCAAAGGTTAAGAATATACACAACATAAATGAGAATAGGTGCATTAGAGATAATATGTCTCTTTGGAGTGTAAATTGAGACCCAGTCTCATACATCACACTTCTATTTAGTCGAACTTTTTTTTAACATAATGTATGATGGTTTTTGACATGTTATTAATTTATCAATGAACCATATACATATTTATTATATAATATATGATCCTAATATAACATCATATCACCCAATAAATTATATTATATCATTATAAACATTTTTTTGGGTTAACTACATCATTTTCTAATGCATGTTTTGTCATGGATGTTCTGATTATTGGGAATAGGATATATATATCAGTAATATTAAGAATTATGATGAAGATATAAATATAATATTTAACCATTACATAAATTTTTGAAATAATTATTGAAATTTGGATGGGGAAAATGTATCACATCGCTTCGTGGAGACAATAAGTCATAGGTATGCATGAGAAACATTATCATTACATTAATGGTTGAAATGGTAATAAAGTAGATGAAAAAATAATTTTGTACAATTAATATTATTTTATAGATTTATTATAACTTCATTTTATTTATGATAATTAACACCCATGTGTGTAGGTGACGGAATATAATTTTCATCTATTCATAAGAGGGAAGTATCTGAAATACATAAGTGATGGTTTTGTTTCCCATTTTATAGAGAATGAGAAGGACAAATAATATGAAACTAATAAAATAATTTTTTTATATTGATGTTATTAATATATAAAATATGATGGTAAAATAATAGGTCAAAAAAGAATAAGCTTGGTGAAGATGATTAAATTCACTTAGAAAAATATAATTTTGATATCTGATTAATAACATTACGGTCATTATTTTTGGAAAACCAAAAACATTAAAAAAATGTTTAACTATTTTTTTGAGAGATTTTTGTACAGATTTTTCAAGATAAATTTCTTAATAGTTATTCATATGTTAGAGGAGTATTTTAACCTTTATAATGAGTTGAATGGAACATTTGTAATTTTTCTATATTTTAATTTAATTTCAATTTAATATATTGGAAATGGGATACAAAAATAGGTTATATTCAAATATTTTATGGGTAAGGCTGATCTAAAACCAAAAAATCAAGTTTAAAAAGTTCTTGGACCAATTTAACTCTTTTCATTTTAGGTTAACCATTAGTAAACATATTTTAACCTTAATAATAGTTATTAATTTCTACTATTTTTACTATTTATTATGATAAACAATTGTGTTCTACTTATTAAATAATATTAATTTTGATAATTACTAATATGGAATACATTTTATCGAATATAAATCATATTTTAAAAAGAATATATATTTAAAATAAAACAATAAATCATGTCATAAAACATATTTTCAATAAATTCATTTTTTAAGAATTAGATGATCTTATATTAACTATTTCAAAAGTAATATCTATAAAATTAATTTGAATTCATAAATATAGATATATAATCTACAAACATTATTTAAAACATTCATCCATAGATATAATTTTAATTATACAAAATTGAATGGCATTATGATTTTTAAGTTTATAATTTTCTAAACAATATCCATTTTTTACATTTGAATGATCTGATAATTTTTTCTATAAAAGTGATAATCAATACATGATTGATTATTAATATTATAAAAAACTAAAAATAATATTTGGAATAGTTAGATACTACTTTTTCAATTGTTTATAAATTCTTATTTCAAATGAAAATTTTCAAAAATGCATTCCAGAACTATTTTGATCGGGTATGTTAAAATAAATAATCCACCTATGAAAGTTGAGTTTTTTTCATGAAATATTAAAATTTTAGAATTTTAATTTTTTAAATATTTATTTTTCACTTACTATAATTTACAATTGTGTGTCAATTCTACCCTCCTATGGTAATTTTATCCATGAAGTATTCATAGATATTAAAATATAAACAATTGAGGGTTGTTCTTTGTAATAAAAATCTATAGTTCATATGTTTTTTCCTAAATAATATGATTTATCTAATATACCTTTAATATTTGTGTTATAAAATTACATAGTACCATTTCTCGGGTGTAATAATACTCTATAGGCTCTTCACAATATGATAGATTATATCAGAATCCCACATCATTATAGGTTTGCGCATTTGTTGGTTCTGACATGTAATTCCTCAACAATGATATATGGAAAACATCATTTACATTAAAATTAATCAGAGGCATTGAAAATTGATAATATACTACACTATTTTTTTCTATAATTTCATAATTCCAGATATGCACAGGGCTTAGATTCCCTTTCTTACCGAACCATATAACACCCATCCATGGAGATATTTTGAGAAAAGAAGATATCCCACTAGAAATTCCTAATCATTCCTCATATTATAGAGATAACAATTTTTTATACTGTTAACTTCTATTATATGAGTCTGAATAACCTTTACTATTATCATTGTCTCAATAATATTTTATAATCCAATAATTTCCAATTCTCCATCTTTATCACAAAAAGATGGAGTGGGACATCTGATGAAATAATAAGATCAATATGACAATATTTGAATACATTAATGAAAAATATTGATATAGTAAAACACATCCAAATATAAATAATAATTACACATACCGTGAAATTCATGTAATCATGATATAAAAATGACTTATCATACTTTAATACAGCATTATACTATCCATCATTCTAAGGATGGTATTTAGTGCTTAAATGAAACTCAATATCAAGTGACATCCAATTAATATTACATGGATTCAAAGTATATTTTGGATCATGATAAAACATAATATAAATATGTTCTCTTTTAATTATTCAAGAAATATAAATATGTGGTTTATTATTGTACTATAAATGTAAATCTTCTATTAGACTAATAATATGTGTTTATTTTGGTATGATATCATAAATAATTGATATTTAATGATTCTTTCCTAGAGTTATTTGTAATTAAAATTGAATCCCATGGTAATTTATACCATTTAAATATAAAAATTTGTATCGGATTCATGACTTCTCTATGATGTTTTCCTCCATCCTTAACCTATTGAAAATTCTAGAATCATGATACATTATCAATAATTTCATTAATCATATAATCTTATCAAAAATGATCGTTCGAATCCATATACATCTTGGCACATAAATTTTCAACATATAAATTCCATTTATGAGCATAAACCAATAATTCCACTATATTATTAACCAATTATTGAATATTTAACCTATTTCCAAATTTCAAAATTCATTCTTTATAAAAAATGTATGAATATTTACCATCATTCAAAACATTAAATTTATTTCAAAAATATCATCATTAGGTTGAGAATAGTTTATATGTTCAAATAAATATATTTTACAGAATATTAGAAAAAAAAATCTTGTTTACCCTTCCTTAATAATTTATATATATATCATTAATTAATCCAAAAACAATGGATCTCATTCTGTTGATATTTTTGGGAATATTTTATGATATTTCATGGTGAATAATTTTTCTATCTTATTTTCATTCCCTGGGTAGTAATGTATTAATAAATAATAATTCTTGGTAGTTTGTGACATCTCATTTTCTTCATGTTGATAAATATATATGAAATAAAAATTATTTTAGGATCTTATGTTGTGTGTATATCTCAGATAATTCGCTATAGTGAAAGTGTATCCATATCATTATAGAAAATATAACTATTCCAAACTCAAGTTCATGGCGGGTTTTTTTATGTTCATATGTCAATAACTACATTGATGAATTAGAAATAAATGTATAAGGATACAACAAAGTCCCTTTTTTGATGAATTTCAATATATTAACAATATGTTACATGATAATGGTAGAGATAAAATCTTAAAATTTCCCAATATCATATTCAATTCATCAAAAAAATTCATGACATTCATTTTTCCATACAAAAAAAAACATTATGTACAATAATTTGTGACATATTGTCTAATATGAAAATATTTTTAACAAATCCCTAATTGTTACCAGTCATACCAAGGAATTAATGATTTTTAGTTTTTTCCATTGGTTTAGGTCATTTTCTGATTGTCTTTTTCATCACATGGTCAACTGATATTCCATCCTTATAGAAAATACGATCAAGAAAATAAACTTTTTAATTTTGAATTCATATGTGCTAAATATCCCGTATAAAATATTTATTATAAGATTCTATAGAATGGTCCTCATGTGATTTCCATGGTTCTAATAGATTTTACAATACACCAAGATATCATCAATAAATACCAATAAAATCAACAAAGTATTTCTTTAATAATCACTTCCTAACATCAATAAGAATGGATAGTGCATTCGTCAATATGAAAAATATTACTATAAACTGATAATGTCTATACATCATTTAAATTTTTTTCATTGGAATGTCATCCTTCATTATTCCCAATCGATGACACAAGAAATGATGTCCAATATTGGGAAAATATTGATCTCCATGAAGTTGATAGAATAAGCCATTTTTCTAGGAAGAGGGTACATTCTATGTTTCATGATATCATTTATTTCCATAAAATTATTAATAGCCACATATATCCATCAATATTAATAATCAAATAAATAACATATAAATAATGTGAAACATTATTTTTTATAAATAATTTATCAAACAACTTCTCTAGTTATTTCTTATACTCTAGTATTTCCATAGTGTCTATTCTATAGGGTGTCAATTATATTTATCTTTTATCAGGGATTAAATTAATGATAAAATAAACATCACACACCTATTGGAGTAAATCTAATTACAAAATAAATTCAAAAATGTATTAATGTACAATAGGTACATCCTCAATTTTATGATTACTTTTTTCATCTATAGTTTGTTTTTCTCTCCATCCCAATGAATATATTTGAAAAGAACTACTAAGGTGTATCTCAACATGTTTCAGTTCAAAAATTATCCCAACTAAAGTTAATTAATTCCACATCATCATTATAAATATCAATTTTCATCACTTTTAAATATATTTTTATTAATATTTTTTAATCCAATACATACAAAGGATTATTAAAACATCAACCATAGGTATAAATGTAAATTACAAAAATAGGTCACATTTATGTTTTATAATGGGAATTTTTTGAAACATCCTTGTTACAATGAGATTTCAACATTGATTTTTGACAGAAAAATCAAATATTAAATTTCAATGGAAATATCTAAATTTCCTGAAAAATGATGAGTATATATAGATTTTTTTTAGAAAAAAAAAATATTTTTATTTTTTAAGATATGATTACATTAATTTCCCCCATAAAATTAACAACCTAAATTATATCTACAGTGATCTCATAATGTTTCATTCTCCCCATAGACAGTTCTATATAGGTTTCTATGCTACTTAAGACATTGATTATGATAATGTATGATTTTTTTATTTAAAACACAGGATATAATTAATATATTCTATTCAATAATTAATTACTATTTTTCCTTTATCTCAAAAATTACAACAAACTTTCTTTCCCTTCTCATATTATCTAGGATGTTTCATTCCATAATTTTCACAATATGGAAATTAATTCATTTTATTTTACTTCATTGTTACATTCTATTTTTTATGGTCTTTAGTAAAGTTAATCATATCTTGACTCTACTGAAATATGTTTTATCTATTAAATTATATCACTATTTTCAGGGCATAAAAATATATTTTTCATATGATGATAATGTTTGAGAAACCATTTCTATTTGGATACATGGATTAATCCATTCAATTAAATGGTCAATTTTTTGTTCCATATTATATATGTAATCCAAATTATACATGGATAGTCTTGTAAATGTATCCTCATAATCTGAAATATATTATTCTTATATTTTATTCCTATTGATGGAATTTCTCTTCATTTTAGTTTGATGCAGATGAGAGAAATATTTTTCAATGATTATTTCATTAAAATCACACCATTATATGTGTTTTTTTATCGTCATCTCTTGTATTTTGGATCAATGTCCACCACTGATTAATATATCCTATAAAATAATGTACTTAATGTAAAAAATTATCCCTTTCATCACATTCTAATACAATAAATATAATTTTAATTGAACTTTTTGACTTCTAATGTTCCACTATATTAGTATTTTGACTAAATGAAGGGAAATTCTATTACTTTAACTGATCAAAAATAGGGTTATTAGTCTAAGAAACATCATTATTCTATAAATATGTATACTTATCTATCTCAAAATTAGTTAGCTATCATACTATATTCATGATCTTCTCATATCTAAAACCAGATTCACTGCCATTCTCATGAGAGAAACTGCTACCTAGTCCATGAGTATTCATAACATTATTTCTTCCATTAATAATTTCTAATAAATTGAATGTGCTAGATTATGACACCAAATAATTAAATTTTATTTCTAATATATAATACTAAATAAATTCGAACACTTAACATAAATTTAAGATTTATTCATTGAAAATCCTAGAACCATACGAATTTTTTATTAGAAATATCTATAAATCATAATAATATTTACAAACTATTCATTGTGGTATGTAAAAAAAATTAGTTGACCAATTCATGTAAATTAATAGTATTATAAAAGTTGTACAGTAAGTTCACACACACAGTTATGTATAAATATGGTTGATATATAGTCATCCCACAATTTTTAGGGTTATCAACCCAAGATCCAGTTGTCCCAAAACCAAATCCACTTATAGTATCGAGATATGGATAATTTCCATGAAAACCGCATAATATCTTACATAAAAAATATTTATGTATTTATCCTGTAGTTATACATATCCTCAAAGTCTATCACATGTATATTTTCATTGATATATGTTTTCCTAAATCATGATCTGAAGGTTTCTACTAAATATACTCTAATACAAATTATAATAACACAGAATCCAGTAACATAGAGCATGTTGATTGTTTATTAAATAAGAATATATACAAAGTATTTAATCCCAAGGTTATGATAAATTTAGTAGTCATATATAACCATATACATACATTCTACCAACAATAACATTAAAATACCATATATAACTTTAAAAAAAAATCTCAACATCCTTGAGAAACATTAAATGAATTTTTCTTCATATCCTATAAAATGTCAAAAAAAATAGTGAGCTAGAATACGTTGTAAGGGATATATAGAAGTAAATATACTATGATGGAATAAAAAATATTCTATATTACAAGGTAGATGACATAAAACACATTCCATTTAATAAATATCTTGTCCATGATATGCATCAATTTATAATACTAATATAGTACTATCATTGATAATAAAAACTGAATTCTCAATGAAGGAAATGCATTATATAGGACTTCATGATTTTATCCATCATTATATCTGAATCAAAAACCCTTATGTGATTATAGTTTATTCAATGGTTACATATACACCAACAAACCATTTAATTAGGTAATCTAATTATTCGCATGGGACATATTGATGAATCCAGGGGTACATATTATTGGGGACCATCAATAACTTTATTTTTAATGGATTCCTCATATTTATAATGAACGATTTATTTCAAAAAATTTACAACATGTTAATGAAAATAAATATTTATTGAAAAAATATATTTATCAAGATTTTCCCTATCAATAAAATAGAATTAAAAGGAAACACCATATGTTAAAATGGTATGTGTTTTAGAAAATTATCATATACATGATAAAAATAATATTAGTATTAAATAGAAAATTATTTTTTTAATGAATACAATAATGTTAATGTTTCAAGAGAAAGTTTGCGACCAAAAAATTATGATGATATTATATTCGTTTTTATATAAATTAATTTTTTAGTCGATAAAAGAAAAGGGAATTGAAGCATTAAAAAAATATTTTATGAAATTGTATTACATTGAAACAATTTAAATCTTTTATATGAATATAAATAATGTAAATTATTTATGGTGGAAAGGAAGACTTTTAACTCTATATATGTTTAAAAAATTCAATATGACATTATGAATAATGTTTACAATTACTCGATTAAAAAATTATGATGATTATGTAAAAACAATTTAAAATTAAATTATTACATAAAATTTATATAATAAATTATTTTAGTGGATAAAATAAATTTTAAAAAAAATTGAAAAAAATGTATGTTGAAGGAAAAAATATTTTATTAAAAGATTAAGAATATGTTTTTCATTTTAAAAAATATATAAAATGAAACAATTTAAGAATATAAGAATATTTTGTTACAAATATGGAAAATTCTTAAATATCAAGATGATAATAAAATATATGGATTTAATTAAGTATGAATTATGATATTACTTAAAAAATTACTGCAATCACGTAAAAATGAGATTGAAAAATAAATCCTACCATATATCATAATTTTAAAAAAATAACCCGTTGAAATAATAATAAATAATTAAAACATTATTCATTATTAATAATGAATTATTCATGATAAATATATTAATTTGTCATAAATTCAACAACCTAAAATAATATAGGTTCGTAGTAATATATATTTCTCAATGGAGTGTAAATTAAAATGAAATCTATAACCTCGCACTTCCCTTCAGTTTAATGTTATTTAAAATATTGTATGATGTTTTCAAAAATATTATTATATTATAAAATAAAAAAATTCTTATTTATAATATCATAAATAATATTTTTATAACATATTATCTCTCATTAACTAATGATATTTCAATATTACCAGTATTATGAGTTCTAACTACTTCATTTTATTATGATTTTTTTTCATGGTACATGTAGTATAATTTAATAGGGTATACTTCCGTAAACACTATAATTATATTAATTTTATAGATATCATACTTATTCATTATATATATTTTTAGAATCATTCATGAAATTCGGTGAAGCAAAATGAATCACATCGCTTCATGGTTATGGTAGGTCATACCTTCCCACGAGCAGTGTTATCATTTCCTTAATCAGTGAAAGGGTAAAAAATTATATGTTATAAAAAATTAATTTATTAAATATTAATTCATATGTATCATTTATGTTCAATGTATCCATGATTATGATAATTCATGTGAGTTTTCTATTGGAAAAAAATTACATCCGTTCAGGAGGTGGTTGTCTACCTTTAACATGAGTGATGGTTTTGTTTCCCATTTATTAGAGAAGGACATAGATAATATTGATTACATAAACATAATTATATCTATTTATATTGTTGATAATATTTTCCTCATATTGTAATAATTTTGAAAAAATTGATTGTACTACAATAATAAGTCAAAATGATGGCGCTTGGTGTAGTTGATTACATTTTCATAGGAAAAAACCCCTTTGGATCTCTTATTAAGACCCTAGGGTATATATTTTGGGATATATAGTATATCTATAATGTGTATAATCTTCATATAGAGATATTTAGGTGCGGTTTTGTTAAACTATATGGTTTAATATGTCTAAATAAGTGATGTGTTGTTGTTCCCCTTTCTAAATTAGTTGAATGGATCACATGTACTTTCTATATGATTTAAAATAATATAAACTAACATTATATTAAATATTTATCCAAAATGTATCATATTATTTGAGTATTTTATTAAGGATGAAATATAATAGCAAATGGATTTTTATAAACTTTTTAGGATATTTAAACCCTTTCCTTTGTAGGTTAAGAAACAGTAAACCTGTTTTAACCTAAACTATTGTAATTAATGTTATATATTTTTAGTAATCACTATGAAGAAAATTTAAATTGAACATATTACCTAATATTACATATTTTAATCCATAAATATAATCTATTTTATAAATTTTAATTCATAATAGTGGCAGAAATAAATTTTAATACAATCCTACAATAGTTTTCAAAATAGTTTTTATGGAAATGATTTTTTCAATGATCAGATGCTATTATATTAACAATATCACTATTTATCAAAATTATATGTATATAAATTAATATAGTAAGATTAATAATTATTAAATTTTATTTAAATCATTTATAATCAATATTATTTTAATTAAATAAAATGGGAGGTCATAATTCTTTGTTACAAAATAGTTTTCTAAAAAGTATCTATTTTTACCTCTAAATGATCATATATATTTTCTATATAATTGATTTTCAAGAAATAGTTAATAATAAATATGAAGAAACATTATTATAAATAGTATTAACAATAAATAAATTCTACATATCCTATTATTAATTAAAACTTATTTCTATGGGAAAATTCTGAACCCTCAATCTAAGCTAATTTTTATCATGTATGTTCAAAATCAATATTCATCATATCAAATGTGAATTTTTCCCCCTGAAATATTCAAATATTAATTGTATTAAAGTTATATTGAAATATAATTTTAATGAACTATAATAAATTATTGGGTGTCATACTATGGATTTATATTTTCATTTCCATACAATCACCCAAGAACAAAACCAAATTCCTACCACCACTTTGGGAGTTTAGTTTTATGATATAAAAATAAATTTTTTTGTCCATATTCCTTCCCAGGTGTACAAATACCTTTGAAATATTATTATATCACCAATTTAGTAGCATCCTAAAAATATTATTCCCATGTACGAAGCTTTATTGTGAATTCTGACAATGATTCATGATTTATAATGGAGTCAAATCAATATACCTACAAGTTAATGAAGAAATCAATATATTCTCGTTACAGTCCAATGAAATAACCATTATATTGTGAAAATGTTTAATATATTAAGATATAGGGTACTTATTCATGATATATGTTTCCAAGTGTGCAAAAAATTTAATATTGATCAATTTTTCCCCGTTATAGCCTTAAAACAATGATATAGAATGTTTTATAAGGGGAATTAATCACATTGTTAATATGACCATTCTCAGATACAGCTGATATTATTTAACAATATCATATATTCTAATAATTAATGAAGAAATTTATAACTATTATTCAACTGTATAAGGATGGTATAGCCACATATGTCCTCTCTTCTGTATTGATATCAGCAGTTGTAGTGGTTCTCGCATGAGTTCTATTGCAGAGGTCATCCACATGGAAATAAAAATATAAATCTCACAGTTATTCTCCATGACACCAATTTTCTAATTCCCCCACATAGAATATATTTTTTCCACATATTCGGTAATACAAAAAACAACTCATCATATATTCATGACTAGGTAGGTACACCTTTCAGAATACAAATAAACACCCTCAATGTCCTTCCAAGGTCATATATTATAGAGGTCCCCCCAATAAAACCAAATTTATCCAAAATTAATGTCTATTAAATGGTGAAAAATATTAAGACAACCTTTTAGTCCCTATTAATGATATTCATTACAAATGTGTTCTCAAAAATGAAGATTATTTTTAGCATGATTCACTTACATGTGCTGATATTACTTTAAGGATATGCTCATATAGAGGGGAACATGAAGATTTGATGATAGACATTACCAAATATTCTTCATTAATCATGGGGTTTTCCCCAATACAATCAATTATTTAGGTTAATATTGTCATTTACACCTCCCCACTACTACATATACTTACATACAACTGAGGGTGTTCTTAATGAATAAACTCCCTATTATAAGGAATCGAGAAAATTACCACTATTATTAGATCATGTAAATAAAGTCCTCCTTATTGAAGAAGAATACAACACATAAATGTCAATGTAACTATTTTAGGACCATATTATATTCATGTTATTGTCCTTTTAAACATCCCAAAATTATCTTATAGATGTTTTAGAGTACTAATATATTCCTTTTATAAGAAAAATCATACGATATATTCATAGTTATATTGATAAAAAACACCTATATTATGGGGAGTGTAGAACGTAATAAATATTTTCAATGAGATATAATTACATGTTGACTCTGTTTTTATCTATGTTTCATGGAACCCACGTTCTTTGAAGAACCAGAGACAAACAAAATTCATGAAATAAAAGTATAATTGTTATTTACCGGATAATTTATGATGATCCACTTAATATATTATCAGAGGGTGGGAAGAATTTGATGTGATATACGTTGATCTTATTAATAATGAATATATTTTTACATGAAAGGTATTATGAATATTTATAAAATCTATTAAGGTTTCGGGACTAAAATTTTTATATAAAAGATAGTCAATTAAATGTAATTCCACCACATACATAGCTCATAAATGTTAGACATGGCATTAGAAATCGAATTCATATCTGTTTTACATCGATAAAAAGTTTCATACAAACCTACCGTATAAGGTATTCAAGGACCATAACTACGTATCAACATTTAGTGGTTCACTAACATATCCTTTTAAATTAAATACATCAATATCAAGATCCACATATTGAAAGGAATTATAGAATGGACACAATAATATATTACACAAAATAAATACATCTGAAAACCCAGTTCACAATACTAGGGGAATTTATTAAACCACTAATAACCCTACGATCATAATAAACAGTGTTATATGACTATGTTGGCGAAAAAAATAATCCAACCCAACCCCAAAATGATGGGGTAAATATTAAACCCTCCTCCTCTATGGATTGATGAATTCTATAGACTGGAAGAAAAAAATCATGAAACTCATTTAATGTTCCTCTAACTAAATGAACCAAATTTATCATTTGGGATAAATTTAGAAAAAGATATAACGTATTCTCAAAGTATTATAATCATTAATTTACTCTTATTGGATCGTCAGAGAGTTGTAATTCAACCTCGCAATGGTCATAATAAAAAATGATCCACCATGATGAGTTTTCTTAAAGAGGATCGTAATATTCCTCCAAAAGGGTACTAAATGGCTAAATATATATCTTATTAGTCTAAAACTAACAAGGATCTATTTTCAACATCATATTATGCATCATTAAATATTATTATTCACAAACATGTAGATAATATGGGCCATTACATAAATATAGTGGTTTGTGATTAGGATACATCTATCTAATGTATTGTCCACATCAAAACATGTGATAAATGTGTGTGTAGATAAAACTAAAGGACAACTAATGAAATAAAAACAGAAAATATCTCATTAAAAAATAATTAATTTCCTTAACCAAAATTAATTGGAAATGTCTGGTTATATCAATTTTTTTCACCTGAAGAGGTTATAACTATCTATATCAAAAAAATTCAGAGAAATATGAGGTATATCTGGAAGAATTAATTTATGCTGAAAATGAATTAATTTAATGGAAATATTTACACCATGTATAATTTCCAATATGATATAAACATGTCACTATAATTGGATCTTAATAAACCAGAACGAAATGGATGAAAAGAATGTGTGGAGATTGTTTCACTAAACAGACCAGGGATAAGGAAACCAAGGTAATAAATTATAATATCCATAATTTAACAAGTGTTTTTTATACATGGATAGAATATATGATTATATCAACAATTAAAATCCATCCTAACTCAAGAATTATTTCAACCACTGGAAGAATGGAGTCAAACATATCATATTAATCTATAAACCCTCGATTGATGGTCAATATAAAAGATTGTACCTCAAGATCGCCTTTATTCAACTCAATATAATGACAAATTTATAGAATAATTGGACAGGTGACTTGAAAATAGTGTATAAAATATTGAATCCATATTATAATTATGTGGAAGTGGATCCTCATCCACCAACAATTATAAATCCAACATTCCCAGCAGCTACTAAAAATAATATCTATAGATGATATTAGAAAACATTTATTCTACTATGGACCTTTGATAAGAATTCTAAAATATATGAAGAAAAAATATCATTTTTTATATAGAATCAATATTATCAACCATTAATCTAATATATTTACCTATAAACAAGGTCTATTGATTATATGGAATATCATTAAAAAAATATTACCAATTACGATCAATGCTATGGAAGATTAAAAACCTTGATCTCTAAAACAATAAAAATGTTGAAAATGAGACTATCTAATATTTGATATCAATATGGAATAATATGTATTATTCAATAGACATAAATCAATCTTATTAGTAGTTACTATAGATAAGAATAGAAATCATTGACGATGAATTACAGACATCACTCACTCAAATAAAATATCATTGGGGATTTCATTAGTTCACTACAGTTTTGTATTTATATGTTGATTACATGTTTTCCTCTAAGAAAATATCATGTTTATAAATTTAAAAAAATCAAAGAATGATAGATGTTATAACACAAACTACAAAAAATTATGCTCAAAATATCATTTTATCTATCTCCAACTAATGGGATTTATCAATACCATGTTGCGCCACCCCATGAACAATAATGACATAAAACACCATATTCATGAGTGGAAAATGATTAATTTCCTAAATTATTTATGGAAAAAAAGTGATATATTTTATTCCATCGTAAATAAATATGGTATAGATTACTTTATTGCTATCATGGATGTTAATATTCCCATGTCTCTATAATCTATGAGGCAAAATATAGTGGGTAACCAAAATTTCCCTAACTAAAAACCAAACCTATAGATTATGATGTAAAATACCAAACATTTTTATTCATTAAATACCGCCACTAGATGATGGTCAACTTAGGGGTTCTCAAATTGGGTAACCATCAACACATGTGACCTTTATCTCATTCATTAACCCAATAGAATATAGTGAATTTAATAATCTTATGAATAATGATATAACAAAATTAATGATTAGATTAGTAGAAATCATCCAACAAGACACATTCTTTACTTAGGGAACAAATGATTAAAACTATAGTGATCGCAAATCCCTATATAAAACATGAATTAGATTTTTTTTCAATATTCTAAGACAAATAAAATATATTTAATTAGGATCGATATATATGATAATGATCCCTTACTAACACCCATGAAAATCCAGAATCATCTAGATTTTCTAAAACTATTATTGAGAGGATTGGAGCAACCATAAAAAATGTAACCCTCATCATAAAAAGATTCACAGTATGTATCAGATAATAAAATCCACTTTAGGGATCCTTTAATTGATAAAGATGATATTTATGAATAGTATCTACCAATTTATAATTGGGTGGGAGGTCACATAGGTTGAGTAAGTCACATAATATGATGACATATATGATCCCAATGTTAAGTTCATATTTCTGATAAATCTAAAATTGTATCCAAAATTAGATATCATACACACCTAAAAATATCACAAGAATCCTGATCTGACCCCAAGAATTTAGATACGTTTCAGATCCAATCATATTGGAATATGTGTTGGAAATCAAAAAAATATATGTTATATTTAGAAAAAAAATTAAGGCTATATTAACCACTCCCATAAGTAAAAATAATGTCAGTATATTTCAATCCACAAAAATTGATGTCTTCATGGATAGCCTCAATCCCAAAACCTCAAGCCTATGAGCAACCTGAATGAGGGAAATATAGTTCTTTATTTTAAATGTATGATATCATGAAAATAATACTAATTTTCCCAAACAAGTTACATATTTATGATAGGATCTACCAATCAATATTGTTTAATTAATATCTAATTAAAGTTATTTCAATCCATTAAGAATTCAAGGTGGAAGTCACACAAACCCAAGTAAATCACATAAAGGATACCTCTATTGAGTGACAAGTGGTAATTTCATTATTCAGGAAGGACTATACATTCATTATTGATGGATATATTACCCCTCTCTATGTTTTCAAAATAATCAATGATATCATTATTCATCGAGCCTTAGTTTAAAATTGATCAATAATCAGCCTTATTCAACTCCAAACACTTCAAAACAAAGACTAAAATGAGTTTTTTCTATCTCCTGTTATCCTAAAAATTTATGTATATGATTACTGTGAGCATAATCCACTCGGTAGGATTAGACTGAGAACCTATAAGAATGGCCTCATCACTATCTAAAATTCAAGGAAGTTTTTCATGTCTGAACCATCAACAGTATTCCCGGGAGTCTGTAATTCCATATGAAAGAGGAATTCCAATCATCATGTTATTAAGGACCTATTAATTACATTGTTAATAATTTTGATGTATCATAGTGTGATAATTTCAAAAAAAATTTATTCATATCATTATATAAATTTTGGTTTCTAATAAAAGGGATGTAATTTAAACTATGGTTGATAATTCAACTCATATTACTAACAAAAATCTGTTATAATCCTTTCTATCTGATAAATGGAGTTTACTTACTGGGGAATTATTATTTTTATATAATAGTATTGATAAATGAACTCTAGATTTTTTAATCATCATAGTCTTAATGGACTAAAATATTAAAAAATTGAATAATCGAATATCCATTAGCTCAAAATATAAATATTCATGTGTCCCTATTGAAAATACATCTCCAAAAATGGAATTGATATATATTTGATTTATTTTGAATAAATACAAAAAATGGGTAACTATTTTTTAGGGTTATTTTGAAAAGAATTCAGACCAAAAAATGCTTTCTCTTTGATCAACTAGAACTCAACCCTTAAATAATGGTGTGATCATGGGGAATAGAAATGTTTTATTACTTTTGTTGATATATTATTATTCATTTAAAATAAACCATATAAAATGTGGTTATGATTATGGAAAATATAATAATGGTACAAGTAACAATTCCCCCATATCACCTCTAAAATAGTGGTAGTCGTCCCCTCTTCATCTATCAATATTGATGAGGAAGGATTCGAAGAGTATGTTTTTAATTCCTCTATTGTATTTTATTAAGGATTCAGGACCACTGGTGATGACCTATGAAATATAAATTTTATTGTGTAAGATGATATGTGGCTAAAAATGATCAAATCAAACGTGACACCCAAATTTTATGAGATATACATATCATTCCTTAAATAACATCAATTTTTGTTGTCCTTGAACAACATGAAGATTCTTGGATTGTTTTCATGACTATCAAACTATCATGTAGAATTTTCATGTGGCCATAGTATATATAGGATTTCTATAAGGTGAATTCATTCATTCTATACTTCAAAGGTGGAATCCAATGTTATAAGTTAATTAGAGTTTTCTTCATTATAGTTGTCCAAAACATAATGTTTATCTCCAACATAATCCACCTTAAAAACAATTAATAAATTAGAGTCCTCGAAATATTTTTGGATCTTAAATAAATATATCCAAAATATTATTTCTTTATCCCAATCATGAAGCTACAGATCAATGTGGATACTATATTCCAAGACATTTACTTCATGTATGGGTATATTGGTTGTAACCATATCCTCAAGACTCCGAAAAATAACGATTCCATTACCTTTAGTGATTTACAATGGGTATATTACTATCATGTTGTTCCCTTGGTATTGGAGGATTCTTAAAACACATATGACCATTTTATAGAATATATTTTCAACTAATTTCTTTAGAATACCATGGAGTTCTATTTGAATGAATTAGTGTTCAAATTATATCAATTTTATAGTAATATTAATAATATCAAGTAAATTTTAAACAAATATTAATAACATATCTTGAAGATGAGAATCATAAAATATAATGTAAATGACATATAATTGAAATTTAAATGTATCATGTTACTTTATAATGGTAGAATTTTGGGATGAAATCATTCAAATTCCTCCTCAAAACCATAAATAGTTTAGGGGAATACAGTGTTTTTTACATATATTTGATTATTTATTTATAATCTATTTGGTAATTTTTTTCCTTCACAATAACAATGGAATACAAAGTCACTCATGACTGGATTGAAAATTTATAGAGATATTTGAATGATCTCCAATGGAATCTTAAATAATTTACATCCCTAATGGAACATATTGAAGAGAATCCATTCGTTATTTCAAATCCAACACTATAAATACTACACAAATCACTCCAAACGTAAAATAATGATGTTAGAAAGTAAAATGATCTTTATTTAATTCACAATATGTTGTTGGTTGCTAAAAAATGTATTCTAATATAATGAATAATTACATTGTGTTTACTTATATAGGTAAAAATCATTAGCACTATCTATATAACCATGAGGTCAGCCTTGTTTCTTATGTTTATCCTCTCAGGTATATCATTATTTGTGAAATATTAATTAGGCTTATATCATGGTGGGAAATCATTCAAAAATAATTTTACATATAGTCCATATCTCATCATGTGGTCAAAGGGCATGAATTTATATATTTTGGTGAATAAATCCATTCCCATGTTGTTAAACTATTGAATATAGAACTCCTAGATGAAAAATATTTCTTCATTATGTATTCTACCGAATTGTGGGTTAATTATTTTTATAAAGCCTCCAGAAACACAATAAGAAGGAGAATGAAAAATTCAAAACAATACCGTGTTGGCCTAGATATTACAATCACTCCCTATAAAATGAATTTCATATAAATTATTCCTACTTTTTATTAATGTACTAATAATTAAGAGTAATAAAAAATCCTCATTGTAGGTATGGAGAATGCTCTAAATATATCTATGGAACAACAAAACCTTAATTTTGATTCAGTATGGGTAATCAAGTAGATAAATAGTTAATATTCTATTAGGAAGAAAGAGTTCATTTTTATTATTTATTATATAATATAATTGATGGAGTAATTTCCATCCCAACTAGTAATATTTCATATATCATGTTTAAAAAATGTTCATGAAGTTTCATTATATAATGCATTTAAAACCCAGGAAGATCTTGACTATGAAGAAAAAGATATTCACATAGAACATTATTGAGAGTTATCTGAATTTATAAATAATTATATTGCGATTTATATGAGGTTAGTACTACTCTTTATTAATGTGATCCTTTATCCTCGTTGATTAATAACAAAATTGGATGAATATCACCATAAAATTCATCCCTGAATATGGGATTCTCCCACTAAACTGATCCATGAATGAACATATAGTTTATAAAACTATGAATTTTATCCTCTATGATGGTATAAATATCAAAAAAAGTTACTCTAAAATTGAAATATTTTTATTGTAATAAAAATATTAAATGAATGATGGGAAACCGTTGTTTTCATTTAAGAGGTAATTTCTACTGATCTTAGAAGCCAATTATCTGAAATTATGATTTCTCAGTAAACTCAGAGACATTGATATTTATTGAAAACAATGATATGGGATAACATTGAAAATACCAATAAATTTCTTAATTTTTATTCACATTCAAACTTGATACATAAATCCCAATAGTAACCTCCTACTACTATGTACTCATTCTTATTAATAATTTTGAATATAGATGTCTTGGGGCCATATTCCCCTAGTACAGTTTGGAAATTCATGTATATTTTAAAATAGAAAAAATCATCTCCCATTGGGATAATTTAATATCTCTTAATGAAGTCACAAATAATGATCTCATTAACTACATGAATTCAAATATCATCACATGTTTTTCCCAGTCATACAATATTAATAGACAATACCACCCAATTACATTATTATTATCTAAAATGGTAGTATCATGATCCATCCCTAAATATTCAACTTTATATCATGTAAATAAAAAATTATTTTCATATTTTTTAAAAATTATCCTTTATCTTCTGAAAAATGTTGGACCATGAATGATGAATTGGACATTCAATCTGAGGCATGTGTTATGGTTCCATCACACCATAAACCATACATCTACATATGGGACTCATGTTTTCATGACTATGAGTGAGTGGTTTTTTTATATATTTATGTTAAAATTACCATACATTGTGTTACCATATGTAATTAATTGATTGAAGATGAACAGTCCAAAAAATGACTTTGGGAGTAAGAATGGATCAATTAAGAGAGGTTTCACACACCTCACAACCTTGATATCCTTTAAAAAATTTATGTAGGATCCTTAAATAAATAAGTATTATTTTTTACATTTATCATAGGAGAATTGGTTCTTTCATTGAGGAATTTAATCATTCTGAGGAAGAATCAACTGATCATAGATCATATGTGTGAAGGAAAAAAACCATACAGATGACCTAAAATAATGGAGCAAATTATTTAATTACATTAAATGGAAAGCATATCATACTAGTTAATAGATAAATATTCTCAGTAAATAGTTTTCATAAATTAATTAATGGAAAAATTTCATCTAATTTGGATGACATTTAACATCATATCATTTTTCTAGGATACAACACTCCAAACATGTAAAGACTCATAATTTTCATGTAATTTTTTTTAATTAAATGTTAATTTTATGAGTCCACAAAATTTGACAGCACGTGTTTCTGATGCCCGGAGTGCCCTGAATGAATTTCTAAACTTTTTTTTCGGGTACGTTAAGTAAACGTGTGAGAGGGTTTTTATAGCTTTTTAACCGGTTCTCAGAATTGAAATCTGATGACACCTTTGAGCTCGCACTGCCTGTATTTTCTTAAGAAGTCTTTCTCCTCGACGGTAGTTGGTCGAGGAAGACTGTTAGTTTTTTTCATGAATGAATAAAATATAACAAAAATGTATAATATTTTTATTTTTTGAAACCTCCCAGGTGGATGTTATATAGGTGGGGACCACCTGACCTAAAACCTACCACATGGGTTATTGTGGTGCGGACCACCCGAGCCTAAACCCCCCAATTTGAATTCCTAAAGTTGGGGACCACCTGAACCCTCATAATGGGAGAAACCCTTGAACTCCCTCTTAAATGTTGGGAAGCCTCTTGAACTTCTCCCACCTAAATTGAGCCACCCCCTTTGATTACACTTCTCTAACAAAGAACCACCTCCATCGAAGAGTGGTTATTCGATGAATGAGCTCAGGATCGAAGGCATGTGGCGGGCGCGACGAACATCGATATCTTCTACTTCTCTCTTGCAACACAAAAAAAATATTAGAGGTAGGGGTTTTATTATGAATGACTATTGATTCTCATGTTCTTAGCTTGTAAACAAACAACGTGGATCAAATCTCTGAAAAGTTGATCCGCAGCTGATTTCTCTTTGCAGGTTTGGGAATAATGATTGTCGAATGTTTTAGGGTTTGTCATTCTTCATATAATTTTTATTAAGCTGCTTGCTACTGCCCTAAAGTGGAGGGTGCGGGGAAAACGAACATGGTCTGAAATCTTCTCATTTCCTTCTTTAGTTTTTTGTGTTCTGCACTTTGGAAGAATGCGGTGACCTGTGTCGGCGAATGGCACTGGTGGAACTCGGATACGGCAGCCGGCACACCTCCAGTAGTGACAAAGGCGACGACGTAACCGTGGCTGCCTCGCAGCCATGCCAGGCCAGGCTGCCTAGTGCAGGTTGGGCCAGTCCCAGCGGGCTAAGTCAACATGAACCGGGTTGGGTCAGCCCAGGTTGTTTTAGGACGGGTTGGTTGGACCGGGTAGGACTAGACCCAGATGCGTTTCAACTCATTTCTGCTCTGTTGGCCATAACTCTGGCACCGAGTGTTCATTCGACAAACCGTCTCTATAACTAGAATCCTTTGAGTGAGATGGTACATTTTTAATAACCCTAGCTATATACTAAAATAACCAAATGAGGAACATACCTGAGAAAAAATGCCTTTGATCAACTAATAAACCCCTACAATTTTCCTCCAAAAGTAGATAAGGAGCTCCCCCAACCTCAGAAAACTAGAAATCATGCATGAGCCATGATTAAGAGGATTAATGTTGGAAAATGGGAAATACCAAATGTCCTGAGACATAAAAACCCAAACATTAAGATTATCCACACTTACCCAGCACAGTTTGGTAAACTGTGCGCCAACCGTGTGGTTCTCATTGTCTCACTTGGTGACTTCGCACGACTTTCCCACACAGTCTGAAAAACCATGCACCGCCCGTGCAGATCCTGTGTGGGTCTGATGATGTACTGATAATGTAATAGGATCCTGTGTGGGTTTGACGACATACTGGAGATGTACTAGGATCCTTTGTGGGACTGAAGACGTACTAGAGATGTACTAGGATCTTGTGTGGATTCTGAAGACGTACTGAATATGTACGAGGATCCTATTTGGGTCTACGACATACTGGATAGGTACTATGATCTTGTGTTGGACTAACGGAATAATGGAGATGTACTAGGATCTTGTGTGGGTTTCACGACGTACTAATGATGTAATAGGATCCTGTGTGGGTCTGATGACGTACTGACGATGTACTAGGATCCTATGTGGGCCTGACTATGTACTACGATCCTTCATGGGTCTACCTCTTAACAAATTAAGATGTATTAGTAGTTATATCTAATGATATCTACTACTGTACTTAATTTATACCTAGTGTGAGCTGTGTATATACCTTTGTGGTCTATACATTCATAGTGATACCTTGGTGTTATTCTTCTATGTGGAGTACCTTTGTGGTACTTACCATCGTGGTAATCCTTCCTTTGTCGAATAGATGAGCTTTGGGATTTTGAGTTGGACTTTGTGTTTCCTCATGATTGAGACGAGCTTACTTGATAACTTAGTTATATATATGGGCATATACCTTAGTAGTGTTGTCAGTTTAATTCATGTTGTGTTGTTTATCCATGGTGGATTTTGTGAGACCTTGAGGGTCTCAGGGTCTATACTGAGTATCGTTACACTCACCCATGCACAGGCTATACCCGCACCCTATTGTGTATGGTGCAGATGATGGACATCATGGACTGAGGACGAGGGTACCAGAACTGGAGCTGGCTCGAAGGTGGATCTTAGACAAGGTGTACTGTAGATACAGTCATTCGAGAGTTGTACCTTCCCTTCAGATAGGATCCTTAGAGGGTGTTCACAGGAGCTATTTCAGTTTAGTTATACTTCTTAGTTTTCTAGTACGTTCTAGTTGGGCTTGTACTCTGGCCTCATATTCTTACTGTACACACTCTTTTTACTATGTAGTTTACTTGTTTTAGTATCTCATTGTGTGCATGGTTGCGTGTTTTTATAGGTTTTAAGGTTAATTATCTCCCTATTTAGAGAATACCCCTTTCAGTGCTAGTCGTCTTCCCCTGGCATATGGAAGGTGGGTTTGGGATTGTCACGGCACGGGCCCAGGGGGACGGGTTGTGACAAATTGGTATTAGAGTAGTTGTCTCTAACATAGAACTTTGGAATCTAATATTTTTAACAACAATAGTGTTATGTGTAGTGAGTGTAGTTATTTGTTTTGGGAATACAGTGATGGTATGGCTGCCGACGTATCCAAACACCAGGACCCTGACTTCTGATTTCTGACTCAGTGCATGAAAACAATGAATGTGTGTGTTTTTTGAAATGGTTTCTTGTGTTTTCTTGAGTGAGCTCACTGTTTATAACTAAATAACCATGGATCACCTGTTCCATATAAGGACGATGCTGATTAGACAGGAAGATAAGATTATCTAGAGAGTACACGATGACGGCCCACCGATCGATGAGGCTCCAGTGTAGGGCCCTCTTTCTATGTTGTCACCATCGGGTGGTGTACTAGTTTCACCAATAACCATTGGGTAGAAGATACCACCAGCCACACTAGTGGAATATGCACGCTGACTGACCATGTTTCACAAGTTCCAGGAGAAAAGGCCTCCGTGGTTTCGAGGTGACATAGTTTCCCACATAGCTGAGGGCTGGATGGAGGAGGTTTCTAGAGTGTTCTGCCTAGTTGAGACACCAGTAGAGAAGATGGTTATCATATATACTATAAATTTTTAATGAGTGACCATGAGGATTTCTCATATAGTGATGAGGCTTCGTCACATGGACCATTACCCGAGATAGTACATTCAGGTAGTGTGTCAGCTATATCACAACTCGTTGGTCAGCAGTTACAACTAGTGGTCAGAAGATGACACATATATTCTTAGTGCATTACATGTGATTTAGCATCAAATAACACTCAGGTTCTGAGGTGATCCCAACTCACAGGTGGCTGAGGACTAGCTTGAGGAGGTGTCTAAGAGTTCTCTAGAGATTCTATAAAATCTAAATGACTACATGTCGGTAGTTGAGTATTCATCAAGGTGTACCGATCATTCCTGGTACTCAATGAATACGATGCGATCAGTTCTTCGGGGTTCATACATTCGAGGGAAGTATGTTTAAGGATGTTAAAGCCAACACTATTTCTCTATGCCTTTTTACTTATGTTGGGGTTCTTGATAGTTCCTTTGTGGATGAATGTTCTTTGGAAGATCAGATACAAATAATGAATGTTAGTAGTGGGAAAACAGGAAAATGGCTCTAGTCATAGAGACTTGGGCATGTAAAATTGTTTCGAGAAGAAGATGTTATAGGGACAAATGAATCTGTAGGGATGGAGACGTGGAAGCATAGCTATCGGAGAAGCATGAGGTTGTTTAAATTCCGACATGTTGCAACCACCCCCCATTGTGGTCCCCGCCAGGCTCCTTGAGAGAGAGGATAGGGTAAGAGAGTAGCTGAATGTAGTCAATGAGTGTGGGACAAGGGCTCCAAGAATGATTAGAGGTACGGTCTGTGTCTACTACTAGAATTCATATCAATAGACATAGGTACCAATCATTCCTTCCTTCCATGAATCTTTTCCACAACCCAGGTTTTCTGGTTAAATCTTTGAATTGACCCTCACGTCTAGAGATACCTTTGGGAGGAGACTCAATAATCACACTTATGTCAAAGGTGTGATATGACCCATGAGATGAGAGTTTTGGTTGGAACCTCTTTGTCCCAGTGCCAAGGCTTACGAAGTTAGTTTGGGTATGGATTGGGCATCCACAGTTCATACTCAGATTGACTGTATTAGGAAAAAGGTTGTGGTTTCTCTAGAACATTTGAATTTTGTTTACCTTGGTTGGAAAAATGAAATCCCAGGACACCCAGGATAAACTCTTTTATAAGATGGTGTGTCTGATGACTTGTGAGTCATCCAACCTCACCCTTATGGTGGCAAAAAATTTGAGTTTTCAGTTCCCAATAGGAGTGGATAGAGTTCCTCCAGGACTAAGAAATTGATATATTCTATACTCATTGGAAGGGGAACATTGTAGTAGACACACTCGGCAGGAGGTCAGGCCTGTAGCTACTGACTTAGGCGATAGAGAAACTAGCTACATTGCTGATATCCTTTGTGGATTGAGATAGAGTAGCTTTTCTTCAGTATCTTACAGTCACTCCCCCACTTCATCATCGACTCAGGGAGGTGCAGCATGGGGACACTGACTGCGAGGCTCGATGTGGTCAGATATCCTCAGGGCAAACACATGATAGATTTTCTGAATATGGGGAGAATGTCGTCCTCTTTAGAGGTGTACCATGATACCAGTAGCTCTATAGTAGAAGGTGTTGAGAGAGTTATATACGTTTCCAGTTGCTGTATATTCTGGTGTGGTGATCATTTACCAGGACCTTCAACGTTAGTACTGGTGGCCAGGGATGAAGAAAGTAGTGGAATATTTTTTATCACAATGCCTCACTTGTTAGCATGTGAAAATTGATAAGATCTGGAAGAATTATTATGCCAACAGAATATGAAGACCTCTAGAATTCGAGGATGGTCACCACGCCTTTCTATGGGTCTCACCTCAATGAGGGTTGCAGAGATTTGGCCAGGGTGGAAATTTATGCCCGAAGTTCATTGGACCCTTCTAGGTCCTTAGTAGAGTTGGAGAGGTGTATCAAATCCTAGCGCTTCCACCTCAGTTTCTTCGGGAGCATGACGTCCTGCACATATCCCAACTGCGGAGATATGTGGACGACCCATCTCATGTCTTCAACCATGGTGAGATGAACATCAAATATGGGATGACTTTTAAAGAGGTTCCAATATTGATTGAGGATCTAAAAGAGTGGTTCCTTCAAGGGAGGTCGATTCCTCTGGCACGCATTCGCTGGCAGCACGGGAACCTCTAAGAGGGCACAAGGGAGTGGGAGTCTCATATTCATGCTTTGTACCCCCACTAGTTTTCCTATTTTTGTGATTTTTTTTTGGGATGAAAATCCATGAGGTGGGGAGAATGTAAAGACTTGAAATTTCCATGAATTTTTTTTTCTATTTAAATTGGAATTTTATGAGTCTTCTAAAATTGACGGCGCAAGATTCTAAGGCCTGAAGTTCTTGAAATGAATTTCTGATCATTTTTTGGGTACGCTCAGTAAACATGCGAGCGAGTTTTTGTAAATTTTGAACCAGTGCTCGGAATTTTAATCTAAGGACACCATTGAACTCTCAGTGCCATTATTCACTTAAGGAGACTTTCACCTCGATGTGAGTTGGTTGAAGTTGAAATTTAGATTGTGTGTTTCTTGGTGAAATATTAAAATAAAATAAAAATGGTAACCTTTTTATTTGTTTAAACCTCCCATGTGGATGTTATAAAGGTCTGAAAAACCTTAACTAAAACCTCCCACATGTGTTATTGTGGTGGGGACCACCCAAGCCTAAACCCCCCATTTTGAATTCCTAAAGATGAGGTACACACAAACCCTCATAATGGGAGAAACCCTTAAACTCCCTCTTAAAAGTGGGTAAGCCACAAGAACTTCCCCAACATTAATTTGTTCCACCCCCATTGGTTAATTATACCAACTCATCAATAAATTAATTAACCCTATTAGAAATTATGAAAACAAACTAATTAGATAACATATTCTATTATGTTGGATATTTCATTTTTGGTGGGGATTGGGGGACGGTATTTGGTAAAAGATAAGGGGGGAGCCTTTGGGAGGATTACACTTCTCCAATGAAGAACCACCTCCATCGAATCACTTTTTCCATCAAACGAGCTTGCGATCGGAGGCATGCGGTGGCGTGACGAACGTAAAAATCTTCGAATTATATTTAACAATAGAACAACAGACCATCGAGGTAGGGATTTGATTATGTGTGATTATTGATTCCCATGATATCTTATTTTAAAAAAAGAATGAAAATCACCTCTCTAACTAGTATATCCACGGATGATTTCTTTCTTCAGGTTAAGGAAAAATCATTGTCAATAGTTGTAGGGCATGGATTTCTTCCTACATGTATTATTAAACCACTTTCTACCGCCCTAATGCAGAGGGTGAGGGCCAAATAAACAATCCCCGACCTCTCAACATTTTTTTCTTTAGTTTTTGTTGTATTCCTCACTTTGGAAGAAAGCAGCTATCGGTGTCGGCGAATGGAATTTTTGGAACTCGGATATGACAAATTGACCACCGCAGACCGTGATGATGGTGTCGATGAAACCGTGACCGCCCGGCACTGGCCGGGCCGGTCCCACCGGACCGGGTTGACACGACCCGGGTCGGCTGACTGGTTCGGACAGGCCCCGAACCAACATCGACACATTTCTGATCTACTAGCCATAACATTGGCACCATGTGTCCATTTGACGAACCTTATATGGCCCTGGAAACCATGGACAGATATGGTCCATTTGGTATAACCCTATCAAAAATGACAAACAACCAAAAGAGGTACTTACCCGAGGAGAGACGCATTCGATCCACCATGAAACCCCTTCCCTTTTCCATAAAAAAAGACTAAAGGATCTCCCCCAACCTATGATAATTGGAACTCCTATGTGAGCCATGAGTGGGAAGAAGAAATAGGAAGTAATGGGAAATCTTGAGTGTCTGATAACTAAAAAACCCAAACATTAAGTGGCAGAACGGTTACCCCTCACAGTTTTTCTAACTGTGCGCTAACCGTGCGGTCTCCACTGTATCATCTAGGTACTTCACACGTTTTTCCCACATAGTCTGACAAAACTTGTTCCACCCATGCAGATCCTGTGTGGGTCAGACGAAGTAATAACGATGTACTAAGATCATATGTGGGTCAAACGACATACTAGAGATATACTAGGATCATGTGTGGGTCTGATGACGTACTAGAGATTTACTAGGATCATGTGTGGGTCTGACGACATACTAGAGATGTACTACGATCCTTTGTGGGATTGATGACGTACTGGAGATGTACTAGTATCCTATATGGGGTTGATGACGTACTAAAGATGTACTAGGATAATGTCTGGGTATGAAGATGTACTGGAGATGTACTAGGTTCTTTTGTGGGTCTGACAATGTAATAGAGATGTAATAGGATCCTGTATGGGTTTGAAAACATACTAAAGATTTACTAGGACCATGTGTGGGTCTGACGACGTACTGGTGATGTACTAGGATTCTATGTGGGTCGGACAATGTAGTGGAGATGTACTTGGATCTTGTGTGGTTTTGAAGATGTACTGGAGATGTACTAGGATCATGTGTGTGGCAGACGATGAACTGGGGATGTTCTAGGATCATGTGTCGGTCTGATTATGTACTGGAGATGTCTGAGGATCCTCTGTGGGTCTGACGATGTACTGATGATATACTAGGATCATTTTTGGGTCTAACAATGTATTGACACTGTCCTAGGGTCCTGTGTGGGTCTTTCTATTAACATAATAAGACGAATTGTTTGTTACATCAAATCATCTTTACTACTATACTTATGTTATACCTATTGTGAGCTGAGTATGTACCTTTGTTGTATATACCTTCATGGTGATACCATGGTGGTATTCTTCATTGTGGCGTAACTGGGTGCTACTTTTCCTTCATATTAAAACCTTGGTGGTATTCTTCTACGTGGCGTACCTGTGTGGTACTTACCATCATCGTAATCCTTACTTTGTGGAACATATGAGAATTGGGATTTTGAGTTAGACCTTGTGTTTCCTCATGATATTGATGGGATAACATGATGGAATATGTATATGTATGGGCATATACCTAAGTAGGGTAGTCAGATTAATTCTTTTTGTGTGGTTTATCCTTTGTGGATTTTATGAGACATTGAGGGTCTCAGGGTCTCTACTGAGTATCATTATACTCACCCATGTACGGGTTATGCCTGCACACTCCCCACCACTTATCATCAACATCTTAAGACTTCAAGAGTGGACATTATCAACACAATACAATTAAAAATCCAATTATCCTTTTCTACTAGGTTCCATTCTCAAAAAAAATACCAAAACCAATTTCTTTATGGAGGATCTCAAGGATAAGAATTCAATAGGTGAAATCCTCTTTCGCATTGTTCTTCATATTTGTTTTCACTTTCAATATATTTTCTTTACTATACTAACCTACTATAACAAAAAATTCATGATAACACTAGAATATTATCTGTATATAGATATATTAATGTAATTATGTTAATTTTGAATCCACCATTATCATTTTTACCATTTTCATTTTATTCTAATAATGAAAACATCTTCTGATAGGTGATTATTTACCGCCTTCGTGAACAACCTATTTTCATTTTTCAATTCCAAAATCATGTATGTATATAAAAACATTATTATGGATAAAAAAGAAAATAATATATGTACTCCAATATATATAATGTTTTTTAAACTGTAATATACACCTGTTTAATCAATAAAAGAAAACTACTTTGTGACTATCGAAAACTGACCAAAATTATCTAAATGATTATCACTAATGTCTTATATAATGATTCACCCTAAAACAATATAAAAAATTATTTACATAACAATTTTATATAATTTATTTTAATTACTAACATATAATTTTAATTACATATAAATATTCCCCTTTTATATGTTCTTTCATACATGTATACATATAAACCAACCATGAAAACCAAGGAAACCAACACTTACAAATGATGGAATTCAATCTAATAACTCATCAGAATAATTATAAATAAACATAATAAAATTATAATAAATATAATGAATTTTGAATAATTTTATAATATTTTATTAATGGATCTAATTTCATATTATGTGACATTTATTTCAATAGAAAAACACTTTAGAATATAAGGTAAGTGATTCCCCCTATCCTCTATTCTTGATTCAGGTAGCACCTTCAATCCATTTACCCAAATTAAATAAATAATCATCATTTGTTAATCTAATTACATTATGTTTCAATGTTATATAGATATGTTCCAATAAGAATACATCTTTATTTTGTAGTTATTTCCATGTTTTATAAGTATCCTTTCTCAATTCATTAGGATTAGCAATTGTGATTGAAGTAAACTTTCGGGTTTTTTACACAATTTCATGTTAATTCCACGTTCTATTTCAAGGAACCATTATTTATTATTAAAAACTATATTTTTGTCATGATGAAACTATAATTTTTCATTTTTGGTTTTATAAAATAGTTATTCCTCATATATTTTTAATGACACTTTAGTATTTTCCCTTAAACCACACCTAAGCGGCTTATTTCTAATGTCTCTTAAATTCCATTTTTACATGATTTCACATTAGTTGGAATGAATTTTACAAATAATATAATTAAAGTATCCCTTAATTTCATTTTATGGGATATAAATGTAACAATATACTTTTATACCAAAGATAATTGATTTTCCAAAATAACTCTTTTTCATAAGTAAAATAGAGTCTTTCTCTTATGAACTACTCGATGATTTTTTAGAGTATTTTCATTTATTTCCACATCATAAATTGAATCTTAGTTTTTATTTGGATTTAAATTTTGTGATATCATTTAGCATTTGTTGTTAAATTTTAATATTATTATTCTGGTTGTGGATGTGATAACTTGATATTATTTACTATTTTCATAAGAATGGTTTGTGATTATATTTATTTATTGGGGAAAGTAATTCACATTTCATTTTTATATGTTTTTTATGTTTTATAACTTTCATATGAAGAATTATTTTAAACTTTTTAAATGTTTTTTTGGTCCCTATATAACCCATCAATGCATCAGTAAGTCTCCTGGGAGAAACTAGACTGGCTTTTTACCCATTTATGTATGGGGTCATAGTAAAATACCGGATAGTGTTTTTATGATGTTCGGAATTATCAATTACATCATTATGATATTATTAATTGATAATCCATTTGATTATTAACTTTTTATAACATTATTAATTAGGTTTCATTCTCTGGTGATTCTTTTTTGAATTACTTAAGCATCTTTTATTCCTACCATATAATTTTTCTGGATTATGTTTCAATGGATTGTTTTTAGTTATTATCCATAACTTATTTATTAAGTTTAATTATGTCATTTTTCACTATATTTAAATCCCTCATTGGGAATATTATCTCACCACATTCTTATGTTTTATTTTTCCTAGTATGTGATGAAATATTTTACGAATTGGTTTTAGGGATAATATTGGATTTTATGGGTTTTTCCAATAGAACTGATATGTTATTTTTCTTATAATGTATTAATATAATGTTCATTACTATAATATGGATTCTGAAACCACTAAATTTATTTGACATTTTGTATTTGAGTCTTGTATTTGTGATAATGTATTTATTTAAGGAAACAGGTCCTTGATACTAGGGCCGGGGTCTTTACAGTTTATATTAAAACTAGTTTGGTAGAATCCTTGGATAAAGGTTTTATAAAACATATATTATGAAAAATATCTCTAAGATAGACATTTAGGATAATAATATGATAACATACTATAATTTTTATATGGAATAAATTGTGTGGTACTTCCTAGAAATACATCCTTTTCTAGATACTCTATGTGGGTTTGGTTTTGGTATAGATGCTCCCTAAGGGTAATAACTTCGATAAGCTGTGTCAGTCCTGACTTGGCGAAACCTGGTACATGATAATAGTCTTGACTATGCTCCTATTTTGAAAATCAAGAGAAAAAAAAATTGGATAATTGGGATTTTATTTTCAAATCATTAATTAGTATTTAAATGCAAGTATGTCACCGAATAAACCATGTTTATGATTTTCAAATTATCTAGGAATAAATTTCCATTTTATGTTAAGTGTTTTTCAAGTTTGAAATATTCTAATGTGATTCAAAACGTAATTTATAGTATTTAATTATTTATTAATGGAACCTAGTGGAATGAATATAAAATGTATCAAGGCATGTGTTCCATTTAAAAATTTACCTCATATTAATTTTAATGATGTTGGGTCTATAGATAAAAAACATATTAATATATTCAGAAAATTGACACAGGTTATTATAAATAACCATGATGATATGAAGAAGCTTGATGAAGATCGTGGTGTAAAAAATTTGTACTAATTTATGTTATAATAACCTCTATCAATCAGTGGGACTACAAACCCATTTGTAGCTGAGAAGAGGATAAGTTCCTCAAATAATATATTTCTCACTATGGGATGTATTGAAATGGAAAAGGGTGCCATGGATATTTATCATCTCTTAGAATTTTTGTATCAGTGGTGGTTATTGAATCAAAACACACAAGGGGAAGACTATATTAGAAAATATTGAATGCAATTAATTTATGGAAATGTTCTTGGAAAAATAATTCAATTGATAATATCAAGTGGAAATGGAGAGACAATTCTTGAATATGAAGAAAAATAAAGTTGAGAATTTTTATAAGTATGAAGAGAAAATTACAAGGTTTCCACAGAATTATTTGAATTATATACGCAATACCAATTAAATGGATTGATTTAATCTTTCATAGATTAAAATAATTCCTCCAAAGGGAACTAGTCTCCCAAAATTTCATATCATATAATTATATAGTCTCATTCCATATCTAGAAAAAGAATATTTTTTATGAAATTAATATAAATAGAGAATTTGATGGACACTAAGCACACTAGAAATGAAAATTAAAAAAAGGGGAATAATAAAAAATTTAAATTTCTATCCTGTGATTATTTTGTGAAGAAACATTCTCATACTTCCATAAAGAGAATGAGAGAATGTTAAAATTATGGATAAAAAGGACAGTAATCTTATTATTTTAAGGGAAATAAAGAATATACTATAGTGGAATGATGTAATTTTAATGAGAATGGAAATTATGAAAATTATTTTCCTAGGAGTCAAGTAATCCTTCCACAAAAAAGACTAATGGTGTAAGGCCAAGCTTATGTGATCACAACTACTAATGTTGAAGTTCAAAATGATGTGGTGGTAGATACATTGATATTTTCTTAAATGTTACCAAATAATTTATTTAATTCTATATTATTTAATTATTTTATATATTCCCTATTTTTCAATAAAGATATAAATGTCCCTTTTAATTTAATAAACGTGTTTTCAGTAAAAAATAATAAGGGAAGTTTCTTTTCCAAAAAGATGTATCAGTGAGTACCTTTTAGTGCACATAATTGTGATTTGGTCACTGAACTTTTCAATATACCTCTGTTATACTTTGATATAGTCCCTATTATGGATTTAATTTCAAAATATTATGTCGAATAAAAATTCCAAAAAAAGGAAATAATGATTGCTGAGATTGATATTGAATCCCTTATAATTAGAGCATAAATATCATCATCTGATTATTTCCTAGATTCTCCACTAGTAACTCAACTAAATTAAATTATTTTAGAGTAAGAGAAAACATCATATATAGATGAGGAAATAAATCTTAAAATTGAGGATGTAATTATTGTACAAGAATGAATTGGTCTATTTCTACAGGATTTACATGGTCATCCTTCAAACCGGAAAGTTGATTTTTCTATTGATTTGATCCTTGATGAAACTACTATATCAAATACTCCTTAAATAATTCCCACAATGGAATTAGTAGATCTAAATAAAAATTTCATGAGTTTAATAATTAGGGTTATATTCAACCTAGTGTTTCGCTATGGGGAGATACTATTCATTTCATTGAAATTATATATGGATCTATGAGGTTATGCATCGAATATAGGGAGTTCAATGATATTATGATAATGATATAAAATCCTCTATCTCACATTGATGATTTATTGATCATCTTTAGAGAGATAAATATATTACAATGATTTTACTTCGATATGTATAACATTAATATCATTTGAGGAAGGAGGCTATTAAGAAGAAATCATTTTGAACAAGTTATAGACATTACAAGATTATAATAATGCCATTTGGACTAACTAATAAAAACAATTCTTCTCTTGACGTAATTAAAATATCGTTCATGGAATGTCAAGATGATTTTATTTTGTTATTTATCTATGAGATTTTGATATTCTTAAAAAAAATATGAGGATCATAAGAAAAACATTAATATTTTCCTGATGAATCATAAAAGAAACATATTTATATGGGAGGTTTATAAGTGGTAAATTATGTCTTCATAATGATTCATTTCTTGGTCATATTTTCTCTATGGATTGAATCTTAGTTGATCCTATAATGAAAATGGTGGTTTAGGGATGGTCTATACAATTGAAAATGACAGAGTTATGTAGTTTCATTTACATAGAATGTTATTATTTGTGTTTTGTTTAGAATATTTCCTCATTTAGTTTCCTTTTAACCAATCTTACTCCTAAAGGTGTGATTTTTATTTGTCTAGAGGAATGTGAATAATGATTTTAATATTTGAAGATGATATTAGTAAATTATCCGATCTTGATTCTACCATAGAGAAGTGTTATATTTGTAATTTATAGTGATGAATCAATTAAATGACATGTATGTGTCCTTATAAAAAATGACAGAATTATTATATATGCATCATGGGTGTTAAAAAATCATGAATAGAACTATCGAACTCATTATATTGAATTAGAAATTGTAATAAATTCTATAATGATATGGAGAGAATATCTCTAAGGTGAATGGTGTGAGATATACATAGATCTCAATATCATGAAATATATCTTCTCACAGAAAGAAAACGACATGAGGAAAATGTGATAGACCAAGCTGCAAAATGATTATGATTGTTCAATACACTACAAACTATTGAAGGTGAGAATGGATGAAGATACTTTGATAAAGAGAGATCGTGGAGTCAACAAAAAATTAGGATTGACAAGGATCTTATGTGTATGGATATAGAAAAAATCAGTATGGTAATTATCATGGTATTTGAATCATCATTAATATTTCATTTGTTTTCCCTTAAATGTTTTTTGGAAATGATTAAATGTTATTAGTCTGATTATAATGATCTTAAAATGAAAATTAAAGCTTTGAATTATGGGTAGTTTGAAATAAATTTGTGTGCGGATGAAATTTTGAAATTTGGGAGGAGGCTATGGGTTACCTCTATACTCGATCTAAAAAGGGAGTTATTGTATGATTTCCATAACTCAATTTTAATTACACACTCTAGTATAAATAATATGTATATATATTTGAAGGAATATTTCTCATCGGCTATTATGAAGTGGGAAATTTCTAATTATGTATCAAGGTGTTTAGTCTGTCAACAGGTGAACAGTTAAAGAAAACATCCTATATGAGTCATACTACCTATTCATATTCTATCATGGAAATGGGGAGACATTACTAGGTATTTTATTCACAATATTACCAAAAAATCCAAGAATGACTGATGAAATTTTGGTAATTCTCGATTGACATACCAAATATACACATTTACATGCTATAAGAATGTATTAACAACTTGATTTCCATGAACGACTCTATATTAATGATGTAGTAAGACTTTAAGGAGAACATATTTTAATTATTTCTGATCATGATCCATGATTTAAATCAAAATTCATGAAATTTATTCAGAAAACATTAGACACTAATCGTCATTTGAGTACTCTTTATCCCACTCAAACTGATGGGCAGTATGGAAGGACAATTCAAACATTAAAAGACAGGTTGTTATCATGATCACACGACTTTAAAGGAATGTGAGAATAGTGATTAAATTTGATAGAGTTTACCATCAATGATAGTTACTATTCAAGTAATCAAATGGAAGCAAGTAAAGCATTTCATTTAAAGATATGTCGTACACCAACTTGTTGGGATAAAATGGGTGAAAGAAATATTGCATGCCCAAATCTTGTGGAGGTTGAAATGGAAAATGTGATTAATATTCAAAAACATATTATAGAATCACAAATATGTAAAAATAATTCAACCAATAACAAGAGGAATTATTTGGAGTTTCTAGTGTGATATCACAATTTTATGAATGCATTTCCTTTTAAAGGTGTCATATGGTTTGGTAGGAAAAAAATTGATCCCCATGTACATTGGAACATTTAAAATACTAAGGATATTATGAGTTGTGTCTCCTAATTTTGTGATTCATCCTATCCTATATAAAGTACACAATGCATTACACATATCTTTTTTAAGGATGTAAATGTCATACCCAACACAAGTTCTCACTTGTAAATTAATAAAATTGGAACAAAATTAATTTTCATGTATAGAGACTATCGAGATTCATGACATTGAAGAATAGGTGTTGTGGAATTAGATGAAACACATCGTAAATTTACTTTTTAAAAATCATAAAATTGAATAGGCGACATGGGAACGGGAGGATGATATGATGAGAATAATGAAAATATTTTATATAAGGTGACATGTTGGAAGTTTAGAGGAAACATTTCATGTAGGAGGGGAGAATGTAACGACCCAGAAATCAATGAATTAAATTTCAAATATTATAAATATTTCATATAATAATAGTTACATAAAACCACATTAATAACATAATTCTAAATGTATCAATGAATAATGAATGAAATAATATTTATTTATAGAATTTAAACAATTTATATAAATGGAATAATAACTTGAACTTTGGAATATTAAAGTGACCATAAGGTGTAGTAATCCGTAAAATATAATATAAACATCCCCTAATAATTTATAAATAAAATGATGATATCTTATAAATAAAAATTTGATATATTTATATCATGTAATAAGGAAATTAATGTATTAAAATAATAAATTTATTATTGCTATTTTTATAATTTATCACTATTTAATTACTATTTTATTATTAATATAGTTATTTAAACTTGAATTTATTTTAATAAGATATATTTATAAATTATATTGTTTTCTTTTTATTATAGGCTAATTTTAGGACAAATTAATTATATATTATATGTATTGTAAAATAAGTTGAAATTTTTAAATTGTTATTTTTCAAATAAATATTAATTTTACTTACAAATTAAATTTCCCTTATATAGAAAATTATTTTCTTAAAATTTCTTCCATTTTTGAATTATAAGAATAAAAAAATTGTTGGGGTTCATTTTTTTAGATTTTTCTAAAATATTTGAATTTTGTTTATAGTGAAACATGGTAATTTACAGAATTTATCAAAAATAGAATTATTGTTCCATAAATTATGTATGGTAGGTTTAATATGATATTATCAAACCCAACTTAATTGTTTTAATATATTTAGTGATAATTTTCAAACTATTCATATTCATGAGCTAAAACATAATCAAATGAATGAATGATTCAAAAAACACCCCTCTCCTCCACTATAAATACCACCCCTCAACACATTTTATCCTCACAGCTCTTATTCCTTGAATCTTTTCATATTTAAACACAATACACAAACAAAAAATATTCCCCATGTCAAATTTTTTCTGGTCACAACATACCAAAAACAATTCCCACATGAGCTAAATGACAGGAATTCATGACATAAAATCCACTTTCACTTTTTTTTCTTCTTCTTTCATTTCACAATCATTTTTTTCTTATACTATCCATACCTCCTATATCCAAAAATTCTCGATTACTGTAGTATATTATATATACACTAATTTTATTATTCAATGTTAAATTGAACATCATGTCTTTTCACCTTTTCCTTTTATTATAAAAATGAGAATATTGTCTGAGAGGTGCTGATTTACCACCTTAGTGGACGATGTGTTCTAATGTTTCAATTTAACCTTCAAGTCTGGTCATAAAACAATTTTTTTTGGTTAATAATGATAATATTGTATGTATTTGAACTTCTTTAATGTTTAATAACTAGTATATATACGTGATACTAATTTATAAGACAAAACTAGACTACGATGATTGAAACCCCGCCAAAATAATCAAAACGATTACAACTAACCACTTATCTAATGATTTTTTCTCACCCAATATACCCAAATTATATATATAAGTATTTTATATTATGGACTCTTACTATTAACATATTATTTTAATTCTATATAAATATTCTCATTTTACAAATTCTACCATACATGTATACATAAAACCGTTCATGAAAACCAAGGAAATTAACACTCTCTAATGAAAAACTTCATTCTTATGACTCATCAAAATGGTAATAAATGAACATAAGAAAAAATTAATTTTATAATGAAAATTTTATATTTTTTCATTTCTAGTTTTATAACAAAATTATTCATTATTTTGTTTTAAATAATATTAGTATTTTCTTATAAACTGCCCCTATGTGGTTCATTTCTAAAGTAAATTACAATATGTTTTTACTTGTTTTCACTCTGATTGGAAATAATTTATAAATAAAATATAATTTCATAACCCATAACTTTTATTTATTTTTTGATATACATCTTACAATCATAATTAATCAAAAAAAATGATTTTCAAAAAAATATATTCCCTCTGATGTAAAAAAGTGAATTTCTCTCCAAACTTCCACGATTATTTCATTAGAGTATTTTAATCTATTTCAACTACCTCTGATGAATATTATTATTTTTGGAGTTATATGTTTTATTATATAATGTAACATATTTTATTTAATGTATTATGATTTGTTTGATTGTAGATGTGCTAGCTTGATACCATAAACCAAGTTACTCAGAATAGTTACTGATTATGTTTAATGATTAAGGAATGTTATTTAGATTTCATATGTATATGTAGTTTATGATTTACCCAATAAATATGTGTAATGAATTGGATATATTGAGTGATATTTGGGACCCTATATCGCCCATTGATGTATCGGTAGTTCTCATGAGACAAACTAGACAAGGTTTTTGCCCCTTTCTATATGGTTACTTGGTATAATCCTTGATGGTATGTTTATGATATCCAAAACATTCCTTCCCACATTATTATATTATTAATTAAAAATACATTTGATTATTTGAAAAGTTGAATATTCGTAGATCTCAAATGATTAATTATGGTATTAATTAATTTACTTTAATTCGTAGAATATTATTCTCATGATTCTTTTTAATGGAATGTGATTTTTGTTATATACAACGGATTACTGCTTATGATTATTTATGACAGATTCAGTTGAATTTATTACCCTTACTATGCATCTATTCTCACCCCTTTTATATGATTGATTTTTTCCATGATTCAAAGATGAACATTATTAATGAATTACATGTATAATCTTGGAGTTTTTGGGTATTTCCAATGGAATTCCTATGTATTTTTTTCTTAAATTAGTAATGTATTGTGAATTTATGTCATATGCCTTCCAAAACTACTAAATCAATTAGTCATTTGAAATTATAGTATTATAACTATTCCAATTTATTAATTAATGGAACTGAATCCATGATACTATAGCTGAGGTCCCTAAAATGACTAAGGATTTAAATTACAAGGATATTCAATCCTCGCTGTTTTATGATTAGCTGGTGAACATTTATTTTCTCACACAACAGGAATATAAATATGTTAATGTTTTCTTTATCCATTTATACTAAATATCCCCAATACAATGGGAGTAATTTTTTCGATTATAATTTTATAGGTATCTTTTAATAATATGTGAATAAGGGTGGACTTTTAGATTAGATTATTCTATCTTGGAAATTATCATTGTCAAGAGAGCCAATCCATTCCTAATTTGACATCAAATATTACTAAATTAAAAACCCTAATATATTATATTGAACACATTTTCATATACTTCTATAAAAAAGGAGTGGTATAATTACAGAAAAATTATCATTAAAAACATTATTAATAATTCCACGTATTGACTACTAGGTGGTGATTTTATTTTGTTATAAAACAATATATATACAATTAAGTAAGTTGAATACGAGACAAATACAACACTAAAAATTATTCATTGGATGGTCAGTGTTTCTCACTACACATTATCTTCAAGGAAAAATTCATGGAAGTTGTTTTATAGTCATTCCACTATCTTAGATGTTAATAGTGTATTTTATACTTCTTAGCCATTAGATTATGGAAATGATGTAGATAATTTCCATTTTTCCCGCATTTCATTCAAAAAAAAATCAATGAAAAATTATGATGAACACTTTTTCCTTTCACCTTTTCAACTATTCTCTTCACATTTCCTCAGTTTTTAATTTCTTTATGACCACCTTTAATACAAATAAAATATCTCCCAACTCCTTGAATACATTCCCAATAGTTATTCATATCTCATTTATTGACATTATGGAATTTGAACATTCATTCCTCTAACATCTTCATCTCCCAAACTCAATGAGACTCCCTCCTTCTCCTATTTGGTGTGTTTAGACATTCAAAAAATTCAGATTATTAATCTAAATGTTTTATCGCTTTTTTGGAATAATTAAAAGTATTTTCACTCTAGATCGTATCCCGTTGGGATTTTTAATATGAAAATATCTATATTTTCAATGATATCCATTGATAACATCGTTTACTTAAAAATGATATATTAATAATAAACAAATAACATAATTTTATAGTTTAATAATTAACAACCTCAAATAATTTTTTTAAATTTTATAAAGAAAAATAAACCTCAAAAATTCAACTACTGAAAACCATAAAATTAGCTTTTTGATCAACCTAAATCAATCTCAATTAAATCTAGGTTTCATTCGGTTTTCTTATAACTTGATTTGTATCATAATTCATTTAAAAATAATGTTTTTATACTTTATTGTAGATTTAATATGATTATCAAAATAATATCTATCATATGTATTAAAGCATGTATTTAGTTAGGCTTCTTTAACATCCACTATGTGACAATTCAGTTAATACACAATACACCGTTTTATGGGATATTGCACCATAATAATTGTTTTCCTAATATTTCATCCAAAAATAGTTTCTAGACATTGATTTAATTTCTAGGATAAGTACATAATCACTAAATTATGAACATTTTAATATTTTATAAAATAAATATAAATTTCCCTTACACTAATCCCAAGTTTTTTTATTATATATTTCTAATACAATACCCAAAATAAATAAATTAATCTATAAAAATAACTAATACGTCTTATGATACTAACTAATGTGAGAAAAATTGAATGTAACAAAAATAATACATATATTTCATGTTTAAGATAATATATTTAACAAAAAATCAAATTACCCAAGTGAATAATGATTCAATGAATTGTCGATTATCTAAAAATATATATTAATTTAAAACACATGAAAAATATAGTCTATAATTTTGTAGCCTTATATTGTTTTAATAACATATCACATGATATAGTAATCTTAAAAACCTTAGGGTTGATAAATAAGAAATATTTTAGCTCAGATGTACGGTATGGGAA
The DNA here is from genome assembly GCA_963277665.1 of Viscum album. Taxonomy (NCBI): domain Eukaryota; kingdom Viridiplantae; phylum Streptophyta; class Magnoliopsida; order Santalales; family Viscaceae; genus Viscum; species Viscum album. The sequence continues at coordinate 939,489,406 of OY728161.1, forward strand.
AAATATCATAACATAGCATATCATAAAAAAGATGGAGAACATGAGGAAGAATATAAATATCATATGAAATGAAGACAAAAAAATGGTTGATAATAATTAAAATTATAGAGAAAAATAATATCATAAAAATGATCTCTAAGGAATCATAAAATTTATGAGGCTTCGGAAATAAATTTCAATAATCATAAAACATGTGAGAATTAAATAAGAGTTACAAATACATTGAAAATAAGGTGTAACCTGAAAGCACGGAATATCCTGAAAATGTAATGCATCTGTAAAATGTAGACTAATATAATATAAAATAAAAGTGAGGAACCATTGTAATCATAAACAAACCTAGGGAGAAACCTCATTATTACTAAGAATATTTAAAAAAAACACATTACATCCAAGCCTAAAACATAGAGAAAACTCTTTATACCCATACCTATGTGAAAAAAACTCAATATTTCCATTAAAAAAATTATCATGATAAAAAAACATAAACCAATTAATTAGAGGGTGACACAAGACCCAACATATTATCATGTGTACATATGCATGCCACTAATAATCAACTGTCATCATATAATAAAGAACCTATGAAAAAATAATGGTTTCATTAAAGATTAAAAAACTTTACATAACCTATAATTTAAAAAACATATGATAACAGAAATATTATTTTCGAAAATTAATCTTTTAATAATCCCATATATAGGGTTATCTAATCATTATTTCATTAAATATTAACCTTATAGAAAAAATTTAATGAAAATATAATAGTTTTCCAAAAAAAATTAAACCATTTTTATAAAATAGGATCTAAAATTGATGAAAAAAACATTTTTTATAAGTAAAATTGAATAAATTTTAAAACAATATACAGTGACATCCAAATAAAATATCCTTAAAAATATATAAAAATTCAAACAAATAAATCTAGAGTAGAAAATATTGGGAATAAATGCATTTATTATAATTTTTAGTACTTTTAAAAGAAAAAACAACATCATTTAAATTTTGGTACACTTTTATTTAATAAAATAGGTAAAGTATAATATGATAATTATATATAATAAAAATATATATTTATTTTGTTAAATAAAAAATTTCTATTTGAAAAACATTGACATGGAAGAAATGATTCATTGGGGAGAATGGTAGTCATTATTACTAATAATATATTTTAATTTCAATGAAAATAAAAAAAATTATGAGTTATTAATGAATAAAATAGATTTTGAATGTTAATAAGATGAAATACCATATAAAATAGGTTAGTTATAATTTTAAATAATTATTGATATTTAAATTTTTCTATGATATTATCTAACCCATTAAATCAAAAATTGAGTCAATCAAACACTTTTGGTATTATGGATGTAAGAATAAAATGAGAATGAGAGGAAGATCATTAAATGGGATTAAAAATCAATGTAAATGGAATGTATAATTATATTTTAATAAAATACAATAGTAAATAAAACACATAAAATATTTGATTGACTTTAATATCGGACATGTCCCAGGGAGTTGAAAATGATACAAACAAATACGTAACTTGTTTCTCTACTTAGTTGAATGAAATATATACCCATGTATAACAAAAAATAATATAATAATATTATATTTCAGAACCTTATTCCTATATATGTCATTATAAAAAGTTATTTATAATTATTTCTTCAATATATATTAGATAGTTAATATATATTATAATTATTGGGATTCAGTAATCGTGAATGATTAATCATGATTGTTTTGAATTAGTTGGTAATAATTTTTTTTAATTCATTATTTTACAAATTTAAACAAATATTATATTCTATAATGTGATATAATATATGTTTTATAATATCTTAAAAAGTTATAATTTCATTATTTGAGAGTATTTATTTTGTTTCTTGAAGAAAAAATTAATGCTATGATTGTTATATGATTTAATACAATCAAAAAGTTGTATCTAAATTAATGATTTTTATATTAATGTTACAAATAAGGAAATATTAAAAAAATTATTTATTTATAAAATATATTTTAATAAATAATTTTTTCATATTCATGAATTATATAGATTTAAGAGATTGTTCAAGTAGGTGGTTAAAGTAACCAAGATAAGAAGAAACCATAATTAATAGATAATTATGAAATGAATTTTTTTGATATAATTATACAAAAGAATAATTACATAATTTAATATTTTCCAGTTTGATAAATAATAATATTAATGAATTTTTAGTATAATATATCCAATACTAGGTTATTACATAGTATAATGAATTTTTTTTCTCATCATACGCACATTTTCATTGTGGAATTTAAAATGTTTTTTTATTAAATTTTTATATGTTTCCCCAATTTAAAAAAAACCAATATAATTTAATAAAAAATCATATTAATCTTTTAAAACAAATATAATATAAAATCATTAATGAATTAGAAAAAACACAATAAATCATTCCATCGAGTAGTAGTCTACGCTTACTCGGGGATAATGATTTAGGGTCCATCCGAATGTGGGACAGGAGTACTGTAGATTGTTATTTAGTAAACATAAATATATTATAGATATAATAATTATATATTACATTCCCAATGTGAAAAATCATTTAATGTAGGTTATGTAAAGAAAGACACATTTTTTCATAGAGGAGGCTTTCAACACATACACATGATTGGTGTTTTCGCTTTTTATATTGTGATGAGATAAAGGGTAGATAATGTATATACCATAACAAATTTATTATATAGGAAACAATTAATTTATCATGTCATAATTTCTAATATGTTTTAATAGAAAAAATATAGAAAAGGAAAAAGATTATAGAGTGATGAGTACTTACATTGAGATTTTTAACTGTTTCTTAAAGTACTTGTCTAAAATGGTGGACTTTGGAAAATTTATTATGACCAGGATATCATGGTAACATAATAGTATTAAAATGGAATGATATTTGTCTCTATTTAAGTGGAAACATTTTTATTTATGTTTTATAGAAGTGGTGGTGGGAGGCCCCTTTTACAAGTTTTTAGAATTTTATTTTGGAAAATATTTCAACGTAATATAAAGAGAGCGCATGGTTAACATCTTAAGTGGTTCAATAAATGGAAACTAATGGATATTAAAATTATATATGATTTTGAGTATCTAAAACCCCAATAAATACATGTTTTTAACTTTTTCTCATCTCACTTCCCCATGATTTATTACTTTTACTAGGTTAAATTTTACTTGAATAACTAGTTTTTACCTAAGTAATTTACATTTAATGCCTAAAATTAAAATTTAGATTATTAAATAATATATATATATATATATATATATAATGAATACAAATTTGAAATAAATTTAACCACATTAAATTTTTATGTGTTGAAAAAAAATAATTTCTTCATTAATGAATATAATGTGTAAAACCCCGTTATTAGAAAAAAAGTTACCACGAATAAAATATTCTAGTAATATAAAAGAAATTGATTTTAATGTCACAATATTTATCATTATAAAAATGTTAAATTTAGGTGTCTTTAAAATTAGAGTGATAAATTATTTTTCCTAGTTAATATTTAATTAAGAGAATAGACACACAATTAATTATTTATTATTGAAATTAAAACATAACTGTATAAAATGTTAACTGTGGATTTCATAAATTCAATTTATTATTCAAAAATAAATATTCCTATTCATTATACTTATATTTGATTAATGAAATGTTTATTATATATTTATAGGTCCCCCTCATTTAATGGTAATGTAAAAAAAAGTGGTTATTTTTATAAAAATCTATTGATTCTAAATTTAATTATTTTAGAAAAGTATAAAAAATTAATCTGATGATAATATTTAGATGATGAATATAAATATCCGTTTTATTTATAAAATTAAAATTTTTATAATTTTATAGTTTTTAATTGAATATAAGAACATAAAATTGTATTGAAAATAAATATAATTAGAAAATAATTATATTAAAAACTATTAACTATTTATATTTATGTGTCATATGAATTTGAAATAAATATAATGTTAATTTATTATTGAGATAAATAATAAATAATATATTTATTTTTTAAAATAATTATCACAAATATTATTTTATAAAAATTAATTTTTATGAATAAAATTATCTCATTAATGTTATCAACGTATTAGAAAATAATCATTGTTTTCTATAAAATTAAAATGATTTTTTTAAATAAATTTTATACATATTATGTTACATTATATATTAAAAAATTATATCTTCCTAATTTCTTGAAACATAGCCCTTATTTTTCTCCATTTATGATTAAAGAATATGGTAATATCCAATAGAAGTTGAGGGTTGTGATTACTCTAGCATAGATCGAATGGAAATTTCCTTGAGCATGAATTAATCATGTATATAAATTCTCTCACATAATAGTTTTTCAAATTATACATGGTCATTTTCTATCTAAACCTTGAGAGAAACTACCTTCTTCCCATTCTTAGATAAATGAACATTTTAATAGGGAATTCCTCAACTTGATTTCATTTAATTCCCTCATTGATTTCAAATTATAGTTAAATTATTTTAAAAAAAACCCAATATAAATTATATGATTTAAAGGCATAATTTTATTTTTCAATATCATTTTTTAATTTGTTTCGATGTTTCCAATCGGAAAATATATTAACATAACATTATGTTTTGGAAACCGCATAGTGAAATTTTGGGTTGATACAAATTTCATTGGCGATTTTTATTGATATGGTTACATACACTGTAACACCCCAAAATTTTTGAAATTAATTTTATATTGAATGCATAAAACAATGAGTCTCTACAAATACCACTTTGTTGTAACCTAGAAATCATACATAACTTTTCCATCATTGTGATTTTAATTTGAAAAAACTAACATACACAATTGTGTTTTGAATGATATTTAGATTCTGATAAAATCTTAATTGTTTTTAAGGAATAGTAACATACCTGTATGAATAGTAACATACCATTGTGAATAGTAATGAATAGTAAAACAGACAAAAAATATAAACATCACCCATGAATGTATAAATAAATGTTCAACATTTTATAATTGAATAAACGCTCATTGTATAAGTATTTTCATTTTTGAATGTCGTAAATATTTTCATAACAATTTTATGATTAATTTGATTATTTGAAGTGAAAATTTATTTTCATAAATTTTAATCATATTTTTTTATTTTATGATTTGTGGTTATAATATAATTTTTTGGGACCTTTATTAATTTTTCAAGGTGTTAAAAAATAAGTTTTAGTTTTAATGTTGTTTTTTCGAATAAATAATGATTTTCTTTCAAAATTAAATAAAAAATATTTATAAAATTAATTTAAGAAAATGGATTTCAATTTATAATTCTCATGGTCAATAAATGGTTGGAGTACATTTTTTGGAATTTTCTAAAACAATTAAATTTTAGGTGAATCGTAAAATACAATAATTTGTGATAAATACTAAATACATTATTTGTTTATTCAAAGGTGATTTCTGGCCGATTTAAGAACACTTGGTTCGAAATAAAATGAACATATTACTATTCTTGGTCACAAGATTCAATATTATTTGTTTTCATTGTCAAAATAATCAAATTGTGAGTAAAATAATGGGAAAACCTCCCTCTCATCCACTATTACCCCCCCCATAGCTGCATAATCTCTTCACTACTCAAAAGCCATTTTCCTTGTCTATATTCAACTAAAATATCCTCCCAATATCCTCCCCCGCAAACATCATACATTGTTCTCCAAAAAAGATCAAAACATCTCTATTAAAGAGGCTCTCATGGAAGATTATTTCAAGAGGCAAATTCTACTTTTCATTTATTTTATTTCAAGTTCCGTTATTTTATTTTTTCCTTCCTCACATCCTTTCATCAAAAAATAGTGATGAATACAGTACCATACATGTATTGGAATGTTGTTATGATAAAATAAATGTTCTCCACCATCTCCCCCTTCCCCTTATTTTATACTAGAAATGAAAATACCATCTGAGATGTGTTAATTTATCTCATTCAAGGACACTATGTTTTATATTTTCATTAATGTATTCAATTATGGTCATGCACCCATTATTCTGGTTTATATAGACTGTAAAATTTTTATTAAAACTTATGTAAGGTTCTATAATCCTTTGGTACATTTTCTATTAATTTATAAATAGTATCGAGTTTGTTGTGACCAAAAAATAACCAATTAACCCAAAAAAATACCATTACTGTTTTATGTAATGATTCATCTTCACTCATAATAACAAAACTAATATTATAACCGTGTAATATTCTATTTGACCACTAATATCATAAAACTTATATTATATACAACCATTCCCATTCTACATGTTTACCCATAAATGTATATAAGAAAACTCAGCATGAATACCAAGTAAAGAAAACACTCCCAAAAAATAAAACTGGACCTATTAAACATATAAAAAATGTCATGAATGAACATAATAAGGCTATAATAAATCAATTAAATAAATAATAGGTTCTATAAATATTAATTAATGAATTTATTTTTGTTGTACAGAACACATAGATCATGTGAAGAATACCATCAGACATAATTTAAGGGGTTTCTTCATCTCGCTCCCATTTTTGTGAGATATTCTGTATTCACTACTATTACTTCTGTATGGTGTATTTATACTACCCATTGGTGAATCATATAATGAAACTTAATATTTTAATGATTTTCAATGTATCATTTGAATATTATTAATTTTGGGGCATATGATTCAATTGATTAAATGTTGTGAGGGTTTTCTACCCGAACCTCCTTGTTCATTCAGGTTACTCTTATTATCCACATACCACAATTAAATTATTATTTATTCATATATACTCTTCATATATTCTGTGATAATGTTCTATATATTTGTATCAACTATAATTTAACGTTAATTTATGAGGATTTATATGTTTTAAAAGGATCATTCAAAATTTTATCATGTAATACAAGCCTGATTCAAGGGAATTTCTCAAACTCTTACATCTTTTCAATGAAACACTATAATATATTTTTGGAAAACATTATATTTATAAAATAAATCAATTTATTATTAAAATACTATCTTACATCACTTGTGGATTTTTACCTATATTTTTCCAAAATAACTCTTCACTTCAATGTAGAAGAGTATTTATCTCAAGAATTACTCAATTATTTATAAGAGTATCTTCATATATTTCAACACTATTTTTTATTATTATGTATTATTGTAATTAATATTTTATGATTCCATTTACCATATTTAATTTAATGGATTATTATTAGTTTGACTATGGATGTTCTATCTTAAAACAATTCACAAATTTACTCCAAATGGTTAGTGTTTATGCTTAATGTTTGGTGAACGTTAGTTAAATTTCATAATTTAGTTTCAATATGAATGTATTTGTTTTTTTTATCCCTATTCATATGAGAAATGAATTTTACTTGGTAAGTGTATGGTTTGGTCGGCTATAGCCCCTCGGTGCATTAGTAGGTCTCATGAGACAGACTATGGTTGTGGCACGAGGGCTTGACAAAATGGTTATTTATGGTCTTATCACGAGGCCTTAAAAGTATGGTTATGATCTCCCACGTTTTGAATTCCCACATTATTAAACCTTTAATTGAAATTTTATTCGGTCATTCAAATTATAGAATACACATGATAGTTCTTTATTATGTCATATTTACTCTGCTCATATTCCTACCATATTGTGTTCTTGTTTATTATTAAAGGAATGTGTTTTTAGTTATTCTCCATGCCTAATGTATATGTTTTTGATATCTTATGACACATTTATTGTAACACCCGAGACTTTTATGTTATATAAATCATCAAAGGAATCTTTTTCTACACAACACTTTCTTGGCTTGCTTTACACGCAATCACGACCTTCCTCGATAGCTTGCGTCGTACGCAATACCGAGTTTCACTAAACAACAATATGCTATTAAAATTAGCCGTTATGAATAGTAATAACCACTTTTTGAAATTTTATAAATTTTATTTTTCAAAATGGACTTCATTTTTGGACTCAGAATATCGAAATTAGCCTAGGGTGAAATTTTGTTATTTTTCTGAAAACTTTCAATTTTTGATGAATAGTGAAACCACTAAGTGGTAGGTTAAAAACTGAATTTTTGCATAAAACTTAATTTTACCGCTTCTGTGAATGGAATTTCGAAAATCCGAGAGACAAGGTTAATATCAAGGACTAAAATGTGGTTCAATGAGATGAAAATAATTTTTTGGTGAATAGTAACTTTTTACGATTTTTACCGCGGTTAATAGTAAATAGGGTATCTAAGGGTAAATATGATATTAATATTACCCTAACACGTGTCCTAATTCTATTGGACAAGTTTAATTCGACCAAAAACAAACTTAGGAATAAAATAAGACTATTTAGGCCCACTTGGATTAGATTAGGACATTTATTATTAATTTATTTAAAGAAGGGTTAAAATAGTTAAAATCAAAGTTTAATAAGTAAATAATTTTTAATATAGGGTTATACATAAGACAAATTCGATTTTAAATATTCCTTAGAAAGCTAAAAAGATTTCCTACATGATGGTATTTTATTTGTAATTTTTAGACATCAAATAAGTTAATTTAATTATGACACAAAGATGATGCAGTAATTATCTTATTAATGAAATATTGACAAAATTGATAATATAAATACCAAAATAAATGTAATTTGAGACTTTTTATGAATTCCACTAATTTTCTAGGTTACTATGATATATTAGTAATGATTTAATCAACTTGGTTAGAACATATAATTCTGTTATGACTTTCACAAAAATCATATATCAAATAGTGTCAAAATTGACACAAAATTGTTTTTAAATAAAATATTATATTATTAATTGTTATTATATTCCTAAAAATCTAAGGTTCGGCCAAATGACTTAGATAAGGATATATATATTAATAATAAACAATTTGGGGTTCGTTTGGCATGTTATAGTAAGTGTATTAACCATATAGTGAAAGAAAACAAAAAGACACGGTAAAAGTTAAATTAATTAACTTAGAGTTAAATCTAATTGATAAGGTTAAAATAATACCCTAAACTTGTCTAAATCCTATTGGTTGATAGGATTTCGACCCATCCCCACTTTAGCTTCGAAATAAGACCCTTTGGAACCATTATAAACCGATTTTGACTTTAATATAAAATAATATTTTGAGATATTCCTAAGGTGCCCCTCTCCTCCCTTATAAAAGGGCACCTCCTCCCCCTCCTCCTCACACCAATTTGAGCACTCAAGCTCGGCCAACCCCTGCCATTTTCTCTTCTCCACTTCCCTAGAATAATCCTAGAGGTCCTGGTCTTCTCTAAAGACCAATCTTAGTTCCTTAAGTGGAGGATTCAAAGAGGCGTTCCAAAGAAGAGGTAATATCCATTACCGATCTTTTCAATTTCTTTCTTCTTCAACTTATTCTTCTTTAGTTGTTTCATGATAAAGTAATAACATCAGTATTACTTACATACTGATATGTTATTATAAATATGAAACAACCCTAATTCACCTTCTATCCATCCTACGGAAAAATGAAATCACCGCGCGTGCGTACGTACGGAATACCGTCTCCACGCCGTGGTGTAATCTATTTTCCACCATCACCTTACAAGGATGGGTATAATGGTGTAATGAGTAACTATATATGATTATTATTAAGTAATATTGATACTGAAATAATATATATATATACTCCAATACAATTCCACGATCATAGGAATGATATCATCACTCGTGCGTACGTACGGAATACCGTCTCCACGATGTGATGCGACTCATTCTACATGATCTTCATTTCATAATGATTATATAAATGAATTGAATGAATGAATATGGTATATACTACACTAATACCATTCTGGAAATGAATTATCTATAACCTAAAGATAAGAATAAGAATTTATTCGACAAAACACGCATAAGAACAAAAAGTTATAAAGAACCGAGTAACAAGTAACAATGAAATATTACTAACAAGAAGCTAATAATATGACCATATATGATATCATATCAATATGTATGATTCTGGAATAAGTCAATAACATTATTTAAACCATTATACAGGAGCTTCGGACACGTACAAAGCAAATTGGACCTAAGGTAAGGGAAATATCACAATCTCATTTTTATCCGAGATTGTTTATTCGTAAGTATTTACTGGGGTGTATTTTATCATCCACATACATGTTCCCTCAATATGTAATATTGTTTCCATCCACTTGAAATATTTTAAATCCAATTTTACCCTTAGGTGAGTTTTTAGTAAAGAATATGAAAGGAATCTTTTGTCGTTTTTCCGTATGAGGTACTTTTTGACTTTTCCGACAAAAGTACGAAGAATGTTTTTTTTAACTTATACGGCATGAATGGATTTTTAAAACATTACTTCAAAGAAGCTTCCTTTACAAGTTTTCAAGTTTATTTTTAATCAACTTCTTTTATTTTAAAGTTGTATGACATGTTATGAAAGGAAAAATGTTTTTGAAGAAGAAAGGATATTTTCCTCAAGAATTCAATTCAAGTGTTTTATCAAAATTATTTTCCATCCAAGATAATAAAGGGTTCTGTTTCTATCCATATTTTTACATTGGTTTGACTATGTTGTGATGGAATTATGTTTATGAATTCCTTTATCATATATGAATTGATTTATGATGTCATGATGTTTCAAGAATCCCATTTTTGTTATATGTGTTATGCGATGATGTATGTTTTATGATTATGTGGCACACATAAGAAAGGATTCATTATAAGATGGGTGGGACCTATATCTCCCTCCAATGCATTGGGTAATGATTTTATATCTCATGAGATAGACATGGCTGGAACGGAAGGTTATTTCGGTTCAGTGATACAGGACTGAAACGAGGAGTGAACTCGGTTCAGAAAGGGACTTTGTCCACTAAGATAGTCTTGGCAATGAGTCATGACTAACAAGAAATGATTTTCCATGATTATGTGTGCATGCCACAAAGTTTCAAGTTTTATGTTATGATTATGGGGATCTCATTTTCACTTCTATGATTTATTCCATGTTAAGATATTATGATCTCTTTTGCAGGTTTTGATTTTCATAATGATATGATATGATTTTTATTTCCTTTATTTGCCCTTGCTGAGCATTTGAGCTCACCCTTTTATGTTTTCTTTTCCCCAGGTCAGGAAGATGGATATTAAATAGAATATGCTAAAAGGGACCCTAGATATGATGAAATAAACGGGAGACACTGTAGAAGATTTATGAACCAGTTGTTTATGTTTCCCAGTTTCTAAAGACACTATACCTATACGATCCTTTGTGGTTTTGTCATATGTTGTAATAAGTGTGCTTCAATTTCGAAGTATTAACAATGTATGTAAAGTATGGGTCGTTATATTTATTACCCTTAATAAGCATCTAATCTCATATCTTTCTTATGTTTCATTTTCTCAGGACCTGAAGATGTTTATTTTGAATGACTTCTAGGGATAAACATAGACTTGTGGATGTTACCAAAAAAACCTCTATGTTGTTTTTTATTTCACATTTTAATGTTTAAATTATGTATGCATTGTGTTTCTATGACTACTAAACCAATTGGTCTATTTGGATTCATATTCCCTGTTTATATTCCAATTTAATAAAATAAGGAACTGACTTCGGGCAATGGGGGTTGGGTCTTTACACACACCTACCATGATGTAATGGTTTACCAACTATATTATAAGAAAAATACCCCATTCAAAAGATAAATTTCAATAAATTAAAGTCATTTTGTATATATAGGGACTCTTAGATATTTTTTTTAATGTTTCATCTATAAATTCCTTTTAGTTTTATTATAGTGATCTAGCAGTATTCATTCACATGTCATTTACTACAATTATCATGCACAAAAAAAAAGGAAATTCCCTCATGTATACAATATATATATGTATATCATTATTAGTCCTCATTATGAAGACATCATGGGTCCAAATAATCTTTTTGATGATCGATATTAATTCATTAGTCAATTTATTCCCACATGGTGTCCCGATAAATGAGCAACCAAGAAGTATGCCCTACTTATTTTCAAGACACATATCTGTATATGACATCCCATTATACGGAACATGTGCCATGGTGTTTAGGTCCAATTGAACCATTTATTGGTATTCAATAATTAAACACAATACTAAGTCACCATCACTATATTTCTACCCTATGAAAACACATACTTTGTATATAGTCCCCTTATTTATGATAGACCACAAATGTGTCACATGAAACATAATGATGCTGAAATGTTCTGTATTGGTTTTTAACCAAACATTCCCCTCTTTTAAAAGAGTTTCATCCTATTATAAAAGGTTCTAGTTTTGTTGTAAATTTCTCAAAAAATAAATATTGTGGTTATTAGTAGGATAATTTCCCAAAGTTTTGATCTGAATCAAGGAAATAAATACTTCATTAGAACATTGAGTGGTTTGATTTATATTATTATAGGATATATAGTGATGTTATAGTCTCTTATAATGGACACATAAATATATTTCATTACCATTAAATACCTTTCAATATATGTTCCATCTCATATGACCCTAAAAATACATAGATTTGACTATCTGGATAGCCAATATTACATAAATGAGATAATATTCTGTTTAAGGGTCTTTGGGGTGTAGTTTTTATCCATGAATATACATTCATGAAAAATACCCTAACCATATCACAAAAATGGGGTCTTATCATTCCCATATATGTTATTTAGATTTGTAAAAAGAATAACAATAACTAAATAAGACTAGATTCCAATTATTTCAATAAATGTTGTGACGTATGTACATTATAGATAGTTCTTGGAAAAAAATAAATATAATCAATTTCACTATTTTTTCTATAAATGTTTCACCAATTCATGTCAAAATTTATTCACTAGCGTTGTACTAAGGAAATGTAATTTCCTTTTTTCACCTAAATTATACCTAAAAAAATACCATATATCAATGTAATAAATGAATGAATTTTAAATTTATATTTTAACATATCTATCATTAAAATTTATACTACATAGAAATAATCCAATGATAATTGAATTGAACTACATGGTTATGGTCATTATCACATCGTATTAAACCACATGACATGTGGTCCCCATTTCAGGACCTTAATCTTATTACATAACATATAATATAGATCTATGTAATAATTCATAGAAAAGTATTTCATCCCACTCCTGGAAGATTTCCCTCCATTACCATTATTCCAGGATGAAATAATTCTCCTCTTTACAAGATATCCATAACCATGTAGTATTTTATAGCTCCGGTTTTTCTCTATCTAGTATAATACACTATGATAAAATAATGCTTTTCTATTCATAAACATTGTGTGTCTTGATTCTTTTCCTTACATGGATGATACTGATGGATATATTTTTTAACCTCGTTCTTTCATTTGGTAATATATTAAAAAAAAATTGATGACCTCGAATACCTCATAGTTTAGAGTCCCTCTCTTTACGAAAAAATATTCTTAAAATTCACTACAATGGGATGAAATAATATTATCATATCACCATACAAGAGATAAATCTTTATATAATCCTTATAAGGCCTATATGTGGCTTTATTCCCATTATATTGGGATATGTAGTTACACCTAGGTCTCCCAAATTGAGACTATCCCCGAACATCATAATTATTAACACTCTACGAGTGATCATACCCAATATTAACATTATTTTTTTATCATGTTGAATCTTAGATTGGTCGAAATACATGTATATGACATATAATATCAAACATCAAACTCCCACAGTCTAAATATCAAGAACATTAAATGTAAATAAAAGACATAACACTTTTTCTATAAAGAACATGGCACTAGTATATGTCAATCTATTCATATTGGAAAAACTAGACCAGGAATGAATTTGAGATAGCATGGCCTCTAAATTATTGCATACATAATAAAATATCATGTCAATACACATTTCCATAAAAATTTTCGTGATGCATAGTGATGAATACATTAGGGTTCTGTAACCCTTCCATAGTAATGTTGCATACAATAGTATACTTTTTTTCATTGACATATGGATCATAAACAAACAATATTCATTTAGTTTATATTTTTCTCAAATAACCTCATGACCATAAGCATACACACATGCTTTTCCTTCCAAAATAAAGGTAAGGAGTTAATATACTTCCAAAGGTACACCTATTCTTAGAAATGATATAAATTCCCCCTATATGACTATATATTTGAGCCTGCATATATCCTAACAATCAATGGTATATTTTATTCATGTGGGAGAAGGTTCCCTAATATCCATGGACTATTTTCATGCATAATGGTGATTTTCCCAACACAATCAACGGTTGAATAACATTCATTGGACCCCATTTCAATGTGATTTGGATACTCTAATGATAATATTCAAACATTCCTTGACCAAAATATTTAGTCTATTCAAATTCCAATGATTTTATAGACTAGTAAAACATAAAAATTATTGAGGAAATATTATGGAATAAAACTTTTTATACCCTCTAGTTCTTGGTATGTATCATATATAATGGGATCTTAATTTACTAACACTAAAATGTATATAGTTTTTGTCCCTAGTCTATTTACATATGTTATATGAAAAAATAAATTCATAATCCCTTGATGTTAATCTAAATGGATTAATTTTTATTACTCATGATTTTAAATTCCTTGTGTCCTCCAACACCAAAGTGAAAAATACCCATTCATGTATGGATGTATCTTCATGAGATATCCATTTTGAGGATGATCAGATTGATATGGTTATAAAAATTATCCCAATATGAGATGACTCATATATTGTAGGATGGAAAATGTCCCATTTATATTAATTGGTAATCCCTATTTAATTTATGTCTTCTCTTAGGACCTAATACAATTCAGAGGAAATTTACTTATGTATATTGATCCACATCTATGCACAAATCCTAGTAATAAATATATAGGTATTGTTTTATGATATTTTAGGATATATAGTACAATAAGAACTAAATATTATTGACCTATCCACAAATTATTATCCACACACATCCCATTAAAAACCTCAATATTACTCAATTATTGTCATTTAATAGTCTAAATGGTTTTAATTTTAATTTTAATATTCTTCTTCCATATAAAACACTTCATTACTAAAATGATTGAATCATAAAAAATACTTCTATGTTGCTGGTAGAATTTCTCTCTAATATGAATGTGGAAACCTCTATTTCCTTATGTGTATATACCTAAAATATTGTTATGTATATTCACCCAGTATAATTAATTATAACCAATGACATACTATCATCCATAGAAGAAGGTATTTTAACATTAGATATCATCAAAAATTTCATTTTAAAAACATAATCTAAAATTTATTAGCAATGGTACTCAAAAAAATTTCATTAATTCCCTCATAAAAATCAATATTTATGGATTATCTCATTCACATTCCATAATAAAAGGTTTTAGATCAATCACATATCTTTATCTCTAATTATCTTATCATAAACAAACCAATTTTTGTTCAAGAATTACTTCCTTGAAATAATAGTGTATCCCCATTTAGTTATTTTTTTGTCGATATGGTGTATTACTCATCCTTGTTATGTCATCACTCTATCTCTGTTATGTTCCCAACATAAACTTTTCTCCAATGTTCTGTGTCCTTAGACCTCAAAATTCATTATTTAAATATTGATGACTATAAAATATATATACCCATTTGGTCCAAGCATTATGATCAATAAATTTGTGCACCATGGTTGAAGTTCTCTATCCATGAATTCAACTCTTATTCATCAAACATGTAATGCCATAAAATTCCAATCGAAGTAGACATATACTTCTAGGTTGAAAAACATGAAAGGGAACCCTATACACAATTTACGCCTTTCCTCTTTAGGAATTCACCTAGTATGTAATAAAAAAATTAATGTGTTTTAAATAAATTAAAGAGGAAAACAACATGTTGGTATTAATTCCTACAGATGAAATCCCACAAAATTTAAATGTTCTTTCTAGTTAGTAATACCTTGAATATGACTTTGGAAATAATTTATGGAATATAGTAATATGTTAATATATTTTGTTATGATTTATAAAAAGAATTATATTTTCTCACTACTATATTGTTTTTAGAAGGGTTTCAAACCTCAAGAATATTGAATAATGAGTGAAAAAAATGAAAAAATAGTAATAAAATTATTATAAAATTTATGATAAAATAATAGTAAGGAACATATATTTATAAAAATTTTAGAAAAAATTTATGATAATGAGATGATGAATTTGAAGAGAAGTTTGTAGAGATTTTAGGAAAACAAAAAAATCAACAACAATTACAATGAAAAAAATTAATGGAAAAGGATGATAATACAATGATAATTTAAATTGTCAAATTTACTATGAATATCTTCGTCTATTGAAATATAATAGACTAAAAAATCAAGACTATGAGACCAACCTACACTATATAGACTAATGATTAGAAATTAATTTAATATTCAATACCTCAATTAAAAACTCATTAAACCACAATATATAATAATGTTGATTCTATTACTACAAATGAAAAAAATTAAGAAGAATGAATATACTAAATAGATATTATATTCTAACTATATGTTTATTCAGAAATCATTTTTGTTTCAAAAAAATTAGAAACATGAATCAAGTAAATTGAGAATTAATCAAAGATAAAGATAATGGATAATATTCCCATTGTCTCCAACACTTTATTCTGCTTATAATTATATTTTTCTATCCACCTTTACTCTATTCTCTAAAAAAATTATAATCTCCATTCTAGTTATATCTCTATCAATAATAATTTATTTTTTACCAAAATAATTAACATTAATTTATAAAATTACATACCAGTCATCACCGCATTCATTTCTATTTACCCCCAACTAGGATAGATTAATCTTGTCATCTGTCATAGATCATTATCTATTGTAAAACTCTTCAACCAAATTTACTCACTATCATGTGAGAAATAATTTTTCTATTTTTCATTATGTTAAACACCACTAATCCATATAATTAACAAATATATTAATTTACTCAACTTAAAAAAATTTAAATAGAATATATGAGGCTCAGTTAAATCTTTTATGTTGATCTCAAACCAGAAAACATTTCCCGGTTCAATTTTTCACACAGCCTTTGAAAAACCTACTCATTTCATATTTAATAAATGGTGTTCTCATAAAAGTACATAATGGAAAAATTATATCAAAGTAGAACATTTAAAAATAAAATAATACCTAAATAATATAGATGACATATTATGTTCTCACAAACACAAATATTATATAGGTGAGTAATGAATAACATAAACCCCCAATAAACTAGTAAAAATCCAAAATTATATAAAATTATTTCATCACACATAGAATTAGAATAATTAAACATCAACCACACCTTCCAGCACTAAATAACTCTGGATCATTGCTCAAGTATGTGATCAAATATGTAAACTAATGGTATAGTCATTATTGGATATGCCTAGGTTCAATTCAATTTGCCGAAAAGGTCCAGTTTCACCCCTAAAATGAAGAATAGAATGTTTGGTATGTTCTGAGATTAGTACAGGCTTATCATTTTTTTCTAGAATCATTATCATAACAAAGTTATTATGAGAATTATTTTTAGTCCAATAACCTCTCCATTTTGATATCCATTGAAACAACATGGTTTCAATGTCAACTCAAATTATTTATGTGAATTTTCATAGATAGACACTCCACTGGGCTCTTTAATTTCTTAAAATTTTCATAGAGAACCATAAAAACTTTTATCCATGTCTAAAATATGACATCGGTTCATCACCTAGGTTAATTATGTATATAATGTTTTACATTTATCATCAGTCCTTGGAAAAAATAGGGGTTAAACTAACTTCGCTCATTGCATCTTTTATATGTAGAAACTCATCATACATTTCTATAAGGATTGGTTCTATAAGGACATTATAGATATACTATAGATTTATACCCAATTCAATATTTCTTAGGTGGGATATGTAAGTCTAGGTACTCAAAAAACATGTTTATTCTTTTATTAAATCATTATACTTATAATCAAATATCTGATAACTCTATATGTATTTTTATATACGAAAAACATTATTTGAATTTTTAATTTAACGCACATATGTTGGAACCAATATTCCCAAGTCCACTTGGTCTTAAAACCCCCTCCAAAATATAAATCTCATTTATTTAGACATTGTTCCGTAAGACAAACAACATTATACATTATGATTACCAAAATATTCAATTTTCTGAATGTAAATAAAAAACATACTTTATTTTTATTATTTATTTGATTGAAATTAAATATCATATATTTTTTAGTGTATGTTCAAAAATCCAGGGAAATAACAGTTTCTCGTAATGATGATATCCTTGAGATGTTTTGATAGTGTTCTTAAATATATTGACTTTTAGTGAATGATATCATTTGACATGACATAAATGATATAATATACTAGGGTAGAAGGTTTATAAGACATTCCATAATCTTCTCATGTGTTTTTCCATTTGAAATAACAAAGAAATGAGGTTATGAGAATAGAGACACCGATTGGAATTCACATGTTATATGTGGGATTGTATATTCGTATTGGTGTGTGTATATAATTTTCTATAGACATATTATTATTTCTAATGCATTCCATGGGTTATATAATTTTTTTTACTAATAACAACCGTGATAATATTCTCTATCACCAATGTATGGTATGTTATATGCGTCAAAAATGATACAGAAAATGTAATTGAGTCAATAAAGGATTTATAGCATCTGATTTAAATGGATGTTGACATATAAACCCTTTTATGTGAATTGAATTATTTATTAAATCCATCTCCATGGAGGATTAATTATATAATACATTTCTAAAATGTAAATGAAGTAAATATTGAGCATATTGGTAAAATGAATAAGTAATTAAACCTTTTTTTCAGATATAAATACAATATAATTATATTACGCAATGATTACTCATTAGTTGCTGTTTTAATTTATAAAATATTAAATATTTTCTATATGAGTTCCTTGGAACCTTAATATATTCTAAACATGTATTTTATGCATGTTAATAATATGAATGAAAAAGGGGCCATTTGGATCATAACTCTAGTGTGTCCAAAACCTTAGTTAAAATCTATTTAAATTTAATATTAGCAAAAATATTTATGGAAATTTATATGGATAATATTATTTAGTTTATGTTGATAGAAGATATTTAGTTGGAAATTTAATACACATTAATTTCAAAATGTGAGGTATGTCATTTTTATTTATTTTCTCACAAATAAATAAATAATACTTTTTTACATAAATATTTATTAATTAATAATTTTTTTTATATATATTTAAGAGGGTTGTTGGGTCGAGTAATAGGCCATGAAAGATATGATATATTAAAAAAATTATATAATGTTAATTTGATTATTCATTTAATTATATTTTTATTATTTTTGATTCGTTCATGTATGTTAGAATTTTTATAATATTTATTTATATTATTATTCTTATTCTTATCAATACTACTAATACTATTCAACATAGGTTTCACTATGTTTCAAGGAATATTAAAGGGCCTATGTGTGATCATTTCATTATCTCATCCTAGCTATATAAATAGGATTATATAATTTTCAGCTATAATCAATTTATTTTCTTAATATTCTCTAAAGTGAATTATATCAAGTGGTGGGAGAAAATATTTATAGATGTTTTCTAAAAATGGGGAGAATTGATCCTTCATCCTCTCATGTCCATGATGATACCAAAAGAAATATTTAAAAATCCATGGATTTCGTATTACTTTCAATAGTGATTAATGAAATCATGTGAATCACCCTCCATAGAATCCAAATATTTATGTAGTAACATTCTATGGTTCATGGAGAATAGGTATAACACAACTCTTGGGATGATAAATTGGGTCCTACAAGACAACTATGATATGAAAAGAAGTGGTCAAATGATTAGACAATGAAGAGCTAATTTAAAACTAATGTAAATTGTTATCTGTATAAGTTAATTATAAATTATATATGAATGACCTACTCTCTTGGTTTTTATATTCATTAATCAAGTTTAATTGGGTTTATACCTATGAAAATATGAGTTTACATCATGTTCTTACAGATTATGCTTCAAATGCAATGGAAACCTGTCATTGGGAATATAATTGACTAGATTACAGTATACCCATAACCTTGATTGGTATTAGAGTAGTATCATATTAATTTTTATTTTTTTTAATTTTTTTATATATATATTTTTAAATATTTCATTTTCAATTATTTCATTATTTTAATAGTCACCATATTATGTTCTTTGACCTTTATAAGGTTTAATACATGTTATGAACAAATAAAAATTTTTAAAATACCATCTAGAGCACCACTAAGACAATGGTCGAAGATCACAGTTATATAGTGTACAACTGAAAAGTAAATATTGTGTACTAATTTTCAATACCCCAAGAAAATGGTGTAGGAGAACATTACAAAACCATATCCCATGCGACATATTCTACCGAAAAATGGTAAATAGTTTTATAGATTACATTGAATGTATTAAGCATTCAAATCGGGTAGTATCTGTTGTTACCCTATGAATATCATAGAAACATTGTGGTCTAAGTACAAGGAATATATTTGTAACATGTAATTTAAGTACATAAAGACATGAAATATGACCATATAAAATAATATGTAATGTATCAAGAATACACACTATTTGTAATGAAAATGTATTCCTATTATAAACATTATGTCTATAATTTATCCTAAAAACATCCAATAAATGGAATATAAGAGTTATTGAGATATTTATACACCATGTAACTAGTACCCCTTTATGATGACTACACATCGATCTTAGTTTTACATCGTATGATTTTTTTACATGGTCTAGAAATAAATTATGACATTAAACCAAAAAACATGTCTTTTGGATGGTGCACACATCCTCTAATAGTGTTATAAAATATTAAATGTTTAATAAATTTATATATTAATCTAAGAATACATTGCATTTATATTCATCATAGTCTTCAAGTATATCATTTTCATTAAAGGTCATAATTTTTTTTATTTACACGTGATCTATTTAATTATTTCCAAGATAACTTATTAGATTGATCGATAGAAACATATGCTTAGTAAATACATTACACACCATATACGTAGAATGTAATTTAAGTGAATAATAAATGAATAGGACCATACAATAAACAGTGTAGTCTAGAAAGATATATACCATATTACCTCAAGTATGCACACATAGTAATTAGTAAATTTAAATAAATTAACTTCTTTTAAAATTATACTATATTGGAATCATCAAAATTATTCAGATAGACATTTGAGTTAAAATAAGTAATTAATTAATCAGATAATTTATTAATGTGATTCGAAAGAATTAAGTGAAATTAATTATAGTTAGTTTTATAAATGAATAGTCATTACATGCATGAATGATCATGAACCTAAACCAGCATATGTATGTGTTTGTTATCTTTAAATATAATCATTATTTCATGGATTTTTGAAATATTTTTTATTAAATTAAAATTATTTCCCATTTCAATTCCTATGTATTTATTTTATATAGGTTGATGTGTCAATTTTTTGTTCTATATAAAACCATTCACAATTCTATTGGTTCCCCTAAACCATTTGTGAGTAAAATAATATGTATGGAAACCATCTACCAAGATATTAAATCTAGTTCAATACGGAGTTGAGTTTAAACTAACTATGAAGGTAGATTAGTGGATATAAATTATTTTATAAATTGAATCAATATTTGTTAAATAAGTTATTATACCTAATGTTAAAGGTTAATTTATCATTTTAATGACAATAAAACCATTAGAAATTGATCTTACTACTTTATTTATATTATCTCTTCATGGTGAATGGTTAAATATCTACATGAATTGTTTTTAATTTAGGGATTAGATAAATTAAATAAATATTTATGTGTACAATATATAATCAAATAGATTATTTATTCATAAATATTTTATAAGACATGTTTAATCACATATATAAAATCCGTATAGAATTAACATGCATGCGATTGGATGGAATAAGTAACATATACACATAAAGATAAAATCCCTGAAAAATATTATTATTTTGGTTGAACCATTCATTACTAATGTTAAAATGAAACCATAGTTTAATGTATAGGTCTAGCCTCCATCAAGTTTCTTCTTCTTATTGAGGTGTTTTAATAAAATATCAATTAACATAACCTAGTTATTATAAAGGTTTGATCACCTTGATAAGAATTTTTTAAAATGAGAGGATTGTTTTGAAAAAAATTGATTCTAAGATTTCAGGATATGGGATTCCACTCAACAGATAAAGGAGTTTTTACGTAATGTAGTTTTTTAGACCCACCTACATATATACCATTAAAAAGATTTCAAATACCTTATTAAGATTATAAATTGGAAAATATGGATCATTTACACTAGAAAATATATGAGATATGATATTCAAAATCAAATGTTTAAGGATATTATAATTTGATATAAGACTGGGACACTATTTACAAAAATTATTATGCTTAATATTTTGGTAATCAAGAAAAAGATCTAGATCTGCATATTTTTTTGTATAAATTGAAAATTAACATGAATTTGAAAATATCATTGTGATCTATTTTGGAGAATTATTATATCCTCATTAACATCATTTTCTAGTAGTTGTATAGGATCTTTCACATTTTATATTCCAATATTCACAACGGTACATGTAAAATTCCTTTGTTTCTAAGGAGTTTACTAAAGAGAATAGTGGGGAAGAGTTTTCCATCCACTGAATATACATATATGATGAAATATATATCTACTGTTTAATGTTATCACTCAAGAAAAGTGAAATACAGAAGCCTAAATAGTAAATAGATATACACTCAATCTCACCTAATCTCTTAGATCATTATATGGAGACGGATATGAAAGAGTGATATGTAAAATCAACGGAACTATTCACATTCAATCATAGATATGCGGTTCATGTTAGGCTATATGTAGTCAATATGATTGGAAACATTGAGTGTTGAGAAATATTGGAATTTTAACTTCCAGATGATTTTCCATTTATCACATTTTATAAACACTGTATTAGTGCTTCGTAAGATTTATTGTGAATTATAATATGAAATTTATTGGGAAGTCACTCTAAAATCACCTCACCTTAATTTTGAATGTTTAAAATGGATACAGGACTAAAAATCATAGAGTCATTATGTTTAATAAGAAGAATAATAATGAAAACTGTTCTTATACTACTCCTAAATCTAAGGATCTAGAACCCCATCCATCCAAGAAGAGGATGATCCCACGAAAAGAGAGTGTAAAAATATAAATACATCTTTTCTTGTGGAATGAGAGGTCACAAAAAGATTTACTGCACTAGTATGGGGAAAAAAGAGGAATCTTTAGATTTATTCATCATTGGGTATAACTATTCAATTTATTCTAGTTGAATCCTAAAAAGAACATGTGAAACTCATATATGTATCCATGTAAAGGAAATAAATATATTATATAAGGTTTTATAAGGATTTGTAGGCTTATAAACTACAAATGACTGAAGGATGCCTACATTACCCATTAGAGACTACCATTACACATTACATATTGGCTCATTCATGGTTTTATAAAAAAATTATTATGGGAATAGTGTTACCAAAAACCTCATATCTATGTCAATTTTAGACACATATTTATTTATATTAAAAATATGAAGTATTTGTAAATTATTTTACAAAACTAACATATGTTTTAATATACATCGTCTTATAAATGATATTTATGTGTTAGATTTTACAAATTATTTGTTGTCAATTGATAATAAATCTTGTCAGCATGAATAACTTCACACCCTATTGTAGACTCATGGATTTGGTATTGTAAATATCACACATTTTAAAAAGCTCTAATAATAATTCTATTTATGTTATTTTTAACTAAAAAAATTATAGAAGTCACACTTTTTTAAAAGGAAAAATGATCAAACCACTATTTGTTGGAATAAGCTAATTGACCATAGAGATTCTTGAATTGGAACACACTAACTTGTGTAAAATTATTTAATATAAGATATAGGTATATTCCCTTAAATCATTACATTCTTTGAATACATATTTAGATATAGACGTATCTAATTGAAAAGGTATATGTATGAATACATTCATAAATTTTAGGAATTTATGAATGATATAGATAATATGATTCGTAATATGATATAAATGATTTTATCTAATTATAGAGGACAGTATATTAACCAATAGTTGTATAGAATAACTACGGTTTTTTCTGATACTATCTCATCTAATACCTCCTAATACACCTTAGTGGAATGCTACCTTAAAAAGAAGAAACATTAGTATTATTAATATAGTGAGGATGAATATAACTCTCAAAGATCATCCATTTTACTTTTAAGGATATGAATTACTGACTATTAAATCCCTATTAAACTAATTCCTATCTAAATATAAAAAAACATAATAACATACAGGTTAATGTATGGAAAGAAATATATGTTTCATATACTCATGATTGGGGTTACCCGGTGTTTTTTAAGGCCACTCATGGAAACAAACTATCACCCTTAGGTATGGAAAATATCAATAATAGATATTCCAATTAATCAGTGGGATACTATATCTCAGAGATGAAGGAAATAGTGTAAATACATGCCATATTCATTTGAAATGGGTTGTATATCTAATATGTGTTGTGAGAGAAAGTTATATTTTTATGTGGTTGATTCTAAATTTTCATTGAACATAAAAAGGAATATATTATTCAAGACACCATGAAATGGATGATTAAGATACATATGTTGTTTTTATGATCCCCAAAAATGTTATTGAACTTAATATATATGGTTTTCTATTGAATAATAGTGGTAACTCATTATTAGTTGATGAAAATGAATCTAAAACCTATACGTAAGTAGTCAGCATCGTAGAAGTGACAAAATGGGAGGAATTTTTTGTGTTTAAAATGGATTCCATGTTTCATAGTCAATAATGGGTTCTTAAAAATCCTTCATCTAATGTAATTTCTTTTCGGTAAAAATTTGGAATTAAATGTGTTGCTGGTCCATGAAGGAAAACATATTGCCTTTATGGGACTTGTGGTTGTTAAACATTTTTTGGAATATTATGATATAGACTATAATGAATCCATATTAAAAGTTTAAATTCTAAAATAAATTATAATTATAACTTCCATAAAATAATATCATGACTATAATATTTTAAATATGAATGTTGAAATATATTTCTATAATTTTATCCTTATGCAATATTTTTATATGAAACAACCTGAATTATTTTGACCACATATAATATAAATAAATTTTTAACGACAGAATGAACCATTGTTTGGTTGAATCTAGCATCTAGGTCAAGTAATTATTATTTTAGTGAGGCCATATGTGAATTTTTATTCATAATGAATTAATGTGATACCTTATACTACAATTATTATAGTGGGAGTTCATTCATTTAAAAATAGTATATCTTGATGAAATAATACTTATTAGAAATGAGATACATGTATGAAAATTATCTATTACATGGAGTAATTCAGGCATATCATAAATAAACTTGTTGAATCAACCTATATTATTTAGATCCAAATCAATCATGATATATTTAAGAGGATTATTCGATTATGTATGTGTACATATATTAAATAGATACAAAATTGATTCTGTATAAAAACCCCATTGGTGGATTCTTTCTATTGAAAAAATGTATATATCTCTCAATGAAAATGTTTTCTGGGTAATAATTGGATAGATAGACATATCTATAAGATTGACCTACACAATGGTTTTATATCCAATGATGGAAAACCCAGTCGAATATATAATTATGTTGCCCTGATTTGATTAAATCTATCGTCGTAGTGTAGTATGTTTCAACCTATAACTACAATTTACATTGATTGTAGCTCTAGTATGTACTGGAACAATAGTTATCTAAAATTGTGGTAGTAGGTGGGGGTAGGAAACAATATATTGAGGAAAATTTTACAATAAATGGTTATATCAATATTTGTACTAAACTTTTAGTGGTAAAGTGAATGTTTGGGTCTATATATAGGGTTTCCCAAAAAACCATTTTCTATAGAGGATCTAGGGAAATATTTCTTCAAAACTATGATCATGTGTTCTATAGAGAACACCAAAATACATGGACTTCAAAAATTGTGGTAGTAGATAAATCTATGGTGACAATTTTCTAAAGAAGCATCCATATGTACTTTATAGATCACCTATAACAATATTTTTCCAAAAATCCTGGAAGTAAAGAGGACAAATGGAAATTGTTTTATAAAACAATGATCGTTTTCCCACATTAAACAAATATGGGCCTTTATTTAAGAAAATGGGGCCATAAGTTTTATTTCATACACCCATGACTATAATATATTAGAAATATACATATAGGCCCAATGTCGCACTGCCTTTTCACATGTTTTTAATTTTAAATCTATGCCTATAATTTTCTAAATAAGTTTCCATAAGTCCTTTAGAGTTCACCTATAACAATATTTTTCCAAAAATCATGGAAGTAAATAGAACAAATGGAAATGGTTTTATAAAACAATTGTCATTTTTATAGATTAAACAAATATGGGCCTAATTTTAGAAAAATGGGGCCATAAGTTATATATCATACTCACATGACCGTAATATATTAAAACTCTGCATATAAGCCCAATGTCACACCACCTTTTCACTTGTTTTTAATGTTTTATAATAATATTTAAAAATCTATGCGTATATAAATATATTAATATATAAAAATATATATGTTTGTGTCCATCAATTAATACCAATATAAATTCATAGGTTTTTGGTAATCTCATGTGTATAATTCAGAATAGGTCATGGGAACAAAACACATTTTTTGTATTTGAAAATTTATTACCTTGGTTTAAGACCATTCAAGTAGATTTTTTCCTACCACAATGGTTTTAAATCATAGAAATATATTTTTTTCCAGCTTCCATAGTTGGAGATAGGGGCCTACCTCTATGGTTAATAACTATTATAATTCACCAAAAACCTATTTCAATGGAAAACATAACCAAGGTTCCCAAAATCATGGTTATATCCAATGGACATGATTTTAACCCCTTTTCCCATGGTTTTAAACAATGTAAATAAGAATATATTACATTAATGAGATTAATAAAAGGCCCCATGCATAAATTTTAATTGATATATCATGTTTATCATGCTACATAACAACGTGATATTGAAAATTTTTTGATCATGGAAGGAAGAAATTATATAGACTTAAGAAAAAAATATTATAATACTATTAATACTATCCTAATGTATATGAGTCATAATAAAAATATATTCTGAGTTTATAGAAGTGTTGTGGATCCATTTATTTTAGAATATACTTATTCATGGTTTTAGATCAATCTATATGATTTGAAATCATAGTAAATATATTTATTCTATCTCAATGGATGATTTATTAGATTAAATATCTCAATGAAGCTAGTTAGTTCCAATTATTTATTGGTATTTTATTATGTTATATAATCTGATATAGATTATGAATCCTTGTGGATACATTGATATTTTCTAGGAATGTGTTTTTGTTCCCAGTAGTGAAGATCCTATCATTTTTTCATATGAAAACACTAAATTAGTTACACACACAAATGAAAAAAGTGCACATCAATTGATAAATCAAATACTTCATAAGTATCTCCTCATGAGGTATTTTTCACAAAATGGTGAGGTAATATTATGCAGAGTTTCCATATAGTAGAACATGGGCGTTATATTGAATAAATCATTATCTTAGGAATATAATTGATATAATTTTTTATCTAGAGTACTAAGTTTATTTTTATGTTGTCTCTAGTGCATCTGGGAGTCTGTTGGTCTTAGTTCCCCTAAACCAACTTTATTTTACATTTTGATTAATTATATTTTAAATTTGTTGAGTAACAAAATATATTATATCATTTGGTGATTTTTATTCTTCATGACATTTAATGTGATGTTTTCTATTCGGTATTTCTCACATAGAATATATATATATATATATGCTCTACCTATGAATATAACCTTGATATTAAATGAAATTATTCTTCAATCCATGTTTTATGATCAAGTGACATATTTTGATGAGACAAAGAAGATATAGACTATCAGGGTTAGGATGGTCCAATAACAATAAGAAATCTTCTTATAAAATTATCCATTAGTAATCTCCAAGAGATATGGTTATGAGAAAAATAACTTCCTCTAATAATTAGTCATTTTTATGTTTCATTTTATATTTCTATTTATTTGTATGTGCAGTGGTCCTTATACTTAATATTAAAAAAATCATGATAAATTTATTTTTATGTTTTAATGAAAATTTTGATGATATATACTCATGGTCTAGTAGATTATGTTGGGTGAATAATGAGCGATATGGTGTAAATAAATAATTCAAGAAACCTTATTCACTTATTTTTTAATTGATGTTGATATCTCATCTCTTTCATGGGAATTGAAATCTTTTATTTAGTCCATAAGAATAGTGGTTTAATATAATATTTCAATTATGTAGATACAAATAAAGATGTATCGAACATATACATTGATTACATACTAAATGAAAGCCACTACATAACACATTTCTCTAAAAATATTATATTACACACTGAGTATTACTAAGTGGTTGATATAATTTATGTTACATTATATCCATTATTTATGGTTTCCATAATATATTTTTATACTATAATCATGCACATTAATAATGTTTGGGAAAGTCATACTAATAATGTGGCATAAAGGATCACACACAAATTTTATCCATAATCATAGTTAAATTCTATTGGAATTTGAGAATAGATTAAATATTAATATTATTATACATGAAAACTATTATTCATGTAATGATGACCACAAATATTAAACTAGATATTAGATCAATATTTATTCACAAGGTTCGTGAATATTATATTTATTAATTTTTTGATAAATAATGCATCTATATTTATTAAAATAAATAACTTTTTATTATTCTTCATTAAATAAATATATAGTAGGATTGACATATTGAGTCACAGGGTATGATATAAATGATATATAAAATATCATTTAAATTAAATATTATGTTATTTATTTTATGAATGATATTTATATTATCATCGATCCATGCATTCATTAAGGAACATTTTTATTATTTCACTAGTGCTTCTAAAAGGACTTTGATGATAATAATGGCCTAATGTAAAATTATTTAATTATAAAATTTTATCTATATAAAAATGATTATATAATTTTTTAGTTTTAGCTGAATATTATGATCAAAATTATCTATAGATAATTCACTAAATTTACAAATAAAATATCTCATGAACACTTCGATGAATAGAGTGTGTTGATCCTCCTCCATCATCAAATGTCTATAAGGGAACATAAAGAATAATTCAGGACTTAGAGGAGTTCTTATTGAAGTCCACATGGAATTACATGTGAATTTTAATCGTCCTTACAAACACACAAATCTCTCCATGGTGAAATTCTGAGATTCAAGGGGACCATGTGGAACACTACTATATGGATTCTACATTTTATCCTAAAATATAGTAATTGTAACATAGTAATAGATCAATTGATTAAAAAAATATGAAATAATTTAATACGGTGGTAAATCATTATATATATATATTAATAATAATTTATATGTTAAGTATACACTCTCTTGGTTCTAGGATTATATTAATATATTTATTTGTATTTATTAATGATAAAATATCATTATTTAAAAAATTTATTTTGAATTATCCATTTTTTAAATAAATACTATCTCTGTACAAGTAACCAACTAGATTCTGTTATGACTAGAACCATTAATTACTTATTCAATCATTACACTTGTTTCATGGATGAATGATCAAAAACAGAGGAGCAAAGGTGTGTCTAAATCTTTGATATTTTACCACAGCTATCTGGGTTATCCTTGGAGTGATGCAATTGGCATGCATAGTAGATCTTGTGTTTATATATATATATATATATATTAGTTATTCGTGGAGGTGTTGTAATATCCTAGGTTCATGTATTAAATGAACTATGATTTGGGGTGGTTTTCGTTGGTATATTAATATTTGAATCATTTCCTATCCATACAATGGAAGGAACAAAGACAATGGTTATCACTTGTGGTGATCCTATTGGTTTTGTATAGGGGATTAAATCTAGGATCTACAATTGATGGTTCATACCATCTTGAAAATTTGAACCATATATTTAATATGTCTAGAATATTTGACATCCAATACAATGTTCCAAATTGGTAAATAATTATTCAATAAAAGAAAGATTACAAAAAGATTAATTTTAGTGATTCAATTGAATAATTAAATGAAATATCAGTGATTAAATCATCAAAATTACCTGGGAAAATATTAATAGTTAATAAAATCATGGTTTCATGTTTAGCTGTACTAGATTAGATCATTCCCTAAACCCCTTTTTATTATGAATTAATTCTTGAGTGGAGGCCAATAACTCATCAAATACATTCCCAATATTCCTTAATGAGGTTGAATTGAGGGGTGTAATTTCAAACATATCATTTTTATTGAAACCATCTTGGGTGAGAAGATTGTGTGATGTTTTTTATTTCCCTCAAGTCATGGTGTTGTTTCAATGTAGGATGGTCCACCACTATTGATAGAGGTGTAACTTATCATTGAACCTTTTTCAAGCATTTTTCACTTGTATAATATCAAGAAGAGAATGATTTTTTGGATTTTCTCTTGTGTCACATCCATATTTCCTACCTAAGAACAATTCCCTTTATTAAAGACTATATTTAGGCCATAGTAGCATTTATATTAGAACATGATCCCCCATGTCTAATCATATTATATTATATAGGGTTATTTTTTGTTCATTTTTTATAGCAGGTAAATGTTTTAGTAGAATAAATAAAATTCTCATATAAGAAAACCACACTTGTATCCATCTATTAGAATTCAACATAATACTTTCACTGAGTTATTCTCATATATGTGTTCACATGTTTCCATACTCCTATGTGAAGCTCCCTTGGGTGACCATGCTATACACCCAATTACACAACAATAGTCATTCACCCTTTTCACCTTGGGTTTATAAATAGACCCCATTTTCTCCAATTTCAACAAAAAGAAACTAATGGAAGAAGGAAAAGAGTCATTATGAGTAGTGTATTCCCAAGAAATCATCTCCTTAAGTTTATTTCTCAATTTCAAAACTTTATCATATAATAGAAATTTATGGGATATTGAGTTATCTAAAAGATTGACACCCAAACATACATGAAATACAAATTCCCTCTATGTCCACTAAAATTTGGATGAATGAACTCTCATGGAGAATGTCACAACAACCACATGTATTCATACTCTCCTAATGAATCTTTATTGGGGTTCCAAGAAAATAATACATTGAGGACTTCATAAAAGGAATAAAAGTATCCATGAACTTATATCATGGGGGAACATCACCCAAGTTCGAATAATTGGGAAACCATTCACTTGGCCTCCCATTATAGTGTGACACTTTTCATTGACCTATAATTTAGTAACATGGTATCCCCCACTAATCCACATGGGAAACACATCACTCTACCTCCCATATTTTAGAGACGCTTCCCAAAAACCTATAGTAGTTTGAATACATTCCCTAATTCACCAATAGATAGAAATATATTCTTTCCTAAAACAGGGATCAACTATCGAGAATCTTAATCAAGATCCAATAGTTGGGTACCATTTCACTATAGATTTTTTAAACTTCTTCCAGGTCTCCTGCAAAGGTGCCAACACATACATGGTTTGCTTCTAGGTTTTCGAACAATATATGTATCATATAATACCTCCTAAAATAGATGATTGGTTAGATAATGATATAATAACCTCCTTGAATCATGTATCCTCATGATAACATGACTCTACTAGGTTTTCCACCCAAACCATTTGAATCCTCAAGGTAATGATGGTCACATGTTCCCTTGACATTTTGTATACATTCCATTAGGTGATTGAAAATCCATTACACAATCATACTACATATATTTAATCCACATTACCTAATATCATGTTAGCTCTGTAGGAAAAATTATTCCTCTCAATTATCAATGTGGTAAAATGGCATCTAAACAAGTGAAAATACCAATTTCGCATACATTAGTCTATTCCATCCATGAATCCTTTCATATTTCCTTGTCAATCCCTGAATTGAAAATAAGTAAATGAATCCACTTAAATTAATATAATCTGGTGTAGTTCCAACCAAATCCTTATCGAATTACATTAGATTTTAGGACTAATAATTAAATCATGTGATTTTAAACTAGAAAGCTATTATCCTCATCAAAAGATGTCAAATTTAATGTCATAGTTGGATAAGATGACCTTAAACAATGTAAAAAATAATGTGGGATATTATTATTACTTTTGAATGTTACTTAGGAAACCCAGTCTAGTTTTTATCGCAACAACCCTAAAAATGTTATCCTCTTACATCCTTCTCATTAATATATATTACCTATGATCCTATATACTTCCTCATTTTTCCATGTCAATTATGATGCAAAAACATTCCTCATAAAGGCCACATGACCTTTAATTACATCTGCTATTCTCTCTGTCCCATATTCTCTATATGAATGTATACTTTCTCAATTTTACATATTCACCATTAGTCGATCATACATTCTCATGTTTAGTTTCTATAAAATAGTATGAACCAATTGGTATGATAATGAATCAGTTTCACAGTATCCTTTTCTGGGAACCTTCCACCTAATAGTCCTTGATGCATGCCCTTAAACTACATATAACATATTTCATGTGTGCATGAACATAAAAGATGACATGATGGTCTATGTCACAGCACTGTGAAATGTAGGTCATGTCTTGTTAGGTGACACTAAACTACATTTGTTCATGTTCTATTCATGTGATTATATAGAAATCCATTATAATTTTACCGATCACAACTGAAAAAATATCCTTGGATTGGGGTGAATTTCATTGTTTCCAGCGTTGTGGTTTTTTTGTCAAAATAATAACAAGAGACAATAAAATAAGGATATGATAACCTTTTATATATAGAGATGTTTTCATCTAAATAAATTTTTATTTTCTTTCCTTTTCATAAATTTATATAATAATGTTATAAATGATATTGTGAATGAATTTACTTGTATTCCTAAAATCTCAAAGTGAGTCCCATAGTTTGAGATAAATCCCCTCTATAGGGTGTGAGTGAGCCCAACCACTTGCCCTATTGATACAATTCTTGATACATCTTTTAACTTGTCTGTTCTAGTGACCCATTATTTATGAAAGAAAACCTTATAATTGAAACAAAACATTATTTGGAATAATGAATATATGAAATAGTTTTATATAAAAAATTTAATAAAATGTGATTTTTTTAATAATGCTTCTATTTTAAAAATAAACTAAAATAGAACATCATAAAAATATTTCATACTTTCATAAAAATTTTGAATTATTATTTCTTATTAATTTTACTTTTGTTAAAAAACCCACACATCAATCTTATTTTTGATATGTATGGGGTGATTCAATTTTCATTCTTATAGTTTGGATGGGAATTTATTATGATTGTTCTATATCACTATATGATGTTTTAAGCATTATTTAATCATTTAATTATTATGTATCATATATAATAACAAAAAATATACATTTAATTGCGTAAAATTTATCAAATATTATATAAAATTACTATTATTTTTTACTTTTTATTTTTATAAGTAGTAATTATTAATAAACATTGTTTTTAAATTGTGAACATGTAGATTGGTATACAACTGGTTGATCATTGTAAAAAATTTCTATGAGTTTTAAATTATCATGTATTATCCTTTCCTAGAAACAGTTTTATATAAATAATATTGTTGGAGTATCTATAATAAATTTATATAATGAATACATATTTATATTCAAAAACATCAATTTAACTTTTAATTTTAATTTGTTTAAAAAAAATCTTCTTCTAAACTGAAAGAGAGTTTTCTATTTCTATAATTACAGTGGCTAGTTGTTAAATGCAATAATAAATTGTAGTAATTAAATTAATGTTTTATTGTTGTAGCATTGTTTTAAATATAATGACTAAATTATATCAAAATTAAATAATAATTGATAAAATTTGAACAATATTAGTGTTAACCCGCCATTAATAACAGATAGTCCTTATCTGAAGAATCATTATCAATGAATTTAAAATGATTTCAAATATCATTTTTAGTTATTATAATATTGAATTATACAATATTCAATAATGAAGACACATATATATATATATATATATATATTTGTGTCTGTGGGTAATGAAAATTAAATTCAAAATTTTATTTTACCATATTTATCTTTATGACTAGGAAAACAATACCTCTTATTAATTCATGATAATTATTTTTACATAATAATAAATTCCCTTATTTTTATTTTAAAATTGTCAATAATGTCATTTTATTTTATTCTGTAGTATGTTATTACTAACTATTTAGAAAATATCATTTTTTCCACAGACCTAAAAAAATTAATTGAAAATTTAATGATTTCAAAATCAAATTTATTCCACCATTTGGAAGATTATTTTTTATTGTATATAAATTCTCTGATATAAAAAATTTACAAGAGTATAATGAAAGGAATGTAACATGATTAGACTATTTTTGATCAATTTTAGTGGGTGTATATTTAAATTTTTATTGTCAATGTATAATATAAATAATTTATATTATTTATTCAATCATACTAGAGTCTATATAAATAGATAGTACTCACTAAATTATTTTCAAAAACTATAATAAGAATTATGATAAAAACCTCCCAATATTTAAAATATTTTTAAAATATTTTTAAAAAATATCACCATTTAATAATATAATCAAATTGTGATAATTGAATCATGGTTGAATTACATTTCTTTATATAATAAAATTTGACCATTTTATTTTTTGAGTTAATTATAATTTTTTATTAAGAAGTCATGGATTCATTATTGTACATTATGATCAAATTTTATATTTCTCAAAAAAAAGTTCCAAAATAAAATATATACATATATATATATATATCTTATGTAAGACACCAAGTATGAAATTTGTGTGATGTGGATTATGATCCACCGAAGGTGATTTCCCTAGAACATGTTTTTTTGTTGATGAGTAATAGAACCTTCTTGCTACTTTGCCTTTTAATCTCTCAAAACATTGATCATTGTGATATTTTTTAGTGTTTCACTATAAAATAAATATTTTATTTATCTATTTATGTAAATTAAATTCTAACCCCCATCATTCGATTATAATTTTTTCAACGGTTTCTCAATCTTTGAGAACACACTTAGTGATCTTATAAGGAAATATATTGCTAGAAAATTGTGTGAAACCCCATATAAAAATGGATCCTGAAAACATAAATAAAAATACTAATTTAAGAAAAAATTAATATTGAAACCCTCTCTAATATGGAAGGTATAGATTATATACGTTAATTTGGAAATAATATAGTAAAATTTTATAAAATGAAAAAATTATTATTTTTCACAAACGTGAATTAGAAGTATAATATTGACACCATTTTAAAGACTTATCCTATTATGGAATATAAAATTTAAAACAAAAATGATGTATTAATCCTATAAAATATAGTTTACATGGGAATGTCTTATCCAACTCATAACCCGATCATTATACTAATATTCACTCCATTATCTTAATGAAAAAATAAATAAAATATTATTTGATATTCAAAAAATGAAATACATAAATAAAAAAATTATTGTATGTATAGAAAAATGTTATAAATGTACTTTTACACTAAATTATCTATAAAAATGATTGTGTTTTATCATGGGTATAAGATAATTTTTACTCAAGTTTTGAATGAATACACCATGTTGGCATCAGGTGAAGATTCACTTAGAAACATATCCATATAATGAAAGATAAATATTTCATGTAGTAACATATTTCTCTTTATTCAGGATTCTTATGATAAATCCCATATTCTACCCACCTTTCAAAATATATATAAACATAAAAACCACATATAATCATAAAAAAATTAATCACATTCTATATAAAATCATAAATACATTTTTCAAGAAAGATAAAAAATTTCAAGGAGTAAAAACATGGTTCTACCATTATGAATATCAACATCAATACCATCATAAGAGTATAATATTTCAGTAAAACTAGTTATGTTGAAAATTGGATTCAATATAATGAACTATCATCTTATAAAAAATTGTATTATCACACTTTTTCAACCATTTCCAAAAAAACATAGCTCTATCACTAAAATAAATACATGAATTTTAAAATATATCACACTTGTATCAATATTTTCCAATCAAACATTATTTCAACAAAAAAAATTCATCAACCCTGCAATCAGGATCACAACATATTGTATATAGCCTACATGATTAAACCCCATCTATAAGTATTCCAAAAGTATGTAACATAATAATTTCCATATAAAAATATTATCAGATCACCGTAAACATTTTCATTTATCATTTATTAACCTGTTGTACTCATTATGGATGTATAATTATTTGTAATATCTGAAAAAACATAAAAATTATTATTTGTCTTATAAAAATTTACCATCAATATATATGTTATTATATTCACATCAAATGATCATTGGAGGAATAAATATGATAGTATCGTTCCGTGGCCAAATTAATCACTTCATCATGCCTATTCACATCAGTCAGGTAATGTGTTGTCATCACTATTCCTGATTCATACACCAATGATCTTTTTCATAACAATAATATTTCATTACATGTTGAACTCCACAATACATAATTATTAAATTAATAAAGAGAAATAAAAATTATGGTTCACACCTAAGACATTACTAATATCCCTCATCACCGTTTTATAAGGGATTGTTGATACAAATTTCACCAATAATAGTGATTTCAGTGTAGCCTCCATTCTCGAATATTAATAAACATATATATCTATATTCATGGGAATAAAATTATTCTCACTTTGATTTAATATGGTATAACTTTTTTTTATAAATCAACCATGACTTGTATGTATCTGTTATGAATCAATAAATACTAAACAAATGAAACTATTGTCTTCCATGTTTATCTCAGGCTTCTTGCTTTATTCTATAAAATTAAAAATATATGATTTAGAAATCATATACACCCTGACCGTTGTTTTTTTAAAGAATCTATTTATTTTTATATTTTTATTATAATCAACCATTGGGTTAATATTCCCATTTTAATCTTTGTCCATCCCTTACCTCTATTCTAGTAAAAAAAATTTCAATTCAAAGTAAAAAAATGTGATCATTTCCTCATTAAATTATTCATAATTATTTATTTTCTAATTTCTATCAAAACAATTCCAGTAGGAGAAACATTTTAAATAATTTTAAATGGGTATAACAAGGTACTATAAATATATATGATATATACATTATTTTGTTCCCAATTATAATTGAAATTATATACATTTTTATAATTTATACATTAATGTATTTAATTGTTTAATTTTTTAAATATTTGGAATATACTAGATTTATTTATCATTAACTTATTTTTAAAATATTAATTAAATTAAATAAAATATTTGAAAAATATTTATCATATAAGAAACATCTAGCTAATAAGTGGTGGTATAATGAAATCCCTTGATATAATTTTTTTAGATTTTAAACTAAATATCATTTAGATGAATTTCCAATATGGGTCACTCATTTTTACTATAATACAATTAAACATGTCATTCATCATCTTTTCAACCTGCACCTCAATTTTCTAACAATTTAAATTCCTCCATGCACTTGTAACTATTACAAAACATCAATCAAGGGATCATGAGAATTTAAAATGCACTAGTAACCCTCTAGAAGATTATTGGATGGTTCGATCATTAATCATGAAACGATGCACTTGTTAATAGAAAATATCCCCAAAAAAGTAAGACATTCATTCAGTAGGTATAGGTTCTTTTAACAATTCATGTATTATTATATTAATGAATCTCAATCCTAGTACACATAAATGATTTTAGTTTAATGTAATAAAACTCTTATAAAACCCATTATAGTATCTTTTTTGTTCTTGTAAAGTACATTTTGACTCAACCCCAACTCAATATAATAAGAAAAACATCAATACTTCTCAATTATCCAATTATATTTTATCCATTATCATTGCAACTACGTAGTCTAATGACCAACACTATATCATTGAAATTACACTTCTTGCGAAGACCTTACTTAAAGTGACCTAGTGTTGACATACATTAACATTACATAACTTTTGTGTAATACATAAAACATTAAACAAATATATTCCCCTGGAACATATTATTCTAGTTCCTTTGGAAACATAGAAACATAAACACTGATATATAGGAGAGAAATAATATATAACGCTAGATTCTTCTTGAATATAATCCTTTTTAGACACATCCTTGATAAAAAATATATTTATAACATGGGGAAGGAAACAAAAAAAAGTGGTTCCCTAAATGCTTAGTAAGGTAAACATTGGAGATATATGAGCATATTCATGAGAATAAATGTATGAGAACATGATCTTGAAAATATAACATCACACCCTCTATATAAAAAACATATACATGAATGATGGAACAAATCATGGATGTTCATAAGACATGAGTCATAATTTAATAATGATAAAAACCCACGAAAAAACAACATTTT
Source organism: Viscum album (assembly GCA_963277665.1). NCBI lineage: Eukaryota > Viridiplantae > Streptophyta > Magnoliopsida > Santalales > Viscaceae > Viscum > Viscum album. The sequence goes on from OY728161.1 coordinate 939,528,272, forward strand.
AAGAAAACATGGAATTTTGGACGACACATAAGTATATAATATGATTTCCATAATAGCAAATGTATCGCTTCCAAGGCCATTTTGGTATTATGGGTTCACTCCCCATCTCATATAATTAATTATGGATCACTCCCCTAGCCATATTAGTATAATTAGTTCACTCCTCATACTATCTTGGTAGTCATGGTTCACAACCATGTCCATATTACTAATAAAGGTTCATTCCCATGTCCATCATAATCTACCTCTTGAGATATAAATCATTACCCAATTCATTATAGGGAGATATATATCCCACACATCACATATTGAAATCATAAATACATTTTCCACAATATCATTATCTATAATATCTTAACCCATTAAATGAAATGTGTATCATACACATTTAAAAAATAATAACCTGTAGAAAAAGATACGAGTTCCAGATCATTCCATCATAAGCATAACCCTTGAAGGAGAAAAAGATTTCATAAACATGTAACATGTGAAATAATAAGAGTTTTCATAAATATCATGACATTATGTGTAGCCCACTAAAATAATTAATATGAATGAAATCATTATATCAAATTCTAAAAGAGAATGAGTAACATGAAAAAATGTCATCTTTGATGGAATATAATTTTAAAATATTTTTCAATATTAATTTGATAGGAAAATATCATATCTTATTTGAATTTGTTTAATACATAAAACCATTTTAATATAATTTTATTAGAATATAAATTTAATACATTTAAATAATTCTTAAAATCATTCTGAGAACCTTTTTCATGAAAAATTATACCTTAATATTCAAAACATTTTAAAAAACATTTTATTTGAAAACATTTATAAAACATATATAAAAAGGTTAAAACGATTTTTGAAACAATTTCACTGAATGTAACATTGAAAAACTACAAATAATTTAATTTTTTTTAAATCAACATGAAAATTTGGGAATGAATCTTCAAAATGTTTTAAAAAACATTTTACTTGAAATCATATAAATGATGTTTGAAAATGTTTTGAAAAAAATTTTACATGAAAACTTATTAAATAAGAATAGAATTTTTTTTAAACCATTTGAAATTAATACTTATTAATAAATAATTAAACAGATTTGAAAACCTTTTTACTTGAAAATTATAAAAAAAGCATAAAAATATTTGTAAAACTATTTCTTTGAAAATAATTTGAAATCATATAAAAATGCTTGTAAACATTTTGAAAATGATTTTCCTTGAAAACATATAAATTAATATGTAAAATGCTTTTAGAAGCATTTCATTGAAAATAAATTTGAAAAAAAATCAGAAATTTAACATTTTAATAATTCCATGGATTCTTCATAGAAATAACGGCTTGTGAATCTATACATGTTGGATAAGGTAAAAAAGAACAATCCTTTTGTATGGTAAAAAAGGAATAATAATTCATTGTTCAGAAAGTGAAATGAAAATACCATTTAAAAAATTATTAAAATAAAAAAAGTTAAATATTTTATATTAATTATTATAGTATAATAGTATAATATTTTAGGAAAATTTGTTAGAAATCATTGTTTTGATGGAACACAGATTTTTGACTGAAGAGAGGGTAATGTATATCTTTCATAAAACACATTCATAACTATATTATATACCAACGAGTGAAACAATGGTTCTAATAATTCAATATATCGTGAAATAAAATAGGATAATTAATATAATGATATTTCTTGAGATATTGTTCACAAAATTTCATTAATGTAAATAGAACCATTAACAATCTCAAAAAATGAAGAGATTGTTTCAATAAATTATTACTACTTTGTAACATGGGATCACACACATCATGTAAGAAATGTAAAATCACATGAATAATAAAATATCCTCAAAATAAGAACACTCATGGTATTGAATAAAAAATGGATGTATATAAACCTCAAAAAATAATTTTGGTGCACAACAAAACATGAGTCTCAAAGAAGGAAAATTAAGACAAAACTATCTTACCGATTTGGTATGTTTTGAAACTTAAACCCCATGAAAGAATTTTAATAAAATGGATATGTAAATAACCATAAATATATGTATAATATATATAATATAAATTAATTTTCTGTACATAAACAACAAAATAGTATTTATTAATGTATAAGTAATGTATCTCATAGAAATAAAAGTTAGGTGAAATTTCCATTAACATGTGTCTTGACTCACATCAGATTCACTAAAAACACATGTTTAATAAATATAAATTTATTTTACATATTTTACAAAACCATAATATTATATATAATAACATATATGGTTTTATTATGTCTTTATATTACCCTCTTTTTAATAATACTATGTTAAGGTTTCACTCTAGGTAATATCAGATTTGTTATTTGTATGTGTCTAAATTTGTTAAATCTACGGTCCTTATATTTATATCAAAATTAAATAATTTATCAAATTATACAAACATAATTTAGTTTATGTATATGTGTAATATAATAATATATAGAGTAAATTAATATTAAATGGAATACACAGTTTATGGAGACGGTAAGTCGTACATACGAATGAACCCTATTTCCGTGTATATTGAAATATAGAAAGAAAGAATTAAAATTTTATATATGTATATATGTTTATATAATATCATTTAATTAAAAATATAATAATATTTATATCATATAATTTCACTAAACCCATCCTTAATACATTCCATGTAGTGTGTGAAAGAATCCCATTTCTTTCAGTGGCGGTAGTCCACACTTCCTCAAAAGAAATAATCCTATTTACACCAAATACAATGTAAAAAAATATAGGTGATGTGAATGATATTCATAAGCATAAAGACATAATAAAAATAAAATATTAAATGTATAAACATTATTTCAATCATAATTTTTATCATGATAGGTGGTAAAGGAAAAATGAGCAATCATTACTTACTGTGGCGGTAGTTCGTCGTACACGTATATAGTATGTTTGATAAAAATTAGATTGAGGAGTGTGAAAGTGTACGTTGAGCCATTTTTATAACAAAATACTATTATATTTATTACACTGGTTTCATTATACATTCAGGGAATAGAAATATTGGATGCAGTGGAGAAGGAAAATAAAACAATGGAGCATGAGAGAAGGCGTTACCTCTTAATCGGTTAACTCATTTTTCGTTTGGGCCAAAATGATTCCTCTAATTAATTTAAACATGATGGGAGGTTTCTAGAAATAACATAGGGATTTTTTAAAATTTATTTGGAAGATATTTTCAAAAACAATGTGGTTTGATCTTTGTGATGAAGGTGTAGAGTTTTTTCCTTTTTATAATGGATGGGGAGCGACACTCTTATAAATACCAAAAAGTATATAATAATGTGATGTATCCATTATGTAATGTGCCTTAAAAATTTTCAAAAAATATAGTAATATTAATTTATCGTTTAAAACAATATATACCTCACAAAAATATGTTCATTTTAATAATTTGGATTCTTTAACATCTAGGATTCCTCAATTTTATTATTTTGGATATTATTAATGCATCTAGTTTTTTTACCATACTAATTTGACCATTAATATTATAATAACCCATACCTTATATACGTTGTTAATAATTCAAAATTGAACCATACTTATTACAACATATAACAAAACCACCAAAGGATCGTATAGGTATAGTGTCTTTAGAAAATTGGAAACATAAACAACTGGTTCATAATGTGTCTACACTATCTCCCATTTATTTCGTCATATCTATAGTCCCTTTTGGCATATCTTACTTAATAACCTTTTTCCTGACCTGGGGAAAGAAAACATATGAAAGGGTGTGCTCAAATGCTTAGTAAGGGTAAACAAAAGAAATATCAATCACATCATATTCATAAGAACATAACTTTTGGAAATCATAACCTGCAAAACAGAGCATAATTTCATAACATGGGATAAATCATGGCAGTGAAATTTAATCACAATAATCATAACATAAAACATGAAACTTTGTGGCATACACACATAATCATATATAATCATTTCCTATTAGTCAAGACTCATTGCCAAGACTATCTTAGTGGATGAAGTCCATTTCTAAACCGAGTTCACTCCTCATTTCAGTCCTGTTTCACTAAACCGGTATAACCTACCGTTCTAGCCATGTCTATCTCATGAGATATAAAATCTTTACCCAATGCATTGGAGGGAGATATAGGTCCCACCCATCTCATAATGATACCATTTTTATGTGTGCCACAAAATCATAAATTATGCATCATTGCATAACCCATGTAATAAAAATGGGAATCTTAAACGTCGTGACATCATAAAACAATTCATATAAGATAAAGGAATTAATAAAAATATATCCATCACAACATAGTCATATCAATGTAATAATAGGGGTAAAAAATAACCCTTTATTATCTTATATGGAAAATAATTTTTATAAAACACTTGAACTCCATTCTTGAGGAAAATATCCTTTCTACTTCAAAAACACTTTTCCTTTCTTAACATGTCATACAATTCTAAACTAAAAGAATTTGATTAAAAATAAACTTGAAAACTTTTAAAGTAATCTTCTTGTAAATAATGTTTTACAATTCCATTCATCTCGTATAAGTTATAAAAACATTCTTTTCGTACATTTGTCGGAAAAGTCAAAAAGTACCTCGTACGAAAACCGACAAAAGATTCCTTTCATATATTTTACTAAAAGCTCACCAAAGGGTAAAATAGGTTTTAAAAAATTGTAGGTGGATGGAAATAGTATTACATAGTGAGGAAACATGGATGTGGATGATAAAATACACCCCAGTAAATACCAAAGTAAAAGCAATCTCGGATAAAAATGAGATTGTGATATTTCCCTTACCTTAGGTTCGATATGCTTTGTATGTGTCCGAACCTCCAGTATAGTGATTTAAATAATTTTATTGACTTATTACAGAATCATAATTATTTTTATGATATCAAATATGGTCATATTCTTAGCTTCTTAGTAGTAATATTTCATTCCTACTTGTTATTCGGGGGTTTATAACTTTTTGTTCTTATGCGTGTTTTGTCGAATAAATTCTTATTAATATCTTTAGGTTATAGATACCTCATTTACAGAATGGTATTAGTGTAATATATAACATATTTATTCATTCAATTCATTTATATAATCATTATGAAATAATGATCATGTAGAACGAGTCGCATCACATCGTAGAGACGGTATTCCGTACGTACGCACGAGTGATGATATCATTCCTATGATCGTTGAATTGTATTGGAGTGTATGTATACTATTTTAGAATCAATATCACTTTATTATAGTCATATATAGTTATTTTTTACACAATTATACCCATCCAAGTAATGTGGTGGTGGAAACTAGATTACACCACATCGTGGAGACGGTATTCCGTACGTACGCACGCGTGGTGATTTCTTTTTCTGTAGGATGGATAGATGGTGAAATAGGGATTTTTCAAACATATAATAACATATAATTATATGATTGATACTGATGTTATTACTTTATAATGAAACAACTAAAGAAGAATAAGTGGAAGAAGAAATAAAGATGAAAGAATCGGTAACAGACATTACCTCTTCTTTGAAGTTCCTCTTTGAGACCTTCTTTTAGGGCACTAAAATTGGTCTTTGAGGAAGAACAGGACCTCTAGAATGTCTCCAGGGATGTGGAGAGGAGGAATTGGCAGGGGTTGGCAGAGCTTGAAGGCTGAAAGTGGTGTGAGGAAGAGGGGGAGGAGGTGCCCTTTTATAAGGGAGTAGAGGGGTACCTTTGGAATAACTAAAACTATTATTTTATAATAAAGTCTAATTCGTCTTTAAATAGCTCCAAATTGATATATTTTGAAGTTAAGGTGGGGATATGTCGAAATACTCTCATAAAATATAATTTAGAAAAGTTTAGGTTCTTCTTTTAACCTTATCATTTAGATTTAACATTAAGTTAAATAATTTTACTTTTATCGTGTCTTCTTGTGTTCTTATACTATAAGGTTAATAAACATAATATAATCAGCCAAACGAACCCCAAGTTGTTTAAATTAATATATATAACCTTATCTAAGTCATTTGGCTGAACCTCAGATTTTTAGGAATAAAATAACAATTACTAATATAATATTTGTTTTAAAAACTATTTTATGTCCATTTTGACACTATTTACTAATTGATTTTTGTGAAACACATAACAGAAATATTAGTTCAAAACAAGTTAATTAAATCAATACTAACATATCATATTAACCTAGAAAATTAGTTTAATTCATAAAAAGTCTCAAATTACATTTATTTTGGTGTTTATAACATTAATTATGTCAATATTTCATTAATAAGATAATTACTGCATCATCTTTGTGTCATAAATAAATTAAATTATTTAATGTCTAAAAATTACAAATAAAATACCATTATGTAGGAAATATCTCTATATTTCTAATGAATATTTATAATGAAATTTATCTTATGTATAACCCCATATTAAAAATTATCTACTTATTAAACTTTGATTTTAACTATTTTAACCCTTCTTTAAATAAATTAATAATAAATGTCCTAATCTAATCCAAGTGGGCCTAAATGGTCATATTTTATTCCTAAGTTTGTTTTTGGTCGAATTAAACTTATCCAATAGAATTAGGACATGTGTTAGGGTAATAATAATATCATATTTACCCTTAATTACCATATTTACTTTTAACCGTGGTAAAAAAAAAGTAAAAAGCTATTATTCACCAAAATATTATTTTTCATCTCATTGAACCACATTTTACTTACTAAAATCAACCGTGTCTCTCGGATTTTTAAAATTCCACTCCCAGAAGTGGTAAAATTACGTTTTATGAAAGATTCAGTTTTTTTAACTACCACTTAGTGGTTTCACTATACATCAAAAATTGAAAGTTTTCAGAAAAATACCAAAATTTCACCCTAGGCTAATTTCGATATTCCGAATCAAAAAATGAAGTCCATTTTGAAAAATAAAATTTTTAAAATTTCAAAAGGTGGTTATTACTATTCATAACGGCTAGTTTTAATAATATTTTAATAGCATATCGTTGTTTAGTGAAACTCGATATTGCGTACGACACAAACTATCGAGGAAGGTCGTGATTTCGTGTAAAGCAAGCCAAGAAAGTGTTGTGTAGAAAAAGATTCCTTTCATGATTTATATAACATAAAAGTCTCGGGTGTTACATTCTACCCCCCTTAAAATGAATTTCGCCCTTGAAATTCGTCAGTTTGTAACAAACAGATGAGAATACCTCCCCCTCATCAAATCCTTAAGCTCCCATGTAGCTTCTTCTAATTGGTGGTTCCTACATAAAACTTTCACCAATCGAGTGGTCTTGTTTCGTAGGACTTTTTCGCTACGATCCAAAATCTCTATCGGCTGTTCTTCATAAGAAAGATCTTGCTCCAGCGGTACAACTTCTGAGCTGAGTACATGTGAAGGATCAGGTATGTACTTTCTCAGGAGAGATACATGGAACACATCGTGAACTTGAGAGAGATTCGGTGGAAGCGCCAATCGGAAAGCTACCTTCCCAACACGATATAGTATTTCGAAAGGACCGATATATCTAGGGCTCAACTTCCCCTTCATTCCAAATATCATGACCCTCTTCCAGGGAGATATTCGTAAGAATACTTTATCACCTACTTCAAACTCTAGGTCTTTTCTTCGGTTGTCGGAATATCTTTTCGGTCGACTCTAAGCTGCTCTTATGTGTTGTTGAATAGATCTGACCTTTTCTTCCATTTCATAAATGAGATCAGGTCCTAATAGCTTTCTTTCCCCAACTTCATCACAGCAAGTTGGAGTCCTGCATTTCTTTCCATAGAGAGCTTCATAGGAGCCATCTGAATACTGGTGTGAAAGCTATTATTATAAGAAAATTCCACCAAAGGTAGGTGTTGATCCCAACCACATTTGAAATCCTTAGAGCAAGCTCTCAAAATATCTTCTAGAGTTTGAATTGTTTTCTCAGACTGACCGTCTGTCTGAGGATGATAAGCAGTGCTAAAACTCAACTCTGTATCCAGAGTATGCTGAAGACTTCACAAGAACTTCGAGGTAAATCTTGGATCCCGATCAGATATAATAGAAAGTGGTACTCCATGCAATATTACTACTTCCTTTACATATATCCTGGCAAGCTGATCTAGAGAGAAATCCTCTCTAATAGCAATGAAGTGTGCAGACTTTGTAAGATGATCAATTATGACCTAGATAGCATTATTGCCTTTGGATGTTTTTGGAAGTCCTGTGACAAAGTCCATAGTGATGTTATCCCATTTCCATTCGGGTATGGGTAATGGTTGTAACATCCCCTTAGACTTCAGTCTCTCAGCATTAACTTGCTGGCAAACCAAGCATCGAGAGACATATTCAGCAACATCTCTTTTCATGCCATCCCACCAGAAGTACTCTTTCAGGTCCCTATACATCTTCGTGCTTCCAGGATGAATATAGAATGAAGAACTATGAGCCTCATCCAGTAGCTCCTTCTTTAATTCTAGGATGGGAGGAACACAAACCCGATTCTTGAACATTATTATACCATCCCAATCAAGGATGAATTCAGGAACATTTCTCGCCTTCTTTTGTCACTCGACATCTTCTTTCTGTGCCTCTTTAATCTTCACATGTATATATGGTTGAACAAACATTTTAGAAAGATAAGATTTTCCCCCTTCCATTATAATTCCAAGATCCATCCTTTGTAAATCCATAAATATTGGATCTTTTGTGATCCTCATCATGTATAAACTAGCATGGTCTTGTCGACTTAATGCATCTACCACCTTGTTTCCTTTCCTAGGGTGGTAATGGATTGAGCAGTCGTAATTCTTATTCAGCTCCAACCATCTTCTTTGACGCATATTCAGCTCATTTTGTGTGAAAATGTACTTTAAACTTTTATGATCAGTATAAATATCACACCTGTCACCATAAAGATAATGCCTCCAAATATTTAATGCAATGATTACCACAGCTAACTCCAAATCATGTGTTGGGTAATTTTGCTCATGGATTTTCAACTGTCGTGAGGAATAAGCTATCACCATATCATTTTGCATAAGAACACTCCCCAATCCCTTCTTGGATGCGTCACTATAGATCACAAACCTTTCTCCACTACAAGGCAGTGCGAGCACAGGTGCACTGGATAACCTTCTTTTCAACTCCTTGAAATTCTCTTCACATTCTTCAATCTAAGCAAACATAACTCCTTTTCGAGTCAACATGGTGAGTGGATTAGATAATCGTGAAAAATCGTTCACAAAACGTCGATAATATCCATCCAAACCAAGAAAACTTCGGATCTCGGTTACTGTTGTTGGTCTCGACCATCTTTCGATAACATCTGTTTTTGCTGGATCCACATATATCCCCTATTTTAAGATTATGTAACCCAGAAATGCATCTTTTTGAAGCCAAAATTCACACTTGGTAAATTTGGCATAAAGCTTCTCCTTTCTCAGGTTCTTCAATATAATTCTCAAGTGATCTTCATGTTCTTCCTTGCTCTTTGAATAGACAAGAATATCGTCTATAAAGACTACAAAAAATTGATCAAGATAGTCTCTAAAGAATCTATTAATCAGATCCATGAAGATAGCAGGGGCATTAGTAAGACCAAATGGCATCACTATAAATTCATAGTTTCCATACCTTGTACAGAAAGCCGTCTTTGGTATATCCTCTCTTTTGACCCTTAATTGATGATACCCTGAACGAAGATCAATCTTGGAAAAGTATTGAGCTCCGCGTAGTTGGTCAAATAGGTCATCAATGCGTGGGAGAGGATATATGTTCTTAATAGTGATCTTGTTATGTTCTCGATAATCAATTCAGAGTCTCATTGATCCATCTTTCTTCTTAACAAACATAACAGGTGCTCCCCAAGGTGACGCACTAGGGCGTATGAATCCCTTATCTTGATTTTCTTAGAGTTGCTTCTTCAATTCCTGCAACTCAATTGGGGCCATTCTATAAAGTGTCTTTGAAATAGGCAAAGCACCTGGTACGAGTTCTATTGAAAACTCAACTTCACGATTTTGTGGAAGACACGGTAATTCCTCCGGAAAGACATCATCAAACTCCCGTACAATGGGCATATTTTTAATCATGAGTTTATCACCAACCATTTGAGATAAATAACCTTTATTTAGTGGAATCAAGACCCATAAGGTAGAGTTAATTTCTACTGGAAGGTTATGTTCATCCTTGCATTGATAGACGATCATAGATTGATCTGTAATATGAAATGTGACTTCCCTTCTTTGGAAATTGATATGAGCTCCATATAAAGAAAGCCACTCCATTCCAAGAATCACATCAAATTCCACTATAGGAAGGATCACATGATTTGAAGGAAGCACTTTCCCACAAACTTCGATCGGAGAAGAATTATAAACTTTTGATGCGACTGTTGTGCCATTAGGTGTTGTCACAGCTAACTCAATATCTAATTGTTGAGGTAATACGGTGATACCCTTAGGAAATTCTTCTGAAATAAAAGAGTGGGTGGATCCAGAATCAAATAAAACATTTTCAACTTTAGAGTGGATTTTAAGTGTACCTTTCACCACATTGTTATCGTACTCCACATCGCTGATAGAAATTGCATCTGACTTTCCTTTGTCTTTAGCCTTAGGTGTTTGTTGATGTCGACCATCATCATCAACCCTTATATTAGGGTATTTATTGGCATAATTCCCCATCTCCGTGCACTTGAAACATTGAAGTGTAGTAGGTAAATTCTGTGTATCCCTTCCTTTATTTGCGTCATTAGACATCTTCATCCCATCAACGTGGCATTCAAATGCCCGATGACCTTCCTTTCCACATTTGAAACAATTACTTGTTCCTTTAAGACAAATCCCTCCATGTTTCTTTCCACACTTTGAGCATAAGGGAAATCTCATCTTCTTTTCAGTGTTCTCTTTAGATTTTCCTTTGAATTCCATTTTCCTCTTCTTATCAAACCCATATGACTAATGGGTTACTCCAATCTCCATCTCAACTTTGAGAGCACATCGAACGATTTCCTCGTAGCTATTGAAGTCCCTTATGGCTAACGCCCTTCGAAGACTTGGTTTTAAGCCACTAAAGAATCAATCGATCTTACTCTCAGGTTGGATAATAATACCAGAAGTGTACCTTGCAAGTCTTGTAAAATTTGCTTCATAGGTACCAACAGATTCATCATCCTTTTTCTTCAGTTCAAGAAACTCTTTCTCCATCTTTGTTCAGAGAATACGAGGGAAGTACTTGTTGAAAAATAAGTTCTTGAACTTGTCCCATTCCATGGACTCAATTTCATCCCTTTGCCTTGTATTCTTAATAAGATTCCACCATTGATCAACATCTCTTTCTAAACGATACACTGCTAGGATGACTTTATCATGTTTAGAAAATTGAAGAACTGAAAATATCTTTTCAGTAGTACTAATCCATTGTTCAACAACTAATGGATCGGTAGACCCACTGAAAGAAGGTGGACGCTTCCTCATGAAGGATTCAACAGAATGTTGCTCCTTCCTTTGCTCGTTTGGATGTCTTGCATGATTCATAGCTCGAGAAAGTTGTGTGAGCATGGCTACAAGATTTTGCATTCCAGCTCCCATAACATTTGGTTGCTCAGGGGGACATTCATTGCATTGCCCATCGCATTCCGCATTAACACGATTCCTTCGGGTTCAAGCCATTGACTAAAACCAAGAAGAATAGTGTGAGCAACACTAATTATAATAGGAAAACCACATAATCAAGAATAAAATTTCACACATAAGGTCTTATACTAGGTTTTTCATGGCCATTTCTAAAACACTAAGATTGTGTTCTATGATTAGAATTATCCTTAGGGTTCTTACTAAGGCTTTCACATCCTAGTTTCCAAAGGTTGACTATACCTTTCCTCTGATACCAACTATAACAACCCATACCTTATATACACTGTTAATACATCAAAATTGAAGCATACTTATTACAACATATAACAAAACCACGAAAGGACCATATATGTATAGTGTCTTTAGAATCTGGGAAACATAAACAACTGGTTCATAAAGAGTCTACAATGTCTCCCATTTATTTCATCATATCTACAGTCCCTTTGGTCATATCTTACTTAATAACCTTCTTCCTGACCTGGGGAAAGAAAAAATATGAAAGGGTGAGCTCAAATGCTCAGTAAGGGTAAACAAAAGAAATATCAATCACATCATATTCATAAGAACATAACTTTTGGAAACCTTAACCTGCAAAAGAGAGCATAATTTCATAACATGGGATAAATCATGGCAGTGAAATGTAATCACAAAAATCAAAACTTAAAACATGAAACTTTGTGGAATACACACATAATCATAGAGAATAATTTCTTATTAGTCAATACTCATTGCCAATACTATCTTAGTGGACAAAGCCCATTTCTGAACCAAGTTCACTCCACGTTTCAGTCCTGTTTCACTGAACTAGTATAACCTACCGTTCCAGCCATGTCTATCTCATGAGATATAAAATATTTACCCAATGAATTGGAGGGAGATATTGTTCCCACCCATCTCATAATGATACCATTCTTATGTGTTCCACAAAATCATAAATCATACATCATTGCATAACCCATGTAATAAAAATGAGAATCTTAAACATCGTGACATCATAAAACAATTTATATAAGATAAAGGAATTCATAAAAATATATCCATCACAACATAGTCATATCAATGTAATAATAGGGGTAAAAACAGAACCCTTTATTAACTTATATTGAAAATAATTTTTATAAAACACTTGAACTCCATTCTTGAGGAAAATATCCTTTCTACTTCAGAAACACTTTTCCTTTCTTAACATGTCATACAATTCTAAACTAAAAGAATTTGATTAAAAATAAACCTGAAAACATGTAAAGGAAGCTTCTTGGAAATAATGTTTTAAAAATCCATTCATCCCGTATATGTTAAAAAAACATTCTTTTCATACTTTTGTCGGAAAAGTCAAAAAGTGCCTCGTACGAAAAATGACCAAAGATTCCTTTCATATATTTTACTAAAAGCTCACCAAAGTGTAAAATAGGTTTTAAAAAAATTTAGGTGGATGGAAATAATATTACATATTGAGGAAACATGGATGTGGATGATAAAATACACCCTAGTAAATACCGAAGTATAAGCAATCTCGGATAAAAATTAGATTGTGGTATTTCCCTTACCTTAGGTCTGATATGCTTTATACGTGTCAGAACCTCCTGTATAATGATTTAAATAATGTTATTGACTTATTACAGAATCATAATTATTTTTATGATATCATATATGGTCATATTCTTAGCTTCTTAGTAGTAATATTTCATTGCTACTTGTTATTCGGGTGTTTATGACTTTTTGTTCTTATGCGTGTTTTGTCGAATAAATTCTTATTCATATCTTTAGGTTATAGATACCTCATTTCCAGAATGTTATTAGTGTAATATATATCATATTAATTCATTCAATTCTTTTATATAATCATTATTTAATGAATATCATGTAGAACGAGTCGCATCACATCGTAGAGACGGTATTTCGTACGTACGCACGAGTGATGATATCGTTCCTATGATTGTGGAATTGTATTGGAGTGTATGTATACTATTTCAGAATAAATATAACATTATAATAGTCATATATAGTCATTATTTACACCATTATACCCATCCAAGTAAGGTGTTGGTGGAAAATATGTTACACCACGGCGTGGAGACGGTATTCCGTACGTACGCACGCGTGTTGATTTCTTTTTCTGTAGGATGCATAGAAGGTGAAATAGGGTTGTTTCATACTTATAATAACATATAAGTATATTATTTATACTGATGTTATTACTTCATAATGAAACAACTAAATAATAAGAAGTGGAAGAATAAATAAAGATGAAAGAATCGGTAACGGATATTACCTCTTCTTTGAAGTGCTTTTTTTATACCTTCTTTTAGGGCACTAAAATTGGACTTTGAAGAAGACCAGGACCTCTAGGATGTCTCTAGGTAAGTGGGGTGGAGGAATTGGTAGGGGTTGGCCGAGATTGAAGGCTCAAAGTGGTGTGAGGAAGAGGGGTAGGAGGTTCCCTTTTATAAGGGAGGAGAGGGGCACCTTTGGAATAACTAAAACTATTGTCTTATTATAAAGTCAAATTCAGTTTTAAATAGCTCAAAATTGATATATTTCGAAGATAAGGTGGGTATGGGTCGAAATCCTCTCATCCAATATAATTTAGAAAAGCTTAGGTTCCTATTTTAACCTTATCATTTAGATTTAACATTAAGTTAAATAATTTTACTTTTACCGTGTCTTCTTGTGTTCTTATACTATAAGGTTAATAAACTTACTATAAGCAGCCAAACGAACCCCAAGTTGTTTATTATTAATATATATAACCTTATATAATTCATTTGGCCGAACCTTATATTTTTTTTGGAATAATATAACTATTACTAATATAATATTTGTTTTAAAAAACTATGTTATGTCAATTTTGACACTATTTAGTAATTAATATTTGTGAAACTCATAACAGAATTATTTGTTCGAACAAAGTTAATTAAATCAATACTAACATGTCATATTAACCTATAAAATTAGTTTAATTCATAAAAAGTCTCAAATTACATTTATTTGTGTGTTTATAACATTAATTATGTCAATATTTCATTAATAAGATAATTATTTCATCATCTTTGTGTCATAAATAAATTAAATTATTTAATGTCTAAAAATTAAAAATAAAATACCATTATGTAGGAAATCTTTTTATGTTTATAATGAATATTTATAGTCGAATTTATCTTATGAATAACCCCATATTAAAAATTATCTACTTATTAAACTTTGATTTTAACTATTTTAACCCTTCTTTAAATAAATTAATAATAAATGTCCTAATCTAATCCAAGTGGGCCTAAATGGTCATATGTTGTTCCTAAGTTTGTTTTTGGTAGAATTACACTTATCCAATATAATTAGGACATGTGTTAGGGTAATAAGAATATCATCTTTACCCTTAATTACCCTATTTACTTTTAACCGTGGTAAAAAAAAGTAAAAAGTTACTATTCACCAAAAAATTAGTTTCATCTCATTGAACCACATTTTACTTACTGACATCAACCGTGTCTCTCGGATTTTTGAAATTCCACTGCCAGAAGGGGTAAAATTAAGTTTTATGAAAAATTCAGTTTTTTTAACAACCACTTAGTGGTTTCACTATTCATTAAAAATTGAAAGTTTTCAGAAAAATACCAAAATTTCACCCAAGGCTAATTTCGATATTCCGAAATAAAAATGAAGTCCATTTTGAAAAATAAAATTTATAAAATTTTAAAAAGTGGTTATTAATATTCATAACTGCTAGTTTTTATAATATTTTAATAGCATATCATTGATTAGTGAAACTCAGTATTGCGTACGATGCAAGCTATCGAGGAAGGTCGTGATTTCGTGTAAAGCAAGCCAAGGAAGTGTTGTGTAGAAAAATATTTCTTTGATGATTTATATAACATAAAAGTATCGAGTGCTACAAATATTAATCAAAATTTTTATTTATTATATAATAATGATCCAATTAATTATGAATATGATACCTATCTTAAAAAATAAAAATCTAATCTATTTGGAAATTAATTTTAAAAACAAGTTCATTTGAAGTGAAAAACACTACATAAACTCATACCATACTAACAATGGTTTTTACAATATATGGGTCAATATGTTAATTGTAAAAGATAAATTGGTCTATTAATAATGAAATTTGTTTCTATTACCCCATTAATATCTCTTTTTGGAATATATTATTTTTCAAAATTTGAATCATTTAATGACATACTATTTATTTTAAAATAACAATAATGTCAATTTTGAGATTATTATATGTTTAATTTTAATTTTAAAATATCATTATATTTTTTGAATCAATATACCATATTTTTAAATATTTTATAAATTATATTATTATCTCCAAAAATAATTAAAGACGATAATTCAATCAATTCACATCACTTTTTAAATTTATATAATTAATTATTTTAGATAATTATTAACTAAAAAATCCCTATGTTGGAATTTCATAATAATTTTAAGTAAAAAATTAATATATAAAGTTATTCCCAAATTAATATGATACATATAACACATTTATATTTTTAAAGGATATGTATAGCATAATATAAATATTTTTGTTCAAATATCATAGTCTTGTCTATTTCAATGTAATAGAATGTTCATTTTTGTCTATTTTCTTACTTTACCATTTATATAGGAAAAATAAATTTTATAATATCATAAAAACCCATGACATTAGAATAATAATAGGATATGGTAGAATTATTCCCAAGAAATATCTTTTAGACAAGTTTCTAGTTTATTTTGGTCCTTCTAGTAATGTTTAGTCCTTAATAAGATTAATCATTCCTTAATATCTGGGTTTAACTTTATTAACTTTCACTAATGGTCAAAAGTTAATTTGATCATATGGGACAAAAAAGTCTACTTATTAAAACTGTCTATTACTTTTTTTTAATTCCATTCACAGGAGTGGGAAAATTAATTTTAACGTAAATCCAAGAGACATAGCGAGAATGCATGTCA
This sequence comes from Viscum album, assembly GCA_963277665.1. NCBI lineage: Eukaryota > Viridiplantae > Streptophyta > Magnoliopsida > Santalales > Viscaceae > Viscum > Viscum album. The sequence continues at coordinate 939,544,888 of OY728161.1, forward strand.
TTAAATTAAAATATTCAAAAGTTTAATAAGTGTTTATTTCTAATTTCAATTTTAAAATGATTACAACGATGTAAATTGGATTAATATATTCCTAATTTATCTACTATAAATTTCAAAATAAATTTAATACATAATTTAACACTAATATTTTTTTTAACCAAAAGACAGTTTTAAAACAATTGTAGTAATTTATTATATTCTCGTTAATATGAATTTTCTAAGAAATTGTTTTACAAAATCACCCTAAGATAATTTACAAATTATGATTTCAAAAAATAATATTACTTTTTAATTCAATTTCTATTAGCTTTTATAATTAATTTTATAGTTGTTCGGTAAAACTCATCATTGAAAGTTATGAAATCCACTAAGGAAAGTCTATATTGTGTGTAATGTATGCTAACCTCACTGTTCCTTGTAGATCATGTTATAGATTATTTTGTGTAAAGTGTGAGATAACATGTTGTTTCATATAATGTCATCCAAAATATGTGATTTTATATGAAAAAAACTACTTTTAATATTGCATGAAATGAAAAAAACAAAAAGGTTAATTTAATATGACAAAATATTTTTCACAAAATATTGGGGTGCTACATTCTCCCCACACCCCATAAAATTAATTTTTCACTCAAAATTATTCTGATTTATCAGTGGATTAATAATTTAATGGTTTTTTATATAAACCCAAATCATAAAAATAAATACAATACTTCCCTTAAAGAGGGGATGTACGAACCGTAATTGTTATATAATGTAACATATAAATTGGTTTACAAATTGGAGAACATTGGATGGGAGTACGGATTTGAAATGGAGGGAAGAAATAAACAATTATACGATGTGAATGGTGTCATCAATCACAAATGGGTGAATGATTGAAGAGATGTTTAGGGCCCTAATGTCACAATTCGGATGATTTAATGGATATTGGTTCAACATAAAATTAAGGTATTAGGAGAACATATTATTTTCATTATCCAAATGTTGAGTAATACTTTCATTGTCCAATAATATAATTAAATATAATTACATGATATATTTTTATAAAAAATTAATCCTTTATTTGTGTTATTATCATTTCATAATTCTTTCATTACTTCATTTAATATACATTTATATATTAACATCAATGCCTGATGTGTTAAAATGTGATTTTCATAGATCATAAGAACCATAAAAGAATTAAATGTATATTATTTGTCTATAAATATTCATATAAATTAATATTGTTAATACATTAATCTCTAAAGATAAAAACAAACACTATTATTTAATCATAAATAATTATACACAAAAAAATATTTATATATAAACTAAGACATCGTGTAGCCCAGTGGATGGGGTGAAACCTTATCTTTCTTCGGTCATGGGATCAATACATGTGGGTTTTCTAGACATGATTGGTTATCACTCGACATACATGATGTACTTTTCTAAAACCATGCTAGTCTAATTTATAAAATAAATATGATGGACATCATTGAAATCAGGATAATATCTCAATATCCTTTTTAAAATGGTTTTTAATATAATATCAATACATTGATACATCCTATGAATTTTAACATAAACATTTATTGAATTGCCAACCTTATAACCCTTACAAAAGAATGAAATCCAATGCATTAAAATGAAATTCTTGAAATCATCTTTTCCTTGAACCCTATATATAACGATGTACAACTTTTTGGTCACATTCAAAATATGTGAATAACCTTATCATAAAATCCCTTTGCACATGGTAATTATCTCAATTAGCATTAATCCTTTTTGAAAACATGAATTCCTCTTATAACAATGTATATTGGATCTATTCCATAAATCCAATAAATATGTAAACTTCTTCAATGACACTATAACCCACATATCTACAAGTCCTTAAATATTTCCTAGGTAATGATTATTATCCCATTTAATTATTCATAAAAATATAATATAATTATAAATATCTTATTGTGGGTTACCTTCCCTTTATAATTTTTTATTACAGTGATATATAATATTTTATTATTCCACTTCATCATTATACCAATAACAAGCCTACCTCATCCGACTAAATAATACATCATTCATTTCAAATATCATATATAGTCTCTTTATCATTAGTAATGTAACCATTACACGCACCACTTTTTTGGTTTCTTTCAGGATAATTCATCTTGGGTAGTTGTGTTGTATAATGACCCTTTACACCAGACATAAAACACTCAACCTTCAATGAATTCTTAGGGGGGTGAATATTCCTATCCATTTATTTAATTGAATTATTCATGTTTTTTAATGCATTCACTAGATTTGTGTCCTTATCCATAGTCAAATCATCTTTTGGTTCCTCTAATACATTAACATATGTAATTATTTCCACATTCTTGACATAAAGGAATCCAAAAAATTATTCCTCTATGGTTTCAATTAACTAAATTCTCAGCAAACTCCTTCTTTCTATTCCTTATTTAGTCTGAAAATTGGTTAAGGTACACATTACTAATGATTTTCCATGAAAACTAATCAGGAATGATCACAACATCATTCTCAACTTCGATCATCCAACTTGACATCTCTTCATAAAATCATCAATCACATTCAACATTAATTTAGTTCCTTCCAGTTACCTCCGTTGGCTAAAACAAGAAGAATAGTGTGATAATTACTTATCATAGAATAAACCTATATATTCATGGAAATATTTACATGTAATATGTCTTAATAATGATCCCTTCCTAAATCTATAACACCCTATAATAATTCTAGGTCATTTGTGGACAATATATATTTAAATAATTCATTATGGTTCTGAATATTTTGTGAATTCCCAAAGAATATCCCCCCAGAGTGTCAAACTAGGTGCGAAGAAAGGCCTATTTTCAAGTACCAGATTACCCCCAAATAAGTCCTTGAACATATTGATAGAGTTGTTACCCCTAGCTACAACTATTCCAGAGTTGCATCCACTATTATTATCTAGATAAGGATTTATTTATTTGAAACCACTCACTCTATCTTTTACCGAAATTCCATGAAATTTTCCTAAATGTTAACTAATCCTTATACTTATCCTTATAAATTACCTTATACACAACCTCATAAAAATACATAGGGATGTTTCTAATGATTTATCATCCTAGTTTCTAAAGGATAGCTAATATATTGCTCTAATTCCAACTATATCAACACATTCTTATCATACATTAGAATTACACAACTTGTTCATAATAAATAAATTATACAACATATAAACGCCCAAAGATAGTATTATTCTAGTGATTTTGAAACCTGGAAACATAATCCTTGATGTATAAGTGAGATAAAGTATATAACACTAGGTTATTGTTAACTATATCCCTTATTATAAATGATAGATAAGTAATCATATTCATTTGCATAAGGCTATGGTAACATGATCATAAAAATTTAATATAAAACCCTACATATTAAAGATCATATATATTAATCATGGCACAAATCGTGTAAGCTCATATGACATGAATAACAATGAAATAAATAATATAATCCATGAAATAATAGCATATAAATAAATAATATAACCATTAAAATGGAATAACACATCATAAATATCAACGATCATATACCTGAATCATGGCACAAATCATATTAGTACATATGGCATGAATCAAAATAAAATAATTAACAAAATCCATGAAAGAACAACATATGAATAAAAAATTAAATATTGGAAGACACATAACCATATTTTATGATTTCCATAGTAGCCAACTCATCACTACCAGGACCTTCTTAGTAGTTTGGGTTCACTCCCAATTCCATCATGATATTCATGGTTCATTTCCATGGCCATTATAGTATCATGAGTTCACTCCACACACAATCATGGTAGTCTTGGTTCACTACGGTGAATATCTTTGTAATCATGTTTCATTCCCAAGACCATCTTAGTCTATCACATGAGATATATTTCTTATCCAACTCAATTCAGGGAGATATAGGTACCACCCATGTCATATTGAAATCGTGCATACATGTGCCAGAAAATCATAAGAAATCATATAATAATGATTTATTTGATATGGGTATCATAGACGTGTAAAAATATAATAACCTATGAAAAAATATACAGATTCCATAATCATTTTAACAGAATTATAACCTATCAATGAGAAACTGATTTCATAAGAATATAACCCATGAGAGAGAAATGAGTTTCATAAAAACCATGAAAATAATCATAACCCATTGACATAATGAATATGAATGGAACATTTAGAACAATTATAAGGACCCATACTTAAACATTAAATAATCCTGAGTTAAGTAAAGAATTAACATTATTGACCTTTTTAGATTTAGTGTTTTAGAGAATTAGGCCATAAATATTACATAACATTTCAAAAATTACAATTTAGACACTTCTACTCAGTATCCCTTTTTTCATAAAATAAAAACTCTTATAAAAAAGTAACATGTCCATTTCTTTGTTTCAGACATCATGACTTTCCTTTGATCCATTCCTTGACCCTATTCATCTTTAAGTCAAGTGAAAAACATTTCAAAACAAGGTATGAGCATAAAAATATCAATAAGGGTTATAAAATAATTATAGAAAACATTATCCCATCATTAAATTCAAATCAATTAAACCATACATTGCAATCATAACATACCTCATCAAATCATAATATTTATGAATAACACAGAGAAATAATAAATCATAAATGTAACTTTTAGAATACATAATATACTTACATTATAGAAATCACAACTAAATAGGGAGCTATATTTGAATACCAATCATAGTATATTCCCTAAATCTCTTAGGAGAAAAATTAAGGTTTACCTCGGTCAAGTTACTCAATGCATTAGAGAGCTATCTCGGGCTCACCCACCCTTGTTTTAACACGGAACCACATGTATACATAAACAATTCCCAATAACTATAATATAGTCACAACACATAAAACATGAATAATGGAAAGATAAAATTTCAACATTGAAATACCAATATATCATTTCAAGATATTTGACATAATCAATGTTTTATCAAGCCATTTTCAAAAATAATTATAACATTTAATAAAGAGGTTTTTGAAACAATCTGTCCCATACCACTTTGAATAATTTGAATAAAATTTTACTTTCCAAACATTCATGTCCATAAAAATATGTCCTTAATACCATTTTTAAAACCTTGACATAAATGAGAGTGATCTAGAAGAATAAATATTCGAAACATTTAAATTGTTATTTTAGTTAAAGTGTTCCCAACCAAATAAGAGATCCATTAATAAAAATATTTGATGAATAAAATTAATTAAAACATTATAATAGAATGAAATTAAATGGAACATTATATAATATTCCAAAGGATATCATTAACACCATATAAAAGTGAATTGGTGCATAACAATAATTAATTCACAATAGAATGTAAATTGAGACGAAATCCATTATAAAAAATGTATCGTTAAATAAATGAAAAATCAATTATAGAATAATGTGTGGCAAATATAAATACAGTCAATATGATTGGATATTCATTGTAAATAAATAAGAGGACATTCACCCATATTCTTGTAAAAACAACACTGTTTACTTGGATGTTTAACTCAATGAATGGAAATTGAGTTAAGATTACTCTTATCAAGTTCATATCAATTACTTGAGACTTTATTATTGGAGTGATTATGTGTACATTAAGTACTGGAAAACGGCAGTGGAAATTACTACATATGTAAATAAATAGTTATTTCACATATAATCTTGTTGTAGAATAATCATTGATGTTTTTGTATAACCCAATGAGTGGAAATTGAAATAAGAAATTCTTTTATCGATTTGGTAACATACGAAAAATACACCCCAGGATTGAAGGATCATACAATGAAGATGTAAATACCCAAAAATTAAAGGATATTACACAAATAATAAAATCCTGGGAAGTACATACACTAAACAATGTGAAATAGTGGCAATATATTATGAATCTAAGGCAAATAAAAAGTGAGATGAAAGCCCCTTACCACATTGTAATCAATCAAGTCGTATGACCAAAATTTAAAAACCAAAAAAATGAATCACATAATACCATGAATATAAATATAGTCATGGTAATATATATCAAATGTAAGTACACAATACACCACGTACAACAAATAAGTGGTGAACAATGGAAATGTAGTGGAATTAAATGTGAGATTAGAAACCCCTTACCTCAAGTCCGACGTGACCCGTTAGTTATTTAATATCATAAATAATAAACTAAAGATAATTTATAGATGATTAAGAAACATTTTCAATTTTATTATTCCTTTTATATCACTTAATACATTGTTATAAACATTATGAAATCGTTTAAGTTAATAATGGTTGTTTTGTCGATATTTTGTACTCGAGTCAAAATTGAACTTCTTATATTGACAAGTTGTTCATGTGGTAAAAATTCCATTAACCCCAAAATGATATTCATTATTTTGATATCATATATATACACTATATATATTTGTATTTATGACATTACATAACATTTGGAGGTAAAAAATGAAATTCTCAGTTCATGGAGATGGTAAGCCGAATGCAGGCATGAACCCTACTTTAATTTAAATTTCATATTTAATGAAATGAAAAAATAATTATAAATAGGTTTATTATAATTAGAATATAATATCATATATAATTTCATTAATTACATCATTTATATATTCCATTTATGTAATGAACGAGTCGTATCACTTTGAGGGAGCGGTAGTTTGGACTTCCTCAAATGAAATTATCATATTTACCAATTATGGAAACCATAATGGTATGATATAAATAAAAAATACATAAGTATATAGGAAATATAAATATAATATATATCACCTGTAAATATAGTTCCATATTAATTTCCACCATAAGAGGTGGTTGTAGAAGATTGAACAACCATCGTTTCGTGAGGTAGTAGTTCGTCTTCCAAAAAAACAGTATGTTCTTTATCCATTAGACGAATGTGTGTGTTAGTGTAGTTATGATCCTGATCATAAAAACAACCTAGTATATTTAGGATAATTGTGTTGTTACAAAATAAAATAATAAAAAGATTTTAGGTGGTTGGAGTATTAAAATAAAAGAAAATAACTTAAGAGAACATGTTACCTTTAAATCTGGTAACCCAAATGGTTGGAACCAAAAGGGTATCTTGAAGTGCCTTCTGCCTAAGGTAAGGCTTATTAGTGGATGATTGGGATCTTGAGAGATTATTTCATGATATGTTGGACGATCCATGGGGATTTATAGGTTTTTAGTAATGTGATTTTGGTGAGGTCTTTTTATAAGGTGGAGGAGGGTCTCTTTAGAAATGTTTGAAAATATTATTTTATTATATAATGATTTTAGGATTATAAAGGTCCAAAACTTATTAAAGTAGAATATAAGTGGAATATTGTTCGAAATAAAATAATACAATAAGAATTGGAAAGGTTTTTAATAATTTTTAATTCTTTATAATATTATTTATTTAAATCATTCATTAATGAGGTAAACACTACTTCATTATTGACTCATAAATAATTTTATTTACTTTTTACTAAAACATAAAAATAAAATACCATGATTTAGGAAATTATTTTAGCTTTCTAATTAATATTTATAGTAAAATATATCAATTACATAAACCCATAATAAAAAAAAATTATAAAAATAATACTTGTTTAGGATAGTTTAATTTTTACATTAAATAAAATTTTATTAATGTCATTATCTTGCCCAAATGGATTTCAAAGTCCAAATATTTCACCTAAGGATTGTATTGGTCTACCATTACTCATCCAATATTTTTATTTCATGTGTTAAGGTAATTTTATATTATTATTATATTATTTTTACCTTGAATTACCCTATTAACCTTTAATCATGGTAAATAAAAGTCAAAAGTTATTATTCATGAAAAATTATTTTCACCCTATTGAACCCCATTTTTCTTACGGATAATAACCATGTATTCCGGATTTTTGTTATTCAATTCACAGAAGCGGTAAAATTTCATTTAAATGAAAAAGTAATTTTTTTACTACTACTCAGTGTTTTCACTATTCATCACAAATGATGAAGTTTTATTAATTAATATTAAATTAACTCCCATTGTCAATACAAAACGTGTGTATTTAAGAAATAATAGCTATCAAAATATTGCCACTTTTTTATGTCCAATTTTAAATTGAAATTAACTCCAACGACCAACATTTGATTAAATGGTAAAAATATAAGCTAATTACACTTTAAAACCATTTAAATAGATAATATATCCATATAAATAAATTATATTCAAAATAAATTTTGAATTAAATTTTAATATTTCTCACTATTAATTTAAAAATGAACATTATCAAAAACAATACCATAAAACACACCCAATGTAAATTTTGATGTCCTGATTCTAATGAATAATTTTATTTTCTCAAATATAACATATTAAAGTGACCAAAACTAGATTTAAGTAGTGTTCTCCTTCAAAATGTGGTAAATCGATCTTTTAAAGAATAATAGAGTATTTATGCTTAAAATTAGATTCATTCACATTTTATGCCTCTAACATTAATTAGATAAATGTAAAAACATTTAACAAAATTGTATAATAATATTTTAGTTAATTAAGTTCATTACTTCCAATACAACAACTCAGTGTTATATACCATTTAAAATAATTATATTATTATATAATTTTTTGGGTATGACTCAACATAGTTTTCAACTGAAGATTTCAATGAAACGCATTTTTTCGAGATGAGTACATGATCAGACATAGAATCTCATCTAATGGAAATTAGTATTTATTTCACTAATAATAAATAATATGAAAACTTCATATTCTTTATTTTCCTTGGATGTTACATCCTTCTATCCTTTTGGAAATTGCATCCTTGCGATTTTAAAATTAGGTTTGGAAACTTCATTTAATGTCCCACATCGGAAAAACTGTAAATTAAACTATCACTTTAAAATAAAGAAAGAGAATTATAAAGGTTACTTATATAACCCATACTTTTATTCAATGAAATCATGGATCTGGAGGAGAAACTAAGTGTCATGTTCTGATGCGGTGTGATAGAAAACATGATTAGGAGAAATTTAACAATATGAAAACCAAAAATATGTAATGGGTTAAATGGTCATTGGTTTCCCAGTAAGAAAAGTAAAGGAGCAATGTTTTTATTTTAAGTTTATTTTCATAATGTTGATGAATTTATTTATGAGCTTGCGTAATAACATAAGGAAAGATACTTACTTTTCATGTAGACTTTCATACATTACTAAATTTCAATCACAATCTCTTTTTTTCTCCAAATGATGAGTATTCAAGATGACTTGGACACATCAAAAGTGATAAAATCACCTTCTAGATAATACCTTTATCCAAAAAAAATATGAACCATATTTTAACCCTATATTTATACATTTACCAAAATTGGTCAGTACGAGATTAGATAATCCCCAAAAGGATAATCCTTTATAAAAATAAATACTACTCTAAATTTCCAAAATTAAACAAAAAGTTCCCAAAGTTCTGGTAAGAACTATCCATATAAAATTTCCCTTAAAATTCTTAAAAATAATCCAAACTAATATTTTAACCCAAAGCACAGAAATATTTAATCACATAGTCTTCCATAGTTAATCCTAACATTTATCTCCAAAAACATTGACTACTCATAAATATCTTACTGAAGTGTAATTATCCTAATCATGTATTCTCTATGATAGGTTAATCATTTCCATAAATAACCCAGATCACCTTATGTTCACAATAAAAATATAGATTTTTCCAAAATAATATTTCAACCATTACTCCATATATTAAATAACATAGTCTTCTATTTTCCATATGCATATAGTGTTCCCAACAGAGAGAATGTCTTCCAAAATAACCTTTATCACTTCATTACCAAATCATTTTCCAATACTAAGGATTTCTATTTTATAGAACATAAGATCCCAAATCAAATTATTCTTGATCCATAAAATAATTTAACAAAAAATAATTAGCCATACTATCCAGGGTCTTCTTGTAGTCCAATGGTAGGTGATAAATCAAAATCACACATTGGTTGTGGGTTCGATTCTTGCAGCTTTGTTCGACGTGATGGGTTGTCACATAGTATGTGTGTTATAATTTTTCAAAAACTATATAAGTTTATAACATTCCAAAAAATTAGATATATTTCTCAAAATAACCATAAAATATTTTATCCTAAAAGGTTATCTAATACATATCATTTTGCACCCCAAAATGTAATAAAAATTTATCACCTCTAAAATAACTATGACTCTTTCTAATATGAAAACCATTGTGGTTATGTCACATAATCATAAATGACACCCTATCCTCTAAAGTTATCAAAAATGACCTTTGATACAAACTATATGGACCTGACCTAAAACTTTACGTAATCCTGAGTTATGTCAAGAATTCACATTGAGGATATTTTCAGGATTATAGTTTTATAGAATTGTTCCATAACTATTAAATTAAATTTAAAAAATTAAAAAGTTGACACTTCTACTCAGTATCCATTTTTTCATAAAATAAAAACTCATAAAAAAATTAACATGTCTATTTCCATGTTTTAGACAACATGACTTTTCCATGATCCCATCCATGACATTATTCATCATTAAGACCAATGAAAAACATTACAATACATAGTATAAGAATAAAAATATCAGTAAGGGTTATAAAATATGGAATAAAAACATTAGACCATCAATAAATTCAAATCAATGAAACCATAATTTTCAATCATAACGTACCTCAAGAAATCATATGATTTATGAATAACACACAGAAATCATAAAACATAATGGTAAATTGTGGAATACATAACATACTTACATTGTAGCTATCATAGCTACATAGAGAGTTACGTTGGAATACCCATCACATTAAATTCTCGAAATCTATTAGGATAAATTTAAACATTTACCTCTTTCACGTTATCCAATGAATTGGAGAGCTATCTCGGGTTCACCCTCCATAGGTTTCTCACGGAACCACCCGTATACATAAACAATGACCAATAACCATAACATATTCATAACATATAAAAAAAGAATAATGGAAAGATAACATTTACACATTTCAATCACAATATATCATATCATGATATTTTACATAATCAATGTTTTATAAAACCATCTTCAAACACATTTAAAACATTTAATGAAGTGATTTTTAAATCAAAGTTTCATATGACAATTTGAATCATTTGAAAGAAAATTTAATTTCCAAACATTAATTTCCATTTTAATAAATCATTAAAAACATCTTTAGAACATGGACATTAAATAGAAATATTTAGAAAAATAAATCATTAAAACATTTAAAATGATATTTTAGTTAAAGAGTTCCTAACCATATGAGAGACGCTTGAATACAAATAATTTAGGAATAACATTAATAAAAGCATTATAATATCATTAAAATAATTTTAACATGATATAATATGCCAAATGATTATATTAACACCATATAAAATTGAATTGGTTCATATCAACAATGAAGTCTCAATGGTAAATAAATTGAGACAAAATACCTTATAAAAACATTATCCTTAAATTGTAGATAAATAAATTACATAATAATGTGTGAGAAATATAAAAACACTCAATATGATTGGATATTTAGTGTAACTTAGTCAGAGAAAATTCAATCATATTCTAGAAAAAACAACACCAATGACTTGGATGATTTCAATGAATGGAAATTGAGTTAAGATTACTCTTATCAATTTCATATCGATGACTTTAGAATTTATCAATGGGGTGATTATGTGTATCAAATGTATATCCAAAAAAAGGGGAGTGTAAATTACTTCATATGTAAATAAATAGTTATTTCACACAAAATCTTGGTGTAAAATAATCAATGAAGTTTGCGTAGAACGTAATGAGTGGATATTGAAATTAGAAATTTCTTTACAGATTTGGTAACATAAAAAAAATACACCCCATGAAAGAAGGATAATTAAATATAGTTGTAAATACCTATAAATTAAATTAGATTACACTAAGAATACAATCATGGGAAGTACATACACCACACAAAAGAAATTGTGGCAATATTGCATGAATCTCACGCAAATAACAAGTGAGACGAAAACCCATTACCACGTTGTAATCAACTGAGTTGTATGACAAAAAGTTAATAAACAGAAAATGAATCAAATAATTCGATGAATATAGATAGAATCATGATAATATATATCATATGTATGTACACAATACACCACAAGAAATAAATAAGTGGGGAACAATGGAAATATCATGGAATTAAATATGAGATAAGAAACCCCTTATCTCGTATCTGACATGACCCATTCATTCATTAATCTCCTGAATAATAAACTAAAGATAATTTATTATTTCATAAGAATATTTTTCAAATTTATTAATAATTTTATATCACTTATTACCATGTTATAAACATTATTCAAAAATTTTAGTTAATAATGGTCGTTTTGTCAATATTTGGTACATGAGTCATAATTAAACTTCTTATAACTACAACATTTTCATGTTTTCAAAATTAAATTATATCCAGAATGATATTCATGATTTAGATATCGTATATTTTCAGAATATATATCTGTATTTATAATAGTACATGACATTTTTAGGTATTAAATGAAATGTATCATGTATGGTGATGGTAAGTCGTACGTACGCATGAACGCTACATTAATTTCTATTCCATATTTAATAGAATGAAAACTTATTGATACATAGGTATATTTTATTTATTATATAATATTATATAAAATATAATTAATTCCATCCTGTATATGTTCCACTTATGGCATGAACGAGTCATATCACTTTGAGGGGGCGGTAGTCCGCACTTCCTCAAATGAAATTATCATATTTACCCATTGTGGAAACCATAAAGGAATGATATAAATGAAAAATATAGAAGTATATAGGAACTATAAATATAATATATGTCACAAGTAAATACAGTACCATCTTAATGGTCGCCATACGAGGTGGTAGAAGAAGATTGAACAATAATCATTTCAGAAGTCAGAAGTACACCATCCACAGAAAAAGTATGTTTTTACCCATTATATGGTGGTTTGTGTAAGTGTAGTTCGAATACATCTCATATAAGAAACCTATTATATTGTTTATTCTTGTGTGTTTATAAAATAAAATAATAAAAATAGTTTATGTGGTTGGAGAAGTAAAATAAAAGAAAAGAACTTAAAAAAACATGTTACGTTTATATCGGATAACTCGCTATGGTTTGAACCAAAATGGATTCTTGAAGTGCCTTCTATCTAAGGTAAAGCTTTTAGGTTTAATATAGGGATATTGAGATCTTATTTGGGTAGTGTTTGGATGATTCATTGGGCATTAGAGGTGTGATTAATGTGTTATAGGTGAGTGCTTTTTATAAGGGGGGGGGACTCTTAAGAAATGTTTGAAAATTTTATATTATTATATAATGATTTTTAGTTTATAAATGTCCAAAACATAGTAAAGTAAAATATAAGATGAAAATATTTCGAAATAAAATTATCCATTAGGAATTGGACAGGTTTTGGATATTTTTTTAATCTTCATAATCTTATTTATTTAAATCATTCATTAAATAGGTAAACATTGCATCATTATTGTGTCATACATAATTTTCTTTATATGATCTCTAAAAATTATAAATAAAATACCATGATTTAAGAAATATCATTAGCTTTCTAATGATTATTTATAGTCAAATATATCATTTATATAACCCAAAATTAAATTGTTTTTATCAAAACAATAAATGTTTAGGATATCTTAATTTATACTCTGAATAAAAATATTTAATGTCATTATTGTACCCAAATGGATTTCAAAGGCCAAACATCTCCCCATGGATTTTATTGGTCACCCATTACTCATAAATTAAGGTTAGAACATGTTTTAAGGTAATTTTATAATATTATAATATTGTTTTTACATTGAATTACCTTATTTTTCTTTATTCGATGTAAATAAAAGTCAAAATTTATTATTCATTAAAATTTAGTTTTATCTTATTGAACCAAATTATACATACTGGTAACAACCATGTATGTCAGATTTTTTAAATTCAATTCACAGAAAGGGTAAAATTTAATTTAAATTATAATGTCGGGTTTTTAACTACTAATTAACGTTTTCATTATTCATAAAAAATGGATGGTTTTCAGAAAAATACCAAATATTTAGTCTAAGATATATTTGATATTCCAAATTCGAAAATTATTTCTATTTTATCAATTTCAAAACATATAAGTTTTATTAATTAATTTAAAATTATTTATAGTTTTTAAAACAAAAAGTGTGCTTTAAAAAAATAATAACTATCAAACGATTGACACCTGTTTTTATCCAATTTCAAAGTGAAATTACTTCTAATGACCAACATTGAATTAAGTGATAAAAATATAATTTAAATACACTTTAAAAGAATTAAAAATATAATTTATCTATATAAATAAATTATATTAAAAGGATGTTTTGAATTAAAATGCAGTATTTTTCATTATTCATTAAAAATGATCATTATAAGAAAAATACCAAAAATTCACTGAAAGTAAATTTTGATTTCCCAATTATAAAGAATAATTTTATTTTCACAAATATAACATATTAAAGTTACCAAACTATATTTAAATATGTTTCTTCACCAAAATGTGTTAAATCAGCCTTTTGAAGAATGTTAGAGTATGCTTAAAATTAGATTCATTCACATTTTAATCTTATGACTTTTATTTGATAAATGTAAAAACATTTAACAAACATGTATAATAATATTATAGATAGTTCTATACATACCCCCTAATACAACATCTAGGAATTACCAACAATTTAAAATAATAATAATATTATTATAATTTTCTGTATGACCCAACGTAGTGTCCAAGATAAGATTTCAAGGAAACTAATTGTTGCGAGTTGAGTACGCACTCAGACATAATATCCCCTTTAAAGTGAAATTAATATCTAATTAAAAATATTAATAAATATGAAAATGTAATATTCTTTATTTTATTGGGTTGTTACATCAATTCCTCAAAATTCATGAGTAACATCAACCGATCACATCTTATATGGGAAGTAATTTTTAAATATCACTCAAAATCGTTTTTTAAGTAAATTATATTTTCTCCATTGAAAAATTTATTTTTAAAACATAAAACGTTTTGAATATAATTTTCATAGAAAAAATATTTTAATATTATAATTAACACTTTAAAAAATTTGAAAAACCTTTTTCATGAAAACTTTTAAAATAATATTAAAATATTTTAAAGTCATATTTAATTGAATCTATTTTTAAATCCTACTATTAATGGTTGAAAATGGATTGAAAACCATTTTATTTCAAATAAATTTGTATACTTATGAATAAAATTTAAATTTTTTTCAAAACAATTTTAAATTAAAACATATCAAATAAGCTTGAAAATTATTTCAAAAACTTTTTACTTTAAACCTTATGAAAGAATATTGAAATTTTTTTGAAACACATTTTACTTGAAAACTTATTAAATATGATTGGAAATTTTTTGAAAACAGGTTTATATTAAATAATATGATATAATATTTATAATGTTTTAAAAACAATTTATTTTAAAATAATTCTAAAAAAACATCTTAAAAATTTACCTTTTAATCATGCAAAAGAAGATTCAACGAAATTATTGAGCGTAAATCCATCCATGTTAAACGATGTTAAAAGAACTATCTGTTATTATAAAAAAAAATAGAAAAAGCCATATTTATAAACTAATATGAATATTCCATTGAAATAAATAGTAAAAAGAAAAATAGGTAACACTTGTATTTTAATGGTTATAGGTTAAATGTGTTATATTTTTAGAAACAATTTTTGAAAAAAATTGTTCTGATGGAACATAGATTTCTGAACGATAGTAGGATAATGCAGGGATTTCATAAAACACCTTCTTAATTATAATAAGTACCGAAGAGTGAAATAATGGTACTAATACTAGAATATATCATGAAATAAAAAATGATATGGAAACTCAATGGGGTTATTGATATCTAGATCATAATATTTCATCAATGGGTGCATAATCATTAACAATCTCAAAAAATGAGGAGATTATATCAATAATTTGTTACAACATTGTAACGTGGGATCACATTCCTTTTGTAATTATAATAAAATTAAATTAAGAATAAAATATCCTTAAAAGAATGATATTCATTATATAATATGTAAAATGGTCGTATATACAACTCAAAATATAATTTAGGTGCAAAACAAAACATGAGTCTCAAAGAAGAAAAATTGATATAAAATTGTCATACCTATTTGGTAAATTTTGAATCATAAACCGCCTGAAATAATTTTCATAAAATTGATATGTAAATACAATAAATATGATTATAATATAAATTAAAAACATTCATTGTATTTACATACACCAAAAAAATGATTTTAGTGGTGGATAATTAATGTACCTCATGGAAATAAAACTGATATGAATTTTCGATGACCTTTTGTATTGAACCTCATAATACTCATTCACCCCACCATTATAATGAATAAAATTAAATTATAAATATTTTATGGAACTATATTATTATATATAATACGATATATGGTTTTCTTATGACCATATAGTACCCTCTTGTTAACAATATTATGTTATGGTTTCACTTCGGGTAATATAAGCTCTGTTCGTTGCAGTTGTCTTAATTTCTTATATAATATGTCCTTATATTTATAAAATTATTACATAGTGTAAAAAATAATATAAATATAATTTATATTCAATATATGGGTATTATACTAATATATATAATATAGTATTATAAAATGGGAGAGATAGTTCATGGAGACGGTAAGTTGTATGTACACATGTACATTATTACAATTTTTATTGTCGTATTGAATGAATGAAAGAAAATAAGATACGTGAATATATGTATATAATGTCACTAAATTTGTATTATAATATTATATATATCATATAATTTCACTAACCCCTTCCTTAATACATATAATTTAGTGTGTGAATCAATTACATTACATTAAGAGGCGATAGTCCACAATTCCTTAAACAAAATTAAAATAATTACACAAAATAGAAATTAAAAATATGTTTTTTTCAAAATTAAAAAAAAAGGATTAAATACATAATAAATATAATATATACATATCTAAACATATTTTCATTCATAATTTTCACCATGAGAGGTGGTAAAGGAAAGATGATCATTCGTCATTTAGTGTGGTAGTGGTTTGAAGTACACATAAATTGTATATTTGATAACCATTGGATGGATGTCTGTTTAACTGTAGGTTGAACCACTGTCATAACAAAATCATAGTATATTTAGTATTATTTTTTGGTATAAAATTATGTAATAAAGATAGAGGAGGGGTGGATAAAAGAAATAACAGAAGGGACCTTGAGAGAAGATGTTAGCTCATAAACAGATAACTCCTTTTAGTTTATGCCCAAAGTCTTCCTCAGATTACATTCATCCCAATGGGGTCATTCTAGGATAATTTTTGGGATTTTTTTATGTTTATTGGGTAGATCTTTTCTGACCCTATGTGGTTTGATATGTGTCATGATGGGGTAGAGTGATTTTTTTATTATAGGGATGGGGGAGTGGTAGTTTTATAAATCCAAAAGTATTCAATAATGGGATGCATCTTTACCTAATGTGCCTCAAAAATTGAAAATAATGGAGTAATTTTAAGTTATGGTCGAAAAAATATACTCAACAAAAAATATGTACATTTTAAAATTTGTGTTCCTTAACATATAATATTCCTCAATTTTTTTTAAAGATTCTAGTTTTCTATCATAAGTAATTTAACCATTAATTTTAAAAAATAGTGATATTTATTATAAAATAAAGATCCAATGAATTATAAATTTGAAACCTATTTTAAAAAATAATAATCTCATGTTTTTTTATGTAAGTTTTTAAAACAACCGCATGTGACACGGAAAAAAATTCTTAAACACGGAAAATGCTAACAATAGTTTTTACAATCTATGTGTTAATAAGTTAATTACAAAGGCAAAATTGGTTCATTAAAAAAAATTAATATTTATTAATTGTTAAAATAACTTGACATAATATAGTATTTTTATAAATTTTAAATCAATTTATGAAATATTATTTATGTTAAAATAATAATATTTTCAATTTTGGCATTTTTTATTTAATTTTATTTTTAAAAATATCAATATAATTTTGGAATCCAAATAATTCATGTTTCAATTTTTTTTAAATGTAATATTATTCTTAAGTAAATAATTAGTGTTTATAATTCAATCAATTCACCCCACTTTTATCATTTATTGAATTATTTATTTTAGTTAATTATTAAATATAAAATCACTATGTTATCATTTTATAATCATTTTTGTAACAATATAATCTACAAAAATTAGTGATAAATTATTATGATAAAAATAAACCATATATATTCCAAAATTATAGGAATAATTAAAAACATGATTGTTTGAATATATCTTAGAGTTATATTAATTATAACATTATGGAAAGATCCCTTTTCTTCTTTTTCCTTACTCTCTTATATTTGGAACATCCATTTAATAATATCATAGTAACACATAAAACTATAACCATGATGGGATATAGTCTAATTATTGGTATAAAATGTCCTTTAGATAGCTGTCTAGATCATTTTCGTCAATATGGAAATGGTTTACTCCTTAATTAAGATTAATCTTACCTTAATCGCTGTGATTAATTATAATCACTATCACTAATCATTTTTGTCATAATTTTCTTTAAATTTGTTAAAACAATATTATTATAATGATTACAGTAGTGTATGATAGTTTTTAAAAAATAAAAATTAAATAATTTAGAAGATTATGTTTAACGCGAATCATGTGGACGTGGTGAGAAAGCAGTTACTTAATGTAAAACATTCAAAAGTTTATTCACATTTTTTTAATTTCACTATTAAAATAATTTCAATGAACTAATATTGATTAATATATTCATAATTGTACTATTTTATTTTAAAACCCAATTAAAAATATATATTTTTTCACCTTTCATTATTTAAATGAAAAGGTTGTTTTAATCTAAATTGTAGAAACATCTACTATTCACCCAAAAATTTTGTTTCATGGAAAAATCACAAAAAATCACCCTAAGATAATTTCAAGATTATGAATTTAACAAATAGTTTTATTTTATCAATTTCAATTCCTATTCTGGTGAAAAAATATATTTACTATGGTTAATTAAATCTTGGTATTGTGTGTGACACAAGCCATTGAGGAAAGTCAATCTTGTGTGTAATTTATGTTATCCTCTTTGTTTTGTGTAGAGGATGTTAAAAAAATTTCTCTTTAGTCTATGATAACTTGTTTTTGTGATAAATTGAATCCAAATATAGTGACTCGATATTATATTAACTATTTTCAGTATTGTGTGAAATAAAAAATATCAAAACGTTATTTTAATTCAAAAAAAATCACAAAAACTCATGATGTTTCATAACTGTTAAGATTTACAAACTATGAAATATTTCATCTTACCATTGTACCATAAATAATTTTTATGTTCATATTGAGAATGATATTTGACACCTTTCAACTAAATCTCTCATTTTTAGTACCATGTTTTATCCATCTAATGATACATCATACAATAATTTGTTGATTAAATGATTGATAAATGGTGTTCTAATTTTTTTTTAAAAATGATGATGAATCAAATTCTTAGGTTGATTAAATATATGAAATTTTATTAAAATAAAAACACTATTTTTATTTAGGATTTATCAATAGTAAATATGGTTTGTATCAATGCCAAAAAACATGATAATGTTTTGAATATCATTAAAAGGCATTCACTTTTATCACTAATTAAAATAATTTTGAAAATGAACCCTTGATCAGAACTAAAAAATCACATAAATTATAATATTTATTTCTATAAAAGTTATAATTTACCCTTATTTTTGGGAAATATTGATCCAATAATTACATTAAATTTATCATTAATTTTAATTCCCACAAAACCCTCATTTCTTTTATTAATGATGTATCTTTATGTGAATTTAAATATTATATTTTTTGAAATATATATATTATTTCTTATATTATTATATAAGTGATTTGGTTGATGTTTTTATAATTTTATTGGGAATTTTAAGGGACACGTGAATCAGTTTTCGAAACCATAAGCTTTCAAATAATGTATGGTTAGGAACCTGATTTTTTATGGGGATATCTACTTTTTATCCTATGACTAAGATGAACATTTAGATTGGGAACAAATTTTTTTAAAAAAATATATATTTAAGTATCTAACATATGTATTGTTAACCCAATTTTGGAATCAATTTTATGTTGTGAGCAATGATTTTAAATAATATGAACATCGAGCAATACCAATGTTGATGAAATCATGTACCGAATTGGAATTTAATATATTTCTTGAGATTTCTGCTATGGTTTCATCTGAATGAATATATCATTAATATTAATTCAAATACTGATTCAAAATAAATTATCATATATATTAAATAATTTCTATTTATGAGGGTATTTATGAATATAATGGGTTATTTTAATTTAAATTTGAAATGACTTATTGATTTTCAATATCAAGATTTATATAAATATCTTTCCAGACCTATTTAAATAAGATCAAACCAATACTTTTTTTTATTCTTAGTGGATTTTATCATAAAAAATTGAGGTTATGTACATAAAATATTCATATATATGTATCAAACAATAGATATTGGATCTGAGAATAAAATCAATGTGAATGACTCTATGTTTTTATAAACCCCCAAAATTTTGAGTCTCATTATCATATTAACAATACATTCTAATATAATTTATTATGTTTTGGTTATTCATATATATATTTAATTATGTACAATGATTTTTCAAAATCACCAGGACTAAAATTTAGATACATATGTTTTATAGTTTTCTTATGTGAGCTTCTATTACTTCTAAAAATGTTTTCTTTTGATGATGTAATTCTTTGAGATCATATTAAATTAGGATCACATAATAGCTATAATTAAATGAATATAATATTTAATTAAGAAGTAAATCCTTCATCATTTAGTTTAGAGGCAACTATGTGTGACCCTTTGATTCACAATAAAATTTTCCTTTCTTTTAGAGGGTTAGGTTCTCACGCTAAGATTTTGTTCATTGGATCATTGAAAAAAACCATAACGACCTTTAAAATCCTTTTTTCAAGGTTTTAACTTTACATTATCAGTTTTAGAGGTCCCTAATAAATGAATCCATTTAGTGAAAATATCAAAAATAATGGAGATAAATTTTGTGGAGTGGAAGAGGGTGTCTTTATTCCTTGATCCAATATAATAATTGATATGTTCTTCTTCATTATTATTCCACTGGTCTATTTTTGATGAGATGAATACAACACTCAATTCATAATCAGAAAAGAAGATTAATTTTAAATTATACAAATAATTTTTTTGGGAAACATTCACCCCCACCATCTTATGGATTCTCATTTTCTTAAACTTAAATTGTTATTAGTGGAGTTCTCTAGAAAGAATTTTGTAAAACTGTTCTATGTTTTAGTTTACAGTCAATATAAAGAAAATATGTTTATGGATAAGTTAAAAGAATGAATTTAATTTATCACAATTATATATTTTAATATATAAAACTGTGGTTTTTATAAATTCTTAATGGTCATCATTATAAAGAGTCATGGCCTAAAAATTTAAATAATGTTTCCCAAAACATAGTAAACACTTACAGAACCCAAAATGTGTAAAGATATGAATGAATTTGAATATGATGTAATCATAAAATCGTCAAATGAAACTATCTATGGAATTGATTGGGATGAGTTTAAACATGTATATCAATGTTGTAGAACTTATGAAATGTGGTTTACTATAGTTTTTTCTTATGTAGAAACGAACAATGTTAGACAACCTAGATACAATTGTACTATGCTAATATTTTATATGTTCTAATTATAAGATGGAGATTCCATTACAAAAATTATTGAAATATTGAAAATGATATTCAAATATGTTTCTTACTTAGAATCTCCAATTATAGTACCAGATGAAGATTTCAATGTGTTTATATTATTTCCCTCAAAATGAAACTGAATACTTATGTATATCTTAATAATGACACCTATTAAAAGTTTTTTATATTTTGTATTTACTAGTACTTTAATGATGTATAATTATCAAATGAAATCTATAGAATAATATATCATAATGATCGGGTGGGATAATACTTCCCATAATGTTAATATACAAAAAAAATGAAAAATATTGTGGATGTCTTATCCTTAATTGATTATAGATATTGTAGTTCTAGTGAATAACTAGTTCACATAGAAAAAAAGATTATATATAATTTATTAAAGGAAAAGTGGCTTCAGAGTTCTTATAGTTATTCTTGAAGGAATCATCTTATATTGAGATATTTATATATCAATGAATGGAATGAAATGAGGAATACAAGAACTAAATATCTATACCTGAGGAGTAATAGTTAAAAAAAGAAAAAAATATGTACTAAAGGAAATATAATATGAGGGAAAGGTTAAAAAATGTATGAAGTCTTCATAGATATTTTCATAATGCACTTGTAATTTCCTGAATATTCCATGTAAGTTTTGGTATATGTAGAAATAATTCGAGACCAAGTACTGAGATGGCGTGTGATTTTGATGCCCGGAGTTCCCAGAGTGATCCGTCAAAAATTGTTATTATTTATGTATCACACGTGAGTAGGTTTGCTAAAAAATTTGAATAACTCTAAAATGGGTTCTTGGATAACAAATATGAGGCAACCGTTTCTTTTGGGGGGGACAGTTTACCCTAGGAATGAATAAAATTTAGTTTGTGTAGGCCTTTAGTGAGAAAACATGAAATTGGCATAACTCTAAATAAAATAAATAAATAAAATTATTTTATTTTTCAAATTATTATAACTCACTAATGGTGACTAGGAATGAAAATCTGACACCATCATTGAGCATGGGAGGGTATGTTTTCCTTAGGTAGATCCTAACTTTGGCCGGCTTGGGCTAACAATAGAAGTTAGTTTTTAGCTGTAAATAAAATAAATTAGCAAAAATTATATTATTTTTAATTCATTATAAATCCTAAGCAGTATCTTCCATTGTAAATATTATTGTACAGTTGATCTTATAAAGGTGTTATTTCTTTAGGAGTATCTTAACATCGATCGTCGAGGGTCGAGAGTGAATGACAGTTTGTAGAACTCTTTTATGCGAATTAAAATGGTGTGTGTGCATGGTTTGGGAAAAATATAAACTGGTTCCCAAAATGAAAATATGAGGGTAATGTTTTGTCTAGAATGATGAAATTACATTAGAATGGACGAAACCTCAACCAGTGTGGGTTTAGTGAAAATGTTAATTTTCAAACAATTCGAGAGAAAAATTAAAAAATAACCAAAAAAGTATTTTTTCCTTCATAGATGATTGGTGACATGTCTGCACTTTAGTGAAGTGATGAGGAAAAGAAATGTCGCATTAAATGAATCCTGTGAATGGATCATTAATGTGAAGTGTAATGAGTCACTAAAAAAACATATCTGATACGCTATTTTATAAATGAAATAGCGTAACAACGTGATGACATAGCGTTACTGAAACATTGTGATGTGTTTCTATTTTAATGTATTATCAGGGTTGGAGAAACATGATGAGGAATGTGGAACTCCTTTACCAAGTAGACAGTTAGGAATACTCTCCAATGAACACCAAAAAATTGTAAGTGACATCGACACAACATGAAAAATGGGACCAGTGAGCAATGAACGTCAGAGGCTTCGAACTCTTGAGTCTCTGTGGATGGACCATCACCAACAATATGTTTCCCTATGGTACGAATGTATCCCAATTATGGTTTATTTTTTTGATTTGAAATATCCTGTTCTTTATTCTATAACAACGAAATAAGATCTTCTCATTAATAGGTTGATACACAGATCTCTTGTTCTGAAAGAAATGTTTTTTTCATGGGGTTTTGCACCGAGATTATTTATTTCCTGCTTAAATCATAATTTTAAACACCCCCCCCCCATTTTTTTAAACTCTAACATGGAGGGTGTGGGCTGACATGAACAAGTCCTCGACCCTCTGCCTTATGTGTTATTCATGACCAAACCTCCATGTTGGTGGAGTCACCTTTTCGAGGCCTTAGAAGATAATGATGTATCCCATAGAGGCCGGAGGCATAAACGACATGAGGAATAGACCACTGGAGCGGACCCAGTGGTCTGCTGAAGGTGGTGTCAATGACCGTTAGTGGTAGCCTGAGGTGGCGGTCATGAGTGGGTGGCGGCATGCCCTGAAGGTGTGCCAAAGGAGGTTCCATGACCGGCACGGGCCACGGCAGTGCGATAAGAGTCGTCGGCAGTTGTTCGGTGGCTCTCGGATAGGGATGTGGTGGTCTAGTCACATTGGTGCAGTGTCTCACAGGGCACAGGCTATGGTTTCAAACTGTCATGTTATCTAGAGATGACATGTTGGACTAATAGGCATGTTCAGCTTTAGTGAATGTGTGGTGTCTAACTGGACGACATATGGCATCCAGTTTGGAGGGGACCGGCCCACCGGGTGGGCCGGACCGGGGCATGAGAATCGGGCCTCTATGCAGCTCGTGTTGGAAATAAAGCTAGACCACTATTGTGGGATGGTAATGTGGGACAAAAACAAGATTTTGGGCATCTTGGGGGTGGTAAAGAACTGGCCTATCGGTTTCGGGATAGGCCCGATAGAACCAGATTGTTGGGAGACTTGGTGAGATAGACTCCTAGACGAATCGGTCCAGGACCAGTAGCTAGGCCCGACCATGCCAACCCTGAACTGAACTGTTTTGGGTCATATTAGTCAATCTGGGTCGAGGCATGCGGGGGGGCCATGCTAGGTTGGTCGGGTCTGACCAGGTCCAAACAAGACCGACCCCTATTACTAAAATTCAAACATCATTCGAACTGGGTTGGAATCAAGTGCACTACATGCGGTAATCTTGTGGATGACTAAGACCCAAAGACTACTGAAAAGGGCCCTGTGTGGATCAGATACAATTGACCATATGTGGATCAGATATGATGTCCTAGAAGGAAGTGTCTTTGTCTGACCCATTATTCCCATAGTGGGGAGCAGCTCTGTGTGACTCAGTAAACCCACATTACTCAACAGGGATGAGTACATATGTACGATGGACAAGGTGGTAAGTGGTCATGTTTGACCTGGAAGGCCCATGGTGGGGAGAGGCTCTGTGTGACCTAGCATACCCATGGCACTCATTAAGGATGAGTACCCCAGCAGTCCATGGTGTTCAATGTTGCGACTGATGGCCTGGAATTCTATAATCTAGAATATACCTATGGGAGCTGACAGTATGACATGTATACTTTCCATTGTGTCATTTGATTTTCATTTTTGGTTCCCTACTGAGCATTTAGTTGCTCACCACTACACGAGATTCGCTCACATATTTCTTGTCTTGTGTAGTTGATCAATGCTTCGATGGAGACCTTGGTTGTCCGGGACCAGGTGGGGCTCATTGAGACATGATGGACTGATGCTTCGACAGAGACCTTAGTGGTCTAGGACTAGGTAGTGCTCAGTGAGATGGGACGGACGGGTGTACTTCTACAACATCAGGCAGGTACCCTTCACATACCATTTAGGTGGGGTCTCGAGTGTATGAACCTTTGTAGTTGTACATTCATTTCTAGTTTTGGGCTTGTATTCTAGCACCTTTGTACTTTCAATTTTTACTGTTCTCTACGTAGTTTTCTCCTTGAGATTTGTTGTATACTTCATGTTTAAATTATGAAGTTTTAGCTTTGTGTATGTGTGTGAGTTTAAAGTAAAATGTATTCCCTTTTCGGATATTCCTTTTCGGTGCTAGTCGCCCTGCCCCAGGCCTATGGAAGGTGGTCCTAGGGTAGTCATCGAACGGGCCCTAGGGGATGGGTAATGATAAATTGGTAATAGAGTTGGTTGGTTCTACCATAATAACTAAGCGTCATTAAATTTTTATGGGGAAACATTGTTAAGTTTTTTGAGTTTGGATTTTAGGATAGGGATTCAAGTTTTGGCACGACATATGATGTATCCCTACACCAAGACCCTGAATTCTATTTTCCGACTCGGTACATGAATACACAGGTGGCATGCTTCTTTGCGTATTTTCCCATGATCTATTTGAGTCATATTCATCTCAAAAGGTATAATAAATGGAAATTGGTTCGTCTTATTTCTCGTTCCAATGCCTCCATAATGATAGAAATTTAGGATTCCATTTTTGACCATGAGGATGGTATATAGAGTGATGAGGCTTTGTTACAAGGTCTGCTGCCCAAGATGTCACCATTGGGCAGTCTACCAGCAATTCCACCGCATGTTGGTTAGTAGTTACTACTGATGATACTAGTAGAGGATACACATAGTCTTAGTGCCTTATATGAGATTCAGTGAGAGAGACCCCTTGGGTTCAGAGACAGTTTCGACTCACATGTGGCTAAGGACTAGCTTGAGGTGGTGGGAAAATTTTTCATATAGTTAGGAAACCATTACATCAGATGGTAGTCCTGGTAGTGAGCATTCTATGTGGCTCAGCAGGGTGATTAGGGGGTTTAGATTACCCGATCATACTGTGGGGTGACTTTTATCTAGACAGATCTTGAGAACCTCTCTCCATGATGGGCCTCTTATTATTAAATCTAAGAGTTATCCCCGCTCAAGAGCACCAATAGATTTTTTTGGGAAAACATGTCGATAACTATGTATTCATCGAGGTATCCCAAACCATACACATACATTATGAATATGATGCGACCAGTTCTTCAATGCTCGAACCTCCGAACGAGATGTGTTTAGGGACACACGAGACAATACTATTCATGTGCACATTCCTAATTATGTTAGGGTTATAGAGTGAACTTTTTTGGTTGAAGGTTATTTGGATGAGTAGATGAACCTATTGGATATCAGGAGTGGGATATCCCGAAGACGATGTCATTCTCATAGACTTGGACGAGTATAAGGACATATTTCCAGAGGATAAACTAAAAATAACTCCCCGTAGAGATGTAGATTTATTCATCGATATGTACCTCGGTATTCCACTGATATAGACACCTGAATATCATATGACACTTGCAGAGTTCCAGGATCTGAGGTTATAGTTATAGGACTTGTAGAGGAAGGGGTTCGCAAGGCCCAAATTTTCTCCATGGGTAGCCCCATTGTTTTTTACCAAGAAGGTATATAAGAGTTAGAGGTTATTCATGAACTTATGGTGCTATAACCAGGTGATTGTGAAGAACATGTATCATATACCAATGATTGATGATCCATTCGATCAACTAAAAGGAGCAAGATGGTTCTCCAAGATAGACCTCAGATCAGGATATCACCAACTATGACTACGAGATTAGGAAATATTGATAAATGATTTCAGATACCATTATGGTCACTACTAGTAATTATTGATGTTTTTTGGCATGAAAAATGCTCGAGTAATGTTCATGGGACTCTTGAATAGGATATTCTAGCCATACATACACCGGTTTGTAGTGGTCTTCATTGATGACTTTTTTTATTTAGTATCTGAGGAGGAGCAAATGATACACCTGAGGATGGTTCTGGACACACTTTGATAGCCCCAACATTCCAAAAAGCTCTTGAAGTGTGAGTTCTGGAAACGAAATGTCCACTTTCCAGAGACATGTCATCTTAGGGGCTGGAGATTTAGTGGATCCAGGTTATGCTTTCTTGGGAACCACCAAAGAGAATTACTGAGGTGCAAAGTTCTTTTAGGTTTGTGGGGTACTATTATAAGTTTTTACCTAACTTCTCCAGATCATCATATCCCATGAGATAATTGACGAAGAATAGAAAACCCTTCCTATGGAAAAAATGATGTTATCATAGATTTAAATAGCTGAGGAGGAGCTTGATGTGTTCTCATGTCTTGAGGTTTCCAGAGGAGGGAACTAAATAAGTGTTTTACTATGATGCATCAGGAACTAGTATTGGATGTGTCTTGATGCTGGGACAAGATGTGATTACTTATGGCACAGGAAAATTGAGACAGAATGAATAGAACTATGAGACTCATGAACATTAGTTGGAAGTAGTAGTCTTTTCAGTGATGATGCGTTGACAATGCCTTATGGGTGAATGATTTATTTTATACTCTGACCACAAGAGCCTCATGTTTATATTTTATCAAAAGGATATAAACCTAACACAACGGACTTGGATAATGTTCCTCTAGGACTATGAATTTGAGATAGTTTATAGTCCATGGAAGGGGAACATGGTGAAAGATGATCTTAGTAGGATATTGAGTTCAAAACTACAGAACGAGGCCTCGGAACAGTTGGAATCGCTTCAGATATCCCTTGTGGATAGAGATGATTCAACTTATCATTCATCTATGGTAGTTTCCCCTCCACTCTTATAGAGATTCACGGAGGTGTAACTCTGAGATACCATATACGAGACCACACATGCATGGATGTCCAAAGGGAAATCCTGTATGGATATTCAAAAAGTAAGGAGAATATCATCTTTTTTAGAGGCCGTATTGTTGTACCAGTGGAATTATTGTAGGATGTTTTTAGGGAGGTCCATACAACCCCTTTAGCAGTACATCCATGTGTGGAGAAAATGAACCAGGACCTCGGATGTCAGTAATGATTACCGGGTATGAAAAAGGTAGTGGAATAGATTGTATAGAGATTATTCACATGTTAGCAAATGAAGTATGAGCACCAGGTTCCAGCAGGTTTGACACAACCCCTTGAGGTTCCATAGTGGAAGTGGGAGGGGATATCTTCCACATATGTGTAGGTGGAATGATACCATTTGGGTGATCATTTAAGGACTCCCCATGTCAGCCCACTACCAACCTAATCAAGAACAGGGATCAGTAGAGAGATTGGGACAACTCTACGTGTATGAGATATTTTGACTCCATGGAGTCTCAGTTACTATAGTCTCAGATCATGATGCATGATTTACATACTGATTGTGGAAGTAATTACAAGACATATTTGGGACTCAGCTGCACTTGAGCATAGCCTTTCACCCACAGATGGGTGGTTAGAAATATTAGACCATACAAACCTTATAGGACATGCTTTAGTCTTCCTTCCTTGATTTTTTTCATAGTTGAGAGGACCGCCTAACATTGGTGTAGTTTGTGTACAAAAATAGCTACAACTACAGCATCTGTAGGTCACTAATCGAGGCATTATATAGACAACCATGTAGGTCACTATTATACTGGAGACACCCAAGGGATTCAACCCCTCATGGGTGAAAATATTGTATAGGCTACCACTGAGTAGGGGTGAGTCATCCGAGAGCATATGGAGACTTCATAGAGCCTATAGAATTTTGATGATGATAAGCGATGGAGACCCTTTGAGTTCGAGGAGGGAGAAATCTATTCCTACAAGTATCTCCTCAATGAGGGAGACAAATATTTGGCTAGGGTGATAAGTTATCTATGACATTCATTAGCATTTTCCTGATTCTAAGTAGAGCTGGTGAGGTGGAATACCGCCTAGATCTTCCACCATAGATGCACCGGGTGCATGATGTTTTTCACGTGTCGTGTCTGAGGAGTTCCATGAATGATCCATCACATGTCATCAACTACAGTGATCTATAAATTGAAAATTGGATGAAATTTGTGGATTTCTCAGTGGATATCAATGACCGATAAGAGCATTCCCTTCGTGAACGCCGATTCATCTTCTGCATGTTTAGTAGAAACACATGAATATCCATGAGATCACACTCGAGTTGGAGGTTTATATACTTTTTTATTACCCCCATTTTTTTGTTTAGTCATATTTTGGATTATGGGGACATTAAGCCCTAAATATTGGAGCAATGTAATTTCCCTGAAATTCCATTTAAATTTTTTTATATAGAATAATTCTGAGACCATGTCCTATGATGGCGTGCAATTCCAAGGTCTGGAGTGCGCAGGATGATCCATTGAAAATTGTCTTGCTTTAAATATCGTACGTGAGAATTTTTACAAAAAAGGTGAAATAACTATTAAACGAGTACACAAATTATAAATATGAGGGAACCATTGTGTTTAGGATGGTGGGTTTTCCCTAGGCACGACTTAAGTTTAGTTAGTGTTGGGATCCTGCGAGAAAACTCGAAAATGTAATAATCATAAATAAAATTATTAAATAAAATCATTTTATTATTAAAATTATTATAACTATAGATTGGTGGCTATGATTGAAATTACAAGATCACTTTTGGGCTCGTCAGCGTATTCTTTCCTTAGGCAGAACCTAAGGTTGGTCGGCGAGGGCCAATAGTGGAAGAGAGATTTTGGTCGTAAATAAAATAATTAAGTAACATTTATATTATTATAAAATTATTATAACTCCTTAACAGTAACAAGGATGGTAAATACATGTGTACTATTTATATCTTTATGTAATGTTTCTCTTATGAAGTGCATTACCTTGATCAGCATAGGTCTAGGGTGAAATATAGTTTTTTCAACTTTTTATAAATGAATTGTAATGGTGAACATGCATTGTTTTGGAAGAATATAAATGGGTTCGTGGATTGAAAATATAAAGGCACCTTTGTGTATAGAATGGATTAAATACCTAATAATAGACCTTACTTGAACCGACATCAGTCATGTGAAAACGAAACAATGTAACGACATGAAGACGTAGGGTAACAGAAACTCTGTGGGGGTGTTTCCCTATTAATGGATTGACGGGGTTGGAGAAACATGATAACAAACAAGGAACTCCTCTGTTGAATCAACAGTGAGTAATCCCATACAATGAACATCGTCAAATCACTAGCGACATCCACACACCTCGATGAATGGGACCAGTGAGCAATGAATTCCAATGGATTTGAACTCTTGAATCTCGATGGAAGGATCACCACCAACAATGAGTTTCTCTCCATCATGAATCTATACCTTTTAGGGGTTATTTTGTATTTTAGTTTCCTTGTTCCTCATTATAAAATAATGAACGTGGATCAACTTTCGAACAGGTTGACCCACAGATTGCTTGTTCTGTTTGGAGGGTTCATTTTCATGGAGTTTTTCACTAAGATTTTTTACTTTCTAATGCAATCATAATATTAACCCCCCATGTTTAGAACTCTAATGTGGAGGGAATAGGAGGAAATGAACAAGGAATGAGCCACTCTACCTTGTGAATTCTCCATGGAAGAACCTCCATGTTATTGGAGAATTAGTTTCGAGGCATTAGCATAGAATTTGGCACCCCATGGTGTTTGGAGGTGCATACGACATGAGGAACATAACACCAGAGCAGACCTGGTGGTTCACTGAAGGTGGAACCGACGACCGTAGGTGGTGGCCACTAAAGGTGGACCATTGAGGTGGCTTCCAGTGGTGTCCTTCGGTAGTGACCATGGGCGGGGCATGGTGTTTCCCGACAACATGTCGAAGGAGTCGCTACGTCTGGTTCATGAAACAACTGTAGGGTAGGAGTCGTCAGTAATCGGATAGTGGGTAGAGGACAGGGGAGAAGTTCTCCGGCTATGGAGTTGGAGAAGTCTGAGTAGCATGGGGTCACGATTTACCAGTAGCCTGATATTTAGAGACCACATGCGGGACCAACAGCTGCAACTGACATAGCCAGTTGTGTGGTTCAGAACCAAACACCACATGGCATTCGGGGTGTAGTGGATCAGCCGACCTGGACGGTTGGACCGATGTGAGTTAATCGGGCTGCTACACAACCTAGGAATAAAATTATATCGGCCCGCTATTTCAAGTCGGGCATCTGGGGTAAGACTGGGATGTTGGATGTCCCACGGTGGGAACAAACCGGCCCACCTTTTGAGGGCAAGGATAGATAGAACAAGGTCATTGGGCGATCTGGTGGGTTGGACCCACAGCCGAACCAGGCCACCTCAAGGAAAGCTCAATGGGCCAGGCCAATGGCCAAGCCAGACTGGGCCATCCCATACCTAAACTGGGTGTATTTGGATCAGTCAAATTGAAATGGGGCATGTGGGGCCTCCAATCCTGGTTGGGCATGTTAGACTAGGCCCAGGCATGACCATCACCCGATTACTAAAACTCTAATATCATTTATACAATGCATCTGATTTATGATCCCTTTCTGTCTTTGTAACCATTGTGATGTGGCGGTTAATTTTTCATAATCTGAGGATATTTTCAATGATTTTGAAATGTATAAAGTTGTTTGATGAGAAGTTTCTCCCAGAATCTAGCGCACTATGTGCGGGAATCCTACAACTAACTATGACCCGAAGACTGCTGACAAGTGACCATATGTGGATAAGCTACAAGTTACCCTGTGTGGATCAGCATTGATGGACTTGTGAGAAGAAACTCTATGTGATATAGTAGGCTCGTGGTGGGGAGTGGCTCTGTGTGACCTATTAATCCATTGGTACTTATTAGGGATGAGTACCTCAGTACGATGGCCAAGGTAGGAAGTAGCTTTGTGTAACCTATAAGTCCCACAGTGATGAGTAGAATTGTGTAACCCAACATACCCAAGGTACTCATCAGGGATGAGTACCCTAGCAGTCCAAGGTGTCCAGTGTTGCAAGTTATGTCCTTTCTTATTATACTCTAGATTATAGGTGCGTGAGATAACAGTACCTCATGTATACATTCCTTTGTGTTCATTATTTTTTTTATGGTATCCCTAATGAGTATTTTGTTACTCATCCCTAAAAAAGATTCGCTCACATGTGTCATATCCTGTGGATATGATCGACGCATGGATAGAGACCTTCGTGGTCCAGGACCCGGTGGTGCTCAATGAGATGGGACGAACTAACGCTTTGATGAACACCTTAGTGTTTCGGAACCAGGTATTTCTCATTGAGAAGAGACGGATGGACATACATTTATGTATATGGGAAAATACCCTTCACCCACCCTTATGGTGGGGTCTCTAGAAGATATATTTTGGTAGTTGTACATTCTTCTATGGTTTTGGGATTGTATTCTGGGAACTTTTTACTTTTAGTATGTATTGTACTATCTGTAGTTTTTTCAGTGATAGTTGTGGTTTACTTCTTGTTTACATTCCCTAGTTTGAGTTATGTGTGTGTGTATAGGTTTAATGGAAAATTCCTTACCTTTTGGGGAAATGCATATTCCATGCTAGTATCTAACCCCTAGCGTATTGAAGGCAGGCTTTGGAATGTCACGACACTGGAAAAGGGTGACAGGTCGTGACAACACCAGCTTCCCTTCTAAATTACATTCAAAAAATATGAAGTCAAATAAATAATCCTATATGATTATCATGGAAAAATAAAATGAGGTGTGATCATATAACTCTTCTATTTCTAATTCTAAAGTAATTTCATGTGCTAAAATATTAAAATATGGTTCTATTATTATTGGAAAATTTGAATCCATGATACAAATTCATAAAAAATTGAATAATATTCATAATGTTGTATTTAGAAAAAAAAAATTAAAAAACAATTATTTTAAAGAAAAATTACATATATATTCTTTTATAAGCACTATGCAAGAAACTAGAATCAATATTCTCCTGGGTGATTTGGAAAACATTAAAATTTCTTTATAGAATATATAATAAATGATGAAAATCTATAAATCACATGCCTAAAAATAATATTTGTAAAAATGAAAATTTTGACATTTATTATAATGTTTTAAATCCTATGTTATATGGAAAATATGATTTATTGAGATCAAGGATCAATTTCATATCTTGTGTTACAAAATTATTATGAGAAATTGAAGGCCATTATGATAAAAAATGTTCCATGAATAATCTTTAAATTAATGTTGAAAATACATCCTTTGTTTCACAATTTTTCAGATATTAAATCGATAAATTTAATAAAAATTTGAAATATATGGGTTCCCTAACCATTACTGGATGGAAATACATGTCTCAATATAATTTTTGTAGAAAACAATATTTTTATAATATATTATAGGTATGAATTATTATGGACGAATGGACATCATGGTACATGGATAGTGATTACATAAGATATATTAGTGGGGATTTTTAAAATTTCCTTACACTATCAAATGTATATGGAATCTTGGTGTCCTCTGTAGACATTGATAAGGAATATGTCATTGTATTTGTATTTGTTGGAAATCACAAAAAAAAATAATAACCAATAATTTTCTCTATGTTCAATGGATGAAACATAATATGGTATGCATTTCTCATCTCTGTGATACTGGATTTGTAATTGATTTCCTAATAATACATGGCATGTTTTTTATGATAAATATCCTAGGTTTAAAACTACCAAACATAAATGTGTTTATTTTGTAATTTAGTGATTTTTATGAATAAAAAGTGAATTAATTAAATGTAGAAATAAATGAATCATGGATATTTCAAAAGGGAATGTAAATTGTAATATATTTTCCTTATCCAAATTATATAAGAATGAATTTGTTTTGGACCTACCCAATATTATGTTTAATGTGAAAATAAAATTTATTTCATAGAAAATAGGCAATCGGCATAAGTCATATTTTAAATAAGTTAACATGATTCCTAGTAGTAATCCATCAGAACTCAGAGATATGGATTTGTTTGGGGAATATTGTTTGGAAATATGGGCATCCATATTCTTTATTTTTTTGTTTCTTACTTCTAAATATTTACCTTGGTTTATTTTATAAAATTTATAAGTAAATATTTTTATATTTATTGGGATTTAATTTTATTTTTTTTCATAATGATAATGATTTGTAATTAATTAATCAATGAAGTGATTATTGATGAGAGTTTTAGAATCATGTATTAAAATATTTTCAATCAAACATTTGTATTAATAATATTTTCCATACTTTAAGAACACATCAATATCATAGAATTATAAAATGAAGAAAAAATAATATTCAAGAGAATGAAGAAACTATGTAGAATTAATATACACTCCCTACCATTTTTTGGGAGGAATTTTTTAAGAACACTATTATTTATCATTACTGGTTTCCTAATAATAAATTTTCTCATAAATAATTCCTATGAGATATACAATAAAATAAAACCAAATATTAGATACTTTAATTTTTTTGGATGTAATGTGTCAATAATAGTCACTAAAAAACCACCTATTAGTTTTACCCAAATACAAAGAAGGAATCATTTTTGTATATTCTAGTACATTTAAAAATTTTATGGTATTTAATAAAATTTCAATGACAGGTGAAGAATTAGTTAATGTGAATTTTGATGAAATTGAGTCATTTTCTGAAAACATATAATAGATGATGTCACTGGTTCATTTAATAAATTTAAATTTGAGTCTTCTAAAAATGTATTAAAAATAACTAAAAATAAGTTCAGATTCAATTCATTATAGAAGATCATAAAGCTGGAGAAACTGAATGTTTCTTAGAGATACTGTGTAGAAAATTAGTGAACAATCATTTAGAGATTGTTATTGAAGATAAAGATAAAGGATTTAGAACTAGAAGAAGTTTATGAAACCTAGATATGTTATCTACATTTTTATCCTAGTTTGAACCTAAATCTATAGAATATTGTATATAAGTTTACTGTTGGAAGATAGACATGTTTTAAAAACTAAACCAATTTAAGAGAAATAATTTTTTTTGGAATTAGATGATATACCCTCAAGCCATCAAATGATAATAACTATATGGGTAATTTTAAATAAAAATGATTATTGATTTATAATCACTAAGAGTAAGGATGTGATATATTATAATGGTTACAACTAGGAGAATGAAAAATTATGAAGAAACATTTCCCCCAGTTTCTAGGCTAGAAGTAATTAGAATTCTATTGGACAATACATCTTCTATAAATTTCAAATTATTCTATATAGATGTGAACTGCTCTTTTTTTATGAGTAATAATGTGTTGGATGTATATTTTGATAAAACTAAATGTTTCGATACCCCCCCATCTACAAATTTTGTTTTTAAACATAATGATTCTTTTTTTGGCCTTATATAGACTCTAAGATCATTTTATGGAATGTTGAGTACTTTTATTTTAAAAAATGTTGTTTTAATGGGGTTGGTATATCCTAATCTATTAATTAAGAGCTCATATTCTAATGTTTTATCAGTACAAATCAATTTAGAAGAGTTTATGTTTTGGTTTAAATAATAAATATATTCGAAATAATTTTCCAAAACTTCAGATAATGGAATTTTAAATGAATATAATAAGAGAATGAAATTTATTTCCTTGTATTAAAGTATACAAAAATGGTTTTTAGAAATTTTTTAAACGAAAGTAAAAATATAATTGATTTATTGAAACATATTTTACATATAAATAGTAATTATTATGAAACTTTCATGATTAATAATGTCAATGGAGTTTTTGATGAAGATGGAAAATCAGTGACCAAAAACATAATGTGATGTATGATTTCTATATATAAATATCTTATTACATGTATATAAAAAATTATGTTTACTATTTTTATTGGTCAAATATTTGACTCAAAACTAGAGGAATATCATATTACTTCTGTTAATATATTTTTTTATAAATATAAAAGGATATAGTTTCTATCATTAATTTACCCAAAAAAATAATTGTGATTTATTTTCATATTAAAATTCTGAATTTATTAGGTATAGGTTACATATAAAAATACTTAGGTACTTGTAACTTCCTAGGAGTATTCATAGCTACATAATAAGTTAAAGAGAGACATTATGTTTCATTGTCAACTCGTGAATCATAAAATATCCATGCTGATAGTTTTTGTGCATAGGAGTATTGGATGAAACACAACATATTTGACTTGGAAAATTAATTAATTCATATTTATATTTTATATGATAAAACAAGTTCAATTAATATTTAGAAAATGGTCAATGTAAGACTAAATATATTGATCTTACACAACACATTAAAATATATAATTTCTATAAAGGGGATATATATTCATTCATATTCATAGATTCATCAATGTTTTTTTAATTTATTAATCATCCCTTGTTGTTTTATCTTCAGTTTTTTTTTAATTTATATTATTTTTAAAATTTTGAAATTTATATTTTGATATTTTATTTTGAGTGAAATAATATCTATAAAATTAAAAATCAAAAATAATTAGACTATACTTTTCTCTCATGAAATAAAAATATCATGTGGAAGCCATCAAAGAAAATCTCATCTCTTTCCAACCATTAATATTGAATCCTTTTCAACATATGATATCTATATTTCTCTAAAAATATAATCATCTAACCCTAATACATTTTTTTCGTAACATGCATCAATCCTAGAGAATTGATGAAGTTACTCTAAAGATATTAGAGAGTATTGGACTTCCTGTTCAGAATGAAAATTTCTTCAATGAAATAACAAATATTTCAAATAGTTGTTATACAAGAACATATAATTTAAATAAGATCTAATATTTCAATTACCTGAGTTCATGTTAAATGGATAAAATAAAAAGTATATTTTCACGATAAATGTAGTAGTGTTTTACAATAATGACCTATTTAGTTTTTGAGTTTTAAAGGATTGGATTTCTTTAATGGAAACTCCCAAAGAGTTTTTGATTTGGTCAGTTGATCATGTTAGACATTCTAATTCCACCATAATGTCGAGTTCCCCATCATTTTTTGGTCAATTATTGATAGTTTTTATAATTTTTATGATATAATTTATATTCTATTGGGACCTATCATCGAATAAAGATTCCTGTGATGGATCAGGATGTAAAGGAAAAAATTTTGGGATATTTCTTTCAAACTAATGCATTTCCATGAATATTAAAACTTGAGAAAATACTTTGTAACAACCCGAAATTTTGAATAAATCTTATTTCCTAATTTTGTGTGTTATTTTATTTTTATACTCAAAAAAATGTTTCATTTTATAAAATTAGTATAATTAAAAAGAGACCGTTGAGTTTTGAATGTTATATGACCATTTGTCAATATGACCGCTGGAAACAAAACATTTTGATTATTGTCTCTAAATACAATTAATCTTGGTTAATTAATATAGAAAGAAGATTTGATGGCCTCACCCAGTAGTCTTGGACCGATTGAAGCCCATCTAACAGAACTTGGGAAGGTGGTAGCACCACTGTGCTTTTCTCTGGACCAAACCCAAGCCGAATTTCATCATATGAAGCTAGAACGGAATCGCCTTCGTGAGAAGTTCAAACTGATAGAATTTACTACTCGTGCGATGTTGGCTGAGCCTCCCTCAGATTCTCTCACCTTAGCACACCTTACACATAGGTCATATGCTGGTGTGATAAGGGGCTATGTAAGGAGATCGTAACTGCCTTGTTTAATCCTTTATTTTAAATAAAAATTGGGATTTCTTCTTATGATGATGTTCATGAATTTTCAAATGTCCGGATAAATATAATGTGCATATTTTTTGTGAATTTTAGAGAAAGTATATTTTAAAAAATATTTATTTAAACCTTAAATAATTAAAAGTGTGTAATGATTTTCAAAAAATGGTCTTCTACAATTATGTTCAGTACGAAATTTAGAGTCTAATAAGATCAACATGATTTTTGATGAATAGTACATTATGAATAGTGATTTTATGCTTAGGATTAGTAATGTGACCAAATAGATTAGTAATCTCACTTAAAGAAAATATTAAAATAATTAGGCACCTTGATTAAGTAATGTGATTCAATAAAATAGTTAAATAACAGTTTCATAAATTATTATTCAAGTATTAGTTTTTTCGGGTAAATAGTATTTTTTAATTAAAAATTAAATTACAAATATTTAGAAAATTATTTTTATAAAATGGATTTCATTTTTGAACTCAAAGCATCGATATTATGTTAAGGTAATTTTTAGGGTTTTTTCTGAAATAAATGAATTTTTGGTGAATAGTGTATTTATTTAAAAATAAAATAAAAAATATTTAGAAAATTATTTTTATAAAATGGAGTTCATTTTTGAAATCAGAGAATTGATATTTGGTTGATGTGAAATTTTGGGATTTTTCTGAGAAAGTTGAATTTTCAGGGAATAGTAAAAATATAGTTTTAGGGTTTCGGTATGTTTAATGACATCATAACTGTGTCATGATGATTTCATGAGATATTTTAAGGGATGGTCGACTAAAGGGGATGATTTATTGTGTGAGGTGTCCCAAGTGGCCAATACCATGGGCAAATACCATGGGCAAGCCCATGGTTTTTCCAAAACCACTAATGAGGTGTCCCTTGGCCATCAATGCCTTGTCCCCTCACTTTCCCTATAAATACCAAGCCCTACTCTCATCCATTCGACTCCAAAACCATCCTCAAAGAAGTTCTGGTCTCCTTACCTCCCAAGGAGTCCTCCCAAGGTGCCCACAGTCCTTAAAGGTCCAAAACATTGAGTTTTAATAATTATGTTTCAAGGTAAGGGATCTGACCTCTCTCTTCTCTTCAAGTAATCTCTTTTATGTCATTTATTTTTTACTCCATGTTATTATGTTGGAGGATGTTCTTCTTTATTCATATTACTTCCCTATTCATGTTCATATGATGTTAGACCCCATCATTCTCTCATCAATTCGTTTTAAGAATGTTTAAGTAGCACCGTTAGGCTGCCGAATTTTTAAAGGGATTCTTTCAACCTTCTCATTCTTTTCAAAGTTCTACATTCATGTTAAGTCTTTCAGGTTCCTCATTATGTTTTGGTATGATCTATATATCTATCATACTGAACTCTTATGTTCATATGATAAGAGAGCCTATTTGATCTCTTCAATTAATTTTTTTGATGTTTAAGTGACGTCGTTAGGCTGCTGAATTTTTAAGGGGATTCTTTCACCCTTCTCATTCTTTTCTAAGTTCTACATTCATGTCAAGTATTTCAAGTTCCATTTTATGTTGGGGTATGATCTCTATATCTATCATACTTAAATATTATGTTCATATTATGAGATACCCTATTTTATCTCTTCAATTCATTTTGTTGAAGTTTAGGTGACGCCGTTAGGGTGCCGAATTTTTAAGGGGTTTCTTTAACCCTTCTCATTCTTTTCAAAGTTCTACTTTCATGTCAAGTCTTTCAAGTTACTTTTTAATTATTTTGTGGTATTATCTCTATATATATCATACTGAACTATTATTTTCATATGATTAGGGACCCTATTCTAGCTTTTCAATTCATTTTTTTGATGTTTATGATACATCGTTAGGATCCCGAATTTTCATAAGAGAAATCTTATTTTTTTCTTCTTTCCATGTTTTTCATTTCAAATGGTATGTCCTTGAAATTTCATTAACATGTTCATATATCCTTCTTATTCAATCCCTATACTGTTTTATGGGTAATTTATGATTGTTTGACCCATGTCCCCTCTCTTTTCAATGTTTTCTAAAACCCCGAAACATAGCTGTTATGCTGTAGAATTTTCATCTCAAAATGCCTCTCTCTTTTCATAGAATAATTTTATTTTATAAACTGAATACTCAAAGATCTTATTTCTACAGGGGTATTTACATATATACCAAAATTTTCTATTTTAAATTCTGGCATTTACATACATGAAACCCGCTCTCCCCTTCCGTGGGTTTAAAGTGACGTAAAGATCATGTCTTTAAAGAAGTTTTTAAAACGTTATGATTATGAAATGAAAACCATTTATTTTATGCTATATGGGTTATTTATGAAATTTTTTATGATGATA
This sequence comes from Viscum album, assembly GCA_963277665.1. NCBI lineage: Eukaryota > Viridiplantae > Streptophyta > Magnoliopsida > Santalales > Viscaceae > Viscum > Viscum album. Next base: position 939,585,603 of record OY728161.1, read on the forward strand.
TATGTGGCTCACATGATAATAAAGTCAAATTTAAGGGTGCACCCTGATAGCGCCCCAATGCATTGGGTAATGATGTAACCACGAGAGATTACAATTTTCACGATATCATTGTGAATAACCTTGGTAATTTTTAAATGAAACCTTGGGGATGGACCTTGGTGATATGTTCATGATTTTATATGTTAAATAATGTAGCCACATCTTAATGTTATGAAAAATTTTATTTCTATTATGATAAGCCACATGATTTCTTTCTCATGTCTTAAAGTTCTTTTTCATGACATAGTTGATGTATCTCAAGTTCACATGTTAAATGGTTACCTCGTTTCCCTTGCTGGGCCTTCTGCTCACCCTTTCTTTTGATGTATGTCCCCAGGTTATGATATGCAGTAATGAACCTAGGATGAACATAAAGAGAAGACTTTCAAGTGTTTAAGAATAATGTTTTATGTTGTTTTCATGTATTATGTTCCTGGTTTCCAAGACACTAAACCTTAATGATCCTCAGTTTTGTGTAATTTAATGAATGTTTATGTTATAAAAAGTCAGGATGCTATAGTTGGTATCAAATTATGGTTTAGTTATTTGTGGAAATTAGGATATGAAAACTTTAGGAAAAAGCCTATAGAAAATTTTATATATAGGAAATCATCCGGGTATTTTGGTGAGTATTGAGTAATGGGTTGCCAAGAAAATACATCTCTATCTGGATACGAGTAGGTAGAGGTGGCTCTGACACAGATGTACAAAGGGGTAAAACCTGAAAACGCCGATTTGAGATAGAATCAAAAGGGAACTGGTACACGACATCGGGCCTTGCATCACTCCTGGTTACGACACTCCTGGGGGATATGATTTGGTAAATTCATAAGCTTAGTATGAACCATTATCAAACGAACAAATATAAAATAAAATAAAGATTCAAATAAGAATATATGATCATGGATAACCTAGATTGGAACCTAGGGGATCACTAGTTAGGAAATACTTTTATTCTACATGTTTATCCTTTTATGCTTTAAGTTTCCTTTTCATGATTATTGGCAATGTATTTAAGCCCCTAATTATAGTTTCTTTTCTTAGTTAATGGAGGTAAATGGAAGAACATTTCCCAACAACCAATGTGACATGAAATGCGACGATTTCCATATTAATATGGTAGTGATTATTAGGGTATTAAATGATGATTATTATTTTGGAAGACATTCACTATTTTGGGGACCCTATATGATTGAGGTTAATAGATTACTACGGTATTTTTATTAAGGAGTAAGGTTGACTTATATTTTGGCGAATCAATGAATTTAAGGTGGACATATAGTAATTTAGGTTACTTATGGGAATGATTAACCTATCTTGGGTAAAATATGTTTAGGGTGGCTACTTTTGTTATAAGATGTTAGGTGTGGTTGATGTTGTTTGGAGATGAACAATGAAGTTTATTTTGGAAGACTATGTTATCAAATCCTTCTTGAATTTGGGTTTCAATGATACATTGGTTTATTTTGAGGAATTTTAAGGACCGTTATTTATGTAATGGTCTATGATGAACATTGGGTAGTACGTTGGAACTTTGAAGATTTAAAAGTAGTTTCCAATCATATGGGATTCTTTCTTTTTAAAGAATTGTTTTACCTTACCCTTTCTGTTTTTTGGGATAATGTTTAAAGATAGAAGAAATAGATAGTTAATCTCTTGGGGATTATGTGACTCTCTAGAAGATGATTCTTGTTCTTTTGATGAGACCAAGTGTTTTTGAATTCTAATCATTTGGAGAAAAGATTAGTTGTGGTAGAGACTTATTAAACGATGAAACACTACTTGAAGGTAGGTATATTTCCTTATGTTTTTGTTCTATGTTGTAAATGAATTCCTCAAAATTATGAAAAGGAACATAAAACAAAAATGTTGTTGGTTTAGGTTTCCTACTAGGTAATCAATGACCATTTACACACATCATAATTTTTGTATTTTCTCTTGGTTAACATTCTCCTAATCATGTTTTCTATCAGTATCCCTCAGAACTTGACCCTTTGTTTTCTCCTCCATGTCCATGTTTTCCTACATGGAATCCTAGTGTGGGTTAACTCGGGTGACCTTTGTACATCCCTTTATTTCATTTAAAGTAATAGTTTTACTGACTCCTTTTCCAATGTGGTACTTTTAATGAAATTTCAAAATACAATTTTAAAAATTTCTAGGATGAAATTTCTTAAGGGGGGAAGATTGTAACCACCCAAAATTTTGAATAAATCTTGTTTCCTAATTTTGTGTGTTATTTTATTTTTATACTCAACAAAACCATTTCATTTTATAACATTATTATAATTAAAATGAGACCGTTGGGTTTTGACTGTTATATGAACATTGGTAAATATGACAACTGGAAACAAAAAATTTTGATTATTGTCTCTAAATATAAGTAATTGTGGTTAATTAATATAGAAAGAAGATTTGATGGCCTCACCCAGTAGTCTGGGACCGATCGAAGCCCATCTAACAGAACTTGGGAAGGAGGTAGCACCACTGGGCTTTTCTCTGGACCAAACCCAAGATGAACTTCATCGTGTGAAGCTAGAATGGAATCGCCTTCGCGAGAATATCAAACTGATATAAATTACTACTCGTGCGATATTGGCCGATCCTCCCTCAGATTCTCTCACATAAGCACACCTTACACTTAGGTCCTATGCTGGTGTGATAAGGGTCTATGTAAGGAGACAATAACTACGTTGTGTAATCCTCTTTTTTAATATAAATTGGGATTTCTTCCTATGATGATGTTTATGACTTTTCAAATGTCCGAATAAATATAGTATGCATATTTTTGGTGAATTTTAGAGAAAGTATATTTTAAAATTTTTTTATGTAAACCTTAAATAATTAAAAATGTTTAATGATTTTCAAAAAATGATCTTCTACAATTATGTTCAGTACGAAATTTAGAGTCTAATAAGATCAACTTGATTTTTGATGAATAGTAACTTATGAATATTAACTTATGAATAGTGATTTTATGCTTAGGATTTGTAATGTGACCAAATATATTAGTAATCTCACTTAAAGAAAGTATTAAAATAATCTAGGCACCTTGATTATGTAATTTGATTCAATAAAATGGTTAAATAATGGTTTCATAAATTATTATTCGAGTATTAGTTCTTTCGGGTAAATAGTGTTTTCTAATTAAAAATTAAATTAAAAATATTTTGAAAATTTATTTTATAAAAAGGATTTCATTTTGGAACTCAGAGCATTGATATTATGTTAAGGTTATTTTTGGGGTTTTTTCTGAAAAAAATGAATTTTCGGTAAATAGTGTATGTATTTAAAAATTAAATTAAAAATATTTATAAATTTATTTTTATAAAATGGAGTTCATTTTTGAAATCAGAGCATTGAGATTTGGTTAATGTGAAATTTAGATATTTTTCTGAGAATGTTGAATTTTCAGTGAATATTAAAATACAGTTTTAGGGTTTCGGTATGTTTAATGACATCATAACTGTGTCATGATGATGTCATGAGATATTTTAAGGGATGGTCGACTAAAGGGGATGAATTATTGTGTGAGGTTTCCCAAGTGGCAAATACCATGGGCAAGCCCATGGTTTTTCCAAAACTACTAATGAGGTGTCCCTTGGCCATTAATGCCTTGTCCCCTCCCAATCCCTATATATACCAAGCCCTCCTCTCATCCATTTGACTCCAGAACCATCCTCAACAAAGTTCTGGTCTCCTTACCTCCCAAGGAGTCCTCCCAAGGTTCCCCCAAGCCCTCATGGTACAAAACATTGAGTTTTTAAGAGTTACGTTTTTAGGTAAGGGATCTGACCTCTCTCTTCTCTTCAAGTAATCTCTTTTATGTCATTTCTTTTATACACCATGTTCTTATGTTGGAGGATGTTCTTATTTATTCATATCACTTCACTTTTCATGTTAATATGATGAGAGACCCAATATTTCTCTCATCAATTCGTTTTAAAAATGTTTAAGTGGCACCATTAGGCTGCCGAATTTTTAAGGGGATTTTTTCACCCTTCTCATTCTTTTCAAAGTTCTACTTTCATGTCAAGTCTTTCAAGTTCCTTTTTATGTTGGGGTATGATCTCTATATCTATCATACTGAACTCTTATGTTCATATGATTAGAGTCCATATTTTATCTCTTCAATTCATTTTGTTGATGTTTAAGTGACACCATTAGGCTGTCGAATTTTTAAGGGGATTCTTTCACCCTTCTCATTCTTTTCAAAGTTCTACTTTCATGTCAAGTATTTCAAGTTCCTGTTTATTTTGTTGTATGATCTATATATCTATCATACTAAACTCTTATTTTCATATTATTAGAGACCCTATTTGACCTTTTCAATTCATTTTGTTGAAATTTAAGTGACGCCGTTAGGCTGCCGAATTTTTAAGGGTATTCTTTCACCGTTCTCATTCTTTTCAATGTTCTACTTTTATGTCAAGTCTTTCAAGTTACTTTTTAATTATTTTGGGTTATGATATCTATATCTATAATACTGAACTCTAATGTTCTATTATTCGGGACCCTATTTGATCTTTTCAATTCATTTTTGTTGATGTTTAAGTGACATTGTTAGGCTGCCGAATTTTCATAAGAGAAATCTATTTTTTGTCTTCCTTCCATGTTTTTCATTTCAAATTGTATGCCCGTGAAATTTCATTACCATGTTAATATTTCCTTCTTATTCAGTCCCTCTACTGTTTTATGGGTCATTTATAATTGTTTGACCCATGTCCCCTCTCTATTCAATGTTTTCTAAAACCCCGAAACATAACCGTTATGCTGCAGAATTTTCATCTCAAAATGCCTCTCCCTTTTCACAAAATTATTTTATGTTATAAAGTGAATACTCAAAGCTCTTATTTCTATATGGGTATTCACATATATACCGAAATTTTATATTTTAAATTCTTGTATTTACATACATGAAACCCGCTCTCCCCTTTCGTGGGTTTAAAGTGACGTAATGATCATGTCTTTAAAGAAGTTTTTAAAACGTTATGATTATGAAATGAAACCCATTTATTTTTTTCTATATGGGTTATTTATGAAATGTTTGATGATGATATATGTGGCTCACATGATAATAAAGGAAAATTTAAGGTTGTGCCCTGATATCACCCCAATGCATTGGGTAATGATGTAACCACTAGAGATTACAATTTTCACGATATCTTGGTGAATAACCTTGGTAATTTTCAAATGACACCTTAGAGATGGACCATGGTGATATGTTCATGATTGTCTATGTTAAATGATGTAGCCACATCTTAAAGTTGTGAAAAATTTTATTTTTATTATGATATGCCACATGATATCTTTCTCATTCCTTAAAGTTCTTTTTCATGACATAGTTGATGTATCTCAAGTTCACATGTTAAATGTTTCCCTTGTTTCCCTTACTGGGCCTTCTGCTCACCGTTTCTTTTGATGTATGTCCCCAGGTTATGAGAGGCAGTAATGAACCTAGCATGAACTTAAGGAGAATCCTTTCAACTGTTTAAAAAAAAAATTTGTTTTCATGTATTATGTTCCTGGTTTCTAAGACACTAAACCTTAAATATCCTCATTTTTGTGTAATGTAATGAAAGATTATGTTATAAAAAGGTGGGATGCTATATACTTCTACTAGATAGATATTTCTTGGTTCAAATGTTGGAATAAATCAAAATTAAATTTTGTAGGTTTCTTATAAGATAGATAATTATTTCTATGGATATGTAAGGATTTCTTCTTAACCATATAGAATATTAGTTTATATTGTTCGCTAAAAAGAAGGTGTGATCTGTGACCTCCAGATAAAAAAATTGTGCCACCATAGAAATTATAATTCATCAAGAATTCATAACAATTGTATTTTTTGATAGAACAAGAAATTGAAGATAATTACTCTTAGAGTCAAATATGAATATCCATCTAGATTTCATGATCAAGGGGATAAAATAATCTTGATGTCAAATGGTTTATCCAAAGGAGAAACTGAGCATGTTAGAGAATCTGGAGTTATTGAAATTGATTTCAGAGCTCAAATAGATTGATTTATAAATATGGATTTTTTGGGGATACCAATACCAATTCATCATAAGGACACGGTAAAGAAGAATGGAAGAACTTGTTAAAACTTTTGTACTCCATGTGCTTGAAGTGGTGAATCAACATATTTTATTTGATAATGAATCATTAAAGGATGTTGGTGTTGGATATTATATTTTAGAAATAGTTAGGGATGTATATGAATAACATTAAGATTTGGTTTCCCGGATTGAAGATTAGAATTCATTGATTTCCCTTTTGATGAGGATGTTTGTGTTACTTTTACATAATAAACACATCTTATTGGTATTTGTCAGTTTCAATTTTTGACTGTGTTGGACCATAAGAGATTAATAGCTCCTCTATGGTTTTAATAATCCCAAATCATGTCTAATCATTTCAATCATGTTCATTTATACTAAATCATGTTTAGTTATGTTAAATTATGATTACTCATGTGCCGTTATATGTTTAACAAATTTTGTTTCCATTCATGTTAAAAGATAGTTAAAATAGAAAAATTGTCTAGATATGAGTCATTGATACCAAAGTAGTAAATGTCTCACTGATAGAAGTAAAAGTCTCAAATATCGTTCAACTACGACACCGATAGATGGAATTTCTCAACGATATTAAAAATAAACTTATTGATAGATGAATCAACGACAGTAAAAATGAGACACCGAAAGGCGGAGTGTCTCACTTATAGTAAAAATTAACAAAGTAATAGATGACATATCGATAGTATAAATTAGACACCGAAAGAAAGAATGACACATAGATAGAACATAATGATCCACTGATGCATTGAGTCACATATGTATAGAGATACTGATAGAATGACTCGCTGATAGAATGAGTCACTAATAATAATAGAATGGATAACTGATAGATCTAGTCATTGGTTGAATGACTCACCGATAGATGATTCACTAACAGGATGTTTAAAGTTAATTTTATTTAAAATCATCTCTAACAGTCATATTTGTGTGTTTTAATGCTGCTGATTAAATTAATGATTTTATGCATACAATAATAATTGGGATTTAAAAGTATGAGGTACACAACTTACCCCTATCATGATTATTGTCATTCTGTAATATATAAAAGTGTATGTAATGTGAGCTAAAGAAGATTGAGAAGAAGAAATATAGTTTAGGACTTACTAGAACACTCCTACTGAACTAGCGAACAATAGTAATAACAATACACGAGGAATTATATAATTATTGCTAACTAAACACAAATAAGAACTTATTGTCAACCAAAGTTCCAATAACTCTGCTCTAAAAAAAGTAGAACTAAAGGAGTAGAAATCCATCTTCCTAGAAAGAAGAACACAAAGCTCCAATAATATACTCCTACGATTTCTATTTCTAGAAGAGGACTCAAACTTCAGATATTCTATATCCAAAGATTCCGTAGAAATATTTTACAGCACATAGAGACATCAAAACTATATCCCATTATTTCATGCTCTATTCTGTGTATTTTTACTACATTTTATGCAGTGTGATCATCTATGTCTTTAACACACATTGTATACTGCATTAAACTTATGGATAAAATATATCCTCACACAGACTTATTTTTACACCATTTATATCCCACATAGAACTATAGTAGAGGTCCTATGTGACTAGACTATATTATTTTCCATATAGAAATATGGTTGAGGTCTTGTGACCTATAGATTTTGTATGATATTGTTTCCACCCTGATATAGGGTGTTGATCAATGTTTTATATATATATATATTTCTTGGTGGTAGGTGATCACAAAGTGGAGATGACTATGTATCATCTTGATATTGAACCTATTATATTAATCTATTGTGTTTTCAAATTTAGTTCACTCTTTTTTAAATCATATTTCAAAAAACTATTTTTCACATTGATAGTCAGTAATGGATAGTATTTATACCTATTATGGCTTAGTAAATTTGTTTAAAATTTAAAATAAATATTATATATTTTTATAATGGAAAATTAATCAATATTTAGAGAAATTAATTGAACAGTCGAACTATTATAAATTTACTAATTTGATTAATTGGAATGTCTGGTTTTTTATTTGGGGGATTCTTCCAAAATAATTCAAAGAAACATTTATAGGTACTCAATTAACCCCCTCCCCCCCTCTTGAGTATCCAACACCAACCAATATTTGTTATCACAGGGTGTTTAGATGTTTTTTCAAATCATTCCAACTGTGATTTTAGTTGTGTGTTAAGGATCTCTAAATTTCTTTGAGATCTAATTTTTTAGCTCTTTAAAAACCAATTAAACTTTCTTTATTATGGATAATATATTGGAAGGTGTTTCTACCAACATACCTCGCTTTTTCAATTTAAATAATTATGCCAACTAAATAGTTAAGATTAAAATGCACTTCGAAAGTTTGGATTTCGTAATTTGTTCTTCAATTGTAGATGAATATACGATTCCTGGTACTTCTCAAAATACATGGGATATCCAAACTATGATAACTTATAATAATAAATGTAAAGATATGGATGCCTTATATTGTTCTTTAGGAGATGAAGAATTCAATAAAACTTCTACATTTAAAACAACCTATGAAATTTGGGATACAATTGTTGTTTAACAAGAAGGAACCACTAATGTCAGTGACATGAGACTTAATACCAATAATATTAAATATGATATCATTAAGTAGAAGCCTTATGAACCCATTCATGATATGTATCTTACGTTTAATGATATAGTAAAAAAAATGAGCTCTCTTAGGAAGCTAGTGGGTGCCAAAGAATAAATCATGCAGCTTCATAGATGTGTACCTAAAAGATGGAGAGGAACCTCAGTATAAATTATTGAATATTGTGATATCATTAAGTTTCTAGTCTAGGAAATGATAGGATAGGTAATGATGTATGAGAAAGAATTAAATTTCAATAAGGAGGATGAGGAAAAAATAGAAATTCACCCGCTTTCAAAACAACTAATTCCAAAAATAATGAAATGGAAATGATTTAAACTTATTCTAACAGCACCAGTGAGGAAGATTCACACTCATACAATGATGACTTAAGGGTAAAGATATCCAGATGGTTTATGAAATTTAATAAAAATATAATGTTTTTTAGAAATCATATATATAAATTTAAATATAATAATAATGGAAATTGAAAAGAGGATTGTAAATTGAATGATAACTCAAATGAAATATATTTTTATTAATGTAAGATAAGAGGATAACTAAATTCTGACTATTCAAATTTCAAATATAATAAAAAATATTCGGACAAATATAAAAGATACAGAAAAGTAAAATATTCAAACTAGAGTGCTTCAAAGGATATCTCCAGTGAGTCAGAATCATCAAATGATGAGAATGGTTATGAGGTAAACATGTGTTTCATGAAACAAACTTATGAGGTAACCCTTGAGTCTCTTTTTCATAATTATTATTACTCTGGATATGAAAGTGATTTTGAAAATATGACTAATAAGTAAATGTTTGAATATTTCCTAATGATTGTAGATCCATTCAATGATTTTAAAGATAAATATAAAGCTTTAATGAAACAACATGCTCTTACCTCTACTGTTAAATTTGAGCATAACATAGAAAAGGAAAAGAATGCTCAGTTGATAAAATAAAACGATGAGCTTAAATTTTCTAATTATCAATAGAAAAGGTATTTATAAAAATTTATCAATGGAAAAGATATATTGGTTAAAATTCTTGGTAAAAATTTTACGCCCAAATACACTAGTGGTATTAGATATCAACATGGTAAAAGGAAATTTTTGAAAACCAATTTTGTATCTAAATCTAGAAAATTCAGTTTTATTCCTAGTTTAAGATAATTTTCCACTGGTTCAATCTATGAAACATTTTATACTATTTCATGTTTTTTGGACAAAATAATGTTTATTTTTCCAAAAAATTAAAATATTTGTATAGGAAACCCATAAAACCATGTGGGTTCTCAATCTCTTATTAATAATCTTATTATACCCATACAAATATGGGTGAAAAAATCTTTTCATTCCTAATATTTTTTTGTATGAATGATATTTAAAGAGATCTAATAGAAATATATGGTACATAGACAATGGATGTTTAGTAAATATAATAGGTGATTATATATGCTTCCATAATCTAATAAATATTTATGGTGGTCAGGTCACCTGTGGTGACAATGCTAAGGTTTAAATAATTGGCCTTTCCTAAATTGGTAACTCTAATTCTGTATTAATTCCCATAGTACTTTTTGTTGATGTATTGATGTAAAATAGGCATAGTATCTCTCATTTGTGTAATGATGGTTGTAATGTTAAATTTGAAAGTGATGATTTTAAGGTATTTAATTCTAAAAATGAGTTAGTATTTAATTCCATTAGAAATGAAATTGTGTTTGTTGTAAACATAGATTCCTTAGTGTCTCAAAATATTTTCTTCTTAAATACCTTTCATAAAGACCCTAGGCTCTGGAATAAGAGATTATGACACTGAAATATTCATTCTCTTTGAAAGAATACTATTGAAGGAGTTGTTAAGGATCCACCCAAACACAAGTTCCCAAATTATAAAGTCTGTATTATGTGTCAAAAGGGTAAACAATATAAAATATAATACAAACCAAAGAAATAAGATTAATCTTCGCAACATCTTGAGTTGGTTTACAGTGATTTTTTTTGAACCACCAATATTTTCATGTCTAAATGATAAGCACTATATCTATGTTCTATTATTTTACTATTCTATATATACATGAACATTGATTATTGCTCTGAAATGGGATGTTTATTCCCATTTCACCCTGTATTCTAGAATAGTTGAAAACCTAAGTGGTCTTAGAATTATTTCTTTAAGAAGTGACCATGGTTATGACATTGAAAATGAATATTTTGAATCATTTTTCTCATAGAATAGCTATATGAATATCTTCTCTACTCCCAGGTCACCAAAAATAATTGATGTTATAGAAATAAGAAATAAAACCTTATAAGAGATTACATATACTATACATTATGAATATGACTTACCTTTCTATTTTTGGGAAGAATCTATCAATATATATTGTTATATAATTAATATAGTCTTAATTAGAAAAATTATTAAGAGAACCCCATATGAGATTTAGAATAATGGAAAGTACAATCTGAATTACTTAAATTTATTTGGTTACAAATTCTATATCCTTAAAAAAGAAAAATATGGAAAAATATGCTTCCAAAAGTGGTGAAGGAATATTTATAGGTTATTAAATATCTTGTAAATCCTATAGATTCATTAATAAATGAAAAATGTGGGTGGTTGATCATTACATGTTAAATTTGATGAAATATATACACATGATCCCAAGACCACCCTATAAAATCATGATGATGATCTATCAAATATGGACATAAATGCAAATACTTTTGACCCTATTGTTAAGAAACCTTTTAAATCTTTTAGTTCTATAAATTCTCTAGAATATAGTTAAGACGAACCCAAATCTATTGAAGAAGATGAAATTATGAGACCGTTATTTTCTAGACTTGTTTGAATCCTTAAGAACAATCCTTCAGATATTGTATATGGAGTCCTAGATAAAGGGATGCAAAATAGAGCTTCTCTAAGAAATCATGTTGAACATAAATAATTCTTGTCACTTCTTTAACTGAAGAACATAAATGAGGCTATCAATGATTCATTTTGCGTAATGTCTATGTAGGGATAATTAAATCAGAATTATAGAAATAATGTTTGAAAATGTGTAGATATATCCATAGACATATTGACTATATGCACTAAATGGGTGCTTTGAAATAAAGTAGATGAAGTTGGTAATATTGTACGAAAAAGTCTAGATTTTTTCAATAAGGTTATAGTCAAGAAGAATGAATTGACTATCAGTAATCTATTGAACCAGTTTCTATACATAAGGCCATTATAATATTTCATTCATATGAATCAAATCTTAAATTCAATCTTTATCAAATTAAGTTTAACAGTGCATTCCAAAATGGGTATAAAGATGATGATTTTTTTGTTGAAGAACCCCCAGGTTTTACAATGCCTCTATTTCTAAATCATTTTTTTAAATTAAAAAAAGCATTATATGGTTTAAAGCAAGCTCTATGATCATAGTATGATAGAATAAGTAGTTTTCATATTTACAATGGTTTTATAAAACATACAGCTAATACTTCTATCATTATAAAAATAATAATGAAAGTTGTTTTAACAGTTCAAATTTATGTGGATGATATTTTTTTGGATCTTCTAAAAATTATTTATGTTATTATTTTATTAAAATGATGATAACTAAAATTGATATGAGTTTAATGGGGGAACTCAAATTAATTCTTGGATTTCCAATATTTCAAAATAAAGAAGTCATTATTTTAAATCAGGATAAATATACTAAATATATTTTATAAACATGTGGATTTGATATTACAAAACGTAGTGATACTTCAATGAGTACCACCAATAAGTTGAATCTAGATGAAAATGGAAAATATTTTGATCAGAACACATATAGGGGAATGATTGGGAGTTTCATATACTTATCCATTATTAGATATGACATTATGTTTATTTTATGTATGTGTTCTTATTTTCAAGATAACCCTAAATAATATCGCCAAAAAATGTTAAACAAATTTCCAATACCTTATGTATACTAGAAACATAGGTTTTTTTTAACCTAGGGGACAACCATTTGATTTAGTTATTTATTATGATGCCGATTTTGGTGGTTGTAAGTTAGATAGAAAGAGAACCATTGGAAAATGTCATGTTTTTGTACAAGTATCTAGTTTCAAGGTATAGTAAGATGGAAAATTCGAATTCATTATCTACTATCGATGATGAATACATTACCAATGATAGATTTTATGATTCAATTTTGTAGTTGAAACATACTTAACTAGACTATAGATATCAATTCAGACATGTCCCTATAAAATGTTATAATACATGTTCTATTTATATATCTAAGAATCTCATTTCTTATTCTAGAACAACGAATTTTGATGTAATACATTGCATTTTGGGAGGTCATTATCAAAATGATGATATAACAATAGTGTTTATTAACACTAAATATAATCTTTCCAACATATTCACAAATCAATTGAACACTAAAAGAATGAATTACATCAAACATAAATTAGGGATGATTTATTTATAAGGGCCTTATGTTGATAACTCCGTGTGAAAAATAATTATAGATGCCATGCTCAATATGAAAATGTTATACTGACACCAACACTCTATCATGCCAACACCGATAGTGTCATGCTGATACTATCATGTTGACATCAATAGTGTCATTCCAATACTATCATGCTGAGACTGATAGTGCCATGCGATATTGTCATGCCAACACTGATAGAACCTAATGTCTAAATATGTTTTATTTTTAATAAATACGACACTATTTAACTTATTTCATTAAACCTGCTTCACAAATTTGTGATCAAAGAAATAAATGATATAAATTCATGTGAATCCACTATACTATTGACCCTCTACTTTAACTAATACAGTCCCATATTGTTTCCCCTTACCCTTTAACTTTCACCTTCCAAACATCAATCGAACCATAAGAATTGGTGAGAATGAAGCATGCATTCGAAGGAGGATCTGGAGATGTGTCGCAACCTACTAAGAAGTACAATGGAGAATATAGTAAGTCACATCCATTAAATATAGTTCTTGTGAATCATGTTGTAACTATAGAAAAGGATGTTTTTGTAGAATTTTTGTTAGACAGTTAGTCTCTCTTATTAATGTTATTTCAAACCCAAGGTTGTATGGACTGGTTTTCAAATAATGATGGGTCATTATATACTATGCTTCAGCATGAGTTCTACATAAATGCTTGTTTTCTTTTGGGAGTCATTGAGGTATGTTGGATAAAATATGTAGTTAAATGAAGGGTAATTTTTTTTCTTCTAGGAATTGGGAATAATTCTTCAAGGTTCTACATGAAGAAATATTTTATGACTATTAGGTTTGTTTTTCACCTGAAAGTGACATCATTTTTATTGAGGTATCATTGATGGAGCTCAATGGAAATAATGAGAACCAAAAACATAGCTAAAGAGTTACATGGGGAGATCATATTGTTGTTAATGTTCATTTTTCACCATATTTAACCCAGGAAAGGGGAGTTTTTATCTTTGAAGTATCTAGATTTATACGTGTTGTATTTACTGAAGAATGGGAATAAGGTGAATCTATAAAGATACCTGATTTTTCACATTAGTGAGATGATAAATCCCTACTACAAAAATCATCCATGTTCTATCCAGGGATGATTTATACCATGATAATTGATAATGGATGTGTTAATGATGAACAGAGATTGTATCTACTTGAAGTGGAATATGTTTGAATAAGGAAATTTGCAAAAGAATAATGATTCAGGGGAATCCCTGGAAGAGGGAATGGGATATAGATGAGGAGAAACATTATAAATTGTTTAATCCTATTGATCATCTACCTAGTCCAATATATATAGATGATCCTAGTCTAGGAGTAGATGAAGAAATTGAATATGATGAGGATTGTTAAGAGAAAGATGGACCGTTCAGAGATGAAGTATCTCCTATAGATGATAGATGTGCCCCAGACATTTCTAAAAACCCAAGAAGAGTAACCTATGGTCCTCCTAGTGCACCTCTAGCCATACCTTCTAATGAAACAACTCTTGATGATAATGGTGATGAGGAGACAGAAGTTTCGAGAAGTGTGAAACATGATATCAAGTCAAGTGGTTCTGAAGAGGATTTAGAATAAGAAGAATAAGAATACAAAGAAGTCGAAGAAGCAATTTGATAATGGGGTTTGGGCAGAGAAGAAGAAGAAAATGGTTATGGCTCTGGTAGTGGGGGAGAGAAATAAATAAATGAAGAAAATGATGATAGAAGTAAATAAGATCATGAAAATGGTGGAGAGGATAAAAGATGTGGGAGTGATAGTCCATTGGATCATCATGGTGATGATTGAGATGCTATTGTAGAGCATGTTGGTACTATGAATCAGGAACCCATTATATACCATTATGGTTATTCAGTAGTTGATACTATAGAATAGGTAGTGGTTGATGTTCAAAGATAAGTGCAAGCACAAATAAATTCAGTGCCTCAGTTGGTTTATTCAAGAAGAAGATATCAAGATTTGGGGAGCTGAAAGTAATAAGAGATCCAATTGAGGTGGATCTTCAGGATATAAGATCTCAAGTTGAGGAAGAGCATCAAGTAGTAAGAGTGGGACTTGAGAATCCCACCCCTTTAGATTATGATGTTATGATTGAATGGAAATGGAATCTTAGATATGTAGATCTTGGCTTGGAGTATGCATATTCTGATGATGAGTTGTTTTTTCCTATTCCAAGAGAATCAATGGATTAAATCCCTTTATGTAACTATATCCCTATGGTAGATTTTGAGATTTTTAAAGAAGAAGTATGCTCGGATGTCAAGGAATCTATTCACACTCAATGTGATTCAATGCCTACTCCATGTAATGAGGTAAAATATTTAAAATTATTTTATTGAATATATGCTATATTATAGGCATGATATTACTTCTACAATTCAGGTAGTTTGTTTGAGTGAGACTAATTCAATATAAGTTTCAGAGAATGTTATAGTTGAGATTCAAACAAACTTAATTCCAAAAGCTGAAAGGATTGTTGAGAAAAATAATATGCTTTGGAATGAGATGAGAAAATTGATTTCTTCCATAAATAGTTTAACATTTGAGTATAAAGGATTTTTGGAGACAGTTACTAAAACTCATAAGGAACATACCTCAAATCATGTTGTTCCTTCTATATCTGCTCATCCTTATCAACCTTTGGACAGTGAAATTTTCATATATGTAGTTTGAGAAGAATTCCAATCATTGTTTCTTATTGTGTACCTTAAATACATGAAAAATTAAGAAGAAAAGTGATCATTGTAATGATGTGGTTATTCTTCATACGAATGAATCATATTCTACTTAGGAAGAACTCATAAAGATGAATAATTCCTACTTCAGAAGCATTTACAACAAGAATCTGTTAGCCATCCACATTAAATATTTTTTAGGGAATCTGTTGTTACCTTTACTTAGTCGATATTTAAGGATCATGTTCAAAAATTGAAGGAATTAACACCTATTCATGATATGTTTCTAGCGAATAAAGACTATTTTGAGAATTCCATATAATATGGTGGTTATATTATAAAATATTTCATTAATATCTTGAATCCATGTCTACATGTTTAGAGCTCAGCCATAGTAGTTCTTGACGCGGAACCTCTCAGACCACCTCTAGCCTATTCAACCAATCGTAGTACATCATTTCAACCTTATCTATTGTCCATGTCAGTTTCTCAGGCTTTGAGCCAGATCTAGGCTATCATCAAATAACACATCCAGCCTCATCCTTTAACCAAAAATACCCTTCCCCTTATGTTCTTGAAGCCATTGCACTTCCTACCTTGAGAATTCATTAAAAACCTCCTGTCTCTCAGCATCCATCCACTAGACATAATATTGATCCTTCTAAAAAAGGAAAGGAAAAAACATGATTTCCAAGAGTAGTTTGGATCATGTTTTTATAGGGTTTATTGAATGAACTTTTTTTGTATTCCACTATATTGTACATTAAATTATTTATTAAATTCACTGATCATTAAATTTTATCTCTTGGTTATGACATTGTCTCTATTGATTTCTATTCATTCCTATCTTTAAGATTTTTGATAATACCATAATGTGTTGAAAAATAAAGGCATTATTATTTTTATTTACATCTCATTTAGATAAAGGGAGATAAAATATGTTAATATTTATTTTAACTCTGAACCTTGTCTCTTTTTATTAAGAAATTACATTTTTTATTTAAATGAGTAATGGGAGGTAGTAAGTGGAATTATTATATTAATCATCAAATAATTGAACTTTATATTGGCATTATTTTTTATAATCAAAAAGTGGGGGATTGATGGCCCATAGGAGATTGGTGGACCCATTATGGTATTAATAATCAAAAATCTCGTCTAATCATTTCAATCATGTTTATTTATACTAAATCTTGTTCAGTTATGTTTAATTACGATTATCTTTGTGACATTAAATGTTTAAAAAATTCTGTTGACTTTCATGTAATAAGATAGTTAAAACAAAAAAATTTCTAAGTATGAGTCACTAACACTGATAGAAGTAAATTTCACATCGACATAAGTAATTTCCTCACTTATGGCTAAACTGAGACACAAACAGAAGGAATGTCTAATCGACCATACAAAATGACTCATCGATAGATGACTCCATGAAAATAAATATGATATTTTGACAATATAAACTAACTCACTGATAGATGACTCTCCGAAATTACAAATCAGACACTGATAAAAGGAATCTCTCATCAAAAGGACAAAATGAGTCACTGACGCATTGAGTCACTGACGCATGGAAATACTGAAATAATCACTCTCTAATAGAATGAGTCACTGGTAACAAAATAAGGAATCACTGATAGAAGGAGTTATTGATAAAATGATTCAACGATAGAGGAGTTGCTAACATAATGATTATATTTTATTTTATTTAACATTATCTCTAATGGTTATATATGTGTTCTTTAATGCTACTTATTGAATTAATGAATTTTATAGACAATATTAATTGGGATTTGAGAAGTACGAGGCACACAACCTACCCCAATCATGCTTTTTGTCATGATACATAATATAAAAGAGGAAGGCATGTGAGATAAAGAATACACATACGTAAACATACATTAGAGGACTCACACAAGAATATATATTAAACCTATAAACAAATGGAAGAAGAACACAAGATGATTTCTCTAATTTTTTCTTACTAAAAACAAAGGAGAACTTGTTGTGATCCAAAGTTCCAACAAATCTACACCAAACTAAACGGTACCAACAGAGTGAAAATTTATCTTCCTAGAAAATAGAACACACTGCTCCAATGACACTTTATTTTAGTGTTTCTTTCCACAAGAGGACTCAAACATCACATCTGCTACATCCTAAGACAATAGGGATTCATTTCACAACACACAAAACCTTATAACCTCTATCTCTTTATTTTCTACTTGGTTGTGTGCATTTTTAAAATATTTCATGTAGTGTGTGCATATATATGTTAAACACACATTGTCTCCAGTACTAAATTGTAGGATATAAGATATCCACACAAAAACATTTTTTTACACATGTTATATCCCACATAGTACAATGTTAGAGGTCATGTGGGACCTGACTATTTTAGTTCCAACATAGAACTGTGGAAAAGGTCTCGTGACCTGGATAGTTAGTATACTGTAGTCTAATCCCTAATCCAAGTTTTGGATCCATGGTTTATATATATTTATATATATATATATATATATTTCCTAGTAGTATGAGATCACCATGTTGATAGGACTAAGTCTCGACTTCAGACTCAACCACTTGTTTTAATCTATTGTGTTCTCAAATTTACATTACATTTTTTAACTCATATTCAGAAAACTATGTTTCACTTTGATAGTTAGTCATGGATAGTATTTATAAATATTTTGGATTAGTAAATTAGTATCAAAAGATATATCTATTCCTTACATTTTTATAACTATGAATTTTTCAATATTTCGAGAAATTAGATGAACAATCAGACTATTATAAATTTACTACTTTGATAAACTATCATGTCTTGTTATTGATTTGGGGGATTATTTCAAATAGAGTTTTTATTAGAAATTCTTATAGGAACTCAATTCACACCCGCCCCCCTTTTGGAGTATCTTACTCAAACCAACAGTGTTCATGGAAAGGATTATTAATGTATAAGTTTATGAAGAAACACACATTCTTGGTGATTATTATAGTTAATATTTAAATATCTATTTTATTTAATTGGTTCTAGTTTGAGTTCCTCATATAAGTCTAGATCAAATATCCTCAGTAACTGATGATTATCAAAATATTGAGGAGGTTACTTCTATCTTTTCCTAAGATATTATTGAAAAATATTATAATTTTAAAGAATATATTTGTATGATTTATGGAAGGTGTAGACTTTTCCCAAAATTATTATGAATATCTGAGGAATACATATTTTTTCAAAATATATTTGGAATCTATTCAGAATATGTTTCATAGTTTTAAAAGAAGTCAGTCTCCACGATATATTTTTATGATTTCAAGAGGGAAATTTTTTATCATGTTTCTTCTAGACGGATTAAATATTCTTAAAAATAGAGAATTGTATATTTTACTTAGATTCTAAGAAAATGTTTTGAGTCCTTTAGAGTTGGTTCAATCCATGCCAAAGCTTTGACATCTAGTAGAATATCTTATGCAGATATGGTGAATCAATTGGTGTATCTTACCATTTTTTCCCTTCATGAATGATATAATTCATGGATTAAATTGTGATGGTATTTAACTACCTACGACATTGGGTGACCAACATGTGTTAATTGTGAGGTTGTCTTCTATAGTTCTATTAGTTAGTGATATGCTCAATAAGATGAACAATAACATTATTAACTATGTTTAGTCACCTAAATATATTAATACTTTTCTATTAATGAATCTAGTAGAAGTATTATTTCTATTCAAGGAGTCAATTTAATTTTTGAATGAATGGGTAGTAATGATGAATAGAAATTTTGAACTGTTGATGGTGGAGTTAAAACTAGTTCATTAGATTGTCAAATAATCCAGGATAACTGAATCATCATCCCTAGAATACAATAAGGTTGAACCTTCACCTCATCTAACCCCTTAGAAATTAAAACCCTTCATCCATAAATTTCATGTAATTTGAGATAATTAAAACAAATAATCCTTTTTAAATATTCAGTCACCTATTATCTCTATATATTATTTATTGTATCTTATAGTTCTATGTCCAAGACTATTCATATTTTAAGATTTATTTATTTAATGGTAATAATTATATTCATTAATAGTTTTATGCATCATTAAATATCTTATAATCTATCAATCTATATTAGTTTTGATATCACATAAAGGCGTATAAATTTTGATAAACACAATATTTCTATTATTTATTATTCTTATTTTTCAAAATAATAATTTCTTTATATGATTACAATTCAAAAAAATATTGTCATAAACTAAATATTTTTCTATTATGTTTAATAAATCCAAATTTATTTGATTAATAATAAAACCTACTATTTTTGAGCTTTTATTTATATGGGTTATTTAATCATTAAAATGGGGGAGATTTTTGGGAAACATTGATCCTAAAATTTCATTTTCTTTCTCATTTATTTTAATGTTCACAATTACCCATATCTATTTTAGAAATAATGATCCATTAATTGAATTTTTGGAATATATTTATTGAAATATTTATTATTTTTTATGAAATTATAAAAGTAATTGGGCTATTTTTTTATATTTATAATGGATACTTTTTAATTAATTAAAGAATCAATATTTTTAACCATATGTTTTTAGAGAAAATTAGGTATGGTAACTTAACATTTGAAAAGGATCAATACTTTTTTATCTTATATTTCTATTGAAAATTGTTATTGGGATGAAACATTTTGGGAATAACCCTAAAATTGAGTATATAACAATTGGTTAGTCAACCCAACATCTAGATTCAATAGTATTATTTGAAATGTAATTTTTAAGATTTTATATGAAGAGTAATTTCTACATTGAAGCAGTTGTATTTAGAAGTTTAATTTATAACACTTCCCAAGACATTAGTGATAGTTTCTCTAGAGTAATATATATAATAAAAATTCATTCAAACACTGATTCAAAGAATCCAAATAAAAGTATGAAATCATTTTAATTTATATGGGAAGCTATGATTTTCAGTGGCTTTTTAAATTAAAATTTAAAATGTGCAATTCATTTTGAATATAGTGATGTTTATTAAGATATTTTAATTTTTTTGACCAAGATCAAGTATGTGTTATTTGTTAATCTCAAAGGATTATATCATAAAATATGTGTAGATGTATTGAGAAGCTAAATATATTGTGAAATTAATTTTTTTGGGAATATGAGAACAAAATTTATTTAAACAAATATCTATTTCTATGAAGACCAAAAAAACGGTGTCTCCTTATCATATCAATAAAACTATCAAAAAATATTATTTTTATTTCTTATATTTTGTTATGTTATTAATTATTTTAATTAATTTTTTAAAGACTTCATGACTACAATTTACAGATAGATTTGGTATAATTTGATTCTATGAGTTCATATTTATATTGTGCAATGTTACTCTATTGTTTTTTTATTTCATTTATGATCATATATAATAAAGATCACATCGATACGATAATTACTTCATGATATTTTTTTCATTGAATAATATGATCTATAATATAACGGTTTTGGATGAAGATTTTTGCTGATATTTTTCTTCATTTGGAAACTTATCTTCTCAATTGTAGTTTCAGTGAAGAATATTAAGATTTATTTATGCGTTTTATAATAAAATAACTAGAATACCCTATAAAAGAATCATTTTAATGTTTCATCTTCTTGAAATCATATATTAATTTCCCCAGAAAAAGTATCATCTTAGTAAAGATCACTAATATCTTTGAGAGTGTGTTTTTGGAGTGAACAATGGGACAATTGTGCCCCTATCCACAATAAAAATTCCTATTTTGTTCCTGTTTATTTTTCTAATTTTCTATCTATTTTAATAAAATAACCCTACACCACATTCCAAATAAAAAAGGTGAATTTGTTTTAAAATATAAAATTTTATTTTTTTAAGGAGACAACCCCACATCCCCCAACCTCATGTGTCTCAACATTCTTTCTGACCAACACAAATCAGTACTATTTTTTGGCTGTTAAAAGGCATGGGTTATAGTAATGTGATGATAAATTTACAA
Organism: Viscum album; assembly: GCA_963277665.1. Lineage (NCBI taxonomy): Eukaryota > Viridiplantae > Streptophyta > Magnoliopsida > Santalales > Viscaceae > Viscum > Viscum album. Next base: position 939,607,549 of record OY728161.1, read on the forward strand.
CACATTGAAGTAACCCAGTTAAAAACAATTATATATTATTTTAGATAAATTCACAAAACTATGGATTAAAATTATAAATAAGTCTACATTATAAACATTTCAATACACTACAATGACATTTTTATGTATAATTTCTTATTAATGTTCCATTTTTCAACTAATTTGAAAAGAAAATTGATGGATATGTATTCTACCTTCTTCCATACCACCTTCCATGGATCTTAATCATACTAAGAGTTTCTAAACACAATACTATAGCTGAAGAAATAAATTAGAGTGTACTTATAATAAAAAAATAGTTTTGTAAAACAAAATTAAAATTAATAAACCATAAATATGATATAATTATTTATTAAAAATGTTAGTATTAAACATGAAATGTGAACACATTGTTATATCATGGATATTGGGTGTCAGAAAACAAGTGGTCGATTCTTATATATAAAAAATATTTATTGATTAGTTTCAAAAGTATCGATGCTATTGGAGACTTTTTCCCCATTGTTGTTAATATATAATTTTTGCTTCAAAATAATATTTTAATTTTACATAAAAAATGTTGTCTCATTCGTACACTTCACACAATGTGATAGATTTATGGGGGCCTAATTCTTATAGATCATAACTGAATTATGTAATTTTTCTTAAAAGCAATATGATATCCTAAATTCATTTTTTTTAGTTCTATATTTTTGATGTGCCTTTGTAATGAAATATATATTTTTATAAAACCATAAATAATGAGTCATACTAGTCAAACCTTCTATTAAATTTAATTGAGGATAATTAGAATTTACCTCTAATTAATTATGTATTATTTGAGTAAATTATTTGGACATTTTGAGATATGTTTCACCAGTTTTTAGTGAATAAAGCTTGTTTTGAATTTAAATGTTACATTTAAACTACACACATTAAATTTGAGTCATACATAAAATATTGTATTATATATTAAGGAATGACTGATTTTTTCAGGCCACAAATGAAATATATATTGTTTTTAAAATGTATCAAGACAATTTTAGTGGGGTTTCTTTGTTTTTAGTGAGTGATAAAAGAATGGGACTAAAATATCACTTTTTCTTTAAAAATACACACATGGAGATTTACTAGGAACTCCTAGTATCAGATTATATTTCGTTTGATTCTTGGGTATCAAAAATGAATTTTGAGTCATTTTTATAATATATTAATATGATCCAATATTGATTTCATAGCATATAGTCTATAATGTGTGTTCTGAACATAAATGATGATTTTTAATAAATACAAAATATTTTGTTCATATTAGGCACACCATGTATCAGAATGACATGTGAATGACTCATAAACATAAAAATTGAATTATAAATATTATTCATAAGGTACCATGAAAATTGTAGGGTGTTTTCTTGGTTTATAGTGAGTGATTCACATTTTAAAACCTAATTTCACTTTTAAAATGAAAACATATACTTTAAGTTATATCAAACTTATGATTATTTGATTCCTTCAAATCAAAAATGATATATTGGTCATTTTCCAAAATTACCTATAAAATTTGGGCATGTTTTAAATATTTGGAAAATGTGTCACTTGTTTTGAATTATAATTTCAATTATAAATTAAAAAAACACTTTTAATCATATAAGGAATATTTTGTGTTTTACTCATGTATATTAAAATTTTTGTACACCAAATTTTTTTTGGTATCTATGTTAAAATTATGATGAAAATAAAAGTTTGTATTGTTTTATTTTATGGAGTGACATATGTTTTTTTTTAAATTGTCACTTTATAATAGAAAACATTTATTTTGAGTCATATTGGGAAAATTGTGTGTTATATTTACATGTGGTTATTTCCATGATGTTATATAAAATTGTATAATATCTCATGACCCTTAGAAAGAATGGTATCTATTTTGAATATTTTCAAGTGTATTTTGAATTAAACATTCAATTTTAAAATTAAAATATGCACATTCAATCATTCTGGGGAAACATAGTTTTTGATTGATTGTTGGTCATTCTCTATACATCCAAAATAACATACGGTTCTTTTCCATATGTTTAATGACAATTTTTACGTTTATAATTTGTTTTTAGTGTGTAATTCCATTTTTAACAAAAATGTCATTTTCAAACGAAAAACATGAATTTCAAGTCATATTTCACATAAAATGTCTCAGATTTATGTGTATTTGTTTCAAAAACATTTCATATAATTTAATGTTCATTATAATTAATTATCAAGACAATCTGATAAAATTTTATTGTTTTGGATTATGTTTTTTATGTTTTTAATTAACGTGGGAACATTAAATCAAGACACACACAATCAATCATATAGGGTACATGGTGTGTCCGATTGATTTTGATTAATTAATAAACAGAAAAAATGAAATATGTATCATTTTCTAAAACAATAATGAAAATATGATTATTCATTATCATTATTAATAGATTAAAACATATTTCAAACTAAAATATCACATTAAAACTAAATACCCACACATTGAATCATAGTATGATCATCTATTGTGACATTTATATGTGGCAGATTCCTAGACAGAACTAATGTATTATTTATCTTTTAAAAAAGTGTAATGATAATTTATGATTTCTCAGTTTTTAGAATGGGGTGCATGTTTTAAAGTAAAAAGTATATTTTTAAATCAAAACATGAACATTCAATAATATGGGGAAAATTTTGTACATAATTTTTATTTGGTTAATTCATAAAAAAAATGAATCATATATTACTTTTCTAATGTATCAATGAAATCTGAGTGTTTTTCTTAGTTTTCAGTGTGTTGTTCAAGTTCTATAGTAAACTATCACTTTTAAACTAAAATACAAAATCATTTTGAGTCATACGTGGCACACCATTTATTAAATTTATGTTCGATAGATTCATACACATCCCAAATGAATTACGGATAATTTCATCAAATTACTATTAAAACCGTATCATTTCATGTCCTTTTTTAGTAAGTGATGTCTATTTTGGATAAAATGTTTTATTTTAATATAAATCATGCTCTTTTAGTCATATTCACCACCACTTGTATGGAATTGATGAATCGTTAATTCCTACATATATCAAATGACGTATGGATCACATTAAAAGTGTATTAAGGATGTTATTGATATTTTTCCGAAATTTCAGGAATTTATTCTTTTTTTGAACTAAAATTTCACATTTAGACTAAAGACATGCACCTTGAGTTATACTAGGCACACACTGAATTATATTTTTTTAATTGAAACATTAAATATAAAATTAATTAATATAATTTTCAAAAAAATCTGACAAAAACATTTATAAAATAAGCATTGAGTCAAAATATAATTAATTGTATAAAATTAATTTTCAACTCATCAAATAATGAATAATCAAATCAAAGGAGAAAACATTAAAGAGTATCACAGTTCATGATCCATGTCGAAACCATCATCGAGAATATATATTTCTTCTACAGTTTTGGGTCTATAATGTGTAAAAAAATATTTCATATTTTCGGGCCCTTGATTGTTAATATCTATTTTTATCCTCCTAGAAGTATCATAAACTATGTGTAGATGCCATTTGTTTTCATTATAGGTTACAAAATATTAAATAAAAAAATATAAATCAACACTTCATGATCTGTGATATATGTCATGCCACAATGAAATTAATTAATTAATTAATTAATTAATTTTTATGACTTTCTTCTGGATAGTTTTGGGATGAAATTTAAAAAATTGTAAAGGAAAATTTCTTGACCAATGATTCTTTATGTTTTTTAGTGAATGTGTGAGCACCATTCCGGAGGGTTCTTATCTTAATAGTGTCTTTTAAAATGGTTTTTGAATTGTTAGCTCAACCATGTGAAAAAATTAGAATATATTGAGTGATCTCTCCATTATTGCCTTATAGAGAACTATTGGTAGGTTCACGGTTTGGTAAACCATCCCATTTAACTGAGAGTGACACCATCGACTTAAATTTTCATTTTTATCCTTTTTCATTCATTCCAATTTTTCCATTATAAGTTTTAGGGATTTTTATTATTCTCCTTTATCCAATCCCTCATGTTTCTAGCACCATCTGATACCCCCTCCCTCAATGGAACTCACAGCCTCACCCATGAATGCTTCACTCCTCTTGCTCTTTGATTTTGATTTCTTCTGGTTTCATGTTCGACCCTTCAAGGTGACGTATCATATTCCATCATCCTCCATTCCTTTGGTATTTTTCCTTCTCCATGTCTCCCCTCCTAGATTATCATAACCCTATGAAAAAAGGGTTTTACATGTTTTTAAAAAAAATATACATTATTAGTGTGAATAGTGGGTCTCTCAGGTCACCTTCTTGATCATTTGGATGTCCAACACCAAAGATGAAGTATTTTGGATCGTTATATGTGACCCTCTAAAATTTTTTGGTAGTTATCTCTATATAACATTATTGTAGTAAATTTTATATATTTATTCTTATTTCTTAAATTATTTCCTATGAAACTATAAGTAATTTTGTTTGCTTTAGTAGGGTTAATATATGTTCAATTATATTTCATTCATGGAATGCACATAGGGAACATTACCAGCGCTTGTGAAAATTCATATATGGCCCTCTAAAACATTTTAATATTGTTTTTAATGTATTTATTAAATTTAAAATTCATCACCATAGTTTTTTATTTTAATAATGGAATTAAACAAGTTCTATATAATTTTCATGGAATTTTGTTACATGAAATGTGGTTGTTAATTACGATTTGGATTTGAAAATAGTAATTTAAAAATTTAAAAAACATGTTTAATTTAAATTGATTTATTAAAATGGTTGTTTAATGTTTTTAAGGTCATGTTTTTTAAAATGGAGGGTGCTGAACATTAACTATATAACTTATTTTTAGGTGGTAGGCTTCAATGTGCTTAGAAAAGTTTTATAAAGGGGTGTGTTAATCCAATGATTATTTAATTAAAAATAATTGGTTTTCAAGAGGATAGTTTATGTATACGGTTTTTAATGGTATGAGAACAATTCAACTTCATGAAAATTGAAAATTCCTATTTTTCACTTTTTCCAAATTATTTATAAGGGGTATATAAAATGAGATTAAAAATGACTATACCATTTTGGTGTGTCTCTCAACATCCCAAGAAAGGTGTTTTGGAGAAATTTTTTAGAACATTAAATAGTAATATAAATTTGTGAGACCCTCTTAGGTCGCATGTGTTTTTCTTGGACTATATTTTATTGTGACCCCATTTGGGATGCTTTGTATTTACTTTAATGTGGTCATACTTTTATGAGATATTTAATTTGGGCTACTACTTGTGAGGATAATGGGGGTAAGGTGTGTGTAATTTCAAAATATTTTATTGTTGCTGAATTTGATTTATGATCTCTCACCTCTATGATTAACCTTTCGTGGTATACATTGTTATATTAGCTAGGAGACATAGGTTTTTAAATCCCAGCCATGTGATTGTGATTAGTATTATTGTATCGAGACTACATGAACCTCTATAGGGGATGATCCCCTATATCCCAGTGTGCATGTAGATTGTTGGTGACCAATAAATTCTTTGCGGTAACCAAAATAGCCTAAATAGGTCCGTGTGAGAATCTAAATGTATCAATATACATCAATTTCAATATGATCCTCGAGTCAATATGAGTCATAATAGCCCAAATTAGAGAACACTGGTTAGATATATGAGCCTAAGATCCTATGTTAGATCTTATAGGGTATTTATATTTTTGATTCAATTATATTCCCTTAGTTTGACTAATTGTATTGGAAACAATATGTGATTGTGTATAAAACAAAATATGCCTCAATGAAAGGAGATTGAGACGAAGTCCCATACCTCGGGTCCGACATGACTCGATCATTCATTAATGTCAGGAATAATAAACTTGAGTTAATTTATACTTGCTTAAGAACCTTTTTCAAGTTAATTATTCCTTTTATATCACTTATTTCCATATCATGAACAATATTTAATTATTTAAGTTAATAACGGTCGTTTTAACGATCATTGGTACTTGAGTCAAAAATAAACCCTTTATAATTACCAGTTGGTCATGTATCCATTATATCCATAATTATAATCATGATGTATATACCATATATATCCAGTATATACATGCATTTATAATATTACATAATCATTTAGAGGTAAGAAATGAAATGCACCGTTCATGGAGACGGCAAGCCGTACGTACGCATGAACGCTACTTTCATTTCTATTTCGTATTTTATAGAATGGAATCAAAATGATATAATGGTATATTATAATTCCAGTATAATATCATATATAATATCATAGTTCCATTCTTTATACGTCCCACATATGGTATTTAATGAATCAAATCACTTTGAGGGGGCGGTAGTCCGCACTTCCTTTAATGAAGATATCGCGTTTACCCATAATGGAAACCATAAAGGTATGCCCAAAATGAAAAATACAGAAGCTTAATAAAAACATAAACATATTATATATCATATAGAAATTTAGTGACATCTTAATGGCCACCTTTTAAGGTGTTAAAATAATGTTGAACAATCATTGTTTCGGGAGGCCTAAATTCACCATCCACAGAAACAGTATGTCCTTTAACCATTAGATGTAGGTGTGTGTAAGTGTAGCTCAAATCCATCTTATAACAACATCCTAGTATATTGAAGATACTTGAGTTGTTACAAAATAAATGAATAAAAAGATTTTAGGGGGTTGGAGAAGCAAAATAAAACAAAAGGACTCAAGTGAAGACATTACCTTAAAATCGGGTAACTCCCTTTGGTTTGAGCTCAAAGGCTTCTTTGGGAAGACTTCTGGCCAATGTGAGGCTTCAAAAAGTAATAGAGGGATGTTGAGAGACAAAATGGGCATGGGTTGGCCGAGCCAAATGCTTTGGGAGTGTGGGTAAGGAGGTAGAGGTGGGGGCCTTTTATAAGAGGAGAGGAGGGGCACTCTTGGAATGTAAAGAAATGTTACTTTATGTTAAAATGTTTTTCGGATTAAAAAGGTCCCATATTGATATAATTCGAGGGTAAGGTGATAAGGTTTATAAATCCACCCATCCAATAGGTTTTGGACATGTTTAGGTCTTAGAGTTTACATTATCCTTCCATTTTATTTAAATCCATTATTAATGAGGTAATCGCTGCATCATCATGATGTCATATATAACTTAATAAATTTAATGTCTAAAAATTATAAAAAAAATATTATGATTTAGGAAATCTTTTTAGCTTTCTAATTAATATTTATAGTCCAAAATATCATTTATGTAGACAAAATTAAAAATATTTCCCTTAGGTGATACATTCTTTGTCACATTTAACCTTCTTTAAAAATAAAAAGATAAAAAGTCACTTTCTCACAAAATTGATTCCATGGGGCCCCCATGTTTGGAACAAGGAATCACATGGTCGGCCATTAGACAACCAGTTGCCTTAGGACACGTTTTGTGGTCTTTTTGGATTATTATGATATTATTTTATTATCCTTAACTACCCGATTACTCATTAATCAAGATAATTAAAGATAATTACCGTCGTTACTATTCATAATGTCCAAAAACAAAAGAGTCTTGATTACATAATTTGGACCATCTAATTACAAATATTTAATCCATTTTACCAAATTCCAAACACATAAATTTCAATAATTGATTTAAAAATATTTGTCGTTGTCAAAACAAATAGCGGGTTTTTTTTGAAACAATATCTATGAAAAGTTTGGCATTAGTTTATGACCAATTCCAAAGTGAAATTAATCCTAATGACCACCATTGTATTAAATGGTAAAAATATATTCAGATTACACTTTAATACCAATTAAAAAGATCATCTAAACATATAATTAAATTAAATGAAAAAGCAGTTTTAATGTAAAATGCAGTATTTTTCACTATTCATTAAAAAATGAACATTGTCAGAAAAATACCAAAAATTTATCCAATGTAAATTTCAATGTCCCAATCATAATTAATATGTTTATTTTGAAATATATGGATTATAAAATTTTCAAAATTTTTATTCAAAAAGGGTTTGCCATCAAAAGGCAGTAAAACAATCTTTTAAGAATATTAGTGTATTCCATGAATAAGATTGTATTTATTTTCATTTTAAGCCTCTAAAACACTATCTAATTCATTAATAGACATAGATAAAATATCTATTATTCATTACATACTTGGGATGTTACAACTAAAATCAAAAATCAAGATAATTTTATCACATACATAAAAATTTAAAGGGAAATACGTTATTCCTCTAAAAATAATTTTTTCGTGATTATATGAATTAATTTTAAAATTTAATATTAACACATTTTTAAATATCATTTCATAAAAATATTTTCAAATTATAAATTAGATTTATTAAATTAGATAATAATTTTAATATTAATCGTTGTGATTATTTTTCATTACGAAGGATTGAAATTAATTTCCTAGGTAAAATTAAATTATATAATAAGATAAAAAGGTAAAAAAGACCGTATAAAAATTTATGTTATCTAAAAAAGATTTCCTGATTTTATTTTCAACATATAATCCAATTACTCTCTTTTTTATCCATTTGTTTCCTATTATAGTTGAAAGGAATCCATACATTATTGAAGAGTTAAAGGGTTTTCCTTAAACTACCATTCCCTTCACTTATAAAATTACATCATATTTACCACTTCAAAAATATAAAATCATTTTAATTTATCCTTGATAAACATTAATTTCTCCATTCCCATAACCCTATACCACATTAAAAATATTATAGTCACCATTTTTTCATATTAGGGGCTCATATCCAATGATGCTTCCATGGAAATTTCAAGTCCCATAATTGAGTATTATCAACAACATTGTTTTTATTATTATGTATCTCTATCATTTTTTATTGTAAAAAATCATATAATTATATTATTATCATTTATATAATGTAATATTACTACATTCAAATCATTATTATTTTTTATTATTATATATAATCCATCAAGAAGAGAAAATCTCACATTGTGTGTCGTTCAGACAACCAAATCAATAATGAAACATGATTAATTTTCCTTCATCAACATAACATTTTTAATATAAGGATGGTATTAAATTTAAATATGATTGTTAAGAAATAAATATAGTTTTTTATGACCAATTGGATAACCTATTAATGATAATATAAAAAATGACCTTTTTTAATTTAATCATTTAAAACAATCCTATTGAGAGAATAATATTTCATTCAAATTGTTGAATATTTTCCTATAAATTAATTATTATTGTTATTATTATTTAAAAATATATAATAAATCACACCAATAAACATAATGTATGATCATTATGCTTCTGGTATAATTATATAACAACAAAACAACCTCATAATCATTTATTAAATCATGGTATGTTCATGTGTGGGTTATTTTAACCCTCTATTTGAACAATAATAGGAATTTATGTCATTGATAACTATTATAACATGTAAATTTTCTAATAATATATAAATAAAAAAATAATTATCATTTTATGGTTTTGAATATTTTTTATAAATATATAGAATTCATAAATTCAGTACTAATACTCTATTCATAAAAAAATATCATCACATGCATATTATCCAACAGTGACTTGGAAAATCATAAAAATTCATGTTGGTAATATGAACATTGGATGAATAATAAATATGAATAGTGATTTAATGATACTACTATAAACAATAAAAACTATAACCAATTATTTGAAAAATCAATAAATAAATCATAAAAAAAATATTATTTAAGAATATTACCTAAGAAAATGGATATGTGTAAGTTTATGAATCAATTTATTAAGATATATATCTTTATTATATCTGATGTTATTGTATGTTCATGGATTTAAAAACAATATGTAAGGGTTTTCCATCTCAAAAACATATCATTGAGACATGTTTTGTATTATTCACCTAATTTATTTTATGTTGTGAATATAATTATATATGGTTTTCTCTATAACCAAATTCACTTATTCAGGTTATTTTTATGATCAAGGTTAAGCCCTCTGTTTTAATTTGATATGATTAAATTACTACCCATCCCATAATTTGTGGTTTTCACCACAATTTTTATTCCTTGGATATCATGACAAAATAAACACTTTTTTTGCATGGTGTATACATTTATATGGAAGGAATATTTACATATTACTTATGAACTTTAACTGATTTATAATTCAATATTGTTATCTCTCTCTCATAATATTTTTATTCAAATATTTCCTAATTCTTGGTTGAAAATCAATACAATTTTTTGGAATAGTATATGTTTGTTTAATATTACACCAAAACATCAATATATTGATATTATAATTTTTATGCAATTATGGAATAATTATGCTAGGGGTAATCAGCTAGAATATTCTTGGTTGATAATTTATTAAATCATCGCCCTAATTTGTGATGATTGGTCCTAATGCCACAACATAAGTAATAAAATCATATGTAATGTGATATTTTATATTAAAATTCACTTAATGAACTTTGATAATTAATTTTACATATCATTTCATGGGTCTCCTACCAATGAAATTCATCCCATTTACTAACTTCCATTTATAATCCCACACATTAAATGATCCCTTATCATTTTATTTATTTAATTAGGTTACTACCTATTACATTAGTTATACCCCATGACATCCAATTTGATTCTGTTATGTTATCCTATACATCCACATTATTCGACTAAATGGGTTTGTATTTCATGTTGTATTTCTTAATATACATATAAAAAATTTAATTTAAAAATATTCTAATTTTGGAATGTCCTGATATGTTATGATGACTCGATTAGTGAATGAATATGACTTATTCAAGTGATGGGATGATCAAAAAATTATATATCCCCTAAATGCATCGATAAATATTTTGAGACAATATAGGTTGGTTTTTAGTGTATACATATTCCCATAAAATGATACATGTCCTGGAACAAGGCCCTAATAGAATTTTTTTTTTCCAAAAAATATTCAATCCATAAATACAACATCAATGATTATTATTATCAATGTTTTTATTCATTATCATTAATATAAAATTATATATATTTTGGTTTATTATGGCATCATGTTGATCAATTATTCTTGTGATATACATAATTTCATGTACATTTTATGTGAGCATCCATTGTATGGTACACCGTTCTGAGTGTTTGAGATCAACCATATTTGTTTTCATTTTCATATGTACTTATAGAAGGACTATTTTAAATTTTTAAGGATATTAAAAAATGGAGATTAATATTCTCACAATGTATTTATGTTGTATCTTATGTTTCTAAATGTATTTTATGTATGTGTATAGTATTAAAAAGATATTAAGTAATTTGATTATTTGGATGCTCATTTACTCTATACTAATAATGTTACATCACTACCACCCCTAGGATTCTGGATTCTGGTATGTTCTAGTTGGTATTATATGATGTTTATTTCCATCCACAAGGATTAGGCATAAGTTAAGTATATTAGATAATCATGTTAATTGAAACCCCATAAAATTTTTAGTGGAACACTCTACAATAAAAATTGGAATTGTATTTTGAAATTAATTGTTATATTATAATTATGGGTATGAAATTATAGAATGACACTTATGAACATGAGTTATGGTAACTATATCAACACTCATAGTCATGAAATGGATATTCCACCTAAAATATAATAAATATGTTGTTGAGGATGATCATTTCAAAAACATATTCGGGCAGTTGACCCTTGTTATATTAAATAATCACTCCCACATAGAGTGACCTTATAATCAATTTTATGTTTTAACAATGTTGGACCTCTTAATGTATAAATAACCTCTATAATCCAGTGGAACTACTATACCATTAGTAGCTTAAAAATAGATCATCTAACCATAGAAGATATTTTTTCATTTGGACGTCGTGAAATGAAATATTTCCTAATGTTTTTATATATTCTAAACGGATATGAGTATCAATGGTGGTCAATAAATTAAATTATTGAAGATTATTATGAGATCATTTCCATGTTATAGGAATGTTTTAAGGATGTATTCTATGATAAATACATCTATCGTGAATAGAGACATGAAATATGTAACCCACTAAGATTCTGAAAAATATATTTTTTCAAATAAATTTTATCTATTAAATATTTTATATTATATGAAAATATTATTTTATCTTGATCTATACAAACACTAATTTTATCCTGCGTTACACACAATACTGATTTTAAATGCAATGTTACATGTTATTATAATATAATTATTTAATATGATAGTTATCACATAGCTATTGGATTAGAATATTAGAATATTATTTTATAAATTATTTACATATATTTAAAGCCCATGTATACATAAAAAATAATTTTATGGCCAATTCTTTAATCATGATTATAAAAACAACTTGATAATATAAGAAATCTTTTTCTAAAAAAAATACATTTTTTAAAACAAGAATATTTTCCCCATTTAATTAAACTAGGATATTTGGGTGAATTATATTATTGAAATTTATATACTACATATTCAATAAAATATTTATAATTCTTTATATTTTTATTCTTGATAAGCTATATGAATGGATCCAATTTTACGGTAAAAACTATATATTTTTTTAATAAGTAGTTTTGTCACATTTTTTGATCACTTATAATAAAATAAATTTTTCAAAATTTTATAAAATGAAATTGATAAAATAAAAATCACTTTTCAAATAGCCATATTAAAATTATCTTGGGTAAAAAAATTTACAAATTTATAAAAATATTGATTTTTTTATGAATAGTGAAAAATACTGAATTTTAATTGGGAAATCCATTTTCGTTCAAATTATTTTTAATGTTAAATTATACAATAAATTTATTATAAGGTAAAATTATTCCTATTTTATATATTTTATTCAAAATTATGTTATTGGAATCAATTCCATATCAAAATTGGATATATAAACTTTGTAAACATTTGACCACATCCACTTAGAAAACCCGATTTTCATTGAAACTGTGGGACTAATTTAAAATTAAAATATTCATATTATGTGAATTCAATTTAAAAAAATATTGACTATTTTTAATATTAATAATTTTTTTAATACAATATGGTCAATTTAATTTTTTACTAAATTAAATAGTAAAATTAAAAAAAATAATTATTATTGTGATTAACGTAAAAATATGTTTACTATGGGTTAAAATAAAAAGATAATGTTTAAAAATATAACAAAACATTTAATAAACTAATTTTATGGAAATATTTATACCTTATATCATCTAAATTTTACAACGGACAATTTTTGATCCTTTGGGAGTGATAAAAACTTGGTTTCACCTTTTTTTTTGAAAATGTTTTGATTGTGCCACTCACCACACTTATACAAATCATCCCCATGTCTTATCATCCTCAAACCTTTGAACCATTTTTTCAACCAATAACTACCCAAATAACTTAAAAATTTACATCATAGAATAATATAAACCGTATTTTTTATTTCAATCTAACATAACGAGGATTTTGGTGTAACCTTTTGGAGGATTCCTGAAAGGTTGTAACAATCTTCATAGAGAATTTTTATTTTAAATTTTAATCCACTTCCTTTGATTCATATTATAAATTTGAGATATAATAAGAAAAATATTATCCATATCCTAATATGTTTCTATGATATTTTAATTACCTACAATCATAAAAAATTCCATAGAATTGGTTACGAAAGCATCATTGTTGTGTATGTTGTGTTACCGCCTTGTGAACCGATGTTATTCATTTTTCTATTTTCACCGCTCCTGGTTGGGTATGATGACATATATAATGAATATATATGGTAATTGGAATATTATTTTATTTATGAACTCAATATATCATATATAACTTTTTATTTTAAATTTTCTATGATATATGAAAATTTCATTCATGTTTACATCAGACTATCACATTGCGAAGCGATGTGATTCATTTTCACTAACGCTTGACATGATAGATAGTAGGAATAAAGTTAATAAATATATATTATATATGTGATTTAATAATTATATTAATTATATATTTAACATTATTATAATAAGATATATCATTTTTATTCTTACCTTTCCACCCACTAAGAGATGATAACATCAATTGTGTATGTGTGTATTACCACCTTCACGAAGCGATGTTACTCTCTCTTTTCATCCCCACAAAACATGGATTCTATGTATGACTATATTTTAAGATATAATATTTTATTTATTAAATTATGGTAAAAATTTAATGAAATGATATTTTTTACCTTGTTTCTATAATTTCCATTGAAAAATAGAAACATTACTAATGTTTATGTACAACCTATTGTCTCTTTAATCGTAGCATAATTAATTTCTCAAAACAATTTTTCATGATTATTTTTTAAATTATAATTTATGTATAGATATGATGATTATTCAATTAGTATTATTCTTAATAATATGGAACCATGTTTAAACTAAGATAAAAAAACCAAAAATCAAGAAATATATAAAAAACAAAGTGGTTATTACCCGAAATGTGACTTTAACATAGAATAATTAATGAAAGTGTAATATAAATAAACATGTAAATCATATGGTTTAAGATATATATCTGTAATTATCGGTAATATATGTATAATAAAATTATAATTTTTTTATTATAGGTTTCACTAGGTATGAATTAATTCGAGATTTATAGTTAGGGGATTTCTAGTCTCCCTTTTATTTATGGGAGACATATGAAAAATTCCCCACTTGTTCCTCTTGTTTGGTTTATATACTACCCAATTAACATTTTATACCTTCAAAATACTAATATACATTATATTTAATGATTAATATGAATTTATTATACATTGTGGATTATAATTCAAAATTTTTCAAATGTTGTGAGGAATTTTTGCCTCACTTATACATCCATGAGACACATGTTATATTCATAAACTATTTCAGTTATATGGTGTATATACTTCCAAAAGATGTATATTTTAAATCATATAAAAAATATTATCTGGATATAAATATCGATTTTATGGTAAATCATTCTGTGGGTTTAAGGTTCAATAGTTACTAATGTAGTAAAGGATTTTTGTAACAATTTCCCTTCATTGAGACATGTGGTTTTGTTATGCACCTATCTTTTTTTATGAGGTGTATATACAGCCCTATTTACATCAAATGTCTTGAATTTAGTATGCTCATAATATATTATGATTATTTTAATGATATCCTTTAATTTTTCTTATGTATCAATGCAACCAAAGTTGTAAAATATTAGGTACATTATCATATTTTATCCAGATTGTTTATTATTATCCTTCCAATAATGAAATCCTTTGATCAATCATTCAAAAAACTCATGAATATTCTTAGCCTTTGTTTATTACCTGAAACAAAATTTATTGCTTCATTTTCCTCTCATTATGTAATCAAGAGTTCAAAAAGATCATTTTTAAGAAAAAAAATCTTTTCGGTCGAAAACACTTTTTCATCGAATTCTATTTTTCTTAAAAAAATTGATCTTTTTTACATTTATATAAAATTAATTATTAATTAAATTTTAATTCATGATTAAATTTATAAAATATATTACTAAATTAATATATATTCATTTTTTTAAAAAAATTCCGTTTGGAGTTTCCTATAAATCCATAATGAATATTTTTTTGACTTGTACGATATGAATAAAATTTCCCAGCATTATGAACATTATTTTATTTGATGATTATTTTATAATTATTCAATATTATTTTGAAATATAATTATTTTTTATATTTTTTATGTTTTAAAATGTAATTTTCAATGATTTTTGGAAATTTCCTCAATTTTTTAAATTATTTGTAATGAATCAGTTATATATTTTCATGGTTATTTTTAACGAAAAAATAATTTAAAATTGATTTTTTTTAAAAATTTCTCTTAAAAGAGAAAGTATATTTTTCCCAGGAAATATTTTATAGAATTTTTAAATATTAAATTATAATTTTGCAAAATTATTTGTATAGAAAATTATTTTCTAGAATTATTTTTAAAGAAAAATAATTTTAAAAATAATTTATGTTTTAAAAAAGTAATTTCTATTGAATAGATATTTTATATAAGATATATTCCAACTAATATTTGAAAATTCTTATACATATATCATTATATATTTTTATGTAACATATGATTTACTAGGTATATTAACCATGTATAATAATAATTTTTCATGGGTTATTATATGTGGAAATGATGAAATTATTATGTAACCTATTTATTTTTCACAAATTATGAAATGATGAAATATTTATGAAACCCACTTTACTTTGTTGGTTATTATATGATGAATGTCTTCCAATATTTTGTCACACATTTTTATGATTTCATTATGTGATGAGTAGGGCATGTATCTCCATCCAAATAATTGGGTAATTATAAATCATCAAAGGCCTCATAGTGTACACGAGTTGCTATCTCGAGCCTGAAAAATGGGGTATGTTGGTGTTGATACCAATACTAAATATAGGGTATATGGGTGGTCAGGTAAATCCATATGTAGGAACACTATTGCTTATCCAAAGCCTAACATCTATGAAATTTGATGGTGGGTATCCATGACATAATATTTTCTATGTGTTTGTTTATGCCAAAATTCCATTTCTTATAATAATGTTATTCTCTCTTGGATCATGTTCTTTGATTTCATTATGACTGATATCTTATGAAATTTCAATATTTATGCCACAAATAATGATTATGATCCTTGATTTGAAGGACATGGTTTTCAAATGTTATGAGAATGTTCTCATAACCTTATGCTCATCTAATTCCACTACTAAAAAATTTTCATTAACAGTCGTAACATCTAATTTTTCACGGTGATTTATCTTTAATAGATTGTGTTTTGAGCAATACCAACAAGTATTGTATTACACGAAATATTGATTTTCTAAAAAACATTTCTTTAGTATTATAATTATTTAATTGATATATTTATAACATATCCATTAAATATAGTAATATAAACAGTGATAAATTATTTTTAAATGTTATTTATAATGTTTTCAAATAAATAAAACCCATTTATAATGAAATGTTAAAGTTTCACTAAAATTGTTAAATGTTTAGAAATATTATTTTCTTAAAGGAATTACATTTTATGTCTTTTAATTAATAATAATAAAATTAATTTTATAATGTAATCCTGAATCAAGTGGGCTTACATTAGCAGAACATCAGCAATGACTCAATTAATACATTATTTAGCTTTTATTGTGAATTATCGGATTCCACTATTCATCAAAAATTCAAGTACCTCAGAAAAATCCCAAAAATTTACCCCAACCATTTTTCGACGTGTCGAATCCAAAAATGAAGTCCATTCATCAAAATTAATTTTCTAAATATTATTAATTTAATATTTAAATATAATCATAATTTACTTAAAAAACAGTTTTTTAGATTAAAACTGATTTTATAGTTCTTTCAAAAATTACATTGGGTCTTATAAAATTATCAAAAAACTATTAGACATTGATTCAATAATATATGAATACATTACAGGGGAATAAATATTCTTTTAAATTAATTAATTAATTATAATTAATTATTTAAGACTTATAAAGTACCAAAAATGTTTACTAAGGTCAAATTATCACTTTCTATGATGTCTAAATTTTATTTTATTATTCATAGGTAATGTTAATCTTATTTAATATTCATAAGGGTCATATTACTATTCATAAGGGTAGGTTACTATTCATAAGTGTAGGTTACTATTCACCAAAAATTATTTTTGTTTCATTAGACACCAAAAACAATCTTGAGCACAACCGTGTATGTAGGATTTTTAAAATTCCAAACATATGGGTGACAAAAATTATGTTTAGAGGTCACTTATCACTTAGTAGTTCATTATTTTGTGTTTTTATGATATTATATATAAGAAGGGAATTTTCTATTGTAATACTTTGGGTCGTTACATTCTTCCCCCCTTAAGAAATTTCGCCCCCAAAATTTTACTTTACACAAACAGGTGAAGGTACTTCTCCTTCATTGCCTCTTCCGGTTCCCAAGTTGCTTCCTCAAAATTCTGGTTCCTCCACAACACTTTTACAAGGCGGGTTGTCTTGTTGCGTAGAACCTTATCACTTCGATCCAAAATTTTTACTGGCGAATCCTCATAGGAGAGATCGTCATCCAGCTGTACCACCTCTGCGTTTAGTACATGTGAGGGGTCTGGTATGTACTTCCTTAGTAGTGATACATGAAACACATCATGAAATTGATCCATATTCGGTGGAAGTGCCAGACGATAGGCCACAGCTCCTATACGGTCAAGGATCTCAAAGGGGCCAATGTACCTTGGGCATAGCTTCCCTTTCTCCCCAAATCTCATGACTCTCTTCCATGGAGATATTCGAAGAAAGAATTTATCTTTAACGTCGAACTCCAAGTCCCTTCGACGATTGTCAGCATATCTCTTTTGCCGACTTTGAGCAGCTTTGATGTGTTTGTGGATGACTTGAACCTTCTCGATCATCTCATGTAAAAGATCGGGTCCAAGTATCTTTCTTTCTACAACTTCATCCCAACAGGTTGGAGTTCTACATCGCTTCCCATAAAGAGCTTCATACGGAGCCATCTGAATACTCGAGTGGAAGCTATTGTTGTATGAGAACTCAACCAATAGGAGGTGCTGATCCCATCCACCTTTGAATTCTAGAGAGCATGATCTTAGCAT
Organism: Viscum album; assembly: GCA_963277665.1. NCBI lineage: Eukaryota > Viridiplantae > Streptophyta > Magnoliopsida > Santalales > Viscaceae > Viscum > Viscum album. Next base: position 939,626,240 of record OY728161.1, read on the forward strand.
ATCTTCGAGTGTCGGAATAGTCCTTTCAGACTGGCCATCAGTTTGGGGGTGATAGGTCGTGCTGAAATTTAATTCAATTCTCAAGGCATGTTGAAGGCTCCTCCAGAATTTAGATGTGAACCTTGGATCACGATCAAATACAATCGAGAGTGGAACACTATGCAGTCTCACAACTTCCTTCACATATATCCTTCCAAGCTTTTCAAGTGAGAGGTCTTCCCGAATAGCGATAAAATGGGCAGTCTTGGTGAGTCGATCAACCACAACCCATATCGCATTATTTCCTCATGATGTTTTCAGGAGACCCATGACAAAGTCCATAGTAACATTTTCCCATTTCCACATGGGTATAGGCAATGGATGCATCATACCTTTGGGCTTTTTCCACTCAGCTATAACTTGCTGACATACCAAGCACCTTGATATATATTCCACAATCTCCTTCTTCATGTTGTCCCACCAGAAGTGTTCTCGGAGATCACGATACATCTTGGTAATTCAAGGATGAATATAGAAAGTTGAGCTATCTGCATTATCCAATAGCTCCTTCTTTATTCCGGGTGATGAAGGCACACAAAGCCGCGTTCCAAACCAAATCACACCATCATCGTCGATATGGAACTCTTGCAACTTCCCTTCCTTTACTGCATTCACCCTCTTTTGTATCTCCACATCATCCCTTTGTGCTTCCTTAATCTTCTGTTGGATGGATGGTTTCACAATCATTTGGGCAAGGTAGGATGTATCCCCTGTCCTTATGATTCTCAAATCCATCCTTTCCATATCCAATAAGATAGGGTCTTTCTCAATCCTCAACATGGATAGAGTAGCAGGTTCTTTCCTTCTTAGAGCATCAGCTACCTTGTTCGCCTTCCCATGATGATAGTGAATAGAGCAGTCGTAATCCTTGATTAGCTCTAACCATCTCCGTTGACACATGTTGAGCTCCTTTTGTGTGAATATATACTTTAGGCTCTTGTGGTCAGTGTATATGTCACACTTTTCACCATAAAGGTAGTGTCGCAATATTTTCAAGGAAAAAATCACGGCTGCCAGCTCTAGATCATGCGTCGGGTAGTTCTGCTCATGGATCTTCAACTTTCATGAGGCGTAGGCTATCACATTATCATTTTTCATGAGTACACAACCCAAGTATTTCTTTGAAGCATCACTGTATATCACAAAACATTCCCCACTTTTTGGTAGTGTGAGTACAGGTGCAGTGATCAGCCTTCTCTTTAGCTCCTTGAAGCTTACCTCACATTCATCCATCCTGATATACTTTACCCCTTTCATTGTTAACTTAGTTAGCAGGCTTGACAATCGTGAGAAGTTTCTCACAAAATGTCGATAGTACCCAGCTAATCCAAGAAAACTACGGATTTATGTGACACTATAGGTCCTTGGCCATTCTTCAATCGCCTTTGTCTTTGAAGGGTCCATAGAAATTCCCTCGCTTGTGATCACATGTCCCAAGAACGTGACTCGATTCATCCAAAAGTCACACTTGCTGAATTGGCATACAACTTCTCCTTTCTCAATGTCGCCAACACAAGTCTTAGATGTTCTTCATGTTCCTCCTTGCTCTTGGAGTATATGACAATATCATCGATAAAAACTACCACAAATTTGTCGAGGTAATTTCTAAAGACTCTATTCATCAAATCCATGAAGATTGGAGGGGAATTAGTAAGTCCGAAGGGCATCACCAAAAACTCATAGTGCCCATACCTTGTACGGAAGGCAGTCTTCTAAATATCTTCCTTCTTCACCCTTACTTGATGATATCCAGAACGAAGATCCACATTTGAGAAGTATTGAGCTCCTCTTAACCGATCGAACAAGTCATCAATCCTTGGGAGATGATACTTGTTCTTTATGCTGATCTTGTTGAGTTCCCGATAATAGATACACACCCGCATGGTTCCATCCTTCTTCTTTACAAAGAGCACCGGCGCACCCCAAGGTGATGCACTAGGGCGTATGAACCCTTTGTCCAGATGCTTTTACAACTGCTTCTTTAACTCCTCCAATTCGATAGGAGCCATCCTATAGGGGCACTTCGAGATAGGAGTAGCTCCGGGTATGAGTTCAATTGAGAACACTACCTCACGATCTGGGGAAATTCCAGGTAACTCTTCGGGAAATACATCACTGTATTCCCTCACGATTGGCATTTCCTCAAGTTTGGAATTTTCCTTCGACTCAACCATTTGGGCGAGGTATGCTTCTTCATAGGGAATCATCACCCACACCATTGAAGGATTTTTCAAAGGATATTCATGATCTTCCTTGCATTTGTAGAGGAGCATGGGATGGTTCAGAATATGAAAATATATTTCCTTTTCCCGAAAGTTGATATACGCTCTATATAAAGAAAGCCAATCCATTCCCATTATAGCGTCAAATTCCACCAAGGTAAGTATTACGAGATTTGCCGAAAGAATATTTCCACATATGTCAACAGGAGAAGATTCAAACACTTGGGTTGCAATGATTTCACCACTTGGTGTTTTTACATATATCTCTACTTCAAGGTTTCGGGGCATCGATTCTATAGTTCTATCAAACTTGCATGATATAAAGGAATGCATAGAACCAGAATCAAATATGACTTTTTCCATTCTTGAGTAAATAGGAAGTGTACCTTGAACGACTTCATTATCATGTTCCACCTCTACAGTAGTGATGGCATAAGACTTACCTTCTTCCTTTGGCTTTGGTGGTTGTTGGCGCTGATTAACCTCGAGAGCTCGAGGTTTAGTGCACTAGTTTGAATAGTGCCCTAGCTCCCTACAGTTGTAGCATTGAACCACGAGTGGTTCTTTCCTTTCATCGGCTACATTATTCTTCCTTTTCATGTCTTTTTGACACTCGTGAGCTTGGTGTCCTTCCTTCCCACACATAAAGCATTTCGCCGTACCTTTGAGGCAGTTCCCATGGTGCAACTTCCCACATTTTTGGCATGTGGGTCGTTGTGTTTTCTTCCCATCTTTATCACTAGATCCACCAGCTTGAAACTCCATCTTTCTTTTCATATCACCATAGACATGGTACCATTCTCCAAACTCCATCTCCACTTTGAGAGCACACCGAACAACTTGTTCATAACTCCCAAAGTCTCAAATTGCAAGAGCCTTTCAAAGATGTGGTTTTAATCCAATAAAGAATCTATCGATTTTGCTATCATTGTTGATAACAAAACCCGAAGCATACCTTGCAAGCCTTGTGAAATTTTCTTCATAGGTTGTGACAGATTCTACTTCTTTTTTCTTGAGCTCTATGAATTCTCTCTCCATCTTTGTACGAAGAGTTCGTGTGATGTACTTATTAAGAAACATTATCTTAATGTATTTCCATTCCATCTCTTCAATTTAATCCATTGGCTTGGTGTTCTTAATCAAATCCCACCATTGATCAGCTTCTCCATCTACACGATAAACGGCTAGAGTCACCTTCTCCGTCTCGGAATAGTGAAGAAGAGAAAAGCTCTTCTCCATGGAGTTGACCCATTGATCCGAAACTAGTGGATCGGAAGATCCACAAAACGTCGGTGGTCGTTGCTGCATAAAACATTTGATAGCTAGTTGCTCCCTCTTTTGTGAAGGGGGAAGTTCCCCATTATTATGGTTATTATTCATAACCCGAGATAATTGGGTAAGCACCTCCATGAGGTTTTGAACTCCACCTCCCAAATCATTGGGGATGTCGTTCGGGCAATCGTTGCATTGTCCTTCACAAGAGTTGTTGGCCTGATTTCTCCTGGTTCCCACCATTTTCTAAGATAGAAAATGTTAGAACAAAAAATAAGTAAACAATTCATGAATAACTTATCCATTTAAACAATTATACCAAAAACATAACATATGGGATACCTAGGTAAATATCCTTGTGTGCATATTTGTACTTAGTCTCATGCTAGACGTTTTCTTTAGGGTTTACTAATCCTAATTCCCAAATTAACTAAACCTTTCCTTTGATACCAACTATAGCGACCTGGCCTTTTCTTACATTACAATTACATCATTTCAAAGATAAACAAAATAAAAGTATTACACATGGAGGATCCATAGGTTTAGTGTCTTGGGAAAACTAAGACCATGCATGACAAAAACAACATCAACCATAAACATTTATTTAACTTCTTCTTCACTCGCTTCTTAGTGGATCTTGTCCTCTCCTTAGTACATGTAGCCACCTAAGGATATACATCAAAAGGGTTGAGCTAGAAGCCCAGTAAGAGGATAGATAAGAACAATATATCATGGGGTGAGCATAATCATGACATAGGCAAAGAATCATGAACATGAGAGGATCATAAATAATAGACTTGAAATGTGGCAATGCATAAAAATGAAACATCATGTCTTAGTGGTTAACTACCACACATAATTTTGAACAAATCTAGCATCATGTTCACACATCATTTCACAATTACTCATTAGATTCATCACTTTACCCAATTCATTGGAGTGCTATATAATTCTAGGCGCACCCGTCACATTTAAACATTCATGTTGGGCTATATAATTCCGGGCACACCCGTCACATCATAACATTTTCATTATCATGATTGCCACATAGAACACATATCAAACATGTAGATAAATAACCCATGGAATGTAATGGGTTAATCTCATAATAACACATTCATAAGCTTTGGGTTCCCAAAAGAAAGAGGGAACAACAAACTTGATATAAGAACCATCAACCTTGAATGAGAGGTAAAAGGTGAGATCTTGAAATAATAGTTCTTTTGGAGAACATTTTGATGGACATAAAAACCAGTGAAAAACATGTATATCCCATAAAAGTAAAGGAAAATATGATCAAAAGATCTTTGAGGATTAACCATATCAAAAATAGAGTGAAAGAGGCAGAACCCGAAGGAAGAAAATAGGGTTCGAGATTTCCACTTACCTTGTACTCGAATGCCTCCTTCTCTTTAATGTCCTGTATAATGAAATTATATTCATTAATTAGAAATTCCAGAACCTTTTATACATTAATAGGGTTCATTATTGTTTCATTATTTCATATTATGTTCCTTTGGATGACTTATATAGTTTAATAACATTGATCGGGGATGTACGTTTTCATGGTTTTCTTGAGCGGTCCACTTGTATTCTCAAATTGATGTTTGGGTAGATCATGGGTAAAAATCCAAAATTGATATTACATGTTATTAATTATATTACATAATATTGAATGATTTTATAATGAGTTATATTATATCCATGTGAAAAAATCATTAGATAAGATTTTAATGATGGGTTTTTGGGTTAATTTGGGCGGTTTTTGGATCACAACGAACTTGTTTTATCATTTAACTTAGTAATATGACCATAGGTTATTTCCAGAACATAAAATTGAACATAAGACATATAAAATATTCTAGTTCAATCATAAAATGGTTTCATGACCAGATTGAAGGTAGAAATGGAAGAAGAGAACATGTCATTTTTTGAAGGCGATAAATTTAACACCTCATGAACAACGTTCTCTTTAATAAAATAAAAGGAAGAGGGAAAGGGTGTGGGGAGATATAATATAACATTAGAATAATAATATTACAGTATATATATAATACTGGATTTACAAAACAATTTGGATGAATATAAGTAGGGAGAGATCAAGAAAGGAACTTGAACTTGAAAGGAAATTAAAGGAGAAGAGAGAGAGAAATTACCTTTAGAATCCTTCTCTTCAGATCCTCTTTAAGGAAGCTAGGCTTGGTCTTTTGACGAGACCAGAAGCTTTTGGACGTGGGGGATGAGCTAGGGAAGGTGTTTGGGCAGAATTTAGAGATGTCTTGGAGCTTGATAGGTGTGAGGAAAAGAGGGAGTGAAGGGTGGCTTTTATAGTGGAGGGGAGAGGGGTTTCCTTAATATAAAATTGATTAGTTTATTAATTCCACAAAAGACAAGGAATAGTGAGTCTTGGATGACAAATAATAGTAATTTTATAATTTAATCCCGAACCAAGTGGGCTTACATCAACAGAACATCAGTAATGACTCAATTAACACATTATTTAGCTTTTATTGTGAATTATCGGATTCCACTATTCATCAAAAATTCATGTAGCTCAGAAAAATCCCAAAAATTTACCCCAACCATTTTTCGACATGTATAATTCAAAAATGAAGTCCATTTTTCAAAAATAATATTCTAAATATTATTAATTTAATATTTAAATAAAATCATAATTTACTTTAAAAACAGTTTTTAAGATTAAAACTAATTTTATTGTTCTTTCAAAAATTACGTAGGGTATTATAAAATTATCTAAAAACTATTAGACATTGATTCAATACTATATGAATACATTCCAGGGGAATAAATATTCTTTTAAATTAATTAATTAATTATAATTAATTATTTATGACTTATAAAATAACAAAAACGTTTACTAAGTTCAAATTATCACTTTCTATGATGTCTAAATTATATTTTATTATTCATAGGTAATGTGACTCTTATTTACTATTAATAAGGGTCATATTACTATTCATAAGGGTAGGTTACTATTCATAAGGGTAGGTTACTATTCACCAAAAATTATTTTTGTTTCATTAGACACCAAAAACTATCTTGAGCACAACCGTGTATGTCGGATTTTTAAAATTCCAAACATAGGGGTGACAAAATTATGTTTAAAGGTCACTTATCACTTAGTAGTTCATTATTTTGTGTTTTTATGACATATATATAAGAAGGTAATTTTCTATTGAAATACTTTGGGTCGTTACAATAGAGATCATATCCTTTGATATTTGGCCAAGACAAAGGAGAGGATCCACCCGCAAGGAACGATGATGACGCACCATCCTCGATTTCATCTTCCTCTACGTCAATGACTCGACGTCGTCTCCCAGTGAAGTCGTTCTACAGTGACTCTTGTCTTCTTTCTGCAACTCGACGATGTGAAAAGTCATAATCGAGGTAGGGGAATTATGTTCAATTTTAATGGATTAAAATTGTTATGTTCTTGTTTGTAAAATTTTTATTGTATTTGGCCAATTTCTACCGCCTAACGTGTACGGCATGGGCCGAACACACATGACCTGACGTCCCTCCGACTTTTCTTATTCTTTTAATTCACGAATAGAAGAGGTGGTGACAAGAGAAGCGACAGTCATGCGTTGGTCACATGCGGAAGAACAGCGGCCCGCAACCATGGACCGCTCGACCGTGGAAGAACCAGCCAACTATAGCCAGCGGGGCCAAAGGAAGGAACTATGGCGCCCCTTTGGCGTCGCGCTGCGGAGAACCGCGGCCCGCAATCCACGGGCCGCATTGTCGGGCAAACCGGCCGCTAGGCGGCCTGCAGGGTTGAAGAATCCACGGTGCCTTCATGGCTCCGCGCTGAGGAAGAAATGCGGCCCGCTTGTGCGGGTCGCTCAGCGTTCGAACCAGCCAGTATAAGGACGACCATGCTGGGAAGAACCTGCAGTGCCAGGAGGGCACCACGCATGAAAAACCATGGCCCGCCGAAGCGGGCCACTTGTGAAGAGAAGCTGGCCAGATTCGGCCGACAGGATGGATGGGTGACGCCACCGGTTCGTGGATGCGGGGGGGCCACGCCCTCTCGGACCGCTCGGCCAGCTGGGCCATGCCCTGCCGGGCCGCTCCGTGCTGCACCGAGTCGGTCCATGCTGTGTCGGGCCGGGCCGCACTCTTCCATGCCGGGTCACACCCCTCGGACCAATCCGCGTATATCACCGGGCCGGTCCGACCCTCTGCGGGGTCGGACCCGCCAGCCCACTAGGCTTAACGGGTCGGGCCCATTTTCCCTTAAATGTCAATAACATGAAGACCGCGTGTTCGATCGATGCACCTTCTACAGCGCTGGGACCCTCGTGATGAGTGGATCCTTTTGAATTACTTAAAGTGAGCTTTTGACAAATTTGGAAAATGTCTGGGTTTGGAACAAACGTAATTCCAACCGGGCCCTCAGAGCAGAAACACTTATAACATAAGAACCGGAAGTTCGATTGACGTGTCGTCGACTATGTAGGATTCAAATTGATGAGATGGTTCTTTTGACATACTCTACATAGGATTAAGATGTGGTTTGAGAATTTCTGGGTTGGATTTTAAGTGAAATCCAACTGGGCCCCTAGAACGGAAATGCTAATAACTCACAAACCAGGTGTCTGATTGACTCACCGTATGTTGCGTTGAGACCCCTATGACGAGGTAGTCCTTTGAGATACTTACACATGAAATTACGTGACACATGGAAATATCAACAAGTTGTTTGTGGATCGGACCATCCTAAGGATGAGCGTACAGAGTGCAGAGACCTTGTAGTTGTAGGCCTGATGACTGCGTGGCCGATTCGACTCGGAGTGATTTGATTGCCCAGTGGATGGGGCGTCCGGTTTGGCAACAGACCCACAGTGGACGGAGCGCCTGGTTTGGAAGCATACATGTGGTACTCAAGAGGAGGAGTACCTATGTAGGCTATTAGGGGGAGCGCTACTATGTTGGAGTGGCAGACCTATAGCTGAGGAGCGCCGGGTTTTGCAGCAGACCCACAGTACTCGATAGGAGGAGTACCTCATCAGTCTCAGGTTAGTGGGTAGCACCATGGAGTCATGACAGGGCCATTGTACTCAACAAAGAAGGAGTTCCCCAGCAGTTGTGGTTTCGATAATGAAAATACTTGTTTGAGATAAGTCAATGACCTTTGTGTTTTACTTATTATTGAGATGGGTTACTTGATAAATAAGGTATATGTATTGGCATATACCTAAGTACATATTATCTGTTGAGATCATTCTTGTGGTTTATCCTTGTTCGATTTAGTTAAACATTAAGGGTGGCGGGGGACCTACTGTGTATCGTCATACCCACCCCTACACGGGCTATGCCCGCACCTCGTTGGGTTGGATGCCGACGATGTACAACGCTGACCGAGGCAGAGTGTACAAGGACTAGACGGTACCCAGAGGTGGCCACTATGTGTGAAAGAACACGGAGAGGACCGATAGACACGTAGTGATGAGGAGGGCATATGTACCTACACTTCACGTAGGAACCTGGTGGATGATCCAGGAGATGCATCACCACTCAGCTGTTTGACTTTTCAGTTGTAATTCTTTCTGCTGTAGTTGTACATTTTTGTTGATCTTGTATTTCCAGCCCCTTTGTACTTTCAGAAAACTTGTTACACTGCTTTACATTGTGTTTTCTTCCACTTGTACACTGCTTGTGTCTGTTTACATTTTATAAAGGCAATACATTCCCAGTTATAAAGATTTATGCCTTTGGTGCTTGTCGCCAGCCCCTGGCCTATGGAAGGTGGGCTTGGGGTAGTTATGACATGGTCCCTGGGGGACGGGTCATGATAAATTGATATCACAGGGGTCGGTTCTACCGCAGAACATAGGACTCTAATATTTTTATTTTCTGTGAAGCAATAGTGTTAAGGGTACTAAGTGTTGTTTCTATTTTAAGGAGTCCAGTGTTAGTGTGGTGGCCGACGTATCCATACACCAGGACCCTGACTTCTGATTTTGGACACAATGCACGATAACACTGATTATGTGTGGGTTTTCAAAAATTTTATTTAAGTCAGCTCAAACTAGGTCAACTCACCCAGTATAGTCATTTGACCGTGTCACATCTATTTCTTCCAGGATATCTTCACCGTGTCTGTCAACGCGATGGTAGACCACTGAGCAGCGATGCCACGGTGCATGGCCCCATCACAGTAGAGGCACCAGTGGTTCCATTACCCACTGGGATACCATTATCACCATACCCTGTAGCAAATGGTGCACGACTCTTGAGCGTGTTGCATGGGTTCCTAGGATAGAGGCCTCTAACATTTCGAGGTGAGATAGATTTACAGACGACTAGGTACTGGTTGGAGTTTGTAGCACGAGTTTTTCACATATTTGGGACACCTACTAACTTGATGGTGTACCTAGATGTTAGTCACTTTCAGGGAGTAGTTGAATGGTGGTGGAGCCGGAGGCTCCAGTTTTCCGTTGAGACGACCTTCACCTGGGAAGACATCGAGGGTTTTTTCAGGGCAGAGTTTATACCAGCGACTCTACTCTCTGAGTGTGCCCAGGAGCTGCTACCCATGCCGTAGGGATTTCTGTCAGTAGCCCAGTCATCTGTAGGCAGTAAACAGATGACACAGGGGCACGAGTGTGTTAGACCTACTGACAGACGACCCCAAGATGTGGCAATGGGGGTGCGGGGCACCCGGCGTCGAGGAAGACCTAAACGAAGAAGGATCTGTTATTCTTGTAGGGAATGGGGTCACAAAGTGTGTGACTATCCGACTCCCTGCACCGTAGATCAGAAGGAATTGGAGGAGCCACCAAGATAGAAGTAGCGTTAGGAGCTTGAGCATCAGCCAAGCGGTGGACAAGGTAGTTGAGTAAGTCCTTCAGCAGATGGTGGTCAGAGTCAACAAGCACTACTACTCCCACCCGGACGCGGTTCACCTCGAGCTACGGAAGTAGGTGGACAACAGCGGGACTAGTTCCAAGCATAGAGGCCATTATTCATGATGTATCTAGCTTCATTAATGTCATTGTTGTGGTTTTATTGTGTCTTTTGACTTCGAGATACTGTAATAAAAGACACTTGTCCTTGGGACATTTTCTTTCCTTCTTTTTGGATGGTTAATACTAAGAGGTTCTGGTTAAAACCGTTGACATGACCCTCACTTTCGAGATTCCTACTAGAGGAGACCCAGTGACTACACACTGATGCCGACAGTGCGACACGACCCTTGGAGGTGAGAGTAACGGTTAGATCTCTTGGTAGTAGCATCGAGGCCTTATGACATCATCCATGGAATGAATTAGTACTGTTCATATCAGGATGGATTGTATTAGGAAATGGGTGTGGTTTATCCTGGGGATGAGACCAGATTTCTCTTTTCGGTAATGGAGAAATCTTAGCAGCTCTTACAGATCATAGGCAAAGAATGGTGATCTTTTACCAACTTACCAAGTCGTCTAACTTCCAACCGACCAGTGATGGTACAAGCTACGATGGAGAAGGTGCAGATCATCCAGGAATTGATGAAGACTGCACAGAAAAGGTAGAAATCCTATGCTGATAGGAGACGGAGACCACTAGTGCTCGAGGATGGCGACCACTTCTTTATACGAGTCTCACATTGACGAGGCCTACAGAGATTTTGTTGAGGTGGAAAGTTATCTCCGAGTTTAAACGGACCAATCCAAGTCCTCAGAAGGATAGGCGAGGTGGATTACCGCTTGGCCTTTCTCCACAGATGCAACGGGTTCATGAGGTCTTCTATGTATCTCAGTTGAAATGATACGTGCACGAACCATCCCACATCATTGACCATGATGAGTTAGATATTGATGAAAGGGTGACTTTCACGGATGTTCCAGAGGAGATTGAGATTCGACAGGAGCACATCCTACGAGGATGGTCAATTCCTCTAGTGTGCTTTCACAGGTAGCACGAGAACCCGTAGGAGAGAACATGGGAGCGGGATGCTCAGATGAGTGATCAGTACCTCTTTTGTTTTCCCTAGTGTGTGTTGAATCTTTATGGTGATGTAAAGCCCTGAGGTGGGTGTAATTTAAAGACCCAAAAAATTCAAGGAAATTTTTTTCTTAAATACTTTTGAATTTTACGAGACAGCGGTTTCTGACAGAACCTGATTCCAAGGATCGGTGTTCCTGGAATCAATTTCTAAAGATTGTTCGGGTACATTCAGTAAACCTACATGCAGGTTTTTCTATATTTTGAACCACTGCTCCGAATTGAAATCTGAGGACACCGATGAACTTGCAGCACCAGTATTCGCTTAAGGGGACCTTTACTGTAGATGTGTTTTATGCGGGTTGAATGTTAATTTTTGGGTTTATAAAAAAAGTTAAATAAAAATTTTTAACCCAATTTTATATAACATGGGTGGTTGTATCCTCTAAGAGGAAGTTAGGTGTGGGGCCCACACCCCACAAAACCTCCCATGATAGGATATTTGTGAGGTGGGGCCCACATGTGCACTAACCCTTCACCTCCCATCATCTCCCCATTGATTCACATTTAATTAATTTTGAAAACACCTCTTATTTATTATGGTTAAACCCCAACCTCCCTCTCTACCTAATTAATATGCCAACACCTCTTAGTTAATTATTTGATCAACAATTAATTAATTAATTCAAGAGTTTGAATGCTGAAAAGGCATAGCAGTATAATATATTGGGGAATCCATTACATAATTTTGGTTTGGCATTTATCCCATTGTGGAGGCTTTTAAGAAAAATAAGAGAAGGCTTCTTCTTCCATAGAAGAACCACCGAAGAAAGGTGTTCGTCTCCATCAAACTTCGGCCAAGCCAAAGGAGAAGGAGCCACAAACAAGGAACGCCTATGACACGCCATCCTCAGTTTGTTCTTCCTCAATGTCAGTGAGTTGATGTTATCTCCCCGTGATGTCGTTTTCTGCGATGCTTGTCTTTTTTTTGCAGCATGACGACATGTAACTTTATAATCAAGTTAGGGGAATTATGTTCAAATTTAAGGGATTGAAATTATTCTTGTTATTCGTTGTAAAATTTGGATTGCCTTTGTCCATATTCTACCACCTAACGCGGAGGGCACGGGCCGAATGCACTTGACCCAATAACCCTTCGATGTTTCTTGTTCTTTTAAATCACCAATGGAAGAGGCGGTGATGGGAGAAGTGGCAGTTGTGTGCCAGCTTCATACGGAAGAACTACGCCCCGAAACAGCGGGTTTCTCGACCGGGTAAGAACCGGCCGGCTCTAGCTGGCCTGGCTGAAGAAAGGAACCGCGATGCCCCTTTGGCACCATGCTACGGAGAACCGCGCCCCACACTCCATGGTCCACTTAAGCGGGAAAACTGGCCGACAGGCGGCCATATGGGTTGAAGAAGTTTCAGTTCCTTTGTGGTGCCACATGGAGGAAGAAACGCGGTCTGCTTGTGCGGGCCGCTCGGCAGTCGAACTGGCCGGCAAGAGGCCAGCCGGGCTGGGAAGAACCCGCTGCCCCAGGAGGGCGATGCGCTTGAGGAACCGTAGGACGCCCAAGTGGGCCGCTCGTGGAGAGATGTCATCTGGCTTCAACCGGATGGATGGGAGGGCAGTGCCGCTCGTCCCTGCCGGTTCGTGGAAGCGAGGGGTCGAGCCCCCTCGTACCGCTCGGCTAGCCGGGTCGTACCCTACCGGGCCGGGTCGCGCCTTGCCGGGCCGTGCCACGCCGTGCTAGGCAGGGCCGTGCCACCTCGGGTTGGGCCGCGCCCTTCGGGCCTGGCCACACCCCTCTGGCTGAGCCACACATTTCACCGGGTCAGACCCGCCAAAAACTGGGATGACCCGACCCCCCAACCCACTGGGATTAATGGGTCTGGCCTGTTTTCACTTCAACATGAATAACATGAAGACCACGTGTCTGATCGACGCACCATATGTGGCTCTAGGACCCTCGCGACAAGTCGGTCATTTTTCATTACTCTAAGTGAGTTTTTGACCACTTTGGAAAACTGTCGGGGTTGGAACGAATGTAATCCCAACCAAATCCCCAGAGCTGAAACGCTTATAACCTAAGAACCGGACATCCAATTAATGTGCTGTCAACTATGTTGGATTCCTCTTGATGAGACAATTCTTTTGGAATACTCTACACAGGATTCATATTTGTTTTGTGCATGGCTGGGTTGGATTGTACCTGCAATACAATCGTTCCCTTGGAACGGAAATGCTATTAACTCATAGACCGGGCGTCCGATTGATGCACCGTCTATTGTGTTGAGACCCCTATAACGAGTCGGTACTTTGAGATACTTCCACATGATATTACATGACACTTGTAACTATATACCAGTAGCTCATGGATTGAACCCTCTCGGAGACGAGCATACGGAGTGCGGTGACCTAGTAGCTGTAAACCTGACGACTGCTTGATCGATTCGACTCGGAATTATTCGATTAGCCCAGGGGATGGAGCACCCGGTTTTGTGGTAGACCCATGGTGGACAGACTGCCTGGTTTGGAAGCATACCTACGGTACTCGGCAAGAGGTGTACCTTTTCTAGCTATTAGGGGTAGTGGTACTGTGTTTGGGCGGCAGACCCACAGCGGAGGAGCTCCCGGTTTGGCAGCATACTCGCGGTACTCAAGATGAGGAGTTCCTTAGTAGTCTAAGGATAGTGGGTAGCACCTCGGAATTGCGATAGGGCCATGGTACTCGACAGAGGAGGAGTAATCTATCATTTCTGGTATCGATAAAGAAAATCCCGGTTTGAGCTGAGTCGACGACCTTTGTGTTTTCCTCATGATTGAGATGTGTTACATGATAACTTATGTATATGTATGGGCATATACCTAAGTAAAAGTTATCTATTGAGATCTTTCTTGTGGTTTATCCAGGTTGGATTTAGTGGGACCCTTATGGTCTTGGAGTCCCTACTGAGTGTTGTTATACTCACCTCTGCACGAGCTATGCCTGCACCTCATTGTGTAGGATGCAGACGACAGACAGCGCTGACCGAGGCAGAGTGTACGAGGACTGGAAGACACCCAAAGGTGGATATTCAGCGTGACGGCACATGGAGAGGGCCGATAGAAGTGGAGTGCTGAGGAGGACATCTATACCTACCCTTCAGGTAGGAACCCAGAGGATGATCCAGGAGCTGCTTCACTACCCAGCTGTTTTACTTTTCAGTTGAACTTCTTTCAATTGTAGATGTACCTTTCTGTTGGGCTTGTATTTCTGGTTCCTTTGTACTTTAATTACACTTTTTATACTGATTTACATTGTGTTTTCATCCTCTTTTATACTGGTTGTGTGTGTTTACATTTTATAAAGGAAATACCTTCCCAGGTATAGGGATTTACGCCTTTGGTTCTAGTCACCAGCCCCTAGCCAATGGAAGGTGGGCTTGGGGTAGTTACGACACGGGCCCAAGGGGATGGGTCGTGACAACTATTTATATGAATATAGAAGGATTATAAAGAAATTTTATATTTATCTTTTGTTCATTCAAATATTTTTAAAAAATAAAACTTTTTAATATTTTAAGTAAAGGATAATTTCACAATCTCATTATTATCTGAGTTGGATTAAACACTATTATCTATGGTGATGTCTTTATCATCCACATCCATGTTTCATAAAAATGTATTCCAAAATATTATTACTATTCAGATAATATTTTTTAATGTCCATAATAACCACGTTTTTATTTTTATAGAAGTATTTGAAAGAAATATTTGGGTTACTTTCCAAATGAGTTACATTATGACCTTTTCAACAAATTTATGAATGAATGATTTTTTAACTTATACATCCCTAGATACTGTTTCCACCATCGTGATGCCATAATGTTTTAAAGATTCCTTTATAAGAGGGAAAATTTATTTACAAAATAAATGCTTCATTTTATAATTTTGAAATATTTTAAATTAATTTCAATGTAAAAAAAGGGATGTTTCAATTAAAGAGTTCTAATTATTTTATTACATTATTTTTATCTATATCAACATCCTTTGTTGGATTTTTAGTTAAATTTAGGTTGATTTATTATGATACAATCTTTCATATATTATTAAAGGGTGTTGATAAGTTTGACTATGGATGTTCTATTTTTATACAATTCATTGTTTATGTTTTTACTGTGGACTTTTCATATGACAGTTTTAAAATGAATGTTCATGTTAGTTTTGATTTACCACTTTCATAAGATGAATGAATTAGACTTTAGAAATGTTGGTTGGGGGCCGCTATAGCCCCTCCATTCAGCGGTAGGTCTCATTAAAAAATTATAATTTCTTTTTTGATAATATCATACACAATTACGTTTGGTTCCTTGGCTGAAGCCTTGAAATTATGTTTAAGATGTCCCATATTATGCATTCCATCATAATAAGATTAGTTATTGTTATTATATTTTATTATTCAACTAGTAGAAATTCATATGAATGATAAAAATGAATTTTTTGATTTATTATTTCCATATAATGATTATTTTTACCTTTAAAATGCTTTTGATTCAGTTTTATAATTTTCCTTAAATGGTTATGCTTATTTAAGAAAGCTTCTTCAATATTTTTTAAACATACTAGGCACCTGGGTTCACCCCTTCATATATTTTATTTTCTCATCATGAAAAGATGTAAATTATTATTTTTATGAAGGGATAAGCTATGATAATAATGTATTTCACACAGTATTATTTATGTTTTATTTTATATTTTGAATTGTAATGTAAGGATCATTTATGTAACATATCTTCCATTATTATTAAACTAATGGATACTCTGGGATTTGTTTCCTTTTAATCACTCTAATGTATTAAAATAATGCACCATCTCTAGGATTCTAAGGTCAGGACAATATTTATGGTATAAAGGAATTTTAGAAGCACCCTTTGAAATTTATTTAGAGAACATAGATTAGGGATCACAACACTAATATAGAAAATATGTATATGTATATAGGGTCTTCCTAAAAGTTTTTTTAATGTAAATATTATGATGCTATTATAGAAAATAAATCATTGTTTGGATACTACATGTGGATGTGGTTTGGGATAATATGTACCTAGGATTAATAACTCTATCATATTTTTTTAGTCTTAACATAGGGTAACCTGGTAAATGACATTGGGCCTTACTATGCACTTAGATTGACACTCCTGGGGGATATACACAGGATAATGCACATTTTATTTACCTACAATACTGAAATATTTTAAAGTAAATACAAACCCAATGTAACCAAAGTTTATGATTGTTGGATTCAAATTTCACATATTTATGTTATGTGTTATACCATATTTAGATTTATACAATGTACATACCATTATAATCTAATATAGTGTATTTCATTGATAATAAATGACACCTAGAAAAAGGAATGATAACTCCATCAATAGACATGATAAATAGAGTATGAATGATCATATTTATCATGCTATAAAGCCAACATTTCAAAGTAAAATATTATCCCACATATTCTCATCTTTTGAAGAAATGGTATCATGTGTTAATATTATATGTAATGAATTATTCATATCTTATGTATTTTATGTGAATTAAAAGAAGAATAGGATAGCAATGAAAATCATGTAGAAATGGAAAAATGGAAAGAAGGATTTTCCCACGTGTGATAAATGTAGAAATAATCACCATGGTAATTATTTAATCGAATGGGAGTTTTTTATACAAATGGTGAAAAAGGAAACCACGTTTTTTATTTCAATTGTAAGAAAAAGCTTTCCATTGTAAAATTCTTCATCTGTAAGGAGATGAGACACTATATGAATCAATGACCTAATAATCAAAGAAATAGTCCACAAATGATGATATTGGATAATCATCAAGTTATGATGCTTCCATAGATGAATTATAATGATCAATATGTCTATTCAAGAATTATTTCATTTGAATATTTTATTAGTAATGTACTGGTATAAGAATTATGAATTATATAAGGATTATACTACAGTACTATTTCAATAAGTATTTGAGATTTTATAATACAAAGTAATGTGAGACTGTAATGCCCCGACCCCAGTTACCTAGAGTCAGTGCATTATTACGTATCATTGACATGATCACAAAAGATCAAGTCTTGAATGACCGATTAGTTTAGTAGCCTTGGAACAACTAGATATATTCATAAGTCTTACATTACATAATAAAGTGAAAAATAAAAACATTTTGTCTCCTTAGACCACACTCATATCCTATCATACTATCCCTGAAATTCATTAATAAAACACTTTTTCACATCCTAGGAAAATTAAAACATAGAAAGGGGTGAGATCAGATGCTCAGTAAGGATAACAATGTAGAGAAAACTTTCAAAAATAAGCATAAACATTTAAGGCAATGTAAAACTAAAAAAAGTTCCTTTCAAACATGAAATTTTGAAATATATGGCAATTATAAAATCAAATAATGACATTTATTTATTCACATGGATATTCTACTAGTCGAATAATCACATGAAATATCAATAACCAATTTCTTAATAATGGAATGCATACTGCCAGACTATCATAACCACATAGTCAGGGCCTTGTTCCAAGAATACAAATAATATTTTGTCAAGGCCTTGTGCCAAGTCACTACTTTGTCTCATAAGAAATATTGATGCATCGAGGAGCAATAGTGGGCTCCACCTGTCACTTACTAATTCCAATGCATTCCTCATATGAAAAGGTTTAAACATAACATAAACATTCATATTTAAAATAGAATACAAAATGTCAATTCATTATCCATAAAACACGAATGGTATAAAAATAACACATCCACATTCAAAAATATCACAAAACCTTCAATACAATATGGATGTTTTTTATCATAATAAATCAACTTCAAAAAAGCTCAAAGTCTATTAAAGGATATTGACATAGATGAAATCAATACTATTTGAGAGAAATATCTCTTTTTTTTTAAATCATTTAAAAGTCACATAATTATAAGAGAAATACTTTATCTTGAAAATATTTTTATAAACTTGTAATAGAATCTTCAATGGTTTTATAATGGCAGAAAAAAGTCGTACCTGCCGTATAAGTTAAAAAACTGCTTATCATAAATATTTCGAAAAGGTCAAAAAGTACCTTGTATAGAAAACGACAGAAAGATTTATTTCAAAAATGTATATGGTCAAATAGGGGTATAAATGAATTTAAACCATTTTCTATTAAATAGTAAAAAATGTATTGAAAGAAATTTTTAAGAAACAATGATGTGGATGATAAAGAGGTCAAAGTAGATAAATATGTATTAACAACCTCGGATAAGGAATAGATTTTGAAATAAACCCTTACCTTATACATTTCCTTAGTCGATGGTACGTTAAACTCCTATATAATAGTTAAAATATTGTTATTAAATTTTAGAATAACCATATAAATTATTATTATATAATATATGATCTTCTAATAATGCTTTGTTAATAATATTTTAGTATTATTGTCCTTTCAGGTGTTAACTTACTCATTTTATTTTATAGGTATTGTTACATAAGCAGTGTTTATTATTGATAGGTTCTATAATATTCAAATACATAATGATATCAAGTACATAAAGATTATTTTTAATCATTAAATGAAAATTAGTCTTGAATGGATTTGATGGGGAATGAATCTCATCGTGTTCGTGGAGACGGTAGTCCGTACGTACACACGAGCGACAATATCATTTTTTTATATTAAAATAATATATAATTGGATGGTATATCAAATATAAAGAATCATTATCATGTTATATTTAATATTTAAATCAATTACACTTCATTATCATACAAATCCAAATAATAATGTATTGAATAACAATTGCACCATGACGTGAAGACGGTAATTCGTACGTACGCATGTATTGTGAAATGTTATTCAAAGGATGGATAGAATACTAAATATGGTTGTACCATATATATAATAACATCACATTAAATAGAATATACTGGAGTTATTATTTTATAATGTAAATAACAAAGAATTAAGAAGTGGAGGAAGAAAGAAACTTGAAAGAGGTGATAAAATATTTACCTCTTCTTCGATTTCTTCCTTTTGAATTGATCAAAATGGCTTCATAGGATGTATTTCTGTCTAAATGAGGGCCTCTAGGATGAAGTTATGATAGTTGAGAGGGTATTTGGGCAGGTTTTGGCTGATCCAAATGGCTTTTAAGGTGTTAAATTGAGAGAAGGGGGAGTGCCCCTTTATAAGAGGGGTGATGGCACCTTCGTAAAAGAGTGAAATATTATTTTACAATAAATTTATATTCGGTTATAATGGTTCCAAACTGATTTATTTCGAGGTTATGTTGGGTTTGGGTCGAAAACCACTCAACCAATAGGTTTTAGGAAAGTTTGGATCACTATATTAACCTTATCTTTTAGATTGGACACTAGGTTAATTAATTTGACATTTACCACGTCTCTTTGTATTTTTATATTATATGGTTAATAAACATACTATAACAATCCAAGATAACCCCAATTGGTTTATTATTAATATATATATCATTATCTTAGTCATTTGTCTGATCCTTATATTTTCTGGAAGATTATATCAATTAATAATATAATATTTTTTAAAAAAATCTATTTTGTCAATTTTAACACTATCTGGAATTTTATTTTTGTGAAAATAATAACAGCATTATTACTTTGAACACAGTTAATTAAATCTGTACTATCATGTCATATTAACCAATAAAATTAGTGGAATTCATAAAAAGTCTCAAATTACATTTATTTGGGTATTCATATTGTCAATTATTTTAATATTTCATTATTAATGTAATTAATGTATTATCATCATGTCATAAATAAATTAATTTATTTAATGACTAAAAATTATAAATAAAATACAATTATGTTGGAAATATTCTACCTTTATAATGAATATTTATAATCGAATTTATCTTATGTATAACTCTATTTAAAAAATGTTTTAGTTATTAAACATTGAATTTAATATTTTTAACTCTTCTTTGAGTTAAATAATTATAAATGTCCTAATCTAGTCCATGTGGACCAAAGAGGTTCATATTTTATTATAAGGTTTTTTTTTGGTCGAATATACTTATCCAACATAATTATGACATGTGTTAGGTTAAAAATAATATCATTTTTACCATTAATTACCCTATTTACTTTTAACCGTTGTAAATAAAAGTAAAAGGTTACTATTCACCAAAAATTATTTTCATCTCATTGAACCAAATTTTATATACTGATATCAACCGTGTCTCTTGGATTTTTTAAAATCATATCACAGATGTGGTAACATTATTTTTTGTTCAAATTTGCAAATTATCCTAGGAGGTGGGTAAAAGACGGTAAAAAGTTCAATAAAATTTTTATATATCTAAAATTAATATATATTAACTCCAATAAATTGCATTGGACATATATAGGTATTATTTATCTATTTCTACCTAAAAAAATTAAATAAAACAAACAATTATTTAAATAAAAAGTCATTTTTAAATAATAACTCGGTGTTTTCACTATTCATCAAACATTTAATGTTTTCAGAAAATTACCAAAAATTCACCCTAGGCTAATTTTGATATTCTGAATTCAAAAATAAAGTCCACTTTGAAAAAATAAATTCAAAAATTTCAAAAAGTGGGTATTACTATTCCTAATGGCTAGTTTGATTGGTTGTGGTGTGTTAGAACTTGAAGTTGCGTACAACACACGCTATTACATTATTCAAAGGGAAACGTACTGTGGATGCTTGGGGTGTTAGAGGGAGAGTTTCAAGTTAAACATATTTGAAAATATATGGTTTAGGGAAAGATAACCATTAATATGTTTCTGATACATAGATAATGATTTTTTAATAATGTTATGATATATTTGGATAATGTATATTGGATATTGTTGAATACCTTGGAGTTAATTAATGTTTTGTTTGTTATATAACTTTTGGAGATGAAAACATTTTTGGATTTAAGGAGTATATCCCATATTCTATGTTTTACATAAGGAATAAGGAAGTGTGAACTTATTCAAATAGGTTTTTATTGTAATTTTGATTATTTCCTTGTATTAAGATAATACAATATTATGTATTCACATGTTTGTTATGTGACAAAAAGGATCTTCATTATGTTATGTGACAATCTATTTCAATTTTTAGACTCTGACATTGGATATAAGTAATTTTAATAACTCTAAAGGTTGGAATGGTATATGTTGGAAATTGTATACTATTTCTTATAGATTAAAATTTTGTTAAGAATATTTTTGAAATTTTATAATAATATAGTTTTATGAATAGGATAAACCACAGGTTGGTTGAAAACCTATTGCATCAGAAAGGGCTATGAGAATCAAACCCACAACCGATGTGCGACAAGGTATTATATCCTTCCACTAGCCAACAAATGTCCTAGTTTGTATATAGTGGTTTTCTTATTATAATGTTATGACAGATGATGTATAACATCACTTTTCAAAACATATACAATTAAGATAAATATAATAATTTTTTATTTTATTATCTTTTGGAGAGAAAGATGAGTTTTTAGGAGAAATTAGTTAAAGGATGAAACGTTACTTGACCTGTAAGTATCAATCCATTTGTTCTAATTCAATGATGTAAATGAAATCATAATCTTTAGATAATGAATATTAAAACGAAAAAAATTCTTATTAGTTTTGTTTGTCATGAATCAAATGTCCCCCTTGGATCGTCATAGTTTTATAACATTGTGGTTTTTCACTATTTCTTAATCATTTTCTCTATCACTATCCATCAGAACATGATGGATAAATTTTCATTCATGTCCATGTTTTTCATAAATTGAACCCAAGTATGTGTTATCTTTAGTGACCTTTGAACTTCCCATTCATTACTTTAAAATGCAGTTCTCATTAATCTATTTTCTGATTTCAGATTTTAATGATGATATTTTGAAAATTCTAACCCATAGTTATCAATTCTATGGTTAATTTGAGAGGATACAATTTATTGAGAGAGGTAATAATGTAACACCCTAATATTTGGTGGAAATTTATCTTCAATATCTAGGGTATAATACAACACTGACATGGCTTGAGTTACACGAAAGATTGAGTTTCTGCAAAAAACTCTTTAGTATTTTAATTATTTAGATTATATATATATAAGTTACACATTAAATATATTAATATAAATAGTAATAAATAATTTCAATGTGTTATTTATAATATTTTCACATTAATAAAACATATTTATAATGAAATGTATAAGTTTCAGTAAAACAGTTATATGTTTAGAAAATAATATTTTCGTAAAGAAAATCATTTTTATGTCTTTTTGTGAACAATAATAAAATTAATTTTAGACAATAATATAAATATAATTTGTTAAAATACACATAATTTTTGAGTTTTAAATATCAAAATTAGTTTAGGTTGAATTTTTGGTATTTTCTGAAAACATTCAATTTTTTAGGAATAGTAAAAATAACTACTTTATTATTAAAAAAATGATGTTTTCATTTAATTAGTTTTTTAAATTAAATTTATTTTAATGTAAAAAGAGATTCATAATACATAAATTTTTCCTATGTAGAGTATTGGAATATCTTTTTATGGGAAGATAAGACACAAAAAATTAATTGAACTTGTTACATTTTCTTTTACCCACCTATAGCCACATTTACGTAGTAGCATTAAATGTAATTTCACCAATTATATGAATTAAATATATACAAATGATTATAAATGGTATTAATCCAGGTGAAAATGTGCTCTAATCGAACACAAATAATTTTTGGTTAATATTAACTTTTGAATTATATTTACCATGTTTAATGGTAAATAGAGTAATTATTTGTAAAAATAATATTATAATAATATATAATTACTCTAAAACATCTCCTAATTTTATTGGATAAGTATATATATACCAAAATCAAACTTATATCTAACGTATGATCCTTTTTACGCAACTTTAGTAAGATTAAGAAATCCTTTATATTTTATTTAATGAAGATTTAAAAGAGTCATATTCAAATTTTAATAAACAAATAATTATTTATATTGGGTTATACATAATAAAAATTAAAATATAAATATTCATTAGAAATATAATAAATTTATAGAAACCCTGATAGTTTATTTATAATTTTAGGCATTAAATAGTTAAATTTTACACGAGAGGTAATAAAGACATACTAATTGATTTATTTAAGGTATAATAAAATAAATTATATTAATTATATTAAAATAAATATAATTTCAAATAATTAAAAAAAATTAATTTTAATGACAAAATAGACATGTTAGTAACATATTTCATGTATTGATTTGAAGATATCACTTTCTATTGATATTTCTAAAAATTCCAATATTGAATAGTATTAAAATTGTCATAAATGATATATTAACATAAATAATAATTTATTAAATTATATAAAAGTCATAAAAATATAATTATTGGAAAACTAACATGAATAATGTAAATGATGTCATTAAGGTCCCAATTTGGGTTTTTTTAATTTTATAGTTACTATATTAACCATATAGTGTAAAAATAAAAGAATACACGGTACATTTTTTTAGGTTATTTAGACCCATAGTCATATTAGACTCGAAATAAATCTCTTTTGAAACAATTAAAACCAAAAATCAATTTATAATAAATTAATATTTTAAGATAATACAAAAGTGCCCCTCACCTATCTTATAAAAGGGAACATCTCCTTCCCCTTAATACACACATTCATAGCCCTTTGGATCAGCGAACCCCTTCCCATTACCTCTTCTAACCTCCCCCAATTCATCCTATTGTCCATTCATTGGCAATAAACCCCACCTATAGAGTCCTTTTCTGTAAATCAAAAGGATACACTCGAAGAAGAGGTAATTGTTTTACCAATTTAATTCAATTTCTCTTCCTAAAATACTTCATCTTCCTATGTTTTTTCAATAATAAAGTATTAAATAACACATCTAATATATTTATTTATGTCTTTATTATTATGTGAAAAAAATATTCCCCCTTTTACAAAACCTATTAAAATCATTATCACCATGTGTGCGTATGTACGGCTTATCGTCTCCACATCGTGGGGTAAAATTATTTTATTGTAAAATTTATTTCTATGGGTATAAATAGAAATAAAAAGGATATAAATAATAAATATAACCTGATATTGATTCTTTAATATTCATATACCATCCAATTATATACCACATTACCATTAAATAAATGATATCATCACTCGTTCATATGTACGTCTTACCTTCTCCACGAAGCGATGACACTCATATTCCACATTCACCATCCAAGAATGATTATTAAAATACATATATATTATGAATAAGTATGAAATATATGACATAATAATGCTACTATAATAATATATATATATATATATATATATGTATATGTATACATGTATTTCATTCAGTTACATCCATTCAATAATATAAGAAAACGGAGACAACGTTCAGGCGTACATATGACATACCGTCTCCATGAATGGTGTATTCCATTTCACATATATAAATATATATCAATATTGAATATATATTATTTATAAATAATGTTATAAATCATGTAAATAATTAAATCCTGGTCTAATAAATATGATCATGAATAACAAGTTAAAACATGTACAATAAACAATGCGATTATTACCCAAAATATTGCTTTAACATGGAATTCTTATTTAATGGGTAAAATAAAGTGATAAAAGAATAATATGTGATATAATTTATATTATTATTATTATTATATAATTATATAATATGTATAAAATATTTTATAGGAGTTTTGGATAGGTACAGATAATTTCAGACCTGTGGTAAGGGAATTTCGTCTAACAAGTAGTTTTCATGACATATAAGCCATGTTCACCACCTATTTCTTTTATATGGTGTATTTAATTCCACTATTATATTACATATATAGATTAAATTAATCTTCATAATATATAAATATTCATTTGAAGAAATGGGGATTATTATTTAAATTTTCCAAGTGGTATGGGATGATTCGAATATTTAAAGAATTAATCCATTACCCATTTCAATATTCTTGATTTTTTTCCAAAACTATTTATATGGATATAAATGTATTATAAAGGTTATTTATTCATATTTTTATTATAAATAAAAAAAATAAAAAAAATGAAAAATTCTAAGATATTATTTTAAAGGTTAATTTCACAATCTCATTATTATCTGAGACTGTTTATACAGAAGCATCTATTAGGACATCATTATCATCCACATCGATGTTTCTTTAAAATATATTTCAAAATATTTATTACTATTCTAAGACAATTTAATAATATCATTTATACCAATGTATGAATTCTTATAAAACGTTTTTAAATTAATGTTTTGGTCATTTTCCAAATGGTTTCCTTTATGGCCTATTCGATATATTACAGAACAAATATTTTTTTAACTCATACGGCACGGGCGACTATTTCTGCCTCCATGACACCTTAACATTTTTATAATTCATTTACAATATTATCATTTAGTTTTAAATGGAAATTTTTTCTTTTATAATTTCATAATATTTTAGATAAATATAAATGAAAATCTGATATATCTATGAATGAGTTTTAACAATTTATTTTGATTATTTTAATCTTTGTCAAAATTGTTTATGGATTTTATGTTAAATTGAGGTTGATTTATTAGGATACAATATTACATATTGTATTGAATGGTTTATGATAAGTTTGACTATGTTTGTGAGATTTTGATACCATTCATAACTTATTATTTAAGTATTGACATTTATTATTCTGGATTTAATATGAATGTTTATGTTGGTTATGATTTAGAGCTTTCATAAAAGGAATGAATTGGACTTTGTAATTATCGGGCGAGTCCCATTATATCCCATTGATTAATAGTTAGGTATCATGTGACGATTATATTTTGTTTTTGGCTAATGTATTACCCGATTAACTTTGGTGTCTTTTCCAAATCCTTGATAGTATTTTTAAGATATCGCACTTTATGAATTCACTCATTATGAGATTAGTTATTGTTATTACATGTAATTAGTTGACTAATAGTATATCCATGTTAATGTATAAATGGAATTATTTTATTTATTATTGACATATTATGATTCTGATTATGTTTAAAAAGATTTTTTTTCAGTTTTATACTTTTCCTTAATAGTTTATTCTTATTTGTTGAAGCTTTTGTTGTATTGTTTAACCTTTCTGAGAATCTGAGCTCACCCCTTTCTTATGTTTTGTTTTTCCAGAATGTAAAGATGTAAATTATTAATGATATCCATGTCTAATATTAGAGAATAATGGTGATCACAAATCATTATCTATGTTGTATTTTTTTTGTTTTGAATTGTAATTTAAGTATCATTTATGTAGTATATCTTCAAGGACTGCTAAAATGATCGGTCCTTTGTTGTTTTTTCCCATCATAATCATGCCAATGAATTAAAATAATGCATTGAATCCAAGATTATGGTGTTACGGTATTACAACATCACTAAAATTGGCAATTACCAGTGCTATAGAAGCACTGACTACTAGAGAACGATTAAAATTACAATTATTTTATGAGCACCTATGAACCATTGATAAATTTTTCCATTATTAACAATTCTATAAGATATAATAAAAGAAACCTTTATCAGTATTTAAGAAATAAAGGGGAATAATGTAGTGTAATGTAACAGCTCACTATAACAGTAATGTAGTGTGATGTAACAGCACACTACATACAAAAAACACCACGAATTCAGTAAAATAAAGTACAAATACATAATTTCAATGAAGTGAAAAAATATTATGGATTTTTTTCAGTTGTGGCAATGTGATGCATGTTTTAATCTAAAATGATACATAAAAATTGAAAAAACACACATGGAGTCATACCAGTCACATCGTGCATTATATTGAGTTCTGACTAATTCAAACACATCTCAAATGACTTATGGATCATTTTCCAAATGTTTCAAAAAATATATAAATGTGTTTTCCTAGTATTGATTATGTCACCTTCTTTTTTTGCAAAAAATTCATTATAAACCTGAAACAAAAACGTTTTCAAAAACCCATAATTTCATGTATCGGTTTGATGTGATACTAATTCTTATACGTCACAAATTAAATGTGAATAATTTTCCAAAATTATCAAGAATATCTGAGTGTGTTTGATCTATTTTCAGTGAGTGGTACCATTTGAACTAAAATTTTCATTTTAAAATGATAATGAATATATTGATTCATATCGGACACCTAGTGAATTTTATTGAGGTGTATATGATTTCGACATGTCAAAAATGACGTATGGATTGTTTTACTAATATGTCAAAACAATATAAATAAATTTACATGGTTCTAAGTATGTCAGTTATCATTTTTATTAAATTGATGTAATTTTTAAATAAAAAACTACACATTGATTCATACTGATCACACTGTGCATTTTATTGAAGAAAAACTAATTCATAAACGTCACCGCTAACTTATGAATTGCTTCCATAAAGTATAAATGTAATACAAATTTTTTATCTCAGTTTTGAGTAGGTAGGTTGAAAATTGATGTATTTTTAAAAAAAAGGCACAAATGGAGTCATACTAGTCACATAATACATTGTATTGTTGATTAAGTAGGTCCAAAATTACCTATAGATCATTTCCATAATGTATCAAAATAATATGTATGTTTTTTCTCAGTTTCGAGTAGGTCAGTTTTCATTTTTAATAAAATTTCGGTCATTTTTAAATAAAAAGACGCACTTGGAGTCTTTCCTATCACATCAAGTGTCTAATTATGGTATGGATCATTCCATCACGTCTCAAATGACATATGGATAATTTAACTAAAGTATCAAAACAATCTAAATGTGTTTTTTTGGTTTTGAATTGGTCAGTTGTCGTTTTTATTAAAATTTATGTCATTTTTAAATAAAAACATTCTCATCAAGTCATACCAGTCACACCAAGTGTCATATTGAGGTATAGATGACTCCTAAATGTCTCAAATGACATAGAGATCATTTCTTTAACTTATCAAAACAATTTGAATAAATATTCACAGTTTTGAGTACGTCGATTGCCATTTTTATTAAAATTCATGTAATATTTAAATAAAATGATGCACTTTGTGTCATACTGGTCACACCGTCCATTGGATTGAGGTATGAATGATTCTTATAGGTCTCAAATGATTTATAGAGTTTTCTACTAAATTTTCAAATAAATATTAATGCGTTTTCTCGGTATTGAGTACATCAAATGTTTTTACTAAAATGTCATTTTAAATAGGAAAAATTTACTTTTACCATTACTGATTAAATAATTTATTGGATTTATGTGATATCAATTCATAAACATCATAAATTAATTATGGATAAATTTCCTTTATTATTAATAAAATATGAGTTTTTTTATATGTTTTATGATTATGGCATTTTTTGAACTAAAATGCCGATTTATAACTAATAATTGATACATTGAGTCGTATCGGTAACACTATGCATCAAATTGTAGTGCGGGTGATTCTTACACATCTCAAATGACTTTTGTATCTTTTACATAAATAATTAAAATAATCTGAATATTTTTTATGTTTTTGAGTTTTCCATTTTTCCTTTTTACTAAATCTTTTTCAATTTTAAATAAAAATAAGTATATAAAGTCATACATGTCACACCGTTTGTTAGATTTAGGTATGGATGATTCATAAGGATGATTCACAAATTCCCCAAAGTCTCAAAAAATACTAAATACCAAGTATACCATGTTCCTATTGTTTTTATACGTTGAAAATCTAACACTCTGTATTGAATCAATGTTTTTATTTTAAAACCCTTTCTCATTGTTGAACATTAAATTGGAAGAGGATTTCAACAATTAGAAATGTTTTTAGATAAGAAAATATAATCAATATGTATTGTTGGATGTTCAACAAGACAAGTCAATGATAATTTAAAATGTGTTAACATTGGTAGAAACAACCATTCTATCACTTTGTGGATTTTTTCAGATAGTTGAAAGAAAAATCTTACTTCCCAACAGATCTGTGAAGAAAAACAAAATAATTATTAGGTAATATGATTCAGAAATAAACTCAAAAATTTTAGATAAAATGATGAAAAAAATAACTAAATATCTAGTAGGAAATCATGTTTTCGTAATTGTTTTATGCATTCTTTATGCATTTAATTATTTTCATTATCTCAATTTTAGGCTCGAAAAAAATAATCCACTTTTATATGGGAAATATTATTATATATCTACCACCAAAAATTAATAAATTAAATGAAAAAATGGAACAATACATTAATTTTATGGATAATTATTTCACAGTGAAATCATTATTTAACACAGGGATATGTTGAAGGTAAATAATGAATGATGACAAAAAAATGAAAATATATCTTGACAAACACTCATTCCACGAGCACAGAGGATGAGAAGAAAACAAGATACATTGGATTAAATTGTTAAGTCATCTGGTATAATGTTAATATATCCTATTGGGTTATTAAAACATTAATTTTTACAATAAATAAATGAATACACATGATATATTAGTTAACAAAGGTGAATTTCTCGTCTTTGTTAGAATTACATGGATGGTAATCATATATTCCTAAGGGTGGAACCAAAATGAAATGTTAATGAATGGTCAGTCTTTATATGGATTAAATTATAACATATGTATTAATTATTATATGTGTGATGAAATAAATGAAGTGATTTTTAGGAATTATTGATGAGTGTGTTATCATTTCAAATATGGCTATATATTTATCAATTGTAATAAATACAAGAATGGATGAAATCAAAGAATAAAATTTCATTGGTGATCAGAATTGATTTGTGAAAATTCAAAGGAGTAAGACTCTACAAATGACATCATTTTTCCAATGTAGAGCCTAAATCATTTTGAGAGGCTAACACAAATGTTAGATAGATCAAATCTACACATGAGGAACTTGATCTGAATAATAAAAATCTGACTTGAGGAGCTTGATATCAATAAGAAAAATAAAGGCTTCATATTCATCATGTTTTCGCATATATTGTTCCAAAAAAAATCCATTAGTATAAAAATGTGGTAGTTTTTATGTTAATTTTATTCCTAGTTCTATAAATCTATTTAAATAAAATGGAATAGTAATGTATTGTCATGAAAAATATTTTATCTCATGTAATTTAGATAGTCACATCTATTGGGAATCATATTACCACTAAGACATAAAAATGGATTTATGTTTATGTTAGTAAACCATAATATATAATTGCATTAAGAATCAACAATGAACATATATTGTCATTAAATTATTAAATCCAAACAAATAAAGTTGAATTGAAGTTGTATTCTAATGGTGTAATGATTTTATCAATGAAAAATAATTTTAAAAGTACAAAACTCCTTATGAAAAATTATAAAGGATTTAAATATATGAATACTGTTAAGGAACTAGTAAAAATATATGGTGTCAACTATTAAAAAAATATGTCATGATTTAGACACCCAATACATTATTTTTTATGGTTATCTATTTTTCTTAATCTGATTATAGTTGACCACACTATGATTTTTGGTTTTTGGAAATTGATGGAACTAGAAGGAATCATGTTAACATTTAATTTGATGGAAAATATGGTCACTATGATAATCAAAATTGGATATTTAATGGATAGATAGAAATTTTAATTATTTCTACTAATCTATAGCGATATAATATCAACAACGTTATCATTGGTTAGATTCTTAAATTATCAAAAAATATGATCATGATATTTCATTATGGTTAATGAGAAAATGAAAATAGAGGAAAAAATTTTCAACTTCCTACATGTAATAATTATTGTAATAATAATCTACAATAATATCTCAAATATAGGGTAATATGTTTTCTTTGTGGAAAATAATTTCATGGAGTTAAAAACTATCAAGGAGTTGAATGACATATATTTGGGGAACATGAGAATTATCCAACTCAATACACTGACCCAATAATTAAATTCTAGACCAATGAATTTCATATTTCATGTTAATTATTTAATTGGAATGATTTAAAAATTTATGTATTAGTATTCAATTATTAAAATGAAGAAGTATTTTTCAATGGTATTTGGGTTTTAAAAATCATGAGACATCTAAGGATTATTTTATATTTGGAAGTATATATGTCCTCGTGTAAGATATAATTATGAGTTATGGATTCCATCATCGTTATATAAGTTTTAGGCTAATCATATGATAAATTAATTAGACACCCCTCAAGGGTATTTACATGTGGGGATTTTATCATTATTAAGGACATTATTGGAGAAATTTTTTGTGATACAACTCATTGGATTTTAGTTAGAATGTCATTTATGGAAATATGATTAGATATATTGTTAACATTTAGGGATTGTCATATCTTTAATGTCAAGGAAATTGTTTATTTTTATAAATTCATTATTTTTAAGGAATATTATATTGTAAAAAGGCTAAAATGCAATCTGGGTGAAAATATATTGCTTCTGGAAAGGCCATAGAGCATGAACCCATAAACACAGGGTGATAAGTGTATAGAGGATTCTAGTAACCTATATGAAATATTAATTCATGATGTAAAATATAAAAATAGATACAATAATGTTTTTATCTTGATTCTTAGTGAGTTATCTAGATAAGGCTAAATGACATAGGTCTAAAAGGATGTTATGATAATTGTACATGCCAAAAATGGAAATTAGATGATATAACCATGGGTTTTATCATCATACTCACACAAATAAATAAAATGAATAATGTTGCATGGGTTTTAGTAAATAATCATATGAATTCCCCACTCTTCATCTATATCATAGAATATTTATCTTGGGATATGTTTTACAGGATTTATATTATGGTCGTGGTACGATTTCATGGATTACCACATTAAATTTTATCAAGTCGGGATTATAATTTTACCATAATGTTTTGGTTATATATTTTGAAATCTCTTGATATAGAGTTCATTTTAATCATGGAGTATCAAACATGGACATATGGTCAGTC
Organism: Viscum album; assembly: GCA_963277665.1. Lineage (NCBI taxonomy): Eukaryota > Viridiplantae > Streptophyta > Magnoliopsida > Santalales > Viscaceae > Viscum > Viscum album. Next base: position 939,658,740 of record OY728161.1, read on the forward strand.
TGAGAGAATAATAAGCACCGTATAATGTTTTCTATGATCCTTTTCAATGGATTTTGAAGGTTGTTGGTATCACAATATTCTCTACATATGTATCCTTACAACAATATCTTTCACTAGAACATTTTAATGGATCATTATAAATTTCATTATATGTACAGGAATGAAGTTGTAGAATGAAAATTATTTGAACCTAGTGAGGCTAATGATATGGTAGAAAGGGTTAGATACATTAATAAACAAGTAAGAACATCAAAAAAATTGAAATTAATTTTATAATGAAAATTGTCAATGTGATCTCAAATTGGATATTAGTATAGAGTTTTTTCAATGAATTTACTCATGGTTGAAATAATAGAAAACCAATGCCATGGTATAATGGGCCAATTAAAAAAGTTTATTTTATTGAGAGAGTACCTTGTCATTTGTCACTTCCACAAAACAAATCTCATGTTCATGATAAGTTTCATGTATCACTCCTGTCAAAGTACATACTTTATTCATCAGAAGTAATGACCATAGATTTTAAAAAATAAGAGGATTGTTTTTTTATGTGGAGAAACTGGAATAGATTATAGTCTGATTATATAACGTTCTATTATACAAGACCACTCACCCAGTTAGTGAATTGTGGTGAAACCACCATCTAAAATAATATACAAGGGACCAATTTCATGTAATGGGGAATATTTATAATTAGTTTTTTCTACTAATGTGACAAATTTAAATGGATAAATTCATTTTATGTAGGGTAGAGTGTAACCATACTAGATTTTATGAAATACTTTTTCCAAATTAAATTAATATTTTAATTATTTTTCATTACTTGTAACAATGATTTTTTTTTGTTTTACCCATAACACTCATTTTATATTTTGTTACATGCAACATTGATTGTAAAAGAAACAATACAAATTAGCAAAATATTTTTTTTTAATAAAATAGTTATCACCTAGCCATTGTAATGTTATGTATGGATATAATTAAATAAATAATCAAAATATTAGTTTTACACATGTATATATATTTTATTTGTTAGTGAAAAATTAATTTAACAATAGATATTTGAAATGATTGAAGGATTATTTTAAATTACTATTTTTATGATCTCAAATGAGTTTTACCTCAATAAATTAAACAAAACTATTTTTGTGAATAATTTTAATTAAATTTTTATATGGTACATTCAATCAACTGTTTAAAATTTTTCTTGTTTTTTTTCTATGCATGATATATGAGTAAATACTATATTATGCCTAAAATTTGTATTTTACTAAAAATAAGTTTTATCACATTTCATTAAAACATATAATAAATTACTTTTTGAAAATTTGATAAAATTAAATTCATAAAATAAAATTCATTTTAAAAATATTCATATCAAAATTACCTTAGTGTAAATATTTGGTAATTATATGAAAAGATATATTTTTTGATTAGTATTGAATGATACTAAATTTTAATCTAAATTTGAATTTTAGTTTAAATTATTTCGAATGATATATTATATTTCAAATTTGTTTTATCATACAATTAGTAAAATTATATATGTATTAATCCAATTAAGTCATTTAAATAAATTCCATATTGAAATTGGATATAAAAACATTGTAATCTTTTGAAAATTTTCTCTTTAAAATTGTGTGTTTCATCGTGTTGATTAGATTAATTTAATCATACCATTTTACACTTGATTGAATTGAATTTGGAAAAATTTATAACTTTTTTATAATCACTTTAATTAAAATTTTATAATTTTTTTAATTTTATTTTCAATATTATTAATTAAAATAATAAATATTAATTACCACAGTTAAGGTGGAAATGGGTTTACCGGGGGTTAAAAAATTGATAAGGGTTAAAAATATCATAACACTTTTCCAAAACCCATTGATGGAAGTATTTTGACCTTATGTTTTCTAGTATTTATAATGGCCTATTTTTTATCCTATGTTAATTTTAAAAATGTTGCAACACCTTACTCATTTTATAAAATTACATGTGTGTCAGTCACCTCACTTATAAATGAGACCCCCTCTCCTCTCTTCCATGCACCTTCAAAAACATTTTTTTAGAAAATACATATATAATTGACTTTTCAAATTTAATACTCACATCCTATAATCCAATTTTTGTGTAAAATATAACATATTATGGGTTTTGTGAAAACCTATGGAGGATACTAAAAGAATAAGTAAAGGTCATCAATGAGTGATTTTTTTTATTTCATCCCCCAGTTATTTCAATTCTTATTTTACAATTATGATATAATGAAATTGTTATATATCATTTAAATATATTTGTTTATTTTTATGGAATTACCTAATACCTCCTACCCTTCTATCAAATTGGTTTCAAAATAATTGTTTGTGTGTACGACTAACTATTGCCCAACGAATTGATTTTAGTTGTATATTCATTTCCATATATCACAGTTGGGTACGATTATGAATATAATATATGTGTGTCATATATATGAAAAACATATACCTTTTTATTGAATATATCAATTCAACCTTTTAAATATCCATTCTGAATGGAATACAAAAATGTTGTTCTGGTGTATGGTGGACTACCGCCTCGCTATTCGATGTAATCTGTTTTCATCAACTCAATATAGAGATGATATTAAGGATACATTAAATAAATTTATAAGATATAAATTAAATAATTACGATATTAATGGATTTATTAAGACATTAATGACTTATTTATCATTATTAAATGTCAATTTATCAATTTTTTCCTTACATTTTCACAAACTGAATGTTGAAAACGTTGTTCGTGTACATGTGGGGTACTGCCTTCAAGATGCGATGTAACTCTATATTTTCATCACCAAACCAAATGGATGATATTTTAATGTATACTTAAATAAATAATATGTTATTAATTATATTATTATAACTCTTTAAATATAATATTCTTCTTATCATCTTCCTATAATGATCATTGAAAAAAATTCAACGTAATACATGTGTGCGTACGACCTATCATCTCCACGATCATAATATACATCCTTTCTCAAAAAAAGCATTCATGATGAATCATAATAATATAATAAATGAGAAAATTTGATAATTATTTCTCTAATTATTTTCTAGATATTATAAAACTTTGATCAATGTAATGGGACCAAAAATAACAAATCAATACATATATGAAATACAAAGAGGTTATTACCTTAAACATGAATTCCCCATTGACTTTTTAATAATGGTTTAATGAAAGGAAATAGGTAAATCATATATGGTATGATATATATACATATTTTTCTAAAATATATTTATATTAACCTTATAATTATTATACATGAGGTTTTAATGAGTACGAAGGAAGCCGATATTTACTGTTAGAGGATTTCTAGTCTCTCTCTTATTTATAGGAGGCATATTCCAAATTCACAATAATATTATTTTTAGTGTATATACTACCATTATTATAGGTTATATCATGAATCCATTAATTTTAATGTTGTTTAAATTTTCATTATATTTTATGGTTTTTAGGTATTATAATTCAAAAGATTACTAAATCTGTAAGGGATTTTCGTCTCACTTTTTACAATTGTGAGACACATAAAATATTCACCTGCAATTTATTTTTGAAGATATATATAATTCCAGTGAATGTATTTTAGGATTATTAACCATAAGATTTTGTGGTTTAAATTTAAATATTATAATAACCCATTCATGGGGTTTTCGGTTCAATAATTACCAAATCGGTAATGAGTTTCTTTTTTCTGAATTTCCCTTCTATGAGACATATGGTTATGTTACGCCCCTATATTTTTTGTAACGTGTATATAAATTATCATATGCATGTAATATAATAAATTTATTTATAATAATAATAATAATTTATGAATATTTTAATGATATTCAATCATGTTTATTACGTTTAAAAGTAACCAACGTGGGAATGATTTTATGTAACAATGTCATCATTTTTTTGGGTTTTTTTATTGTGAATATAATGATAAAATATTATAATATATCTCTTTAAAAAATCCTGAATTTTATTCTACTCTAGTTAATTACTTATTTCCATTCATTTTTCCCTCTTTATATATATAATATTTAAAAATGAAAATTTAGGAGAAAAATCAACTTTTCATTTGAAAGAACTTTTCTTTGAGGACCATGTTTTCTAAAATAAATTAATGTGGTTTTCTAATATTTCATTAAAATTTATTATTAAATAAATTTTTACCTTGTTTTTAATTTTTTAAAAATGTTTTAGAAGGAATAATGATTTGAAAATGTATTATGTTATAAAATGTGTTTTTCAAAGAATAAAGAATATTTTCCCCATGATTGTTTTTAATTGGTTATAAATATTCATTTATTTGTATTAATAATTACTTGGATATAAAAGGATTTTGAAAATGTTTTATGTTTTGAAAAATTCATTTTCAATTAAAAAAATGTTCAAATTTATCTTTCAAAATCCATTCCCATTTATGATTATATCCTTTGATGTAACATATGACTTTATAAGATTAGGAATAAGGTATACCATTATTATCCTTTTAATTAATAGTTTATCATCAAAAGATATTTATAAAAACTCTTTCTCTTCTATAGGCGATACCATGATAAAATTCTTATGAAACCCACATTTTCCATGGGTTATGCTATTCTAAAATGACAAAATGATTATGGTATGTGACTCTTTTCCATAGGTTATGATATAATTTCATGATTATGAAACCTATTTAATTTCATGTGTTATGATATAATGAATGATTTATGATATTATAGAACACTAGTGTGTGACTTTAATTTTGTACCATGTGGGAACAATATCTCTCTACAATGCATTATGAAATGATAAATGTTCATTGAGATTAGTGTGTACAATTATGGTTTGACCAATCATAAAAATTGGGTAAATGGATGGTGATCCAGACCCGAAAAATACGGTGTATATGTGGTTAGACAAATCCAAAATCAGGAATATGGATAGTTATCCCTAAAATAACATGTTTTTAATTTTTTGGTGTGTAGCCTTGAAATATTATATTCTATTCTTCAGTGTATTCCACAATTTCATGACTTATGAAATGTTTTTATACTCTTTGATAATGATTTTTGATTTACATATGATTCATTTAATATAAACTAAGAATCATTATACCATGATAGAATATTATGATATTTGATTTTGAGGGTATTTTATTCAAAAATTATGCTCAGGTTATCATAACATAATGCTCATTTTAGGCTTATGTGTCTCCCTATTTAAAATTAAATGATTATCTGATATGACCAATTATTATGTTTCATTTCCCCATGTTATAATGAATTTTTTTATTGTATTAGTAAATATGATGATATTTATGGGTGATCATTAAGATCATTCAACAAATAATAAGATTGTTTACCTAGTCTCCAAGGACACTAAACTATTATGGTCTTTATGTTTTTTTCACTTATTTATTGAATATTTATATAAGTATATATAACACATTTTTATAATAATCCATCTTCACTATAAAATGGAATGGTATATCATCAATCATGGAAAAAAGGAGGAGGAAAATGTTATTGAATATGAGGATTACATTACATGGTTTGATAAAAATGCTAAAGACTATGTATAGAGAATATAAAGGATGATTGGTCATTTCATTGATGGGTAAAAACAAATCATTTTATGATAACTTCTCTCCCATTGATTTTAATCATATAATCAAATAGTCTGAAGAATTATTGAGATATAACTGGTGTTCTCCAAAATTTATATATTCTAGATAAATCATGATAATAAGAGGTATTTTGAGTATCATGGGAAGATAATTCTAGACAAGGGGAAGAAAAGGAGTGTATGATTTATTACATGTGACAATTGTTAGGAGAAACTCTCTAAGCCATAGATGAAAGGAATTTTAGTTTGTTAAAAGTGTGTAAAAAATTCGTCAAGATCATAAATTAAAGGAAAATCCAAAATAAATTTATATTCAATGTTGTAAAACTATGAAGAAGGAACATTTATTAAAACATTTCAATGAATATAGATAATATTTTTCGTGGAAAATGTTAAGGGAGAAAAACAATCATATATGATCACCATAGCTAATGTTATAGTTTTTAATAATGTCTTGGAAGGTAATTTAATTTTCATTTAAAGTTATATAATGTTTTATTTGATTCAATATGTTTGTTATTGTTTATATCATCCATGTTATCAAAAAATCGGTATACTTCTCTTGAACCCTAGTAAGGGTGTTATAAATTAAGACACCAAGTGGGATTCTTATTCAAATAATTATGTGTTAGGAAATTATACATATTTTTCAAGGGAATAACCCATTTGATAATTTGGTTATCATACTTATGGTGGAAATCATTATGATCTTTTCTATTGATTGGATTTTGTTTTTTAATAAAAAAATATTTTCAGGAGGATGATATTAATATTCACAAAGGTGTCATGGAATCTCTTGTATATATAGTAAAAATAATAATTAATGTAATTTTTGTATAATCCTATAGTAACACTACTTATTTAAATTATAGTTATATAGAAATGTCAATTGAGATATAATGATGTGGAAGACATAATAATAATAGAGGACATACATGTGATATAATAAATCATAGAATTTTTTAAAAATAATTACATGGTCATCCATTGTAGTGTCATGTTGAGTACTCCATTAAATTTGGTTTTAATTAAAAGACAATTTCTACAACTCGTTATAGAATGCTAACATTAGATTTTGTGGAGTTAATGAAATGTTTTTTAAGATTTCATTGATAATGTATACATACACCTTTTATTTCACCATTGGGATCTAATGATTAATTAATAGAAAATATGGATTTTTCTATAAGATTTTTCATCGATCATAGTAAGATCAATGTCATTATAATAAAATAATAACTATCATTTTCCACACATTGATCATTTATTTGAACATCTTGAAAGATCCCAATAAATTAAAAAATTTGATCTTCATTCTTGTTATTATTAACTAAGGGAGAATGCGGATTATATACCAAAGATTACATTTGGAACAATGTTTTAACATTATGATTTTATTTTAATTACTTTTGGATTGAATATAAATCTTTTATCATTATAGAACTGATGAATAGAGTATTAATGGAGTATATTGGTAACTTCTTAGTTGTATTTTTTGATAATATCTTTATATTATCTAATATTTATAAAGATATTGACAGTTATCTGCAAAAAAATTATAGATACCATCATAAAAATTGAATTATATGATAAGTATAGTAAGTGTGAATTTTCACTCATTGAAGTTTGTATTGATGGACATATTATCACTATGGTTGGGATATCTGTTGACCCTTCAATGCCAATGTTAGTCAAATAATGTCTTAAACCAAGAACATAACAATGATATAAAGTTTCTTGGGTTTACTAGGTTATTATTAAATGTTTTTTCATGATTTAATGTGATTAGTCAACCCATTAACTAAGTTAACATGTAAAAGTGTCAAATTCAAAATTTCAAGGTAATGTGATTAATGTTTTTGATAGATTAATATGAGACTTATTAATTCAATAGTATTAACTCTAGCCATTGATATGGAATTTTTTTAGTAGATAGTGGTTCATCAAGGAAAAGACGTGGTTGTTCCCATATATAGAACGATGGGGTTATTTCATATACATCAATGAAATTGAAAATCTATGAATATAAATATCATACTCAAGGACATTAGTTGGAATTCATAATATTTTATTTTAATATATATTTTCAATACCCCAATATTGAAATATGTGATATATATACTAACCACATGATTTTGAAGTATATATTCTCTAAGAAGGTTCCCAATTTGAGGAAAATATGTTGCTTGTAACTACTCAAGGAATATGATTTATCAATACACAACCTCTATGGAAAGGAAAAAAATGATGTTGATACACTGAGAAGAAGCACTAGTGCAAAAAATGCCTTTTCATGTCTATTAGTTTTGCTTCCTCATGTTGGTTATTAGGCCATGTTATTAAAGGTGACTTCGTAGAAATGTATTTAACATTTCTAAAGTAATGTGTTTTGCAAATTTATTATCAAATTGGTTTTTCGCAATTTTTAAATATAAATATGATGTAAAATTTCCATTTAGAATGGTTTTCTCATCGCATATCTTATAATTGACATGAAAAGGTGTTTTTCACATTGGTTATCTCAAAACCAATGTGAAAACCATGTTTTTTATGTATGTGATAACCTAATTGATATGAAAAAACCGTCGACATGAGATTTTTCACTGAAGTTATATAATAAACATAATGAAAATGAAATTGTTTTTTTAAAAAATATTTTCTGCTCTCCTCTATATAGCTGCCCAAAACAGAAAACAAGTAGTATAAAGGCACCATAAGTAGAAAAAAAACATGTAATACACATTTACATTTACAACATTTACTATTATAATATATAGTACAAAAATAATAATCCAACAAAATGTATAAAATTATTTTCCCATTCATTTTATAAGTGCCTCAGCTTCTATGAACTATAAGGCTAAGGATCATTAAATATCAACAAACTAATATGAAATAATTTAATATTTATTAAAAATTAAATGATAGAAATATTAAAGAAATTTTTATAAGGAACAGACCTACTAGAACATCGTAGCTTTCCCAGTTGAAATTATTTCATACATAACTCGGAACACATAATATCCACTTTTTTTTTATTCCATGTTGCATATAAAACTATTTTTTAATTGATTTTTTAAATTCAAAATAACATTATTAAGTAATATATCAAAAAAATTCTAATTATAACTGATAATCCACCTTTTTATCATTTTTGATCATAGGGATCTTTTTTATTGTGGTCTCCTGAAATAAATTCCTTCCCTTTTAAGAATATAATATGAATGAAAAAATTTTAAAATATATTTTAATATAAATATGTAATATGTAATGGATAGTTACAAGTCCAATAAAGCTTTAAAATTTTTTCGCACTTCACTATGGATAGAGAATAACCAGTAATGTGTATTATACCTCTAAAAAACACCTATCATCCAATGGTCATTTATATAGAAGAATATTTAATATTATATTTTATTATGTTAAATTATATCTAACAGTTTATGAGATATGTGTTTCATAATATTGATGATAATGAATCATCTTGCACTAAATAATTATATTATTTATAAATATTTTATCTATATAAGTTGTTATTTCTTATTTAATCATTGTCATTGTTATAGGTGAAAAAAACAATGAGTTAAAAAATCCATATACATATGTCTATTCATGCACCATACACATTTTATAAAGATACCTATTACAAAAAAACATAATTACATGTTCCTAATAAAGTTTATGTAAGAAAATATTACTGTTAATACTTACATGGAAAATGTGAATTATGTTGATGCCCAACTAAACACCAATTACAAAATTCATTATATAATTTCTCAAAATCCCCATAGTCATTGCACACCCACAAATATTATCTTCAAGTGGAATCTAGTAAACATCCAACAACAACATTGAAAATGATGAAAATCTATCAAGACTACTATAATTTTTATCTAAATTCATATCACATTGTATTTTATTATTGTCTATATAGTATATTTTTATCATTAATGTATTCTTATAAAAAATAGATAAATATATATAAATTAATATCATAACACATATTGAATAAAAAATGTAATAAAAGATAAAATATACACACCCCTCTATGATAATATGTCACATATCTCTAAATGGAGAAACTAAAAAGTTGATGATAATTTGTCCAATAGTACTCATCTCATCTGTAGGTAGTGGTACTTCATCTGATATATATATATATATATATATCCTATTCAGTTACCTTATGTTTCTATATCTCAATCCATTGATGATGAATGGTACCTCTGATATAAAATATCATCCCATGTAATATGATGTTTTGGATCATCAACAAAAAACACACAATAATATTGAATTTGTTAAGGCGGGTGTAGGTGTAAGATTTGGAGTGGGGTCTCCAAGTAGAGTTGGATGAGTGGGAGCTACTTGTTGAGGCGGAGGAGTGGGAGCTGTAGTCTAAAACTATATTTACTTGCTGGTAAACATCAAATGAACTACATCTCTGATTATATACTCTATCGTCACATAAATATCATGAACATAAGGCTCAAAAGATTCTTTTTTTTAAAATATCCTCCATTTAAGAAGTTTAAGAACATGGAACTTATTTTTTCACAAATACATCAACTGGGTTCCCCTATGCACAACCATATTGTTTGAGAATTCTAAATGTTGTAGCTAAATTAACCTACCTACCCTTTCATAAAAACACATCTTGTGTGTTACCTTCCTCAAGAGAATCCTTTATGAATTATTTGAAAATATATTTAATGAATCAAAATATATAATCACTTAAATTAACATAAATAAATAATCAAAAAATATATATTACAATCCTATCAACTATAACCCTCTACTCTTCCATAAGATATTATCCTTTTTTTCTCATCGAATCCCTATTCCATTTTTCATGTCTATCAGAGTGAGGAGGGGAAACATCTACAGACCATGAAGACATAGCTCTTTGATTTTAAAATTTCTATACCGTTATTTTCTCTTCCAATAATGTATACCCTCCCTATGATAGAGTGTGAGGGTTTTTAATTCTAGATTAGATCACCTGATGAGATCTCCTTAGTTACTATAACTTATGAATAAATAAACCATTAATATATAATGAATTAGATCATTAATATAAAATCATCAAAATAGTTACCTTTTTATACTAAAAATTATTATTTTCTTCTACTTTAATTAAATTTCATCTATTTTTAATCATCTATAAATTGAGATTTATCACATTTATTATGATTTTTCTTATCCCGAAATATGAAATCGTATGTGAGGGTTGATTTGAAATCCCTCCATAACCTAGTATCTAATGATAAAAATTTCCTCCTGACTTCTCCAGTGGTAGGTATATCATAATTCATCTTTTAAGTAGGGTAGAACATATATTACTATAAAAAATTCATGATAAGTAAAATAATAACAGATATATTATCGCAAAGGTCTCCCACAAGTGATATAGTGTCAATTTATCAACACTTCCCCAATTATCAATCAAAATACTAACATTAGTTTTTTCTTGAACTATTAAAAACACTTTAATTGTTTTAAATTAGGACATCATAGAGAATTATCATCGTCAAATTAGACCAGTATACTCTGGTCCTTGTTAAATCCAACTTATAATTTTGGTAAATGTGTGATGTCACATTTACCAACCCTCAAACACTTCATTGACCCTATGGCAGTAAACCTCTATTGTTAAGAAGGTTGTGGCTCTTCAAGAGGAGCATGTGCACATTCCTACCTATATGTATTATTTTTATCATCTCTGGATGCATGTGGTGGATCAGTTGATAGATATTTCATTATCATACAAACCAATGTAACAAAAAATTAGTACACAAATATAAAAATACAACTATTACAATATTTATGTATAGAAAAAATGTGAAACTATAAAGTAAAAACTAATGATATATTAAACATTACACATTTTTATTCATAAATTTTATAATCAACTAACATGCTAAAAACAGTATTGAGATATCAAATGTCTTATAACGAATGAATTTTTTTTCGAAGATGGTGTCTAAATAGTAAAAATAATCTCACCTAATAAATAAAATTTAACAAAATAATGAATAATGTTTCAATATATTATTATAAATATAATATATTTAACATATTATGTTAAAAAAAATTTTAAATAAAATCACTCAATAGATAAGTTACATAAGCATAAAAAATGGAAAAATTAACAAAACTAAAATAAATTAAACAAACAATTTAACTTATTAGTTATAATTCATGTCTCAATAATAAAATAATAATTAAAATATCTACCATTTTATAAAATATAAAAAAGTTAATGATAACTAAACATATGTTACATATAATATTAAGAATGTACTAGAGGAATGTTTTCCCAAATTCCTTCAAAAAGATCATTCCATATGGAACGAATCATGTCTATTATGTGATCATCAATATTATTTGTAAATAATTTCATGGAAATAAGGATCACACATAAATCTAAATAATCATAAATTTTATCATCGCCAATATACTATTTTTTTTCTTATAAAACAATAGACCACTACAAGTCAAAATTATCAATATCGTAGTTTTTTTTCATGTGTTGACATTATTAAAGGACCACTTGTGTATTCTTATATATTAATATTAAAAAAATTCATTCGATATTCATTGTGTCAATAATTTTTAAAATTTATACACCATTTGATGTTGAACCCTGTAACATGAAATTTAATGTAATAAACATCCCATATTTATTATTCGACTCAATAATATTCACATGACACTGAAATTGGGGTTTTTCCTTTAGTCCTTTAAAAATACTTTGCTTCTAGGAACACATTACACTACAATTCTAAATTTCTCTTATGTTGTCCTGATCATTCATGTAAAATTTATATCCATTAATGTCATGCACACACTGTGTTATCAAATTTAGACTTAGAATACACACTAATTATCTCAATATCCTTGGTGCTTCTGATCTACCAAAAAGGGTCTCTTTAAACCATGTAAAAAAGTATTGTTATGCTATTTCAAAATCCTCATACGATTCTTCAATGGAAAACATATTTTCAACACATTAATATGAAATGTTATATATGTTTTAGAATCATATATGTTATTCAATATGTATAAATGTACCTTATTTATCTGTTCACCTATCAAATATTTTAATCTCAAGAGATAGATCCTCTTTCCCCATAATTAACTCGTTCTTGGTGACATAGAGTAAAACAATGAGATCCACTACAAAAGGTATCTTGTACCAAACATTAAAACCACCTAAAAATATATCTCTCATCAATGGAGGATTTAGGTTGATTTAGATTCATAATAAAACCCTTTAAAATATTCATATATGTTTGAAAATGATACAACCAACATGGATATATTGGTCTAAAAATCATTTTTATCACACCAAATGAACCATTAATTTCCCCATGATATAAATAGAATATGGAAAAAATTACATTTCCAATTGAATATGTATATAAATTACATCATTTTCTAAATTAATCAATGCATTCAGATCAATATTCTTATTAAAAATTAAATTTAAAAAATTACACACCTTCATGATATCCATTCTTTCATGGATGGGAAATATTCCCTGCAATGAATGTGACAGGAGTTATTTCATCAGGATGTGACAATCATGATATTTCATACCTATCAACTTCAAATCCTTTAAAGAAATAATTTTTCTACATTTAATGAATAACCATGTTGAACATTAATATCTTGAATAAAATGAAAAAAGATAATTCCCCCCCCCCCTTGGATAATGTATGATAAGTTGGGGTAGGAATGTTCTCCTTCTATTAGGAGTGGGAGCTAACACAAAATCTATTCCCATTGAGAGTAGTTTAAATATTTAATTCAACCCATCAATGGTCTTTCCATTAATATCTAATAATTTTCAAATCATGTTTTCGTATATATTATTCTACACATGAATGAAATCATTTTCTGTTTGAAATTATGATCTCTCCAATATGGTAGCTCAGAAAATATTGACCATTTCTTCCAAATATTTCTATCATTACTAGATTTATATGTAATTCTGAATGACACATCAAGGTTTTCCAACCTCTACAAATATTCATCAGTGGATAATGTTTTCATTGAAATATAAAATTTTTATGATCCATAGAATTCCTTTTCATAATATTCTATAAGATTAATCCATAGAAAAAAAACATTCACTAACCCACATAAATAGTTTTTCTAGTATGATACAGTTGATAATATGAAGTCATTTTTTTGAAAATTGGACATTCATTAGGCCCCTTAAAAATGTATTCAGACAAATTTCCATATGTTGGTAAGTTAATTATTGTGAACATAATCATTCTATTTAGATTAAAGTATTCCATTATATAAGAATCATAAAACCTAATACAATCCTCCCATAAGAGTTTCAAATAATTAATTAATGTTGAAAAGAAGACATCAATATCATTTCAAGACTATTTTGGTCTAGAGAACATTTAACTCAACAAGAAATATTTTCCATTCATACAACATTCAGGTGATAAATAGTAAATTCCAATAATACAAGTGATGCACTATGTGTTCTAATAAATATTCGATATGAATTCATTCAATTCATTTGAATCACATATCTATGATTTCTAACCTCATTTCCAAATGTAGGAAACTACTGATCAATTTTCATCCACTGTGGACAATTAGTTGGATGCCATAATTTTCCAACACATATCTTCTCATCTACATTCCATCATAATCGTTTTTCTTCCAGTGAAATTTATAATAAAAATTTCAAATAAGGTATTATATTATCATACCAAAATTCTAAAAAAAGGGTCTCTAAAACTACTAAATCAACATAAAATTGTTGTTTAAAATTATACTATTACAACACTCATTTTAGAATATTTGAAGAAAAAAAATCACATTCATTCTTATATATCACATAGTTATTTAGGATGGAATGTATTTTTTTGGACCCTAATCCCATCCGGAATTTTATTTTCATCACATTATAATGTAAATTTGGAATATAATTTTCATTAGGATGATAATATTTCAACATTTGTAGTAAATTAGAAAAACATTTTTTACTCCAACCATGTTTTTTCCTTCATGTTAATAAATATTAACACCAATGATAAAACAATAAATTCCATACAACTAGAATACATTGGGTTTTCAAAATCAGCATATAGACTCTCAAATTTTTTTTCTTTCTTAATTTCATCTACTTCAATATCATGATTTATTTATTCAATTTAATAAGTGTTATCATCTTGAAAATCATCATCATCAATTGATCTGAAATTTATCCCAGTTTCATGAAGCCAAATCCAAGGGTTGTAACTCTATTTAGAAACGTGAAAATTTAAATGATTTGTGATGTCTTTTCTTTTCAACTTATTCATATTTAACCATTTTAGGCATGTACATAAAGACATGTCTTTGTGGGGAACATTTCACTTAGAAAATTCCGAAGAAGCTTCAACACCTTCCTCATATTCATCACTTATTAGAAGTGTCGTAATCCAACATAAACTCATTATTATATTTAAAAAACATATAAAATATATAAAATACGTCATTACTAGTTTAAATTTATATCAAATATGTCATAATTTGAATGTAACAATGCATTGAAAATTAAAAAAATGTGTATTTGAAAATAATCATTAAAAATTTTAAAAAACAATTGAATAAAATTTAAATTTAATTGATAAATAATTATTTTTACCATTTACATTTATAATCCCAAATAAGATAACATATTATCTATATTTAAAAAATTACATTAAAATCAAATTACTTTTAAAACAATATGAAACAACAATTTTTCATAAAATAATTTATTATACAGAATCAAATCATTTCACACTATAATTAAATTAAAAACATACTTAATGTTTTACATTAAAAAGTGAAATATTTTACACATATTAATTATATTTAAAATAAAAAACACATTTCAATCAAAATTCTAATGAAATATTTTGTTAAAATAAATAAAAAACACATTTCCCTTAATAGAAAATTTTCTAAAAAAACATTATATCATCAAGGATAGAAAAATAATATTTCCCATTATTTTGAATATTTATTAAAATATAGATATTTCTTTCTCAATGTAACAATATATGACAATATATATTATAAAATTATTAACAGGCAACAAAAAAGATTCTATGTAATAAGAAACTGAATATATGGAGAGTCACACACTCATGAATTCAAATTATATAAATATTCTATAATACAATACTAAATATGATGTAAACCACAAATCATAACATAAAAAGCATTATAGTGTCACAATATAATTATATAAAATATATAAGGTATTTATGAGAATTATGATTACATAATTAGTTTTTTTAAATCATGGGCATTCATATGTAATAGTAATTATACAAAAGGAATGTGTATAACCTAATATTAAACTAAATATATGATGTATGCACAGTCATAAACATTATCTCCCAATTTCTATTTTTTCTATTAGTAAACAATTAAGATGATTAATGGGAGACATCTATCATTATATAATACATCCCCAATCCATACATTTCAATAACACTATGCTGAGAAAAATCATTCATTATATGTTGAACATATAACTGAAAATAAATAAATGAGTTCATTTATAGCAATATTAAGAATGGTTTTATGAGGAAACCAACAAATGGGATAGGTAATATTTCTTAAAAATACACATTTCAGGAGAAAATTAATATAATTATAAAATATATTGAAAATAATTTACATTACACTAAAGCATGAAAAATGATTTCAATATGCACGTTTGATTTAATACTATATTGTTGTTCAATAAAAAATCCATTTGAATGATCAGATTAATTAAACTAAAGTAGCAATAAAATACCAACCAATCATATTTTTAATATTCATTTTCCTCTTTATTACTATTTTATAAAAGTTGTTGTATGCATGTTATAAGAATAACCCCAAAACCACCATAAGTGTTAATACCACCTACTATTAACATATCATATCAGTAAAAATCCAAATGATCATCTTGGATCTCAAAAAATCCATACATATTTTAAATAAAAGATAACCCAATAAACCATTTCTCATAACCCAATTACAAAAAAACATAATAAACCATAGGTGGAAAATGAAGACATTATTCTAACACAATTTACGATATAAGTACTAATATAATCCACCATGTTCTATTTAAATTCCCTAAAAAGATTTATAAAAAACATGTTTACTCATAGAAAATTAACTTCACATCAAAATGATGTTTATGTGAGATTTTAATAAATAGAATCGAGGAAAAAAAGAGTTAGGGAATATGTAGGTGATGGTGGATATTTGAGACATACATGAGAGTTGAGAGATGAGATGATAAAATTCAAAATAGAAGAAACTTGATGATGTATGAAGATGGAAGACTGATATCTTAGGCCACTAGAACAAATAAAAGATATTAGGGATTCAACGCAATAGTAGTCAGATTACTTTATCAACAATGATTAACTCCAAAAATTCCCAATACCACAATTTGTAAATTTTTAATCATATATAACATAGGTTATATTATAACTGATGTGGTAGTGATATTATTATTAGTTTATCAC
The DNA here is from genome assembly GCA_963277665.1 of Viscum album. NCBI lineage: Eukaryota > Viridiplantae > Streptophyta > Magnoliopsida > Santalales > Viscaceae > Viscum > Viscum album. The sequence goes on from OY728161.1 coordinate 939,675,920, forward strand.
ATTTTTATGCAGTAAATGATTAGATAAACATTCTTTATCATGTCGGTTATCTAATAACTGTCGTGATAAAGCAATGAATATTCTTTTATCACATCAGTTATTTTTTATCTGATGTGAAAGATCTCTTTATAACATTGGATAATATAGAACTGATTTAAAAAATAATTATAGTATTTTTTCACATCTGTTATATTATAAATGATGTGATAAAGAAATATAAATTTATTTTACAAGTTGATTATGGAAAACTGATGTAAAAAACCTAACGTGCTAAATACTTTTTGTACTAGTAGAGGGACCATGGATTTCAGCCCATGATGATGATAAAAAAATATCATATATTAAACAATATAGTAAAGATATAAATCAAGGTTTATAGGAATGTTGATCAATCAATTCTTATACAATAAATTGATAAACCCTCCAAACTAAAAAAATATAGACAATACTCATCAGGATGATGTGAACATACAAATAGAGATTAATGAAGTAATTGATAATAATTTCAAAGATTCTATTTATAGAGATGGAGTGTTGTTGTTTTGGATGAGTTTATGTGCTCCTTATGTACCAATTTTTAGAAAATAACTGCTAAATTCCACACAAAGATGAAATATCTCTATACACACTAGTAACACAATGTTGTATAAGGATTTAAGAGAACAATTCTAGTGAGATGGTATGTATGACAACCCTGCTTTTTATTACAAATTAAACATGCTTTGTTACATAAAACTTCACTTGATACAACAAAGAAGATCGAGAGGTTTAGTGTCTTTGGGGCTTAGGATCATTACATAAAAACTTTAAACTTGAAATACAACATCCTTATTGAAAACTTCCTTTACATGACCACTACATTCCTTCGTACTTAGCATTGCATGGGATAACCTGAGGACATGCATAAGAAAAGGGTGAGCTATAAAGCCCAGTAATGGAGTACACAATGAATAACATGAGGAGTACAATACATGTTAGGCAATAGGCATATCAATAGAGCATAAGAGAGACATGAACATAAAGGCATGATAAAGCATGATAATCATAACATGGAAATGTGGCAACAACACTTAACATTGAATTAGCATGAGCCAAGGCTCATTGCACATGGAGCATGAGTAAACCCTCATTGCACTTGAAGCATGAGTAAACCCTCGTTGCACTTGAATGAGCATGAGTCAACACTCATTGCACATGACGTATCATGATACTATACTTTACCCAATGCATTGGAGCGCTATCAGGGCGCACCCTTCTTAAACATTTCATTTCATGCATAAGTGTGCCACATGGATCATAAAACATGGATACATAAAAACATAATCATTTATTCCACGGTAAAGGAATGTGGAATTCATAAATGAAACTTTACAATCAATATGTAAATGTGCATAAAGGTGAATACCCTTGATGGAGAAATGGGCATGGTATTCACTACACAAAGACATTGGCTTAGAAAATCGGTGCGATTTCTGCAGCATAACGGCGTGACATAAGAATTCATAAAAAAAGTTAATGAGAGAGAAAGGGGTTCATCATCATATTTACATGTAATGGACAGTAAGTAGGTCATATATATACATGTCCCAACAATTGAAATGGAATTTAGATTCATGATACAAAAGTATTGCTTGAATGTGAAAGAAGAGAGAGAAGTTCCTTTCGGAATTTCGGCATAGTAACGGGTGTACATGGGAGGAATTTAATGAGAGAGAAAGGGTTCTCCCATCATTCAAACAATAAGAGGGCAGTATGGGGGAGGTGCGAAACCATACCCCAACATTAATAATTGAAATAAAAAGGGCAATACAACTTAAAGAAAATTGACAAAAAAATGAGAAAGGAAGAAAAAACCCTTACTTGGAAGTGTGCTTCCAAAGGCTAGAGAGAGGCTTGTGAGAGGCTTCTTGGGAGCTTGGGGAACCTTGAGAGGATTATAGAGAGAGTAGGGCAGAGGTTGGACGAACTTCAAGGGCTTTGAGTGAGGAGGAAGTGGGAGCTTGGGTGGGTTTATATAGGAAAGGTGAGAGAATTCTTTATTATTTAGGTTTGGGACCCCTTATATTAAAATAATCCAAACCACAAACCATCCCATGGTATTTGCCCATGGTTTCTGAAAAAGGAAAGAGGAAAACAATATTTTACAAGTCCAAGGTCCGAACTTATTAAAAAATTAGGGTTGCTTATGTGGAGGTGAGTCACACTCCCATGGAAATTAATTTAAAAAGGCAAAGTGTTGAATAATTCTTGAGGGCTCCATTAATGCTTTGAAAAGTGAGTCAAACCAACCCAAAACCTCATTATTTTAATGATAAAACACATATTGGCCGAACATAAGGATTATGGTATTTTATTACATCACCAATGGGTCATTATGATGTCATAAAACACATTATATATTTAAATGGTATTTAATTTTTACCCAAAAATTTGACTGTCTCAGAAAATTATGAAAAATTCACCGTTGGATAATTTCGACGTCCTGATTCAAAAAATAATATTTATTTTATCTAAATAATTTTCTAAATATGTGAATTTTTACTTTTAAAATAAAAACCGACATTTATAAAAAATTCACGGGTTTTGACAGAAATGGCTTTCAAACCTTAATAAAAATTTTAATTGCATTCGTAAAATTATAAGATCATTTATATTTAATAAAAATTAATTTAATATTAATAATAATATTTTATTAAAATATTATTTAATTCAAAAATCCTCTAATTTAATAAAATATAATTCTTAATTAAATAATAACTAAAAACACCGTTTGTACTTTAAAAACTAATTACAATGTATCAAAAATGACTAGAAATTATATTCATTATTATATACAAAAAATAATGTACATGAACATGGTGCTACTTATTTGTTACATAACCCCTTAAAATAGCCGCATAAGACCTAAGGGTAAGGTGTGCGATGGTGACAGACTCTTGGGGTTGCTCGGATAACATTGCTCGAGTGGTAATCTCTATCAACTTCCATTTTTCCCGTAGACGATCACGTTCGAGCTTGACTTGATGAAGCTCAGCTTGGGCTTGGTCAAGGGAAAAGCCCAAAGACGCCACCTCCTTTCCGAGCTCCGACAAATGGGCTTCGTAAGGGGCAATTCTACTGGATGAGGCCATCGCTTCCTTTGTCTGAGTAGAAAATTGGTTCGTTAAAGCCTTGTATCTAAACTACCCAAATGATCATTGTTCAACGGCCATAAAAGTAACGGTCACAAATCTTAACGTAAAACTAATGAAGTTGACATCTTATAAAAACATTTTTTTTTCATAATGAAACCTTTAACTGGATCAAGAGGGATTTTACATTAATGAAATTTTGGGTCGTTACAACATCCCCCCCTTAAGAAATTTCGCCCTCGAAATTTTCCTTTTCCCACACTAAAACAAATGTGGGTAACTTAGCTTCATCATATCCTCCGACTCCCAAGTTGCTTCTTCAAACTTGTGGTTTCTCCACAACACCTTGACGAGGGGCATTGTCTTATTTTGTAGAAATTTTTCTCTACGATCCAAGATCTTCACTGGTTTCTCCTCATAAGAAAGATCGTCTTCCAATTGTACCACCTCAGAAGAGAGTACATGTGAAGGGTCTGGTATGTACTTCCTTAAGAGGGATACATGGAAGACATCATGCACCTTGGCTATAGTAGGTGGAAGTGCTAGTCGATAGGCCACAGCCCCAACACGATCAAGAATCTCGAAGGGGCCGATGTACCTTGGACTTAACTTCCCTTTCTTTCCAAACCTCATGACTTTCTTCCACGGAGATATGCGTAAAAACACCATGTCTCCGACTTTAAACTCAAGGTCTCGTCGACGATTATCTGCATAACTCTTCTGTCGACTTTGGGCTGCCTTGATATGCTGCTTAATGGTTTTCACCTTCTCCACCATTTCTTCGACCATTTCTGGTCCAAGCACCTTACGTTCACCGACCTCATCCCAACATGCCGGTGTTCTATACCTTTTCCCATACAGGGCTTCATATGGTGCCATTTGGATGCTCGAGTGGAAACTATTATTATAAGAGAACTCAACCAGAGGAAGATGTTGATCCCATCCTCCTTTAAAGTCCATTGAGCACGCTCTCAACATATCCTCATGTGTTTGGATAGTCCGCTCGGATTGGCGATCAGTTTGAGGATGATAGTCCGTACTGAAGTTCAGTTCAGTATTCAGAGCATGTTGAAGACTCTTCCAAAACTTAGAGGTAAATCTTGGATCTCGGTTAGACACAATAGATAGTGGTACTCCATGCAACCGTACCACTTCCTTGATATATATCCGTGCCAGGTGATCCAAAGAGAAATCCTCTCGAATAGCAATGAAGTGTGCAGTCTTTGTAAGACGATCCACAACAACCCAGATTGCATTGTTGCTTTTGGATGTCCTTGGAAGTCCAGTGACGAAGTCCATGGTGATGTTCTCCCATTTCCATTCTGGTATGGGCAATGGTTGCATCATCCCCTTAGACTTCTGCCTCTCTGCCTTCACTTGCTCACACACCAGGCACTTTGATGTATATTCGGCGATCTCTTTCTTCATACTATCCCACCAAAAGTTTTCTCGGAGATCTCGATACATCTTTGTGCTCCCTGGGTGAATAGAGAAATTTGAACTATGTGCATCATCCAAAAGTTCCTTCTTCAGCTCCGAACTTGATGGGACACATAGTCTTTTCCCAAACCACACAATTCCTTCTTCATTAACTTTAAATTATGAGGATTTTCCCTTTTTGTAAGCTTCCACTTTTTCTTGGATTCTCGCATCATCCTTTTGAGAATCCTTTAATCTTTTCAAAAGAGATGGTTGAGCAATCATTTGTGAAAGGATTGATGATGTTCCCTTCCCTATGATTCCCACGTCCATATTCATCAACTCTAAGAAGATTGGATCCTTCCCAATTCTCATCATTGATAGAATTGCTGGATCCTTTCTACTTAGGGCATCCGCCACCTTGTTCTCCTTCCCAGGGTGGTAATGTATTGAACAGTCATAATCCTTTATGAGCTCTATCCATCTTCTCTGGTGCATATTAAGCTCTTTCTGTGTGAATATATATTTAAGACTTTTGTGGTCAGTATATATCTCACATTTCTCTCCATAGAGATAATACCGCCAGATTTTCAAGGCAAAGATCACCGCCGCCAATTCCAGATCATGCGTTGGATAGTTTCACTCATGGATTCTCAACTGTCTTGAGGCATAGGATATCACTTTATCATTATGCATCAGCACACATCCTATGCCCTTCTTCGAAGCATCACTGAATACCACAAAAAGCTCCCCACTTGTGGGTAATGTGAGCACGGGTGCAGTGATAAGCCTCCTTTTCAACTCCTTGAAGCTTTCTTCGCATTCATCACTCCAAGAAAACTTTACTCCCTTTCGAGTTAGCTTGGTAAGAGGTTTGGACAATCGTGAGAAGTTTCTCACAAATTGTCGATAATATCCAGCTAACCCCAAGAAGCTACGGATATCAGTTACCGATGTTGGCCTCGGTCATCCCTCAATTGCATCTGTTTTGGAGGGGTCCACAGATATCCCATTTCTTGTGATGATATGGCCCAAGAATGAGACCTCCTTCAACCAGAACTCACACTTGCTGTACTTGGCATAGAGCTTCTCCTTGCGCAAAGTCTCCAGTACAGTTCTTAAATGCTCCTCATGGTCCTCCTTGGTTTTGGAGTATATTAGAATATCATCTATAAAGACTACCACAAATTTATCTAGGTAATCTCTAAAAACTCTATTCATCAAGTCCATGAATATTTCTGGAGCATTGGTGAGTCCAAAAGGCATTACTATGAATTCATAGTGCCCGTACCTTGTACGAAAAGCAGTCTTGGGGATATCTTCCTTCTTCACCCTTACTTGATAATATCCTGACCGCCAGTCGACCTTGGAGAAGTATTGTGCTCCACGCAGCTGATCAAACAAGTCATCGATTCTTGGGAGAGGATACTTGTTCTTTATCGTGATTTTTTTACGTTCACGATAATCGATGCAAAGCCGCATCGACCCATCCTTCTTCTTGAAGAAGAGGACTGGTGCACCCCATGGTGATACACTTGGGCGTATAAACCCTTTATCCAGATTCTCCTGTAGTTGTTTCTTCAGTTCATCAAGCTCAACCACAGCCATTCTATATGGAGTCTTGGATATTGGTAGCGCCCCAGGTATAAGTTCAATTTAGAACTCAACATCTCTTCTTGGAGGAAGACCAGGAAGTTCCTCGGGAAATACTTCAGCGAATTCCCTCACAATAGGCATTTCTTCAAGGGTGGTTTCTTCCTTGGACTCAATCATCTGAGCCAGATATGCGTGCTCATAAGGCAGTAATATCCATTCTTGAGATGATGGAGCTAAAGGAGATTCATCTTCCTCCTGACACTTGTAAAGAATCGGGGGTCGATTCTCCAAATGGAGTGTGATTTCCCTCTCCCGACAATTTATGTTGGATCTATATAAGGAAAGCCAATCCATGCCAAGAATTGCATCAAATTCCACCAAAGGGAGTATGACGAGGTTCGCCGGGAAATTCAATCCACAAATTATAACAGGGGAGGACTTATACTCATGGGATGCAATGATTGCCCCATTTTCCGTACTCATCGACATCTTTACTTCCATGATTTGTGGTGGTGTAGGGATTGTTCTACTAAACTTTTGAGATATAAAAGAATGCGTAGAACCTGAATCAAAAAGTACGTTCGCTATTCTTGAATGAATAACTAGCGTACCTGTCACCACTTTGTTGTCGGGGTTCACTTCGGCAGAAGTGATGGCAAAAGCTCTTCCTTCCTGTCTTGGAGTTTGTTGATTGCCTCCGATAACCCTTGGATTAGGGCATTGATTCGCAAAATGACCCGGTTCTTTGCATTTGAAGAATTGAACAACACGTTGAGGTTCGAACGGAGCGTTCCTCCCCTCCGTCGCAGCCGCGGGTCCTTCTTGCTGACAGTTAACAGCTAGGTTCCCTTCTCTTCCACACTTAAAGCTATTTCTTGTCCCCCTAAGGCAATTTCCAGGGTGCTTTTTTCCACACTTTTGGCAAGTGGGGTGCTGGAATTTCTTAGCGCCGTTGGATTTATCGATCGGACCACCAGCATTGAAGTCCACCTTTCGCTTCTTGTCCCCATGATACCCCTGTGATTCTCCGATCTCCATTTCAACCTTGAGGGCACATCGGACAATTTCCTCATAGATGTCGAAGTCATGGATCGCTAATGCTTTCCGCAAGCTAGGCTTCAGCCCACCAAAGAAGCGGTCAACCTTGCATTCGGGGGTAACGACAAAGACGGAAGCGTATCGTGCAAGCCTTGTGAAGTTTTCCTCGTACGCTCCCACAGATTCCTCATCTTTCTGCTTGAGGGAAAGGAAGTCCCTTTCCATCTTAAGACGGAGGGTGCGTGGAAAATATTTATCGAAAAACATCTTCCGGAATACCTTCCATTCCAAAGCCTCAATCTCCTCCTCAGGCTTCGTATTTTTGATCAACGTCCACCATTGATCAGCTTCACCTTCCATATGATAAGCCGCTAGGAGAACCTTCTCTTTTTCAGAGCATTGGAGGATGGAGAATATCTTTTCAATGGAGTTGATCCATTGTTCAGCAATCGTGGGATCGGATGATCCACTAAATGTAGGAGGCCTTTGTCTCATGAAGCTTTCAATAGCGACTTGTTCTTTCTTAGGGGGGGTTGAACGTTCCTCTTGACCAGTGTTTCTATTCAAAACTTGAGTTAGCTGAGAGAGAACCATGACAAAGTTCGCGATTCCCGCTCCCATTGGATTGGGCATCTCATTGGTACAATCATCACACTGATCTTCACAACGGTTGTTAGCCCGAGTTCTCCTCTTACCGGCCATTGGCTGGAATAAAAGGAAAGTTAGGGGTAACACATAGAGGGTAATCCAAAGACAAAAGTTGATGACTTATAAGTAAACTTTAATCTCTTTAACTAATGAGTCTATAGGATTCAATCTAGGATTTTCATGATCTTCCTTCTAACATATATTCTTAGGGGCATTTTTCCCTTAATAAGGGTTCATACTAAGATTGTGAATTTATCAAAACATATCCCCCGGGAGTGTTGTAACCAAGAGTGCAGCAAGGCCCGTTGTCGTGCACCAGTTCCCGTTCGAGTCTAGCTCAAAGTGGTGTTTTCGGGTTTTACCCCTAGGATACATCTGTGCCAGAGCCGCCTCTACCTGCTCGTATGCAGACAGGGATGTATTTGTTTGATAAAACACTTACTTAGTATTTACCAAAATTTAGGGATGTTTTTATTATGCTTAGTCTTGTATCTAAGGCTTTACTATGGTTTCGTAATCCCAAAAATAACTAAACCTATCCTTTGATACCAACTATGACAACAATGCTTTTTATTACAACTTAAACATGCTTTGTTACATAAAACTTCACTTGATACAACAAAGAAGATCGAGAGGTTTAGTGTCTTTGGGGCTTAGGATCATTACATAAAAACTTTATACTTGAAATACAACATCCTTATTGAAAACTTCCTTTACATGACCACTACATTCCTTCGTACTTAGCATTGCATGGGATAACCTGAGGACATGCATAAGAAAAGGGTGAGCTATAAAGCCCAGTAAGGGAGTACACAATGAATAACATGAGGAGTACAATACATGTTAGTCAATAGGCATATCAATAGAGCATAAGAGAGACATGAACATAAAGGCATGATAAAGAATGATAATCATAACATGGAAATGTGGCAACAACACTTAACATTGAATTAGCCTGAGCCAAGGCTCATTGCACATGGAGCATGAGTAAAACCTCATTGCACTTGAAGCACGAGTAAACCCTCGTTGAACTTGAATTAGCATGAGTCAACACTCATTGCACATGACGTATCATGATACTATACTTTACCCAATGCATTGGAGCGCTATCAGGGCGCACCCTTCTTAAACATTTCATTTCATGCATAAGTGTGTCACATGGATCATAAAACATGGATTCATAAAAACATAATCATTTATTCCACGGTAAAGGAATGTGGAATTCATAAATGAAACTTTACAATCAATATGTAAATGTGCATAAAGGTGAATACCCTTGATGGAGAAATGGGCATGGTATTCACTACACAAAGACATTGGCTTAGAAAATCGGTGCGATTTTGGCAGCATAACGGCGTGACATAAGAATTCATAAAAAAAGTTGATGAGAGAGAAAGGGGTTCCTAATAATATTTACATGTAATGGACAGTAAGGAGGTCATATATATACATGTCCCAACAATTGAAATGGAATTTAGATTCATGATACAAAAGTATTGCTTGAATGTGAAAGAAGAGAGAGAAGTTCCTTTCGGAATTTCGGCATAGTAACGGGTGTACATGGGAGGCATTTAATGAGAGAGAAAGGGTTCTCCCATCATTCAAACAATAAGAGGGCAGTATGGGGGAGGTGCGAAACCATACCCCAACATTCATAATTGAAATAAAAAGGGCAATACAACTTAAAGAAAATTGACAAAAAAATGAGAAAGGAAGAAAAAACCCTTACTTGGAAGTGTGCTTCCAAAGGCTAGAGAGAGGCTTGTGAGAGGCTTCTTGGGAGCTTGGGGCACCTTGAGAGGATTTTAGAGAAAGTAGGGTAGAGGTTGGACGAACTTCAAGGGCTTTGAGTGAGGAGGAAGTGGGAGCTTGGGTGGGTTTATATAGGAAAGGTGAGAGAATTCTTTATTATTTAGGTTTGGGACCCCTTATATTAAAATAATCCAAACCAAAAACCATCCCATGGTATTTGCCCATGGTTTCTGGAAAAGGAAAGAGGAAAAAAATATTTTAAAAGTCCAAGGTCCGAACTTATTAAAAAATTAGGGTTGCTTATGTGGAGGTGAGTCACACTCCCATGGAAATTAATTTAAAAAGGCAAAGTGTTGAATAAGTCTTGAGGGCTCCATTAATGCTTTGAAAAGTGAGTCAAACCAACCCAAAACCTCATTATTTTAATGATAAAACACATATTGGCCGAACATAAGGATTATGGTATTTTATTACATCACCAATGGGTCATTATGATGTCATAAAACACATTATATATTTAAATGGTATTTAATTTTTACCCAAAAATTTGACTGTCTCAGAAAATTATGAAAAATTCACCGTTGGATAATTTCGACGTCCTGATTCCAAAAATAATATTTATTTTATCTAAATAATTTTCTAAATATGTGAATTTTTACTTTTAAAATAAAAACTGACATTTATAAAAAATTCACGGGTTTTGACAGAAATGGCTTTCAAACCTTAATAAAAATTTTAATTGCATTCATAAAATTATAAGATCATTTATATTTAATAAAAATTAATTTAATATTAATAATAATATTTTATTAAAATATTATTTAATTCAAAATTCCTTTAATTTAATAAAATATAATTCTTACTTAAATAATAACTAAAAACACCGTTTGTACTTTAAAAACTAATTACAATGTATCAAAAATGACTAGAAATTATATTCATTATTATATACAAAAAATAATGTACATGAACATGGTGCTACTTATTTGTTACATAACCCCTTAAAATAGCCGCATAAGACCTAAGGGTAAGGTGTGCGATGGTGACAGACTCTTGGGGTTGCTCGGATAACATTGCTCGAGTGGTAATCTCTATCAACTTCCATTTTTCCCGTAGACGATCACGTTCGAGCTTGACTTGATGTAGCTCAGCTTGGGCTTGGTCAAGGGAAAATCCCAAAGACGCCACCTCCTTTCTGAGCTCTGAAAAATGGGCTTTGTAAGGGGCAATTCTACTGGATGAGGCCATCGCTTCCTTTGTCTGAGTAGAAAATTGGTTCGTTAAAGCCTTGTATTTAAACTACCCAGATGATCATTGTTCAACGGCCATAAAAGTAACGGTCACAAATCTTAACGTAAAACTAAAGAAGTTGACATCTTATAAAAACATTTTTTTTTCATAATGAAACCGTTAACTGGATCAAGAGAGATTTTCCATTAATGAAATTTTGGGTCGTTACAGTATGACACATGAAATTAAAATCGTTTGTCAATATTTTTAGTATAATAGTAGGTAAAGTATAATGGACCACATCATATGAGATTTATGCCACCTCTTCTTATACCTATATGGATGTGGGACAATATTGCACTGGAAAATGCCACTGTACAGTAACATTCTCAAATGATGAACAATTCTATATGGGTCCTCATTGATCATATTACTATGTCTTCTCATTTGATAGTGATAAGAGAAGATATACAATATAAGGTACTTTCAAAGCTCTATGTTAATGAAATATTTAGGATTCATTGGGAACTGTCATCAAATGTATCTAATAATGACCCTCATTTCACATTGAAATTTTTATTTTTAATTTAATGGGTTACCATCGATAATTTATATTTATGATTTTCCAATATTCTGCAAACTATTGGGAGGTCTGAAAGGACAATCCATACTTTGGAAGAAATGTTGATATCATATTCTCTTGACATAAATGGTATGGAGGAATAGTATTTACCTATGGAAGAATTTCCATTCAATAATTTCATCCATTAAATCATCCAAATGGAACCATATGAAGTGCTGTGTGGTTTGAACTGATATATTCTAACATGTTTGGAATAATTTTGGTAAATATAGTTAATTAGAAAATTTCTTGAAGAATATACAACAATTAATGTATAGACTATTTAGGATCACATTAAAGTATCCAATGGAATACAAATGAGATTTTTTATTAATCAAAGGAAAAAACAAGGAATTTAATGTTTGGGGTTTTGTATTCTTGATGGATTCACCATTGAAGGGAGTCATAAGAAATCGTAAAAGGGGGATGTAATTATATAGGAACATTTCACCTTTTAAATCATGAGATATAAGTAGGTTTATATCTTTCTAGTTGTTTATACCTCCCAACCTATCTTAACTATACAAAATTAACTAGGATTCAATACTGAGGCGGTAAATTATAATTCTATTGATTTTTGTCACATCAATGTGAATAGATTTGGTGCCTAACATGTATTATAATTAATAAACTATCTAGATCATTGACAGTATATATAAGGTGTTAAGGAATTAGACAACTCGATTATTGAATTCCCTTTGGAAAAATCGCAAATTACATGAGAAAACCTATGATCCTGAAGGATCAATGAAGACGAAGTATACAAATTTCTTTAATATTTTATATATATCCCAATTTCATAGAATATGTTATTTAAGGGTGGGATGTGACACCTAAAACTCTAATACACCATGTGAACACTATATCATGAATTATCACACAATGAACCATTTAAAGAGCATTTATTCTTGAATTTATTTAAATTCTTAACATAGTAATTTTAAATTGACCAAAATAAAATCATTATGGAATTAATAATATCAAAATTAACATAGTGTTAATTTTTTATCGTTATATAAAAAGTTATTATTTAGTTGAAAATTATATATTTCAATAAATAAGTTATTGGAATGACTTTATCAATATATAAGAATGGCCTAAAATTTTAAAAAAAATAATTAATCAAATATTAATTTAATAAATAATATTATGCATTTTTTATATTCATTGAACATATAAATCCAATTTCTATCATTTTTTGAACTAATTAAAATGTGACACTAATAAATACCCACATTAAGACTTTTCATTGAATCAAGTATTTTCAATGGAGATTCGGTTTTGGACTACATGACCTCCTTATATCCATTAAATTATTTAATAAAAAATAAATTTTTTTATTTAAAATTTGTATCCACTATTTCTTATCTAATAAATATATTAATTTTTTTAAAATGGAATTCCACTAAATATATTTTTTATTCGATTATGTGAATTTATTTTAAAATTAAATATCCCATCCACTTGTTGTATTATTTGGTAAAATAAATATTAATTTTAAAATTATATAAATTTTTTAGGTAAAAATTACATTCTTAGTTTTAGATAATAAAAATAATTACTAAGGATAAAAATTAATTACCATGGATAAATTATATTATGTTAAATGATAGAAAACTAAAACTAGAAGTAATAAGACACTCAAAGTCATCTCAAAATAATTTTTTGAGGTTATTTTTGACCCACAATCATTTTCCTCTAATAATTCATCTCCTTTTTTCAATGGAACATAAATAGTAACCTTACATTATTGAAAATGAATGTGTTTCTTCAAAATTTACCCTTCACTTAACATATAAATGGTTAATGTCTTAATCTATCCCACACTCACCTATCATTATAATTTCTCCTTAAAACTATATAATTTTTCTCTTCCAAAAAAAATATCTTAATTTATAACTATTCTAGGTCCATTAATAAGAATAAGGCCCTAATTTGAAAGGGGATTTCCAAGGAAAATCAATGTCCGTGATATGAATATTATCAACTACATTTGTTTTTATTCATTTCAATTATTTCAATCCATACTAATATAATGATATTATAATAATTTAAAAACATTTAGAATTACTATAATAGGTTTAATTTTATTATTTATTCATATACCACATCAATCAAGAAAAAAAAATCATTCATGTATTGGATGAAGTATCGTCTCTATGATGCAATATATTTTATTTTCCATTACCTCCAAAAATTGTTGGATATTAGTACGGTATTAAATGATAAATATAATTTTTATAATATCATTTGGGTTTTTCTAGGACCCATTTTAGAACATATTAATTGTAATATCAATAAAATTATATCATTATTTTAATCATTTAAAACAAGCATACTGAGAGCATAATTTTTATTCATAATATTTAATATTTTAATATACATTACATTAATTTTTAATTAATTAAGATTATAATATTTAACAATAATAAACACTAAATAATATTATTTTAATTTTTGTAATATGATATTACAAAAAACATATATCCATTCATTAAATAGAGGTATTTTCATGTTTGGGTCATTTTAACAACCTACTTAAACAATACTATGCATTTATAACATGGATGAATATTAAAACCTGTTTAATAGTATAATATTATATGTATTTATAAATAATTAGTATTATTTTGATATATTGTACGAATATAAAATTTATCAATTAAGTAATCACACTCAATTCGTCAAAAGTCATAAAAACATTTTCCATTCAGACTTCATCTTCATCGATAAAGTAAAAAACAATCAGTAAATGGATTTGAAACATAATAAATTATTAAAATTAATTCCTAATAGTGAAATAATGACATAGTAATAATTATATTTTAAAAAATATGTAATATGGACCCCACTATTATGAAACAAGTATGAAAAATCAAAACAGTAAACATTGATGTTAAAAATCAAAAATAATAATAAATAAAATGATTATTTATAATAGGAGAAGATGAAAATGGATTTTATAAAGGTTAATAATATATTTATTAATATATATATATAATGTGATATTTTAATGTATGTTGATGGGATTCAGGAAAATAGAAAAGGGTTTTCCATATCAAATTCCTCTCTTTAGGGATTGTTTTGTATTATGCACTCAATTTCCAGAAGGTGTTCATTATAATACCTTTTTGAGATGATATATAATTATTTTACATTACTAATTTTATTTAATGATCATTTTTATTCCATCTAAATCGTGAGTTTTTTTATTTTGATAACCAAGCCAAAACATGGGGTTTTAAAATAAAAAATTTCATTCTTTGGGAATCATGATATAATCAATATATTTTTTTGTTAGTGTGGAGGATAAATTAACTTGGGATAATTATTTTCATATTACTCATTAAATATAACATATTTACAAGTATATAATTTTTTCCCTCTCTCATAAACATTTTATTCAAGAGTTACATTTCCATGGTGGAAAATCCCTCTATTGTTTTGTTATTGTAAAATTTTCTTAAATTCCCTATAAAATATATCCATGTATGGATTCTAAAACATGGATACAATTTTATAATATATTCACCTATGGGTGAAAAATTAAAAAATTGATGTTTTATATTTTATATAATCATCACCTTGATGTATAATGAGGAGTCCTTAGAAGAACCCCTAGTGATACACAACTGAGAAATATGATTTTGAATATTTAAATGCTCTTAATGTACCATGATAAATGATTTTTCATACCATTTCCTTTTTCTCCTAAAAATGAATACTATTTAACCCAATTATTAACTTCCATCTATAACCTTTCACATTTATGTTACCCTCACCCAAACATTTTTTTTGAAAAGTGTATTATATTCTACATTGATAATTCCACACAGCTTCCAAGTTTATTAAGGAAACTTCTCCTAAACATTAGCATTATTCTATTTAATGGTGAATTATTTAATGTACATATTTTACAATATATAGATAATAGTTTTTTATTTACTATTTTTTCCCCAAGAATCAATATAACAGTTCTTGATGACTCTTATGGTGAATGCATTGGGCTTAATTTGGTGATGGGTCGGGACTATGATTTTATATCCCAAAAATTCATTGATAGGTATCATGAGTCTAAAAACAATTTTGGTTTTATTGAATTCATATTTCTATAAAAGGTTAAGTTATAATGACCCAGAAAACCCATGGATTTTTTTATACATGCTAATTTTATGAGTCTGCGAAAATTTATTGTGCTTGATTCCAAGGCCCGGTCTGCCCGGAATCAATTTCTGATGTTTTTTTGGGTACGTTCAGTAAACGTATGAGTAGGTTTTTATACCATTTGAACTGGTGCTAAGAATTGAAATCTGACGGCCCCATTGAACTGGAAGTTCTGATATTCACTTAATAAGACTTTAAATTTGACGATAGTGAGTTGAGAGACGAGGTTAATTTTTGGGTGTTCTTAAAAAATATAATAATATAAAGTGTAGCTAAACATTATTTTATTTAAGCCACTAAGAGAGTTTTGGCTATTAAAACCTCCTCATGGGAGTTGGAGGTGGGACCACCAACCTTAACCTCCCATGAGAGGTTATGGTGGTGGGGTCCACCCGAACATAACCTCCCGTGAGAGGTTACGACGTGAGGACCACCCGAAACCGCATAACCTCTCATTTGAGAAATAGGTATGGGGACCACACGACCCCTATTGATGGAGGAAGATAAAACCTCACAAATATCCCTCATTAATTAAGGATAGTCTCTTGATATCCCATAATTTAATTCATGCCAACTCCACCCCATTAATTAAATGAATCATCTCATTTAATTAAATGCCACATTTTGAATTTTAAACTCAATAATCTAAAATAAAAGACAATCATTTATTTAGAGGGGCTAGTTTTTTATTTGTTGGAGAATGAGGATTAGAGGATCATTGGGAGAAATCTCCCAATGATGAACCATTCTACAAATGAAGAACAAAGAACGCATTCTTCCAACGAAGAAATTTGACGACAGTTCTTCTTGACTTTCTTCCTTGGATCCTAACAACGTGGAGCGTCTTATCGAGCCAACGTAGCTTGTAATTCGGAGTGTGTGGTGGACACGACGAATGATGGGAAACTTCGTCTTCTTTCCTCGACTTCAACATCGACACCCGAAAATACTGGTAGGGGGTTTCACATTGAGTAATATACCTTTCTTTTCCTCATTTTCATTTGAAAGGAATCTATGTGAAGGTTTGTAAGAAATTGTTCTTCATCGTTCTCATTTGATTAACCAATTGCTATCACCTCTAATCACAGAGGGTGAAGGCCAAACTAACATGGCCCAACTCCCACCACTGTTCTTTTGTGATGTTTCTTTGGCATGGCGATAAGGTGACGATGACAAAGGCGGCAACGATAAAGGCTGTGTTACCCACGGCCTCTTCACATCGCACCACCCCTGCAGCACACCAATGCTTCCAGTCGAGCACTGTCGGCCCAAGCCACGCTGAACAGGCCATCCCAGTCTGGCAGCGACCTCTTACTCGCCCGAACCGACGTTTTTTCGGCCTGTTCAGCTCCCTGTTGGCCTGCATGCGCCCCACCAGGTGCCCTACCGGCCTTCCTGCACCCCGCTCGGCCTCTTGGTGCCCTACTCGGCCTCCCACATTCCCTACCCGGCACCCCTTCGGCCTACCAATGCCCCACACAGCCACCTGGGACCCTGCCGACCTCCCGAACCCAGCCGTTCCCCTCGCGGTGACTTTCGGGCAGAACTGCCCCCACAGTCTGCTGGGCCCAGCACAGCGGACCGGGTCGAACCTAGTTGGCTAACCCGCTCAATAGACCGGGTCACACCCAGTGGATCTGACCGGGTCGGGCCAGTCTGGGTTGGGCTGAGTCGGTCTGATCGGGTCGGATCGGGCCCAGGCCCATTATTGACCTCTTTACTTTCTTTAGCCATATCTTTGGCACCGTACGCCCGTTTAACGAACTGTCTATGGAACTGGTATTAGTGGAACATGAATGTCCCTTTTAGTATACCCCACTAGAGTTTAGGGTAATGTTGAAATATGAACAGGTTGGATCATACATGAATCCAACTGGGTCCCTAGGACTAAAAATCTTATAACTCACAGACCGAACGTCTAATTGACACATCATCTATTGCGTTGAGACCCCAATGAGGAGTTGGACCTTTGAGATACTTCTATGTGGGACTTCTTGATATTTGCAGTATCAACCTGTAGCTTTTTGGGAGGACCCTCATGAAGACAAGCGAGAAGAGTATAGAGACCTAGTAGCTGGATGAGACCAGATGACTGCTTAACCAATTTGACTCAGAGTGATTCAACTAGCCCAGTGGGGAGTGCCTGTTAGTTGGAGGCAGACCCATGGTGGTAGAGTGCCTGGTAGTTGGCGGTAGACCTATGGTACTCGACAAAAGGATTACCTCTGCATGCTATTAGGTTGAGATCCTGGTAGTTGGCGGCAGACCCACAGTGGGGAGAACCTCTCTGTGAGCCCTCGACAGACCCACGGTACTCGACAGGAGGAGTACCTCAGGAGTCCAAGGTTAGTGGTAAGTGCCTGATAGTTGGTGTGATTCCCACTATACTTGACAGAGGAGGATTTCACTAGTGGTCGTGGTTTTGACAATGTGAAAAAAAAATCATGGTTGAGCTGATTCGGTAACATTTGTGTTTACCTCATTATTATGATGGATTACTTGATTACATAGGTATATGTATGGGAATATACCCAAGTGGGTTAATCTGTTGATTTCATTCTTGGTGGTTTATCCTTGTTGGATTTTGTGACACCTTGAGGGTCTTGGGGTCCCTATAGAGTATCGTTATACTCACCCCTACACAGGCTATGCCAACACCTCGTTGTGTTGGTTGCAAAGGACAGAAAGCACTGACTAAGGCTGAGGATAGCTGGACTGGATGGTACCCAGAGGCAGACAACATGGAATGATGGTACACATAGGATACGGATGGACATAGAGTGTTGTGGACGCTATATTTACCTACCTTTTAGGTATGATTTCCCTATAGGACGATCCATCGGCTATTTCACCTTTCTTTTGTTGTACTCAGTTTCCTTGTACTTTACAGTTGGGCTTGTATTTCCAGCCCCATTACATTTCATCACTTCTTCTGTATAATGGTTTAATTAGTGTATTGCTTCCAGCTTACTTTGTTGTGTGTGTTTATAGTTTTTAAAGGCAATTCCTTCCCAGTTTTAGGTATTTATTCCCTTGGTGCTAGTCTACAGCCCCTGGACATTGCAAGACGGTCTTGGGGTAGTCACAGAACGGGCCCCGGGGGACGGGTCGTAACAAATTGGAACCAAAGGAGTCGGTTATACCACAGAACATGGGACTCTGAACATTCTTTTCTATGAAGAAATTGTGTTAAGAGTACTGAGTGTGGTTTTCATTTCAGGGAGTCCAGTATTGGTGCGGTGGCCGACATATCCATACACCAGGACCCTGACTTATGATTACTGACTCAGTGCACGAAAACACTGATTGCATGTGTGTTTTCAAAAAATTTCTTAAGTCATCTCAACCAGGTCATCTCACCAGGTATAATATTTGACCATGTCACATCTGTTTCTTTCAGGATGCCTCCCAGTGGATGACCAGCTAGAGTCCCGAGTGTTTTACGTGAAAATATCCCACCGAGTGATGAGGCGTCAGTGCAGGGCCCTCTCACAGTGGAGGCAACATCAGTACCACTACCTGTTGGGCCACTGATACCACCAACCCCAGCAGTAGATGATGCACACCAGTTGAGCGTGTTGCATGAGTTACAGTGCCATAGGCCACCCAGGTTCAAGGGATAGATGGACTCACAGGTAGTTGAGGATTGGCTGGAGGCTGTGGTGAGGATTTTCTGACTTGTAGGGACACCAGCAGACTTCATGGTGATCCTTATCGCGAGTCTACTTCAGGCAGCAATAGGCAGATGGTGGAACCTGATGATCAAGGTGCATGATGTGGTGACACTACTCTGGGAAGACTTCAAGAGCATGTTTCGAGCAGAGTTTGTCCCAGCCACCATATGAGCAGTGTGGATACAGATTCTACATCCTCTACATCAGGGTATCATGACGGTTGATCTGTACATAGCGAGGTTCACCAACCTCTCACGCTACTCCACAGATATAGTGTGGGGCCCATTCTTCATGGCCCGAACCTTCGAGCAGGGACTCAGGTGAGAGATATAGGCTTAAATGTTCTCCCTCAGCATCCTGACGTATGGAGGGGTGTTGGAGGAATCCCTCTTAGTGGAGATCTTCCTTGCTGATCAGTCTCCAGGAGCGAGACCAACCACTAGTCGACATGCAGTGGAGTCTTCTATAGATGGTAGTGGACAGATGTCACAGAGATCCAAGAGGACCAGACCTATAGGTGGATGACCGCACAACTTAGAATCAGTTTTGTGGGGCACCCAGAGTGGAGACAAAGTTAGACATTCTAGGAGAAGACATGGTTACTCATGCGGCGGGCATGGTCACATTGCTCTTGACTATCCGACCAGCCATTCAGATGATCAGCAGACAGTTGAGGGACCTCCCAGGCAGAGGATGAGATTCGATCGAGGTGTTCTATTAAGAGGAGGTGGACATGGTAGAGAATCTGGTTGTACAGCTGGCGGTGGACGACGTTTTGAGGTGTTACCACCACAACCACTAGGAGGTCCACCCCGACCACAGGGAGTAGGTGGAAAGGCGATAGATCAGCTCCAGGCGGCTGAGGATTATGATCACAGTGATCCGAAGATGATTCGAGGAATGATCTGTGTCTACACCACCATAGCTGCAGTTCTTATAGACACAAGTGGTACTCACTCCTTCGTTTCCACTGCCCTCATTCAGAGCTCTGAGATTCCGACTGAGCCATTGGCTCAATCCTTACAGCTAGAGACTCCTACAGGAGCATGCTTGATGATCACACAATGCTGTCGGCAGTTTGATCTTACTCTAGGAGGTTAGATCTTCGGCTGGGATCTCCTCATAGTGGCATTGAGGCCTTACGACGTCATCTTGGCTATGGACTGGTTATCTAGAGTAAATGCTCAGATTGGTTGTATTAGGAGAAAAGTGCAGTGTGTACGCATGGATGGGACAAGGCTCGCCATCACTGGAGAGAAGGTATCCTTTGCATCGTAGGATGGAATTACTCAGAGGACGGTGTAGCTGACCACTCATCAGTTGGCATGCCCTACCCTCGGAGCAATTGATGTGGAGAGTCCGAGCTATCTAGTAGTGGTGGGCATGTATACCGATGTTTTCCCTGATGATGTCCTAGGACTACCTCTTTTTCGAGTGGTGGAAATCAACATTTATTTGTACCCCGGGACAACATCAATATCTATTGTGGCATAACGGATGGCTCCCACTGAAATTTGTGAGCTGCGGGTAAAGCTAGAGTGTAAGAACCTGGTTCTTAGTTTTGATGTACGAGCTTATTCTTTTTTCTTTTCCTTATGTGTTTTTGAGGAAATATGGAAAATGGGGAAGAATCCTAAATTTTGGAACTACAGGCCGTGTACTCTTTCCACACGCCATGTACTTCTGGCCGTGTGGGGATGAGTACATGGGGCTTGTAGCCTTGTCGGTGACGAGGGGTGTAGGAACCGACTACACACCGTGTAGTGGTACTTACACACCGTGTAGTCACTCGACATGCTTTAACTGTAAGGCGGTAGAGTAACCGCCAGGTGGGCGATAGTTCACGTCGTGTACATGGGAGTAAATATTGTGTACTCATGTCGACGGATGAACAGTGTGGTGGTGCCGCCAAATAAATAGTTAAATCAAATATGTACACACCGTTTACTCAGAAGTACACGCCGTGTACTTTGTTTTTTCGGCATAAAACAGGAAGTAGCCTCCCCATTTGTTAGAGGAGACACTTGACCCAATTTGGAGCCAAAGCAAGAGGTCGGACCTTTGAAGATCCACCTGGTGTTTGTCTGGAATCGGTTTCTGCCTCGGACGATCCCGTTGGAACCGCACGGGAAAGGGCTTCCACCTCATTGGCTGGTTCTTACAAATTCTTCTCCCAACATGAGTTATTTATGTGTGAATGGGTTTTGTTCTTCCTTAGATCTATGCTATTCTTGTGTGTTTCTAGAGTCAGTGTTCGGGTATAATGTTCATTGGCGTATAAGGTAGGTGGCTTGGTGTGTAAATTTCCAACTATCATGTTTTTTTGTGTGTTTTCGTGCCACAAACCCATGTTGGGGTGTCGTGAGGCCGAGACCATTGCTATATTTAATGACTAGAGTTTCATAGGTGATTAAATTGTGATAAAAATGCTGGTTGGGATCGTTTCTTGGATCTGGAACCACCCCAAGGGTGTGTTTCTCTCTTTAGCTGTTTGGCCAGGATACCTGAGGGTATGCCTTTAATGTAGTAGTTGTAGAATTTCCTTGAGATGATTTGCTTATTTACTGCATTATGTCATGTTGGGAATGGCCCGGTTACCTGTTTAGCCTGAGGGCGTTGTTGTGATTATCATGTGGCCACTACACTATTTAGCCTGTGGGAAGTAGTCATTTCGGCCTGAGGAAAAATTCTTCTGTGCCTGTGGGCAGCCGACTCTGTGCCTGTGGGTGACAATACCTACGCTTGTGGGCAATCTATGTTATGCCTAAGGGCAGATTCTTGTGTTGGATACTCGTTACCCGAGGGTAGGAGTTTACGTGTCTGAGGACAACAGTTTTTTACTTAGAAATGTACTGTGGTGATTTCTTATATAAAATGGATTAAATGAATAATTAAATTGAAATTTAACTGTTAAGTTAGTTACTTCATAGTACTGGTTACTTTATTGCATTTTGCCACTGCACACTATTGTTTCATGTTAGCACGCAGTTGGGCACGAGCCTTTGGTGGGTGCCTACTGAGATATATTTCTCACACCCTGTTTGGGTCACTCTTTTCGGCCCAAACTGATTACGTTGCTACAGGTGTAGATAGGGACAAGAGTCCCTATACAGGTACTTTACTGTTGCTGAGGAGTAGGAGGGCATGGGACCAAGCCTAGGCTCACGATGCTGCTACCAGCTGTTTACATTACTTTGCTTTACTCTACTTTCTATTGTACTACAATGATGTATAACATGTTCTGGCTATTTTCATCGAACCTGAAACATGTAGCATCATCATTTATATATTGTTGTTTATATCCTCTGTAGTTGTTATTTCTGTTGTGTATGTTTACTGCTTCCGCTATTGTTGTATGTTTTATTTCATTCCACGGTGCTACACTTTGACAAATGAGGGCATAGTTTCCCCACTGTCAGACCTAGGCCCTCGCTGCTAGTCGGCAGCCTCTGGCGTTTGGGGAAATGTGCTTGAGGTCACGTGGCAAACCGGGTTCGGGGCACCCATTGAGTGGCACCCGGGTCCAGGACGTTACAAAGTGGTATTAGAGGAGGTTCTTTTCTTTGACTTACTATTTGGAGCCTTAGTCAGGGATATGACAAATGGTAGTTGGTAATAAGTTGTGCCCGGGCGTAGCTAACCCGATAACAGGGAAAAGCCAGGGAAAATCCAGTCTACCTCGTATTTTGAAATTTTTCTGATTTTTCAAATTTTACTGTTGATATGATTTCACCGTTGGGTGACGCACTTGGATTGTACCAGTTATATTTTATCTGTGGGTTCTATTTAGTTAAAACCTGATGAGATGAGGGTATGTCGTCTCATGCATCATATAGGCACATGATAGACATCACAAGCCATGCATAGATTCCATTCCATGTAGGTGCATTAGAATTTTCATGTTGTTGTGAGAGTTGTTGTGCTAATAAAGAATTCTGTTGTGATAGATTCTTGATAAATACCTGCCTTGTGAAATGGTATTTTGTTTGAGCATGTTTATAGAATGGATTCCAAACATTGGTTCTTGGGGTGTATGGGCCCCCATTGACATGAATTTGGTGGATTATTGACTCTTTATTAGTTATGACACAGATAAGATGTCAAACTTTGATTCGTGGGGAGTATGGGCCCTCACGGGTCAGAATTTGACACTTAGGTGTTGTTTTTAAATGTTTTCTGGGTTCCGGGGAAGTTTATGAGGCATACTCTCTGGAAAACCTAGTATACACGTCGTGTAGTATTTTTATACACGCCATGTATGTTCTTCTGTTTAGGAAGAAAAATGAACTTTTGGAGTACACGCCGTGTGCCCAGAGTACATGCCGTGTAGTCTCTTCCCATGTCACAAACCGTGTAGGTGACGACACAGGGTAGGGAAAGGCTTGGGTAAAACATGTCGTGTACCGAGTGGACACGCCGTGTAATGTGACCCGGAGTCCAGCCGTGTAACTAACAACATGGGTCGGTGAACTCCTGTATAGAACACGCTGTGTCAATGATGAACATGACTTGTAGTGTGACCTGGGGACTCGGCCGTGTAAGTAACAACACGGGCCAGTGTCACCTCTCCCTGAACACCACATGTAGTCTTTTCTGAGGATAGACTGTGTGGAGTTAGCCGTGTGGCTGGGAAACAGGGTGGTGTACACACCGTGCGCAGGTGTAACACGTCGTGTAGTGTTAAGCTGAGTAGTCGGCTGTGTCACAGATGACACATGCAGTTGTAAAATAACACCGTAAATTCCGTGTAGATATTATACACGCCGTGTAGTTTTGTTCAACGGAATCCATGTGGCTTATCCATGTAGAAGGACCAATTTAGGGGATGTAATGTCAAGTATATGACATATAGTCATTTTACTCATCGTGTAGTCTTGTTTTGCCAATTTTTCATTCCTTATTCCTCTTTTTTCCTTTGTGGTTCCTTCACTTTTCAATCTTAATAATCTTGAATATGAGGCGTGCTTTTGACCATGTAGTTTCATGCCGCCTAGACGACCGCGAGTTGTTCACCAGGAGAGTGGCGACGATTATACTCCGAAAATAGTGGGCCATGGGCTACCAGTTGATCCACCAGCAGAGCCAGATGCGGTGCCAGCTATTATACCGGACACAGGCGCGAAGGCGCAATTCCGTGAAGGCTTTATGCGGTTCATGCAGACCTTTCAGGGAGCACCACAGGCTGATACATCTATGGATGAGCTGACGTGTATCTTCCAGAAGCAGCATCTGCCTACGCTTTTAGTGGATGGCGGACCACAGGCTGCGGAGTCTTGGCTCGAGTCGATGCAGACTATTTTCAAGCATCGAGAGTTGCCTCCAGGGCGGAGGGTCAAGATCGTGACATATATGTTGCGTGATTCTTCCAAGAGGTGAGGGATGTTACCACACAGTCATAGAAGCACAGAGACATGGTGTGGGAGGATTTTATGGCAGTCTTCTATGAATTATTCTTCCTAGAGATGTTGAGGGTAGATAGAGCTTGAGAGTTCATGAATGTGCAGCAGGTCGCTATGTTAGTGAGGGACTATTCTATTCGTTTCACCGAGCTACAACGTTTTTTACCCGTGCAGGTGGGTGATGAGACGTTGGGAGCCAGACATTTTGAGGATGGTCTTTGGTATGAAATCTGAGCGTTGGTGAATGATTTTAGGTTGCCTATTGTACACGCGATTGTGAACCATGCATTGATTACAGAGAGGAACCTGTGGGAATCGAGTGGTGTGGGCTATGGCGGTTCAGCATTAGTTACTAGTACTATTTCTACTGGCAAGAGGAAGAGACAAATGGACTTCTCTCAGGACGGTAGTACCAGTCAGAAGAATGCTTTAGGTGGACAGGTTATGTACTACCAGTGGGGTAGAGAGGGGAACAAGAGGCTGTAGTGTCCACGAGAACCAACGGAGTGTCGAGCTTGTGGCAATATGGGTCATCTGTAGCGCTTTTGTAGGTTGTTTCAACCAATGGCTAGTGAGAGGGGTCCTGTGCAGACTCTGCGTGCGGGAGTGGGACCAGTGGCTTTTTATCAGTCAGGGAAATGGAACATGTCAGGGCGTGCAGGCAGAGATGGTGGTCGTGGCCATGGTATCCAGATGCCAGGATCTCAGAGGCAACAGGGCGGGACATCTCTAGGTAGCCAGGCTGTGTCGCAGGGTCACAGCACTGGGCAGGCATATGCAGTGCAATAGAACTAGCAAGAGCAGGATCTCGGACCTTTTACAGTCAGAGGTACTATTCTAGTAGCTTCTGTCTTGTCTTCAGTACTTTTTGATATGGGTGCTACGCATAGTTTCATATCTGTACCCATTGTGGAGAGCATTGGGCTCTGTGTTTCTACTTCTTTAGATATCATGATGCTAGACACTCCGTTGGGGACTATGACGGCAGGTGTGCGTCAGTGTAAGGAGTGACCACTTCAGGTTGGAGGGTGTCACTTCCTTTGGGACCTCTATGTCTTAGAGATGAGAGGTTATGATTTCATTATCGGGATGGACTGGTTGGTTCCCTTTCGGGTCATTGTAGACTGCTATCATTGCATGGGTGCGTTTCACGTCACCAGAGGGCAGAGAGGTTCTATACAAGGTAGAATGGGATCTTCAGGAAAGTTGAGCTGGACCAGAGCATTGTGGGCGAGGTGGAGTCATAGCCCAGATTTCGAGCTTATATCTGGATGACCAGGGGACTTGTCAGACGGATTTCCCCCCAATGGTTGATCGTTTCAAGTATGTCTTCCCATATGACTTTTCAGGTCTTCCTTTGGAGAGAGAGGTGTATTTATCCATTGATCATGTTCCAGGAGCAGCACCAGTGTCCATTCCTCAATATAGGATGGCCACACGTGAGTTGTAGGAGCTCAAGAGAGAGTTAGAGGAGTTACAGGTGAAGGGCTTTATCTGACCCAGTACTTCTCCTTGGGGTTCTCTTGTCCTTTTGAGAAGAAGGCAGATGTTACCCTTAGACTTTGTGTGGATTATAGGAAGCTGAACTAGTTGACGGTTAAGAACTGATATCCCTTACCGAGGATAGATGATCTGTTTGATCAGCTTCGTGGAGCACGAGTGTTTTCGAAGATTGACTTGAGATCAGGATATCATCATCTGCGTTTGAGACCATCAGATATACCGCTTACAGATTTTTGGAGTAGATATGGTCTGTACAAGTATTTGGTTATGCCGTTCGGACTCATGAATGCGCCAACAGTTTTCATGGTTCTGATGAATCATGTGTTCCATCTATATCTTGATTATTTCGTGGTAGTATTCGTGGATTACATCCTGGTGTACTCTCACACTCGACACGACCATGCCACCCATCTTGAGATCGTATTGTGTACACTGAGAGATCATCGTCTATATGCTATGCTCTCGAAGTGACACTTTTAGATGGACCGGATTCACTTCCTAGTTCATATCATCTCAGAGGCAGGAGTTGTAGTAGACCCAGAGAAGGTGAGAGCAGTAGTTTCCTGGGAGCAGCCTAATAACATGTTTGAGATACAGAGTTTCATAGAGCTGGATGGTTACTACAGGCATTTTATACAGGACTTCTCCCTCTTAGCACCGCCGTTGACGGGTCTGACTAAGAAGGGTGTGATGTTTTTTTGGTCAGAATCTTTCGAGGGAGCTTTTCAGGACCTGAAGGGAAGGTTGACATCATCACCGATCCTGATACTCCTAGAGCAGGGGAAGAGCTATACAGTTTACTGTGATGCATCAGGGATTGAGCTGGGAGCGGTTTTGATACAGGGAGACAGAGTTGTTGTGTACGGGGCTCGACAGTTGAGGCCACAAGAGCGGAATTACCCGATGCATGACCTCGAGTTGGCTGTAATTGTTCATGCGTTGTGCTGTTGGAGACATTATCTGTTGGGAAAGCATTTTGTGGTTTTCACCGACCACGAAAATCCTCAATTATATCTTCACTCAACATGACCTGAATTTGAGGTAGAGAAGGTGGGTTGAGTACCTACAGTCTTTCGATTTTGAGCTTCCCTATACACCTGGTAATGGAAATGCAGTAGCTGATGCAATGAGAAGGAAGACTCAAATACAGGCAGTGCAGGAGGACAGTGGTGAGTGGAAGCACATGGCCTTGTTCTCTGAGATTCATCTAGAGGTGCATGACCGTTAGGGGCAGACTTATCTTTCTTCTTTAACTGTGATGTCTACCCTCCTGGATAGAGTGAGTATGAGACAACTATCAGATTCATAAGGCCTAGTTATACAGGAGTCAGTGGAAAGTGAGGAGCCTCCTCCTAGTTGGACGATGGGCGATGATGAGGTTTTTCATTTCCATGGACTATTATGGGTTCCAGGGGATATACGGGAGGAGCTGATCTGTGAGTTTCATGCTTCAGCTTAGGCAGTTCATCCCGGGGTTACCAAGATGTACCGTGACTTGAGGCGTCAATACTGGTGACCGGGTATGAAGAGAGATGTAGCTAGTTTTGTTATGAGATGTTCCACCTGTTAGCAGGTGAAGGCGGAGCATCAGAGACCAGCTGGGATGTTAAAGCAGTTACCCATTCCATAGTGGAAATGGGATGATGTCGCGATGGATTTCGTGATGGGGTTGCCGAGGTCACCTTGAAGAAATGACGTTGTGTGGGTTGTTGTGGATAGACTCACGAAGGTAGCTCACTTCATGCCGATCAAGGAGATCTTCGGTGTTGAGGAGCTCAGAAGGTTGTACATCCGAGAGATCTTACGTCTTCATGGGGTCCCTCGTTCTATCGTTTCTAATAGGGATGCCCTCTTTATGTCTTGTTTTTGGCAGAGTTTTCAGAGGGCACTGGGTATACAGGTGCTTCTGAGCACATCATACCACCCTCAATTCGATGTCCAGTAAGAGCGTACGATACAGGTGCTTGAGGACATGATGTGTGCATGCGTCCTAGACTTTGGGGGCACTTGGGAGAAGCATATACCCTTAGTCGATTTTTCCTATAACAACCATTTTCATGTGACTATTGAGATGGCACCATATGTGAATTTATATGGTAGTCCATGCCGATCACCTTTGTGCTGGTTAGAGGTAGGTGAGGTAGCTTTACTGGGGCCACAGCTCATGTAAGAGACATCTAAGCAGGTCCAGTTGATTCGGAAGCAGATGGCTACCGCGCAGTCTCGTTAGAAATTTTATGATGATCTCCACAGACGACCTTTGGAGTTCGTGGTCGGGGATCAGGTTTTTCTCCGTGTTTCTCTAAGGTTGGGAAACAGACGGATCAGGAGACAGGGTAAGCTCTCACCGAGGTATGTGAGGCCATTCAAGATTCTGGAGAGATTTGGGTTGGTTGCCTATCAGTTGTAGTTACCGCAACGTTACTGAGCCATGCATGACGTCTTCCACGTGTCTCAGTTGTGTCACTACCATTCAGACCCATCTCACAATTTTCAGCCTGAGGAGGTTGAGCTGGAGACAGATGTGTCCTATGAGGAGCATCCTATTAGTATCATTGACAGGAGCACAAAGGTTCTCCGAGGTCAGTCAGTTCCTCCTATGCGGGTGCTATGGAAGCATGGACGAGTGTAGGACATGACCTGGGAGCGGGAGGCCGACGTATGTGCTCAGTGTCCAGAGTTGTTCTGAGCTTTATCTTTTCCACCCTTGTAAGGGAAATTCAGGGACGAATTCTATAAGGGGGGAAGTTTGTAAGGACCCGGTTCTTAGTTTTGAGATACAGGCTTCTTCTTTTTCCTTTTCCTTATATGTTTTTTAGAAAATATCGAAATGGGGAAGAATCCTAAATATTGGAACTACACGTCGTGTACTCTTTCCACACGTTTTGTACTTATGGTCATGTGGGGATGAGTACATAGGGCATATAGCCTTGTCGGTGTCGAGGGGTGTAGGAACCGACTACACGCCGTGTAGTGGTACTTCCACGCCGTGTAGTCAGTCGGCATGCGTTAACAGTAAGGCGGTGGAGTAACCGCCAGCTTGGCGACAGTACATGTCGTGTACTTGGGAGTACATGCCTTATACTCACGTGGACGGATGAACAGTGTGGCGGTGCCGCCAAATGAATAGTTAAATGAAAGAATTACACACCGTGTACTTAGAAGTACACGCCATGTACTTTGTTTTTTCGGATTAAAACAGGCAGTAGGCTCCTCATTTGGCAGAGGAGACACTTGAGCCAATTTGAAGCCAAAGGAAGAGGCCGGACCTTTGAAGAACCACCGGGTGTTCGTCTGGATTCGGTTTCCGCCTCGGACGATCTTGTTGGAACCGCATGGGTAATGGCTTCCACCTCCTTGGATTGTTCTTACCAATTCATCACCCAACAAGATTTATTTACGTATGAATGGGTTTTTTTCTTCATCATATCTACACCATTCTTGGGCCTTTCTAGAGTCGGCGTTCGGGTATAACGTTCGTTGGCGTATAAGGTAGGTTTCTTGGTATGTAAATTTCCAACTGTCGTACGTTTTTGTGCGTTTTCATGCCACGAACCCACGTTGGGGTGTTGTGAGGCTGAGGTCGTTGCTATATTTAATTCCTAGAGTTGCATAGGTGATTAAATTGTGATAAAAAATTCTGGTTGGGATCATTGCTCGGATCCAGAACCACCCTGGGGGTGTGTTTCTCTATTTATCCATTTAGCCAGGATACCCGAGGGTATGCCTTTAATGTAGTAGTTGTAGAATTGCCTTGAGAGGAATTGCATATTTACTATATTTTGACATGTTGGGCATGGCACGGTTACCTGTTTCACCTGAGGGAGTTGTTGTGATTAGCCTGTGGGAACTGCAGTATTTAGCCTGTGGGTAGTAGTCATTTTGTCTTGAGGGAAACATCTTCCGTGCCTGTGGGTAGCTGACTCTATGCCTATGGGTGACACTACCTACGCCTGAGGGAAAACTTTGTTATGCCTGAGGGCAGATTTTTGTGTTAGATACTCGTTACCCGAGGGTAGGAGTTTATGTGTCTGAGGACACTAGTTGATTACTTAGAAATGCACTTTGGTGATTTTTTATATAAAATGGATTAAATGAATAATTAAATGTAAATTTAATTGTTATGTTAGCTACTTTGTAGTACTACTTACTTTATTACATTTTACCACTACACACTATTGTTGCATGTTAGCACGTAGTTGGGCACGGGCCTTTGGTGGGTGCCTACTGAGATATATTTTTCACACCCTATTTGGGTCACGCTTTTAGGCCCTAACATATTACGTTTCTGCAGGTGAAGATAGGGGAAAGAGTACCTATACAGGTACATGACTATTGCTAAGGAGTAGGAGGGCATGGGACCGAGCCTAGGCTCGTGATGCCGCTCCCAGCTGTTTACTTTTCTTTGTTGTACTCTGCTTTCTGTTGTACTACATTGATGTATAACATGTTCTGGCTGTTTTCTTAGAACATGAAACATGTAGCATCATTATTTATATACTGTTGTTTATATCATCTACAGTTTTTATTTTTGTTGTGTATGTTTACTGCTTCTGCTGTCGTTTTATGTTTTATTTCATTCCGCTGCGCTACACTTTGAAAAATCAGGGCATAGTTTCCCCACTATCAGACCTAGGCCCTCGCTGCTAGTCAGCAGCCTCTAGAGTTTGGGGAAATGTGCTTGAGGTCACGTGGCGAATCAGGTTCGGGGCACCCGTTGAGTGGCACCCGGGTCCGAGACGTTACATGGAATACTTATAGGGAAGGGATTCATCTGGCCCATTGTTTCTCCCTAGGTAGCCCCAATTCTGTTCGCCAAGAAGGCATATGGGAGCTTAAGTCTTTTTGTTGACTTCCGTTGCCTGAAGCGGGTGACCGTGAAGAACGAGTACCCAGTCTCGAGGATTGAAGCCCTCTTTAATCAGCTTAAGGGATCACGGTGGTTCTCGAAGATAGACCTTAGGTCAGGCTGTCACCAACTTAGAGTTCGAGATGAGGATGTGCAGAAGATGACCTTAAGGTGTCGGTACAGCCACTACGAGTTCATGGTTATGCTTTTCAGAATAACCAACACTCTAGCAGTGTTCATGGGACTCATGAACAGGATCTTCCCGCCATTCATTGATATCTTTTTCATAGTCTTCATCGACGTCATTCTGATCTACTCGACTACTGAGGAGGAGCATGCATATTTCTTGTGGGCAGTACTGGACACACTCGGAGAGCACTAGTTTTATGGTAAGCTCACGAAGTACCAATTCTAGATACGAGAGGTTCACTTTTTGTGACATGTCATCTCAGAGGATGGTGATGCAGTGGATCCAGTGAAGATTGAGGTGGTACATTCTTGGGATCCAACCCGAAGTGTGACAGAGGTAAAGAGTTTCTTGGGTTTTGATGAATACTAATAGAGATTCATTCCAGAGTTCTCCAGAGTTACAACACCACTATCATCCTTGACGATCAAGGGGAATCCCTTCGTGTGGTCAGAGAAATGCCAGTAGGGATTTCAGGAGCTGAGGCAGAGGCATACTAGTGCCCCCATCTTGAGGCTTCTAGAAGAAGGCGTAGGGTATGTAGTCTAATGTGACGCATCAAGGACCGGACTAGGGTGTGTCCTGATGCAGAAGCGAGTAGTGATCGCATATTATTCTCAGCAGCTGAGACAGCACGAGAAGAACTACGCTACCCATGACCTGGAGTTATCAGTAGTGGTCATCCTCTTGAAAATGTGTCAACACTATTTGATGGGAGAAGGTTTTATCATATAATCTGATCACAATAGTCTCAGGTATATATTCTCTCAGAAGGACCTGAACCTTAGACCGTGGTTATTGCTTGAGTTCTTATATGACTATGACATTGAGATAGTCTATACTCCTGGGAAGGGGAAAATTTTAGTAGATACACTAAATAGGTGAACTGGTATACAGCTACGAGGCGAGGTGAAAAAGCAAATGGCTGCTTTACAGATATCATTTTTGGATAGAGACTTATCTTCCTTCCTTCAGCCTCTTATAGTCATTCTCCCACTTCTTCAGTGAGACAGAGAGGCACAACATGGGGACACCGACTGTGAGACACAACGTGCTTAAATATCCATAGGGTATGCACTTGATGGATTTTTTGAAGTTGGGGAACACGTCATACTATTCATAGGAAGTACCATGGTACTAGTGTCGCTTCAGGAAGAAGTGTTTAGGGAGTTCCATACTTCCCCTTTAGCGGTGCATCCAGTAGTGGTGAAGATGTATCAGGACCTTAGACGACAGCACTGGTGGCCAGGTATGAAGAAGGTGGTAACGGAGTTTGTCGCTCGATTCCTTACTTTTCAGCATGTGAAGGCAGAGCACCAGGTACTAGAAGGCTTGGTACAACCTTTAGAGGTCCCAGAGTAGAAGTGGGATGTGATATCCATGGAGTTAGTGACGGATCTTCCACGTAAATTCAAGGGTCACGACTCGATTGGGGTGATCGTCGAACGACTCACAAAGTTGGCCCACTTCCTTCCGATCAGAGAGCAGGGTTCAGAATAGAACATGGGATGACTTTATGTGCAGGAGATTGTGTGTTTACAAGGAGTAGCTTCATAAATTGTCTCTGATCGTGACGCATGGTTTACATCCTTGCTATGGAAGGGTTTGTAGGAGGCTTTCGGGACACAACTTTGCTTGTGCACCGCCTTCCATCCTAAAACAGAAGGTCAGACCGAGCAGACCATTCAGACCCTCGGGGACATGCTATGTTCTTGTGTCCTTGACTTCATTCGTAGTTGGAAGGACCACTTACCTAAGGTGGAGTTTTCCTATAACCACAGTTATCACTCCACCATAGGGATGGAACTATTCGAGGCGTTGTATGAGAGAACTTGGAGATCACCCTTTGTGCTGGACAAACCCTGGGGAGTCAGCAGTAGTGGGACCAGAGATGGTACGAGCTACCACAGAGAAGGTGTAGATCATCCAGGAGTAGATAAAGACTACACAGAGCAGGTAGAAGTGATATGATGATAGGAGACATAGGCCTCTAGAGTTCAAGAATGGAGACCACATCTTTCTGTGGGTCTCACCTTGACGAGGCCTTGAGAGATTTAGCCGAGGTGGCAAGTTATCTCTAAGATTCATCAGACCTTTCCAAGTCCTCAGTAGAGTAGGAAAGGTGGCTTACTGCCTGGATCTTCCACCTAAGATGCACCGGGTGCACGACGTCTTCCACGTATCTCAGCAAAGGAGACACGTGCACAACCCTACTCAAATCATTGACTATGGAGAGTTGTACATCGATGATGGGGTGAATTTCACGGAGGTTCCAATAGAGATTGAGGATCAGAGAGAGCAGGTCTTATGTGGATGACCGATACCTCTGGTGTGCATTCTATGGCTATACAGGATCCTCCAGGAGAGAACATGAGATCGGGAGGCTTAGATGCATGCTCAATACCCCCACTTGTTCCCATAGTTGGAGTTGTAGATTACGGGGATGTAAATACCTGAGGTGGGGAGAATGTAATGACCCGAAAATCCTGTGAATATTTTTTTAATACATGGGGATTTTAAGAGTCTTCAAAAGTTTACAGTGCTTGATACTGAGGTCCAGTGTGCCTGGAATCAATTTTTAAAAAAAAAATCAGGTACGTTCAGTAAACGTACGAGCGGGTTTTTATAACATTTGAACCGGTTCTCGAAATTGAAATCGGAGGGCACCATTGGACTCATAGAGCCAATATTCTCTTAAGAAGTCATTCACTTCAAAGGTAGTGAGTCGAGTGTTGATTTTAATTTTTTGTTTTTCTTAAAAAAATATAATAAATAAAGTGTAGATACAGTTTATTTTATTTAAGTTGCCAAGAGAGTGTTGGTGGTTGATACCTCCTCCTGGGAGTTAGAGGTGGGACCACTACACCAGAACGTCCCATGAAAGGTTGTGGTGGTTGGTTCCACCCAAACATAACCTCCTGCAAGAGGTTACGACGTGGGGACCACCCAAAACTGCATAACCTCTCATTTGAATAATAGGGGTGGGGACCACCCGACCCCTATTGATGGAGGAGGATAAAACCTCCCAACTATCCCTGGTAAATGAGGGAGAGCCTCTTGATCTCCCCTAATTTAATTTACTCCAACTCCACCCCCATTAATTAAATGAATCAACTCATTTAATTAAATTCCACATTTGGAATTTTAAACTCAATAATATAAAATAAAAGAAATATTTTTATTTGGAGGGGCTAGTTTTTCATTTTTTAGCAAAGGAAGATTAGAGGATCATTGAGAGAAATCTCCCGACAAAGACTGAAGAATACGTTCTTTGAACGAAGAACGTCGGCGATGATTCTTCTTCGAACTACTTCCTCGGATCCTACCGATGTAGATCGTCTTCCAGATCCGACACAGCTTGGAATTAGGAGTGCGTGGTGGACGTGACAAATGACGGGTGACTTCGTCTTCTTTCCGCGGCTTCAACGTCGACGCCCAAAAATCCAGGTAGGGGTTTACTTTGAATAATATACCATTCTTTTCCTCATATTCGTTTGAAAGGAATCGATGTATGGGTTTGTAAAAAATTGTTTTTAATTATTCTCCTTTGATGAACCAATTTTTATCACCTCTAAATGTGGTGGGTCTGGGACAAACTAACATGGCCTGACTCCCTCTACCAATCTTTTGTGATGTTTCATCGGCATGACAATAAGGCGACGTCGACACAGGTGGAAACATCAAAGGCTACGTTACCTGTGGCCTCCGCGAATCACACCGCGCCCATGGTGCACTGATGCTCCCAGCTGAACACCACCAGCGCACGCTGGCCCGAGCCTCCCCGAAACAGCCATCTGGGCCTGCCCGCAGCCTCCCACGCGCCCTGCACGTCGCCCCTCCGGACTCCCGGCGCCCCGTGCAGCGCTCCCGGCACCCCGACAGCCTTCCCGGTGCCCAGCCGGCCTACCCAGTGCCCTGTCAGCCTTCCCATGCCCCGCGCGGCCTCCCACGCACCTCTCCGGCCTGCCCGCACCCCGCGTGGCCTCCCGGCGCCCTGCCGACCTCCTGGGCCAAGCTGCTGAGATGCGCACCTTACGACGACTTCCGGGCCAAACCTTGCGAGCTGACCCACCCAATGAGCATGGTGACACCCAGTGGGTCTGACCAGGTCGACCTAGACCGGGTCAGCCCATTCTGGGTTGGCCCAAGTCCGTCAGACCGGGTCGGACTGGGGATGTGCCCATTACTGTCCCCTTTACATTCTTTGGCCATATCTTTGGCACAGACATCTATTTGATGAACGTTCAGCGACGCCGGTATTCTTGGAACATGATGGTCCCTTTGAGTATACCCCACTAGAGTTCACGATAATGTTGAGATACGGTCAGGTTGGATCGTACAAAAATCTAACCAGGCCCCTGGGACTAAAAAGCTTATAACTCACATTTCGAACGTCTGATTGATGAGCCGTCTATTGCATTGATACCCCTATGACGAGGTGGAAAATTGAGATACTTTTATGTGGGACTTCATGACAGTTAGTGTATTGACCTATAGTTCGTGGAGCGGACTCTCTCGAAGGCCAGTGAGTGGAGTACAGAGACATAGTAGCTTGTTGAGACCTGATGAATGCTTGACCGACTCGACTCGGTGTGATTCGACTAGCCTAATAGGGAGGGCATGGTCGTTGGTAGAAGAAATGCGGCCGAGGAGCGCCTGGTAGTTGGCGGTAGACCTGTGGCACTTGATAGGAGGATTACCTCTGCAGGCTATTAGGGGAAGAACCTAGTAGTTGACGGCAGACCCACAGTGGGGAGCACCTCTGTGTGAGCTCGGCAGACCCACGGTACTCGAAAGAAATAGTACCTCAGCAGTCGAAGACTAGTGGGAAGCACCGGGTAGTTGGTAGTAGGCCCACTGTACTCGACAGAGGAGGATTTTTCCAGTAGCCATTGTTTCGACAAAGTGAGAAAAATTCTGGTTGAGCTGAGTCATTAGATTTTGTGTTTACCTGATGATTGAGATGGATTACTTGATAACATAGGTATATGTATGGGCATATACCTAGGTGGGGTCATCTGTTGATTTCATTCGTGGAGATTTGTACTTGTAGGATTTTGTGAGACCTTGAGGTTCCTGGGGTCCCTAATGAGTCTCGTTATACTCTCCTCTACACAGGCTATGCATGCACCTCATTGTGTTGGTTGCAGAGGATGAACAACGCTGACTGAGGTTGGGGATAGCAGGACTGGATGGTACCCAGAGGTGGACCACACGGTGTGATGGTGCACGAAGGATACATATGGATGTGGGGTGTTGTGGAGGCTATTTATACCAACCCTTCTGGTAGGATTTCCCCAGAGGATGATCCAGTAGTTGTTTCACCTTTCTCCTGTTGTACTCAGTTTCCTTGTACATTACAGTTGGGCTTGTATTTCCATCCCATTTACTTTTCAGCACATCATTTGCATACAGTTTTACTAAGTTTATTGCCTCAAACATATTCTGTTGTGTGTGTTTTTATAGTTTTTAAAGGAAATTCCTTCCCAATTTTAGGGATTTACGCCTTTGGTGCCAGTCGCCAGCCCCTGGCCTTTGGAAGGCGGGCTTGGGGTAGTCACGACACAGGCCCCGGGTGACCGGTCGTGACATAAGTGACTAGGAAAATGGCCTTGATAGCATGTTTTAATATATTTAATTACCCATTCCATCAGTATTAGAATAATGACTATTAATATCGTTATTTTCATTTATTTTCATGGATATATAATTCCTATAACTTTTGATTATTATGAATTCATGTTGGACATTTAGTCATTCCACATCACTTATGAAATGTTTATATTATGTATGATTCCACTCTATGATACTCTTTATTGGAAATATTACATCATCCATTTTATTTCCATTCTATAAGAAGCCTAGAGGAAGAGTTTCAATGATTTTTAGGGATATGATTGGAGGGAAAATTATCTGTCATATTGTGTTCATATTGTATATATTATGTTTTCAAAAGTAATGTATTTATATATATAGTGTTCTTGAAAAAATATGTTGTTCTATTCTTCTTGAACACTTATTCATTCTACCAATAATGAAATATAAGAACAATATTTGGGTTGTTAGAGTTTAGGATGTTATATTTTTATACAAAAATAGTTTTTCAAATCAATATATGTTTTAAATTTAATGTTAATTTTATTATATTTAAAAATATAATTGGTTTAAATGGAAAGAAAATTCATATTCTTCATATAATTTTATTTGGGAAATGTCATCTTATATTTTCTGAGATTAAATATTAACCACTACTAATATTAAATAAAGATTAATAATTGTTAAAATGAGTAGTACAATAAATATCAAATTTAAATAATCAATTTTAAACTATGATATTCTAAAATAACCTTTTATGTTGGAAATTAACACCTTTATGTCTCACACACATTTCCCCAAATAATTCTCCTAACCAACCAAAATCACATTGATAACCCCTTCATTCTCAATTTATTTTCCCATGTAATATTTTAATTAAATGAACATTGATTTAGACCATGGTAATTGATCCCTTATATAGGTTGGGTTAAATTTTTTGATATAAAAAATAGTTGGAAGGTAATGTAATGATACAGTAAATATTCACTCCTTGAATTGCCGATTCAATATTTGAACAATTTTGGACAAACCCCATGATCATAACTCAATGAATGAATTTTTTGGAAGTTCCCATGAAACTCATACATAGTCTGAATTGTATAGGGAATACCTAGTAAAAATCATTCAAGGCGTGAACGAGATTGCCACGGTTAAAATATTGAGTTAATGGGTTTTCTAACTTACATGGGAAACTAAGGATTCATTAACTGATTTTAAAACATGCATCGTGAATTGTGTGGGTTAAGAATTATATTTCATCTGTTATGCCTTTTGTTTCTAATATAACTCACTCTCCCTTTTCTTTCATTTTTGAACCCTCAAAAAAGTGGCTTTGGGTTTTCTCTTGGATAAAAAATTTCATTCCATTCGATAATTTTGTTTCGATAATTCGATATTGAAGGTATATCTCCCAATCCATCTTCTCCATCTTGAACCATTATATTTTCTTTAGGTATAATCACATATCATGATTACCAAAAATGTATCTAGATTTGATTTCATGTGATCATGACGTTTCATTCTTTCCTTTGAAGGTAATGAAAGAGGAACCAAATTCTACGATAGTTGTTTAGAAATTCCTCAATCTTATCTTCTTTTATGTTATATATTATAAGTCTTATCCGTATATATGTTTTGGTTTTACTAAATTTTGGAACACATGAAAAAATAATGGAAAACCATTTCCATCACATAAACTAAAAATTAACCCCATGTTTTTGATAAATTCATATTACTAAACCATCAATGGATTCTATTTCGTATATTGACATTGAGACATGACTTATAGCCATCCCAGAGGTGTTCCATCATTTGAAAATGTATTGAATTAGTATTGATTAATGTGATAATTGGAATACAGAAGAGCAGAAAGAGCATTAAAATTAGTTAAGTTACAAAATTAAATAATTTATTATGAAAAAAATTTGTGATGTTTATTAAATGTGGAATATGATGACATGAATGATTTTCTTATTGCATGGTTCTGTGTTTTTTTTTTCTAGGAATCTCCCCTTTTATCATGAAATAATTATTTATTTCACAGTAATTATTATAGGTATAATTCCCATTTTTTGTAATGATTTTAGGACTTATTCCTAGTTATGATGTAATTTGTATAGGTATTGTAGTCAGTGGTTCCTTAATGATTATAGCACTTGTGAACAGCTATGCTGAAATTATTATTGGTATTATTCCCAGATGTGACACTCACATGTGGTACATTTTTGATTCATGGGGATTCCTAGAGGTGGATCAAGGGATATTGTTATGGTTATGATTTGGATTATTTCATGAATTTCTCAAATACCCTATGATATCATCATGATGGTTGTTTGAATAACCAAAGCATCACCCTGGTGATCGAGGGTTGGAAGGTTTGTTTGATTCCCAATATTATCTTAGGAATTATTATTTTTTGTATAATTTACTTCCAAAATAATGTAGTCTATATTTTATTAGGATCCATGTTTTTCATCCTACTAAGTTGTAATCACACATTGTTTGGTTTCCATTTGGAACACCTGTAGTTTCATTATTGTAGTTTTTGTTAAGGTAAGGGGTCCCAATGTTGATTGATTTCATATTGTATGGGTTAGAAATTACATCTGGTATTGGCATGGGATTCAGATCCAAGTATTTTTTAGTCCTTTTTATATAGTATTCTTATTCTTTTACGTGTTTTAAATTAAAAATATATTTTTGTTCCATTCATCATTTCAGTATAGGGTTTATATTATTATTTTGATTTCTTAGATAGTTCATTTATCATACTTGGTTTTCCTTTGGTTCTATTAAAATTATTTATTACATTTTTAATACATTGTTCCTAATGATATATTCTCCTCATGTTGTTCCTTAAACCATCCCAACTATTTGGTGACCTTTGGAAAATAGGGAGGTACTCTTAAGGTCCAGTATTGACCTGACTATGTCCCATGAATTATCATTGATTCAAGGATATTACAATATTGAATCAAAGACAATGTATTTTCTTTATATATACTATTGTTGAATAACATATTGTAGATCCAAATGTATCATGTCTTGGAAATGATCTTTTCATAGGATAATCAAACTCACGTGTGGGTGAAAACTCAGGTATATAGTTATGGTAATATTGTTCATGATGTTCTCTTATTACCATTTGGATATCACTTAACCTTTGGTGGATCACTTTTATTCTGATTAAAATATTTACTGTGATTTTAATCATGGTAATGTTTGTAGTAACATTAATATGGATGAATCATTTTATACACATAGAGATATATGATAACATGCATTAACCATGTTCATGATATATTTAATATGTGTGAAATATCTACCAGCTTGTATTTTGGAAAGTTAATACATGATATACCAGATAAAAATTAATGGAATAAATAGTTATGACATGTTAATTAACATGTTAATATATAGAAATATATTCACACCATATTTGAGTTGAGTGCTAGTATAGTGGTAATACACATACTCCAAACGTAGATGATTTGAAAATTCCTATATATATGAAAAATCAAATAGAAGATTAGCTTCATGATAGCTTCTTGTGGGTCATGTAATACATGAATTGGGAGACCCCTAACACTATATATTTGATGTCTAACTATATTAGAGATATTCGTATATAGTAACCACCAGTTTTTATTGGGTAGGGAAGACCATATTTGTATGATTTATGGGTTCACTCATTCTAGACATCCATTAAACACCGCATTACACATTTAGAAAAGAGGGTGCTTGTATCTGCCTATATATTTTAAGGACTAGCCAGGAGAAAGAAGAAAATCAAATAATAAATTCTTGTAGAAAGATGACCTCATAAAATTTAACATTGAGTTTATGTATTTATGACATTACTATGAAGATACATTTACTTATAAGAGGGATATAGTGTTCATATACATGCCATATTGGATCGTTTTAGTGATCAGCTATGTTGGATTCGTTATTGAACTATAGTATTTTCCATTTTCCTTAGTAGATCATGATTTTACCAGAAGAAAAAAAATTAGGATGGGTTCCCTTATTATATAATGGTTGAAGTGAACTTTTTTTCCCTGATCAACATCATGAAAATGATAAATCATTCTCTCGTTACAAATTGGAACTTGTGAGAGGACCTGAGTGGTAGCCATTCAATCTCAATATGGTGATCATGGAGCTCTT
This sequence comes from Viscum album, assembly GCA_963277665.1. Lineage (NCBI taxonomy): Eukaryota > Viridiplantae > Streptophyta > Magnoliopsida > Santalales > Viscaceae > Viscum > Viscum album. Next base: position 939,716,897 of record OY728161.1, read on the forward strand.
ATTTTGTTAGAATGAAAATAAAATATGATAATTACCTAAAACGTATTGGTGGGAAAAATAGCCAAGGAATTTGAAAATATTCATTAAATTATGGCTCATTTTAGTTATTTTAGTTTTCTAGGGCTAGACACAAGGTCCCACGGTTTCCTTGTCAGTTGTGGAGTGCCACTCTTAAAGAATGATTGGCCATATATTGAGGTTTTCTATGATTTTTCAATAATAGATAAGTGGTATACATTAGGGAAGATTTTCATAGCCTATCCCAGTGGGGAATATATAGTGACAACCCCAATACCACCTCTAAAGGCCAGGTGTTAGCGACAAGCACCGATTATGAATATCCAACAAATGGGATGAATTTTCCAAAGTACTTGTACACACGCAGTCATATTTAAGGCCAAAATGATGAAATGTAAAAACACTAAGTAAACAAAATAATCCATACAATAAGATACGAACCACATATTACGATAGTAGAAAACTATAATTTAAACATGTCCAGTATACTAGCCCACTAAATGAATGAGTCTGAAAAATTGAATGCACATTTTCCTTGAACTAATCTGAAAAGAACCCAACCTAAAGGGAAATGTATTTGTCAGTTTCCTGACGAAATAGATTCACACCTCAGTCTATCTAAACTCACCAATCATTTTTTGGTCATTTCCCTCATGGAGATCTGTAACAAGGCCAATCATCTTCATATGAAACGACGCCGGCTTGAAAACCCATGTAGTGGTGAGTAAAACAATACTCAGTAGGACACCCTGAAATCTTGATGTAGAATACCACAGAGGAAACATCACTAAGAATATATAGTTAAATCAACATATATATATATATATGTCTACAACATATATATAATGAAAATATATATATACTCATAAATGATTATAAACTTCAATGGTCTCATCTACAGCCATCTATATTGTTTTGCTCATATAATTCTTGATATGATAGATCTCACAGCTCGAGCTAACAGATAGTTGGAACATATAGCATGTCTACTAAAAGTCCCCAAGAGATAATAATGGTATCGACATGTTACATAGTTTAGTTGAGACCTCTTGTCTCTCAATGATGTGGAGTTTCAAAAAGACATAGAGTTTAGATAAGACACATAGTTTGGATATGACATGGAGTCTCAATAAGACACGAATTCTAAATAATAAATAGAGCCTTGATACATATATAGGGGTCACCCATGCCCAGGTATCATAGGGGGGACTCTTGGCCAAATAGGAAACAAAATCCTAGATAGGAGAGTGGTCCACCCATGAATTTTGGGTACACTTGCTCCACAAATCCTATAAAATGAAACATGAAGAGAAGTGAGGACCACCGAGCCTCTCTGTGTGATATGTGATCCAGCCACCATGTCAATTGTTGATGCCGGGTAGAGACAACTCACTTCAAAACATTGTTCATCCTCAAAGATGGAAATGGGATACAACATAGAACCCTCATATGAATATAAAAAGTGAACACTCTCAACCACTACTGGTCCGACTAAAAACCCACCAAGCCATATTAAATTGTCCCACTCTTTATAAGGGTCCCAACACCACAGACGTCTCGTCAAACCGGTGTTCTGTTTGAATGTTATGTCCATTTTACTGAAAAGATCTGATCTGGCCCATCAGACCTAGTTTGACCAGCCCTCTAGGCCACTAGAGTGGCCTGGATAACATTTTGGGCCCACATGGAATGCGGTTTGGCTCGCAACGCCACACATGGTTAGGCCCAACCATGTGCCCCACCGGTCAACGCAATGTCACCACGTTCATCACTTCCCCGACAACTTTCTACCACCAAGGGCCACCAAAAATTGTTGATCTGTGATTTATGTGGCTACCACCGTCGTAGTGCGCTACCATCGTACACCACCACTTGAACGATGCTGCGACCACATTACGATGTCGGTGTCGACGTGGTGCTAGCCCCTTCCATGGGAAACAGGTTCTCTTATAGTTCCTATTTTTTTAACATGGATGCGCTTCTATGATCCTTGGGTTACGTTCTCTACTTCCCTAGGCTCTTATCAATGTCACGGTCAATCCAAATGAAAAACTAAAAAAATAGAGATATCTCCTGACTCACTTCGATACATCCTTTTTCTTCACTACTGCACATCGGGTAAGTCATCCCAACATTGGATCTTCAATTTTAGATAATGGAACCATGAACTGAAGGTGAAACCATCAACCATTAATAATCCATGATCAACCTGAATAACCCAAAGAACAAGAATAACATAGGGGAAGAAAATCACTTGGGACACCCATGGATCAATCCTCAGATGTTGTTTTTTCTGGTCTCAGTCCATTCTATAAGAATGATCATGAAATGTTATCAAAACCTTAATCAAAAAAATCCCGAGAACAAAAACCCCAATTATGCCTATCCCACAAGAATGAGCGATCTACTGGTTAACATATTCATTGATTGATCCGTGTTTGTCATTTATTTTCAAAAAAGGGGAATAGAATAATCAAAACCAAATCACTCTACCACCATTTGGTTCGATAATTGACATAGAACGGTCGGCACGTCATTGTCATGTTCAAGATCCTTTGAATCCGAGGATCTTCATTCTGGATTCACCAATACATATGCTTTCATTGGAGAGAGCTCGATATTATTTATTTAGAGTATTCTTTAGGGTTAGGTCATAATCATGGATTCCTGATTGTAGGAAATATTAAAATAAAACAAACACTACATAGAAAATAATTTTTATTAAATTATTTTAAGGTCATTCACATCTAAAAACAATCATTCATAGTTAACATGTGTGGGCTGATGTTTGGCCTTGCATAAGGAAAGACCCCCTTACGAACTCAATGGTAGTATCTGATTTCATGTTCATGATAACATTTATTAGTTATTAGTTTCGTAAAATTTAAAAAATTATTTAAATTTTTTTATTACCATTTCACCCTTGGTAAATTTTTTCTACATATGACCCATGCCAAACAATGTTAGGTCCCACCTAGGTTAAAGGCATTGTTCGTATCTCAACGGTTCTCTCAGATATATTATTTGGTTAACCAATTAAAAGATATTTAAATTTTTAAGAAAAGTCACAACGAATTATTCTAGGCACACTAGGCATCATAATCACATGTTGTCTTTGTACCTAGTCTCGTAATTTTCCTAATTAATTTATAAAAATAAAACCAAAATGGAATCTGAATTATTACATTATCCACACCATATAGATTTACATCCTAAAAAGTGAATAAAAGGGATACATAAAAAAGAGGAGGGTACTGAGCACGAATCTAATCTTCCAGCTCCCTAGTGCTCTCTTGACGATTCTCATGTTGCACCAAACATGCACTAAGGGAATCAACCACCAACAAAGAATACCCTACTTCTGATCCTGGATCTACACCAGTTACTCAATAAAAGTGGCCTCGTCATCAGGGTCCACCCCTCCCCAGTCAATGACATGTGATAGATCATGCACATACCTCCTCAGCTGAAACATAAAGAATACATCATGAACATTATTTAACTACAGGGGTAGATTGAGGTTGTACTCCACCTTTCCCACTATATTTAGAATCTGAAAAGGGACAATGTTTTTCATATATAACATGATCCCCAGCCAAATCGACTCAATCCACATCTAGGTGAGACCTGAAGGAACACATGTAATCCCTCCTAAAACTACAAGGGACAATTTATCTTATTATCATAATACATATATCAGCTACATGCAATCATCATCCTCCCCTAGATGGTCTACACCCTCTCTATAGTAGCTTTCACCGACTCCAGGCCCATGAGTGATGACTCTCATTGGTCCATCCATAAATGTGATGACCTACATTGTTTCCCATATAAGTCCTCAAATGGTACCATAATGATGGTGGATGGTAGATGTTATTGTATAGAAACTACTCTGGAGCTAGGTGACCCTCCCAACTAGGGCTAAAACATCACATGAAAGCCTAAATCATGTCCTATAGAATAAAATTGTTCCTCTCAATCTAACCATCCGTCTAGGATTGAAATTATTTTCTCAAGTGTAACTCAATCCTAAATGCCTCTTGAAATCCCATCCACAACCGAGAGGTGAAAATAAGATCAATATTTAAAACAATCATTGTTGGAACTCCATGGAGTAGAACTATCTATGGCATGTGGAGGTGTCCCTTGATCTCTACTGAACTCAAATCTCCAATGGCTAGGAAGTGGGACAACATGGTTTGTCAGTCAGTGATCACCCAGATGGTATCATTCACCCTTGGATGTATGTGTTAAACCCATAATTAAATCTATTTTCAACACATACCACATCCACTCTATCACCTTGAGGGGTTGATTCAAACCCTTTGGTACCAAATGGTCAACCTTAACTTATCAGCAATTAAGGAATCAAGAAACAATCTCTGCAACTTCATTCTTCATTCCTAGAAACCAAACAAATATTGGATTCCCTGATTCATCATTGCCACACCTATATGTACCACTAAATTCAATGCATGAAACCCCATAAGAACATCCTATCTCAATTCAAGTAGTGTCACTGTGCAACCTATAAAAAGAACAGCATTCTCCCCTCCTTTCAAATATCCACCAGTGGCATGCCCTGTGGACGTTTGATTATGTTGAGCCTCACAATCAGTATCCATGAGTTGTGCCGCCCTACCTCTTCAGAATAGAGGAGGGGTGACAACCATTCATGAGAGATAAGCTATTTCAAGTACATCCTCTAAGGATATCTCCAACAAGACTAATTTCTCTGATTCCCCGTTTAGTAATCACACAATATATATCCTACTTGGAGAATATTCCACCATTTTTTCCTTCATAGGAGTATAAAAAATCATCATTTAATAGACATAGAGTAACTCTATACATCACCTCTATCTCAAATTTCTATCCTTCTGAAGAAAGATATACAGGAGAATCTTATAGTTGATGTATTCGATAAACCACTCACCTGTTATGTAGTGTCACCACATCTTCAATGCAAAGCCTACTGATGCTAACTCAAGTTCATGGGTCACATAGTTTATCTCATTTTATTTTAACCAGCATAAACCAAACGAAATCATTTAATTCCTTTGAATTTTGTGAAAACCAATCCCAATTCCTGATGCATCATAGAATACTACATAGTCGAAAACCCTCCTCTGGAAACCTCAAGATGGGAGCACTCATCAAACTCTTCCTCATCCTTTGTAGGATCAATTGAAACTCCAGCCTCTGAGATGTTGAGTCCCATAGAAAATATACAACATGAATCAATGAATAACACTTTAAGAGCTTCCCATGAAGTCGGTGCTCTCTAAATGTGTTTAGGACCATCATCATGTGTCTCATGTTCTCCTTCTCAAATGTTGAATACACTAGGACATCATCAAGAAAGACCATATAGGGATGTCAAGGGATAAAAACTAGGTCTTGAAAATCACATCCTTTGAAATTACTCCAACTACACCCTTAGCTCATGAAGACTTGTGGGAGCCATCCGATTTGATGGTTTAGATATCGATGTCGTCTTAGGGTGTAGATCATTGGAGAATTATAACCCTAAGTGAGGTAAACATGGAACATCTTCAAGGAATATGTCCAAACACTCTTACAACACTGAAGGAATCTAAGGACTCATGTTATCCATTCCCCTGAGAGTCAGGATATCCAACTAACGAGTTATCATCTACACCCTCCTATGTGTGAGTCCATCTTGAGATGCAAAGATTTATCTTTCACAAATAAAATTGAAATCTAGTTATATTATCATGGGTGAACTACACCATTTACCTAAAATATTAAATCTAAGAATGAACTTTATATACTGTTATATATATAGAATGACATCATAAGACCTCGACGATACTACCAAGATATCCGTACAAAAATTCTCACCCTAAAGAGTTAGGTCACACTATCGACACTAGTGTGTGATCATCGATTATCCTCTAGTAGGTGTCTCTAATAATAAGGTATAAGTCAACGGTGTAATCGTAATCACTATGTATCAAACAAGAAAAGTTTAATGAAAGTAATTAATATCTCATGTGTTAATATACTACATCAAAAGTAGAAATATAACGATCATACCTTGAACCATTCATGGAGTCTTAGGGTCATTATAATTCATATCTTGCAACGGTATCTTCCCCTTTCCTCTAGATCCTTGATTATAGTATAGACCACATAGGTGTGGTGTTTGTAACATATCAAAGCATTGGCCACCTCCTACTACATACCTAGATCCTCTTCCACACCAACTGCTTGAATGATAAATCTGTTCATGCCAATTCCTCTTCCTTGGGGATTCATCAATCGCCTCTCTCAATTATTCTTGAAGGGTGGGTCAATATCACATGGAATTTACCTTCCCATGAGAATAATAGCAATACATAATCCTCAGGGAACAAGAATTCACGTGTAACATCCAACAAAACCACATATTCTATGGTTTACGTTGTGAGCCTACTATCGATAGGACCAGCTGACCATGCATCCTAGGTGATCACTTCCTTGAATGTCTATGATATTCACTTGTACCCTACTTATCATCATCCAATTCCAAAATATACATGCACAAATTAGTATGGAAATATGCATCCACCTAAACCAATAGAGGTGGGTCTACCAACTAATTTATAGGGGAAAGTTCCACCTGCTGACCATCTTGAAGAAAAACATCTATGTTACTAGCTCCCCGAATGTAGGCCTCATAAAACATTGAGTTGAACTACCAGTCCTTATACAGAAACCACGTTGGATGGAATTTTTGATTAATCCTACAATAAAACAATATGTATAATGGTCAGAAGAATATAACTGGTGAGCTAACTCATGGAGGAAATGGAAAACACAACTCATTCCTATATGATGCATGCACCATTATTTTTTTCACAACAACCATTGTTTTTATGTACCATGTTGAAAATCATGTGTACACAGTCCTATTGTATGGATATGTTGGCTCCCACACCAACAATAGAGTCTCTAGAATATAATAAGATCTTGAAACACTTAACATTGTTTACCCAAACCAATCTCACAATATCTTGGTCCTAATGTAGAACTGACATACTCTGATACCACTATTTCATGACCCATCCCAGTGTGGCCCATGTTGTGACTACCAAAAGATGACCTTCAATGGAAATGGGATGGATACTATCACTGAGTAGACATATCCCACAAATGGGAATCAATTTCCTATCTACATGTACACACACACATATATCCAAGACCAAAATGAAGAAGTGTAAAATCAATAAGTAAAAAAATCATGCATACACTAATATCACAACAATATAGTATGATATTAGAAAACTGTAAAGTAAAAAAGGGAAAGAATTAAATCCCACCAAATGATAGTGTCTTAAAAAGTGAACATAAAAGTTCTTGAAACTCCTTCGTAGAAAACCCTACCTAACGGTCAAGGTATTAGTTACTTTTATGAAGTTGTAGAGACAAACCCCTATCTTCATGAACTCACCAAGAACTATCTGGTCCTGGTCCTCCTTATGTTTCATGAAAGGTTTGTTTGTTTTATAATACATGACATGTGTGGGAAAATCCCATGTAGGGGTGAGTAAAACAATACTCATAAGAACACCCCAAAAGGATGAAGTAAAATACAATAGAATAAAAATCACTAAGTATATATAGTCAGATCAACATAGGTATACATATATAGAATATATAGTAAGAACATAATAATATAATCCTAAAATATTCCAAGCTCAAAGCTCTCATCCACTTCCATCCATATGGTTTCACTTGTATCATGCTCGATCTGAGAGATCTCACTCCTAGAGCTATCTAATTGTAAGAACATGGAACTGGTCTACAAAAATTACCCAAGAGAACACAATGGTCTTAAAATGTTAAGTAGTTTCCCTAAGATGTTGAATTATCCGAAGACACCGAGTTTTGATAAGACACTATGTTTCGATAAGACATAGATTTTCAATAAGAAACAGAGTCTAGATAAGACATGGAGTCTCGATAATACATGGAGTCTCAATACATAGATAGGTTTTAATAACACATATGGTTCACTGGGGGACTCTTGGACCTACTGGAAACATCATAATTGTCTAGGGATAAGGGCTTACATGAATATTCGTCACACCAGCTCCACAAACCCTATCAAATGTAACAATAAATGAAGTGAAGACCATTGGGCCTCTCAGTGTGATTGGTGTTCCAGCCTGCTGAGTTAACTTTTAAAGTCAGGATGAGATAACTCAATTCTGATCATTGGTCATCCTCTATGATGGGAACAGGGTAATATGTTGAACCCTCATAATAATAGATGAATAGAACACTCCAAACATATCTTGGTCCAACATAAACCCAAATAATCCATCTCAAAATGTATTCCTCTTCACAAGGTACCCAACACAATAAATGACTCATCAAATGGAAGTTCCATTTGAATGTTATGGTTTTTTTACTAAAAAGGTCAAATCCATCGCACCAGACCCGGTCCGACCAGCCATATGACATGACCTGGTCTGGAAAACTTGGTCCAGCTGACCTGACCTAGCCTGATCCACTAGGCCTAGTCTGTCCCGACCCGTTGGGCCGCTGGAGAAGCTCGGATCCATTTTCTGTCCTGCATAGAATGCACTATGACTCACTACGCCGCACTCAATACACCCTATCTATGGGCTCCCTATTCAACACATTGTCACTGCGTTCACTACCTCCCTTATGGCATGCTTCCACCATGGGCCACCGAATGTGGCTGATCCATGTTTCACATGAATTCCGCTACTATAGCTCTCCATGTCCCACACACAGGCCACTGTTTCTCCTTTGGTGCCCTAATTTTTGAAACAGAGGCATGTTGTGATTCTCATGTCGTGTTCTTCAATGTCCTCAGCTCGGATCAACATCAAGATCCATGCCAACTAAAAACCACATGAATGAAGTCATCTCCTGACTCACTTCGATCCATATGCCATTGTCATCCTCCCACCTCCTGTAGATCATCCTGACATTTGATCTTCGATTTCAGATCATTTAAATAAGATGTAGAGGTGCAAAGATCATCCATTCAAAAACTAGGATGATTGTGAAGAACACAAATAATGAGAAGAACATCAGGGAAGAAAATCACATGGATAACCCCATGGATCACACCTCGACCATTTATCATTTCAGTTTCGGTCCATTATATAATAATGATCAAGAAAACATATCATAACCATATTCAAAACAAGAATAAGAGTAAAACCCTACAATCTCGCACATCCTTCATCAATGCGTGATCCTATCGTAAACCTATTCATTGGATGATCTGTGTTCCTCATTTATTTTCATGAATGGGGAAAGGAACAATCATAGACAAAATTCCCAACCTCGATTTGGTTTCATCGTAGATGAAGAATGGTCGACACTTGGTTTTCTTTTTCAAGATCCTTCGAATATGTGGTTCATTGTTTTTGACTCACCAATATGTCATTGTTCATTGGATAGAACTACATATCATGGCCTCAGAGGATTTGATAGGATTACGTTGTAACGTTTGATTCCTAAAAATATGAAATATTAAAAGAAAACCAACACTGCAAAACAAATAATTATTATCATGATATTTTAATGATGTTCACGTCCAAAAACTATATTTCACTACCGTCCTTTGCTAGCAAATGTTATGCCTCGCCTAAGGAAAACACACCCTTAAGAAATTAATGGTGGGCTCATATTTCCAATTTTAGTAACCATTAATCATTTATTAGGATTTTAAAATACAATTATTATATTATTTTCTTTTATTTTATTTACAGTTACTCCCTTAGTGACTTTTTTACAGATGGTATGCGCCGACCAAAGATAAATAACACCAAGGGTAAATATATTGTTTTGAGATCAACGGTTCCCTTAGTTTTTTGATCTAGGAAATTTCTTAAAAGTTATTTCATATTTTGAGAAAACTCATCTGATCATGCTATTAAAAACATAACAATTTCCAATGAATGTTTAAGGCATATTAGGCATCAATATTTCATGTCGTCTTAGAGCCTATTCATGGACTGTTCACAATTAATTTATAAAAAAACATGAAAACTAACCAGATTTGATACATTGGAATTGGATTCTGGGAAGGACATAGATACCCCTCAGTGGTCTAGTTATTAGAGTTCTATCGGATGCTTTGTCTGAGGAAGGGGGCATGATTCCTTGAAATAGAAAAGGAAATAGTAGCTAAAGGGAGAATCAAAAGGGATTCATAATAGAACTCGTGATTGAAGGGTTATACAACATCATACAATACATTCCACTATAACCATCATGGTTGTGGGATATTCTACCATATGACATATGATTCTCATATCATCTACCCATTCATGAGTTTTTATTTATATAGAAGAATCATATTTCTTTATATATTCTCAATTTTATTATATCCTAGGGTTGGATGTAGAGATGTGATATAGAATTTTTACTGTTGACCTTCCTCTAGTTATGAAATAAGAGTGTTTGAAATGGTTGAAGAGTGTTTTATTGATGTGGGTGGATTTTATTTACTTTCAAATAATTTTTTACTATAAATAACATTATTTTATTTCATTTTGGTTATGGATCTGATAGTTTTATTACAGGATATTATCTATTATTATTGGAGGAGATTACTTTTTTATTTCTAAAGGGGATAGTTATGTCAATCATGGAGAGTAGGTTCATTTTTTTAGGATAAATTCAATATAGATTATATTGTCTAATGAACGAGTTATCTAACCATGTTTTGGATGATATCTAGTTGTAGAAGACTAATTGTCCCAATGAAATAGACTATTATATGTAATTATTTTCATAATAGTTCTCCAGCTTACCACCATGATAGGAGATCACTTTTTCTATAGATTTGGTTCCTGGAATAGAGAAAATTTAAAACAATACATATAGTATTGACGTAATAGAACATCGTGAGTTGACAGTTTAGTTAGAGGATCTAGAATAAAATGGATCTATATATCCTAATAACACATACTGTTATTATCCCAAACATTTTTTTAGGAATGGTAATATCACTTTGTGCTTATTTATAGATTATCATAGACATAACTAGATGATTATCAAGGACTAATATCCTCTTTTGTGCATTAATGGCCTCTTCAATAATCATAAAAGTTCTCAATTTTTCACTATAACCAACAAATGATCAAGTAACAATTTATTGATTGTGAGATCGTCATATTTACCTCAAGTAGAATTTAGAAGAAGATATGTATTTTCCTTTTCTTTGGTAATTACATTAATCCTAAAATATACACGTTTTGTATTCCTAGCCTTGAGGAATTGGATCATCCATTTGTTCTTAGATTAGTTTATGTTGGACTTTGTCAAAGGAATATTAGAGAATTATTAGTATACATATGATAATCCCAACTCCACTAAATCAACATGAGTATACTAAGAGAGAACTAGAATTATTACATGTTATCCAATGGTGATTTTGACGTTATAGAGTTGTCTTCAACAACATTGTTACCTAAGAGGCATGACTGTCTGCTAAACTAGAAAATGTTTTATCCATGAAATCATGGTAGTGGGCTAGGAACATTTTTGTGAATCAGTGATTTTTGGGACTAGAATGATGTTACTATAATATTATTTAGGTCTTCTTTCTTTTAGAAGAACCAATTTCCATGCTTAGTAAGAATTCTATGAGTTTTCCATGGTCAGATGCTTATGAGAGGTATTTCATGGAGCTAAATAGAAGGTTGTAATTATAAGAAATCCCCATTATAATTATTTAGGTTCTTTTAGATATATAATTAGTATAGTTTTGATGAAGGAGGATAGATTGGTTGATTACAGCTCTTGGTAGTTGAGAATACATTAGAGGAATTTTCCAACTACTTATTTGTAGTTGGTTGTGATGGTATACTACTTATGAAGTTATAAGGAAAATATATTGGAAGGGAGGTTTGAGTTCTACATAGAAAACAAGAACTTTAAATAATTCATTTTTAGTGAGACATGAACTTTTGATAGAGGATGTGAGTTGATTATCTATAGTCCTTTGACTTTGAGATGGCATACAATTCATGAAACGAAAATTCATTGACAATTACATGAGTTAGAAGAAACAAATATAAGTAGTACAGTAGTCTTTTGACTAGTGTAAGCTGATGCCACTCATTTTATATATGCATTTGGATGTTGAAAAGTCTCAAGGGTAAGAAACTATAACATAGAACACATTTATTCTCATTATTGTGGACCAAATAAATGAAGATAAGATGTATTAATCGAAGGTCATAGCTCTAATGTGTAGTATATATGGTGTGGAGCCACCATTAGGATGGTACCGTGGGAGTGGAAATTTTATTCTTATCCATGGCCATGTATGGGTTCCTATGGGTTTACTCTAGCAGCTAATGATGGAGTTTCATGGATCTATATAGGTGGTGAATTTTTATTTCAAAAAGATGTACCCTAATCTCAGTAGACAATAAAAGTTATCAGGGATTAAAAAGGAGATAAAATGATTTTTGTAGAAATGTTTCTTTATTTAATAATTGAAGGTAGGGAATTAGAGGCCCACTAGGTTATTTCATCATTTTACTATTAAAAAATTGAAGTTGTATGATGTCACTGTGGATTTCATGGATGGATTACCCATCACGGCTTGAAAATATGATATAGTATGGATGATAATAGATTGAATGAAGAAGGTATCCACCTTCATACCAATCAGGAGGACCTCCACCATCAATGATCTGGGTAGTCTTTATAGGATGTAGATAGATCTATTTTATAATTTTCAATGGAGAATATTTTTTTGATGTATATTCCCCTTTCATATTACAATTCTTGAAAAACATTCAAAAAAATTTGGTACCATTGGTTCGTATGATTACACTCTACCATCTTCTGAATAGTGGCCAATTGAAATTGAAAATTCATATTTTGGATGAAATTTTCTAGGCTTATATTTTTTTTGTTTCTTAGGAGTGTCCTCAAGAACTCATAGTTTTCTCATAAAATAACAATTTCATGCATCGATCCAAATAGATCCCATTTATGAATTAAATATATGTTCATGTTTTTCACATATTTATTTTTTATAGGAAGCTCACTAATTTCTTCTTGGACCTATTCTCATGCAGGAGATGTATGAAGAGTTCTATTTGATCATAAAGAAGTAGGTGTCCATACAGAGCTGGGAGAAATAATATGATGAGCACCAAAGATTTACTCTGAAGCCTTAGGTCTTTCATCTAGATATGCATTGGGGTGTCAACTAGGTTTGTTCAATGCCAAATCAAGATGTGTGGTAAGCTGCAACACACGTTTTTTAGGCTACCTGAGATAGTAGAGTGATTCGGTCAAAGTACATATCATTTGGCACTTCCAGACAGCTATGGTACCATCCACGATGAATTAAAAATGTAATATATTCATATATATCATCCTAGACTATTGCAAGTGATAAAAATTGATAACATCGAGCGGGATATTGATATTTACATTGCAGAGCATCTGATCTGTCTCATGTACTGTCGTGAGATAAATAGTAGAGGGAAGACCATAACCATGATTCCAGTGAAATGGAATCATGGTCATGTGCAATAGGAGACTTTGTAGAAGATGTTTGATATGTGAACGTTTTGGTTGGACCGATTCATCAATACCCTATAGTTACACATTGGAGAATTACTTAGGAACGAACTATTATATGGTTGGGAGGTAGTAGAATCTCATATTTTTTCATGTATTTTCCCCCAATAATATTTTGGTCCAACCACATTTTGTTTCATTGACACATGGTTTAGACTTTGTTAATAGAGCACAGGTACTATTTGGACAATCTTTTTAGAGGGAAAAAGTGGGGTAATTAGTGTTTATATATTTGAAATATTTCTTCTCTGAATTTTTAATTAACGATGGTAATAGTTTTATGTAGACCTGGTAAAAATAATTGTAGATGTATATTTTTCTGTATAAAGCCCCTGACACCCAGAAAAGGATTGAATGATTTGATGAAAATCTTGATAAATCATTCAATTCACAAATGGGATTCTATAGGATTAAAATCTAATGTGATTGGGATTTCAACATTTGTCCAAAATTGAGGATTCATAATTTGAATCCTAAATTCTTAACGTGAATTGGGTGTGTCTTACATGTTATTTCAAACCACACACCATGGGTTTTTGATATCATTCAGTCTTTCAGTCCTATCATTTTCTATCCCTCCCATTGGACCCAATGCCCAAAGTCCTTGATATTTTTTATTTATTTTCATCCTTTTTAACTAGGTTTCTTGTTATCCATTACATTTCAAAAAACCCTAATGGTTTTTAGTCCCAAGTAAATAAAACCATACCCACCCACTAATGATTTTTTAATTTCCCAAAGCACACGACCACCATTGATGATCAATTATAAATGTACCATGTAGAACTACATGGTGTATGGTACTGATGGAAAAGCCATGCCCTCCCATTTAGACAATCATAAATAATTGAAGGTGGCTTATCCTTAATATATTAACCTTTGTGATCCTATGTTATTTATCCATAAAATAAAGTAATGTTGAGTTGATCATCCAGGCTTCCTCTCCATTCCTCTTCATTGTTGACATTTTGAACACGAAAAAATGAATCACCATCATTGTTCCCACCATACTCTGCCACCAAAAGTCACCATCATAGATATCTCACCACAATTGTTTGTCCATGGTATCCCACTCAAACCATTGTCGGCTGAATCCCATCCCAAGGACTGCCAAAAACCACACATAGCCAAATAATGACTACTGACAACATCAGATTTCATGCACATTTTCAACCCATATCAAAGCCATTAGACTTTTCGACTCACATACAATGTCCACCAAACCACATATGCATCAATTAATTGGAACATCATGATAATAATGTTGTGATTACCTCCATCATTCTATGATATATGGACTCAGAACTAGGAATTGGATATAAGTTTGTGGTGTTGTATTTACAACTAGGGTACAACCCCAACATCCATCCCTCCCATAATAAATTTTGGGTTTTATCTTATATCCTGAAGTAGCTTCCCTTGTATCATAATTTTTGAAGACCTAGTGACTAAAGGTAACTCTCTCGGTACTTATTCTCCATCGTGGTCAATTTTTTTACTGTGAGGAGAACCATAGTGTGGTATTTCTACACTCGCATCTAGATTTTATTTATTCTACTAATATTGTTTTTTTATTTCCATTGAGTGAAATGGATAAGGAACCTACTTCTCTATTCATATTTCAGAAATTTCTTCATCTTCTTTTCTTTTTATGTAGGTGGTCTATGTTAACTTCCCAACATCCTGTTTGGTATTACGAGAGTATGCAACAATTCAAATTAATTGGTGAACCATTTTTGTGACCTAAACAAAAGGGTAATCCATTTTCTTGATAAAATTGAATGCCTAAAAAATCCATATATTTTATTGGGTATATTGATGTTGAGACCATACTTGTGGAAGCCTAATAGGTGTTCCAACCTTTTTAAAATATATTTTATAATTATTTATTTACATGGGATTTCAATTACCCTATTATTGGCATAGCATGAAATCTATTAATATTGAACATGAGAA
The DNA here is from genome assembly GCA_963277665.1 of Viscum album. Lineage (NCBI taxonomy): Eukaryota > Viridiplantae > Streptophyta > Magnoliopsida > Santalales > Viscaceae > Viscum > Viscum album. Next base: position 939,732,470 of record OY728161.1, read on the forward strand.
TAAATGATTTGGAAATAGTATATGGATTTTCAATCAGTGTGGAATGTGGTGACCTGATTTATATTCACGGTTGATGCACATGTTATATTTTTTATTAATATCCCCCCTATTTCTTTATATAATTCACGTTTTATTGTATATTTTATAGGTCTTGTACCTGAATAGTCTGTAATGTCTACAGTGCTTGTACCTATTTATGTCATAATTATTTTAAGGTAAATTCTCTGTTATAATATAACAATAGTAGGTATTTTTTCCAAATATTCTAAAATGATTATGGGGTTTTTGTGTGGACATGACACTCCCTTAAGGACTGTTTGAGATACATTAGGTTTATCAGAGGTGATGTCTAGGTTATTATAATGGTTATGGTTGGAATGTTTTCATGACGTGTGTAAAGACACTCTGGCATCAAAATAAAGATGTTTTTCCTAACCAAATAATTACCATGACACCGGATAGTTATAGGGATTGTAGGATTCTAGGGAGAGATTTATGAATTATTATAATTTTTTTGGCATTTTTGCCTGAATTGATTATGTTGGATGGATATGATAAGACACCATAGATGTCAGCCTTCTAAGTTGTACTCACACCATATATAGGAATTTTATTGTATATTGGTGGACTTTATGGATTGTAGTTTACAAAATGGTATGGAGACCTGTGTTGATTGGTTTCTTAATATATGGTTTGGGGATTGAATATGGACAATACATGAGATTAAAAACAAAAGATTTAGGAGTCCTTCTATTGAGTATTTTTATTATTTTATGTCTGTGAATTTCAAAAAAACATTTAGTTATATTAAGCCTATCATTAGAAGTTTTTTATTTATATTGGAGTTTTTTATTATTTTTCCCTTTACCCTTCTTGGTTTTCCTATTTGTTTATTCATATTATTTCTACAATTATTCTAGCTTCTTCCTGAGTGTATAGTCCCCAACTATATTCCTTATGTCATCATTTCTAATGAGATACCTCTTGTGTATAGGGGTGTTATTAAGGTCAAGTAGTGACACTACTCAATCACATGATGGAGAACTACTCTAGGGATGATACATCACTGAACCACCATGTGATACGATTTATACCCCATACATATGTTTAGGTCCAATGAAAAATCCCCTCCTTTTACATTTTATAGAATCTCACTCCAACCCATTCTCTCATCAATCTCAATCCCAAACACAATAAACATGAATTGTCCTTCCCTATACCACTCTAAATCCCTCTCAAAGAGTTTCTATAGACTTATGAATTCCTCTCAAACTTTAATAATATTTCTAGAAAGGTAAGGTTTCACCTCCTCTTCCATTATATTAATGTACTTCCTTTTTGATAGTCCCTATGAATTACAATTGATTATTCTTCCATCTATTCATACTCAATAATTTAATGTCCAAATTATTCCCTATAGATGGTACATTACCCATCACTTTCATTAAAACCATTTTATAATAATTTTTGTATCGTTTTCATGTTATTGATATCACTCCTAGAATTTCCATTTCAATTGTTCATCTTGTAATAATTTTTCCCTTATTATTATAATGATATATTAATAATAAACACTAATACATGAAAATTATTCCTTATTTATGATATACTGACCATATATATCATTATACAAATAATATAATCCCTCTTATATATAGATCATTCAACAGAAATCATTCCTTGATTTCCCATGACAAATCTTCATATTGTGAATATCATCCACCAAACCCAATCAATCCATATGTATATAATCACATCAGTATAAATAATATAATTAAATTTTATAATATTTGTGGTATATCCATCATCTATTATACTCACACTCAATTAAACATATTAAAACTATGTACACACACATTTGTGTGTGGGGACTATCACCTCCATAAATAACACATTTCATTTTTCATCTCAATATTGAAAGACTGGTTCTAGAAAAAGTATTATTCAATTTGTATGTTACTAGGAAAGTATTGGTTCTAGACATATCGACAATAAAAATTATTAAATAAAAATAAGGTATAGAGAATTCATAAGAGGGATTTTTTTTAAATGAGATTGAAACACATCCCTAAGGTCTTCCTCCACCAAATTTCCAAAGTAGTCAAGAGTCATAAATGACCACATTGTAGTCTTAACCATGATTTCTCTATTTGAAAATGCATCATCAACTTGATTGGCCTCCCTATAGACATGTGTGTCTAAAAGGTTGATAGGCCTGACCTGATTGAGATATCTGTCCAATAAGGTGAAAATATCCATGGCATGTTTTGATTTCATTACTAGAGATCTCTAACAGTGAGCTCAGAATTAGATTCAATCCACAAAATAGTCAAATTCTGATAGACATATTTTTAAATATCATATATAATAGCCCATAATTTATCATCATAAGAAATTCCTTTCCAAATTATGTGATGGATGAATCTATTGATGAATCTATAGTGCATGCAGAAGGCACCCAAAGACATGATAGTACCAATATTCCATATGTAGCTCCATCAACATCAAATTTGACACATTGATATATTGGAGGGATCCAGTGAATGATCTTATTAATAAGTGGTTTTTTAGGTCTACCAGAAATTCCCAACCAGTAGAGAGTATTGAGATCACTAATGTAATTGGCCATAGATATAACATATACTACTACAGCTGAAAATGTATCTCATTTACCATGAAGATCACTTACAATAAAATAGGGGAGAGTACCATCGAAATTATCAACATTAGAAGTATCCTTGAAGGGGGAAATGATTCTCCAATATTATCTATATAAGAAGGATCCTTGAAGGAGGTAATGATGCATTAAATTGAAGAAACCATCCGGGTGGTTGATATAATCTATCTTATTGTAGGTTTTAATATTATTTCATATAAATGTGTTCATTTCTATTTGGCATCCATATCAGGATGTCATTGTTCATGAATGTATTTCTAGATTGGACTGAGGAGTGAAAAACTCGATAAGAATTCATGTATATATCAAAAACTCCATTAAAGTAATATATTCCAAGATTGGAAGTATGTTTCTAGTGCTGATAGGGATGCCTAACCAGGGGAATCCCCACAATTACAAAGAGAATGAAAAATAATCAACCATTTGTAATTCTTCATTATTTCTGTGAAGAAGTACATGAGTTAATTAGGACACATAATATTATATATTAATAAGTTTTTATCATGGGTGGATTTTGAAATATAAAATAGGATATGAATAAGTAAATATAGATTTTTTTATTATTTGTAATATAAACATTTCAATCAAAATTTACATAAACCCAATTATTTATTAGAAATTACCAAAATAATGTTATACCTTATTTCATTGTCATGAATAATAACTATAAATACTTATGAATCAAATTTATAACATGTCAAATAATTACAAAAATAAATTCATATTTTTTCTTTGATATATAAACTATGAAAATTTGATGAAAAATTAAAAAAAATGTCACTATTAAGAAACTAGTTCAAAAAACTCAAGATTTCTCACAAAATATATTGAATGTAGATAATAACTAATTAAAATAAACACAATAGATGGTTGTAAGTGAAGATTATAAATTTGAATAGTCATTAATAGGATTATGAAAAATCATAATTATGATAATTATGTTTTTAATAAAAGTGGTTATAGATTGTTTGATGAAATCATGATAAAAGGTTAAGGTTTTTTTTTCTAAATTTTTTTCATTGGGATATGACTTGTGCTCACTGAAAAATACTTATTTTTGTGGTGTATGTATTTTACATGGATTTAGTTTTTCAATATAATTCATTATATCCAAGTAATTTAAAAATCCTTCCCATGTTCTATATTTCCTAAATATTTAATTCCAAAAACTATTACATCGTATGGGTTTCTGTCTCTATCACCCATTATTAAGGAATTTCTTGATATTTTGACCTAATATATCTGTATATAGTGAAGATTCTAACCTTTTATTTCCAATGTTATATTTTTTATCATGGAACTGTCACTTCCATTCATGTTCCTCCATGATTTTGCCTATTATCAATACCTTCTTTAAAATAAAAGGGATTTCCCATAACTCTAACTTATTTCATAAGTTATAATGTTTCCCATTGAACATCGTCATTAATTTTATATGGTATACACTATTTTTTCATTGATGATAATATTTTATTCAACCATCCTTATTAATGAATTATATTCATTTTTGAAAATTAATCTACGTAATGTGTAATACACGTCATGTTATTTTATGATTTTTCACCCATGTCAATGTTTTAATCCTCTTGCTAATATTATCCTATCATATTTCAAATAACACTAATTTTTTTAACAATTATATATAACATATTTTAAATTAACCATATTCAGAATGAATTTTTATTACCAATTTGTATGTATTTATTTTTTATTAAATTTATTTTTAAAAATATCAAATGCTTTTTCCATAAATATAAAAAATATTATCTTCAAAAGTATATTTAATTGGCATGCCTTTATATATATATTTCAATGATCTGTTATTGGATATTCATATCAAATGAAAAATTTGCCAATTTTTTAACATCGACATTGTGTATAGGAATTTTTAATTTTTCCTATAATACTACATTGTGGAACAATGTAAAATGGTTTTTTATTAATATTTCATAATTTCATTTCCATTTCCATTTTTATTTTTAAAAAGATTTAATTTCAAGATATTAATAGTTAATGATTTATCCACTATTTTTATTTATAAATTTGGAGATTGTACTCTAGGTATAATATAGTCGAATTCTTGATCCATTCTTGTGTGGTACTATTTGAGGAATTTCTTACTGGATGTTTTCTCATAAATTTGAAAATACTTCTATAGCTATTTTATTAATTGGGGATATGTTCCAAATCAACCATCTGTCTTAATTATATGGATGGTTTGTATTAATGGTTTCTATAAATAATCATGAAACCCATTTCATTCAAAAGTTAATGAAGAATTAATTAAATTTTTTATATTTTGGGATGATTCATAATTATCCCTATACATAATTTGATGGGATTATTTAACCATAATTTATATAGCCCACCAATGCATTGGGTAAATATTTATATCCCATGAGATGTTATACAATGATAGAGTGAAAAAAATAGTTTCAGTCTCTGTCCATTATGTGACAATGGTTGAGATCGAAATTATATAGCGCATCAATGTATCAGCTCACTATTAATATCTCATGATGTATTAGGTATGAGATTTTAGAGTGAACCTCATCCAAGATGAGACATTTTGAAATATTTAATGATGATAATTGGAGTAATCCTTGACTTATGATAATGATTCCATACATTATATTGTGGTCACAATATTATGATTCCCTAATGTTTGGATATCATTTTTCATTAAGATAATGCCTCATGTTCTGATACTTTTAACCTGATCAATGTTTTTTATGTACAAATTATGGATATTAATGTTCATGTTACTTATTAAAATTTTTATAACCATATATTCACATTATTCCAACTTATGATCACTGATTACTACCTCTTATGATAACCCTTTTTGAGTATTTGATCTCACCTGTTATTATGATTCTATTTCCCTATGTAATAAAGGAGAATAATACATATAGTATGTAGAGAATATTATCTAGTGTAGAAAATATGAGAGAGTCTAATGAATAGATATATTTTAACTAGTTGTTATTACATGGAAAAAAATTCTAGTTGGGTAAGAAAGAAATTGTTATTTGTTAAAAAGGTGGTTCTTATTTTCCATAATTCTTTCCAAGAAACTAGAAGTCATGATCATTTGTTTATATTTATTAATTATTTTTTCATGTAAAAATAATGTAATATTATATATTAAATTCATGGATCTAAATAGTTTGAAATATAAGTGGGTCTAGTTGTTTTTAGAGGATAATATGGGAAAACATTAGAGGAAATCATAGGAATAATTATAAATATATAATAACATCCTGATGATTTTGTTATGTATAGATTGAATAGTTATCCTAGAAATAAAATCCATGTCAGTGTACTAAATTTGGATACAGTATCTACAAAAGAAATAACTATAAAAAATAATCAATATTTGGGTATGTTTCATATTAACTCAATCGTCACCTTATACATGAGAGACATGGAAGACTGCATAGTTGGTTTTACGCTAACAGGGGATGTGATTTTGGTTATTAACATTATATTTATTTCAAATCTTGAAGAATTTATTACACTATAAAATTAGGAAAAAATTACTTATGATCCTATAACAACCTAAGGTTTTATAAATTTTTTTCTCTTTATATAATTTAGTTTTTTTGATAGCTTGCATGACACACAACACCAAGTTAAACAAACTGTTATATATTATTAAAATATTATTATGTGATGTTTAAAGCCTAGCTATTGGAAATTTGAATGTAAATTGGACTAAGTAATTATGGAAATCAAATATTATACAAATATTAATTTGTTATCAATAAGAAAAGTTAAAATAATGATCACATGAATATAATGGAGTTTTTTTTGTAGAAATGTTTATTTATATTCCAAAACACATTTATTCATAATAAATTAAATAAATAAATTTTGGTGATTTTTTTAATTAAATTTATATATTACATATTTAATAAAAAAATAACATTCATATAATAATTTTCTAGGAATAAAATAGTAATAATATCAAATTTTAATCTAAAAAATTCATTTTTCTAAAAATTTGTTACAATCGTGTTTTGCAATCATAGCTTGAAATTATTGTCATTCATATATTGAAATTTAATATGATAAAATGGATTCCATATTTGGAATAAAAAAATATAACTTAGTTAAATATTTCCCTTTTTTATAAATCTGAATAGTACCCTGAGTAATATTTAGTATATCAGTAAATAGTAAATTATGTTAATCTGGGATAAAACTAAGTGATAAGCAATAATTTTCATCTTAAATCTTATCATACAAAGGAAATTAAAACCTTATCAACTTTGGCTCAGAATTTATTTTTTAAGGGACTTTTTTCTAGGAGATAACCTAGATGATATTTAAATTAATGAATATTACATCATATCACACTTTTAGTATAAAATATCTTTTTTTCACATATGGAAAAAGTATGTTATTAATGAAACATAGCGAAAATTTTTAGAATAATGAAATTATTATCATGATAACAATTTACTTATGATTTTTAGTAATTATATAATGACTGTAATAGCTTATGAAACACTTATTCAATACTTCTCCAATTAATAAAAAAATATGATAAATGATTTAAAAGTAATAAAATAAATGGAATTGAGTGATAAAATGATTCCCATGAATTTAACAGGTTAATATAATATTTTATTGTCATGTTAAAAGAGTATATAACAATACAAAATTTTACTTTAGGTATTTTATTTCAAATTTAGTTAATAGTCTCTAAATTGATAATAACGATATTTTAAAATAATATTTTCCAGAACCCCTCCCTCCAAGGAATCCCCTCTTGTGCAGGAAATGAAGAATGAGATATAATAACCCCCATGTCCCAACTGTAGTATGACCTAGGTTGGTGACTCGAACCAAGGGTACAAAGACATCACAATATGGGAGGTATTACCCTTTATAAGAAAACCATATCGGGAGATAGTATGAAACAACCACAACCAACTCCGTGACATATATAAAATAATTCCCACCAATCCCACAATGCATGTTTAAATAAAAATGGAAACATATAAAGGTCTCCAAATGAAAGACCAAAAATAAATAAAAGAAAATGTAGAAACTCAATAATAGCTTCAAAAGTCGGAACCAAAAATGTCTAATATGGTCCAAAGTCCTCTAGGGAATCTGAATAGATTTTTCATATATGTATGGTGTGCATACTGGTATACTCAATTAGAAAACCAAAGTCTCTCATACACATTTGAAAAGATAATATCAGTTCACATGTGTGAAAGAAGGAGGACCAAACATCACCATGATAGTTATAATAACAATCCCAACCTCACTATGGAATTCTCACAAAATAACTCAAGTCAAGTTAATTAATATAATAATCATATTGATGATTTTGGTACCACTCACCACTTCCCATTAGGTAAATTCCCATACCCTAATAGAAAACATCATGGAAATTCCACACTCTTCCACAATCCCCGCGTCAAAACCCTCCCACACACACCTTAGCCTCAGAGCTAGTGCCGCAACATGTGAAAATGAAGCTCACCACATCCTGCCCACAGAAACCTAGGTCACAACAACATCACATCCCACTCACAGACACCTGGTCCATAACCATATCACATCCTTCCTACAAACACCTAGTCCTTGTCTCTAAGACACCTGGTAAAGCACAACACATCTCATCCCGATGACATCTAGGAAGAACAACTTTCCCACACACACTGGGGCATCAAAACCACAACATAACATACATGAAGAGTTTTGGGGTACCAATTCCTAGAAGAGGTAGTATGGAAGATCCAATATCCCTCCATAAATCCTCCCACTAGGATGTTGGGAAATGACAGCATACCCCATGACAATGGGGGTGGTTGGCATATTTGGCACATTAATATTGGAGTTATTATAGAAATCACAGTGAATTACAAGTGTGTATATATGTATCAAGCACCCTTCCCAATCTATGGTTTATTCCAAAAAAAACTATCATCCCAAAAAAACTACCTTTTTTATCTCTAAACTCACAACTGCACAACAAGCCACAAGATCAATTTATACCCCTATCAATATTTTTTATGCATAGCATCAACATGTGAAAGAATAAAACCCATCTCTCCTTTCCACATTAAACATATCCATTCAATGTTATTAACGTACAGTATTAATTCCATTAATAATTGGGAAAATATAACCAAACCGGCCACATATCATAAGAAGAACACCATATATGAAGAACATAAGCCACACAACACATTACAATTTTAATCCACATTTAGCTACTAAACAGAATTAAAAAATATTTAATAATCCCATAATAACTACATGTTTGTTCATTAAATTCCATCCTATAACCATTCATTCATTATCTGTTAACATTCCACATTTCAATTCAAAAAAACTATTTTCAGATTTTTCCAAAGATGATTATATTCTATTTTAGTTCCATTAATTATGGGAAACTAGATTTAATTCAATCCATTAAATAACCAACACTTAGAATGTAGTTCCACACAAAAATCACTCACTTTCATTCAAATAATCCCACATCACCATCAATTTACAGTCACATCTCCTTTTTTGTAGCCTCTATTCACATCCAAACCATAACCATCATACAACCTCACTGTATAAACCTACCCATCATAGCCCAACTATACAAACATATGTAACCTAACAACAATAATGACTTCACTGCATAAAACATAAAATCCCCCATCCTCACATATCAAAACATAGTCATATTCCCTTTATCATATCACTGGATCCAACCCATAACCAAAAATCGTCTCCACAAACATGTTACAACACATAAAAAAGCAAGGCAAGCTTCCATGTTTAGAAAAGCATACCATTATTTTATCTGAATATATGTGGGTAATAGATTCCATGTCATTATTTAATGAGAATCAGAAACACATGCATTCATAAACATTCTATGTGAAACCAGGGACTACCGATGGCCATGATTTCCAGTAGGCATATTTCCTATACATTCAAAATATCAACAAATAACAAAGTATAATATATAAATTTTCCCGTAAATGTATATTGATCTTAAATTGATTCAATTATCTTTATTAAGTTGGTATTTTACTATCTTCATAATTAATAAGTTCGTACATCCACCCTACATGATAAAAAATAAGATTGGTGAACTAAAAACTTATTGGAAGAAGGATAATCCACATATCCTTTTTTCCAAACCAATTGCACCAAAAAGGGGGTGCATATATGAGAAAACTCTCTAAGAAAACATAAACAAGCTACACTTGACGAGGTTACATGACTCAAAATGGGAGAATTATTTGGTATGTCTATATTATGATAAAGAAGAAGGTATTATAGATGGGAAAATCTCTAACATAGAAAGATCAGATATAAATTAAACAAGATTTGAAATGGGTCAGTTGGCCATTAAAGAATATCACATTAAACCAAACTGTTTGAACATTTAGACTCTTTCGGGCATTGGAGAAATTTATTATAAGATATATATCCTTTGAAATGGATTTAACTCCCATATAATAAGGAATTAAACTTATTTCACATCATAAAAATATTAAAACTAGAAAATCTAGAAACATGGTTCCCTACCACTACTAGGGATTCACCACCACAACGAGCTGAATCACGGCTAGATGCATCACTTCTAGATAGTCATCACCAGAGGAGTCACCACTATATGTGAAACCATCAAACAATTCACCACTAGTGAGTCACCACTAGTGAGTCACCGCTAGTGAGTCTTTGCTAGTGAGTCACCGCCAGCGAGTCACCACCAGACAAGTCTCTGCCAATGAGCTACTACCAGGATGATGTACTGCCAGAATAAGATACCATCAGAATGACCTATCATTGGAAAACTGTAATTTTGGAAAACTCATGAAATAAGACATTGTTGGAATGATTTATATGTCTCAAAAACACCTCAGACATCCCCCATAAACCTCAATCTCCATATTTTCACAATATAATGGATCGAATAGGTTCGGGTCATTACATTTGATACCTATCAAACTATTATATCCCTATATAATTCAAAAAAACATGGAATATAGAGAGGATGGGTTTGAACAACCACCCCTCATGATACCTTTCAAGTCTCTCGATATATTAGGAACATCAGAACTTTGAGAGAAAAAATTTAAAATCAAGACAATACATTAAACAGAATCCCCTAGGTCAGATACATCAAAAAAAAGATCCACATAGATTATTAAAACATGTCCAATATCCAATTTATAATAATAAAACAACCATAACAACACTTATGAATGGAGGACGTTAAAAAATATTTTCTTCACATTATTTAAAAAGTAATATATTTTTTAGACCAGAGAAAACCATATTAGATATTTTTTGTCAACAACATAACATATAAATTCCATTTAATGTATATATATACAAGTATTTACTCATTTTTCTTATATAATATTTAAATTAAAAATAATTAAAACATGTTGTTCTCAACATATTATGATTAAACAAATTATCATGCTTGAGTAAAAATATATTAAATAGTTAGAAAAATGTTAATGTCACATTACTATACCATTTCAGTGTAGTTTAAAATCAAAGCACGTTTTTTAAAATGTTCTATTACTTTCTTTAATTTTATCTCAGCATATTATTTTGAAATATTTTATGTTTGAGAACATGCCAATTAAAAAATTTCCTGGAAAATCTCAATCAAATTCACTCATCAAAGAAAACAACTTTTAGTCAGAACCCAACAGGGAATCCCGTTTCATTGAATCTAATTTATCAAATACTATGTGAAAAAACATTCAACAAACTTTGTAAACCAACTTTTCTTCAACATGTTTCCAAAGACCACTGATGTAAATTGGAAGGGTTCATGCTTTCATAAAATTTACCCTACACTAATAATAAAACTCTATCATTCTCTATACCATATTAATGTAAATACAATTTGACATTAAATTTAGAAAACATGAATTATAAAATAGCATGAATCACAAATATGACATGAGTTTTAAATGTTCCAGATTATCTATGTTTTAGTTATTTTATGGTTTTCATTGAAACATTATTTACTAGGAACATACATATGTAGATGCAACAAGGGGATGAACATTTCATATATATATATATATATATTCATAGGTGTGTGTCATTACGAGAAAGAGTTTCAAATAGCATTCCTCTAAAAACTCTAATACTTATATTAATTTATATAGAGTTACCAAAAGCATACAAGTCAAAGGAACCCATCCGCCATAAAATGATATTTTCCACATTGGGTGGTACTAACTTTCCCGAATGGTATTAAAACATGTCATAATATAACGCGTCATAATGTGGGAAATAATTTCTCTTTCATTATATTTGTGAGGTCATAACACATGTAATTAAAATAAAATCAATCACAACAAACCCAACAAACAATAAAGTAGTATAACATTCCCATAAATTCCTTTATGAAAATGATTTAGGCATGGTAGGAAAGGCTATATTTATTAGTATTATGAATTTAAAGATGACTAGTTATTTTATTACCTACTTTATGTGATCAATAATTTATATAAGAGGTGAGGTGTTCCATAAAAATAATCACAACATAGCACAACACAAAAAAGTAATCTTATCAAAACAGTCGAACATCCCAGCCACTGCACATCACAATCACTATACAACACAACCGGTGGCCAAACATCCCAACCAACAATATTTTACCAGACATTTCACACAACCACATCACAACATTACTTGACCATCCAAATGAAAATAACCTTTTTTCATAAACAAATTCTCCATGTCACCCTCTATAATTCCCCAACCAAATATACCAATTGTCCTCCTACACAAGACCCCAAGAACCCAAATCATGTAATCCCCTCTCCCACATTGAGATATTATCTGCTCTAGTGGCACTGACTTTCCCTCATGGTTTTTAATCATGTTAAGGTATAACTAGCTTAAGTTAGGGATCATGTTTCCCATTTTTTAATACATTAGTCTTTTTAACCAACATTTCACATAAGGAAATTACAGTAAGGATAATCACACAAATAATCCACACACAACATCTTCCTTAATTATCCATTAGTTTTAATTACTTTATTACTTATCATGGGTATATTCACACAATTATAAATTTCCCATGGGGAATAACTTCATTATCAATAAATATGTTATTATCCTTTTAATAGATGTTGAGTTTACACATATAGTCATATCAAGGGTCCCATTATCTAAAAAACATAGAACAACATGGTTTACAACAACTACTGTTTCAGTGAGCCATATTAACAAAGAAATGAAATGATAACAATGTAACCACAATTAATAATCCACATTTCTATGTTAATTCTAGTGAAATTTTATTCCTTTAATTTTTAATAGTTATAACATGCTTTCAAATTAGTGGAAATATTGTAAATATGTCATGTCATACACCATGTTTAATATTCATAAACAATATATTATAGGTTTATCTTTTAACGTAGGAAAAATACTTCCAACTTCATTTGAAAAAAGTCCCACATTATATGTTATTATGTTCAACTAAAAGACTACATTTTGTAAACTGCATCCTATGATAATCATCAAAGTAAAATAAGATTTCTAAAAATAAAATTAAAACTACACATGTATATTACTATTTTTCATGATTTATTATAATTAGGTTAAATATTATTTAATCATTTCACTGCTTAAGGAAACATTCATTGTGATAACAAAATTATAACTAAACATGTTATATTAATAAATTTCATTCTTTATCATGATGAACATAATCATTTTAAATCATTTCATTTATTATGAAAAAAATATTCATTTATAATGAAATATGAATAACATTTTTGTACTTACATATCATATTAAACATGTTACATGATCAAATCTTTTTACGAGAATTTCCCTAGTTACCTCAAATTTTTTTAACATTATTCATGCTTCCCATAAAAAACTAATCATTAATTAGCATGTGATGTAAGGTTATTTATATAATTAGAAATTATTTACTGTCATAAAATAATATGTTTAAACATTTAAACTATTTTAAGTCTCAACAAGTTACCACAAATCATGCTTATCATTTTCCAAAATTTAGAATTAAATGTCACAAGAATTTTTACCCTAAAGAATGATTATAACATATAGTTATATAGATACGTTAAAAAAATCATGAAACATAATTAGAAAGTTATTATTGTCATATTTTCCAAATTAAAAAGAATTATCAATAATTAAGATGCACATTTTCAGGGATTTCATAATTTAAATGTCTAATTCCACATTTTACAACAAGTCAAAAACACAATCTCCCTAAAAATTAATAATTAAATAAAATGCATAGAATATTTACGCACATGGGAACATTAATACATCAATGAATAGTTTCAAAATATTTTACATTGTCATTTCAATGTGGAGTCTACATCAAGATAACATTCTTCGTAAGGGTTTCTAATATTTAAATAGTTGATTACATGAAAATACAGTAATCCTGCATCTCTGACAATTTCAATCATTTGGAAAAGTATATTCTATTTTATACAATTCTAACAAATTAATAAAACTCCAATTTATCAAGAATTATGATATATTATGAGAGGAAAAAACACATTAAATATTCAACAATGTTTTAAATAAACAATTTAATCAAATTATCCATCATATTACTCATTCCTCTTAGTTATAATAATTATTCACTAAAAAATTAATGAATTTTGTTAGTAATAAAATCATGGGAAAATTCCTAGAAACATGAATAAATTATCATGATTCATTTAATTCATTTTTTACTTCACCAAAATCAACCAATTCAGATTTGAACACAATTTATTATGACGCATGTGACTCTTTTAGGTATCTGGACTACAAGAAGTTCATCTTCACTTGGTCATTTGGTAGGCTCAAAGTCCATACATCGAACCATGGGGGGCCTAAAATTCCATTTACTATCTATTATCCTCTTGTGCTTGTCACACACCACAGTCACCTAACTCTACTTCCCTACCAACCCATACAATTCTCTCTATTCTTAACTCCAAACTACATCATATCTCTCAACCATAATCTCTAATACCATTCTATCAGGACCAACTCCCTCCAAGGATACCCCTTCTCAGCAAGAAATAAAAAAAGGGAGATAGTGGCCCCCAATTCCTGCCTCCAGTAGGCCTCAAGTTGGCGACTAGCACCAAGGGTACAAAGATCTCACAATATGGGATGCATTACCAAATATAAAAAAAATCAATAGATGGGATTACTCAACCACAACCAAATTCAATACATGTATAAAATAAATCCAAACCATCCCCCAATGCATGTATAAATAAAAACTGATACATAAAAAATTCTCCAAATGAATGACTAAAACAAATTAATGTTAAGGTAGTGACATAAAAATAACTCCAAAGGACAGAACTATAAATGTCAAGCATCATCCAAAATGTACTCATGGGAACCTAAAAATAGTTTTTATATACGTAGGGTGAGAATAAAGTATACTGAGTATGAAATAAAAATACTCTCGTGAACATGTGAAGAGAGCATATTAATGCACCCATATGAATGGAGTATGACCAAAAAACACCTAAATATGTATATTAACCATACCAACCTCACCAAGGCAAGATCACAATATAACGTGAGTCAAGTAATGTAATATAGTAAGCACATATATGATATCGGTACCCCACACCACTTACCACTAGTTAAATGATCCTAACCTAATGGATATCATCCTAGGACTTCCACACTATTCCACAATACCCACTTCCCCACCCGCCCTCACACACGTGGGCCTCAAAGCTAGTCTCACAACATCAGAAAATGAATCTCACCACATCCTTCCTGTAGTAACCAATACCACAACCACATCACATCCTGCCCATAGACACCTAGGCCACAACAAGATCACATACTACGCCAAAACACTTGGGCTTCATCCCAAAGACACATAGGAAAGTACAAAACATATCATCATGAAGATAGTTGGGAAGCACAACTCTCCTACAGACACCTAGGCCTCACAACCACAACACATCCTACCAAATGAGTCTTAGGAGACCAATTCATAGAAGATGATGTTTCAAAGAGGAAATAACTCTTTATACATCCTCCCACTAGGATGTTGTGAGAATACACCATCCCCCATAATAGTGGGGGTGTTAGGCACATATTGATTAACTAGGGTGGGGTGAGTATAGAAATCACAATGAATTACAAGTGTATATATATAGGTATCAAACACTGATCCCAACCTATGGGTTTTAACCGAAAAAAATCCAACCAAAATAAACTAAATTTACTATTACATCTAAATGAACAACTAACCAATAATCCACAAGTTCAATTGATGCCACCTGATAGTTTTCTTATTCATAACATCAAAAAGTGAAATAACACAACCCATCATCGATTTAATTATTAAACATATCCATTTTATGTAATTAACATATAGTATTAATTCCATTAATACATGGGTAGATATTGAAAAACTAACTACATAGCATAATCACAACACCATACAAGTAGAACACAAGCCACAAGTAACATTACACATTCAATCAAAATTTAGATAGATAACATATATCACAAATATTGAACAATAAAATATTAATAAATAATTTTTTTTCATTGAATTGTAGTATGTTTCCATTCGTTGTTTATCTGTTCACATTCACCATTTCATTTCAAATATTCTATTTTTCCAGATTCTTCCAAAGAAATGTATATTCCATCTTAGTTCCTGCATTCTAGGAAACTAGATATTTTTCACACAATTCAATAACCAACAGAAAAGAATAAGTACCACAAAAAACCCATCACTTTCTATCCAATAATTCCATATCCCCACCAATTTACAGTTACATCCACTTTTTTTACATCCTTGGTGCACATCCACACCATAACCATCATACATCCATGTTATATAACCATATCCATCAAAAAACCACTATACAAACACACATACCCTTACAACAATCACATACCACACAACATAAAACCTCTCATCCACTTCCCGCATATATCACAACATAGTCATATTCCCTTCATCGTATCACTACATCCAACCCACAACACACAATTGTGTCCAAAAAACAAGTTACAAAAAATTTCCTATCATAAATGTCATAAAAAGGAAAAAACTATAAAATCTAAAAACACTTCTCACAACCACCACCATGATGTCACATCCGCTCCCAGTCAAGTCACCGCCAGCCTAGTCACTGCCAGTGATTCACTGCCAGCTAATCCACCACCATATGAGTCACCTCCAGCGACTCACTGCCAGTGAGTCCCCACAAGCAATTCACCGCTAGATGAGTCATCACCAGCAAGCTACTTCCAGGATGAGCTACCGCTTGGATGCGCTAGCACCAGAATGAGATACCACTAGAATGATCTACTGTTGGAAAACTTGAATTTTTGAAAACTCATGAAATGAGTCACTATTATAATGAATCATATGTCTCAAAAACCATTAGACATCCCCTCGACACCTCAAACCCAATATTTTCACAAAGTATTGTGTCAGAATGGTTCGGGACATTACAAATAATATATTATCATATTATTTAAAAAATTTAAATGTTTTTAAAGATTAAAAAGGGTAATATATGGTTTAAATTTTTTTCCATTTTCTATTTTTAGTCCTTTTGGATCCATTTTTAATTGATATTGACTATATTTTATTTTAATCTTTTAAAAAATTAAAATAGTTCCCCACCCCTCTCTTAAATATGGGAACCTCTCATTTTTATTCATCAAACCAAAATTTTCCATATAGCTCAATGAACACCAAAAAAATTATCTTCTCCACTTCCCTAGACACATTATTGTGGTTTTGATCATCCTAAAAGACAAACCATGGGGCCCTTAATATAAAATCTAAAGTAGTTATTTCCATGAATAGGTAATCCCCAAAACCAATCACTTTCATTTTACTTCTTCATTTACATCATCAATAACTCCTATATTATTAATAAAATATTAAATTAAGTAACCTAAATTTATATTAGTGTTATTAGGATTTTAAAACCACTTCATTCAAACCATTTTCCTATAAATTTTATGTGAATGTGTCAATCATGCGAACATACGCCTTAATATTTCCAAGTAGTGATAAAATTAATTTTCCCTCGCCATTTTTCATGGATGTTAATTATGATGGATTTAATGATTATATTGATATTAATGATGTAATAATTACTTTGAAATTATAATATCATATCTATATTCTTACCTTCTAAACCATTGGAAAATGATACGTTTGTTCATGCATATGTGTGAACTACCACCTCCACAAAGTGATGTGATTTGTTTTTCATTTATAATTTCTAACATGGTAATATGGATTTATTTAATGAATATATCCGAAATATATAATATAATAATTATTTTTGAATGGTCATTTATTATTTACCTTTATTTCTCTCCATCAGTTGAAAAATGAAAACAATGTTTATGCATACGTATGACCTACTATCTCCGTGAATGTTGTAATACATTGTTATTAATATATCTTCTATGAATGGTTATAAATATATATATATATATATATTATAAATATATATGATAATTACCTAATTGATAATATTATGGAAAGGATTTAACCATAATAAAATTATAAGAAAAAAACTACTAAATCTGAAAATACATTAAAAATGAATATGTTACTACCAAGAACAATGTTTTAAATAAATAATATTTAATAAAATGGTGATAAAATATTATGAATAAATAATATATGGTATGATACATATTATATTGTTTTGAATTATATGTATAATAAATCAATATTTATTATACATGAGTTTTGAACACATATGATGGAATTCCGGACTGAGGTAAGAGTATTATGTTATTGTCTCATGTTTATCATGATTCATTACAAAAAAGATTAATGATAAATTATTATTATATATATATATATCAAAAAAAATATTATTTTCTTCTCTTATGTTTATTTATTTAAAAATATATTTCTTTTTAATTTTCCATCGTCATGTAATTATGAGACAAGTTAACTGTGTTTTTAGGGAAATTGACATCATTTGTCACCTCGGTCAAAAAAAATACCTCCATATCCAATTTTTATAAAAAAAATTAAAGATGGTTTTTACTATTTTGCAATTATTATTAAAAAATTTCTATTTTTGAATTTTGTTTTTAAAATTATTTAAAATGAAACTTTTTATTTCTTTCTTAATGTGGCACTTATTTTATTTTTTTTCCAAAAATAAGAAATAGATGATTTATTTTAACTTGTAAGGTATTAAAATAATTTCCCAATATCATTACTAGTAGATTATTTAAACAATACATAAAAGTTTCTCAAGGATATTTTCAATGAACTTATTTTATTTAATACTTTTAAAATTATTATATTTTAAATGTGATTTTTTAATAGGAATGGTTATTTTCCTCAAGATATATTCCAATGATCTTATAAATAAATTTTTCGACCATTATGAAATATTTCATGCCACTTATGATTTAATGGGGGTATTATCCAATGATAACATTATTTATATTTTTATGGAGGGCAATGATTTATGAGATATTTATGAAACTGATGTATTTTCCATGGGTTAGGCTATGATGAACAGAGGAAATGGTTATGAAATCCATTTCATTTTAATGGGTTATGATATGATGATATGATGAATGTTTTATTTTATTTTTTCACACATATGTAGTCTTTTCACTATGTGTTGGTTTTTATGATATAAACAAAGTCAGTTGTTACATTTTAACAAAGGATCGAAGTTATGTTATAACCAAGACTGGTGGGACTTATATATCCCTCCAATACATTATATATTTTTTATATCTCATTTTAAAAATATGGTATGTAGTCAATGTTCTAAATATATTATGGTATGTAAGTATAATTGTTATATCAACTAGGGGATGAAAGTCTATTCACTTGATCTACTATGAAATTCCAGTGGTGATATGTGATCTGTTAGGGTTTCTTTTTCATGATAGTTATCCAATACATTATAAAATTATTTGTATTCCTATCACGTTGCCACCATTTTATGACATGAAATTATGGTTCATGATTTATTTATTATGAATGTTCACTTTTACTATACATGTATTTTAGATTGTTAAATTAAAATTTCTTACGCATTTTTCTGATCTGTGATAATTTGTTATCAAATTTTTATGTTCTATTCAATATATTGTACTATTATTCTTATATTATTCTTTTATTTTTTCTGAGTTTGAAATATCACATGCTTAACCTTATTAATAATTTTTTCTCACCATTTATTTTTTTTCCACTTCCCCAGTTCATGATGAATGGTTGTATGTATGGTATGTTTAAAATGGGTGAAATTTATGAAGAACATAATGGGGATACATATAAATCAGTAATTTATGTTCCTGTGTTTCCAATGACACTATTGTTATATTATTAATATAAGGATAATAATATTTTGTAATTAATATTCATCTAATAAGATGTAATATATTTTTATATAAATTATTGGACATTAGTTGGTATCAGATTATCGTTTTGATAACTTTTGTAAACTAGGAAAAGATAAATTTACTGAGATCCATGATGATAATTCTATGTATAGGATATCAACCTAAAAGTGTGTTAATGATCATGGATGGACTATATTGAACATAATCTGTCATATATTTACAATAAGGTGTCTTGAAAAAAATATCAAATAAAATATTATTCATAATATTGTGGTTTTATTGTATGAATATTATTTCTCATATCATTCCTTTTAGTTTATTAAAAGGATGGAACATGATGGAATCCTATTGTTGATAAATTTCACGTGCAATTCAATGATTTTCCTCTTGAGCAACCAAATTTTTTGGTATCTGGAATTACAAATCTCATTGTTATGCTCACACAATAATCTTAATCAATGAATCATATTTATCATACAAATGATCAAAAGAAGGGTAAATGTTCTATTGAGTCTTTCATTAGGAATCATACAAAATATTTTTTTGTATCTTATGATCTGCTAGCTGATGAGAGCGGAATCAACATCATTTAAAAAATATTTACTATTCTCCAGCTCTCATAACATGAAAAGGTTATCTTATCAATATATAATTTTTAAGGTGAAGTGAATCAATGTTGGATATTTATTAATAATGTGAGAAAATATGTATAAATAGAATCCATGGAATGTGGGGATTCTAAGAGTATATTTTTTATTAATCACCTTCCATGGATTCTATGTAAAAGGATTTAGAAGTAATTAATTTACATTAACAATAAAAATGATTAATCCAATATAACTTATGAGGAAAATTTTGAAGGACCTTCAATGTTTTTTCTAGATTTATCATTATCCCTAAAAGAAAATTTTATTTGTTCATTGGTTCCATAAAACTATTTCTATGAAAGGATTAGTTATAAGAGACATTATTATCCCTGAAGAAATATTTTTATGTGTACACTTTTTATAAATGGAAATTTGATATTCAAATCATTCTCATCATTTTGAAAAAAAATAATGTCTCATGAAATCTTGAATAAATACCATGGTGGAAATAAATTCCATATATATACATGCTATATATTTGGTAAGAAGAATCAATTTAATTTATTTAATTGAATTGGTAGGTCCTTTATATGTTGAATGGGTGGTCAGAAATGCTTTGAATGTCAAAATGTAAAGAATATGCCAGTTGATGCAATGAAGGAAAATAAGGCCCTAGCTAATTCACCACATGTTCTCTAATGCTTCATGTGCAAGGTGTGTATGAATTAATCAAATCAATTAATGAACCTAAAAATATTTTATATCCAACGAATTTAAAAAGTTTATTGATTTACTAGATCAAAAATTTCATATTGAGTTTGTGGTGACAAATACTAATGGTATGATGGTAAAAAATGGAGTTTATAATTCATATCTGATTTATGTTTTTGGAAAAGAGATAACTACAAATATTATGATTATCTATTTAGTTGAATTTTATGTGATTCTAGCCATATATTTTCTTTCTATATGTGGATATCATAAATATTTCCAAGTTAGGTATGGACCACTTCATATTCTTAATGATACAAGGATCATTTATCGGTGTGAGGATAAATACAAATTTACAATGGGAATTACATCTATCTTGTGGGTTTTAATTCCTATTAATGATGTGTATATATATCATATGGTTGGGGAAAACTCAAAATTAAGGATTATATGATTTTTAGAGAGTCTTTTGATGTATTTCTAGAAGATTTAATACTCTTCCACATAATCATTAAGTTGAGTTTACAATATAAAACATAAATGGTATTGAAACTATTTTAAATATTCCATATAGAATAGCCCCAATTTAGTTACACTAATTAAAGAATAAAATCAAGAAGAATATTAATAAGGTATTAATACATCCTATTGCATCACATTCGGGTGAATTGGATACTTTTAGTTGAGAATAAAGTTGTATCAAAGAGACTCTACATTGATTATTTGGAGCTAAACAAGATGAAAATAAGGAAAAATTATCTTCTACCCCATATTGAATACATTTTTGGTCACGAAGCACAATAATTTTCTAAGATTGAATATAATTCTGGATATCATCAATTGAGGACTAAAAATGTGGATATACTCAAGAGATAATCTTTTACTAGGTATGGACACTATGAATTTAGAGGGATTCCATTTGGTCGTACAAATTCTGGCATTATCATCATGGATTTAATGAATGGATTCTTTGGAGAATACATTTATTTGTTTATCATAGCATTGATAGGAAATATTATTATATATTCAAAGATAATTTAATAAGATGATCTTCAATTGAGTAATTTTTTTTTAGTTCCTCAAGGAAATATAATATTTTCATAAAATTTACCATGTCTGAATTTTGTATTCAGAAAGTTTAATTATTGGCTCATATAATCACAAGTTAGTGTATATAAGTATATCCTTAAAAGATAGAAGTTTTTTAATGTTATCCTAGTCCAAACACTATGAGTGGGATCCATATTTTTAATTGTTTGGTTGGATAATATTGGACCTTTTTAGAAAATTTATCATGGTTGTCTAATGAACATAGCATGTAAAATCTGAAAGAATCCATGTTACATTGGATGGATGGATGGAGAAAAAAAATTCAAGGTTATGAAATGAAGTTGGGTTAGTGTACCTCTCCTCACACTAACTTATATTTGATAATGGTTTGTAATCTCTATATATATATTCAATAATGGGTTGGGATTCATTATCATTAATAATGATCTAGTGATATAATATTCCTCACATAAATTGAATATACATGTGCAATACTTTTAGAATCCTTATTTGGAGTAGGTAGGTGTAATTTTTTCATTATAGATATAAATAAATTTTCTTTGTGGTGAAATGTTTTTCATAAATATGTATTATAAAATTTTGATGTATATCTTCATTCATAAATAACTAAATATGAACTAGAGATGATGGTTTTAGTTGATCAATGATTATTACTTCTTAATACATTGCCACCCTAGGAAAGAAAACAGGGTGGTAGATACTCTCAGTCGAAAGGATCATGTGAGCTTCTCAATAATAAGGATCACAAAAGACCCAATATTTTTTTGAAATATATCTAGAAATCGTTATGTTATGGGAATGATGTTATCTTTTTAAATTTAGTATTCTACCATCTATACCTGTAAATATTACAGATATACAGAAGGGAGAAGTCAAAGTTAATTAGAAGGTCAAAAATGTTCCAGATGTTAACCTTTATGCTAATGGAATAATAAGGTTTGGAAATCGTCTATCAGTCCATTCTATACCATATTTGAATAAGGTTCATGTCATGACCCACCTTCTCCAAAATGAGGGAAGGGATAGGAAACTACCAGACCCTTCCATCCTCGTGTTGAATGAGGGATAATGACCCCCATGTCCCACCTTCAATAGGCCCCGGAGTGGTGAATATAACTATGGCTATAGAATCCCACATAAAATTGAAGGCATTACCCTTTTTATTTAAAAGATATGGAGATAAGATGGTAAATCCCAAACAACTCCAAATACTGAAATAATAGTAAATCCCAAAATTCATTCTCATATGCATGTCTGAAATAAAGTGATACAAAGTACAAGGATCCCAAAAAGAAAATACCAAAATAAAGGAAAAACAGAAACGACAACTCCCAAATCCGGATCTCGTAAAGTCCAACATGGTCCACAAAGTCCTCCTAGAATCCTGAAAATCGGTTTCTATACGTTGGGTGAGTATATTGGTTTACTCATTAGGGGAAAAAAATCTAGCATGCACATTTGGGAAGACATTCTATTACCCTATGAAAAAAATATAGATAACCCAAACAGCTAATAAGGAAACAATCTACCAAGCCTCACCAAGGAACACTCTCCAAATAATGAAAGTCATGTAACGAAATAGTAATAACACATCAATATTTGGGTACCCCACACCCCATTCCCACTGTTTATTTTGGAAATCCTATGCATCAGACCTCCCCCACAAGTTCAATTATATTCCCACTACATCCTCCACAACAACCGCAAGGCACACCACAACCGCACATCCTACCCGTAGACACGTATGCCACTATGACCACACATAACCACACACGTAGACACCTGGACCAAAATAATCACTTCCATGCCTAAGGACACCTAGGCCAAAAAAACCATTGATAGAACCGAAGACACCTAGGCCTCATACCGAAAACACATGGTAAAAAAACCTTATCACAAACACCTGGTCCGTCCACCACTACACACCCATCATGAATAGTATTGTTCAACCTCTGAGATGGAGCAGAAATGAGAAAATAACCAACCACTCTTAGGAATGTTGGGGAAAACACCATCCACCATGAAATGGGGGTGTTTGGCACAATGTTTTCAATAAGGTTGGGGTTCATATAAGAAACAGAAGAACTAAATTTTATACATATTGGTAAGAAAGAACTCATCCCAACCTAAGGGTCCCGAAACCAAAAACCAGCCCATACACGACCACTCTTGTTGTAATCCCTACATGAACAAGTACACAACATCCACAACTATAGAACAACCCAGTTCTATAAATATGTTCCCCATTGTATCTGTTCTCGTTATCTTGTTCAAGTGATTCTATTTAAGTATTCCTTCACGACTAAGATACTAATAGACACAACTACAAGCCCAAACAACAACTGAATGAAAACATCCAATCAGATGTTCAAGAATTCCTACCTGGTTCTCTTTTATGTAACAACATAAAAAGGGATCTGTGAGATCCCTCAAAGTACTAGAACCAAACCAATCCCCAACATATGAGGTCTAGAAAATTTACCGTCGGCTCCAAACAACCCCAGATTCACAAACCAACAACCTATCAACCATTGATTCCATCCCCCTTTTTACATCACCATTTAATTGTAAAACATAACAACCATTCATATAACCAGAATAGAGTAAAGAAGTTTTTATATTTATCCAACACCATTCATTATGATCCTTCTTTCTATTTGGTTAACTTGGGTGATCACATAGGGGTTCTTATTCATCAGGAATCCATTTAATCATCAAAGATTACATGATAAATCAGTTTCCATGTTATAGTCATTCAATCACAAGATTATCCAAAAAACCTAGCTTCATTAGTTCACATGAAAGGACCACCAACGGTCATGATTTTTAGAGGACATGATCCCATAAAATCCACAATATAAAAACAATGGTAAAATACCAAAAATTCATTATCATTATCACCCCTTCATTATTTAAATTTCCATTTATTGTCTTCATTAAAGTAGGATTCATCTACATCTTGAGGGAACATCATCATACCCACCCCTCATGATGCAAAGTAAATAGAGAGAAAGAAAAACCCCTACCTGGATGACCAAGGATCGATGTTTTCTCTTTGCGCCAAGAACTGTGGATGGAATGACTTGTAGAAATAGAAAACTACAAGGCTAAGCAGGAAGGGATCTAGAACAAGTTCATGATTCATCTCCAAAGGATGTCTTTAATCACACTAAGAGAAATATAATGGAAGAAGGAAGAGAGGATCTCGACTTTAGAAGAGGTCAGATCCTAAAATCAGGGAGACCATTTCAAAGTACATAAAAGTCAAAACATTGCTTGACCACATGAATCGATGGTTTCACACATTAGGATTAATTGTGATGTAATAATTATCCATGAAGATGGTGGAGATAACGATTGTGAGTTAATAGATTTCCTTTAAATGGAGAGGAACACATAATAGGGGAAAACAAGAAAAAACAAGAAGTAGGAAAATGCGGCAAAATGTGTGACATGCCACACAATTTGGTAACTAAAGGTTCATCAAACTCTTGGTGGTTTTAAATATCTTTATTGGACCTTAAATCACTTTGAAAGGGTATTTAAAACAATTTTACGTTAAAATATATCTTACCGTAGTAAAATCGGAAAGTCCTAGAGAAACTAGAAATTTCTCACCATTGGGTGAGGCACCATCGCCCTAGCACCATTTCCTAGCACTATATCCCTAGAACTGATGCTGTTTTGTGGCATTAACAACCTGTCGATTCCACTTATTCCCATCGATGACACTGATGGCTCAATGGTACCACCATTCATTTGACCTAAAATTTAGAAAACTTCTTAATGAGTTAACAATGGTCCCCAGGATTCCCCAAACTCCAAAATTTGACAATGTAATGGACCAGTAGGGTCTGGTCCATTACATTATATACCTCTCTAACGATTATCACCCTCAAAATATTAAGAGTAACATGATGAAATGAGTCTGGTCTGAACAACCACCTCATAAGACACCTCTCAGTGACAAACCACCCTATAGTTGTTCAAATTCCTGAAAAAACCTCAACATCGAAGAGCATCTCTCACACATCTATCTCCTAAAAAACTACATAAACATGTTCACTCTTCTAAACCAAGAATCCAAACAAGCATATAAAGGTAAAACCATCCAATCATATATAGATTACGGAGTCCCTTTTTCCACATCAAGATATTATCCCCTTTGGAAGCAATGACTTGACTGCACAGTTTTAATTGCATCCACCTTAATGTGTCTAAATTAGGGATCAGGTCCACCCCTCCCCATAGATAGGAATTCTCACACACATTCAGAGTACATGGTAAATATCCCATCATATAGTGAAAAAGGTCAAGTATTACATCTCAGGAGAGAAAAAGAAAAACACCAGATAAAAACTCAAAATAAAACTAGGTACTGGGCATGCATTTTTACATCCCATTACCAGGTACTATCCTTGATACCACCATTCCTCCATGTCACATGATCCAAGGGAATGTTACATCCATGAATAACTTTCTTCTTACGATCCTCGATTCTCACTAGTTGTTCGACGAACGTCGCATCATCCTCGATGTCCAACTCTCAAAAGTCTCGGACATGGGAGTCATTTTTTAGATACGGATGGAGCTTTCATACATGGAAGACATTGTGGAACCTCTACAGTAGTTGTGGTAATGCTAGATGATATGCCACCTTGCCGACTAGTCTCAAAACCTCAAAGTGTCTGATGAACCTGGGAGAAAGCTTACTCCCCTTTCCAAACCACTTTTGTCCACGCTGATTGGAGACCTTAAATAACATGTGTTCTCTAACCTAGAACTCAAAGGGTGTCCTCATATGATCATCATACAACTTCTACAAGTCCTGATCAGTCTTAATCCTGCCATGCACTAGTTGAACCTTCTATGTCATGCTCTACACTAACTATGGGCCAATAACACCTGCCTCCCCAACCTCTGTCCAGCACACGGGTGAACGACACGGTCTCCCATAGAAGGCTTCAAATGGTTCCATGAAAATGGTAGAGTGATAGTTATTTTTGTAGGCAAACACTTCCAGATGCAAGGGTCACACTCATGATCCTTCAAAGTCTATAACACAGGCTCATAACATATCCTCTAACGTCTGGATGGTCCTCTATGTATTCCCATCTATATGATGTTGGAAAGAAGAGCTAAGGAATATATGGGTGCAAAAATCATGTTTTAACCCCATCCATACTCATGAATTAGAGCGTGTATCCCGATTCAAAATGATCATTCTGGGAACCCCGTGTATCTGCACATCTTCACCCATGTACTTTTGTGATAAGG
This sequence comes from Viscum album, assembly GCA_963277665.1. Classification (NCBI taxonomy): domain Eukaryota; kingdom Viridiplantae; phylum Streptophyta; class Magnoliopsida; order Santalales; family Viscaceae; genus Viscum; species Viscum album. The sequence goes on from OY728161.1 coordinate 939,760,175, forward strand.
AATCCACTGTGTGCGACTCGTTAACCACTAAGAAGTGAGATGATCATGTCAATCGGTCTACCAATACCTAGATGGCATCACAACCTCCCTTTTCTCTGTGTATTCCCATGCAAAAATCCATTGATATGTTATCCCATTTCTACTTGGGAACGTCTAAGGGATGCAAAAAAATTATCAGGAACACGGTGTTCAACCTTCACCTTCTGACACATGTGGAACTTTTCTACAAACTCCACCACTGCATGCTTCACTTTGGATCACCAAAACTAACCTCTCAATCCTTTGTAAATCTTGGAGACTCCTAGATGTACTTCAATGTGTGATTTATGGAGCTTGCTGAGAACTCCTTCACACATTTCCATTGAAAAAATCAACTTCCCACAGAACATTATCTATTTCTAACCATCCTTCGAACATCCTCCCATTGCATCCCCCTAGCTAATGAAGTCACATATCACATAAACCTCTCATTCTCCCCACTAAGACTCCTCCACAAGTCTTACCATGGAATACTACACTATCAACGGAATTAGAAATCCTGAACTATCCTCCACTCTCATGCTCAAATGTAAAGTAGCCAACTCCTCTATTTCTTTCCAAGATTTTTATGACTCCAAAACCACATCCTTCCAGGACTTCATTCTCAAAGAATAATCAACTAATTTCCCCTTTCATAAATTTTATGAGATCTTCTTGTCATAATCCTAAAGATACTTCATCCACCTCTTCTTCTGCAAGTTCCGGTCTTGCTGGTAGACGACATACCTCAAGCTCTTATGTTCTATGAATACCACGAAGAATTCCCCAATGATGTAATTCCCCACAGATTTATCATGAACACAACCACTGCAAGCTCCATGTCATGGGAGACATAGTTACTTTCATGTAGACATAACTGTCTTGAACCAAAAGAGATCACCCCCCACTACTACATTAGCACACATCCCAAGCCTAGACTGGAAGCATCACACAAAAAAAATCAAACGTTTCCCCTTCCTCTGAAAACCTCAGCACTGGGGCGCTGACTAGCTTCCCCTTCAGATAATTTAAAGCTTCCTAGAAATACTCACTCCATAAAATATCCTGGTCTTTTTTGGGCAAGGATGTCAAATTTATTGCAACTCGAGATTTTTTGGGTATGATCCTTGGGTAGTAACCTTCCAGTCCCCAGAAACTACAAAAATCTTCCATATTCTTGGGTGATATCCAAGAAACAATCAATTAGACCTTCGATGGGTGAACTATTATTCCCTGTTGGGACACCACATGTCCAAGGAAGTGCACCTATCATTTCCAGAACATGCACTTGGAAAACGTCCCGTAGGGATTGTGGTGTCAAAGGAAATCCAAAATTTTCCTTAGATTCTCAGTGTAATCCTCCTCTGACCTTGAGTAGATTAATATTTCATCGATGAACAAGACTAAAAACCGGTCCAAATACACACATAATACAAATTTCATGATCCCCATGAACATATCTGGTTAATTCTTAATGTTGAACGGCATGACCGAAAACACAAAGTGAGTATATCTGCACTTGAAAGCAGTCTTTGAGATGTCTCCCACCTTCAGCCTCAACTGGGGATATCTAGACCGCGAGACGATATCAGATAACCAAATGGCTCCCTTCAACTATTTCAAAAGTTCTTTGATCCTCTGGTCGGGGTAATGGTTATTGACCACCACCTAATTAAGTCTTTGGTAGTGTATGAACTACATGTGACCACCATTTACCTTCATTTTGGACAAGACTGGAGCACCCCACGGTGACACGCTTGGTCGAATAAAACCCTTCTTCATCAGGTCACCAACCTGAATCTGCAACTCCCACAACTCTTAAGGAACCATATGATAGAGATCCATCGTAATAGGATGGGCATTGGGATGTAATTCTATCCCAATTTCAATTTCATTTTTAGGGGGTAGAGTCACAACATCTTCAGGGAAGAAGTCCATGAACTGCATAAAATTACCTGAAACTTCCACCATCTATGGGTATGATGACTCCACATACATCTATGTTAATAAGGAAAGAAGGGGCTCTACTCGTTGGATACCCTCCTGGAAACCCCAATCACCAACAAAAGCTACACGTTGACCTCCCATATATGAGAACACGACCCTTATCCCGAAGCAGTCAATAACAGCGTGCATTGATAATAGTCATTCGATTCCTAGGATGACACTGTACGGTTGTATTTCTAGCAGAATGATATCCCCATTGGACTAATGTGGCCCCAGAATTAGTATGAATCCTCAAAAAACATCAAACAGGATGGTCAAACCTCTAACAGGCATGCTCAACACCAGGAGCATGGAACGTATATCTATGTCTAGACCCAAGGCATGGGCTCGACAAGGAAGACCAAAGGAGTGAGAACCTCCAGAATCAAACAAGGCATAGGAAATAAGACTAAAAAATGGATCGTACCTCGAAAAACCTCTAGCCCTACTGAAACTGCTGCCTCTGTAACATGCAAATTCCCACACCCATCTCCTCTTCCTCTCGCATATTGGCTTCCTCTCCGACCACTCCCTGATCGAGGTCCCTGAGGAGCATCCAGCGGTCAGCCTCCTATGGCATTTTCTGTCCTCAATGGAGTAGGATCTTGATTTTCTTGATGTTACATCTGAAAAGGATTGGAAAGAAAGAGGTGTTTGCTTATGTGGTATGTGAACATGTCCAACCCCATTGTACTATACTTAGTTTTGGAACTTATTTTGAAGGTTCCCACGTATTCTACATGTAAAATACCTCATTTCTAGGATCGTGAATAAATGGAGAGGACCATGAGATCGGAACTGGAACTACTGAGGCATACTCCCTACCGGCTGTAACCAAGAAGGCCCTAATGTTGAAGGCCTACTACAAACATAATTCCCCTTTTATGAGATCAATTGAATCCCCTCTTGAGGTACACCTCCCAACATGTGCATCATCTCCACCACTTCAGCCTTCTTCTTAACCTCTAGGTACATTGGTAGAGTGAACGGATTAATAGCATACTGAAGAGAAGGTCAGATAGCCTCCTCTAAGCTTCTTTCCCGCGACTCCTCATCAAGAAAGTGGTTTGAAGAGAAATAAAGAATATCCTTTAACATGATCCCCAACTCTCTTACCGACATACTACCTTCCAGGAGGGATATAAGCTCTTTCATCATTTTCAGATTTCATCATGGTAGAAAGGAATTCTTCCCAAAATTCCTTCTCAATGTCAGTCCACAAAACCTCATCTTCTATCTTATCCCCAAGATAAAGAGTCCACCACTAATGAACTGCTCCACTTATATGGCTCATTTCCCTAGGAACCCAGTACTATATGGATCCTGGATCAAGAAAAAAGATATCCCCAGCTCCTCAAGCCACCACTTCACCTCCATGTCTGAGATGCATCCCACGTACTTTCTGATAGTCTGACACTGAAAGGAACGTAGTGTAGTTTTCCACTAGTCATCTTCCTCCTCTTGATAATCAATTCTCCAATCAACTAAATCAGCCTGCTAGGCCTTGATCGCCAGCACTACTAGTGGATGTCGTCGGGGTTGCGTAGCTACAAGGTAAAGAATGATTGTCTAAGCCGAAGTAGTGTAGACGATTCCTTTTAAATTTTGTTTAAACTATTTATTTATTTTAAATTCCCAAAACACCCAAGAAACATAATAACACCAGTCATTGTGATTTATTTATGTTTCCTAGGGTCTCTACCCTGTAATCAGTGTATCCTCAAATTGTTGTTTATTGGTTCTGTAGTCCTTGCATCATATCACGGGGGGCTAAAATCATGTGTCTTACTCGGTCTTACCAGGACCTGTTTCATGGAACAATATTTCCTAACATTTCTTCTATACCATCACATGAAATCCTCATTGTTCAAACCCCCAAAATTCATCCTATCTATCAACCATACCCTATGATATCATTCTGTCATGACACGCCTTCTCCATCATGAGGGAAGGGACAACAAACTTCTAGTCTCTTCTTTCTTCAAGTTGAAGGAGAGATAATGACCCCTGAGTCCCAGCTTCAATAGGCCCCAGATCGGATACTAGCACCAATGGTATAGAATATCACATTAAATGGATGGAATTACCCTTTTATTTAAATGATCTAGAAATAAGATGGAAAATAAATAACAACTCCAAAGACTAAAATAAAATTCAATCCCCCAATCCATTCCCATATGCATGTCCAAAATGAAGTGATAAAATGTAAAATGATCTCTGAAGGAATGTACCAAAAGAAATAAAAAAAATCAATGACAACTCCTGACGCCCGAACTAGTAGGTTCCATCACGGCCCTCAAATTCCTCCTAGAAACCTGAAAGTAGTTTTATATGTGTAGGGTGAGTATATAGGTATACTCACTAGGGAAAAGCAAAAGCTCCCAAGCAAAATTGGGAAGACATTTTAATGCCCTATGTGAAAAAATAGAGATGGCCAAAGCACCTAGCAAGGAAACTATCAACCTGGCCTCACCAGGGCAGACTCCCTAAATAACACAATTTAGGTAAAGTAATAGTAATAGAACATATATATTTGTGTACCCCATAGTGCTTTCCCACTGGTTATTTATGACATCCTACGCATCAGACCTCCCCCACAACTTCCACTATAGTCCCACTGTTACCCCAAAAGTAACCCCATGGGCCACCACAACCACGCATCCGGCTCGCAAACACTTGGGCCACCATGAACACAAATAAACACACCCACAGACGCCTCGTCAACAACATCCACTACAATTCTCGAAGATACCAAGGCCACATCAACCATTGTCATGCCCAAAGACACCTAGGCTAGAACAACCACTGCCACACCGAAAGACACAAGAGCATTATCCCAAAGACACTTGGGAAACAAACTTGACTGCACACACCTCAACCAACCACCACAACACATACTACCTGAAGAGTCTTATACTACCAGGGAGAGGGAGTAAAAAGGAGTTAATAAAAATAAACACTTAGGATTGTGGGAAAAACACCCTCCCCATGATATGGGGGTGTTTTTCCTGAAGTCTTCAACATGGGTGGGTGTGTATAAGAAACAAAAGAACTAAATTATATACATATAGGTAAACAAGAACTCATCCCAACATAAGGATCCTGAACCCAGCAACCATCCCATACACAACCACTCTTACTGTTATCCATACATGCACAAGTACACAACATCCACACCAGAGCATGACCCACTTCTGGAAAACATTTCCCTATTTTATTCTCTCTTGATATCAGGTTCAAGTGATTAAATTTAAGTATTCCTTCACTATAGGGAAACTAATAAGCGTAACCACATGCCAAAGCAACAACTGAAGGAAAACATCCAAGAAGGAATTCAAGAATTCACACCCGATTTTCTTGTAAGTAAAAACATCAAAAGGGATCTGGTATCTCCCACAAAGTACTGGAACCAAACCATGCCCCGACATACAGGGTCTAGAACATTTAAAACTAGCTCCACACGTCCCCCGATTCAAAAATCAACAACCTCTCAACAAAAGATTGCATCCCCCTTTATACGTCACCCCAAAAATGTCAAATATAAAAACCATGTATATCACCAGAAAAGAGTGAGGATGTTTTTAGATTTATCAAACAACATTCATTAAGATCCTTATTTTCATTTGGTTAACTAGGGTGAACACACAAGGGTTATTATTCATCATGAATTCATTTAATCAACCATGTTTATGTGATTAATTAGTTTCCATGATATAGTCATTCAATGACAAGATTATCTATAAAATAGAGCTTCATTAGTGCGCAAGAAATGACCACCAACAACAACAATTTTCATTGGATATGATCCCATATAAACCACAACAAAAATATGAAGGTAAAAAACACCATCATCTTAATTATCACCCATTAATTATTTAAAAGTAAATTTATTATCTTTGTGAAATTTGGTTTCATCTACTACCCGAGGGAACATCATCATACCCACCCTGCATCATGCAAAATAAATAGATATGAAAGGAAACAAACTACCTGGATGAGAAAGGATCGATGTTCTCTCTTTTCACCAAGAAATTGGGATGACATGACTTGTAGAAAAATAAAACTCCAAGACTAAGAGGAGAGAGATATAGAATGAGCACAAAATTAGTCTCTAGAGGATTTCTCGAGTCACACTAAGAGAAATTGAAAGGAAAAGGGAAGAGAGGATCACTGTTTATGAAGAGAAAAGATCCTAAATTTAGGGAGACCATTTAGAAGTACTTAATAGTTAGATCTTAGATTGATCATGTGAATCAGAGGTTTCACAAATTGTTATTAATTGATATTTAATAATTATCCACATAGATAGTGGAGATAACGGCTCTGATTTAATGGGTTTCCTTTAAACAGAGAAAAACACATAATAGGGGTGAAACTGGAAAATGTGAGAAACAATAAAACCTGAAAAAGGGTGTAAAAGTTCACAAGTTTTTATAACTAAAGGGTCTCCCAACTCTTAGTGGTTATAAACATCTTTTACAGTCCATAAATCACTTTAAAAGGGGTATTAGAACACTTTTATGTTAAAAGATATGTTACTAGAGTGAAACTGGAAATCCATAAAGAAACTAGAAATGGCTCACTATTGGGTGAGTCATTGTCACCCTAGAACCATCAACATCGCACCATTTCCCTAGCACCATCTCCCTAGCACCGTCATCCTAGCAATTTCACCCAGGAACTATTTCCCTAGCACCGTCTCCCTAGCAATGAAGTCGATCAGTGCCACTGACGGCCCATTAGTGCCACCATTCGTTCGACCTGAAATTTTTTAAATTACTTAATGAGTCACCGATGGTCCCTAGGATACCCCAAACACTAGAATTTGTAAATTTAATGGACGAAGAAGGTCTAGGACATTAAAGGTTTATTTTTGGAATCTCTTAGTTTATAATTCTCTATTTAGTCTTGATGTAATAATTTGTTTAATGAACTGATATTGTATTTTTTGTAGTATGGAATGAAAAGAGATATTAAAGAGTATGCATCTTAGTTCTTAGTATGTTGGGAATTTAAGGATAATGGACATGAATCAAGGGGAATATGACAACCATTAACCCTTCCTGAATGTAAATGAGAAAAAATTTACATGATTACTTGTTTAGACTCTCCAAAAAAATCTAATGGGAATAATGATATAAGGGTTTTATTTGATCACCTTATAAAGTTAGTACACTTCATTTTCAGGAAATAATACTAATCTCTTGATCATCTTTCCAGGATATGTATTATTAAAGTTTCAAGATTTCGGGGACTTCCATATTCTATGTTATCTTATTGAGATCTGAGGGTTACCTCTCTGTATGGAAATCTTTAGTAGGATCTGGATATTGTTCTATGTTTCATCAGAGGTTATAATTATGAGATATATGGTCAGTCTAATAGATCTATTCAATCCATTTATGATATGTTAAGATCGTTATCTATGTCATTCAATGGTGTTTGGGATCATCACCTTCCTCCGATATAGTTCTCTTATAACAATAGCATTCACTTGTGTGTTAATATGGATCATTATAAATCCCTATATTGAATAAATTTCAATAAATATAATGTGCTCGGATAAAGTTATATATTGAAAGCTATTGGGACCTATGATTGTTGTAGAAAATAATAGAAACTCAGAGCCATTAAATAGTACATACAATTATCTCATAGTCGATAGAAATTTTATGCCAATAATCAATAATGAAGTATGGAGTTTGATGTTGGTGAAAAGGTAAAACAACGAATATCCCTAGGGACGGGGATTATGAGGTTTATAAATAAGGTATTTTTTATGCTATATTTATCAATCCATTCAAGATTATTGAACATGTTATTGTATTAGTTTGTTGTTTGGGACTTCGGTAAAACCTATATCACGTTCAGGATGTGTTACATGTATCTCTCATTAGAAAGTAAATACCCAATCCTTCACATGTAAAAAACTGAGTAGTAAAATATATAGAGAATGACCTATCTTATTAATAAAAATTGATACAGATTTGAGATAGTAGAAAGAAAGTGTTACAGAATAAGACCACTCAAAAAGTCAATGTTTTGGGGAGAAATAATACAATTTATAATGTTGTCTGGGAAATCAAGGATTTGATATGGCAGAGGTATCCCCAGTTGTTTAAATCATATTGAAAATTTTGAATCTTATATTCATTTTAATGGGGGGTATAATGTAACTCCCTATTATCTTATAATATTTTTTACTTAAAATAGTTTAATTTTTTAATATCTCATGTTGCATGCAACAACGAGTTCAAAGGAACGACGATATATTATTAAAACATTATTATTTGATAATAATTTACTAGTATTTGGATGTAGATTATGAATAGGACTATCTATATTAATAAAATAATATGATATACATATGTTAATTCATTATAAACTAACAAAAAAGTGAAAATAAAAATTATTTGATAATAATGTGGGTGTTTTTCTATAAAAATGTTTTTATATACAATAATGAATTTATTTTAAAATATTAAATATATCACATTTGTTGAATAATTTTAATATAGATTATATATTATATATTTTATAATAATTTTTAACATTCATATAACATTTTTCTATGCATGTAATAAAAATTAAATAATGTTTTATGCTTAAAATTCATTTTTCTTAAAATTGTTTTTATCGCATTCTGCACACATATTTAAAAATATGTTTCTACCACTTATTGAAATTTAATGTGATAAAATTGATTCCATATTCATAAGTACTATATTAAAATTTATTAAATATCTATCTTTTTATTCTGATCAGTATGAATAGTACCTATACTAAAATTTATCAACGCGATATAGAGTTATTTGTGTTAATATAGGTTAAAACTAAGTGATAAGTCCATAATTTTTAATATTATTTCTTATTGAGTGTATTTAATTTTACCCTTATAAACATAGGCTCTAAGTGGAGTTTTTTAAAGGACACTTTTCCATGATAATTACCAATATAATATTTAAACCTGTAGTAGTAACAAAATGTCACTCTATTAGTTTTAAATATCTATTATGTGTCCAGATATGTAACAAATAATTTAATGAACATATATAAGTGTATATTTTGACATAAACGAAATTATTTTCATGATATGACTTTATTTATAATTATTAGTTAATATATAATGACACTAAATTCTTATTCAACGCCGATGTAGTATTTCTCCAATTAAAAAACAAATGTAATAAATGATTTTAAAAATATTAAAATAAATATAATTTTAGTGATTTAATTTTTACCACTAGTTTTATTGGTGAATATAACATATCTTTGTTTTTACAAAGTATTATATTATAATTTTAATTTTTCATTAAGTCTTTTTGGTCAAATTAATTATATAGTGTCTTAAATGATAATAATGAAATTTTGTGAGAATAATATCTTATTAAATTACATAAACAAATAAAAATACTAAATCGAGACAAAGGGGATAATATATGGTCTAAATACTAATCCATTCTATATTTATAGGCCATTTGGACCAATTTTTTCTTTACATTGACATAATTATGTTTCAATATATTAAAAATTTCTAAGAGAGACCTCATTAATATATTCTAAAAGGAAACATCTCCATTGTATTTTTTACACCATATCGAGCCTTCTATATCGAACAAACCTTGAAAAAATTCATTCCCCTTTTTGCTAAAAATATTATAAAGGTGCTGGTATTCCCAAAATATCAACCCTTCGGCCCTAAAGATGAGATCCAAAGCTGTTCATTCCAAGAAGAGGTAATTTCTATAATTGATATCTTTCTTTTAAAATCTTATTTTACACCATATAAATGAATTATATTATTTATAAAATAATAAATTAAGTATAATCAATATAAATAAATGTTACTATTATTTAACAACACTTTTATTCTCGTTGTTTTCCATCAAATGAGGGGTAAATGTATCGCTCATGCATATGCTCGGCTTACCATTTCCACATAGTGATACAATTAATTTTCCAGAACCTTAATTAACATATGGTTATTATGATAGGTTTAATGTTTATAAATTATATTTATTATATTATTAAAATTCAAAAATTACAATATCATTACTACCTTTTTATCTTCCAAACTGTTTTTAAACAATAATGTCGTTTGTGTGTACTTGTGGACTAACCCCTCTATAAAGAGGTATGATTTTTTCATTTCCTTTTTATTTGGACTTTAATAATGATGGAAATAATAAATATATATGGTATATATAATTTAACAATGATCCTACAAAAATGTGTCATTATTTAACTCTTTTTTCCACATGTTGAAAATTGGAAACAACATTTCTGTGTACGTACGGCCTATAATCTCCGAGAATAGTGTAATTAATTTTTGTATATATAATCATTATTAATGATTAAAAAAAATTTAATTAATATATATATGATATATATATAATGACTAAAATTATTTAATTATGTAACAATGATAAAAGGACACTATAATAAACTATTACCCTAGAATAGACATGAAAAATGAAGTAGTTATCATCTGAAAATGTATTTTTATTAAATATTTTTAATGAAAGGGTATTAAGAGGTTATAAGTAAATAATATATGATATGATATATATTATTTGTTTCTTCTATATATTTTTAATAAATATATATTTATTATATAGGAAGTTCAAATTGCTATAAATGAAGTCAGACCTGAGGTAATGGTTTTATGTTACAATATCATTATTTATCATGATTATTTAAGATTAAGATTATGATGATGAGATATTAGGAACTATATTTTATGAAACTTGTGAAATTTATTTTACTATAGATATTTCTTGAAAATATATTTTTGCCTTTAATTTTACTCACCTCAATACTCATGAGACCTAAAATATTATTTTAATGAACATTGACATCATTTCTCACATTAGTTAAAAAACTATTTTCATCAATATCCTTGTTTTAGAAAAACTAAATAAACTATTTCAAAGAAGGTTTTTACTATTTTAATAATAATTTTTTAATTCACTTTTAAACATATTTTAATTAACAAATATTTCATAAAAATGAATATTGTTGTTTATTTCTGAAAGAGTTAATTTTTAAATTTGTTTACCAAAAATGTTAAAGGATTTGTTTTTGAACTTACACAAAATGAACATAATTTTATAGAGTCATGACCACTCAATAGTTTAAAGATTCCTATATAATTATCAAATGTAATTTTTATGAAAATAGTTTCTTAAATAAATGTTATGTTTTAATATTTTAAAATTTTATTTTCAATGTGGAAAGGCTATTTTTTCCAATAAATATTCCAATGATATTTTTATGTAATTTATCATCCATTATGAAATATTTGATGTCACTTATGACTGATGGGGATATGATAAAATGATATTATTCTTTCTCATTATCTTAATATTTATTTTTTATATGTTATTTATGAAACTTATATATTTTTCTTGGTTTATGATATGCTCAATGGATGAAATGATTCGGAAACATCTTTCCTTTGATGTGTTTCATGTTTTACATCTCAGGAAATAAATATGGGATACAACTCAGTGTTATATTATATTATATGATGCAAGTCCAAGTGCTTGATATACTAGGGAGTACAAGTTGATTTTCATGATCCATTATAAGATGCGGGCAGTTATTCCTAATCTATTATGGTTTTATGGTCTTAGTAGTTAACCATGAGATTATGAGATGGTTTTTATTCCCATGTTGGTTCCATATGTTTATAACATGAATTTATGGATAATTATTGATTTTTTATGAATTTTCACTCTTTTAATCCATGTATTTGGGAATTATATTGTTTTATTACATTACTCATATTTGTGATCTATGAGATATTATGTATGAACATTGTATGTTATGTTCATGATCTCATACTCTTATGATTATATTATGCATTCATATGATCATAGATTCGTATCTCTCATGTTTACCCTTGTTGATAATCTGAGCACATCTATTCTTAAAATTCCATTTCATCAGGTTATGATGAATTATTTTTTTGGGTATGTCTATTAAGGGTATTAATTATAAAGAACATAATGTGAAACAGTTATGGAAGATTTGTTGATATTTCTATGTTTAAAATGATACTAGAACTATATGATTCAATAATAAAACATGATGTTTTATAATGAATATTAATATAATAATATATAGTATATTTGTATGAATATTATATGTTGATATAGGACTAAACCTAATGAAACAAATAATGGACCCAGTGTAATTTAGGATAAATTGAAATATAATGTGATGGATTCAAAGTGTGAAAAATTTAGAACTTCATTTTTTCTATGATAATTAATGAAAAATACATTATGAATTTAATTGATCTTCACTCACCTTAAATCATTTTTGGTTTATTAATGGATGATTTCAGGATGAATCAGGTTAACAATGGGTTCCATGAACAATAAAAATATATTCCTAATTAAGATAATTTAGATATAAAATCAAGACTAAAAACCCACTTGATTATTCCAAACCATATATAAAGAAAGATGATTAATAATTTAGACATATTAGAGTTTATAAACAAATCATACAAGTAATGGATTATATCTCACAGTTGTTTAGGTGATGGATATAATGAACGAAGGAATATTCAATAGTTTTCATATAAAAAAATTTAAATAGAATGCTTCGGTAATGTCAAAAATGAACAATAGAAATTTTGATCTATTGTATGGGATTTTATTTGACCATATGTTACTGATGAATGAATAATCTGTTTATGTTTTATGATGGGGAAAATGGATTCCTTATAGAGCTACTTGTAATACGATATTATAGATGTGTGGAAATCAAGAACTACAAAACCAAATGATCCAACATATGAGATTAAGATGAAATTTGACACCAAAAACAACCTAGATCATGGGAATAATCAAAATAGATTGAAATGAAAAATATTTAGGAGGATATTATTTATTATGTTGTGATAGGAACACAAATTCATCAATCCAGATTTGTGATTGTTTTATGTCATGTAATATTTCATCAACTATTAGTTATGCAAATAAAAACACCTTATGTTAACATTATTGTATCCATTATTTTTTAATATTATTCATATATTTTGATATTAAAACTCATGAAAATCTTATTATCCTTCCTTTTGATAATGTTAATGTGAATTTGGGGATTTATTTTACACTCTCTTCTTCACCGGAAAAATTATTCCTTCTGGTATGGATATCGTATTATGTATAAATGATTGAAATTTTATCAAACAATCGATGAATTTAAAACAAATTTTGAAAAACAAATTATATTATATGGATCGTGATACTGAATAATGATAATGTCTTGGTAAAAATTGGAGAAAAACTCAAAATTATCATTAATCATATTATGAGGAAAAATATATGTTTTGAAGTTTGTAATATTTATATATCTCTAAAAAATATATCCTGAGTCATGACTATTATTTTTATACGCATAACTAATAATATTATTATGTGCTAATTAATTGATAAAATTCAATTAGTAAAGCTTAATAACAAAATAATAATAATTTCATGCGCAAAAATATTATTTCCATAAAAATTTATTTTAATTTCTATGTTATTTGTTATATTATTGGTAAATAATTTTTTAAATGGAATATTCTATAATATATACAAAATAATAATTTTACATCCACCAAATAGTTAATACTTGGAAATCAAAAAAATCTATTTTATGAGATTCTTGTTTGTAAAAAAAATAGTTTGGAGAGCTTATATTAAAATTTAGTTTTATAAATTGAATAATTATAAATAATTTGAATATATTTATTCATAATTTTAAAATAAAATAATGAGTTGAATTTCAATTTTATGCATAAATTTTCTTACCAAGATAAATATTAGTTCCCATGGTAGAAAAAATATTTTCCAATGAATGACACTTGTATAAATATTGATATTTAAAAATTAACCAGCTTATTTAAAAAAAATACTCTAATATTATATTTAAAAACATAAATAAATAAATTAATTGTAATTTATTTTTTAATATGTGGTATATAATATTATCAACACTTAATTATTAAAATCAAATTTCGCTATAAAAATAATTTTCCAACAAAATATATGTTTCAAATAAAATGTTACTTTTATCGTATCTAGAAATTTCATTTTGTTAAAGAAATCACAAATTCATTTTTAGTACATAAAAATTTGAGCATAAGGGTCATCCAATGTTTTTGATGAAAAAAATAATAATAGTTATTAATATTTTATCAACATTTATATGTGTTAAAACGTGTAATCGATTGGGGATCAAATTTTACTAAAACAATTTGATAATTAGATCTTTTATAAAACATTTTTTAGGTTGTAAATTCATAAATAAATCTCTTAAAATAATTTAATCACCTTATTCACCTATCACACCATACTCACTTAAGCACGTGTGATAAAATTCATACCCCTTATGTAAAACTAGTTTCCATGAAAAAGACCATATTTTCACCATTAAAGGAGATCACTCTGATCCATTCTGTAATGTGTCCTAGCCCAAAAGGACTTGGTTATGAATATATATTCCCTATTCATCTCTATATCCCTACCATAGAGTTATTAAGGTTATAATGTGTCCTGTTTGGCATTATGAATATACATAGAAAGGTAAGGTATCTCATCATCCTTCTTTGGATTCATGTACTTATTTTTTGATGATCCATTTTATTTTCAATTGATTATTATTCCATGTTTCTATAATTAATCATTAAATATAAAAATTATCCACTATTATATTTATATTACCTTAACTCTCTGAATAAACCCATTCCATAATCCTTTTGGTGAAGCTACCATGCTCTTGAAATCACTCTTTCATTTTTCATGTCATATTTTTATATTGTATGTATTTTCATTTCCATGTGATTATTCTATAATTTGTTTATAATAAATACATTATTATAAAAATTTTCTATATTTATGGGATACTACCTCTATCTTATTATACCCATTCTATAATCACTCTTGTATACCCATCATGATAACAAAATCATTCTTTTATTTTCAATAACATATATTCATATTGTTAATAAAACTCTCCATTACAATTTAAACCATATATATATATAATTAAATCAATATAAATATTTCAAATAATTTCTATTATATTCATGGTATGGAAATTATATCATCCCCAAACATTCAACTGAAAAAATGAAAACTTTCTCATGAATGTGTGTGGATTATTAACTCCGTGAAGGAAACATTTAATTTTTCATCACTATAATTAAATATTGTTTCTAGAAATGAGTCTAATTAATTGATAAGATATGTATTTCATGATTTTTTATATAAATATTAATTAACAGATCAATAAATTATCTTATCAATAAGTAACCATTGATAAACTAAACACCTTAAATGAACATACATAGTGGAAATGTGATTTATTAATAAGTGAAAACTTTTTTTCATTTACCTTATTCTAATAATTATTTTTATATTTTGAAGGGGGAAGGGTGAAATGGCCTCATATATTCTTCTCACACTCTTCCTTCCCTTCATTTTTCACCCTTCACCATACCGGGATTACTCCTTGTTTTCCCTGGTATCGAGCTAGCCAAAAAATTCACCATCTTTTCTTTTGGAGACACTTCTCTTCTAATTTCTCTCATGGAATGTTCAGAGGATTCTTTGCTTCCCAACCTTAATTTGGCTACACGATTTAGTCATAAGAGGCATTTGGTAGATACATTCAATAGATTCATCAATACCCATTGGGGTCTTTGTGGTCTCACTATTGTCAGTCTGCTTGACTCTCAGAAAATGTTAGTTCCATTTTCCTCTGATGAAGATTTTACTCTCCCATGGTTGAGCATTTCGTGCTCTTTCAACAATCATAGTTTCTTTATCCTTTGTTGGTCCTTCGATTTGCAGTTGAATCATGACAGGAATACAAGGATGATTTGGTTTTTTCTTCCATGTTTGCGGCTATCCTTCCAAAATCCTTCCATATTGAAGATGCTTGGTAATATTATAGGATGTTTCTTGGTCACATACTCTAGGAACCAAGAGGTTTTCTATCCCATTGAACCTAGAATCTGTGTAGTGGAAAATATCTTCGAACCCCCATAGGATTTTGTCTGGATTGAGAATGAAGGTGATATAGGGTTAAGCAGTAGGTTGTTTATGATTCGTGGACTCATTATTGTTCCTCCTACTTCCAGCAATGTCACTCAGGCTCGAGATGTCATAGAGGTAATATTCTATATATATTGAATTTGGTAAATTTGTATAATTCAATGCACAAGGAGCATTCCAATGAGAAAAAGTTTGACAAGTCTAAAGATATCCCTTCCTCTATGGAAGCTGATATGCTCATTCGTGATGCAGGGTGTAAAGTCTCTGTGCAGATCCCATAGGCACCGGGGAAAGTGGGCGTCCTTCTTTCTAGACCAAGGTTGAATGGTCACTAGAAATACTAGGATTCCCCCAGAAAATCAGAAGGATTGGAATTTGAGGCCCTCAGATCCTTGGGTCTCAATGGTATTTGATAGATTAATAAGTGATATGGGTATCAAGAATATGGTTCATGGAGATGGAAAAGGGACTAGCCTGAGTTCCTGGGCCCCCTCTTCCATGGAAGATATGGTGAAATCAAGCAGTATTGATTCTCAAGCGTAAGGTATTGAGAATTGTGGACAGGTCAGAGAGGATTCTCTACCACTTTCTGTTGAAAAAGAGCATCTTATGGGTATAAATAACTGGTTTACAATGATGGGGGAAGATGAGTATCAGGCTCTTAGGGAAGGGGACGATGCGGCTACCCCTGAATAGAACCCCCCCCCCCTACTAGGAGGATTCTCTAGAGGAAGACTCTTCATAAAGGTTCTTCCAAGCATATGTATATTGATACACCTATGGAGCTTGAATCAAAAGCACCTGAATCTTCTATCATGGATATGGTGAATGAAAAAAATGCAATTATTGAACCTGTTATCCCCCAAGTGGTATGAAAATGATGGAGTCTAATGTATTGGATTCCATCACCAACAACAATATATAATTGTTAGAGAAGGAACATGTGGTTGATGCTACTCTAGAAAAGTTTGACATATTAGTTCGGAGATGTAACTTATCAAATCTAAACGAGGGTAAGGATAGTTGGGTTAGAAAAAAACTCAACATATTGGGACGTGGATTCAATGGAAAGAAGATTAATAAGGAAGAAATCATCCAAACATGGGACAAGAAGTCAAAAAGAATTTAATACCTCCTCAAATATGATCCATATGGAAAGGCCAACACAATTCAATGGAGTCTCCATAGAGTTAAGTTTTCTATAAGGATTAAACTACAATTTGAGTGTATTATTATTACCCATAGTGTAGGTTGATTGTCTTGTTGTGTCTAGACCAGTTTCCAACTTTTTCCTTAAAAGTTGTTTCTTAATAAAATAAAAATATGTTTAAATAAGTATTCTTTATTTGTTTATAAACAATTAACTCATTAATTAACCCAAAACCATTCATTAATTATCAATTACAATAACAAAATCATCATTTATTTTTTCATCATAAACTGTAATTTAACATACTTATGAAATGAAATTATAAATTATTTAATAATTATAAAAAATAAAATAAAGAATATATCATTATTTGAGAATTAATAAAATTAGGCTAATAATGAATAAAAACATTGATATTGTAAAACTAGTTCAAAATAATAAAGATGACTCACACCCAATATTGAAAGTAGATAATTACTTTTTAATATGAACATAATTAATGATTAAAAATGAGGAATAAAAATTTTAATATTTTTGAATAGGATTATGAAATAATTAATTAAAATATTCTAATTTTATTTTTTGGAGTCTAGATAAATTTTAAGGAAATGAAGATAAAATTTAAGGGGGTTTTTGGTTAATTTGGTTTCCTTGATATATGATTTTCTTTAAACACTTTTTCCTTCTTTTGTTATATTATTTATTTTATACAGATTTAGTTTTGTCATAAATTTAATCAAATTAATGTTTTTAAAAATATATACCATTTTATAAATTTCATTCATTTTTAATTACAAGGACTATAATGCTGTAAGGGTTTCTATATCTATCACTATTCATTGAGGGATGTTTTGATATTATGCACCAATATTTTAATTTATTGTGTAACTACATAACCATTACTTATAATATCTCAATTTTTCTTTGGTTTTAGGAATCACTTTCATTGATTGGTTTTTTTCTTTAGACTATGACTAATACCTTCCATAACATTTAAGGGTTTTTTTGTAACTCATTATGATTTCTAAAGTTATAATTTTTCTCCATGATAATCATTATTCATTTCTTATGGTGTCCCATTTTTCTATCATTTTAGATAGTTTTTCATGAAGTGATCCATATTTATGAATAATCATCTTTTTTAATGAAACTATTTAAATAATAATGTCTATCCTCATAATAGAAGATTTATCACTCATGTCCATGGTTTCCTCACCCGTCAAAATGTTCTATTATCATATATTAAAACCCTATGTGTTAAATTTTGGGAGTAAAATATTTCATAATACCCCTTTTTATAAGATGTTTTATTACCTATTTATATGATTTTATTTTTCAACCAGTCTTTTTTAACAAATCGCCAAAAAATCCTTCATTATCACATTTGTTATCTTCCGGACCAAATTACATTTTAGAAACCTTTTTATCTGTCCTTAAAATATCATTTATTCATATTATTTTCAAATAATTTTTTTCAAAATCTTTCACTTTAATGGATTTTATGGACGTTCTAAAGTGACTAATAATATTATATATTCCATGAATAATAAAAATGTTTTCAAAATCTCTTTTATGATTTCATTAAATTTTCATTTTCATTTTAAAAAGGATTTAACATTTTTGGATTATTTATTCATGATTTAATCACAATTATTATAATAAATTTTATATTTAACTTATGTTTTCAAATAATTCAAATTTTTGGCCCCTTCTTATGTGGTAACAATTAGATTTTTCTTTTGAAAGGTTGTTTTTCATCTATGTAAACATCCTTCTATTTGTTTCCCAATTGGGGGTATGTTTTTTAACCATTGACATTATTTATCATGAATTTTTATGGTCACATTTTTCAAAAACAATCATTAATTCAATTTAATACTCTCGTTAATGATACATTGATTAAATTTATTATATTTTTCTATACAGAAAACTTTATCCTGTACCTAATATGATGTGATTGGGGGCCAAATATTATATATCCCTCGAATGATTTGGGTAAATCAATATTTTTAAAGATATTTAATGGTATTATGGATTGGAAATAATACATTATGGGACTCTATCCATTGTGATATTATGTGTGTTCCTGGAATTGTATATCATTTTTATATATTGGGTAAAGATTTATGTTTCATGAGATGTTATATATGGGGTTTAGAAGAGAATATAATCTACAATGGGACTTTTTACACTATTTGATGAGAGTCTTGGAAGTGAAACTTGACTTATTCTTTGATTTCATGTTTTATTTTTGGGTTATGATTTTATGATTATAAAATCATTTGATATCATTTTTTATGTGATAAGGCATCATGATATGATTCATAGCTTATGAACCATGTTTTATTCTTGATAAATTCTATATATTATGTTCCTGCCCTTTTTTTATATTATCATTAGCATATAATCATATTGTACTCACATATGATCATTGATCATTACCACATATCATTTTCCATACTAAGTGTTTGAGGTCACCCATTCTTATGTTTCCATTTACCTAGTTAAAAAAGGTATGCACTAAACCAATTATTCTAGAGTATTACCTTATGGTAAAAATTTACATCAGATATTCAATAATAAAAAAGGTATAACCATTTCTTATTATAGTGAAATAATAATTCACATGGGATAATAAAAACATGATTTTCATTAGTTAATGGTTCTTGTTTATCCAAATTATTCTAAAGAAGTTATACTACTCGATCATTGGTTGTTAATCATTATTTAATTTTACTTGTAAAATGATGTAATTTTATGAGAATAAAGCTTGGGACACTATAATTTTGTTGAGATAAGAACCTCAAGAATATGTGTTTGGATCATGGGAAGGTATTTGGGTTGTGATTATTTTATCTATATGGCTGAATAATTTTAAAAAATAGATGATAATGGTCCCTTTATAAGTGTGGTGGTGGAAAACATGTAAAAATTACTAACAATAAAATATAATAATGTTTTTATCAAGGTAATATTTCTCTATGTGTTAATAATTAATAATATTGTATGATATTGTCTCAATAAACAATCAATAATTGAATTTTAGTCATGTTTTTGGAAATTTTAACCACTATATCTTAAGTTTAACCTCAAATTTATCCTTCTTAACCATTAATATGCTGAAAAAAATTTACCATGGTATCTATTAATTTGGAAAAAAAATTACTCTGAAATTATAACATAATATTAATTATGATGATGAAAATAATAGAAGCCAATTTATAGTATCCAATTCCTAAAATTGGAATAATTTTATTTTTGGATAACATTTCAAAACACAATGATAACCCATTTTTTAAAAGTTGTATCCTTTTTATCAATAATGGTGATTGTACACCAATATCATTTATTATGTTGATTCCTATAGAATTAATAAAATAATGTTTAATAAAATAAGAATTCTTATTCTTTGAAAAAATCTAAGATGGAAATGAACCTTGTGAATACTTTATAAAAATATAAGAAGAAAAAATACTTCTTATTTGAACAGAAAAAATACTTAATTTTTATAAATTATGAAAATATATTTATTTTAAAAATTTTAAATTTTAAATTTCATTTTAATATATTTTAGATATTTTTCTTTTATATAAAAAAAAATTCATAAAATTTAAATTCATTCTTGTATCCTAATAATATAAATAAAGTGAAGTTATTTATAATTTTAGTATTTTCTAATCTCCATCCCAAAAATCAAATCATTCTAAAAATTTCACCCTTTGATAATTTTGTCTCACTGAATTATAAAATAAATTCATTTCATAAATCTCAAATTATATAATTATAAATTTTTTGTTATAGTCATATTCTTGACTAATTCTATGCGTATTGTGTTAGAATTTCTTTTGAATAAAAAGATTTAAATCACTAATTTATGATTAAGTGACAGATTATTCTTCCCTTCAAAATGTTTATCTTCACAAAATAATGTGTGTAACATAATAAACCAATGTGAGTAGTTATTTGTTTTAAAATATTAAGGATTCCACATTTTAACATCTATATAATTATTTCTCCAAAGTACCTTTACCAACGGAGTCATCTAATTCTACAAAAATTACTCGATAGTGTCAAGAATATCGACACTCTCATTATAAAAAGAAAATTTGGATCCAATTCCATTTTGTCAATGGTAATTACATGCATTGGTTCTGGAATGAATTTCTTCAATAATGAGAAATGGAACACATTATTCACTTTAGTGTGGTTGGTTATTATTTCAAGATTGTATTATATGGTTTCAATTATTTTAAAAACTGAAAATGACTTGATGTACCCAAGATATAGTTTCCCATTATTTTCAAACATTAAAACACCCTTCCATAGATATATCATCAAGAAAAATGGATCCCATACATTAAATTTAATTTCCTTCCTTGATATGTTATCATAACCTTTTTCCATATTTTGAGATACCTTTATATAACTATGAATGATTATCACTTTTCTTATTTTCTCCTAAAAATATTCTAGGACTAAAATCATTAACTCTCTAACTTCATCAATACAGGTTTGTATGTGAAATATTTTCTTCTATATTGATTTATACAATTCCATTTGAATTTTGGACTGGAATAAATTATTGTATTCAAATTCCACTAATGGTAAATATTAATCGCTTGTAGATCTAAAGTAAATGTTCCATGGATTCATCATGTAATATAATATTTGAATATTAATTTCAAATTGTCTATTTATCTGAGGGTGATAAAAATATCTCCAATATAACTTAGTATTGACATCTTTCTGAAGAAATATCTATTATATTGATATAATCCATGTGTAATAATCATATATAGTGGAAAATAGGTTCACCATGAAGTCTTAAAACATAATTTATATAATGCCATACAGGGAAATCAAGAGTTAGAACCTCTCTTAGAGAGGATAAATGTACAAATTTTGTAAGGCGATCAATAAATAAAAAATATAAAATCAGTTATTTAAGTATTTTTTTGTAATGCAGTAATAAATTATATATTATGGTTATCATAATTACATATAAGAATTTACATAGCTTTCATGACACATTTATGATTTTATTTATTAGCCTTTACCTATTTACTAGACAATAATAATGACACATAGAAATAAAAATAATATGTCATATTATACCATCATAAAATTCTCTCTTAAATCCCAATACTTCTTGGATATACAAGTTTGTATAGAAAAATTTGAGTTATAGGATTTATCATGTAATTCTCTCTTAAAATCATATGTTGATGGAACACGTAGCATCGTCAATATTTTTTGTACACCGTCATTATGAATAATGTCGACAAATTTCCAATCATTTATGGATTTCGTTATCTTTTTTAAACTATTATAATCTATTTTTGACCATTTCATCTTCTCCTAAAAATATGTTTTTCCATCCATTGGAAAAGGTATTGATGTTTCCCCTTCCCTAATTATTCCCATGTCTAAATTTAATAAATGCATGAATATATGATCTTTTAGAATCCTTATTTTTATTAGAACATTGTAATATTTCCTTCTAAATGCATCAGCCACCATATTTTCCATCCCAAGGTGGTAGTGTATTGAGAAACCATAATCCATGAGTAGCACTATCCATCCCTTTTGTCTAATTATGATATATTATTGTGAAAATATGTATTCCAACTATTTGTGATCCAATTATATCTCTCATATTTCACTATAGATATAATTCCTCTATATCATCATGGAAAATATAATGTCTTCTAACTCAATATCATGGGTCTACGTAGGGAGGTTTGATTTGGCGGCTTCTGTCAGCATTGATTTTATGGGGTTCAATGTTCCATTTTCTGAGGCACCTCAATTATTTTTATTTATATTGTGGTTTGATTGGTGATTTTTGGTAGGAGTTCTTGGTGCACTGGTCCTGGGGACACATGGTTGTTCAGTTCATACTTAACTATAATGTCAATATATTTGAAAATAAAAAAATATTTTTGTTAAAGCGTTGGATAATTCTATTGCTAGGTCTATAGTTTTCTTGATGGATAACATACAACTTTTCTACTTTACATAAGTATACATATATATCATTTATTTCATGCATCACTATATATCCCTAAATCATCCTATCTGAATGGTAATTTAGATATCATTTCATTGAAAAATATCCTCTATAGTTGTTCAAAACATTCTTTTCATTATTTTTTAAATATGAACTTAACATAATTGGATATAAAAATGGTTAATGGGTAATATAATATGGAAAATTTATTTTCAAAGTATTGATAGTAACCTACTAATCCATAAAAATTTGTATATCAGTTATGTTTATTTGTGTGGGCTATTTTTAACTACCTTTTTCTTTGAATGATAAACTAATATTTCATTCTTGGAGAAAATATGTCCAATAAAAATATCATACCAAAGTTATAATTTTCACTTAATAAATTTCTCATATAAATCCTCCCCTCTAATATTTTCAAGAATGATTATTAAATGAATTTAATATACCTCGTTGATTTTATAATATTTCATGATATAACAGACAGATAGAATAATGAAATTATTATGATAATCATTTAATAATATTTTCATGATATCTAAAAAAATATAGCGTTCATTATTCAATCCAAATGTCATTGTTAAAAAAAATTAATTTATTTACCCTTTTAATTAATAATTTTTAATATCATCTTTTCTTACTCACAATTGATGATACACAAAATAATGATCAATCACAAAAAAATATTCCTCGGCACCAATTTAATCAAACTAGTCATCAATAAGTGCAAGATGATAATTTTTCTTTTTAATAATGTAATTAATCTCCTTTTAATAATTTCATAACTGCAAATAAACATCCTTATTCTTAATAATTAAAATAAAGTCTTCATAAAAGGAAAAACTAGAGTAAAAAAAATACATTATTACACAAATCATACAGTTGTTTATTCAATTTAAATAATTCCACTTGGGAGACCCTATAGGGAGTCTTAGATATAGTTTTCTCATCAGGGATGATATCATTGGAAAACACAACTTTATGCTCATTTGTATATCTAGGTGACTCTTCAGGAAACACGTCAATGAATTAATAAACAATAGTTACAACTATTATTAAAAGGTTACATTTCCCATACATAGGTTTCCTATACAATACCTCCCCAAGAATATCATTATGGATAGCTACTAGGGGTTGGAACATAAATTAATGAGATGAAAATGTTTCCCCTCTAAAGATAAGTGATTCCACATCTCCTTCATTAATCATAATTTCATTTATCTTGAAGAGAAATTTCCACATTACACTCTAAAATCCTATCTAGGACTACATAAAAGTTACCATAGGTCTACTAACAATTTTTTAGTGTTTTAATTTCTATATATAATAATGGAGTCTAACTAATATATCCTTATTATAATTATATTTCCATAATGAGTCTATATTTTAAACCCCCTTATTAAATTTCTAGGGTATGGTCCAATGTTCATGGAAAACATAAACAATATAAATAATATAAATATCATGAATTAAATAATGAATTATATAAATTTTATTTTATGATCAATGTTCCTTCAAAAAAATATTTTGTATCATCAATTTTAGCTGCGGTAAACACATATGATATGAATTCATCCTTTATCCTCTGTTGAAGTATGTTCCCCTAACACATACGGAATTATTTTGAATAATGTTGCATATCCCTAAAAATAATGAACTAGATATAGGTGGCCTCCTTAATTCTCTTGAATCCATGACATATATGATCATTATTACCAAACATATTGCAAACCCCAGGTTCATTTAATCATTTATCAAGGTGTTTTTTTATCTAATGTCACATTTTGGAACTCCCATTTTTCCCTTATTATTATAACATTCATTTATTTTTCCATAGTGGTATGACAACATCTTTAATTAATGATTTCTCTTGAATATAAAATACTTATAAAATATATTCTATGTCTTGATGACACAAGATAATATATCATCATATGATGAAATCATCTTAGAGAGCAGTTAAATTGGGAGTATCAGCTTAATCCAAAGGAAAAAAATGGTCAATAATAATTTTTGTATTAATTATATAGTATGTTTTATGAATTTATATCCTTATGAATATAGTCTTATTTTAAAAAAATTGTGTCTTTCTTCGATGTTAAATCGCAGAACATCTCCTTAGTATCATCTCATTACTCTTGATGAAAATATTTCTCAAATAATATCAATTTCCAATTTTACCATTCCATAATTTATATTTCTTAACCTTATTAAATATTATATATCATTGACCAACCTTTATTATAATATTTATGTAAAAAATATATATATCTAAAAAAACACTTCCCTTTCATTACTTCCAAATGCTCGGAATATATTTTCATGTCCCTTGATCCACTGCTCAGTTACCAATGTATTTGTAGTTCTATTAAAGGATATAGGCTTAAATAACATATTTTTATTCATTATTGGTGTATCATGCGATGTAAAAACTTTTTACTCTATAAAAGAAATTTTAATTGTCATAAAAATAGTTTTTTAACCCAATATCAACTTGATTTTTATAGCTCCAACATTCGATTTATTGAGTTACTCATAAGGGATATCTATAAATTGACTACAAGTGTCAAAATAATTTACATTTATTTAACTATGTGTCATTTATAAAAAATAAAATATATAATTACATCATAACATCATTAAATTTGAGATAAGGAATACAAAACCATAAAAAATTAAATACTCGTTGGGATTTTCATAATGCTTATATTAACTATGTTCTTATAAAATCTAGTTCCCATTAGTCCTATTAAGCTTAAATTGAATCAAAATGTCATGAAACCCAAATAAAATAACCTATATCCAATTATTAATTTATTACATTAGTACACGAACACTAAAATAGGTTCATCAGTTAACGATGTGTTTTTTTCACAGGAGGCTGTTACTAAAATTGTCTCATTTTTTGGATTTGTTTGCTAATTAGTGTTGGGTTTTTAGAAATTTGATATTGTTTAAGGATACCAATCTACATAATTATTTAGTATATGTAAAAACCCTAATGAAAATGTATTTTTCATTTTTATTAAAAAAAAATTGGTTTGACATTTTGGTGTTTCAAGCCAACAAAAATAACATTTATGAATTGTTTAATTTTTTTCCACAATTTTTTTACTTATAAATAGGTATATATAACTATTGTCAATCAATTAATGGTTATTTATCTTCATTTAATTTTATTTTACATGGTTATTAATTTTTAAAAACACCACTGATTTTTGATGCTATTTTTTTAAATTAACTATTTTTCAAACTGATACTAATCAAGTAATCATATCATAGAAAACCCGTGTGAATATTATACAACCTTATGAATTATAAAAATTTTAAAAAAATTATTGATCAAACAAAACATAAAAAATAAAACAAAAATATACATTAATTTAACTCATTTGACCATACAATGCCTTAGTTTTAGTCAAATGATGCATAAGTATCATATATATGTTTTAGTCACACATACAACAGAAACAAAAGGGTACACACAATCAACATTGCACTCCTATGTTAGGTTGGATGACTCCAGATGATATATAATCTTGAATTTCTTGTCTTCATGAAAAATCATCTCAATCAATTTTTTCCATTAAATTCTATTCAAAATATAAATTATTACTAATTATATTGAGTATAAAAATATATTTATAATAATTATTATAATAATATAAATATATTGATATAAAGGTAATATATTCAGTTCCACAATAGTCTATTATATAATGTATAAATTTCTTCTAGAATGTCGTAGACTTACCCTAGAATAATGTAGGCCCCATTGTTGTAGACTACTCATCTAGATATATCAATCATATATCATGCTCTAGTATTTTGTTCTCAAGTATCATAATTTTATAATTATGATTCTAATGGAATAAGAATAGTAAGATTACTCAACCCTATATGAGGAGGATTCATAGTTAATGTATAAGAGATCTTATCAAAGACTCATTAGGGGGATAGTCTACTACCCAGCCCTTAATCATGACTTGGAATATCCTTTCCCAAAACATGGCCAATGACATCCTTTTGGGAGACTAAAGGGGACTGCAATGGATTTAAATCCCATTCCTCTTCTATTTTTCAAATAGACCAAATATTTAAATAATATATTTCATTTTAAAAAATATATTATATTTTAAAATATTTTTACACCAATTTTTTCAACTTTTTCATTTACGTAATTTTCATTATATTTCTTGCTCACAAAATTCCATAACTCATTTAGACCAAAAATTGACCAACTTCTTTTTCATATTTCATAAAAGAAAAAACATGAAAACCTTAAAAATTAAGTCAAATAAAATAAAAAAAATCTTTATTTACTCAATATCAATAATATTACCTTATTCAACCTTATCAATGAAAAAACATTAACAACTATCTATGTGAGGGATGATTTTTTTCCTCCTGGTATGATGAGATTTTTTTTAAAATATCCCCATAATACAAAATATTATTTATAAAAATTTCATTCTTTTTTGTTAAATAATATCAATGTAATAAGAAAACATATAATACCTTATGAGAACCCAAATTTTGAATATAAACAAAGGATATCCACTAATATCAAGGTATCCCTTCTGGTAAATTTTCATGTATTTTTAGGAGATTCAAGGAGGTCTCATTTAAATCACTCCACAAGCCATATGTAATGACCTTCCACTTTATCCCCAAAATATACAAATTTCATTGAGGGAAAACCAGGTTACTCAAATGAAAATGGAAATTCATCTACATATTAGATATGAAAAATTAATTAGAGTAAAATTTTATATAAATATTAGATAAGACATGTAATTATTAATTTTGACATAATTTTAATAGTTTATCAGAATTATCATTCATTAAATTAGTGGGAATATG
This sequence comes from Viscum album, assembly GCA_963277665.1. Classification (NCBI taxonomy): domain Eukaryota; kingdom Viridiplantae; phylum Streptophyta; class Magnoliopsida; order Santalales; family Viscaceae; genus Viscum; species Viscum album. Next base: position 939,788,259 of record OY728161.1, read on the forward strand.
CCACTAGTCAGGATACATGATTGGAATGGATGTCATCATTCATTATAAGAAGACCATTACATAGCCATATAAGCCTTCGGATTCATATGTAGGCACCCCAAACATGTAAAATGGGGTAAAATCCATAAAATTTTGTATCCACCAAGCATCAGGTATATTCATGTCCATTTTTATGTTCTTAATATTTTAATCTATACTATAATTATATTTAAAAATTACAATACATGTTTAATAAATAATATTCCACATTTATAATTACATACCAATGATGTTAACAAAGGCACCTTATGCCTTTTCGATGACAGATCCCCAGTTGCTCCATCTGATCCCTCTAATATCCTTCGATCAGAATTTGATACAGTTGAATTAGGGAGCGTATCTAATGAATATAAGGGTATTCTAAATGGAATAAATTGATGTAAAGGGGAGAAAATTGAAAATATATGCCATAAATGATGTAGTCATGAGCATATCACATGGGTTATGTGACATCCGAGAAGCTATGGATGATCCGGTAATATAATTAAATTATTTTTACTTAGTATTTCTATATCCAAAATGAATATAAAACAAGTTATAAAAAGATATATAATATAAAAGAAGAAAATTAATTCAATTTTTTAAAATATATTAATTTAATTTGGGTTTTAAAAATAAGAAAATATAGGATTTGTTAGGGGATTGAACAAAAAATGAATTAAATAATCATTAATCATATTATTGTAATTATACACCATTAACATGATCATATCATCTTCATCATTCCTTTTTCACAAAATGTTTCAATATCATCATGGGTATATGCATCTTTCTCTTCTTCTTTATGAGGTTCAATTTCCAAAAACAATTCTTCAACTCCATTACCTATGTCATATAAGTTTCTTAGTTTGAAATAGACTAAAACACTCAACACTTTATCATCTATCTCATCCACATAATATAAAAAAATTTCTTTTGAGGAAAAAAATATATGGATTGTTTTTTTCATTATTATTAGTATTAATAAAATGATATGAATTAATATAAGTAAATAATAATGAATATTTTCTTATTCCCCTGTAAATATTAACTTAATTTCATTGGAGTAGCATAATTTTATGTTATAAATGACATTTTAATTCTATAATTTTTAAAAGCAACAAAAAATTTGTTAAAATGAATATATTTTCTATTTTTGTACCTTCTTCATACAAATTTGTATGAATTTTAATTCCATTAATAATATAATCATTGAATATTGTTCACTTCATCAATGTTCCTCAAGAAAAATATTCCAAATCATCTAGAACATTAATCGTAAAAATTAATTATATTCATATATAAATATTAAATATTATTCTTTTAAAAAGATATATATTGAATTATTTTATTAGTATGAAATTCATTATGATCTTTCATAATGTAAAAAAACAATCATTCTAGTTAATGTTAAAGGATTTTGTTATCTCTTTCTCTTTTAAACATCATATTAAATGTATTCTCTTTGTTTTAATATTCAATTCACCAATTAAATTATTTGAAACGTCACTATTGAGTATCAAATATCTATGTACTTGGGTGAAATCTAACTTTGTCAATAAAAATGATGAAATTTCATAAATATGAAAACATAACAAGGGAAATTTTATTTGATATACTTTTATATTTCAATTTATTTATACTATCGTCATCGTGAACAAATCAATTGAATTTTATCTCCACATAATCTAAATACCATGAAATAAATTGAATACACTCTTCTATAAAATAACCTTTAAAAAAAGCCTTCTTCTTGGAAATTATTTTTCTCAAAATGATTAAAAATGTAATATATACCTAATGAAATAACATATTATAGATTATGTAGTAGTGATAAAAAAGTCCAAAATACCATAATATGGAATACATATATACATGTTATATAGGACCTACATTTCTAAGTTCCATGGTGAATTAAATACATTGATGAATCATCTTGGTAAAAACTGATACGAGGAAATGTTATCTCTAAAGGAAAAGTATCATTATAATTCTTTACTAATGTTTTCTAAGCTCAATGATATTTAAATTTTTTACAAAAAAAGTTTCTTAAGGAATGTGAAAACTCATTTACAGCTGACTTTTTATCATGTAATAATTTATGAAATACCAATGGTAGAAATTTATCCATTAATGAATATTAGTCATGAATTTTATGTCTATACGACTAAAAATGTATCAAGTTATCAGATATTTAATGTTACCTGAATATCCATTAGGAAATTTCATATTTTTCAATCATCAAATAAAAAAATCATAATTTTTATATAAAAAACAACCGTGGGATAATTTTCATTTTAATTTTCCCATAGATGAAACTTTATATTCATTTTTTCCCAAGTCCTTACTATAACAAATACGACTATTTTATTTTCCCTAGTCATTCAATATTATAAAAACCAAATTATCACATATATTTTTTTCAATGATCATAATTTCAATATTATGATGTAATAATTAAAATTCCGAATAAGTTAGTTTAAAAAAATACTTTGTTTATTTTATTATTTGGTACCGAATATATATGATTATTTTTGTACACTTTTCCCTGGTACCATATATTAAAACCATTTCCCAAATTATGCATTAATAGTTGATAATCTTTACATGATTTTTGAATTTAATACGTATTTGTGTGGTGAAGAAAACAAATTTTTTCCATAAAATCATCACCTTTAATACTAATATATAGGAAATGGATCCAAGAATTGATAATTACACATTAATACCCACTTTTTAATAAATGGTAGTCCTTTAAGCTCGAATTAAAAGATAAAATTGGACATGTCTTGTAAATTTGAGTGCTCTATCAAAAAAAGTTTCCTAATATAGGAAAATCATTAATATTCATATTCAAGCATCACAGATATTTAGAATTATGTTTCTCAATGAACCATTTGTATATACACCATTTTCCTATAAATTATTTAATTCTAGAGGATTATGATTATATAATCAATTTCATTTCCATGAAATTATTTTCCTAGATTGATCATAAAAATAATTAAATATTTTTATTTTATAAACATCCATGGAGGTTTATTATAAGTGATCAGTATCATTATTTATATATTGTAAGTCATTCATAGAGTACTAAATTAATTAAATCAATCAGTATCTAATCACAAATGCACAGTAGTCATCTATTAAGGGATACCTGGATATAAATAATAAAAATATTTCAATGATTTTGAATATATGGTAAGATGTGTGAACCAATATTTATTGTTTTTTATAGCATGACACATCATTTGATCTCCCAATTTAGATGACAAGAACAATCTTTTTTGATATTTTTTAATATAATGTAACATAAAACCATCAATGTGGTTTTATTTTTATTCTTAATTTTAGTTCATTCATTCATAGTTTTATCATGATTAAAAGATATAAATATACAATTATAACCCATTATACACACTTCTCTATCTAAATCTTATTCCTAATACAACATGTATTCATCAGGACATTCATGTATCTTTTTATAATTGAGATAGAGTCTGTAAAAAACTTTATTCATATCATAAACATAATGGGGGATAATAGCTTGACAAACTAAATCAGGAAATAAATCTAATATCATTGACATAACTTTAAATATTATTCCTCATAATCATTTTCTATGGTACAACTATAGAAAATATAAAATTCATTATATTTGAGAAATATGTCATACATCCATAGATTTTGGTATCCTAGTAATTCAATAGACTAGTTTTACTTATTTGATACATTCTATATTATATTAAACTATAGAACTCTATAAGGTTACAACACTGATATGAAATAATCTTCCTCATTCAATAAAGTGTGGAAACATCGTTAATTAGGTCATGAATTTCATTTAACATTATACAGGTAGTAGGTTTTTCATTTTAATGAAGGTCACATATTGAACTCTCAATAATTCCAAATTCCCCACTACAAATCCAAATCATATATCTAGTAGGAAATTATATCAATTTCATGTTTTTATAAATAATATTTCTTTTCAACCATCATCTAAAATTATAATCAGAATGTGTATATTTTATTCTTCTATTTTCAAATCAATTTGAGACTAAAAAATCAAAAAATCACCGCAACCCATTAACATATTATGCTATACTTTTGGGTAAATTAACCAAATATTAAAAAAAATTATGTGATTTATAAATATATGTATAAAAATATTACTCTAATTAATAAAATAATATCATGTTATGAATTATATAAAAGTTTTATTAAATAACAAAACATTAATATCAAAAAAATGTTAACATTTCAGAAATTTGACGGGGTAAAAATTACTAGATACAATAAGGATATAAATTAATTTTTACTAAATTATGTAACATGAAATATTTTAATGGTTTTATGTACAAAAATAACACAAATAATTTATTTTATGAAGCTAACGTAAAGGTAAAATATATTTTGATATTTCAAGTTCACGTGATCTATAGGAATCAACAAATTTTAGTCAATGATCAACACATCATGTTTCTTCATGCATTGATATATATTTATCATAAGGAGGAGGGACTTATGAATAAATGTTAAATGAGTACTCCATCTCCAAAATTTGTTTTGATGTATATATATGTGTGTGTCAAGGATGGATAATGAGAGACATGGAGTAGAGGGATATTTTTATACAATAATTGATGATATCATTAATGAACATACTTATACGATATTAACATGTTAATGGAAAAAAGGGTTTTTCCTAATAATTTTATTTTTTGGACACATTTATATAAGTAATGATAATTGAAACATGTCCATTCGCACACACACAAAGATAAACAAATTATTTATAATCTAATTTTAATTCGTATCTTAATCAAGTATATATAAATGTTTGAATCATATGTATTTGGTGTTGTTCCTATGAAAATTTTATTCAACAAACCATCATCTTTTTAGGGATAGAGTTTTAGAGAATTAGATCATAAAACTTGCATTACATTCCACATTTAAACAAAGTGGTTACATAAAAGACAGTATTCATTCTTCCCATCAACGGAAACATATTGAAAATAAAACATTGATTCTTTCTTGACACATCCTTGACACTATCATCACATCATGTACCTTTCCCTTGACCTGTGAAAAACATTTCAAAAACTTGGGATGAGCATAAAAAGCTCAGTAAGGGATATAAAAATATGGAAAGGAAACATGAGTACATGTATACATAAGAATGAAATCATACTTTACCCATAAAACATAGGCATATCAAATCATGAATAAATCATAGAAAACATAAGACATAAAGGTAACATGAGGCATTCATAACATTCTTACATAGGTAGTAACCCTCTTTGTTATGTTTGGAATACCCATCACAGTATATTCCCTAAATCTCTTCGGAGAAACCTTAACGTTTCACTCCTTCGCGTTACCCAATGCATTGGAGAGCTATATCGGGCTCACCCGCCCTTAGTTTATCACGGAACCACCCGTTTTCATAAAAACGCCCAAGAACCATAACATAAATGTATCACATAAAACATGCATAAAGGAAACATAACATTTCCACATTTCAATCACAATATAACATTTTAGTATATTGAAATAATGAATCCATTCAAAAAGAAACCATTTCCAAAACCATTTAAAACATTTAATAAAGCTATTTTTGAATCAAAGTGTCCCATACCACCGTGAAGCTTAAAATTTTAAACCATTAATATCCATATAAATAAATCCTTAAAACCATTTTTAAAACATGGATATTAATAAGAACAAATAATTAAAACATTTAAAGTGATATTTTGGTTAAAGGGGTATTACCAAAATTAGAGACACTTTAATACAATAATTGAGGAATAAAATTTAGTCATAACTTTATAATATCATGAGAATAAATGGATTCATGATATAATACTCCAAAGGTAAGTATATACACCTTATAAGAGTGAATTAGTGCATAACAACAATGAACCCTCAATAGAAATGTCAAATGTGATGAAATCCCTTATAAAGAAGGTATCCTTAAATTAAGGACAAATCAATCTCAAAAATATGTGTGACAAATATAATTAAACCCAATATAAGTGGATATTAAGTGTAAAACAATAATAGGTCATTCACACATATTCAATGGATGACATATTCAATGACTACATGTTGAACCCAAAGAAATCGAAATTGGGTTAAAAAGTTCCCTTGACAGCCTAACAGCATCACATCAAAATGAGTTGATGAGAGATAAAAAGTGTATCTCATCACTTAGACATAAAATTTACATCAATAAGGATATATGATAACATATCCCAACATAACAATATGTAAATTAAAAGACCCAACAAAAGAAGTCTTTTAAAAAAGAGGAGGGTGAAAGGTTCCCTTACCGACTTGGGTATCTTTCAAAACATACACCCCATGAAAGAAGGACAATAGATCATTGATGTAAATACTCATAAACTAAATTATATTACACAAAGAGTAGAATAATGAACAGTACATACACCACTCAATGGAATTTGTGGCAAATGTAGCATAAATCTCATGGGAATAAAAGTGAGATGAAAAATCCCTTACCAAAACTCGGCAGCCTAACGGCGCCACATAAAACTTCCGAATATGGATTGATGAGATCAAATAGGGTATCTAATTCCATTAAAATAAAATTTACAGCAAGAGGAATATAAAATAACATCCCCCAACATTACAAATAGGAGTTTAAAAGAAGTGACATAAAGGAGAGTACTTAAAAAATAAAGAGAGAGGTTAGATCTCTTACGAAAGTTCGGCAGCCTAACGGCGCCACTCAAAACTTCCAAAATGGATTGATGAGAGAGAATAGGTTCTCTCATCACATGAACATAAAAATTAGAGTATGTTTAATATAAAAGATCATCCCAATAACAAAAAATATGAGCTTTAAAAGGAATGACATAAAAGTGTGTACTTAAAAAGAGAGGAGTATGATCCCTTACCTCGGGTCCGACTTGACTCGATCGTTCTTTAACGTCCTGAATAATAAACATGAGTTAATTTATACTTGCTTAAGAAAATTTTCCAAGTTCATTATTCCTTTTATATCAATTATTGACATGTTATAAACATTATGTAATCATTTAAGTTAATAATGTTTGTTTTGTCGATATTTTGTTCTTAAGTCGAAAGTGGACTTCTTAAAATTACATGTTGTTCATGTGGTCAAAGGTTCTTTATATCCAGAATTACATTCCTGATTTGGATATCATATATATCATATATATCTAGAATATACATGTATTTATAATATCGCATAATCATTTAGAGGTAAGAAATGAAATGCACCGTTCATGGAGACGGTAAGCCGTACGTACGCATGAACGCTACTTTCATTTCTATTTCCAATTTTATAGAATGGAATAATAATGATATAAAAGTATATTATAATTCCAGTATAATATCACATATAATATCATAGTTACATCCTTTATACGTCCCACATATGGTATTTAACGAATCAAATCACTTTGAGGGGGCGGTAGTCCGCACTTCCTAAAATGAAGATATCGCGTATACCCATAATGGAAAACATAAAGGTATGCCCAAAATGAAAAAAAAACAGGAGATTAAGGAAACCATAAACATATTATATATCATATATAAAAATAGTGACATCATAATGGCCACCTTTGAAGGTGTTAAATGAGTATTGAACAATCATCGTTTCGGGAGGCAGAATTTCGCCATCCACGGAAACCGTATGTTCTTTAACCATTTTATGTAGTTGTGTGAGAGTGTACCTCAAATAAATCTTATAAAAACATCCTAGTATATTGAAGATACTGGTTTTGTTACAAAATAAGTAAATAAAAAGAGTTTAGGGGTTTGGAGAAGCAAAATTAAACAAATGAACATGAGAGAATGAATTACCTTTAAAAGTGTAACTCCTTTTGATTTGAGCCTAAAGGCTTCCTTTGAAAGGATTCTACCCAAAGGGAATCCTCTAGGATGAGTATAGGGATGTGGAGAGATTAAATGGTCAGGGTTAGGCCGAGCCAAAGGCTTGAGGAGTGTGTGAAATGAGGTAGAGGTGGGGGCCATTTATAAGAGGAGAGGAGGGGCACTTTTGGAAAGTAAGAAATATTACTTTATTTGAAAATGTGTTTCGGTTTTAAAAGGTCCCACATTGATATAATTCGTGGATAAGGTGATAAGGGTTTGAAATCGACCCATACAATAAGTTTTGGACATGTGTAGGTCATATAGTTTACATTATCTTCTCATTTTATTTAAATCGTCAGATAATGATGTCATCACTGCATCATTATGATGTCATAAATAATGTAATTCATTTAATGTCTAAAAATTATAAAAAAAATTCTATGATGTAGGAAATATTTTCATCTTTCCAATTATTATTTATAATAAAAAATATGACTTTTATAACCCCACTTAAAAATTGTTTTAGTAAAACATATCATGTTTGTGTCATTTTTACTTTTACATTAAATAAAAAGTTATTTATGTCATTTCCCAACCAAAGTGGCTCCATGGGGTCCCCAAGTTGACCCATGGATTTTATTAGTCGGCCATTACACATCCAATTAGGTTAGGACATGTGTCATGTTCATTTCATATTATTAAAACATTATTTTTACCTTAAACTACACTAATTACCTCTAATCGCGATTAAAAACTTAATAAGTTACTATTCACCAAAAAATTATTTTTATCCCATTCAACCACATTTTACATATTAATGAAAACCATTTATGTTGGATTTTTGAAATTCAAAACAGAAAGATGGCAAAATTTCATTTAAACGGAAAAATCAGTTTTTATAAGTACCACTTAGTGGTGTCACTATTCATCAAAAATTGATGTTTTTCAGAAAAATCCCAAAAATTCACCCTAAGCTATATTTGATATTCCGAATTCAAAAATGAAGTCTATTTTACAAAATTCAAAACATATATGTCACATTAATTAATTTAATAATTAATTCCTGTTTTCAGAGAAAATAGCGTGTTTTTATGAAACAATAAGTATCAAAAGATTGACACTGGTTTAAGTCTGATTTCAAAGTGAAATTAATTCCAACAACCACTATTGGATTTAATGGTAAAAATATATTCTAATTTCACTATAAAACCAATTCCAAAGATAATCTAATCATATAAATAAATTAGATTAAAAAGAGGTTTTGAATTAAAATACAACATTTTACACTATTCATTAAAAAATGAACTTTATCGGAAAGATACCAAAAATTTACACAAAGTAAATTTTGATGTCCCGATTCTTAATAAGAGTTTTATTTGGTCCAATATAATTTTTAAGAGTGAACAAAACTATATTTAATGATGGTTCGACATCAAAAGGTGATAAGTGAACCTTTAGTGAAAACTAGGGCATATACGCCTAAAATTGAATTCTTTACGTATTTTAATCCTCTATCCTTTATTGGATAAATTTAAAAACATTTAAAAACATATATAATCATATTTTAGTTATTTCTATCCATTCCCGCCATTAAAACGGCTAAATGTTAACTACAATTTAAAATAATATTATTTTATTATTAGAGTGTAACGTTAGATTCCCAAGAAACTCGTTGTTGCGTGTTGGGTATGCCATCGAGCATAGTGTCCCCTTTAAATTCATATCAATATTTTATTCACAAATATGGATAAATATGAAAATTTCATATTCTTTATTTACCTGGGGTGTTACATCCTTCCCCCCTTTTGGGAATTGCGTCCTTTCAATTTTTTTAAAATTGAGCTTGGAAACATCCTTGAAATTCCCACATCGGAACAAGAGTCGGTAAAACAATCACTTTAAAATAAAGAAAGATAAGTACAAAGGTCACCCGAGTTAACCCATACTAGGATTCCATGTAGAAAAATATGGACATGGAGGAGAAAACATAGGGTCATGTTCTGATGGAGAGTGATAGAAAACATGTTTAGGAGAAAGTTAACCACAAGAATATCACAAACTTGTGATGGGTTAAACGGTGTTGGGTTCCCCAGTAGGAAAAGTTAATAGACAACATTTTTGTTTTAAGTTACTTTTTATTGAGGAATTTATTCATAAGGAAACATAATCACTTATCATGTTGACTTTCAACTTTTACATGTTCCTTAATCAATCTCATATTTTTTCCAAAAGACGAGTATTTAGGGAGACTTGTTCGCATTAAGAGTACTATAATCAACTTTTAGAGAATCAACTAACCCAAAAAAGAGAACTATATACTTCCCTTATCTTTAGACTTTAACCAAAACCATAACCAAAAAGTTTATTACATGATCAGATAATCCAGAAAAGGATAACCCTTTTATAAAAAGAAAATCTATTCTTAATCTCCAAATTTGTCCAACAAAACCCAAAGTTCAACGAGGACTATTAGATAAACAATTTGTCCATAAAATTCTTCAAAGTAAACCAATATAATATTTAAACCCAAATATTTGAAGGGTTTAGTCACATATTCTTCCAAGTTAAATCGTAACATTTATCTCCAAACAACATCAGTTTCTCCTAAAGTCTCGTATTGAAAAGTAATTAACCTAATCACATATCCTCCATGATAGGTTAATAATTTTCATAAATAACCCAAAATAAACTTACTCTTAATTCATAAAATCATATAACTAAAAATAATCGGTCAAACTAACCAGGGACTTCACGTAGTCCAGTGGTAGGTGATAAATACCAGTCGCACTTTGGTTGTGGGTTCGATTCCCGCACCTTTGTCCGACGCGACGGGTTGTCACACGATCTACGTGTTGTCCTTTTTCCAAAACTATATAATTTTTAAATCATTCCCCAAAAAGAGATAAAATCATCAAAAATGATCATAAAATATTTTAACCTCAAGTTTATCTCATGCCTTCCATTTTCCAACATATCATATAATAACCCATAATTATCTCAAAAGTAAGGATCATATAAACTCTAATGGTTACCTTAATAATTAATACCTGAACCTCCACATGGATTGGTCATCTCGTACATGATTCATTAAGGATCATACCAAGGTTCAAGTGGTCGATCATGACTCCTTGATAGTTGGTTTAGAACAACCACGAGTTTCCTCATTGAATACCCCATTTCATCCAGTCTCTTAATCAAAGAACCACCACAGTTTCCTTCAAACCAATTGTAATTTGGTGCCTGCTAGATCCATCCATTCACTAAAAACAGAAATTTCAGTGTGATTATATCGACAAAACCATCATGAACTAATGAGGGAGATAACCACTAAGATAAACTTACTCATTCACTTTATCTAAAACTAGGACTCTTTCTGATATACTATTCATTATGGTACTGTCACTTATGCTTAGAGAATACCCTAACCTCTAAAGTTATCTAAACCGACCATTGATACCAACTATAAGGCCCCAGCCTTAAACCTTACTTAATCTTGAGTTATTACAAGATTACACATTGAGGATCTTTTCAGGTTTAGAGTTTTAGAGAATTAGATCATGAAACTTGCATTACATTCCACATTTAAAAAAATGGTTACATAAAAGACAGTATTCATTCTTCCCATCAATGGAAACATATTAAAAATAAAACATGGATTCTTTCTTGACACATCCTTGACACTATCATCACATCATGTACCTTTCCCTTGACCTGTGAAAAGCATTTCAAAAACTTGGGATGAGCAAAAAAAGCTCAGTAAGGGATATAAAAATATGGAAAGGAAATATGAGTACATGTATACATAAGAATGAAATCATACTTTACCCATAAAACATAGGCATATCAAATCATGAATAAATCATAGAAAACATAAGTCATAAAGGTAACTTGAGGCATTCATAACATTCTTACATAGAGAGTAACCCTCTTGGTTACGTTTGGAATACCCATCACAGTATATTCCCTAACTCTCTTCGGAGAAACCTTAACGTTTCACTCCTTCATGTTACCCAATGCATTGGAGAGCTATATCGGGCTCACCCGCCCTTAGTTTATCACGGAACCACCCGTTTTCATAACAACGCCCCAGAACCATAACATAAATGTATCACATAAAACATGCATAAAGGAAACATAACATTTCCACATTTCAATCACAATATAACATTTTAGTATATTGAAATAATGAATCCATTCAAAAAGAAACCATTTCCAAAACCATTTAAAACATTTAATAAAGAGATTTTTGAATCAAAGTGTCCCATACCACCTTGAAGCTTAAAATTTTAAACCATTAATATCCATATAAATAAATCATTCAAACCATTTTGAAAACATGTATATTAATAAGAACAAATAATTAAAACATTTAAAGCGATATTTTGGTTAAAGGGGTTTTACCAAAATTAGAGACACTTTAATACAATAATTGAGGAATAACATTTAGTTAGAAATTTATAATATCATGAGAATAAATTGATTCATGATATAATACTCCAAAGGACAGTATATACACCATATAAGAGTGAATTGGTGCATAACAATAATGAACCCTCAATAGAAATGTCAAATGTGATGAAATCCCTTATAAAGAAGGTATCCTTAAATTAAGGACAAATCAATCTCAAAAATATGTGTGAAAAATATAATTACACCCAATATAAGTGTATATTAAGTGTAAAACAATAATAGTTCATTCACAAAAATTCAATGGATGACATATTCAATGACTACATGTTGAACCCAAAGAAATCGAAATTGGGTTAAAAAGTTCCCTTGACAGCCTAACGGCATCACATCAAAATGAGTTGATGAGAGATAAAAAGTGTATCTCATCACTTAGACATAAAATTTACATCAATAATGATATATGAGAACATATCCCAACATAACAATATGTAAATTAAAAGACCCAACAAAAGAAGTCTTTTAAAAAAGAGGAGGGTGAAAGGTTCCCTTACCGACTTGGGTATCTTTCAAAACATACACCCCATGAAAGAAGGACAATAGATCATTGATGTAAATACTCATAAACTAAATTATATTACACAAAGAGTAGAATAATGGACAGTACATACACCACTCAATGTAATTTGTGGCAAATGTAGCATAAATCTCACGGGAATAAAAGTGAGATGAAAAATCCCTTACGAAAACTCGGCAGCCTAACGGCGCCACATAAAACTTCCGAATATGGATTGATGAGATCAAATAGGTTATCCCATCAAATTATAATAAAATTTACAGCAAGAGGAATATAAAAGAACATCCCCCAACATTAAAAAGAGGAGCTTAAAATAAGTGACATAAAGGAGAGTACTTAAAAAGAAAGAGAGAGGTTAGATCTCTTACGAAAGTTCGGCAGCCTAACAACGCCACTCAAAACTTCCAAAATGGATTGATGAGAGAGAATAGGGTCTCTCATCACATGAAAATAAAAATTACAGTAAGTGTAATATAAAATATCATCCCAATAACAAGAAATATGAGTTTTAAAAGGAATGACATAAAAGTGTGTACATAAAAAGAAAGAGAGGAGTAGGATCCCTTACCTCGGGTCCGACTTGACTCGATCGTTCATTAATGTCCTGAATAATAAACTTGAGTTAATTTCTACTTTCTTAAGAACCTTTTCCAAGTTCATTATTCCTTTTATATCAATTATTGACTTGTTATAAACATTATGTAATCATTTACGTTAATAATGTTTGTTTTGTCTATATTTGGTTCTTAAGTCGAAAGTGGACTTCTTACAATTACATGTTGTTCGTGTGGTCAAAGGTTCTTTATATCCAGAATGACATTCCTGATTTGGATATCATATATATCATATATATCTATAATATACATGTATTTATAATATCACATAATCATTTAGAGGTAAGAAATGAAGTGCACCGTTCATGGAGACGGTAAGCCGTACGTACGCATGAATGCTACTTTCATTTCTACTTCCTATTTTATAGAATGGAATAATAATGATATAATGGTATATTATAATTCCAGTATAATATCATATATAATATCATAGTTCCATCCTTTATATGTCCCACATATGGTATTTAACGAATCAAATCACTTTGAGGGGGCGGTAGTCCGCACTTCCTAAAATGAAGATATCGCGTATACCCATAATAGAAACCATAAAGGTATGCCCAAAATGAAAAAAAACAGAAGCTTAAGGAAAACATAAACATATTTTATATCATCTATAAAAATAGTGACATCATAATGGCCACCTTTGAAGGTGTTAAATGAGAATTGAACAATCATCTTTTCGGGAGGCAGAATTTCGCCATCCACGGAAACCGTATGTTCTTTAACCATTTGATGTAGTTGTGTGAGAGTGTAGCTCGAATAAATCTTATAACAACATCCTAGTATATTTAAGATTATGGTGTTGTTACAAAAGAAGTAAATAAAAAGATTTTAGGGGGTTGGAGAAGCAAAATAAAACAAATGAACATGAGATAATGAATTACCATTAAAAGTGTAACTCCTTTTGATTTGAGCCTAAAGGCTTCCATTGAAAGGATTCTGCCCAAAGGGAATAATCTAGGATGAGGAGAGGGATGTGGATAGAGTAAATGGGCAGGTGTTGGCCGAGCCAAAGGCTTTAGGAGTGTGTGAAATGAGGTAGATGTGGGGGCCTTTTATAAGAGGAGAGGAGAAGCACTTTTGGAAAGTAAGAAATATTACTTCATTTGAAAATGTGTTTCGGTTTTAAAAGGTCCCACATTGATATAATTCGTGGATAAGGTGATAAGGGTTTTAAATAAACCCATCCAATAAGTTTTGGACATGTGTAGGTCATATAGTTTACATTACTTCTCATTTTATTTAAATCGTCAGATAATGATGTCATCGATGCATCATTATGATGTCATAAATAATTTAATTTATTTAATGTCTAAAAATTATAAAAAAATTATTATGATGTAGGAAAGCTTTTTATCTTTCCAATTATTATTTATAAAAAAAATCTGACTTGTATAACCCCACTTAATTTTTTTTTAGTAAAACATATCATGTTTGTGTCATTTTTACTTTTACATTAAATAAAAGGTTATTTATGTCATTTTCCAACCAAAGAGGCTAAATGGGGTCCCCAAGTTGACCCATGGCTTGTCTTGGTCGGCCATTACACATCCAATGAGGTTAGGACATGTGTCAAGTTCATTTCATATTATTAAAACAATATTTTTACCTTAAACTACACTAATTACCTCAAATCGCGATTAAAAACTTAATAAGTTACTATTCACCAAAAAATTATTTTTATCCCTTTGAACCACATTTTACATCTTAATTAAAACCATGTATGTTGGATTTTTGAAATTAAAAACTCAAAGATGGCAAAATTTCATTTAAACGGAAAAATTAGTTTTTATAAGTACCACTTAGTGGTGTCACTATTCATCAAAAATTGATGTTTTTTAGAAAAATCCCAAAAATTAACCCTAAGCTATATTTGATATTCCGAATTCAAAAATGAAGTCTATTTTACAAAATTCAAAACATATAAGTCACATTAATTAATTTAATAATTAATTCCTGCTGTCAGAGCAAATAGCGTGTTTTTATGAAACAATAAGTATCAAAAGATTGACACTGGTTTATGTCTGATTTCAAAGTGAAATTAAATCCAATGACCACTATTGGATTTAATGGTAAACATATATTCTAATTTCACTTTAAAACCAATTCAAAAGATTATCTAATCATATAAATAAATTATATTAAAAAGAGGTTTTGAATTAAAATACAACATTTTACACTATTCATTAAAAAAAAATGAACTTTATTAGAAAGATACCAAAAATTTACACAAATTAAATTTTGATGTCCCAATTATTAATAAGAGTTTTATTTGGTCCAAAAGAATGTTTAAGAGTGAACAAAACTATATTTAATGATGGTTCTACATCAAAAGGTGATAAGTGAACCTTTAGTGAAAAGTAGGGCATATACGCCTAAAATTGAATTATTTCCGTATTTTAAGCCTCTATCCTTTATTGGATAAATGTAAAAACATTTAAAAACATATATAATAATATTTTAGTTATTTCTATCCATTCCCTCCTTTACAACGGCTAAATGTTAACTACCATTTAAAATAATATTATTTTATTATTAGAGTGCAACGTAAGATTCCCAAGAAACTCGTTGTTGTGTGTTGGGTACGCCATCGAGCATAGCATCCCCTTTAAATTCATATCAATATTTTATTCACATATATGGATAAATATGAAAATGTCATATTCTTTATTTACCTGGGGTGTTACAAATATACCTACATAATCTCAAATATATTTAAAATTATAATAAATGTATGAATTATATTAAAAATATTCATTCAGTTTCCTACTTATTGAAACGTATATTGAATTTTTTCCTACCACATTGTATAAAAAATACATAACACGATTTTGAATTGACGAATAATTTTAGTTAATTTGTAAAAAAATAAAATTAAATATTTTTTTAAAAGATATAGGTTTCCTTACCCAATGATTTTATCATGAAATTTAAAATGCAAAGTCATATTTCATTGAAATTAATAGGAAAATTTATTTCTTATTCTATCCAAAATAAATTGTACTACATACAAAGATTGAAAATTAATTAACACTGGTTTTACCTAAATAATAATTTCAATGAGTTGGGGTTTCTTCATCATAGGATCATCAAAACAGAAAGATGTTGGGGAGGGAATGATGTGTCATAGTCTATTCATGAGGATGTGGGGCAAGTGAGGAGTTGTTGGAGACGAGGATGAACTGGAGGGAAAGAGTCTCCATGAGTGAGGAATGGGTAAGGGCACTATGAGAGAGAGTAGAAAAAAGGGGGTTATGTTGTAGTATATGGTATCTATTAGATATGGTAATTTAATAAACCACCATTTAATAAAAATTTATTTTTTTTTCTTTTAAAGACCACTAATTATTAATTATAGATTGTGAGATTTAGACTACTATTAAAAATGACGGATTTTTTTATTTATTTTTTGATTATTCACAGGTAATGGAAACTACCTAAAACACACTATTACAAATATATATATGTATTGTTGTGTATAAGTGATCCCAACGTAAATGAACTATTTGTTTATAAACCTTAGGAGAATATATACGTACATTATTTCCAAATAACATTGGAAAAATAAAACATATCCCAAAAAAGATTATTTAATCATTAAAATCCATTTATTGATTTCTACTTCAAATTATGGGGAAGGAATATATAATAAAGGTTCATCTCAAATTCATGGTAACAAAAATCATAAATTCAAAACTTTTATGAGAAGATATGGCATTAAAAATATGAAATGGTGGATTATAAATACATATTCTTTTTAATTAATAAAAAAACATCAGAATTTTATCCATGGAATATAACTACATAAATATCATGTAGATAATCATAAAATAATATGAAGGAAGGAACTGTCTAAAGATTGATATCTTGATCTCACTAAGATGGCCTTATAAAAAGACATTATTAACCACACCAAAAAGTGCATGTTGGAAGAAATTTCAATTAAGAGGTATGTATATAGTAAACAACCAACTAATTTTGAAAATTGCTTATCTAAAGAGGCATGTCGATGTGTTGTCTGAATATCTATAATATGTATTGACCCATTATATACATATTCCCAATAGATTACAAATATATTGACTAAATAATAAATTACATAATCAATATGATTTCTCAATAAATAAATATTTATATTAAATCAAGAATACAGAACGTCAATATTCCCCCAGAAAATGAAATAACATTCTTAATAATATACCATCTATTAACACTATATATATTGATGGTGTATGGTTAATACAATATATAAATAATAAATATATCCATGATACAAAACAATATGTATAAGAAGATGAAAAAACAATTAATAATATTGAGTGATAGAAAACATGAACAAAAGGAATTTAATGATCATAAAAAAGGTATAATACTATATCACTAAAGAATTATAGAATTCCATAAATTAATCAAAAATTATAGTGTTCATGTAAAGAAAATTATTTACATAATCAAAGTGTAATATTAAAGAGAAAAATTTAAAATTCATTCCTTAAATCATGTTTAACTTTGTTGAAAAATGATGTTATACATAATTTTGAAAATTATTTTCAATCTTAAAGAAAATTATTGATTTTAATTTAAAAATACTAATCACAAACAGAATAATAGGAAAATTATTTTAATAAAAAAATATATAATATTGTATAGGAATATGAATAGTGAATAAAGGTCATAGAGGTTGGAAAATCTATTCAAGTCAAATATGTTAAAAAGAACATTCATTTCAATCCATCTAAAACGTAAAAAATTGTTTTTTTATTAAAATTAAAAAAATACATATAAAACAATTTTATAAAAATTAAAATTTAGTTGAAAAATATATTTAACATTCAGATATTAGTAGTTAAAATAATTCATGATACATTTTGAAGAATATGGATATTGAACTCCCTGATTCTTGGACCAAAAGATAAATAGGGTTTGTTTTATTTAAACAAATTCTTTCATTATTTTAGTAAAAAAATATATTAAATGTTAGTGGAAATGCATCAAATAAACATAAATAAATATAGGAGAATAAAATAATTTTTTTAAGAATATAAAGAGATTACAATTCTTCCATCATAAATTTATACGTACACAGTCTTGAAAAACGGTTACATAGTAAAATAAAAATTTATAAATTTAATAACATTTGAATCCAAACACTATAAAAAATAAAACATTAATTCAAACATCAAATAAAATTAATAAATAAGATTTCATGACATGATATGTTAATTTTTAATTATATATAAAATATACAATAAATTGTGTGCAGAATATAAAATATATTATAATATATTTGAATTGCGATGAAAAAACCCTTACCTTGGATTCCTTCTTGGCTGGTCACATTATATATTCCTAAATAATCAATTTGAATATAATAAATATTTTTTAATATCCTTTTTCATTTATATTCCATTTTTAGGGTCCTCATATTTTCATTTTAAATCTATTCATTGAATAGATCTTCCCCACATCTACTTATAATTATTGTTCGATAAATTTATCAAAAACATACTTACGTGTAATGACCATTTTTAAAGGAATCATGAATTGGTTCAATCATATATTGAATTTTAATAATTTTTTAATACATTTTTTATTCATTATATACAATTTTAGAATTATCCTTGTATGGTGTGAATAGAAAAATGATCAATCACTTCGTGGGGGTGGTATTCAACTAGTACGAATGTGCCAAATTTTCATTTCCCAAAAGATCGAAGGCTAAGAAGATAGATTACATATTATATTTATAGAATAATAATCATTTCATTAACATCATATATGATCATTAATTCATCTTTTTAACCATCCAAGTGAAGTATTAATGAAAAGATAATTATAATGATATGTGTAGAAATTATTATATACATACACACAATAGATATTTTTATTTTCATTAGGATGGAAAATAGGTTGAAATTGGATGTACCACTAACAAAAAAATATGTGTTTGGTAAATATACTAATTTAATTACTCTAAGATGGATAATTTATATTATAACTATGTTTAAGATGAAATAATCATGAAAATCATGGTAAAAAAATATACCACTAATTTTTATAACCTTTTCTCGATTACACCTCAAGGGTTCATGATGTTGAATTTTGGTGAGATCAAAACCTATACGTGGTGATGAGGGACATTGAGAAGTTATATCGGTATAGATATTTCATTCTAATTATATCAATTAGTTTAGATTAAATTGGAGAGGATATTCCCATTTATAAGTGAGTGGGTGGAAAACATTGAAATATTTAGAGAATTAATATATAATAAAGTCACCCTCAGAGGAATGTGGCTCCAAATGAGCTCAATATAGAATATTTGTTGAGAGTGGATCTAGGTAAAATGAACTAAAAGTATTTAGAACAATATTTAGGTTATTTTAACCTACATACCTTTAATTTAACCCCTCAATAATCATTTTTACCTGTTACCATAGTGATCATTTTTACCATGGTAAATATTCACTATGAGAAAAAAATTTAGATTATGTTAGGTCCACTAGGATAGATACCATGAGAGGGGGTGAATAAGGGTATTATAGATGAAAATAATTTCCCATTTTGATATCATTTCATTGAAAAAAAAATTCTCTTCTCTCTCTTTCCCATTGCAGAGTTTGAACAAATCTTAAATCATGCACAGGACACAACAATTTTACTTTGTTCTCCATTACTAGGCTATGTCCTAGGAGAATACACTGGTGATGTTCCAATGTACCAAATATACTATAAGGGAACTAATGTTTACAATGTCTGGAGTGAACAAAATATCCCTCCATATTTACAAAAAATCACAATTGAATGCTCGCTCTTCTCTCAACTAAAGTGTGCTCACTACTTCTTCAGAAGATCCACTCACATTTTATAGAATTGTAGGACCTTTCATTATCACAAATGAATGCATCCTCCACTATATGTAGACACTCTATTGAATTCTCACATTCATCCACTAATGAATACCCCTTTTCCACTGAACACGGGGCAATTCTGTTTGAACATACATTCACAAATCTTACTTCTTCGTGAAACTCCCAATTTTTCAAAGATCAAATAATCCTTTGCAATCTTCCTCCTCTTATAAAATATCATAGGTTTGCAAATCTCACTAGTTAAAAAAGATCACTGTGGACTTTTCAATTTTACTAATCTCGAACAATCCTTTGTGAATCACACTTCTTCCATAAATCTGAACTAGCCTTCGTAGTGTTCCATCCTTTCACAGAGCTTAACTAGACTCTATAAATTCCCTTACCTTCGCAAATCCCACTATCTTTGCGAACCACCTTTGCAATTTGAGAGCCCAAATATTTTTTTTGTTGTCCCTATACTCTTTTATCATAGGTTATAGGCCTATTTATAGACATTTCCTACTGACTCTAGAACCTTCTGGGCCACATCAACCCCACATAAGCTCATTTTATAGAGCTCTGAAATTTCAGCTGAAATTCTCTATTCTTCGCAAAGCTCCAAAGAAATTTCTGGGATTTCAAAGCTCATAATAATTATGGAGCATTAAAAAAATTTAAATACATCTTAAATTATTTAAATCCTAACATTTTAAGAAACTACATTTAACATATTTTAAAAAATTGTAATGATAATGTGTTTTTAGAATAAATAAATTGGTTTCAGCCAAACAATGATTTTATATCAAAATCATGATTAATGTTTTTTAATAGGAAATTAATTGGATTTTGTTAAATTAAATAATTATTATTCTACATTATAATCAAACCATAACTAAATTTATTTTTTTTAATAGTTGATTAGATGAGAATAACCAAAAAACTATTTGAATAAAAACATTACTTGTATTTTCAAAATGTTAAACATAGATTTATAAGATCTGCATTATATATTTAAATATTTTTTATTAAATTATAGATATATATTTAGTCTATAAAATATTTTTCATATACATTCACATCATTATTATATGATAATAATTTCATAAAACTATTGTTATTTCTGAAATCAGTATTTTTTGATATTCACCCCAAAAATGAACTATTTCTAAAAAACATAAAAAAAATTATCATAATCTATTTTTGATAAGTTGAATAAAAAATAAAATTCATTTGATAAAATAAAAATTATTTAATTATTTAATTTAGGTTTTAATAACATTATTCAATAAATTAATGTTCATTAGGTTATTATTTATTTATAATGAAAAACATACTTACTTTAATTGATTATTGTGTGTTATAAGAAAGTGACGATTCCTTAAGATTTGGAAAAAACATGTAGAGAATCTATTATATTTGGAATTTTTTGAAAAATTAATTTTGATAATGTAAATTTAGTAGTAAACAGAAACTTCTATGAGGTAATGAATTATATATTAAAAAAACATTAATATTTAAATCTCTTTTTTCCATAAGGGTTTAAGAGATTTAACTCCTCTATAATTTAACCAAAACCCATCTTTGGGGTACCCTCTAAAATATAATACCCATTCCCAATTAGGACCATAGTGAAAAAATTAAGGTATACCAATGAATGTTTCAACCTCAATTGAATTGACATCAGACCATGAAGTTATTTTGGTTGATAATAGAATAATTGAACACGTTTGGTTTATAGGATCCAAGATATAAAATAATTATAAAAACTTTTATTCCATTATGATTTTTTTTATTTCTTATTTAATCCAATTTCACAAATTCCAAATCATCGATATTAAATTTCCCCTATTATCAACCCAATTGTATTTAAAAACTAGAACTTGGAATATTGTATAATATTACTCAAATATTTGTGCGATGATGCCAAAGTATGAAATATTATTGTAAATTTAATTCTTATCCTTGGATCTAAATACAAGCATAGCTTATACCACAAGAGTGACTCTATTATTTTTCATGGTGAAAAATTCCTATTGTTCTATTAAAGAAAAAAATTTAATCATTAAATACATAACCATTATAATATTCATGGAAACATGATCCCTTGTCAGACCCTCAATGTCGTTCTAAAATTGAGTTCGAATTTACAGATAAATCGTTCAAGATGTGGTCTCAAAACTATCCTAAACATTTTCAATTATTCTTTTTTGTATCCATATTTCAGCTAATTATGGATTCAAATTACATGGGACTACTTTTTGGATTTCATAATATTGTATAACCTATACAATTTAATGTAAAAAAATCACATTATCCCCTTTCACTCACTAAAAGTTATTATTACAGCATCTGTTTGGGAAATTCCTTCACTAACAATTTACCCATTATGATGATATATTTGGTAGAACAATTATCTTTATATCATATAGGTAGTCGATATATAATAAAATGACATCCTCAATAATATATCCTATTGTGATACTAATTTCTCATTAACTTTAACTTTTGATGTACCATTTCAGAATCATTTTATACCATTTAGTGGGGTATGTCCAAATATACTATATATGACCATATAGTTGGATATCTTAGAAAATGTTAACAATCAAGTGAACCATAATATCAAAAAATGGTTATTGTAATAACATATACAATACACATAATATGACTATAATTTAAATTTTTATAGATGTAATAATCACTGAGATAATAATTTTACTACTTATAGGATTTATACAGAAATAATACATTGATAATGTGTGTCAGAAACTTTTAAGAAAACTGCAATGTAAAACCAAAGGCACTAAATTTTTCCTCAAAACATGAAAGTAATTTCATTTCAAGACATATAACATTAAATCATTTACGGACATGATATTCATGATATTTCATAAATACACCTTTATAACCCTTGTATCATTATGGATGTTTCAAAAATAATATCTCTCTTACTATGAAAGAGTGAATATTTATGGAGGAAGAAAAGTCTATAATTCACCCTTCGCTAGCATTAACACTTACTTTATTCCCTTCTAAATCATGTCTATATTATACTTAATGTCATCCTATGTTTTTCTACGTACATTTAGTAACACTCCAATTAAAAAACTGAATTAATTGTTTCTATTTTTATGACATTACGAAAATTTATGATATACATTCAATTTATTTATAGTTATTCAAAAATATTGATCACTTTTATCAAATGGTTTTTATAATGTTTTTGAGAAAATGATTTACTAAATGTAGTTTCTACATCCTTTATGTTTTAAAACAATTGATCAACAAATATTGGAGATGTTGGTGTAACTTCTTCTATGTTCTCATCAAATGATGTATTTCAAAATTGGTCTTATTGATATCGGGTTAAAAAAATTAGATGCCCAAGAAATATGGTATTTGGGAAATGATCCAACCTAATTGAGTGTGTACCTTTTCACAAATGGTACACCCTAGAATTCCAATAAGGTTATATTATGACAAAATTCTATAAGTAGGAACGTCATTTATTGTCTCGAGAAAAATGGATCTCAATGAAAAATATTCATTTATATAATAATAATCCAACGTAGCACATGAATCCATCAATAAATTCATATCATTGATCAATGGAGGAAAATTGACATCAATATAATTACCTAGTAGTATTGGACCTCAAATAGGCTAAGACAATGTGATATATTTTTCCTTTATGAATAACAAAAAGGAAAGTAATAATTTACCAAACATAACTAGTCATATATTGTGATTACTACTTTTTAAACCAATAGGATTCACTCCACCTCTAAATAGCACTAGAAGAAGAATTCCCAGTCTATTTCAAAATTCAGGATAGTCGTTATCAATTTTCATCCTCTAAGGATTATCTGCTGGGTGATAAAGTATCCTAAGATGATTTCTTATATCTCCATACCACATCAACTGTCTATGAGTCCTCTAATGTAAATATATCTTTATAAACCATGTAATGAATATAAATTATAATAAAACATACGAAGTACATTATTTATATTTCTTGTATCAATATGCATTATACTTAGGTAATTGATTAAGTTATTCTTGGTACTTGAAAAACAATATACAATCATTCGAATTAGAATGATTCTTTCATAGAGTATACCCATTAAACATAGAATTAATTTAAAAATATATTTTGAGTAAGGAATCTCATTATTTTATGGTGTCATATTATTCACGATAGTTTCTAGATCTATAAAACTACTACCACTCTTTCTATTTAAATATATTAAATTTTATACATTTAGAATCGATACCACTATTTGTAATTTAGTATAACCAGTACACAATGGATTCTTTTCATATGTAATTATTTTCTCAAACATATTAATAAAATCATGAATTTTATCATCAAATTTCATTGCAATTTCTTTAATATGATCTTTATGAACTTAAAAACTCTTGATCATATCCTTGAGAAGCTCTCAGTCATTGTTAACAGTTATAATTATATGAAATGATCCATAAACTGATGTTAGATCCCAATCACAAGATACATTTAGTTATTCCCCATTTTTAGTCCAGCATTTGTAACTTCAATCTATTCAATAAAAAATCAAGTGTTCTCCCCACTCATTTTGACTAATTAGACATTAATATAGACAATATAATCATAGAAAAAGGATTTTAAATGTTTGATATACACAATATTTTCCATTCACAATAAACTCTTTAACCCCATACTCATACTAATTTTTCATATGACTGGAATCCATCCATTTTTTATTCAAATCCATATTATTTGATTAAATATTATTCATATTTTTTAATAATAATAACCTAGAGTATGGGCTTAGATTCCTTAAAGTCTATTTTATATATATGTGTGTGCACATGTAGTCATCATATTTGATATAAAATTTCAATGCATCAACAAAAATTAAGAACATATAATGACAAGTAAATATGTTAATATAAATTATTATAAAACATATTTTTATCACAAGAATCAACATATCAAAATATTAGTATTTTTTAAATGGATGAATCACTGGAGATAATTCAACCCCGTTCACTATAAATGTTTGTATGAAACTTATGAACATCGAAAAATTGATATGTATGTGTGTATAAAAATAATATTTCGCTATTGAAAAATATATAAAAGCTAATTACTTATTTTTCTCAATGCTTCTAAAATGTTTGAAAAAACGTAATCATATAAATTATTGTTATTAAATTTGTAAATTTTTAATGATATCATATTATATCCATGAACAAGAAACTACAAAGTGGTATTTCCAAAATTCATATTTTTATATATAATGCTGAAAAACCAAAATATGGAGAAAATGAGACATATATATCTTGAATATGTGAACATATAATATTTTAGGGAAGAATAACATTTTATCTGTGGTGTTTGAGCCAAAATAGTTAAACAAACACATTTAATCGAGGTAGGAGATCCCACCATGGATTATATATTGAGAAAAAATAATGATGGATCATGTAACATTTAAAATTAAAAAGATAAGAAAGATACTAAAACTGTTCTTCTAAATATATTTTATAAATGAAGAAAAATATTTGTCAATAAACATATATGGAAAATGTGAGTTCTAATAAATAAATATATTGATGATAAATAATAATTGAGAAAATAAAAAAATCAATATATATATAGAGAGGAAAAACAATAGAAAAAGTTATAATCGGTTAAGAGATTGATTTTTATGAGTTCATGACTATCAAAAATTAATTAAATAAATATATGAATTTTTTATTCGTGGAGATATCATTCCAAATTTAAAATAATGACAACAAAAATCATCTGAGTGAGTTTCTAAACATCAAGAAGCTAAGAAGAACAGAAGATAAGAACAAAAAATAATAATACAAGTACCAATAACTAAAGCACATGAGGAGAAGATCCCAAAATTGAAAAAAACTATACAAGACCAATTAAAATGAGTAATGAATAACATACCACAGATTTAATGTCTAATTTATCTTAACGATTCAAAGGAGGAAACAGCAGAACACAACATCCACAAAAGCATAAATGCAATGAGGGAGGGCCATTCTCGATTAGTGTTCTTTTAAAATATGGTAAGGGGGTTTTCATCATTAGTAGAAAATGAGGATAAAATAAATATTTATTTGCGCTGAAATAGAAAGTGCTAATAAAGTTATGCTTACTTAGTGATTTTTTAGAACTAATAATGAAACGGATTTATCAGTGCTTAGAAGGTGATTATAGGTTCAATATTTATCAGTGATAATCATTAAGCACTGATAAAGAGACTTTCATTAGTGCATAATATAGTGTTGATAAATACTTGTTGAAATAAAAATTAAAAATTAAATTTAAATATTACAATAAATTTATAATTATAATTAATTGAATATTAAAAACTATTAAATAATAAAAAAGAATAAATATTAAATACAAATAAAATAAAAAATCACTAAAAAATAAAAAAAAATTATTTATACTAAATGTATTAAGAAATTTGATAATATTATGATAAATATATTATATAAAAATAAATGTAGCCATGTTGTGATAAACAAAAAAATCATATTAAATATGTTAATTAAAATATATTAATAATTAATAATTTATAAAATCATATATATTACGAAATTCATAGAAGTGATTAAATATTAAATTAAAAATCAGTCGAAACAAAAAATTGCATTTAAATGAAAATCATTTACAATAAATTAATAATTATAAATGAATAGATAAAGAATTTATAAAGATTTAAATAAAAATGACGAAATATTAATTATGTATATTTGAAATGTATTAAAAATATTACTTAATAAAAAAATAAAAACATATAATTAAAAATTAAAAATAAATTAAATAAATAAATATTAAATAAATAAATATTGACAATGAATAAATTAAAAACTAAGAAAAGGTAGTAATTATTTGGAATTCATAATTATTAAAAAGGAATAAAATTTTAAAATTAAAAATGAATGAATTGTGAAAAATATTAAAAAATTAGTTAATTTTTATACTTATATAAAATAATAAAACATTATAAAAGTATAAATATTCAATGAAAAAATTAAAAATATTAAATATTAAATTTAATAATGGGAGATTTATTATATGGTACTAATTAATATTGTATAAATAATAATTGTATAAATATTTAAATGAAAATATATTAAAATAAAATGAAAAAATAATAATTCTAAAAATTACATACATATTAAAAGTATGGAATATTTATATTTTATAATATTTTAATAACTATAAAAAATGAATACATTAAAAAATATTAAATTAATAAATTTTAGAAATCAACTAATTACATTAATATTAAAAATAGAGAAATATTGAAAATGAATAAATAATCTTAAATTAATAAATGTCAAAACTCAATAAAACTAAAAAACAATAAAATATAATAAAATATAATAAATAAAAAAAATAATATTAATTAAAGAGTTACCAAGACATTAAAATTATATAAATATTAATAGAGAAATGAATAAATATTAAAAAAATACATTTAAATAGAAATTTTTTATAATAAATTATTAAATCTAGATGAATAAATAATAAACGCATAACGATTTGAATAAAAAACCATTAAAATAAAATTAATAAATGTTAATTATATATATTAATAATATATTAAAAATATTAAAAATTAATAATTAAAAAATAAAAAAATATTGAAAAATAAAAAATATTAAAAATATTAAATTTATATAGATATTTTTATAATATAATATTACATTTATTACATTTGAAAACCCAGTGGAATTTTCAAGTTATTATCTGTTTGTATGTATATATATGTATTTACATATAATATAATTAAATATATCAAATTAAAAAATGTGACATTTCATGTTATATAATGATATATTCAAAAAAATATAAAGAAACATACAAGTAACATAATCTCTCCCTCTCACACACACATTCTCATAGATAGACACACACACACACATACATACACATACACATACACATAGATACACATATATACATATATATATATATATATATGCATATGCACGTACATACACGTACACACACATATACATACATACACATACACATACACATATATAAATATACATACACGTTCAATATAAACATACACATACTATATAAACATACATAAATTACGTAAACATACACATATATACACGTACATACATACATACATATACATCCACATAAATACACATACACATACACATATACGTTTGCATGCACAAACAAACATACATAAACATACACATACATACATATAGATACTCATACGTGAACATACATATATACATATATATGTGCATACATGTACACATAAAAATACGCACTTACAACACACACACACACACACAAATATAATCATACATACACATATACAACACATATATACACATAAAACACATACATATACCTACAAAGACATACATTCTCATACATACAAATACATACGCAAATATATGCATACATTCACAAATATATACACACACATATAAATCTGAACATGTGTAAACATACATATAAATATATGAGTATATTTTAAATTATTAAATAATTATATAAATATAAAAAATCAAATATGATATATATTAAATATAATTATATATTTATTTATATTGTTCATATATTTATATTCTAATGTATATACATACAGATGTATGTGTGTGTAATTATAATAATATATATTATTAAAATTAATTAGAAAAGAATAAAAAAAATATGTATATTTTCAGTAATGCAACGAAATGTAATATGTACATATAAAATATATAGATATTTAAATTTCAATACATATATTATAAATACAATTATATAAATATATATTCATTTATATATTAATTTAATTTTTTAAAAATTTAATATATTATATTTATATTTATATTTTTTTATTAAATAATTATTAATCATTTATTCTCAGATCCTTCTATCAATTCACTATTAGCACTATTAAAGTTGAGACTGTTGTCATCAATAATAAATCGCCATGAAATTTATCATTTATCAATGCTAGAAAAGAATTGATAAATCATTCATTTATCAGTTCTTTAAGTTAGCACTAACAGACAACCCCCCTTTATAATTGTTTTTAGTGATAATAATGGATATTGATGAATATGTAGAAATATATAGTAAAAGGATGGTGATGAAGATATAGAAATATATAGTACGAAAAAATTATTCATATTAGCGATGAAGTTTTTGTGATAAATTCAAATTGAAAAACGTAATTTGTGAACCAAATTTGTCTCAGAATACATCATCACTAGGAAACACTTTGAAAATATTATTTTTTGTGACTATCCATCATAATTAACCATATAGTCCTATATTTTATGATAATATTTTAAAAAACCCAAAAATTTATTTGAGATGAATAAGACATTATGTTTTCAGTAATTTCCAACTATGCTTTTATTGATGAATTTTGTAAATCAATCACAAATAATATATGTGTGTTTAAAAATTAAAATATTCATGAATAGTATTTCTGTTTGAAATTGTAGATCCTTAATAGATATTATTTTTCCAGCATATTTAAGATTTGTTTTGAATTATATCATAAATATTTCTTTATGAAAGAATTATAATCACTTTTTAAATGGCTATAACAAATTAAAAAATAATTAAAATGCATTGAAAAAACAATAAATACATTTACATCACATATATTACAAAAAATATATAAAGTGGAATGCAATAATAAAATCACTAAATGGGGGGAGACGAGCTCTAAGAGGCAGAGGGTAATACATCCCTAAACGCTGTGTAATTCGTTGCATATACTCCATTATTTTCTCATGATAGTACTTCTGCTCCTAACATTGATGGAACTGCTATAGTCTCAGCTCCTACTACTCTTTTTTATCTCTTTATAGTCTCCTCGTGAGCTCACAACCTAAGGTAATACTCGACAGTAGCAGAGGATTATTATCCTACATGATCATCCTTCGTGAAAAATTATGTAATCACTTTAATAAAATAATAACTAGACTACATTGATCATGAACCAATACTGAGATAACGAATATTACCAATACCTCCCTCCATCACTCTCACCCAAGATACCTTTTCAAAACCTGAATTTTTGGATGCCTCATCCCCACCATTTGTCTTAGCCTGACTCTCTCACAACCAAGAAATATCTACCTCATATGCCTTCTATAAATATATAAACATAAATTTACAATATAATGAAAATTATGTTATGTTAATTTAGAAAGAAATAAAAATAAATGCCAACCCCGATCTATCATTGTCTCTCACTAGTAATCTTTCCATTAATATTGTATCAGTACATTCTCTTAGAAACCTCAAACCTTGTAAGGAATGGGCCAACCAACAACTACATAAATTAATCCTATACATTTGTTATTAAATATAAATATATAAATATATATACATTATTAAATAATTTTACATACTAACTATTGATGATGTATAATGAATGTAAAACTTCCATCTTTTTGTATAGAATCCTATATCCCCAAATTTGTTTAACCAGAAGGCGATATCCTTCTAAAATTTTCAAATCTAGTAGTTTCACAATCCCTCCCAAACCCATGTCAGGATGTAATTAGGTCAGTAAGTCATACAAGGCTCATTATATATTATTTTAGATGCATTATCCATATTTCTTCTTCAAATGTTATGTAAAAAAGATATGTCATTGATCACACATGAAATCCTACAACGCCTCAAAAATAAAGGGGATCTACCTCTCATAAATAGGAGACCATACACTCTGAAAATATTTAATTACATAGTTTATTAAAAATTATATAATATTTAAATAAATAAATTTATTTATTTATATGAACCATCATGTGATTTATCTTTTGATGACTCATGTCTATAAGAATGTGTTCCCATGAAACCCACAATGTTGAAAAATAATTTCTTAGAATCACACTATCATGACCAATGACAAGAAATAAAAATCAATTTAAATAAAAAATTAGAAAGAAAAAAAAATTAAAATGAAATTTAAATAAATTTTTTTTATCATTAATGGAGAGGTTCTCTCTCATCAATGGAGAGATTCTCCCTCTTCAAGGTCACTCGGATGATCTTCTGCCCCCATGATTATTTTTTTGGTGGCTCCATGAGTCGGGGCAGGCTATATGTGGCTCTAATGGAGTTCCCTGGGAACAGATAAATGGAGATATATGATATGCTGAGAAGTGTAGGAGGTGTGGTATCAGTTGTTTCATTAGATTCTATACAAGGGTATGTTTCTCGCCTCTTTATGGGGTTGTTGTTTTAATGGGTCTAGGGTATAGATATTTAAGAAAATGGGTTCTTTCAGTGCCACATGAAGTGGCGCTCAAAGGGTGAGTAGGTCGAGCGCCACATCAAGTGGCGCTCGGCCATTTTGGCCCAGCGTCCATTCAGTGCCACTTGAAGTGGTGCTAAAAGAATATCCATCAAACGAACAATGAAACTTGAAGTGGCGCTGCTCCTTTTACCCCTCCCCATTCGGCGCCACTTAAAGTGGTGTCGAAACCCTCCCCCACCCTATAAATAAGGCCCCCACCCTCCCCATTTCTCATCTCCTCACTTCCCACTCTCTCTCTCACTCAAATTCCCATCTCCTCACTTCCCCTCTCTCTCTCTTTCAATGTTCTCCAGTTTTTTCTGCGCTTTGCCTCTCTGATTGCTCTGCCTGCGTAGCTAGGTCTCCACAAATTTGAGGTAAATCTTTCTTTTAAATTTATTTAATATTTTGATTTATGAATTGAGTTGTTTAATTTGTAGAATTAGTTTATAATATTTGTATTATATAAATAGTATAGTTTTTTAAATGTAATTATGTAATGAAATGATTATAGTTAGTTAATTATTTATGTAATTAGAATTAGGTAATTAATTAATTATAATTAGGTAACTAATTAATTATAATTAGGTAACTTATTTATTATAATTGCGTAACAAATTAATTATAATTAAGTAAATAATTAATTATAATTAAGCAACTAATTAATTTAAATTAGGTAACTAATTAATTATAAATTGGTAACTAATTAATTACAATTAGGTATGTAATTAATTATAATTATGTAAATAATTGATTTAAATTAGCTTAACAGTTAATTCTAATTATGTAACTGATTAATTCTAATTAGGTAACTAATTAATTCAAATTAAGTAATTAATTAATTCAAAT
This sequence comes from Viscum album, assembly GCA_963277665.1. Lineage (NCBI taxonomy): Eukaryota > Viridiplantae > Streptophyta > Magnoliopsida > Santalales > Viscaceae > Viscum > Viscum album. Next base: position 939,820,744 of record OY728161.1, read on the forward strand.
TATGTAATTAATTAATTATAATTAGGTAATTAATTAATTATAATTAGGTAATTAATTAATTCTAATTAGTTAATTAATTAATTCTAATTAGATTATTAATTAATTCTAATTAGGTTATTAATTAATTCTAATTAGGTTATTAATTAATTCTAATTAGGTAATTAATTAATTCTAATTGGGTAATTAATTCATTGTAATTAGGTATTATTTAATTCTAATTAGGTTATTAACTAAATATAATTAGGTTATTAATTAATTCTAATTAGGTTATTATTTAATTCTAATCAGGTTATTAATTATTTATAATTAGGTTATTAATGAATTATAATTAGGTAATTAATTAATTATAAATAGGTAATTAATTAATTATAATTAGGTAATTAATTAATTCTAATTAGGTAATTAAGTATTTCTAATTAGTTTATTATTTAATTCTAATTAGGTTATTAATTAATTCTAATTAGGTTATTAAATAATTATAATTAGGTTATTATTTAATTATAATTAGGTTATTAATTAATTCTAATTAGGTTATTAAAGAATTATAAATAGGTAATTAATTAAATATAATTAGGTAATTAATTAATTATAATTAGGTAATTAATTAATTCTAATTAGTTAATTAGTTAATTGTAATTAGGTTATTAATTAAATCTAATTAGGTAATTAATTATTTCTAATTATTTAATTAATTAATTAAAATTAGGTATTTAATTAATTATAATTAGGTTATTTATTAATTATAATTAGGTTAAATATTAATTATAATTAGGTTAATAATTAATTATAATTATGTTAATAATTAATTCTAATTTGGTAATTAATGAATTCTAATTTGGTAATTAACTAATTCTAATTAGGAAATTAATAAATTCAAATTAGTAAGTTAATTAATTCTAATTTTTTAATTAATTAATTCGATTTAGGTAATAAATTAATTCTAATTTGGTAATCAATTAATTCACATTAGGTAATTAATTAATTTTGATTAAGTAATTAATTAATTCTGATTAGGTAATTAATTAATTATAATTAGGTAATTAATTAATTTGTAAAGACCCGGAAATTTCAAGGAAATTTTTTTTTTAATTTTCTTTGGAATTTTATGAGTCCGCAGTTTCTGACGGCACCTGATTCCGAGGCCCGGAGTGCCCGGAATTAATTTCCGAAGTTTGGCTCGGGTACGTTCAGTGAACGAACGAGCGGGATTTCCTAACTTTTGATCCGGTGCTCGGAATTGAAATCCGAGGACACCGATGAACTCGTAGCGCCGATATTCGCTTAAGGAGACCTTTCCCGAAGTTGCGTTTACACGAGGGGAGTTGTAAAAATAAATTTGTGAATGTTAAAATAAAAATTTAACTTCAATTTTTATTTTTATCTTCCTTAAGTGTTTTTATCCTTTGGGTGGAAGTTGGGTGACAACCCAACTTCCCTTGGGAGGTTAAGAGGGTGGTGGGGCCCACACGAACCCCACCCCTTCATATTCTCTAACCCCCCCCCCCAACTCACAATTAATGATGTAAACTTAGGTTATAACTTATGTCATTAATAAGTGAGTTTAATTAAAGTTTTGAAATTCAAACTCTTGAATTTCAAAGGACTTACGTTGTGTTGTGTTAAGTAGTAAAGTCATGCTTTAATTTTAATAAACTTAAGTTATAACTTAAGTTTTAATTGTGGGGAATTAAATGAAGAGGTTTGAATTTCAAACCTTTGAAATTCCAAACCCTTCTATTTAATTCAGTTTTTAGTTTCCTTTGCGGGTTGGCGTTTGCTGTGCGGAGAGGAAAAGAGGGAGGCTTCTTGTGAGTTCTTCCTCCACGACGAAGAACGCGGCGTCCTTCTTCCACGACGTCGGACCGCAACGCGTTGGATTTCCTCCACGACGCCGCAACGCATCCTCTCCGCGACGTGCTTTCCGCGACGTGCCTCTCGCGGCGAACCCACGTCCGTCTACCGCGACGCCATAACCGCGCTGCCGACGACGTCTTCTTCCGTGACGTCCGACCTCCGTGACGCTCGTCCTTCGCGGATCGTTGATGAGCTCCGCGAGCTTCCTTCGAGGTAGGGGTTGTTGAATATTGTTAATTTATTCCTTTTCTTGAACGTGGATCTCACTTGTCTAACATGAGGCTTGAATGTTTAATTTGAGTTATTTATTTAACGTGAGGGGGGGCCGGATCGCATGAACACGGCCGAACCCCCCTCCATCGTTTATGTTGATTTATCTTGCGGGTAGAAGTAAAGTGGCGTGGTACCGTCGCACCACGCGGACATTCGTGCTATTATTTTACGCGGCGCCATCGCGCTACGCCGAGGAGAATCTTCAAGAACGCGACGCCGTCGCGCCGCGTTGAATGGAATCAAGACACGGCGAAGGGGCGCGGTGCTGTCGCACCGCGCTGGATGACGAACGCCGCGGCCGGTTCCGGGCCGCGGCGGGACGAGGAGACCGCGGCCGGTTCCGGGCCGCAGCGGGAAGAGAAGACCGGCGGCCGGGCCGCCGGCGTCGGAAGCCGAAGGGGGGACCGGAATTTCCGGTCCCGTTAGAGAAAACCGGCCGGCCGGATACCTTTAAAACCGGGGGAATTAATCCCCCGGCCATCTTACAAACCCCCCTCTTAATGAGGGGGGCGGTTCTTTAAAGGAGGGGGGGCAGCAGCCCCCCAGTTCGTGTCCAGCCGGCCCCCACGTGCGGGGGCCGTTTCATTCAAATGGCGCGGCACAAGGCCGCGCCGCTTCACAAAATCAGCAGGGGTTGCCCCCCGCGTGCCGACCAGGTGCGGCGCCAGCCGCGGCCTGCTGCGCCGCCTCAGCGCACCGCCGCGCCGCCGCGCCGCCTCCGCGCCGCCTCGCGCACCGCCGCGCCGCCGCACCGCCTCCGCCGGCCGCCGCGCCGCCGCCGCGCCGCCGCCGCCGGCCACCGCGCCGCCCAGGGGGGGGTCGGGCCGGGTCGGCCCGGACCCGGACCCCCCCCGTTTCGAACCAGAATTGGTTTTTGGCCCATAACATGAGCCTCGGACCTCCGATCGATGAACCGTCAGTTGCAACGCGATCCTTGGATCGAGACGGTCGTTTCGGTATATCGCACTCAAAGTTTCGGGTTACTTTGAGTTCGGCCGGGTTGGTTCGTTCACGAAACCAACCGGGCCTTCGGAGCGGAAACGCTCATATCTTGAGCTACGAACGTCCGATTGACGCGCCGTCAGTCGCGTTGTGTTCCTCTTAGTGAGACGGATCTTTTGGCATACTCCGCCCGAGGTTTGGAGACAGGTGGAGTACGGCCGGGTTGGTTCGTTCACGAAACCAACCGGGCCCTCGGAGCGGAAACGCTCATATCTTGAGTTCCGGACGTCCGATTGACGTGCCGTCGATTTTGATGGAATCCTCTAAGTGAGACGGATCTTTTGGCATACTCCGCCCGAGGTTTGGACGCAGGTGGAGTACGGTCGGGTTGGTTTTGCCTTAAAAACCAACCGGGCCCCGGGAACGAAAATGCCAATAACTCTCAGACCGGACGTCCGATCGACGTGCCGTCTGTTGCGTTGAGTTCCTGTTGACGATACGGAACTTTTGGATACATCAACTCTGGTCTTTGTGACAGTTGATGTATCAGCCTCTCGGCTCGTGGAGCGGACCCTCCGAACGAGCTTGCTGTGTGCGGGAACCCTAGTGCTGGCTGCGACTGTTACTGTGACGACTACTACTACTGCTATTGTGACTGCGACGACGACAGTACAGAGATCCTGTGTGGATTCGACGACGACGACTACAGCACTCAACGATCCTACGTGGAACAGTGCTACCGAACCTGTGTGAGCTGAATCTTCTGTTTACCTTGGGCGGTGTAGCGCTTGGGTGTAGCGGCGGACCCGTGGTACTTGACAGTGGTGGTGCGCTTGGATGCAGCAGCAGACCCTTGGCGGTGGAGCGCTTGGTTGTAGCGGCGGACCCGCGATACTCTACGGAGTGTGTGCGCTTGGTTGTAGCGACAGACCCGCGACGGTGGAGACGTGCGTGCGGAGTACGGAGACCGTGTAGATGACTGAGACCTGACGACTGCTTGACCAACTCGACTTGGAGTGAGTCGACTAGCCCAGTGGACGGAGCGCCCGGTATTTGGCGGCAGACCCACGGCGGACGGAGCGCCTGGTAGTTGGCAGCAAACCCGCGGTACTCGACAGGAGGAGTACCTCAGTAGGCTATTTGGGTGAGTGCCCGGTATTTGGCAGCAGACCCTCAGCGGACGGAGCGCCCGGTAGTTGGCAGCAGACCCGCGGTACTCGACAGGAGGAGTACTTCAGCAGTCTTAGGTTAGTGAGCAGTACCTCGGAGTCGTGACAGGACTACTGCACACTTCAGAGACGGGGCTCTTCAGCAGCTACGGTTTCGATAATAAAAATCCTGGTTTGAGCTGAGTCAATGATCTTTGTGTTTCCTCATGATTGAGATGGACCGCTTGATAACTTAGGTATATGTATGGGCATATACCTGGGTAATAGTTATCCGTTGATTTCATAAACTTGTTATAAACCGTGTGGACTTGTACTGTTATCCTATGTGGATTTTACTGTTTACTCTTCTTTGTGGATTGGATTGTTCTTGGGCTCGTGTTGGAGCCGAACGGAAATTGGTGACATAGGTATATGTATGGGCATATACCTAATCAATACTGGATGTTACTTCGTGATTTTTACTTTTCTTCGTGGTTTATCCTTTGTGGATTTGAGAGACCTTCAGGGGTCTCGAGGTCCCTACTGAGTAGCTTATACTCACCCCTGCACGGGCTTTGCCCGCACTTCGTTGTGTTGGTTGCAGACGACGGACAGCGCTGACTGTGGATGAGGCTTTCGGAGTAGGTCGGTACCCGGAGGAGGACCACTGAGCGGGACGTGCTCGGAGCGGACAGTTGGACCCGAGGAGTTGTGACCTATCTGTACCTACCCTTCAGGTAGGATCCGTGGTGGACGATCCAGGAGCTGAGCCATCTGTACCTACCCTTCAGGTAGGAATCGAGGAGGACGTCCCAGGAGCCGCTTGTACTTTCGGTTGCTGTTTTCCCTTTCGAGTTGTACTTTACTTTCAGTTGGGCTTGTATTCCGGCCCCCTTTACTTTTCTGCACTTGTAGTTACTTTCCGCTTGCTGACTCTGTGGTGGTTGTTACTTTATTAAGGCAATGCCTTCCCTTTTTACTGGGATTTTACGCCTTGGTGCTAGTCGCCAGCCCCTAGCCTATGGAAGGCGGGCTTGGGGTAGTCACGGCACGGGCCCCGAGGGCGGGTTGTGACATAATTCTAATTTGGTAATTAATTAATTCTATGTATGTAATTAATTAAATCTAATAAGGTAATTAATTAATTCTAATTTTGTAATTAATTAATTCGAATTAGGTAATTAATTAATTCTAATTTGGTAATTCATTAATTCAAATTAGGTAATTAATTAATTCTAATTAGGTAACTAATTAATTCGAATTAGGAAATTAATTATTTCTAATTATATATATTAATTAATTCTGATTAGATAATTAATTAATTATAATTAGGTAATTAATTAATTATAATTATGTAATTAATTAATTCTAATTTGGTAATTAATTAATTATAACTAGATTATTATTTAATTCTAATTAAGTTATTAGTTAACTCTATTTAGGTTATTATTTAATTCTAATTAGGTTATTAATTAATTCTATTTAGGTTAATAATGAATTATAATTAGGTAATTAATTTATTATAATTAGGTAATTAATTAATTCTAATTAGGTAATTAATTAATTCCAATTAGGTAATAAATTAATTCTAATTAAGTAATTAAATCATTGTAATTAGGTTATTATTTAATTCTAATTAGGTTATTAATTAAATCTAATTAGGTTATTAATTAATTCTAATTAGGTTATTATTTAATTCTAATTAGGTTATTAATTAATTCAAATTAGGTTATTAATGAATTATAATTAGGTAATAATTAATTATAATTAGGTAACTAATTAATTATAATTAGGTAATTAATTAATTCTAATTAGGTAATTAATTATTTCTAATTAGTTGATTATTTAATTCTAATTAGGTTATTAATTAATTCTAATTAGGTTATTAAATAATTATAATTAGGTTATTATTTAATTCTAATTAGGTTATTAATTAATTCTAATTAGGTTATTAATTAATTCGGATTAGGTAATTAAATAATTCTGATTAGGTAATTAATTAATTCTAATTAGGTAATTAATTAATTCTATTTAGATAATTAACTAATTCTAATTAGGTAATTAATTAATTCTAATTTGTTAATTATTTAATTCTAATTTGGTAATTAATTAATTAAAATTAGGTAATTAATTATTTCTAATTTGGTAATTATTTAATTCAAATTAGGTAATTAAATAATTCTGATTAGGTAATTAATTAATTCCAATTAGGTAATTAATTGATTATAATTAGATATATTAATTAATTCTGATTAGGTAATTAATTAATTTGAATTTGGTAATTAATTAATTATAATTAGATATATAAATCAGTGAAGTAGTCATATTAATCAGTGAAGTAGTTATATTAATCAGTGAAGTAGTTATATTAATCATCGAAGTAGTTATAATAATTAGCGAAGTAGTTATATTAATTGGCCAAGTAGTTGTAAATTGATTCTGGAATATACTTTTGCATTACATTCTAGGTATGATAATGAATTTAGTTTCTAATCTACCTAGACCTCGATTTTTAATTGAAGTTATGAACTTGAATTTAGTAGTTGAATATATTTTTTCATATTAAGTGATAGAGTTTTCATGAAATGATTTCTCTCTTGAGTAAAGTATCCCCGGGTAGACGGGCTTTGGGTTGGACCACCTATATTCCTGGAGGCTTGCCTTATCAAGGAAAGTGAATGGTGTTGGCTATCTGTCACTTTGGGCTTACACACATGGAGATTTTCAATCTCATATAACTCTATGTTTTTAAAATACGTGTTTGTGTACCTCATGCATATAATGCATGTGGATATGTGTCATGACCCCCTCCCACCAAAGTTTCCCCTCCTGAGCTGGCAATGGAGAAAGGGATATAATGACCCCTGAGTCCTGCCTCCAATAGGCCTCGGGGTGGCGACTAGCACCAACGGTATCAGTTTTTCGCAAATATGGGAGGCATTACCCTTTTTATTTTTAAAGATCGGGAAATAGGACAAGTCAACCACCAAAAAGGAAAAGAGAAAGTGTATAGAAATAAACCCAAACCGATCCCACATGCATGTTTAAACAATTTTATAACAAAGTGAAAGTACAAGAAAGCACGAAGTACAATACCAAAAGAAAACAAGAGCACAACAATTGCAACAACTCCAATTGTCCAACTAGTAAGGTCCCGCACGGCCCTGGTACTCCTCCTGGAAACCTGAAAGTAAACGTAGGGTGAGAATACAAGTATACTCAGTAGGGAAACCTAAAGCTCTCGTGCACAAGTGGGGAGACATCCTAATGTCCCGTGAGAACAATTGAAGAAACCTAGAAAGGAATTCTATCCACCCAACCTCACCATCCACACTCGCCAAAACACAGTCACAACAGGTAGTAGTATATAAGAACAAGAGTATTGGGTACCCCACACCATTCACCATTAGTTAGCTGCTTTTCCTAACAGCGAACGTCCTGGCGCTGCCACACTCTCCCCACCCGCACACACCTGGGCCTCACAACCACGTATCCGGCCCAGACACACCTGGGCCTCACAACGATGTATCCCGCCCGGACACACCTGGGCCTCACAACCACGTATCCCACCCGCACACACCTGGGCCTCAAAACCACGTATCCTTCCCACACACACCTGGGCCTCATCCTGAAGATTCTTGTGAAAAATTAAGCCTACCCGAAGAGTCTTGGGAAAAAGTAAGCATGTCCGAAGAGTCTTGGGCCAATCCACCCCAAATCGAAACCTACCTGATGTGTCTTGGGTGTAAGGTCGCCTCAAGCCATCATAGACTAGGGAAGAAGGAGCAGGAAGGAGCTAGTAACTAAGGAGAAAAACACCCTATCCCATGAAATGGGAGTGTTCGGCAGTGAGTTCTTAACATGGGTGGGGTGAGATAAAACAAAGAGATACAGATATATATATATATATATATATATATATATATATATATACCAAATAGTCAGCCCAACCAATGGCTTCTAAACAGAGAACTGAGCATGTGCCTCGGCACTACTACTGCGAAGTATGCATACAATAAACAACCCCAACCCCGTTTAGGTTTTCATGTTCAATAGAATCAGGTTATTAGTTACATAACTACTGGGCAACTATCCACAACTAACCACAACGATCATTCATAAAACATATCCCTGCCATCCACAAATCAAGTTAGGAAAACACAATGAGCCAAACAAAACCCTTCTTAATAACCAACCATCCCATTAATTATTATTCTCATTCTATTTCAACGCCCCACCATTCATTAACTCTTCCATTTCTTATTTACTATTCACAACCAAGTTCATTCACATTAAAACCCTTCCCTGCGGCCCCGCTCCTAACTTCCATAACCATAACTTCACCATATATCATTATCCCTTGAATATCAATTATCGCAGCCCTACTGCCCATCACCTAACATAGCATTCACACCAACCCCCAACCAAGCCAACCGCAGCCCTGCTGCTCACCCGATCCATAATAACCTGCCAAAAACACCCCCATCACATTCCACGTATCTAAACCAACATCCAGATGTTCATTATTCCATTTTTTAACTGGGGTGATCACACAAGGGTCTCAGATTTTAAACAGCCAACTTTACGTGATTAACCAATTCCCACATTCCACAATGTTTCCATCCACAAAATTTTCTAGAAAGATAGGGAAACATTTAGTTGCACAATAAAATGCCCCCAATGACCGTGATTTTCAGTAGCCATAAGCCTATTCAATTCAGAACATAATATCACAGGATATAAGATAATGTAACTGCAATCACAATCTCCCAACCCCATTATATAATGCAGTTATTATCTTTATTAAACAGGTTCAAAAGTGATTTACATAAACCAGAAGACACCCACCTCGCATGATGCACAATTTAGAGAGACGAATGTAAAATCCCTACCTCAACAGGTTCCGATCACAACGCTCCCCCAGATCAAACTTAGAAGACGTCCGTCGGCGTCTGTCACTTCTGTCGGGTCCTGGCAAAACCTCCTCGGGTGGAAGTCGGAAAGGAAAGGCCAATGGAAAGACAATGGATACAAGATCAGATGTTCCGCCTCCTCGTTACGATCCCATGGCCACTGACGGATCATAAATCAGAGCTCGGACGAAGAGGTTATGGAAGAAAGAGCCTTCGAGTCTCTTGGGAGAACTCTGCTCAGAGGAAAGGGGAGGAGAGGGGTGAGTTGAAAAGGAGGAGGGGACCCCTCCTTTTATAGGTAAGGAAAGAAAAAGTACACGGTGTGTACTTTATGGTACACGGCATGTACTCGTCCGTTTCACCCGGTCATCACGCGGCTTCCAACACGGCCTTCAATGCGGAACGCGGACGTTGACTGGTCAACACACGACTTTAAGGTAATGTATACGTGGGAAGGGACTACACGGTGTGTAGTATTGGATACATGGTGTGTACCCATTTATTTCACACAGCTCCAACACGGCACATGCCCGTTGACTGGTCAACACACAGTAATGCGTACGTGGGGAGAGACTACACGACATGTAGTATTGGATACACGGCGTGTACCCATTTATTTCACACGGCAAGGACACGACCTTCAACATGGGGTATACACGGCAAGGGGGTAAAAGGAGTGTACGCAAACTACATGGTGTGTAGTTTTAAAAATTATGGAATGTGTGGGAAAAGTCTATTTTTCCCTCCGGAACACATCGTGGCCTTCTTTTTGACAAAGGAATGGGCCAGATAGGTCCAGGCCATTACATCAGATACCTCTTAAAACATTCTCGTCCCCGATAATTCAGAAAAAAAACCAGAGGAACCCAAAAAGATACATCTTAGGGTTCTCGTTATAACAGGAACACAACCAACAACCCTAATCATAGGCGTTAGGAATTCCCTCTCTTATGTCGAGTTATTATCCGCTTTAGGCGGCACTGACTTGCCTGCACGGGTTTAATCACATCCACATTAATGCGTCTCGATTATGGATTGGGCCTTCCCACTTACATATATTAGTATTTTCCAACTAGCACTACCCCCAACACCACACAACTAACACACTTCCCGAACATGTGGTTTGGGGAAAAAATTTCATCTCCTATGTCAAGATATTATCCTCTTTAGGCAGCACTGACTCGCCCGCATGGGTTCAGTCGCATCCACATTAATGTGTCTCAATTAAGCATAAGGGTTTTTAACTTCCCCACACATCCGGACATGTTACACATTACCAGGGAACAACGAAACAAAAGGTCTCATAACCGACAAGCCAAGAATTCCAAACATCGAAGGTACAAAGTATAACATCAAAATAAAGCTAAAAAAAACAAGAAAAAACACAAGTCAAAACAACTCTGGGTACTGAGTGTGCATCTGGGCCTCTCGCTCCCAAGTGCTCTCCTCGAGGCCACCATGCCTCCACAACACACGAACAAAGGGAATGGTTCATCCACGGAGCACCTTCTCTTTAAAATCTTCTATTCTGACAGGTCGTTCCTAGAAGGTCTCATCGTCTCCCATATATAATTCTCCCCAGTCGATAACGTGAGAGTCATCGTGTAAGTACCGACGAAGCTGGGAGACATGGAAGACGTCATGAACCTTCTCCAATTGAGGAGGATGGTCCAGCTGATAAGCCACCTCGCTAACTCGACTCAGCACCTCAAAGGGTCCGATGAACCTAGGTGAGAGCTTGCTCCCTTTCCCAAACCTCCTCTGCCCCCGTCGAGGGGAAACCATTAAGAACACATGATCTCCCACCTCGAACTCCAAGGGCCTCCTCCGACGATCAGCATAAGACTTCTGTCGGTCCTGAGCCGCTTTCATCCTCTCACGTACAAGCTGGATTTTCTCTGTGGTGCTCTAAACTACCTCTGGACCAAGAGCACGTGTCTCACCAACCTATGCCCAGCAAATGGGTGAAGGAAATAGTCTTCCATACAAAGCCTCAAATGGTTCCATGCCAATAGTAGAGTGAAATCTGTTGTTTTAGACAAACTCTACTAAAGGCAAGTGTCATACCCATGATCCTCTGAAATACAGAACGCATGCTCGCAGTATGTCCTCCAACCTTTGGATAGTCCGCCTGATAGCTCCTCTCACCAACCAAAGCTGCACGTTGCCCATCCACGTCGGAGAACACGGCCCTTCTCCAGAAGTAGTCAATAACGGCACTAACAGAAAACAACCAGTCGATGCCTAGGATGACATCGTATGGCTGCATTTGTAACAGAAGAAGGTCCCCACTAGATCGATGTGGTCCCAACGTCATCCCATATCCCCCGCAAACACAAGATACGCTGGTCTGGCCTCCAACTAGTGTACTCAGCAACAGTGGTATGGAAAGTCTCTCTATGTATAGTCCCAGAGCGTGGGCTAGACCAGGTGCAACAAAGGAGTGCGAAGCTCCTGAATCAAAAAAATCAGAAACGATAGTGCTGAACAGGCAAATTGTACCTTGTACCACCTATGGTCCTACTGGAGCTACCAACTATGCTGTGTGCAACTATCCACGCCCAGCTCCTCTGCCTCTCTGATGTCGTCCACCTCCCCAACCACACCCTGGTCGAGGTCCCTGAGGAGCACCCTTAGGTCGGCCTCCTCCCACAAAGTCTGCCCTCGGAGGAGCATGGTCTTACTGCTGCTGGAAGGGCCTCGTAGGCAACTGGTGCTGCTGAGGTGGGCGCTGAACCTGCCCACCTCCACCGTACTAAGCTCGGGTCGGGAACCGACTCTGAATGTGCCCGAAACCTCCAAAAGAGAAACTCTTCGGTCCTGGGCTCATCAAAAAGGGATGAGGACCTGATGATCTGAACTGGAACTGCTGGGGCCTGCTCCCCACTTTCCAGAACCTGGAAGGTCCCGTCGCAGGAGACCTACTACTGACTGCCTTCCCCATTTATGAACATGGCTAAAACCCCTTACGTGGTTCACCTCCCAGCAAGTGCATCCTCTCTACAACCTCTGCCTTCTTCTGTACTTCCACGTACGTCGGAAGGGTGAAGGGGGTGACAGCATACTGGAGCGAAGGACGAACTGCCTCGTCCAAATGTCTCACCCGAGACTCCTCATCTGGAAAAAGATCTGGAGCAAAGTATGAGAGATCCTTGAACTTGATCCCCATCTCTCGTACTGACATACTCCCCTACTGAAGGGAGAGTAAATCCTACCACTTCTCTGCCTTGATAATATAACAAAGGAATTCCTCTCGGAATTCCTTCTCAAAGTCAGCCCATGGAACCTTTGCCTCTATCCTCTCTCCGAGGAAGAGCATCCACCATTGTCGCACTGCACCTCTCAGCTGACTGACTGCTAGGGGAACCCAGTACTCCCTTGGAGTACAGATCATGGTAAAAGTGATCCCCATCTCCTCAATTCATCCCTCTGTCTCTGTATCCGAAGTACTACCCTAGTACTTCTTGAGGTTCTTCCACTGGAAAGAACGGAGAGTCTTCTACCACTGGCTATGTTCCTCCTCTCGGTCAATCATCAACTGATCGACCGCCTAGATATGGTGGGCATCGGCCGTCTGGGTCACTCGGGGATGACGTCCAGGTGCCATAGCTGTACGGTAAACAAGGATCGCCTAAGCCCAAGTAGTATGGAAATTTCCCATGGTTTTATTTTTCAATTTCTTTCACAGAATGCCCAAATCAAATAAAACAAAATCATGATGATGCATGTACCTTTTCTAGGGTCTCTACCCTGCAATCAATGTGGTCTCACTTGGTCATTCGGTAGGCTCAGAGTCCTTGCATCGGATCACGGGGGGCCCTAAAATCCCGTGTCCTAACCGGTCTTCCCTGCCCTATATCACGCACCAAGATTAACCAACATTGTTGCCATACCATCCCATGCAATCCTTACTGTGCCTAACTCCATACTCCATCATATCTCTCAAAAATCACCTCTGATACCATTCTGTCACGACCCCCTCCCACCAAAGATGTCCCTCCTGAGCTGGCAATGGTGAAAGGGAGATAATAACCCCCTGAGTCCCGCCTCCAGTAGGCCCTGGGGTGGCGAATAGCACCAAGGGTATGAGTTTTTCACAAATGTGGGAGGCATTACCCATTTTTTAATGACCGGGAAATAGGACAAGTCAACTGCCAAAAAGGAAAAGAGAAAGTCTATAGAAATAAACCCAAACCAATCCCACATGCATGTTTAAACATTTTTTTAACAAGGTGCAAGTACAAGAATGTTGAAAGTACAATACCAAAAGAAAACAAGAGTACATCTACTGCAAAAACTCCAACTATCTGACTAGTAGGGTCCCGCAAGGCCCTAATAGTCCTCCTAGAAACCTGAAAGTAAACTTAGGGTAGACATACAAGTATACTCAGTAGGTAAACCAAAAGCTCTCGTGCACAAGTGGGGATACATCCTAATGTCCTGTGAGAACAACAGATGAAACCTAGCAAGGAATACTATCCACCCAACCTCACCAGCCACACTCACCATAACACAATCACAACATGTAGTAGTATATAAGAACAAGAGTATTGGGTACCCTGCACCATTCCCCATTAGTTAGATGCTTTTCCTTATGGTGAACGTCATGACACTGCCACACTCTCCCCGCCCGCACACACTAGGGCCTCACAACAACGTATCCCACCCGCACACACCTAGGTCTCAAAACCATGTATCCCGCCCGCACACACCTGGGCCTCAAAACCACGTATCCCTCCCACACACACCTAGGCCTCACAACCACGTATCCCGCCCACACACACCTGGGCCTCATCTTGAAGATTCTTGGGAAAAATTAAGCATGCCTAATGAGTCTTTAGAAAAAGTAAGCATGCCCGAAGAGACTTGGGCCAATCCACCCCAAATCAAAACCTAACCAAAGAGTCTTGGGTGTAAGGCCACCTCAAGCCATCACAGCCTAGGGAAGAAGGAGTAGGAAGGAGCTAGTAACTAAGGGAAAAAAACACCCTCTCCCATGAAATGAGAGTGTTTGGCACTAAGTTCTCAACATGGGTGGGGAGAGATAAAACACAAAGATACAGATATATATATATATATATACCAAAAACTCGGCCCAACCTATGGCTTCTAAACAGAGAACTGAGCATGTGCATCGGCACTGCTTCTGCGAAGTATGCATACAATTAACAACCCCAACCCCATTTAGGTTTTCATGTTCAACAGAATCAGGTTATTAGTTCCTCAACTACTGGGAAACTATCCACAACTAAGCACAATGATCATTCATAAAACATATCCCTATCATCCACAAATCAAGTTAGGAAAACACAAGCAGCAAAACAAAACCCTTCTTAATAACCAACCATCCCATTAATTATTATTCCCATTCTATTTCCATGCCCCCCATTATTTAACTCTTACATTTCTTATTTACTATTCACAACCCAGTTTGTTCACATTCAAATCCATTCTTGTAGCCCCACTACTAACTGCCATAACCACAACTGCACCGTGTATCATTATCCCTTGAATACCAATTATCGCAGCCCCACTGCCCATCACCTAACATAGCATTCACACCGACCCACAATCAAGCCAACCGCAGCCCTGTTGCTCACCCTATCCACAACAACCCACCAAAAACACCCCCATCACATGCCACATCTCTAAACCAACATCCACATGTTCTTTATTACATTTTGTTTAATCGGGGTGATCACAGAAGTGTTTCGTATTTTAAACAGCCAACTTTACGTGATTAACCAATTTCCACATTCCACAAAGTTTCCATCCACAAAACGGTCTAGAAAGATAGGGAAACAATTAATTGTGCAAGGAAAGGCCCCCAACAACCGTGATTTTTAGTTGGTATAAGCCTATTCAATTCACAACATAATATCACATGATATAAGATAATGTAATTGCAATAACAATTTCCCAACCCCATTATATAATCCAGTTTTTATATTTATTAAACAGGTTCAATAGTTTTTTACATAAACAAGAATACAACAACCCCGCATGATGCACAATTTAGACAGATGAAGGTAAAATCCATACCTCAATAAGTTCTGATCGCAACGCTCCCCCGAATCAACCTTAGAAGACGTTCGTCAGCGTCCGTCACTTCTTTCAGGTCCCGACAAAACCTCCTCGGGTGGAATTAGAAAAGGAAAGGCCAATTTAAAGACAACAGATCTAATATCAGAAGTTCCTCCTCAACGTTACGATCCCCTGGCCGCTGACGGATCGTAAATCGGAGCTCAGAGGAAGAAGTTATGGAAGAAAGAGCCTTCGAGTCTCTTGGGAGAACTCTGCTCAGAGGAAAGGGGATGAGAAGGGTGAGTTGAAAAAGAGGAGGGGACCCCTCCTTTTATAGGCGAGAAAATCAAAAGTAAACAGAGTTTACATTATGGTACACGGCGTGTACTCGGCCATTTCACATGGTCATCATGCATCCTCCAACACGACCTTTAACGCGGAACACGGCCATTGACTGGTCAACTCACGGCTTGAAGGTAACGCATACGCAGGAAGGGACTACACGGCGTGTAGTATTGGATACATGGCATGTACCTATTTATTTCACATGGCTCCAACATGGCACATGACCATTGACTAGTCAAAACACGGTTACACGTACGCAGGGAGATACTACACGGCGTGTAGTATTGGATACACGGCGTGTACCCATTTATTTCACACGGCATGGACATGGCCTTCAACACGGGGTATACCCAACAAGGGGGTATACGGTGTGTACTCAAACTACATGGCGTGTAGTTTCAAAAATTCTGGAATGTGTGGGAAAAGACCATTTTACCCTCCAGAATGCTTCGTGGCCTTCTTTTTGACAAAGGAATGGGCCGTAGAGGTCTGGCCATTACAATATGTATGAATATGTTTGACTTCTATTTTTGGTTAAGTAAGTCAATCTTGTGGGTTGTGTAAATAGTTACACATCAATATGGTTTGAAAATATTTATTTAGTGGAGGGATTAGGATTCCAACCTAAATTACAGGAAGCATGCATATATAAATTGATTCTTTAATCAGATTTAATTAATAACAATGGATTCTTTTAGAAAAAAAAAGATGGTTGCCACCTATATTTATTGCAACGGTCAAATAATTGAGACAGAATAAGGATGTAGTTATAGTATACATCATGATGCTGTTGTGATGATTGGAGGATGTACTACTTTGGAAGCTATGCAAAGGAAAATTCAAAGGAAGTTAAAACTGACGAGGAATCAAGTGATAGAGTCCATCACATTCAGACATCTCCAATTTATAGATAGGTTTTGGCATGTGCCCTATCCGGTAAATGATGATGATGATTGGGAATATATACTTTCATTGGTTAAGTATATACCTGAGAATCAAATGATGGAGTTGTATGTCACTATAGCTACAATGGAGGTTCCATCGACATTGGAAGTTGACCCATCTCAAATTCATGAGACTATGACATATGCTCCTTCACATCATGAAGTTCCATTAGCATCGGTAGTTATCCCATCATTTCCATCAGCCATAATTTCAATGGATAGTCCTCCACATACTTTAGATGCATTGGTCGATGAATTAGAGGATGATGACAATTTCGAAGAAGAATATGAAGAGGAAGTTGAAGAAGAAGAAGAGCATGTAGAAGATCAGTCTGTTCCAACTCATGTGAGGTTCAAACGACCATTGAACCATCCTCCACTATTGTCTTCATGGTCAACTGATGGCATGAATCGCTTTCCAGAATTTGATTATTCAGTTATTACTCCTAGTTCAGAATTTCCAGGAATCATTGGTGGCACAAATCGAGTGTCAGATAATGGTGTTCAATATATTTTCAAAGAGTTTGAGAGAAAATAAGAAATGAAAAATGTGATAAAACAATATCACTTTGAAAAAAATTACTCATATGTTTTAGAAGAGTCAAAGAGGTCTTAATATTTGATCTGTTGTGACAAATATGAATCGAACTGTCAAATGTGTCTGCGAGCTATTATTGATAACACTTTTCACAGCTGGCACATCACTAGATTTACTCCACACACCTGTGTGAACCCAATCTTATCACAAGAAAACTCTTCATTAGATGTTGAGTTTGTTTCAACTATTATTGTTGAAATGATTAGAGCATGTCAAGATGTCCCTTTGGTTCTGGTCATTGAGCGAATGAAACAACATTTTCGGTATCAAATCTCTTACTTGAAGGCATGGAAAGCACAAAAAAAGGCTATTGTAAAAGTGTATGGTGATTGGGATGACTCTTATCGATATTTACCACAACTATTGGAGTTTCTACGCCACAATAATCAAATAGTATACTGGTTACATACTGTTGAATATTTTAACCAACAGAACCAACTTGGCCGCTCAATGGTAGTGTTTGATAGATTATTTTGGACAATTTTACCACGTGTGGTGGCTTTTAGACATTGTAAGTAGTTCATACAGATTGATGGCACATTTCTGTATGGAAATTATATAGGAACTTCATTGATTCCCACCACACAAGATGGAAATTGAGCCCCTCTGCTTATAGCATTTGCAATTGTGGAGAAAGAGAACTTCTCATCATGGAGATGGTTTCTGGCATGGATTTAAGAGTTTGTTACGGATGCAGAAGGGATTTGTCTTATTTCTTATCACCATCGTGCAATCAAGGAGGTGATATAGTCTTAGGGTCTTTTGGTGGAGACCACCCTATGCCCATCATTAATACTGTATTTGACACATTGCCAACAATTTGCGAAAGAAGCTCAAGAATGAGTCGATGAAGAAGTCAATCTTAAAAATTGGTATGAACATCCTTTTCTGTTTTAATTTTTTTGTCATATTTAATTGCATAATTGTTTAGATGACTTCTTGTATGTTAGAATATGAGCCTCAACAACAAAGGATAGAGGAGCGTCTTCAAGATATTCACAGAGTGAATCTGGAAGTGTATGATTACATGATGGAAATTCCAAAGCAGAAATGGTCATTGGCATATGATAATGGGAGGAGATATGGTCATATGACGACCAACATCGTAGAATGTATAAATATAGTTTTCAAGGGAGTTCGAAAACTACCCATCACAGGTAAATATGAATATTTGAATATATGTTACTCTGAAGAGCTACTATTATAATATAATATTCGTATAATGTCATAAGTCTAAATATTAGGGTTGGTACAAGAGACCTTCTATCGTAGTGTAAAGTAATTTCTAGATCAAGGAAAGCAGGATGAAGAGGGCTTGAATAGAGGGATGCACTATGGACACAATTTCCAATGAGAGGTAGATACAGTTCTTCAGGAGGCTACAATATACCATGTAACTGCATTTAATCATCCAGAGCAACGATTTTAGGTCGCTGAGCCCGGTGATGTTGTGGCATGTAGCAATGGTTGTGTGCGATTTGTTTTACTAGAGAAGCGTTATTGTGATTTTGGCACCATTCAGGCACTGAGATATCCTTGTGGCCATGTGATTGCAGCATGTGCTTACGTACACGTATCTTGGGAGTAGTTCGTTGATCTGGATTATTGACTCAAGAGCATCAACTCCTGATATAATACTCCATGGATGCCAATCGGGGAATATCAGAATATCCGACTTCCTGATGGCGAACCCACACTTCTACCGAACAATAGTAGACTTTGACCTAAAGGAAGGCCAAAGATGACTCGTATTCGGAATGAGATGGATTGGCCTATTAAACATGCAACTGGACGGAGGTGTAGTATTTGCCGCCATGAATGTCATACGAAGACACGTTGCCCTAGACACATAGGGCAATCATTTAATGGTTAAAATGAATCATGTATTGTATCAGTTACTGTAAAACATTATACATGTAATCATTTGTATAAGAAAACATTTATACATCGTTTGTTTGTTCATTGAAATGATGTATTAGGGTTATTTCTGTTTTTGTTTCTACTGATGTAGTGTTTTGGAAGAATACTGATGTTTATTTGGCTTCATTGATCAATAAATCGAATGCATGGATTGGTTGTGCATCACTCCCAAATTTAATAATCAAACTACTGATTCTCTATTCATTTCACTAGTGGCGGTTAAATATCGCTTAATATAGTGTGTTAGAAGAATACTGATTTTTATTTGGCTTCATTCATCTGTCTTTTATAATGAAAGATAAACTTACAATGGCCACACAAAACAAATGAGGAAACTACGAACGTCTTCACCCCAACAGGGGAGACAACAACTGAACCAATGTGTTTATGCTTCTTTCAATCATTAAATGATAAATTTCATATCTTACATGATAAATTTCATATCTTACATGAAATTAATTTTTTACTATTTTCACATTCAGATGGAGCATCCACTTTTATCTGGCCAGGAGACGCACGTGCCGCGTGATGTGTTGGCACGATGACCTGTTAGACATCTTCATGTTCGGAGAGTGCATCGTTTCCATCATGAGGCACCACCGGCAGCTATTTTTCTATACCATAGACATTTGGGCTATTATGGAGTCACTATGTGTGACTTCAAGACCATTTACAATCATTTGATAGCTGCGTTGGTTGAGAGATGGCATTCAGAGACACACAAATTTCATCTCCCTGAGGGGGAGATGACTATTACCATAGAGGATGTCGCCTACATGCTAGGGTTAGCTATCCATGGACATACAGTTACGGGTGCCAGTACTGGTGATTGGGCTGCAGTCAAACATAGGCTGCTAGCCATTGACGTCATCGGCACACGAGGGGTCCTCCAGGGTTTGCGCTTGCTCATGAGGTTGCTTGATCAGCATTTTGACGTCCTTCATAATGATGCAGATGAGGAGATTCTTATTCAGCACACACGTGCAAAAATTTCGCGGCTGCTCAGGGGCATGTTATGTGTCGACTACTCCACCTCTTTGGTACACATGATGTACCTCCCATTACTTGAAGATCTGGATCAGATTTCTACGTACAGTTGGGGGTCGACTATACTAGCACATCTATACAGATCTCTCTTCACCAGTTGTTAGGCCGATTCACATAAGATTACAGGTTGCATGGTGTTAGTATATATGTGGGCCTGGGAGCATTTTCCACGCATCTCTCCTCGAGTTGTCACACCGCTTGCACCAGAGCTACTTCAGGACTGTTGTCGGGGAAGATGGTATGTCTACATCATTACTTTCAATTATTTAGTGCTTTTGTTATTGATTTTTATAAACATACCATATATTAGTCTTTTGTCACTAGGTGGAGTCAGTCTTAGATGTTTTCACATACTCTGAGACATAGTGTGCACAGCTTCCGATAAATATTCGACACCATAGTGCCAGCTGATGTAAGGTAAACAGTACTTTTTTGTAGGAAAATTTGTTTTGTTATCACAGTTTTAAGTTATTTCAATATAATATAAGTAACATTATCATGCTAATATATGACTTATTTTTTGAGTTTACATTTCAGGTTTCATGGACTCCTTATATAGGTTATTTCTATGCATCACTTCAATTATACTTCACAACTATGGTTGGAGATCGTGATGCAGTGGTGCCACTCATTCATTTCCACATCATTGAGTGGCACCTACCAGACTGTGTCATGCGCATGTTCAGTTTTATACAGCATATCCCAATGGCACCACGACAGTCTACCGAGTTACATTCAATTGTGCTTATAGGTAGACAGACGGCAGACTGGCGACATCATCTTGCATCTTATATCATGATTTGGGACAGGCATGCCCGATTCAATAACTTTACACATGGATATACCACAACCCACTCTCAGTTATCTGATTAGTGGGATTATGCACACTGGTATCGACATCACACCATCATGCACCTTACACGTTAGGGGAATGACATTCAGCAGTTGGTGTGTTTACTAAGATTTGTTGTTTTTGTTTAACTCATTTTGGATATTAATTTGAATGTTATTTCATTTGCAGGCAGATGCCATTGGTCATCTGGAACATTCCACACAGCCTCAGGAGCATGCATATATTCTACGGGAGGTAGTTCATTGGGATGTGGTGGCTCTATTCGATCATATCTGATTGATACGTGATAGTTTATTTGATGAGGAGCCACATATATATCCTACTCCATACCGTCCGACCGAAGCACCTGAGGATGATGATGTCCCTACTGTGCCTGCTGAGGAAGATGCACTACCACCGTTGTCGCCAGTTGGACGACAGAGACGAACACATCCGGAGGGGTAGAGGCGACGACATCGACATCCTAGAGCGTCTCCTACAGATGTCGTCGCACCACAGAGAGACGATCCGGCCCAACCGACTGATGATTTTGCACAGCAGGGAGACGCTTATATACCACATATGACATTTCCGCAAACTACTATAGATTTCGATCTGGGTGCAGTCACATAGCTTTTGGAGGCCCCCTCTCCTCCCGACGAGGCCTTCTTCAGTACCCCATTTATACCATTTATAGGAACTTCGGAGCCATATGGCTCCCCATATGATTTTGGGGCATCCTCCTCACATGGTTTTGGTCAGTTCTCCACACAGCACCATGAGGAGGCACCAGACGCATCGGAAGCGGAGGAACCCGCAGAGGGGACACCGGAGCGACACAGACGTCGGACGCTAAGAGGATGTGAGATTCAGACGCCACGTTGTGGGACTAGGAGGCACCGTCATTGATGTTTTTGGATGTCCTATTGTATATATTAAATAACTTATTTACTATGATAAGTAATTGTTGTTTAAGAAAAATAACAAGAAAATAAAAAATATAGTAAATACAAACTGATTTAAATTAACTATTAAATCTTAAAGTATAAGTATAATAAAAACAAAATTTGTCACACATACTAAACATCTGATAATTTCATGAAAAATGAAAAGAAAAACATACATATAGTTAACAAAAAATTTTTTTACAGGACTACTTAAATATTTAAAAACATTACATTTATAATTATATAATAATATATTTGTTTATAAATGTAAATTAATAATAAGTAATTGATTAATTAATTAATTAATAATTAACCATTAATAAGTAATAATTATAATAACGAATAATAATTAATAATTATATTACTAGCTAATTAATTATTGTATATTAAATAATAATATTTTATAGGATTTCAAAGTCGCATACTAGAAACATTTTCATGTTTCAACTAGGTGGTTTTGAAAGCCTATAAAATATTTTTTATCAATATTTTTTACGAATTTTTTTTATTTTCGTCTATTTAGTATATATTTAATCCATGTTTTATGTTTCACTCATATTGGTCATATAGTTTATATTTCATAGGCTTTCCGAGTCACATACCTAAAAAAATTTAGTTTCAACTAGGTTGTTTTTTAAGACTACAAATTATTTTTTATCGACCTTTTTTACATAATTTTTTTATTTTCATATATTTAGTATATGTTTAATCCATGTTTTCAGTTTCATTCATATTGGTCATACAGATTATATTTTATAGGCTTTCAAAATGACAAACTTGAAACATTTTTATGTTTCAACTAGGTGGTTTTGAAAGCCTATAAAATATTTTTTATCGACATTTTTTACGTAATTTTTTTATTTTCATCTATTTAGTATATGTTTAATACATGTTTTCTATTTCATTCATATTGGTCATATAGATTATATTTTATAGGTGTTCAAAGTCACATACTGAAAAAAAAATTAATTTTGAAGTTTGTGGTTTTGAAAGAATATAAAATATTTTTTATCAAAAATGTTTACATAATTTTTTTAATTCCATCTATTTAGTATATGTTTAATCCATGTTTTATGTT
The DNA here is from genome assembly GCA_963277665.1 of Viscum album. Taxonomy (NCBI): domain Eukaryota; kingdom Viridiplantae; phylum Streptophyta; class Magnoliopsida; order Santalales; family Viscaceae; genus Viscum; species Viscum album. The sequence continues at coordinate 939,843,609 of OY728161.1, forward strand.
TCATTTATATTGGTCATATAGTGTATATTTTATCGGCATTAATAATATTGTTGTTATTACCAATTTTTTATATGTTTAACAATATTTCAAATTTATTTATAGAGAATTACTTATAACTATATAAACATAGATTAGAAATTATAGATTTAAAATTATATATATATATATGTACAAATATATAATTATAAATATATAAGTATAACTATAATTACAATATAATTTTAAATATAATTATAAATATAATTATACATATATATATATATATGAATATTAAATAAATTTATAACTAAATTTGAAATATATATGTAATAATATTTTCATAATTATATATTTTTAAATATATTCGTATTTATATAGTTATAAATATTTATATATAAAGATTAGTTTATAATTATATAATTACAAATATATTTTTTATTTCAAAAATATATATAAATTGATTTATATTTAAAAATATTTATTTTTAATTATATATATACATAATTATATTTATACACACATATATATAACTTTTTATAATTATAATATTTAAAATATTTATATCTAAATATATAAATAAAACACACAAATCGAAAAAACCCTTATATTTTATATAATATAACTATATTAATATAAATAAAACATATATTTTTTATTTAATACATATTTTTTATTTACAAAATTATATCTAAATTTATAAATTTATATAAATAATTATATATATGGTTTATTTCATTATTTTATTATACAATTAAATAAGGTTTATAACTATATAAATATAAATTTATAAATTATATATTTATAAATATAATTATAAATAATTTAACATTTTTAAATACATATTTATAATTATATTTTTAAAATTTTAAATGTTTATTATTAAAAAATGGATGGGGTGTCAAAAAAAAACAAAAAAAGGGATGGGTGCACAAAAAAAAGAAAAAAAAGTGGCAAAGGGCCACTTGGGGGGGAAGGCGGCGATGATACCCGTAGGTGAAGGACAGTTGCATACATCTGAGGTCGGTGAGGCATTAGGTCTGTTGTGATGGAAACCATTGGAGGCGCAGTGGGTGATGAGCCGTGTGGGTGATTTCCGGATTGAATGCTGGATTTTGAGATCTGAGGAGGATCTCAGTTCACGGGATATCATTGGCGAACACTGGTGATGGATGGATGCCGGCGGAACCGGGGATCTTGGATCCCGACCTTATAGGGTGGAGGCAAACTAGGAGCGACTATGCCTCGAGACAATGGAGGCGAGGCACGCTTGCTTCGGGACATGGGCAGGGATAACCTCGGATCTGGCCGGCAATCCCGCGTCTGCATACGTGGCTGGTGCAGGATGGCGGAGGATGAGGGTTTTTCCGGGTGTCGCCCGGTCAATGGCCTCGGGATGGGCTAATTTTTTTATCTGGGTTTTTAAAAAAATAAAATTTGATTACAGGGGTTAGGGTTCGAATATTTTTAAAAATGGGTCTGGGATGCGTGAACGGCGTTCACGCATCCCGGACCCCGGCGTGATGCGTGAACGTCGTTCACGCATCATCCCGAGAGAAGAGATGTGTGAACGGCGTTCACGCATCTCACAGAATACCTAAATGATTCATTTTTTCTAACCTAGATCATATGGAAAGGTATTTCACTTAGAGGAAAACATGCAAGGGTAAATAATCTATGTAGAGAAACTCTACTCATATGACTTACAATGAATTTTTGTATCCTGAAAGAAGTCCTATTAAGATAGAAAATAAGTTCAATGTTTTTAAAGATAAAAACGAGTATCAAAAATGGTGTTTAAAGAACCAAAATCAAATCCCTCGTAATAAGAATCTTGGAAGAGAAGATGAAAAATTTGGAAGACAAATAACGAGGTTGTACCAGCTGTGGAGGAGGGGGAAAATGTATTCCAAATAAAGAGGAAATTCATGGGAAGGAAATATGTGCATAATCCATGAAGCATGTAATAAGAAATAAATCACATCCCATGCTTGGCTTAGAAATAAGAAGAAATAAAGGATGAGAGAAAACTCTCACATTGAATGTTTCCTCTATAGAATACAAGAGGTTCCTCCTTATTCCTTATTATTTTATGTGTTATGAGTTTACTTGAATGGAATTGAAGGAGAAGTATTGTTCATCATGGAGTACATAAATTCCCATGATGAAGAATGAGTTCATCTCTTAAGGAGGATCTTATAAGAGATTTGAGGTATTCCAATCACATTATCTTACATTTTTTCTTAATTATATTCATTAAGGTTGAGTACTTATTTAATGAAAAAATGAGAAAAGGGGGATTTGTTCTTGCACTTGAACTTTCTAATGTGTTTTTTGAAGTGTGTGCAGGATCATGTATTTCTTATCTTAAAATTACTCATCCTGATAATTGAGAATATCTAATTTTAGTATCACATATGAGTATGTGTTATAGGTAGATTATATTATATTTGTTATTTAATTATTTCTTTCTACACTAGGAAGGATCATATAGATATAGTGTTTATTAACTAAAGGCTTTGTTCCAAGTATCATGTCATATCATCCCCTTATTTAAAATATATGTGAAGATTTTTTTGAGAAGAAATATGAGTTTAAAATTTCCCAATTAACCTTTTCATTTTATTTTAAATAAGGGGGAGAATAATTGATGTTACCACATAATAACTTTTATGATATGAATGGATATTAACAACAGAAGATAAAGGGGGAGATTGTTGGAAAAAATGGTTGTATGTTTTATCAATATGTCAATATGTGAAGTGGTGGTGCTTGGATAATTTTTATGGATTCATGTTATGTAATTTAATTTCATATTTGGATAACTATCCATGTTTTAAAATTGAGAATTATTTAAGATTATCTTAAATAGAAAAAAAATGTGCAAAGGAGTTTTTAAAAATGTTCACTAAAGTATGAATGAAGAGATATATGAAAAAAGTATAAATATATTATTTATATTTTTCATGAAGAATAAGGATTGGTATTTGGAGTGAATATGGAATTTGGTGGAATATTTTATCTAACACATTTTTTTAACTTTATTTAAAAAGGAATCCATCCAACTAGCTAGATAAGGGAATTAGGTGCAGCCACTTTTGAGGTGGGAACTGGAGTTGACTATTGTATGGGAAGAAATGGTAGGCGAGCATGAATTCACATGAGGCACATGGTATTAGAGTGGTGGTTCAATCATGTGCAGTGGAATGGTGTTAGAGAAGACAACATGGGTCGATTCCAGTGAGGATTTGAGAGCGTACCCTAGTAATCACTTCTACCAAGCTTAAGGAATGATAAAATAAATAAGGAAGCACTCAACCGAGTGATATTATTATATGGGAAAATGGTGACACAATCATTGTCTCTCCACTAAAAACTTGCAGACATTTACACAACAGTTTGATCTAACTTTTTCAAGTTGTCTAACCAGTGAGAACCTTCTTCCCTTTCTCAAGGGTTTTATAGAGCATTGGTTATCTACCATTGATGAGTCACAAAAATCATGGTTGGGAATCCTTGGATAAAACCAAGGACCCTTCCATATTAAGAAGTCCATGATGAACTTATAATATCCAAGCATGATCCAAGAACAAGTCATGTTCAATATTCATGCATTGTCGTGCATGAACTAAAGGATCCCAAGACTTTTGATGAAATAGAGTCTTCAAATGAAGTAAGATCTAGATTTAATGCCAAGGTACAATCATGATAATATATTCATGAAGTTACAATTTCATTAATATAATTTAAATAATAAAATGAATAGTTCGTGTGATGAGAGTAAAAATTTATTCTAAAATGAATATCCTATGTGATGAAATGTGAAACATAAGTATTCGGGTGATTAGAAGATCATATTTTGATGAATCCACGTGAATCATATTCTTACATGAGTTGTAACATTTATGTGAAGAATGGAGAAGACCCGAGCATTGGGTATTTTTGATGAGTTTTGGTATATTATTATGTAATTAAATATGAGTTACACGTATGAATATAGATAATGATTCATAGAGATAGACACCACATTAAGAAGAAAGAGGGGAACCTTAATCCTTCTAGTATTCTTTATGAGTTGCATGAAACAAAATACCCACAGAAATTAATGGGGCATTCAATATGAGGAAAATATGATACCACTACTGATGAGTAATCATATATAAATGTGTAATTAAATGTGTTATTACTAAACAAATTTAAATAAGGATTTAAATGATTGATTTTAAATCATGTAATAATGATATATTACCCATGAACAATTATTGTTTGTTTTGTGAATAAAGTGTGTATGAAGGTGATGAAGACTCTGTGTTGAATTGAAATATTATTTCTGATAACTCGATACAGTAATGTATCAGGTAAATACAGAAAGATGAATTGATGAGTTCTTGAGTATTTGAATATTGAGGAGAATCTAGATTTCACAAAATCTGAAAAGAGTCTTAATATAATAATTTCTAAAATTATTGATAAAGTACACAAGGTCGGAGTGACTAGATTTCATATAGAGTAAGTCTATTTGAAGAAGAACATCTTCCTAAATATGGAAGTAGATGTATCTTTTGGATTATAGAGTAGAATGAATCTCCAATGTATTATGGAGAAAGAGAGTGTATAGTGGATTATTTTTTGTTAATGAGAGGAAAAATGGATTATATGTCATTGTATTGACTTGTGGATATAGTGAATAATACATGTTGGGGGGTATAACCAATATAGAAATGAGTAGTATTTTCAAAATAACCATGTAAATAACATGTGATTCTCCCTATTTCATTACAACTACACTTGAGGAATGATTGAGAGTTTATATTGAGTGGATCAAAAACCTAAACAAATTTCAATAGGTTGAATTTAAAAAAAGAATTAGTATAATAAGGCTACCACTGATTCACCTCCCTCTCATTACCACCTAATTGATCCTTGGCCACTAAAAATATATCTTCGTATCAATAGATCTTGGTGAAATAGGTTTACACACATCAATTTGCATTAGTTCAATCACTCTTATTGACCATTGATCTTTAACCTTTTATATATTTCAAATAATCTTCCCTTGTTAGAAAGAATTGCATGTATGAGTATGATCACATGATAAATTAGGGAGATCTTGAGCAGTGTCACATTTCAACAGATCTTCCATGTATGATTGGCTCATATAAACAATAAATTTATACCACAACCTATTTTCTTCTTCCTTGGATATAAAATACATATCTTCTTGTCCACTCACAAGATATAGATTCCCCTTTGTGTGTTTTCCTTACAAAACAACTCCACTATATTTTCCCTTGATAATACACACCTTATTTGTAAATATTATAGTGTGTCCCAAGTCACATAGTTAACTAACAATTAACAAGTTTTTATTGAGACCTTCAACAACCATTAAATCACCTTATCTCATCCCCACCCCAAAATTTGGCTTCTCCCAAGCCAATAATCATCAGGCCTTCATCATTGAAAAATATATCAACACCTTACCTTCCTTACATTATTCTTATAACTAGATCCTTATTTCTCATCATATGGGAGGTGCATCGAATATAAATTATCTATAATATTGTGTGATTTGATGGTTTAAAGGAAATCTCTACAATCACTACCTTCTCAAATATTCTTTTTGATCCATGTATTTGAATTCATACTTGATGTTGACTAATATTATCAATCTTAATCAAATTATTATGGTCTAACGTCATCCTGAAAAGATGCAAATTTATTTTTCATTATCATCTTGTTTGATGATCCCTTGATCGACTGCATATTACCACTTTGGGTATACTTTAGTAAATTTCTCTACATTATTGATGAGAAATATTTTTCCATGTGTCTAAATCCTCTAAACCTAAAATAGTGACCCTCAAGGCTATGGAATGAGCATTCTAAGAATTCCCCATATTTCCACAAAAATAATATTTGATAAATGGTTTATTCATGTGCATCACTAATACACCACTCATTATTCCTTAAGATCACTAAATATTCTGATTCTAATTCATACCAAAATAAATCTTTATCCACATAACAGGATCTTGTGTTTTGACACCAATCATTACTGCTTTCTGTTTATGAACAATAACCATACCATTTGTGGCATTACGATGTATCATTTTCTTCCCTAAACATTTTTTAACTATTTTTTGGACCTATGAACCATAATTTCCCTTTTTTCCATCACTTGTGTGACCTAATTTCCTAATATCATATTAGGAGTCAAGAGTTTCTCTTGATCCTATATTTAATTGTAGGCCAACAAAATCCTCCTAAAGTTCTTCAATACATTTTACTTGGTCTTTTAATATGTTATTCATAAAATAAATAGCCTCGGATTATTATTTAACCTTTATCTTGAACTTATTGAATTTATATGAGTATTATGGAATTTCTGATCTGAGAATTCCAATTTCAATCTTCATCTCAAACTTCTCTTCTTCCTACTACTTCATATTGAGTTTAGAATATTAAACCACCCTATTGGCATGTTCTCTCTAGATCCAAGAGTAATATTTTTTAAGGCATGTGCTCTCTAAAAAATATCATTTTATCTAAATAAGGTGGAAGAAGTGATGTCATGGACATGACCTAAGTTTTGAGATGCATACTCAATAATCTCACTCTTTAGATTGCGTACCAGTATAAATCATTTCCTTTTATAAAGTCTGAATATTTATCTTCTCAAAATTGGCCAAATGAACTTCTAATTCATATTGTAGTTTTCAATGTTTTCCATAAACAACCATAAATGTTAAATCATGCTTAGATTGTATCAATTATTAACCAAGGGTAGATAATCAAAATTATCAACGAAATGCTAAATCCTGCACATACTTCACCAAATATATTAAAAAGTTCAAGTGAAAAGATAAATCTCCCCTTTTCATCCCATCTTTCCATCAATCAAGCTCTCCCCCTTAATTGAAATGAGAAATATAATTAAGAACAATGGATAAAGTGTGATTGGAATACCTCAAGTTTCAACTTCTTCAGATGATATGAATTTCATGATTTGTCATGAAATAATCCTTGGATTTTAGCTCAAACTTAATCTTGGAAATAGTTTCTTTCACAGTTTTCTTGACTTCATTGTTTTTCATATTCCAAATGGAAGATTTTCCAACTATTGTTCCATTCTTCTACACTTTTTGTGACCTTTTATTCTTATTAGCATATAAATTTTGCATGGTTGGACTGAACCATCACTCATCATAACTATGACCACTTCTATTGAAATTCAAAATAATTAATATAATTAATATTTATCATTTAATTTAATCATATTATTTATTATACACACACATATATATATATATATACATTGGTAGATAATTTGATAACAGTAAGACACTTATTAAAGGTATAATAGAAGTCTAGATAACAGTAATACACATACAAAACGTATCATAAATCAAATGTCAACCTAATCTACGCCTCCGGTGTGGATGCTCCTCTGTCCCACAGTCAGGCGTATACTGGATGCGTCCACGCCGTGTCTGTCTACGTCTGTGCTCTGGCGTACGCTGTGCATCCTCATCGACAGCTACCTCCACATCCTCCTGTGTGACAGACGGTGGATGTACAGTCTCACCGCCTGTACCCTGGCCTGCATCTAAGGATAGTGGAAGCTGGCTGGAACTCTCACCAATATAGGAAGTAGATGGCTGCTCTGCTGCGGATGACTGCAATAAAACATCGAACTCAATCCAGTCAGCGTCTGTAAGTACCTGTGGCTGTGCCTGAGAAGCTGGAGGATCATATGACTGGTCATGTTGAACACCCTCCTACAGTGGAATAATATCATGTGGCTGAGCAAGCTGAGCAGCCTCATCCTGTGGAACAACATCATCCATAACAGGGTCGTCACCCCCAGGTACATCTATGTGAGGCTCAGCAGGCTCCGCGGCCTCCGCAGCAGGCTCTGCGGCCTCCGCAGCAGGTGGTGGATCAAATAAAATGCCATGATAAATCTCGTCCATTGACGGTAGCATATGTCGTACAAGGCTGTGAAAATTTGCTGTGTCAAAGGCAGCTCTCTCCACTGGATCGGACATATGCATTAGATGACAAATACGAGCATCCTGCGAAAAAAAATTCTGTTGTTAACTAATTTGAATAAAAAATATGTTGAACTGTGAAAGAAAGAATGCATACCAAGTCATGGAAGCCCCGTCCGTGTCGTGTCAGAAATCTGACGGGAGACCTGATGTACCAGCCTGCATAATCTATCTGATCCATCAAATGAATGCGTACTGTCCCTGCCCCTCGCAACTGGGACTCTCGTCGCCTGTCCCATAACGCAACATATCTCGCATGGTAGCTCCTCCAATCAAAATCTCTCTTCCCTGACATCTTCATGGAATGCAATGAATCCAACTGACTGGGCGGGTCAGGAACTGGCAGAAGGAATCCAAACTGTCTCATAACCCTATCCGTCTGATTCCACTCGACTATATGAAAATGAATCAGTGGAACCATGCAGGAGCCGATTGTAAAGACCCATAAATTTCAAGGAAATTTTTTTCTTAATTTGCTTTGGAATTTTTCAAGAGCGCAGCTTCTGACGGCACCTGATTCCGAGGCCCGGTGTGCCTGGAATCATGTTTCGAAGTCTGGCTCGGGTACGTTCAGTGAACGGACGAGCGTGTTTTTCTAACTTTTGAACCGGTGCCCGGAATCGAATTCTGAGGGCACCGATGAAATCGCAGCGCCGGGTTTTGCCTAGAAACGCCTCTTCCGGAGTTGCGTTTGCTCAGGTGTGGTTTTTAAATTTTGGGACTTAAGGTTAAGAAATAAAATAAAGTTGTTACGACAACTTTATTTTTATTTCACTTAAAGCCACTTGAAAGCCACATTAAGCTGGTTAAGCTTAGTTGAAGCGGATAGGGTGCAACTGAAATATCCTATCCTCTTGATAGGATATTTGTGGGTGGGGCCCGCACGAGCCCCGCTGTTTCTTCCGCTAAGTAACGCACCCGCGAAAACCCGTCAAAGAAACTGAAAGTCAGCTGACGCGGTTTCTTAGTTTCTTAACAGACCATTAAATTGGGTTGTTTCTTTCGTCCAATTAATTGGGCGGTTTCATTGGTAAATTAATTCTTGGAATTAACTGTTCGTTTATTTTTTTTAATCGTTGCTTGTGCGTTAATAAAATAAGATTACTCTTATTTTATTTTGGGGGGAAGCTTGTGGCGTGGGGAGAATTTGGAGGAGAGCGTTCTTCTTCGGCGAAGAACGCGAAGAACGCCGGCCTCCGGCGAAGAACGCCGAAACCGCGGAAATCAGCGATGCTTCTTCCGCGAAGTTTCTTCCGCGACGATTGTTCCTTTCCAAGCGACGTTCTCCCTTCGGACGCACCTCGACGGCAACGGAATCAACGACGTTTCTCCGGTGACGTTTCTTCCGCGACGATCGTCCTCTTCCGCGACGAACTCGCGAGCGACAATGCTTGAGGTAGGGGTTTTAAACCTTTTTAAAGTTGTTGATCTTTCCTTCGATCTTGAAGGTTCTTTTTTTTGTCGGCCCCTGTTTCCGAATCATTTTATTTATTTTTAAAAAGATTGTGATGGATTATCATTCTAGAAAGGCCGATTGTTATCAATCTAATGCGAGGGGGGTCGGGCCGCACAAACACGGCCGAACCCCCCCCCCCTTCTTTATTCTTGTTGTTTCTTGCGGATGGAGCGAGATGGCGTGGTGCCGTCGCACCACGCGGGAATCGTACGGCAACTATTGAGCGGCGCCGTCGCGCCGCGCTGTGGAACGAAATCAAACAAGATCGAGACGCCTTCGTGCCACGCCGAGAAGTCGATCAAGCACGCGACGTCGTCGCGCCGCGCCAAAGAGGCCGCAGATTAAATTATTTTTATTTTGTTCTTGAGCGCAGATTGACGGGCGACGACAAACGAGGCCGCAAGTTAATTTTGAGGCCTCCGCAGTGAAGGTCGGGTCCCGGGATGACTGTAGGCGCAGACGGGAAGCAAATCGGACCACTGGAGCGTCTCCGGCGGCGGCGCGGGTCGCCGGCGCGGCGGCGCCGGCGGCCGGAGGCGGCGGCACCCCGCGGGTGTCCAGGGCGGCACCCCGCGGGTGCCGCGGGGTTGTCTGGAGACACCCCGCGGGTGTCCAGGGTGGCACCCCGCGGGTGCCGCGGGGTTGTCTGGCGCCACCCCGCGGGTGTCCAGCGCGACACCTCGCGGGTGCCGCGGGGCTGTCAGGCGGCACCCCGCGGGTGTCCAGCGCGACACCCCGCAGGTGCCGCGGGTTTGTCAGGCCGCTCGGCCGAGCTGAGCCGGACCGGCCCTGGCCGGGCGGGGCCGGGCCAACCGGGTCGGACCCGGTTCGGGCCGACCCAGGGGGGGGCCGGGCCGGGTCGGCCCGGACCCGGACCCCCCCGTTTTCGGACCATTTCGGTCAAATTCACATATCTTGAGCTCCGGACGTCCTAATGACGTACCGTCAGCTTTGTTGAATTGCTCTCAGTGAGACGGAACTTTTGGCTTACTCTGCTCGAGGTTTGGATGCCGCCGGAGTACGGTCGGGTCGGTTCGTACACGAAACCAACCGGGCCCCTGGAACGAAAAAGCCAATAACTCACAGACCGGGCGTCCGATTGACGCGCCGTCTATTTCGTTGACTTCCTCTTGATGAGACGGAACTTTTGACATACTCCGCCCGAGTTTTGGATGCAGTCGGAGTATGGCCGGATTGGATTGTACCCGAAATCCAACCGGGCCCCTGGAACGGAAAAGCTGATATCTTTCAGCCAGGACGTTCGTTCGACGAACCGTCAGCGGCGTTGGTGATCACGTTGAGAAACGGTCCCTATGTGCTTACCCTATGAGAGTTCGGGGTACAATTGAGATATGGCCGGGTTTGGTTTGCTCACGAAACCAACCAGTCCCCCGGGACGAAAAGGCTAATAACTCACAGACCGGGCGTCCGATTGACGCGCCGTCTGTTGCGTTGAGACCCCTGGGACGAGGCGGACTTTTGTGACACTTCTTTGCGGGGCTTTGTGATACTTGGAGTATCGACCAGTAGCTCGTGGAGTGGACCCTCCCAGAGACGAGCGTGCAGAGTACGGAGACCGTGTAGCCGGCTGAGACCTGACGACTGCATGACCGACTCGACTTGGAGTGAGTCGACTAGCCCAGTGGACGGAGCGCCCGATATTTGGCGAAAGACCCACGGCGGACGGAGTGCCCGGTAGTTGGCCGCAAACCCGTAGTACTCGACAGGAGGAGTACCTCTGTAGGCTATTGGGGGGAGCGCCCGGTATTTGGCGACAGAACCACAACGGACGGAGCGCCCGGTAGTTGGCCGCAGACCCGCGGTGCTCGACAGGAGGAGTACCTCAGCAGTCTTAGGTTAGTGAGCAATACCTCGGAGTCGTGACAGGACCACTGTACACTCCATAGACGGAGCTCTTCAGCAGTTACGGTTTCGATAATGAAAATCCTGGTTTGAGCTGAGTCAATGAATCTTTGTGTTTCCTCATGATTGAGATGGGTCGCTTGATAACTTAGGTATATGTATGGGCATGTACCTGGGTGATGGTTATCCGTTGATTTCATGATTTTTGTGTATCCTTGTGATTGGATGGGTTACATGATGACTTAGGTATATGTATGGGCATATACCTAAGTAGAGTCTGATGTTACTTCATGATTGTTGTCTTTACTTTGTGGATATCCATGTTGGATTTAGTGAGACCTTAAGGGTCTCGGGGTCCCTACTGAGTAGCTTATACTCACCCCTACACGGGCTATGTCCGCACTTCGTTGTGTTGGTTGCAGACGACGGATAGCGCAGATCGCAGTTGAGGCTTGCGGAGCAGGTCGGTACCTGGAGGAGGACCACTGGGCGGACGTACCCGGAGTAGACGACAGGACCCGAGGAGTAGAGGAGCTAACTGTACCTACCCTTCAGGTAGGATCCGTGGTGGACGATCCAGGAGCTGAGCCATCTGTACCTACCCTTCAGGTAGGAATCGAGGAGGACGATCCAGGGGCCACTTCGTTCTTCCAGCTGCTGTTTTTCCCTTTCGAGTTGTACTTTACAGTTGGGCTTGTATTTCCGGCCCTTTTACTTTTCTTCGCTTGTGTTTACTTTTCCTCTTGCTTACTCTGTGGTGTTTGTTTGCTTTTGTAATGGCAATGTCTTCCCAGTTATCGGGATTTACGCCTTGGTGCTAGTCGCCAGCCCCTGGCCTATGGAAGGCGGGCTTGGGGTAGTCACGACACGGGCCCCGAGGACGGGTTGTGACAAATTGGTATCAGAGGCGGTCGGTTCTACCGCAGACTCTGATCGTCTTTTCTTTCTATATGAAGCAATAGTGTTTAGTGTATTGAGTGTGGTTATCAGTTCAGGTAGCCCAGTGTTGGTGCGGCGGCCGACGTATCCGTACACCAGGACCCTGACTCCTGATTTCTGACTTAATGCATGAAAACACTGATTGCGTGTGTGTTTTCAAAGGTTTCCCCCCTTAAACCAGCTCAAACCAGGTCAGCTCACCAGGTATAATCGTTTGACCGTGTTACGTTGTTTCTTTCAGGATGCCTTTTCTTGGACGACCAGTTAGAGCCCAGAGGGATGTGCGTGCTGACAGCCTGTCGAGTGACGAGGCTTCGGTACAGGGCCCTCTTGCAGTTGAGGCACCAGCGGAGGCGCCAGCGGTACTACTATACGTTGGGCCACCGATGCCACCAGCCCCAGCAGTAGGCGATGCCCGCTACTTGCGCGCACTGCATGAGTTCCAGCGCCAGAGGCCACCCAGGTTCGGGGGAGAGATGGACCCGCAGGCGGCTGAGTATTGGCTGGAGGCTGTGGTGGGAGTCTTCAGGCTAGTGGGGACGCCATCAGACTTCATGGTGACCTTTGCTGCCAGCCTTCTTCAGGCAGCAGCAGGCAGATGGTGGAGCCACTTGTTCCAGTTAGGCAATGGGCGTGGTTTATCCAGGGGATGAGACCGGGATTCTCTTTTCGGCAAAGGAGAAATTTTAGCCGCTCTTTCAGATCGCAGGCAAAGAAGGTGCAGATCATCCAGGAGCGGATGAAGACTGCACAATGCAAGAAGCAGGGAACCGACTCCAGTCTTAGAGACTCGAGCGTGTTAAATGTTTAAAGATGGGGAAGCTTAAAGGACAGATGAATCTGCGGAGTAGCAGACGTGGAAGTGGGGCCTTGAGAGCAGTAGGTGGTGGTGTACATCTCAACATGTTACAACCACCCGCCTTTGAAATCCCCGCCAGGCTCAGGGAGCAGGAGGGCTGGGAAGGATAGTAGCTGCATGCGGTCAAGTAGTGTGACCCAGGGGCTCTAAGAATGATTCAGGGTACGGGCTATGTCTACTATGAGCTGTCGTATCTTTAGACATAGGTACCAATCATTCTTTCCTTCCACGAATCTTGTCCCAGACCTAGAGGTTCCGGGTAAGCCGTTGACTTGACCCTCACGTCTGGAGATACCTTTGTGAGGAGACTCGATAATCACACTTACGCCGACAGTGTGATCTGACCACGAGGCGAGAGTTTCGGTTGGAATCTCTTGGTGGCAGCGTCGAGGCCTTGCGACGTTGGTCTGGTTATGGATCGAATTCACAGATCATTCCCAGGTTGACTGTTTTAGGCAAAAAGGTTGTGGTTTATCTACAACGTTGGGATAGGTTTTCCTTGGTCGGCGAAAAGGAAACCCTGGGCAGCTCAAGATAAACTCATGCACAGGAGGGTGTAGCCGATCATTCTTGGGTCGACCCACCTTACCTTCGTGGCAGCAGGAGTTTTGAGTTTCAGTTCTAATCAGAAATTAACGGCCTCTGGAGTTTGAGGGTGGCAGACCACGTTCTTATACGGGTCTCACCTCGACGAGGTTTATGGAGTTGTAGCTGAGGTGACAAGTTACTTCCGATGTTCGACGGACCTTCTGGTCTTTAACAGGGTAGGCGAGGAGGTTTACCGTTGACCCTACCACCTCAGTTGCACCGGGTGCATAATGTCATCCACGTATCTCAGCTGAGGAGATACGTTCTTATTCCATCCCACGTCATCGACCACAGGGGGGGGTTGGACGTCAATGATAGGGCGACCTTTTCGGAGGTTCAGTAGAGATCGAGGATCGAGAAGAGCAGGTTCTGCGTAGACGGACGATCCCTCTGGTGTGCTTCTCCGGTAGCACGAGAACCTCCAGGTGAGCACATGGGAGCGTAAGGCTCAGATGCGTGCTCAGTACCGCTTTGTTTCCCTAAGGTTGTGGTGAAGCTTTACGGGGACGTAAAGCCCTGTGGTGGGAGTAATGTAAAGACCCGTAAATTTCAAGGAAATTTTTTTCTTAATTTTCTTTGGAATTTTTCAAGAGCGCAGCTTCTGACGGCACCTGATTCCGAGGCCCGGTGTGTCTGGAATCATGTTTCGAAGTCTGGCTCGGGTACGTTCAGTTAATGGACGAGCGGGTTTTTCTAACTTTTGAACCGGTGCCCGGAATTGAATTCTGAGGGCACCGATGAAATCGCAGCGCCGGGTTTTGCCTAGAAACGCCTCTTTCGGAGTTGCGTTTGCTCAGGTGTGGTTTTTAAATTTTGGGACTTAAGGTTAAGAAATAAAATAAAGTTGTTACGACAACTTTATTTTTATTTCACTTAAAGCCACTTGAAATCCACATTAAACTGGTTAAGCTTAGTTGAAGCGGATAGGGTGCAACTGAAATATCCTATCCTCTTGATAGGATATTTGTGGGTGGGGCCCGCACGAGCCCCGCCGTTTCTTCCGCTAATTAACGCACCCGCGAAAACCCATCAAAGAAACTGAAAGTCAGCTGACGCGGTTTCTTAGTTTCTTAACAGACCATTAAATTGGGTTGTTTCTTTCGTCCAATTAATTGGGCGGTTTCTTTGGTAAATTAATTCTTGGAATTAATTGTTCGTTTCTTTTTTTTAATCGTTGCTTGTGCGTTAATAAAATAAGATTACTCTTATTTTATTTTGGGTGGAAGCTTGTGGCGTGGGGAGAATTTGGAGGAGAGCGTTCTTATTCGGCGAAGAACGCGAAGAACGCCGGCCTCCGGCGAAGAACGCCGAAACCGCGGAAATCAGCGATGCTTCTTCCGCGACGTTTCTTCTGCGACGATCGTTCCTTTCCAAGTGACGTTCTCCCTTCGGACGCACCTCGACAACAACGGAATCAACGACGTTTCTCCGGCGACGTTTCTTCCGCGACGATCGTCCTCTTCCGCGACGAACTCGCGAGCGACAACGCTTGAGTTAGGGGTTTTAAACCTTTTTAAAGTTGTTGATCTTTCCTTCGATCTTGAAGGTTCTTTTTTTTGTCGGCCCTTGTTTCCGAATCTTTTTATTTATTTTTAAAAAGATTGTGATGGATTATCGTTCTAGAAAGGCCGATTGTTATCAATCTAATGCGAGGGGGGTCGGGCCGCACAAACACGGCCGAACCCCCCCCTTCTTTATTCTTGTTGTTTCTTGCGGATGGAGCGAGATGGCGTGGTGCCGTCGCACCACGCGGGAATCGTACGGCAACTATTGAGCGGCGCCGTCGCGCCGCGCTGTGGAACGAAATCAAACAAGATCGAGACGCCTTCGCGCCACGCCGAGAAGTCGATCAAGCACGCGACGTCGTCGCGCCGTGCCAAAGAGGCCGCAGATTAAATTAATTTTATTTTGTTCTTGAGCGCAGATTGACGGGCGACGACAAACGAGGCCGCAAGTTATTTTTGAGGCCTCTGCAGTGAAGGTCGGGTCCCGGGTTGACCGTAGGCGCAGACGGGAAGCAAATCGGACCACCGGAGCGTCTCCGGGGGCCCGCGGAAGCCGGCGGCGGCGCGGGTCGCCGGCGCGGCGGCGCCGGCGGCCGGAGGCGGCGGCACTCCGCGGGTGTCCCGGGTGGCACCCCGCGGGTGCCGCGGGGTTATCTGGTGACACCCCACGGGTGTCCAGGGAGGCACCCCGCGGGTGCCGCGGGGTTGTCTGGCGACACCCTGCGGGTGTCCAGGGGGGCACCCCGCGGGTGCCGCGGGGTTGTCAGGCGGCACCCCGCGGGTGTCCAGCGCGTCACCCCGCGGGTGCCGCGGGGCTGTCAGGCGGCACCCCGCGGGTGTCCAGCGCGACACCCCGCGGGTGCCGCGGGGTTGTCAGGCCGCTCGGCCGAGACGAGCCGGACCGGCCCTGGCCGGGCGGGGCCGGGCCAACCGGGTCGGACCCGGTTCGGCCCGACCCAGGGGGGGTCGGGCCGGGTCGGCCCGGACCCGGACCCCCCCGTTTTCGGACCATTTCGGTCAAATTCACATATCTTGAGCTCCGGACGTCCGAATGATGTACCGTCACCTTTTTTGAATTCCTCTCAGTGAGACGGAACTTTTGGCTTACTCTGCTCGAGGTTTGGATGCCGCCGGAGTACGGTCGGGTCGGTTCGTACACGAAACCAACCGGGCCCCTAGAACGAAAAAGCCAATAACTCACAGACCGGGCGTCCGATTGACGCGCCGTCTGTTTCGTTGACTTCCTCTTGATGAGACGAAACTTTTGACATACTCCGCCCGAGTTTTGGATGCAGTCGGAGTATGGCCGGATTGGATTGTACCCGAAATCCAACCGGGCCCCTGGAACGGAAAAGCTGATATCTTTCAGCTAGGACGTCCGTTCGACGAACCGTCAGCGGCGTTGGTGATCACGTTGAGAAATGGTCCCTATGAGCTTACCTTATGAGAGTTCGGGGTACAGTTGAGATATGGCCGGGTTTGGTTTGCTCACGAAACCAACCAGGCCCCCGGGACGAAAAGGCTAATAACTCACAGACCGGGCATCCGATTGACGCGCCGTCTGTTGCGTTGAGACCCCTGTGACGAGGCGGACTTTTGTGACACTTCTTTGCGGGACCTTGTGATACTTGGAGTATCGGCCAGTAGCTCGTGGAGCGGACCCTCCCGGAGACGAGCGTGCAGAGTACGGAGACCGTGTAGCCGGCTGAGACCTGACGACTGCTTGACCGACTCGACTTGGAGTGAGTCGACTAGCCCAGTGGACGGAGCGTCCGGTATTTGGTGAAAGACCCACAGCGGACGGAGCGCCCGGTAGTTGGCCGCAAACCCGCGGTACTCGACAGGAGGAGTACCTCTGTAGGCTATTGGGGGGAGCGCTCGGTATTTGGCGACAGACCCACAGCGGACGGAGCGCCCGGTAGTTGGCCGCAGACCCGCGGTGCTCGACAGGAGGAGTACCTCAGCAGTCTTAGGTTAGTGAGCAGTACCTCGGAGTCGTGACAGGACCACTGTACACTCCAGAGACGGAGCTCTTCAGCAGTTACGGTTTCGATAATGAAAATCCTGGTTTGAGCTGAGTCAATGAATCTTTGTGTTTCCTCATGATTGAGATGGGTCGCTTGATAACTTAGGTATATGTATGGGCATGTACCTGGGTGATGGTTATCCGTTGATTTCATGATTTTTGTGTATCCTTGTGATTGGATGGGATACTTGATGACTTAGGTATATGTATGGGCATATACCTAAGTAGAGTCTGATGTTACTTCGTGATTGCTGTCTTTACTTTGTGGATATCCATGTTGGATTTAGTGAGACCATAAGGGTCGCGGGGTCCCTACTGAGTAGCTTATACTCACCCCTGCACGGGCTATGTCCGCACTTCGTTGTGTTGGTTGCAGACGACGGACAGCGCAGATCGCAGTTGAGGCTTGCGGAGCAGGTCGGTACCTGGAGGAGGACCACTGGGCGGACGTACCCGGAGTAGACGACAGGACCCGAGGAGTAGAGGAGCTATCTGTACCTACCCTTCAGGTAGGATCCGTGGTGGACGATCCAGGAGCTGAGCCATCTGTACCTACCCTTTAGGTAGGAATCGAGGAGGACGACCCAGGGGCCGCTTCGTTCTTCCAGCTGCTGTTTTTCCCTTTCGAGTTGTACTTTACAGTTGGGCTTGTATTTCCGGCCCTTTTACTTTTCTTCGCTTGTGTTTACTTTTCCGCTTGCTTACTCTGTGGTGTTTGTTTGCTTTTGTAATGGCAATTCCTTCCCAGTTATCGGGATTTACTCCTTGGTGCTAGTCGCCAGCCCCTGGCCTATGGAAGGCGGGCTTGGGGTAGTCACGGCACGGGCCCCGAGGACGGGTTGTGACACCGATATCAAGCATCACTGTACAGTATGGGGGCAGACTCTGAAGGATATCATCTGTATATGGCATCCATGTAATCTGAAAGAAAAAATTAATAATCAATTAATAAATGAATAGATTTACAGTAAAGAGTAAAGATTTAACAATATAAATAATAATCACTTACATCGTCTGGTCGAATGCTGTCTAGCATAAGTCTGTAGGCGTGAACCTCATGTCTGGGAGAATCTGAATGTCGATGCGCCTAACTCCACCTGTAGATAACATTTTTTTTACATTTCATAAAAGAATTTTATACAAGTAAGTTAGATATTAGAAATAATTAATAACATACCAACGTCCACGTGGAGCCTCTGCTACAATATCTACGGGTAATGGCGCACGGGCATGTGGAGCTAAACGAGGTATGTGCTCCCATACCCACATCTGTAGAAGAACCATGCATCCTGTGATCTGCATCTTGTCGATGCGACATGCGCTGCATAGGGCTCTGTATGTATATGCTAGGCAGGCAGACCCCCAAATATATCGACCTGCCTGGTCCAAATCCTCTAAAAAAGCTAGATACATCGGGTGCACAAAAGTAGTAGAGTGGTCAACAAAAAGAGTGCCACCGATCAGCCTCAAAATATATGCGCGTGCAAAGCGCAGCACGATGACGTCATCAGCATCATCTGGTAAATGTGTGAAGTGATGGTCTAACCAAGGCATCCGCAATCTACCACCGATGATGGTCCTGCCATCATCCTGGACCTCTATGCCCAGAAGTCTATGAACAAGCACAGACAAATCTGATGGAACTCGGCCTGTCAAAGCATGTCCGTCGATAGGGAGGCCCAACATAATAGCCACATCCTGCAATTTAATAGTCATCTCTCCCTCACTGAAATGGAAAGAATGCGACTCTGGTCTCCATCTCTCGACAAGTGCAGCAATGAGCTGATGATCAAGAAACGTGAAGTCGCACATCACTACTCCATAAAATCCAGCTCGACGAAGATGTGGGTCGATAGCGGGAGGTGGTGCAGTATGATGGAAATGGTGAGATCTACGTACACTCAAGGGAGCCACAGGACGTCCCTCTAAAAGCAGTCGTGATACATGAGTATCCTGAGATGTAAGCAATGGAAAACCTGCCATCTGCACACATGATATCATCGTTACTTATTAATAGTGGAATCATGATATATTCATTTTTAATTGGTATCACAATCAACATTAGCCTAGTCTCACAATCAACATTAGCTAAGGATGCTCAGACACTCAGATGCCATTACTAAAACTAGACATCTTATAAGAAAACCATAATTTAAAAGTGAAAAATTAATTATTTCTTCTTATTTGTGAAATTACGTTTGTTAATTTATCCATTATCCATTAAATAACCATCAACACTATTCCACATTAAAAATTAATAGGAAAAAGTGAAAAATTAATTATTTCTTCTTATTTGTGAAATTACGTTTTTTAATTCATCCATTATCCATTAAATAACCATCAACATTATTCCACATTAAAAATTAACAGGAAAAGTGAAAAATTAATTATTTCTTCTTATTTGTGAAATTACGTTTGTTACTTTATCCATTATCCATTAAATAACCATCAACATTATTCCACATTAAAAATTAACAGGAAAAAGTGAAAAATTAATTATTTCTTCTTATTTGTGAAATTACGTTTGTTAATTTATCCATTATCCATTAAATAACCATTAACATTATTCCACATTAAAAATTAAGAGGAAAAAGTGAAAAATTAATTATTTCTTCATATTTGTGAAATTACGTTTGTTAATTTATCCATTATCCATTAGATAACCATTAACATTATTCCAAATAGATCAAGTTCCTAAGTAACTATAGAAAATTCCACAATAGGTTATTCAACCACAACCTCTTCCTCTTAGTCTTCTACTTCTTCTCATCCTCATCCTCTATTTCTTATTCTTCTTCATCATCATCGACACCAACCACAACCTCTTCCTCTTAGAGCAGGTACACAGACTCGATCATGGATGATGAGATTTGGAACTCTGTCCTGCCACTTGGGGACATCTCTTTCAAGTATGTCCTTCTGCGTGGCAGATACTACATCATATTCTCCCTCCTCGTTGCCGAGGCCAATCCATCTCATTTCTGATGCGAGTTGACTTCGGTCTTCCTCGAGGCCGCAACCTAGTAGCATGAATCCAATAATTTTAAAAATGACACACATTGAAAAAATTATAAATGATACCAAAACCGACTTATGAAAACCTGGAAATATCAGGGACAATGGTCGGTTGATCAGCAGGCAATGTGATAGAATGGAAGTCACCAACAGGCATCCAAGCAGCACTATAACAGTTAACCAAAGTGCTCATGTGATACACCGGGTCAACATATGGCTCCAACGATATATTTACCGAAGCGCAAGCTATAATAACATGTACACATGGATATCTCAATGCCTGAAAGCTGCCACAATCACAGTACCTGTTATCCAACATCACGACAAACACTCCACCATTAGTGCATGCACACTGGTCATAGCACTTTCTTACCCAAAAACTCCTCTTTTCCCTGTCAAAGGCTATAACATTCCATCGTGAAGCCTCATTCCGTATCCGGTCAATATCAGTTTGAAAATGCTGAGTAAAAAACATTCCATTTTCCATCCTCTGGTAGGCCTTTTTGGGACCGGTCAACAAAGTAGTGAACACATCTAAAAAATGTCTCTTGCACTAACCCTGTGATTGGGAGTTTGCGCACACCCTTGAGGACCCCATTTACGCACTCCACTATATTAGTGGTCATATGCCCATATCTCATGCCACCATCGTATGCTAATGACCATTTTTCCTTTGAAATTTGTACCATATATTCATATATCTCCTCATTCACTGTTCGGATCACTTCAAGACGTCGATCAAACCTTTCTTGTTGGGGTTCATATGCTGAAAGCATAACATAATAATGTATTAAAATGGATAGTAAATTTTGTTAAAAAAAGAAAGTTTAGAAAACCATACCCAATTTGAGGATCGCCTTCTTTATGGCCTCATCTCTAAACTGCTTATGCACATTACTTGCAATATGTCTAATGCAATAATGGTGATAAGAATTCGGCTCAGTCCAAGAAACCCCATCACTACTCACGGCCTCTATAATCGCTCGATGACGATCAGATATCAGACACACGCCCTGTTTCTGCGTGACATGAACACGTACACATGCCAAGAACCAGCTCCAGCATTCAAAATTTTCTTTTTCAACAACAGCAAAAGCAAGTGGCAGAGGAGCGCGATTACCATCCTGTGTGGCAGCAATGAGTAGAACACCTGTATACTTTCCATAAAGGAATGTGCCATCTACCTGAATAAATTGTTTACAAAAGGGAAATGCAGCGATGCACGGTCTGAATGCCCAAAAAATCCTCTTGAACTTCACCTTTGACCAATCAACTAGATGATTTTGGGATACATACTCAACACTGTCCAACTGATAAAAAATCTGATTATTGAGAGACAACAATTCCATAATCTGTGGAAACAACGCATAAGACTCATCCCAATCACCATACACTTTTACAATGGCTTTCTGTTTTGCATTCCAAGATTTGTTGTATGATACCTTATAGTTATACAACTGTTGAATTCTTTCCTGAATAAGGGCAACAGGAACATCCTGACTTGTTCGTATCATCTCACAAATAACAGTAGATATAAACTCTGCATCAAGAGAAGAGTGATCTTGTGCCAAGCTGGGATGCAGACAAGTGTGTGGGCCTTCTAATTTGGTTATCTTTCAACATCCATAACATTTATCAAATAGTGATCTTAATCGAAATTTACATTCTGACCCATATTTTTCACAACGAATGAGATATTTGGTCTTCTTTGACTCATAAACCACAAATGTGAAATGTCGCTCAATGTGGTATTGCTTTATCACATTTTTCATGACCTTTTTACTTTCGAACTCCTGCCCAACATATATGGCATTATCATTTGATGCAGGCATATTCCCTATAATGCCAGGGAATTCAGAAGATGGTGTAATGACATCCCAATCAAAAGGTTGTTCACGAGACATTCCTCCAACTAAGGAACTCAAAACTGAAGGCTGATTACCACTAACTGGTGGATGTAGTGGATGTCTGTCTCTCAAAGGAACCTCAGAAGGTTCATTTCCAACTACATCATCTCCTGCTGACTCCCTAGATTCTTCTTCCTCAGATAAACTTTCTTGCACTATATCAGCACAGAAAGGGATGTCATCTACATTTCCTTCCAAATTTTGATGATCTTCCTCATTACATTCTTCCACAGGAGTCGTATGAGAAGGAGGTAATGAAGAATACTGTTGTGAAGGACCGACTTCTATAGAGGTCACAAAGCATGGTTCTGTAGTAATCGATTGCACCACATCAATATCAGAAATGACAATAAATAATTCCTTCAAACCATTAATACACTGTTGCCTGAATAACTGAGAAGTCTCCATCCAATCCTCATCATCGACTATAGGGTAGTCGCTGTGCCACATACGCTCAGGATATTGAAGATGTCGGTATCTAATTGAAGTGATTGCTTGCCCTGCACTCAATATTAACCGACTATGAATCTTATTACGAACTGCATCCAATGTCATACAACCATGGAGATTTACCACTTTGACAGGTGGCACACTGTAGCTAAAACCCTGCTCGGTACAAATTACCTCACCGTTGCAATATATTTGAGCAGACATAATTACCTATTAAAAAGAAATTTAAAAATATTATACACTACATTAAAAGTTTAAATTATTTAATTTGGTTTTGAATAATTGATTATCTTAAAATTTTAAATTGTTTAATTTGGTTTTGAATAATTGATTATCTTGAGACTTTTTTATGTATTGATTTATCACTGTTAGGGAATAGTGATTGTGATTTTAGCACAAAAGCAAATTTAATATAATGTTTCATAAATTTTGATTACTTATGAATATATAATCATGACTTGATCTTGAGACATGCGATTAGTTTATCATTATCTGATAAACTAACCACAATTTATATGGGTAAACTCCTGTCTCTATTATCAAATATTGCAGCAACCGCCAATCTCCTGTCAAACAGCAACGCCTCCTCTCGAACGAGTTCTCAAATGCCTCTTCGTCGACACCTCTTCGGGGATGCCTCTTCGTCGACACCTCTTTGGGGCGTCAGTCTTTTAATTACAAATTTACTCACATGCATGTGAGAGGGTCTAGGGGTATGAAATACATAAATTAATTTAAACGGACACGCATGTCCTTACACTTATTGAGAGATGACTCGCATGTCATCAATACCGAAAAAATGCAATTATTACAAATTGAATAACAACATACACAAAATAAAACATGCAATTTCAATTATGCATGGTCGGTCATCTCAAGATCAGTCATCACTCATACCATGTTTTTTGGTATATTTATTATATTATCCGTATTATATAAAATCTATATTAAATACTACACCTCTTTTACAAAAATTTAACTTCATGTGTATATATATATATATATATTTATTAAAAACATTAAATAAATTTTATTATAACTGATCGAATTGAGATTTACATAATAAACACTTTTGTTATTTTAAATTTTATGAAATTGTAATGTTTTTAGGGAATTCTTCTACTTTTCAAAATATAAGTAAATATATTTTATACTTTATTGATTAAAAATATTATTACTAGTAAATAAAAGTAATTTAATTTACACTTACATCAAAACCATCCATTAAAATAAATTTCTATAACATAAATTACTTTTACTAAACATTAAAAATTTTAGACATAACATAAAACATTCAATATTTAGAAAACAGACATTCATAAAATTAAATCATACGAACATTCAACATCAAGAAAATTAAATCATACAAAACATTTCATGCATAACATATGAAATAAATAAATCATACACACAATTAAACATAAAAATGAAATAAATAAACACAATTAAACATACAAATGAAATAAATAAACACAAATAAACAATTAAATTATTAAATAGAAATTTTACGTCAATAAAAGCAGAAAATATTTGTTGAGAAAGAATTTCTGCAGAGCTTCGCAACAAAAATCAGTGGAGAAAAATGGGTATTGGGGGGGGGGACCCCTCCTTTTATAATTTTTCTCGGCCGGATGCGTGAACGGCGTTCACGCATCCGTCGCCGCGGAAGGAAGCGTGAACGCCGTTCACGCATCTTTTCCCGCGCAAGGATGCGTGAACGGCGTTCACGCTTCCTTTAGCTGGTCAGCAAAGGACTTGTGAACGCCGTTCACGCATTACCGTCGGGGTCCGGGATGCGTGAACGCCGTTCACGCATCCCAGACCCATTTTTAAAAATATCCGAACCCTAACCCCTTTTATCATATTTTAATTTTTTTTAAACCCAGAAAAAAAATTAGTCCTCGGGATGCTTGTACGACAGCCAAGCATGATGACGCGGGGAGTGGACCAGGGACAATGGTCGGATGGAGTTGACGACCTCGGGGTGACAGTGAGGAACATGTCGATACGGGAGATATGACACTCAGGGCCGGCTGGATTCGTTGGTCTTGGAACACTTGTCCAATAGCGATGGAAGACGTAGATGTGGGGAGTGAAACGAGGACAACCTCAGGCAATGGAAAGTGTCCTTTGGCTTTAGGTCTGCCTTGGGACAAGATTTTGTAGATCTATGGATGTGGGCTGGTTGCGCTGACAGGCTGGTATGGGTCTCCGACGGTTAGGATGTTGACTTCAGTATTCGGGGGGGTGACCACGGGTGGGAGAATGGAGACAGGACGACCTCTTTGGCAGTTTGGAAGTGATTATGGAGGACGGTGATATCTGGAAACTCTTATGGACGTACAAGATTAGTGGGGCCTAGATGACGTTCAGAGATAGCAACTGTGGTAGGGCTGGTTCATTGGTTATGCGGGAGGCCTCAGGAGATGGTGTGTGCAAAGATGATCAGTTTTTTGGGCTGATTTAATCATTCTCTTTGACTGATGGGAATGTTAGGGTGTCTATCATTTGGGTGGTGCATTTATTCATTGGTTGTGTTTGTTGGTATTTATGGTTCCACTTGTATTGTCTTTTTCTACACATTTATTTTCTTTAATAATTTTTTAGGACTGGACATGCTCGAATCTGGAACATTCACAGTAAAATTCATATTTAAACTTAATTACTCGGATGTGGACCATTGTTAACAGATAATTATTTCTCCCAAAAAGGATCTAGAATGACGAATCATTCATGGAATCAACCAATACTAGTATTATGTGGCATATCATCTCCATAAGTCGATGAATTAGAAGCCTCAACAATATGTAGCTCATCCTTAGTCAATATATGAATCAACTCATTAATGTGATCTCGAGAAATCTGAGAGAAGCAGAGATAAAATGTTGTTTCTTATAAATAATTATTAATATATTTATCAACATATTAAATATTTATTGGAAAAAATTATTATTTATGTGTAAAGAAAACTATTCCATACGTCATTCTTCGTCTTCATCTTTATATTTTTTGATGCCTTTGTTATCATCAACATCCCCAAAATGATCTATTTCAATAGAAACGTCATTTTCAGCATATCATTAACATTATTATAACCATCTACCGTTAATGGCATTGTTTCATCACTCATATTTATATCTCTTCGAGTAAGATATGTATTTGGAAATAATTCATGAAATATTTCCTTAGTTTTCACATCCACCAAACCAAATTCATTTTCGATAACCCCATTTCAATGAAATTTATATTCAATTACACTATGGGTTTCATTTGAATATCTCTAAGTAGAATAGAATTTTTAAAATAAATATTATTTTCTAGATGTGTTAGCATAAATGGTTCATATATTATTACATGAATTCCATATTTAATTTCAATGAATTGATATCATGGATGAATCTACAACCCCTGATCAAAATCAAACACATGTCATTTAAATGTTGTTGTGTAATTCTGTTCCGGATAACATAACTCAATTATTCCTTCAAACACACCATAAAATCCAACCTCATTTTTTTTATTATATCCTTATAAACTACACCACTATTCATTTAATTTTTACATTCCCCATATTTGCAGGTATATAATAGAAATCCATTATCCTCATTTGAATTATAATATTTTTCTAATTTGGACAGCGAGTGCACATAACCGACTATCTATTTTATTTCCATGTTGTGACACCTATAAAATTAAAAAATAGAAAATAATATATAAAATAAGAATTTTATTTCATTTGTCCAACCATAAAAAATTTAACGTACCATTCATTGAAAAAATGTGAAAAAATTATGATGTCAACATTCATCAAAGGAAGTAGGGGTAATTTTTGTTAATTTTTTGATATAATCATTTTATAATATATAAAAATATTAATATAAACTTACAAATTTAATTTTTTTTAAAAAAATATAGATACAATTAGAAATTTCTTTACAAATTTATTCATTTCTCATAGTTGATCATAACTTGTGTATGTTCTTTGTATTGCCTATCATTCGGAATCTATTTTACATTATCCCCACTAAAAACTATTTTCTAGCTGATTAAATATTTATAATCAATGATCTATGAAATGATTGACATTTCTAATATTGTGACCCATTCGATTATATTAAAATGGATATTCAAATTGAAAAAATAGGAGGAAAAATATGAAATTCTCTCCAGTAAGTGTGATTTTATAATTTACCCTTAACTGATGCTTTTTCAAACACCTTCTTAATCAATATTTTCTTTTATATCTCATATGGGTAAATCCAACGAATCAATAATGCCCTTCATATTTTAATCCATACAAAAAATTTAATATTACATGTTCCATCTAATCATAAATGGACAATGGAAATATTTTTTACCTCCTATATAAAAAATAGAACAATAATTTCTTGTAATGTACTAGGTGCAATGTACTTTGTTATTTACAAAAAAAAAATCTTAAAAATATTATAATATCATTATTGAAAAAACCTATATTAAATAATTTAACGACCCTTTTTGACCAATAAATATTAATCTTTCAATTATGGCATGATAGTCATAACATTTTAATCGAGTAATATGACCATTTATAACGTAGTGAGCCAAATCATTAGCATGACCATTTGGTAACCTCAAATATAAAATCCATTAACAAATTAAAAAAATTCATCAAAAAGTGCAGAAAATGCATTTTTCTTCATTAAATTTGTCTGTTTTCAATTTTAAAATTTCTCAACTTCTAAAATCATTAGAATTTTGGCAAGATCGTATTATTCCTTTACAGTATCATTAGTCTTAACAGTTGTGTCCAAAATGGTATAAAATATGACATCAAAATAGTTCTTCTCAAAATAGATTTAATCTAAAGACTGGACGACCAAAAAAGTATACCAATATGGTAGGTCCCAAAAATACATTTCAATATCGAATTGGGATCTCTAAAAAATCAAGCATTTTTATGGGGTTATATTTGTTCCAAAGGTAATAGGAGGTAGTCAATATATTATTGATTTTACTTGAATACCTAAGATTACTACTAGATAACCACCTCATCCAAATTTTCCTTTTGTAATATTATTTTAATTCTTTCAGAAAATATGATCTATAGGAAGGAGTCTGTGATGACCAGAAAAAACAAGGTTTTCTACTATTGAAAAGAATTATTTATTTTTCACCCATATGGTATATAACGTTTTTCAAACCTTGTCTACTCCATAATGATAACAAACCATATTCTATAAATACATTAATTATCCATATTAATGCATCTTTTAGTGTAAATTTTTTTCTGTAAAGACATCATCTTTACTTCCACCATCACTCTATAAAAAAATTAACACATTAATTAGTGGATTAAAATAATCATTTATATGTTTTATTATATGTCTTGGAATTAATAACACTAAAAATATAGAGAAATCCTTCATAAAAATACAAGGAGGTAGGTTATATGGATTAATGAACATAGGCCATACAGAATATTGACTAGCGTAAGTACCTAATGGACAAAAACCATTTGTTGAAAGAACCAATTGCACATTATGAGGTTTTAAAGCCAAATCTGGATGAACTTTACCAAGGGATTTTCACAAATCATCATCCCATATATGATTTAATATTTTACTTCTAAAAATATTAGATCAATGTCATTCATCAATGACTTTTTTTGTTGCAATACATTAATAGACACTATAATCATAGGGTAATAATAAAGTACATCAACTATTTAATATTTACAAATATAGACATTGCATTTTTTCCATATTGATATCATGATTATCTAAACATTGGTAAATTAACTAATGACTCATATTCAACATAATATATGGAAGAATAATTTAACATTCATGGATTATATAGTAACAAAGATTCATATTACAGACCAACTGTGTGTTTTCCTTGAAATTTATTGGATTGGTATTCCCCTGAAGAAACAAGGATATAACTAAAGAATGTATTTTATAAAAAAACAATTTAGAAGTCTAAAATCTAATTTAATATCCATAAATTTTGTAACAACTTCAAACTTTGATATATTTAGTTATTGATATAATCCCTCCTCAACAGATTTCAACAAATCATATAATTGATATTGTTAAAATTTTCGATTCAAATTATCATTTCTTGAAAATTCTAGGAAATTGTCTCTTGTACTAAAATTTGAATTCATGGATGATCTAATACCAATAAATATTTGTCTTCTTCTCAATTTAATTCACCATATCAATACCAAAAAACATAATCTTTTGGGAAATAAAAAATCAATAAATAAACCCCTACAAAATCAAACTTCTAAAATCTCATTAGATTGAATTTCATACATGGGAACATAATTTTAATTTATGAAACAAATTCTGAATTTGATGATACAAACGATATAATTGATTTTACAACCAAAATTTAGATAATATTTATTTGAGAACTATTTAAATTTATAATATAATTTATCCAATCACGACCTCATTATAAAAATTGGAATGTATTTCCTTGATCTATAGTTTTCTAAAATAATAAAAGTAATTATTTTATTATATAAATTAGTAACCAAACTTTATATGATAATTTTTCAGTAAAAGGATAATTAATTACTTTTTTAATGTGTTCTATAATATATGATTTCTTAAATATAAATATAAATCTAAAAATATTCAAATAATAGTTTTTCATTTGTGGGATTTTTCTCACACATGAACGTGGGTGGCTGGTGTCGGACACGAGGGGGGAACAGACACATTATGTGTACAGAACACCTATATGTAGAATATGGATGAGAAATATTTAATTGGTAGTTCACAATCCCCTTTGGACCTTTTTATCCCTAAAAAATAGTGATGATTCTTGAACCACTTGTGTATGTACATTCAATAGTATTTATAGTTTATATTCCAATCAATTCAAAAAAATGTATTTTTTATTTATAATAACAACATTATTTAAACTTTTTAGAATAATTATGGAAAAAATTAATATATTATAGAATTATATAAAATTATATACCAATTTATTTTATTATATTAAATATTTAATAACAAATCATTCAAATTTATAATATTATTTATTAATTTATAACAAATTATACTAATTTACATAATAATAAATAACAATCCATAATAGTTTAGAAAATTTTATAGTAATTTATACAAATTAAGAGAAATTTATACTAATTTATACTATTATATTCATTATATTATACTTATTTATAATAAATACTATTAATTTATCTAAATTTATAATAAATTTAATAAATTTATTCCAATTTATACAAATTTTTACAAATTTTACAATTTTTACTATAAAATTCTTTGGGTAATAATAATTTATACTAATAAATCATTTAGTTGAAAGTAATTTAAAATAATTTATACTAATATAATAATTTTTTTATTTAATATTTTTTTATTATAATATTTTTTCATTATAGTTTTATAATAATTTTTATGTCATTATATATAAGGACCTGACCTTAAACATCACATAATCTCGAGTTTTAATTATACAATTTTTAATCCTAAATTTAAGGATCATTTAAGGTTTAGGGTATTAGAGAATTTCTCTATAACCTATATATTACAAAACCATAAAATAAAATGTTGTCACTTCCAATAAGTATCAATTTTTTCGAAAATATATTACTTGTAAAATAAAACAATATTTCATCTCATGAAAACTCTTCACGACATTCAACTAGACCTATTTATTTATTTTAATACATCCTTAAATCCCATGAAAAAATATTTTAATAACATGGGATGAGCACTAAAATCATAATAAGGGATATAGGAAAAATGAAATTATTAGTCTAGTGAATGAAATTAAAACCCTAGAAAATAATTTTCATAATAAAACATGGATTTTTACTAAAAATGTTAATTATCATTACATTTAAAATATAATTTATTTTAAATTTTAAAATAAAATAATTACAATGAATACTAATTATCAAGTATAGAAATGTCATGTAGTTACCATAGGGAGCCATCTTATAGAACCCTTACAGAACACATACAAATTAGAATTACCAGATGATCAAATTCAAATATAATTCTCTGTATAACATAATCTTTACCCAATTTAGTGGATCACTTTCAGGGTGCACCAATCATATAATATATAACAGGCTCACATGGAAATTTCTGGGTTCACCAACCAATAATGGAAAATGATCCTATACCCACAGTTCAAAACCGTGGGTATAGACCCCAAAACCGTGGGTATAGGCTAAACCCACGGTTTGGGGAACCATGGTCGTTGGTGGTGTCGGTATAGGTACATGAACTATACCCAAGGTTTTTCCAAACAGTGGGTATATATTTCTAAACTGTGTCATAACTCTATACCCACGGTTTGGAAACCATGGGTATAACATATCTTACTAAATAGAGGCTCGCAGGATTCAAACTCGTGACCACTTCTCCGTTCACGAGCAACCTTACCACTACCTTATCACCATATAAATATATATATATATATTGTTAAATATATTTATTTAAACTGTGGGTATAGATGAATAAACCGTGGGTATAGAACTCCTTCCATTTTTTTGTTCCCAAGGAAAAAATAAATTTCCCGCGCACACACGGGAAACCGTGGGTATATGTTTTTTTATCCAACGACTATACCCACGGTTCGGGGACAACAATGGGTGTAGGGAACCCTATCACCATATTTTTGGGCGAACCATGGGTATATGAATTTTTTGATACCCTATACCCACGGTTTGGAGAAAACCGTTGGTATAGGGTAGTCTATGCCCACATTTTGGGGAAACTGTGGGCATAGGCTATCAAAAAATACATATACCAACATTTTTCCCAAAACCGTGGGGATAGGGTGACATATACCCACGTTTTCCCCCAAAACCGTGGGTATAGGTCCATTTTCCAATAGTGCACCATATATGATTCTCAAGAACGACAGCTATAATAAAACAAGTAATCATTTAAAAAATTATTTAAACCCCATATGTAAATAAATTTCAGATATTAAAATATTATTTTCTTTCAGTTTCTTATTTTCAATACAAAATACAATTTTATTTTAAAAATATATTTTAAATTACAAAATGCATAAAAATGGAAATTGGGTTTTTCATTTTTGAAAATATTTAAGATTTCATGGAAATATAGAATAAAGTAAAAGACATGGGGGATGAAAAGTTTTTTGTAATTGTATACTCTATACTATTTTATTTTTCATTTTTCAAAATGTTTCATTAAATGCTTATAGAAATATAAATTTTGAAAAATTATAAATAATGTAAAATAGACATAAAATGTACCTAAGAAAATATTTTATGTCCATATACAAAAACAATATATAATTCTGACAACATAAATATGGAAGAGAAATATAGTTTTATGGTAAACCTTAAAAGAGGATTTATTTAGAAGATAGATCCCTTTTCACATTGGAAATATTTAAATCATAATCCCCAAGAATGTGAAACATTAAAAATTCATTAAATTATTTGAGAATTCAAAAATTCATGATATGACAAGTTAATGTCTATGTATATACAACTTATAAAATATTAATGGTTTATAACATCATGATATGCGTCAACAAAAGGAAATTGAGACGAAGTCCCATACCTTGAATCCAACATGCCACATGTGTCATTATATTCCTGAGTAATAATAATATTTAAATTATTTAAATTATTAAGATTTTTTTAATGTTATTATTATTTTTTAACTTATCATAATGTCATATACAATTAATAAATCAATTAATTTAACATTCAATGTTTTGATGATATTTGGCATATGTGTAAAAAACAACTTAGGTTGTTTTAATATAGTCAAAGTGAACATTATTTAAAAATTTATAAAATAATAATTATTATATAATTATGGTTTTAAAAAATTAATTATACGTTCCTATTTAATCATTAAATATGGTTTTGAGACATGAATAATCTTTACATTCATAGATATGGTAGGTCGTATGTATGCATGAGTAACATTTCATTTTTTTCAATGATAATTTTAGAAAGAAGGTAAGTAATATTTCAACTTTATAATTTGTTTATTATATCATAAATAAAATAATATTTAATTATATATACTTAAATATATCATTCTTGTGATGTGGTGATGAAAAGGATATTCACATCGCTTCGAGGAGGTTTTATTCAACACGTCCACGAACTACATTATCACTTTTTTAGTGTGTGAAAACGTAAGAAATAAAATGATATATTATATCTTTAGAATGAAAAATTTTCATTAATATAATAATTATTTAATTTATATATCATATATTCATTATTTTTTCCCTTATTACATTCCACCTAACACATTAGTGAAAAACTAATCACATCGCTTTTTAGGCGGTAGTCCATCATACACACGAGTAACATTATCGCTTCACTTATGGTATGGAATGTAATATATATATCTATATATATATATATGATATATTGAATCTTGATTTTTATGTTATAAATATCAAATATATAATTTATATCCATAATCATACCCAACTATTAGAGGTGGTAATTGTAAAACGAATGACATCATTAATTGAGGCGTTATTCATCCGACAGACGTATGATGATTTAAGGAATCATTTGATAGAAATTTGTGTATTTGTAATCAATGAAATTTTTCAAAAAACATGTCCATATATATAAGATAAAAAGTTTGTTATATCATCATGGTATAATATGAATGGATGGGGTGTCACAAGAAAAAAAATGCTTGTTGAAAAATGTTACCTCTCCTTTGGGTGTCTTCATTAGGTTTGCACAAAATCCTTCATAGGTTGCCTTTATGAAGAAGATATCGATTCCTTGATAAGATTAGTTAATTTATGATGTTATTTGGGTAGTTATTTTCATAACCAATTGTTTTTTATGTGTAAATATAGGATTATTGGTGGTGGCCTTTTATAAGTGGAGGGAGGGCACACTTGGTATTTTTGAAAAGAATTGAGTGCTCCCCTATTTTTAATATGTCACAAGGGTAAACAATGGAAAAATTAAAAGAAATATATGTGTAATGGTGAATATATGACATGAAAATTGTTTTTATTAATGCTTATATGTGATTTTTACCCTTATCATTTTAGTTTAACCACCCAGTACACCTGTTTTTACCTTAGCCACATTAATTAGTTTTTACTGAATTCACTATTCATAATGGTAAAAAATTATGTTGAACTTACTATAAATTATAAAATATTCTTATTCTAAATATGGAATCTATGTTTTCAAATTCCACTTATATAATTGAAAAAATTTAATTTGAAATTAATCTTCAAAAATGCAGTGCGAAAGCATGTTTGTAATGAGAAAATATACAGAACATTGAAATGTTTTTATATCAAAATTCAATATGAAAATATTAAAATGATCTATATTGGAATAATTTATATATATGAAAAAAATTTAACTTTAAAACCAATTAAAATAATATTTTTTATTATAAATTATTTAAATGAAAATATTGTTTTCATTTAAAATTCCTTATTTTTCACTATTCATTAAAAAATGATTATTTTTAGAAAAGTCCAAAAAATTCAACATAAAATAAATTTTTTTTATTAAAATTTAAAAATTGAATTACTATTTTTCTAAAAAAATTTATATAATTTAAAAATTGATCTTTTAAATAACCTCTTATAAGAAATAATTTTAACTAAAACTATTTCATTTTTTATTTAAAAATTTACTTAATAATTTCATAAGGAATATTACTATCCAATTCATATTAAAAAATAAGAAAACAATTTATTCTATCATTACCTAGGTTTTTATATTCTTCCCAATTTTATTAATTTTTCCCTTATAATTTTTATTAACTAACTAAATATGTTGGGATATATTTTCCTTAGATCATTTTATGATTACCATGTTTTATCTTCAACACTATGGTTTTTCTATAAAACATTAACCTGGCGAATCAACATATTCAAAAAAAAACAATATCTCTATAGTCATTAATCTGATTTAACTATTCTCCTTAAGAAATATTCTCTTCCAATTGAACTACATCAATACTGAAAACATGATATGAATCTGACACATGTTTTCTTAACATTATAGAATGAAATACATTGTGTGTGTGGGATAAACTTAGATGTAATGTCCCTAATTATGAAACGAATCGAATTTTCTCTAATATTTCAATGCTTTAATGAACCATGGATATATCTTACCCTTTTTACCAAAAGTTATAATAATTGTCCAATGATAATATTTTGGAATGACATGGCCACCTACCTCAAAGGAACAATACTTCCTCTGTTTATCCGCATATCTTTTCTACCTACTCTGATCTATCCACGTTTGTTTCTGAATCAATTTCACCTTACAATACATTTCCTCTACTAAATCCGGACAAATGAACTTCATTAATCGTACATCCTCCAAAAAAGTGGTGTTTGACACCACTTTCCATATAATTCCTCAAGTGGTTCCATCTTTATACTCGAATGAAATATGTTATTATATGAAAACTCAACCAAAGGAAGATATTGATGCAAATATCCATGGAAATACATTTAACCAGAACTAAGCATATATTCAATGGAATAATTTTTTCCCTTAGTATATCTATCATACCAAGGATGAAATGTTGGACTGAAATTTAATTTAGTACGCATCAACTTCTAAAGTCTTTTCCAGAAAATAGATGTGATGTTGGGTCACGGTTTGATACAATAGATAGAGCTTCTCCATGTAACTTGACTATGTCTTTTAGATACAGTAAAGGAAGATAATCAAAAGACATTGTATCTTTAATGTAAAAGAAATTTTTATATTTTTTTAATCGGTCAAAAATTATCCAAATCACATTTTACCTTGAGAAGTATTTAGAAATACTACTATGAAATACCAGGATATATTTCCCCATTTACTCAATGGCATTGGATTAGGTTGATTCATCACATTTAGTAATTTTAATCATACATTTACCTGATGAGATGTTAAACATGTCCTGGTAATTTCATCAATATTAATTTTAAATCCATCCCACCAGTAATAGTCTATTTGTTATCTGTACATATTTGTGCTTTTAGGATGAATGTAAAATGGGGTACTTAGAACTTCACTTAATAACTATTTCCAAAAATGGGACTAACAAGTCACGTATAATCTTTTTTTCTAAATCAGAATACACATTCTTCGTTGATATTAAAATAATAAAAACTTATCTGTCATGATAGATTCTACATTTTCTAGTAAATATATCCCCCTTATGAGATTTCTTATTTATTTTTGACAAAGTCACTTATACTAAAAACTGAATCAAATTAGAGGATGTCCCCACATCTAAAACATCAAGGAAAAACAACATCAAATCATTAAATAAATGGTCACATTACAAATGTAACATGGTCAATGTTTCTTTATTTTTTCCACTCAAATGATCATCCACATTGTTTAATTTACTACGATGTTAATGATTTATGAAAAAATAGTCATTGATTAGTTCCAAACATCTTTTTTATCTGGTTCAATAAATATTTAGTGGATATATACAAAAAACTTTTTTGATTAGTATATATATCACACATTAATACATAAAAATGATGCCTCATAATTTTGAAATCAAAATCCAAAAATACTAGTTCTGAATCATTTCTTGGGTAATTTTCTACAAGAGGATTCACCTGACTTGAAAAATAAGAAATTACCAAATCATTAGGCATTAAGAAACAATAATTTCATTTCGATGAATCAAGAGGTTTTCCAAAAAATTCACCATTTTTATAAGTCAAGTCTAAAATAGATAATTCACAAATATTATTTTTAGTTCCTTAAAATAATCATCCAATTCTTTTTCAAGAAACATTTAACCCCATTTCATGTTATATTAGTCATTGGGATAGATAACCAAGGAATTTTTTCAAAAAACCATCGATAGCAACTCGCTAATCCATGAAAATTGTGAATCTCTATGATATTTATGGGTTTATTCTATTCATCAAAAAAACATTTACTTTAGCATATTTAATATTTATGTCATTTAAATTTTTTTATTGAAGTAATGAAATTTCTGGACACTAAAATTCACACTATCCCATACAGTTTATTTTTATTTAAGGATTGAAAAACAATACCTACGTGTCTTTTATGTTCATCTTGAATTTTATAATATACTAAAATTTCATCAATTAAAATGAAAAAAACATGTCTTATAAATCAGGAAAACCCCTATTCATAAGATCCATAAATACAACAGGTTCATTAGACAACCCCACAACAATAAATACAAAATCATTGTGACTATATAAAGTTTTAAACACAGTCTTTAGAATGTCTAATTCCTTCACTTTCAACTGATCGTACCCCGACCTTAGGCCAAACTTAAAAAACACATATTTCCTTATATTTGATCAAACAAATCATCGATTTCAGGAAAATGATACTTGTCCTTAATATTGATTCTATTACAGACTCTATAATCAATGAAAAGTCTCCTTAAAATATCATTATTTTGAACAAAAAAATAGGATCACCCAATGCTGAAGTTCTACATTAGATTAAAAATTTATCCACTAATTTCTACAACTGATTTTGAAATTCTAGGAGTTCCTCTTGAGCTATTCGATAATGTGGTTTATAAATATTTTTAACATAAGGAAATATGTACTCGGTAAACTCAACCTCCCGATCAGACATAAAACTTCGAAAATCCACCAGAAACATGCCCAAACATCAATTTACATCTAGAACATCACTAATTTGATCATTTTCATCCTTTTAAATAGCATGATCTAGGTAACATTGACTGCAATATCTATGAAATTTCCCATCATCATAGTATGTTATCAAAGGCATGGAATCATTTAAAACATCATTATTCAAATTGATATATATTTTAGTTTGATAAACTAAAATCCAATCCATACAAATAATGATATCACACTCTAAATTGGCTAGTTCAACAAGATTTGTTTGAAAGATGATCCACTGATTACAATAAGACGATTCCTATAAATCATGGTTGATTTAATTATTCCACCATGAGTTTTAAAAAAATGGTTCAATATTATTTTCATGTGGTGATATTACCAATTTTATAGAAAATTTCTCAAAAACGAGTGAATATGATGACACATATTGAAATATAGTATAGGCATAATTCAAATAAATATGTAACATACCTTTCACCACATCATTTGATGGCCTAAAATAAACCATAGTAGTATAAAAATATTTTTTCACACCCTCTTTCTTCTGATCTAGATGATTTTTATCACGATCCATTAACTTAGGGAACACATTAGATTAATGACCAAATGCATTGCATCTAAAACCTTTTTCCATTGGATGTATATCAGTAAACTCATACATTGATTCTTTGGGATTATTTTCCTTGAGATTTTGGGAAATATGGGAAACAATTATACATGGGATACACATACCTGATTTCAGAAGACACTCTTTTTTTACCACACTTACAACAAGATTGGAACATCATTTTCTTACCTCTAGATCTATTTTTTGTTTCTTTCACCATCTCTTTCCATCCAGATCACTTCTAACTACCATCATCATGAGGGATATAAAAGTTTTAATAGTCCATATCATCATTTTAAACCCCACAAAAAACATTATCATAGCGTTTAAATTATCATGTGGCCAAATATCATCACAACCATGGTATAAATCCGGAGTAAAGTATATTAATTTTTCTATCAGTATCCCAAAAATAATCTTGCACATATCAGGATAATATTGTTATGTTTTATTTACATGAGGCTATATAATATATATCTTTTTGCATTAATTCCTATATTTTTTTCTATTCAGATTTGAATAATCATAGGGAAATATTTATCAACAACAAGATACCTAATAATTTCTAAATCTATGATATCAAGATCATATTTCCATATAGTATTCTTAACTAAATGACACTATAGATCATCTTCACAATCAAAAAAATAAATGGAAAGTGGTACCTTTTGAATTTCAAAACTTCCCATGACATCAAATATATTCTATAGGTAATTAATCAATCCAGCGGCTACCACATGGTTAGATGATCCATTGAATGATGATGGATGTTGCCTCATGAAACATTCCAAAAATTAAATGTTCCATCATGGTAAATCAAGATCATATCTATAATTTATACCACTACATTTTATATCTTGTTTCAACTCAACCATCACTACAACAAACTATTCTATTATGATTCCAAATATCTCGTGATGTTGATTTCGAATGATATTTTATTCTTAATTCATTCCCATAAAAAATTTCCCTTTACTCTATGGAAATTCCATTCTCAAGATAAATATATTAGTTAATGTAACATTGAAATCATAAAATGATATATCATTTCATCTAAACAATAAATTAATATTCTTCAGGGGAATATGATTAACATTATCTAACCTCTAAAGTTATCTAAAATGACCGATCATTCCAACTATTAGTACTTGACCATTAACATTACATAATCTTGAGTATTATGTCAATAATTAATTTCCTTGAATTTGAGGATCCTTCCATGTTTAGGGAACTATATAATTAGGTAATAACTCATACGTTAAAAAAATATACTATAAAGGGGAATCTTTTAATTAGTATCTAATTTTTTAATAACATATTTTTTTTTAAATAAATCATAATTTATTTAATGAAACCCCTTATTGGATTTTAACTTGAATTATTAATTTCCCTTACTCATCCTTAAATATAATGAAAACACATTAAAAATGGGATAATAACAAAACCCTCAGTAAGAGTTTCTAATTGTACAATCCATTAGTACAATGAAAAACATTAAAAGTGATAAAAAAACCTTTTATTAATAAAACATAACTTTTTACCCCAAAACCAAATTATCCTTCCTTTTAAAATATCATTTATTTTACCTTTTGAAAATAAATTATTTCCATGAAAAATAATTATCAAGCATATAAATTTCATATTGATACCATGAGAAATCATCTCATAGAATCCTTACATAACCCTTAAAAATTTGAATAACCATACAAAAAAATAATGATTTAATTAATTGGAGAATATAATCATTACCCATTAAATTGGATAACTATCATGGGGAACACATCATATAAGTTATACCAGGATCACCCGACACAATCTGGCCGCACACATCATATATACCTGGCATGAAACAAAAAATTAATAAAATGTATTATATTTTTAAAACACTTTTAAAATCCTATGAAAATCACATTCATATATTATAACAATTTATTTACAAATCCAATTTTCAATAAAAACACTTTTTTTATACTTAGTTTCAATACCCAAATAGCCAAAAAGGGAAGGGGGTTTTTAATATAGGAAAACACCTAATATTTCATTGTAATCAATAAATTGAATAAAATTCATAGTTGATAGAAATTTTGTTATCTCTGTATACTATAGAACATTCCATTTTTTTGTCAAAATGATTCATTTACAACACATTAAAAATATTCCTTTGGAAAATAATTGAAATAATTTAAAAGAGGAATAAAATTAACATTATAATATATTTGATTTCCATATTCAAAACATTTAAAAAATCAATTTAAAAACTTGAACATTGGGCTGATATAGAGTTTAATAGAATTTATTAAAATATGATTTCGTTAGAAGTAATGTCTCTTATCTCTTTAGAAATAATTAAATCATAAGAAGCATGAAATATTAACATTAAAAAACATTAAATACCATTATAATATATAAATTCATGATATAACATTTCATATTAGAATTATATACACCATATAAAATAATAATGGTGCATAACATCAATATATATCTCAATGAAATGAAATTGAGATGATGTCCCTTACCTGGAGTCTTAATTTTCACATGTATTATTATCTTCATGAATAATAAAATTATGTTAATTATTTACTTTATTTATAAACTTATATTTGAATATTAATATTTTTATTTCATTTATTACCATGTTATATAAAATTAAATAACCACTTAAGTTTACGTTAGAAGTTTTGAGGATATTTGGCATATTTGTCAAAAACTATTTATGTATCTTGACAATGGTCAAAGAGGTCATTGTTTAAAAATAACTACAATATTAATAAATATGAAATTATCATATTTATAAATCAATTATTCTTTTAAAATTAATCTTGAATGATTGTTATGAAAAAGGAATCAATTTTATGATCATTGAGAGGGTATGTCGTACATATTCATGAGTAATGTTTCCATTTTTAAATGATCATTATGGAAGGAAGGTAAGAAATAATTAATATTTATAGAATAATAATTATATAATAAATAATATATATTTATTTATATATACTTATATATACCATTTTTTGATGTGGTGATGAAATAAATAGTATCATCGCTTCAAGGACAAGGTGACATTATCACATTCTAGTGTGTGAAAATATAATAAATAAAATTATATGTTATATTTAAATATAATAAAAATGTCATTAATATCATAATTATTTAATTAATATCACATATATTAATTATAATTAACCATAATATATTTCATTTAAGGTGATAGTGAAAAAATTGCATCGCTTCGCGAGGTAGTAGTTCATTGTACACACAAATGAGATTATCATCTACCACGTGGTATTGAATGTAAAAAAGTAAATATGATGTAATGAAAACATATGGATAATTATGTTTTAAATATCATAAATAAAATTTACATCTATCATCATACCCATCCACGAGAGGGGCTAATAGAAAAATGAATGGTCCCATTTTGCAAGGCGGTAGTCCTCTGTTAACATGAATGATGATTTTGTAACTGATTTCATAGGACTTTGTGTGGTTTTTGATCACAACCTTAACAGAATGATATATAAGTATATTTAATATGATTAGATTTC
The DNA here is from genome assembly GCA_963277665.1 of Viscum album. Classification (NCBI taxonomy): domain Eukaryota; kingdom Viridiplantae; phylum Streptophyta; class Magnoliopsida; order Santalales; family Viscaceae; genus Viscum; species Viscum album. Next base: position 939,885,027 of record OY728161.1, read on the forward strand.
TATAAAACTATGTTATAATAATAATTTAAAGGGATATAAGAAGAAATAAAATAAAAAATGATCACTGAAGAACTTTAACTCTTCTTTGGATATCATCATTAGGTCGATATAAGAGCCTTCCTAGGTTTTATTTATGCCAAAAATAAGGATTATTGGATTTTAAGAGAGAATTTTAGAATTTAATTGGTCAGTTATTGACTGAACGAATTTTTTTTATGGTGTGAAGATAAGGGGATAGGTGTGGCTTTTTAAAAGTGTGCAGAGGTCATATATGGTATTTTTTTAATAGAATTGAGTTCTCCCACATTTTTCATATATAAAAGGAACATAAGTAGAACATTATAGAAAATTAAAAGTGTAATGGTCTTAAATTCTTATAAAATTGTTTTTATAATATTTTTTTGTGATTTTTACCATTATCTTTTTAGTTTAACCCCCCCGAAAAACCTATTTTTACCTTTATAGTGGTAATTAATTTTTACCGCATTAATTATTCATTTTGGAATAAAATTATTTTTACCTAATTAGGTTTCATAAATTATGAAAATTCCAAATACGGAATCCATTTTTTCAGATTATATTCCATGAAGTTTCCAAATTTAATTTAAAATTAATTCTGCAGACATGATAAGAAAGCGAGGTTTTAAAGAGAAAAAGGTCAAATGATTGAAATATTTTGGTATAAAAATTCAAAATGAAATAGACTCCAAAGATAAAAACTGTATTAATGGTTATAAAATTTAAATAATTTAAATTTAAAATAAATTAAAAATATATTTTAAAATTATATTATTTTTAATGAAATGACATTTTTTAATTAAAATTCAGTATTTTTCACTGTTTATCAGAAAATGAAACATTTCTGAAAAATCTAAATGCTTCACTATAACTTTGATTTTGTTAATCCGATATCAAAATATAATTTCATTTTTACAAATTGTAATTTTATAATTTATAAATTGTTATTTTAAATAAATTTTTTAATAAAAGAATTTAATTTAAACTATTTCCTTTTTTATTTAAAAAATTACGTATTAATGTCATAATGAATATAAATATTTCATTCATATTAATACATCTAAAATTTAATTATTCTATAATTATTTCAGTTATAACATTATAAATAATTAACATGTATTTTTTAATATAAAATAAATATTTTTTACATATTATATTTTTATATAATAAAATAGCTCTTTTTAAAAACAATATTCGATGTAAATTATTTTTTAGTTATTTATTTAATATAAAAATATAATTTTATTTGTGAGACTATTCATTATTTGTAAATTATTTTTGATTAATTTTAATTACTTGTACTCATACATAATAATTAATGATCATGGGTTTCTATTTATTTATGTTTAATTAAATTATTTATTTAATTATAATTATTTTTCTATGTATAACTAAAAAAATATATTTTAGAATAATTTTAATAAATCATATTAATTTAAAATAAATAATGACCATATATTTCGTAATATTTACTTATATTACATTATTAAATGATTTATTACTTTTAAAAAATGTATCTAATATATATTACATTACATTATTTTTTTATGACTAAAATAAATTTATGTAATTTTTTATAAATCGTTATCTATAATATTTTAAAAATAATATAAATTATAATTTATCGTAATATATTTATTAACTAACGAAATTAAAAAATAAAAAATAAAAAATCCCAAATGCTGAAATAATTAAATGTTTCTAAATTATATTAAATAAATAATTATGTAATTATAAAAAATAAAAATAAATAAAAACATTTAAAAATTATAAAAGTATACCATTAAATTTCTTTGAAAGTGATTTATCGATTAAAAACTCAAATTAAATTCCTAACATATGTTTGGATCTAAAATATCATATTTATAACCCTGAAACATTTAAATAAAGTTAATATTGTCAATAACAAATAATATGGATGAAAAAAGAGAGAGGATGCATGTGATTAATGAATATAACAGGATTACTTATGTCCAGAATGGGGGTAGAGTGCTTTTTTATTGTTTTGTTTTTTTTTCAATGGAAATTTCCATTACAAAAATTTGTTATTTATATTATTTATAATAAATATTTGTGAATGTTATATTATTTACAACTGATATTCAATCCATTAAAAAATATTTTTGACAATAATAATTTTTTTATCTTATCTTAAAATTTATTGTGAGAAACATTATTCATCATAAATAATATTTTTCCAAAGTATTTACGAAGAAGCTATAAAAAATATAAAGAATTATTTGGGATAATATATGTAATATCATGAAGATAGTTCTTTTTTCAGAGGAATATGATTCTTGCTCAAATTTACCCAGGAGATGAAGGTAAAACGGTCCTTGTAGTTTAGCTTGGGTCATCGAATCCTCAGAGACCTAAGAAGAAACCTATAGACACGTACATTCTATGGAATGATTTCGGCTATGAAGTGGCCAACATGGATTGATTTTAGATTAGTTTAGAGGATATCTAACAGATTTAAGTGAATTCAATTTAAAATAATGAGTTGATCCCTGGTTATCGCTCGGGGTGGATTATACGTATTTCATTTTCAAAGATTTCAATTTCTTATATTTGAGATGTGTTCATTTAAGAAAATAAAACAACATCATCACTTATTCGTTAAATGCTTACTCCCTTTAATACTAATCTCATATACAATTGATGGATCAAAGTTTTGGGCCCTTCAAGGTAACGGTTCGTATTAGGACATGAAGTGTGTGGCCTTAAATTCAACAAGGACGATGAAGTTTAAAAATAATCAAATTAAAATCTCAATTTAATAAGTGATTATACATTAATGGGGTGATAAATAACATCCAATCCAGCCCCTTGCTACTCCTTTGGATCAACCCAAAAGTGGGTTAGCCCTCCATTGATTCTGTGGTTTCAATGGAAGCGGAAAGTAGACTCATGAGGGAGGACATGGAGAAGTAAACAAAACAACAAAAATAAAATGATCACTCCACCATTGGGTGAATAATTTCACAAGATTAGGTGTGAATAAATTCACAACATTAGGATACAATATCAAAGTGAGATTTAGAACAACATAATAAGAGGAGAAGAAGAAATTTTATTAAGAAACTAAAGTGAATTGAACAACTTACAAGTGAAAGTCAAATTAGAGACAACAAAATCGCAGCATAACATTACAATTGAACCAAACACCAAAAATTAAATGCTCCTTCACTACCACTACCTTAAAAAGGCATTTTGGGAGACTTGGGTCGAGCCTCCAGCAGTGCAAAGGATCCCACTTGAGTATGGTTGGCCTAGTGTTGTGGAAAGTAAGGGAGAGGAGACTTTTCCACCTTTGACCCGAGGTGGAGCCAACTTGATTCCACCGAACAGATGCGCTTGTACGTCCTTCTATATGGCCGAATCAGAGTGGGACATAGAAGAATACAATGGAGCCCCAGATTTCTTCTAACCTCCTGTAAAATTTGAGCCCATTTGGAGTTGTGGATTCTGAGATATGATCATATTAGTGGGATGTTTTTGTGGGCCTTAGAATCTGGCCCAGAATTTTATCTCTAACTTGGGCCGCCTAAATGGACACCATGGAGGCCGAATTAGCATTGGATCCCGAAGAGTGATTTGTTCCTATATATTTCTTCTAAAGTTGCACGAATGTTGGGGTTACTTGGGCCTGCATTTTGGCCCCCACAGTCTCATCCGTGGGCTGGTGTCCAATCTGCCTTCTCTAGAATTGCTTCCTTTCATCACAAAATATCCTCATCTTCTTCCATGAATTCTCCATTTATCCCTGAATGAAACATGTTCATATTGGAGTGTAGATCAGTTTCCAAAAATATCAAATAAAAATATGTATAATCAGATGAATCATTGGGTACATCAAATGATGTTAAAAATTGTACCACATAATAGTGCATTTTAAGAAGGTATTACAATCATAATGTCAAATGATATTCATAGTGTAAAATGCACAAAAATGGTGTTTATGAATAATAAAGAACATGAATATTATATATATTACCAATGAATATTATCCTCATTTAGTGGCTAATCAAAATTTTAACGACAAAATGTTTCAGCCATGCCAAATAGTGTTACATGAAGCGACTCTTGGCAATAGAATTCATAGTTTGTTGATATTATTTTCTTCTCTCTTGTATTACTTATGATAACCTGAACATTATTTCACATTAATAAATGATTTATTACATACAATTATACTTAATAAAACCCAAAAGATCATGAAGTCTAGTTTATTTGGGAACTTGGTACATTACATTAAAACATTAACTGGGAAATAAATCCTCTTTATTAAAAACTTCATTAAGAGGCTTGTACTTAAAAATGCATGGGAAAACTTGGGGACAGACCAAAGAAAAGGGTGACCCATGAATACCAATAAGGGAATAAGCATGTAATAACCTGAAGGATTTAATACATTAGAGAAAATAGGAATATAAGTGGGACATAAAAGGGGTGAGTATCATAGAAGTGAACACTGAGGGATGATATTTCATGATAACATAAAGTGGAGATGGGACATATGGCAAAAAAATAAAAAAAATAATCATAAAAATATGTCAAGGCTAATTTCCGAGACATTAGGATGGAAAAAATACCATAAAGAAATTATGTTCACTCTATGTACACCAATAAAGTCTCATTAGGCTAATATTTATGCAATGCATTGGAGTTCCATGTAATTAATGGTCCACCCTTCACATTTATTTTATTCTCATGCATAAGTGGGCCATATAGATAATTAAAAATGGAATCATATAGGATCAAAATTTATTCCACAATCATGGAGTGTGGAATAAATAAACCTAATTCCCAAATCAAAACTTATAAGTTCATAAAGGTGAAACCCCTTAATAGAAAATTGGTATGGATGCTCACTACAAAACTAATTGGCTTTTAATATCATGGTGGAGTTTCAACATCTTATTGATGTCACTTAAAAATTCGTAAAATTGATTGATGAGAGAGAAAGGAATTTCTGATATTTTTTGATGAAAATGGGCCATAACAGGGACATGGAAAAAATATCCCTACAATAGGAGTTGGAAATATATGGCATAAGATAATGAATAATCTTGAATACATAAGAGAAGAAAGAAGATCCCTTACCTTGAGAGCGTGGCTTAAAATTCTTCAGTTGAGTTTTTTTAGAATTTTGGTCACCTTGGGAGGACTCTAGAGCTAGTAAGGAAGAGTAAGGATTTTCTCCAAGGATTTTGAGTGAGGAGATGTTGGATCTTGTGAGGTTTTATATAGTCAATTAGTGGGGTGTTTTTTATCATTTATCGAACATAGGTTTTGGAGTCTATATATTAAAATAACAAAAAACAGAAACAATACCATGGTTTTTCACATGGATTCAGCCAACAAGGAGGGTTTTTATTTACATTATAATTAAAAGGGTCAAAATTAATTAAATAACACCCTTTCTGGTGTGGAAGTGTTTCATTCTCTTAAATAAATTAATTTAAATCATTAAAATATATTAATTGGTTTTTGATAATTCATAAAGGCTTTATAAAATTAAAGAAATAATAAAATTCACATTATTTTAAATGGAAAACATATAATTGTTCTTTAATAACATATATAATATTTATTAAATTAATTATGAGTCATTATGATGTCATAATGATCACCGTATATTGATAAAATATTTATTTTTTAGATGAAAATTCAATTGTCTCAGAAAATTAAGAAAAAATCACTTTCGGATGATTTCAATGTAATAATTCTTATAATAACAATAAATTAATGAGAATAATTTTCTAAATATAATAATTTTCACATTTAAAATAGAATCCATAATTATTTAGGAATTTAGTGTTTTTACAATAATTATTTTCAAACCATTATAAACAAATACATTTGACATCAAAAAACTTATATGATCATTTATATTTTATAATAATTATTTAATTATAATATTTCATTAAAATATTTTTTTATTTTAAAAATTCATTAATTCATGACAAAAATTTCCTTAATTGAATCAGAATATTACCTGAAAATACAATTTTTTTTTGTTTTAAATATAATTGAATATAATAAAATATATGAACCTTAGATTTTTATACAATCATAATTCACATCAAGACATATAATTTAATTACAAGGGGGATTTGATTTTTTAATGTTAGAGTCGTTACAATCTCCCAGCCTTAAAAAATTTTGCATTCAAAATATTTATTTCCTACACTAAACTAGATGATGGTAAGTCTGTTTGATCACCTCCTTGGTTTCCCACATCTTTTCATCAAACATGTCATTTATCCACCTAACATTCACTAGCTACATTATATTAATTTTTAGGAAATTTTTTATACGATCTATGATCATCAACGGCTGATCCTCATATGAGATATCATTCTCCCACGGTACCAACCCTAGATTGAGTACATGTGAGGCATCTAGTGTGTACATCTCAAAAGGGATACATGGAATACATCTTGTACTTGAGATATGTTTGGTGGGTTTTGTAATCGATATTCCACCACTCTGATGAAATCATTGATATAAAATGGGATGATGTATCTTTGAGTAAGATTTATCTACATCTCAACTCTCAAGCCTTTCTTCCATAGAGATATGAAGAGGAAAATTTTGTCTCTAATATTAACCTCTAGGTCTCATTGATGATTATCATCAAAAATATTAGGTCAAATCTGAGTATCCATGATTTTATGCTTAATGGTTTTAACATTTTCCACCTTTTCCACATAAAGTTCATGACCTAGTGGTTCTCATTCCCCAAGAATTCCCAACATGTAGGTGTTCTCTACCTCTTCCCATAAAGGTCTCTATAAGGATCCATTTGGATTCTTCAGTGCGAACTGTTACAATATGAGAACTAAATCATAGGATGATTTTGATCCCATACTTCTTTGAATTTGATAAAAAAATTCCCTAAATATGTCCCCAAGTGTCTTAATAGTCTGCTCAGATGGTCCATCTAATTGAGGTAGATAAGCTCTGATAAAGTCCAACTTAATATTCAGGGTGTGTTGGAGACACATCCAGAACAAAGATGTAAATATTGTTTCTATATTCTATAAAATATATTATGATTTTCTATAAAACCTCACCACATATATAGTGTATATCCTTTCATGTTATTAGAGTGAAAATTCCTATGGAATCACAGTGAAGTTTGCAGTCTTTGTAAGAAGATCCATCACAACCTTGATAGAATTATTTCCTATTTATTTCTTCAAAATAACATTAAAAAGGACTATGTTTATGTTTTTCAATTTCGATATTGTTATGGTTAATGGTTTTATCATCCCTTTGGATTTTTGGGCTTTCCACCTTCACATGATAACATAAAAGGCAACTGGATGTGTATTATACAATATCCTTATCCATATTGTCCCAACAATAGTTCTCTCCGATATCTCGATAAATGTTTGTGCTCCTTGAATCGATGGGGATGTTCTAGCTATGCACATCATTCAATAGCTACTAATTTGACTCAGTATTTTATGGTACATAAAGTCTTGACCTAAATATCACAACTCCGTCTTTATTAACATTGACCTCCGAGGATTTACCTTTTATTATAGTTACAACTTTCATATGAATTCCAAAATAATTTCATAGAGAATCCTTTAACCTCCCCATAAGGGATGAATGAGAAATTATTTGTGAAATGATTCCGGATATTCATTATTTTATGATTCCTAGATTAGATCCTTCTCAATTCCCCTCAATGATAGAATTTTCGGATGTTTTCTATATATAGCATTTTACACATTATTCTCTTTTGATGTATGTTAGTGGAATCAATATATATAGTCCTTTATAATATATAACCATAGTAATTTGTTTATAATTTTAGTTATTTCTATTTGAATATATTCTTTAGGCTCTTGTGATCTCTTTATATCTCATACTTATCCCCAAAGAGATAATTGCACCATGCATTCAATGAGAGATCACTACAGCAAACTACAAATCATGTGTTGGGTAGTTTTATTCAGGAATATTCAACCTCCCGTAACATAGGCTATCACTTTTCCAAAATTCATTAACAAAAAACTAAATCCATTTTTCAATGCATCATAGAATACCATGAAAAGTTATCCACTTATGGATAGTGTTACTAGAGGTGCAGAACTAAGAATCTTTTATAACACCTTAAATATGTCTTCACATTCATTATTCCAAGAAATTTTTTCCCTTTCATGTTATCTTGGTTAGAGGGTTTCAAACTCATGAGAAATTTATCACCAATAAATGATAGTACTATGAAAATCCATGGAAACAACATTTATCTGTCATGGATTTTGGCCTCAGCCGTCCTTCAATTGCTTCAATTTTTGAAGGAAACACATATATCTCATTTATTGCGATTTTATTCCCCATCAATTAAAACTGATTCTATTAGAACATATATTTTTCACTTTGCATAAAGATTCTCCTTTCATTAGTTTTTTAGCATAGTGTTCAGATGCTCCTCATACTCCTCCTTTATTTTGGAGTTTATTAAATTATCATCAATAAATACAACCAAAAATTTATTGATGGAATTTATAAATAATAAATCCATATATTCCATGAATATTTATAGAGTATTATTTAGTCTGAATGAAATTACTATGAACATACAGTGCCTGTACATTATACAAAATGTTTTCATGGTGATTTCCTCCTTCTTCATTCTAAATTTTTAATACCTTGGGAGGAGATCCAGCATGCAGAAGTATTTTAGACCACATAGCTAATCTATAAGTAATCAATCTATGGGAGAGTATACATTTTATTTATCATGATATTGTTGAGCTCACAATAATACCTGAAAATGCGCATTGAAATATCCTTCGTCAAGACTAAATTGAATGGTGAACCCCATGGTGAAGAACTTAAGAGTAGAACCCTTTATCAACATTATCATATATTTTTTCAGATCCTCAACATTCACAACATCCCTACTATAGAGAATCATGGTTAATTGTAACACCCCACATATTATCTCAATTGAAAATTTATCCCCTCGTCTTGGAGAAATGATAGAAAATTCTTTGAAAAAATCTTTTGTATAGTCCTCACAATGGGATTGATTTCAAGGATGAACCTTCCTTATACTCAATCACATGATCTATATATGATTTATCATAGGTAAATAAAATAAATTCATTATATATTTGTGCTAAATAATATTCATCAATAAAATTTCATTTATACAGAATTGGGGGTGATTCATGGTACAGAGGGTGGATTCCTTCTCCCAATAATTTACATTTTATTTATGAAAGGAAAACCATTCCTTGAATTTGATAACATCAAATTATAATAAATTTATACATATAATATTTTCATGAAAAAAATTCCTATAAACATAAAAATTTTATTCAATTACCATTGTTTTTTTTCCTGATAATAAAATATCATTTTAGGTGGGGACTCGATGTTCATAGAAATCATACAAGATAAGATAATTGGGTTTTAATTTCAATTCAATATGGAATACACTAATACAAAGTAGTGTTTTCATGTAATTCAGACATCATGATCTATCTCGTCATAGTATATTCTTTATTTTATTGATCATGATGATTGATGATCGTCTTCGTAATTTTTAGGCCTTATAATAGATAATTGTCTTGGATAATGCCCAAATTTTCCACATATTTGACATAGAATTGTATATGGTACCTTAGATTGAAAATTATTTCCATCCATCAAATTATCCATCTTTTAATGGAAATTTTATACTTTATTCCATATATTTCCTCACATAAAACATCTCATATTCCATTTGTGATATTTCCCATGGTGCCTCTTTTGACACTTTTTTCATTAAAGAAATTTTGTCTTCATTCCCTTATCATATTTATGATATTGAATTCCATGAGATTTCATTTTCCTATTCCTTGATGGATTTAGGTATTCAACTATGTTAAATATTTTAATCATGATTTTTCATAGTTGGTTTGGAATAATCATAATGTGTCCTACATGACCTCATATATGATTTTCCATCTCATTTTGGTAGTCATTACATTTCCCATTGCATTGGTTGATTTCTAGATTCCTCCTATTTTCAACCATTGGATAAAATAAAAGGAAAATTTTGGATAATTATTTTTAAACTAATATACACATAAATGAGAATATAATTAAATTAAATAGGTAATATATAAATTATATGTATTTCCTTAACTTATGAATTTATAGGATTCAATCTTGGTTATCAATGATCTATTTCCAAACATATTTTATTATGTAATTTTTTGGTTCCATTAATATTGGTTCATACTAAGCTTATAATTTTTTAAAATAATATCTCCTTGGTGTGTCAAACTAGGTGTGCAATATGTCTGGTTGTTGTGCAATATTTCTCTTCCAAGTCAAGCTCAATGCGTTGTTTTTGGGTTATAACCCTATTTATATCTATGCTATATCCACATACACAAATAGATTCATTAGGGGGGTGTATTTTCTTGATAAAATATGTACTCTATACTTACCAAATATAAGGATGTTTTCTTATACTTATTCTTATACGAAAATTTTTTCATGGAGTTTTCTAATACTAGTCACAAAGATTACTGAACATTTCATTTGATATCTACTATGATAATGATGCTCTCTATTTAACATTAATACATGAATTGTTACGTAAGATTATATATAATAAAACCTGAAAGATAATGATTACTAGTGTCTATATGAATTAGATATATTACCAGAAAACATAAAATGGGAAATAAGTTATGTTTATTGAAAACATAACTAACATGCTCATACATAAAACTGCATGGGACAACCTTGATACATATATATAGAATGGGTGAGATATAAATCCTAGTAAGGGAATGAAAATGGAATAACATGAGGAATATAATACATGATAGAAAATATGCATTTCAATGAGTCATAAAAGGGGTGATAATAATACTCATTAAAAATGAGGCATGAATTTGCATGATAATATAAATAGGACATGGTAAATGTGGGAAAATTTTTTAGCACAACATCATAAACATAGGTCAAAGATAAATACCATGAAATAATGATATAAACTGTCCCAAAAAGGAATTAGTTTCACAATCTATCCCAACACGATGTCTCATTAAACTAATAATTACCCAATGTGTTGGTGTTCTATATAATTTTGGGAGCACATGTCACATTAATTTGATTCTTATGATCATGTGTCTCACATAAATCATAAAACATGGAAACATTAATAATCAAATTTTTTCCCTTAATAATGGGGTATTGAATAAATACAAATTAGTCACTAATAAATAAGTACAAGTGCAAAAATGTTAACACCCTTTATTGTAAATGCGTATGGGTATTCAGTACACAATTGTTTGGCATGGAAAATCACAGTGGAATTTCATCAACATAATAATACCCCATAAAAAATTATAAAATAGTTTGGTGAGAGGAAAATAGGTCTCTCATCATCTGGATAAGAAATGTACATTAATAAGAACATGGAAAAATAATTTCTAATAATAGGAATTGGAAATAGAAGGCATATGATAATGAAGAAACTTGAATAAAGTGGATAAGGAAAAACATATCTTACCTTGAGAGTGTGACATCAAATGATTTAGAGGAGATTCATGAGAACTTATGGACACCGTGGGAGGAGTCTAGAGTGCTTAAGGATGAGTATTGATGTTCTCCAAGGATTTTTTGTTAAAATATGTGGGATATTGTGTGGGATTATATAGTAAATGAGAGGGGAATTCATTATTATTTCTAAAACATAGGTTTTGGACTCTGTATAACAGATAACCAAAAACAAAAACCTTCCAAGTATTTTTCCCATGTATTCTACCAAATAGGAGTGGATTTTATTATTTTATAATTCGAGGGGCATAAAATACTAAAATAATATCTTTTCTGATGTGGAAGTGAGTCATATTCCTAAAGAAATTACTTTAAAATTTTAAAATATATTAATGGTTTTATAGGTTTCAAAAAGAATTTATAAAATTAATAAATTAAACAAAAAATCAAATTATTTTAAATTAAAAACATATATTAAGTCTTTCATACCCTTTATATTATTTATTACATCACTTATTTGTCATTATGATGTCATAATACACATTTTATATTTATATGGTATTTAATTTTTACCCATAAATATGATTATCTCATTAAATTATGAAAAATTAAACATTGAATTATTTCAATTTTCTAATGAGGATAATATATTATTTTTATCAAAATAATTTTCTAAATATATTAATTTTCACTTTTAATATAGATTCAATATTTATTGATTAATGCTAGGTTTTTAGACGATAACATTTTCTAAACCCTTATAAAAAAATATATTTTAATTCTTAAAAATTATATGTTCATTAATATTTAATAAACCTTTTTTAATAATTTTTTTAAAATTTTATTTATTTCATAAATCCATTAATTCAGGAAAATAAATTCCACGATTTTATTTGAATATTACTCAAAAATATAATTTTTGTTTTATTGAATAAAATTAAATTTTTTTACCTAATATTAATAGAATGAAAATATATTCATGATTCTATAAAATATAAATATTAATTTTATTACGGTCTTGATAAATATACCTTCAATAAAGAAGAGGACTCCCTATTCGCATGGTACTCAAATCTTAGATTTTCTTGTGGTGCTTCGGTATACATGGTTTGGGTCATGATCTATATGAGCTTGGACTTCTCTCGTAAGTGGTTTCGATCATTTATAAGTTCTTAGATCCAATATTTGGTTTGTTAAAGGGAAAATCATAGGGATGTTATATCTCTTGGAAGATATGATAAATGGTTTTCAATGGGAAGGATCCTTCTGGTTAAGGCAATCACTTCCTTTGTCGATGTCTATTGGATTTGTTAAAACCCTATATTTATACTAATCATATGGTCATTTTTCAATGACTATATTTTCAAAGTTAATGACACTTAATGGTGTTTTAAATATAATAGGATATAATAAAACCAAATATTTTTATGTGGTTTCTATAACCATAATGCATAATAAGTCATTTAATTAAATTAAAAGACGTATTTTATTTGTAATGGTTGAGGTCATTACATTAGTTGTTAAAAAATATATATTTCATTTAAAATAACTATTCCCCACCACCATTTTCCCAAACCCAAAAAATTAGCAATAATATTCTACACTATCTCTAATAATGATCTTAGACAATATTATTGGAATCAAATATTTTAGTAAATCACAAATAACCTCTTATTAGACATTATTTATAACATATAAGAATTTTGTAACATATCCTATGTCCAAAATAACCAATCTTACTATATTTTAACTCAAATAGGGTACTTCATTCAATTTTGGAGGACTATAAAATTGAGGTTCAAGGTCCATATTTTAAAAACTGGAGATCATTCTCTTTTGGTTGAAGCTTTTTAAAATTTACCCCTCAATTTTTATGTTAGGAGGAGGTTATAGAACACTATTATAGAGAATATCTTATACCTAGTTGTTAAATTATTCTAGTGTCATGTGGATACCATAATATATATGAAAAATATCATTTGTTATATGATAACTTGCTTAGACTCACTTCTAGTAAAGATCGATATTAAGAATTAAGTATTCTTATTTATGGTATTCATATTTCATTTATTAATTCATCTCATAATTGATCTTAGTATTTATTTTGTGTTTTATTTCACAATTTATAGGATTAATTATATTATAAAAACCCATCAAGCTTATTTGAACCGTTTATGGAGATGAACTAATTTGATGAAAATTAAAATTGATAATAGGTTTTAGAGTTTTTCTTTTACCCTGGTCATGCATATTTCACCACATATTAATATAGTATGTTTTCATAAAAGTGATGTGGGTATAATAACACCAAGTTATAGAGGATTAAAATATAAAGGATTCATATTCTAGGACAAATCAAAAAATAATTATAAATCAAATCAAAAAACTTGTTATGATTTTCAACATCACTGCATGGATCATATAGGGATGCATCCAACACTGAGACTGGGGTGAATTAGTGTCGTTATATGTTTATTCTAATATTAATTTTTCACATTATAACTCCACACTTATTCAATGAGAATTTATCTCAATAATTATCTAATCATTGGTTAGTATGAAAATATTTTAATGGTAATCAATATAAGATAACACTAGGGTTTTTGTATGAGTTTATCCTCTATATGGTTGACTAAATAATTGGGACTTCATAATTGTTATCCAATGAAAACATATTAATGCTTATTATCAATTAATGAATAATATAGGGTACATACTTTAATTAGTTATCCTTCCACCGATTAGTTACAGTGAATGTAGAATCTTTTTAGTAACTCCTTACAGAATACAAGAGTTTGTTTATACTATATGATAAAAATCCACAATGAGGATCATGTGCCATTCCTGGAAAATTTATATGATATTCTTCCTTGGATGAAACAATAAATATTTCTAACTCATTATCCTTATACATCTATAGAATACATATTCTTTAGGCTTCCTCTCTCAAATATTTGGACTTATAATATCAACTAATATATGTCACTTTCTTTCTCTTCTCCTTATACATTTTAGTAAATATGGAATCATTTTTTCTTGTATCACTGGTTCTATGTCTCTCTTTTCATTCAACACTATATGTATCAAACAGGTTAAGTAACATATATCTTTTTATTTATTTATTTAGACCTAAAGTATATTCACAAATACATGAAGATGAAATTCTAAAATTTTATTTCTCTCTTCTCAAAATATAAATTTACAGACTCATGTGAACATATCTCATTGAGTTTCCATAATTCATAGAATTAAGTCAAAAATAAATATCGTCATTTAATTATCCTAAAATATATACATTTAGTTCTCCATCTTCTTTGGTATTCTAATATATTTTGTATGACTTTCTCTATTTTCCTCCTGAAATTTTGAAACTCCTTGGATTAATATGCGTATATTCTTTGGGGATCTTAATTACTTTTCTTTATATTGAATTGAAAAATTCAAATCATTACATTTTTCATGTAATAATTGCAATAACATTATCATATTCACCATATTGGGTATTTTGAAGTCTTATGATCACCCCATCATTGAATTCATAGAAATCAAAAGTCGTATTCTAAGTATATAATTCTTATAATACAATTTAAACATATGCTTGGTAGATTCATATGAAAACATATATTATATGATAATTAAATATGTGTGTGCCTATTTAAAGGAATACATTCACAATATCATAGTATATTCATCATCAAATTCATACATACAATTCATATGATTTTCAACATATTAATTCAATAATCATATGATGTTTCTTCATCCATTTTCATCACATACACTACTCAACATATCTTATCATGTATAAGTGTAACATAGGAACTAGAACACAAACTTTTTTTGGAAATTAACCAAGGAATATATTATGATGTGGTTGTGTCTCACCATTTCTCATGGATTGATTTTTATCTCACCAAGTTCTTCACTACAGAGTGGTCATTATTCTCTCATAATTTTACTGTGGCCAAGAATATGTGTATGATGTTGTCTCTTCCCCTCTAGTGTGGTCACATCATATTCTATTATACCATATCTTTCCTATATATCATACATCATCATTATCCAACATCAATTTCATCTAATCATAAACCATGACTAATTTACACTATTATATCTGCATAATGAAGAATAACATAACATCTCTTTATTTCATCCTGTTATCCATAGAATTCAAATTCGGTAATAATAAAAATATCTGATTTAAGATTACCCATATATGGATTATCATTATAATTTTTTAAACCATCATCTATCTATTTTTATACCGAATATACCTTTGCATAGGGCTTGGATCACCTCTACATAATGGTCATGTTATATTCAGACAGTCAGTGCAGCATTAAAAGTACTTATATGCTACCTTTAAAATGTTATCATTACCTTTGTATTGTCGTGACTCGTCCTTGGGGCCCATGCCGTGACTACCCCAAGCCCACCTTCCATAGGCCAGGGGCTAGAGACTTGCACGAAAGGCGTAAATCCCAAAAGTAGGGAAGGAATTTCCTTTAAGAAGTAACATACACAACAGAGTATGAAAGTGAAGTAAATACCAAGTAACTAAGTACAAAAGTAAGTGCTGGAAAGTAAATGGTCCAGAATAGAAGCCCAATCGAATGTAAAGCACAACTGAAAAGAAAGTATAGTAGTAGAAAGTAATACATCAACTCTCAGTCGTCATTCGGAAATCCCACCAGAAGGGTGGGTACAGATAGTCTCCTCAGATCCTCAGTCCGGTTGTCCGCTCCGTGTACATCCCGCCAAGTGGTCCACCTCCGGGTACTGTCTCGCTCTACAAACCTCTATGTCGATCAGTATTGTCCGTCGTTTGCATCCAGAACAACGTAGTGCGGGCATAGCCTGTGCAGGGGTGAGTATACGATACTCAGTAGGGACCCCAAGACCCCCGAAGGTCTCTTAGAATCCACGAAGGATAAACCACAAATGAAAGTTACAATCATGAAGTATCAATAACACTACTTAGGTATACTCCCATACATATACCTAAATCAACAGTTACAGTTTGGCTCCAGCTCTCCAGCCCAAGCACAACCCAGTCCACATAGGAAAGCACAACCCAATACACACAAGAAAAGAAAGTCAACCACATCAAGGATAATGATTGAGAATCAACACTCAGCTCACCCAGGTATACACTTCGTAAGGTGATAGAGATGATCAGATTTAGCCACTGATTCATCCAAGCTGTCAGACCCACATAGGATACAAGACCAGCTAAGATGTCGGACCAATAAAAGATACATGACCAGCTACTATGCCAGACCCACATAGTATATATGTACAGAGTCAAATACTGCCGGACCCCCATAGGATACAGAAACCATAGTCATCACCGTCAAACCCATGGAGGATCCCAGTATGTTCGTCATCACTGCTGAACCCACGGATGATCCATGTACAGTCATGCTCGCTGCCGAACCCACGAAGGATCCTAGTACAGTCATCATCGTCGCAGTCACAACCAGCTCTAGGGTTCCCGCACACAGCATGCTCGATTTTCGGACGGTCCGCTCCACGAGCCAAGGGGGGTCGATACATAAAATTTAAGGAAGTCCAGAGTTGATGTATGAGAGAGTTCCATCTCATCAATAGGAACTCAATGAGACAGACGACACATCAATCAAACACCCGGTCTGAGAGATAATGGCTTTTCTGTCCTCGGGGCCCGGTCGGTTTTTATGTTGAAACCAACCCAACTGTACTCCAGCTGCATCCAAACTTCATGCGGAGTAAACCAAAAGAACCGTCTCACAAAGTGGAAACCAACAAAGTCGACGACACATCAATCAGATATCCAGAGCTCGAGTTATAAGCGTTTCTGCTCCGAGGGCCCGGTTAGTTTCGAGTTTGAACCATCCCGGCTGTACCCAAGGTTCTCTAAAACCATGAGTGTAATATACCAAAACGACCATTTCGATCCAAGGATCACAAAACAACTGATGGTGCGTCGATTGATGGTCTACAACCCATGTTCCGCTCGGAGTTTGTTCAGGCCACCCTCTCTGCGGTGCGCATCCAGGAGTTACTACAGCTGCGGCAGGGCAGCATGTCAGCAGCCTAGTACTCGGAAATATTTACCGACCTCTCACGCTACTCCACATACATGGTACACGACCCATTCTTCCAGGCCCAGACCTTTGAGAAGGGGTTGAGGCACGAGATCAGAGCTTCGACGATTCCACTCAGCATCCCGACTCAGGCAGGGGTGCTAGAGAGAGCCCTGCTAGTGGAGAGCTTTCTCACCGAGCAGCCATCAGCAGCGAGACCCACCACAGGACAGAAAAGAGTGGAGTCTTCTACCAGAGGCAGTCGACAGATGACGCAGGGGTCCAAGCGGACCAGTCTGTCAGGTGGGAGACCTCAGTACACGGGTTCGGCTGTGCGGGGCACACGGTGCAGAGCCAACCTTCTGAGGAGCAGACAGTGCTATGCATGCGGTGGGCAGGGTCACATGGCTCGTGACTGCCCAAAACACAATGCATAAGAGCAGAAAATAGTTGAGGGACCTCCCAGGTAGAGGCAGAGGTTCGACCGTGGCGGTCCGCAGTGATAAGGCGGACGAAGCAGAGGAGCTGGCTGAGCAGCGGGTGGTGGACGACGCTTCGAGGCTCTACCCCCACTACCCCCAAGAGGTCCACCCCGACAACATGGTGTTGGCGGGTAGAGGCAGGCTCAGCTCCAGGCAGTAGAGGCTTATGACCACGGTGCACTCGAGATGATTCGAGGTACTATCTGTATCTACTCCACCCTTGATGCAGTTCTTATAGACACATGTGCAAGTCATTCTTTTATTTCCACTTCCCTTGTTTAGAGCTCATAGATTCTGACGGAGCCGTTGGCTCGATCCTTGCGGCTAGATACTCCTACGGGAGCAGACTAGACGATTACGCACTGGTTCCGGTAGTGTGAGTTTACTCTAGGAGGCGAGAGATTTGGCTTAAATCTTTTTGTAGTGGTGTCGAGGCCTTACGACGTCATCTTGGGGATGGACTTTTTATCTACAGTCCATGTCCAGATCGACTGTATTAGGCTCAAGGTGCTATGTGTCCATGCAGATGGGACTAGGTTCACCTTTACCAGTGAGAAAGGACCCTTCGCAGCATAGGATGTACTCACGTAGAGGAGAGGGAATTCGATTACACATCAGTTGGCTAGTCTCATCCTCGGAGCAGTCGACATGCGCAGTCCGAGTTTTCCTGTAGTGGTGGATCAGTATGCGGACATTTTTTCTGACGATGTTCCATGACTACCTCTTCATAGGGAGGTATATTTCTACAAAGACATGTACCCCAAGACATCATAGATATCCACCCCAACGTATCGGGTGGCTCCTGCCGAGCTTCGTGAGCTGCGGGTACAACTGGAGGACTTACAGGGGAAAGGTTTCATCCGACCCAGTGTTTCACCCTAGACTTCCCCGGTCCTTTTCGCCAAGAAGGCGGATGGGGGATTGCGAATGTGTGTCAATTACCGTCGCCTAAACCAGGTGACAGTGAGGAAAAAGTATCTACTTCCGAGGATTGACGACCTCTTTGATCAGCTCAAGGGAGCACAATGGTTCTCGAAGATAGACCTGAGGTCAGGCTATCATCAGTTATGATTTTGGGAAAAGGATGTGCATAAGACGGCCTTTAGGTGTCGGTACGACCACTATGAGTTCTTGGTAATGCCCTTCGATGTGACCAATGCTCCAGCAGTGTTCATGATTCTCATGAACAAGAACTTCAAGCCCTACCTCGATCGGTTTATCGTAGTCTTCATTGACGACATATTTATTTACTCAACAACCGAGGAGAAGCATGCCTACCACCTATGGGTTGTACTGGATACACTCTGAGAGCACCATATTTATGGTGTTCTCTCGAAGTGCCAATTTTGGCTTCGAGAGGTCCACTTCTTGGGCCACGTCATCTTTGAGGTGGGAGTTGCAGTGGATCCCGCACATGTCGAGGCGGTACATGTTTGGGAGCCACCCATGAGCATGATAGAGGTGCAAAGTTTCCTAGGTCTAGCTGGGTACTATCAGAGATGTGTGCCAGACTTCTCCAGAGTTGCAGCACCGCTTTCAGCTTTGACAAAGAAGGGTAAACCCTTCGTGTGGTCAGACAGATGTCAGTAGAGCTTCCAGGATCTGAGGTGGATATTGACAAGTGCTCCCATCTTGAGGCTGCCGGAGGAGGGCGTAGGGTACGTAGTTTACTAGAACGCATCAGAGAATGGACTCGGGTATGTATGAATGCAGGAGAAAGCAGTGATCGCTTATGGTTCATGGCAGCTAAGGAAGCATGAGTAGAACTATTCCACCCATGACCTGGAGTTAGCATCAGTGGTCTTCGCCCTGAAGATGTAGCGACACTATCTGATGGGAAAGCACTTTACAGTCTTCTCTGACCACTAGAGTCTTAGGTAAATCTTCTCGCGGATGAACTTGAACCTGAGATAGCGGTGATGGCTCGAGTTCCTCCAGGATTATGACTTATAGATTTTCTATACTCCTGGGAAGGGGAACGTTGTGGCTGATGCTCTCAGCAGAAGTTCATGCATTCAGTTGCTTGAAGATATGACAAAGAAGATAGCCTCTTTGCAGATATCCTTCATGGATAGTAATGGTGAACCTATCTTCAGTCCCTCACAGTCACTCCTCCACTAATTCATCGGGTCAGAGAGGCACAACGTGGGGACGTGGACAGTGAGACGCGACATGCACAGATAACCTTAGGACATTGACCTGATTGATTTTCTATAGGAGGAGAGCACATAATCCTTTTCAGTGGACGTACCATGGTACCGGTTACACTACAGGAGGAGGTGCTGAGGGAGTTCCACAATTCCCCTCTAGTGGTACATCTTGGAGTAGCGAAGATGTATCAGGACCTCAAACATTAGTACTGGTGGTCGGGTATGAAGAAGGTTGTGACAGGATTCGTTTCTCGATGCCTCACTTGTTAGAAAGTGAAGGTAGAGCACCAGGTACCTGTAGGCTTGGTACAACCCTTAAAGGTCCCAGAGTGAATGTGGGATGGGATATCCATGTATTTTGTGATGGGGCTTCCACGTACTTCCAGAGGACACGACTCCATTTGGGTGATTGTAGAACGACTCACCAAGTCATCCCACTTCTTACCTATCAGATAATAGGGATCAATGAAGATCTTGAGATGCCTCTATGTTCATAAGATCGTACGGTATCATGGGGTGCCATAATCTATCGTCTCCGATCGAGATGCTCACTTTACTTCCCGGAATTTAAAGGGGTTACAGGAGGCCTTTGGGATGCAGCTACACCTGAGCACCACCTTTCACCCTTAGACGGATGGCCAGATGGAGAGGACCATTCAGACTCTTGAGGACATCCTCGGTGCATGTGTCCTTACCTTTGGTCGCAAATGGGAGGATCACCTACCCTTAGTGGAGTTTGTGTACAACAACAGCTACCACTCCACTATATGGATGACACCTTACGAGGAACTGTACGGCCGACCATGAAGATCACCTCTATGCTGGACTGACCATGGGGAATCAGCACTCGTTGGACCAGAGATGGTTCAAGCTATGACAGAGAAGGTGCAGATCTTTCATGAGCGGATGAGGATTTCTCAGAGACGACAGAAGTACTATGATGATAGGAGCCAGATACCACTAGATTTCAAGGATGGAGACCACGTTTTCTTACGGGTCTCACCTTGATGTGGATTACAGAGATTTGGTCGGGGCGGCAAGTTATCATTGCGCTTTATCGAACCATTCCAGGTTCTCAGCAGGATAGGTGAGGTGGCTTATCACCTGGCTCTTTCACCTCAGTTGCACCGGAACTTCTTCCACGTATCTCAGCTAAGGATATACGTGCATGACCCGATGCATATCATCGATCATGGGGAGCTAGACATCGATGACAGGGAAAATTTTGCAGATGTCCCTGTGGAGATCGAGGATCGATAGGAGCGAGTCCTACGTGGATGGTTGATTCCTCTGGTGCGCATCATGTGGCACCACCGGAACATCCAAGAGAGCACATGGGAGTGGGAGGCTCAGATCCATGCTCAATACCCTCATTTGTTTCCCTAGTTTATGATGTAGTTTTATGGGGATGTAAAGCCCTGAGGTGGGAGTAATGTAAAGACCTATAAATTTCACATAATTTTTATTTAAATACTTTGGAATTTTACGAGTACGCAGTTTCTGACGGAGCTTGATTCCGAGGCCCGGTGTGCCGGGAAGAAATTTTCAAAGATTAGCTCGGGTACGTTCAGTGAACAAACGAGCCGGTTTTTCTATCTTTTAAACCGGTGCTTGGAATTAGAATATGAGGGCACTGATGAATTTACAACCCCGAGATTCGCTTAGGCGAAGCTTAACTTCGGCCGACAAGGGCCGAGAGAAAATGTTTTTTTCGGACCTTTTGAGAAAAATAATAAAATAATTTAAATGAATTATTTTATTGTTCCATCCCCCTTTTTGGGTGGTGGGGTAGCAACAGGGCGGTGAAGATGCACATCAATGAGGCTCATTAAACTC
Organism: Viscum album; assembly: GCA_963277665.1. Classification (NCBI taxonomy): domain Eukaryota; kingdom Viridiplantae; phylum Streptophyta; class Magnoliopsida; order Santalales; family Viscaceae; genus Viscum; species Viscum album. The sequence continues at coordinate 939,907,104 of OY728161.1, forward strand.
ATAACATAACGACGCTTTAATGAAACCATTATGGCAACGCTGCGACGTGCTCCTTTATATATTTTGGCACATCGAGAATATGTGGAGAAAGAAATTGGAGGATTCTTTGGAGAACCTCTGATGGACATCCTCCCCAGTGAAGAATGAAGAACTCTGACAAAACCTCTTCTTCTTCGACGCATTTTGAATATCGGAGCCAGAAAGCGACACCGATGCCTTAACCCCCCTTGAGGACGAACGCGCGACAAAGAACCACTAAGCGGTAAGGGTTTATTTTGAGAATGATAATACTCCCAAGATTGTTTTTTTACTAAAACATGAAAATGGATCAGCTCATTATCAAGTTGATCTGCGAACTATTATTTGCAGGTTCAGGATTATTATTTGCGGGGAAATTGTTGGGAGTTTTTTCAAACCACCAACGCAGTGGGTGTGGATAAACGAACAAGTCTGAACCCACTATTTTTCTGTTATTGATGCTCGGAAAATTGGGCGATGGTGGAACGGGACCACAATGGGGTTTGAATGCCGTCGTAGTGAAGAAAGGGTCCCAAGACGACTGCAGGCGCACACGAGAGCAAGAACGGACCACCAGAATGACTCTGGTGGCATGAAGAAAGTTACGGCGGTGCAAATCGCCGGCGCGGCTGAAGCCGTGGCGGCAGGCCGTTGGATCCCGCGGCCACACGGGATTCGGAGGAGGATGCGACGCCCGCTGCGTCCGTGGAGCACAAAGTAGGGGGGACCGCGTCCCCCCCCCCAGCTCGGCTCGTTGGTGGAGCAAGTGCGCCCCCCCGGCCGGGCGGGGGCTTGTTGCGTGGACCGGGCCAGGACGTACCCAGCCGGACCTGACCCGGACCCGGGTTGGGGCGCCCGGTTCGGGCCGACCCAGGGGGCGAGGGGGGGGGGGGGGTGGGCCGGGCCGGGCCAGGCCCATACCCCCCACTTCGAACTGTTTTCAGTATTTTTCCCATAACTTGGGTTGCAGACCTCCGATCGACGCACCGTAAGTTGCGTTGGGATCCTTGGATAGAGATGGTCGTTTCGATATTTTACACTCAAGGTTTTGGAGAACCTTGGGTATGGCCGGGTTGGTTCGATCTCGAAACCAACCGGGCCCTCGGAGCGGAAACGCTTATAACTCGAGCTCCGGACAACCGATTGATGTGCCGTCGACTTTGTTGGTTTCCTCTTTGTGAGATAGTTCTTTTGGCTTACTACTCATGAAGTTTGGAAGCGGCTGGAGTATGGTCGGGTTAGTTTTAACTAAAAAACCAACCAGGCCCTAGGGATGGAAAATCCAATATCTCTCCGACCGGGCATCCGATTGACGCACTGTCTATCGCGTTGAGTTCCTATTGACGAGATGGAACTTTGTGATACATCAAATCTGGGCTTCGGGACAGTTGATGTATCGACCCCCCATGGTTCATGGAGCAAACCATCTGGAAATTGAGCATGCTACGTGTGGGAACCCTAGAGCTGGCTGTGACTGTGACGATGACGACTGCACTAGGATCCTCCATGGGTTCGGCAGCGAGGATGACTGTACTTGGATACTCCGTGAGTTCGGCAGTGACGGCGACCGTACTGGGATCCTCCGTGGGTTCGACGACAATGACTACTGTTCATGTATCATATCTGGGTCCAGCAGTATTTGACTCTGTACTTGTATCCTATGTGGGTCCGACAGAGTAGCTGGTCTTGTATCCTTTGTGGGTCTGACAGCTTAGCTTTTCTTGTATCCTATGAGGGTTCGAAAGCTTGGATGAATAAGTGGCTACATTTGATCATATCTATCGCATTACTAAGTGTATACCTGAGTGATCTGAGTCTTGATTCTCAATCATTATCCTTGATGTGGTTGACTTTCTTTTCTTGTGTGGATTGGGTTGTGCTTTCCTATGTGGATTGGGTTGTGCATGGGCTCGTGAGATGGAGCCAAACTGTAACTGATGACTTAGGTATATGTATGGGAATATACTTAAGTAGTGTTATTGATAATTAGTGATTGTATCTTTCCTTTGTGTTTTATCCTTCGTGGATTCTGAGAGACCTACGGGGGTCTCGGGGTCCTTACTGAGTATCGTATACTCACCCCTGCACGGGCTATGCCCACACTACATTATGTTGGATGTAGACGACAGACATCAATGATCGAGGTGGAGGCTTGTGGAGCTGGACGGTACCCGGAGGTGGACCACTTGGCAAGACGTACACGGAGAGGACAACCGGAATAAGGAGCTGAGGAGACTATCTGTACCCACCCTTCAGGTGGGATTTCCAGAGGACGACTCAGAGTTACTGTTTTACTTTCTGCTACTATACATTCTTTTTAGTTGTGTTGTACTTTCGATAGGGAATGTATTCTGGCCCATTTACTTTCTAGTACTTACTTTTTTACTCAGTTTACTTAGTATTTACTTCACATGCGTACTCTGTTTTGTATGTTACTTCTTAAAGGAAATGCCTCCCCTGCTTTTGTGATTAACGCCTTTGGTGCTAGTCGCCAGCCCCTGGCCTGTAGAAGGCGGGCTTGGGGTAGTCACGTCACATGCCCCGAGGACGTGTCGTGACATGTATAGATTCCAATATTTAGGGAACCATTATATAGAACCATGTTTATCCATCCACGTGTATTAAAACTTATATATTACCTTACTTAGGAAATGAATTACCTTTACACATGGGTGGAAACAAGGCTACATTTAAAAAATTGTAGTTACCTATATATATCTCAGTGCACTTTAACAGTAGCTTGATATAGACTCTATTGTTCAGAATACCATTGTATTATTCCAAAAATACATTTATGTGGGTATCAAAAATCTAGATTTACCTTTACATAAGCAATTTAGTTTCCATATATACTCTTACATAAAATAAATTAATTAAATTTCACCCATACACAGTTGTTGTAACCTATTGAAATTTTTTCTATATATCTCAATTTAATTATTATGAAACTTCAATCATCATTAATTTCCATAATAAAAATGGTGTTAAACCACAACTTTATTTAATTTAATTACATCATAGTTTTTGGGGGAAACACCCATCATCCAAATTCCATGATTCGTCACAAATATAGTAAACATAATCTATCTTTTTTTAAAACTCTATGAATCACTTTAGCAATCATGGGACATAAAATATATGTCCAATAAAATACTTTTAATTACATATCTTTCTTCATTTTAAAAAAAACAACACCTCAAAATTTTATCTATCAATACTCCCCCATTGAATTTTTTTCTAATACAATATCATATTTTCATATCTATCCCATATATTGATAAAAATATCAATGCATATAAGAGAGAATGGAATCAATTATTTCCAATAAAATTTGTAATAAAAAATTCAACTCTATGTTTACATAATAAATGATTGATGTAAAAAACAAGAGGTTTTAAAATAGACATAAAGGTAGTCCATAGTCAACAAATTTGATACCAACTTATAATCCTTACCATGACTCACTCAAGGTATGTTCAAATGTGCTCAGTTTTTAACCAATGGTAATCAAATTATACATTATATTTATCTCATACATTTAATCCTAAGATCATTCATTTAATTTAGAATACAAGTTAAAAACATTAAAGAACATGTATCACACTTTTTATTTTGTGACCATCCCTAGAAATCCTAAATATTTTTCAGTTTTCTTCCCATCGAATAATTTGAATTCTCCACCATAATATTAATATATCTTCTTGATAAAAAATAATTATAAATTATAAAAACTTTCATTTGAAATTTAATTTTAAAAAACACAATCAAGGATTCATATTTTTAAGAATTATCAAATCTGGCGAGTTATCAAGATCAACCCTACCTCAAGGAATGATCACTATATCAACTTCATAATAGTAAATCATTTCTACAAATGTAATTTGGAATATAAATTTTCGAATCATATCAAAATTGATATTTCTTCAAATATGGTATAGTTTTTCCATATTACATATCTTATTTTCTCACTAATTTGAAAACAATCATCACCTATAATTCTAAACAGAGTTAGAACAACAATATAATCAAAATAATAATGGATTATGGTGGAACCTCATTTTTTCATCAATGTCAGAAATTGAGTTGAGAATTTATTCACAACCAATTATCCATTCAAAATTTAGTTCCACTTATATATGGACTCTTAATTCATTGACAACTGAATTTAATTTATGATTTTTATTTGGTTATCATGGGTTATTTTCATTTATCCTTATATGGGATCTTATTTTTAAAATGTTCCATCAAAGAAATGAATCCCTTGGTGCAGTTTATACATTCATTAGTATTTCATCTTGGTATAGAATAATTTTGAAAAATATATTTTAATTATTTCAAACCTACTTATACCTTCAAAACCACACAAATTAATCCATTTGTTCATCATTTCACAGAGTCTCTTGAGATTATGGATATTCATGAGTAATTTTTTCTTTTTTATTTACTACTTTATTTAAATCAATCTTCCTCTTGTCATAAATTCTCATAATTAGTTATCCAAATTTAAAAAAATATTAATCAATATAATCATCATTTTTTCTTCTACACGGTTCTTTAGGGGAGTTATTAATTATGTAAACCCTTTAATTTTTAGTTTTCAATACATTTTCGTTTATCTAATTCTTTATTATATAAAAACTATCATCCATGGAAGATTTAAAAGTCTACATGATGTATTAACTTTTTATGAAAAAATGTTGTTTCCTACCTTACATGGTGTTTAATTCATCACATTCTTCTTAAGCATGGTCGGAGTAGATGTATTCTACTTCCTACAACCATATTACTCACATGTCTTCACTACTATCACCTTTAGAGAACTATTTTAATATATTTATATAGATTTAGTCCGAAGGGTGTCCTACATTCTTTTTCAAACCTTTCTTGAATTCTTTATAAATTTGTATTATAGAATTTATTAGATTAATTAGTGCTTTATATTCACTCCTATGACAACAGTTATGGAAAAAATTATGGATATTTCCAATCATTTCAAATCTATTTGAGTTTTAGAGATATTTATTCCAAATTTGTGGATGTTGGTTTTACTAAGACATGATCCACCTTGAAATGTGATTCCTTGGTAATTTTGGAATTGAGTTATTTTACCTGTAATAGAATTAGATATTCAATATGTATTATAACAAAAATAATAAAAAATAAACATTGAGCTCATTATTTGATTTATATACTATCCATATTTTCGAAAACATATACCTTATAGTTTATTTTCATTTAAATCATCTACATTGGATTAATTTTGGGATTAAACCCTCATTTTTGTTCTTATAGGGACATTTGATATAGTTGCGGGAACCACAACACTTTTCCACATCCATATATTTATAAATAACATATTCAAATATACATAGTGGGTAAATCCATAATTACAAAAGATTTTATTTTGTAATGTGGATGATACATTTACTTTTGTTTCTTCTTTAGAATTATTATTATATGATCTCAGATTTTTTTTCACCAGATAGAGTACATTTAGTCTAAGAATCACCTATAGTAGTTTTTTTGGTTAAAATATTCGTTTTTTTTCTATTGTAAATACATGATATGATTTTTTATGAGATTCATAAATTTAACTTCAAACTCATAGCATTTCTTATTGAGAATTTATTTCTCATTCTCTACTATCATCAATTTTTATTTAATTTATTTCATGATTTTATCAACCTTGTCATCAGGAATTTTTTTCTATTCCCATATAAAATATCCAATATCTTTAATATTATTATTTTTATATCCAATTGAGATTCCTTTGAAGCATTTACTTATTTTATTTCAAAATTTTGTTCCAAAAAACCTTTTTTCGATTCTTCACTCTCTCGAATTGTACCAAGCCATTCATTTTAAAAAATGGATCATATTAATTAAATATTTTAATTCATTTAATTTATGGATTCTACATATAACGATTGATTTATACACGTCACCACATTCTTTTAAAAAATTTCTATAAGGTATTTCAATTTTATTAAATATGGATGATCCAATCATTCATTCTCTTTATTGAGCCACAAATAAAATCAATTACCCCTTTGGGATTGTTTTACATACCCTTAATCAAATAAATAATATATTAATAATATTCCTTATCTTATGATACTCCTAATATGAAACATTCAGAAATTATACATGGACCTTTTATAGGATATTTTTGGAATGAAAAAATATTACCTCTTCTTGTGGAGATAGTGCAGTACATGTGGCTTGGTTTTGTTTTAAATTTTATCATGGTAGATTCAACCACCAGATCTTCATAATAGATTCTTAATTGATCCTTTTAAGGATTCATGTATGTTAAAACTAATTTTTCATCGAATATACATATTAGGGTTGGATTCTCATTACAAATGTTTCTGAGACATACTATAAAGTGAAATATAAGGATGATATCTACTTTGATTACCATTAAATAGTAGATATCTACTCCTCATTATTATATGAAAACATTCCCAAATACTTTTCACCTATCTTATTTTTTACGTCATTATCTAGGAAGACATGTCTTCTATGGTTGACTTGAATGGTAATTCATAGGATTAATCAATTTTTCACTTCATCTAACCTTTTGAAAAGAGAAATGTAATTCTTCAAAAAAACTTCAAATAAGAGAATCCAAATAGAAGTGTGATAATAGTTATAATACCACTTGTTAGGATCACATAGGGATGTTCCAAACACTCATAGGGGAGGGTTGAGTCAATGTTGATATACAATCATTGTAATTTTCCATTTATCCCTTTTGGCCTCTTCACTTCTTCAGTGAGGCAATCTCTCCATTTATTTTTATATCCTTTGGTTGGTTTTTATATATTGAATAGGAAGTAAATATAAGATAACACCATGGTTTTTTGATAGGTTTATTTTCCCAAAGGATAACTACATCCATAGTACATTTTGGTAATTATCCCATCCACATATCTATATTGTTATTACCAAATAGTGAATAATAATGTGAATAACAAATAAATCATTATCTTAGCGCCAACTAGGTTTAAATTAAATAGTATATTTATCTTCTTTAATTCCATAAATCTTATAAAATTTGTCATATAATATATAAAGTACATTTCAAAAGAGGCTCATGTGTCCCTCCTACACAATATCAATAAGTTTCTTCCTCGAAAGTTGTAGTCATATGGGATAGTTCAATATTATTTAGACTTCAACAAACTATTCATATATTAGGATGACCGTCTATATTAATTTACTTTAATTTGATAAATAGATATATTATGCATTCATTATTTTCATCTTACAACTTTTTAGTGATCAAAAAATATATTCTTCACGTGGAACTAGTTTTATCTCTTTTTATTCCTATGTTATGTAATGTATTATAAATGTATAATATCAACTTTATTTTTCTATTTTTTTACTATAAAAATATTCACAAGTACAAATAGATTAATGTATCTATATTTCGTTATTTCGTCTAAGAATATATTTTAATATCCCAATAATAATATGGCCTTTTGGAGTCTGTATTATAATTATCATTCAATATTCTATAAATATCTGCCTTCAAATATACAAAAAATGTTATTTCAAACTCTCCTTCTTCTTATGTATCCATATAGTATCAGTATTTATTTCTCTTGTTTCCTTGTGATATTTTAAAACTCATACATTTTGGTGTTAAATTTTACTTTAAATTTTCTTTAATTTTTATAATCATTAATCAAAGAGAAAAAAATGAATTTTGAATTTAAATGTGATCAAAATTCAATTCTAGATTTATAATCATAGGATTTTGTAAGTCTTATAATCACCCCTTCATCAATGTAGTTTGAAGACAAAATTGTAGGCTTCCAAAATAAATCGTTGGATTCTCCATAAACATAGGCATGGAATTTTTATATCAAATTATTTGTCACTAAATCAACAATGATTTATTATACCCTTATAATTCATCTACTCACAATGTCATATTATATTATTCATCAATTTCATATGAGTAATCCATACAATCCCCATTTCATGAGTTCAACAAACTCATCATGTATCATTCTTACTAGGCATATGATGTACTTCTCATAGTATATTATGGCATGTCAGTTCAACTTGACTCATAGAAGTAGTATTCAATTACTATTCACAATTGCCTCAACTATGATCCAGTTGTTTCACACCATTTCTCATTTATAATTTGTTATATCACTATGATCATCACTACATCATGGTCTTTATTCTCTAACCATTTTCCAATGACTAGGTTGTATATCTTTTATATTCATTCCATAAAATTAAATTTATCTCATCATGAACCATGGATAATTAGCATAATGATATTTTAAAATTAAAAAATAACATATCATTTACATATTTCATCCTATTTCCATCAGATTATAAATTGTATAATTCTCAAAAGATATCATCTAACCTTACACTTAAATGGAATACATTTATACAGTTCCTTTTTACGTTATCTCTTTGTAAACTGAGGTTTCCTTTATGATGGTCTAGGATCACCTTTACATAGTGGTAGCGTTATCTTCATGTATCCAATATAGATAGTAAATTGAATTTAAGTAGCCTTCTAGATATCTTTATTACACTCATGTTGATGTCAGTCATTGGAGTACCATTACAAAAAACGGATTTTACCTTTACATAGATATCTCAACTCACAAATTACCCTTACAAAAGCATCACAATACATTTATGCAAGGTTTTATGATAAAATTACATTTGTGGAATAGGATTTTACATTGACATAACTCACGTAACGTCAACATTTCTTTAATGTGACATCGAGTTTTTTATTACCTTTATATGGAATAATAACTCCATTTATGAAGGCCTTATAAACTGTATTCTACCTTTATATATTATATGAAATATATATTTTCCTTATTTAGAATATAAAAATTCAATTCAACCCATACATTGTAGTTATATCACACTAATCCAAATCCTAAACATCTCTAAATCTTGTTTAAGAAACATCAAACCTCATTCATTTCTATATTAACAATTACATGATCTAAAAACATCATATAATTATTTTTCCTTATAAATAGTCAAGGATGTATCTAATATCCATGTTCTCAGATGAATCACGAATAAGCATAACCTATACCATATTTCCTCAGAACTATATGAATAAATTCATCAATATTGAGAACTTTCAATCTATATCAAACACATTACTCTTATCCACATAAGTTCCTCCATTGAAAAATATGTAACACACACGAAGTGGGTTTATTAATCACCATTATATGGTTTGTTGACAACCATACTATATTCAAAGGCCACATGGGATTCTGTTATGTAATGGTAATTACTGAATCAAGATAGTTAAAGGTGGGACCCAAGAATCAAAATTGTATATGAATATAAATTATGTGATTGTCCAAAAAGGTTTGGACACAATTACAATTTTGTGGTTTCATGCATTGATCTTTAGAATAATAATAAACTTTTTCAAAAAAACATCATTTACGTGTTATTGTTCCAAATGCATTTGACTTTAGTCCATTTCAAAAGTTATTTCTATAGTTATATTTATCAAATATTTTTATATATCATATGTATTAATTTGATTTTTCATTTTTATAAAATATATAAATGAATATTAACATATACAAATTTTATATATGATTTGAATATGATATACTATATAATTTTCATTTTAAATTTGTTCTTATAAATTTTTATACCATGTATTAAATATTTGGTGTGACAAAAAAATATTTAGTTTTCTTCTACCTTGAATTCAGTTTTTATGATGTTAGTTTAGAGATTAAATATATTTTAAATAAATTTGGTGTCATAATTGTGATGGAATTGGTTTCGTTGATATTTAATGAAACATGGGTAGAGGAACATTGGATTTAATTTCACTTGAACTTAGGTGGATTATTCCTTTTTCTATAAAATTGTGGGATTTCTACCTATTTTGAAGTGCATACTACTATTGGTATTTTTAGTTTTAAATAATTGTATTCCATTAAATGAAAGGATGACATACACCACATGTATTATATATATATGGATATGTATAGATATATATGAAGTCTATTTTTGGGTTATTATCACAAACACTAAGTTTTTAATTGAGTTACACATTAATATGATTTGAATATATTTGTTTAGATGAATGAATAGGGGTTCCAAAACTAAATATCTAAAATCATGTAAACGTAGAGTGATTACATGAGATGTACATATTTCATGGGTTTTAATAAATGATATATAAATTTTTTAGGATGAAATGGTGAGTCTAAAAAAAATTCAATAAAGTCCAGGTGTTTCATTCAATCTAAATGAAAACATGTCAAGATATTGGTCATCTAAATAGGTAGGCCATTCCAATGTTGGGTGCCCATTGCTTATCATGTATAGGGGGTGTGGGGTATGGGTCACCATTATTGGATTATATTACAATATTTAATTTTATACATTAGGTTACAATTAGATTGGTTCCCCTAATAGGATTATGTCCTAGAAGGAATAGATTTTTGACAATTCATATGTTGAATTAAGCGATGAGATATCCAAGGAATATTATAAAAAATTTATTTATCTATGATTTTTTATATTAGCCACATTTATAAAAGTATCTAACATTATTACCCATGTTATAAAAATAAATAGGTAAATTAGGTGTGGGTAAAATATAAGAATTTCATAAAAACTGTACTAAATAATCCACATTAATGAAATATTGGTAGTCAAACCATTACTTCATCGTGATTTTCAATAAAAATTGGTTATCTATTTTTTTATTTAACAGACTATGAAAAATATATTTGAAATATCATCACCAAAATGATGATTATATTGAGGGGTGACCAGGATTGGAAGCTTGGTTGTATTTTTTGGATGTAGGTACACCATGATAGATAACTCGACTATGGGTGATCCATAAATTTCTATATTTTTACTTATTAATATATATTTTTATAAAACTATATTATGCAAACAGACACATAGATAATTAGTAATTTTCAATATTAGTACGTACATATTTATATAATTATATATTTATATAGATATAATAATTTAAAATTAATATTACAAAGATATGTAATCATAAATATCAATATATTTATACATATAAATATTTATATATATATTTAAAGTTTTGGGCCAAAGTCTCATTTTATTATTAAAGAAAAGACCTCTTTTGACTAGGTAGAGGTAGACCCATGAAGTAGCCCGAAAGACCAATGCCATGTGTCCTGAATACATGGCTTGAAAGCCCATTTTTTGGCCTAAAGGCTCCATCGGTGAACAATACTGCGACAGTACCCTGGCTGCTACAGTGCTTACTATAGTACAGTCACCGCAACAGTGCTACTACGATTCCTCCACAGCTATAGTGTCACTGTTGTTACAACTCTTCCGCTGCTACATTACTTCTATAGTGACATGCTATAGTGATCGTATTGTACCCGGAAATTCTTCCCTACTCGGAATTGATCCTGGGTCTTTTGGATGCTAAGAACAAGCTTGTACCACCTGGGTATAGGCTGGATGACATAAATTTATATATTAATAATTATTAATATATTATTTACCATAAATGATCATTTTTAGTGATTAAAAATTAATTATAATTATATTTTAACATTTAATTAATTATTGTTAATTTACTTACTTTATATATATACAAGTGTCTGTGTGTTAATTTTATATAAATAAAATTTATGATAATTATATATATATATGTATACATTATGTAAATAATTTATTTACTCAATTCCTAATTTTATTCTAATTTTATATATTATAAATTATGTTTGTGTTTGTTATATATATTAATTTTATTAAGATTTTATCTACGTATTTTTATATTTAATGCTATATAATACTATTATACACAAAAATACATACAGAGAAATATATAATCCAAGCACACATATATATTATAAATTATATATATGCATGTGTGTGATAAATTTTAATGTTTATGAAAAGAAATATATATATATATATATATTTCATAAATAACTTTTAATTTTTATTTAATTAATAAATATTAAATATTTAGCTAAATTTACAATTATTTATGGTGTCGCGACCCTCATTTTCCTCAAACAAGACAGAAATAATTTTTTAATTTCAGTTAATTGTGTCCCCTAATATGAAAAATGATAAATTTACCATATAAGTAATCATAAGGAAAATTTTATTATCATTATGTTGATAATGGAATGTGATTATTTCCCATTGACTAAATGTTACAAAATTATAAGAAGGGTGAATTTTATGGAACATTTAATATTTATTAAAAAACATGAATTAACTCTAATGGGAACGATGGTCGATATATTTGTAAGGGAATATCGTATTAAAATTCTTGCACAGTGATTATTTCTAGAATGAAGTGTTATTCTTATGAGAGTCATTCTTGATGGGTAGGATTGAGACCTTAAAAAAACCATTTTTGGTCATTAATTAGAAATAATTTTTATCCTAACTCATGACAACAAATTCCCACTTATTATTCTCATATAGTGTAACCCATTTTTGAGAGAAACCCAAGGATTAGTTCAGGAGACAAGAAATATCAAATCTTAGTAGAACCAATAATGGATCACTAATTAAGGTTCATACAATGTCATGTATTGAGTTGGAAAATGTGTTCTATTATTGATCAGACCCTTAAATTACTAGTTATTTTCCATGTGGTAGGGATATAGATTGAAATATGCCTCATTAATTATTATATAAAACGCAATTTTTATTATTTAGTGTTGACTACAGTAATTGTTGAATTATTTCCAAACCGTATAGGTTCCATTATAAAATTTCATATTTTCTCAGTCCAGCAAAGGTGAATTTTATTCAAAATTACACATATGAAGTTAAATTGAGGAAACACTATTTTTCTTTCATTCATAATCTCATGTTATTGAGACTCCTTTCATTCAATATTGAACTTCTCATGGATTAATCATTAGGAAACTGGGAAAATATTAATAATGGTACATTTTTTCTCACGCACCTCTCTTGTTTCTTTCAATAAGAACACTAATGACCATCACATCGGTTAGAGGTTTTATTGTGATATTGAATATTATTAGAAGCGTGATAATGAGTTGGGTACATTACTCTATTGGATGGGTCAGTGGTGAAGGTTCATCAACAATGTCAAAAAGTTTTAGTTTTTTTATGGTGAGGGTTCCCTGAGGAATTTTTGGGGTTTGGACCATTGGAATAACATGGGGGGATCTACTAAAAGATACACAATAGATTATAATCATAATTTATAGTTTTTCTCATGATGAAGGTGGAATATATGGGGAATGTGGTAGTGTAAATCATTTGAAATTATTTAACATACATTTAGATTATTGATTACTTGAAAAGTATTACTTGATAGAAATAAGTATATTTTACTCCATTGGTATCTATGGTTTACACATAAGAAAAATAACACATTATTTTTTGTTTATAATTACATTCCATGTAGGGTCATCATTTATGGATAGTGTTTTGGAGTCCATAGAAAATATAACATTATCCGTACCTTGGAGGAATATTCATGTATATCGATCCATAAAACTAAGTGTGTATAGGTGTACATTATTTGATTTACCATATAAACACACATATCATGTGGTCTATTGTTTATTTCATGAGTACTATAGAGAAAAATTCATTAGAATAAATATAGGATATTCTGATTATTTTGTGAGTTTCACATGAAATGTCCAATGGGTTGACAGATGGTGTATATTAGGTCAACTCAACTTGATATGTAGTGGAGGTACATTCCCTAGAATATCAAAAGGATAACCAATTAGGATATATTATTTAGTTTAATCCTCATATAATTAAGATGGATGTGCATTCCCTACCTCTAAATGTTACTCGATCATTGTTTCTATAATATTACATTTTACATACCATGTGACTTTATGTGATTCTTTTTTCTTATCACATGAGAGTTGGAATTAGAAAACTAAATAGTCAATTCTGAGTGATTTTTCACAGATATCATGTTGGTACAAACCTTTTATGAATTATAGTTAATTTCAAAGTGTCTTTGGTATTTCAAAGACCATATATCTGTAGATAAGTGTACTGGGTTTAGGAGAGGTGAGGAGATAGTAACAAAGGTTGGGTACTCCCCCAATGATTTTTTGGTTATATGTCATAGGTTTTATATATTCCTCATAGAGTTAATACCCCCACAAGCATAGAGTGTAGTTTTACAAAATTTATGTTGTTTTAAAACCCAAATCCTACATTTAATACCATAATGAATTTTGGATGAAATATAATCTGTAATTATATGCTCCTTATATAACTGAATTTTTCAATGAAGGAACCCAAAAAGGGCTTATATTTTAGGATTATAAGGTCATGGATGGAATAAAGGAATATAAAAATTGGTGTCATATCCATGATTTAACCTATGTGGGATATTGGTGGCCCTAAAATGAATTAAGAATGATTCAAATTTCTTTGTTCAATGTATGTAGATCCATGGTGACTAGTATTAAAAGAATTTATTATAGTAATGGTTAGGTAGTGGGTCCATGTGATTATAAAAAAATTATTCTGAATGATGTGTGTACTTTTTGGATTGTTATAGAAGGGGAGGCCTAGTTTCAGGGCCTTTGTATTGACATAAGAATCTTTGGCTGAGAAAATTAATTTGACATCAGTTTATACATAGAATGGCATCTTATATATAATAATGGTTAGGTTACTCCTCCAATCACTAAATTGGTTTTAGTATGTATCTTCGCAATGGATTATACATTGGTCTTGGAAGGTGTTACACCTTGAGATTTTAATATACATTTATCGTTAATAAAAAAAGGTGATTGATATATTTTGAAGCATTAAAAACATAAATTATGTGAATAATGATTATAAATTATCAAATAAATAAAATTTTAAGTTATTTAAATAAAATATACTTATTTAAAATAATTTCAAATTCACTAAGGAAATCACATTGATCTTAAAGAACTGTTTTGAATTTTATTTTTTATGATTTTTTTTATTTTTTAATTAATAATGAATTCAAATTATTTAAATTTTGAAAATTAATTTCTTACACATTGAAAAATGAATTCCTTGTTTATTAATTGGTTAAAAGTTAATATTAAATAATTTGAATGAAAAAAGAGTTGTTTATCTGAGAAAAAATAATTATTTCACTATGTATTTATCTTAATATATTTAATTATTCTATATTAATGAATTATTTTAACGATAAATATAGATAATATATTGAATAAAATATTTTATCATTAATTTAATAGTTGTTACTAGAACATAAATAATGATAAATTTAGTGTTATTATTAAAAAATAATTATTATTATTTAAAGTTTAATTTCTACCACATAATAAAATTAAATATGGTAATTTGTGGTTCATATTTCTAACCAAAATATTCAAATTTGGTAATGCATTAATTTTTAGTAAATAATGAATTAATTCAATTGTAAAACATTATATCCAAGATAAGGATTAAAAAGATTAATTGGGGGTAAAACATAGAATTAAGGAATATAATATCCCTAATACATTGAAAAATGTGATTGTTTAAAGGAATTAGACCCACCATTATATTATCATTGAATTTGGGTTTCCTTGGGGTCAATTTCAATTTAATACGATCCTTATATTTTATTGTTTTTAAGTATTTACAAGACTGTTACACCCCTCACTTATAAAACTATATACTCTCCCCCTCTATCCTTCACATATTTGGAAAAAATATATATTATCCAATATATATAGAAATATATTCCTTAATTATCTATCCAAATTATAGATCTTTTTGCCTTCCTAAAAGACCAACCATTGATGTACTATTGTGTAATCCATAGGAGGTATCCAAAAATGACGTAATTTTATTTACCAATATATTTCAAATTTTTAGCTGTCTTGTCCTCCAATAAATACTCTATAAACATTATAATGTGATGAAGAAATTTTAATTATTGTATTTAATTTTTTTATGTAAATGGTCACCCATTTTCTACATCATTTCCATCTATGAGAAATGATAATTTCATTCATGCGTACATGTGGGTTACATTCTCCATAAAGTGGTGTAATTAATTTTTCATCATCACCTTATTTTAGTTGTCATTCATTTTTATATAATTAGGAAAAAATTTAATTATAACATGATTAATATTTTGGATATATTTATACCATGAACAAGGAGTATGGACCATAAAAATTTAACAAAAAATTAATTAGAAACAAAGAAGTTAACACCTAAAGGATGACATTAGTAAAGATTAATTACTTAATTGTTAATTAAAATATATAAGGTAATTTTTTATTCAATGATAATTATTAATATACTCCTGGTACAAATGTATTATAAATATAAATTTATTATATAGGAACTAGAGAGTGTGTAAGAAGAACCTCAGGACTTGAGGTTACTATTTTTGTGAAAATATCATTTTTAATTTGGATTATTTGTTGTTGATTTTAATTTAGGCGAATTATGTACTCCATATCACTTAAAAACCATCTATTTTCTTATACATTTTTTATTTCTATGTTTTTTATGTTTTCCTTTCACTATACTCTCTTTGGTTGTGAAAATTATCGAGAAAATGTTTTTAATAAAATCAAAACTTATTTCTTTTCTATCAAGGAATTTTTTTCCTCGCCTTCACTAGTATTCCCCTGAATCATGATGTTTAGTTAGAAATATAACTCATTATTGGTGCTACACCTATTTTATTGACTTCTTATAAAATAAACCTATTTGAGTTTTATTAATTGAAAAAGAAACTC
The DNA here is from genome assembly GCA_963277665.1 of Viscum album. Classification (NCBI taxonomy): domain Eukaryota; kingdom Viridiplantae; phylum Streptophyta; class Magnoliopsida; order Santalales; family Viscaceae; genus Viscum; species Viscum album. The sequence goes on from OY728161.1 coordinate 939,923,873, forward strand.
CATAAGAATCATGATAAGGGATTCATTCGGTCAAGTGCATCACTATTAGGTGAATCATTCTTTCTGTTAATAGAAAAGATGGGTCAATGAATCCTTACATTGATTATAGGGACATAAAAAATAATAATATCTGGAACTAGTTCCCTCTACCGAATATTGAAGATTTCATTGATCAACCATGAGGAGATCTGTACTTTTTAATGTTTGAACTATGATATGTATATCATTAGTTGATGGTTCAAAAGGATGACATATACATGATTTCCTTATATTCAATGCCTGGACACTATAAATGTATATTTATTCCATTTTAACTTACCAATTAACCTTATATATTCATTTATATAATGAATGGAGTCTTTAGATATTATCATTATAAGTATAATATTTGTCATTATAAAGGATATAACTATATATTCCCAGATAATGGAATAGAATTAATATTAGTGGAGGATTATGTTCAAGAACATGATAACAATATTTTTTTACTTAAATTTTTATGTTTGAGTTTTAGAAATAACTAGTATCATTGTTGGTTCATGTAATCACAATATAGTGTATATTTTGTATAATGAAAATATAGAATTTATTTAAATTTTTCCCAGACCCAAAAATGAAACCAAAATCCTTCATTTTATTAGATTGGATGGTTTTTACTGATGACTTTTGATAAATTTCTTAGGACTATAAAATTTACTGACCTAGTTTAGAAGGAAGGTTGGTAGGTTCCTTGGGATAGATGAATATAATGACAATATCTATTAGTTAATGATATATATGGTCATTACACACGTTTGTACACTACCATTTAGAGGATAATAATTTTTCAATCACAATTATGCATAAAATAAGGTTTTTTTATGTGTAATAATATAAAATGACATTGTGGTATCTTATACCTCATACCAATTAGTGTTTCATAAGAAATATTACGAGACTCATGAATCATTAATGGTTGTGTTAACTTTTTCTTCAATAAAATATATTAATTGTCTATATATTTGATGGATTGACATATATATGGATCATAAATACTTTTAATATAAATTAATACAAAAATAATTTAATATTATCCAAATAATATTGTTAGAATTGATTCATTATTATGAATACTCCACACATTACCACCATTGGAAGGAGAACAAGGTAGATGATTCTTTGAGTATAAAGTATTATGCTATATAATACATTTTTATGATTGAAATAGATCCAATAATTATGTATTTTTAATGTATTGAACATGAAATAATAAGGAATGTAGAAATATATTATCTTCCTCAATTGAGTGTCTAAAATTCTATTTTTTCGATATTAATGAGGCATATAAGAATTATTTGGAGCAGCAAATGATGCTAAGGATTATTCTAGAATTCAACTGTGATCTTTGTGGAATGTTCAAGTTAAACAACCATGTATTTGTCACATCATGCCCAAAATTAATGAATGGATTATTAGATGAAGTTCATAGTTTATCATTCTCTATTTATCCAAAAAGTATAAGGATATATAGATATTTTAAATATAATTAATTGTGGGATAACATAAAGAGGTATATTTTCAAGTATGTATCTTTTTTATTGGTATTCTATTAAGTTAAGGATGAGATATGTTTGTATAAAGGGATATTACAACCATTATCCATAGTAGAGTGGAAATTGGATAACGTCACCATGGAATTTTTTTTCATGATAAATCCAATGAAATATAAAGGTCACAATTATACTAGTGTTGTGGTTGATCACCTAATAAAATTAGTATATTTTATTTACATTGGATAATATTACTCTCTTGTTCATCTCATTGAGATATATGTTAAGAAACTGGCAAGGATTCATGGAGTAAAACTCTCAATAGTATATTATCGAGAATCGAGGATTACCTCGAAGTTCTAAATGATTCCTCGGTAAGCACTAGATATAGATGTATTTTTTATCACTGTATTTCATCTTTATATGTATGTTCAAAAAGGACTATTCAAACCCAAGAATATATGTTATGAAGTGACTTTGTGGACAAATAATGAAGTTGGGATCAATATATTCCATATGATGAATTTTCATACAAAAATAACTTTCATTGAGGTATCTAAATAGATCCTTATGGAACCACCTATAAAAAGAAGTGCATGAATCCAACATTCCGGAATGAAGTTGGGGAAGATAATATATTGGGACATAATCTAATGGATGAAATAGAAAATAATTTTAAATCAATTTGGCAGTATATTAGAGAAGCTCAAAAATGATAAAAGTCTTATGCTGATAACAATAATCATGATTTGGAGTTAAATGATGCTGATTGGATATTCCTACATCTATGTCCTTGGAATGAAGACATGATATTTGGAATGAATATGTTGATGATCCATGGGTATATCTATCTGAATGAGACTATTAATTATATAAAAATAATATATGTATATTTTCATCTATACCTCTATTATGATCAATATTTATTCCACATGTCTATTTTGAGGATGTACAAACATGATATTTCCCATGTAATGAACTCCTAGGTTATACCAATAAATCATGATCCTTCTTATTAGTAGAAACTAGTAGATAAACTTAATAGTAGAGATATAGTCCTATGGAACAAGAATAATCACCTAGTTATGGTAATTTAGTGATATATGTTATTCATGGAATCATCTTGTGAAACCATGCATATGATGGAATAAAGTTGTCTCAATTTTAAGTTTTAGAGGGATATAATTTCAATGATAAATTTCTTATAATAGGGGGAGAATGCATGACCCTAATTTTAAGAATATATTTCTCTATAATAAATAATTTTTTTTATAGGTTCTGAAGAAAAAACTGTAAAAATATATGAATAATTGTTAAAAATTAAAAAATGAATCAAATTATATGGTATTTAAATGAAATATAATTAGTGATATTAATTTTAATTCACATTGTAAATATTATTTATCCTAGATAACTATTTTAAAAATTTTTTAGTGATAATTTTAATTCATATATTTTTTATATAAAAAATAATTTAAAATATCAAACGGATTAATGAATATTGTTTATACATCTATAAAATGAATTCATTGGTTATAAATTAGTTATAAAAGAAAATAAAACAACATGAGTTCAAAATATATGTTTTTCTAAAAACAATTACCTATGAAATGTGTTTATATCCTAATAAATTAAATTAATCATTATTGATGAATGATTTTAGTTAAATGATTAGATAATATAATAAATTAAATATTTTAACGTTCATTTAGTGGTTTTTACTTTCCAGGGTATAAGAATACATTTTGTATTGTTCTTAAAATACATTTTTTTTAAAAAAAAAATTCATTTTGTTTTGAATTATTATTTTAAATTTATTTCATAAAACTTGTAGAAATATAATATTATACAATTGTTTTTATATTTTCAACATGGTGTTACAAATTTTTTAATTTGTTCAAGTCCATTTTTTATCATAATGAATAGTTACAATGGTAAAACATCATCACCGAATTAATCATTAAAAGGAGTAACGGGGGTTAAATTTGAGATAAGGAATAAAATATCTATAAAAAATGGTATAATGTTTTTTCATAAAGGTATTTTTACCAAAAAAATAACATAAATTATAATTTTATATTTATTTTTTCAACTTTCACATTAATATGATATTATTATATTTTAGTGTTGTGAATATTTACAACAGTGACACACACCTCATTTATAAAAGAATGTCCTATTCCCATCACATATTTACACATTTGATCCATATATCCCATGAAGGACTTAATAAATAATTTACTAACTTCCATATTCACATCCATGATATTATGTTCTTCCCAAAAGATAATCCGTTGAAAGATCAATTTGTAAATGAAAGGAGGTTACCCAATGAAGAGTTAGTGGTCTTTAAAAATATATTTTGGATTTATTTCACCCATAAAAAATTATAACTTTTTGTATAATAATCAAATAATAATGAAATTAGTATAACTTTTTATATTTAAAATTTTTATTTTCTTTTTATAAACATTTTTTACCTCTTTTGTATTTTATGAGAAATGAAAATGTTGTTAATGAGTACGTGTGGACTATTGTCTCCAAGAAGTGATGTAATTCATATATAATCACTAGATTATATTACTTTTTATAAAATATTATATAATAATTAAATATTTTACATAAATAATTATTAAAATTCTTTAGATGATGAATCCATGAACATGTTTTAGGTACAAGAGTTTTCAAACCAAAAAATTAAAAGGAAATATAATAGTTGACACATTAAAGCTACTTCATATAATGATTTTTTTTCAAATGGTTAATTGGAAATTATAAAGGAATGATATATTTTATGATAAGTAGTAATATTTTTGTGGTATTGTTTTATAATAAATCTGATTTTATTATACAAAATCATAAGAGTGTGTGCGATGAAATTCAGGACTACTGGTAAGGGTTTATGTTACAATGTAATTTGTAATGGGGAATTTTAATGATTGAATATACATAAAAGGAATTTTATAACATTTATCCCTTAAACCACATCTATTTTATCCTCCTATAGTTATTTTATTTGTTTTAACGTTTTTCTATCATTTTTATTCATTTTTTTCTTAAAATGAAAAAAAAATTATATGAAAAGATGACCTTATTTACGCTTTTGATGATGAAAATTTTATTATAAATCCATGTTCTTAAAAATATTTTCAATAATATAATTATATGATATGAAATAATTATATTAAATCATTTTAATCCATATTTTACTTTCTACAAAGGTTTAAAATTAATTTTTATAATGTTTTCTAAACATGTTATTTATGATTTTTTATAATGTGTTTGACATAAATATTTTTTTAATGTTCCCCACATAAAAAATTATATGATTAACATAAATGGATGTCATGTTAGATGGAAAATAATTTGGAAGTATATTTTGTTATAAATTTTTTTGGAAGATATCCCTTCATCATTGAAAACTATTTTTTAAACATAAAAACATTATAATTCCATTTTCTTTTAAAATTCATTGAAATAAAATAAATAAGTATTGAAATCATTTGGAAAACCATTTTGACATAAAACATATAAAATAATCTTGAAAACATTTTGAACACTATTTTCCTTTAATTATTTTAAAATAAGGTTGAAAACAAATTTCAAACCCATTTTCCTTGAAATCATATAAATGAATCTTTAATATATTTTAAAGACCAATTACCTTGAAAACATATTAATGGAGCTTAAAAAAATTTTGAAAAAAATATTCTTTGATAACTTATAAAAGAATATTGAAAAAGTTTCTAAAACCATTTAATTGAAAATAATTCCAAAACTCATAAATAAAGGTTAAAATAGGTAAAATACTATTTTAAACATTAAACATTATCGAAGTAATTTTTCATTAAAAATATATTTGAAAACATTTAACGGAATCATTGATAAATATAATCCATTTTGAGAACCATTGTCATTGAAACCCACATTAAAAACAATGAATGTACAGAATATTAAGAATGAAAATTTTCATTAAAAAGTAAACTTTTAAACATATAATGGAAGATTCAATTAAATGATGTTCATGACGGTGGGTATGTACGTACATTCCGAACATTCATTTTTTAATTTAGAATTTATGAAAATTGTTCTGATATCAAAATGAAGAATATATTCATTTTAAACATATTTTTAAAGGTAAAATATTGGAAAAAATTTCCATTAAAATCATAGTATAATAGTAAAACATTTACAAAATAATATTTATAGAAATCATAGATTTGAATGAACACTGATTTCCAACCAAAATGGGAAATAAATATGATTTCCAAATAATATATTTTCTTAGTTATCTTACGTACCAACGAGTGGGAAAATGGTACCATTAGATTGATAGAACATGCATATACATATGGTAAGAAATTTAATGAATTATATAGAGAGATGGGTACTAATATTTCATCAATGTAATAATAATCATAAACAATATTGATAAATGATGAGATAGAAGATATAAACTGCAACCCACTTTCATATCATTAAATATAACAATGCTGCTCATTATTTTATATTTTGACATGATTTATTACATGGATATGCACTTAATACAAATTGAAAGTTCATGATGTCTAGTGTATTTATAAATTTGGAACATTAAATAAAAGCATAAACATAAAATGAAACATCATTATTTTAATCTTCTTTTACATTACCACAACATTCCTTCATACATAACATTGCATGGGATAACCCGAGGACATACATATGAAAGGGATGAAGCATAAATATCAGTAAGGGAATAAACATTTCATAACAAGAGTAATACAATACATTTTAGATAATAGGCATACCAATGGAGAATAATATGATCTTGAACACAATGGAATGATAAATAATGAGAATCATAACATGGAAATATGGAAACAACAGACAACAATATATTAGCATGAGCCAAGGATCATTGCACATGGATTAGCGTGAGTGAACCCTAATTGAACATGGATTAGAATGATTAAACCCTCATTTAAATTGAATTAGTATGAGTAAACACTTATTTCATATGGAATATCATGACACTAAACATTACCCAACACATTGGAGCACTATCAGGGGAAACCCTTCAAAATCATTTTTTTTCATGTCTACCTTTTACACAAAGATCATACATCCTGGATTTATTAAAAATAACAATTTCTACTATGAACAATTAATGTTGAATAAATTCATGTAATTCCACAATCTATAGGTAAATTATCATAAAGGTGAATACCCTTGATAAAGAAATGGGTATGATATTCACTACATGATGATTTTGGCATTGAAAATCGTGGTGCAATTTCTACAGCATAACAACATCAAATAGAAATTCATAAAATGGATTGATGAGAGATAAACATGTGTCTATCAATTTTTTACATTAAATGTATTGTAAGGGTATCGTGGAACATAATATACCATCAAATTAAATGGAATTTAATTCATAATATAAATGAAATTCTTGAATGGAAATGAGGAGAGAGAAATCCCTTGAGGAATTTCGCCATGGTAACCGGTGTACATGGGGGAAATTAAAAAGATATAAATAGGTCTATCATCATTAAAACAAAATAATAGAAGTATTAGTGAGGTTAAAAAATATACCCTATCATTTTTAGCTGAAAAATAAAAGGGTGTAACAATATAAGGAAACTTGGATAAAATTGATAAATAAAGGAACCCTTATTTTGATGTGTGATTCCAAAGGCTTAAGAGAGGCTTATTGGGATATTGGGGATGACTTGGAAGGAATATATGGTGTATATAGAATAGTTTGTATGATACTATTAGAGTTTGAGTTAATTGGAATGGGTGCTTGGGTGGGTTAATATAGGAATGGTGGGAGAAGTCTTTATTATTTTTTGTTTTGGACACTACACACTAAAATATTCAAAAACACAAACGAAACAATGGTTTTTTACCATGGTTTATGACCAATGGTAGTGAATAAAATATTTTATAAGGGAAAGGGAATAATATATTAAAATATTTCCCTTTATTATTTGGAGGTGAGTCAAACTCTCAAGGAAATTATTTGAAAATCATAAAATATTTTATAAGATTTGGAGGATTCAATAATACTTTATAAAATAAATAAAAAAAATCCAAAATACCATTATTTTAATTTTAAAACATTTATTTTTACTAATATACCTTTTATAGTATTTTATTACATCACTATTGGGTCATTATTATGTCATTAAAAACCTTATTAGATTATACTATATTTAATTTTTACCCAAAAATTCGACTGTCTATGAAAATTATGAAAAATTAACCATTGGAAAATTTCAACATCCTGATTCCAAAAATAATATTCATTTTATGTAAATAATTATCTAAATATTTGAATTTTCAGTTTTAATATAATAACTGACATTTATTGAAAATTGACTTGTTTTAAAAAAAATAGTTTTTAATCCTTAATAAAAACTACATTTGACTTCATTAATATTATATAATCAGTAATATTTCATAGATTTAATTTAATAATAATATTTTAATAAAATAGTTTTTAGTTCAAAAATAAATAAATTCGTCAAAATAAATTTCTTAATTGAATAAGAATATTAACCAAACATATTATTTATGCTTTAAAAATAATTTAAAAAGTTACAACAATAGAAAGAAAATATATCCATTATTCTATAAAAAAATATACATATTATTAATGATATGGTATTGATACATATCCCTTTATTACACTAGTATACACCCTAATAGTATGGTATGAAATGGAGGGGCTTTATTGGGGATGTTCGATGAACTTGGGTTGGGCTGTGATCTCGATAAGATTGAACATCTCTCGTAAATGTTTTTTCTCATGCTCAAGTTATTGAATATTGTATTGGGATGTCCTAGTAAAAATCCTAAAAATTATATCCCCCAGAGAAGCTCTGATAAATTGGATTTATAGGTAATGATCCTATTGATTAAGGCCATCACTTATTTTGTCTCTATCAAAAGGATTTTTTAAAACCCTATATTTTTAACAGTCATGTGATCATAGTTCAACATATATATTATTAATAGTAATGATAGATAATTTTTATTTGAATCTAATTGGATATAATAAACAAAATATGAATAATTAAAAATAAAGGTAATTTTATTTATACATGTTTGGGTCATTTAAACCTTCCCCACATAAGAAATTTCTCCCTATAAATTTCAATTTCCCACACTAAAACAGATGAAGGTATCTCTGATTCATCATTTCTTCAGATTCCAATGTTACTTCAAAAAAACATGGGGTTTCTCCACAACACCTTCATGAGGTTCTTCATCTTATTTTGAAGAACTTTTTCTCTACAATCTATGATCTTCATCAGCTTCTCATCATAGAAAAGTTAATTATACAATGGTAACACCTCTAGATTGGGTACATGTGATGGGTCTGATATGTACTTCATAAATAGGGGCACATAGAAAACATCATGTACTTACGACTAGTTTGGTTGGAGTTCTAATCTATAGGAAACTACTCAGATGCAATCAAGGATATCAAAAGGGATGATATACCTTGGACTAGGATTTCCATTCTACCCAAATCTCATCACCCACTTCCAATGAGATATGAAAAGTAAAACCATGTCTCTAATATCAAACTCTAGGTCACATCGATGATTCTCATTTTATCACTTTTGAAGACTCTGAGCAGATTTGATGTGATGCATGTTGGTCTTAACCTTCTCCACTATTTCGTCAACCATTTTCTCACCTAGAAGCTTTTTCCCCATCATCATTCAATCATGACAGTGTTCAATACCTATTCCCATAAACTACTTCATACGGGTTCCATTTGTATGCCTGATTGGAAACTGTTGTTGTAAGAGAACTCCACTAAAGAAATATGTTATTCTCATCCACCTATGAAGTCCATTGAGAAAGCTCTTTACATATCATTATGGGTATAAATAGTCCCCTTATATTAGCCATCTGTTTGAGATTCATATGTCACGATAAAGTTCATCATGGTATTCAGAGTGTGTTGGAGACCCATCTAAAAAATAGAGGTGAATCTTAGATATATATCAGATATAATTGATAGTGTTGTTCTATGAAGCCTCACCACTTTTCTGATATATATATATATGAATGTTTAATCAATATGAAATCCTATTGAATCAAAATGAAGTGTTCAGTCTTTGTGAGATGACCCACAACAACCATGATAGCATTGTTTCATTTGGATGTCTTCAGATGTCTGGTGACATTGTTTGTGGTGATTTTTCCCATTTCCATGTTGGTATGGGTAATGGTTGAATCATCGCCCAAAAATTCTACCTCTATAACTTCACTTGCTCACATACCAGGAACTTTGATGTATATTTAGCAATCTACTTCTTTATGTTTTCCCACCAATAGTGCTATTGGAGGACTCGATACATCTTTTTCTTTCCTGGGTGGATGATGAAATTTTAACTATGTGCATCATCCAATAGTATTTTCTTTAACTCATGATTTTTTGGAACACAGTGTATTGACCCAAATCTAAAAATTCCTTCTCTATTAACAATTAACCCAATGGTTTTACCTTTTATATAGTTTCTACTTTTTTCTAAATTCCTAGATCAATTTTTTATTATCCTTTTAACTTTTCAAAATAGATTGTTAATAAATAATTTTTTAACGGATTAATGGTGTTACCTTCATTTTGATTCTCATGTCTATTTTTTATCAAATATTAGAAGATTGGATCCTTTTAAATTATCATCAGTGATATAATTGATGGGTCCTTTCAACATAGATAATCCTACACATTATTTGATTTCCTAGGGTGTTAATGGATTGAGCAGTCGTAATCTTTCATGATATATAACCATATACATTGAAACATATTCATCTCTTTATTTGTTAATATATATTTGAGAATTTGGTGATACTTGTATTTTTCACAGTTCACCCCAAAGAGATAATGCTACTAGATTTTTAACACAAAGATCACTACTGCCAACTCTAGATCATTCATGGGATAGTTTTTCTCATGATTTTCATATTTACAGAGGTATTAGAAGTTACATTGTCATTTTCCATCAACACACAACCGAGGTCATTCTTCGAATCATTATTGAATACCCAAAAAATATCTCCACTTCTTGGTAGTGTGAGTATTGGGGAACGAATAATCCTTTTCTTTAAATCCATTAATATTTCTTCACATTCCTAATTCCACGAAAAACATAATTAATTCCATGTTATCTTGGTAATGCTGTTTTACAAGGGCAATACATTTCTCAGAAATCAGTGATAATATCCAGCTTACCCAAGGAAGTTATGGATATCCATCGGAGATGTTGTCCTTGGTCGTACCTCATTTTATTTTGTCTTGGAAGGATCCACATATATCTCATTTATTATAAATATATTACCAAAAAATGAGAGAAATTTCAACTATAACTCACACTTTCTATACTATGGTTAGAGATTCTCCTTTTCAAGGTCTTTGGAACATTGCTCAGATACCCTTTATGGGAATCCTTGGTTTTGGAGTATATAAGAATATTATCTATAAATAATACCAAATATTTGTCAAGGTAATCTATAAAAACTCATTTCATCAAGTCCATGAATATTTCTAGAGAAATAGTGAGTCTGAATTTTTCACTATGAACTCACAGTGCCTGTATCTTGTAAAAAAAAGTTGTATTCAGGATAACCTCCTCCTTCAACCTTACATGGTAATATCCCAATGACAGACCCACTATGGAGATTATTTTTCTCAACATAGATGATCGAAAAATTCATCAATTATTAGCAAAGGATACTTGTTAATTATGTTTATTTTGTGGATCTGATGGAAATTAATGCAAATACGCATTTACCCAACCTTCTGCTTAATAAAGAGGACTGTTGCACCCCATGGTGAAGCACATTGACACATAAACCCTTTATCCAAATTCTATTTTATTTGATTATTTTTCTCTTAAAGTTCTACAATAGACATTATATATTGAGTCTTGTATATTGATAATGCCCTAGGTATAAGCTTAATTGTGAATTCAACATCTCTACTAAATGGAGAACTAGGAAATTTCTTAGGAAACACATCAGTGAATTACCTCACAATAGGTATGTCTTCGAGGATGGTTCTCATTAGACCCAATCATCTGAAAAATATGATCATTATCATAGGGTTGTAATATACATTATTAGAATGAATGGTATGAGTGAGAATCATCCTCCTCCTTTCAATTGACTAGAATTGGCTGTTGATTTACCATATGGATAGTGATTTCTCTCTTACATAAATTTATGTTGGCTTTTTATAGAGAGAGATAATTCATGCTAATAATTACATCAAATTCCTACAAGGGAAGTATGATATGGTTATATGGGAAGTTCAATCTACAAATTGAGATAGAGGATGAGTTATATACATGGAATTTTATAAATAACCCATTTTATATTTTTCCAGACATCTCCCCTTCTATGATTTTGGGTGGTGTGGGGATTGTTCTATCAAACATTTGAAATTTAAAAGAATGCGTAGAAGTGTTGATGATAACGACACATTTCAATTTTTTATTCATTTTATACTCATTTTCTTCATCCATGATATTATTAGGGAATAAATTTCTTTTTAAACTATCGACCACATAATAGTGAATCTGATGAAAAGGAGGGATAACATATAAATTACATTTATCTATTTATCTTATGAGTTTTTAGGCTTCAATCTGTGTTATCCATGACATATTTCCTAATGTATATTCATATGAAATTTTTTCCCTTAATAGTGGTTCGTCCTGAGCTTATGAATTTACCAAATCATATCCCCCAAGAGTGACTAAATAATAGTGCAACAAGGCCAATTTTCAGGAACAAGTTCCCAATCGAGTCTAGCTCAAAGCAATGTTTTCCTGTTTTACCGATAGATACGTCTGTTCTAGAGCCACATCCACTTTTTCATATCCAAGGAAGGAATTATTTTCTTCATAAGACACTTACTATATACTCACAAAACTTTAGGGATGTTATTCTTATACTTAGCCTTATCCCAATGGATTTCAGTAGTATTTTGTAATCATAATCACAAAATTAACTAAATCTATCCTTTGATACCAACTATAACAATCCCTCCATTTATTTCATATTTAATCATGATTTGTTAAATGGATTTGTATTTAATACCACTTGAATGATTGAGAGGTTTTGTCTCTTGGGAAATTAGGAACATTACACAACAACTTAAACATGCAATACAATATATTAATTGAAATATTCTTTTACATGACCACAAAATTCCTTCATACTTTTCATTGCATGGGATAACATGAGGACATACATAAGAAATGGGTGAGATATAAACCCCATTAAGGGAATGAAAATTACATGGAATGAGTAATACAATACATTTTATTAAATAGGCATATAAATGTATCATAAAAGGATTAGGAACATAAAGGAATGATAAATAATGAGAATCACAATATATAAAAATGGAAACAACAAACACATGATATTTTCATGATTGAAGGCTCATTACACATGGATTATCATGATTAAAACCTCATTGAACATGGATTAACATGACTAAATCCTTATTTCACATAAATTAACATATGTAAACTCTCATTTCATATGGTGTGACATGATACTGAACATTACCCAATGCATTGAAGCTCTATTAGGGAACACCCTTAATAATAATTTCATTTACATGTATAAGTGTACCACATAGATCATACAACATGGATTCATTAAACATAATAATTTTACAAGATCAAATAATGTGGAATAAATACATGTAAGTACCAAATAAATAATTACATGATCATAATTTTTAATACCCATGATAGAGAAATGGGAATGATATTCACTATATGATAATTTTGGCTTGGAAAATCATGGTGCAATTTCTACAGCATAACGGCATAAAATACAAATTTTTAAAATGGGTTTGTGAGAGTTGAATAGTTATATAATTATTTTTACATTAAATGTATACTATGGAAATCATTGACCATAATATAACAATATATGAAATGTAATTTATATCCATAATATAAAATAAATGTTTGAATGGAAATGACAAGAGAGAAATCCCTTATAGAATATCAGTATGGTAACAAGTGTAAACAGGAGGGATTAATGAGAAAAAATGGGGTATCTCATCATTAAAACATAATAAGGGTTGTATGGTGCTGGTCATAAAACTGACAAAATTATTTTTAATAGAAAAATAAAAGGGTGTGACAATATAAAAAACATGGATAAAAATGAGAAAGGAAGGAACCCTTACATGGATGTGTGATCCCAAAGGATTAAGAAAGGCTTCATGGGAGCTTGGGGGATCCTTGGTAGGATTATAGTGTGTATATAGAAGAGTTTGGACAAGATTCAAAGAGTTTTAGTGAAAATTATTGGGTGTTTGGGAGGGTTTATATATGAGCATATGGAGATTTATTTATTATTTTTATTTTATACAGTACACACTAAAATATTCAAAACCACAAACCAAACCAAGGTTTCTGCCCATGGTTTCTATCCATGGGGAATTCAAAAAAAATATTTTTTTAGGAAAATGGATGAAGATATTAAAATATTTTCCTTTATTATGTGTATTTGAGTCACAATCTCAAAACAATTATTTTAAAATCATAAAATATTTTATAATCTTCGATGATTCACTAAGGAATTATAAAAATAAATCAAAAAAATCTAAAATAACATTATTTTAATGTTAAAACATTTATTTTTCTAAATTTAATTTTATATTATTTTATTACATCACTATTTTATCATTATGATGTCATTAATCACCTTATATATTTATGCTGTATTGAAGTTTTTAGTCAAAAATTTGGTTGTCTCAGAAAATTATAAAAAATACACTGTTGGATAATTTGGACATTCTGATTGCAAATATAATATTCATTTTATATAAATAATTTTCTAAATATATGAACATTAAATTTTGAAATAAGAATCAAAATTTATTGAATATTGAATGTTTTTTGACAAAAACAGTTTTCAACCCCTAATAAAAATTACATTTGACTTCATAAAAATTATATGATTATTATAATTTAATAAATTTAATTTAATAATACTATTTTATAAAATTATATTTATTTAAAAAATATAGTATTTTATCAAAATAGATTTCATAATTGTATTTTAATATTAAACAAAAATACTATTTTTTCTTTAAAAATAATTTACAAAGAAAGAATAATAAAAAGAAAATATATTCATTATTCTATATAACAAATATTTAATATTATTAATTCTATGGTATTGATACATATCCCTCTATTACACCAGCATATTCCCTATGAGTATGTCGTGAAATGGTGGGGATTTCATGGGGTCGTTCGATGAACATGGGTTGGGCTATGATCTCACTGAGCTTGAGCGTCTCCTACAAATGGTATTGATCAAGCTTAAGATAGTGGATCACGATTTGGTCTTGGTCAAATGAAAATTACAAAAATTCTATCTCCCTCATAAGCTATGATAAATGGGAATCATAGGAATGATCTTACTATTTGAGGTAATGACTTCATTTTTCTATGTCTAAAGGATTTGCTATAACCCTACATTTATACCGGTAATGTGATAACCATTCAATGGATATATTATAAATGGAAATGATATTTATTGTAATTTGAATCCAATTTGATATAATAAAACCAAAGAAGATGTTTAATTAAAAATAAAGGTAATAATATTCCTATATGTTTGGTTCGTTAAATTAAATCATGATGGAAATAAGAAAAATACATTAGTATTAAAATATCATTGAAATAAAGAGAATCATGACATAAAATGTCAAAAGTTAGTATAAACACCTCATAGAGAAATATAGGTTCTTGACATGACGTGTTTCTCAAATAAAGAAAATTGAGGCAATGTTACTTTAAAAACTTGGTAACTTTTAAAACATAAAACTAATAATTACACATCATTAAACATTCCATAATATTGAGTTATGTCAACAATTAATCTTTAGGATCTATTTAGTTTTAGTGTTTTCAGATTTGGTAACTATTACATAATAACACAAATAATATAAATTTGACACTTCTACTCTATCCATTTTTTTAAAAAATTAATCCCTTTTAAAATAAAACATGAAATTTTTTCCTGATAAAAATATTCTTGAATTATTTCATTCTCTTAAACTTCCTTATACACTACAAATAACATTTCAAAAAAACTTTATGACAATAAAAATATTAGTATGGGATATAAAATAAAGAAATAAAACATTAGTCCATGAATACATACAAATCAATGAAACCATACTATTCTCTCATAAAACATAAGCTCTGTAACATACCTCAGGAAATAAAAAAAAATTATGAATAACTCATGAAAATCATAAATCATATAGGTAACATGTGAAATCCATAACATACATACATTGTAGCTTTCCAAGTTACATAGGGAGTAACCTTAATGGTTACATTTGGAATACCCATCACAATATATTCCCTAAATCACTTAGAAGAAACCATATCATTTACAAGTATCAAGTTACAAAATACATCTGATAGCTATCAAAGGCCCAACCGACCTAGGTTTTTTGTTGAACAACCCATATACAAAAAAAATTCTGAAGAAACATAACATTATCATAGTATATAAAACATATATAAAGGAAAATATAAAATTCCCACTTTGAAATAACAATTCATTTTTATAAGTTGTGCACTCATAGATGAAAACAATTTATTTGAAAATTAATGTGTAAACTTGAAAAGAAAACATAAAAACATTAAAGAGACATGAAATTAAGTAATTAAACTAAATGAATATATGTTAAAAATAATATATTACAAGTAATTGAAATAATAAATAATTTTTAACATGTTTAAAACATTTAAGATGATGATTTTTGTATAAAAGTATCCCATATCCCATGGAATAATTTGAACGTAATTAAAAATTTAATAAATTCATGTCCATATAAATAAATCCGTAAAACCATTTTTCAAACAAGGAAATTATTAAGAATTACTTAGATTAATATATATTTAAGACATTATTAAATGATGTTATAGTTAAAGGGTCCCATACTACTTGAGAAAAAATTCAATAAAAATCATTAAAAAATAAAAAACATTAAATATCCTGATAAAATAGTAATTCAAGATATAACATATCAAAAGGGTTGTATATAAACCTTAAAGGATAATAAATGTTGACAATATCAAGATATGCCTTAATTATTGGTGATTGAGACTATGTCCCTTACACATGAATCAAAAGATACAAATGTGATAATCAATAGATGAAAAAAACAAATAATATTAAAATTAATTAATTAATTTTTAATATATCATAATGTGAATTATTTACACCACCAAACAGAATTATGTGGTGAATATGACATTTATCTCACCAATGTAAAAAGTGAGATGAGAATCTGTTACCTCTAGTCTGACTTTTATCGTTTGTTCTTTATCATCCTGAATAAAAAAAATTGGTTATTTTATAACTGATTAAGATCCTTTTTTAATTTTATAATTCAATTAATATAACTTATTACAATGTTACAACAATTTGTTAATAGTTTGAGTTCCTATCAGAACTTTTTTCGATGTTTGATACATGAGTTATAAATGAACTTATTTTGATCAAAATTGTGCATGTGGTCATAAGTCCATAATCTACCGAATGATATTCACGATTCAAATATCATATATATCCAGTATATATATTTATTTAGAATATTACATAACATTTGAAGATAATAAATGAGATTCACAGTTCATGGAGATGGTAATCCATACGTACGAATTAATGATACTTTCATTTATTTGTTATATTAAAAGAATGAAAAATAAGTGATAAATATGTATATTATAATTATAGAATAATATATATGTTATATATGATACATAGGTTCATTGAATCCATCATTTATATGTTCCACGTATGGAATTAATGAGTCATATCACTTTGAGGGGGCTGTAGTCCATACTTCCTCAAATGAAATTATTGTATTTACACAACATGAAAAGCACAAAGATATGTTATAAATAAAAATTACAGAATAATAGAGAAAAATTAAATATAATATATATCATATATCAATATAGTTTTCATCATAATGTCCCCCATGGTAGGTGGTATGTAAAAATTAATTAGTGGTCGTTTAGTGAGGTCGTAGTTCGTCCTATAGAGAAACAATATGTTCATTACCCATTAAATGGATGTGTGTGTAAGTGTAAGTCGAAACATTAATATTACATCTAACTAGAATATTTAGTATACTTATTTTTTTTATAATCTTGTAACAAGAAATGTATTTTGAGTGGAGAATGGAAATGAAATTAACTATACTATGATGTTGTTATAAATATAAAAAAAGAAGGTGTTACCTCTTAATCCGGTAACCTCTTTTTGTTTATACTAGAAGGATTACATGAGAGGCTTTATGCCAGAAGGTAGGATTATAGAACGTGTAATGGGATTCTGGGATGATTTTTTTGTTGGTATTGGATGAATCAAACATATTTTAGAGTGTAAGGAAAACATAGGAATATGTTTCTTTTATAGGAGAGGGGAGGGACACCCATGGAAAGTATTAAAATATTAATTTAATATAAAATATTTTTTAATAAAAGTGTCACCAATGTGAGATTGGTAGATGATAACATGAGGATGGAACAAAATAATCTCATCGAATAATTTTTATACCTGTATTGAGATTATTTAAAACCTTATCTTTTTAGTTTACAATTATTAATTCTCATTTATTTTTAAAAATGGTAACACCATTTTAATTTTTAAGAGGATATTAATTTTAATTTCATCAGATCAATTTCCCATAATTGTAAACATACTGAAATTGGAGTCATTATAATAATAAATTTGTGATTTTAAAATAATTTTATGATTTTTAAATAATTTAATAATTTATTTTATAAAACGTCATTTATATCAATTATTACACTATTCATATTATCGAGTTTAAATAAAATAAACAAAGAGAGATAACTTAGAAACAAACCATTTAATCATATTATAACTTTTAGTAGTCACCTATAAAAATTTTGGATGACATAAATTATGTCAAATAATATTTATTTGAATATTTAAAATTTCAATTATTTAAATCATTCATTAATATAGTAATCACTAAATCATCATTGTGTCATACAGAAATTTATATATTTAATGTCTAAAAGTTATAAATAAAATACAATGATGGGGTAAATTTTTTTATATTTCCCTTGAAAATTTAGATTATAAAATATAACTTATATAATACCATATTAAAATTGTTTTAGTATAAAAATTCATGTTTAAAATATTTTATCTTTTATTTAAATTAAATGTTATAAAATATCATTATCACACCCAAGTGTCTCCCAATGACCAAACGTGTGTCCCATGTTTTTTCATGGAAGCCCAAAACTAGTAAAATTGGATTAGAACAAATT
The DNA here is from genome assembly GCA_963277665.1 of Viscum album. Classification (NCBI taxonomy): domain Eukaryota; kingdom Viridiplantae; phylum Streptophyta; class Magnoliopsida; order Santalales; family Viscaceae; genus Viscum; species Viscum album. The sequence continues at coordinate 939,942,777 of OY728161.1, forward strand.
TTAGGAATGTTTTATGTTTTTATAATATTATGTATACCCTTATTTACCCTATTTACCTTCTAACCATGGTAAAAAATAATAATTACTAAAATTACTATTTATAATGTCAAAAAATCAAATGTAAATATTTACAAAATTTGGTCCTTCTAATAAAAAATATGAAATCCATTTTTCCAAATTTAAAACATATATATTGTAGTAAATTATTTAATATTAATTCTTATTATCAAAATGAGAAAATATGTTTTTTAAAATTAATAACCATCAAAATATTGACATGTGTTTATACCAATATTCAATGTGAAATTAATTAAAATAAACAAAATTGGATTAAATGATAAACAAATATTCCAATTACAATTTACAAATAATTAATAAGTTGACCTAACTAAATAAATAAGTTAGATGAAAAGGTAGTTTTGAAATAAAATGTAGTATTTTTCACTATTCATTAAAAAATGAATTTTATCATAAAAATACCAAAAATTTAACGAAGGTAAATTTTAATGTCCCTCTTCTAAATAAGAAGTTAATTTTGTCAAATAGAATGTATAATATTGACAAAAACTGTATTTGAAAATGTGTTTTCATCAAAATATGATAAAAATACATTTAAAAAAATATTTGAGTATATTATGAATAAAATTGAATTTTATTCTAATTTTAGGCCTTTATAAAATTTACGGTATGAATGTAAAAATATTTTAACAAATTTTTTTAAAAAAAATATAGTTATTTCTATTTATTATATATAATACAATAGATATCCATTAACTACCATTTAAAATAATAATATTTATATCTATTATTTTTCTGTATAACTCAGTATTGTGTGCACCAAAAGATTCTGGAGAAACCTATTGTTAAGTGTCGAGTAATATATTTGAGATATCATCCACATTAAGTTAGAAAAACTATCTAATTCATAAATATTAATAGATATTAAAAAGTATTATTTTATTATTACCTGTGAAGTTGCATCCTTCCCACTTTTGGAAATTGTGTCCTCGCAATTTTATATTCGGGCTCGGTAACTATGGTTTCACTTTCCAAAATTAATTCATTGATATCTAACATCAAAAAAGATTCAACAAAACCTCCACTTTAAAATAAATAAAGTTAAGTTAATATGTCACATGAGAAAACAATTATAGGGTTCCATGTTGGAAAACAAGGATACATAAGAAAAACTAACTATGATGATGTGATGGACAGTGATAGAAAAAATTGTTAGGAAAAAGTTAATAATCACATAGCTATAAATTTTTTATTGGATAAATAGTCATTGATTTAATAGATAGAAAAGTAAATGAAAAATGTTCTTGTTTTTGGATACTTTTCATATAGTTTAGGAATATATTTAATTTATACACTAATAAAATAATGAAATATAATTACATGAAAGGTAGAGCTTCATTATTTAATAAATTTACACCACACACTCATCTTTTTCATCAAAAAATGAATAATCCAGATGAATTTTTCACACCTGATGTTCTATAATCAACTTATAACACTCACATCATCAAAAAATGGTAAACTATTTATTTATTGTACCTTTAAGAATTAACCGAAACCCAAAATCAAAAAAATTTAATCACATAATCATCCAAGATAAATTATAATAGTTTTCTATAAATAACATCAACCACTTTTAATGTCTCACACCAAAAGTAATTAAACCAATCACATGTTATCCCTGACAGTTTAATCTTTTCCTTATATAGACCATATAGTCATAAGTCTACAATTAAATAATTCATCCATTATTCATCAAATTAATTTTCATGGTTTTCTATTTACTGTAATCATATAACGCTCCAAAAATTGTGAATGTCTTTCAAAATAACATTTTTCACTTAATACCAAAATCATTTTCCAATAGTAAGGATATCCATAATTTCCCAATATAAACTCATTATTATTTCATAAACTCATTTAACTAAAAATTAAAAGGCATACTTACCAGGGACATCATGTATGTCTGTGGTAGGCGACAAAGACCTATCACACATCAGTTGTGGGTTCGATTCCTACAGCCTTCTATGATGTGATGGGTTCTCACATGGTCTATATGTTTTCCCTTTTTATAAATCATAATAATTATTATAAAATCTAAAAAATAATATAATTTCCTAATAAATAACCATAACATGTTTAAACATCAATTTTTATCTCATAAATTTAATTTGACTTCCAAAAATCAATGTCCTATAATCACCTCAAAATCAATAATCATATAAACCCTAATGGTAACCTTTATAAGAATGTCCACAAAATAAAATATAATTCTTCCTACAATAAAATTTTCATATAATAATTTATAGGGTTACACATAATAGAAAAGGGTCTTCCAAAGTAATCTCATCGACAAAAGATCATTAAAACATTTAAAACATTCATCTCCCATAGATCTATCATTTGTCTTGAATTTCATAAATTTATGCATATTAGTCATCCAAAATTCTTCATGATCCATTAACCATGATATTTTTTAGTCCTTAATACTTCTTTTCTATAAAAAAATGTGGATCATGTCCTAAAATTTGATAATTTTAAAACACGAGAAAAGGAATAATTCATACATTATAAGTAATTTTTAATTTCTTAATCGTCGATTGGAATAGAATTTGGTTTTTATAAACATATATTTTTATGGTCCTATTAAATCGATTCTATATCCTGAATTATAGGATATATATTTAACAAATGACCATGATCCCCATATTTAATACATTCAATTTATTCCTCATAACGAACTTTTTTCCTTTACGGGATTCAACTGAACACTTCATTTTTCGAAGGAAGATTATTGCTTTATGACCTTTATTAACACATATATAACATATTATTGTCCATTTAAAACATATTCCTAGGTGTTTCCTTCCATATCCTTTAAACAAAGTTTTTTTTAATTTTACTTACCTTTTTATAATTACCTTAACTTTTAGAATGAATCATTTCTATCGTATATGATGCATTTGAGAACTCACCAAGGATCAAGTGGTTAATAATGAATCTTGATAGTTAGATTAGAATAAACACCATATTTCTATTTGAATCTCCCATTTTATCTAGTTTATTAATCAGAGAACCACCATAGTTTACCTCACATATATTGAAACTTTTCTACCAGCAAGATCTAGCCGTTTACTAAAACCAAAAAGGTTAGTGTGACTATATAAATAAATTCATCACATGCTATCTTATGAGGAGGGTAAACACTAAGATATACTTATTCATGTTATCTTAAAGTCATTCATCTTATATTAAATAACTATTAATCTTTCAAATATTATAATCATTGTTTTTATATACAACTTGGGACTTATGCAGAAAAAACACCCTCATGTCTAATGTTATCTAAACCGACCTCTGATACCAACTATAAGGCCCCAGACATAAATGTTACATAATCTCGATTTATATCAATAATTCGTATTATGGATCATTTATGGTTTTGAGTTTCATAGAATTAGGCCATAACAATTACATAATAATAGAAATATTATAAATTAGACACTTTTACTCTATCCATTTTTTTCACAAAGGAAACCCTTATAAAATAAAACATGACATATTTTCTTGATAAAAAAATTCATTAATTATTCAATTATCTTAACCTTCCTTATACCCTATTATATTTCTCTAAAACTTGGGATTGGAATAAAAATATTAGTAAGGGATATATAAAAAAAGAAAGAAAACTTTAGTCCATTAATATATACAAACTAATTTAATCCATACTTTTGACACATAAAACATATGATCTTTAACATACCAAGAGAAATCATAAGATTTATGAATAAATCATAGAAATCATATATAGTATAGGTAACTTGTGGTATCTATAACATACATACATTTTAGATTTAATAGCTACATATGGAGTAACCTTCGTGGTTACGTTTGGAATACCCATCACAATATATTCCCTAAATATCTTATGAGAAACATTATCATTTACCTATGCCACATTACCTAATAAATTGGAGAGAAATCACAGGATCAACCACACATGGATTATCACCTAACCACCCGTATACATAAACAATGACCAATAAACATAACATAATCATAACACATAAAACATGTATAAAGGAAAAATATAATTTACACATTGAAATCACATTTCATTTTTATAACTTGTACACTGATAAATGAAAAAAAAAATTATTTGTAAATAAAAGTATAAACATGTAAATAAAACATCAAAACATTAAATAAACATGAAAAAATGTAATTCCAATAATTTCATATATGTTAAAATAAAACATTCCACATTTTTAAAATAATCAATCATTCTTAAAACACATTTAAAACATTTGAAAATATAATTTTTATTCCATGTTTCCTATACCACTTGTAAATTTTTTAATGAAACTAAAATTATAATATATTTATGTCCATATAAATAAATCCTTAATACCATTTTGAATAAATATACATTAATAAGAAATATTTAGAAAAATAAATCTTTAAAACATTTTAAAATGATGTTTTAGTTAAAGAGTCCCTTACCACTTGAGAAACACTTCAATAAAAATCATTAAAGAATAAGAATAAAAATAAACATTAAAAATCATGATCACATCATAATTTAGGATGTAACATGTCAAAAGTGTTGTATATACCCCTTGATGGATAATAAAGAAGCACCATATCAAGATATGCCTCAATGGAAGGAGATTGAGACAAAATCCCATACACATGAATCTTAAGATGAAAAAGTGATAATCATAAAATAAAACATCTAAAAACATTAATATAATTTAATTAATGATGTAATATATCATAATGTCTAGTTGGTACATAACACAAAATAATTAAGTGGTGAATATGTACATTTATCTCTAGTATGTAAAAGTGATATGAGAATCCCTTAACTTGAGTCTGCCTTGTCTCGTTCATTGTTTATCTTGCCAGATATGAAAATTAGGTTAATTTTTAATTTATTAAGAAACTATTTCAAGTTTATTATTCATTTTATTTCATTTATTATCATGTTATATCAATTAGTAAATTATTTGAGTTCATATCAGATGTTTTGTTGATCTTCGGTAGTTGAGTAAAAAATGAACTGGTTTTAATAAAAACAGTCCATTTGGTCATATGCCGATAATCTTCAGAATGATATTAATGATTTAAATATCATATATGTCCATTATATATATTTATTTAAAATATTCAAAAATATTTCCAGATAGGATGTAAAATTCACCATTCATGGATATGATAAGTCGTACGTATGCATGAACGCTACATTCAATTATTTATCGTATTAAAATAATGAAAAATAAATGATAAATATGTATATTAAAATTTCAGAATAATTTATATTACATATGTGTTACATAGGTTCATTAACACCATCCTATATACGTTCCATGTATGGAATGAACTAGTCATCTCACTTTTAGGGGGCAGTAGGCCACACTTCCTCAAATGAAATTATCGTATTTATACAACATGAAAAACATATGGGTATGTTTTAAATAAATATTATAGAATCATAGAGGAAACATATATATAATATATATAATATATAAATATATTTTTGATCATAATTGATAACATGAGAGGCGGTAGGTAAAAATTGAACAGTCGTTCTTTCGTGAGGTAGTAGTTCATCGTACAGAGAAACAATATGTTCGTTACACATTAAATGTATGTGTGAGTAAGTATAGGTCGAAAAATTATCATAACAACATCATAGTATATTTTAGACACATTTTTTTATATAATCATTGAATATGAAAATTATAGTTATTTGAAAATGGAAATGAATGTAAAAAACATAAAAGAAGGTGTTACCTCTTAATCGAGTAACCTTTTTTGGTTTATAAAAAAAGGATTAATTGAGAAGATTTGTGACCTAAAGGATGCTTATAGTATGAGGGAATGGAATCTAGGAATATTTTTGTTAGGTATTGTTTGAACAAAAAGGATTTCAGAGTGTAAGTAAAAGAGAGGAATTAGGGCCTTTTTATAGGAGAGGGGGGTGGAACACATGGAAAGTAATAAAATATAAAATTAATATAAATGAATTTTTTCTCCATGTGTCACCAAAATGATATATGTATATGAAAATATTAATATATATTGAAATAATCTAATAAAATAATTTTTATATTTATATTGAGTTTATTTGAAACCTTATTTTTTCGGTTTACCCTTAAATATTCTCTTTTAATTTTACTTCTGGTAACAACTTTTTAATTGTTAAGAGGTTATTAATTTTAATTATATGGGGTCAATGACCTATAATTGGAAATTTAATGAACATTTAGACCTTATAATAGTCACTTTTTAATTTTAAAATATTTTTAGGATTTTTGAATAATTTAATAAATTACTATTTTAACAAAACATCATTTTTGTCAATGTTTACACAATTAATTTTATTGAATTTAAATAAAACAAAAACATATATATAAATTCAATAAAATCATTAAATGGTCTTATAACATGTCATATTTACATAGAAAATTTTTATGGGACATATGTTTTGTAAAATAATATTTATTTTGGTATTTATATTATTTATTAATTAAATCATTATTTAATAAATTAATCGCTTCATCAACATTGCTTCATAAATTTATTTATTTATTTAATGTATAATAATTATAAATAAAATAATACGATTTATCAAATATTTATATATTTCTAATTATATTTATATTCTAAAATATCACTTATATATACTAATATAAAATAATTAGTAACAAAATTCTTGTTTATGATGTGTTACTTTTACTATAATGTAATAGTTATAAAATGTCATTATCACACCCTTGTGGCTCCGGAAATCCAAATGTGCATCCCATGCATTACATTGGTATCCCATAACCAATCCAATAGAATTAGTGAAATTTTTAGGGTAGCGGTTTATTATTATAATATTATTTTTACCCTTATTTACCTCTTTTACCCTTTAACCATGGTAAATAAAAATCATTACTAATGTTACTATTCATAGTGTTAAAAAGGGAATTATTTAATATATTTGGACCTTTTAATTCCAAATATGTAATCTATTATTCAAAATTCATGAAATATAAATTTTAGTTCTTAAATTTTTGTTGATTCTCATTGTCAAAATGAGAAAACATGTTTCTTAAAAGTAATTACAATAAAATAATTGACACATGTTTATATCAAAAACAATGTGAAATTACATTTAATGAAAAAAATTGTATTAAATGATAAAAAAACATTCAATTAAAATTTAAAACTAATTAAAAATATAACCTAACAATATAAATATGTTATATGAAAAGGCAGTTTTGAATTAAAATATAGTATTTTTAACTATTAATTAAAAAATGAATTTTATCATAAAAAAAATAAAATTAAACCAAAGTATATATTTATGTCCCTCTTAAAAATAAGAAGTTTATTTTTTTCAAATATAACATATAGCGGTTATAAAAACTAGATTTTTTATAGGGTTAACCATCCAAAGGATGTAAATCAGCCTGTCAAAAATATTTAGAGTATTTTACGCATATAATAGTATTTTATTCTCATTGTATACATCGAAAATTTATTGTATGAATGCTTTTTTTTACAAATATGTGTAAAAATAATATTTTTAGTTTAGTTCATTACCTCCAATAAAATGGCAAGGTGTTAAATACGATTTAAAACAATAATATTAATAATATATTATTTTTCGGTATAGCTTAGTCTTGTGAAAACATATGGTTTTGAAGAAACAAGTTGTTGTGTTTAGAGTACACTATCATATATATCATTCCCATTAAGGTAAAACCACAATCTAATTCCTAAATATTAATAGACATGAAAATGTTTTATTCTATAATTACCAGGGATGTTACAACTCTCAAGAAATAAATATTATTAAATAGATATGTAAATACCCATAAAAGTAAGTATAATAACCAGATAATAAATCCATTGGATGTATACCGACTAAAAAAATTAAATGAGTGGTGATTAAGGCATGTATCTCATGGAAATAAAAAAGCTAATTGAAATCCCCTTACCTTGTGCCTAGTCTATCGTCGTACATGTTTAATCCTCCTTTTTTTAAATAAGATATCATTATACATATATCATAGAAAAATATTATAAAATCATATAAGGTTTGATTAAGACATTATATTACCCTATTATTAACAATTATATGATACAGTTTCACTTTAGGGAATATTAGATTTGTTTTTCACATGTGTTTTAATTTGTTGTATCTATTGTCCTTATACTAATATCATGATTTCAAGAATTTAAAAGATGATATAAATATCATGTATCATAATTATATTTATATTATAATAATCTATTGAATATTTATTTATATAATGTAATACATTATTAAGGGGGACGATAGGTCGTACATACACATGAACACTATATCTATTTTATTGTCATATTAAATGAAAAGGAATAAATTATATATATGTATATATGAATATATATCATTATTATAATAAAATTATTATATAATTTATATAATTTTGGTCTATTAAACCCAAACATAACACATTCCATGTAATGTGTGAATGAATCATATCGCTTTGAGGGGACGATAGTCCACCCTCTTTGAATGAAATTGTCGTATTTACAAAAAATGGAAAATATAATGATATGTTATGTAAAAGAAGTAAATATAATTTAATAAAAAATAAAAAAAATATTTATCATAAATAAATAATTTTTACATCATCATTTCTAACCATGAAAGGTGTTAAATTAAATATTAACTATCATCATTTTAGAGGCGCTATTTCACCATACACAAAAATAATATGTATGTTTCCCTTTGGATAGATGTGTATGTAACTATAGGAATAACCCATACCATAAAAAATATATTTATATTGAGGATTGAAATGTTTTTTTAATAATTTAATAAGTGTATTGGATAGGGTGGAGAATGAAAATAAGATAAAGGAGTTTGAGGGAGGGTGTTGCCTCTTAATCAGGTCACTCTTTTTGGTTTTCACCCAAGGAATTCCTTGGAAGTATTCCCTACAAAGGAAGGCTTAAAAACATAGGGAGTGATTCTTGGAAGTATATTGGTCATATAATGGCCGAAACATTGTTGTCTGATAGGTGTGAAGAAAGTGGAGATGTGGATTCCTTTTATAGGGAAGGGAGGGGACACAGTTGAAATTTTTGAAAATATGTTAGGTGTACCCACATTTTTACCTATAGATAGTCACCCAAACCTACCAAATCCTATTAGGGAAGGTTTATGGATAAAATATCTCCATATAAATTTTTTTACTTGTTTTTAGGTCATTTGGTACCTTAATCTTAAGGTTTATTACTTTTCCATGTTTAATTCCACCTTAATCCATGTAAGTAATTTTAACTAAAGCATTGGATACATTTGAGATGATACAAAATAAATAAATCATTGGATAAATTTGAGGAAACCATTAAATTACTTGGCCCCACATCATTCAAAGCTTCAAACTTTGCAGTAGTGATCACATACGCTTGGCCATTCTCCCATGTGTTTTTCTGAGGTATGTTTCCTTGGAACTTAGGAAGTTCATTTGCATAATTCCCCATTTCTCTACAATTTTAGAATTCAAAATTGACAACCTCTTTCATTCCATTAAAATCATTACCTTGGTCGTATTTTTCACCACACTTGTAACAAACTCACATTGCCTTCCAGAAAGTACCGGGGTGTTTCTTCGCACATTTACAACAGGATGGAAATTAAACTTTTCCATTATTCCCCTTATTTCCATTTCTAGAGTGTTCAAAAAATCTCTTTTTATCTTGATTTTATTTAAAGTTGTAAGACATATAGAACTTATTTTCTGTCTTCATAGAACATTAGAAAATATCTTTATACTATGAGAAGGATTTTGAGACTAACTCTAGACTGAGAAACTATTTTAACCCATCAATGAATCGATCAATATTACTCATTTGGTTACATATATAATCTATAGTATGGCTTTCTAACCTTGTAATGTTAGCATCATACTTTGCGACTTTCTCATCCAACTTTAACCTCAGACTCAAAAATGTTCAATCCATATCCGCTCGATGGTCACAAGGAATGTATTTTTTTAGGAAAAGATCTTTAAACTCCCTCGTTTCTATATTTGATACCTCTTCATCTTCCTTTGTGTTTTGAATTAATGACCACAATTGATCTGCATCTCCTATGAGGTGATAAACTGCAATGAATTTTTTTTCATTTTCCTACTCCCCAAAGAATGATGTATTTTATCTAAGGAAATTATCCATTTCTCAGGTTCAAATGTATTTGTAGTCCCATTGAATGTTGGTGGTTGTTTCCTCATGAATCGGTATATGATTGATCCTCCAAGTTGTGGATCAGGGAGCTCCATACGGGTAAGGTTATTATTTCTAACCCGAGTGAGTTATCCCAGTATGGTGATAACCTCATCAACACCAGTTGCATCACTATATCCACTATAATTATATTGAGTAGCAGGGCATTCCCTACATGGATTACTTACATTGATACGGTTTCCATTCCTTCTACTAGGTGCCATTTCATAATAGTTTCATACACTATATTATTTTATGAATCACAATACATAATTCCAAACTTGTAAAACACTTAACATAAGTTGAAAATTTTATAGATATAATCCATAATCATAAAAATGTTTTCTTTGAGTAATTATATGCTCATAAATAATTCATAATGTCTTGTAAAGAAAATGTGAATTATTCTACGAATATCCCCTTGGAGTGTCGTAACCGAGGGTGCAGGAAGCCTCGTTGTCGTGTACTTGGATACCCCAGGTTAAGACCGAAACACCTTGTCAGAGTTTTCACTCATAGGTACATCTATTCCAGAGCCACCTCTACCTACTCGTATCAATACAAGGATTTAATTTTATTGGAAAATTCACAAAATCTCTACATTACCAAAATTCTTAGAAGTTCATCTATACCAATTCTCAAAGTCTCTCTTAGGGAAATTTTCTCTAATCAATGTTTTTCTAAATCTAGTTTCCAAGGATTATTATAAAACTCCTCTGGTACCAACTATAATACCCCGACCCCAGTTACCCATAGTCATTTCATTAGTACAAAACATTGGAATTATTCAAGGAATCATGTCGATAAAGACCAATCAGTTTAGTAGACATTGAAGTATTAGATACATAAATAAGTTTTGTATGACATCAAGAAATGAAAAAATCAAAAACATTTTGTCCCCTTTGAACAGACATATATCCCATAGCCTATCCCTATAGGTCAACCATAAAAAACTTCTTCACATCCTAGGAAAAATAAAACTTATAAAGGGGTGAGGTCAGATGCTCAGTAAGGATAACAATATAGAGGAAACTTTCATAAATATGCATAAACATTTAAGGAAATGTATAATACTAAAAAAAATCCTTTTAAACTTAAACTTAAGCATAATATGGAAAATATAAATCAAAATAATTCCATTTTATTATTCACTAGTATATTCTACTAGTCTAATTATCACATGTATTATTAATAGATAATATCATAATTATGGAATGCATTATCCCAGACATCATAACCACATTGTCAAGGCCTCGTTCCAAGACAATTTTTTTGTCAAGGCATTGTTCCAAGACACTAGTTTGTCAAATTAGTCCTGCCGATGCATCGAGGATCTATTGCAGGCTCCACCCATCATTTACTATGTCCAACACATTCCCCATATGAAAAGGTTGAAACATAACCTAAACATTCATATTAAAACAAGAATATGAAATGTTAATACTTTAACCATAAACCATGAATGCTACAAAAATAACTTATCCACACTCAAATATATCATAAAAATATAAATACAATAAGGAATATTGTATCATTAAAAATAAAATTCAAACTATAGTAAAATCCATCAAAGGATGTTGATATAGATGAAATCAAAACTATTTGACAGAAATATCTCTTTCGATTTTGTAATCATTTAAATGTCACATTATTATAAAATAAAACATTAATATTGAAAATATTCTTATAATATTGAAAGTGAATATTATAATGTTTTATAATGGTGTAAAATAACCACATCCTCCGTATACGTTTTAAAAAACATTCTTACCTTAATTTGTCAAAAATGTCATAAAGTTCCTTGTTTGGAAAATGATGGAAAGATTGCATTATAAATTTTTTATAAAAAGTAAAAAATTTTATAAATGAATATAACCAATAGTCTATGAAATTGTATAAAATGTCTTGAAATAAATTTTTTTGAAACACAGATGTGGATGATAAAGAGGTCCTAGTAGATACTCACGTATAAACAACCTCAAATAATGAAGATATTATAGAATTAACCCGTACCATGTACATTTCCTTGGTCGAGGGTACGTTAAACTCTTGTATAATAGTAAAATAATTGTTATTAAATTATTCAAGAACCACATTCAAAAATATGATATCATATATGATCTCCTAATATTTCTTTTTTAAAATATTTCAGTAGTATCATCGTTTCCGGTGTTAAATGATTCATTTTATTTTATAGGTTTTGTTATGTAAGTTATGTTTGTTATGGATAGGATTTATTTGATTAATATAAAAAATTATATTATGTTCTTAAAAATTATTTTTTTAATCATAAAATTAAATTTATTCTTGAATGGTTACGATGGGGAATGAACCTCATCGTGTTTGTGGAGACGGTAATTCATACGTACACACGAGCGACAATACCATTCTATTGATGGTGGAATCGCATATAATTTGATTTTATATCATATATAAAGTCTTATTGGAATTTTATATTTACTATTTACATAAATTATACTTATTATTATTCCCATCCAAAATAATAAGTTGTGAATTACAAACTACACCACGACGTGGAGACAATAAGGTGTACATTAACACTTATGGTGAATTCGTCATTCATAAGATGGATAAAATAATTAATATGGTTGTACCATATTTATAATACCATAATATTTTATATAAGTTACTGGATTTATTATTTTGGTATGGAGACAACAAATAAAGAAGAGGTGGAATAAGAAAAGAACTTCGAAAGAGGTAATGAAATTATTACCGCTTCTTCAGGATCTTCATTTTGATTTGATGAAAAGGGCTCCTTAGGTTGGATTTAGGATGAATTTAATTCCCATAGGTATATTTGAGGATTTTTTTGAGGATATTTGATCAGGATTTGGCCGATCCAAATGGTTTTGGAGGTGTGATTTTGAGAGAGGAGGATGTACCCTTTTATAAGAGTGGTGAGGGACACTTTAGGAAAAGCTTGAAATTTTATTTTATTATACAATCATATTCAATTTAAAATGGATCCAAAAGAATATATATCATGGATAAGGTGGGGATGAGTCTAAAAAAACTCAACCAATAGATTTTAGACAGGTATATGTCACCATATTAACCATGTATTTTTTATTTAACTCCTAGTTAAATAGTTTTACATTTATCTTGTATTCTTGTATTATTTTAATAAATGGTTAATAAACATACTATAACAAGCCAAGATACCTCCATTTGGTTAATTAGTGATATATATAACCTTAACTAATCCATTTCGCCGAACCTTATATTTTAAGGAATATTAAATCAACTAATAATATAATATTTGTTTTAAAAAACTCATTTATGTCAATTTTGACACTATTTAGTTTTTTTAAAGTCATAAAAACATGATTACATGGAAAAAGATTCATTGAATCAACCCTAACATATCATTGTAATCTATAAAATTCTTTTATGTAATCAAAAGAATCAATTTACATTTTTTTAATAATTATAATATAAATTATTTTAACATTTCATTAATAAGTTAATTACTGCATCATCATTATGTCATAAATAAATTTAATTATTTGATGTCTAAAATTTATAAATAAAATAAAATTATGTCAGAAATGGTTTAGATTTCTAATGATTATTTATAGTCGAATTTATCTTTTAAATAACCCTATATTAATTATGTTTTAGTGATAAAAATTGACATTAACACTTTTAACTCTTCTGTAAATTAAATAATAATAAATGTCCTAATCTAATCCATGTAGAACAAAATGATCATATTTTATTCCAAAAGTTTATTTGGGTCAAAAAAAACTTATCCAATATAATTGGGAAATGTGTTGGGTAATAATAATATCATTTTTACTTTTAATTACCCTATTTACTTTTAAACGTGGTAAATAAAAGTCAACGGGTACTATTAACCAAAAATTATTTTCATCTTATTAAACCAAATTTTACTTTCTAATATCATCTGTGTCTCTTGGATTTTTTAAATTCAATTCAAATAAGTGGTTAAATTACGATTTGTGCAAATTTTCAAATGTGCCTAGTAGGTGGGTAAAAGACATTAAAATGTTCAATAAAATTTTATACATCTAATATTATTATAAAATGACTCCAAAGAATTACATTGAACTAGTATAGGTATTTTGTATCTATTTTGACTTAAAATAAGTTTAAATAAAATAAATATTTATTTAAATTAAAAGACTGTTTTAAACAATAACACAGTGTTTTCCCTATTCATCAAAAATTGAATGTTTTCATAAAAATATCAAAAATTCACCCTAAGAAAATTTTGATATTCCGAATCCCAAAAATTTAGTCCAGTTTGAAAAATAAAATTTATAATATTTCAAAAATTTTGTATTAATATTCATAACGGCTAGTTTGATTGGTTGTGGTGTGTTAGAACTCGTAGTTTCAAATAACACAAGCTATTTCATTATTCAAAAGAAACGTAACGTGGAAGCATGGTGTGTTACTTTATTATCCTAAATACCATATATTATAGTATTTCACTATTCACCAAATATTGAAGTATTTGAATAAATACCTAAAAATACCAAAAATATTTTTATACCAGCTTTTCCATAAATAAAATCTTTGTTATGAAAGAAAATATATATTTAATAATTATAATTTTTAAGTAAAATCCCCATTTATTTGAAAACCTAAATTTTTATATTATGATCCATTTTCCATCCCTTTGAAAAATTACAAAAGGTAACATAAAATTATATTATTAATATAAATATAATATAATATAACATTATAAAATATTTTATGAAAATAAATAATCTTTATGTCATTTTATTTTTAATGAAAAAGAAAATAAAAAATTAGTGTTTTACAAAATTATGAATACTTATTTTGTCATTTTTAAAATATTTATTTACTTGTGTCGTGGTACTCATATGAGTTATTTTAATTTTTCAATATTCCTAAAAATTATTTTTACACTTCCATTGTTGTGTATACTAATATATTGTTCAGGTAACTATTCTTATTGGTCATATTATTTTTTCAATTATTAGGTTACAATTTCAATGGTCAAATTACAATTCCAACAATCAGATTTCAAATAGTCACATGGGTTTCTCACTTACTATAAATATCCCTTATTTTATTAGTTAATCATTCACATAAATTTTAGACCACGATTATATATATATATATATATTCATTTTGAAGGGGAATATTTTATTACTTGTATTTTTTCTCATATCATTTTTTTATTTTTGAGTGGAGTTATTGTGATTAATCGATATGATACAAATATTCATATTTTAGTTATATTGTTTTCTATTTTTTCCCACTATAATATTGTCTATTATTATTTCCTTTTTTATTATCTAAATGTAATATTAAAATTAATATAATAAAATATTTTTGGTTTTCTCAGGCCATGCATTTGATGTATATAACATTATAAAAAATGATGAAAATATAAGAATGGAAATTCCATTAATAAGTATCTATATTCTTACATCCCCCCCCTTAATAAATTTCATGTTTGAAATTTTATTTTGCGTACTTATGTGATAATATTTTTGGATACCTCTTCTTCATATATTCTTGCAATTCCCATTTCTCCTCCTCATACTTATGGTTTCACTGTTATAATTTGACTAGATGAGTTACCTTGTTGCATAAAACATTATCTGTATGTTATAAGATCTCCATCGACTACTACTTATAATGGGGTTACTTTTTCAACTGTACCACATCTGAATTATGTACATGTGAGGGACTTGTTAATTATTTCCTAAAGAGGGGTATGTGGAACATGATATATACATTAGATAGGATTTTCTAGGAGTGCTAGTCGATATGAAATAGCTCTGATGCAATCTAGAATTTGAATGGCACTGATGTACTAGGGACATTGATTTCCCTTATTCTAAAATATCATAGGTGTCTTCTATGGAGATATGTGGTGTATAAAATTTTCTCTAATGTAAAAATCTAATTATCATAATTTTTTTTTTCATATCTAATTTTCTTATACTGAGTAGCCTTGATTTGATGTTTACTGATCTTGACATTTTCTACCATTTCATCAACCATTTCATGACCCAATGTATAGTTTTTGAGAAAACTCGTTATAGAAAAATGGGTTTCATCATATCCTACCATAAATGGATTCATATGGATCCATTTGGATTGTTGAGTGGAAATTATTTTTTTACAAGAGAATGTGCAATGGAAAACATTGATCTCATACTAATTTAAAGTCCATCAATAATACTCTAAAAATGAATTCTTGTATCTGGATAATATATTTTTAGTGGCAATCATATTGGGGTTGATAATTCATACTGAGGTTTATTTCAATGTTTAGTGAATTTTTAATACTTATCAAAAACATAAAAGTAAATATCTAATATGGATCCGATATATTTGATAGAGTTCTTCCATTCTGACTCACCACTTATATAGTGTATATCCTTGCATGTTGATCAAGTGAGAAGTCACCTTGAATTGAAATTAAGGGACCAGTATTTGTACATTTCCCCAAAACACATATAGAATTATTTCAATTGGATTTATTTAGAATTGCAGTGATAAATTCCACAGTGATGATTTCCCATTTCCAATTAGGTATAGATAATGGTCTCATCATCCCACTAGAATTATTCCTTTCATACGTAACCTACTGATATACAAGGAAAATTGATGTATATTATAAAAGTTTCTTTTTAAAATTTTCCTCCAATAGTTCTATTAACGATATAGATCGATCTCACTGCTCCCTAAGTTTATAAAGAAAAAGGATCTATGTGAGTAATTCAATATCTCATTCTTCATTTTATGATATGAAGGTAAACTTATTCATGAACCAAATATTATAACTCCTTATTCATTAATTTTGAACTCTGAGGATTTAACTTTTCTTTAGATTAAACTTTCTTATTAATTTCCACATAATATTTTGGTAAATCTTTTATATTATCTAGATGGGATACTATTCCTTCATTTCTGATCCCCATATACATTTTTTGAAGGTTAATAACATTGTAACCATCTCAATTCTCATAATTTATATGGTTTTCATATAATTTCCAATTAGAGCATCTATAACTATATTTTCTTTACCATCATGTTTGTGTGTTGAGTAGTCATAATCCTTGATTTTTTCTAACCATCATCGATGGAACATTTTTATCTACTTATATGCGAATATATAATTGAGGATGTTTTGATATATATACACTTCACACATTGACAAAAATATATAATACCACCATATTTTTAACATGAAGATCACTTATTCCAACTCCATATCATGTGTTTGATTATATTCCTCATGAAATTTCAATTTCATTAAGGTGTTGAATATCAGTTTTTCAGTTTTAATAAGTACACAACCTAAACCCTTCGTGGAAGAATCATTATATACCATGAAACGTTCCCTAAATTCGAGAATCATAAAGAATAGATAAGTGATAATCCTTTTTTTCTACTCTATAAATCTCTCTGTGCAATAATTGGATTAGAAAAACATCACCCCTAAGGGGTTATCTTAGTTAGAAAGTTTTCAATCATGAGATGTTTCTCACAAATAATCATTATTACCTATCAAGTCTAACCAAACTATATATACCTTTTACATATTATAGTCTTGGACACTCCCTAATCACCTTTGTCATAGAGGGGTCTATATATATCCCTTTTCATGTGCTAAAACTTTCCAATATTTATACATCTTCCATATTGAACTCACATTTACTAAACTTCACATATATATTATCTATTTACAATTTATTTATCACGATATTCAGATTCACCTCATGCTCGTAATCAACTTTAGAGTATATTAGGATATCTTTTATAAATACTATACAAAATTTTGAAAGGTAATATATAACGATTCTATTCAATATGTCTATAATGATTTTTGGAGAATATTTGAGTTTTAAGGGAACCCTTATGAACTCATAGTGTTCAAACCATGTTGAAAATGTATTCTTGGGAATATATTCCTTAATTAAAAGTAATTGTTGATATCCCGACTGAAGTTCCAACTTATATAAAAGTCATGCTCTATGTAGTTGATTAGACATGTCACATATCTATGTAAATGGATAATTTTTCATTATCCTGGTTTTATTGAGTTCAAAATAATCAATTCATAGGTTAATTGACCTATTAATCTTCCGGATAAAGAGTACCAGTGAGCCCCATTGTGAAAAACTCTAGTGTATAAAACTATTTTCCTTATTTGATTATAAATTGTTTTTTAGTACTTATAACTCAATGATATACATTCTACAAGGATTCATGGGAATGGGAAGATGTCCACAAATAAATTCAATTGTGAAATCAACCTCTTTTTCAGGAGGAAGACTAGGAAACTCTTTAGGAAATACATCAGTATAGATCCTCGTAATGGGAGTGTCTTTAAGCATTATTCTCTCCCTTATATCAATAATTTGGGATATATATTCTTTCACATAAGTTAATCATATCCAAACTAGAGATTCATATTTTAAAGGATATTACTCCTCCCATATAAAATATGTACGATATTGGATTTTTCTAGGTACGACCCTCTTTGAATTATAAATATGAGCTTAGGTGGTAGAATCTTGTTTGGAGATAGAGATATTTTGTTGGGGAAAATGAATTAATGTTTATGGATACAGGTTTTATGAATAAATTAAATCGTGGGTTGTGGGGAAATAATAGAAAACTATATAGGATCCACATAGGGAGTTTTTCATGCTTCCAATTTGAATTAATGGAGTCCGGGTAAAACTGGGCAAACTATTAACAAGGGTTCTTGGTAATTTGAGAATACCTTAGGGTGTTTTAGGATTTTTCTAGGAAAATAGGATGAAAATCCATCTTGAAATTAGGTACACATCGTATAACTATTATACACTTCTTGTAATTGTCTCCAGACACATGTTGTAAATAGTTAGACGTCTAGAAATGATTTATGACATGAGAATAGTACACATAATTTAATGGTATTACATATTGTGTAATATTCAATTGGAATAGAAAATAAATTGAAGTGATGGGTTTTTAGAGTATCCCTCTAAATATAAACTCATGATGTTTAATGGAGTAACAATCCATGTAACATTACAAGAAGATATTTTAAAGAGGTTGTGCTGATAATTTCATCCCCATTATTTTTTGCAGCTTCCTCCTCCCACCAAAGGGTTGAATCCAAAAGAAATGGGAACACCTATATTTTTTAAGACATATTTTTGCAATAAATCCCTTGTAATCGTTTTTGGTTTATTTTTTCCTTCCCTCCCACTATTCTCCATGCATTTTGGTGTAATCTCTCGATCGTAAGCATTTTAGGTTTTCATATTTATTAGTCGAGATCTAGGAACCTTTTTTTAATCATCTTCTTCATTATTATAGTTTCAAGATCTTGTTGGAATCATTATTTGATCATCAGTTAAAGGTATGGGGTCTCAAACATTACCTTATGGTTTTATATTTTTCGAGTATAATCATTTTTAAAATGGATCCAACATAAATGTGCCTCCATTTATTATATGATGAATTATATTATTCCATGGAGTTTGTTTAGATCCAAATTGTTATTGACCAACCTTGTGGCTATTTTTAGGTTGAGTGAACCATAGAATATAAATTAATTATACAATTAATTGATGTTTATTTAGAAAGACATAGATTTTTTGTGATTACATGATATAATTTCACCATTTATTGGATTATTTATTGAGACAATCAGCATGTTATTGGTTACAAACAAATTATATAGAAATGGGTAATTGTAAGATAATTGAAAATATTCATAATTAACCACTGGTCCTGATAATGAGATATCCTTTTTGTTATGACATGTATTTTGATACATGTTTTTATGCTTAAATGGGGAATTATCATGGTTGGAATATACTGAAATCATTCTATAGCAGGGTATGCCAAGTGAAAAATGATAATATACTTATTTACCGGGCTATGCCCTATGACATAATGAAATGATAATCTATCAGTAAATGAAAAGAGACATGATGAAATTCTTATATTGTGGGTTATTCCTAGTGACCATGATTGAAATTATTTTATACTAGGATTATCTTTAAAAAATGGAGAAATTATTATATACTAGTATTGGCCCTATTTGATTGATGAAATGTGAATATACTTTTTAACAAGATTTATGTGACTTATACCGTGGATCTAAGGTTATGGTTGGCATGGTTTTAAGACATGATCAGACACATTCTGGACTGTCACCAAAGAAGGTTATGTTTTACTATAGTTATATGGTAATGGATGGCATGGTTGTTAGAGAATCATATGGACATTATAACATGGGTCAGAATTAGGTATAAGTGGTATTACTTTTATTGATTAATTATATAATAAACATTTTTATTTCTTTATTTCATACACTTATTATTATATTGATTTTTTTTATAAATATTGCTGTCAACCTACTACGTTATAGTCTCACACTATTCTAGCCACTATTTGGTTCCAAATCAAATTAGGTTAATTCAGGTTTGGACAAGGGCAAGGGACCATGCTATCGATTTTCATTTCTGGATATGCTAGAGTTTATATATTGGATCGATCAGGGGTTTAGAATTGGGGAATTTGGTGATTTTTTTAGTTTTCTTGTCTTTATTTTTAATTACTTGTAACATGATATTTAGTTACATTCCATCATGAAATAACATTATTATTTTATTATTCATAGGATTATTGTATTGCCTCTTATTTTTGGTATTCCACTGTATTGTCTTATATTCATTTTTTTCACACTCAGATATTTCTTTATTATTATGGGTACTGGGTTACTCTACTATGTTGTAACTCTGTTACAATGGTGTATTGTATCTCCACTATACTTATCACACCCCATTACAACTCAACAACCTCTTGTGTACGGAGAGGCATGCATGTGGACTCATAACCAACCCGTTTTGACTACATGAGAGTGTTTTAGATCAAGGGATGTAATAAAGTGGAATATGATGGAAGTTTATTTTCAATTTATTTTCTATTTGAGAAACTTTTAAAGGATAAATGGATGTTTTGAAACATGTTAATGAGATTTTTTATGGGAGAATCTAACCAATGTATGTGGGAAATCTGATTGCCCTGGGATGGAATGTTTTTTATACTGTGTTCTTGTTAAAGTTGATGTTACATCACATGAAGTGATTAACATGTTTTGTGAGTTTATAATGTTATGATTTTATTGGTTTTTTAAATTTATACTTGGGTCCCAATAAGGAATGGGATGAGTACACATGCAATATAATAGGTACATAGGGATATATATATTCCATTCATTGTTCATGATAGGGACATACTTATTTTCTTGTGATATATACATGCCTATTGAACTGTGATATGAGATACCTATTATATATATGAATTGAATTAAGTTAACTATTATGTCACGCTAAAACACATGTAAAAAATGTTTTGGTAGACAATGATTTAGGGGTTCTATATTGTTGTCAGCTGTTGAGGTTGACCATGTTGTTATACACAATATTATATGGAATGTGTTAGTATTGTAGAGAACATTCTAGCTCTTTATCATTAAGGTGATTTTTCAAGAGATTGAAAATCATCAAGCTCGTAATAAAGATTAGATGGAGGTTTCGATATCTATTTACTATTATATGGACGATTAACTTCACAACAGATTCTTGAGGATCATGTGAGACATTGAAAGAGTGATTTTTCACACATTGCATTCTATGTATAAGCTAAATAGAGAAAATTAGATTCAGAATCAGCCAACAATAACTAGGGAGGGAGGTCCCCATGTAGCTGAGTTTTGGATAATGATATTCGAGATGTTATTTATCCATCTTGAGACACTCTTAGATATAAGGGTGAAACGTTATACGTATATGCTTCTTGGACCATCCAAGCATTGTTGGAATGTTTTAGAGAAATATGGAAAAAATGTGGAGTTATCTTGAAATGACATAGAGATGATTTTCCTCAGTAATATCTATCCTAATAATATGAGGGATGAGATGTCTCATGAGTCCATTAATCTAGAATAGGAGGATATTTTAGTGATAGAGTATGTTGAATGTTTAAATGGCCTATAGTTCTTTGTGTAATATTTGGCAGCTGATGGGGTCTCTAGGAGAGAGTTTTTAATATGGAATTCACTATGAAATCATGTCACAAGTGAACATGTTCTATCTATGATATTTCTTATATGTGATTAATCATGAACTCATCATGGAAGGTAATATGAGAGAGGCCCAAAGCAGTTTATAGATTATTTTTCATAGGGAAAACACAAAAAAAACATCTACTGTAATGAAGAATATTTATGGCTATTTTTTGTATTGAATAAATGGTTCGTGCAGTCAGGGAAGTGGGAAACCATCATAGGGATGTGTCCCATTTTAGAGTTGTAATTTAGGAATTATGGACCAAAATGGCCTTAGTATACATACCCTACTTTTTAGTGTCATTATTTTACAATATTAGGAAATGTATAGTGGTTTGATGGGGAATACAACAGCACAGTAGTGGCCGGGGATTATGAAATCTACCAGCATCTAGGAAGGACTCAACTACTCCTCTTTATATAGGTAGTTGTAGTTCCACAAGATATTCTATTCAAGTTAGAGGATTTTGTACCATAGTGCTAGAATGGTAGTATCAAGAAGAGGGAATAGATTGTGGGAGTCAGGCTGGATCCAAAGGTAGAGGGACTGGTGAGTTTCATGTTATGTAGACTACATTGTCTAGTTTGGATGCATGACCATCTACTATTATAGGTAAGAATCTCATATAATAAATCCTTCTTTTTGATATAGTATAATCACAATCATTTTTATTGGATATTTTTATAAATATATTAGTTTTGGACTTGGAAAGTAGGGATATTTTTTAACCATCGACAATTAATTTTGAGTGTGATCATAGAATATTAAATGTTACAAAGCATGCTCTCTAGAGATTGGTGTATAACTATTATTTTGGAAGCATTCATGTTGTAAATGATAGTTTTTGATTTTATTCTCTGTGTGGATTAGTGAGTTATATAATGGTATCATATCAATTATTATCATAAGAGATTTATCTTACAATATTCTGAAAGAGTCATATATTCTCACCATGGAGAGTGGGATTATTTGAAAGGTCATAAAGGAAAAATTTATGGAAAATTTGATTGACTCATGGCTAAAATATTCTTTCATTCTCTATATGATGGTGGAATGAAATTGTATTCCAATCCTATCATGTTAGACCATTTATGGATGTTTTTTATGATGTGTTATATGGCTTAATGCCAGAGAGAGATATAGAGTTGCTGGAATGAGCAGAGCTAGTTTCTATCCCTCCTAATAGAATGTCCCTATGAGAAATTATACATATGAATGTTTAGTGGTATGATCAGGAATCTTTTGGTTTTATATTGAATTGTATATCTCCTTGGGGTTCTCTTGTTCTCTTCACTATGAAGGTTAATGGGACATTGCACTTTTGTGTAGATTATCCAATATTGAACTATATGATGGTCAAAAACCAATATCCTCTTCCATGCATCAATTATATTTTGACCATCTAATGGGGGATATTATCTTCCCCAAGATGGATTTGAAATCATCATACCATAAATTGATGGTGAGACCATTGGACATACAACATACTACTTTTTGGAGTATTTGGGTCTTGCATGAGTTCGTTGTGATGCAGTTTGGTTTGACCAATGCATCGACAATATTCATAGTAATGATGAATAAGACCAATCATCCTTTTATGGATCAGTTTGTGGTGGTTTTTTTATGATACATTAGTTTAATAATAATCAATAGATGATCAGGCCAATCATCGTGACATTATCCTGAGTACATTGAGATAGAATCAGCATTACATTAAGCCAACCAAATTTATTTTCTTGATTGATAAATGGCACTTCATGGGCCATGTTATCTCAAAGGTAGGAGTTTCAGTGGACCAAGATATAGTTAAAGCCATGATATAATTGTATCAACATAATAATGTCTTATATATTAGAATATTTATTGTTTTAGTACGTTATTATCGGTGCTTTACCCCATAATACTCCCTTTTGGAAGCACCAATGTCTGGTCTGAAGACCGAGGGGATAATGTTTTTTTGGTTAGATGACTCCAAGATCGATTTTTAGGATCAAAAAGGCAGGATTACTTATTCACCTATCCAAACATCACTTGTGAAATTTAATGCATATAACACGTTCTATGTTGCATTTGATGTTGGACTCAAATTAGTTGAAATATAGGAGGATCAAGTGGTTTCTTATGGATCCAAAGAGATGAGACCGCATGATAGGAATTACCCTACTCATGATATAGAGTTTGTATCACTGTTAAATAACCTAGGATGTTGGTGAAAGTATCTCATGGGTAATAGGTTTTTGTTATACATAGACTACAAGAGCCTCATGTAAATATTTTCTCTTTTGTACATGAACCATTGGCAAACGAGGCTGGTCGAGGATCTGCAATCATTTGGATTTGAGTTAGCTTATTATCTAGAAAAGTGCACTAATATTTCTAATTAATTGAGCTTAAATATGTAGGAAGAGGTAGTTTGGGAGTCTTGTGA
Organism: Viscum album; assembly: GCA_963277665.1. Classification (NCBI taxonomy): domain Eukaryota; kingdom Viridiplantae; phylum Streptophyta; class Magnoliopsida; order Santalales; family Viscaceae; genus Viscum; species Viscum album. Next base: position 939,967,599 of record OY728161.1, read on the forward strand.
TGTGTGTTGGGTGATTAAACTCTTTCCATACTTGTATCTAGATGTTATGGAGTCCCAAGTTTGGGTATCTCCGACTTCAACATCTGTTATAACCATGCTTTCATACTAGAACAATACCAATATGTTTTTTTAATCTAGAGGCCTTAGTTCTATGAGATAGTTTATATGGTGGGGAGACACCATTGGGATAGTCTCTATGTATTTGAAATTCACTTATTTTAAATGGATGATTATGGGTTCTTATGGGATAGCACAGGGAAATGATGAAAGAATTTCAGGAATCTTATTGGGTGATACACCCTGTTCTAACAAGGATGTATGATGATCTCCATATACAGTGATGGTGGTTAGGAATGGATATATAGGTAATAATATTTGTGGTTATATTCCTCACTTGTCAACATGTGAAATACGAGAATAAGATACCATCAGTGCTATTTCAACCTCTTACCATTCCTGAGTGGACATGATATAACGTCACTACGGATTTTAGGATATGATTACCTAGGAGAACCCTCAAAAGTGATGTTATATGGTTTATTTTGGATCAATGGATAAAGTTATCACACTTGTTTCCAATTAGGGATACCTTCACAATTGATGATTCGTGAAATCTTAAAATGGACAATGTAGATCAACTACATGGTGTTCTCAGGAGATTCATTTTAGATAGAGATCGTTGATTCACAATGAATTTCTGGAAGGTTCATTAGAAGGATCTTGGATTAAAGGTTCATTTAACTATGGACTATCATCTTTAGATTGATGTTAATTAGAGAAGACTATTATGGGTCTGGGAGATATATTATTGACATGTTTTCTATAATTTTGTAGTTCATTGGAGAAGAATATGGAAGTCATGGAGTTTTCAGATATTAACAACATACATGCCTCAATCCAGATAGAAATTTTTGATTTTTTGTGGAATTCCATTCTATTTTCATCTTTTTTGGTTAGAGGAATGTGATTCATCACTTATTGGGCCTGCTCTTATACAGGAGAAGAATGATAAAATTCAGTTCATCCGACAGTGTATGGTGACTATGTAGAGAAGGAAGAAATGTTTTGTTGCCCATCAGAAATGTTCTATGGAGATAAAAATTAGTAAACATGTTCTCCTTTGTGTTTTTCCTAGATTGGGGAAATAGCATATTAGGAAATAGGGAATGGTAGATCCTATGTATACCAGTTCGTTTTATACTATGGAAATGGCCCATCCACTAGTGTACCGTTTAGAACTTCCATACTCTTATATTTCCATGCATGATCTATTTTTCATGTCAGGGAATCATATATATTATTCAAACCCTTATCACATGATATGTGTATTAGATATTGATCAGGGCATTGATGCTTCAATTTAAAAACATCCAATACAAATCCTGAACATTATTGTTATGTATATGTTTGGTAGGGTGATTCCTTTAGTTAGAGTGTAGTGAAAATACGGGAGAGTCGAGGATGAGGCATAGGAGAGGGAGTCTGATTTGAAAGAATAATTTATAGATTCTTTCATTGAGACCTCACAATGATGATTTAAGATGCTCTAGGAAGATCTATTATATTTTCGGGAAGTTGTAAGATCTTGTGTTTTTTCAGGTATACATCCCTCTTTCAGTTTTTCATTTTTTCCATGGTGGTTAATATTAATTCGAAGACTAATATTATTTGTTGGGAACAGTGACATAATGTTTTTGGATGTTTATTTTTCATATAAACATAGAAATGGGTTGCGATGAAACTTGATAATACTGAATTTGGTTGGAAGGGGGAGAAGTTCAAGCATCATATTGAATTAATAAGGTCTATGTAGAAATGAGTCATTTTTTACCAAGGGTTCTTGTTATAATCATAATCCTTAAAGTGAAATCATATTTTTAGTAAAAAAATAAGATAAAAATATATTTAGAATTGTTTCACATAGTTTAACTGTAATAAACTTCATGAAATTTTCACTAAACATGTGTCATGAATGGTTATTTGACATGAATTGGTTCAAGAAATTAATATAGTACATGTCATGAAATTATATTACACATCATGTTAAATTACATTGAAATAAATAATAACTTGATGTGATGGGTTTTTTGGATTATCCTTGTAATAATTAATTTACAATGTGTAATTTAGTTACATGCCTTGTAATGTCCTATGAATTTTTTTAAATGGTGTCATACAAATGATTAATTCCACATTCTTTCAGGTATCATCTTCTACTAAACCCTAAGGAATATTCAATGAATTTTTATAGTGTCTATCTTGTTTTCTAATGTCGCATTTATTTGATTGATCCTGGGTAAAAGGATTTTGTGTGGTTTTCCCCTGACTCACTTTGTTCTCTTATCATTGCGGAGTAATATCATGATTGTGAACACTATTGGTTTTAATCTTAATCGATTGTATTATAGGAACCTTATTGCAATATTTTTTACATTTATTATTGTTTTTTAATTCATTTGGAAGTATTTATTGATCATCAATTTAATGTAGGGGTCCTAAACCTTAACCTTTGGGTTTGATATTTGTTGAGTATATGAAATATTTCAACTACACGAACATACATGTGCCTTAGTTTTTTAAATGATGAATTGGGTTATTCCTTGGAGTCCCTTTGGAACCAAATGGTTATTGAACTTGCTTGTGGATACCATTTGGGTGATCATACCCTTTATTATAAATAAATAGTATAATTTCATACTGTGTTTTTAGGATGACATATATTTTGGGTGATTTTTTGAAAATGATTCTCCTTATCAAAACATTTTTATTGAGATAACTGGAATGTTATTTGTTATGACTAATTGATATATGGAATGGGTAATGTAAAGATAAATTGTATTTTCATAATTAATAATTGGTCATGATTATGTGATATTATGATATCTTTATTGTTATGACATGGGTTGTGATAAATGTAATAATTCTTATATGGAGTGTTGGACTAGTTGATAAATGATGAAATAATTATATAGTGGGGCATGCCTAATGACAGATTCCTAAATGATTATATATTGGGCTATACATACTAACATGAAAAAATGCTTCTATATTGGTCTATGACCTGAGAAAGGGGGAAATTCTGATATAGAGGGCTATGACCTCTGGAACATGCCAAACTTCTTATATAATTAGATCATACCATATAAGTTTTGAAGTTATTATATATTCGGTTTGACCCTAAATGATTATGGAAATGAATATATAGGGGGGTTTGACCAATATTTGTATAATGTTTACCTTGTTTATAAGGTTATGGTTAGAAATGTTTTGATACATTCTCATAGACATTCCAGCATGGTGCTAAGGTAGGTTATTGTTTTACCAAAGTTATATGTTTACTGTTGGAATGGTTGTGAGATATTCTCAGAGACATTTTGGCATGGTGAAGAAGAAATTTCTTGTGGTATTAATGTAATTTTATAATTAATTAATATACTTGTTTATTACATTATTAGATACACTTATTATCAAATTGGTATTATTTAGACATGGTGGTGTTGTCCTACATAGTACAAATCGTGCCCTATTATGGTATTTGTTTGATAATCGAGAAAATTTTATAGATGTAGGTTTTGCAGATGGTAAGGGGCCTTGTATTTTATATTCTTTTCTGTATGTGATGAATTTGAAATATGGGCCAAACATGGGGTTTGGGATTGAGGACATTTGATTTTTTGTATTGATTGTTCTAGAATTTTATTTTTTTACTTATATAGTGAAATTTAGTTACATTCCAACATGTAATTACATTATTCCTTAATTAGTTATTTGATTATTCTTTGGGAAATTATTATTGTTATTTCATTGTATTGTGTAGTTTACATTGCTTCCTCAGTACCGTTTTTTATTATTGGTATTGGATTGTTCTATTGGGTTGTTAATCTATAACCATGAGGAATAGTCTCCCCACTATAATTATCACAACCACATTCATAGTTGGCATCCTCTGGTGTATATGGAGTCACACTTGAGGTCTCGTGACCAACCCTTTTAGGCCATGTGAGAGTGCGGAAAATACAGGGACGTTACTGAATTATATAGAATCGAAGGATGACTCAGGATGTGAAGAGTGATCTCTCTCTCCCAATTGTTGTTATTGGATTTATATAAGAATAGAGAAACCATAACCAAAATAGAATCAAAATCTACAAACGAAATTAGGAAAATATTTCCTAGAACATACAGTCCACAAATATTGACCAAGGAGGTCTTATATATTTGTGATGCAATAATTAATTCTTTTTTTGGTTCTCATAGATATTATAAGGTGAGGTTCTGAGGTAATGCTTGAATACTTCTAATAAATATTCTAGATTTATAATAATGTGTTGAACAATAAAAATATAGGATTAGGAGTGGATAATCATTGTAAATTTCAATATTTTATTCTTGATCTAGTCATTTCCTATAAGAAATATAAACTTATGGATGATAATAATAAAACTAGAAATTATGTAAAATTGGAAAATATGAACAAATAAGGAATAACATATAAATATAGATTTTATCCTAACTTATGAGTATTTGGGTTTCATTTTAGGCTATCAATAGTAATTTTCCGATATAATTTTTATATACTATAAATCTATTAAATCCCATTGTAATGGTTTATAATGAGTTTGTGAGTTATCTAAAGAATACAGGCTGGGAGTATTGAACCAGGTGTGCAATAAGTCCCATTTATAATGTAATAGGTGATGATTTATTTAATACCCAATTCACCCTTTTGGTTTTATAATCACTAGGTATTACTATTCTCGAGCCACAACCACTTTTATTATGTAGATAAGCATGTCATTTATTAGAAATGAATAACACTATACTTCATTTTTGTGTGAGGATACTTTCCATTACATTGAATTATCCCTATGGATCTCACTAAATTATTATATTCACAATACCCAAGTATAAATAGACCCTACAATAATACCAATATATAATCCCAATCCTTTTACTCATTTTTAATGTCCCTTCCCATGATCCACACGTTGGTGCCCCAAGAGAGTCTATCACATGACTTCAAGCGTGCCTCCCCATAAGCCGTAGGTTGTTGACTAGCGGTGAAGGTCTAATATATCAACAAGGGGAGAATATAAACAATTTATAAATACAATAGAATAATAGAAATATCCATTTAATACCCAATAGACAATAAACATCTCATCCATCTAATATAGGTCTCTTTTACATATCATGTCCTGAAAAAATTAAGTATATTTTGGTACTGATTTGGAAGTCCAAGTCAGGTTCCAGTGAAACTAAGTAGGCCACCACCAATAGAATCTACTAAAAAATATATTAAATAACATTTTATTCATTTGTATAAAGAATAAATTAAAATTCATTTAGTAAACAATAATCACATTTCATTATTATTTAATTGACCACATACATTTCACTTGTTCACAAGGACACCCAACCCATCAATAACTACTTCATCTCATGATAGATTCTTATCTTTTCCCAAGGGATATCACATATCACAATATCATGGTTATCATTTATCATTTCAATTTAATAAATGATACAACCATTTGGAAATGTAGTCCAATGTTAATCTCATGGTCGTAGAAGGTTGTGTCTAACACCATATGGGTACTTGAGCGTTGGACCCTAACCCACACCACATGTCACATAAGTATTTGGAGCCTTACTCCATATCCCACACTTTCTATAACATATGTATATTTTGAGACTTATTACCAAAACCACACCTCAATGTCATATATGGGTATTTAGGGAATCGTTCACTATCCCACATTCACTAACACATATGTGAATTTAGAGCCTCAACCCTTCTACCACACCCTACTATCACATATATGAAAAAAATCATAATATCAGACTAATAAAATGTTCATATACATCAATGTTATACATTAATAACATTCTTATAAAACATTCTCATTGTAGTGTTACTTTTCATTTTATCAAAATAATAAGAATTCCTTATCAAAATAACAAGATATAATACAAATAATTCAGAATTAAATCCTTTTCAACTTTTAATAAAACAATTCATTGAACCATAAAGGTTAATACAAACATCACTTAATTCCCATTAATCAATTAATTTCATATCCCACATATAAAGAAATTTCACAATCCCATTTAAAGTACCAATTTTTAATCCAAAAATCCCATCAATTCCATAATCACCTCATTCCATTAAGTAATTAACTAATTATTTAATCCAGCTTACCCAATTAAAATTTCCCCAAAATTCATCCCATTTTGTTATTAAATTGAAAATTAATAAAATCAAATATGCTTCAAATACAATTTACAAATCATGGAAATTTCAATTTCAAAATCACATACACCTAATTAAATTAATACTATGGGATTTCAAAATTAGTCAACCTACCTCTATATTGTTGATGAGAGTTCACCAATGAAATTACCCAAACTGAAGTGGAAAATTCAATTTTACAATGAAGAATGAGATATAGATCCAAGAGCTCAATCCAAAACTGAATAGTTTAAGATCTATCAAAACCTACATATATATATTTCACCAATAGAGGCAAACATCCCATAAAAATATGAGAGAAATATAAGAGATATGGAGGTAACAAATCAATATGAGAATCACTTTCTGAGATAGGTACATATTCTACAATTTAGTATTCAATTTTTCATGAATGGAGTTCGGAAACCCTTGGAATCCATCATGAAGCCTCACAAATCAAATGAACTCATCTAATGTAAAAATGGAAGGATGAGGATGATACCCCATGATTTTAGGAATTCAAAAACAAATTTTTTGAGTAATTATATCATTGTTCATGGTTTTCTGGGAAGGTTTTCATGGATTTCCCTAACCGTCTAGCTAGTTGTGTGCCTCCTCCAAGGTTCACATGGTCACTACGTGGTGGGAGAACAATTTTACAAACCATGTTTAAACCATGAAAATCCCCTCTATTTTGGTTCACATGGTTTGCTAGCATGAGTATTCAGTTTGGGAAAAACATGAACCAACACTGCACCACCCCTATTACTTCAAAATTTCCCCAAATTTACCCCAAAACTACTGAAAGTAAAACACATCTATAAAAAAAGATAAAAGAGTACCTGAAAACAAGTCCAATACATCTCCATAAAAAGTTTGTATCAACAATATCCCCAAATTTTAACACCTCATCCTCTAGATATACTACCAAGAATCACTTAGACTCCGAACAAACAATATTAGGCCACTGAGCCCACATATCCACGTCTCTCTCCCATTTTTCCTCCATAACATTCCCATGTTTCCAAAATACAAGACTTTTCAGAACAATATTTACTTATAACACATTATCACTGTGATCTAATACATGTATCAGATGGTCCCCAAAGGACTAATCTATCTCATTATCAACATCATTCAGATCTATCAAATTGGAAGGTTCTGGGTGACACTATCGGGGTTGTGACACATGAAAAACATAATGCATAGAAAAATACCTATGTGGAAGATCTAATTGGTATGTCAATGACCTAATTCACTAAAGATCCTCAAACGTCCCAAAAAAATATGATTCCAACATTCTGTAACTCTGAATCCTTTGTGAAACATGACGGAACACATGATCACCCTTTATAAACTCTAGGATTCATCGACATCTATCATTATATGAATTTTATCTTATGTGGGACGTAGCCATAAGTTTCTGAATCACTTGAAAGAATGATGATGTTGCCTCTGTGAGACTCATTCTCGATAACTCCGACCCACCTCCCTCCATCAAATATAGAGTTTATCTCTATGTCTTACCCTAAAGAACCTCATACAATGCCGTATAAATAGTTTTTTATAACTATTATTATAGGCAAACTCCACAGATACTGGGTGGTTCTCACAATACCCACCAAAGTATAGAACACTTGAGCACATCATATCCACAAGGACCTGATTAGTAATATCTGATTTCCCATCTATATATGGGAAGAAATCAGTTCTCGAAAGACCTATATACCATGAAAATTTTATAATCGCTCCCACAAGCGTGATGTAAAATGCAAGTCATAGTATTAAAATATAATCGATGGAACCCCATGAAAATGGAATATATCATGAACAACCAAATATCATAACTAGTACACTTATAACGTCTCCAATATAGGAAATAAATGTTATACAATAATCCATTGTTCCAAAACTACCCAAATGTCATCATTCTTCCAAGGTATCTCTATGAGACTGACCATAGAGTCAATTGTAACATCATCCCACATCCATTCCAAATGGGAAAAGTATGTAGTAAACAACCAGGTTGTTGATACATGGAATTCACCTATTGATAGGTGAAGTATCATTTCACAAACAATGAAATCTCATTTTTCAGGCCCAGTCACCAATACTATAATCATAGGACACAATAATTTTTTTTGAAACCCAAAAGCACCACCCATTTTGAGGCATGGGATCCATGCATCAGCTCCTCCCACATACTTGTATGAACAATGACCTAATTCCTCACAAATATGGTCATATCCTAATATATTTTCCAATATGTAGATATCTACTAACCTTCAAGGATTTCCCTCAAGGACAAACATTTTGGATCCTCATACTGCCTCTCCTAGATAAGTGTCAATAGTGTAGGATCAACTAACACTGATACAAGACTCGTCTTCTCCTCTCCATCATGAACCAAAACATTAATCTCATCTAAAAAATTCATCATCCTCTACTTATCACTCAATTCCTGGTCTACCAGAGTCTGTGTTTTCTTACTTAATGAATTAGCAACACTATTTCCTTTATTGGGTGTATGTCACACCCAGGTTTCAATGTCATTGTTGTGATCCAGTTAGTTTGACATAATGATATTTTTTATGGGTTTTGGGTGAGATTAGTTTTTATATTGTAACATAAATATTTTTATAATCATCCTACCATGGGTTCTCTATATCTTTTTTAGGAGTTTATGGAGAAAAGGGTGGTTACTTTAATATTTGGGCCAACCGTGATCCCATTTCTAGTTTTAAAAACCAATTTTGTTTCTTTTATAAATTCTTAATTTTCCTACATTTTTCACTCATTCCACTTCTCACTTGGCCTCCCATGACCTATTAAAACCACCATATCAATTTTTACCCCTTAGGAATTCATAATTATTGTGGATATGGGTTATGTATTCAGGTATTGTGCCAACCCATGAGCCTATTACCAGTTTTAAAATCAATATTTTTCCTTTTATAAATCCTTAGATTTTCAACATTTTTCAGTCATTATACTTCCAACTTGCAATCCCCTGGCCTATTAAAACCACCATAGCCTTTTTTACCCCTTAGGAGATCATAATAATTATGGATATGGGTTATGTATTCAGGTATTGTGCCAGCCAGCGAGCCCATTTCTAATTTTAAAAATATATTTTGTTTCTTCCATATCGTGATATTTTTTAATATGTTTAATTTATTACACCTCTCCCTCAAGAAAAATAATCCTAGGAGAACTCCCATTATCCATTTTCCTTCTTTAGATATCATATTATACGCATATTAGAAAGATATTGATCAAGGATTCTCAAATCATCCAATTTTGAGAATGTAATTTTTTTTCTTTCATATATCATTCATTTATTACTATTTTTCCTATTAATATTTGTTACCTAGATATTACAGACTTAATTATCCTATCAAAGAAGTTCCTATACATTCTATTCCCTCTATGGGTGCATATATAAGGAAATATGAAGAGTTCTATAGTTTCAAGGTGACATTCTTCTCCTTTATTCTACCTCTTACTTCTCCTTCCACTTAATTTTTTTTACTCTTATCCCCCAGAAATTAAATACCTAGGGTTATTTTATTCCATGTTTTTATGGGTTTTTTTTCATTTAGGGCTAGTATTCATAGATCTAGAGTGTCGGGAACCACACTGGGTGTTATCCGGTGCGCATTTTCATTCCACCATGGTTATGAGGTAGTATATCCATTGAACGTGCCATTATAATTTAATTTTCATCATTATATGGCTTTTATAACATGATATATATGTTTAGTACTATTTTTTTGGCATGTTATAATTTTCTTGGTGTGAAAAAATGATTGTTTTAGCCTTGTTTTTTGAAAAGTAGTATTGTGTTTATATAAACGTGTACGCCACTTGCTTAATTAAATGTACCATTAGCTTAGGCACCTATTATGTATCATTTTTAACATGGTTATGTATCTTGAATAATTTTATGGCGGCAAAATGGTATTTTATCCCTTTTCAAGTGCTTAAAATAATTATTTTGTTTAAAAGTTCATGTTATGTGTCTGTAAATTGCTCGGTAGGATTTTATGTGCATAGTGAGATTTAAAATAATTTATTTGGACTTATATATATATATTTTTAGCATGAAAAATGGTATTTTTTGGTCTATTTATCACTGTCCAAATTAGTTTCGGTTTTATAATCAAATTGGTTTTTTGGTGGTAAACATGTTTTGGCCCGAGTTGCCGGAAAATGGCCCGTTTGTAATCCTTATAAAAATGGTCAATCTTTGGATGTGTAACCTGAATGTTTAAAGGGATTTATGATAGTGGTTTTCTGATTTATGTGATGTGTATACACCTCTTTATTAAAAGTGAAATTTTCACCTTTGGAAAATGTTAGTTTTGCTAAATTATTAAAGGCATATTTGATATTTTTCTTGTAAAAAATGGTTTCCATGTTTATTTCATGTTGTATCATTTGGGGCCATTTTAGAGTACATGAAATTGATTTATTAAATGGTTTTGGATATGAAAAATATAATTTTATATGGAATTTTTGGTTTTTTTCCTAAAAAGTTTTTTTTTAATGGATTTTATGTGCAAGGCCTCATTATACTTCTTCAAATTGTTTTTTGAAAATTTAGGTGGTTTGTTCATCAATGAAAGAAATTTGAGACTTGTGTGTGGGATTTTTGACGTGTTTATTATTTTTAAATGTAATATTCATGATAAGATTGTATTTTATATATTTTTAACTTGTTTTATCATGAAAAGGGAAAACCTGGGTATCTAGCTGGGCGGACGTTTACTAGTATACTAGTGATCTGGAGGGGTTTTGTCGTTTTTTCACATAGAAAGTTTGATGATAAAAACACTAAATAAAATATGATGATGATGTTTTTGGGGACTACTGGGGTATGGATGAATATCCTAATAGTGGCTCATGTTTATGAAAATGTATATTTTTTGGGGTTACTTTCAATAAGATACAAGGTATCTGGGGCTCACAACTGACCAGTGACTAGGGGTGTTCCCATGACATGTTCTCATTGGCTATTTTGTACTCATTGTCAGAATATTGTGTGTTTGGTAGGTAAGATCATCACTTTTTGTGTTTTATTTTAAATTTTACATTCCTTAATATATCCCTCTTGAAAACTATTTTCATATTGAAGTTATTCCTCTTTGAATTTTTTTTACTAGCAGTCTTGTTTATAAAACATACAAGTTTTTTTGTGGTAGATTTTATAGCATTGAACCTCATTTGGAAAATATTTTTTATATATTTTATCTCAAACATGAAATTAATGTTTATTTTATTTTAAAGTATGTGTATTAGTAATAGAATATTGGGCTAACCTACTGTGTTTTAATACTCATGCCTATAGTCTTTTTCTATTTTATGATCTGGTGAAAGTTTCAACATGAGTTTCATCACGTTGTGTGACATGTGATCATTATGTTGGAGATTAAACATTGGGGTAACATGGAGTTAGTTGCTCGACATGTTTGGTCAGTTGAGTTTTTTGGTTTAGTTTTACATTCACTTCCATGTAAAAATAATGTTCATTTCAACTTTTATATAAATTTATGATTGGTTGTCAATTTCTTTCTGCTGATTAGTTATTGTTTATTTTTTGGTGAAATTGTTCCATAATAACCCTAATTGATTCCCTCTTCTCCTTTCTACGTCCTATGAGGATCGTGGATGCCTCTCTGGACTTATCACGGAGCATCCCAAGTGACCGTTTTAGGGTTGACCTGAACTGGTTAATGAAAATATGGTATCGGAGTGAGTTTGGATCTTGAAGACATTCATTTTTTATAGATCCATTTTTATTTAGGGGATGTCAAGGTATATGTAGTTGGATATTTGGAACATTAGGGGTATGTTCTAGAAGAGAGTTACGAACTCTTGCTCATTCTGATCCTTTAAATTCCATGGGAAGTCTCGTTTTATTAGTGTCTTTTGTTTTTGTTGATTGTTTGATGTTGGGATACGAAAAGGTGTAATGACCCCAGAATTTTTAGAATAATATTTTTTTCATTTTTAGTAATATTTTTGAAAATTTTATTATTTTTAAATTAAACGGGATGCTTTTTCTGATAGCGTACTCAAAACGCAACAACGAGTTTCATTGGAATCTTATGTCTCCCACATCTTTGAGTTACACCAAAGCATAATATAATAATATTATTATATTAAATGGTAGTTAAAGCCTATACTTTTTATTGGTGGGAATGAACATAGCTAACTACAATATAATTATAGATGTTTTTTAATGTTATTTACATTTATTGGATAAAATTTAGAGGCTAAAAATTAGAATAAATCCAATTTTATGCATGAAATACTCTAATATTTTTAGAAAGTTTTTTACTACCTTTTGATGGAGATCCCTTTTCAAATATATTTTTTGTCACTTTTATATGTTATATTTCTAAAAATAGACTTCTTCTATGGATTCGGGACATAAAAAATTTCATTGGATAAATTTCTCGTTATTTTCTGATAAAGTTTATTTTTAATGAATATTGAAAAGTACCGCTTTCTATGTAAAAATTAATTTTTCTTCAAATTTATTTATATAGATAGATTATTATTTTAATTGATTTAAAAGTGTAATTTGATTAAGTTTTTATATTTTAATCTAATGATATTCATTGGCAATAATTTTACATTTAAATTGGACATAAACACATTACAATCTTTTGATAGTTATTACTTCTTAAAAACCTGCTTTTTGGATTTGATAACATGAATTATTTTTAAATTAATTAATTCAAATTCAATATTTTTAATTTAGAAAAATGGATTCCATATTTGGAATTACAAAGTCCAAATTGTGTAAATCGGTACATTTTATTTTTAGGCATTATGAATAGAAACATCAGTAATTATTTTATTTACCATTGTTTAAGTGTAAATATGGTAAATAAGGGTAACAATAATTATATTATAATGATATTAAACTACCCTAAAATGAATTATAATAATATTATATGATATATTTCCGACCATGGGCATCTTTGTGTTGATTTTGGTACCCCATGGAGCCACATGGATTTGAAAATGACATTTTTTAAGAATTAATTTAAAGTAAAGAAAATGTAACATAAAAAAGATAATTTTTTATATGGGGTTATTTAGTTCTATTTTAGACTATAAGTTGTAATTATAAATATAAAAATATTTCCTACATCATGTTATTTTATTTATAATTTTTAGAAATTAAATAAATAAATTTATTTATGAAACAACGATGATGTAGAGATTACCCTATTAATTAATAATTTAAATAATTGAGATTATAAATTTGGAAATAAATTTATTTTGAAAAATTTTATTCCATAAAAGGATATTTGGGATGAATATGACTTGATATAATTGAATTTATTTGTTTTTTTTCTGAAAAAATCAAGTTATGGGTTTTTAAAAAGACAAGATATGAATAGTATAAAAACTGACATAAATGATATTCTAAAAAAATACAATTTTATTAAATGATATAACAATCATTAAGATTAAAAATTCAGAAAAATGACTTATATAATGTTTAAAATATCCTTAATTAACCCCTTGATGTTCTATTCGCATTTTATGGAATCTATATTAACCATATAGTATAAATATACAAGAAGATGTGGTAAGAGTCAAATTAGTTAAGTAAGTGTTAAAGATAAAATATAAGATAAAATTTGAAACAAAAACATGTTTAAAACCTATTGGTTGAAATTATTTATAAAAAATCTCATTAAATAATTGAATTAAATTATATTTGGACGTTTTGAAATCGAAATTCAGTTTACAATAAAATAAATTTTCAAGACATTCCTAAAGTACCCCTACTCCCTCTTATTAAATACCACCACCTCTAACCCTTACTCACACCTCTCAAGACCTTTAAATCATAAAAAATCTGTCCAAATAATCTCCCAAAATCCCTATTTTCCTCATACAAGCCTCACATTGGGATGAAAGAAATTCAAGAAAGGCTTTTATCTTAAATCAAAAGGAGTTACCCAATTTGAGGAAATGTCTTCTCTCAAGCTTATTTAATTTTTTTCCTTCTCAAACCCCATAAACTCTATTTATTAAATTATATTATAAAAACCCCAGTATATTAAATATAATATGATGTTTTTATAATAATTATTCAAACTAAACATTCACACACCTCTATCTAATAGATACAAACATTCTATTTTGTGTACGACGAAAAACTGCCTAACGAAAGGATGATTGTTCGAATTTCTTCTACCACCTATCATGGTGGCCATTATTATTGCACTATATTTATATGCGTTATATTTTATATTTTTATTTTATATATTCTTATTTATTTTTCATTTACAACATACCTTTATGGTTTCCATAATGGGTAAATAAGATAATTTCATTTGAGAATGTGTGGACTACCGACCCCTGAAAGTGATTTGACTCACTCATTCCATAAATGGATTGTATAAAGGATATAGTTAATGAAAGTATGTAATGTATATAAAATATGATATTATACTGTAATTATAATATACCTATGTATCATTTGTTTTCATTCATTTAAATATGAAAAAGAAATTAATGTAGCGTTCATGCGTACATATGGCTTACTGACTACATGAATTGTGCATTTCATTTCTTATCTCCAAATGTTATATAATATTAAAATAAATATATATATTGGATATGTGTGACATTTAAATAATAAATATCATTCTTTAGTTAATTTTATTTTGACCACATGTACAATTTTTAATTATAACAAGTTCATTTTTTACTGAAGTACCAAATATCATAAAAACCTCCGATAAAAAATTAAATAATAATTTAATGTTTATAACATGTTAATAAGTAATATAATAGGAATAATAAACATTTAATGGATCTAAATCAATTTGAAATTTACTTATGTTTATTATTTATGAGGAACAAGTAACTTACATGAAAAGTCGAACTCCTTGTAAAAGAACTTTTCACCCTCCTCTTTTAGTAAACAAATTCTTCTATGTTATGTCATTTAATTTCAATTTTCTTATATTGGTATATGGTATTTAATAATCCTATTGATCTAAATTTTATTTCCATGTGATGATAGACCCTTTTCTCTCTTATCTATTCATATTCTGATTATTTAAGTGACGTCGTTAGGCAATCAAATCTTCGTATGGGAATTTCTACACTCAATTTTCACTCTTTGGGTTTTATGCATTCATTGGTGATTATATTATGTCAAGATAATGTGTGTAATCCCTGTATATATATTTATGTTTTAATTTCCACTTCCCAATGTTTGTATATACTTTTTCAACACATAATTACCTCGTTGATAAATTCTTACATCATTTATACGATCTTTATAAGGGATTTTATCTCAATTTACATTCCATTGAGACTTATTTTTTATTATACAACAATTCACTTTTATATTGCGAATATACTACCATTTGACATATTATATAATGAATCTCATTATTATCATGATATCATATGCTTTGTTTAATGTAATTCTATAATTATTTTTATTCATGTATTTTCTCTAGAGGAAAGGATCTCTTTAACTAAAACATTATTTTAAATGCTTTAAAGATTTATTATTCTAAATCATTATCATTAATTTAATTTTTTTCAAAATGGTTTTAAGGATTTAATTATATGGACATTACATTTTTTAAACATTAACTTATTTTATAATTTTTAATGTGTTATGGTACACTTTGATTCAAAAATATCTTCATAAAATGTTTTAAATGGTTTTTTTGAAAAGGATTGAATTTTGTCAATATCTTGAACTGATATCTTGATATTACCATGTGTGAATGTTATCTTTCCTTTATTATTGTTTTATGTGGTATAATTATGTAACGATACTTGGAAATTTGATGGGTGGTTACATGATAATCCTAATATAGGTGGTTCTGGGATAAACTTAGGGTGGGTGAGCCCGAGATAGCTCTCTAATGTATTGGGTAATGTGATGGAGGTAAACAATAATGTTTCTCCTAAGATATTTAGGGAATATACTGTGATGGGTATTCCAAACGTAACTCCCTATGTAGTTGTGAAAGCCAAAATTTAACTATGTTATGGATGCCACATGTTACCTTTATGATTTATGATTTCTATGTGTTATTCATAAATCTTATGATTTCATGAAGTTATGTTAATGAGATTATGTTTTATGATTGAAAATTATGATTTCATTGATTACATATATTGATGGAATGATATTTTTTTCATTATTTTATAACTCTTACACATATTTTTATGATCATCCGATGTTTTTGTAATATTTTTCATAGGGTTTAAGGAATGGTAAGATAAAGGAATAATTCAAGAAGATTTAAATCAAGAAAATAATTTTTTTTTATTTTAAGGAGTTTTATTATTGTAAAAAAATTTGTATAGGGTATATGTGTCTACTTTTAATATTTGAGGTGTAACTTAATAGTTATGGCCTAATTATATAAAACAATAAACCTAAAAATATCATCCATGTTAAATATTTACATAACTCAAGATTAAGTAATGTTTAAGGTTGTGTCCTTAGAGTTGTTATCATTGGTCGGTTTAGATATCTTTAGATGTTAGGGTGTTACCTGGGTGTATGTAAAGGATCACATATAACCAAGTGGTTATTATCATATGGAAACTATTAAGGTTTATGATAAAATAGGTTTTTTGGATAAAAACATGAACAATGGAAATATAAAGAGGTTTATGGATTAGAGTAACATAAAAGTTTTTATGTCATCATTATCCTATTGAGGATTATTTTTTTAATTATAATATTTGGTTTCGTGTTTAAGTGTTGATTATTTTATGAAGATTAAGGATCATTTGTAAAGATGGAAGGAAAGATATCTTGCACATAATTTTTATCCCACCTCGATTATTTGATTATCACTATTTTGGAAAAATCCAACTCGATTGATTTTGATAGCTTCTAGAGTATTAAAACCCCCTGCAAGAAATTGTTTAAGTTATCCATCACCTACACATTTCTAAAAAAATTTATGGGTCATGGTATCTTTTTCATATTATTTCAAGATCACAACTTTTACAAATTTATTGAAAAGTGAAATTACACAAGTGGAGAGAACATTTACTTTTTGAAAGTATGAAAACATGCCAAAAGAGAAAAGGAACATCCTAAAGATCATTATATATGGAATCAAGGTATGATTTATATTCTTATCCATAAATAATGAAGCGTCTTTTGATTAATATTTATAAATGATGAGGATATTCAATCTCCAAGAATGATTTATTATGAAATAAGGTGGAATGCATAGTTGAAGGATTATGAAGAGTGTTGAATGAATAAGAAGACTATATATAAGGTATTCAAGAGTTATGGTAGATTTTAGGTTGATGAAATGTTTAAAATTATTAGTCCTCTTTTTGTGATGGGATTTTATTGGGATACTTTTTCTAATATGTGTAACTCTGATGTTTGATATGTGAAAATTTTATACAAGGAAGAATTACCCTTTCTTGTATGGAAATAATGGATAACCATTGGGGTTCTTATGATCTTCTATTTTGAGTTGATTAATGGTTATTACATTTTGAGATGAAAAACGAAAGTTATTAGATTATAGTTGAGGATAAACCAGGTTATGGTAATTTTTGAGGAAATTATCTTATATTTTAGAATGCGATAAGAAAGATATTGTTTTAGAAAAATTTCAACCCGTAGGATGAGTAACAACATATCACATCCAACAAGGCCCCATGAATCGAACCCACAATAGAATGGTGACAAGGGAAAATCACCTACCACTAGCCTACCTGATGTCACTGGTTAATATGACATGTTATTTTATTTAAATGATTTTATGGATCAAGAATGATTTGATTTTTGGAACCTAGGTTTTATAAAATGGATATCCTTATTATAAGAAAATGATTTGGTGATTAAGGGATAAATGATATTTTGGAATACATTTGCACTTTCGGGAAACTATTTGCATAAGAAAAATAGAATACTATGGTATTTCATTTGTGGAGTAATGAATGAATTTTATTTGGTATGAATCTATGTTTATTATTTTTTACTTATAGCGATTTATGTTATTTATAAAAATTAATAACCTATCTTGGATAATATGGTATTAGGTTAATTACTTTTCATTATGAGTATTTAATAGTAACTAATGTTATTTGGAGATAAATGTTATGCTATTTATGGATGACTATGTGATCAAATACTTCTGAATATTGGGTGTCAATCTTAGTTGGATTATTTTGAATAATTTTCAGGAAAATTTTTTATTGAATGGTCTTTGTTCAACATTTGGTATTGTATGTTGAATTTTATACATTAAGAGTAGTATTTCATTCTATAAAGGATTATCCTTTTTTGGGGATTATCTGATCTTTTTCTAAACCATTTTGGTTTTGGATAATGTCTAAATATTGGGGAAATATATAGTTCATAGTTTTTGTATTATGTGATTCTCTAGAACTTGATTCAAGTACATCATATGTGACCAAGTCATCTTGAATACTCATCATTTATAGAAAAGATGTGTTTGTGGTATAAATTTTTTTAAGGGTGAAACTATACTTGAAAAGTAAGTATATTTCATAATGTTCTTAGTCAATCTCATAAATAAATTACACAACATTATGAAATTAAACATAAAACAAAAACAATGTCAATTTAATTTTCATACTGGGGAATCAAAGGTCATTTTACCCATCACAAATTTTTTCTTTTCTAGTAGTTAACTTTCTCCTCACCATGTTTCATATCACTCTCCATCCAAACATGATGGTTAGTTTTCTATTCCATATCAATCTTTTTCTATATGGAATCCAAGTACGGGTTCTCTCGGTTGACCTATATACTTCTCTTTCTTTATTTTAATATTATAGTTTTATTTACAATTTTTTCAGTTTGGGACATTAAATGAAGTTTCCAAGACGAGTTTTAAATTGAAAGGTTGAAGTTTTCAAAATGGGGGAATGATGTAACGACCCATGAATTTATAGAATAACGTTTTTCTCATTTATATTAATATTTATGAATATTATATATTTTTTACATTAAATTTGATGCTTTTTTCGATAGAATACTATACACAAAACAATATGTTTCTTTGAAATATTACGTTGCACACAACCTTGAGTTATAGAGAAAAATAATATAATATTATTATTATTTTAAATGGTAGTTAGCACCTAGACTTTTTATTTGTGGGAATGAATAGAAATAACTACAATATGATTATACAAGTTTGAAAAATGACTTTAAATTTATTAGAAAAATATTAGAGGCTTAAAATATGAATGGACCTGATTTTAAGCATGAAATAATCAAATATATTTAAAAAGTTGTTTTACCTCATTTTGATGGAGAATCCTTTTTAAATCTTGTTTTTTTAATTTTTTATGTTCTATTTAGAAAAAAAATTCTTATATAGTGGTAGGATATTAAAATTTACATTGGGAAATTTTTGGTAATGTTTTGATAAAGTTCATTTTTTAATGAATAGTGAAAAATACCGCATTGAAAGTCAAAACTCCCCTTTCATCTAATTTATTTACATATTTAGATAGTTATTTTAATTTTTTTTAAAGTTTAATTGGATTAATTTTTTACCATTTAATATAGTGACAATCATTGGAAGTAATTTAACATTTAAATTGTGTATAAACACATGTTAACCTTTTGATAGTTATTGTTTCTAAAAAACCCACTTTTTGGTTTTGAATAAAGAAATTAATTTTAAATTAATTACTACAACTTCTATTATTTGAATATGGAAAAATTTATTCCATATTTGGAATCAGAAGTTCCAAATTGTGTAAATAGGTACCTTTCATTTTTAGACAGTATGAAGAGTAATTTTTGTAAATATTTTATTTACCAGGGTTAAGGGGTAAATCTGGTAAATAAGGGTCCAAAAATAACATTGTAATAATATTAAACTAACCTACCATGTGTTATAATCTTATTGGATGATATATTTCCAAACATGCACGTCCTTAGTTGATTTTGGGACTCCAGGGAGGCACATGGATGTGAAAATGAACTTTTTTAAGAATTAATTTTAAGTAATGAAAAATGTAACATAAACATGTAAATAATTTTTTATATGTGGTTATATATGTGATATTTTTGACTATAAATATTAATTAGAAACTTGAAAATATTTCATAAATCATGGTATCTTTTTTATAATTTTTATACATCAAATAAGTAAATTTATTTACGACACAATGATGGTGTAGTGATTTCCTTATTATGAATAATTTAAATAAATGAGATTATAAATTTTAAAGTATTTTTTTTTAAATTTTTATGATAAATACGAATTTTAGTGATGATTATGACTTTTTAGATTTAAATTAATTATATTTTTAAAAATAATCAAGTTGTTATGCATTTTTAAAAAGTCATGGTATGAATAGTATAAAAATTGACAGAAATGAGTTTTTAAAACAAATACTATATTATTAAATGATATAATAGTCCTAAAAATATAATATTTGGAAAAATGACATATATAATGTTAAATATGCCATTAATGAACCACTTAAGGTTGGATTGTAGTTTTATGGTAACTATATTAACCATATTGTATGAATATACATGAATACATGGTAAGAGTCAAATTAGATAACTAATGGTTAAAGAAAAAATATAAGGTTAAATTTGAAACCAAAACACATATAAAACCTATTGTTTGAGATTAACTATAACTATAATCATCGTATATTCTAATTAAATTTGTTTTGGACCTTTTTAAATCGACATTTAGTTTATAATAAAATATTCATTCAACACATTCCTAAAGTACCCATCCTCCCTCTTATAAAAGGCTATCACCTCTAACCGTTAATCACACATATAAATCCCCATTGGATCAAAAAAACTATTCCAAAATAGTCTCACAACATCCCAATATTATTCATACAATCCTAAACATGGGCAGTAGGAAATTCAAGAAATCGTTTTAGCTTAAATCAAAAGGAGTTACCCGATTTGAGGTAATGTCTTCTCTCAAGATTCATTCATTTGTTTTCCTTATTCAACCCCCTAAAATCACATTATTACATTATATTATAACAAAAACAGTATATAAAAAATACTAGGATGTTTTTTTTAATAAGTATTCAATCTAAAAATACACACACCTCCATCTAATGGATACAAACATACTGATTCTGTGTACAGTGAACTGCTGCCTCAGGATACGATAATTGTTCAATTTTCACCTACCAAATTTCATGGTGGAAATTATGATGGAAATATATTTATATATGATATATATTATTTTTATATTTTATCTATGATTTTGTATTTTTCATTTAAATCATACCTTTATGGTTTCCATATTTGGTAATTATAATAATTTCATTTGAGTAAGTGCGGACTACTGCCCCCTCAAAGTGATAAGAATCATTCATTCCATACATGTAGTGTATAAAGGATTCCATTAATTAACTTATGTAATGTATATAAAATTTTATATTATATTGAAATTATAATATACCTATGTATCATTTAGTTTTCATTCATTTAAATATGAAAAATAAATTAAAGTAGTGTTCATTCATACGTACGGTTTACCATCTCCATAAACGGTGCATTTCGTTTCTTAACTAAAAATGTTATGTATTATTATAAATAAATATATATACTATATATATATGATATTTAAACCATGAATATAATTCTATAGATAATGGTATTTTGACCACATTGTCAATTTGTAATTATAACACGTTTATTTTTTACTCAAGTATTAAATATCGACAAAATGACCGATATTAACTTATAAATAATTATTTAATGATTAAAACACATTAATAATTTAAATAAAAGTAATAATAAACTTTATATGTGTTTTAATCAAGTATAAATTCAATTAATTTTATTATTCAAGAAGAACAAGGAACTTACGTGACAAGTTTGACTCAATATAAGGGAACCTTTCACCCTCTTTAAATTAATAAATTCTTTTATGTTATGTATATTAATTTCCATTTTCTTATATTAGTATAGGTTCTTATATATACTAATTTTTTTACCTTTTTGGTCCATGAAATGAGAGACCATTTTCTCACCCATCTATTCATTTTATAAATTTTTAAGTGAAGACGTTAGTCTGTTGAATTTTCATAAAGGAATTTAGAAACTCAATTTCCAATATTTGCGTTTTATGCATACTTTTTTGATTATATTATGTCATGATTATGAGTGTAATCACTATTTATTTATGTATTTTTAATTTTCTACTTTCCTTTGTGTGGATATATTTTTCTAGACATAATCACCACATTGATAAATTCTTACATCATTTATACAATTCTTGTAAGGGATTTTGTGTCAATTTACATTACATTGAGACTTATTTGTTACTATACTCCGATTAAATTTTATGTAGTAAATATTCTAAAATGTGAAATATTATATAATGAATCTCATTATTCTCAGGATATTATAATTTTTTCTTAATGTTATTAGGTAATTATTTTTATTCAATTATTTTCTCAAGTGGTAATGAACTCTTTAACAAAAATATTGTTTTAAATGTTTTAATGATTTATTCTTATAAATATTTCTCATTAATGTCCATGTTTTCAAATGGTTGTAAGGATTTATTTATATTAACATTATTATTTTTAAAAGTTAATATCTTTTTAAAGTTTCAATGTAGTGTGGGGAACTTCGATTCAAGAATATCTATATAAACTGTTTTAGATGGTTTTTGAAATGATTGAATTATTTCAATATCTTGAACTGATATATTGTGATGGAAATGTTGAAATGTTATCCATCCTTTATACTTGTTTTATGTGATATGATTATGTAATGATATTTGGACATATTATGGGTGGTTATGTGATAATCATAATACAGGTGGTTTTGTGATAAACCTAGGGTGGGTGATCCTGAGATAGCTCTCCAATGCATTCGATAACGTGAAAAAGGAAATTTGTAATGTTTCTCCTAAGAGATTTAGGTAATATACTATGATGGTTATTCCAAAGATAACTCCTTTTGAAGCTATGAAAGGTACAATTTATGTATGTTATGGATGCCACAAGTTACCTTTATAATTCATGATTTGTTTGTGTTATTCATAAATCTTATGATTTCATGAAGTTATGTTAATGATATTATGTTTTATGATTGGAAAGACAATTTCATTGATTTCATGTATTGACGGACTAATGTTTTCTTTCATTATTTTATAACCCTTACTGTGCTTTTTATGATAATATTATGTTTTTGAAATGTTTTTCACATTGCATAAGGAAAGGTAAGAGAATGGAAGAATTCATGAAAATTTATATCAATAAATTATTTCTTGTTTTATTTTAAGGAGTTTTATTTTTGTAAAAATATTGGATAGAGTATATGTGTTTACTTATAATTTTTGTGATGTAATGTAATATTTATGGCCTAATTATTTAAAACTCTAAACACAAAAAGATACTCAATGTTAATTATTTACATAACTCAAGATTAAGTAATGTTTAAGGTTGGGTCCTGGAAAAAGGGGAGTTATAATAATGCACTCCATGAGATCGTTGGTCTTGGAAATCTATGTGGAGATAGGGCATGGTCCTAAAAAGGCTCTCTGTTTTGGTGGTGGGTTTGATATGTGGCCACCAACCATATGGTCATGTCACACACCGACACTAGTTCCCTATTGTGGGTCTCTTGGAGCATTCTTGAATTCTGATTTTTGTTTTTAAAATATTGGTGTGAGAATTGTTATAATGGGTGTTAAACGAGTAATTGGTTGTTGAAAATTATAAAATGAGTTTTCAAAATTTAATATGAGAATGGTTTTGGAATGTCGGGTTTTGTGAAACAGATCTTGGGGACAGAGTGGAAATGATTTATCAGGATTTATTTTTTCTTAATATAATGTTATGGTATTTTGAAATGAAAATCTTGGAAATAATGGACTATTTTAAAGTAATTCTGATAATTTTTTGTACATGGGGTTTTTTGGGATATTTAAAAGTGTTTTAATCTGATGAATTGGTTTTGGAAATTTTGTTCTGAGTGGCTGGTGTTATTATGGAATGGGGTGTTGGCCTTTGTGGTTGTCAAATTATAATAGGAGACCATTCTAATGATTTTTCAAAATGGGAAAGGGGTATTTTGAATAGAATGGTAGTTTTTTGAAATTCTATTTAATGAAATGGATTGGTTTTTAATAAAATTTATCTTGATGAAGTGTGGTTTGTTTTGTGAAATATGAAAATGGTTTTTGATTTGGTGGTTAATGTGCCTTCGAAAGGAACATGATTCTTTTTAGAGTGATGATTATTTTATTTTATCCTTTGGTGTTTTCATGGGTGCTCACATGCCTGGTTATATATATATATATGGATGAATGGCTGGAATGGCATGGTGTTTGGGTGCCCAAGGTGGGACGAAAATGTGCGTATGAGTGAGACTTGATGGAAAGCTATTGGTTAATGCAAAAATCCACCATGTTGGATTGTTTTTCCAAAGTGTTTTTTGTTGAAAATTTGTGTTGTTTGTTATAAACTGATGGTTATGTTTCTACTTGTTACAATATATTTGAATTTGTGTTTATCCAGTATGCTTCCATGTGATAAGGAAGTCATACTCTTGTTGTGTCTTGATATGATATCTTCTCGGTTGCTCAGGGTCTGAGAACTGTTCAGTGGGTTTCTCAAGATGTTTTGGATGTTGTGATGTGGCCATGTTTTTTTCTCTATTGGCATGATTTCAAGATTATCAACCTAAGGATTCATTCAAAATGTTAAATCCACCTATTCAAATGATCCCTCAACTTGTTATTTGGAATGAAGAGCTTTTCGAGCTCGATTTAAAGTGACTTTATGTTATAGTGTCCCTCTCGATTAGGGTAGTTGTTCTCTGTGAGGTTGATGTGTTTCTCCATGTACCTTGTCCATTAATCTCCTCATTCGGAGTGAGAGGAAATAGTGTTGTGTATTTCCAAGTTCTTGTTTGGGGAAAAGTGTATTGTTTGGGTAATAGAGTTTCACGGTGTCCTTCGATCAATTCTTTCTGCCTAGGAGTTTTATGTGTCACTATGTGGAACTAAGGGGAAGATCTCATGTTATGTATTATAAAATCTTGAATGTGAGGTAGGAGATGCTTCATCCATCATATATATTGCCATAGGTCTCAGACTGAAGCTGATGTGTAGTTATGAGTCACAGGACTATGGGTAGTATTGCTAAGATCATGCCTCTACCATTGCAGTGAGGTAGTTCCTTTGTTTCTTTTTCCATTTCAGTGGCCCAATGATTCAGTCCCCTTCCCACCCTACCCTAAGTGGTAGGGGATTGGTTCCATGATGAGAGTGTTGGACCAGTTCTTTCCCCCTCTGATTGGGAGTGGGTGTTCTAAATGTTCATGTTGTGTTCCTCTTATCATGGGTTTGTAGGTTTTCATGGAATAGTTTTTGCCGTCTTGTGTGAGTGAGGCCTGCTTCTTGAATTATTCTTTGTTCGATATAGTTGGTTTCTAATGGTGGGGAAACCCACCGCAAGTATCACTGATTTTCCTCATAAAAACTTCTCTAGTGTAGGTTGTTTCTTAATGGTGGGGAGTCCATTCTAGACTCCCGTATTTGGTTTTCATGAATTCTCTTTTGTTTGGGTGATCGTTGGGTTACATGGGAGAAGTCCCAACAATCTGGTTCTTGGTTTGGTTGTGGAGGTAGTGAATCGATCCTTCAATTTATTATTGGGATGTGGTTATGAGTTGTTGTTTGGTTTGAGGCCAAAGAGTTAAGTTCCTTTAATGGTGGATGATATTTCCTTACCTTGAGAGTCTAGAAAATTTTGATAAGTAATCCTTATGTGTTGATCTTTCATCTGGAAAGTGATATGTATTTCTTGGGGCGGAAATCTTTAATGGTGGGGAGAATTATCACACCTGGTTTTTCATGTCTTTTTAATGATATGGTTTAATGGAAACCCTGATCCTTTTCATGGTTTTTGGGTGAGATAAATATTTTGTTTTGAAATTCCATATATTTCTAATCACCCTACCATGGGTTCCCCATAGCTTGTTTGGGTGTTTTTGGTGAAAATGGTGGTTACTTCATGATTTGGATCGACTATGAGCCCAATTCCTATTTAAAAACAATTTTTTTTCTTCTTTTATAACTCATTCGTTTTTCTACATTTTCCACTCATTCCACTTCCCACTTTTCCTCACCTAGACTATTCAAACGACCATATACTTTTTAACCCATTAGGAATTCATAATCATTTTGGATATGGGTTATGTATTCCAGTATTAGGCCAGCCCGTGAGCCCATATCCATTTTCAATTTTTTTGTTTCTTTAATATATAATTATTTATTTATATTTTTCTATGATTACACCTCTTACTAGAGATCGAGAACCCTAGGATAACCCCCATGTTTTATTTTCCATATGTATAGTTCAGATTAGTCAAAAATTAGGGTGAAATTTCTCAAGGTTTCTCAAATAGAATATATTTGAGAATGTATTTTTTTTCCTATCTCACTAATTTCATACACTTTTTCATCCTAATATTATTTTCCTGGTTCTTATAGACCTAATGATCCTCTCCCCGATGTTCTAAGCCATTCCAATTCCTATAAGAGTGCATTTATAAGGTAAGATGAAGAGTTCTCTAGTTTCCATAGTGAGATTTCATCCCTTTTCTTCTCCCTCTTCCTTCTCCATAAACATTATTTCTTTCCTCTTCTTAATTGGCCAGGAACTACCTAGGGTTATTTTACCCAATGATTTTTATCGGGGTTTTTGTTCTTTTAGGGAAGGTCTTCATAGATCTAGAGTGTCTGAAATCATGGCGGGTGATATCGGGTTTGTGTTTTCTTTCCTCCACGGTTTTGAGGTACGATATCCCTTGAACATGCCATTTTCATTTATGATTCATCATTATCTTACTGTTATCACTATATATATATGTTTATTACTATTTACAAACTCTGGATAATTTTCTTGGTGTGAAAAATGGTTGTTTATGCATTGTTTTGTGAAAAGTATTGTTGTTTTGTTATAAATGTTTACAATGCTTTATTACATAAATTTCCATTAGATTATGCACCTTTTTTATAGTATTTTTAACATGGTTCCAAATCTTGAATAAATTTATGGCATGAAAATGGTATTTTACCACTTTTCAAGTGCTGAAAATAAGATGTTTGTTTAAAAGTGAATGCCATGTGTTCGGTAAATTGATCGGTTGGATTTTATGTGCTTAGTGCTATTTAAAAATCTTTCTTTGGATTTATAAATACATATTATGCATGAAAAATTATATTTTGGGGTCCTTTTATGGCTTTCCAAAGTATTTTGGGTTTTATAAAAAAACAAGTTTTTGGTGTTACACATGTTTTGGCCCGAGATGCCGGAAAATGGACCATTTGGCATACTATTAAAAATGGTTGTGATTTAGATGTGTAACCTGAATGTTGTAAAGGTTTTATGAAAGTGTTTTTCTACTGTACACGGTCTATATACAGCTCTTTATTAAAAAGTAAATTTTACCTTTTTAAAATGTTAGTTTTGACAAATTCATAAAGTCTTGTTTGAAATTTTTCTTGTAAAAAATGATTTCTATGTGTATTTCATTGTCTATCCTTTGGGGACATTTTTTGTTCCATGAAATTGATTTATTAAATGGTTTTGGGGTTGAAAAAACTAGTTTTATATTGTATTTAGGGTTTTTGGACTTAAAAGATCATTTTGGAATGGATTTTATGTGCAAGGCCTCGTTATACATATTGAGCTTATTTTATGAAAATTTAGGTGGTTTACTTATCTATGAATTAAATGTGAGATATTTGTGTGGATTTTTTGATGTGAATGATTTTTAAATGTAATATTCATGAGAAAATGGTATTTTATATATGTGTAACTTTTTTGAGCACAAAAAGGGAAAACTAGGGTATCTAAGTGGGTGGATGTGTAATATTGTGCTAGTGATCCGGAGGGGTTTTGTCCCGGTTTCACATACCTTTCTTGAAGATGTCAAAACTAACTAAACTATGATTATGAAAATATTTGGGACTAATAATTTATGGATGATTTTCCAGTGTCTTGTGTGCCTGAGAATAGATATTGATTGTGGTTACTTTCACCGAGATATGAATAATTTGGAGCACACAACTAACTAGTGCTTGGGTGTGTTCCCAAGAATTGTGCTCATTAGCTATTTTGTACTCATCGTTGTCATATAGCATGTTTGGTTGGTATGTTCATCAATGTTTGTGTTTTATTAAAATCATTACATTCTTTAAAACATCCCTCTTGAAAACTATCTTAGTATTGAAGTTGTGCCTCTTTGAAAAATTGTTAATAACATTCTTGTTTGTAAAACATTCTTGTTTTTATCTTCTAATATTTATAGCATGAACCCTCATTTAGGAAACATATTTTTATAAATTTCATCTCAAACTTGAAATTGATGTTTATTTTATTATAAATTACGTGCATTGGGAATACAATATCGGCCTAACCAACTCACTTTTAATACTCACACCTAAAGTCTTCTTATATTTTTAGAACTTGTGCATGTTTCATCTCGTGTTCGATCACCTTGGGAGATGTGTTATCATTGTTTCAGAGAGTGGATAGAGGAGTAAAATGGAGTTAGTTGGTTGTTATGTTATGTTAGTTGAGTATTTTGGTTCAGTTTTACTTTCAATTCCATGGACAAATAATGTTCGGTTAAAAATTTATATAAATGTTTGTTGGAATTTACATTTTTTATGGTTAGTTATTGTTTATTTTTTGGTGGAAATGTTCCTTTTTCACTATAAATGATTCCCTCTGCACTTGTATACATCCCAAGAGGATCAGTAACACCTCTTAGGACTTGCCACAGAGTGGCCCAGGTGACTGGTTCAGGGTTGACCGAGACTGGTTCGTGATAGGGTATATTTTAGATGAATGTCCAATGAATGTATATACTCATCTCCCCTATGCTACCGATTATTCAATTCCCTTTTTGAAAATATATAATTTAATTTTGTATGATCAGTATACACAGTAAAATTTTTTCGAATAGATAATGTCACCAACATCTCAATGTATAAACTACTACAACTAGCTTGATGTTGTGTGTAACGTAATTCCATTCATGTGGACTCAAATAAGGAAACCCATATGCCACAACTCGATCTCCACGCATAATAACTACTCCAATAACAAACCAAAATTTGTCAAGGAAGACCTGGTACTCCTCAACTGGCTCATATAGGATCTTGATCAATGCAGTAATCAAATGAATCTTTAGATTCTGGAAATAATTCTCACATTTTCGGGACCATTCAATCATTATCCCCTAGTTGGTAAGGATAGAAATTTGTTCTTTTAATGGGAAAAGTCATAGATTTACCGCCAATAATTACCCTCTAATCAAATTATATTGAATATATAAAAACATTCTTTGTATTCTCTCATTAAACAACTACATGAAATTTCACTACTACCATTGACACACAAACCTCCGAGATGATGTGACCCATGAAATGTTGATGGTCTATATATAATTTTCACATTGATATCTTCATGCATATTTGATGCCATTTTAGTGTACTCATTATGATGTCAAGATTTTGCGCATGATGGTAATGACTCTTATAGTACCCAAGGATTTCACCAAAAAATACTACCAAAAATGGATCCATGTTCAGGTAAAAGATTATATTTATTAAGGTCATAAACACTTCTAGAGAATTGGTCAACCAAAATGGAATCATGAAAAAATCATAATGTCCATAACTTATTCTAAAAGTATTCTGAGGTATGTGAGAAGGAGAAACTCACAACAGATAAGACCCTGATCTCATTTTGATCATGGAGAAAACATAACCTACCCTCAAATGGTAAAATATTTAATTGATACATGGAAGAGGACATCGGTTCTTCATAGTTGTCCAGTTCAAATTCCGGTAAACACATATGTGAATGGTCCAGCATGAATTCTTCGAAAACACAACGATAGAACCCCAGGGTGATATACATAGATGGATATTCCCCTAATCCATCAACTATTTCAGCTGAGTCATAAGATCTAAAATATCTATTGGTGCCATTCTATATAGTGGAATGGAAACTGGGTTATCCCTCAACATGATCTCAATTGTAATTTACACATCTCCCTTGTGTGACAGCCCTAATACATCCTTAGAAAACACATCCTGGGACCTAGTCACTATGAGTTGAAGGATATCATACATTTTACCCCCATCATCCAGCAACATATGTGAAACATGGGTAATGACCTCACCCATTTTTTGATGAATTGGACCTCCATATCTGGCTTGGATATCCCAATATTCATGGTGAATACCATCTTCACCGTCATTAGATGTATAAGTAAATCTCCTACTATAACAATATTTGTGGGATAAGTACTCTACAAACCTATCCATTGACATTATTAGGTAAAACCCTAACATATAAATTATTTAATGTTCACACAATAAATGATACCCCCAACCAGGAGAGAGCATCATTTTCACAAATAGTTGTCTCTCGAATGAACTCCAAAAGGTGTATCGATCATTATAAACCCACACACAAATGATACTTCTATGCTCCAACCATTCACAGTTTTTGACAATATAAAATAATGAATGGAATAATTATCAAATAAGTAAGTAACAAGAATAGAGGATACAATAATAATACCTATAACAGTCGATATTTCATCCTTGCTATCCACATGTGTAGGCTGAACTACATGCAACTGACATGCCCCTTTTCCCAGTGACACAGTTTGAGTCACTAGGGATGAAATACTCTTTTGATATAGGAAATACTTCTTAGAAGAACTGTTTCCACTTCCTCTACCTCCATGGATAGTCGAACTCCATCTGCCTGACTGATATGATTTAGAATACCCCCTTCAACCACTCAGATTCTACCTAGTTATTTCATTACTACCCATACAACATGGGATACTCCAGAAACGCTGTAGATGTCCCAAGCATCTGCAATATCATTACCCTACTAGTGGTCTAGGATAATTTATACCAAAGTGTCCCTACCAACCATACTAATGGAAAACCACTCGGTTAAAATCCTTAGTTACTAACCCTTCCATTGGCCATTCTTGTCTCCACTGCTTTTCTCAACATTTTCATAGATATTCTTCCTACTCTTGGAAGTTGTACCTTATGATCATCCAAAATAAACCATCTATCCTACAATTTAATCCTTCTTTATGTTCCCCTAATAAATAAGGTCCTGGTACATTATCTCATAAAAATTCATCAACCAAGTTTTATTGACATGGAACATAATCTCACATTAATTACTATACTAGAAACTCCTTGATGTAGATGTCTCATCCCATGTCAGCACTAAGGAATTGTAAATCAATTCAGTAAATGACTATCATAGTCCATCACATACATACTATCCTAGGTCAACTACATGATCATATCTTCCCTCCCCTATCTTAGTTTATCTTGATGAAAGTGGTGTAAAAACATATCTAAAACGTTCTTCTATACCATACCATCTTCCTGACTAGTCTTTTCTTGAACATCCCACTATATCTTTGTAGATTATCATGACATATTTGCATCCAAATTGATCCTCTTCTCAGATGGAGTTTATAAATTATAAAGTATAGTATGGACTGACTCAACCCAAAAATATTCATCCTTAGGTACACCAAATCTAGTGAAAGTTGGAGGGTAATGTAGCTAAAACACATGTTTCATGTCAAAAATACTCTTCAACTCCCACATTAGGACTCTATTTCTATATATAATACCCAATAAATGTTCTCATAGAACTTATTTCTAGCATCCACACTCAAAACAATCATAGCCTCAAGTTCCATAATTAGAGGAACTTCTATATCTAGGTCCTCCTATCTTCCTATAATCAAGAATCATCATGGAGGAATATATCTAAAAATCTGAGTACACTTCATAGGAAACATAAGACAACATTATCAGAATTACGGTGATTCACATAAAACAATAACAATTCATCCTCCACCCCTTCCACATGGTTAAAAAATGATGCACTATCACATACACATAACTATCATACATCATGGTAATTATTAACATGGAGTAAAATAATTCTCATTATTTAATATTATCATTATATTCTAATTAATTTTAATCTTACATCATTTTAAAACATTCAATTCAAATTTTGAACCATTTTCTCCAAAAATGAAAAAATTTCAATTTCAATAAAAATCCCAAAACCTACTTTGAAAGGAATTCCTAAAATGATGCTTCTTACAATAATTCATCAGTTCCTATAATGATGCATTCATACACCATTCTTGTTCCATAATCATCCACATGTCAAATATTATAAAAATTTAGAAAAAATAATCACATCACACAACCAAAGCATTGCTTGAGGTGAAATAACATCCAACAATAACAAAAAATATCAGTAACAAAAATCCCACCATGGGTAATTTGTTTTTACCCTATTCATGGGTTATGAAATCCCATGAAAAAACTATAGAACAAGGATTGACACATCCATATCCCATGTCGATATTTCCCAAATAGTCTGATAAATGAAATCAAAGAAAACTCATTGATACATATTTGTATCATCCTATCTTGGATGCCACATACTGGTTCCCCAATCTGTTCAGTCACATGGCCCGAAGCATTCCTCGTCATATGATAGAGGCTACCGACTAGTATTGAGGGTCTAATATACCGACATGGGGATAAAATAATGTATTTATAAATGTAACACAACAAAAGAATTAACCAAGAAAAAACCAATAGACAATAACCAACAACCAGAGTAATACAATAACATGAACAAACCAGTATCACATTATACACCAAAACTAGAAAAAATACCCATAACTAAATAGTAAATATGTCTTTCAAAGTTATTGTCAATTTCTAGAATGCAATACCAAAATATAGATACTATAAACTCTCCTATGTGGGACCAGATACCAAGTCCAGATCCCAATTTCATGGTCCATATTAACTTATCAGTCTATCATAGAGATCTTTCCCTTCTCTTATACTACAAACATGTAGTCCATTCAGGTACTGATGAGGCAATCCATATAGGTTGTTATTAGAACCAAATAGTCCTCACCCACATAGTAAATAATAATTTCTATTCTATAATATTGTATAAAGTTTTATAAAGAATAATGTAGAATTCCTATATTGAATAGTTATCACATTTAATTATTCATTAATTAGCCACCTAAATTCACTAGTTTCACCATGACACCCAAACCTTCAATACAATGTTTCTATGTCTGGGTCTGAATAATCACAAAGCGATATCCCATATCACAATACCAAGGTTCTCATTTATTATTTCAATTAAATTTTTATAATGGTAATTTGGAGCCATTGTCCAATGCCAATATCATGGGTTTAGAACATTGTGTCTAACACCCTGTGGTTATTTGGAGCTTCGATCCCCGTCCCACACCTCATGTCACATGGTTATTTGTAGCCTTAGTCCATGACCTACACTTTCAATCACATATGGGTATTTAGAGACTTTGTCCATTTACAACTCCTCAATGTCACATATGTGTATTTGGAGCTTCATTCCCTACCCCACACTCACTAACATAAATTGATATTTGGATCCTCATTCCTTGTACCACACCCAAACTTCATATATATCCTAAATATCACAACATTAAACAAATCAAAATATCCTATACATCAAGGTTCTACAAAAATAACCTTCTTGTAAAGAATTCTCTTTGTAGTTCACCTTTTTAGTTTATCCAAAAAAATTATAATTATTTATGTCAATACCAAGGAATAATATGAAATTTTTTTCAATAAAACTTTTTTCAACATTTAATCAAACAATTCATTGAACCCTTAGGTTAATCCAATCATCCATTAATTCCCATTAATTAGGGAGTTTCATATCTCAATAATTAACCAATTAAAAATACCAATTAAATGAATAATTTCATAATACCAATATCCCCTCATTTCCATAATCACCACATTCCCTTAATTAAATAACCAATAAATTAATCCAATTTACCTAGTGACAGTTTTCAATAAATTCAACCCGTTCAATTATCACATAAAAATTAAATTAAATCAATTTAACCTCTGATTCAATTGACCATTCATGGAAACCTCAATTTCACAACCACATACACATAATTAAATCACAAATATGTGATTTTAAAATTATACCACCAAACTCATGATCATTTATCACTGTTCCCTAGTAGAACACAATAAATTGTAGCAAAACATTCATTTACACAATGAATAATGAGATCTAGATGAAAAACATATATGAAAAATTGAACAGATTAAGATCTATAAAAATACATAAAAATATTTATATATATATATATATATCCATAAAAAATGGATGAAAAACATCAATTAATAAAAGATAGAAATATGGGATGGTGGTAGGTAACCAATCAGGATGAGAATTTTTTACTAGGAGATGTGAAGAATCTTTAATCTGGTCTTCAATTAGTGAGAAAAAGTGTTCAAAATGCCACATAATCAATTAATAATCCTCAAAAAAGATACTAAATCATTAAAGGTATAATAAGGGAAGAATAATGTTATATTAGGGAAGTTATATAATTTTAAAACAACATTTCAAATTAATTAAACATGTGCACACCGTTTTTTGGGCAGGGCCGGACAATTTTCTCAAACTATTCTCCAAACCATGTGCCACTACCTAGGGGTCACATGGTTATTACTTTTATGGATAATAATTTGAAAAAACATTAACCAAACATGTAAATACTTTATTTTTGGTTTCATGATTTTCTAGTTTGGGTGCATGGTATTGCCAAATCTTGGTCCACCCGTGGAATTCCCCTATTCCATCCAAAATTCGCTATATTTACCCCAAACCACCAAAAGTAAATCCCACCTAGAAAAAACTAAAAATAGGGTAAAATAGTACCAAAATGTAAACCCAACACATATCATGAAAATTTTGAAATATTACAACATATTATTACATTGTTTTTAACATATAAATCCAATAAACCGTCCAAAGAGCATGAAGCATAATGTATAGGGAATAATGGGTTCATAATCCATCCCGAAGAAACTAAAAAATAACATACTTATTTGATTCTCCATTCTGATCTCTAAAATACCTTTCAACTCCTAAAACTATATATGATCACCTTGGTATTACATAAAGGAAATCTGTGAGCTATAAAGCCCATTAAGGGAATAAATATGGATATTATGTATAACATGTCAGTAGAATGGAATAACATGATAAAAAAAAATTAAAACCTCCATGATTATCACCTTGGAAAATAATATAAATTAAATAGTATCAAAATATTTTGTCAACATAAGAATGTGGAAGTAACATAAAACATGAAATAAGTACAAGTGAATGCTAACTACCAAGAAAACATCACATGGTAGACAAAGTCTCATTGTGGATTAGGTTCACTCCCTAATCCCATACACAACATCTCATGAGACAAATGCATTACCAGATGAACTCGATCACCTTTTTAGAACACCCATCATAACATGTTCATGCTTACATGTTCCACAAAATTAAATCAATCATAATTCATAAACAAATAAAACACCCATGGAATGAAATGGGTTGAAATACTCTCCATATATCATAATTAATGAATATTTCATAAATTTTCTGAAGAGAAGAATGAATTAAATATTACAGACATTCATATCTAATTACTTACGAATAAGAATAAAAAATGGTTCACATTTTGGAAAAACGTCAAGAGAAGTGGAAGCTAATTTTTTTATATAAATGGACATTCAAAAAGGTGTTTTAATGAATAGATTATAGACTTTTAGAGAATGAAAATGTCAGGAATTTTATTTCAAGAAAAGAAGAAATCTAAAAAGGTTAAAAAAAGTAATTAATTATTTATTGAAATAATCAATTTTTTATGGACTTTAATTTATATTTACATTTGAAGGATTATGGGATATAAAATTTTCCCTTAATCAGGTTTTTTTAAATAAGGTTTTTGATAAATATACATAAAGAATATATTACCACATCAAAGGAAGAGAGAATAAGCTAGGTATAAATGTTATAGAAATATATATATATATATATATAATTTTTAATAATTTAATAATTTTAAATTGAGAGATATTGTGTCTGTAGACACCATGAAATGTGTTCCATGCACTTTTACAGAAAATGTCCTCAACTGGGCTTGAATAGTTTGTGATGCGACTCAGCATTTTTTATAGGGTTCACTGACGGTAGTAAAGGCACTGGCCTGATTGGACGGGGCTGCAATCCGACAGTGATCCCACGTTGGGGTGTGGGGGCGCAACCCCCACATTATGGATGAATTATTTTTGCTCAGTTACCAAAGAGGCACCCAATATACCTACGCACAAACACCTACGCGCCATCCTTCAAGAGCTGATTTAAGAGTGAATTTTGGAAAAGTCCTCAAAGAAGTGCCCCATTCTAGAAAAAACCATATTGGTAGGCATGTCACTTGCGCGCCTAATCTCTTTTTCGGCCAAGGTCCAATTTTGCCTATAAATAGACCCATGTGGCCCTCATTTGTACGGATGGATCTCCTTGAAGCTCAATTAAAGCTCTCATCACCCTAGTACTTCGCCCCAATCTTCCAAAAAAATAGAGGTAGTTCTACAACACCTTGAGCAGAGGATTTAAGGGAGGATAATAGGAATTAATTCCTTTTTGTTTTCGAAAACGAAAACACTTGCACACCTAAAGCACCCTATCTCCCCAAGTCACAAATACTTGCATTCCTCCCATTCATCTCATAGGAACATGACTGACCCACTTCTTGGATCACCTATGAATAATCCTGAAGGCTTGATAATGGTCTCTCCCATGTATTACCATATTGGTTTTTTGTCACTTACATTTGCATCATGTTTCCCAATTGTACTTTTGCACCCATACATGCATGACCTTCTCTACATAGTCACCCCACTTTTATTCACTTACTCTATTCACTCTCTTCATTCTACAAGTCATCAAGCCATCGTTAAAGCCATTCATGGAAATGATTCTTCTTCATTGGATGCCTATTCTGAAATGGATTCTGTTGAGACATCCACCAAAACCTCTAGAATTTTCAATAATTTTGGAAAGGCACATCATCGTGTCACTTATTTTGGATTTTATTTCCACTATCATAGGTTTTCAACATTTTTTTCACAATGGGGTTAGGGTTCATGGAGTGTCTGGGGTTTGTATATTCATAGTCACATGGACCTTTCACCCAAGAATTGTTTTGGGAAGTTCTCGGTTCTGAGAATAGTAGTTTGGGTCTCCACCTCTCCTTTCTCAAAGAGTTTGAAACATCAAATTTCTGGTAGTGAATGTATGATTGACACCTAATTTTCATCCTTTTAAATAAAGGGTAAGTCTCACTCCCCTAAAAAAATCAATCCATGGGCCGCCATCCCAGTGTAATCCCCTAACACTCATCCATTCTTCCTTCAATTGGACCCTTGTCCAATGTGAAGACAACAGAGGGACGTATCGTCACCTCACACTCTTCCATAGTCGATTCACCCTCTTCCATCATTAGAGGAGGAACTGTGTGAAGTGTCATTATTTAATATTTCACATCCTCTTGTTTCACACAATGAGAATGACTCACGTGGGATTACAGATACATGATGGTTACGACATGTGCACAAACACTCATTGGAAGGAACTACGATAAACTTGATTCCCACCCTGACCGGGATATGTATGAAGCCTTCTCAAGGCCTGTGATCATTGGATATCCTCTTTAGGAATCCAATCCTAATTCCCTTAATATAGGGATCCTACTTTTGAATAAGCCCCAAATTAAACCCGAGATCCTCAAGGCATCCTTTTTAGGAAGTAAAACCAAATTCATCTCTCTCGAAAGTCTATAATCTCCTATGAGACTTATCGAACTACATGGGCTTTGATTCACATCCATATGGGATATGAAGGAAGCCTCCTTGAGGTTCAAACCCAACACTTCAAATCAACCGTGTTCTCCTTGGGATATATTCTTAATATGGTCTAATCCTACATGGAAAACCATATCCTTTGCATGTCCCTTGTTCTGCTTCAACAAAAGACCAACACTATGTTTTGACTATGTACCTTCCTCATAGAGGTCACTAACACATGACCGTAAATGGTATAATGTGTACCATTCAGTGGCACAAAACTATGAGGGTTCTCATTACATTCACAAGGAAAAATAGGTATCCAATTTTATCGTCATGATCCCAAAATCAAAACAAACCTTTGTCTCCCTGGATGACAATTAAATACCTAAGTGCCCCACTGAGTGGCTTAAAAACCAATATCATCACTACAATGATCAAAATAATCTCTATGTAGTATATTAGAGGATACCATTGATGGAAAACACCGAATACATACAAATATTTCAATTAATGAAGAAACTTGAATGTGTACTGGTGATTTGAAATTTTACAAATGTTAATAAGTAATAGTAAATTCCAAGGGATACATATGATATACTTGGTGAATTAATAAGGATTCATGAAAATTAGTTAAATTTAAAAAGAGATTCTTGGAGTAGACAATAATTCCCCCCAAAAGGGAGTGATGAGTCTGACATCCCATCCTCTCAACCAATCCATGTTATTAAGTATCGTAATGTTCAAACATAATGAACACCGACCTTTGGAATGAAGGCCCCCATTGGATAAAGAAATATTGGAAGTTTCCAGTTCCATGAATAAATCTAATGGAAACCTCCTGGAAACAGTGATTCTTAAAACTAGAACACAAGATTCAAAGAACTATGATACAAAAATGGTGAACCTGACGTGATTCCTTAACCATGTTAATAATGTTACCCACCTGTTAAGACCCAATCAATTGAAAAAGGAAGTCCAAACAAAGGAATCAATCACACATGTATCAGTCTAGATTTTTTTTCGTTAATGGATTTTGTTGTTGTATTCAAGTTTTTCTTCTCAGAATTCTATTCATTCCAATAATGGATTTCTCTAAGACAAAATATGTGAACTTTTCGACCACTGCTCAAGTGAGATCTTCATCCACATAAAGGACGTCATCACTAACCCAATTTCGTCAACGTTGGGTCTCTAATGTACTGGTAAAAAAATATCACTGGCACAGTACAATCTCGACATTGGAGGCTTCTCGACAGGCCCTCAAGGTCAATAACAATCCTCGATCATCTAACCAATGATGACCAATGATCATGAAGAAGACGGTTCCGTCCACCGTCTTCAAATGTTTCAGGTTCTTATCCTTGGAATGCAACAATAAATCCCTCCCATAATATAGGGATGTGGATCAAGAGGTCACTCAAGGCCTCAATTCAAGAATGAAAGAGTCCTTCATGAGGACTCCCACAAGCAATCACAACCAGAATCACACAGTTGTGTACCCCCAACATGATGGAGGTCTTGCATCTAGATTCTTGTCCTTGGTCTCTTAAACCGAGGCATGCAAGATGAAAAACTATGGAAAACGTCTGGTTAATAGGGAGTAGGTTCTCACCTCTGCCTCCTCCAGAAAAATCCATCAATTTAACATGAGAGGAAACAACGAGCGTGCACATACACCCATCCATCCTAATTTTTATACCCCACAGGATTGTCAGAGAGCCGCCCACCAATACCACTAGATAAACCCAGTGGAGTACCTTGAATAGGAACATACACCTTCTTACATGTTATTATTTAGTTAGAGATCTCGTTTGACTGCATTTAAATAATCCCACCAATCTAATTTGGTGGCAATAGATAAACAGAAACATACACCAGTTTACAATCACCAATTCTGGAAGTAGTCTCTTCTGACATTATTGAATGAAGTCTATTAACCATACATGACGTGAAAATTCCAGATGAAATATACACATGCCAATGATCATCGATCCTTCCAACAGTCTCATTTGGTAGCCCTCAAAGAGGTTAGTCAGAAAGCTCCAATGAAATATTTAGGGCATACCCAACTCTCTTCACCCATGCATGAGTACCTTCAATATCCATTGACAGGAAAATGTGGAAAGGAGCATGCATATACACCTACTACAGATATGTAATGGAACTATATTCTCTTTCCAGCAGCTGAATTCAGGAAACATATCTTATCGATGGGGAAAGGGAAAACACAAATCCCTGTCCATATTCTAGAAGCATACCAGGATATTATAATTACTAATTCAGTAGAATCAGGGGAACATACACATAAATTTGTCCCCACACATGGGATGACACATCGGCATTCCATCCCAGAGTAGCTACACAACTCTTTTCTAGTCCAGGAGGGTCATGGGGCATACTCCACCATATTATACAGACAACAAGATCGGGAATATACACCCTTTCTAATTGGAGGTAATCAGTCTATTCTAGTAATCAATCCAAGGTAGAAACACAAAGCTTCTCATGATAACCACTTTTCCCAGCAAATGGCTCCAACTATGTATAAGAGAACATCTATGAAGAAGTCTCTCCAATCACTATTGTAAAATGAAGAGACAAGCGGCGATTTGGCTCCTCATAATGCTGGAGTTCTTGAAGCCCTCATAAATTTATCTATTGATGATCAAGATCCTATCCTCTCAATAAAAAATTATGAGAGTGGTATTAGTAATTCCTAAGTTCCTCATCATACACTTCATCATGGATAATTTCATCATGAAAATTTAGTCAATCTAGAGTTCTTATCTCTAGATGAGAGCCATGACCACCCTCCGTTTGGACAGAAGAAAAAGGAGAAAGAAGATTTATCCCTTGCTATAATCCATCATGGTGATCCTTCCCATGATGGAAAGAACTTTGAAAGTCATCTCCATAGTATTATTTTTCACTATCAAGAAAATTTCATAATTGACAACAAAGTTATGAGAAATACATCCAATCTCGAGGCACTTGCAAACACAAGGCTATTCGTGTCTAATGCCTTATCATTTACGGGTGAAACACTTTCTCAAACAGAAGACATCTTAAGGGAATAGTCATTCTCTAAACACCCATTAGGTTATTTTTCTTCTAATACAGAGCATCCACTCTTTTCAGAACAAGTGGACAAATCCCTAGTGAAAGATGATTAAGATGTGTTAAACATGAGGAAACAATTAGCTAAAGGAGAAGTACCATTCATGTTCTGTCCATTGTCAAATTCTCAGTATAACATTCTAGAATTGATGACAGAAGATTGCATCCATGATATCCTCCTCAACTAATAGAAAACTCTTATTCATTTGAAAACCAATGTATTACCATATTATTAATATCAAAATCATGTAAAGGTAACAGAAGGGTTGCATCACCAAATTGACTGGGCATCTCTCTCAGTTTCTCAACATCCAAATGTTGAAAAATAGCATAGAAATATTCATCGTGCATGTCTCAATTATCTAAACTATCTATGCCAATTAATTTATGATTCCACATCTAGTGTTCGTATCTGAGGATGGGGTGAATATAGAGCATTACATTTCACTGCATGCTAAAATTAGAAAAGTCCAAAAAAAGTGGTCTCATGAAATGATATTTCCCACTATCAACCACAATCAAAATTTTTTGTATGTAATCAAATTTACACTCAAGAACAGTCATCAACCACTTCGTATTAGAATTAGGCCCAATGAAAAGATGTTTTTGAGTTACTTTTACATCATGCATCTGAGAATCTCGAGCAATCTTCCTATTTAGAGGATGTTAGGCATCAAAGAATGAAAATGTATGAAATAGCACATAGATCTTCTGAAACGGGTTAGTTAAGTTACTGTTGGATGATTCACCCAGCTATATTCAGAAACAAAATTCACAAA
Organism: Viscum album; assembly: GCA_963277665.1. Taxonomy (NCBI): domain Eukaryota; kingdom Viridiplantae; phylum Streptophyta; class Magnoliopsida; order Santalales; family Viscaceae; genus Viscum; species Viscum album. The sequence continues at coordinate 940,009,568 of OY728161.1, forward strand.
ATCAAAATAGAAGTTGCAAGAATTTCAGCCATATCATTTATAGAATCACCCCTGCTTTCCAGGATGGGGGCTCATTTAATTCAACCTTAAAATTAATTAAGCAATGTTCAAAGATTTGAAGATGAAGAACATGAACAACCCAAGACTGTAGGGCTGGGGGCTTTTTCACATCTGTAATCCCCTCCAAAATGAAAGTCAGTTTTCTCCCGATTAGGGAAGAATCCACATGGGAAGCGTACAACTAAACTATCTATGTATTAACTTTAGTTTACTCTATGCCAGACAGTTCCACATAATTCTTCATAAAGAAGAACTAAGTGTCATGGAAGACCCAATGGAAGATGATCTAGCAGAAATATTGACAGAATACCATTGATAAATTCTGCATTAACATATAAAATAAACATCATTACATTAGATCATCCAGAAAATAAGTCTAGTTTAGAGTAATCTGAATATGAAGTTCTTGTCCATAATACGGCACACACCAAGGCAAATAAAAAAGGTGTAAGTACCCGAAATCAAAGGTATACCAAGAATCTAGGTATGCCTTCAAATAACCAACTACCCTACTCCAAAAGGCATCAAACAAAGGAATAGAAAAAATTCATATTGTATCTCACTTTTCCACTAGAGAAGGTCAATCTCTTTCTCTTGAAGAGATATTTTCACATCATGAAGAGGAAATGAAGGAGTTGAAAAGACTCAATACAGAGTTACTTCAAAACTGAATTTCTGCTAGAGGTACTCCACAGACAAGTCCTCAACTTCTAAATCCTATAGGAGATCCTCAGCAATGTGAATTTGTAGTAACTACAGATGTGGATAATGAATTCCCTCCACTGGGTACATGATTAAGGTAGGATCAGATACAGCCTAATAGCCATGTTCCTATGGGATATCCAAGGAAAATATCAACACCACCAATAGTTGGTTTTCCAATCATTGTACCAGATCAAGCTCTAGATTCTATAGCTACAAAGAATACAACTCATCCGGATATTCCCCAAATGATTATAAACATAAGTGAGGCACTAAAGACTCAATTGGAATCTATGGAGGAACGACGTGCACCGGTTGATCTGGAAAAGAGAGTTTACCCTAAATGGGTTAATTCAATTCCTCCTCCACCAAATTTTGTGAATACCATATTCCCATTAATTAATTGTTTGAGTGATCTGGAACCACACTTAACACATTTTGTTTATCATTTTGATCCCATGTTGGGAACTTTACAATAATTATAATTTGTTAAGATTAGGTGTTTTTTGTAGTCATTACAAGGACCGACTTTTTTCTTGTATACATTTTTACATTATTTATCAATTACTGGATGGGAATAAATTCCTTCTTCAATTTATCTCAACGCTACCAATGATGATAGTTTTAGATTGTACTAATTGTAAATAAATGGAGAATTAAATAGTTTTATATTTCTTTGCGTGATGGAAAGAATTAATATATTATTTAAGTATATAACTCCCTCAAGAAGAGTGGCTATAAATTTGTGTTAAAAATATGTGTGATGAATTACACACACCATTGATCCCTGTGAAATACACATGAGGGTTTCGAGACTTTAAATCAATCACTCAACATATATAAGACTCTATTATAGAAACTAAGGATAATGCTCATGTAATTCCAAAAGCTCCAGGGAGGAGGATAGGAAAGGCAGAAGATGCTACAGTCACACTCAATCAGGCACCTGAACCTACATCTACATCAAGACCCAAATCATACCGAAGGTCTCTGCATCCTGAGCATCAGTTTCAATGATCGTCCCATAAATATGATCATAGAGATCAAAGGTGGAAACCATTTTTAGAATTACGGAATAATTTATTTTCTTTCCAGAATTAACTAGTTCCTAGTTACATCATCTCTTCCCTAGAAACAAAATTGGTTAAGTTTCCAAGGATGAAGAAGCCAAATAAAAAAGGAGATGAATATCATCCGAATTTTTGTCCCTTTCATCAGATGATGGGACACCCCATTGAAGAGTGTTTTGTTTTCAAAGACCATATAAAAATGATGGTAGAATCTGGTCAAGTAAAACTGAAAAGTTCATCTTCCCAATTAACATGTGTTACTAATACTGATCTAGAGGAAGAGGGCGAATGGCAAGAAGTCGAATGTAAAAATGTGAAGAAATATGATGATTGTATGATTAGGAAAATGATCAACTAGACTCATTCCATTTTACTAACACAATTTAAATAATCAATTATGTCTTATGCCACCCCTACCATAAAAAAATCACCTTAATCAAAAGGACATTACTCAATAAAGCGAAGTGATTATAATTAAAATGAATAGTTAGAAGAAGATGGGCTCGTGCCAAGGACAATGTTTTCCTTGACCATGGATGATTTTATGCCATCTATTTCAAAAGCACGGGCACCACCATGCCAAATTGATCAACCTGAATTGACCTGTCAAGAAGAATCTTCGTCATATGAAGACTTGATCTTTGGTTCTATTAATGTTATCCATTTAACGGATCCTTACGCCAATGGTGATTCTGATTATAATGTGCCATAATTACATATACCTAATTGGGGAAGTAGAGAAAGAGGCCAAGGTCAAGGATATAGTAGAAGAAGTGGGAGTTCTAGAAACCACTATTTTAACTCTACCCCTGCTCGAACCCTATATGCGGTATAAAATCATGGAAGACCCCTTTCGCGGGCTCAATAGGAACAAGGAGTTTCTTCCATGAAAGACTGGTTGGGTTCTGACACAATTATTTTGGAAGGCCGATTATATGTTATGACGTCTTCCTCTCAACAAATTAAATGACCAATTCATTCTAATTTATGAAATCTAGTAGTATTTCCATCTTTTGCTCTGATAAAGAGTGTGTCTACATTAGAAGCATCAAATTCCAAAGTACCTAAAAAACCACATCTCAATGCTGGGAAATGCATAACTTTGGAACAAAATTATGATGTCGTGACAAAAAATTCCCAAGTACGGGCCACGTTATCAATTCTAATTTTTTTGAATTAATCAAACGATCTTTGAGAGGCACTCATTTATTCTTTATTAAGTCCTCAAGAGTTTGAAACAGAAGTTGTTGCTACTGAGGTTTACCATATAGATAATTATCCTACAGAATGTCATGCAGTCATATCCTTTACATATGAATATGAAGATGATGTTGTACATGGACATATCAGACCTTTTTATTGGTCTGGAAAGGTCAATGACATAGACATCCGACGATCCTTCATTGATAATGGCTTTGGGGTCAACCTCATTACCTTTTTGTACACTCCGTTGATTGGGATTTCCTAAATCTGGCTTATCTCCTTCCACTTTAATGTTGAAATCTTATGATAAGAATGAATAGGAACAGATAGGCGATATTACACTCAATACTTAGTTTGGAGATCTTGTGTCTAATTCAGATTTTATGGTTGTTCGTCAGGACGCAACATTTAATGTTCTTCTTGGAAGTCCTTGGCTGTATCAACATGCAACCATACCTTTGTCATACCACCAATGTATTAAGTACTATTTCAATAGTAAAATTGGGAAGTTGTATGGTGACAAGGCTCTGGTCAAAACATGTGAATCTCAATTCAATGTGGCATCATATTATCACAAAAAAGGAATGAAGTCCATGACAAAAGAGATAACTAGAGTTAATGCTCCAAATAGACTATAAAAGATCCCATAAAATCCATTTATGCATTTGAGTATAGATTATGTGTTACCCATAAATCAAATTGAAAGGGTAAACCCAAATCTGGGAACACTACCATTAACTTCTATAATGTAAATTTTGAAGATTGAGCCGAACAACCTAGAATAAATTGTTGATCCACCAAGCAGTGATGGAAGCTTAAATGGAGATGTTTTCCTTTCATCTTATGAACTAAAACAAGGCTCTACATCATCAACCATAGTAGAAGAGATTTTAGTAATTCTAGAGGATGAAAAAGATGTTTATTTTCAATCTGTCAATCAATTTTTTTTACCACAGGAAGACCCTTGTTCATGAGTATGGTCAGATATGGTGGCCTCTTCTTCAGGATGTTCAAATACTGACTCCTCTCTAAACTGTGGATATTTTTCCTCATCATCTACTATGAAATTTGGAATGGAAGAGGTAACACATAATGAATAATAATAGGAAGATCTCAGAGAAGCTCCTACAGTATTTGAGGAAGCTGTCTCTACCACCATAGATGATGTCAGAGAAATAAATCTGGGTACAAAAGAAGATCCACACCCCACTCTAATTAGGGTATCCATATCCTTTGAAGAGAAATAGGTGTATACTCCCTTTATAATGTAACATTGAGATATCTTTTCTTGGAATTATATAGAAATGATAGGTCTTAATCTGGACATAGACACCCATCATTTGGGTTTTCTAGAAGAACATCTTAGATTCAAGAAAGAAGCAATAAGAACACCCCCAACTCATGCCTCTAAAATTGAAGCTAACGTTGATTAGATTATAAAGGATAACTTTGTCGAGGAAGATAAGTATCCCAAATGGATGGAAAAAATTGTCCCAGATAAAAAGAATAATAGAAAAATTAGTGTCTGCATTGATTTCAGAGATTTTAACCGACATTGTCCAAAAGCTGATTTTCCAGTTCCGATTACAGAGCATTTAATTGATGCAATGGCTGGCTACGGACCTATATCCTTCAAGGATGGATACTATGGGTATAATCAAATCCGGATGTACCTAGAGCATGAAGAATATACACCCTTCATATCTCCTCAATGTTTTTTTCTATCGGGTAATGCACTATGGTTTAATGAATTCTCCAACAACATACCAACGTGCGATGATTGATATCTTCAAACCCTTATTATTGAAATGTGTTCAATGTTATGTGGATGATTTTGTGGTCAAATCTAAACAACATTCCAATCACTTGGATAATTTGGAATCCATATCCAATAAACATTAGCAACACTGTTTGAAAATGAATGTAACATCCCAGGTAAATAAATAATATTACATTCTAATGTATATCAATATTTGTGAATAAAATTTTAATATTACTTTAAAGGGAATCCTATGCTCAATGGAGTACCCAATACACAATAACGAGTTTCTTTTAAATCTTACGTTGCACACTAATAATATAATAATATTATAATAGTTAACGCCTAGACGTTGTAATGGCGGGAATGAACAGAAATAACTTAAAAATGATTACATATGTTTGTTAAATATTTTTACATTTATCCAATAAATTTTAGAGGCTTAAAATCCAAATGAATCCAATTTTAAGAATAAATACTCTAATATTTTTAAAAGTTTATTTTACCGCCTTTTGATGGTGAACCTTTTTTAAATCTAACATTTGAAAATTTTATAAGATCTATTAGTCAAAATAAACTTATTCTTTATGACTGGGACATTGAAATTTACTTTGGTTAAAATTTTGGTATGTTTCTGACATTGTTCGTTTTTTTATGAATAGTAATAAAATACTGCATTTTTCATCAAAACTGATTTTTCATATAATTTACATATATGGTTAGATTATATTTTTAGTTGGTTTTAAAGTGTAATTGGAATATATATTTATCATTTAATCCAATGGTGGTCATTGGAATTAATTTCACTTTGAAATTGGACATAAACTATTGTCAGTCTTTTAATAGATATTGTTTCTTAAAAACACGCCATTTGTTTTGACAGTGGGAATGAATTATTAAATTAATTAATGCAACTTATATATTTTGAATTTTGTAAAATAGACATCATTTTTGAATTCGGAATATAAAATATATCTTAGGGTGAATTTTTGATATTTTTGTGAAAAACATCAATTTTTGATGAATAGTGAAACCACTAAGTGGTAGTTAAAGAAACTGATTCTTCGTTTAAATGAAACTTTACCACTTCTCTAATTTTATTTTCAAAAAAATGACACAAATGGTTGTCATTAGTATGTAAAATTTGGTTTAATGATATTGAAATAATTTTTTGGCGAATAGTAACTTTTATGTTTTATTAATCGCGATTAAAGGTAATTAGTGTAATTCGAGGTAAAGATAATGTTATAATAATATGAAATAACATTGACACATGTCCTACCCTTATTGGATGCGTCATGGAAGACCAAGAAAATCCATGGGTCAACTTCGGGACCCCATTGAGCCACTTTGGTTGGAATACGACATTAATAACTTTTTATTTAAAGTTAAAATTAAAATGTCACAAACATGTATTGTTTTAATAAAGTTTTTTTACATGGGGTTATACAAGTCATATTTTTGACTATAAATATTCATTATAAATCTAAAAAGATTTCCTACATCATGATATATTTTTTTATAATTTTTAGACATATAAATTAATTTATTTATGACACCGTGATGATGTAGTGATTACCTCATAAATGAATGATTTAAATGAAATGAGAAGATACGGTGAAAACTAAGTCTTACACTTGTCACAAACCTATTTAATGGGTGGATTTTTAAAAATTATCACCTTAGCCTCGAAATATATCCCTTTGTTACCTTTTAAATCTGAAAAGCATTTTATAATAAAGTAATAGTTTATAACATTCCATGAGTGCCTCTCCTCTTCTCTTATAAAAGGCCCCCACCTCTACCACCTTACCCACACATCTCAAGCCTTTGTCTCAGAAAAAACCTACCCATTTCATCTCTCCACATCCCTCTATTCATCATTAAAGCCCCACCTTTGTCAGAATGCTCTTCAAGAAACCCTTTTGGTTCAAACGAAGAGGAGTTACCCGATTTAAAGGTAATGTCTTCACTTGTGTTCTTTTGTTTTATTTTGCTTCTCCAAACACCTAATCACTTTTTATTCCTTTATTTTGTAACAACACCAGTGTCTTGAATATATTATGATGTTTTTATATTAAGGATTCGAGCTACACTTACACACACCTCCATCTAATGGGTAAAGAACATATTGTTTCTGTGGATGGCGAATTACTACCTCACGAAATGATGATTGTTCAATATTCTCTTAACACCTTTCATGGTGGAAATTATGATGTCACTGTATTTTATATATGATATATATGGTATTTATGTTTCCCATATGATTTTGTATTTTATATTTAAAACATACCTTTATGCTTTGCATGTTGTGCAATTGCGATAATTTCCAGCGAGAAAGTGTGGACTACCGCCCCTCAAGTGATGTGACTCATTCATGAAATACATGGAATGTATAAAGAATGAAATTAATGAACTTATGTGACCTATAAAATATATATATTATACTGGAATTATAATATATATATCTCTCAATTATTTTTAATTCCATTAATATGACAATGAAATGAAAGTAGCGTTCATGCGTACGTACAACCTACCGTCTCCATGAACGGTGCATTTCTTTTCTTTTCTCTCTAATCAACTAATTTTATGAATTTTATAGTGACGCCGTTAGGTTGTCGAATTTTAAAAAGGGAACTTTTTAACCCAATTTTGATTTCATTGGGTTCAACTTTTAGTTATTGAATATATCATCCTTTGAATATGGGTGAATGACCTATGATTGTTTTACACTTAATATCCTATTATATTGGGTGTATTTATATTTTTCACACATAATTATGAGATTTATTTATCCTTAATTTAAGGATACATTGTTTATAAGGGATTTCATCTCATTTTACATTTCTACTGAGGCTTCATTGTTGTTATGCACCAATTCACTCTTATATGGTGTATATACTATCTTTTGGAATATTATATCAGGAATCCATTTATTCTCATGATATTATAAAGTTCAGATTAAATGTTATTCCTCAATTATTGTATTCAAGTGTCTCTAATTTTTGTAAAATCCCTATAACTAAAATATCGCTTTAAATGTTTTAATGATTTGTACTTAAAAAAATTTCTCATTAAAATCCATGTTTTCAAAATGGTTTTAAGGATTTATTTATATGGATATTAATGGATTAAAATGTTAAAAGCTTCAACGTGGTATGGGTCACTTTGATTAAAAAATATCTTTATTAAATGTTTTAAATGGTTTTGAAAATGGTTTTTTTGAATGTATTCATTATTTCAATATCTTAAAATGTTATATTGTTATTGCAATGTGGGAATTTTATCTTTCCTTTATGATTAAGTTATGTTCTATGATTATGTTATGTTTCTTGGGCATTGTTTATGAAACCGGGTGGTTTCGTGATAAAATAACGGCGGGTGAGCCCTATATAGCTCTCCAATGCATTGGGTAATGCGAAGGGGTTAAATGTTATGGTTTTTCCGAAGATATTTAGGGAATATACTACGATGGGTATTTCAAACGTAACCATGAGGGTTACTCCCTTCGTAAGAATGTTATGAATGCCTCAAGTTACCTTTATGTCTTATGATTTCTACGAGTTATTCATAAATCTTATGATTTCATGAGGTATGTTAACATGCTTATGTTTTATGAGTAAAGTATGATTTCATTGATTCTTATGTATACATGTACTAATGTTTCGTTTTAGAATTTGTATATCCCTTACTGATCTTTTTATGCTCATCCCATGTTTTTGAAATGTTTTTCACAGGTCATGGGAAACATACATTATATGATGATAGTGTCAAGGAAGTGTCAAGAAAGAATCTAGGTTTTATTTTAAATATGTTTATGTTGATGGGAATAAATGAATACTATATTTTATGTAACCACATTGTTTAAATGTGGAATGTAATGCATGATTTATGATCTAATTCTCGAAAACACTAAACCTGAAAAGATCCTCAATGTGTATTCTTGAAATAAATCAAGGTTAAGTAAGGTTTGAGGCCGGGTTATTATAGTTGGTATCAATGGTCGGTTTAGATAACTTTTGAGGTTATAGTATTGTTTAAGGATAAGTGAAAAGTTGTGCATAACCACAATGGTTATTATATTAGATAGAGTCATTGTTATTTTTGAAGGTTGGAATGAGTTTGAGATAATTTGGATAAGTATATCTTAGTGTTTATCTTACTCTTTAGCAGATGATGATTTTGTTGATATACTCACACTGACCTTTTTGGTTTTAGTAAATGGATGGATCTAGCAGGCACCAAAGTGACAATGGGTTTAAAGGAAACTGTGGTGGTTCTCTGATTAAGAGATTGGATGAAATGGGGGATTCAATGAGAAATCTTGTTGTTATTCTAAACCAATTATCAGGAGTCATGATCAACCACTTGAACCTTGGTGAGTTGTCTAATGCCTCTTGTACGAGAGGACCAACTCGATGTGGAAGTTCATGTGATAATTATAAAAGAAACCATTAGGGTTTATATGATCCTTACTTTTGAGGTAATTATGGGTTACTATATGTTATGATGGAAAATGAAAGGCATGAGATAAACATGAGGTTAAAATATGTTATGATTATTTTGGAAGATTTTATATCGTTTTGGGGAATGTTTTAAGAATTATATATTTTTGGAAAAAGGACAGCACACAGACCGTGTGACAACACATCGTGACGGACAAAGCTACAGGAATCGAACCCACAACCAAAGTGCAACTGGTATTTATCACCTACCACTAGACTACGTGAACTCCCTGGTTAGTTTGACTAATTAATATTTTTAGTTAGATGATTTTATGAATCAAGAGTATGTTGATTTTGGGTTATGTATGGAAATTATTAACCTATCATGGAATATATGTGATTTGGTTAATTACTTTTCAATATGAGACTTTAAGATCAACTGATGTTATTTGGAGATAAATGTTAATTTGTAACTTGGGAGACTATGTTATTAAATCCTTCAAATAATTGGGTTTCAATCTTAGTTGGGTTTACCTTTAAGAATTTTATGGAAAAATTATTTATTGAATGGTCTTTGTTGAACTTTGGGTTTTGTTTGACAAATTTTGGAGATTAGGAGTAGTTTTTCTTTTTGTAAAAAAAATATTCTTTTTGGGTATTATATGATCTCGTACTAAACTTTTTGGTTTGGTTTTGGTTGAGATATAAAGACATGGGAAATATATAGTTCTCTTTTGTGGATTAGGTGATTCTCAAGAAGTTGATTATAGTACTCTTAATGTGAACAATTCTTCCTAAATACTCTTCTTTTGGAGAAAATATGAGTTTGATTAAGGAATCTAGTAAAATTTGAAAGTCTACGTGACAAGTAAGTATGTTTAATTATGATTTAGTTAAGCTCAAAAATAAATTCCTCAATGAATAGTAACTTAAAACAAAAATGATTTCTGTTATCTTTTCCTACTGGGTAATCGAATACCGTTTAACCCATCACAAGTTTGTGATTTTCTTGTGGTTAACTTTCTCCTAGACATGTTTACTATCACTCTCCATAAGAACATGACCCTTTTTTTCTCCTTCATATCCATATTTTCATACTTGGAATCCTAGTATGGGTTAACTTGGGTGACCTTTTTTACTTCTATCCCTTTCCTTTAAAGTGATAGCGTTACTGACTCTTGTTCCGATGTGGGACTTTCAATGATGTTTCCAAGCCCAATTTTGAAATTGCGAGGGCACAATTCTCAAAAGGGGGGAATGATGTAACATGCTAGGTAAATAAATAATATTACATTCTAATGTTTATCAATATTTGCGAATAAAATGTTAATATGACTTTAAATAGAATTCTATGCTTGATGGCGTACCCAATACGCAACAACGAGTTTCTTTGAAATCTGATGTTGCACACTAATAATATAATAATATTATTATAGTTAGCGCCTAGACATTGTAATGGAGGGAATGAAAATAAATAACTACTAAATGATTACATATGTTTGTTAAATATTTTTACATTTATCCAACAAATGTTAGAGGCTTAAAATCCAAATGAATCCAATTTTAAGAATAAATACTCTAATATTTTTAAAAGATTGTTTTACCGACATTTAATGGTAAACCTTTTTTAAATCTAACTTTTCAAAATATTATTAGCTCTATTTTTGAAAATAAACTTATTCCTTATGACTGGGATATTGAAATTTACTTTGGTTAAATTTTTGGTATGTTTATGACATTGTTCATTTTTTTAATGAATAGTGAAAAAATACTACATTTTACATAAAAACTGATTTTTCATCTAATTTAAATATATGGTTAGATTATATTTTTAATTGGTTTTAAAATGTAATTGGAATATATTTTTACAATTTAATCCAATGGTGGTCATTGGAATTAATTTCACTTTGAAATTGGACTTAAACTAGTGTCAATCTTTTAATAGATATTATTTCTTAAAAACACGCTATTTGTTTTGACAGCGGGAATGAATTATTAAATTAATTAATGTAACTTATATATATTGAAAATTTTAAAATAGGAATCATTTTTAATTCAGAATATAAAATATATATTAGGGTGAATTTTTGGTATTTTTCTGAAAAACTTCAATTTTTGATAAATAGTGAAACCACTAAGTGGTAGTTAAAGAAACTGATTTTTCATTTAAATGAAACTTTAACACTTCTATGATTTTATTTTCAAAAATCCTACATACATGTTTTTAATTAAGAAGTAAAATGTGGTTCAATGAGATTAAAATATTTTTTTGGTGAATTGTAACATTTAAATTTTGTTAATCACGATTAAAGGCAATTAGTGTAATTTATGGTAAAGATAATGTTATAATAATATGAAATGACCATGAAACATGTCCTAACCTTACTGGATGATTCATGGACGACCACGAAAGTCTATGGGTCAACTTGGGGACCCAATGGAGCCACTTCGGTAGGAAAAGGACATTAATAAATTTTTATTTAAAGTTAAAATTAAAATTTCACAATCATGTATTTTTTTACTAAATTTTTTTACATGGAGTTATACAAGTCATATTTTTGAATATAAATATTCATTATAAATCTAAAATGATTTAATACATAATTATATTTTTATTATAATTTTTAGACATTAAATAAATTAATTTATTTATGACACTGTGATGATGCAGTGATTACCTCATAAATAAACGATTTAAATAAAATGAGAAGATAGGTTAAAATATAATACATAAAGTTGTCAAAAACTTATTATATGGGAGGCTTTCGAAGCCTTATAACGTTATCCTCGAAATACATCCATTTTTGACCTTTGAAATCCGAAAAGAAGTTTATAATAATGTAATAGTTTATAACTTTCCAAGAGTGCCCCTCCTCTTTTCTTATAAAAGGCCCCCACATCTACTAGCTTACCCACAACTCTCAAGCCTTTGGCTCAGCCAAACCCAGCCCATTTCATCTCTCCACATCCATATCTTCATCATTTAATCCTCACCTTTGGAATAATGCTCTTCAAGAAACCATTTTGGTTCAAACGAAGAGGAGTTACCCGATTTAAAGGTAATGTCTTCACTTATGCCCTTTTGTATTAGTTTGCTTCTCAAAACCCCTAAAATCATTTTATTACTTTATTTTGTAACAATAACATTATCTCAAATATACTAGAATTTTTTTATGTTAATGATTCGAGCTACACTTACACACACATCTGTCTAATGGTTAAAGAACATACAGTTTCTGTGGATGGAAAATTACTGCCTCATGAAACGATGATTGTTCAATCTTCTCTTAACACCTTTCATGGTGGAAATTATCATGTAACTATATTTTATATATGATATATTTGGTATTTATGTTTCCCATATTATTATTTATTTTATATTTAAAACTTACCTTTATACTTTGCATGTTGTGCAATTGCGATAATTTCATACAAGGAAGTGTGGACTACCGCCCCCTCAAGTGATGTGACTCGTTCATGGAATAAATGGAATGAATAAAGAATGAAATTAATTAAATCTTGTGACCTATAAATGATATATATTATACTCGAATTATAATATATATATCTCCCAATTATTTTTAATTCCATTAATATGACAAAGAAATGAAAGTAGCGTTAATGCGTACATACGGCCTACCGTCTCCATGAACGGTGAATTTCATTTATTTTTATCTCCAAATGTTTTGGAATAGTATAAAATGAATATTTACTATATATATATGATATTTAAATCATTAATTATATTCTGGAGATGATTTACTAATAACTATATTGACAATCATTTTCAAACAAGTTTATTTTTGACTCATGTACCAAACATCAACAAAAATGTCTGATATGAACTCACATTATTAACCAATTATTATAACATTATAATATGTGATATGAACTGAATAACAATATTTAAAGGAGGAACTTAAGAAATTATAAATTTACCATAGTTAATTATTCAGGAATATAATGAAACGAACATGACAAGTCGGACTTGAGGTAAGGGATCCTACCTCTCTCTTTCTTTTTAAGTAATCTTTTCTCTGTAACATACTTTAAGATCCTATTTCTTATTTTGGGGGATGTTATTTTATATTCCTCTTGCTATATATTTAATGTTAATATGATTAGAGACCCTATTTTATCTCAATAATCCATTTTTGGATGTTTTATGTGGCGTCGTTAGGCTGCTGAATTTTCATAAGGGGATTTTCATCTCACTTTTTATTCCTGTGAGATCCATGCTACATTTTCCCTTATTTCCTTTTTTGTGGGTATGTAATTCCCATTATTTTACTATTTTTATAAAATAATATCATTTATGTGTATTTACATCTTCATTTTATGACCCTTATTTCATGGGGGGTACGTTTCGAAAGTTACCCAAATCGGTAAGGGAACCTTTCACCCTCCTCTTTTTAAAAGACTTATTTTGTTATGTCTATTAATTTACATATTTTAATGTTGGGATATGTTATTATATATCCTTATTGATGTAAATTTTATGTCCAAGTGTTGAGATACCATTTTATCTCTCATAAACTAATTTTATGAATTTTAACGTGACGCCGTTAGGCTGTCGAATTTTACCAAGGGAACTTTTTAACCCAATTTTGATATCTTTAGGTTCAACTTGTAGTTATTGAATATGTCATCCTTTGAATATGTTTGATTGTCCATTGATTATTTAACACATAATATCCACTTATATTGGGTGTATTTATATTTTTCATACGTAATTATGAGATTGATTTATCCTTAATTTAAGGATACCTTCTTTATAAGGGATTTCATCACATTTTACATTTCTATTGAGACTTCATTGTTGTTATGCACCAATTCACTCTTATATGGTGTATATATTGTCCTTTGGCATATTATATCATAATTCCATTTTTTCTTATGATATTATAATGTTCTGATTAAATGTTATTCCTCAATTATTGTATTCAAGTGTCTCTAATTTTGGTAAAAACACTTTAACTAAATATCATTTTTAATGTTTTAATGATTTGTTCTTATAAATATTTCTCATTAATATCCATGTTTTCAAAATGGTTTTAAGGATTTATTTATATAGATATTAATGGTTTAAAATGATAAAAGATTCAAGGTGGTATGGGATACTTTGATTCAAAAATATCTTTATTAAATGTTTTAAATGGTTTTGAAAATGGTTTTTTGAATGGATTCATTATTTCAATATCGTAAAATGTTATATTGTTATTACAATGTGGGAATGTTATCATTCATTTATGCTTAAGTTATGTTCTATGATTATGTTATGTTTCTTGGGAATTGTTTATGAAAACGGGTGGTTCCATGATAAACTAATGGCGGGTTAGCCTGATATATCTCTCCAATGCATTGGGTAACGCGAAGGGGTTAAAAGTTATGGTTTCTCCAAATAGATTTAGGGAATATACAGAGATGGGTTTTCCAAACGTAACCATGAGGGTTACTCCCTATGTAATAATGTTATGAATTACTCAAGTTACCTTTATGTCTTATGATTTCTATGAGTTATTCATAAATATTATGATTTCATGAGGTATGTTAATGTGCTTATGTTTTATGAGTAATGTATGATTTCATTGATTCTTATGTTTACATGTACTAATGTTTCCTTTTCGAATTTTGATATCCCTTACTGAGCTTTTTATGCCCATCCAATGTTTTTGAAATGTTTTTCACAGGTCAAGGGAAAGGTACATGATATAATGATAGTGTCAAGGAAGTGTCAAGAAAGAATCCATGTTTTATTTTAAATATGTTTCCGTTGATGGGATAAAATGAATACTATATTTTATGTAACCACTTTGTTTAAATGTGGAATGTAATGCCTAATTTATGATCTAATTCTCTTAAACTCTAATACTGAAAAGATCCTCAATGTGTATTCTTGAAATAACACAAGATTAAATAATTTTTAAGGTCGGGTTATTATAATAAACCCCTTGAAATTTGTAACACCCCATGCTTCCATGGCACATTTTACCTTTGAATAATGCAATAGCTTATGTTGTACGCAAGATGGAATTTTAACACACCACGAACAATCAAACTAGCAGTTATGAATCGTAATACCCTCTTTTTGAAAATTTGAAAATTTTATTTCTCAAAATGGACTTCATTTTTGGATTAAAAATATCAAAATTAGCTTTGGGTGAATTTTTTGATATTTTCTGAAAGCCTTCAATTTTGATGAATAGTGAAAAACACTGCGTTATTATTTAAAACCGAATTCTTATTTAATTAATTAGTTATTTTATTTTAATTTATATTAGATCAAAATAGATACATAATAAATATATATGTAATATTTAATTCATTAGAATCATTTTATAATAAGTTTTGATATATAAAATTTTATTGAAGTTTTTGCGATCTTTTACCCACCTTCTATGAGCATTTGAAAATTTTCATAAAACATACTTTTACCGCATCTGTGAGTTGATTTTCAAAAATATGAGAGACAAGGTTGACATAATTAAATAAAATGTGGTTCAATACAATAAAAATAATTTTTTATGAATTGTAATGTTTGACTTTTATTTACCACTATTAAAAGTAAATAGGGTAATTGAAGGTAAAAATGATATTACGATTACCCTAAAACAATTCCTAATTATATAGGGTAATTGTAATTATACCAAAAACAACTTTAGAAATAATATCTGATTCTTTTGGTGCACTTGGATTATATTTGGATATTTATTATTATTTTATTTAAACAATAGTTAAAAGTGTTAAATTCAATGTTTAATGACTAAAAATTTTTCATATAGGGTTATAGATAATATAAATTCGACTATAAATATTAATTATAAAGATAAAAAGATCTCCCAAATAATGGTATTTTATTTATAATTTTTATACATTAAATAATTACATTTATTTTTGACACAATGATAATACAATAATTTCCTTATTAATGGAAGATTAAATTTATTGATATTATAAATATCCAAATTAATGTAATTTTAGAATTTTGTTGAATTAAACGAATTTTCTAGGTTAATATGACATTTTATAGATTGTTAAATAATTATTTTTGAAGTAATTATGCTGTTATGATTAAAAAAATACTAAATAGTGTCAAAATTCACATAAATGAGTTTTTTAAAACAAATACTATATTATTGGTTGATATAAAATTAATAAATACATAAGGATCATAAAAATGGATTAAATAATAGTCTATATGTCATTTATGAACCACTTGAGTTTATCTTGGAAGTTTAGAGTATGTTTATTATCCATATAGTGTAATAATACAAGAAGACACAGTATAAGTTAAAGTATTTAACTAGTAGTTAAATATAGAAAATATGGTTAATATGGTGACCTAAACATGTATAAAACCTATTGGTTAAGAGGATTTATGCCCATAAACACCTTAGTTTCAAAATAAATTAAGTTTTCATCCATTATAATCCTAATATTGTTTTATTATAAAATAATATTTCAATCTTTTCATAAGGTTCCCCTCACCTCTCTTATAAAAGGGCACTTCCCATTATCTTAATTTAACACATCCATAGCCGTTTGGATCGTCCAAACCCAACCCAAATCTCAAACCAACATTCCTAACTTCAACATGTAGGCTTCCCATGAGTAGAAAGCCATCCTATAGAGCCCTTTTGTTCAAATCAAAAGGAAATACCCGAAGAAGAGGTAATAATTTCACCCCCCACTTTCAAGTTCTTTTCTTCTTCCACTTCCTCTTTATTTGTTGTTTCAATACTTAAGTAATAACTTTAGTACCTTATGAATAATTTTATGTTATTATAAATATGGTACAACCATATTCGTTATTCTATCCATCCTATAGTGACAATGTCACCATTCATTCGTACAAACAACTTACTGTCTCCACATTGTGGTATAGTTTGTTATTTAAACACTTCATAACTTGGATGGGTATAAAAATGAGTATAACTAATGTAAATAAAAAATATAACATGTTAATTATTATGTATATATAATATACCATCCAATTACATATGATTCCACCATCAATATAATGATATTTTCGCTTAGGCGTACGTATGGATTACAGTCTCCACGAACATGATAATATTCATTCCCCATCGTAATCATTCAAGAATAATTTTATTTTTATTTTTAAAAAATTGTTAATGAACTAAATATAATTCTATATATGAATCAAATATATCCAATCCATTAAAAACATGGTTTATGTAACCGAGCATATAAAGGAAAATGAATCAGTTAACACCCAAAACAATGATACTACTGAAGTATTATTAACAAAACAATATTAGAGGATCATATATGATATCATGTTTATGTATATAGTTCTTGTATAATTTAATAACAAATTTTAACTATTATATAGAATTTTGACATACCATAGACTAAGGAAAAGTTCAAGGTAAGGGTTAAATTCCTCAATCTCTTTATTATCCGAGATTGTTTATACGTGAGTATTTACAAGGACCTATTTATCACCCACATCAATGATTCCTTAAAATAAATTTAAAAAACAAATTTTCTATTTAATATACTATGGGTTAAAGTCATTTGTACCCTTGGATTAATTTTTATAAATATTTTTTATAGGAATCATTCTGTCATTTTCCAAACAAGGAACATTATGACATTTTCGACGAATTACAGTAAGAAATATTTTTTAACTTATTCAACGATTACAGATATTTTCCAACATCATAACACCTTCGAAGATTCCCTTACAATAGTATAAGAATACTTCCAAAATAAATGTTTTCATTTATAATTATGTGACTTTTAAATGATTTTAAACAAGAATTAATTATTTCTCCCAAATATTCTTGATTTCATCTATGTCAACATCCTTTTATGGATTTTACACATGTGTAAAGTTGAATCATTATGACAAAAATCTTCCATATTGTATTGAAGGTTTTGTGATATGTTTTACTGTGGATGTTTTATTTTTATACCATTCATGGTTTATGGTTAAATTATTGACATTTCGTATGCTAGTTTTTATAAAAATGTTTATTTTATGTTTCAACCTCTTCATATAAGGAATGAAATTCACTGATAAATGATGGGTGGAGGGTGCTATAGCTCCTCGATGCATCAGTAAGTATCATTAGAAAATCTATTTTCATAGAATAAGGCTTTGAAACAATCTTATTTTTATACTTGGCACGGTCCCTTTACTATGTGGTTATGATTTCTATCATTATGCATTCCATCATTATGAATTTGGCTATCAATATTGCATGTGATTATCTGACTAGTAGAATATCCATGTGAATAAGTAAATGTAATTATTGAGTTATATTTTCCATATTATTCTAATGTTTAAGTTTAAAAGGATTGAGTTACAGTATTATTCATTTCCTTAAATTTTTATGCTTATTTATAAATGTTTCCGCTATATTGTTATCCTTACTGAGCATCTGAGATCACCCCTTTCTATGTTTTATTTTTCCTAGGACGTGAAGAAAAATTTTATGGTTGAACTACCGGGATAAGATAAGGGATAAGTGTGTTAAAATGGCATTAGATGTTGTTGTTTTGTTATTTCATGATGTAATGTAAAACATAAGTATGTATCTAGTACTTTCAGCGCTTCTAAACTAATTGGTCATTTGGGAAATTATTACTTGTATCATGCCAATGTTATGTAATAGTGCATAGACTTTGGGTAACTGGGGTTGGGGTGTTACTATTTTTATTAGAGGATGTTTAGTAATAAAACATTGGAATCTAGATTTAGAAAAACACTTATTAGAGAACACTACCCTATGATAGACATTGAGGATTTGTATAGAAGAACATCACATAATTTTGGTAATGTTGAGATTTTGTGAGTTTTCTACGAAATACATCACTTTCTGAATAAAAGAAGGTTGAGGTAGCTCTGGAATAGATGTACCAAGGGGTAATATCCGAAAACACCGCTTTGAGATAGACTCGAACGGAAACTCTTGGAGGACAACGGGTCTTGCTGCACTTTTGGTTAGAACTCTCTCGGGGGATATGCTTAGGATAATTCTCATTTTCTTTACAATCCATTATGAAGGATATATGAACATATACCTCCCCAAAGAAATTTTTTTTTATGATCATGGATTATATCCATGATCTTTTCAATTTATGTGAAGTGTTTTACAAGTTTGGAATTATGTATTGTGATTCATAAACTAATATTGTGTATGTCGTTGTTTAGAAATGGCACATAGTTGAAGGAATGTAAAATTTATCAACTCACATAATATAAGTAGGGATTTACCTTCTACTCAAGATAATTATAGTGGAGTTGGTGATACAACTGTTGCTGATCAACTTATCTCCATACTGGGATAACTCATTAAGGTTATGAAAAATAACCTTACCCGTATGGAGAACCCTGATCCATAACATGGAGGATCAATGTTATACAAATTCAGGATGAAACAACCACCAACATTAAATGGGAGTAAAAATCCATTAGTAGCTGAGCAATGGATATGCTCCTTAGAGAAAATATTTCATTCTTTGGGGAGTAACGAAGGGGAAAAACATTTCATGGCAGTTTATCACCTCATGGAAGATGCAGATCATGGTGGTCATTAATCCAAAAAACAAAGGAAGACAAAGAATTCTCCAACATGGAATAGAGGGGGTTTAATGATATTTTCTTAGAAAAATACTTTCATCGTGACCATCGAGACGATATAGAAAGTTAATTTCCGAGTCTAAGGAAAAAATAGGATGAGAATGTCGAAAAGTAAGAGGCTAACATTATAAGGTTAGAAAGGAATTAAGTTGGTTATATACGTAACCAAAGGAGTAATAATGATCGATTCATTTGTGGGTTAAAACCATTTGCTCGTCAAGAATTAGTCTCACAATCCTTCTTATCGTATGAAGATATTGTCTCATGTGTTATAAGGACAAAAAATTATTTCTCTTAGTATTACAACTTTAAAGAAAACCAAGAGAAAAAGATATCTAATGAACACTCTATAAATGGAAATGAGGGGATGTAGGGTAACACTGAATATCTATCCCGTAATAAATTTGGGAAGAAACATTCGGGTACATTCATCAAAGGAATGGGAGTCTGTTACAAGAGTGGTAAAAAAGGATACCAATCTTCTGATTTCAAGGTAATGAAAGTAGATGTAATTGTTGAATGCTACAATTGTAAAGAAATGGGGCATTATGAAAAAAAAATGTCATGAAAGTTAGGGAAACTTACCTCAAAAAATATCAACGTATCATGGCCAAGAATATGCGATCACTACAGCTGAGGTTGAAGCTCTGAAATACATGGTTGCTGGTAATTTAGTGGTTTCCTCAAGTTTAGGCAGTGCTTTATTTGTTTCCGGATAATCGTATTGTTTCATATCATCCCAGTTTTCTAAAAAAATTAGATATTTCAAATTTTATTTAACAAGATAGTTTTCGATCAAATCATTGAAGGGAAATATCATTTCGACAATTTTTTTTAAATCAGATCCCATTAAGGCATATACACGTTATTTATCTGTTGATCTCATCGTCATACCCATGATTGAATTTGATACAATCCTTACTATGTATTTTCATTTGGACCATGATGAAAAGATTTATTGTAAGAAGGATGTTACCATTTTTTATGATGATAAGGCGTACCTTATTTTTAGAGCGGAAACATCTCCATATGATTCTTATATAGATCCACCCCCAGTAGCTATACTAAATTCAATTATTGGGGATGAATAGAATGAAATAACTATGGGTGTGGAAAGGAATGTTAAAATAGAGGACATACATATTGTTCAAGAATCTGTTTATGTGTTTCCAGAGGATGTACCTGAAAATCCTCCAGAATGAGAAATTGTATTCTCCATTGATTTAATTATTGTTTGAAGACTATTATCGAAGTCCCCTTATAGAATAGACACTGTGGAATTAGTGGAACTAAAGAAACAACTAGAAGAATTGAGAAATGGGAGATTTATTCTCCTTAGTGATTCTCTATAGGGATCCCCTATTCTTTTTGTTATGAATAATGATGGATCTATGATGTTGTGCATTGACTACCCAGAGGTCAATGCTACAAAAATGAAGAAAAAGTATCCCCTACCTCGTATTGATGATTTATTTGATCAACATCATGGAGATAAATATTTTTCAAAGATTGGTCTTCGATCTGAATATCATAAATTGTGCGTGATGAAGGATGAAATTCCAAATAAAGAATTTTAAACACGGTATGGGCATTAAAAGTTTACAGTAATGCCTTTTGGACTGACGAATGCACACTATGTTTTCATAGATCATATGGATATAGTTTTCAAGGAATGTCTTGATTACTTTTTAATAGTATTTATAAACATTATATTGTTATAATACAAAATCTACGAAGATTTTGAAAATCACTTGAGCATTATTATAAAGGCTCTTAGAAGAAATGAATTATATGGGATGTTCAGTAATTGTCAATTCTGGCATTAAGAGATTTCTTTTCTTGGCCATATTTTCTCTAATGATGGAATCTCTGTTGGTCCTTCAATGTCCAAGGAAATCCACAACTGGTCTGTGCCGACAAGTATAACTGAGGCACACAGTTTTATTGGTTTAATATGGTTATTATCGATGCTTCATCTATAATATTTCCCAATTTTCTAACCCTTTTAGCAAGCTCACACATGAAGGGGTTAAATTTTTTTGGAAAAAAGAGTGTGAATAATGTTTCGAGAAAATAAAGAGAAGATTGGTAAATTCTACTATATTGACTCTACCATTGGGGAATGATAGGTTTGTTATTTATAGTGATGCTTCAATGAAAGGACATGGTTGTGTCCTTATGAAGAATGATAGATTTATTGCCTATGCATCATGATAGATAAAAATTAATGAACAAAACTATCACACTCATGATCTGTATTTAGCATCTATAATCTTTTCTTTGAAGATATAGAGACACTATCTCTATGGTAAAAATGTGATATATATACTGATCACAAGAGTTTGAATTATATTTTCTCACCGAAAGAACTCAACATGAGGAAAATATGATGGCTTTAACTATTCAATGATTATGATTTCACTATACACAACCACCCAGGGAAGGAAAATAAGGTGCCAGAGGCTTTGAACAGAAATGATATTGGAATTTCGAACAAGATGAATGTTGAAAGGGATCCTATGTTCATGCATCTTGTAAAGATGGATATGGGAATAATCATTGAAAGTGAAACATTGATATGTTTTTAAATGGATTCCAAAAACTCTTTATTATAAAGGATAAAATGTTCTCATGCTAATGATGAGGAGTTTCAAAATAAAATTAAAGCTGTGAATGTTGGTAGATTGATCAACTTTGTATATAAAGATTGGATTTTTAAATTTTGGGAGAGACTGTATGTTCCTGACATACCAGATCTATAAACATAATTATTGGATGATGGTCATAGCTCCAATTTCTTAATACACCCTAATAGCACTAAGATTTATAGAGATTTGAAGGAACATTTTTGGTGGGACAACATGAATAGAGAGATTGATGATTATGTGTAAAGATGTATGGTTTTCCAACTTGTTAATGTTAGAAGGCAACATCCTAGAGGAGTCATGAAACCTATTCACATACCTAAGTGGAAATGGGATGATATTAGGATGGACTTTGTTATGGGGATACCAATTAATCTAAGAAGGAATGATGCAATATGGGTCATTGTTGATCGTCTTACAGAGTCATCACATTTTCTTGCTATAAGAGAATATATACGACTTGAACATCTAGAAAGAAAATATATTAATGATGTTTTAATACATAATGGGGTACCCCTATCGATTGTTTTTAATCATGATCCCTGTTTTACATCAAGATCCTGGAAAAGTAATCAGATGGCCCTGGATACTGAACTTCGTTTGAGCACTGCCAACCACCCTCAAACTAATGGACAATTAGAATAGACAATTCAAACCTTAGAAGACATGTAGAGATCTTTCCCACTTCACATTCAAGGTATGTGGGATCAATATTTACCTCTGGTATAATTTTCCTATAATAATAGCTTCCTTTCAAGAATTTAGATGGAACCATATGAAGTGTTATATGGAAAGTGATGTCGCGCACCAACTTTTTGGGATGATGTTGGTGAAATAAAACTGGTTGGACCAGAACATGTTAAGGAAACAATGGAAAAGGTTAATATTATCTAGACCCACATCATAGTATCCCAAAGTAGAAAAAATGGATATGCCGATAACCAATGGAAGGATTTGGAGTTTCAAGTAGGAGATCATTTTTTCATGAAATTATCTCTATGGAAGGGTGTTATACCATTTGGATAGAAGGGTAAGTTCAGTCCCAGGTACATCGGTCCTTTCGAAATTCTGGAAAGAATTGGAGTTGTAGCATATTGTTTGGAAATGCCTCCAAGTCTCTCAAAATTTCATGATGTGTTCCATGGATCACTATTGAGAAAATACATGTCTGACCCAATGCATGTGATCATCAATGAAGAAATAGAACAGGAACCCGATCTGTCTTATTGCGAAGAGATTTTCAAGATTCTTGATACCAGAGAATAAGTGCTGGGAAACCGGACGACTCGTTTGGTAAATGTTTTATGGAGAAACCACAAGATGGAAGAGGCAACGTGGGAACCCAAGGAACTTATGATGAAGATCCACCTGAATCTTTTTATGTGGTAATATTATAGAAATATTGAGGATGAAATTATATTAAGGAGGGAATAATGTAACAACCCAATCTTTTATTGTATGTTTCCCTTTGAATAATGTAGTAGCTTGTGTTGTATGAAACTTAGAGTTTTAACACACCACGACCCATCAAAATAGCAGTTGTGAATAGTAATACCCAACTTTTGAAATTTTATAAATTTTATTTCTGTAAATGGACTTCATTTTTGGATTTGGAATATCAAAATTAGCTAAGGTTGATTTTATTTATTTTTATGAAAACATTCAATTTTAGATAAATAGTGAAAAAAACTACGTTACTGTTTAAAATGACCATTTTATTTAAATAATTAGTTATTTTATTAAAATTTATTTTATGTCAAAATAGAGACATAATAACTATATATGTACAATTTAATTCATTAGAGTCATTTTTTAATAAGTTTAGATATATAAAATTTTATTGAACTTTTTACAGTCTTTTACCCACCTTCTTAGGGTATTTGCAAATTTGCAATAAACAAAATTTTACTGCTTCTATGAGTTGAATTTCAAAAATCCGAGAGACACTGTTGACATTAGAAAGTAAAATGTGGTTCAATAAGATAATTGTTTTTGGTGAATAGTAACTTTTGACTTTTATTTACCACGGTTAAATGTAAATACGATAATTAAAGGAAAATGATATTATAATTACCCTAACACATGTCCTAATTCTATTGGGTAGGTGTAATTCGACCAAAAACAGCATTAGTAATAAAATATGATCCTTTTTTCCACTTTGATTAGATTAGGACATTTATTATTAATTTAATTTAGAAGAGTTAAAAGTGATAAATTCAATATTTAATGACTAATCATTTTTAACATAGGGTTATACAAAAAATAAATTACAATATAAATTTTAATTATAAAGATAAAAATATTTTTCATAAATAATTGTATTTTATTTTTTATTTTTTAAACAATAAATAATAAAATTAATTTATGACACAATGATGATGCAATATTTACCTTATAAATGAATGATGAAAATAATTGATATTATAAACATCAAAATAAATGTAATTTTAGACATTTGATAAATTAATCCAATTTTATAGGTTAATATGACATTTTAGGGTTGATTAAATAATTATATTCTAAGTAATAATGCTGTTATAATTTTCACAGAAACCGAATACTAAATAGTGTCATAATTGACATAAATGTGTTTTTAAAACAAATACTATCTTATTAGTTGATATAATAATCATAAAAATATAAGGTTCATACGAAGGGATTAAATAATATTATATATGTCATTAATGAACCACTTGATGTTCTCTTGTAAGTTTAGAGTATGTTTATTAATCATATAGTGTAAGAATACAAGAAGATAGAGTAAAAGATAAACTATTAAACTAATACTTAAATCTAAAAGATAAGGTTAATATGGTGACCTAAACTTGCCTAAAACATGTTGGTTGAGATTATTTCCACCCAGCCCACCTTAGATTTGAAATAAATCATTTTAGATCCATTATAAAAAGAAAATTATTTTATTACAATTGTGTATTTCAAACTTTTCCAAAGGACACCATCACCTCTCTTATAAAAGGGAACTTCACCTTCTCTAAATTTCACACACCAAAATCCATTTAGCTCTACCAACCCCATAAGAATTCACCTACCAACATTCATCACTTCAACTTAGTGGCCTTTCATTGATCATAAAGCCAACTGATGGATCCCTTTGTTCAAATCAAAAGGAAACACCCAAAGAAGAGGTAATAATTTCACCACTCTCTTTGAAGTTCTTTTCTTCTTCCACTTACTGTATCTTTTTTGTTTCCATAATAGAATAATAACTCCATTACCCTCTACATACTGTTATGTTATTATAAATATGGTAAAAAAATATTCATTATTTTATCCATCTATAATGACAAAGTCGCCATACGTGCATATGAAAGGCTTACCATCTCTACGTCGTGGTATAGTTTGTTTTTTAAACACTTCATTTTTTGGATGTGTATAGTAATGAGTATACCCAAGGTAAATAATAAATATAACAAGTTAATGATTCTGTATATATGATATAACATCCAATTACATATTGTTACATCATCAATATAATGATATTGTCCCTCGTGCGTATGTATATATTATCATCTCTACAAATGCGATAAGATTCCTTCCCCTTCGTAATCATTAAAGAATAATTTTCATTTTATCATTAAAAATAATTTTTTAGAACATATTATCATTCTGAATATGAATCAAATACTCCCTATATATAAAAAACATGGCTTATGTAACCAATCATATAAAGGAAAACGAATCAGTTAACACCCAAAATGACGATACTACTGAAATATAATTATCAAAGAAATATTAGAGGATCATATGTGATATAATTTTTATGTATATATTACTTGTATTATTTAATAAAAAAATTTAACTATTATATAGGAGGATAACATACCATCTACTAAGGAAAAGAACTAGGTAAGAGTTAAATTTCACAATCTCTTTATTATTCGACCTTGTTTATACACGAGTATCTACTAGAAAATACTTATCATCCACATCTGTGTTTCTTAAAAATATATTTCAAAACGTTTTTACTATTCTCTAGACTATGAGTTAAAGTCATTTATACCCTTGATTGACTTTTTATAAAATGTTTTGAATGTAATCATTCTGTCATTTTCAAAACAATGTACTTTATGACCTTTTTGATGATATAAGGTAAGAATGTATTTTATCTTATACAGAAGGTGTGGCTATTTTCTTCTATTATAACACCTTCAAAGCTTCCCATACAAGGTTATAAGGATATTTCCAAAATAAATGTTTTCTATTATAATTATGTGAATTTTAAATGATTTTAAACAAGAAAGAGATATTCCTATAAAATTGTTTTGATTTCATCTTGGTTAACATGCTTTGATGGATTTTACACTTTTTTGACGTTGAATCGATATGATAAAAATATTTCATATTGTATTGGAGGTTTTGAGATATGTATGATTGTGGATGTGTGATTTTTATTCCATTCATGGTTTATGGTTAAAGTATTAACATTTTTCATTCCAGTTATAATACGAAAGTTTATGTTATGTTTCATCCTTATAATATGTGGAATGTCTTGGACTTAATATGCGATGGGTGGAGCCCTCTATAGCTCCTCGATTCATCGGTAGGTCTCATGAGACAAACTAGTGTCTTGGAATGAGTCCTTGACAAAATCTTATTTTTAGTCTTGGAACGAGGCATTTACTATGTGGTTATGATGTCCAACATTATGCATTCCATGATTATGAATTAGGTTATTGATATTGCATGCGATTATATGACTAGTATAATATCCAGGTGAATATGTAAATAGAATTATTGATTTATATTTCCATATTATGTTGATGTTTAAGTTTAAAAGGCCTGTGTTATATTCTTATACATCACCTTAAATGTTTATGCTTATTTATGAAACTTTACTCTATATTTTTATCCTTACTCAGCATATGATCTCAACCATATCTATGTTTTATTTTTCCAAGGAATTGAATAACTATTTTATGGTTGACGTACATGGATATTATAAGGGATATGTGTGTTCAAAGGGGAAAAGATGTTGTTGTGGTTTTTATTTCATGATGTAATGTAAAAAATATATATTTATCTAGTACTTCCAGGGATACTAATGTGATTGGTCGTTCAGGACATTATTACATGTATCATGCCAATGTTAAGTAATAATGCACTGACTCTGGGTAATTGAGGTTGGGGAGTTACAAAATGTGCTTTCAGCGTAACCTCAAGAATGTTTATTGGCTTTATTGTACCCCATCATGATATCTAAGTTGATCATGAGAAAAAGAATCAATCCTGTGTATGTCACCTCCTTGAAATTTGAATGAATTGAGGGGAATCCAAGGACACATGGCCTATATTCGGTGCTTTATCACCAATTTGGAGGGAAATTGTTTACCCTAAACCATATTAATGAAGAAGGGAGTAACCTACCAATGGACTGAACACTTCCAAGAATAATTTGATACAATCATGAAATATCTCCTCAGTCCACCAGTATTAATGCCTCTCATTGAAGGAAGATCACATATTCTATATGTGACAACATTAGAGCGATCACTAGGTGCCTTCCTCATCCAAATTAATGATGTTGGGAATGAAAAAAGACTTTACTATTTCAGAATAACTATGCATGATGCGGAAAATCAGTATTCAAGTATTGAAAAGTGCTACCCAGCATTAATGTTTACAGTTCAGAAATTAAGGCACTACCTACAACATCATGACTTCCAATTGTTATCTCGCAACAAACTTCTCAAATTTATCCTCAATCATCCTATGCTTACAGGGCGTCTGGAACGATGGATTGTTATTTTGCAATAGTTTGTTATCCACTTTGTCCTTCAAAAGGAAATTAAAGGCCAAGCTCTAGCCGACCTCCTTACTCAGCATCCATTTTGCAGAAGATACAATGTTTAATATTGTACTTCCTTAGGAATAGGTCCTATATATTCACGATAATTCCAAAACATGGTATATGTAAGTTGATGGTGCTTCTAGAAGTCCAATAGGGAAGAGAATGGAAAACCCTAAACTCAACAAAGATGGGATAGGAATTGTCCTTATTTCCCCATAAAATGCAGTATTTCCTTATTCCAACTTATTATCAGAAGGTGGTACCAACAATGAGGCAGAATATCAAGCTCTCATTGCAAGTTTGGAATTCTCCCTTCAGGTGAAAATGGATCATTTAAAGGTGAACGATGCTTCTGAATTGGTAATCAAACAAATCAATGAGGAATATTGTATTAGAATAGAAGATTTAATCCCTTTGTGTGATTACTTCAGAGGGTTAATGGCTGAATTTCCCTCAGATGCGACATTATATTATGTTCCACGAACAAAAAATACTCTAGAAGATGCTTGGGATAATGCAGCTACAACCTTGATAGTTTCAAACATGTATGAGATAGTCATTAGTATAGCTCATCATCATGTGGTCTCACCTTTTGTTGAAATCTGAATAGAGGAAATTAATAATATTTTCCTTAATTCTGAATGATGATGTCATACCATGGGATGGAGAACATCCATCGTGGATTATCTAAAAAACGGGGTACTTCCACTAGATAGATCTAAAAAAAGAACATATCCAATGAAGAGTAGCTAATTTTACTATTTATGATAGTCCAGACCACTAAAAGATCCTATAAAATCGAGGCTTTGATGGAATTATCTTCAGATGTATTGATGGAGAAGAGAATGCAGCTGTAAAGAATGAAGTACATTCAGTAGTTTTTGGTTCCCA
The DNA here is from genome assembly GCA_963277665.1 of Viscum album. Taxonomy (NCBI): domain Eukaryota; kingdom Viridiplantae; phylum Streptophyta; class Magnoliopsida; order Santalales; family Viscaceae; genus Viscum; species Viscum album. The sequence continues at coordinate 940,038,767 of OY728161.1, forward strand.
CCAGTTTGGGCACAAACACCTTAATCATATCTGAAGTCTTGGATACTTTTAACCTTCAAAGATGCAGGATTGTATAGATTTTATTAAAAAAATTCATCCCTACGTAATGCATGCCAACATTATTCATCAACCCCCAGAGTTTCTACATACAACTAAATACTCTTGGCCATCTGCCCCATGGGGAATGGATGAAGTAGAACCTTATCCTCCAGCCACGGCTAAGAAATTCATGTATATTCTCACTGATAATGACTTCTTCTCTGAATGGGCTGAGGAAATACCTCTCAAAGAAATTAGAGGAAAAATCATTATTATTTTTTCAAAAATAATTTCATCACCTGATTTGGTGTCTTTCATACTATTTTGTCGGAGAATGGCACCAATTTTTGTTCTGCAGAAGTAAAAAAGTTATATCATGAACATAATATGAAATCCAACTATTCATCTCTCTATAATGCGGTGGCCAATGGAAAAATAGAGGCTTTCAACAAAACCCTATCAAATATACACCAGAAGATGGTAGATAAAGATAATAAATCATGGCCTGATAAAATTTTGAATGCTTTATGGTCTTATCAGAAAACTACCCATAATACTACCCTAGAAACCCCTTATTCATTGGTATTGGGAACTGAAGAAGTTTTTCCAATTGAAATGCAATTTTCTCCACTTAGAGCTTCATTCTATGATCATTTTTCTACATATGAGATGTCTCAGAAATCTTTCAATGAGTTGGAATGATTAGAAGAGAAAATATTTTATACTTTGCATAATCTAGAAGTCTATCAGAATAGAATATTGTGGTATTTTAATAAGAAAAATCACCTTCGTTCATTCCTTCAAGGATAATTGTTATTGGTCCTTAGGACTCCAGTGAAACTAGCGAAGAAACCTCCAAATATTGATCCAATGTTTGAAGGAAGTTATTATATACATAAGGTCTATTCAAATTGAGCTTATGACATAATCATAATGTATGGAGAGATTATTAAAACTCCAACCAATGTGAGATTCTTGAAGAAATACTTTGTGTAGTTGTGCACATTCATCCTCCCTTCAAGAATTTAAACTACACAGTACAATGTCCTTGCTGCAAGATTTAAATCTGCACAACTTCCATGTCCTAGTTGTAAGACATTAATCTACATAATAACTATAAGATTCCATGCTGCATGAAGCTAAAATGTGTATCATCTTCATCCTTGTTTCATGACGATAAATTAAATGGCACCATTTGTACAAATAAAACTCTCTCTATTTGATGTTAGAAGTTTCCATAAGCAAACATCATTTAAATCATCACTACTCCTTAGTTGTACATGAGTCCCTCCCTTCCCTCTGTCTAGGACAAATATGCATAGAGTCCTAATTTGAAGAACTACGTATGGATTTATAGTCTTTTTCCAATGAGATATGTATAGACGCCTAAATCTACAATTTTGGGACCAACCACAAACCCAAAATATTCTTATTTTATTTTATCCTCATGTATATGAATCCGATCTATACATAGTGTTTCCTTAAGATATATGATTTGGTCCTTATACCATTATATTTCTTAAGATTTACTTTTCTCTCATAACGTGTCAAAATCCCTCATTCTTCTTGTCAAACTAGAGTGGTGTGAGGAATGATTATTTAAATAACTATGTATAGCTTGATTCTCATCTATTTTAGATACGTAGAGATGCCTAGATCTCCAATCCTGGGACCAACAATGATAAAACCCCCTTTATTTCTGGTATAAGTATAAAATATTCTTAGGGAATGATTTGAGAACTATGAATAACTTGATTCATTCCCCATCAAGACTTATAGTGACACTTGGGTTTTATACCTTAATTTAGTTACAATATGTCTTTCTGTTCAAATCGGTTCATCTTCATCCTTATCACACGATGTTAAACTGCATGGAAATGTAGCACCCATATTCCTCACTTGCGTCACCTTTGAACTGTAAAACAAAACCCTTACTGCTCATTTTTTATCACACCAAGAATAGCTCACATGGGCTTTGGAATTGGGTAAGTGTCTTCTTTATATAAGTAAGGTGTTTCAATTTATTATGGGAATATCAATTTCCTCAATTCATGACTTAAAAATTCACAGTATAATATCCTCACTGTATAACTTAAAACCGCATAGTATAATGTCCTAATTGGATGACATAAAACTACACATCACCATATTCATTCATAGAAAACAAAGAAAGTCTCTATTTTACATATGAGTCAGATCTGTGTAAATAATTTTTAACTCATGGCCAATATTGAGGATAATATTTATCATATGAATTGGTCATAACCCCCTTCCATATTTCACATTATTAATCATTAATATTTCCAGATCCTTATAATCATTCTTAAGGTTTCTAGTGAGAGGGTTTCTAATACCTAAGATCTCTTTTGTCTGATTATACTGCACATTCCCTTAGGTGGACTTGCATTATTTTCCTACATAACAGGCCTATCAATCAAAATATGACACTATTTGACTATCCAGCATGTGCCCCATTTGGCCCTTCATAATACAGCCACCATAACAGGTTTATCAAATAATGGTAACTTTGTTCTTGCTTATAGTATCTTTGTCCCCTTTAATCATTGATTAATATATACAAGAATATTTATTTTAAAATATTCATTCATGTATACTTATCCCACTTACATTCTCACAATATGAATGACTTCAAGACCATGGGTTACACATTTCCCTCACCATGTGTTTAATACAATATGAAATAACCTTGAAATCACTTGGCCACCTATTATATATTGTTTCCATTTCTGGTCCTAGTTGTATGACCAAAAACTACAGACACCATAACTCTTACATTTGTGTTAGACATTTATAAAAGTCATATTCCTCTGATTCTTTGTACATATATGGTGGAAATACCCTTTCCATATTCATGTAACTTTCTCCATAAACAACACTCTAGGCTTCAGAAAATCTGAATCTCTATAAAATTTCTTCGGCTTTTAGAAATAGAACGTCAAACTTCTCAGAGATCTTTTTCCTGACTATACAACACATGTCATCAAGTGGCCTTGCATAATTTTCCTAGATATCAGTAATGTCAATATAAAGATGCCACTATTTGGTTATAAAACATATTCCCTAGTTGGCGAAACATAATATAGCCCCCATAATGGTTTTGTAAAGTAATGCTTACTTTATTCTTGGAAAAGACTTACTCTAATTCTTTTATCCCTTTTCCCATATCATTACTCGTTTCCAAGAATTTCAAAAATCATAGATTAAAATTTTCCCTTCCATACTTGAATATGAAAGTATGTTTCAAAAAAATTATCATGAAAATGGGAGAGTTTCTTACCTTCGGTTAGAGCTAAAGAACTTAAATTAATGCTACCTAACTTCCTCACTGTATGAATTGAAACTGCACAGTACCAATGTCCTCAATACATGACTTAAAACTGCATAGTACTAGTGTCCTCATTGCATGAATTAAAACTGCAAAGTACCAAAGTCTTCAATGCATGACTTAAAACAGTATAGTACCAATGTCCTCACTGCATGATTTAAAATTTCACATTACTAATGTCCTCACTACATGACTTAAAAATGCACAACATGATATCAGAAATTACCCTTTCTGAAAATTTTTAACCATTAATCATACAATGAATTTGAATAGAAATGGTTTTTCTATTCATGAATTATGTTGGTCTAAAATATCCATTTTTCATACATAAAATTCCTTTACATGGAAAAACCACACATTGTGGTCTTTAGTCACCCAAATATTATTTTCCCCTATCTATCAATAACAAAATATTAAAATTCAAAGATCTCTTTTTCTTGACTATGTAGCACATGCCCTTGCATGACCTTGCATATGTTGCCTTCATAATTGGTCTGTCAGTAAAAAGATACTACTATTTGTCAATGCAACATATGCCCTAGTTGGACTTTCATAATACAACCCCGATAATGTGTTTGACAATATAATGGTAACTTCGTTCATGGAAGAGTCTCCCCTTATGTTGATACATGTTTTAGATTTGGTGACCATAAAAATCATGACTCAAGATTACCCTTGGAAATATTTAAAGATTATTAATGTTATTTTTGTAAACATAGAGACTTGTTTGGGATTTAATTTCCAAATTTATGGTTAAATAAATTAAACCTTAAATACTATACTTTTATAGTCCAATATTCATGACTCTAAACTACCAAAACTAAGAGACGTTGTAATCACTGGATTGAGAACCTGAAAAGGGAACTCTGAACCAAAACTGAGTCCCAGCTCACTAAACATACATTTTTTGTATGATTTAGGTAAAACTGAGAAATAAAAAGTCAAAAGATACAATGATTGTGGGGTTGTCCATAATACCCTAACAAATATCAAACTATAATCACTAGGCCTCATGACTTAAGAAAAAAAGAGCATCCTTCCAAACATTATGTAGCTCCAAATAAAATCAAATGATGATTGGATGTGTCAAAGTTCCCTACTTTTACCTTATAATAAGATTCTTTTCATTCTGAAGGAATTAAATTCTAATGTGGGGCTATTGTCAACACCATGAAATGTGTTCCATGGACATTTCTAAAAAATATACTCAAATGGGCTCGAAAAGATTGTGGGGAGACTCTGAATATCACTAATAGAAATATATTTATTTGCGACGGCCTATTTGCGACGGGATCCCATCGCAAATAGGCTTTAGTGGCGGGGGCCCGTCGCAAATAGCCCGTTGCAGAAAACGGTGTTGAAAATACAAATATTGGCGATGGGCCCCTCGCAAAAAATGGTATTTTCAATGGAAAAAATTTCCGTTGCAAATAACCATCTCATTATATACATTATATATATAAAAACATATTGCGATGAGTCCATCGCAAATAGTATTTGCGACGGACCCACAACCCCATCGAAAATATTATTTATAAAAAATTATATTTAGATTATATGTAACGGGATCCCGTCATAAAATGTCCAATCACAAATACTAATCATAATAATAAATTAATAAAATTTTGATAAATGAAATATTTATATTATTAATATTAAACTAAAAAAATAAAAAAAATTATTATTAGTAAAATAAACAAACAATACAAAATATAATACTAATAAAAAATATTTAATAAAATTATGATTAAAAAGAAATTAATATTAATATTATTAAAATAATAAAAAAATTAAAAAATTATTAAAATTCTCTATATTAACAAAAAAATATAAAAAATAATAAAATATTATTATTAGTAGTAAAATAAAAAAATATTTAAAAATATTATACCAATAATAAATAATAAAATATCAAAAAAAAATTATACAATATTTGCACCAATATAAAAGAATGAAACTAAAAATGGTTCATATTACTATAAATCTTGAATTCAAATTTGTTTAACATAAAAAATAGATCATTGTGGGTCGTCGGATAGAGGAGGTGGAGGAGGTGGAGGAGGTGGAAGGTGGAGGATATGGTGGAGGAATCTCCATCCATAAACTACGAGTCAGAAGACGCATGTACTCCATCTGCTCGTGATGCTGGGGTTGCCACTATTGCTCCCATTGACGCATCTCCTCCTCATGCTGCTGCTGGTATTGCTGCTGCTGCTGACACATCTCTTCATGCTGCTTCTGAAAACTCTCTGTAAGCTCAGCCTGAGTTCGCAACTGCTCCTAATACTGTGAGGTAGAAGAGGATGCATCTCCACGAGGTCCTCTCGAGCTGGACAACGACTTCGTAACAGTACGATAATAAGTACCAGGAGTCAAATGAGAGATGATACCAACTAGTCAGCCCTTCTCAAAGCCATACAGAGTCGCATGCATCGATGTGTCCTCATAGAAATGGTGGGACGGGTCTGTTCAGTCGTCTTGTCCTGACTCTCATCTTGTGTCTGAGAGGTCGCAACATCATATTACACCTTCAATTCGAATTTGAAATTAAAATGGTGAAAATATTACATGAAGTTAATAAAAAACAGAAAAATTAATACTAACCACAATACGTCGTTGGAGATCACCCCTAACCTCTCCAGTGGCTGGTTCATTATACATCTTCCGATAAATGTCGAACTTCGTAATATTGGGTTCCTCAACTGCCTACAGAAATATAAAATAAACTGTTTATATTTAAATTTATATAAAATATTTAAAAATATATACTTACCTATTACTTTCTATACGTACTGAATGTACAAATACTAGATCGATGTGTCACCTCTTGTCTCCCCCGATTCTGTCATCCCACTGAAGATCTCCTTTGAAAGCCACCACCCAACCAGTTTAAACATAATCCATCCCAATCATGAGATGAAATTTACTCTTGTTTGTGGGCTCTGCACGACTCATCAAATTCTGTCACTCCGATTTTCTTAATGGATGTTCTTCTCAAATTATTCAAAAACCGATGGAAAAGTTCATGCATAGACACCTATCATGCCGTGTGGATAGCGTCACACATGCTATCATCAACGATATACCCTAAACCCTACAAATAATTTATAATATAAAGTTATTAATAAAATAAACTTCAAAATAAATATTCTTTTTTACGTAACAACCAATGATCGAACATGTCGCGCTACACATCAATATGAATCTATTCCCGTGTGATCCATTGCTGAGAAAAAGAATTGCACAAGATAGAGCTCGCCTGTCCAATAGCTAAATGCACAAAACTATGAAAAAGGAATAACTGATCAAACAATTAGTATATATATATAAATAAATTAATGAAAGATAAATAAAATATATAGGTTACCATACCACCATGTGCGTGGATCGGAGCCAAGATGTGGCTGTCGCTCAGGGATAAGGTCCGAAATCATTAGTCACGCAAGACCATGCCCCCTCCATGCATCCCTTGAACCACCAGTAGGCTGAGGGTCAGATGATCCAAAATCCCCCTCATCTAAAGGTAGATCAGCCTCCTACAACACGCGAAATATATCAGGATCCATATGAAGCACAAAATTATTGTTGTTAGAAGACAGTAGAAAATATGTATTATATATAGATATAAATTAGTTATGATTATAACAAGCATTTAAATGTGTCAATGACCATATTCATCCTCATCTTCGTAGTTGTCCATGTCAATGTCTTCATCTTCCTCCTCAGCATCATCAATATCCATATGAGTTTCAGTTTCATCATCTATTGACATTGAATATTCATTTGTAACATCATTAACATCTTCATCATCATCGATCATTAATTGTGGGGTTTCATCATCGATATTGACATCTCTTTGTGAAAAAGATGGGTTTTGAGTAGTCTCTTGAAAAATTTCAATTCCTTACACTTTAGCGGAACCACATTTATTTTGACTAAACTGATTTTCCTGGGATTTCATTTTTATTATGATCTATCAATAACTCAAGTCTAATAATGTAGAATAATAATTTTTTTAATAAATATGATGTGCATGATGAGCCAATAAAAATGGTTGATTTACTGCAAGAAGACTTTTTTATTTAATATTGACGATTCCGTGAGTCGAATGAACACACTGTACACTCTCAGTATCTAACCACCTATATTTAAACATCATTATGTAATTCTATCCTAGATAAGATAACTCCATAATTTCATCCAGAATTCCATAAAAGTCAACTTCAGTTTCTCTGTGATGCGATCCTCTCATGAAAACTCCATAGTTCATTATTTTTTTGATTCCCCATATGAACATGTATGAAATTGAAAACCATTCACCGCATATGAATTATAAGATTTAAACATTTTGGATGGTGGGTTACTAAATATACACAGCCACTTATCAATTTTATCAGTATGTTGAGACACCTGAAAATTTGTGAAACAATTATAAATATGATAAATAATAAAAAGAAATGATATTAAACTCTCAATAATTTATGTTACCTGTTTTTGAAACCATTTAGAAAATTTTTTTGCCGACGTTCTTCAAGATCAGCAGCTATAATTTGTGGAAGGTGTTTCTTGATATAATTATCATATAACATACAAATAAAATAAGTCTACATATTGCAAAATAAATTATAAAATAAGTGATAGAAGCACTCCCAACACAAATGATGTAATTTCTTCATAGTTGAGTTGAATATATGTATGGGCTTTATGATGTTTATCATCTGAAAGCCATCATTCATCAATTCCACTGAACAATGATTTTCCTAATTAAAATCTGATAATTGATTTTCCATTTCATCATTAACATTCCCCTCATTTCATTTAATGAAATTTTGTTTTGAGGGTTATTGAGAATCAAAATAATGAGAACAGAAAAAAGCAATTTCCTCTTGTAAAAAAGCATCAGCAATTGAGCTTTCAATAGATGCTTTGTTACATACATGTTTCATCAATTTCTACAAGCATTTCTTGAATGGGTACATCAATCTAAATAGTACGGGGCCTCCACATTTAGCTTAATATGGAAATTTTAATATCACATGTTCCATTGAGTCAAATAAAGCTAGAGGAAATATTTTTTTCAGTTTACATATAATTATAGCAACATATTTTTCTAGGTTTCCTAAGGTATCGTACTCTATTTTCACTGAAAAAATGTCTCTAAAAAATATGATTTGTCTATTATTGAATCCCAAATCATAGAATTAAACAAACTATAGAATCCAATCGGCATAATTCATTCCATTATAACATGACAATGATGACTTTTTAATCCGGTAACATATCCATTCTTAGCACATCTTCCCAAATAGAAAGCACAATGATCTAGAAGTCTCAAATCTACAATCCACTGACAAAATAATAAGTGACTCTCTTTAAATAGTGAATAAATTTATTTTGTCTTTATTAACCTTTGTGATCTGACATTTTCAAATAGTTCAGGTTCTACTCGACTGCAAATTTGGGAACAATCTAATAATGCTTTTACAGTATATTTGGTCTTACCTGGTGTATCCAAAACTGTATGAAAAAAAATTATCAAAACAGTTTTTCTCAATATGCATGACATCCAACATGTGGTGGACCAAAAAATCAAGCCAATATAGAAGATCCCAAAAAATGATTCATTTTATTCTATTATGTTCTATCCCAAAGCCATCAATTTTCCGTTGGATTACTGTTAGCCCAAATGTGATGGGAGGTAAAGAAAATACAACTGATTTTAACTATGCACCTGAGATCGTCTTTGGATTTTCATCCCTTTGAATTGTAACTTATCTGAATTGAGATTTTTTCCTTTGAAAAGGATGATAGGAAGAAATTTGCGGTGACAGTCATAATAGTAATGTTTTTTTCCATTAATGAGAATAAAGGATGTTTTGTCTTTCATACAGTAAGGACATGATTTTAGACCATGTGTACTCCTATCAGATAACATGCCATATTCCATAAATTCACTAATCGTCCAAATCAATGCATCATTTAATATGAATTTTTTTTCGTAACAACAACATATGTACTAACACCATCACTCCACAATGCATTTAACTTATCAATCAATTGCTTCAAATAAACAACAATATTCTTTTTTCGATGTCCTGGGATTAATAGAGTCAAAAATATATAGGGATCCTTCATAAAAATCCATGGAGATTAATTGTACGGAATTATAAAGATAGTCCAATATGAATACTGACTAACATAAGAACCAAATGGACAGAAACTGTCAGTATAAATACCCAATCACATGTTTCGGCCTTCTAATGAAAAAGACGGATACAGACTGTCAAAATGTATATAGGAATGACCATCAGATAGATGATTCATGATTTATCATTAGAAATCATGGTTTTGTGTCATGACATCATTGGCGCTTTGTTCTGAGACATAAATAAACACTACAACCTGAGTGTAAGGGGGAAATATCTCAACTGTTTTAATAGAATCCTTCAAGATTTCCCTGGTTGGAATTCTTTATACCTCAATTTTCCACATGTGGGACAACAATCTAATGACTCATTTTCACCAGAATAGAAGATTCAATTATTGGACTTGCCAAAATCATCTGATAACTAAGGCCCATATTACGAACAAGATGGACATGCAACATAATGTACTGTATTTTGAAACATCGATGAATCCAAAATCATGTTATTAGTATCTTCTATGGAATTTTGTTCACCGTGTCGATACTAAAAACATAATCTGTTTGAAAAACAAACCGCAAGAGATTCCCCCCAAACTTGTAAAATGTGTCAAACGTTCTCAGAGCACATTTTTTACTAGGACACTTAATTGAGCTTTCTGAAACATATTCTTGTTTTGATGTTTCAAATGATAAGAAAGATTCAACATCTTCAATATGTATAGGATTTAAACCAGAACTATTTGGATTTTTGCTCTGATTTATCCAAGCGTGATCATCTAATAATGAATGATGTCGATTTCCATGTTCTATATTTTTCTACAAAATATAAATATTCTTTTTTTAAATAATTTGAAATTATAAAAACACAATCTGAAAAAAGAAGATAAATAATTACAAATACTTCTTAATAATAAACATTAAATTTAGGCGACAAAATTTCTAGTGGATTAATGACTCATATTTTGTCCGATGGCTCATTTACATGCATCTTTCTCACACTAAAATCACAATGAAAAATCTACTCTGAGGTACACTAATTAATTCTCATTCATGTGAGAATATATAAGCGTACCTCCAAGCTGTTTCTTTATTTTGATTTCAGTGTGAGAAAGATTCAAGTGAATGAGCCGTCGGACAAAAGATCCCCCTTTTCATCGATAAATCATCTTCTTGCAACTGCCAACACCTGAACACATTAAAAAAATGTGTTCTTAAGAATGCATATTCAAACTCATGCATATGAGATTGGATATGGATTTGTAGAATCATACTTTTCATAATGTTTTGAGTCGATGAAAGTTGAAAGTAGAAGAGTCATCGAGCAAAAGGAGTGCTATCAATCCACTGAAAATTGTGCCAAGTTATTACAAGTTAATAGAATTTATTCCTATTTAATCCTATTTATTCCTATTTAATCCTATTTATTACTATTTATTACTATTTATTTCTATTTAGTACTATTTATTTCTAATTATTCCAATTTATTACTAAGTATTCCTACTTATTAGTAATTATTCCTATTTATCACTAACTATTACTATTTATTTCTAATTATTACTATTTATTTTTAATTATCACTATTTACTACTAATTAGTCATAATTTATACTAATTGACCTTAATTATTTCTATTTAATGTTATTTATTTCTATTTATTCCTATTTATTCCTATTTATAATTAATTATTTTTATTTATTACTATTTATTCCTATTTAATGCAATTTTTATTTATTACTATTTTTATTTATTACTAATTATAATTATTTATTACTAATTATTCACATTTATTCCTAATTATTCTTATTTCTTTCTTATTATCCCTATTTATTCCAAATTATTCCAAATTATTCCAAATTATATCTAATTATTACTAATCATTCTTAATTATTACTATTTCTTCCTAATTATTCATATTTATTACTAATTATTCCGAATTATTCCAATTTGATACTAATTATTCCTAATTATAAATATTTACTGATAATTATGATTATTTATTCCTAATTACTCCTACTTATTCCTAATTATTCCTAATTATTACTAATTATTACTAATTATTACTATTTGTTACTATTTATTTCTATTTATTCTTATTTATCACTAATTATTCCTAATTATTTTTATTTAGTAGTATTTATTATTATTAATTTCTATTTATAAATAATTATATCTATTTATTAATATTAATTTCTAATTGTAAATATTTATTCATAATTATTCATAATTATTCCAAATTATTCTTAACTAATCTTAATTATTCCTAATTATTCCTAATTATTCCTAATTTTTCGTGAAATATTCATAATTATTACTAATTATTCCTAATTATTACTATTTATTCCAAATTATTACTATTTATTCGTAATTATTTCTAATTATTCCTAATTATTCTTATTTATTTCTAATTATTCTTATTTATTGCTAATTATTCCTATTTAATGCTAATCATTACTATTTATTGCTAATTATTCTTATATACTGCTAATTTTTCCCATTTATTTCTAATTAATCTTATTTATTTCTAATTATTCCTATTTATTTCTAATTATTCCTGTTTATTACTAATTATTCCTATTTATTGCTAATTAATCCTATTTGTTACTAATTATTCTTATATATTACTAATTTTTCTTAATTTGTAGTATTTATTATTATTTATTCTTATTTATTATTATTTATTGCTATTTATTATTATTTATTCCTATTTATTAATATTTATTACTATTTATTACTAATTACTCCTATTTATTAATAATTCTTCCTAATTATTACTATTTATTCCTATTCATTAATAATTATTTTTGTTTATTACTAATTATTCCTATTTATTACTAATTATTCTTATTTATTACTAATTATTTCTATTTATTTGTATTTATTCTTATTTATTACTATTTATTACTATTTATTATTATTTATTTTTATTTATTAATATTTATTACTATTTATTACTATTTATTAATAATTATTCCTATTTATTACAAATTATTCATATTTATTCCTATTTATTACTATTTATTCCTATTTATTCCTATTTATTACCATTTATTCCTAATTATTACTATTTATTCCTATTTATTTCTAATTATACATATTTATTTATAATTATTCATATTTATTTCAAATTATAAATATTTTTTCTTAAATATTTATAATTATTTCTAATAATTACTAATTATTCTTAATAATTACTAATTATTCCTAATAATTACTAATTATTCCTATTTATTGCTATTTATTAATATTTGTTCCTTATTATTGCTAATAATTACTAATTATTCTCTTTATTCATATTTATTAGTATTTAATATTATTTATTCCTATTTGTTACTAATTATTTCTTTTTGTTTCTTGTTCTTTCTATTTGTTACTATTTATTTCAAATTATTACTAGTTATTTTTAATTATTACTATTTATTTCTAATTATTCCTATTTACTTCTAATTATAAATATTTATTGCTAATTATAAATATTTATTCCTAATTATTCCTAAATATTCCTAATTATTCCTAATTATTCTTTATTACTCTTAATTATTCTTAATTTTTCTTACTTATTCTTAATTATTAATAATTATTCCAAATTATTATTAATTATTCCAAATTATTATTAATTATTTCAAATTATTATTAATTATTTCTATTTATTACTATTTATTCCTATTTATTCATAATTATTCCTATTTATTACTATTTATTCCTATTTATTATTATTTATTGATAATTATTCCTATTTATTGCTAAATAATCATATTTATTGCTAATTATTCTTAATTATTGCTAATTATTTCTATTTGTTTCTAATTATTCTTATTTATTGATAATTATTCCTAATTTTTAATAATTATTCCAATTTATTGTTAATTATTTCTATTTAGTCCTGATTATTTCTATTTATTTCTAATTATTCCTATTATTTACTAATTATTCCTAATTATTACTAATTATTCATATTTATTAGTATTTATTACTTTTTATTCCTATTTATTAGTATTCCTTATTGTTTATTCCTATTTATTAGTAATTATTCCTATTTATTGTTAATTATTCCTATTTATTAGTAATTATTATTATTTATTACTAATTATTCATATTTATTACTAATTATTACTAATTATTATTATTTATTATTATTTACTCCTATTTATTACTAATTATTTATATTTATTAATAATTATTCCTATTTATTCCAAATTATTCCAAATTACTCTTATTTATTACTATTTGTTTCCAATTATTCATATTTATTAATATTTATTCCTAATTATTAATATTTATTTCTAATTATTACAAATTATTCCTATTTATTCTTAATTATATTTATTTATTTACAATTATTCATATATATTGTTAATTATAAATATGTGTTCCTAAATATTTCTTATTATTCCTAATTATTACTAATTTTTCAAATTTATTACTAATTATAAGTATTTGTTCATAATTATTTCTAATTATTTCTAATTATTCATAAATAATTACTAATTAATCCTATTTGTTACTAATTATTCATATTTATTTTCAATTATTCTTATTTATTAAAAAACAGTTCTAATACTTTCAATTTATTATTACAAATAACTACTATTAACAAAACAATTTAAATTTAATTAAATTAAAACTAATAAAAAATAATTAAAATTAACATAAAAAATTGAATTAAATATTGAATTAAATAAAATAGAAATTCCTTTAAACTTGATCATCTTTTGATGTAGATGGCTTCAAAACATTTTCGTCAAAAAAAACTAATTCAAACAAATTCTCACTCTGAAAATACTGTTGAGAGAGTGAGAGAAAGTGAGAATTGAGCGGAGGATTTGAAAAACGGATTGGGGTATATATATAGGTTAGATTAGTAGCGACAAGACCTTTTGCGATGGGATTCCCGTCACAACAGGTACCTTTTGCGACATGCCCCGTCACTAATACCTTTGCCCGCATTAATTGTTGTCGGCGGTTAAAAGGGTATTTGAGATGGGGCCCATAAAAAAAGGTATCCACCGACACACATTTTGTGACGGGGCATCATCCCGTCACAAAAACCCATTTACCGCCGCTGGGTATTTGTTACGGGACCCGTCGCAAATTACCTCCGAGCAATGAACCATTTGCGACGGTTGAATTTCCTGTCCAAATAACCTTCCCGTCCAAAAAAACTATTTACTGCTGCCATGTATTTGTGACGGGACCCATCGCAAATACCTCCGAGCAAATAACTATTTACGACGGGAATATTCCCCCCATCGTAAATAAGCTTCCCGTTGTTTGGCGCACAACCTGCGCCAAACCGAGCATTACTTTTTGCGACAGGCCACCAAATCCCATCACAAATAACAAGATATTTGCGATGGGCCGACTCCGCTGTCTCAAATAATTTCTGTACTGGACTATTTGCGACGGGATATTATCCATTCTCAAATAACCCGACACAAAAGGATGGTTTTCCCGTAGTGTTTTCATGGGGGCCAATGACTGTAGTAAAGGCACCGGCCCGAAGGGCTAGGACCGCGACCCTGTACTGATTCAAAGTAGGGGTGCAAGGGCGCTTTCCCCATGTTATAGATGAATTATTTTGGCTATGTCCCCAAAGAGGTGCCCAATATTCCGACGCGAAAACACCTGCACGACACCATTCTAGAGCTGATTGAAAAGTTAATTTTGGAAAATTCCTCAAAGCGGCGCCCCAGTCTACCCAAAACACCGTCAGCGCGCAAGTTACTTGTACGCCACATTCTGGAACGCTAGTGACTTGCGCGCCCAATTTCTTTTTCACCCAAGGTCCAATTTTTCCAATAAATAGACACTTGGGGCTCACATTTGTACAGATGAATCTCTATGAAGCTCAATTACTGCTCTCGTGGCCCTACTTCTTCTCCCCAATCTTCAAAAACATTTAATGTAGTTCTTCAAAACCTTGAGCGGAGGATTTAAGGGAGGATTATTGGAGTTAATTCCTTTTAGTGTTTGAAAACCATCACATTTGAGCTCCTAAAATGGCCATCCTCCCCAAGTCCGAAATACTTGCTCACAAACCATTTCTATAATTGGAACATGAGCGCCCCACTTCTTGAATCATGTGTGAATACTCTTGAAGGCTTGATCATGGTCTCGTCCATGTATTACCGTATAGGTTGTTCATCTCTTAAGTGAACATTATGTTTCCCAAGTATTCTTGCTGACATGTACTTGTGCGCCCTTATCTACTTGGGCACCCCTCTAGGATTTACATACTCTCTTCACTCTCTTTAGTCTACAAGCCATCAATCCTTCCTCAAAGCCATTCATGGAAAGGCCTCTTCTTCATTAGATCCGTTGTCAAAAAGACATTCTGTTGAGACCTCCACCAACACCTCCTAACTTATCAAACCTTTGAGAAAGGCTCATCAACATGTCTCTTATTTGTGTTTGTATTTCCACAGTCAAAGGTTTTCCAAATTTGTTACACAATGGGGTTAGGGTTCATGGAATGTCTGTGGGTTTTTATATCCAAATTCAGATGGACATTTCTCCAAGTAATAGTGTTGGGAAGTTCCATGTTATGAGAATAGGGGTTGGGGTCCCGACCTCTCCCTTCTCAAAGACATGGAAGCTTCAAATTTCAAATTTAGAAGGTATGGTTCACACATAATTTTATTCCTTTTAAATAAAGGAGAAGTCTCCCTCCCCTACCAGGATCGATTCATAGGAAACCATCCTGGTCTAGGACCCAAATATTCATCCCTTCCTCCTTATATTGGACCATAGTCCAGTGTAAATAAAACAGTGGGTATGCTCGTCACCTCGCCCTCTCCCACGGTCGACACGCCCTCTTCCATTAGGAGAGGAGGAAAAGTGTGAAGTGTCATTGTTGAATCTTTCACATCCTCATATTTTCTACACTTAGCACCAAACACATGGGCTTAGAGATACGTGATCGTTACAACATGTGCACAAACACTCATTGGAAGGAACTATGAGAACTCTAATTCCTATTCAGACCAGGATACATAGGAAGCCCTATCAGGGCGGAAGCTCATTGGACGTCCTCTTCAGGAATCCAACACTAATTATTTTAATCATGGCATCCTTTTTAGGAATAATCCCCAATTTAAACCCCAAATCATTAAGGTATCCTTTTATGGAAGTAAACCCAAACTCATCTCTCTCAAAAGAATATAATATTTTATGAGACTTATCCAACTTTGTGGTCTTTGATTCACATCCATATGGGATATGTAGGAAGCCTCCTTGAGGTTCAAACCAAACAATTAAAATAAACCCTATTCTCCTTAGTCCATTCTCCCAACATGGTCTGATCTTACATGGAAGCCCAAATCCTTTCCATGTCCCTTGGGTTGCTTCAGTATAAGTCCCACACTATGTTTTGACTAAGCACCTTCTTCTTAGAGGTCCTTATCACATAACCTCAAAGGTATGATGTGTCCCATTTAGTGCCACCAAAATAAGATTGTACTAATTCCTTTCATAGGGATATGAGGGTATCCCATCTTATGGGAACAATCCCAAAATCAAACAAAACCTTCATCTCCCTAAATGACATGAAAATTCTAGAGTGCCCCACTGAGTGGCTAAAAAACCAGTATCATCACAACGATGATTAAAATAATCCATAATCAATATATTAGAGGATTCCATTTATGGAAAACCTCGAATACATATGGATATGTACATTAATGAAGAACCTTGAATTCATACTAATGATTATAAATTTTACACATGTTAATAAGTGATTGTAAATTCGAAGAGATACTTATGATGTACTTGGTGAATTAATAAGGATTCATGAAAATATCTTAAATTTTCAAAGAGAGTCCTAGAGTAGACATTAATTCCCCCAAAAGGGTTTGATGAGTCTGACCTCCCATCCTCTCGACATATGCATGTTCTTAAGTATCATAATGTTAAAACATAACAAACTCCTGCCTTTAGAAAGTATGTCCCCTTTGGATAACGAACTGTTGGAAATTTCTGGTTCCATGAATAAATCCAATGGAAACCTCCTGGAAGGAAATATTCTTAAAACTAAAATCATCATTATGCATTCAAGGTTCTTCATTAATGGAAGTTTTCGTATGTATTCGAGGTTTTCCATCAATGGTATCATCTAATATACTTATTAAATATTATTTTAATGATAGTTGTGTGATACTCATTTTTAATCCACACAATGGGGCACTCTGTAATTTAATTGTCATCAAGGGAGACAAAGGTTGGGATTGATTTTGGGATCGTGCACATAAGATGGGCTACAAACATATCCTTGTGAATGGAATCAGAACACTCTTAGTTTGGTTCCACTGAATGGGACACATCATACCTTTTAAGGTCATGTGATAAGGACCTCAAGTAGAAGGTTCTTAGTCAAAACATAGTGTGGGACATATTCTGAAGCAGCCCAAGGAACCAGGAATGGATATGGGTTTTCACGTATGATCAAACCCTGTTGGGAGTATGGCCCAAGGGGAATAAGGTTGATTTGAAGTGTTGGGTTTGAACCTCAAGGATGCTTCCAGTGTATCCCGTATTAATGGGAATCAAAGCCCACATATTTAGATAAGTCTCATAGGAGTGTATGGTCCTTTGAGATATATGAGTTTGGGATTACTTCCTCAAAAGGATGACATAATGATTTGGATTTTAATTTGGGGATTATTCCTAAGGAGGATGCCAAGATTAAAGGAATTAGGGTTGTATTCTCAAAGAGGATGTCTAGTGATCTCGGGCATTGAAAGGGCTTCCTACGTATCCTGGTTTGAATAGGAATCAAGCACCTCGCAGTTCCTTCCAATGAGTGTTTGTGGACATGTTGTAACCATGAAGTATCTCTAATCCAACGTGAGTCATGCTCGGTGTGAGAAACTAGAGTATGTGAAAGATTAAAAAATTGTAGTTCACACTTTTCCTCCTCCACTAATGGAAGAGGGTGCATCGAACATGGAAGCAGGCGAGGCGATGAGCCTTCCCTCTATTCAATTTACATTGGACGAGGGTCCAATATAAGGATTAGGGTATGATGATTAGGGGATTACACTTGGATGGATGCCCATGAATTGATCCTGGAAGGGGAGGGAGACTTCTCCTTTATTTAAAAGGAAGAAAAGTGGGTGTAAACCATACCTTCCCAACCAGAACATTGATGATTACAGATCCTTTATAAGGGTGAGTCTGGGACCCTAACCCCTATTCTCAGAACCGAGAACATCCCAACATTGTTCCTATGTCAAAGGTCTATGCGACTTTGGATATACAAACCCAAAGACACTACATAAAGCCTAACTCTAATGTGAAACATATGTAAAAAACCTCTGACTGTGGAAATAAATACCAAAATAGGAGACACACTGATTTTCCTTTACAAAAGGATTGATATGTGGGGTGGTTTTAGTGGAGGTCTCAATAGAATCCATTTCAAACATGGGATCTAATGAAGAATAATCCTTTCCATTAATGGATTTGAGGAAGGCTTGATGGCATGTAGACTAATGAGAGTGAAGAGAGTAAGTGAATCAAATAGGGACACCCATGTAGATAAGGGAACACAAGTATGGGAGAAGAAGTACACTTGGGTGACCTGATGTTCACTTAAGCAACGAACAACCTGTATGGTAATACTTGGGTGAGACCATGCTCAAGCATTCAAAAGTATTCACAAGTGATCCAAGAAGTGGGGCGCTCAAGTTCCTGTGAGATGAATGGGCAGTGCACAAGTATATCTGACTTGGGGAGGTTGGGTGCTTTAGGCATGCACATGTTATGGTTTTCATACACTAAAAGGACCTATGTCCAATGATCCTCCATTAAATCCTATGCTCATGGTGTTGAAGAACTACCTTGAAAGTTTCCGAAGACTGGGGCGAAGTACTAGGGAGACGAGAGTAGAAATTGAGCTTCAAGGAGATTAATCTGTACAAATGGGGCCCCCATGGGTCTATTTATAGACAAAGTAGGACATTGGGAGAAAACAAAATAGGGAGTGTAAGTGACTATCGTGCCATAATGTGGCGTGCAATCACCTTGCGTGCCGAAGGTATTTTTTCTAGACTAGGGTGCCACTTCGAGGAATTTAAAAAAATTAACTCTTTATTCAAATCATGAAGGGTGGTGCACATGTGTTTTCGCATAAGTATATTGTGAGCATTTTTGGGGACTTATCCAAAAAAAATTCTTCCTTAAAGTGGGTGCGGCTCCCCGAAACCCATTTTTTGGGTCAGTGCTGAGCTTCTGTCTTGGCCCTTGGGGCCAGTGCCTTTTCTACCGTCACTGACCCCCATGAAAAATGTAGAGTCGTGCTGCGAAAATATCAAACCTAGTTGAGTAAATTTTGTGGAAAAGTGCATGGGACGCATTTCATGGTGTCTACAGTGTGATTTAAGGAGACAAAGGTCGCAACCCAAATAAAAAAGGTGATGCAGAGAGATCCCTTACCTTATATTCCCAAATCATTTTTCACTCAAACATAATGTCTTTACTAATTAAATTAAATTAATTAATTACATTACAAAAATCCTTTTCCATATATATTTGATTAACTATAATTTTATTATTTTAATTTGTAAATATTTTAATGAGATATAATGGTTATTTTTGTTTTGCTGAGGGAAATTGTTTCATGCTTCCATGGTCAGATGACATCTGTAGAATTATGGATGTTAATTTAAAATGGGAATAGATTTAAAAAGGTGAAATGAAATGATATTAATGGATTTATATGCATTTAAATGGTCTCAAATATCCTTTAATTATTCGTAAATATCTACGTATTACTTTGTAAAAATGTATACATTATGTGGTCAGTTAATTGAGGTGGTTTTATCCACCATCACGAAATAGGATTCTTTTATTTAATCTTATGTCTATATATTCATTCCAGAACATTTATTAAATTAAAATACATTTATTATCATATTTTTAAAAATTATAATAATTTCATGGCCATTATTTAAGGCGGTAATGGAAAATGAAAACTTATCTTTCAAAGAGGTGGTCATCTATAGTAATTTGTAGAATGTTTTTTTAGAATTAGAGGAGAATTGAAGAAGATGGATGTAATATATTCCCTTTTAACAATAAAATCCGTATATATATATATATGATAATTTATTTATTATTCTTTTTTGAATGATGGTTTTTCCAAGAAGGTATAATATGATAATAATTTTAAAGAGATTGTTTGGGAATATTACCACTTGAATGTTTTTCCTTGAAAAACTCCATAAGCACATGTAATTGGTCATTGTTTTAGAATAAAATCACTATAACATAGGGGAGACAATTTTTTAAGATAATTGGATCGAAATTTATAAATATCTAATGATTAGATGTTGGGAGGATAATGATGCATGAGTGTGGTATTTATTTGGAGGGGAGAGGGGTGTTTTTTTAATATTACATTCATTTGTTTATTATTTTGGATCGTGACTATCAATAATGTTTATAATATCGAATATATAAGGTAAATGGTGCATTTTTGTTCAGAATAATGCGTTCTTACATCATATTTGAATAAAAAATTCAAGTATCTAACTTATAATCTTAAATACAATTTTTTTCAATATTTCAATATTGAACAAAAAATTAACTATATTTGAAAACTAAATAAAATTCATCCTATTCATTATCCAACGTGTATATTCCAAAATATAACTAAATGTTTTGAAAATAATTTTTTAAATACTATAAAATTTATTTTAAATTAAAATTATAATTTATTTGAAACATGCCAATTTTAATATTATGATCAATTTTCCAACCCTTTGAAAAATTACATATGGTCTCATAAAATTTTATTATCATTATAAAAAACATAATATTAATTTAGGAAAAAATTTTATATAAATAAATATTTCATTAAATCATTATATTTTTATCAAAATGAAAATAAAACCTATATCTTTTTTAAAAAATAAAAACACTACTTTTATCATTTCTAAAACATGATTTTAATTCTATCATGGATTACATATGTCATATTTTCATTTAATATGATTCATAAATGTTATTTTATAGTGACATAGGTGAGTATTGTTTTCTAACAATTAGATTACTATTTTGATTTGTAATATTTATATTATAATGGCCAGGTTAATATACCAATAGTCATATTATTATTCCAACAATACTATTTGTAATGGACATATGGGTTCCTCAATTCCTATAAATACCAAATATATGAGTAATTATTCATTATATTACAATTTATTTCAAGGTTATATATATATTCTTTTTGAAGATGAATATTGTATTAATAATAGTGTTTCCCCTTTCTATAGTTGTGTTCATGAGTGTAGTTATTCTAGTGGATCAACCATGCCCAAATGTTAAAATTGTATTTATCTTATTACATATTTTCATTACATTAAAATATTTACAATTGTTATGTCAAATTTTAATCAAAATTTAATTTTAATATTAATATCATAAAATAATTTTCGTTTCATCATGTGGTGCATGGAGTATACACTACATTATATATTATAATATAAATATAAAAAGTGAAATTCAATTGATAATTGTTTTTCCATTATGTAGGTCTTCCATGTATCATGAATTTTATTTTATTTTAATAGTCATTTACACTTTAAAATAGTTAATTTCAAGGAAAATAATTCTATCAAGATTCAGGGATTTTTTTTTATTTTATGAAAAGAAAATAATATTTTTACATATTTGCAAAGAATGGTTCAAATATTATTATAATGGTATTTTTCATCTTTTTTAGAACTCTTTTAAGTTTCTTTTACTTCGTTGGGGATGTGCTATAATGATACCATCGATTTTATTTCTTTAAATGGAATATAAATATGAGATATTAATATATTTGAGAAACCAATTTCATTTACATGGGTTATTTTATGATTAATTGATTAATGTTTTTATGATCTTTTTGCACACATATTTATGGTTTTAATTAGGTTAATGGTGTCACTATAAATATATATACATATAATTCAATGATAAATTATTTATATCCCATGAAATAATAAGAAAGTGGTCTGGAAGTGACAAAATTAAAAAATTAAAAAGGTATGGGGAGTGTACCAATTCCATTATAAGACATTGTCCAATATGTTATGATAGTATTGGACTGAAAATTATCTTTTTAATTATGCAAATAACATTTATGGAAAAAATAGTAAACCTTTAAATTATGAAATAGGAAATTATCCAACCATATAAGACATAAGTAAATCATTTAAATTGGGGTTGTGTCTATAAAATTTTTATGTCTACGTAAACCCATTTAGAGAAATGTGACTTTTGCATTATGGTTGTCCATGATGAGTTCTTCAAATATATTGGCCATCTTGGCCAACGTTTCAATAAACTGTTGCACACTATTATTCCTATAATTAAATACATGTTACAAGTGGATACATTTTTTTATCGAATCACATTTTCAATTATTAGTGTCAACTCGAATAATCATCTCAACCATCCTATAAAATTCCTCCTGAGCAGACTTGAACTTGAATTACTCCTCAATAAATTATTCATTATAATTAAATGGTTTTCTATAATTATGATTGTGTGACAATTCATATGTCATGTTATTAGGAATATTATACGCTCTCATGGATAATGATTAATTAAATTTGATTCCTTAATCTTGTGACTCATCTATACTAAAAAGCTAAAGCTTTATGCCAGGACTCATGGTTTTTGGTATTTTACTTATTCAGTATCAATTTCATAAATTATGTTCATGATATTATAATTTTATTATTTTTAGTTTATTTCATATGATAATCTATTGATATATCCAATTCATACCCTTATTTAGAGTCTTAGATCACCCTTCTTATGTTTCTATTTTTTCCTAGTTATGAAGAATGTTTTTAAGCATGATATATCTAATAATGGGTCTATGAGAGAATACATTTTTAGGAGTTGTTAAAGATCTTATGTGAAATAATATGATTGTGTATCTTGTATTATTATAAAATAAATATTTATGTTTATGGGGAATGAATTATTTTATAGTATATTAATTTTTCATCTAAAATGATGTAATATGTATTCTTTGTTATGATTGGGTCACCATAGAAGGTATAGTATTGAGGAAAGGATATTGAAAATATGGAAATGAGTTTTTACTCAATTAAACCATACATGTAATGGTTCAATAATATTATCGATATATTATGGAACTCAAGCACTATTATGGTGATGGTCCTTTTTCTATTGATTTAGGTACTCACTCCATCATTATGTTTTTTAATAGGATTGTATCATCCATTTTGTTTTGAAACTCCCCAATCAAAAATTCTTACATTGGTGAGGTGTATGTTCCCCAAATTATATTTTTGAGAGGACACAGGTTTTTATATGGTTAGGTAGTTATGGTAGATAGGTTTTGGTTCTCAATCAATTGATTTGAGTACCAAAGAGAGGCATGAGTACCCCATAATTGTTTACTGTGTAAATAAGAAAAATAATTAGTCTTTGTGGATTAGATACATTGAGACTTTTAAACTCTAATGAAATACTTATTCACCTTAATGATTCAAATTTTTACTAGGTTTTTGACTTCATGATTTATTTTTAATTGTATAAATTTTTAATCTTTGTTTAATTGTAAAATGTGAATCATACATTGAGTTGAGTTACTACCACAAGAATTAATTGTGTAGAAAATAATTTTATCAATATATCATATAAATTTTTCATCACATGTATTATGTTCCTCATGTTTTTAGGGTTTATAAAAACTAATTATTTTGTCTTTCATTTATAGTTATAGTGTTCCCTACATAGTATATTCATAGTCACTCATCCATGAACTTTGGGAACTAACATAACGTGTTAGTGTATATGATTCATTGTATAGATAAGTTCATAGTGGATGTTCATCATGTAAAAATTATTTAGGTATTATTCTTGGCAGAGTATGGTAGTTCATCATGATGGTGACTATTATTTTAGTTCTTTTCATTAGAGTTTCTACAGTGAGGTGATGTCTTGCACTATCATATACCCATTAGGGTCAGAAATGTTTTTATGCATTCTTCTTATGATTATACCAATGTACCATTGTTATTTTCATTTATGTATTATGTATTCACTTTATATTTCTCATTTGATAATATATTACTTTTATTGTAGTTTATTATTATATATAATATATATATATCTATTGTAGGTTGTTTTAGTCTTAGGAATCCCATGCTTGTTTTTCCTTCTCCATGAGAGTCTCTAGTCATTTTCTTATTGGAGTTGTTAATGGGGTGGCACAATCATGTTACTAATATTATAGTTTGGCCCCTAGTATGACTAGATATGAAAGAGTAATATTATAGTAGTATAGTCTTAGGAATTGAAATCAGAGTTTTCCGTATTACAAGGATTAGTTTCGAAAACATATGGAATTTTTTTCAAGGGGATATTGAGTTTGGTTATCAAAAATAGTATCCTAGAAAATGTGTGGTAGAAAACATATCCATTTTTCTAGAAACTGACAATGTTCTATTTTTCCAATATCACTATGACATCATTTTTTGGTATATATAATCTAGTACCTGCATCTTACAATGGGAAGTTTTTGTTCACATATATTTCTGGTAGCAGATCCCATAGATATGTTATACTAACCATGTATTAATCATATAAAATTGAAGGTGTAGCCACATAAATATATATTATGTTTATAGGTATGGTCAAGAATATCCTGTGTCATTTCCAACACCTTTTTCTTCTAGTATGTTGGGTGATAAAGAATAAATTTGAAGAACAGATTGATATATATCCTTTCCCAAAAATGACAGTGAATATCCTCAATTATTTATACTTAGAGGATATATTTTTTATTGATTTGATGGTGGTTCTCATAGATTAGGACATGATTACCCATAATTTGAATGTGTTGTATGTAATATAACAATAGTGAATTTATATGTGAGTGTGATTTGAAAATTTAAAGAACAATAGTATTGTGGTAAATAACATTTATGCTATTGAATAAAAAGTATTTTAGTAAGAAGAATTGATAGAAGGATTTGGTTTTGTATGAGAATATAGAGGAGGGAAACCTTTTAAACCAAAAACACCACCATATCATGTTTTCCTTAGACAATTAGTATATATGATCAAGAAATTTATTGTTCCTAATATTAATGTCTCAATCTAGGAGGTTATTAAAAGTGCTTGAAGTGAGGTGACTTTATTATTTATTAAGACTCATACTCATTAATACCAATATGATCTTCTATAATATACCCATGTTATTCTTCATAAGATGGAAATTCCAGTTAGGCTTCATGAAAAACATATTCCTCTAGAGAACAATTTTATAAAATCACATCATCTTTCTCACAGTATATCATACATTGAGTTGGACCACAAATAAAGGATATCATTGGAGGAATTCAAATCAACCAGTATGAGACTTTGTGGAATCATTCTTAATCTATATTGGATAGTACATAATTGATATAACAAAAATGATAAGTTGATAGGATGGTTGAATGTCTACACAATTGGATGAGTATACCCTTGGGGAGGTTAAGTATGAAAAACATCAGATGTTATCCATTTATTCTCTACGAGGGGTCCAGTTTACGTTATGTGCTACAGATGTTGCAAACAATCATGTTCTAGAAATAGTGTAGTGGAATGTAAATTTTTATCATGGTGATCTTCTAGGGTAGATTGAAAAACCATATGCATTCAGAAGCATTTTTCTTTCCTTTATTTTTTTGACTATAATTGTAAAATATTCTTTCTATTCCTTCAATGGAATTGTACTAGAGTAGAAAAAAATTCCTAAAATTTACAAAACTGACTAATAAAAAATTATTTATCAATATGGGAATGTTAAAAAAATTACACCACATAAAGTATTATATACTATGGATTTTTACAAAAAGTGATATAAACATCCCTTAGATTTGCGTAAATAAAAAGAAATAATAAAGAAAAATAATAATATCTTTTAAAAAAGAAATTCCCATTTATTAACTTTTACTCTACGAATCGTTATTATTAGAATTAATCATACAATTAAAATAAAAAATATGATTAGAGAAATAATTTTTTTATACCCTAAAAGAAATTTATCGAATGATAAGAGGAATTTATGAATTATTTAAGGGAATAAATCTATATGTTGTAATCGGTAAAATATATTCTTTATATGGTCGTTATAATTGGGAATACAGTCATTGGGTATAATTCTAATAAATGTGTTTTTAGTTTGGATTTACTATTATATATTTAATACACATAATGTTTTTTTAAATTTTAAAAATATACATATTCATTATAAGTAATTGATTTTTAATCAATTTAATGTACACTAATTATTTGTTTAAACCCTGTTTTTAAAATAAATAATTTTTTAAGAAATATTCAATTTGTTACATTTATTTTTATAACAAATTAAATAAATTAAATTTTTTATTAAAATTATATGAATTATTATTAAAATATATTAACAATGACCACTAAATAATTGAGTAATTATACAGAATAGTAATTTAGTAAATAATAGACAAATAAAATAATCATTATAAATTATTTTTCTAAAAAATAAAATTTATTATATTTTATGTATGAAATATAATTATTTTCTTATATAAAAATTTAAATAAAAATCCATGGATTGATTATTAATTGGTTATACGAAAATATAAAATAACATAATGTTAAAAATATATACTTTTAAAGAATTTTTTGTGTGTTTCGTGTTTTTATTTTAAAATTTAAATAATAAAGAATTTTTTTATTTAATATATTAATATAATATATATAATAATATATATTAATATTAATCTAGTGGTTATTACTAGGTATTTAATAAGAATAAATTTATTTGAGGAAAAAAATATTTTTCTTCAAAAGAAATACGTGTTATGTAATCATATAATAAAATTTATTTTATCACTATTAGAAATTTAATTTCATAAAATTTATTTCATATTTGGAATATTTAAATCAAAATTGTTAATATGGTAAAGTCCATTTTAATCATAAAAACATTTTTACAAAGGTATATATTAGTTACCATTATAGTGGTAAAAGTTAAATTTCGATGTAGTGTTTTTTTCTATGTATATATTAATTTTTTATAATAATTTGAAATTTTTTAATTGATGAATGTAATAAAATTATCCAATATAAAAACTAATATATTTTTCATTCTAAATTAGTAAATTAAATTAGATAATATTAAAAACCCATATTGTTTAAAAACACTTTTGTCAAAAAAAAACTTATTTTTCTATATATATTATGTTTTAATTTAAAATATAATTAAATCATATATAAAAAGAGAGTTATATTAAAAAAAAATTTAAACTATTTACACCTAAATTATTTAGTTTGGGTCATCATATATTTTGATTGAAATAAATTACTTTGGTAAATATTTAAACATTGTAAAAAGTGGGTAATATAGGCTAAATTATAGTTGATTGAATTTTTTATTATTAAAATGATAAAAAATAATTATAGAGAGGCTAAAAGGAAAAATTATAAATTATTATTCCTTGAGGAGTAAACATAAGAGATTTGATAATCCAATTACTCCTAATAATTTAAATAATTATGTAAATATACCAATTAATGTAAATCTAAATAAGTATGAGGTCTTCTATAAAAGTTGAAATTTGTTAATACATTTAACAATAAAATGATTGAAATGGATTCATGGAAACTTTGATCAATTTAAAAATAAAATGATACAACCTAAGTCTTCATGTAATCAAATGGAGAAGGATATTTCACAAAATGGAAAGTCTAATCAAGGAAGGAAAAAGTGGCCTCAGTTGAGAGGAAGTTATTGGCCTCGTAGTTTCTTCTATGAAACAATTAGTGTAACGCCCCGAACCCAGTTACCCGGAGTTGGTGCATTATTTTAATAAATTGGAATGATCCCAAGGAAATCATTTCCCGAAATACCGACTAGTTTAGTAGCCTTGGAAAATAGATTACATACATTAACATTACATTTAAATTTCAAACATAAAACATAGCGTAAAAAGTTCTTTGAGAACGCCATTATTCAATTTATCTTAACCATGCATATCAATCATAATATAAATCTTGGAATCCTTGAAAAAATAAAACATGGAAATGGGTGATCTCAAACACTCAATAAGGTTAAGAAATACAGCGGAATATAACATAAATATTAAGCATGGAGAATAATTGAAACCAAATTCCTTTACCAATAATAAACATGAATACTTTTATGTCAAGAATATGAGCTGAGTAAATAAGGCCATAATAAAGCATAAACATTGGTATTCTACTAGTCGAATGACCATACGAAGAATCAATATTATTTCCCTAATGAGGGAATGTATAATTCTAGACATTCTGAAACATTTTTTCAAGGCCTCGGCCAAGACGTCTAAAAATGATTAAGGCCTCGGCCAAAACCATATATCAAATTGGGAAAGGGCCCCAACCAATTCCACATCTATTTTTCTCATGAGACCTACCAATGCATCAAGGAGCTATAGCGGGCTCCACCCATCACTTTCTAAGTCCAATACATTCCTCATATGAAAAGGTTTAAACATATCATAAACATTCGTATTAAAACTAGCATTCAAAATGTCAATACATTGACCATAAACCATGAATGGTATAAAAATAACACATCCACAACCAAACATATCACAAAACCTTTAATACATTATGGAAGTTTTGTATCATTATAAATCAACTTCAAAACAAGTTTAAAATTCATTAAAGGAATTGAGATAGATGGAAATGATTTGTAAAACTCTTTGATTGAAATATCCCTTTTCATGAAAAAATTTAAATGTCACACAATTTAGAAGAAATTTAAAGACTTTTTTGAATAAAAGTGTCCCATGCCACTTTGAATCTTTTTAATGTAATTAAAATTATAAAGCATTCATGTCCATTTAAATAAATCCTTAAATCCATTTTGCAAACATGGACATTAATGAAATATTTTAAGAAGAATAAATCATTAAAACATTTAAAATGATGTTGACGTTGATGAAATCAAAACTATTTGAGAGAAATATCCCTATTTTGAAATCATTTTAGAGTCAAATAATTATAAAAGATAACATTTACTTTAAAAATATTCTTATAATCTTTTAAGGGAATATTTGATGAATTTATAATGGCGTAAAATAGCCGCACCCGCCGTATACATTAAAAAAAGACATTCTTACCTGAATTTTGTCGAAAAAGTTAAAAAGGACATTGTTTGGAAAGCGATGGAAAGATTCCTTTCAAAAACGTATATGGTCAAATAAGGGTATAAATGACTTTAACCCATTTCCTATTAAATAGTAAATTTTTTTTGAAATATATTTTTAAGAAACATGGATGTAGACGATAAAGATGTCCTAGTAGATACTTACGTAAAAACAACCTCAGATAATAAAGAGATTGTGAAATTAATCCTTACCTTGTACTTTTCCTCAGTCGATGGTTGGTTAACATCCTGTATAATGGTGAAATAATAATTATTAAATTATAAAATAATCATATACATTAATATGATATCATATATTATTTTTTTAACATTGCTTTGTTTATAATATCATAGTATTATCGTTGTTTTGGATGTTAACTGATTCATTTTCATTTTCCTTTATATGATTTGTTATGTAAGCCATGTTTGTTATGGATAGGATGTATATTATTTATATCGATAATGATATTTAGTATTTAAACATTATTTTTAACTATAAAATTAAAATTAGTCTCGAATGTATTTGATGGGGAATGAATCTCATCGCGTTCGTGGAGACGGTAATCCGTACATACGCACGAGTGATAATATCATTTTTTTATATTAAAATAATATATAATTGGATGATATATCATATTTAAAGAATCATAATCATGTATATTTATTATTTACATCAATTACACATAATTATCATACCCATCCAAATAATAATGTTTTTAATAACAATTACACCACGATGTCGAGACGGTAAGTCGTACGTACGCACGTATGGTGACATTTCATTCAAAGGATGGATAGAATACTGAATATAAATGTACCATATTTATAATAATATCACAGTATATAAGATATATTGGAGTTATTATTTTAGAATGGAAATAAAAAAGAAGGAAGAAGTGGATGAAGAATGGAAGTTGAAAGAGGGTGGTGAAAACATTACCTATTCTTTGGTTTCTTCCATTTGATTTGATCAAAAGGGCTTTTTAGGATGGCTTTATGATCAAACTAATGACTCTAGGTTCAATGGAGGATATTTTAGAGAGTATTTGGGCATGGGTTGTCTGAGCAAAATGGCATTTAAGCTGTGAATTAAATATAAGAGGGAGTTCCATTTTATAAGAGGGGTGACGAGTACCTTAGGAAATGAGTGAAATATTATTTTATAATAAAATCATTTTCGGTTTATTATGGCCCAAAGTGTATTATTTATAAATTAAGGTGGTTTGGGGTCTAAATATACTCATCCAATAGTTTCTATACAGGTTTGGGTGAATATATTAACCATATATCTTTGATTTAACTCTTAGTTAATTAGTTTGACATTTACTATGTCTCTTTGTATTTTTATATTATATGGTTAATAAACTTACTATAAACATCCAAGAGAACCCAAAGTGGTTCATTAATGATACACCTATAATTATATAAGTCTCTTGACTGAACATTTGATTTTTAAGAGAATTATATCAATTAATAATATAATATTTGTTTTAAAAACACTTTTTTGTCAATTTTGGCTCTATTTAAAAATTGATTTTTGTTAAAGTCATAACAGAATAATTTCATCGAAATAAATTACATGAATCAATAATAAAATTACATATTAACCTATAAAATTCTTTTATGGCATCAAAAATTTCAAATTATATTTTTTTTAACATTTATAATACGATTTATTTGATTCTTTCAATAATAAGGAAAATACTTAATCATTATTGTGTTGTAAATAAATTTAATTATTCAATTTCTAAAATTTATAAATAAAATATAATTATGTAGGAACTCATTTTATATTTTTAATGAATATTTATAGTCTAAGAAATAACATATATAACCATAAGTAAAAATTGTTTTTCTTAAAAAGATATATGGTTTTGTCATTTTTGTATTCATTTTAACTTAATTATTATAAAGTGTCATTTTCACTTAAAAGTGGATCCATGGGGACCCATAATCGTCCCAAGGATGAACATGGTCGGACATGCATCATCCAATAGTGTTGGGACACGTGTTGGGGTAATTTTATATTATTATAATATTATTTTGTTACCCTTATTTACCTGATTTACCCTTTATCCAGAGTAAATAAAATATTTACCGGAGTAATTATTCAAAATGTCTAAAAATAAAAGTTACCTATTTACACAATTTGGACCTTCTGTTTCAAAATTTGGAATCAATTTTTCTAAATTCAAAACACATAAGTGGCATAAATTAATTTAAAATTAATTTCCGCTTTCAAAACAAAAAGCGTGTTTTTAATAAATAATAACTATCCAAAGATTGACACTTACTAATGTCCAGTTTAAATGTGAAATTATGTCCAATGACCAAAATTGGATTATATGGTAAAAATATATTCTAAATATACTTTAAAACCACTCAAATTCATATTTTATTACTATTAATTATTTTGATTAAAAAATTTGATTTTAATTAAAATTTTGTAATTTTCACTATTCATCAAAATATAAAAGTTATCAGAAAAGTACAAAAAATTAACCCTAAGCTAATTTTGATATTATGAATCCAAAAAATTAGTCCATTTTGATTGATAAAATTTATAAAATTTCAAAAATTGGGTATTACTATTCATAACGACTAGTTTGATTGGTTGTGGTGTGTGTTAGAACTCGAAGTTGTGTAAAACACACGCTACTGTATTATTTAAAGAGAAGTGTACCATGATATACTGGGGTGTTAAATTCTCCCATTCGTCAATAAATTTCATCCTCACAATTTATGCTCGATTTTGGAAACATGGGGTTTACATTTCAAAATATCTTAGTTGAAATCCAACATCGAAAAATGGATAAATGAGGCCTCTATTTAAAGTAAAGAGTGGTAAGTATGAATGTTACTGAAAATAACACATAATAGGGTTCCATGTATGAAAACATGGATATGGAAGATAAATATAACCATAAATATCTTATGGAGAGTGGTAGAAAACATGGCTATGAAAAATCCATCAATCACAAAGCCATAAATTTGTGATGATCTTAGGTACCATCTAGGACAACATTTTTATTCTAAGTACCTTTTATTAATGTTTAGGAATTTATTTATGATATTGGATAAGATAATAAGGAGATATACTTACTTTATAATTAGAGTTTTATCCAAGAATAAATTTCTACCACAAACGCATCTTTCACTCCAAAACATAATAAAACTCAAAAATACTCTATTTATCATAATCGTATAGGGTTCCAAATATAATGAATTTATAATTAACATATCAGACACTTAAAAAACAACATTATAACATCCAGGAACTTAATGTAGACCAGTCGTAGGCAATAAACCTCAATCACAATATTCTTGTGGGTTCGATTCCTGTAGCTTTCTCTGATGCGACGGGTTGTCACACAGTCTGCATGTTGTCCTTTTATAAAAATCCAAAAATAACCATTCAAACATAATTCATTTCAACATTCAGGCTTATCCAAAATACTTCTATCCAAACTCCCTGTCCAAAATTTATAAGGATGTTAAACACAATGATGATCCTTTTTCCATTTAATAACATGTTAACACATTCATCATGTATTATTTTAAAACATGGTAACATCCTAAATTACCATTAAACCATGTTGATTACATTCATGCTCCCTTAGTCTTTATATAATACTCGATATACTCCTTCAATCCAAAGATTTTGTAAACTCCAACAATGAAAAATAATTACTTAGTTTCAAGGTAATCAGGAATATACAATATAATATATTCAAATCAACCATCTCTTATTCCAAAATCACTACCTCATTATCGGGACCATATTAAGGATTACCATTCCATCAACCATATATTTTACCAAAAGTGTAGCTTACTAATGTCACTTTTCATAGAACTATATAATCTCAAATGCTCAATAAAAAAGAACTGCAGTAAAATCCATATTTATCTCCATATTTCATATAACCAGTATATTGTCGATACAACACTCAAATGGAATAATCATATAATAACAATATAAGAACAGTAGTCATTATTCTTCATCTAATGTATTATCATAACATGATTATTATCCAATAGCATCATTTGGGGAATACTCTAATGATTTGGAAATTGGTTCACATAGTGTCGCAACTCCTTTCAGATTAAGCATTATACATTTGAATCCTTTTTCTTACCCTTGTAGTCACGTACTGGGTGTCATTTTTCTCCACACTTATAACAAACTTCCATTCCCTTTAGGCAAGTTCCAGGGTGTTTCTTTCCATAGTTACACATATGGGAAAATTGTTTTTTCCCTCCTTCCTTTATCCATCCTTCTCTTCTCTTGCTACCCTTTAGTCCCATAAGAATCATAGAATCTTTTACTTATCTTATTAACACATGATACTATTACTTCATATGTTGAGAAAACATGAGAGAATATTTACCTTATAAATGCTGGATTAATACTGTGGAAGATATGGTATTTCTTACTCATTGGATCATATGTATTGCTGGAGTTCACATTTCTTCTACTGGGCGCCATTTCTATACAACGATATACACTCGGTCAATTTATGAATTGCAATGAATAATTCAAAACATGTAAAATACATAACCTAAATTGAAAAATTTATGGATATAATCCATAATCATGGAAAATGTTTTCTTTGTGAATGTGAATACTCATAAATCCTTCATGTTATTTTGTAAGGAAAATTAGAATTATCCTAAACATATCCCCCAAGAGTGTCATACCCAAGAGTGCATCAAGTCCTTTTTCTGTTCACTAGTTCCCGTTTGATTCTAGCTCAAAGAGGTGTTTTCAGGTTTTACCCCTAGTTACATCTATGCCAGAGTCACCTCTACCTGCTCATATCCAGATAGGGATGTATTTCTTGGAAAACTCACACAGTATCTACAAATGAAAAAATCATGGATGTTCTTGTATATTAATCCTCAATGTCTATCTTAGGGATATGTTCTCCAATCAGAGTTTATATAAATCTAGCTTCCAAGGTTTATTACTAAACTTCCTCTGATACCAACCGTAACGCCCCGACCCCAATTACCAAGAGCCAGAGAATTATTTAATACATTGGCATGATCACAAGGAAATCATGTCCCAAAAGGCCGACTAGTTTAGTATCCTTGTAAAATAGATTACATACATTAACATTACATTACAATTTCATACATAAAACACAGCGTAAATAGTTCTTTGAGAACACCATTATTCTCTTTAGCTTCACCCTGCATATTAATCATAATACACTTCTTTGAATCCTGGGAAAAATAAAACCTGGAAAGGGGTGAGCTCAAATGCTCATCAAGGGTATGAAATATAGCGGAAGATAACATAAATATTAAGCATAGAGAATAATTGAAACCAAATTCCTTTACAAATGACAAAGATGAATACTTTTATGGATAAAATATGATCTGAGTAAATAAAGCCATAATAAAACATAATAATGGGTATTCTACCTGTCGAATGACCACATGAACCATCGATATTATTTCCATAATGAGGGAATGCGTAATTCCGGATATTCTGAAACATTTTGTCAAGGCCTCATCCAAGACGTCTAAAAATGATTAAGGCCTCAGCCAAAACCATATATTAAATTTGGAAAGGGCCTCAGCCAATTCCACGTCTAATTCTCTCATTAGACCTACCGATGCATCGAGGAGCTATAGTGGGCTCCACCCGTAACTTACTAAGACTAATACATTCCTCATATGAAAAGGATTAAATATATCATAAACATTTTATTAAAAATAGCATTCAAAATTTCAATAGTTTAACCATAAACCATGAATGGTATAAAAATAGTACATCCACAGTCAAACATATCACAAAACCATCAATACATTATGGACGTTTTGTATCATAATAAATCAACTTCAAAACATGTTTAAAATCTATTAAACTATTTTACATAGATGGAAATGATTTGTAAAACTCTTTCATTGAAATATCCCTTTTCATTAAAGCATTTAAATGTCACAAAATTTAGAAGACATTTAAAGACATTTTTGAATCAAAGTGTCCCATAACACTTTGAAACATTTTAAAGTAATTAACATTTTAAAACATTCATGTCCATTTAAATAAATCTTTAAGCCATTTTGAAAAGATGGACATTAATGATAATGGTTTATAAGAATAAATCATTAAAACATTTAAAATTATGTTGACATAGATGAAATCAAAACTATTTGAGAGAAATATCTCTTTTTTGTAATAATTTAAGAGTCACATAATTATAAAAGAAAACATTTACTTTGATAAAATTATTATAATCTTGTAAGGGATGCTTTGATGAATTTATAACGGCAGAAAATAGCCACACCCACCATATAAGATAAAAAAACAGATTCTTACCTTAATTTTGTCGAAAAGGTTAAAAAGGACCTTTTTTGGAAAGCGACAGAAAGATTACTTTCAAAAACATATAAGGTCAAATAAGGATATAAATGACTTCAAACCATTTTCGATTATATATTAAAAATGTTTTGAAATGTATTTTTAAGAAACATGGATGTGGATGATAAAGAAGTCCCAGTAGATATTTATGTAAAGACAATCTAGGATAATAAAGATATTGTGAAATTAACCCTTACCATGTACTTTTACTCAGTAAATTGTAGGATAAATCATATATAATGGTGAAATAATTGTTATTTAATTATAAATGAATCATATACATTAATATGATATCATATATGTTTTTTTAACAATGTTGTGTTAATAAAATCTTATTATTATAGTTGTTTCGGGTGTAAACTGATTCATTTTCGTTTTCCTTTATATGATTTGTTACATAAGTGATGTTTTTATCGATAGGTTGTATATTATTTATATCCAGAATGAGATTATGCTTGTAAACATTATTTTTAGCCATCAAATGAAAATTAGTCTTGAATGGATACGATGCGGAATGAATCTCATCGCGTTCGTGGACACGGTAATCTATATGTACGCACGAGCGATAATATCATTATTTTGAAATTAAAATAATATATAATTGGATGGTAAATCATATATAAAGAATAAAAAGAATGTTATATTTATTATTTACATCAATTATACATCATTATCATACCCATCCAAATAATAATGTTTTGAATAACAACTACACCACGACGTGGAGACGGTAAGCCGTACGTATGCACGCATGGTGACATATCATTCAAAGGATGGATAGAATACTGAATATGGTTGTCACATATTTATAATAATATCTAATTATACATAATATACTGGAGTTATTATTTTAGACTGGAAATAACAATGAATGATGAAGTGGAAGAAGAAAGGAACTTGAAAGAGGATGGTGAAAACATTACCTCTTTTTCATGTTTTTCCTTTTGATTTGATGAAAATGTCCCCTTAGGTTGGATTTATGATCAATATAAGGCCTCTAGGTTGAAGGGAGGATAGTTTAGAGAGTATTTGGGCAGGGTTTGGCTGAGCCAAATGGCGTTGAAGGTGTGAATTAAAGAGAAGGGGGTTCCCTTTTCTAATTGGGGTGAGGGACATCTTAGGAAAAGAGTGAAATATTATTTTATAATAAACTAGTTTATGGTTTCTAATTACCCAAAAGTGTATTATTTGGGAAATAAGGTGGGGATGGGTCAAAATCCACTCAACCAATAGGTTTTAGACAGGTTTGAGTCATTATATTAACCTTATATCTTAGATTTAACTCTTAGTTAATTAGTTTGACATTTACCATGTCTCTTTGTATTTTTTATATTATATGGTCAATAAACAAACAATAAACATCCAAAAGAACCCCAAGTGGTTTATTAATGATAAAAATATCATTATATAAGTCTCTTGGCCTATCATTATATTTTCAAGACCATTATATCAATTAAAAATATAATATTTTTTTAAAAACACTTTTATGTCAATTTTGACACTATTTATTAATTGATTTTTGTTAAAGTCGTAAAAGAATTATTACTTCGAACTAAATTTGATGATTCAATCATAACTTGTAATATTTACCTATAAACTTATTTTATGGCATCACAACTTTCAAGTTATATTTATTTTAAAATTTATAATACAATTTATTTGATTCTACCATTAATAAGGAAAATAATGCATCATTATTGTGTCATAAAGAAATTTAATTATTCAATGTCTAAAAATTATAAATAAAATACCATTATATAGGAAATATTCTTATCTTTATCATTAATATTTATAGACGAAGTGATAACATATATAACCCTATGTAAATATTGTTTTACTAAAAGATATATGCTTATGTCATTTTTGTATTCATTTTAACTTAATTAATATAAAGTGTCATTTTCACTTACAAGTGGCTCCATGGGGTCCCTAAATCTACCAAAGGATCCCCATGGTTGTATATTCATCAAAAAATAGGGTTAGGACACGTTTTGGAGTAAATTGACATTATTATAATATTATTTTTTACCCTTATTTACCCGATTTACCCTTTAACCACAGTAAATAAAATATTTAACGAAGTAGTTATTCAGAATGTCTAATAATAAAATCCACCTATTTATACTATTTGGACCTCTTGATTCTAAATATGGAATCCATTTTTATAAA
Source organism: Viscum album (assembly GCA_963277665.1). Taxonomy (NCBI): domain Eukaryota; kingdom Viridiplantae; phylum Streptophyta; class Magnoliopsida; order Santalales; family Viscaceae; genus Viscum; species Viscum album. Next base: position 940,077,014 of record OY728161.1, read on the forward strand.
TTCAAAACACATAAAAGTCATAAATTAATTTAAAATTAATTCTTGTTGTGAAAACAAAAAGCTCGTTTTTAAGAAATAATAACTATCAAAAGATTGACACTTACTTATGTCCAGTTTAAATGTGAAATTATGTTATTTGACTAATATTGGATTAAATGGTAAAAATATATTCTAAATATACTTTAAAACCACTATAATTCATAATTTATCACTCTTAATTATTTTGATTAAAAATTTTGATTTTAAGTAAAATTTAGTAATTTTCACTATTCATCAAAATATGAAAGTTATCAGAAAAGTACCAAAAATTCACCCAAAGCTAATTTCGATATTTTGAATCCAAAAATGAAGTCCATTTTTAATGATAAAATGTATAAAATTTCAGAATGTTGGTATTACTATTCATAACGGCTAGTTTGATTGGTTGTGGTGTGTGTTAGAACTCGAAGTTGCATACAACACATGCTACTGTATTATTCAAAGAGAAGCGTATCATGGAATCTTGGGGTGTTAAAATTAGGTCCCTTGTTTTTCATGGTTGTTTTTTCTATTTCGATCTAACATTTATGGAATTGAAGGATAATTTTTAGGATGTATCATCTAGATAAAATGAAGAGAATTTCATTCATGGAGTCTTATTACTACCATGAAGTGAAGAATAAGTGTGAATCCATTATGGAAGATGTTGAGAAGTGGGGTCAGTATGAAATATTCAAATGAACCCAGATGTTACTATAAAACCTAATAATAATAGTGATTATGGTATTTAATTCACACTATGACCCCTCATTCTCAATTGAATTAATGAATTTTTTACAGGGGAGTTCTTGGTTGAAGAAATGTTAAGAAAATGGGGGAGTAATTCTCAAACAACTAATTTTTATGTGTTCGTTAATGTATGTGAAGGAATTTGTTTTTCATTGATAAATTAGTTTATTTTCAACCCCTTGAATGATAATTATGAATTTCTAATCATGATTTTACCTGCATGGTAATTTATAGATATCTTAGATAACCATGGTTATGTCTCAATTATTTTTTACACTAGGCTATCTCAAGTAGACTTGGATTTGATTAACTGAAGGTTCTTTTCTAAGATAACTATGTGAGGTCATCCCTATCTTATAAGTACAGATTAAATAATATTTTAATGGAGGATAATGTTTTTGGGAATAAATATGAGAATATAATACCCCAATTGTCGATTTGATTTTCTTATTAATAAGGGGGATACAATATTTGACCACACATATTGACTTTTATATTGTTATAGGATATTATAAAAAAACTAAAGGGTTAAATTATTGTTCCCAAGTGTTTAATTGGTTTTAAATTTTGTTTCAATATGTTTTTTGTGAGTTGAGATGAAGTAGTTATGATTAAAAAAATTTATGGATACAGTTAATGGGATTAGATGTCATGCTTGAGAAATTACCCTTGTATATATGCTAATTTTTGTGATTATCATCATTTTAATATTTAAAAATAGTTTTAATCTAGGAAAGAACCTTTCATTGTTTATGAGAATGATTATGGAATTTATTAATAATTCATCATGGGGTTTTTGATAAGTCCTTAAATGAATCAGAGTTTATTTGGATACCTTAGTAGTGGTAAAATGTGAATTTAATTCCATACGTAAGGGTAAAAAGGTTAGTGTAAGCTTGTGTAAGGGCAAACCCCAACATTAATGTGGGTATAGGAACCATGTATATGGGAATTGGTTAGTTCCAACCTGGTTAAATATCCTAACTGGGGGGATGATTCAGGGTATGACAAATTAAAAAAACATCCCCTTGATATCTTTTTTCATTGATAAAAAAACAATCTTATATCTTTCTAATATAGTAATGAATGAATATGAATTAAATCATGAAATGGATAAGTCAATTTTACTTGGTTCCCCCAAACTATCCTATGTAGAAATATCATACAATGGAAATGTCATGATGTACCAAATCAACTAAAATTGAACTACTTTTTTAGAGTTTGGAGCGGCCTCACCGTCCAACCTAGTTTACAACCAATCATAATTAGAAAGATGACTACTCTCTATACTTAAGTGTGCTCACTAATCCTTCATATTAATCGATATTAATATATTGAATCAATACAGTTTACATCACATTTAGTGTATCATCAATGTCCACATTCATCCACTTTATGAATACCCATTTACCATAGTATTATTGGGAAACACCTATCTTTTATGTGACCTTTGAGTTCCTTGTGCACAACCTTATCACTTTTCATGCAACATTATCCTTTTTCATGTAAAACCATCTTGAGTGATAAATTTGTGTTTTTCTAGATAACTATTTATTATGAGAAAGTATATTATTATGTGAAACTCTCCTCTCACACATTTATAATGTGATTCAGAGAACCTATTTTTTCTAAGGGTTGAGTTTCTAAAATGTGGTGGGGGGGGTAGCCGTCTATTTATGGACTCAGCCCACCCAACATATATGATCATGAAAGGTCTTACTCTATGAATGTACAATCCTCATAAAATTTTTAAAACCACATTTGACAGCACATTCATCATGTAAACCTCTTTCATGAGGAACGCTTCGACTTTATTTACCAGCCACACGCAACTCTGCCCTTGGTATGAAAACTCATATTTTGTGCAGATTCAATTCAATTGCATGCTTTTTTCCTTAGCCAATTTTTTATTTTATGATCTTGAATATTTCCTTGATATAAAATTTATGAATAAAAATCTATCTTGTGTGAAACATCCTTTGATAAAAACACCGTTCTCAATTTTTCAAAATTTTCACCCAAATTTTTTTTAATCATAGGGAATCATTTCCACCCCTTTGGGATTTCCGACAACTCTACACAGTTTGATAAAGTGTAAAAGTTTCTTTAATATTTTATCACCATTCACTTCTTGTGATTCAGATATCTATCAAATAATTAATCAACACACACTCTATGGCCACACGATCAACACTCTACGTTAGAAGAAATAATACCATGAAAATATCATTAATGAAACAATTTATTTCCAATACATTTTACTGCTTTCATCCTAAACCACTTATATTGTGATATATATCATTTCATCAATCACCATTAGCATTGAACGATTTAAAACTCTCCATACTTTAATTCTCAGGTTCTCATTCTTTGGAATTCTTAAATATTTTCCAGAAAATCTCTGATAGCCATGCTTTGGAATGCCTAAATATGTCCAAGATAATTTCGGATGACTCCACCTACATCATAGCTCACACTATCTGATTCTCTCCTAGAGTTGATTAAAAAACTTTTTCCACTATAATAGCCACAATATCTCCCCCTTTTTCAATGATCACGCAGTTCACTCCATTATAGTCAATAATAGGGAAAAGAAAATGTATTAGTACATTATAGAAAAAACACACCATACCTATGGGAGATGAGGTTCAAAATCTACACATTTGTATGTCTGACGAGTTTTCTGAACTCCCAGATCTAGTCAATGCATTTTGAATTCTTCTTTGTGTTAGGCCTTTCTTAAAATTTCTGTACCCTATATTTTTGTTGGAACATACTCCAACTTCACAGACCAATACTCTACCCACTTCTTTATAAATATATGTTGGATTTCAATGTCCTTTACCTTGAGTGATTATGTAAATTATTTCTATGATTTATAGTACTTGAATTACTGCAATGTATTTTGATCGTAAACATCACTTCATCTACTATATCATCATGGTGTTGCTTCATCCATAATGATTGCATGCATGCTGGATTTTCCACAATATATTCAACTTATGCGGTGCTCAATGAAATGAAATCTTATTTCATTCATAGACAAGAAATACACAATCGGCTAAGATATATTTCATGGCCAGATCCTGATTGTCTATCATTTGCTGAACCGACCCATTCAATATCTATAGAGCCTAATAACTCTTGATATGATTTGAAAATATACAAAAAACTGAAATCCATTATTCCCTTGATATATATAATATTTATTTTCACTGTAATAATGTGGATTTCATTGGGATTTATTTGATATTGTTCTGATTAGAATGTGGGAATAACAAAATATAGTATTTTAGCTATAAAGTACAGTAAACTACTAATGATTCTCACGTATTATATGACATTAACTATATTTCCTTCATCATCCAATGATAGTTTCATCGAAGTATCCACCGTAGTGTTGATCTCCTTGGAATTATCCATTCTAAATCTTCTCAAAACAACAATGGCATATTTATATTCATAAATGATGATATTATACTTTCCTTGTGTCTTCTATAAACAAATGAAATCTGTTATTTTACAAATCATTGTCATTTATAACAAACATTTATTAGAAACCCTCACTTTTCATATATATATATATATATATATTACATCACTATTGAATAATATTTATCACATTAAACAGATAAATTCATAAAGAATGCATTAGTTTACTGCCTTGGGAAACATGGAATTCATTCTTCTAATTTGGTGAATGTTCTTCAAAATTTCCCCGAAAGATATTTCCCTTTAGTGCCCCTAACTACAACCTTTCATTATAAGTTGGGGAAAAGAAAACTTAAGAAAAAGGATGATCTCAGATTCTCATTAAGGGTAATAAATGGAGACATGTAAAAATAATCATGAGCATAAGGGTATGATGACATCATAATGAAAATAGAAGACCATACCCTGTGTATCAAAGATCATAAAACTGAATATGGGCATAAATATTGGTATTTCACAAAACATGAATCATTAGGAGATAAATAATGTGATCTATGAAATCAAAATATAGTAATGAAAAATATAACTATAGAAACCACAGAAGCATATAAGAATTATTTCCATAGTAATCAAGGAATCATAGCCAATTCCATCATGGTAGTTTGGGTTCAATCCCCATACCATCATGGTAGTCACGGTTTACTACCATAAACATCTTGGTTTTCATGGTCTACTCCCATAACCATCATAGTAGTCATGGTTCACTCCCATGACTGAATCTTGGTAGTCATGGTTCACTCCCATAACCATATTAGTATTCATGGTTCACTCTCATAACCATTTTGACAGTCATGAGATGTCAATCATTTCCTAATGAATTGGAAGAAGATATTGGTCCCACCCATCTCTAATGAAATCATATATAAGAGTTCAACAAGATCATTAACAATCATATCATAACCAATCTAATGGAAAGACTGTTGTAAACATATAATCATATCATATATTATGGAAAAGATACATGGTTCATATTCATGTCATCAAAATCATAACCCATGAAAAGGATCTGGTTTCTAAAATATAATTCCATGAAAACATAAAGAATTTAGAGAAAGAATATGAATAGTATTTTTGAACTATAACGATGTATGTCATCTTATATGGGAAATGATTTTGAGATATCACATGGAATATCAAAATAATTTTTTTAGACATAAAAAATTTTAAAAATACTTTCCTTTTAAAACATATTGAAAACATATAAAGGTATCCGGAAAAATCTTTTAAAAATATTCAGGAGAAAAATATACTTTCTTGGTTGAATTTTTTTCATTTCAAAAAATGTCATGAAAATTTAAAAGAAAAAATTTTATTTGAAAATAACATTGTAATATAGAAACGTATGATTCAAGGAAATAAGGCTTCATGAAAGCACAAAATTCTATTTATGTTGTATAAGTTAAAATAACATTCTTCTTGTAATTATTTCGGAAAAATTAAAAAACACCTTTTTAGGAAAATGAATGAAAGATTCCATTCAAACCATGAAGTAAAATAATTAAAAAATGGGATAGGTGAATTTAATGATACATAGTATATTTGTTGAAAAATTTATTATTTTTATAAATTATGAACATGTGTGATAAATACGCCCCAAAAGAGACATAAAATGAAACAATCCCAAATATGGAATAGATTGTGAAATCAATTCTCGTCACATTATAATCAATAGGATTGTATGCCCCATGTGTGGAATAAAATTATAATAACATGTAAATATAATAATTTTCTTTATAAGACTCATATAATACATTCATGGTTAGTATATGCATCACTAAGAAGAAACAAGTACTCAATAATTCATGTATCTCACAAAAATAATGGTTAGAACAAAATACCTTAACATTGGTCAGATTCACTCCATACATGTCTAAAACATCTTAATAGTGGTCTTAATCATACTATTAACTTATACCAAAATAATAATAATAATTTTATGTCATGTATGGCACATTTATAATGTTATATTACCCATTTATTAACAACTCTAAGTTAATGAATCGTTTCGATTAATAACTGCCCTATTAATCATACGTGATTTGACTTGGTATTATGAATTATCTTACTTAGATCATGATTTAATTATTTCACGAATATATAACATGATATAAATCTATTATATATTTAGTATACAATAATTTATGATAATCTCGAATGATAAATAAAATACACCAATCAAAGAGATGGTAGGTCGTACGTACGGATGAACACTGTTTTCTTTTACATGTTGGCATAAATGAAAATCTAGTATATCATGAATTTTAGGAAAAAATACATCAAGGCATCCTCTCAATTTTTTCGGTGTTATTGTGTTCTTTAAAAAAGGATGATGACTGTGATTGTGTATGGTTGGTGTTTTTTTAAATATGGTGTTTAAGGTAGACTACAAAGGAGTGAATAATATAAGAAACATGGAGCATAGTTCATGGATAGAATAAAAGTTACACTGAACGGTGATGGAAATTAGAAAAGTAAGAGTTTCTCTATAGCAGAGCAATGCAGTCTGCAAATCATAATTACTATACAGTATAAGGGAAAATTTTTGTGAGAAGGATTGCAGTTTGTGGGAGGTGAGTAGTTTGTTAAATGTTGGATGTTTTCTGAATGTTATATCATTCGTAGATGAGAGGTGGAAATTCATTTACAAAGGGATACGTCACCATGAGTAAAATAAGGAACTACCTGGACCGTATAGGAAAAAATAGTTCATGGCAGGAGCACAGTACGTGGTGAATGCTGTACCACATCGATGATTTTGGAAAATTAGATTAACAAGATTTTCATATCCATTTTTTATATATAGAATGCTAATCAGATGATTAAGTAGAGATAACTTTTCATTAGATAACATCATTTATCTCAGATGAAATTTGGCTAACTATGAAAGTGTTTCCAGTGGAGTCCATGAGGGATAATTGGCTCTTGGAGAGGATTCCGTGAAATGAGAAGGAGTTCACGGTGATGGTTCATGAAGGGTATTTATGGGGTACTATAGCCCATAGTGGGAAAGGGTTTGTGGGGGGGGAGAGTCTATCCATGGAAGAATAACTCAACTATGAAGTGGGAACAGTTCACAGAAGAAGACTATACACAGATGGAGGGTCAGCCCATGGAGGAGAAGCAGTCTGCAAAGGAGGACGGTTCACAAAAGATAAATAAGTATATGGAGGAGAGGTTGTCCAAGAATCAAACGTGTTATGCAGTGTAGTGTGGTTCACAGAGGAAGAAAGGTAGTTTATAGAGGACTCATGGATATTCTCGAGGAGTCTAAGATAGTTTTCAAAAGAAAATACTACAAACTAACTCTATGGATAAAAGTGTATCATATCTATGGGTGAAAAAGAGACATCAATAGAGAATCTACCTACAGTTGAGGGTGTATACATTTCTGAAAATGAAGGTACCTATGGGTCCATAAACTATGAGTGGATATCATCCAAGAGTATTGGATAAATGAAGAGGAAGACGATGATAATTTCCACCAACAATGTGCCAGAGAAAGAGATATAGGGAGTAACCCTTGAGAAAATAGTGAGTTGACCCTAAACCATGTAAAAGCTGTAATTCAGGGCATAGATGTGATCTAACCGAATCTTTGTAATTTAAATTGAGATTTAGTGGATTTGATACATCATCACATGATAATTGTATGCCCTTGTATGTAGCCTAGTGAGGGTGAATTAAGTAAAACTGCAACGTTCCATGCATGATTATATTTCAGATCATACTTTATTATGTGAGAAAGAAAGAAGATTATTTTGTTTAATAACAAATAAAGCATTGAAGGGTCATTAATTTTAATCTGTCATACCCTAATTCACTTCCCCTCATAGGGTATTCAACCTAATGGACCTAAAAATTGGTATCATAGATAAACATTGAAAGTGAGAAGTTCTATTTTAGTAGAAGAAAAACAGGTTTTTAATTACAAATGGATTTCAATCATTGATGGAAAACAATTTTCAATTATAGTAGAATCATATGTAGTACTACTTCTGATCAATTGAAATAGATGTCTTTACAGCATCCTTGAATATCAATAGTGGTTCTTTATCAAAAACTGGTATATCGAAATTAGATGCTGACAATAAAGGGGTCAATGCTTTAGTGGAATCCCTATCAAGTTAATTTTATATGAAGGTGATGTCATGTAATTTATCACATGCTATATGTGAAAAGTATCTTAATAATTATGTGGGAAACTGAAAAGTTAGATAAGAAAAGCTGATGGTTCTATGGAAAAAGTATGAGGACCTCATAATGAGCCCTAATGAGTCTCTTGATATATTCTTTTATATGGTAAATGTTGTTGTGAAATACAGGTGTAGACTTAGGAATATCATTAATCATATAAAATTTGTGAAGAATATTTTGAGAAAACATCCTCCTCTTTTCAATCTGAATATTCCAGTATTAGATGATAATTTGTTTAAGGATCTAACTTTAGATAACATTAAAAATAATCTTGTATCATATGAAATGAGAAAGGATGGTAACAATTATATGGAAATGGGAAAGTCCGATGAGATGAAACTCAAGGCCATGAAGAATCTCTCTATTGAAGATGGATAGGATGAGGAAGAGATGGATAAGGTGATGTAATTCCTTTCCTCAAATATTCAAAGATGAAAATAAACATTTAAAGAGAAAGTCCCCCTTACATTATTTCAGTGTTGAAATTTTATAAACCTTTCATGATGGATCCAAAAAGTGTTTCAGGAAGATGATGAGGATGAAGTTGAAATTCCAATAATGAATTATTCAACATATGTGAATGGAAATAAAAATTTTAAGAGAAATTTATTCCAAAATTATAATTTTATTTCAAGAGAAGATGAATTTTTAGAAGAAACTGATTTAGAAGTATTAGAGGAATGTAAGGATCATAAATATTATTTTATTGTCAAATTCGTGAAAAAATTATATAACAATAGACGAAATAGAAAATAAAGAAGTATAAGTTGAAGGAAGAGTTGAAATTCAAGTAAAATAAGAAGAAACTCTTGAGGAAATAGATGTTTTGAGATCCAAAATGAAGAATCCCAAAAAATTGGTTTTTAATTCCAAACTTTTTATGCAATAGTAGGAAGAAGAGTAGTCTATGCAGAATGAAGAAATTAAGAAACATTAATCTTCAATTCTAGAGAGTTTAGATATGATTTTTGAGTACAATCTCAAAATTTATGAACATAAAATAGAAATAGATAGTTTGAATGAAATGGGAAATGATGAAATCAAGCATATCAAATAACAATTTGAGAAAGTAATTGGTCTATGAAAAAGAGACAAGGATCAAGAAAAACTATTTACTCTTTGAATTTTATTTGGATAACTGATCATATAGGAAACAGAGAAGAAAAAATTTGAGTGTTGTGCTCTTGATGAATAGAGGAAATAGGTAAATATTGGTGATAAGGTTGGTATTGGTGTTGATCAAAAATAAAAATAATTAATGGTTGATGTCAGTCCCCCAGAACCCACTATGTGAATAACGATTTATTTGGATATGAAGGAGAATAAAAAAATTCAGAGAACCCAAAAGACAATCAGTGGTGCAGTAGTGACACACATGAATATACCCCACATTATATGCTATTATTGTGGAAATATGGGACACTCAAAAAATTAATGTTCCATTGCAAATAGGTACTAATAGGAACGCGGAAAAATATGTGGTCATATAATGCTCAATATTCTATGGCATCTTTTGATGGTCAATATTTCAGTTGTAGAGGAATCAGAAATATGAAAAGATATTTTTCATAAAAAATACAAAGGAATGTATAGAAGCTGACATAATGTGGTCATAAGTAGCCACCAATTCTATCATCAAATGATATGAAAATTCAAAAATTATTTACTGTTCTTCAAGATGAAGCTAGTCCATCATATAATTAGTAATGACCATAATATCATTCCATTTCAGGTATGATGTAAAAAACATGGATCCAAAATAAAAGGACTGAGGATGAAGTGGTTATAGAAATTGCATTAAAATCATTAGATCAAACTGGGATATGGATCATTTATAGTAGATGAACCTCCCATATGATACTAAATAAATATCTAGTTACCAAAATTTTGTATGATAAATATGGTATTGGGATATTTAGTAATGATGAGGGCATAAAATTTATTGGTTTAGGAAAATCCTAGTTTTGAGGAAAAGACATAAAATAAGAAGATGTCTTGGTTGTTGAATGTCTTAATTAGAACTTATTAACTTTAAGTCAACCATGTGAGTCAAGATATTTAATATTATATTCCACGAAATTATGTGTCTTAATGGAAGAAGAAAATGTTGTTGTATTATAGGGAAAGCGTACAATAGGGAATATCTGCCCTAGAAATGGAGAAGAAGATATCTTATTTCTACACAAGGAAGAAGAAAACATGTCAAGGAATAATCATCTTGGACACTTGATCCAAAAATCCTTGGAAGATCTGGTGAAATATTATGCTACTAAAGATCTTCCTAAATTACCACGAGATAGTACCCATCTGTGCGATGGTTTTCAATAAGGAATGTTCATTAGAAAGATATACAAGACAAAATAGAAAATTTCAATAAAATTGCTTGACTTGGTGCATATTGATGTGTGAAGCCCAGTGTCACCAATATATATTTATGGGAGTATATATTATGTTATATTTATTGATTATTATAGTAAAATAAATTGTGTTCTAATCATCACATGAAAATCAGAGGTATTCAGTTGCATTAATACACATAGAAGGGAAGTTGAGAAGAGTCTAGGTTGAACAATCTAGAAAATTCGAATAGATAATGGAAAACAGTTATAAAATAATCAAGTGTAGGATTATATTGAATAAAATTGGATAAGGAATCATGTTTTAGAAGTAATAACTCTATATTAGTATGTCGTATGTGAGAGAAGAAACTGGATTATCAACACCATGGCTAGAACAGTGCTCCCTAAGAGGGACCTTCCATAGAAATTTTTGGAAAGAAGAAGTTTTGAAATCATTCTACAAATAAAATAGGTTTTTATTGGATCCAAAAGAAGATAAGACTCCATATGTTCTATGGTACGGGAAGAATCCATCATTGAAGTACTTTTGAGACTTTGGAATTAAGTGTTTCATTCTCAATAACAAGAAACAGAGGATGTTTCTATCCCACGGAGATAAAGGTATATTTATTAGAAACTATATGAAAAAATAAACCATATAAATACATCACTAACTGATTGTAAAGATATTTGAATGACATGATGTAACTATAGTTGAGAATGAGTAGAATATTCAGAAAATACATGACCAGTCTGAGGAGGATAGTGATGAAGAGATAAGAAGATCATGGGATGATCTGGTTCTATAGGTTAATTCAGAAGAATATCCAGAAAATTAAAAGGATGAGAATAATTTAGTAATTATGAAAGATAGAAGATAAGAACATAAACTGGTAGACAGAACATAATTGTTGATGAGACAGTTCTAGTGGAGACATGGAGGATGAATACTCTACAACATACATCATACTTATCATAGATAGAGCCTAAATGTTTTGATGAACCATCTGGAGATGAGAATTGGGTTCAGTCTATGAATGAAGTGCTTGACCAAATTTAGAATAATTAGACATGGGAGATTGTTTCAAGCCCAATAGACATGAATTCCATTAGGAATAAAAGTGTATTTCATAACAAAATGAATTAATATTGTCATGTAATTCGAAAAAAACACAACTAGTGGGAAATTGGTTCTCTATGATAGAGGGTATTGATGTTGATGAATTTTTTTACCTCTTTCAATGATAGATACAATCAGATTACTATGGCCATATCAGTGCAATGAAATATAATGGTTTTCCAGATGAATGTCAAGTTAGATTTTCTTAATGGTGCTTTGGAAGAAGACGTTTATATTGAGAAACCAGATTGTTTTATCATTCATGAAGATGATAATAATAGTTTGCAGGTTGAATACAACTTTATATGGTTTATAGAAACAACTAAAAGTATGGTATTCAAAGAAAGATTTGTTTTTGAAGAAGCTCTTTTTTCAGCATAGTGTAGTTGATTACAACCTCTATTCCAAAAATTAGGTTATTCAAAGGATGATGGTGCTAGTTTATATTGATGACATAATATTTTGTGGATTAGACTAAGTGTTGTGTAGAAAATTTTAAAATTCATGAAAAGGGAGTTGAAATATCAAAGAATGGTGAACTGATTTTTTCCTTAGTTTAGATGTTACACATGGATATAATAGAAAATTAATTTCACAACATAAATATACCAAATAATTTTTGAGAAGATTTGCAATGGAAAATTTCAATGATCTGAAAACTCCAAAACCTACTCAGATGAAATTATCATGATATGATAAATGAAAATTTTTTAATGTCATAGAATACATGAATGTCATTGGATGTATATTGTACTTAACCACAACACAAACCGATATTTTTTAAACTCACGTCAAGAATCTAGAATCAAATTAATCCTACAAAAATTCAATTTCTATTAGTGAAAGTAAAATTTCAACATAATAAGGGAAAATTATATTTTGGTTTTATGTAAAGTGAAAAATATCACCAAAAGTTATTCGGATATACAGATGTAGATTGCAATAGTTCAGGTGATGATAGAAATTTAACATCAGATGATGCATGCTATATTGCTGAATTTTGTATTTATTAAATAATAAATAAACAATATTATATTTAATTTATCACTATATAACCTGAATATTTTTCCAATACTCAAGCATGCACTCAATTATTGTGGATAAACCATCAACTTGTTGATATGGGTGTTGAAGTGAAATATTTGATCAGAATCCCTTGTAATAATTCAAGTCCTATAAATATTAGAAAAAATCCATTCCACCTTTGAAATCAAATTTCATTTTATTAATGTGAAAGTGGAGCAAGGGATTGCGAAGATAGAGTATGTTCCAAGAGGATAGTAGGTTGTAGATATTCTGATATAGGCCTCACCCAAAGAAGAATTTGAGAGGCATAGACTAGCTCAAGGAGTATAGTTTATTCCTCGCACATGAAAATGTGTGGATGTTGGACCCATTATCCTTGTTGTATGGTGTTTTTATCACTAATTTAATGACATTTGTTCTTTACCATATTTTAGATGACAACAATGTTACATCTGAGTTTTTCGACAAAGGGGGACAAAATGTGGCTATTAAAAGGAAAAAATATCTTAGTTAAGACACTGGGAGAAGTTGGATAATGGAGTATAATGATAAGGGAATGAGCTAGATAGGGGGAGGAGTATTAAATCTGAAGATACTAAAAGTGATCGATCTAAGGATATAAATCATGATTTTTGAAGTTTTTGATAAAATAAAAAGAGTGGTTTTGAAATGGAATAATGTGATTCATTGATGAAATTTACAAATTACTCTTATTTCTCCCACCGAGAATGTATCATGTGGGCTTAGAGTATTTGTTGATTAAATCATTGATCTATATCTTAATAAAATTATGTGAATACTAGTAGATGATGTAAGAAGTTTTAAAGATGTATCAAATTGATAAGAGTTGTCAACAAACCCAAAGGGGTGCACTGTTGGGAAAAAATACCTAAAGGAAACATCTCAGTGTTTTTTGGTGTGATTGTGTTAGTTGAAAAAGGTAGATGACAATGAATGAGTATGGATGGTGGTTTCCAAATCAGGTGTTTAAGGTGGTGAAGTTTCCTAGTGTTTGACATATTTTGGGCCACAAAAATGAGAGTTTGTTTTTTCAAATTGAAGGATTTATGAATAGGAGTGAATAGTATGTGGACTGTGGAGAATAGTTAATGTACTACATAGGAGGTACGAAGAATAGGGATGAAAATTGAAAAATTATGGGTTTCTATATAGCAGCTCTATGCCAACTGAAAATCATGGTATACAATCAAAGTAGGGGATATGGTTCATAGGAAGTCTTTTAGTTTTTGGGAGGTGAGTAGTTTGGGAAAGGAATGATGTTTACATAATTTCATTTAGTTCATGGTTGATAAGAGATGATTTTTATGTGGAAGGACTATCTTCCATGAGGAAAATAGGGTACTAAACAGACCATGTAGAGAAAAATGGGTCACAAGAGGAGCATAGTATTGGGGGAAGGCTACATCACATCAAAGAATTGAGTAACTTGGATTATTGAGATTTTTAGATCTGTTGGCCTAAATAAGTTATGCTAATTCTATTGTTATATAAAGAGAAAATATTGTTAGAGAAAATCATTACTTTGAAAAGAAATTTAGCTAAGTCTGAAAGAGTTTGCATGGGAGTTTGCGGGGACAAGTGGTTCAAGAGGAGGATTACCCAAAAGGAGGAGTTCATGTTAATGGTCAGTAAAAGGGTTTTGTGAGGAACTATAGTCTACAAATGAACACACTATGTGGATGGAGAGGATGTCTGTGGATTAGGAACTCATCTACAATGTGGGGATGATTCATGGAGGAATACAGTCCACTGAAGAAAGATTGGTTCATAGAAGAGAAACGATCCTCAATGGAGAAAGATTCTTTGAAGATGATCCAATCCAAGTAGGATAGGTGGTTCGCGAAGCACAAGCACTACGCAGTGTATCCCAGTTCAGAGAGGATTCAGGGCAGTATATGGAAGAATCAAGAAAGTTGGCATAAAGACTAAAATAGTTCAGAACAAAAATCTGAAAAATAATAGTATGAGGAAATTTTTATTTAATCTATAAGGAAAACAATACTTCAATTGATCACCTAACTATAGTCGAGGATGTGTCATTTCATTCAATTGAAGGGACCTACATTTCAATAAATTGTGAATTGATCCCCTCCAATAATAGTGAGTAATGGAAGAGGAAGATGATGATCCTTTCAACTATTAGTATTCCAGAGAAGGAGACATAAGGAGTGACCATTGGGAAAGCATTGAGTGGGTCCTAAACCTTGTAAAGCCAGTGATTCTAGTCATATAAGTGATCTAGCTCGAACTATGTAATTATAAGTGAGCTTTAGTGGATTAAGTACATTGGCACATAATGGTTGTATGCTTCATGGACGTTGCCCAGTGAGGGTAAACCAAGTAGTTTTTTTGGTCTCATTCATGATTTCATTTCACCTTATTATTTGTTATGGGAGAAAGATATAAGAGTGTTTTGTTTAACAAAGAAACAAGATGTGAAGGGGCAGTAGTTTTAGTCTGCCATACCCTAATTCACCCCCCTCATGGTATTCGAACTGGTGGACCAAAAAATATATTATTCTTATATAATCATTTTAATTTCATATATAACATATATATTTATAAAATTAATCCTTTTTACTATCCATTTGAAATATAGGTGAATAATAAGTCACATCACATCATGGATATGGTCAACTATTTGTACACAAGAGCGAAATTATCATTTTAAAAAATTATTAGATGGTAAAAAGGTAAAAATGATATTGTTTTTATAGAGGAATAAATATATTATAAATATAATATATAATCATTCATCACATCATAATTCTCAATGATAAAATATGGTTATGAAAAACAAGTTACACCATGGACTGGAGACAACAAGTCCTAAGTACACACAAATGGTGAAATTGTTTTTAATAGGATGTATAAAAGTAGAGATATGGTTGTACCATAATAATAATAAAATATTAGTATATATATGATAATATATTTGTACTTTTTTATGAAATCAACATAAGGATATCAATTAAAAGAGGAAAATAAACTAAATTGGATTGGAAAATTAATTACATCTTCTTTGTTAGAATTGCATTAGATATCCTCTTAGGGATAGTAGGTATGGACTTTTTCGAATACAAGGACCCCTAAAAAATAAATAAGAATGTTTATAGGAGTATTTGATAGGGTTTTGTTAAGCTATAATTCTCTAGGTAGTATGAGGGAGTGAGGGAGGAGGCTCCCTTTTATAAGATAATGGAGGGACACTGTAGGAAAATCCTATAATATTAAATTAATATAAATTCATTTTCAAATTAAAATAACTCCAATGTTATTTATTTAAAATCTAAGATTAAGATGGTTCGAAATAATCTCAACTAATAAATATTTTATATGTTTAGTTTACATTATTTAACGTGTAGTTTTTATTCAACCATTTGTTAAACGGTTTAACTCTTACCATGAAAACATAGGTTTTCACATTTTAGGGTTAATATAATCAAAATAAAATGAAAATAACCAAAAGTGGATAATTTCTGTCATAATTAACCTTATTATTGTTATTTGTATGAAATTTATATTTTTATGAATTTTATATCATTTAATAAAATATTATTTAAAGTATCATTTATGTCAATTTTGATACAATTTATAATTTGTCAGTTAGAAAATATCTTAACAATATGATAAGTTCTAACTAAATAATATAATATATCTATAAAATTTCTAATTTATCTATAAAATTAATTTTTGGCATTAATTATCACACATTTTATTTATTTTATTATTTTTAATATCATTTACATGATATTTCCATTAATTAAACGATCACTGCATCATTATTATACATGCATTTAAATAAATTATTTATTCTATTAAAAAATAAAATAAAATATCAGTATGAATATAACTTTATTATATTTCAAATGGAAATTTATAGTCTAATTTATCTTAGGTATACCTTTTTCTAGAAATTATTTAGTTATTAAACTTATGTGTTTGGCATTTTTAACTTATCTTTAAATAAAATATAATAAATGACATATTCTTAACCAAGTGTTATAAAAAGGTTATAATTTAGGCCTAAGGATTTTTTTTCTCAAATATCACTAATCCAATTATTTTAAGGAAAGTGTTAGGGAAATTTTATAATACTATAATATTATTTTTATGTTTAACTACATGATTTATCCATAACCGTGGTAAAAAAAACTACAAAAGTTACTATTCATAAAAAAAATATAATTTTACACAAATATAATCTAAATATCATAGTTATTTAAACTATGTATATCTATTTTTTGATATTAAAATAACAAAAGAAGAAAAATTATGTTTAATTCTAATCATGCAGACGTCGCAAGAAGGTGGGTAAAATAAATGTTCAAAATCTCAATATGATTATATATATAATTTTTATATAAAAAGATTCCAATGACCAAAATTGGATTAATATATGTATAATATATATATTTTGATGATAAAATTAATTTAATGTATAATAATTATTTAAAAAATGTATTTCTTTACTATAATGTAGTAATTTTCACTATTCATCAAAAAATGAAAGTTCACAGAAAAATACAAAAAATGAACCCTAAGTTAATATTGACATTATGTATTCAAAAATAATGTTTATATTATAATATTAAATTTATATTAGTGTCTATAAATAATATTATTATATTTCTTAGAAGGTCAATAAAAGAAGTTCATTTGAGAAAATAGTAGTATTAAACATATAAATACATCACCAATGATTATATTTTTTATTATATTAACCATTATAAATAGTAATTGAAAAGTAGTTATTAATATTCATATTACATGTTTAATTATTTGGTTATAAATATATAATTTAAATAATTATTATAGTAAATTTTTGTTTCACATAAACATAGTGTTCCATGTAATGCAACCCAAGTCAGTGTTGGGCATAGTGAAACCCTCCCTTGGTGTTTCATATAATGTAATCCAAGAAAAATGATTTTATTCAATAATAAAAATCTATATTAAGTATTATATAAAGTTAAAAATATCAAAAAATTTAAATTAATCCGAAAAAATAAATTTAGCAAATCGTGGGGTGTTTCATTGTACCCCCCTTAAAATGGATTTCAACCTTAAGATTCATATGGGTTATCAAAGGTTTAATACCATAATGTTTATTTCAACGAAACTGACTTTTCAATAATGAATTTTAAAAAATAATTTTGAAAATTAATGTTAGAAAAATAATTTTTACCCAAAGTAACTCATAACTAGGGTCTTGTATGAAAACATAGAGATAGAAGTGAAATCTAACCAGCATGTTCTGATTGAGAGTGATAGGTGACATGGTTTGAAAAAAGATAGCAATCACAATTCTATGAATCTTTGATGACCTAAGGGGCCATATGATTCATTGGATATGAATATCATAGGATAACATTTTTGGTTTCAAGATCCTTTTTCCCAACGTTTGAAAATTTTCCTGAAAATATATACTTATATGTTTCCATGAAAACCTCACCCTTTATTATTCCGTGATCAGATTCCACTTCTTCTCATATTCTCTGAAATGAAGTTGAATTTTTCATTCCTATATCATTATAAAATCTTGAGAATAATGACAGGTCATTCAATCTAGGTTCAAAAAATTTTTTTGTACAAGTTATAATATATATATAAATACACATATAATTAGATAATACATTAATATCACAAACTGATTCAATTTTTAACATAAAAATTCCATAAATGTATAAGCCTATAATCATTCCTAAAATAAAAAAAAATCCAAAACATTATAAGGAAGTTTACTAAATAAGATTAACATTTATATCCCATATATCACAATTTAGTTTTTTGGTTGTCACATTCCAAACATGTGAATACCTTAATCATGTATTCTCTTGAAAATCTGTAATAACCTAAATTTCCATACATACTTATTGAATAAATTCATGTTTCCTTATTCTTATGTCCAAAAATTTGTAAACTAATGGATGATATCATAACCCACATGACAATAAATCTTTAATCAGTTCCAAGGTAACTAGTATCATGTAATCTACTTTTTCATGTCCATCATATCTTTTTCCAAATATAATTATCATATATAAAGTTATCCTTCCCATAATCATGTGTTTTTAAAAAAATTCACCTTATTACCTCAATCATTTTTCATGGTTATCAATACTATTTAGAATATTCTCTTATATCCTTAAGTAAAAAACTATAGGGCACCAATACATAGATGATTCATTATTCCATGCTACCATAAAAGTAATTCTACAACATTATTCCAGAATTCTAATATGGAAACACACAATCATTCCACAAATTCATTTTCATGAACTAAATCACTAATATTGATCAAATGAAATTTTCTTTTTTTTACTTTATCCATAAGAGGTTGCTAACATCGAACATCATAAAGAACCCTTGGATTAGAGAACTGGTTAGGATAATTACCATTCTCCTTACACTTGTAGAACTGATGTGGGGGAGGTTCATTTGGTGTAGATTTATCTCCTTTCACATTGTTAGATAACTTCTTCCCATCACATCGGCACTCAAATTATTGGTGACCTTCCTTTCAACACTTAAACAACTATTAAACCACTTAAGATTGTTTCCTCTATGATTTTTCCACACTTAGAGCATAGAGAAAGTCTCCACTTTTTCGTCTCAAGGTTTTTAGATTTCCCATTAAACTCCATATTTCTCTTCATTTCAAAACCATGTGATTGTTACCTGGATGAAACCTTTATTTCAACCATGATTTCAAAACACACAATCTATTCATAGATATTAATTTCTCTTATGTATATCACCCTTCAATTTCCTTAGTATATGAAACTGAATAACCTCTCAACTTTTCTTTCAGGATGGATGATAATTCCTGCAGTAAAACTCTTAAGTCTTGTGAAATTAGACTAATAGGTATAGAAATATTCATCTTCCATTTCATCAACTTAAGAAACTATTTCCCCCACGTGGTATAAGTAATATGAGGAAATTAATTATTGAATAATAGTTTTTTTAACTATTCCTAATCCATTGATTCAATTTCATCTTGCTACCTCATATTCCTAATTAGAGTCCACAATTGAAATATTTCTCATTCAACTTGATAAACATATAAAACGACTTTCCCATGTTCTAAACACAATAGAATAGAGAATATCATTTCTTTTTTATTTATCCATCGTTCAAGAAACACCGGATCAGATGACATGAAAAAAGATATTGGATGTTTCCTCATGAAGGACTCAATTGAATATTGTTCCCTCAGAGGTCATTTGGAAGTCAGACATGATTTAAAGGTATAAAAATTTGGGTGATCAATTCAATGACAATTTTCATTCCAACTCCCATATCATTAGGTTGTTCAGTAGGATAGTTTTGGAGTTTTCTATCACAATTACCTTTAATGTGGTTCCGTCGTCTTCCATCCCTTAACTAAAACCAAAATCAAAGAGTAGAAAAATTGTTATCATAATGAGAAAACATATAATCATAAAAATTCAGTCATAAGATATTTAAATTATGGCACGTAAATTAATCTATGACCCTTAGGTTCACTCATTATTATTCATATCCATATTCTATTTAAATCCTTCATAATGGTTTGTGAATTGTTTGTTAAATTGTAAATCATATCCCTTGTGTGTGAAAAACAATGTGTGCAACAAGTCCCATTATCATGTACCAGGTTCTACTGATTCATGTCCTAATCACCTTGTCCTAGTTGTTCCCCCTAAGATCATTTGTGCTATATCCACATCCACTTATTGTATCTAGACATGGATGTATTTCTAGAAATCAACTCATTCTATCCTTTACCAAAATTCCATGAAATGTTCCAATAATGTTCTTCATCCTTAGACTTATCCTTAGAAAAATCCCTAGAAATATCCTTATAAATTACCATAGTGATCTCACTAAGGTTTTATCATCCTAGTTTTTAATAGTTAAAAGACCTTTCACTCAGATACCAACTATAGAGACCCTCACTTTTCATACATAAGAATTACATCACTTTTTCAGAATACATAATACATTAAAAAATCAAATGACAAAATACTATATTAGTATAGTGTCATTTAAAACTTGTAACATGTTCTTCTAATTTGTAGAAATATCTTCAAAATTTCCCATAAAAACATCCCCCTTTAGTACACCTAACTAAAACATTTATTTATAACCGATGGAGAAGAAAACATAAAAAAATGGTGTTCTTAGATTATCATTAAGGGTAATCAATGGAGACATGTAAACATAATCGTGAGCATAAGGTTATGAGAACAAGATCATCAAAATAGAAGATCATTCCATAAAAATAATGAAAATAGAAATGAATCATGGAAAATGATTGTGAGATTATAGAAAATTAATCATAACAAAATAGACAACATGATCCATGAAATCATAACATCAGATTAATACATAGTACTGTGTTAGACACAAAATAATATAATACTAATTTCCATATTATTCATGTAATCACTTCCCAGGCCTTTCTGTCAGTATGGGTTCAATCCCCATACCATCTTGGTATTCATGGTTCACTCCCATAACCATATTGGTAGTCAAATTTCACACCTATAACCATCTTTGAAGTCATGGTTCACTCCCATAACCATCTTGGTAGTCATGGTTCACTCCAATAACCGTATTGGCAAAAAATGTCCTTCATGTATTTCTCATGAGATATCAATCATTCCCTATTAATTGGATGGATATATATGTCCCACCAATCTCATAATAAAATCATATATACATATGCTACAAGATTACCAACAATCGTATCATAAGTAATGTAATGAAAAGCATGTCGTAATCATTTTATCATATCATAACATGTTGAAAAGATACAAGTTTCACAATAATTTCATCAAAATAATAACCCATAAAATGAAGTGGATTTATTAAACCTCAAGCAACTAAAACATAAACCATCTAGGGAAAGTATATAAATGGTATCCTTGAATAATAAAAAAGTACATCATCTTAGATTGGGAAGGATATTGAAAGATTGCAAGTAAAATGATTTTTTACCATATAAAACATTTTGAAAACCATTCCATTTAATCTACATTGAAAATATATAATGTAATCATAAAAAAATCCTTTAAATCATTTCTTTAGGAAACCATCCTTTCTTCATGGAAATCAGTCTCTTGTCATAAAATCTCAGGTAATTTTAAATGAAAAAATTTTCTTTTAAATAACCTTGAAATATTTTAAGGGAATCATCAATTCAATAATGCTTTATGAAATCATAAAAATACATTCACTCCAAATATGATAAAGAAACATTCTTGTATTACTTTTACGTGAAAATTTAATAGGTATATCATTTGGAAAACAAAAGAAATATTCCTTTAAATCTATGAAGTAAAAAAGAAAAAAGGGTTAAAATTACTTTAAATAACCATAAGATAATAGTAAAACATTTTATGATTTGTTTAGAAAACATGGACATTATTGATAAATATTCTCCAACAGAGACTTACAATGAAATAATCACAATATAGAAGGGATTGTGAAATATATTCTCATAAATTTATAATCACTAGAATCATATGTCCCATGCATGAAATAAAATTATAAGAACAGTGAAATATAATAATCTTTCATATTAGACTCATAAAAGTATTTCATGGTTAGTATATACACCACTTAGATGAAACAAGTAATTTATACGACATGTGTCTCAAAACAATTATGATGAGACAAAAATCCATTACTTTAGGTGTGATTCCATCCATACATGTCTAAAACATCTACATAGTGGTTTTAAATATATTATTTACTTATAATAGAATCATAAAAATATTTATGATATCATATTTGATTCATTTATGACTTTACATTACCTACTTATTACTAGTTCCATGTTAAATCAATGTTTCTGTTAAGAACTACCTTGTTAATCATATGTGATTTGACTTGGTTTTATTGATTCTCAAACATAGATCATAAGTTACATAATTTCATAATATCAAACATGATATAAATATCTTTTATATTAATTATATACGTATTTATAAAAATCATTACTGATAAATGAAATACATCATTCATGGAGATAATAGGCTGTATGTATACAATATCGTTTTTTCATTTTCATATCATCTTCATAAAAAAGATAGTATATGGTGTATTATTATTTTTCAAAAATAATTTTAATTTCATATATATCATATATATTTCTAAAATTCATCCTTAGTACAATCCATGTGAACTATAGGTGAATAACGAGTCACATCACATCATGAAGATAGTAATCCATACGTACGCATGAGCAACATTATAATTTTTCCAAAATATTAGATGGTAAAAAGGTATAAATGATATTATTTTTACAGTGTTATAATTATATTATAAATATCATATATAATCATTAAACACATCATAATTCTCTGTAAAAAAAAATATGGTGATGAAAAATAGATTACACCACAGTGTGAAGAAGGTAAGTCGTACGTATGCACACATGGTGATGTTATTTTTCATATGGTGGATAAAGGACAGATATGGTTGTCCTGTAATCATAATTAAATATCATTATATATATTATAGTGAATTTATTACCTTAGTATGTAAACAACATAAGAAGATGAATTAAAATAAGTAATGAAATTTTATTGGATCGGTAAAACAGTTACCTATTCTTTGATGGACTTCCTTTGGATATCCACGTAATGACACTTTGGGATGGTATTTTTAAAATTCCAGGACCTCTAGAACATAAATAATAATTTTTAGCGGAAAATTGGTCAGGGTATTGATGAGTGACAAGGTAAAAGGTGGTGTGTGATGGGAGGGAGGAGGATCACTTTTATAAGAGAGGGGACAAGCACTCTAGGAAACTCTTAAAATATTTAATTAATATAAATTGATTTCCAATTTAAATTAGTTAAAAATTGAGTTATTTAGAATCTAATATTATTATTGGTCAAAATCCTATAAACCAATTATTTTTATACCTATTTTGGTAACATTATTAAACATATCTTTTGGATTTAACCCTTAGTTAAACTCTTTAACTCTTACCATGAAAACAATGTTTTTTACATATTAAAGTTAATATAAATACTAAAAAATGTAAAAATAACCCTAAGTGTATCATTGATTACATAGTTAAACTTATTATAATATTTTTAAGAATTATTTATTTTTATAAACTTTATACAATTAACTGAAATATTATTTAATTTAAGCTATCATTTATGACATTTTTTATGCTATTTCAATTATTTCTATTAAATAATATCTTAAAAATATGATAATATAGAAATAAAAAATATTTTTTTTATAACATGTATATTGTATCTATAAAATTATTATTTGTAATTAATTATGCCAAATTTTATTTATTTTTATATTATTAATATCATTTACGTGATATTTCCCATCATTAAACAATTACTGCATGACGATTATACAAGCCTTTAATTAAATTATTTATTCTATAAAAAATATAAATATAATATAATGGTGAATAAAAATTTATTATATTTGAAATGAATATTTATAGTTTAATTTATCTTATGTATAACCCTTTTTAAAAAAATTGATTTAGTAGTTAAAATTATGATTATGACATTTTTATCTTATCTTTATATATAATATAATAAATGTCATATTTTTACTCAAGTGGAATAAAAAAAATTATAATTTGGGTCTAAGATTGATTTTTATTTAATCCCCCTAAACCAATTAATTTATGAAATGTGTTATTATAATTTTATAATTTTATAATTTTATATTTACCTTTAATTACAAGATTCACCCTTAACTATGGTAAATAATAATAAAAATTTACTAAAGTTAGTGTTCACCAAAAATTTAATTTTACCCCATTATAATATAAAGATAAAAATTATTTCAACCATGACTATATATTTTTCAAAAATCAATTCACCGAAGCTGCAAAATTATGTTTAATGCTAGTCCTGCATATGGGACAAGAATGTGGGTAAAATTAACGTTAAAATTTTAATATGTTTTTATATATTATTTTAATATAAATAGTTTTTAATGACCTAAATTGGTTTAATATATTTATAATTTATATATTGTTACTTTAATATAAATTTAAATTATAATAATTATTTAAATTAAAAACACATTTTTTAACTACGGTGGAGTAATTTTCACAATTTATCAAAAAAATTAAACATCCCAGAAAAATACTAAAAATTTACAGTAAGTTAATTTTGACATTATAAATCATTAATGGACATGAAAAGAAGTTCATTTTAGATAATAATAGTTTTAAACAAATAAATAATTTACCAATATTTCTTTTTTTCATTATCAAAACCATTGAAACTAATACATGAAAAGTAGTTATTATTATTAATATTATATGTTTAATGGTTATTTCATAACTATATTATTTAAATAATTATAATAATATTGTGTTGTTTCGTAGAAACCCAGTGTCATGTGTAACGCAAACCAAGTTGGTGTTGATTATGGTGAAACAGTCCTTAAGTGTTGCATATAATGTAATCGAATCATAGTTTTTTTAATAATAGAAATATATATTCAGTATTACATGATGTCAAAAATATAAAAAATATTAAATTAAATAATAAAATCATCGTGTGCTAAACTTTTCATTAAGTTGGAAAACTGTCTGCACTGTGGTTCATCTGATCCACCAAAGATTAAGTCATCGAAATAAACTAGAACCATCATCCAATTATTGATGTATTTTTAACATAGATATTATAATCAACTCCACCATGCTGAAAACTGAGCTTCATCAAAAAATTAATCTAGCCATGAATACCATTCTCTTGGTGCTTGCTTCAAAACATATAGTACCTTCATCAGCTAATAAACTATACTCCAATATTCATGAATTAGAAAACCATCTAGATGAACAATATAAACATCCTCTTCCATAAACCCTTAAAAAAGGCCAACTTGAAATCCATCTGGATGACTTTGAACATTATTTTCACTTCTATGGCCAAGAATAATATGATTGTTTCTAGCCTTGCAACATGTGAAAATGCTTCATCAACAACGACACCCTCAATATTGGAGTACCCTAAGAACACTACTGATGGCTTGTTTTGAATCATTATTCCATATTTATTCATCATGTATTTAAAGAACCATTTAGTCACAATTTCATTATTCTATATTTTCCTCAAAACAATATCCCCCGTCTAATTCTTCTTATTTTTCTCTATATCTTCATTGATAGCCTGAGCGTATTTTTCATCTCCAACTTATTCATCAAAACATTTAGGCTCTACCTAGGATATGAAGGAGCTTTATTGCAACGAAACCAATCATATTTTTTGAACTGAAATTTTCTAATCACGAATGGTATTTTTCCTATCAATTTTATATCCACTCGTTGGCTTCTATGTAGATATATCTTTGACTTCCTCCTAGTTATTATCAATACCTTTTTCTAAGTCAGAATTTTTAACTTCTACTCCCCTTGTGTTTCTTACCACATCATCAATCTCATCAAGGAATTTTTCCCTAAACTATTAAGGATTATATTCATTTCCACAATAGTGACATCATTGCATTAAATTACTTTTTTGGCCTCTTATTGAATCATTTTTAGGCTATTTTATTTCCTGAGTAGCCAAAGAATAACCCCTCATCTCTACGTGACTCAAATTTCTCATGTTTATTTTTATTAGGAATAATCAACATACATTCGATGATTCTAAAGTATTTAAATGTTGGCTTATTTCCATACCACATCTCACACATAGTATTTTCTTCGAACATAATAAATCCCTAATAGAATGGTTGACTAATGTCAAAACTTCATCCTTCTAGAATTTAACTAATAGGTATTTTTCAATCAGAATCATTCTATCCATTTTATATATAATTCAATTTATCCTCCCCACATCCCATTTTTTGTGGAGTTTTAACTGAATAAAATTGACACCTTATCCAATGTTTCTCAAGATAAACTTCCACTTTTCTGTTTGAAAATTTTATACCATTATCTATATTAAACGTAATATTTTTATGTCCAAGAATCCATTCTGATTCCCTCCTATATATTTTGATGAAAATGAAAAAATTAGTCTTTTGTGAATAAAAAATACACTTACCATTATGCTGAAATATTCAATGAATAGAATGTAATACCACTTCTCTTCAATGAATATAGGTGAGATAGGTCCACATACATCTGTATGAACCAATTCAATCACTCTGGTTGACATCTATTCCTTTTACTTTTATGTAATTTCCTAAATATTCCATGTAATTTTTTAAAATTATATCAAATTATTTTGAGACCATATGCTCTAATAACACCTGATTCTGAGGCCTGGTGAGTCTAGAATAGAATTTTTAATTTTTTTATTTCATTAAAATAAAGGTGCGAGTGTGTTTTTCTAAATTTTTAGACAAGTTATTGGATCAATAATTTGGGGGTAATATTGAACTCAGAGTGACGATAATCTCTTATAATGGACTTTACCTCGACCATCACGGGTTGATGGAAAAAGTTTTTTTTTTAATTTTTAAATAAAAAGTTAAAAATGAAATAAACAGGTTTTATTTTATTTTTAAAATTTTCAATCCATTACAGTGAAACCAAATATAACATAATAAAACCGAAAACATTGTTTCCTAAATAAAAAAGTGTAAAGACTTCATAAAAGAATGTAACAGAAATGATGTTTCACATTTTATCCTTTAATGGTTGAGAAAAGAACACAGGACTATGGGCACAATCCATGATCTACTCTGAAGCTCAGGTGGGTGATGAGGTTGAATTCCAATGACCGCCAAACAATAGATCATGGAGAGACGAATAGTGGGAAAATTATTCTTCCACCCTTAGAATAGATAATTAATAATGAATATGATATTTAGGAATGGGTTTTCTTTGTGCTTTAGGTTCCCCATTCTTTATTGTAAAACGAAGTACATGGATAAACCTCCGAATAGGTTGATCCATAGATCTATCGTTCTTGTAAGCGGTTACCCTTTTCCTTGGATTGCATCAGGGTTAATTTGAGATAGAGTATCAATCCTTTCCCCCAATGTTTCTAAACCTCTAATGCATAGGGTATGGGTCTACACAAACAAGTCCTAAGCCCCATCTTCGTGTGAGTTTTTTTCATTCTTCGTGGATGCATTTTAAAAACTATGGAATAGAGATTTTGAGGCCATAGCAGGGAAGGGGACATCTTGTAGAAGCCATAGGTGCTGATGGTGAGATGACCGGACTACCATAGTGGACCTAGTTGTCCACAGAACTCTCCACCGGTGTTCTGTGATGGTGTGCTGGAAAGAGCACCGTGGACTGAGGTGTGGAGTTGCGGTGAAAGCTACCAGTGTAATAACTAGGATCTTTTTTCCAGGTATGCTTTCCTTTTTTATGTAGTTTTTTAGAAAAGATGAGTTTCTGGAAATTTTTTAAGTACACACTATGTACTTTATGAGTACGTTCCGTGTACTTTGTTGCCGCAGGAGGCCTTGTGATGGCTATTTCATGGCCACACACACGGTCATGTGGGGTGACGTAGAGGCCGTCTAATGTGGTGTACACAAATGAAAAGTAAATTCCGTGTACTTCAAAAGTACATGCCATGTATTTTGTTTTTTTATTAAACACACCAGGGTCGCGTCTGATGGACAGAACTATCTCCTTTTCAAACTAGTTTGTACGAGAGCACCGAGCAGCCATGGATCATCGACGATCCCCTAATCCTCTGTCCGTCCTCCGAATAAAACACCATCGGTTGCATTGGAATTGCATCAGTGAGTTCTTCATTCTCCTATAGAATCGTTTTCTAATTCCTCCACTTTTCCATGTTATCATGGGTTGAACGTTTTATATGTTTTCATAGATCTACATAAATCTAGGGTGATTCAGACCTTTTGGATAAAGTATATTGATCTCCCAATGCTGAGGTAGGTGGTTTGTTCCTTTATGTATAATGTATTTGAGTTTTATGTGAAAATTTTCCCAATACCCATGAATAGGGTATTGCGTGTTTACCATTTTAGCCATACTGTTGCCTGCTTTGCTTGTATTCCTAAGAAGAGGTTATTTCCTATGAATAGTTTATTTTTCTATTCCCTAGATGTATTTCCCATGCACGTTTTTCCTGTATTGACAATTGGGTCTAGTTTTCCTGTTAGGCTTCTGTTTACTTTCCCATTCCTAGTATTGTAGGATGGTGTGACTATTTCTCTAATATGATATTATGCTATATAATTCTAGCCAAGTAGTTCTTGAGGTTTAGTTTGGCCGTTACACAATGATATACTCACAAATTTTACATAGGACCGTGAGAAACTTGTTTAATAGACCATATGGAGAATGGCCGTAAGGGATTCTCCAAAGTGTTATAATTTACGATGTGAGACCATAGGGGAAATTGACGTTGAGTGCTTCCTTAGAGAGTATTTAGTTCCTAGATGTGGGACACAGAGGTAATGTGACATAAGTGCTTCCCTAGAGTGCCTTTAGTACCAATACCAGACAAAAGGGGGAATTGGCGTTGAGTGATTCCTTAGAGAGACTATACATTAGCTGAACCTGAGGGGCGAGACTATGTGTGCTTCCTAGAGGGTTTCTAGAATCTGTTAGGTAGAACTAGAGGGGATAGGCTGTGTGTTCTTCCCATAGGATTACCTATTTGTATTTATCAACTTTGATTAGTTATTGCTTGATATTTGGACTGTGGATTGTTTACTACTGAGTAATTTCCTATATAATACTTCTTGTACTTTACATTCCATATATTCACTGACTTTTAAGTACATATCCTGTGGTGGTTTCCTAGTGGGATTCGTCTCACACCCTATTTGTGCCATGATTTTGGGCCCAAATAGATTATATTGTTTCAAGTATAGATAAGGGAAAGCTCCCTTCAACTTCAGAACTTGATTACATTTGAGCTGGAGAGCATGAGACCAAGATGAGGGTTTTTATGATGAGTAGTAGCTTATCTATGATCCTTTTGTAATTGGTTTTAGTACTGTATTCATTATTGTGACTTGTTTGGATGCTTCTTAGACATATATTTATCATGCATCATTTATTTATTTATATATATCTTCTTTAGTTTCTTTATTTATCAGTATTCTGCTGTTTACTGTTGTTGGATATTTACTGTTTCTGCTATTGTATATTTGTTTCTCTTCTATTGTGTTACTCTTCCAATGAGGAAATATTTCCCCACTATCACACCCATGGCCCTCACTGCTAGTCGGAATCTTCTGGAATTCTGGGAAATGCATTTGAGGCCATGTGACCAACCGGGTACGGGGCGCCTCTGGGTGGCTTCCGGAACTGGGGACGTTAAAAGTGGTATTAGAGGAATTTTTTTCTTCTTGACTTACTGTTTTGAGTCTATAGCCAGGGATAGGATGGAATAGGTACGCAGTTATTATCTATTCTTATGAGTAGCTAACCCATGTACAAGGAAAAGACAATCTACCTTGTTTATTGAAATTTTTATGGTTTTTCAATTTTACCGTTGATTTGATTTCAACGTTGGGTGATTCAAATGTTTTTCCTTTTACCATTGATTTTATTGGGGTTATATTTCTTTTGCAACCAGATAAGATGAGGGTATTCCATCTCATTCATCATATGGGATTTTTCTAGAGATAACAAGTCAGGGATTCATGCCATGTAATCTAGAATGAATTAGTAATTTCATGTTGTTGTGATACATTTCATGTAGAATATGAATGATGTTGTGATATATGCCTTGATAAAAATATATCCTTCTTGGTAGAGCATTGGCTGTCTGAGGTTTTGTTTGAATGATCACCAAATTTTGGTTCTTGAGTTATTAATGGCCCTCAATGACCAGAAATTGGTGGATCATAGACTTTTTTACCATTCTTCTAACATGTATAAGATTCTAATCTTTGAATCACGGGGATTATGGGCCCTCAAGGATCGAAATATGGCACTTTCAGTGTTCGTTTTAGTGTTTTCTGGGTTCTGGATTAGTTTTTGAGGCTTACAATACAAAATAAAACAGAATACATGCCATGTACTTTTACCTACACGCCATGTGTTCTTCTGTTCGGAAGAAATTTTTTTTAAGCACACGTCGTGTAGTCTCTAACCGTGTCAAAGTCCATTTGGTCAGAGACACGAGATGGAGAAAGGATGGCAGGAACACACCATGTACCCATTGTGCACACCATGTAGTGTAATCATAGTAACCCGACCGTGTAGCTAACAATACGAGTTGATGGAGTCTATTATTATACATGCTGTGTCCACCCTGAACACGCCGTGTAGTCTGACCCATGTACCCGTCCGTGTCACTAACAACACGGTTCGGTGTTATCCTTTAACATAAACACCGTGTCTGCCTTGAACATGCCATATAGTGTGAGTCGTGTGTCATATCGTGTCACTAACAACACGGGTCAGGTGAAGCTTGTCTTGTACATTCCATGTATACAGAGAACACATCATGTAATCTTGTCTTAGAAGAGTTGTGTGGCTTAGCTATGTTGAAGGACTTTGGAAGGGGAAGATGATTCAAGTACATGCCGTTTGTGAGGACAACACGTTGTGTGTATGGGGTGTTACACGACCAGTTTTGGTAGGAGTACACGCCCATGTAAATGACATAAGGAAACATGTCGTGTAGTAGTTGTACACATGGTTTAGTCATGTTTTGTAAAACCTTAGTGCATTATTTCCACTATTCTATTATTACACATCAAGTTTTCAGTCCTTGAAAATCTTGTACTAAGGTGTGTGTTTGACCTTGTAGAGTCATGCCACCGAGACATGCTCTGGTAGTACGTCAGTTTCCAGGCGGGGATCAGGCACTGGACATCGCTGATCTGGGACCCCCTGCAGATCCTCCTGTTGTTCTTGTCTTGGCACCAGGTGTTAAACCTATTTCAAATGTTGACGCGAAGTTTAGGGAAGGCTTCATGAGGATGATGCAGACCTTCCAAGGAGCACCACATCCTGTCTAGTCTATGGAAGACTTGACATGGGTTTTCCAGCAGTAACATCCTCCCACCTTCTCTGGGGAATGAGAACCTGAGTCTGCAAATTCATGGCTAGAATCCACGCCAACGATCTTTGAGCATCTGGATACGCCTCCAGAATTTGGGGTGAATCTCACCACTTACATGCTATGGGATTCCACCAAGAGATGTTGGGGTGTTTTCTTGTAGGCAGGTTATCAACAGGTTTTGGGTTAGGAGGAGTTACAACCCAGATTGCTATTCTATATCTTGATGATTTGGGAACTTCATAGTTAGAATTTCCTCTAATGGTGGATCGTTTTAGGTTTGTCTCTCCAGAGGAATTTTCCGGTTTTCCTCCAGAGTGCAAGGTGGACTTTTCGATTGATCTTGTTCCAGGAGTGGTACTATTGTCCATTCATCATTATTGGATGGCTACACCAGAGTTGTAGGAGCTCAAGAAGCAGTTGGAGGAGTTTCAAGCAAAGGGTTTCATCTGACCTAGAACTTCTCCTCGGGGTTCGCCTATCCTATTTATGAAGAAGTCAGATAGCATCATCAGGATTTGTGTGGATTATAGGATGTTTAACCAGTTGTTGGTCAAGAACTAATATCCATTACCGAGGATTGATGATATCTTTGATAATATTCGAGGATCCCGAGTGTTCTCAATGATTGACTTGAGTTCCGGTTACCATCAGTTTCATATTAGACCATGAGATATACTTCTTACAGCCTTTCAGAGTAGCTATGTTCTATACGAGTATATGGTTATGATGTTCGGTCTCACGAATGCGCCAGTAGTTTTCATGGAACTGATAAACTGAGTGTTCCATCCATACTTGGATTCTTTTGTAGTTGTCTTCATAGATAATATCTTGGTGTACTCTCACACTCAACAAGATCATGACACATATCTTGAGATCGTTTTGAGTACAATGAGAGAGCATCAGTTATATGCTAAGATCTCAAAATGAAACATTTGGATGGACCAAATCCACAACCTTGGGTATGTTATCCCAGAGGCAGGAGTATAAGTAGACCCGGAGAAAGTGAGAGAAGTAGTTTCCTGGGAGAAGCCGACGGAAATATTCGAGGTGCAGAGATTCCTAGGGCTGGCTGGATACTACAAATGTTTCATACATGACTTTTCATGCTTAGTATCACCACTTAAAAGTCTCACTAAGAAGGGTGTGAAGTTCTTAAGATCAGATTCTTGCGATTCAACCTTTCAAGAGTTGAAAGGGAGGTTGACTTCAACACTAATACTTGTATTTCCAGAGCTAGACAAGAGCTATACTTGTAATTATGATGCTTCAGTTATCAGGATAAGAGTTGTGCTTATGCATGGAGTTTGAGTGGTTGCATATGAGTCTCAGTAGTTGAGGCCACATGAGAGTAATTACCCAGCACATGATCTGGAGTTGGCAGCTATTGTCCATGCCTTATGCTGTTGGAGACATTATCTTCTGGGAGAGAATTTTGTGGTTTTCACCAACCAAAAAAGTATCAAGTACATCTTCACTTAGCGTGATCTGAATTTGAGACAGCGAACGTGGGTTGAGTGCCTACAATCCTTTGACTTTGAGCATGTCGATACGCCTGGAAAAGGAAACATAGTGGAAGATGCGTTGAGTTGGAGAACTCAGATACATGATGTTCATTAATCCAATAGTGAGTAGAAGCTTATGACTTTGTTCAAGGAGATGCATCAGGAGGTGCATGATAGACATGGGAAAACTTTTCTATCTTCTGTAGCTGGTACCTCTACACTTCTTGATCGAGTTTGAATGAGGCATCTATCATATTCTGAAGTCCTAGTTCTAAGGGAGAGTGTGTCATGAGAGGACCCATTTCCTGTATGGACCACATGCAAGGATGAGATCTTGGGTTTCTAGGGATGCATATGGGTACCAGCAGATATACGCGAGAAGATGATGCAGGATTTTCATTCCTCGGTTTGGGAAGTTCATCCTGGTGTCACCAAGATCTATTTTGATCTACACCATCAGTATTGGTGGCTAGGTATGAAGATGGATGTTGTTGGTTTTTTTGTCAGGTGTTCCACCTGTCAGGAGGTGAAAGTGGAGCATCAGTGACCATCAGGGTTTTTGCAGCAGTTACCCATTCCCGAGTGGATGTGGAATGAAGTTGCAATGGACTTTGTGACGGATTTGCCGAAATCTCCTTGAGGGAATGATGCTATTTGGTTTTTCATTGACAGACTCACGAAGGTCGCTCACTTCTTTCCGATCAAGGATACCTTCAATTTTGATGAGTTGGGACGGTTGTAAATCTGTGAGATTGCACGTCTGCATGGAGTTCCACAATCATTCATTTCTGATTGGGATGAACGTTTTACTTCTCGAGTCTGACAGGGGATACATAAAGCTTTGGGTACACAGGTGCTTCTGAGTACAACCTACCACCCCCAGACATATGGTCAGCCTTAGCGTACGATTAAAATTCTTGAGGACATACTCCAAGAATGCATTTTGGATTTTGGAGGTTCTTGGAAGAATCATATACCTCTTGTAGAGTTTTCCTACAACAATAGATTCCGAGAAACTATTTAGATGGCACCTTATGAGGCTTTGTACGGTAGGCCGTGTCAATCACCATTATGTTGGTTGGAGGTAGGAGAGGTAGATCTGCTGGGACCTCATCTTGTTCAATAAACCACAGAACAGATAGAGTTGATTCAGAAGACGATAGATACTACACAGTCTCATCAGAAGTCTTATGTTTATCTGTGGAGACGACCCCTAGAGTTCAAGATCAGGGATTAGGTTTTTCTACATGTCATCCCGAGTATGGGACACAATAGGATTAGGAACAAGGGTAAGAATTTTTCGAGGAACATCGGGCCATTTGAGGTGTTGGAGAGAGTTGGGCTGGTTGCATATCGGTTGCAGCAACCTCAGAGGTACTCGGATATGCATGATGTTTTCCACCTTTCTCAGCTCCGACGTTACTTTTTTAGACCTGTCTCATGCTTTCCAACCTGAGGAAGTCGAGTTGGAGGTGGATTCATCTTTCGAGGAGCATCCTATCTAGATTGTCGATCGAAGTATGAAGGTTCTCCATGGCCAGTCTGTTTCTCTGGTACGGTTGTTGTGGCCACACGGGTGAGTACAAGATGAGACATGGGAGAGGGAGGCCGATGTACGATCGTAGTGGCCAGACTTGTTCGGGGCTTCTTCTTCTAGGATGCGCTAGGGAAATTTGAATAAAAATTTCTTTAAGGGGTAATTTATTATGAACCATGATCTTCTTTTCAGTTATGTTTTCCTTTTTCGAGAGTTTTTGAGAAAAGAAGAGTTTCCGGAAATATTTGATGTACACACCATGTAATTTATGAGTACACGCCGTTTTCATAATTGTTGTAGGAGGCCGTGTGCTGGTAGTGTCATGGCCACACACACGGTCATGTGGGGTGATGTGGAGGCCACCTAAAGCGGAGTATGGAAAAGGCATGTACACATCGTGTACGTCAAAAGTACACGTCGTCTATTTTGTTTTTTTCATTAAATGCATCGGGGTCGTATCTGATGGACAAAACTGTCTCCTTCTCAACCTAGTTCATCCGAGAGCTCCAAGCAGCAATGGATCTTCGATGAACCCTAGAGGCTCCATCCATCCTCTGAATCAAACACCGTTGGTTGTGTTGGAATCTCATCAGTGAGTTCTTCCTTCTCCTAGGGAATCATTTTACAATTCCTCATCTTTTCCATGTTATCATGGGTTGAATGTTTTATAAATTTTCTTAGATCTACAGAGTTCTAGGGTGATTAAAGCCACGTGGTTCAAGT
The DNA here is from genome assembly GCA_963277665.1 of Viscum album. Classification (NCBI taxonomy): domain Eukaryota; kingdom Viridiplantae; phylum Streptophyta; class Magnoliopsida; order Santalales; family Viscaceae; genus Viscum; species Viscum album. The sequence continues at coordinate 940,112,686 of OY728161.1, forward strand.
ATATTTATCTCCCAATGCCGAGGTAGGAGGTTTGTGGCTTTCTGTAGAATGTCTTTGTGTTTTATGTGCAAATTTTCCCAATACCCATGAACGAGGTATTGTGCATTTACCGTTTTAGCTCTATTGTGGTCTTATTTGTTTGTATGCCTGAGTAGAGGTTATTTTTTGTAAATAGTTTATTTTGATGAGCTTTGGATGTATTTCCCATGCATGTTTTTCCTGTATTGACCTTTGGGTCTAGTTCTATTGTTAGGCTGTGTTTACATTCCCATGCCTTGTACTGTAGGATGGTGTGACTGTTTCACTGATATGTTGTTATGCTATAGAATGCTAGCCATGTAGTTATTGAGGTTTCATTTGGCTGTTACACGATGCTATACTTGCTAATTTTACACAGCGCCATGAGATCCTAGTGTAAAAGACCCTAGGGAGAATTGATTCAAGGTATTCTATAGAGTGTCTTGTAATTTATGATGCGAGACCACATGAGGAATTGACGTTGAGTTCTTTCTCAAAGAGTCTGTAGTTCCTCGACACGGGTCACATAGGGAATGTGACGTAATTGATTCCCTAGAGATCCGTTAGTACCGATACGAGACTATAGGTGGAATTGATGATGATTGCTTCCTCAGAGATTCTATACATTAGCTGAACCATAGGGATGAGACTATGTGTGATTCCCAAAGGGTTGATAATATTTATGAGGTAGGACCAGATGGGATAGGCTATGTGTACATTCCAGAGGGTTACCTTTTTGTGTTTATCTTCTATGATTAGCTGTTTTTGATATTTGGACAATGGATTGATTACTGCTGAGTACATTCCACTTTACTACTTCTTGTACATTACCGAACATTTATTCACTGAATGTTAGGCATAGATCTTGTGGTGGTTGCCTACTGGGATTCGTCTCACATAATATTTAGGCCATGATTTTATGCCCAAATAGATTATATTATTGAAGTTATAGATAAGGGCAAGAACCATTCTACATCAGGTACTTGATTTCATTGGAGATGGAGAGCATGGGGCCAAGATAAGGCTTGTGATGCTGAGTAGTTTCTTATCTGTTATACTTTTTTAATTGTGTTTTGTAATATATATATCATTATGACTTGTATGGATAATTTTATAGACATATATGTATCATGAATCATATATATATATATATATATATATCTTCTACAGTTTCTTTCATTATCAGTATTCCACTATTTACTATTGTTTGATATTTACTACTTCTGCTATTGTATATTTGTATCTCTTCACTATGTTACTCTGCCAATGATGGCATAGTTTCTCCACAGTCACACATAAGGCCCTCGCTGCTAGTCAGCAGCATCTGGCGTTCGGGGAAATGCACATGTGGCCATGTGACCAACCTCGTACAGGGCGCCTCTGGGTGGCTTCTAGAACCGGGAGGTTACAACCGGGCTACATGCCAATGGCTAGTGGTAGGCAGACGCGGCCACGTGGCTGCATCATAGGCGTCTCTGACATGACAATCGTGTTGTGTCATAAGGTGGGAAGGCCACAATACTTCGGTCCGTGAAGACCCATGGGGAAGGAGGGAAGATGCAGTATTTGGACGTGTCCCAGTCAGACAGGATCTAGCCCACCCACGGTGGGTCGAGTAGTGGGCTGGGCCTCCCTAACTGGTCGAACCCAAGACCAGAAGGCCGAGGTTATTCCATCCTTCATTTTTATTACATAACATTTCATTACATTTTAAAAAATAGGATCTTTAAAGTCTAGTGTCATGGAAATTAGGAACAAAAATACCTGAAAACATAAAACATTATTCTAATCCACTTATAAGGATTCACCATAGGTTCATCCTATGTACAATTATTTCATCCCATAACTTATAGGCATTCATCAAAGGAATGGTTGAGCATAAACCCTATTATAGAAATCAAGAAAATCATTTTACTTAGGTTGTCAATAAGAACTTGTTTATAACATAAAGACATTAGTAATGGAAAAATAGACATATCATAATAAAAATTAAATGAATAATAACTGGAATATGTGTCTACAAAATTTAAATTATACATTCATGAACATATCACCAAGGTTTATCCCCATGTTGTCATAAAAATTACCAGGGTAATTCACCAATGTATCGTGAAACATGTCATCTCTAGAGATTAAATTTATTAACCAATGCATTGGAGTGATATCAGGGCACACCCTTAATATATCTTAATTTTCATGTGAGCCACATATATCATAATTAAAAATTTAATAAGTAACACATAGATAATAAAAGAAATTTATTTCATTTCGAAATTGTGATGTTTTAGAAGTGCTTCAAAACATGATCGTTATGTCATTTTTAACCCATCAAAAAGGAATGAGGGTTTCATGTATGTCAACTAAAGAATAAATTATATATATATATATTGTCTTTATAAATACCCCTAGAAACATAAAAGTTCTATGTATTCACATTAATAAAATAAGATTATTTCTTGAGAAAATGTGGGAGATATTTTGAGATAAATTTTCTACAGCATAACACCTATATAACATGGTTTTAGAAAACATTACAAAGAGAGGGGACAAGACTAAACCACTCATAAATAAATCATAATACTTTATGGTTATAGAATTAGAAATAAATAAGATCATGTTATGGATATTTTAATTATATACCACATGAATAAGAAACATTAAAGAGAAGAGAAGATGTGATTTCTTTTACGAAAAATTATGTAGCATAACAACATTACATAAAATTCAAAAAAAAGTTAATGGGAGTGGAAAGGGTATATAATCAATTGGAAATAAAATTAAAATCAATAAGGGAATTTAAGAACATACCCCAACAGAATAATATTGAAACTAGAAGACATAATACAAAGGAAGTCATGACTAAAAAAGGAGCTTGAAAGGTTCTATTACATTGAAGTGTAACATTAGAGGCTCAATGGCTGGGACCTTTTGGGGATTGAGGGAACCATGGAAGGACTCGTTATGAGTTAAAAATTATAGATCTTCATTTATAAGGAATTTTGAATGAAATTAATGAAGTAATGGGTTGGTATTTATAGAAAAAGTGAGGGAATATTTAATTAATTTCCCAGGGACACCTCATCGGTGGTATTTGAAAAACCATGTTCTTTCCCATGGTCTTTCCCCACGGGGTTGGACTCATGGGACACCTAATAAAATATATTAATGTTCAAAAGTTGAATATAATTATTACATCATGAATACATCATTAATGTTGTCGTTAAACATTCCAATACTTAAAAATGTATTTTTACTATTCACCAAAAAACAAAACATTTTTTAAAATTCTCATAAATTCACCCTAACCTAATATCAATGCATTGAAGTCAAAAAAGAACTCCATTGTATGAAAATAAATCTATAATAATGAGGCATTTAATTTTTATGTAAAAAACCTATTTACTCAGGAAAATACTAAAATATAAATACTAATTTATGAAATAGTTATTTACTTTTGCTATTATATTACATTTCCATTAATGATTCCCAAATAATATTTAAAATTTCTTATGTGGGGTTACTATTCCAATGTTCAAATTACTATTCATAAGGTTAATATGACTATTCGTACTTTACTATTCACTTAGAAAATAAATTGATCATATTAGACTCTAAATTTCTTACTGATCACAACTGTAGAATACCATTTATTTAAAATAATTTTACATTATTAATTATTTAATGGATACAAAAATATTTTAAAATACCATTTTTCCAAAATTCACAAATAATATGGAACTTATATAAATTCATCCTATATTTATCCAAACATTTGAAATTCAAAAAATTTACCATTCTAAGAAATAAAAATTTTATTTATACAGATAAGACTACAAAAAGTAACTAAGGCCTCATTACATAGCCTCTTGTAACACCTGCATAGGACCTAAGTGTAATATTTGATATGGTGATTGATTCTTGGGGTGGCTCAGACAACAATTCCTGAGTGGTGATTTCTATCATCTTGAACTTTTCCAGTTGGGAATTCTATTCAAGATTCACATGTTGGAGTTTGGCTTGGGCTTGGTCCTAAGCAAATACAAGTGATGCAACCTCCTTTCCAAGATCTGATATATGGGATTCGTATGGCCCGAGTCAATTGGATTAGTTTATCGACTCTTCTTTATATATTAATTAACCATGATCATTTGTATTTATAAACAAAAATCATAACATTATAACTTCCAATGGTCATATTGACCAATGGTCATATAACAGTCAAAACTCAATGGTCTCATTTTAATTATACTCACTTCATTAATTAAAGTATATAGTTTTATTGAGTGTAAATTAAAATAACACTCAAATTTAGGAAAATAATATTATTCAAAAGTTTGGGGCGTGTCATTCGTCCCCCTTAAGGAATTTCATCCCCAAAATTTCTATTCGTACCCTCAGAATAGAAAATGTGTGGCTACTTCTACCTCATAGAATCCTCTGGTTCGCATGTGGCTTCGTAAAATTTCTAGTTCCTCCATTACACCTTAATAATGTGGATAGTCTTGTTGTGTAGAACCTTGTCTCTACAATCCATGATCTCCATCGGCTTCTCCTCATAAGATATTATATGTTCCAATTGTACCACCTATGGGTTTATTACATGTAATGGGTCAGGTATGTACTTCCTAAAAAAGGATATGAGGAAGATATCATGAACATGTGCTAAATTTGGAGGAAGTGCAAGCTGATAAGCCACTACTCCTACGCGATCAAGGATTTCATAGGGTCCAATGTACCTAGGATTGAGATTCTTTTCCTCCCAGAAACTCATGTCTCTCTTCCATGGTGAAATTAAAAAAAAGAATTTGTCACCAACATCAATCTCATTGTCCCTTCGATGGTTGTCGACATAGATATTTTTTCTACATTAAGCATCCTTAATGTGTTTCTAGATGGCATGAACCTTTTCTGTCATCTCATTCACAAGATCAGACCCAAGAAGAATTCTCTCACTGGCTTCCTCCCGACAAGTAGGATTTCTATATCACTACCCATATAGAGCTTCATAGGTTTCCATTTGAATGCTCAAGTGGAATCTATTTTATTATGAGAACTCAAATAAAGAGAGATGTTGATCCCATCCACCGTTAAATTCCACTGAACATGTTCTCATCATGTACTCAATTGTTTGAATAGACCTATTATATTTTCCATTAGTTTAGGGGGAAAGGCCATACTGAAATTCAATTCATTGCTCCGATCATGTTTAAGACATCTACAAAATATTGATGTGATCCTTGGATCATGATCAGATACGATAGAATTTGGAACTCCATCCAGCCATACCACATACATCACGTAAATCCTGGTGAGTTGATAAAGAGATAAATCTTCCTGAATTGATATAAAATGGGCAGTCTTGTTGAGACGGTCCATAATAACCCATATCACATTGTTTCCATTGGAAGTTCTCGGGAGACTAATGATAAATACCATAGTGATATTTTCCCACTTCCATGCTGGTATGGATAGTGGTTCCAATACCCCATTAGAAAGTCATCTCTCTTCCTTCATTTGCTGACAAACTAGGCACCTTGAAGTGTATTTAGCAATCTTCCGTTTCATGTTATCCCACCAATAATGATCACGAATATCCCTATATATTTTTTTTGCTTCTAGGATGTATAGATAATGTAGATCTAGGAGCTTAATCCATCAGATCCGTATTTATTTCCAAAAAATATGGAAGACATAGTCTTGTACGAAATTTTAGTACACCTTCTTGATTAATATTGAACTCATGAAACTTCCCATATTTCACAGCGTAAAACATCTTATGTAACAGAGGATATTATTTTTGGGATTTCTTGACCTTTTTTGTAATGAATGTGGAGAAATCATTTGACTTACGGATGATGATGACCCCTCCCTTATAATTCCCATTTCTAGCTTTACTAGGTAATTGATCAACGTATCTCTTTGAATCCTCATCCTGGAAAGAACAATTGGGTATTACCTTCTTAATGAATCAAGGGCTTTGTTTTCTCTTATAAGATGATAGTTAATTGAACAATCACAGACTTTAAGAAGTTACAACTATATCCTTTGTCTCATGTTCAATTCCTTTTGTGTGAAAATATACTTCAATCATTGATAGACTGTATATATATCACATTTCTCCCAATAAATAAAGTGCCTCCATATATTCAGAGAAGAAACAACGGCAGCCAGTTCCAAATCATGCATAGGATATTTCTGCTCATAACTCTTCAACTGTCGATATGCATAAGAAATGGATTTTTCATTTTTCATGAGGATGCACCCTATCACTTTCGGAGATGCATCACTAAAAATAACGAATCCTTCTCCACTTTAGGGTAATGATAGCACATGTGTAGTAACCAATCTCTTATTTAGCACTTGGAAACATACCTCACACTCTTTTATCGAGACGAGCTTGACCCCTTTTCAAGATAACTAGGTTAATGGATTAGAAATTCATAAAATGTTTTTTTTCACAAGACTCCTATAATATCCAACTAATCCATGGGAACTTTGAATCTATGTTAGTTATATAGGCTGATGACACTCCTATACCAAATTTTTCATTCTGTGGCCAACTATGATTCTCTCATTGGTTACAATGTTCCTCAAGAATGCAACTTGTTGTAACCAAAATTCATATTTTCTGAACTTTCCAAAAATCCTCTACTTCGGTAGAGTTTTCAAAATAACCCTTAAATGATCCTCATGCTCCTCACCCCTTTTGGAATATATCATAATATCATTAATAAATACTACCACAATGTTATCAAGGTAATCCTTAAATACTCCATTCATCAAATACATAAGAATAGAAGGTGCATTAGTTAGTCTGAAGGGCATAACAATAAACTCATAATTCCCATATCATGATCAAATGGAAGTTTTTGGAATATCTTATTTCATCACCCTCAATAGATGATAACCAGATCAAAGATCAATCATAGAGAATAATTGAGCCCCATGAATTTGGTCAAATAAATCATCAATTCCTGGAAGAGGGTATTTTTCTTTACTGTGATCCCATTCTGTTCTCTATAATCAATGCATAGCCGCATCGATCTGTCCTTTTTCTCCACAAACAGAATAGGTTCTCCCCATGGAGAAACACATGGTCAGATAAAACCCTTCTCCAAAAGATCCTGGAGTTGCTTCTTTAATTCTCTATCTACAAATTTTCTATCCTATATGGGATTTTTGATATCAGATGAGATCCAGGTACGAGTTTAAAATATAACTCTACCTCTCTTTATAGGGTGGTCCGAGAAACTCTTCAAGAAATATGTCAATGTTTTCTTGGATGATGGGGACATTTTCTATCATTATACTCACATTTTATTCTTCTTCATCATCGATCAACTCTATAAAGAAGGATACATGAGGTTATTCTAGACATAGATATGGTTGAGATATCTCTCCTTGGATGATAACCATTGGTTTTTGATTCAAAACTACTGAGATTTCCATGCTTCTGTATTTTATATTAGTATTATAATTTAAGGGATAGTTCATCTATAGTATAATGTCAAATTCCATCATGGGAATAACTATTAGATTTGCAATAAGATTGTCCTCAATAATGTAATGACAAGAGTTTCTAAATACTGGTGATGCTTGGATAATACCAATACGAGTATTGACTGATAACTCTGGTTTTAACAATTTAGGGTCTGATTCTAAATTCATTGAAAACATGGAGGAAATAAAGGAATGCGCAGAACCATAATCAATCAATGTACTTTCTTGATTTTAGAGAACAACAAGAGTACCTTCTACCACATCATTTGTAACTTCAACTTTATCTATAGTGATTGCAAAAGTACGTACTTTATCCCTCGGCCATTGTTGAGGCTGATGATGATTCCCCTCTACTGCCCTTGGATTTGGACAGCGATCGGAAAAGTGCCCATGATTTCCGAAATTATAAAATTGGACATCATGTAGGACATGCACCATCTTCCCCTTGCCGTTAGTGATGTGAAGTTGCGGCTCCACCTCTCTTCGAAAATTTTGTGAAATATGGCCATCTATTCCACAATTGTAGCACATCTCACTCCTGAGCAGATAGTTCCCCGAATTCTTCTTCCCACATTTATTACATGTGGTATGTTGCACTTTCATACCTCCTATTCCTTGATCAAAGGTCCTCCCTAATCATGGTACCACAGATCTCTTATTGTCATTGGATTTATGAGACCCTTGTGTCTCACCAAACACAATTTCAACTTTCGCTGCACTCCCCACAATCTCTTCATAGCTATAGTAGTCTTAGTTGGCAATATTCTTCAACAGATGAGGTCTAGTCGATCAAAAAATCCATCAAACATCCCATTAGGATCCATGTAAATGCTTGAGGTGTAATGGGATAGCCTCATTAAGATCATGTTGTAGCTTCCAACAGATTCATTCTCATTCTACATCAGCTCGAGAAAATCCTTCTACATTCTTGTTCTCATAGAATGAGGGAAACAATTATTGATGAATATGCCTCTAAACACTTCCAAATCCATATATTTACCCTCCAATATTAACCTCATGTTTTTAACTAGTTCCCTCTACTGATCAACTTCTCCCTCTAAGTGATACAAAACATGGGTGACCATCTATTGCTCCGAACAGTGGAGCACATAAAATATACTATCAATAAAACAAATCAACTATTCATCAATCAATGGGTCAGTCGATCCTCTGAAGGTTGGTGGCCTTTTACACATAATGGACTCAAAATAATTTTTTTCCCTTCATGGTGAGATCAGTCTTTCATCTTGATTTATGTTATTTACCATAACTTAAGTCATTTGGTTCAAAACAATCATGAATGATTCCATTCCAGAGTCCATTAGAGGGCCCTCAGCGCAGGGTCCATTGCAGTCACCATTTGCATAGTTCCTCATTTTCCCTCCATTTTCTAAAACAACAAATCCCTAGTGAGATGCTTATTTCATTTATGAATCTTTTATCTATAAATAATTTTATGGCTTAAAACATCGTGCTTAAACAATTACATTTCTCTATAAATGCTTCATAATGATTCATAAAAAGATAATGATTAACCAGACATATCCCAAGGGAGTGTCAAACTTGTAGTGCTGCAAGGCCTGTTATCATGTACTAGGATACCTTGGGTCAAGCCCAAAACACCATGTCAGAGTTTCTACCCCTAGGTATATCTGTTCCAGATCCACATCCACTTGTTCATATCCAGACGTGGATTTATTTATATAGAAACCACTTAAATAATATTTCACAAAAATACCAAGATGTTTTCCTATATTTAAAAATTTATATAGGGTTCTTCCTAAAATTTTCATAGAATAATTTCTATAAATAACTAAACTATAATTTCAAACCAACTATTGCATCCTTCCTTTTTATTAAATAAATTGTCATTACATTTTACAAACAAAGGATCATTGAAGTCTAGTTTCTAGGAAATCAGGAACAAAAATACATGAAAACATAAAAATTTATTCTATTAAACTTTTAAGGATTCACCATCGCTTCATCCTAAATAAAATTACTGTATCTCAAAACCTGGCGACATACATCAATGGAAAGGGTGAATAGATGGCCAAGTTAGAAAAGAAAGGGAATCAGTTTACTTGTGATGTCAATAAGAACTTGTTGAAAAACATAACTACATTAGAAATGGAAGAATATAAATTTCATAATAAAAATAAAATTAATCATAACTTCAATATGTGGCTACAAAATTTTATTTTTACATTCATGAACATATCACCAAGATTTGTCTCCAAGGTGTTAAAAAATTACCAAGGTTATTCTCAAAGTTATCGTGAAACTTATCATCTCTAGAGATTAAATTCTTTACTGAATGCATTGGAAAGTTATTAGGGAGAAACCTTAATATTTTATTATTTTAATGTGATCCACATATATCATAATGAAACATTTCATATGTATCCCATAGAGAATAAAATAAATGGGTTTCATTTCAAAATCATGATGTTTTAGAAGTGCATAAAACACATTTGTTATATGATTTATAAACCATGGAAAATAGAATTAGAGGTCTCATGTATGTCCATTTTATAAATATATAAATATATATATATATATATTTTATGAATTCTCTTATAAACTAAAATGGCCTAGTTATTCACATAAATATAATAATATAATTTCTTAGAAAAAGAGGGAGAGATTTTGAGATGAAATTTCTGCAGCATAATGGCTATGTAACATGGTTTTGGAAAACATTAAATAGAGAGCGGAAAAGACTCACCCAATGATAAATAACTCATAATATAGTATGTTTACAAAATAATAAAGAGATAATATCATGTTATGTATATTTGTATGACACGCCGCATGAAAAGGAAACTTGAAAGAAAAGAAAAGATGTGATTTCTTTTATGAAAAAATTGATAGCCTAACGACGTCGTTTAAAATTAAGAAAAATAAGTTAATGAGAATAGAAAGGGTCTATAATAATTTGTAAATAAATTGAACAGAAATAAGGACATATAATAACATACTTCAAAATAATAAGATTGAAACTAGAATACATAGCATAAAAGAAGTCATGACTAAATGAGGAGAGCGAAAGTTTACCTTACCATGAATAGTACCTTCGAATTATAAATGGTTAGGACCATGGAGGGCTTGAGGGAACCTTGAAAGTACTCATTGGGAGGTAAAAAAGAACATAGAATCATTGGGGATGAGTTTTTTATGAAATTAATGAAAGAATATGTTGGTATTTATAGCAAAAGTGAGGGAATATTTAATTAATTTCTAAGGGACACCTCATCTATGGTATTTTCAAAACCATAGGCTTTCCCATGGTATAAGAAACATGGGACACCTCATAACATATCATACAATTAAAAATATGATCAGAATTATTACATCGGTATTACACCACTAATGATGTCATTAAACATATCGATACTTATAATTGTATTTTTACTATTCACCAAAAAACAAAACATTTTTTAAAAATCTCATAAATTCACCCTAACATAATATTGATGCCATGAATTCAAGAATTAAATCCATTTTATGAAAATAATTTTATAATTATGAGATATTAAATTTTTAATTAAAATCTCTATTTACTTGAGAAAATACTAACACTTAACTAATAATTTCTGAAACAATTATTTAATTATGATATTATATCACATTACAATTCAAGATTCCTATATCGTATTTATAATTTATTAAGTGAAGTTGTGATTACATTGGTCATATTAGTATTTATAAGGGTAATATGACTATTCTGACTTTAATATTCACTATAAATTAATTTGATCTTATTAGACTCTAAATTTAGTACCGATCACAACTGTAGATGACCATTTTTTGAAAATCATTTAAATTATTATTTATTTAATGTATAATTTTTTTTTAAAATACCTTCTTTCCAAAATTCACCAATAATATGGAGCTTCATTAAATTTTTACTATATTTATCTAGACATTTGAAATTCACAAATTTCACCATAATAAGAAATAACAAATTTATTTATACCAAAAACATTACACAATGTAACTAAGGCTTCGTTATATAGCCCATTATAACACCTGCATAGGTCCTAAGTGTAAGACGTGCTATGGTGATAGAATCCTGGGCGGCTCGGACAACATTGCCTGAGTGGTGATTTCTATGAGGTTGAACTTTTCCCATAGGCAATTTCGTTCAAGATTCAAATATTGGAGTTTGGATTGGGCTTGGTTTAGAGAAAATCCCAGTGATGCAACCTCCTTTCCAAGCTCATACAGATGGGCTTCATATGGCCCGAGTCTACTAGATGAGGCCATCTAATCCCTTTTATCTATCAATTCACCATGATCATTTGTATTTATAATCAATAATCATAATGTTATACATTCCAATAGTTATATTGACCAACAGTAAAATAAAAGTCATAACTCAATGGTCTCATTTTAATTATGTTCACTTAATTAATTAAAGGATATAGTTTTGTTGAGTATAATATATAATAAGGAAAAAATTTAGGAAATTAATATTGTTCAAAGGTTCGTGTCATTACAGGGACACCCCAATGGGTCGAACCAAAGATCCAATGGGCTAGGCCTAGCATGATTCGCGTTAGGTCTAGGTCGGGTCAGTCCAATCGTGTCTAGTTAGAGCCAGGCCCAATAGACCCCTTTTAATAAAAAAAGTATAACTACCATACCGAGCACCTGATTGATGATATGTTTGCGGAGTGCGATCCCTCAGGACAAGGAAATTATTTCTAAATACTCTATGCGAGTTTTAGTGGTACTCAAGATACAAATGATGTATTTAGGATAGATTCTCCCAAAATCAATCCTATTACATATGAGAATCCTATGACTGGATGAGATTCAAAGACTTACAACCTTGTGTGGATCATCTCCTAAAGACCCTGTGTGGATCTGCTCCTAGAGACCCTGAATGGAACAAATCCTAGTGAACCTATGTGGATTATCCCCTAGAACCCTATGTTGATCAGATCCTAGCGACCCTATGTGGATCATCTCCTAGTGACCATGTGTGGATCAACTCCTAATGACCATGTGTTTATCATATCTTAGAGACCCTATGTGGATCATCTCTTAGCGACCCAGGGTGGATCAGATCCTAGCTACCATGTATGGACCATATCATAGCGACCCTGTATGGATCAGCTCTAAGAGACCCTATGTGGATCCACTAAAAGTGAATCTCCATGACCAAAAAAACCCACGATACTCATTTGGGAGATGTACCTCATTAGTCCACGGTGTTCAGTGTTACGACTGAAAGTCTTTCTTTTCATACTGTAGATTATACTTCTGTGAGATGTCTTGTTTCATGATCATGCTCTGTGGTTTGAGTTTCATATTGGTTTGTCATCTTTCCTTATGTTTGGGGTCTCTACTGAGTATTTTGTTAATCATACATGCATGGGATTTGCCTGCACATGTTGTTTCTGGAGCATACGACTGCTGACTTGATGGAGGACTTGGTGTCCTAGTACCAGGTGGTTCCTAGTGAGATCAAGCAGACATGGCGTACTACTACGGCTTCTAGAAGCAGGTCAATACTTACACATTAGGTGGGTTTTTCTAGTGGATGACTTGTATTAAATATTATACTTTATCTTTTTATAGTTGTCTTTTGTTGAGTTTCAATTTTGGACTATTAACCTTCAGTTTGTACTTTTACACTCATTGGTTGTTTAGTAGCATGCATGTTCTCTTTTCTAAATTTCTTGGGACATGGTTGGGTGTGTATGTATACAGGTACTCATGAAAATTCATCTCACTTGCTGGTTAACGCCTTATGAACTAGATACCAACCCCTGGCCATCAGGAGGCGGGCTTGGGAGAGTCTGGGTATGGGCCCTAGGGGACTGGTTGGGAAAAAGTGCCATCAGAGGTGGCTAGTTCTGCCTCAAGACCAAGGGTCTATTGTTATTCATTTTGGGAAATATTGGTAAGTTTTTCGAGTTCGTCTTTCAGGCCAAGGACACTAGTGTTTGTGCGGAAGCCTATGTATCCACACACCAGGACTCTGGACACCAACTTTCCAAAATTACACATAATTTCCTGGACTCTGGACTATGGACACATAATTTCCAGGACTCTGGATTTTAGGTAACTAACCATGTATTGAATAAAAGATGTGTTATTCATCCACCCTTTGAATAGATCGTTTCCAACAAATGAGTTATGCAGGTAAGGGATTCCTATGTTCTTGAGTTTCCATATTATTCATTCCAACACAATGAACACAGAACAACCCATGAATACGTTAATTTGTGAATCACTTCTTCTTGTGGGAGGGTACTCTTTTCTTGGGATTACATCGGGGTTAATTTGAGATAGAACTTCATTCATTTTCCCCCATATTTTTAAACCTCTAATGCGGAGGGTGTGAGATGACATGAACAAGTCCAGAGCCCCTCCTCCATGTGCATTTTTGTGCGTTCTCCTTGGCCGCATTTTCAAAATGGAAGCATGGTGATTTTGAGGCTGTTCCAGGGAAGGTGACATTTTGTGGAGGCCAGAGGCTTAGAAAGCACGTAGACCAATCCATTGGAGCAGACCTCATGGTCTTTAGAATGCAACGCTGATACTAGGGGTGGCCGCGGGCCGGTGGTGGTGCCTTGGAAAGAGCTCCATAGTAGAAGCCACCGACCTCCGTGCTGGCTACTAGCAGCGGGTTGACATAGCCACCCAATAGTGTCAGAGGCGCCATGTATTGGAAAGTCATACCACATCACACGGTGGGAATGAAACATTATTTTGGACTGTAGTGGATGAAAAATCCAGCTTCATCATGGCCCAACGAAGACCCCCCCCCCCCCCATTTTAGGTCGCATAGCTGGCTAGGCTGCCCCAACGGTTCAGACTAGCACACAGTGATCCAGACTCGCGACCCAACTAGATGGGCCATGTCAGACCCAGGATGGCCTGTATCCGGGTCGAGTCAGAACCGGGTCGGGTCGGACCTTGATTTGGTTAGTGGACACTGGGCTGGGTCAGGTTAGGTCGATATAATCAGTTTAAATTAGACCAAGACCCGATATACCCCTTTTTGGAAAAACTACTATAACATTCGAACAAGGTGATTGATTGAAAAGTTGTTTATGGTGTTGGAACCCTCTCGACGAGGTAGTTATTTTTGCATGATTTAAGTGAGTTTCTATGGTAGTAAAGATATGACCAATGGTTTGAGGTGTTGATTCTATTAGAATCAAGAATTTTATGTGTGGGAATCATGCAGTTGGATGAGACCCAAAGACTAGAGACCCTGTGTGGATCAGCTTCTAGAGACCCTCTATGGATCATCTCCTTGCAGCCCTGTGCGGATAAGCTCCTAGAGACCCTGTGTTGATCATCTCTTAGCGACCCACTATGGATCAGCTCCATGAAACCCTGTGTGGATCAGCTCCTAGTGACCCTGTGTGGATCAACTCCTTATGACCCTGTGTTGATCAACTCTTAGAGACAGCGTGTGTATCAGCTCCTAGAGACCCTATGTGGATCAGCTACAAGTGTCTCTATCTAAGCCATCAGACCCACAATACTCATCTGGGATGAGTACCTCCATAGTACAAGGTGTTTAATGTTATTACTGACAATCTTACTTTACATACTTTTGATTATACCTGTGTGAGCTATCTTGTTTCATGATCATGCTTCGTAGTTTTATTTTTGGATTTATTTTTTTTCTTTACCTATTATTGGGGTCCCTACTGGGTATTTTTTTACCCACCCCTTCATGAGATTTTCTCATAATTGTTGTGTCTGGTGAAAATGACCAAAAAATTGGCAAGGGACATGGTGTCTTAGGACTAGGTGGTGCCCAGTGAGATCAGGCAGGTAGGGAATGCTTCTATGACTTCCGAAAGCTTCTTTATACTTACCAATCAGGTGGGGTTTCTAAGGGATAGCTTGTCATCAATCTCTTACTTTCTCTTGTTGTTGTTGTATTTTTTTGGGTTTGTATTCTATCCCATTTACCTTCAGTTTGTACTTTTACTCTCGGTTGTTTTTTAGTATCCTTAATGTTCTCTTTTCTAGTTTTATTGGGACATGGTTGTGTGTCTGTGCATAATGGTACTCAGGGAAATTCCTAAAACGTGCAAGTTGACACCTTAGGCACTAGTTTCAAACCCCTATCCTTTGAGATGTGGGCTTGGGGGAGCCACGACATAGGCCCCAAGTGACGGGTTGTGACATTGTACTTCATTCTAAAGATATTCCTTTGTTGAAAAGCATTTCACATATGAGTATGATCGTGTGATTACTTAGGGAGGTCTTAAGCTACATCACATTTTACTAGATCTTATTGGTATTGTTGGAATATATGACCAAGTCACTTATTCCACAACTAATTTTCATTATCTCTGGATAAAAAACACTTATCTTTTTCCACACATACAAGGTATAGATTCCCCTTTGTTTTTTTTTCATTGTAAAACAACCATACAATCTCATAGTTTGATGATACAAATCTTCTTGGAAAATCCAATATCATTCCCTGAGTCACATGGTTTACAAACACTATGAAATTTGTGACTATAACCCTCAACGAATAATACTTCATCACATCTCATTTATTTTCCACCAGACAAGGATTTCCTTAAGCCAATTATCTTCAGGACTTCATCATTTCAATTTTTTATTATGTCTTCCTATTAATATTTTATGCCTATAACTATATCTTATAAATATTATATGGGATGTTCATCCACTATCTAAGATCTATACACTATATAGATATGATGCTTTAGGGGAAATTTTTGTAACCACAAAACTTCTCAGATATTTTCTTTTTGATCCAGGTTTTTTACTTCATACTCAGTATTAATTGATAATCATGATCTTACTTAGAGTATGATGGACTAGAATCATCAATAAGAGTAACAAATCAGTTTTTCATTTTCATATCACTTGATGATTCATTAATTATCTATTTTCATCAAATTTTTTCTTCTTTGGTAGAATTATTTTCATGGTTGATGTAAATTATCTGGGAATCTGTCCAAATCCTCCACACCATAAATGACCCATGAATGTTATCCTAGAGTGTTGAGATTTGTTTGGCTTATACTGTTGTTCTGGTGCCCTTCTATAACTATTGGCTATGTAACACAAATTTGATGAGTGTCCCATCTTTCCACAACAATAACACCTAATTTGAGATGAATTTCTTTGTGTCGCATCTACACCACTATTTGTCTCTTGGGTTCTCTGAATATTTTGATTCTACTTAATACCCAAATCAATCTTATGTCATGGAGCGGGTGATTTCAATATGAAATTGACCATGACTTCTACCTTTTTTCGATCATGCCCCATATCGGTATTATCATTTATATTTCATTATATCTACTATACTTCAAGACATCTATGCTCTAGTTCTATCTTTTCTGTCACCTAAATGATATAGTTTCCTAATAACATACTCAGAATCATGAGTTTCTCGTGATTCTTATCTTTTCATCATAGACCGATGACTTTCTCTTCTAATTCTTCCATGTGTTTGACTTTTTCTTTTACTGGGTAATTAAATCCATCATTCCCCCTTTTCTATTATTCAATTTCTTGTTTATTCCCATGAACTATTTCTGAGTCCTCTAGAAACGAAAATGTCATATTCTCAATTTCATCCATTAACATATAATTCTCTTCTTTATGTTGTTTCATATAGATTTTGGCATCATGAACCTATTTGTTGGATTTATTTTTTTCTTTCGAAATAACTATCTTGCCAAGAGAGGCTTACAATTCAAACATCATATCAACTCTTCCATAAAACTCATCTTCATCAATGTGGATTTTTTTTCTTTTTATATAAGTTCCCTATGACTAGCACCATATCATTCTCTCCTTGAACATTCTAGTTCTCTACCACCTCAGCCTTAGATTCATATATACTACCATTTTATTGTTCAGGAAGGTTCTCTTTTTTGAAGAAACTTCTCTTGAACTATTTCTTACCTATAACATATGATGAATAATTATTCATTGGAATTTCGACTTCTTCATCAACATCTTCTTGGAAATTCTTTTGGAACTATGTTGTAGGATGACGAACCGTTCCACATCAAAATCATGATATTGTATGTTTCCCTTTGAAAATTCATTTTCAACATTATAGATTTTAAGACAATCATTACATCACTTCAATAATTTCTACAAGAACACACATTTTCAATAGAATGAATGTCCCATTTTTGATAGAATGAATGTCAATTGGAACTCCAATTTTCAATAGAATGAATGTCCTAATTTCTCATCTCTTATACAACAAGAGTACTATGAACACTATCCAATGATAGCTCCTTTGAATCATTATCCACCTAAAAAGAGTCAATTGGATTGAACCAAGGTGGATGTATTCTCATGATGTTCTTGAGGGTCATTACATATTCAATAATTTCTACAAGAACACACATGTCTTCAATGAAAATATTCACTATATGAAGGAATGCATTGATAAATTCACTGGGATTTGGTCTCATATCCTCATATTTATTCTAGATAAATGTTTATTTTTCTCCTCTGACTTTTCAATCACCTTCATTGATATTCATAAGAATTTCCCAAATGGAATTAGTTGACTTACATGACATCACTATTGAATAGATTAAATTGGATATGGATCCACCTAATTGATTTATTCCTCTAGCGTCTACATCTAATTAACTTCTTTTTTATTCTGAAAAATCACCACTATCATTAAAAGCTATAATTTCATGTGTTATTACTATATAGACATCCATACTTATAGACTGGAAATAGTTCTTCATATGATTGTTCCGAAAATTTAGAGTTTTTTCATCAATGATTATGATCCCTTTATGAATAACTACATCCATGAGAGAAACAATGAAATTAAAATCCCTTTGATACATATTGTTAGTCCCAAATTGGATAGACGACCAAATAGGGGGGGTTGAATCCGGGTACGACAGATTAAAATGAATTCCCATTATGAACTTATTTCATTGTTAAAAAAACACTCTTCAATATTTATTCTATATCAACATACGAATAGAAAATAAATCATGGAAGAGATACAAAAATATTAATTTGTTCACCCTAACTATGAAACAACCAAGTGTCACAAAAAATCATTGTTTTGATGTACCAAATCCACTAAAAGAGTATTAATATTATTAATTTTGATTTAGAATAAGTTCCCTCTTAGTTTACAACCAATAACAATTTGAAAGCTCCCAGCTCTCTCTAATGAATAACCCTTTACCATAGTATTATTCGGAAACACCTATCAATCACAATACATTTGATTGTCTTGTGTGAACCATTATTACTTTGCATAAAACATTTTCCTCTGTCCAAAGAAAACCAACTTACATGAAACATTCATTTTTTACATGAAAACTAGTTATTATGAATAAATATACTCTAACACATAACTCCCTTTGCACACAATCCTTACATGATTATGAACCCAAGCTTTATCTAAGGTTTGAGCTCCTGAAATGAGGGTGGTAGAAATATATTTATAGGCTTGGTCATATATTCATGTAAGATCCCAATCCATCTCCTCATATAAGAATAAGATCCTCCCTGATTATGTAAAACCACATTTGAAATCATATTGGTCATGTAAGAATCTTTCTCTTAGATCACCTCATCATTATTTCTCAGGCATGCACAACTCTTCAATTGGCACACAAACTCATCTTTCACAAAAATTCAAATCTTTTGTGTGGCTCAGGATATAGACATTTTTTGATGTGATGATCTTGAATCATTACTCAACATAAAATTTATGAATCATTACCAATATTTAATGTAACATGCTTTTTCAAAAAAAATATTCTCCATTATCTATATATTGGACCCAAACATTTGTCAAACACTTTGAAATAGTGTCACCTTGTATACAAGGTTTTTGTTCCTTCTTAAGAAAATCCATTCGGTGTCCTTTGTTCTTTTATCTTCATATAATTTAATAACTATTAATATAAGTCCAAAACTTATCATGGAAACCCACTTTTTCAACAAACACAATCACCCCAAAACTGCTTCAATGTTACCTTGACGAATATTTCCCAATGGAATTTGTTATTTTCATAACGTTAGTTGATGGTAATGTAAATGTATGGATTGGAATTTTTTAAAGGTACTCAATTATATGTGGAAATTATTTAAGGGTATTGAATCTTTTATAAGGGTGGTATTCTTCATATATATTGGTATATTGAGTGTTATGTAATGGTATTTGGGAATGCTTTAAGGAATGTGTGAGGCATATTGAGGGAAAAATTAGGTTTCCATTTCCAACATAAGTGTAATATTATTCTCACATAAGGGTATCCATGAGAATACTCTACTTGTGTAAGGTTAACCATGAGTTTCCTCATCTCATATTGATTACATTACTGAGCACACGTCAGGGTAATATTGATAGGGGTAAAAAATAAGGAATTTTAAACATCTAGTTCTAGCATGAGAATATTGACTCTTTTCCTATCGTGATAATTAAAACACTATTGCTTCTATAATAATTCAAATGATAGTGATACCTTTATCATAACATCACCACACATCATGTGATACTTTCATGAATTGTGTGTTTCTGCCGGTGCTAACACTTGTAATACCACTATATGATAAAAAATTATTCCACAATCATTTCATCATGATTCAACACATGAATAATAGTTATCATATATTCAATGTATTTTTCCATTACATGATTCCATAGTAAAAAAAGGTGAAATTGTGTGTGGATAAATATAGAGTATCTTTTATTCTATGGATGATGGGATAGATAGTTCAAATTATCGATTCATGCAAGCAGATTATATTTCATGAAAGTGAATCTGATGAAGATGATAATATGTGGCATATAGTTAATGATTCCACTAGGATGAGTTACATGCTCATGGAATAAAATAATTTTAATGATTACATGAATTACGGGTCATGGGTATGTGCATAAAACATGTAAAAAAAAGTTTCACTGGAATCTTGTATTTATTTTAGAATCAATGGGATTCTTGCGTCATTTCAAATGAAAACATGATAAATGTTTGATGAATACATTTGATCAATGATATAATGCATGGAAAAAATAAAGGGAAAATAGGTATTAATTAACCATGAAAATTGTAAAGAAGAATACCTAATTAATTATATATTTAATATGAATATTTTTGAAAGGATTTAGAGAATAAATAAAATTGAATAGTATAGGCTTTAATATGGGTCATTAATTATGAAACAATAACCATAATAATAAGGTGATGTTTGTGATCAATTGTATATGATATTTTAATCCATGTGGATAATGATAACAATACTCGAGCATGTTAAATATTTGAGTGAGATTTTAAATAAGGAATTATTCTCGGATATTCATAATGAAATGATTTTAGGAATAAATGTGGAGAAATTTTTAAAGTGATTTCCAAATTAATATTAGAAAGTAACCTTTTGTTAGTAACTGTGGTGTTCAATATCTTCGAAAAATTATGATGATAATAATGAGGTTGATATTCATGATAGTATTATTTTGAATATAAATGATATATGCAGGAGATGATGATTTTTTTGTATTGTGATAACTCTTATATTTTTTATAAAATAATTTTTGAGAAGCTTCATATGTCTCTGTATCCATGTAAAGAGTCAAATATAGGAAATTAAATTATAAGGTGATAGCATGTACCTTAGTATTTGAAGAAGAGGATTCTAATCACTCAATATATGTAAGGAGTTTCAAGGCCCAAAACATTTTTCCAATCCTATGTTTAAGACCATTAAGTATACATAAGGAGGCTATTTTTGTAACGAACTATACTTTCGACAACATACATTGCAATAATTAGAGTGGTGGTGGTATCCGGGCGATGTCCCATGGATTTGGAGAGTGGAGGAAAGGATGCATATGAAAAATCCATCTAGAATGTTTCATGAAGAATATAGACTTATTATTCACTATAGGAGTAACCGATATAGTGTGAAGGAGATATTTTTGGAATAGGGTTCTTGTGGAGGTGTTTTAAAGCTACTATCAAATTCGGTGTAGTTGTGTAATGAAGCTGGGGCTGCAGTGTATCCTCTTATTGATTGTTGGTGTTAGGTTGTGTCTTTATCTAGGATACTCCATGGTATTACACCATGTCTATATGATCTATGGAGTGGGATTTATATATGAACCCCACCATTATCAATCACCATGTGCAAATAACCAGATATTTTGGGGATGTTTCTTCCAACATCATGATGGAAAGGATGGATGGTTGGATAACTTCTCTATACTAATCAGTCTTCTAGGTGCATTAGATATGCAATGATTTTTGATATCTAGATGTAAAAATAGTACTATGGGTGATTTTTTATTAGAATATGGATGTTTTATGGTGGGGGTTGTGTATAGAATGAAGGGGGAATGAAGATGATGTCCTTCATTTACAAGATATCCTACTATTCTATTTATAGATGCGATGTGAAGTATATGGTGTATTTGGGAGATGTGTAATGCGGTGGAGTAGGTATCATTGGTTGTGATGTGGTGTGTTATACCAGGTGTATTTGGGAGAGATGTGATGTGATGGCCCATGTTTCTTTGGGTGAGATGTGTTGTTATGGACTATGTGTCTTCAGGCGATATTTGATGTGACAACTAGTTGCATATGGAGCTCTGGGAATGATATGATGTTCGTAATAGATAGGGGTAGAAATATATATGATTTTGGGGTGTGAGAGTTGAAATTAAATGTGAATTCATTGTGGAGTACCATTTTTTGATATGCTTCATATTATGTTATTAAAAATAGATATGTTATTTGGTGAGTATGACATTGTGAGGATGGGATTTGATATTTTTCCAGATTAGGTCATTTTGGTTCTATTGTTTTATCATTGGTGTATTAGTATTCTCCTTTTCCCATTTTGAGGAGTGAATTTTATATAACCCAACTTATTATACATGTATGTTCACCCCTATTTTAAGGTTTTTAAGAGGACTACGTGGACATCATTGGACATTACTATCTCAGAACATTGGGTTGTTGTTTCATTTTTTCCTCGACTTTTCCTTATAATATTTATTTGATGGTTTTTATCTATAAATGTCTTATTTATACTTACATTATAGGATTTTTTTGTTTTACATTTTATACTATGTCATGGAGTTTCATTTGGTTGATTTATCCATTTTCATGATCCTATTATCATAGACTCTAGTGCCTCACAGTTTTGAAATTTTTGTACCCTCAGATCTAGTCATCAACCTGATGCCTATTAGTGGTAGTAATAATGTATAATTAACTCGCTTATTTCATTATCATAATAAGAGGCATAAATTAGGAGGGAGGTGTCCTGAAAGAGTAATATGAGATCTGATAGTTGAGATATAGGATAGAGTGTGGAGTCAGCCACTATGAGGATTTCCTAGGTTGATAAAGCAATGATGTCTGTTGATCATCACATGTGACATATTACATGGATGTTTAGTGAGGGAATTCGGTTATAGGGACCCCCTATGATTTTATTCATGAACAATGAAACAATTGAATTACCAAGAAAGGTAATAACCCTTACAGGGTAGAGACCTAGGAGGGTAGATTTATCATTATTTACTTCTGTTCAGGTTTAAATTGAGCGGTTTTAGGAATATTGAAAGAAGTTAAAATTATTTAAAAAAATATTAAAAAACATCCGACAAATAGGTGTATGAAAAAAATGGATCCATTTTTAGTCATTTTAGTTATATCAACATAATTAGTGGTTTATAACATGGGATATTCATATAATTTTCTAGTTTATCACCATAGTATTGATCCAGTCGAGGAAGATGTTTAGTGGAAGAGAGAGTATGTTGTTTTTGGAGATAGGATATGGTGAATAATGCGGGGATAATTTCTGATATATAGATTAAGATATGGTCAGTGGGGCATGATATTACCTTCAATTTGATATATGCCCCTATATATTACTTGGCCCCACTAACTATTAGTTTGATTCATGGTGTATTGCATCATTAGTGGGTGATGTATCTTGGTGATGGAACGAGGAAAATGATTCATGACATGAACGTCAAAAGGTGTTGTAAGAAGTGGTCCTCTCATCAACTATGAAGGTAGTGAAGAGGCAACAGATACATTATCTTCATGAGTGGAGTTTTTCTATGTGGGAACTTGGTATCAAATTCAAGGACGATTTTCCACTAAACCATTTTTTGAATTAATAGACCCAAGAATGGAATGTTGATGAGGCACTCTATTATTCTATCTTTTATGTTGTTATCCCTATTACATTGACAACATATTTGCAGGTTTAAAATAATTTCTTAGTGATCGAGGGAATGAACACATGAGGTGGTATACCATGCTATGGGAACCAGTAGGTTTCCTCCCTGAGTACAATTATTGGTGGTAGGTATCCTGATCCAAGCACATCATGGTTTCATTTATCATGGAGCCATACTAAGTTAATTAACTTCTATCTTTCAGTGGATAGTGGTTTCTGTTCTTTTATAGGGGATTGTGGATAGTTTTTTTCTATAATTCTTGTGGAAATAGTTATAATAAGTTCCCTATGGTTCTTTGAGCTACGCATAGTGGAGGTGGATAGGTTCTGAATCATCTTTAGTAGTATCTTTCAGGGAAAATATTTCATTATTAGTGGAAGCAAGTTTACACTTCACTATTAGGAGATGGAGAAAGTAGAATTTAACATCAATATATTCTATATATTTAGGAACATTGACCTAATCATGTCCCTAGAGGTGGTAAAAAAAATAAAGTAGAGGATCCTAGCATGGTTAGTTATATTTTTGGGAGGATATAGAACTAGATGTGAAAATTGTATTCTATAATACTAGAAATATATAAAGGTTTTGTTCCACTAGGGTTGGCTATTCTAGTTGGAGTCCATACCACTTTTTATGTGTTCTGTGGGTGTAAACTGATGATAGTTACACATAAATCACATGTGGTTCTTATATTTCAATAATTTTATCCATAAAATTTCATTATTGGCATCAATTGGTTGTATTACATACATTCTATTATCTACTACTCCCAAAAGATAGTTTTGTTCTCAAATTTGGATGGATAGAGTAAAATGTTTTAGGAAAGTGGAGTTTTTAGGTGGGAGGTAGATAATGTACATATCCCCTTATTTTTTATGTCTATGATGTCCCTGAAACTAGTGGATGTTGGGATAGAGGAGGCTCCTAGGGTTTTCATTGAGTTTATGTATGTTTTCCTATGGAGGTTTTAATGCAACACCCTTTATGTGATATTTATTTCGAGATAGAATTGAATACCGTCGATTATTTTATTTCGAAGGTTCCCTATAAAATGAAACTCTTTGTGTTATGAGAGTTGAGGATTCAGGTAGATAATCTGATTGAGAAGGATTTTATTCGACCTATTGTGTCTTCATGGGGTGCTCTAGTATTGTTCCAAATGAAGGAAGATGGATTTCTGCAGTCATTTATAATAAACATGTTGTTCAATGAGCTTAAGATCAAGAATTTGTATCCTCTCCCCAAGATATATGATCTTTTTTATTAGTTGTGGGGAGATATTTGGGTTTTTTGATTTATTTTTAGATGGGATATCACAATTTAGGGTTAGGAAGTATTTTTTTTCTGAATAATACCTTCATATATAGTGTTGGGAACATCATGTTCTTGGTCATATCATTTGGTGTCATGAATGAACTAGACGTATTCATGGTTCCCATGAACTCTATATTCCATGAATTCTGTGAATAGATTGTAGTCGTGTTCATCGATGAAATCTTGATTAGATCAAAGATAGAAGAGGATCATGTGGATCACCGCAATGTTATTTGTTAAGTTTCAGGACTCCAATGGATTTATGTAATGTCGTACAAGTGTACATTCTTAATGAGATATAAGAATTTCATTGGGTTTGTGGTTTACTATTAGTGTGTGGTCATTGGCCCACCAATGATTGACAATATTGTTTCATGGAGAGATCCCAAGAATGTGATGGAGGTTTGTACATGGTCTCATTGGATATTATAGGAGGTTTATTTATGATTTATTGGATAGCATTTCCATTTACATAGTTCAGAGGGAAGGATAATTCCTTGTTCTAGATTCATCATTTTTATAAAACATTTTTCTATATAATGAAGATGTTGAATTGTTCTTTGGTTATACAGTTTATATAGTAGGGGGTTATTTTTGAGGTGACTATTGATGCTTCTAATCATGGATACAAATTTATATTGATGAAAAAAATTCTTTAATCTCTTATGGGTATAAGAAGTTATACCCAATTTTTTTTAACTATTTCACCCATTATATATAAATGGCATCGGTTATTTTTTCATCGACTATATGGAAACATTAGATCATTAGATAGAACATTGGGATCATCATGGATCATAAGAGTTTTTGGAATATGTTTATTTCATGATATTAATATATTCATGTAGAAGTAGATAGAGTTTCATCAGGACTATTACATTGGAATCGGCTACAGCTTAGGATTGGGGAATTTTGTGTCTATCACCTTAATTTGGAAGTAAAGGATGGATTTTTTTTTTCAAGAGTTTAGTGATTCTTGTTTTATTATATAGTATTTATCCATCCTAAAATTATATTAAAGGGTGGTTGATAGTATAGGTTTCTAATTTTAGATACTAGTGTAGTCTTATTTTGGGTTTCAGTTGGAGGAGTCTTAGTGTGGTTACTGGAGGCATAGTTGATGCATGATAATGTTTTACATGGTGAGGATTTAAATGGATGGTAGGAGGATGGTCATAAAAATATGTTCTTTTGAGGGAGGTTGTATTTTCTATTGATTATTCATGAAATATTCCTTTTTAAGATTCATATCTTACCTATGATGGTACACCCAGCAGTGTATAAGATGTTTCATTTCATGATGATGCTCTTTTGGTGTCCTATGATGAAATGGGCGGTGGATGAGTTTGTGGATTAGTGTTTTTTTCCAACATTTGAAACCATAACATCATGTTCGCGAAGGTTTTTTGAAACCCTTTAATGTTACAAAGTTAAAATGGGATAATATAATTATGTAATTTTTCACAATTTTACCTTTATATATAAGAGTTTTTGAGGCTATCATTGTAATTTTGGATCATTGGATAAAATCATCTTTCCTCCCAGAGATATACGAGTTGGGTGCCATTAGTAATTTTATAAGAAGTTAAATGGATGAGGTTCTTTAGAAGCATGGATTTATAAGGAACATTACCTTTAGATTTTGATTCTCTTTTTTCCTCAAAAGTAGAGTGTAGATTTCAACATTCTTTTAAAACTCAATTATGCCTCATAACATTCTTCCACCCTCTGATATATGGGTAATAAGAGAAGACTATTCAGATAGTATAGGATATGTTTCATGAATGTATCTTTTACATCATAATATCATGGTAAGAGAACATTCCTTTATTTGAGCTCTATTATAATAATTTATATCATTCACTAATTGGAATTTCCCTAATAGAGGATTCTTTGGGTGGTTGTGTTGTCTTACATTTTTTTGGAGTCAGGCATGGGAATTTTAAATTATCAATCTATCTGTGGTTTATAGACCGATAGGGAATTTTCAATTTTTGTTACATGATAAAAGTGGAATACGATTAGAAGAATTTTTATAACAATCATAGGAGGAATCCCTTAGTGTTCGAGGATAGAGACCATGCTTTTTTAAAGGTTTCCCCTCAATGTGGAAAGTGGGGGATTGGTATGGGGATTAATTTCTCATCATGGTTCGATGGTTCATTCAAGGTGTAGGCATGATTTGGTGAGGCGCCTTATCGATTTGAAGTCCAATAATGATTAGAATAGATTAAAAACATCTTCCATATCTCACATCTCTAAATATATCTTCTATATAGAAATAACTACATTGATTGTGGATTGATAGATAGACTAGATGATATGATATTCAAGGAATTTCTAGTGGACAACTAAGATCTTCTAGAGAAGTTGTTTCATGGAAAAAACATTCCTTTGGTTCATGAGTTTTGGGGGCATGGTTTCCTAGAGGAGACTACTTTGGAACACGAGACACAGTTATACTCTTAGTACCCATATATTTCTTTACAATTTATTTATTATTATTTTTCATTATGACGTGATGTTTTATGTGATTTTTTTTCATTGGTGATGTGATTTGTGTTCAAAAAATTCAATCATACTATAAACAGAAGTCCCAATTCATAATCATGAGGCATTATATTATAACATGATTATAATCATGTGGGAGAATCAATGTCTCCCATAAGGGGAAATATCTTTTCATAATATTTATAATTCATTTATTTTTCTGTATTAGGATTGTGGCATGTTGGTAGTGTGCATCGTTGTCTTGGACCTTGTGGGAATGAGGTGGTGGTAGGAGTGGTTACATTTAAAGGTGGTGGCTTTCTTTTTTATGTAGAGTGGTGTGGTGATGTGATCATGGGATGTATGATGAAAATGTTTAACTGATTTCAATGAATTATGTAATTGGTGGTTATACAGTTTTAATATGATTCTTGATATGTTCTACATGGGATGGTGTTTCGAGTCACATTTCCTTTTTTATACTGGTTAGATTCCTTTTGAAAGGGTGAAAATAATCTGAGATGTGTATTATTTATTAGGAAAAAACATCTATTATGTTACAATGCTAGAATTATAGAGGTGGATCTATCTAGCAGAGGTCCCAAGTAGTAAGAGACTACAGGAGAGGTTTTATTTATAAAATCCAGTCGAGAGGAGTCCTATATTTTAGATCATTTGGTGGAACAATAGGTGTTTCTACTACGACATGGAGGAAAAGACTCAAATTTAGGGAGCCGAGGTTTGAGTATTGAAGCTACTATAAAAATTGTTATAGCTTTTTTATGGATTTGGGACTATGGATAATCCTCTTACTGAATAATTGGTGTCTATATAATAGTGATATTGGAAACACCATGGTCATTCCCTTGGTTTATAGGATTTTTAACATGTGAATATTCTAAAATTCTAGAGGCTTACTTGACCAACCTAGTTGTGGGGTTTTACTCTTCACTATGATTTCGTCCTCATACTCTATAGTGTGGTGAATGGTGGCTACACTATAGTCTTTTATATTACATTCCAAATATAAATTATAAAATAAATTTAAACCGAATAACTTTTCCAGTCATTCCCCCATTTAGTGGGAGAAAAAATTTCATTCATAGGTGGCCTTTTCAACCATTTTTTGTGTAATTAAACCCCATGTTGTGATTGTAAATTCATGGGAATTAAATTGGATCCCCTTATTTTCTCCTCCATGTTTTGATATAGTCCATTTCCTAAGAATGGTTATTCCAATGTAAATCATTGGTTTTTAGTGTTTTTATTGATTTTATGATGGGTTGATCTGTTCTAGATGGGTAAAGGTTCCTTCCTTCATTTTGGTTCTTTGTAATTTTCCATTCTTGTTCAAACCAAGTGCACCAGATCATAAATATTCATTGAGGTAGTGTTTTATTATTTTCTCATATATAGTATCATGTTTTATGGGGTTATTCTATTTTATATTTGATGGAAGATAATATTAACTAGCCTAATGAATATAATATATTTGAAATTTTAAATTGAAAGTGAAGTGCATTTATTTTCATGTCTTAAAGCCTTTTGATATTACTGCAATTTTCTGTATACATGATTGATTTATTGATGAAAATCATGGTTATTGGGATCCTTTTATGCCATTTTTATGTGTTATTTGTATGATTTACTGGCATTATTGTTTTTCATCACTTTATGTAGAATGGTTAATCACTTATATTCAGTTAAATAATAGGATTCACAATGAAACTATAGCTTCTATGAGATTTCCCATGAAATGTAAAATTTGAATGTGATGGAATCCCATTTGTTAAATACGATAAAAATTATGTGAATTTGATAATTTTTGAATCATTAAAGTGGTGTGTGGTTATATTTTAGTGTGGTGATGTGATGAGAAATATATTTGGATTTTAGTGGTTCTGATGGGTGGTTGTATTGTGGGGTGGATGTGATGAGTTTTTCTGTTCATGCTTTGTAGATATTGGTATGAAAGGCTGAGGGTGAAATGCTGGTAATGATGAGAAGGTGGATGTGGTTGTGTAATGGTGCTAATGTGGGATATTTTTTATGATAATGATAGTCTATTATTTTTTTGTGGTATTTTACAACTTAGTAAAGTAATTGAGTTTTAAATTTTGAAATAAATGGTCTAAAAATATGAAATTAATGGGATATTTAAATTGAATTTGTTGGTAGTATAACATCACTACAATTGCATAAATTGAATATATAAGATGTATTATGCATTGTGGATTGTAGCTTGTTGTGAGGTGTTTTTAATTTAGTAGTGGTAGTTGAAGTGGTTAAAGATTGTGATACCATATTCAGTATTGTTATAAGATGGTTTTGTCTTTTATTTTGAAATAATATGTTGGGATTGTGTGTGGCTATTACATGTGAAACATGTATTTTCCTTATGTTTAAAATTGACAACCCACCCCTGACAGGCACCATGTTTCAATAACTAGATATTTTGGGGGTGTTTTTTACAACATCACAACAGTGATACTAGATGGATGGATACCTATTATTTCCCACTCACTATTCAAATAAAGTCAGTTGTGCCCAATTTCTAATGGCCAGAAGTCACAAATTCACTAGGTTTAGTTTTTTGATGAGATGATGAAACATGTTAGAGAGAGGTTCATTCATTGTAAGATGAGGGAACTAGTTTGATGACTTTAATGTTCATTATACCAAACTGTTCTAGGTATGGTTTTGATATGATGTTTATGCGTCATCATGAGATTCCTCATGTGATGTATTAAGTGTCTTCATAAAATATTTTGTGTGTTTTTCTAGATTTATATAGGCGATATTTGATGAGATAACCCATGTGTATTTTGTTGAGAAGTGGTGTGATATCACAATAGTCTTCAGGTGAGATGTGATGAGATGGAGAATTTCACATGGGCTACTTCACATTATGTTATGTTAAGAATAGATACGAGCATAAGGACGTATGACATTTGGGTATGAGAGTGGGGGGGGGGGAATTCAGTGTGACGTAATCATATATTGATATTCCCCTTATTATGTTTTCCTACCGGTATATGTTATATGGTGATAATATATTTGTGAGGATTGGATTGGTTATTTTACCTATCGGGTGTTATTAGTTCTGTAGTTTTCTCATTGGTGCATTAGTATGCACTTTCTCACATTAGAACGGGATAAATTGGTATTCCCCTACTAAGTATACCAGTATGATCACCTTATATATAATAATAATATTTTTTCAGGTTTTTAAGAGTACTATATGGATAATTGTAGAAATTACAAGCTCATACCTTTAGTCTAATACTGTGTTTCTGCCATAGATTTTCCATTTTTTATTTATTGGAAAACATTTATTATTATTTTTTATTGACACATACATTATGAGAAGTTTTTGGTATAAAATTAATATTATTTAGTATAGTTTCTTATTGTTTATTTATATTATCTCAAAATCCAATTTTCATAAAGGTTAATGCACTTACTTTTTTATATTTTTATACACTTAGTGAAAGTCACTAACATGGGGCCTACTGGTGGCAGAACTCATGGGGTATTATCT
Source organism: Viscum album (assembly GCA_963277665.1). Classification (NCBI taxonomy): domain Eukaryota; kingdom Viridiplantae; phylum Streptophyta; class Magnoliopsida; order Santalales; family Viscaceae; genus Viscum; species Viscum album. The sequence goes on from OY728161.1 coordinate 940,143,774, forward strand.
ATATTAATATATATTTTCATCGGGGGGGGGGGGGGGGGTTAATTTGGGAGGATGGTGTCATGAAAAGTTGATATTGTGTGCCTGTGGAGGAGGATTAACATCCATTTATACAGAATAGACCAATAACGGAATATATTTCTATACAATGATCAAAACCATGAAAAAAACTAAGCTTATTAAAGGGGATATAATCAGTTGTTGAAGAGGTGTTGGACTGAGGTTATCTTAAGAGTATGGAATAAGTGAAATGGTTGGGGGTATAACTAACCAAGGAAGAATGTTTTATTTCTAAGGGTATAACCAGACTAAACTAGAGGATCAACTATGGGGGGTTTATAACCAATTATTTTCTAGACCACTATAATTGATAATAAGATTATAGTTGATAATCCATGTTGTGTTGGTCTAAACAACATGGAAAAGATTATATATTTTTACTAGACCATGTAAATACCAAGTGTTTTTCTCTCTTATTTTATTTTTTTATACATGGTGAGACTGTGAGATATATATGATTGGATGGAGAACCCCTAACAAGTTCAACAGGTTCAATTCCAAGGAATGAATTTTTAAAAAATAAACCATTTATTCACCCCCAGCAGTGGTAAATCAAGTCTGGGAAACTATAATTATTATGTCCTAATATTCGGGGTCATCAAAAAATAAATCATGATCCATGAGTTCAAATAATAATATTATTGACATTATATAAGTGTGTGTAAAAATTAAATTAATTGAAACAACATACAATTTTATTACTAAATTCTGAGACCATCATATTATAATGGATTTGGAATGACCACATGTTTCCCATTTCATAGAAAATCAGTAATCAACACATATTTATCATATCAAAATAAATCAGGAATCCCTGCCTATTTCATATATTGAATCCAAAACATCAACTAATTTTCCATAATTATTTCATGATATATATTGGTTTACCAAATTCATATTGTAGATATAAATGATTCATCCATCAAAAAATGAAAAACATACATTTTTGTTCAACAAGATCATAAAAAATTCATCTTTTCATCATATCATGACCCATGTAAAATAACTGGGTTTCATAAACATTTCATCAACACGTAACCATAATTCATATAGAGAAAGAACATTGATAATACCATTATGTCTTATCCTCATTAAATCATAAGAAACATTAATTTATATTGAAAGATATGAAAAATAACTTTAAAATTTAATTCATAAATATCTTTCAAAACAATAGAAAATATCTTTTATATTTGATTAAATTTCAAATAAAAACTCATAGAATATTGGGAAAATACGTTTATATGAAAATATATTTTGAAAATTGCAATGGAATATTCAAAACCTAGAATGGTCATGATGGTATTAAAATTCATTCATTTTTATGTACGGTAAAAAACATACACTTCAAACATTAGTTAAAATTAAAAAAATGAAATATTCAGAATTATATTATAAATATTCCCCCTTAAAAAATTTGAAAAATTAAATGGTAGTGAAAATTTCATTTTTCAAACATTTTACATATAATTATTAACAATTACAAATCAATTTTTAGGAGTATGGAATTGGATGAATATGGTTGTTGACCAAATAATAAATAAGGACTTATTTTCTTTAAAAACTTTTTTTTAAACATTTTATGATTAAAATAGAGAAAAAATGGAAACATGAAATTAAAATTATAGTCATTAATATATAATAATAAAAATATTTCTTTTAACATATTATAAATATAAAATTACCTTTGATAGAAATTTATCATAGAAATTCCCAAAAATAAATGAGATCGTAACATAAACCCTTACCTAAAATATAATCATTCAATATATGCATTGGAACCTCAAAAATAAAAAATAAAATTATTATACATTTATTATAGAAAAATAATCATATATATAAAAAAATATATTTTTTACTTAAAAAACCTATGAACAATTTATTAGAAATCAATTATAAAAAATAATGCTTCAGGTGAGAACATTTTCATTTTTAATTCATTTTTCGATTATATAGTACCAATATTTCTATATTGACCATCTTACCATCATTATAAAAATTTAAATTATTCCATGACTATCATATGTATCATTATAATCAAATTTATAACTATTCATATAATGTTTTCATGGAAAATGAATTACATCACATTTTTGGAGAGGGTAGTCCAAACGTATAAATGACTGAAGTTTAACATTTTTGATAAATGGAAGGAAATAAAAGTAAAAAATATTTATACTTATCAAAACTATTATATTAACATAAATACTATATATATTCTATATATACATAATTATAACCATTCATGTGAAGTGGTGATGAAAAATGGAACACATCGCTTCGTGGATGTGGTACTCCACACCAACTAAAAATCAATGTTTTCTTTTTTCCATAATGTATAATGGATGTAGATAATGGTTGTTCAATCAACATAATAACAATTATTTACAATAAATATAATGTAATAATTATATTATAATGGATGATATATATTTAGGGTAGGTATAATAATAAATTAAATTGAATGTATTGGGTTTAGATTTATAACAGTTCATGGAGAACCGTCCATTGTCTCACACCATAATAAATGAAAGGATTTCATTTTATATATAGAAAAATATCAAATACACGGGGATGAAATATATTATAGAATTAGGTTTGGTATTTTGTAGGATATATGGCACAAATATTGTGAATATGGATGATGTGGTTGTTCTCATTTATAAGTGAGGGGTTGGGAACCCATAAAATTATAAAAAGTATTATATTAATATAAATTTATTTTTTGGATCAAGTAGATCAATATATATAAATTTATAATATATGTTTAGGATGAGTCTAAATCCACTTATCCATAGAAATCTAGTTAATTTAATTCAATTTTTAATCCTTTATCTCTTAGTTTTAACCCCTTGTTAACCGTTTTGACGATTACCATAATATCAATGTTTGTTACTCCATACTGATCATGAATGGTATAATAAAATGAAAAGTGAACCATTTGTGGATTTTTTTATAATTTAGAACATATACCATAAAATTGTTTCTAGTTGATTTTTAATTAATTTTAAATATTTTAATTATGTATTATTTAACTTAATATTCAACAAAATACATTTTCGCCGATATTCACATAGTTTTACATTACCGAGAACATGATTGAAATGAAATATAAATAAGAAATTTTTTAAAACATCACCAATATGTTATATTTATCTTAACAATTCAGGGAACATTATAATTCATCATAAATTTATTATATTTAATTTTATTAAATTAATTTATTTTAATTTTCTTTTAATTGAACAAGTATAGTATCATCATTTCATAAGAAGTTAACATAAATATTTCATCACTAACAATTAAAATTAAATTACCAGGGAAAAATATTAATATTTAAAATCACAATTTATTACAAAAAATGACAACTTTTATCCCATTGACAAAATAATGGAGATATTAAATCAAATAAAGTGGAATTTTGTATTTATTTTTTACTTAAACTAATATTAAGGGCGTTATCAAAGAAAATAAATGTGAAATTTCAATAAAATAAAATATATTATTTTTTAAGTTATAGTTGAACCTTACTAATTAAATAATTCAAGTCTTTTGAGAGATTTCTAGGCCTTATCCAGTAATATTTACTATGTTTTACCCTTTTTTCCCTTACGAAGGTTATAAATATTTACCATGGTCACTATTTATAATGTCTGATTATAAATGTGTTGTTTTACCCAAATTTGAACCTCATAATTCCAAATTTGTAATCGAATTTTTAATATTATATTTCTATAATTAGAAGAAATCAATTTTAAAATATGTTTGAAAATCTCAATGAAAGCGATTTTTAGAAAAAATGAGTTTTATGCATAAAACTATATTTATTCCTATATCATTACTTGTAAGAGGAAATAAATGAATATTAATCAATTATAATGAATTTATATTATATAAATATAAATTAAATCTCCCATAAATAGTGAATAATATAATTTATTATGATAAATATACCTTTATCCCATAAAAACGGTTTTTAGAAAAACAACCCCCTTTTAATATAAGTTGATTATTTAATTTATAACCAATGAATTCTTCTATACATGTGTAGAAATTAATTTTAAATAATTTAGTTTATCATATTAATACCCTATAATCATTAGTCTAGGTGATAACCATCACATTAAAAAATAAAACATCAATAGTATATTGTAGTTTGTTTAAACCAGATGTTTCATGTATACTAGGATATTAGTGAAGTTAAATTTATTTAAATATAAATATTTAATGAAATATCAGGGTGTTACATTATACCCCCTTATAATTATTACAACATAAAGACTCTACCACTTATATAAAATCACATGAATATACTTTTTCCTCATAACATCCTTATATTCCCACTTAGCTTCCTAAAACTTGTAGTCTCAACATAAAACATTAACTTGGTGAGTGGTCTTATCCAACAACACTTTTTCTATTTAGTCCAAAACAACCACCATTTTTTCTATTATGGGGTTTCTTTTTCTAGTGGTATGGACTCTATGTTTAGTTCATGTGAAGGTTCATGTATGTACTTCTTTAAAAATAGATACGTATAACACATCAATAACATAAGAGAGATTATGTTGTATCACCAAGACAAAGCTACCATCCGGATAAAATAAATTATTTTTTAGGGATAGATATATATAGGTAACATCATTACCATTATTCTAAATGTCATAACCTTATTTGAAGGAGTTATTTTTACGAAATAACTATCATCAACTTCAAACTCTAGATCTTACAGATGATTATCTACAAAACATTTCTATAAACGTTAATCTACCCTGATGTACTACTGAATGAATCTACCCTTCTCATGAAAATTATCTGATTTATCAAGTCTCAAAATCATTATTTCTCAGACCTCATATTAGCACATTGGAGTTCTTGTCATCCTGCCATAGAGGGCTTCGTATGGGGCCACATTAATTCTTAACTAAATGATGTTATTATAAGAAAGTTATTATTAAGAAAAGTGTTGATTTAAACCACATTTGAAATAAATATACCAAGATCTCAACATTTCTTATAGATTTTGAATAGCCTTCTTATACGGTACATCTTTCTGAGAATGATATTCAGTACTGAATCTCAACTCTGTATCCATATCCGACTAATGAATTCCACAAATAATCAATGTAAGACTCATTTAATGATTAGATATAGTTAAATGGGCTACATTATAAAATATTAAAACTCACATATTTTATAACTTCTTGAGTCTATCAAGAGAGAAATATTTTCTAATGGTAATTATATGTACTGATTTTATAAAGTGTTTGACTACAACCAAAATAGCATTATGGCCTTTCTGATGTTTTGGGGAGTCCAACAACAAACTATATGGGATATGTTTTTTTTATTTTCATTTAGGTTGTTATAAAATTCCCTTAGTACATTTAAGTCATCCTTAACATTATATGTTAATAAGAATTTAGATACATACTTTGAAATATCCGTTTATAAATTTTCTAAGAGAAAATATTCTATGGGAGATCAAAACGTCTTTTTAAATTCTATAATCAATAGAGAAGGATGAAATATGAGAATTAGTTGATAGATCATTCATAAATTATTGTATTTAATGTAAAAATAATATATTTCAAAACATTATTATTCCATCATAATCATGTTCAAACTCCGGAACATTCCACACATTCTTTAGTAGCACTACATCTTCCTTGTATGCCTCCTAATTCCTCACATGGATTGATTATTGAACATTCAACTAAGAAGGATACGATACATCTTATTTCATCTAGATTTAATGTTCCATATTCCAAAAATAAGTAATTAATCGATCTCTTTCATTCCTCATAATGGTCATACAATAATGGACCCTTAGACTCAAATCATCATCCAACATGTTATCCATCCTAGGTTGGTAATTTTTCAAGTAGTGATTATTATTAATAAACTCCACCCATCTACTCCGGTTCATATTCAACTATTTTATTTTGAATATATCTGTCATGATTTTCTAATCCATATATAATCCACACAATTCACCATAATGATAATTCATCCATATCTTCATTACAAAAAATACCAATGCCATCTCTAAATAAAAACTATGGGTAATTGTTTCCAATTATTTTCAATTTGTGATATTATTATGATACCTCCATTATATTAGGAATAAAGAATCATCATTTTCCATTCATTGATTCATTATTATAGATTACTAAGCCTTCTCTACTTTAGGTTAGAGTGATCATAGGTGCACTGACTAACCTTTTCTTTAGCTCCTGGAAATTATCTTCACATTATTCTATCCACAAGAACATAAATCCCTTCCAAGACAACAAGGTGGATGGATTAGATTGTTTTGATAAATTTATAAAAAAATCAATATAATCTAATCATCCCATGAGAATAATGGATCTCAATTACCATAGGTGGTCTGGGCCACTAATAAATAAAATTTTTCCTTGAAGGATCCATTGATATATCATCATTTGAGAATTCATACTAGATGACTAAAAATTTATGTTTCCAAAATACACACATGGTAAATTTAACATAAAAATTATCCTTCATCATTTTCTTCAAGGAAAATTATTAAATAATCACAATTCTCTTCATTATTTTTTAAATATATAATAACATCATCTATAAAAACTAGAACAAGCTAATAAATGTATTATTTGAAGACTATATTCAATAAACCCATGAAGATAACATGGTAATTTCTAAATTCAAATGGAATCACTATAAATTAGTAATCTCTATACCTCATTTAAATATATATCTTGGGTATTTACACATTTTTTGTGCCTCAATTTACGATCTCCAGAATGAAATTAAATCAGGAAAGGTAGTATGCTCCCCATAATTGATCAAATAATTCATCAATACATCATAGATTATAATTTTTCATGAATGTGGTCTTTTTCACTTCTTTATAATCGATGGAAAGACATATTGACACATATTTATACTTAATAAAAAGAATAAGTGCATCCCTAAGTGAAAAATGAGGAATATGAATTATATTTCTGAATTCTATATGATATCGTTGAAATAGTAATATCAGCATGTATGAGTTATATTGAAAAATAAGCATATTGAATTATATGAAGAATTGGAAACATATGAATAAAAAATCAAAAAACACAAAGAATAAGAATACCTTAAATTTTGAGTTTATCCCCAATCATATGAGATAGATATCATTCATGGATAGGAACTTATACCCAAAATAGGGAATTAATTTCGATTGGAAGTATTTATTAATCCCCACAGTAATAAAAAATAACTGGTTCATTCATAATATGACATGTAACATCCCTTGATCTGGAATTGATATAGGATCCAAAAAAAGTGCCAATCCATGCCTAATATTCCATCAAATTTAACAATAGGGATAATCAAAATATTTTCAGGAGGAAAATTCCAACAAACATTAATGGAATAGAAAATATTGTCTAAAGATATAATCATCATACTTTTGAGAGATTTGAATTCTAACTGAAGATAAAATAAATGAGGTAGTAATCCCATAACATTATAAAATTACATATACCAAGAAGATCAGGAGGCAGGAAAGTCTAATTTTATGAAATCAATTAAAAAAGAAAAGAGTAAAAAGTGAGGTTCAAAGATATGGTTTCCAAATAATAGTATAAACCTCACCATGATAATCATCATACACAAATCTACTACAAAACATAGGTAAAAAAAATTCCAACAAGAACTCACCTCTAAAATTTCCCTCTTGGAGGGAGCATCTGAAAAAAATTTAGCCTCACGATAGACATTTAAAACATCAAGTGAAAGTGAATCTACAAGCTAGAGGCATTCAATAAAAATCGGTAACATCTTCCATGGAACATTCCGTGATAAATCTCTAAGAATTTTAACTACAATAGACATGTCTAACTGAAGCCATTAGTCATTCCATCCATAATGGATAGATTACCGAATTTTCTTTATCGTAGACCAAATCTCCACTTCAATTTCGAACCCAATGCCAATGAAGTTATGGAAACATCCTTTTACAAAACCTATGTGAGTGTGGAATATTCCACCGCATTCGGAGGGACCTGGTGTACCAGAATCTACTTCATCGACATTAACCTTCAATCATCGAGAGATGGTGGAATCCATCGAACATGTTTCATCATCAGTGGTTTCTTCACCCTGCCAATGACACCGAGCGATCTCAATAGCACATGTTTAGAATCATCAATACTCATGGTTCCAGGTAGAATGTTGGAAGTAGTATATAATACATGATGAATAGCCATAACACTAGCATGAACTGAGGGTGTCGTACTATTAAAGATCATGTCATTTCGTTCTTTCTATAAGAATGACACCAAGCTGGACGCGGCTTCCAAGAGATGATAATAGACTTTCTCTTTGAACTCAATCTTTCAGGTGGAGTACAACATCTCCTCAATAGATCCAAAGGACACACAACAGTGGATAATTTCTTGAACGTAATCCCATAATTTGAAAACAAGTCTATAGTAGACAAAAATATGGAAACAGTTTCATCTACATCCAGGTATAAAATATAGACCGAAAACAGGTTTATTCTAGCTCGTTGCCAGAAGGCCTACACTGGAAGCATATTTTTCCATATTATCATGATGAGTAGTGAAGAGGCTAGAAGATAAAAGGTTTATAAAAATCCCTTACCAAAGATGGAGGATCCAATGAAACACCACAAAGGGACCTGTAGTTATCCTTTGATGTGAAGATTCTATTCAAATTATTCATCCAGATCAAAGTCTCATAATCATTGTAATAGTACCTTGAAATTTCAATGCCAATATGACTAGGAATCATTCTGTTAATTAGTGTATTTTTATGAAATTAAATAATGGATGTGTTATTTAGGAGAGTAGGGGAAACAGTAACATCACAGAAGGGCCGAGACAGCCATGGAGTAGTCCAGAAATTGAAAGGGGAGTGTTTGCACACAATCTGTTTCGAACAGGCAATCAGATCAGCATAGGCCTACATTAGGGCAGGGAAAACAGATGAACAAAGATAGCTAGAGTACCCAATATAGAGTTTCTAAAAAAACTCAGATTCTAAGAAATTCCATGGAATCATCTGAGTTTGATATTAAATTCCAGGTGAACTTTTTGATCAAGGTGTCATTGAATAATCACATATCTTTGACACCCAGTCCACCCATGTGGACTGGTTTCATGCATTATTTCAATGAAACAGTGACCATATTTTTCTCATTAATTGATCCAGTACAAATAATGTTTCTGACCATACAACTAAGCTCTTAAATAAGGGTTCTAGGCCATCTATACTGATAAAAATAACAAATGAAAATCCAAGTAATCACTAAATTAACCAAGTAAATCCTCCCTACCTGCATCATGTTTTATCCCATCCAATTTGCTAACTGGTTTGTAATTTTTAGACTAATGTTTTTCAAATGGCACCTTTTAACTCTGCCCCAGAAGAGAGGCACCCCAATTTAAGTGAATGGAAATGCTCCCCTCTTAACAGAAAGCTTTAAGGAAACTCTATTTTGCATCGATGAAATAATTCCTCCACCAAACATAACATATGATTTCCCCCAATTAATGACTTGCCCTAAAACCTCTTCATAGTGTGAAAAAATTCTGGTAATACCAGAGATAGTTCCTTTATATTCTCTCCCAAAGAGAAAAATATCATTGGCATAGAAAATATGTGATGGAGCATAGAGTTCATGTCCTACGTTCATCCCATAATCCCAGCTAGATTTTTCAAGATATGTAAGCCACATGCTTAAGTAAACTTCCGCAAGAGAAAATAGCATACCAGAGAGAGGTTCTCCTTGCCTGGCCCCTCCTGACCATTGAAATAATACCATAGGAGATCCATTGTCATGAAATGAGATTCTGACTCTTGGATGAATGAATCTAATAAGTTCAACGAACTTCTGTAAAAACCAATTCATTTTAGGGATGGAAAAAATAAATATCCATCTGATGGTGTCTAAACATTTGGAGATATCAATCTTCAAAAAATGATACAATCCGTTTCTGTTCTTTTCATGGCATTGGAACACTCAGAAGTAGTGAAGATGCATTTCTGAATATTCTGTCCTGGAACAAAACCCAATATATTTTTCGAGATAAATCCCTTTGTAATGAAACTCAACCGATGAGTTATGATATTGATAGAAATATTTTTTAAGGTGTTACCAATAAAAAAAGTCTGGAATCCTTAATATCAAGGGAATTCACTTTTTTGGGAATCAAAGAAATGATGTTAAAATTCATACCAAAGGGAATATAATATTATCCAAAAATTCATTGATATCATTTGTTACCTCGAGATGAACAATTTCCCTATAGAACATGAAAAATTTATCCATAAAGCCATAAATACCTGCCACACTATCAATATTCAAAGAGAAAAAGGAATCATGTATCTCTTTTTCCATGGAGATGTCAAGAAACATTTTATTTTGATCATCCATAATTGAAGGATCAAAACAATGAATAATTTTATCATAATTATCCACATCATGATCTGAATAAAGCTTCTCAAAATAATTTATTGAAACATTTTCAATATCATTCTCCGATGTGATGAGAGTAACCTCAATATTAAGGGCTTGAAGGCTTATCTTGGCCTTTTTCTCCATATTAATGCAATGAAATAGAATTGAATTTATGTCTAAATCACTCAACAATATAATATTAAAATGATTCCATTCCAATTTTTCTTTCTGGTCAAAAAGATTATCCAGGTCTATTGCAGCCTGAATCTCATTCTGTGTTAGATATTCCTGAGGATGATTAGCTTGTTGACAGTTTGATAGAGCTGTTTCAGCAACTCTGATTTCATTATAAATGGATGCAATGGGTTCATTTCTACATTTCATCATACTTTCCTTAACTAACTTTAATTTGCAGAAAAGGGTATGAGATGGGCTACCCAATTAATCATTTTTCCGTGCCTCCAGGACAATTTATCTACAACATGAAATCACAAGACACACATTATTGGACATAAAAGGATGTGGTGTTTCCCAAAATGATCTAAAAAAATAATTGGATTATGATCATAATTTCATCTCGGAAGAGTTATCCCAGAAACGTCAATCGCCTCATACATATCATCCACTTGAACAAAGCATCTTTCTAATTTTCTTGGATGCCTCCTATTAATAGTGTATCGACTCAATGTAAATTTAGCTCCCGAAATAAGCATCTCAGAAAGACCACACTTGTCGATACATAATGAAACATCCAAAGATATGGCACGATGTAATGACCCGCCAATTCTCATTGGCTTGAGAGTGCAATGAGTCATCACTAGGCCTTAAGCGATGTCCCCAAGACGCCAAAGGCGGGAAATAAATGCCGAAGGGTTTCAATTACAATTGGGGGAAAATTTACCCTTTATGAAAATAACCCATCCATTATCCATTCAATATATGATGCATGAACAAAAGTAGACCAACAAACAATTTCATTTATAGTAAACCACATCAAAGTACACCACAACAGAAGAGCAACCAAACATCAAAGTACACAACAGAAAGAGAACCACACAAGACATCGAAAAGACACCACGACTCAGTGTTCCAAAAAGCTCCAAGCTCCACAAAATCTCCCATACATCACCACAAGCCACTAGTAATGAGATGTTATACATTTAACTGTGTATCAGAATACAACATCTGGAAAATCACGAAAGTGCCAAACCACGGGTGAGTATAAAACTCGGTAGGTTTTCCCCAATGACTTCCCTACTCATGCCACTAGGATAGAAGAGTTATCCACATTTATATATAAATTTCTCATATAAAACATTTTCATCAAAGTAGTTTATAAGTAAATATAAATTACTTTTTCAAAACCACCCATGCTCAAAAGTATCAAATTGAAATTTAAAACGGATTTTCCAACACCTTAGTTTTACAGAAAAATAACCAAAAAAATTTCTAAAACATTTCACAAACATCCCATTTTGGAATTCCCAACAATTTCACAAACCCATGAAATCGTCCATTCATGCATCGTTATGACAGTTCCATACTCATGAGCGGTCTCTCATAGATCTACCAAGTCGTCACAAGGTAATTATTTCACATGTGCCATTACAACTTTGGCACCGAGCACAAGGTAATATCTCAACCAGGGATCGTACATATAGTTACCATCATGCCATTAAATGTTTGGAACTAAGAACAAGGTCCTATTTCAACCAAGCTTCGTACAATTCAATATGAACACACACTACACATTTCCAACAATCATGCCAAAATCATCCATTCAATAAAACACCTTTTATTGAAAACCCTTTCCATCAAAACCAAGTGTGTTCAACCATTTCAAACCATTTCAATAAAATGTACTTTTTATTGAAAACCCCTTTCTCATCAAACCATTTCCAATTTCAGAAATTTCATAATTTAAAATCAACATTTTAAATTCAAATAGCCAAATCACTTTTCACACCAATCCACCAAGATTTCACAATTTCAACAAAACCATAAATCATCACAAAAGAAGATTTATTCCAAAATTTTCAGAATCAATACCATTCAAATATCCATTTTGAAACTATTACAACCAATTCTAACAAGATGTGTCGAGAGTGAGGCCACCTACCTCAACCAAAAGGCGAAACCAAGCAATGGACAAAGAACACTCAAGAACACCAGGTCAAATCTCCAAGAATCCTCCTTAGATCTCTTCTCCTAACACAACCAAGACCAAATCACATCATATTTGGCATCCACACACATAGATCTACCCATAACGGGCATAGATCTAAGAATTCCATAGAAGATGTGAAGTAGATCTATGTAGATCTAAGAAACTATCAGAGAACGATGGAGAGCGATCACATACATCAAGAATCCGGCTTTGATTCGCTAAGATAAGCCTCAGTATTTCCTCTAGAATGATGGAAGATCCCTCTCTGACCTAAGGAGATCCAAAATCCCAATTTAGGGATGCTTAAGAGAATTAATGAAAAAATTAGATGAAAAACGAGTTAGATCCACAAGTTAATGATCTAATTTTATGTGACCACATGATTAGTCCGCATGGTTTAACAAACCATGCGCTAACCATGCATTAGCTACTGCCTTGACCACCTTTCTCGCATGGTTTTTCTACACGATTAGACAAACCGTGCACCAACCGTGCGGAATCCATGTCATCCCATACTCACTCAACACAGTTTGGCCACATGGTTTAGACAAACCATGCGTCTTCCATTTTTGCACCAAATCACATTCCAAGTTCCCTTGACTCTCCAATTTGTCACCCTTAACATTATAACCATGAAGAGATTCAAGTAAGGGTTACATACCAGAAACTGGGGTTACTACATTCCCCCCACCATTGGCCTTTCCATCCTCAGAATGTAGAAAACCAGTTCTTGTCTGAAAGTGTTCTGGCCACTGCTCTCTCATTTCTTTCTCGCATTTCCATGTCTCTTCCGGAATCTGACCATGTTTCCAAAAAACCCACTCTAGACCAATTATTTTACCATGGAAGACTTTATCCTGCCTATCCACTGTCTGCACTGGGATATGTACCAACAAAGCATCCATCTCTATGTCAACGAGACACAATCTGATCACATGGTCAGGATTGGGTTGATTGTTCTTTAACTGAGATACATGGAACACATAGTGTACCGAACTGAACAACGGTGGTAATGCCAACCGATATGCCACCTCTACAACCCATTCCAGAATATCAAAAGGTCCTATATAACTAGGAGATAATTGGACATGCTTCCCAAAATGACGATGTCCATGTATTGGAGAGATCCTCAAGAAGACATGATCACCCACAACGAATGCCCATGGTTTGTGATGGTGATCAGCATAAGATTTCTGATAACTTTGAGCCGTCTCCATCCTTTTTCTAATCAACTAAATCTTATCCTTTGTTTCTTGGACAAGGCTCACCCCGACTTGTGAAGTTTCACTAATTTCCACCCAGCTTAATGGAGAATGACCAGGACTCCCATACAATTCTTCAAACAGAGCCATACGTATCGAGGCTTGATAGTTGTTATTGTATGATAAATCCTATAAGGGTATATGCTGCTCCCATGATCCATGAAAGTCCATTACACTATCCCACAACATGTCTTCCAACGTTTGTATTTCCACTCAGATAGACCATCTGTCTGAGGATGATACGCCGTACTCATTGTTGACTGAGTCCCCAGGGCTTGCTGTAATGATTTCTAGAAAGGAGATGTGATCCTTGAATCTCTATTTGAGACTATAGACACAGGTACACCATGTATCTTTACCACTTATCAGATATAGATTTTTGAAAGATCTTCCACAATATGAGTTTCAAGAATAGGGATGAAATGGGCCAACTTGGTTAGATGATCAACTATCACCAAAATGGATTTTTTTTTCTGGACCGTGCTTGGAAGACCTATAACAAAATCCATTTCTATCCGCTCCCATTTCCACACTGGGATAGGTAAAGATTTTAACATACCAGCTGGTCTATGATGCTCTGCTTTAACTTGATATCAAGTTATGCATCATGAGATGAACTCAGCCACCATCCTTTTCATGCCGCTCCATGAAAACAACACCTTTAGCACCTTATACATTTTCAGTGTACCCGGATGTACAACCCATCTTTAATGGTGCTAAGAATTAAGGAATTGTTCCTGAAAAACTATAGGTACAACCATCTGATATCTGAAACACAAAACTGAGCCCGCTTCCAGTTTCCAGGCATCAATGGTCTCCCCACCATTGATTTTTTAACTCATTACAAGACATTCGACATTAGATGTTTGTACCTCTTTGACCACATTTACCAGATCAGGATCAAGAATAGCTGAATAGAAAACCACAACATCACCTCGGTTTTTACATTCCACCTACATGATGGCTAAGACTGACATCAACTGCCATTCTTTTGAAGCTTCCTTTGCCAACTGAGCATACGACTTCCTGCTTAATGCATCAGCCACCAAATTTCCCTTACCCGGTGTATAAATTAAGTAATGTTGAACATTTGAAGATACTACATCCATCTCCACTGCCTCATATTCAAATCGCACTATGAGAAAATGTGTTTTATGCTTTTGTGATCCGTAAACACAGTAAATTTCTCACCAAAGAGATAATGCCTCCATGTTTTCAAAGCATGTATGACTACAGCTAACTACAAATCATGTGTTGTGCAATTCTTCTCATGCACTCTCAACTACCTTTAACCATAGGCAACAACATTGTATCCTTGAATGAGAACACAGCCCAACCCGGTTCCCGAAGTATCAGAAAATACCACATAGCCCTGTCCCGATTCTAGAAAGATCAAGATAGGTGTTTATGAAAGATGAACATCCAGTTCCTGGAAAGACTTCTGACATTATTCTATCTATAGAAACAAAGCATTCTTCTACGTGAAAGCTATCATTGGTGACGCTAGTAGTGAGAAATCACACACAAATCATCAGTAGTAACCGGCTAGACCAAGAAAACTTTGTATCTCGAACACATTCCTGGGTGTTTTCCAAGAGATAACGACTTCTATCATTTTAGGATCAACTGAAACTCTTTTTTCGGAAATGAAATTGCTAAGGAAACGTAATTCCTGTATCAAAAAATTTTACTTTGACAATTTGGCATACAAATGTTGGTCTCTGAAGATTTCCAACACTATCTTAAAGTGTTTCTCATGCTCAGACATTGTTCTTGAATACACCAATATGTCATCCAAAAATACCACAAAAAAATAATCCAGATATAGCTGAAATATCCGATTAATCAAAGCTATGAATACCGCAGGTGAATTCATTAGACAGAAAGGCATGACTACATATTCATTGTGGCCATATCTGCTTCTGAAAGCTTTCTTCAGAATATCCTCCTTTAGAACTCACAACTGGTGATATCATGACCACAAGTCAATCTTGGAGAACCACTGATCTCCCCTCAATTGATTAAACAGGTCATCAATGCGTCGATGTGGATATCTATTCTTTACCGTATCATGGTTAATCTTACGGTAATCAACACCCAACTGAAGTGTTCCATCTGCCTTTTTCACGAAGAAAACCAGTGCGGCCCATAGAGACACGCTTGGGAGAATGAATCCCTCACATTCTAGATCCAATAACTAAACATTCAATTCCATTAAATCCATTGGTTTTATCTTATAATATGGAAGTGAGATAGGAATTTTCCCCAGAATGAGATCAATCATAAACTCCACTTCTCTCATAGGTGTTAACCCTAAGAAGTTTTCAGGAAAAACATCAAGAAATTGATCCACCATAGCTGTAAAACTATTTTCCTCACTCGGTTCCAATGATTCCAAATTCAATGCTGCTAATTGGTATGAGATCATTCCCACCATTGGTTCCAATAGGCTCTTTGCACATTTCTTTACCATTCTCTCTCCTCTAAAGAGATGCTCTATGTCGTCCTCATTCGTGAAACTAACCGTTCTCATATAACAGTCGAGGTGAGCCTTAAACCTTCTCAACCAATCCATACCTAGTATTACATCATATACATCGATATCCAACATAGAGAAGTCCCATTCGAGCTTATCTCTATCAACAATTATAGAACATGCTCTACACACGAAGGATTGAAATTTTATTTTACCAGGAAGAGTTTGCAGTTTCAGGATAGAAGGAATCATTTCCAGTTTTATGTGTAGAAAATCAGAAATACTAGAAGCAAGAAAGTAATGAGATGCACCAGTATCAAACAATAATTCCATGAGGGTAGAATTCAAAATAATCGTACCTCTCATTGTAGATGGTCCAGAATGGTCATCTACCATTATCTGCTAGGTTCCATTAAATTTCTTTGTTGCTGCACTTTTCTCCTTATTTCCTTGTTGAGATTTCCCTGATCGAGGAGTCATGGTATTCCTAGAATAACCACAACTAGCTCTGTTCTGCTGGCGAGATTGATTTTTCTATCATCGCCCTGTCGAAGCGTACGATGCTAGCGACACCAGGGAAGTGTCACACGCACCCCCACCTCAGAGCATTTCTACAATAGCACTGTAGATTTCCCATCTTCTTGAAATTGTGGCATGCTGTTGGTGATGCTGTATATTCTCGTTTCATGTGATCAGTGAAACCACATTGAAAGTAACTTGCATTGCTCTGGGGTCATGGAGGAAGGTTGACTAATCCCGCTATCTGATTCTGATTCACACTCCCACCTTGTAATTAGGTGTTCCTCTTCTGCTTGTTTCCATCATTAGAGTTCCCACCCTTTCCCATGGGTATCATCACACCTCCTCTTATCGATCTTGAGATATCACGTTCAGTAACCATTTCTCTGTTCACCATCTATGTATAATATGTAATACAGAGCACCACAATCTTTGGTCGAATCTAATGCCTTAGTCCGGATTCGAAGATGGGTGCCTTCAAAGAAGCACTTGTCGCAACATATGGTGCAAAATGGACTAAATTCATGAACTTAGCTGCATGCTCTATGACAGAGAGGTTCTCATGTTTCAATCTGAATGAGTCCTTCATTTTCTGGATCTTAAACATGTGAGGATAGAATTGTTTGTTAAACAATTCTTAAAAATCCTCCAATGTAAGGCCTTCATCCAATTTAGCATGAAATGCTAAATCCCACCACTAACGTGCATGATCCTCAAGCATATACGTCGCTAGCATTACTTTCAGCTCTACTGGTGTTCTGATGAAATCGAATATAAGATCATCCTTCTTAGCTACACCTCCTCCTTCTCAGGTTCAGCATCACCCCTCATGTTCGGTGGATTCTGCTTCATAAGCTGGATGGTATGATCCATATGTCGTGGATCATTCCTCTGGATCCCCGTATCCACAGTTTGAAAGGCTTGGAAAATACTATGAACAAGCTCTTGGAAGACATGTGGTTCCGGTGCAACCACATTCTCTGTAACTTCTTGGTTTTGGTTTCGACGACGCCTACCAAGTGCCATTTTATAGACCAACAACAATCTCCTTCAATCTCACTCTCTAGCAACTATTGAATTAGTATTTCAAACTCTATCATCAACTGTCACAACATTGTTATCAAACAAACTTTTTCCATGTTAAATATTTTCGAAAACATTCAACATACTTTTTAAAAATCAATCCATTTTCAAAATACACTAAATACCATGTTTTCAAAGTCTTTTGGTTATAAACAATTCCCGCATTTTTAAAAAATTGTCACATTTCACAAAATTCATACTCATTACTCACAATGAGAAATGAAATCCTATTGGGAAGTCATTCCTCTACAATTCATGTCATGCAACTCTCATTCGATAAACCCACAACAATGATATTTCCAACATTCTAGAAGTTTATCCAAAACACTTATGTAACCTACACCCCGGTAACTTGAAGTCCAGCATAAATGGGTTAGCTACGTCCTTTTTGCTGTAACTTCATGTTCTGAAAGTCCTACTCCTGTCTAAGATTTTAACCCAAGGAATATAAAAGAAGTAATTTCAACTCCAAGACCAAGAACATAGATGACTACTTGTTTGGAACAGACCGAATAAGCTGATACCATTTGTAATGACCCGCCAATTCTCATTGGCTTGAGAGTGGAACGAGTCATTACAATAAATGCCGAAGGGTTTCAATTATGTAAAGACCCGTAAATTTCAATGAAATTTTTCTCTTAATTTTCTTCGGAATTTTACAAGAGCACAGCTTCTGACGGCACCTGATTCCGAGGCCCGGTGTGCCCGGAATCATTTTCTGAAGTTTGGCTCGGGTACGTTCAGTGAACGAACATGCGGGTTGTTATAACTTTTGAAACGGTGCCCGGAATCGAATTCTGAGGGCTCCAATGAAATCGCAGCGCCGATATTCGCTTAGAAACGCCTCTTCCGGAGTTGCGTTTGCTCGGGTGTAGTTTTTAATTTTCGGGCTTAAAGTTAAGAAATAAAATAATTTTGCGACGACTTTATTTTATTTCGCTTAAGCCACTTGGAAGCCACTTGAAGCCACTTAAAGGCGGCTTGAACTGAGTTGAACTGGATAGGATGCTATCCAGAAATATCCAACCCCTTGGTAGGATATTTTTGAGGTGGGGCCCGCACGAGCCCTGCCGTTTCTTTCTGCTAAGAAACACACCCGTGAAAACCCGTCTTAATGAAAGTCAACTGACGCGTTTCTTAAAATCTTAACAGACCATTTAATTGGGCAGTTTCTTTCGTGAATTAAATGGGCTGTTTCTTTCGTGAATTAAATGGCATGTTTCTTTCGTTGAATTAATTCAACGAATTAATTCAATCGTTTCTTACCCCCCCTTTCGTGTGTTGGCATAATAATAAAATAAGACCAACCTATCTTTTTTTGGAGGATTTCTCATTGAGACAGAATCCTTGTATCTTCTTCCTCCTTCGCGAAGAACGCGAAGAACGCGAAGAACGTGAAGAACGCCGAACCCGGAAATCGACGACGCGACGCCGTGATCCGCGACGCCGACAACGTTCTTCTGCGACGTCTCTTCCTCCGCGACGGGTCTTCGATCGGTTGCTTGAGTTCGCCGACTCAACGCCGTGTTCCGCGATGACGCGACGCGTTCCCGCGATGACGTGACGATCCCCCCTCTTCCGCGACAAACAATTCCGCGAAGAACGCTCACGCGCGACGACTCCGAGGTAGGGATTTTTTAATTTTGGAAATACCCCTCCTTACATTCCCGTGAACATTCTTTAAAAATTAAAGAACCGGAATCAAAGAAACAATTTTATTTTATTAAAATTGTTGGTTCATGTGTTGAACATTTTACTTTCTCCCGATGTTTTTATCTAACGCGGAGGGTGCGGGTCAAACGAACACGACCCGACAACCCTCCGTCGTTCATCGTGTTTTGCGGATTTGGCGGGCGACGACGGAACGTGCCGCAACAGATGTTTGATGATCCCGCAGTAATGAACGGATCCCGGGAGGAACAACGGCGCAAACGGGAAGGAAAACGGGCCACCGGAGTGACTCCGGCGGCCCACGGAAGCCGGTGGCGGCGCCGGCGGCCGGAGGCGGCGGCACCCCCCCGCGGGTGCCGCGGGTGTCCAGCGCGACAACCCACGGGTGCCGCGGGGTTGTCACGCGGCACCCCGCAGGTGTCCAGCGCGGCACCCCGCGGGTGCCGCGGGTGTCCAGGGTTGTCATGCGGCGCGTCCGGCTGTCTGGCCGACACCCCGCGGGGGCCGCAGGGGTGTCACGCGGGGCGGCGGCTTTACCCCGGGTCGGCCGCTCGGCCGCTCGGCCGAGCCGAGCCGGGCCAACCGGGTCGGACCCGACACGGTTCGGGCCAACCAGGGGGGTCGGGCCGGGTCGGCCCGGGCCCGGACCCCCCGTCTTCGGACGACTTTCGTTCAAACGCCCGTAACATGAGCTACAGGCCTCCAAACGACTCGCCGTCAGCGGCAACGCAATCCTTGGAGCGAGTCGGACGTTTCGGTTTATCGCACTCAATGTTTCAGAGTACTGTGGGTTCAGCCGGGTTGGTTCGTACACGAAACCTACCGGGCCCTCGGAGCGAAAACGCTCATATCTTGAGCTATGGACGTCCGATTGACGTACCGTCAGCTCTGTTAGTTTCCTCTTAGTGAGGCGGATCCTTTGGCTCACTCCGCCCGGGGTTTGGGCGCAGGTGGAGTACGGTCGGGTTGGTTTTGTCTTAAAAACCAACCGGGCCCCTGGGACGAAAAAGCAAATAACTCTCAGACCGGGCGTCCGATTGACGCGTCGTCTGTTGCGTTGAGTTCCTGTTGACGATACGGAACTTTTGGCATCCTTCGACCGAGTTTTGGTTACAGTTGGTAGTGGCCGGGTTGGATCGCACCCGAAATCAAACCGGGCCCCTGGAACGGAAAAGCTGATAACTTTCAGACAGGACGTCTGTTTGATGAACCATCAGCGGCGTTGACGATCACGTTGAGAAACGGTCCCTATGAGTATACCCTATGAGAGATCGGGGTACAGTTGAGATACGGCTGGGTTTGGTTAGCTCACGAAACCAACCGGGCCCATGGGACGAAAAGGCTAATAACTCACAGACCGGGCGTCCGATCGACGCGCCGTCTGTTGCGTTGAGACCCCTGTGACGAGGTGGTCCTTTGAGATACTTCTTCTTGGGACCTTGAGATACTTGGAGTATCGACTTGCAGCTCGTGGAGAGGACCCTCCCAGAGACGAGCGTGCGGAGTACGGAGACCGTGTATCCAACTGAGACCTGACGACTGCTTGACCGACTCAACTTGGAGCGAGTCGACTAGCCCAGTGGACAGAGCACTACTTTGTTTGGGTGCAGACCCATGGCGGACGGAGCACTACCTGTGTGATAGTACAGACCCGCGGTACTCGTCCGGAGAGTACCTCTGCAGGCTACTAGGGGGTGTGCACTACTGTGTTTGGGTGACATACCTCGGCGGGAAGCACTACTGTGTTTGGGTGGCTAGCCCGCGGTACTCGATAGGAGGAGTACCTCAGCAGTCTTAGGTTAGTGAGCAGTACATCGGAGTCGTGACAGGACCACTGTACACTCTAGAGACGGAGCTCTTCAGCAGTTACGGTTTCGATAATGAAAATCCTGGTTTGAGCTGAGACTTTTGACCTTTGTGTTTCCTCATGACTGAGATGAGTTACTTGATAACTTAGGTATATGTATGGGAATATAACTGGGTAGTGGTTATCCGCTGATCTCATGATCCTTGTGTTTCCTCATGATTGAGATGGGTTACTTGATAACTTAGGTATATGTATGGGCATATACCTAAGTAGAGGTTATCAGTTGAGGTACTCTTTGTGGTTATCATTGTTGGATTTAGTGAGACCTTGAGGGTCTCGGGGTCGCTACTGAGTATCATTATACTCACCCCTGCACGGGCTATGCCCTCACCTCGTTGTGTTGGTTGCAGACGACAGCTAGTGCTGACGGAGGCCGAGTGTTCGAGGACTGGACGGTACCCGGAGGTAGACTACACGACAAGTTAGTGTCCGGAGGTGGACTTCACGGCGAGACGACACTCGGAGGAGGTTGACGGACGAGAGCACTGTGGAGGCTATCTGTACCTACCCTTCAGGTAGGATTCATGGTGGACGATCCAGGAGCTGTGCCATCTGTACCTACCCTTCAGGTAGGATCCGAGGAGGACGACCCAGGAGCCGCTTCCGTCCCTCCAGCTATTGCCTTTTTCTGTTATAATTTGTTCAGTTGTAGTTGTACTTTCTTTTGGGTTTGTATTCTGGCCCATTTACTTTCCAGCACTTCTTTTTGTACTTAGTGTTTTACTTCCTCTTTTACTCTGTGGTGTTTTGTTACTTTTATAAAGGCAATCCCTTCCCAGTTATCGGGATTTACGCCTTTGGTGCTAGTCGCCAGCCCCTGGCCTATGGAAGGCTGGCTTGGGGTAGTCACGGCACGGGCCCCATGGACGGGTCGTGACAAATTGGTATCAGAGGTGGTCGGTTCTACCGCAGACTCTGATGCGGGCGGCCGACGTATCCATACACCAGGACCCTGGCAACTGATTTTCGACTTTGTGCACGAAAACACTGTTTGCGTGTGTGTTTTCAAAGGTTTCCCCTTAAAACAGCTCAAACCAGGTCAGATCACCAAGTATAATCGTTTGACCGTGCTACGTTATTTCATTCAGGATGCCTTTTCTCGGACGACCAGCTAAAGCCCAGAGGGATGTGCGTGATAATAGCATGTCGAGTGACGAGGCTTCGGTACAGGGCCCTCTTGCAGTTGAGGCACCAGCGGAGGCGCCAGCGGTACTACCATACGTTGGGCCACCGATGCCACCAGCCCCAGCAGTAGGTGATGCCCGCTACTTGAGCGCACTGCATGAGGTCCAGCGCCAGAGGCCACCCAGGTTCGGGGGAGAGACGGACCCGCATGCGGCTGAGGATTGGCTGGAGGCTGTGGTGGGAGTCTTCAGGCTAGTGGGACGCCATCAGACTTCATGGTGACCTTGGCTGCCAGCCTTCTTCAGGCAGCAGCAGGCAGGTGGTGGAGCCACTTGTTCCAGTTTTGCGATGGGATGGCTTTCACATGGGAAGACTTTGAGACCTTCTTCAGGGTGGAGTTTGTGCCAGTTGCCCTACACCCCGAGCATGTTCAGGAGCTGATGCCTTTGCCGCGTGTTTTTCGATCAGAAGCCGAGTCATCTGTGGGCAGTAGACCGATGATGAAGAGGTCCAGGAGGACCAGACAAGTAGTTGGGCGATCTCGGGTTTTAGGACCGGTGGTGCGAGGCACCCGGGGTGGGGTCAGAGCCAGGCGTGCCAGAAGCAGACTGTGTTACTCGTGCGGTGGAAAGGGGAACCTTGCACGTGACTGTCTGACTCCTCGTACAGTTGATCCATAGGCTTTTGAGGAGCCACCGAGGCAGAGGCAGCGACGAATGCTTGAGCAATAGTAGAGCAGTGGACAAGGTAGTAGATCTCCTGGAGCTGGTGGACAGGATCGGAACTAGTGGATACGTCTCTTGTACTTCTAGTTCCATGTTGATGTTGTTTTTTTGTGTCTTTGTACCATGAGCTGCAATAAAATAAATACACTTATCTTATGATGTTTTCTTTCCTGTCCTCTTTTGTGATGTTACTACGTGGTCCTGGTTAAGACTGTTGACTTGACCCTCACTTTCGAAATTCCTACTGGAGGAGACCTAGTGACCTCACACTGATGCCGACAGTGTGACTCGACCCTTGGAGGCGAGAGTGACAGTTGGATCTCTTAGTAGTTACGTCGAGGCCTTACGACGACATCCATGGCATGAATTCATCCATCATGCCAGGATTGACTGTATTAGGCAATGGGCATGGTTCATCTAGATAGGGGATGAGACCGGGATCCTCATTTCGGCAAAGGAGAAATTTTAGCAGCTCTTCCAGATCGTATGCAAAGGAGGTACAGTTCATCCAGGAGTGGATGAAGACTGCACAGTGCAGTAAGAAACAGGAAACCAGTGCCAGTCTTAGAGACTCGGGCGTGTTAAATGTTTCAAGAAGAGGAAGCTTAAAGGAGAGATGAGTCTACAAAGCAGCAGACGTGGAGGCACAGCTAGGTGAGAAGCATGAGGTGGTGTACATCCTAACATGGTACAACCACCCGCCTTAGTTATTCCCGCCAGGCTCAGGGAGCTGGAGGGCAGTGGAAGAATGCGGCTGCATGCGGTCAAGAAGTGTGACCCAATGGCTCTAGAAATGATTCAAGGGACAGTCTGTGTCCACTACTAGCTGCTGTATTAACAGACGTTGATATGAATCATTCCTCACTTTCACAAATCTTGTTCCAGACCTAGAGTTTCCGGTAAGCCGTGGACTTGACCCTCACGTCTGGAGATACCTTGAGAGGAGACTTGATAATCACGCTTACGCCAACGGTGTGGTCAGACCCTCGAGGCGAGAGTTCTGGTTGGAATCTCTCATGGCAGCAGTCGTTTTGAGTTTCAGTTCCAGCAGGAATTGGATACCTCTGGAGTACGAGGATGACGATCACGTCCTTATACGGGTCTCACCTCGACGAGGGTTACGGAGTTGTGGCCAAGGCGGCAAGTTATCTCTGAGGTTCAACGGACCTTTCTAGGTCCTCATCTGGGTAGGCGGGATGGTGTACCACTTGGTCCATCCACCTCAGTTGCACTAGGTGCACGACGCTTCCACGTATCTCAGCGGAGGAGATACGTGCACGACCTGACACAAATCTTTGACCATGGGGAGCTGGTCTTTGGTGATGAGGTGACTTCTACGGAGTTTCCTGTGGGGATCGAGGATCGACAAGAGCAGATCCTAGGAGGACGGTCTATTCCTCTTGCGCACTTTCTTTGGCAGCTCGGGGACCTCCAGAAGAGCACTTGGGAGTGGAAGGCTCAGATGCGTGCTCAATACCGCCTTTGTTTCCCTATGTTTGTGTTGGAGATTTACGGGGACGTAAAGCCCTGTGGTGGGAGTAATGTAAAGACCCGTAAATTTCAAGGAAATTTTTTTCTTAATTTTCTTTGGAATTTTACAAGAGCGCAGCTTCTGACGGCACCTGATTCCGAGGCCCGGTGTGCCCGGAATCATTTTCTGAAGTTTGGCTCGGGTACGTTCAGTGAACGAACGTGCGGGTTGTTCTAACTTTTGAACTGATGCCCGGAATCGAATTCTGAGGGCTCCGATGAAATCGCAGCGCCGGTATTCCCTTAGAAATGCCTCTTCCGGAGTTTCGTTTGCTCGGGTGTGGTTTTTAATTTTCGGGCTTAAAGTTAAGAAATAAAATAATTTTGCGACAACTTTATTTTATTTCGCTTAAGCCACTTGGAAGCCACTTGAAGCCACTTAAAGGTGGCTTGAACTGATTTGAACTGGATAGGATGCTATCCAGAAATATCCTACCCCTTTGTAGGATATTTGTGAGGTGGGGCCCGCATGATCCCCGCCGTTTCTTTCTGCTAAGAAACGCACCCGTGAAAACCCATCTTAATGAAAGTCAACTGACGCGTTTCTTAAAATCTTAACAGACCATTTAATTGGGCAGTTTCTTTCGTGAATTAAATGGGCTGTTTCTTTCGTGAATTAAATGACCTGTTTCTTTCGTTGAATTAATTCAACGAATTAATTCAATCGTTTCTTACCCCCCCCCCCTTTCGCGTGTTGGCATAATAATAAAATAAGACCCACCTATCTTTTTTTGGAGGATTTCTCGTTGAGACAGAATCCTTGTATCTTGTTCCTCCTTCGCGAAGAACGTGAAGAAAACGAAGAACGCGAAGAACGCCGAACCCAGAAATCGACGACGCGACGCCGTGATCCGCGACGCCGACAACGTTCTTCTGCGACGTCTCTTCCTCCACGACGGGTCTTCGATCGGCTGCTTGAGTTCTCCGACTCAACGCCGTGTTCCGCGACGACGCGACGCCTTCCCGCGACGACGCGACGATCCCCCCACTTCCGCGACAAACAATTCCGCGAAGAACGCTCACACGCGACGACTCCGAGGTAGGGATTTTATAATTTTGGAAATACCCCTCCTTACATTCTCGTTAACATTCTTTAAAAATTAAAGAACCGGAATCAAAGAAACAATTTTATTTTATTAAAATTGTTGGTTCATGTGTTGAACATTTTACTTTCTCCCGTTGTTTTTATCTAATGCGGAGGGTGCGGGTCAAACGAACACGACCCGGCAACCCTCCGTCGTTCTTCGTGTTTTGCGGATTTGGCGGGCGACGACGGAACGTGCCGCAACGGATGTTTGATAATCCCGCAGTAATGAACGGAACCCGGGAGGAACAACGGCGCAGACGGGAAGGAAAACGGGCCACCAGAGCGACTCCGGCGGCCCGCGGAAGCCGGTGGCGGCGCGGGTCGCCGGCGCGGCGGCGCCGGCGGCACCCCCCGGGTGTCCAGCGTGACACCCCGCGGGTGCCACGGGGTTGTCACGCGGCGCGTCCGGCTGTCTGGCCGACACCCCGCGGGTGCCGCGGGGGTGTCACGCGTGGCGGCAGCTTTCCCCCGCGTCGGCCGCGCGGCCGAGCCGAGCCAGACCGGCTCTGGCCGGGTCGGGCCGGGCCAACCGGGTCGGACCCGACCCGGTTCGGGCCAACCAGGGGGGTCGGGCCGGGTCGGCCCGGGCTCGGACCCCCCGTCTTCGGACGACTTTCGTTCAAACGCCCGTAACTTGAGCTACGAGCCTCCAAACGACTCGCCGTCAGTGGCAACGCAATCCTTGGAGCGAGTCGGACGTTTCGGTTTATCGCACTCAATGTTTCGGAAAACTTTGGGTTCGGCCGGGTTGGTTCGTACACGAAACCAACCGGGCCCTCGGAGCGGAAACACTCATATCTTGAGCTACGGACGTCCGATTGACGTACCGTCAGCTCTATTAGTTTCCTCTTAGTGAGACAGATCTTTGGATCACTCCGCCCGGGGTTTGGGCGCAGGTGGAGTACGGTCAGGTTGGTTTTGCCTTAAAAATCAACCGGGCCCCTGGGACGAAAAAGCCAATAACTCTCAGACCGGGCGTCCGATTGACGCGCCGTCTGTTGCGTTGAGTTCCTGTTGACGATACGGAACTTTTGGAATCCTTCGCCCGAGTTTTGGTTACAGTTGGTAGTGGCCGGGTTGGATCGCACCCGAAATCCAACCGGGCCCCTGGAACGGAAAAGCTGATAACTTTCAGACAGGACGTCTGTTTGACGAACCGTCAGCGGCGTTGACGATCACGTTGAGAAACGGTCCCTATGAGTATACCCTATGAGAGATCGGGGTACAGTTGAGATACAGATGGGTTTGGTTCGCTCACAAAACCAACCGGGCCCCTGGGACGAGAAGGCTAATAACTCACAGACCGAGCGTCCGATCGACGCGTCGTCTGTTGCGTTGAGACCCCTGTGACGAGGTGGTCCTTTGAGATACTTCTTTGTGGGACCTTGAGATACTTGGAGTATCGACTTGCAGCTCGTGGAGCGGACCCTCCTAGAGACGAGCGTACGGTGTACGGAGACCGTGTAGCCGACTGAGACCTGACGACTGCTTGACCGACTCGACTTGGAGTGAGTCGACTAGCCCAGTGGACGGAACACTACTTTGTTTGGGTGAAGACCCATGGCAGACGGAGCACAAACTTTGTGATAGTGCAGACCCGCGGTACTCGTCCGGAGAGTACCTCTGCAGGCTACTAGGGGGTGTGCACTACTGTGTTTGGGTGACATACCTCGGCGGGAAGCACTACTGTGTTTGGGTGGCTAGCCCGCGGTACTCGACAAGAGGAGTACCTTAGCAGTCTTAGGTTAGTGAGCAGTACCTCGGAGTCGTGACAGGACCACTGTACACTCTAGAGACGGAGCTCTTCAGCAGTTACGGTTTCGATAATGAAAATCCTAGTTTGAGCTGAGACTTTTGACCTTTGTGTTTCCTCATGATTGAGATGGGTTACTTGATAACTTAGGTATATGTATGGGCATATACCTGGGTAGTGGTTATTCGCTGATCTCATGATCCTTGTGTTTCCTCATGATTGAGATGGGTATTTGATAACATAGGTATATGTATGGGCATATACCTAAGTAGAGGTTATCTGTTGAGGTCTTCTTTGTGGTTATCCTTGTTGGATTTAGTGAGACCATGAGGGTCTCGGGGTCCCTACTGAGTATCGTTATACTCACCCCTGCACGGGCTATGCCCGCACCTCGTTGTGTTGGTTGCAGACGACAGGCAGTGCTGACGGAGGCCGAGTGTTTGAGGACTGGACGGTACCCGGAGGTGGACTACACGACAAGTCAGTGTCCGGAGGTGGACATCACGGCGAGACGACACTCAGAGGAGGTTGACGGACGAGATCACTGTGGAGGGTATCTGTACCGACCCTTCAGGTAGGATTCGTGGTGGACGATCCAGGAGCTGCGCCATCTGTACCTACCCTTCTGGTTGGATCCGAGGAGGACGACCCAGGAGCCGCTTCCGTCCCTCCAGCTGTTGTCTTTTTCTGTTGTAATTTGTTCAGTTGTAGTTGTACTTTCTTTTGGGTTTGTATTCTGGCCCATTTACTTTCCAGCACTTCTTTTTGTACTTAGTGTTTTACTTCCGCTTGTACTCTGTGGTGTTTTGTTACTTTTATAAAGGCAATTCCTTCTCAGTTATCAGGATTTACGCCTTTGGTGCTAGTCGCCAGCCCCTGGCCTATGGAAGGTGGGCTTGGGGTAGTCACGGCACGGGCCCCGTGGACGGGTCGTGACAAATTACAATTGGGGGACGATTTAACCTTTATGAAAATAACTCATCCATTAACCATTCACTATATGATGCATGACCAAAAGTAGACCAAAAAATAACTTCATTTATAATAAACCACCTCAAAGTACACAAAAGCAGAAGACCAACCAAACATCAAAGAACACAACAGAAAGAGAATAACACAAGACACCCAAAAGACACAATGGCTCAGTGGTCCAAAAGCTCCAGGCTCCACAACATCTCCCAAACATCACCACAAGACACTAGTAATGAGATGATTTAACTTTACCTGTGTCTTGGAATACAACATCTGCCAAAGAACCTAAGTGCCAAATCAGGGGTAAGTAAAATACTCCGTAGGTTTTCCCCCAATGACTTCCCTACTCACTCCACTAGTATATAAAAGAAAACCACATTTATATAAAAACAGTTTATAAAAAACATTTTCACCAAAACAGTTTATAACTAAATAGAAAATAGTTTTCCGAAACTATCCATGCTCAAAAGTATCAAAGTAAAATTTAAACCGGCTTTTCCAACACATTATTTTTTCAGAAAAATAACCATGAAAATTTCCAAACCATTTCAAAAACATCCCGTTTTGGCATACCCAACCATTTCACAAACCAGTGAAATCAACCATTAATGCATCATTATGACAGTTCCATACTCAATAGTGGTCTCTCATCGATCTACCAAGTCATCACAAGGTAAATATTTCCCATGTTAGATTACACCTCTGGCATCGAGCACACGGTCATATTTCAACCAATCCTCATACATATAGTTACCATCATGCCATTAAACGTTTGGCATCGAGCATAGGGTCCTATTTCAACCAAACCTCGTACAATGAAATATGAACACACACTACACATTTCCAACAATCATGCCAAAATCAACCTTTCAATAAAACACCTTTTATTGAAAACCCTTTCCATCAAAACCAAGTGTGTTCAACCAATTCAAACCAATTCAATAAAACACCCTTCTTATTTAAAACTATGTTCGTATAAAACCATTTCCAATTTCAGAATTTTTATTATTTAAAATCAACATTTTAAATCCAAATAGCCAAATCATTTTGCAGAACAATCCATCAGGATTTCACAATTTCATTAAAACCATAAATCATCACTAAAGAAGATTTATTCCAGGCTTTTCATAATCAATACCATTCAAATAACCAATTTTAAACTAAGCCAACCAATTTTAACAAGAGAATTGGAGAGTGAAGCCACCTACCTCAACAAAAAAGAAAAACCAAGCGATGGACGAAGAACGCTCAAGAACACCTGGTCAAATCTCCAAGAATCCTCCTTAGATCTCTTCTCCTAACACACCCATAACCAAATATCATCATATTTGGCTTCCACACACTTAGATAAACCCATAACGGGTGTTGAACTGTGAAACTGAGAGAAGAAGTGAAGTTGATCATAGTAGATCTACGAAACCATTCAAGAATGATGGAGAACGATCACATACCTCAAAAATCTGACTTCGATTCACCAAGAGAAGCCTTTGGATCGCCTCTGTAATGATGGGATAACCCTCTATGACATTAGGAGAACCAAAATCCCGAGTTAGGGTTGCTTAGGAGCTTTAATGAGGCAATTAGAGAAAAAACGAGTTAGATCCACAATTTAAGGATCTAATTTTAAGTGACCGCACGGTTAGTCTGCACATTTTGACATACCGTGCGCTAACCGTGTGTTAGCTACTACCTCGACCACCCTTCCCGAATGGTTTGGCTACACAGTTAGACAAACCGTGCACCGACCATGTGGAAGCTAGTTCCTACCATACCCACTCCGCACGGTTTGGCCGCACGGTTTATACAAATCGTGCGCTTCTCGTGTGGCTTCCCTTTTTTCCCCAAAACTTATTCCATGTTCTCCCGACTCTCTTATTTGTCACCCTTAACATTATAAAAATGAAGAGAATCAAGTAAGGCATATATACCAGAATTCGTGGGTACTACACATGACAAAGGCATCACCAGTTTTTTCTTCATGCCTCAATTATGTATTGAAATCACTATGTAAAACCCATATATTCGACATATTATCCAAAATATCAGCTATGTTTCTCTATAATGCTCATCTTCTTGTGTAGAAATTGAAAGAACAGACAAATTCACAGAAATTGAGGCATTACCAGAACAACATAAAAGTGTAACAGATTGACGATCATTTAAAATAGAATTATTGGAAGCACTGCCATGCTTGAGCACCCATAAAGATTAAGTGCTTATATCAAATTGATTATTTGCAATAAAGGAATTCCCTAGAGACACCCATTTGATAGAATTCCAATTTTTATACATCATCATTTGTTAAGTAATTCCAACTTATAAGGGTCTGTTGGTCCAAATAAAATGTCTATGGGACCTGACCGTCAGAGTGTTCCTAATCCATTAACAATTCCAAAGGAGGATTTTCATTTTTTTGATCTATGCCTTTTGCTAAGACCATAATTTCCCTGTACCACATTCTTTTCAGAGGAGGAAAATTCAATGCTAATAGAATTTCCTGGTATATGATCAGTCGATGTTGGGTCATCACCCTCTCTAGTGGACTCATAATTGGAGAACAAGGAAAACCTATTGACAGAGTCAATTGGGATAGCAAGTTGATAGAAAGATAATATACTTTTTTCAACCTTGTCCACATGAACCTGCGGGAATTTAAGGTCCTCATTTATATTAGCACCATCATCAAGGTATGAACTTGAATGTCCTGCATCAAGAGAAGTAGAAATATTTTTCTCAGAAGCTGGCAAAGTGCCTCCAAAATCAGTAGTCAGGACCTGCATAGGGACTGAAAAATCAACTGAGTCTGTAACCAAGTACTAGATAGGATCTAAGCACAGATCTTGTAATTGAACAATAATATCCAAATCAGGCACTTTTTCCTGATGATGCTTCCCCTCATTGACATCCACAGTAGGGACCGATAAGATGGGATCATCAATGTGAGTAGTACAATAAAAAATAGCCTCACCCACATCATGAACAACAACTTATTTAAGTGAATGCCTTACATTCCCCCCTTCTATAGGGTAAGGCACAATGAAATCTTCCTTTGATAGAGAAGTATCATGGTCGGTAGATGGAGTTCCTTTATTTACCCTACATCTTCTGAAATTCACTTCATAATGACCTTGGACCTTTTAGAAGTTGCATAATTTATTCAGGTTGCAATCCAAGGCACTGTGCCCAATGAAATGACAATTCAAGAAGAACTTGGGTTTTCATTCATAGAGAATTCTAAGAGTGAGGCTATCATCCTTCTTGGTTAACACCACCTCCTCCACTAGTATAGAATACATATCAACTCCTACAATGATTATGTCATAGTCACAAAACTAGAGGTTTTCTGTATATCTATCAAGAATTGTTGAATTCCCAACTAACGGGGAAATACCCCAAAGAATTTGAGGGTGCCAATATAGCCAATTCAAATTAAATACCCTTATCCATGTTTGCGCTTAGGTTTTCTTGAATAAAATTGGGATAAAAATTATGGTCCCATTCATGAATTTGTAGGATACCAGGTTTAATTGGTGGCAAAATAAAACTCCAGGAACAATGTTTACAATCATCTGAGTGGAAAACAATGTGATAAACCTATGACCCACCACCATCATCTTCCACTCAAAAAGACCCCAGATCTCCACAATCCTATCAGTGAGATTACTAAACATCCATAGCTTCACCCCCTTTAGTATGACGACTCGAGAAAAGATTGAAAAAATGCCCAACTATATTCTTGATGAGTCAAAAGTTCTCTTTTGACTTTTATATCTAGTTTTGGAAATCACAAATGTCTCTGACCATGCTGATTGTACTGACTATGTTAATCATACTGACCATGCTTATAGTACTGACCACACTGATCATACTGACCATGCTGATCGTACTGACCATGCTTATCGTACTGACCATGATGATCATTCTGACTAAGCTTATCGTACTAACCATACTGATCATACTGACCATGCTTATCGTATTAACCATGCCGATCGTACTGACTATATTTATCATACTGGCCATGTTTATCATACTGACTATAATTATCATACTGAACCTAGAAATCGTATTGACTCTTTTAATCGTACTCAGTTTTATGAATCATACTCGCTTTGTATCGTATCAATACATTTCACTAAGTAATACTTATATTACTCATACTTTACTTTCATTATATAATTGTTTTGGTCCTTTATAAAAAACAAATGTTTCATATTAATCGTACTAAGGATTATCATCTTCAAGTATCTTTTTTTTATGCAGAATGATGTCATGGATTTAGTTGTAAACTAATCAAAATGATGTTGTGTTTTCTGTTTCATTATCACCATTATAATGCTAGGTGTCCATGTCCTTCCGAGTTTTTTGGAGAAATATGACCGTTGGAGGAAATATGACCGTTGGAACCAGAGGTCTATAAATAGGAGGTCATTTGAATCCATGAAAAAAGAATTTTCTGAGACTCTTCTTATATCAAGTTGTAGAAAGAGATAATGTGACTAATCTCTTGCTTCGTGCGAAAGCCTTCAGATTACAAAACATGAAAGGATTGTTCTTAGTTTTTGTATTTCTATGAGTGCTTTTTTTTTCATTGTGTTTCCGATTAGGTGATAACGATCAAGGTCTACCGTGTATAGGTAGACAGTGTTACCGATCATCGTATCGGGGTCTTTCAAGTGATTGAAAGATAGACATGTCGATTACCTACACAATCGATGGCTTGCAGTGATAGTAAGAAAGACTACCGATCATCGTATTGAGGTCTTACCAAGGTGGTGGTAAGACAGACCTCTTATCCAAGGTGAAAGGATAACCCTTATCATTGGGTAAAAATAATTGTAAAACTTTTACATTTCTGCTGTTGTTTGTTTTAAGAAATGTAATTGTATTGTTTTACTTTCTTCATTCCATATTCATTTTTAATTGTTTCAATTACATTCATACTGTTACACATTGTATCAATTGAATCTATACGCCTTATGGTAGAATCGTTCACTATTTTATTACTTTGATTATTGAATTCATCTTGAATACAATTTCTTTATTTTTCTTATAGTATTACATCATATTATACCTTTATATTCAATACATTTGTGGTTGCTAGTTTTTGTTGTGAATTGTATTATTTTAAGATCATTTAATCTATTTTCTTGTGTTTTAAAAAAAGTTTTTAAACCTACAATTCAACCCCCTCTTGTATTCTTCCATCTAATATATATATACATCTACATATTCGATCCAACAATTGGTATCAGAGGATTTTTCCACTGATTTGTACTATTATCTCTTATTCGATCATATTACTGTTTCAATTATTTACTACACTTATGTGTGGAGTGGAAAAGATCCTATTTTATTAGATGGCAGGAATGAATATTGGGTCAATTGATAATATAAATCCTTCTAGACCATCTATCTTTGATGGGAATGACTATGATTATTAGAGAGATTGAATGAATACATTCATTTTCAATACTGGTGTAGTCAATTTTATTATTCTTATTGGAGGTTACAAAATTCCTAACAAAGAAGTCAGTACTTTCACTAATCCAGAAAAGTAAGATTATCAACTGAATTACAAGGAAAGAAATAATTTGCTATGCTATAAGACTAGGAATATTTATAGCCAGATAACTTCTTGTGAAGCAGCCAACTGTATTTGGAAGAAATTGGAAGTCACACATTTTGGTAAATCCAAGGTTATAGAAACAAGAAGAGCAAATATTTCAAGCAGAGTATCATAGATTTATTTTTCCTTATGAAGTGACAGTATGTAAAGTGAAACAACGATTTATGAAAATTGAAAACAGCTTAAAATCTATGGGAGAAGAAGGTCTTGATGATGAAGCTCTTGTTGACAAAATTATTGATATGATTCCAAACTAATGGGAGTAAAAAAGAACAGCTATTGATGAAAACATAAAATTTTCCCATATTACTCTTCATGAACTCATTGGAACTCTTCTACAGCACGAGACAATAATGAAGAGAGATGCAGATTTCAACAAGAAGAAAAATGGAAATGGAGGTGTAGCTTTTACCACTACATCTAAAGCTAAAACACCTAAATTTATAACAAGATCCAAAGCTAAGAAAGTTGTTATGTCTGATTCAAGTGATAATGATCACTAGGATAATGAGTTAGCCAATCTTGCTCAAAGGATGAAAAAGACTGTGGGAAAGAAAGACTTTTAATACAGATTAAAACAATAATGATACGAAGGATAAGAAAGATTCAGTGGTAACATGTTATGAATGCAAGAAAGTAGGTCATATAAGACCTAATTGTCATTTACTGAAGAGAAAATACCGAAAGGAGAAACATTCTGAAATAAATAGGAAAATGTATTAAAAGTAAAATACAAAGAAGGTCTTGAAGGAAAATGATACATGGAGTGAATTTGGTAGCGATTCATCAGATAACTCTTCATAATATGAATCATAAAGACAAAGGAATATTGGACTTATAGCCAGACTACCTATTGAAGATCAGTGTCTCATGGCTAAGGTACACAATGCTAAAGCTGTTACAAATATATCATTGAATGTGAATTATACTGATAATATATATTATGAATCTTCAAATGATGAGTCTTCATCATTAGAAGATAATACATTTCCTTCTTTTAAAGAAGTGTCTAGGTTTACTAAATTACGTGAGAAAAAAAATTCTAAACTCAAAAAGAAACATCATAAGGAATATTCTTGAATTTCAATTTTAACCAAAGAAGTATCAAGTATTTCTAATGATAATGATATGAAAACATATGATTTTGAAAGTATTTTAAAAACCCTTGATAAAGTCAAATATGAAAAGGTAAACTTTCTAAGGATCTAGAAAATGTAATTTCTAAGAAAAATGTTCTCGAGCCTAACTCTAGTTCAAAATGAAACGTTTTGGAGGATAAAAACTGTGTTTAAAATCTAAAATCAGAAATTTTTTACTTGAAAAAATGTCTTCCAAACATTACTTATGGCAAGGAAAACATTGATAAAATGTATTCTCAAATTAGACCTTTGAGGAATCATTCTAGTATTGGTTATACACATTCTAAACCAATTTTTTGTAATAACTATTTTATTCATCAAAATACGCTTTTTTACTCTATGTGTCAATTTAGAGGACACAGGAAAAGATATTGTTCTCTTAATAGAACCCAGTCTTTAGGATTTCATAAAGTCCATTTTTCAAAAAAATGGGGATTCCTAAAATTCTTTTATCTAACCCATCCAGATTCAAACAAGTTTGGATTCCAAAAAACTAATTGTTTCTTTCTAATGAAAATAAGAAGTGTAACAATAAGAACATTTGGTACATAGATAGTGTTTTTTCTAGACACATGACGGGAAACAATGTTTTCTTTGAAAAGATCATCAAAAAAGGTGGAAAGGTTACCTTCAGAGATAATGATCATGGAAAAATTATTAAAATAAGTAATAATGTTTTACATGGAAAAGTTATTATTTCAAATGTTTTGTTTGTTAAAGGTCTTAAGCACAATCTCATCAGCATAAGTCAATTATGTGATGAAGGTTGCCTTGTGAATTTTAGAAATGATAAATGTCTAGTTAACAATTCAAAGGATGAGTTCATTCTATCTTCCCATAGGAAAGAGAATGTATACACTATTAACATAGAAGACCATAGGAGCCAAAATTTACCCTGCTTAAGTGCAATAGAAGACCAATCATGGCTATGGCATAGAAGACTAGGACACTGCAACCTAAGAAACATTTGTAAACTTACAATGAAAAGACTTATAAAGGGAAAACCAGATCATAGATATGATTCTTCAAAAGTCTGTGATTCTTGTTAATTTGGAAAGAAACATAATACTAGATTTAAATCAACTAATGAAGTTTCAACTTCTAATGCATTACAGCTACAACACATGGATCTTTTTGGTCCTTCACAAACTGGAAGCATTGGAGGCAGATACTATGTATTTGTTTTAGTTGATGACTTTACTAGAATTACATGGGTCTATTTTCTAAGAAAGAAATATGAAGCCTTTTCCTATTTCAAAATATTTAGAGACCATGTGAAAAATGAGAAAAACCTACCATTGATAACTATTCACAGTGATCATGGTGGTGAATTTCAAAATTCAGATTTTTAAACATTTTGTAATAAGAATGGTATTACTCACAATTTCTCAGCTCTAAGAACTCCACAGTAAAATGGTGTTATTGAGAGAAGAAATCGTACTCTTCAGGAAATGACAAGAACCATGTTGATTGAATACTCAATTGCTAAGAAATTTTGGGATGAAGCTGTAAGTACTGATTCTTATACTATAAATCATGTTTTAACTAGACCTTTTATTAATAAAACACCTTATGAATTATGAAATGGACGAAAACCTAAAGTTTCATACTTCAATGTTTTTGGGTGCAAAGTATTCATTCTGAATACTAAATATAGTCTATACAAATTAGCCCCAAAATTTGATGAATGAATCTTTCTAGGAAATTCTACAACTTTTAAGGAATATAGAATTTTCAATAAAAACAACTATACTATTGAAGAAAGAGTAAATGTTAAATTTAATGAAACCAATCCTTTTTCTTTCAACCAACCCCAACCTACATCTTCAGATGTGTTTTCTAAAACTATTTATCATTCTCTATTAGAATATTCTTCTAATAAGGAAAATGTTCAAGAATGTGTTCCTGAAACTTTTACCCCAGATGATTTTCTACCATATGTTGATGAACAGGTTTTACAAAACCCAAATCAACTGTTTCTTAGGAATAATCCCAGTGATAATATCATTGGTAATGTTAATTAACCTATAAGGACCATAAATTTCTAATTAAATGAAATAGAAAATCTTACATTTCTTTCCCAATTCGAACCTAAAATTCCAAGTGAGGCCTTAAGTGATGAAGATTGGATTAAAGATAAGCAAGATGAACTAGATGAATTTGAAAGGAATCAAGTCTGGACTTTAGTTGAAAGACCTAAAGAAACAACTGTAATTGGTGAAAAATGGGTTTTTAGAAACAAATGTGATGAAAATGGAATCATTGTAAGAAATAATGCAGGACTTGTTGTTAAGGGATATAATCATAAAGAGGGAATATAATACAAAGAAACATATGCTATGGTAGCTAGATGTGAATCTATCCGTATTCTATTAGCCATTTCAGCATACTTTAATATCAAACTATTTCATATGGATGTTAAATGTTCTTTTCTAAATGGTTTTGTTCAAGAAGATGTTTTTTTCGAACAACCCCTGGTTTTCTTGACTCAAAAAATCCTAATCATGTTTTCAAACTTACGAAACCTCTATATGTCCTTAAACAAGCCCCTAGAGCATGGTATGATAGAATTAAATGATTTATTTTACAAAACAATTATGCAAAATGTACAGCGGATCCAACTCTTTTTATAAAAATGGAAAAAAATGTTTTGATTGTTCAAATTTATGTTGATGACATCATATTTGAATCAAGTCACCAATATATAACTGATTCTTTTGCGAACTTAATGAAATATGAGTTTGAAATGAGTATGATGGGTGAGTTATCATTCTTTTTATGATTTCAAATTTCACAAAAACCATAAGGAAGATATATATATCAATATAAGTATATAAAATATTTACTCAAAAAGCATGGTTACGTCAAAACTAAATGTATTAGCACTCTAATTGGTACCTCAAATACACTAGATCGTGATGAAACTGGGAAACCAGTAGATCAAACAATTTTTAGAGGTATGATAGGAAGTTTTTTATACTTGACAGCCAGTCGACCAGACATAATGTTTTCCATATGCTTATATTCAAGATACCAATATAATCTAAATGAGTCTCATTTAAATGATGTGAAAAGAATTTTTCGGTATTTTAAAGGAACATTGGATTTAGGTATTTTTTATTCTTCTAGAAATGATTTTGTTTTAAAATGTTTTTCGGATGCTGACTTTGGTGGTTGTAGAATGGATAGAAATAGTACATCTGGAGCATGTCATTTCTCAAGAGATTCTTTGGTTTCCTGGTCCTACAGGAAACAACACTTTATAGCACATTCCACTGCTGAAGCTGAATATGTAGCAGCTGGAAGTTGTTGTGCTCAAATGTTGTGAATGCAACACACACTCACCAACTATTAATTGAATTTTTCAAAAACTCAAATTCTTTGTGATAATACTAGTGATATAGATCTCAGTAAGAACCCTTCACATCACTCTTGTGAAAAACACATAGATGTTTGGCATCACTTTCTTAGGGATCATACACAAAAAAGAAGTAATTATTTTAAAATACATCGTAATCCAAGAACAACTTGCTGACATTTTTACAAAACCATTACCTTTTTATAGATTTGAATTTATAAAAGAGAATCTTGGAATGAATACATTAATGTAATCATTCATGTCTACTTCATGTTTTTCACTTCTCCTTACATTAATAAACTCCTCTTAAAAAGGTGAAAATTTTACTTGATAGTTTTTTTTTTCTGTTTATTCACCTAGTTTTTGTTTTTTTGTCTTTCTTTTTATTGTATTGACTGTTTAGTTATCATTTTTTCCTTCTGTTTATCATATTGACTATTTAGTTATAGTTTTTACCTTTTGTTTCACATGTTAACAAGTTTTTTTCCATCGGCACGTCAACCTATTGTAGCATGTTTGTTTTCCATCGGCATGTCAACATATGGTAAAATGTTTGTTTTCTATCGACACTTCAGTCCATAGGCACATCAGTCAGTGGTAAAGATTTTGTTTTCCATCAGCACGTCAGTCCATGGTAACGACTTTGTTTTCCATCGACACGTTAGTATATGGTAACAACTTTTTTTTTCATCAGCACGTCAGTCTATGGTAACAACGTTGTTTTCCATCGTCAAGTTAGTCTATGGTAATGACATTGTTTTCCATTGGCACGTCAGTATATGGTAACATCTTTGTTTTCCATTGGCACATCAGTCCATGGTAATGACTTTGTTTTCCATTGGCACGTCTGTCTATGGTAATGAATTTGTTTTCCACCAGCACTTCAGTCCATGGTAACAACTTTGTTTTCCATCAGCACATCAGTCCATGGTATTGACTTTGTTTTCCACCAGCATGACAGTCTATGGTAATGACTTTGTTTTCTATCGGTACGTCAGTCTATGGTAATGACTTTTTTCCATCATCATGAAAATGGACTGTATTCTTTCTCCTCGTACGCTTGTGTTTTCTTCCATTATGTTAATACTATTTAAACCAGCAATTACCTTACGATCTCCAGTAGGTACATACATTCCTTACCATTTTTTGTTTTGTTTGTTTTGAAAAATAAATAATTAAAAATATCTTTTAATCCCATCCATCGGTTTCTTTTTCTTCTATTATCAACCATAGGAGATCAACAGTTACCCTTTTTTCTTCTATAAATAGACCCCTCCCCTCCCCAAACCCACACTGGTGTTTAACAATTGTTGAAGAAGCTCTGACACTATTTTAAGACTCTGTAAGATGTTCCATCTGCTTCACCTTTATGTCTCAGTCTTCTACCAACACTCCTACTGAAATGTCTTCAAAGAGTTTTTTAGAGAAAGACTTTTCCAGAGAAAGGATAGTTTCTCGGGACTTATATTCCTCGTACAATTCTACAATCAGAATAATTATTTTGGTTCAAGGTTGGAGAATCTATCTATTGAAAAATCTATGTTTGAAGATCCAGTTCTTATTGAAGAGGATAGCTAATTCTACAAAACTGTGTCCTTCGACAAAAACATGACTATCAACTTTGTTGTGTACGATAGAAAGATATCAATGTCAATGAAACACGCATCCCACTTTCTAAATGTTCCAATAGAAGGTGATTCTTATTTTCCATGTCATAAAATACCAGAGGATGTTGTTACGTTTAAAAATGAAAGTTCTGAAAAGTCGTTTTTTCTTATAAATGAAGATAAGAGGAAAGTGGCTCATCTTTCTTCAGATAATAGATTTGTTGCACTTTGGATGCAAGGTATTTTTTCCAAATGAAACGGGATAGAGAAACTCCGAATGTTTCTAATACCTTCATCCTAGACTATCTTTTCAACATGAGAAAAGTAAATATCATGGGATACATTTTTGAATCAATCAAGAATGTTAAGTGAGGAGGTATTAAGTCCCATTTGATCATGTATCCTTCTATTCTTACAAAGTTCATTCTTGAGAGCATGAAGTTTTGTAATATTCCTTTGAAATGACATTTTAAAGAGGTGAAGCCTTCCTTGATATGTAAGAGTACGTTGATGAAGTTGAATGTATGTTTTGATCAGAATTCAAAGCTTTTTGTTAAGGATTTAGAAGTTGAATCGGCATAGAATCAATTGGCACCTATTCCAGTCAAAGAAAATCAATCTGTTGGTGCTCCTAAAAAGTCAGATCTGCAAACTAGTTCAAACCCAAAAAAGAAACCTAAGTACAGTAATGAGGTTGTGGCCAGGTGGAGAAAAGAAATAGAACATAGAAAGGAAGGTGATCCGAAGTTTGGTCTGGACCCAGCTGAAGCTTTTTCTGAGTGGCTAAGGGTTGAGGATACCCTTCAGGCTGAAAATAAAAAGAAGAATTTTTTGTAAAGAAATTCCCATGAATTTGATGTTTTGAATGTCATGAAATTGGTTGAGGATTTTAGTGCTCAAATAAAAGAGGAAGTATATCAAGAGCCAATCGTACAGAGTCTACCACAGAAAGAGAATGGGAAACAAATTCTGGAAGAAATCCAGGATGTTGAAGAAGAGGAAAGAGATTTCCTTTCGGAATTCCTTCAGAG
This sequence comes from Viscum album, assembly GCA_963277665.1. Lineage (NCBI taxonomy): Eukaryota > Viridiplantae > Streptophyta > Magnoliopsida > Santalales > Viscaceae > Viscum > Viscum album. Next base: position 940,185,282 of record OY728161.1, read on the forward strand.
ATCAAAGAAAAGAAGAGACGAATATTTTCAAAAACAAGGTGAAGGTATTAAACAAGATCCTCATGCTGACCAAGCACCGGTTGAATCTTTTGAAACTCTATAAATAATTATTTCCCAAGATAATCAACGTCCTCAATATTCTCATATGGAAAAAAAATCATTATCAGTGACAAAGTGAAAGAAGAAACAAAGGGTATTGAAAAAGAAAAAGGAAAACATCCTATTGTAGACTCAAGCCAATCAAATAATCTGGATTCGTAAGATGAGGATACCGATTCAGAACAAACAATCTCTCTCAATAGGATTGACTACATTGTTCATGTTTTAAGGAGAATTGAGAAGACCATTCCTTATTTTCCCAGTCATGAAGGGAAAATTGATTTCATTACTGACAATCAGAGAAAGAAGTTTGGCTCTATAAGATAATCAAGAAATAGAGTTTTGTCAGTCGAAGCCAATTTGAATGTTCTATCTGAATGTTCGGATGCTCATAAGAAGGCTTGCAACAGAATGACTAAATGGTCATACAAAACAGAGGGCTCAATGAATTATCATGAAGTGTCATTTGAAGACTTGAGGAGAATTTCAAATGATCTTTCAATTGAATTCAATAATCATGACAAAGAAACTGTTGAAAGGATGAATCTTTTTTCAAATCCTCATGGAGCTGATATTCCTTCAGGGAAAGAGTTGCAAGAGAGAATGAATTCTTTTCAGTCTGATTTTTCAAAGGTTTCATATTTCAATGATGAATTAGTCTTGTTGAATAAACAAAATTCATTTTTATCCAAAGACAACAAGAATTTACAAAACAAAATTGATACTCTTGATGATGTAATCAGAGTCTGGGAGGAGACCGTCAAGAATCAGGATAAGCTTTTTTCCAACCAACAAGAGCTTCTCAGATCTCAGGGTAATTCTATATCTGAAGACCAGAAGGAAATAAAAGAGATGAAATTCGTTCTTAATGAGATGATAATTAAGGAAAAGTAAAGAGAAAAAAAATTAATGTTGTCGTATTTGTTTTACTTTCATGAACTCTATAAACCTTTGTTATCGTAATGAGATTTATGTTACACTTCCCTTTATCCTGAATTTCGTTTCACTAACTCTTTATGGAAACTCAAGATTACCCCATTATTTTTGTAAATCAAAAAGGGGGAGAATGTTTTATAAAGGTAGAATTTTTTAATCAAATACTTCTAAATCAAGTAAAATCTACAAATACAATCCTTAGAAATATACATACCTATGGGAGAGTTAGTTGTATTCAATTTCATATTCAGAAGAATTTCCAACAACTCAGGGGGAGATATGTATTTATTTTTGTTTTTACTTTGTGTTTTGTGCTTTCCAATAAGGGGGATATTGATGAGTCAATAGTTCTCTTTTGAATTTTATATCTTATTTTGGAAATCACAAATGTCTCTGACCATGCTGATCGTACTGACCATGCTGATCATACTGACTATGCTTATAGAACTGACAATATAGATCATACTGACCATGCTGATCGTACTAACCATGCTTATCATACTGACCATGATGATCTAAATAACCATGCTTATCGTACTGACCATACTGATTGTACTGACCATGCTTATCGTACTAACCATGCTGATCGTACTGTCTATGTTTGTTGTATCAATCATGTTTATCGTACTGACTATAATTATCATAATGACTTCGGAAATCGTATTGAATATGTTAATCGTACTAATTTTTATGAATCATACTCACTTTGTATCATATCAATACATTTCACTAAGTAATACTTATCGTACTCATACTTTACTTTCATTACATGCTTGTTTTGGTCCTTTATCAAAAACACATGTTTCATATTAATCGTACTCATGATTATCATCTATGTATATCTTTTGATTTAACCAAAATGATGTCGGGGAGTTAGTTATAAACTAATCAAAATGATTTCATGTTTTCTGTTTCATTATGACCATTATAATACCAGGTTTCCAAGTCCCTCTGAGTTTTCCGAAGAAATATGACCATTGGAGGATATATGACTGTTGAAACATGAGGCCTATAAATAGGAGGTCATTTGAAGCCAAGAAAATAGATGTGTGTGATAATCTTCTTATATCATGTTCTAGAGAGAGATACTGTGACTTCTATCTTGCTTCATGTGAAATCCTTGAGATTACAAAACGTGAATGACTCATTCTTAGTTTTTGTATTTCTATGAGTGATTTGTTTTTCTTTGTGCGTCCGATCAGCTGATAACGATCGAGGGCTGCCAGGGATAGGCAGACGGTGTTACCGAACATCGTATCGAGGGATTTCAAGTGATTGAAAGACATAGGTGTCGATTACATACAAAATAGAGGGCTTGAATGGATAGAAAAAAAGACATACCAATCGTCGTATCGAGGGCCTTCCAATGTGGTGGTATCCTAGGTGAAAGGATAACCCTTATCTTTGGGTCAAAAGAATTGTAATACTTTTATATTTCTACTTCTATTTTTTTATGAAAGGAAATTTTATTGTTTTCCTTTCTTCATACCATATTCATTTGTAATTGTTTCAATTACATTCAAAAGGTTACACATTGTATCGATTGATTCTATACGCTTTATGGTAGAATCCTTCACTATTGTATTACACTGATTATAGTATTCATCTTGAATATAATTTCATTACTTTTCCTATAGTATTACATCATATCATACTATAATATTCAATAAAATTGTTGTTTTTATTGTTTGTTGTGAATTGTATTAGTTTAAGATCATTTAAACTAATTTCTTGTGTTTAAACACAATTTTTTTAAACATAGAATTCACCCCCCTCTTGTATCATTACATCTAATATACATATACATTTATATATTCGATCAATCAATTCTTTCCTAAATAGAATTTTGATTCGCTGAGACATGTGTAATCCAACCCTTACAAATAATTCTTCTAGTATTGGTCGATTCACACTCAAGGAAGGATGAGATACTTGTGCTTTTGATAGCTTCAAAAAAGCTCATCTTGGATCCATCAGTCTGAAGATCATCAGAAGGATTCATTTTTCATAGACAAAATAGTTCATTATGGGCAAAGAAATCATCTTCTTTTAAACAATGAATTTCCATGCATTCTGAGTCATCATGTTGAGAATCAGAATCACCCAATTTAGGGTTCACATTATTTCCCTTCCACACTCTTCTATCCTTACTCATAAAATTACTTTTATATAAATGTGAATGTATATATATAATAAATTAATACATTATTTTTTGTATATTGGATCATAAGAGTAATTATAACCTCATTATTCTCAAAACCCACTTTATCCAATGTGATTGCATGTGACTTCCATTTATCATTGGGAATAAGAGGTATGTGATTTCAATAATAATCATAAACTTTTAGATTCATAAAATGTTTGGATTATTTCTTATACTTATTAGAAAATAATCATTATAGTTTGGGTGATTTTTTAGATTCATTATTACTTTCTTCTATTATATCAACTGTCCACATTAATACCATTGCACATTTATGGGATTTATATATATCCCATACACATTTAAAGAACCTACTAGATCCAATCAAGATAATACTTGGATATTTCTTCCCAAATTTCACAATTGTTGGTGATTTTAATCTCCTTCATATATCATATTTGTTCAATATTTAATGAAACTATATCTTTCTTTTCTTATGAAACCATGGGAATAATGGGAATCTACAATTTCAATTTCTCCCTTTAGAGAAAACTAAATGATTTCATAACTGCAAATAAATTATCTTATATCTAATTCCTTTTAGAGACTTGGGTTTAATCCACCACTGAATAAATCATTTTTTCAATTTTACTGATTCAACTAGATGTATACTATGTATGTATTGTAATATTTTCTACATAGGTTCTAATGTATTCAACATCCTTCTAACAAATCTCATGAAATTATTTATATATTTTTATATGTAGAATATGATGGTAGTACTTATTGAAAAATATCCTCTTAATCTCATCCCATTCCATGGAGTCAATTTTACTCTCATACCATAGATTCCTAATAATATTCCACCATCGATATTAATTTCCTTCCAAAAAATGGCGTAGTAAACATTTTTTTTATACATAGCACTAGATAGTATAATATTATTTCATAGTGTTACTAATACATCACATTGCCACTAATGGATCATAAGAACCTCTAAAAGAAGTTGGTTGTTTCCTCATGAAGGACTCAATAGTACATTTTTTCTTATTTAAGATTTTTATAATATCATAAATAATTCTTTGGATGCGAAATACACATGAGAATATAAAGAACAATATTAATTATATCTCCAATGAAATTATGATTATTGATAGGGAAATCATTTCATTTCACATTTCATTCATAGTTATACTGATTTCTTTTCATTACACCCATTTATTAAAATGAATAATAAAATTGTAACTAACCTGTTACAATAATAAATGTGGTATATCATGAAAATCATTCCAATTATATCCTACATAATGCCACCTTCTTATCAAATGATTACACATATGTTTAATCTGATATCACATTAATATCAGCATATTTTGTATTAGGTTTTATCCCCATTTTCCTCATAATCTAATATCTAATAAAAACTACACCCTTCTTTGATACCAACAATATAAACTCAAGAAGACAATATATAGATATTAATAATTATTGAATAATGTTTTTTACATCTCTCAAATTAAAATACTCATGAACCGTGTCAGTTTAGTGCACTTGGAGACAATATAAAACAAATCATATTTAATTATAATATTCATTATCCCTAATAATTTTTTTTATACAGAACCCTTCATAATTCATCATACATAGTATCGTTCTTTGTAAACTAGTGAAATATTAAAACATAATAGGATGTGAGCTCAAATTCTCAATAAGGGTGAACAAGGGAGCTATGACTCAATGGTCATTTATAAGAATATCCTATATAAAAGGTTATCATAAAAGGTTATTATAAATACAATTTCATACAAGTCTTTTCATATATAATATTCATGGGTCATGGAATTGAACATTATTATATAAAAATACTAGGGAGTCATTAAAAATCAATCTTGAGCCATGACATATAATAATAAGAATATAGTCATTTTAAATGATTTATGAACTATTGTAGGAATGGAAACTATATCATATGTCTAGGTTAACTAATAATATCATGTTATCAAATCATATCGTGATATACCACATATTTCTAATTTCATAGTGTATCAAAGATCACCACCTATTTCACTTATCAAAATGGATAAGGCTTCCCTAGCTATTTACTATAGTTCATAAAGAACATAATCTCATTTACCATACTTATCTCGTGAGATAATTATTTACCCAATGGATTGGAAGCCCAAATTTAACTACCCGTGATATAATTAATGACTTGATTTTTTTTTCTATAAGACCATAAAATACCAACCATGTCAACATAGAAAAACCCTTGAAAAAAGAAACAAGTTTAATAAAATCTTTATCTTCACATGACCATAATCCATGTGAAGAATGAACATGTATTGGATCATTAGATATTATCCTCAGTGAACCATTAGAAACACCAATATATGTTGATATAGATGTAAAATACATTTAAATATTTTTTTTAAAACTGTTAATTTAAAACATGATAAAATATCAATTTCCATTCATATAATTATAAAAAAAAATTATATGATTAATGATAAAAAATTATATTTGAAAATAACCATTAAAAAATTTAAAGGAATATTAAAATAAAATAATGTTCATAAAGTTGTGGATATATGTCCATGTCCTATTCATTAAATAAGAACAATTATTTCACACATTTGTAAAAAATTTACAATGAATTGTTCATAAGAATTATTGATTATTCCTTTTTACTCATTTGTAAATAATGTAAATAGTATTAAAAAATAAATTTCCAAAAAATTTCTAGTATAAGTATGATCTTTCTTAAATTTATTTTGATGATTATGCACTTGGAAGAAAATATTCATCGACCAAAGATGAAATATGGTCAACTTTTCTCTGAACGCATTTCCATAATTGTCTTAAGTGACAAAGAGATAAAAAAAGGAACTAATAGTCGATAATTCCAAGAATAACTATTGATGAAGACAATATATGATGTTTAATGGATAATGTCTATAAAAATCCCCTCCATTGAAATTTATCATAGATTATACTAAAAATAAATGTGATTGTAACATAAACTCTTACATAAAGTATTGTATTGATTTGAATATATTTAAAGATACTTTATTATAAATATAGATTAATTATTAATATATTATCTAAACATAATACTATATATCTTCTCATATATTATTTACTGATAACATTTTATCCCTTTTTTATTAACTATTCTTTATTAAAATATTTATATCATGTGATAACTGTGTTATTCATGCATGTTTTGGTTCAAAAATAACATTCCTTGTAAATTGATCATGGTCCCACAATCTATATATTTTTAATGATATCATTATTATCATAGTTAATAATTATATACATTTTTATAACTATTCATATTAAATTGTGTTGAAAACTGAATTTCATCACACCGTGGAGGTGGTAGTTTGTACGTATGCATGGGCGATGTTTCTACTTTTGGATAGATGGAAAGAAAGTAAAGAAAATAATAATTAAAACATTAAAAAGAATAATTATATGATAAATATAATATAGAAAAATTAAATACATAATTATAACCCTCTTTGAGATGCAGTGATAAAAATGAAATGCATCGCATTGTAGGTGTGGTTGTACACACGTAGGCATAAGCGATGTTTTATTTTCCCATAGCATGGAATGGAGGTGAAGGATGATATTTCCATCACCATAAAAAAATTTGGTATATTAAAGATACCTAATTAATTATTTTCTAATTGATACAATTAATTTATAGGTTTTATAAGAATAAATATAATTAATGTAATTAGTTAAGAGTTATACCTCTTTTTTAAGAAACAACATTTTTTATAGCATAATCCTTGAAAGTAAGGTACTTTGGAAACATAAAAAGAAATTGGATGTGGTGGAGGAAGATATAATGTTATTAGGTTATGTATTGACTACTATATATGTAGTAAACATTGTGAATAAGGAATAATAGGATGTTCACTTTTATATGTGAGTGGTGGGGCACTCGGGGAATTAATTAATGTATTAAATTAATATAAATTAATTATTGTGTTCAAGTGAAACCAAATTGTTACATTTGAACGATATGATGTGGATGAATTAAAAATTACTTATCCAATAAAATTTAAAAAAATTGTTGTCATTTTTTAACACTTATCTATTACTTTTAGCCCCCATTAAGCCATTTAATGAATACTGTGATATAAATTTTCTTACACTTTTGTGGTAATGATAATTACTATAAAAGTAATAGTTGACCAAAAGTGTAAAAGGGTTGATAATACAGATCATATCAAATTACCATGGTAAAATTTAACATTTTAATGAATTATGAAAAAAATTATTAAAAATTATTTAACATAACATACCATTGATGTAATTTTCAAGACTATTCACATAGTAAGACTTTAATAATAATAATAATATAGAAATGAAATATGGAAAAAAATATTTAAAATTAAATAATATGTTATAGTTATCTAAAATATCATGCAATATAAAAATTTATCCAAATTGTATTACTTTTATTATTGTTAAAATAATTTATTTTATTTTTCTATTACTTGAACAAGTACTATCGTAGTATTTCATAAGAATTAAAGGTAAATATTATATCAACAAAAAATTTACAAATTTTTTTGATAGTTTATTTTTGAAAAACTTCATTCATATTTTATTAAAAATTTATAATTTCACATAACATATTTTTTCAATTTAATGAAATATTATATATATGAAAACAAATTGATTGTCATTTTGGATTTATTCTTTACTTAAGATGACATTAAAGTCATTATCAAAGAAAAGTGGTAAGAAATCTTCAAACATTCTAAAAGAATATTCTTATGTTTGAAAGGAAACTCTATGATGAGATTCTTTTAATGCATAATTTTTGTATTATTAATAGTTTTAAATAATTTTTTTAACTTGTCCAACCCATATTAATAATGTTTTTATTAATTTGTGGGTAATCTCTAGTTTATAATGAATTAAAAAAATAAAAAAATAAAAAATAAAATACATGGTATGATACAGATGAAAAAATTCTAAGTGTTTTTTATATTTATAATTAAATAAATTACCAACACATGGGATAGACCAAATCTCGTGAAAGACACATTGCGACCCCTTGAGCTGGCCAACTAAAAAACTGAATGTTCCTGATATAGGAATAAAAGTGGAGTGCATATGTCAATCATAGCGTGTGAACACATGGTCATAGAAGCAGACCAACACATAGGAGGATATTCTGTATGGTGGTGGGAGAATACACTCACATACTCAGGGTGGCACTAAAAATGTATGGAATCCATTGACACCAATCCGACTTCACAAAATAAAATCTTATTGGAATTATTATAATGGATCATTCGACCCTAAGAACTTTTGATGTCGAATGAGGTATGTGTGGGGTGTGTTTTATACATATAAAAATGCTGAGATTTTCAATAACTCATGAATTTTATTCCTTGGATAGATAATGTACAACATCTAAATTCCATTATACTATTTCTATCACCTTATACATAATATTTTCACTATGTAAAACAATGGGAATGATCAAGAACCCCTGGATCATTGAGCAACACTACGTCATATCCATAACAATACAATGTTTGATATTATGGAGATCAAATTAATGATGAATGAGGGTTAAATATGGTATCATTGACACATCATATTACACGACAAATGGTGAAGGTATTTATCCTAAGACACTATATATCTTACACCCTCTAAACTATTAGATTCATCACGTATCATAGAGAGCCAAAGAGCTTTCCATTATAAATGGAGGTTGTACTGTTGGATGAGTTCATCACCTCAACTACTTTTTTATAGAGAGTGATGAAATTGAGTAGCTCCATCATGTGTAATATTGAACAGTTAAAATGTTACATGAAAAGAAGTTATAGATTGAAGGGTTTGGTTTTACAGTGGATGAAATTAAGTAATAGAAATACATGGATTCCATGACGTAGGATTCTATTATTTCATAGTGAGGCCAAGAGTGGAAGTGGAAATAATATTATGAGTATGTTGATGAACCATGAAAAATATTTCTATGACATATAAATTTATTCAATCATTGTGCCTATGCCATAGGGGATTTATCCATTCTATAAGGGTAGTTTACTTACATAATTTAAAACCATGATGTTCTTGGGTTGTCCATATATTGTGACTATGTCTCTAGGGAAATAATGAAGTTGAACAAGTGTATGTGAGTTCACCATTACTAAGGGGGTAGAAAAAACTCACTAAAACAAGGACTATCTAATATGGTTTTAAATAAATTATAAAGACTCAAAAAACTCATGGGAAAAATTCAAATAATGAAAAAGGAATGATTGTGTTGATAAAAGAATTACTAGATGAGAAAATGTGCAGGAAAATGGAGGGACAAGAAAAAAAATAAAAAACTCAAAAATCCACATGAGATAATTATATTTGAAAGTAGATAAGGGAATCTACTTTTCAATATGGAATATTTCCTTTTTATTAGATAACATTTCATTACACTATATATATATATATAGGATCTTTTAATGTTTAGTTTCTTTGAAAATTGGGTACATAATGAATGAAAACATAAAACAATAATATAAAATCATTGAAATATTTAAAAATAGGTTAATAAAATGTTTACTTAATATATATCATAACCTAGGATAAAACATCAATGTAATGGTGTGATCATTAGGCCTAGTCAGGGAAAAAGTTCAAATGTGATCATGATGATTGTTAATTAGAACCTAAGGATTTTCATTATGGAATGAGAAAGGGAACATGAGGAATATAATCATAAAAATAACATGAATCATCACATAGAAATTTTTTTGTAACATTTAATTGAGATATTCATAAGTATATCACCAAGGATTGTCACCAAGGTGTCTTAAATGAATATTACCAATGTTATTTACCATGGTATAGTAAAACTTTTCATCTCTTGATTTTAAATTATTTACTAATGAATTGGTGAGTTATAAAGTATCACAATTAAAATTTATTAATTTTCATGTGACCCCAAATATCATAATAAATAATTTCATATATAACCCATGTATAATCATGAAAATGTTTTTTATCAAGATCAGGGTATGTAAGATTTCTTAAAAGCATTAATATGAAGACATTTTTAGACCCTGAAAAGGTAAATCGGTTTCATATATTTAAATAAATGAATGAATAATTAATTTTTAAATATAGTTAAATAACCTAGAAAATAAAAATGTGTAGGTTCCCACACAATGAAAACAAAAGATAATTTAATGGGGAGAAGAGATAAATTTTGAGAAATAATTTGGGAGCATAATGGGTTTAAAACAAAGCTTCATAAAATGGTAAAATGAGAGGGTAAAATGGCATCCTAGTGATAAAAAATTATTTATCTCTAAGGTTTTAAAGAAAAGTTTCATTTTATAGACCTAACATTACATTTATAAAAACAAATACGAAAATAGGTCTCGAATTGAAGGGAAATGGAGGATAATTACCTTACCTTGTAGAGTTACTCCTCAGTCGTGAGGAATGGTGCCATAGGGGATTTAGGAAATAATGGGGGATTATATGGGATGTAAACATGCCAGATCATCATGTTGGATGGATTTTTAGTGAAATTAAATGAAGAAATGGGTGGGTATTTTTAGAAAAAGTGAATGATTTGTTTAATAATGTCCAAATATTGGCCTTGGATTTCCTGGTTGTGGAAAATGGAAAAAATGGGCATAACCATTTTTTTTACAACGTTTTTGGACATTTGGGATATATTTGATGTTATTTTAACTCAATAAAACTAGTAATCATATAATATTACTTATTTTGTCAAGGAAAACTAATGTTTCCAAAAAAAATAATTTTTTTAAGACATTGTTTCCATTTTTGAATTTTGAAAGTAAATTTTAGTTTTGTAGATTGATTAAAATATATTAATATACTTGATAGTAATAAGATAACATATTTTATGAATTTTATTGTGTTTAATTAATTACTAAATCATTTTTAATTAATTATTAATTCATTAAACGTACCAAAAACCTCAAACAATATTTTTTTCATTTCATAAAAAAATAAAGTATTTTAAAAAAAATTCATAAATTCACTCTAACAAAATTTTGATACGAGGATTTTAAAATTTATTTTTATTATAAAATAAATATTATCTAATTATGAAAATTTAAAATTTAAACAAAAAATTCATATTTATTATAAAATAGTGGATTGATAATGTATAGTCAAATTTCTCACACTTAAAATTTATCATGGAAATATTATAATTATTTTTCCATTTGTTTTTAAATAATTTTTTTTATTACATACTATTTTATTAAAATAAATATTCTTAATAATAACATAGTTAATTATAAAATTTTATATCTTATTTAAAATGTAGAATTAGAGTTTGAAAAATCAATTTATCAAATTATATCTAAATTAAACGTATATTTTATTATGAAAAATACACTTAAAAAGGAATTTATTGAATTATTTTTTTATAGAATGGAATTAAAATTTAATTAACTAATTCCTTCAATAAAAACCCTTAACAACACACATGTGTAACCAAATTGAAGGGTTTGCAATGTTGATAGATTCATGGGGTGTCTTAGCTAACATCTCTTGAGCGATAATTTCCAATAACTTGAACTCCTCTAGTAGGAGATTTTGTTCAAGATTTACTTGTTGAATCTCAATTTGGGATTCGTCAAGGGAGGACCATAGTGATGCTACCTACCTCCCATGTTCTATTAATTGGGCTTCAGACTATATTACTATACTATATGAGGAAATCACTTTTCCTTTCTTCATTAATTATCCTTTTTCATTTATACTTCTAAAATCTAATTATAACGTTAAAAGTATTCTCAAAATTAAATTTTCCAATGGTCATATTGGACAATGATCATATTTGACCAATATTCATATAACAGTCTAATTCTGATGGTCGTATTTCTCTTTATACTAAGAAAATTATTAAAGATATATGGTTATGTTGTGTATAATTAAATATAACACACATTTTCATAGGAAAAAATATAATTTAAATGTCTTATTTGTTACATTCTTCTGCCATAATAAATTTCATCACAGATATTTTCAACTCATTCCCTCAGTTGAGAAAAGGTGTTGATACCTATATCTCATTTTTTCCTCTTATTTCCATGTTTTTTCTTAAGATTTGTTCTTCCTATACAATAATTTGATGAGGTGGGTAGTCTTATTCATTAGAACCATGTCACTATAGTTTTAGATCTCTACCAGATACTCCTCAGAAGAGATGTCATGTTCTAGTGGTACCACCTCAAGATTTAGTAAATGTGAGGGATCAAGAATTTACTTCCTTGAGAGAGATTCATATAATACATCATATACATGAGTTATATTTCGTAGATGTTTAATGTTATATTCTCATACTTCTATATGATCAAAGATATAATTGGGGAAAATGTACCCAGAGTTAATATTACCTTTATTTTAAAACCTTATGACTCTCTTAAATGGTGATATTTGAATAAAAACATTGTCACCAATATAAAACTCCAAGTCCCTTTGATATACTTTAATATATTTCTTCTTCTGACTCCGAGTAGTCTTTATTTGTTGTTAGGTGGGATAAAAATTTTCTATCATCTCTTTCCCAAGTTCAGACCAAGCATCATCCTCACACCATCTTCATCCTAATATCTAATTGTTCTACAATGGTTCTCATGTAATGATTTATAGGGTTCCATTTGAATACTTGTGTGGAGGTTGTTGTTGTATGAGAACTCAACTACTGGGAGGTGTTCATCCCATCCACCTTTATATTACATTGAGCATGTTCTAAGTATTTCTTCTAGTGTTTGATTATTTATTTCAGATTAACCATCAATTTAGGGGTGATAGCCTATACTGAAATTCAATTCAACATCATGTTTATGTTTTATCTAAAATATTGTTGTGAAACTTGGATCGTTATTAGAAACTATAGAATGTTTCACCTCTAGAAGCCTCACCACTTCCTTAATGTACATAATGACATGATGTTCAAGAGATAAATCATGCCAAATAATGATAAATTGGGAAATCATGTCGAGTTGGTCAACTATAACCCATATCGCATTGTTTCCTTCCGATGTTATTTGGAGACTAGTAACAATGTATATAGTTATATTGTCCTATGTCCATGTTTGAATGGGTATTAGTTTCAATACTCATTTAGGAAGTTGTCACTCCTCATTCACTTGGTCACACACCAAGAACCATGTAGTGTAGTAATAAATCTTTGATTTCATGTTATCCCACCAATAATGATCATGAAGGTCGCTATAAATATTAGTACTTCCATGATTTATAGAGAATATAGAGCTATGATCTTCATCCATCATCACCATCTTTATTTTCGAATTAGATGGGACCCATATCCATGTATGAAATATCAGTACACCTTCATGATCAATAATGAAGTATGAAAACATCCCATTCTTCACATCATAAATATTATTTTGAAACAAATGATGTTATCTTCCAGTTTCTTTCATCTTCTTTGATAATGATTGTTGGGAAATCATTCGGGATACGATGGACTATGTCTCTTCACTCATGATTCATATTTCCATTGATACAAGGTCCTTGATCAATATATTACCTTGGTAACTCATCATTTGCATCCCAATAATTTATTTCCTACTTAATGAATCAATTTCATTATTTTCTCTTTTAGGGTGACAATGAATTGAACAATTATAGTCTGTATGAATCTCAAATCATCTCCTGTATCTCATGTTCAATTCCTTTTGCATTATAATATACATAAATACATGGTGGTCTGTGTATATATCTCATTTCACAATAATAATATAGTGCCTCTATATTTTCAGAGGTAAAATAACCACATCTCACTCTCGGTCAGCCATAATATAATTCTACTAATGATGCATTAATAATCGAGATTCATATGAAATCACTTTGAAATTTTTCATATGGATGGACATGATCTATTTCAGATATGAATCGCTGAAAATAAATAATTCTTCTTCGATAGATGGTATAGGTATCCCAGATTTAGTAATAAATCTATTATTCAGCTCTTGGAAACATTATTCCAACACTTTTTTCCTGAAGAACATGTCCCCTTTTTGAGTTAACTTGATTAGTAAATTAGAAAGTCATGAAAAAAAATTCACAGACAACCTATAATATTTTTCTATACGAGGGAATCATTGAATATTAGTCACTATTTTCATATGAGGCCACTCCTCCATAAAATTTCTCATTGATGGTTCAATAATGATTCCATTATTGGTTACAATGTTCCAAAATAAATCGACTTATTTTAATCAAAATTCATATGTACTGAATTTTCCAAATAGCCTCTCATTCCTCGGATATTTCAATAAACCCTATATATAATCCTCATACTCCTCAAAAATATTTTAATATATCATAATATGATCAATAAAATCTAAAAAAATTTAATAGTGTAGTACTTAAATACTATATTCATCAAATCCATAAATATAATTGGATAAGTAGTCATGATATAGGTAATAAAAATAATTTTATAATACCCATATCATGATCAAAAGGCAGCCTTTAGAATATATTCATTCTACAACCTCAATTAATGATAACTAGATTGAATATCATTCATGGAAAAGAATTTATCCCCATGAAACTGGTCAAATAAATCATCAATCCATTGTAGAGGGTACTTGTTGTTCGTTGGGACCCCGATAAGTTCTCTATAATACATGAATAGCCACATTGAACCATCCTTCTTCTTCACAAAGAGAACGAGTCCACCCTAAGGATACACACTAAGTCAGATAAACCACTTCTCCAAAAGATCATGACGTTATTTATTTAATTCCATTAGCTCCACATTTTCCACTCTATACAGGGTCTTTGATATCATCTTATATCCAATTTTGAGTTCAATGGAGTACAATAACTCCTTTTTTAGGGGAGTACCAGGTTAATATTTGGGAAATAAATCAATGTTATCATGAATTGGGGGATATATATTATTTTTATATATTTATTTCCTTCTTCCTCTTCGCCAATAATCTCCATAATGAAGGTTGTGCGTGGTTCTTCTTGATGAATCTCATGTTAGGATATCTCTCCATTGAAAATAACTATAGGTTTTCCATTCTAGAGTAATAATATTTCCTTTTTTATAGTTTATATTAGCATTATACTTTCAGAGTCAGTGCATATCTAGTATATTGTTGAATACCACCATGTTAATGACTACTATGTTTATGATGATATTGTTCTCACAAGAGTCAATACTAGAGTTTCTATATATTTCTGATGTTTGGATAATACCTATAGGATTATTTACTGATAAATATACTTCTTGAAGTTTAGGGATTATATATATATACAATGAAAACAAGGATTGAATAATGGAATGAGTAGAACTAGAAAAAAATTGTACTTTCTTGTTTCGATGGAACAATGAGAGTAACTACCACCACATCATTAAAATATTATACTTCATCAATCAGGAAATAAAAAATACTAACCTTTATACATTTTACATTACTGAGTTTGATGGATATTCCCCTTCATTATCATATAATTTGTGTAGTGATTTCAATCAATACCAAGCATTCCAAACATAAATCAATAGAGTTTAGGATGGTAATAAACCATTTTCCATTCTTCATTAGTGTTGAGAAGTAGAGGCTTCACGTCAAGATGAATGTTCTAACCTATATGGAAATCTCTTCCATAATTGTATAATTTTCCTCTACTAAGAAGTCAGATCATTGAAATATTCTCCCACATTTTTTTATGTAAGAATTTACAATTTCTTTCTTCATCTTCCATAATCATATTTCCTCCCGGATTTGGGATCCAATGATCTCTTTTTTTTATCCCATTTATTTGACCACTACATTTCTCTAAACTCTAGTTCAAACTTCTTAGAAATATACGCTATCTACTTATAGTTTTCATTATCTTGATTAGATATAGTCCTCCATATATGGGATAATATTCCACTAAGAAAACTATCAAAATTTCCAATAGGATCCTAACAATGGTGCAGGTGTAAGGAGAAAATCTATTAGTTTTCTTCTTATAGCTTCTCAATAATTCATTTTCCATATTATTCTATTCTAAGAATTCCTTCTCAATTTTTGATCACATATAATGGGAAAATATATATTTTAAATGGTTACCCTGAACTCTTCTAACTCCGAAGATTCAATCTCCATTCTTATCATAATTATTTTTAAGCAGTGTACACCACTAATCAACATCTCCATCTATGTGATACCTTGCTAGGGTAACTGTCTCTTTTTCATAACAATGTATTATAGAAAAGATATTTTCTAAAGAGCTTATCCCATATTTTAAGAATAACTAGTTTAGAAGATCAATTGAAATAATGTGGTCATTGACGCATAATGGACTCAATGGAATGTTTTTTCCCTTTGTGGTGAATCCAGTCTCTCGGCTTGATTTATGTTATTTTCCATAACTCAAGTTATTTGATTCATCATTCTCATGAATTTTTTCAATTCCAAATACCATTAGAGGGCCATAAATTCCTGATTAGTTTTTAGCAACATTAACAAGGTTCCTCCTAGTTCTATACATTTTCAAAAAAAAGAATAAATTATTGATAAATGTTATTATTTTATGAATATTATAAATCTAAATTAATTTTTTGTATCAAAAAATTATCCTTAATGAAATTATTATTTAACAATAATTACATTTTCAACATATTTCTCAAAATGTTTCATAAGAAAAATTTTATTAAAAAAACTTATCCCCTAAGAGTTTCAAACCCGAAGTGCAGCAAGGCATGATAAGTGAACTAGTTCTTGTACGAGTCTATATCAATTTTTTTTTTCAGGTTTCTTCCTTAGATATATTTGTGTTATATTTATATCTAGTTGTAAATATCCATACATAGATTTATTTTCTTTGAACCCAAAATCTTAATACATAACAAAAATACCATGATTTTTCCTAAATTAAACATTTTATCTATGGTTATTACTAATGTACTCAAATCCTAATTTATATAAATAACTAAATTTTCCTTTTATTGAAACTATAGAATACTTCCTTTTTTATTACATAACTTTTTATTACAAGGTACATAGAGAGCTTATATTAAATTTTAGTTCATAGAACAATGTTTAAATAAGGCCTGAAAAAATAAAACATTATTACAATCCCCTTGAAATAATTCTTCATAGGTTAATAAAAAGTCCATTTACTACATCTCATAACTAGGGGACATACATCAAAGGAAATGGGAGAGCATTAGGACGAGTAAGAGAAAACATATAAATATGATCATTAAAAATATCAATGAGAACATTCGGAATATCATAATGTAATGGGAATGGGACGAAAAGAAATATCATAATAAAAATAAAATGTATCCAATAATTTGAATGTGGATGCAACATTTAATTGAGACAATCATAATCATATCACCACGGTTCATCACCATGTTGTCATAAATAAAAATAACTAGGTTTATATGAAAAGGTATCATAAAATATGTCATCTATAGAGATTAAATTATTTACATAATTAATTGTAGTGGTATTAGGGTGAAACCTCTATAACTATTAAATTTCATGTGATCCACATAAATCATAATCAAATCATTAATAACCCACAGGGAATTAAGAACGTGTTTCATATCAAAATCATGGCATATAAAGTTCTTAAAGGTATGATCATTACATCATTTTAGCCCAAGAAAATGGAATGAGTGTTTATTATGTTTAAATAATCAAATAAATAAATCATTTTTATATCTATTTTAATACCCATGGAAAAACAATTGTGTTGATTTACACATAATGAATATAAAATGGAATTTCATTAGGTGAAGAATGAAATTTTGTGACAAAAAAGTGGATGCATAACAAGTATAAAATAAGGTTTTAGAAAAGGGTAAAATGTGATAGGAAATGGTTATAAAAGTGATAAAACATAATTTGGAAGAAATGGTATGAACAAAATCATAATAAGAGAGAGTTACCAAAACATTAAAAAAATTATGAAAGAGTTCTTGAATTAGAGGGAATGAAAGGATAATTCCATTACCATGAAGTATTACTCCTAGATCTTGAGGAATGGAACCTTGGGGGACTAAAAACATCTTGGGGGACCCGTTGAGAGGAAAAATACAATATATTCATGGAGGATATATAATGAGTAAATGTAAATGGATAAATGGGGGTGTATTTATTGAACAATTAATGGATTTGTTTTATAATTTCCAAATATATGCCTTGAAAATCATAGTTCTGGAAAATGAAAAAAACATGGGAATGCGAATGGGTTTTCCCATGGTATTGAAAATTAGGGAAAAAATTTATGTTATATTATCCCACATAAACCGAAAATAAGATTATGATAATTATTTTTGGCAATAAAAAGTGATGTTCCCCTAAAATATTATTTTTAATCGAAAGTTTCAAATTTTTTACATTGGAAATTAAATTATAGGATTAGAAAATTATTTAAATATATGAAAATATATTAAATTAATAAAATAGCATTTCGTTTGAAATTTTATGTTTTTATAACTAATTATTACATCATTATGATATAATTATGAAGTCATTAAACATACCGAAAACCTCAATTGGAATTTTTACAATTCACAGAAAAATATTGTATTTTATAATATTCTCATAAATTCACCCCAACCTAATTTCAACATTATGTTTTCAAAAATTATTTCTATTATATCATAATAAATCAATATGTATGATATTTTTTACTTTTAAAAATAAAAACATTTATTTATTAAAAAATAGCTGGTTATAATGCATAGTAAAATTTCTCACATTTAAAACTTTTCAAGGACATGATAATATTTTTATCATTTATATTTAAAAAATAGTTTTTTATCATAATATTTATTTACAATAAATATGATAAAAACTAATATATTTAATTAAAAAAATTTATATCTTTTCATAAAAGTATGATTTGTGTCAGAGAAAATCAATTTAGCAAATTCAATCTCAATTAGAAATATATTTTTATAAGGAAAATTATTCTTAAAAAAGAATTGCTGGAATAATAATTTTATTTATAAAAAAGAATTAAGAATTAAGTAATTAAGCCTTCGATACGTAACCCCTTATAAAATAAGTTTATGACCTAATGGTAAGGTATGAAATGGTGATAGTTTCATGGGGTGGACCATAGAACATTGATCATGTCGTAATTTCCCAGAACATGAACTTCATCTATATGAGATTTCATTCAATATTAAATCTTTGAAGTTTCTACTTGGGATTAGTCAAGGGTGAACCCCATTGATTCTATATCCCTCTCATGTTCTGATAAATGGGCTCCATACAACACGACTCTACTGATTGAGGCCATCACTTTTCTATTCAACATTAAATACCGTTTTTCATTTCAACTTATTAGCACCAATTATAACATTGAAATTGTTTTCATGATTATATTTTCCAAATGGTATATTGAATAATGGTTATATTTTACCAATTTTTATATAATGGTTGAATCTCGATGGCCACATTTTACTTTATACTCAATTCATTATTAAATAGATATGCTTTTTGTGTGTACAATATATTATAATATGGTTTTTTTCCAGAATCATATAACATTTAAAACTCTAGTTTGTTACGTGAAATGGGTTAGAGGGTTGGGGTTTTCTCTTATATAGAGTAGAAGAAAAAATTATAAAGTATGATACTAATGTAAGAGGAATACTATAAGAGATATATTCAACATCCACATTGTGAGTGGGGGATAAGGGTCATCTCCAACAATGATGAATCATAGTTAGAACATTAGTTTATTTTTATTAATTTTTTTAATTTTCAATTCATATTTTATTCAATAATTTGATGATTGTATAATTTAGCTCTTTGAATGCTATATTGAAGGTTTAAATTTTCAATGCACCCTTCCTCTTATTTTAATTAATTCAGGTTTGTGAGAGTTTTTATGAGTGGCCAGGTGTTGTGGGAGACAGTGATTTTGATAAAGGGAATACCAACCAAATTAATATTTTTTATTTTTGTTATAATAATATAATTTCTAATTACATTAATATTTAAATATAAATTAATTTCTCTATTATTATAGTGAGAGTCAAACACCTAGGTGAAGAAACTTGTCATAATGTAGGGATTTGGGGGAGCGAGAGAAGACCCTTACCCCTACTTCTACTTAAGAATTTAAACTTCTTGACACTAAATTTGTTTTAGGAAATATTTATAGAGGATACTACTATTTTATATAGTAATATATTGGGTAGATAAGTAATGTCGTTTACCCCAAGAGTTTTCACAGCTAGTGATTTTGATTTATATCAATAGTTTTGAAAAGTTTTCCCTAAATTAAATCTCCCTTCATTTCATTATTATGCCTATTTAATGTTAATTCATTCACATATCAAGATAGTTTAGGTAGTTTTTATACTAAATTTTTTGACAACATCCAAACTATTGAGTATTATAACCCTTTACATTAATGGATTGACCCATTATAAAACTGTAAAACTTTCAAGTACTTATTGTAGTTTGGGATAGTAAAAGTTCCAGAATATGATTTCGTGATAGGATTCAATGATTTATTCTAGACACATAAAATTTATGGATCTTTATCTTGGGGGAAGTTTTTTATAAATTCAATATTTATTAATGTTCTTTCCCCTAACTTTTGTTTTCTAATTTTATATTAGGTTATTTTGTAATTTTTATTCCATTTTACGCACTGGGTGATTATTTATTTGTGATATCAAGAACGAAATGAATGAACACACCTACAAGGGGACACAGTTACAAACCCTCTCACAACAAAATGAATAACTTTAGAGGGAGATTTTAGTCCATCGATGGAAGATTCAAGACAAAACACGGGGACCACAACCACACCCAAATATGGAAGAATCACTAAAATGTAAGGAATTTGATTTCAATAGAGGAATATTAATTCAAGAGAAAATTTATATGGAAGAAGTTTTATTTAAATAATGAACTATGGAGGAGTAAAAAATTGAAGATAACATTGGGAAAATAATTAAATCTAAGGCTGAACATCAAGTATGTTCCTATTTTTAGGCTTATTATTATTTTCTCGTTGAAGGAACCTATATAGGTGTTATAGAGGAAGAAGATTATGAGCCCCAAATATTGAAACATAAGACAAATAATTGGAAGATATGGGAGATATTCAATCATAATATATCATTATTTAAATTTTGGAAGAGGAGAATATAGAAACTGGTGTACAAGAGGACCCTTTAAAAAAAAATTGTTGAGCATCCCAAAGAATAAGAAGAAAATGACATGGTGGAGATATATTTGGATGAATTGATTGAACGATTTGAGGAAAATCATCCAAAAAAGGAGAAACCTATGGAATTTTATAATTTATGGACATCCCATTATCATGTTTTTGAAACATTTTAGTTGTCCAATACATGGTACTTCACTCAATAAAAGAGTTATCTTATAAAGATGTGGAATTGTATAATAAATACAGTACAAACTTAATAAATATGAAATTTATTCAATATGAGACAGTTTTTTTCTATAACCTACTCCTATTATGTTATCTATGAAGTGCCTTCTATTTTAACAAAATTAATAAAATCCCTTTTTAGGAGGTAACATATGTTATTATTTGTTTGTTTTCATTATAACTTTTTAGGATGTAGTGAAACCTCACCATCACATCATTTTTTTACATTTATTTCATAGAAAATGTGTTTAAAAAGTATTTATTTATTTTTTATGTCCCCGAATAACAACAATTGAAAAGTAAATATAAAAATGATGTTCAATGTGAAAGAGTTGTAATTTTTTAATTTCGTTATTCCTTTATACTCCCCTATCATTCTAAATTTAATTTGAATCTTAAATATGATAAAACGAATAACCACATTTAAATTGGTGTTTTTGTTCTTATTGATGGGTCTTATAATTATTTGAACCCCGGGATTCATGATTTCATTTTCATATTATGATATTGAATATGAATTATAGGGAAAATGACTCATTAGAGAAAAAAATAGGAATATATATCCAATGAGTCATGTTTTTTTTGTGACATATAGTTGAATTTTTCATTCCATTTTTATTGAATTTACTTTCATAAGTTCATGGTTATTAATTTTCTGTTTTTACACATTCCATGATTCAATGTGATTAAAATCATATTCTCTCATTCGAAAATTATTTCTAGACTGAATGATTGCCATATTTATTATTATATTTCTCTATAGAACATGTTAAATTTTATATACTAGGAATTTTATTTGACCTTATCAATGTCATCATTGTGGATAATATACTTAAAATATTTTTCATACATATTATTGATTTATCCATTATCATAGATACACAAGTTTTTCATTATTCATATTCAATCCCTATAAATTCATGAATAACCTATAACAAGAATGGCCCACAACACAGGAAAATTTCTTCTATTGTTATCCTTACTCTAATATTTTTCATGATGTTAAAATTTCAAGTGTGGGGGTAATGATATTTAATGTATAAAGGGATATACGTTTTTGAGGAAGAGTTTTTTCACTCTTTCCATGGGTTTTGGAAATGGTTTATTTTATTTTTCATTGTATTTATTTTGTAACCATTTATGGGGGGAATGAAGAAAATGTGTTGAGTTATAGAGTCTAAAATTCACCATCACACGATTATTGATTTTTATCATTTTTTATTCAGTGGTGGATGTGATAATTATCATATATCAATTTGTTAAAAATATAATAGATTGAAATTTTTTGAAAAAATAGAAAAAATATTGGAGGGGCACTTTTGGACTTTTTTATTAATTGTTTCATGGACATAATTTTATATTTGGGAAGTAGTATTTTTCTCATTTTGGAGAGGATAATTTCATAGGACATTAATTTAATTATAATGTATGATAAATAGTGGTAAACTAATATTTTTTGTTTTGAATATTTTCTAAACAATTACCAACCTTCCATTGACCATAGTGACAAATGATATTAATTTTTAATGTCCTAATGATATTTAGTAATCTGTTTGTCAACTAAGTGGATATCGTAGGTCATTTTCAGGTTCAATTATTGGTTAATGTGCTCAATAAATAAAGAAAAATACATATTTACTTTACATTTGTGATGGAATAATAAATACCATATATAGGTATATCATGACGTGGAATGTTAATAATAAGAAATTATGTGGATTAATTGGAACGGATGAGAGCCTCCATTATTTTTCAAGGGAAGAATAATATATAACTTTTTTAGTGATTATAAAGTTTCCATTATCTTTTATAATAGTTTTTTGGGTCTTGAAAACTCCTAATACAAGGATATAATAATTTCATGATTTTGGTAAATGAAAACGATTAGCCAAAAATAAAATTTTGAAAAATTATTCAAAGGATGAAAAGTGGAAAATGATGTATCAGGTTCGTATTATAAATCTAAATATGTGGACTACCAAACTTCATGGTTTCCAAATACAATATATAGTGTTCTATAAATGAAAAATTAAATTTCAAGAATGGGAGGTGAATTATATACCTTACAAACATAAAAATCTATTTACATGCGGGGAAAGTATTTCCTGTCTGCCGCAAATGACAATTATGATTGCTGGGGAAGATGGAATTATCCATTCCTCGTGAATTAGAACCCTATAGATGACCATCCCTTCTAGTTTTTAGTTACCCCTTACCTCTAGAAAATCACAAGATTGGGTCGGGGATAGGAAGGATAAAAAATGGAGAAATGTTTCTTATGCAATCAATTTCGTTTGGTAAACAAGTCAAATAATGGTGAGTTAAATCACCCAACCATCCACATACAAGAAATCCATTGCATAAACCATATTTTGAACCATATATAGGATAATATTTTAGGATTATAATTATAGGTGATAATTATTAGATTATCCTTTGTAGATTCACATCATGGAAAACCCTTTATAGAAGATACTAAGAAGAGACAGTGTCATTTTTGGCATGAGGTGTTTATTTATGACATTATTATAATGAATAGATTTATTCATGGAAGAATCATTTATTAATAATTGTCAATGGAATACCCCCTTCATAGATGGTCCCTAGAGGACCCCCTTCAAAGGCATTCCATTAAGTCCCCTTCTGTGGAATGCACTTTGTGGTCCCCTTCATGGATGGGCCTTTTCCTCCCCCTTTTATAGAAAATGATTTGCTACTATCCCAATTTACCCATTCATGAAACTGTTCACACCCACTACTCCAAACCATGGGGGTTTAAACCCTAAACCCCTGCTCGATATCATAGTTGTGCTATTGTCCCGTCCATTTTTTTCAGTCCCTTTTCTACTATCACTAAACCCCATGTAAAATGGAGAGTTTCACCACAAACATTTTGGTCCATGTTTAGGATATTTTTAGTTACATCCAAAATTGACCAAATTTACACCATGTAAAATTTTATGAGTTTTCATACTCTTCTATACTCCCAAAAATTCTATGATTCAATAACCACTTCTTCGTTTCAATCCCACTCTTCAAATAGAGATTCTATTCTTGGATTTCTTGAGTAAATTGAGTCAATCATTTATAAAGAAACTATTTGAACCCCATTACCTAACTCCTATTCCAAGTTTAACCAGAATGGGATGATCTTTCATTTTTCCCACACTTTCCATTTCTAGTAATATTCCTCTTAGTCATCCAAGAAACATGAAGATAAATTTTTCTTCCATCATCCCAACAATATTACGTTAAACTGTGTTGTCATCGTCCCTATAACATGATGTTAAATTTTTCTATTGATGTCCATACAACATGATGTTAAACGATGCTATCATAGTCCTAACCACAAGAAATTAAACTATAGTAAGGATAAAATGACAAATATTTTAAGCCTCCTAAAAAATTAGATTCCATATATTTCTAATGTTATATTCATCATGTAATTTTCATGAATTGAGCCCCAAGAATCCACTAAAGGAATCCATTTTGGAGTGAGCCCCTAGCCTTTATTATAAGATGTTTCACTATTACCTATATTTACCTATTATATTGTAGCTAGGTTTTGATGTGATTACAATAGTTACCAAAATTAGAGGGGATATGGGAACATAAAATCTAGTTCTCTCTCCCATTAGGACTAGGATATGAATATGATAGTGGAGATGGGTATAAAATCCCCCTTTGGCTCTCTTCATTCAGGCCCATTCCTCTTCCACCATCGAAGAAGTGAGCCGTATGGTTTCCCGATATACCACTTCAAACTGTTTCTCACATCGATCATGAAACCCATGTTCTTAAATTAGAGTGGTCATCATAACATTCACACGATCCCAGGAACATGGGAATACTCTTGAGTTTATGCCCTAACTAAGAACATTATATTCTAATCTAGCACAATCCCCAGCCACATTCATTTAAATAGGCATCCTTGGGAGAGTAATACCCAACCAAGATATTGGGCATCCTCCTTAGGTATAATCAATAAAAAAACTTTAAACTACTTGGGATATCATTACCAACCAACTGGGATATTTTGGAAGCTTCCCTGTGGTCCAAACCAACATCCAAATAAACCCTAAACCTCTTTGGGCAATATTCCTAGTAGGGTGACATCCAAATCAAAGGAACACATTCCATCCAATCCCCATACATAAAGCTTTTTATTAAACCATATTCTCAATAAGATAACCCTCCATTGGGAGACCACATATCTTCTAGGTCCTTTAGGTCGTTGCAGCATATATCCAATTTGATTTGTGACTATCACTATTCTGTCATGATGGCTATGTAGTGTCAGTAATTCTTGAGATCAAAATGATAAAGAATAATGTTTCACTAAGCTCCTAACACTATATAATTGTCCACCATGGTTACCAATTTGAGAGCTCTTAATCCAATAGTGATTTTACACATTCTAGGTTGAGGTTTCTCAGTTGTGTTGTAGAAAACTAGGAAGCTTGAGTTGATGAAAGGAGGTTGCATATGGGATGAGTGTTTCAACATAGACACCATTCACTATAGTGTGATGAAATGGAGATGTGTCATCATGTAATATGTTGTGTCATGGATAGTGTTACTTTATAATAAGATATAGGCTGACGAATTTGGTTCCACCATATATAGAAATAATGAAATTGAATAAAGGGAGGCTATGTCTTTTTTTTAATATGTCATAGAGAGGATGATAATGGAAGTGGTGATAATATTCTAAAAAAGTGGTTTTCCATTAAATTTATGGTTATATTATACAACAACATGATTGAAAGTGCCACTGTGACTTGGATTTTAACCATGTTGTAATAATATTTATCCTTTATATTTAAAACCCATAAAATTTTCAGGATATTCACGTTTTTAGGATAAGTATCGATGGAATTAAATATTATGAATAAGAGTATGGAAGATTTTTTTACAATGGGAGTTTAATGAACAATCTAAAAAAAGGCTATTTTGAAATGGATTAAACATATTTATAAAGATTCTACCATTGAAATTGAATAATTCACCTGAATATAAGGGAATTATTAGGGTGGGAGAATAATTGATGGGTGTGTCGAAGGGTAGAAATTGTATGGAGAATGAAAAATAATTGAAAGATGAAAATTCACACGAGGGAATTCTAACTATAAATATATAATTATAACTTTTTTAAAGGGATGTTTGGAGAAGAAATAATTTATTAGATCTATAGGAGGAGGTTCAACTACAAGAGTATGATGCTAACTTAATAGGTGGAATAGAGGATCTATATCCAACTTCTACATGGTGATGGAGGAGGGTCATCATTGGCCATAACTCTAATTTTCATGGAATTTCGTTTCATTTTATCTATTCAATTTTTAATTATGAATTTTTTTCCTGGTCATTAATGTGATGTGGGTATATTTTCATTAATTAATTGCATATCTATTTTATATATTACATTTATTTTTTCCCTTCCTTAATTTCTAATGAATTCATGTTTGTGGGAATATAAATGAGTGTCTATAAGTTGTGGGTAGAGGTGAGTTTTATTAAGGGGATATGTACCCTATTTTATTATATTTTACATTTGGGGTTTAATAATTCATATTAGTATTAATATGTGATTTAAATCACAATTCTATTCCCCAAGATTCATATGAAATATTATTCATAGAAAAATAATCCCATCATAATTTCAGTAAGTGTAGGACAGAGAGTTGAACATTAATTTGAGTTTTATTTAAGTGATTAAACAGCATGCACTGAAATTTGTTATTGGAAATATAAAGAGAGGATATTTTTGGTTTTTGAAGATATAGTTAACACTGAGAAGTAAATATAGTTACACCAATAATTCTCATGACTACTGAATTTGATTTTCATCATGATGTAAAACAATCCGTCCATGGATTGACTCTCCCTTAATTTCACCCTTGGTTCTCTTTTGAGTAAGACCATTAACATATAATGATATTTTATATAATTTTAGTATTATAATTCATGAAAACATCAAAACAATTTCTTGTCCTATTGTGATTGACACCATCTTATCACTACACCACTTTCTAGTAATAAGTGTAGTTTGGGATACTATAAATTTCTATACTTAATTTAGTCATATAATTAAATGACTTCACCCTTTTACCTCACAATCCAATGAAATATGATCATGTTTTTTTGGATATTTCTAGGCCTTATCCAAAAAGATTAACTATATATTATCTATCTTAGCCTTACCGAGTTGGAAAATAATTACCATGGCCAGTATTCATAATTACATAAAAAAAGAGGCATATTTTAAAATGTTGAACCACTAAATTCCAAATTTGGAGTCCATATTTCAAGATTAAATTCCCTAAATTGGATGAAAACCATTTTAAAATAATCATTCAAAACATAATGAATGATACTTTTATAAAAATGTGTTTTAAATAATGAAACTTGATTTATTTATAAACTATACCATGTAACAACATTTAGAGTAATGTTAGAAAAATTATTTAACATATAATATATATATTTCATAAAGATAATTCATCAAAAGTATTTTATTTTTTTATTAATATGAAAACAGATTTCATGGATAAAAATAGTTTTTAGGAAAAAAAATTATCTATTACTTTTATATACATTTACAAATGGGTTACCAGTAATGCCCTGACCCCAGTTATCTTGAGTTGGTGCATTATTAAATGTCATAATAATGATTCAAGGAATCATGTCCCGAAAGACCAATTAGTTTTGTAGCCATGGATGTACTAGATACATTGATAAGTTTCACATTACGTCATGAAAAAAACAACACCAACATCTTGTCCCATTTAAACACTCATATCCCTTATCCTATCATTGCAGGTCAACCATACAATAGTTCTTCACATATTGGAAAAAATAAAACATAGAAAGGGGTGATATGATATGCTCAGTAAGGATAAAAATATAGCAGAAACTTTCATAAATAAGAATAAACATGCAAGATAATGTATAAGACTATAATACAAGACTTTCAAAAATAAAATTCAGCATAATATGGAAAATATAAATCAATTATTCTATTTACATATTCACATGGATATTCTAATAGTCAATAATAAAATGCAATATCAATAGCCAAATTCTTAATGATGGAATGCATAATGTCAGACATTATAAACGCATAGTCAAGGCCTCAAGCCAAGACTACAAATAAGATTTTTCAAGGTCTTGTGCTAACACACTAGTTTGTCTCAAGAGACTTATCGGTGCCTATAGAAGCTTTATTGGGCTCCACCCATTACTTACTAAGCCCAATACATTCCTCATATGAAAAGGTTGAAAAATAACAAAACCATTAGTATAAAAAATATCATACCAAATGTTAATAATTTAACCATAATACAATAATGGTATAAAAATAACACATCCAAAGTCAAAAATATAACAAAACCTTAAATAAAATATGGAATATTTGTATCATAATGATTCAACTTCAAACAACTCTAAAATTCATAATAATATGTTGACATAGATGAAATCATAACTATTTGATAGAAATATATCTTTCTTGTTGGAAATCATTTAAAAGTCATATAATTAAAAAATAAAACATTTAATTTTGGGAATATTATAATAATATTGTAAGGGATACATTGAAGGTGTTATAATGGTGTAAAATCGATGCACCCTCCATATATGTTAAAAAACATTTTTACCTTAATTCGTCAAAAAGAATACAAAGTACCTTATTTGGAAAACGAAAGAAAGATTCCTTTCAAAACATTTTATAAAAAGTCAAACAAGGGTATAAATGAAATTAACACATAGTCTAGTAAATAGTAAAAGTGTTTTGAAATATTTTTTTTAGAAACAAGGATGTGGATGATAAAGAGGTCCCAGTAGACACTCACGTATAAACATCCTTAGATAATAAAGAGGTTGTGAAATTTAACCCATACCTTGTACTTTTCTTTGGTGATTGGTATGTTAACCTCCTGTATAATAGTTAAAACATTTTTATTAAATTATATAAGAACTATATACATAAATATGATATCATATATGATTCTCTAATATTTCATTGTTAATAATATTTTAGTAGTATCATCATTTCAGGTGTTAACTGATTCATTTTCCATTATATTATTTGTTACATAATCCAAGATGTTTATGTATGGGATGCATTTAATTCATATATGGAATGATATTAAGTTCCTAAAAATTATTTTTAATCATAAAATGAAAATTATTCTTGAATGATTTTGATGGTGAATGAATCATATCACGTTCGTGGAGAGGGTAATCTGTACGTACGCACGAGCAACAATATTGTTATATTGATGGTGGAATCATATTTAATTAGATGGTATATCATATATATAGACTCATTAACATTTTTTAATTTTTATTTAAATTAGTTATACTCATTATTATACTCTTCCAAATAACGATGTGTTTGAATAACAAACTATACCATGACGTGGAGATGGTAATCCGTACATACACACGTATTGTGACTTTCTCATTGTAGGATGGATAGAATAACAAATATGGTTGTACGATATTTATAAAAACATATCAGTATGTAGAAGGTACTGGAGTAATTATTTTATTCTGGAAACAACAAATAATGATGATGTGGAAGAAGAAAAGAACTTGAAAGAGGGTGGTGAAATTATTACCTCTTCTTCGGATGTTTCCTTTTGAGTTTATAAAAAGGGATCCATAGGTTGGATTTATGATCAAAGTAAGGACTCAAGGATTAAGTGAGGGATGTTTAGAGGATATTTGGGTAGGTTTTGGATGAATCAAATTGTTTGGGAGGTGTGATTTTGAGAGAAGGGTGAGTACCCTTTTATAACAGAGGTGAGGGTAACTTTAGGAAAACATTGAAAAATTATTTTATTACACAATCATATTTGGTTTATAATGGATCCAAAATGATTTATTTCATGGATAAGATTCCGACAGGACAAAATCATCTAAATAAATAGGTTTTATATAGGATTAGTTCACTATATTTACTATTTCATTTAGATTTAACTGTTAGTTAAATAATTTTACATTTACCATGTCTCTTTGTATTTTTATATTATATGGTTGATAAAAATTCTACAAACTGACAAGATAAGTGGTTAATTATTGATATATCTAACTATATCTAATTCCTTGGGCCTATATTTAGATTTTTATTAATATTATATCAATTAATAATATAGTATTGGTTTTAATAACTCTTTTATATCAATTTTGACACTACTTTGTAATTGATTTTTATTTAAGTCCTAACAAAATTATTACATCGAACTAAATTAATTTAATAAACTCTAACATGTCATATTAACCTATAAAAATCGTGTAATTCATTAAAAGTCTCAATTTTCATTTATTATGATATTTATAATATCAATTATTTTAATATTTCATTAATAAGGTAATTAATGCATCATATTTGTGTCATAAATAAAGTACAAAATTTAATGTTGAAAAATTATAAATTAAAGACTATTTTATAGTAATTCTTTTTAGCTTTTGAGTGAATATTTATATTCGAATTTATC
Source organism: Viscum album (assembly GCA_963277665.1). Classification (NCBI taxonomy): domain Eukaryota; kingdom Viridiplantae; phylum Streptophyta; class Magnoliopsida; order Santalales; family Viscaceae; genus Viscum; species Viscum album. The sequence goes on from OY728161.1 coordinate 940,216,398, forward strand.
TTATGTCAAACCCTATATTAAAAATGGTTTTGTTATTAAACACTGAATTTAACACATTAACTCTTCTTTAAATAAAATAATAATAAATGTACTAAACTAATCCATGTGGAAAAAATGGATCATATTTTATTCCTATAGTTGTTTTGGTCAAATTAAATTTACTAAATAGAATTTGGACATGTTTTATGATAATTATAATATCATTTTTACCTTTAATTACCCTATTTAATTTTAACCAAGGTAAATAAAATTCAAAAGTTACTATTCACCAAAAATCATTTTCATCTAATTGAACTACATTTTACTTACTAATTTCAAACATGTCCCTCATCTTTTTTAAATTCAACTCTCAGAAGTGTTAAAATTATGTTTTATGCAAATTTGCAAATGCTCCTAGAAGGTGGTTAAAAGACGGTAAAATGATCAATAAAATTTTATATATCTAAACATATTATAAACAACACTAATGAATTACATTATACATATATAGGTATTATGTATCTATTTTGACCTAAAATAATAAAAATAAAATAAATAATTATTTAAATAAAATTTTGATTTTAAACAATAACGCAGTGTTTTTCACTATACATAAAAAATGTAATGTTTTTAGAAAAAATACAAAAAATTCACCCTAAGATAATTTTGATATTTCGAATCAAAAATTATTTCCATTTTGAGAAAAAAAAAGTTATAAAATTTCAAAAAGTGGGTATTACTATTCATAACGTCTAGTTAGATTGGTCATGGTGTGTTAAAACTCCAAGTTGCGTACAATGCAAGCTACTGCATTATTCAAAGGGAAACATACCATGGAATCTTGGGGTGTTACATTATTCCCTCCATAAATTAATTTCGTCCTTAAAATTTGAATAATATTACTATATAAAAATATTTGGGTTGTTCTTCATCATATGTTCATCGGTTTTCCATGTTCCCTCATCTATCTTATGGTTTCACCATATAACTTTTACCAGATGAGTCATCCAGTTTCTCAAAACATGATCTATGATATTAAGAATCTTGAATGGATTTTTGCAATTAGACTGATCATGTTTCAGTTATATTTCTTTGTAGGTGAGCACAAGTGTTGGGTTAGGCACGTATTTTCTAAAGATTGATACGTGGAACACATAATGAACATTGGAGAGACTTGGAGGCATTTCCAAATGATATGCTACAACTCCAATTTGTTCTAGAATTTCAAAAGGACCGATGTACCTGATACTCAATTTAAACTTTTAATTGAATCATATAACACCCTTAAATGGATATACATTCAAGAAAACATGATCACATATTTGAAATTCCAAATCCTTCCTTCAGTTATCAGCATATCTCATTTGTCTACATTGGGCTTCTTTGATATGGGTTGGGATAATATTCACCTTTTTCATTTTTTCCTCGTCATGTTCTGGTCCAAAAAGTTTTCTTTCACCAACATCATCCAAAAAAGTTGGGGGTGTGACATCACATTCCATATAACGCTTTATATGGTACCATCTGAATACTTGAAAGAAAGCTATTATTATATGAAAATTCTACCATAGGTAAATATTGATCCCACATACCTTGAAAGTCAAGTGACAAAGATCTCAACATCTATTCTAACGTTTTAGTAGTCCATTATGATTTTCCATCATTTTGAGGGTGGTAGGCAGTGCTCAAATGATGTTTAGTATCCATGGGCCACTCAGGACATTTCCAGAATCTTGGTGTAAAATGGGGATCACGATCAGAAACAATCGATAGGGGTACACCATAATGTTTTAAAACTTCATTGATATATAGTATTTCCAAACATTGAAGTGGTAAATCTTCTCTTATAGAATGAATATGTGATGACTAGGTAAGACGATCAACATTGACCCATATTCCATCATTACTTCTAGGATTCATTAGTAGCCCCATGAAAATTTCCATCATAATGTCATCCCATTTCCACTCAGGTATGGAAAGAGGTTGCATTACTACTCCAGGATGTTTCCTTCAAGCTTCCACTTGTTGAAAAACCCTGAATCTTGACACATAATCAGAAATCACTCTCTTCATGTTCTCTAGCAAAAAAAATGTTCCTTAAAATCTAAATACATCGTAGTGTTACTAGGGAGTATAGACAAATTGGAGCTATGTGCATCATACAACAATTATATTTTTAGATCAGTTATGTCAGGAAGACAAAGTCTCTTCCCAAATTTCAAAATCCCATCTTCATATACTAATTCGATCAATCTACCACCGTTCACAGCTAAATTTTATTTTGAAACTCCTCATCATCAGCCAGAGAACTTTTTATCCATTCTAATAAAGATGGTTTGGCAACCATATGAAAATTTATCGATGTTTCACCTTCCCTGATTATTCCCATATCCATCATTACTAGATCCATGAACGTAGCATCTCATTCATCTCTCATCTTGTTCAAAAATTATAGATCCTTTCTTCTCAATGCATCATTCACCTTATTTTCCTTCCCCGGGTGGTACTGTATAGTGAAATCATAATAATTGAGTAGTTCAATCCATCGTTTTTCCCTCATGTCAAGTTCTTTATATAAGAAAATATAAATTAAACTCTTTTGATTAGTTTATATCTCAAATTTTCACATTAGAGATAGTGTCTCTATATCTTCAATGAAATGATTACAGATTCTAACTGAAGATCATGAGTGGGATTGTTTTTTTCATGAATTTTTAGTTGTCGTGATGGATAGGCAATAACTCTATCATTCTATATAAGGACACAACCAATTCCTTTCTTTGAATCATCACTGTATATAACAAAAACATCATTCCCTAATGGTAGATTCAATATAGGATCATTGAATAATCATCTATTCAGTTCTTCGAAACATTCATCACACTCTTTTGTCAAAAAAAATTAACCCCTTTGCATATGAGCTTGTTCAATGGGTTATCCAATCGGGAAAAATTCTGGACGACGCACCGATGATAAACCGATAAAACTGCGCACCTCATTTATACTCAACGGTTCTAGACAATATTGTATTAAACTTGTCATAGAATGATCAACAGAGATTCCATCCTTATAGACAATATGGCCAAGAAAATAAATATCTTGAAGCCAAAATTTACACATACTCAAATTCACATATAATTTATTTCTTCTAAGATTTTTATAATAATACACAAGTTTTTTTCATGATATTCATAGATTTAGGAGTATACCATGATATCATAAATAAATACCACTAAAAAGTCATCAAGATATTCCTCGAAAACTCGGTTCATTAGATTTATGAAAACAGAGGGTCCATTAGTCAGTTCAAAAGGCATTACTGTAAACGTGTAATTCCCATACCTAGTTTAAAAAGTTTTCTTTTGAATGTATTCCTTCTTCATGAAAAATTGATGATATCCAGATTGAAGATCAATATTTGAAAAATATTGGGCTCCATGAAGTTGATAAAATAAAGCATCAATGTGAGCTAGTATATACTTGTTCTTTATTGTTATGGCATTGATCTCCCTATAGTCAATGAACAACCTCATAGATCCATCTTTCGTCTTAGTAAAAAGAACAGGGGCTCCCCATTGAGAAAAACTAGGGAAAATAAATTTCTTATTAATCAATTCCTCTGGTTGTTTCTTTAGTTCCACTAATTCCATAGTGGCCATTCTATAAGGGGTATTCAATATGGGCCTTGAAATAGGAATTAAATAATTAGAAAACTCAACTTATCGTTCTATAGGATGTCCAAGTAAATCCTCTGGAAACACATCTACATATTCTCACACAACAGGAATGTCTTATATTTTAATATACCTTTCCTCACCAACAGTTATTTCATTCTCTTTCCCTTTTATAATTGACTTTAGTAAAGCTGCTGGGGGGGATCTAGATAAGAATTAGATGGTGACGTTTCCAATCTAAAAGTAAGGTACTCCTTATCACAATCAAATATTGTAACCTTCTTCTTCTTAGAATAAATTTTTTCATCACGGTCCGAAATACAATCCATACTGAGGATTATATCAAATTTAATCATTGGTAGGATGATTAGATTAACAGATAAATAACATTTATATAACTTAATATGAACTGATTGAAAAAACATTATTGCAATGATACTTCCCATAGAATTTTTTACTAACAAATCCCTTGTTAAATCAAATTAGAAATATCTAATTTTCTTAGAAAACTAGGATGAAATGAAACAATACGATGATCTAGAATCAAAAAAAATCATTGGCTAAACTTGAAGAAACCATTAAATTGCCTGCCACCATGAATTTCGGATCTTCAACCTCTTTACTAGTGATCAAATAAGCTTGGATGTGATCCCTTGTCCTTTTCAAAGGTAAGCTTCCCTAACACATAAGACATTCATTTTCATAATTCCCCATTTCATTACAATTTTAGCATTCAACATTGACTACAACATTCTTTCCCTTGCAATCACAAGCTTAGTGGCCTTTTCCTCCACACTTGTAATAGACTCTCATTCCCTCCAAAAATGTACCAGTATGTTTCTTCCCACGTTTAATGAGGGGTAGATATTAATATTTTCTCTTCATTCCTTTATTTCCATTTTCAGAGTGTTCAATAGATCACTTTTTCTCTTTCTTTTCTTTAAAGTTGTAAGACATATATAATTATTTTTCTATCTTGATAGAACATGAGTTAATATATTCATACAATGAGAAGGATTGTGAGACTAATGCTAAATAAATAAATGGTTCTAACCCATCATATTATCAATCAATATTACTTCCTTGGGTTATGTATATAATCTACATCATGCCTTGATGAACTTTTAATGTTAGCCTTATACATTGTAACATTATCATCCTCCTTTTCCCTAAGACTCAGAAATTGTCTGTCCATATCCACTCGATGGTCAGAAGGAAAGTATTTTTCAAATAAAATATCATTAAACACCCTTCATTCCATGTTTGATACTTCTTCATATTCCTTTGTGTTTTGGATTAATGACCACCATTGATCTGCATCTTCTTGTGAGGTGATAAACTCCCATGATAAATTTTTCCCTTTCGCTACTACCCAAAGAATGAAATACTTTCTCTAAGGAACTTATCCATTGCTCAGCTACCAATGGATTTTACACCGATTTAATGTTAGTGATTGTTTCCTCATGAAGTGGTCTAACATTTATCCTCCGTGTTGTGGATCATGGTGCTCCATAATGGAAAAGTTATTATTCATAACCTGAGTGAGTTGTCCCAGTATGGTGATAAGCTGATCAGCACCAATTGCATAAGCATCTTCACTATAATTATCTTGATTAGTGGGAAAATACTTAAATGGATTACGTGTATGGATATGGTTTACATTCCTTCCACTAGGCACCATTTCTAAACAATGGCACACAGTATATTAGTTTATGAATCACAATACATAATTACAAACTAGTCAAACACTTTACATAAATTGAACAGTTTATGGATATAGTCGATAATCTGAAATAATATTCATTGAAGAGGAATATACTCATAAATCCTTCATAAATTTTTATAAAGAAAATGAGAATTGTACTAAGAATATCCCTCAAGGGTGTCATAACCAAGAGTGCAACAAGGCATGTTGTCGTCACCGGGTCTCGTTCGAATCAAGCTCAAAGTAGTGTTTCCAGGTTTTACCCCTAGGTACATCTGTACCAGAGCCATCTCTACCTACTCGTATCCAGACATGGATTTATTACTTTGAAAACTCACAAAATCTCTACATTACCAAAATTCCAAGATGTTATTCTATACTAATTCTCTACGTCTATCTTAAGGTAGTGTTCTCTAATCAGAGTTTTTCTAAATCAAGATTCCATGTTTTTTTACGAAATGTACATTTATACCAACTATAACTCCCCAGCCCCAGTTACCTAGAGTCGGTGCATTATTAAGTAATATTGTAATTATACAAGGAATCATCTCTCGAAATACCGATCAGTTTAGTAGCCCTAGAAGTACGTGATACATATATAAGTGTTACATTACATCATGAAATAAAAACAACAATAGAATCTTGTCCTATTTGAAACACTTATCCCTTATCATATCCCAACATGTCAACTATGAAAAAGATATTCACGTACTGGGAAAAATAAAACATAGAATGGGGTGAGCTCAGATGCTCAATAAGGATAACAATATAGTGTAAACTTTCATAAATAAGCATAAAAATTTAAGGCAATGTATAAGACTATAACTAAAGTCTTTTAAACATAAACTCCAGAATAATGTGGAAAATGTAAATCAATAATTCCATTTACTCATTCACATGGATTTTTTACATGTTGAATAATCACATGAAATATTACTTGGAAAATTTAAAATGATGGAATGCATAATATCGGACATCATAATCACATAATCAAGGACTCATGCCAAGACTACAAATAGTATTTTCTCATGGCATTGTTCAAATACACTATATTGTATCATGAGACCTACAGATGCATATAAGAGCTATAGCGGGCTCCAACCGTCAGAAATTATGTCCAATGCATTCATCATATGAAAAGGATGAAAGATAACATAAACATTCATATTAAAACTATCATAAAAAATGTTAATATTTTAACCATAAACCATGAATAGTATAAAAATAACATATCTACAGTCAATCATATCAAAAAATCAACAATAGGATATGGAAGAGTTATATCATAATGATTCAACTTCAAAATTGGGTAAAATTAATTAACGGATATCGACATATATGAAAATAATACCATTTGAGAGATATATATCTTTAATATTTGAAATAATTTAAAAGTCACATAATTATAAAATAAAACATTTAATTTTGAAATATTCTTATAAAATTTTAACAAAAACATCGAAGGTGTTATAATAGTGGAAAATATATGCACCCGTTGTATAAGTTAAAACAATATTCTTTCATTCATTCGTCGAAAAGGTCATAAAGTACATTGTTTCTAAAATGATAGAAAGATTCCTGTCAAAAAAATTTTGAAAAGTAAACCAGGGGTATAAATTACTTTAACCCATATTATAGTAAATAGTAAAAATGTTTTGAAATATATTTTTAAGAAACAATGATGTGGAAGATAAAGAAGTCCCAGTAGATACTCACGTATAAAGAACCTCGAATAATAAAGAGATTGTGAAATTTAACATGTACCTTGTACTTTTCTATAGTAAATGGTATGATAAACTCCTATATAATAGTTAAAACATTGTTATTAAATATACAAGAACTATATATAAAAATATTATATCATATATGATCATCTAATATTGCTTTGTTAATAATATTTCAGTAGTATCATCATTTCAGGTGTTAACTGATTCATTTTCTTTTATATCTTTGGTTATGTAAGCCATGTTTATTATAGATATGATAAATTTGATTAATATACATAATGATATTAAGTTCTTAGAAATTATTTTTAATCATAAAATTAAAATTATTCTTGAATGATTATGATGGGGAATGAATCTTATCACGTTCAGGGAGACGGTAATATATACGTACCCATGAGCGAAAATATCATTATATTGATGGTGGAATAGTATGTCGTTGGATTGTATATCATATATAATGAATCATTAATATGTCATATTTATTATTTACATTCGTTATACTCATTATTATACCCATCCAAATAATGAAGTGTTTGAATAACAAACAATACCACAACGTGGAGATGGTAAGTCGTACGTACTCACATATAGTGACTTTGTCATTATAGGAGGGATATAATAACAAATATGGTTGTAAAATATTTTTTAATAACATAAAAGTATTTATAAGGTACCTGGGTTATTATTTTAGTATTGAAACAACAACAAAAGAGTAAGTGGAAGAAGAAAAGAACATGAAATAGGGTGGTGAAATTATTTCCTCTTCTTCAGGTGATTCCTTTTGAGTTGATAAAAAGGGATCATTAGATTGGATTTTTAATCAATGTAAGGCCTCTAGGATGAAGTGAGGGAAGGTGGAAGGATATTTTGGCATCGATATTCCGATAAAAAGGCCTTCAGAGGTGTGATTTATAGAGAATGGGAAGTACTCTTTTAAAAGAGTGGTGAAGGTCACTTAAGGACAACGTTGAAATATTATATTATTATACGATCATATTCGGTTTATAATGGCTCAAAAATGATTCATTTAGAGGATAAGGTGGTTATGGGTATAAATAATCTCAACCAATATGTTTTAGATATGTTTAGGTCACAATATTGACCTTATCATTTTGATTTAACTCTTGGTTAAATAGATTTACATTAACCAAGTCTCTTTGTATTTTTATATTATATAGTTAATAAACATACTATAAACTCTGAAGAAAACCCCATGTGGTTCATTATCAATATATATATCCTTAAATAAGTCCTTTTTCTGAACTTTTGATTTTTAAGAATATTATGTCAATTAATAATATAGTATTGGTTTTCAAAACTCATTTATGTCAATTTTGACACTATTTAGTAATTGATATTTGTTAGAGTCCTACCAAAATTATTACTTTGAAATAAATTAATTTAATCATCCCTAACATGTTATATTAAATTATAAAATTCATTTAATTCATCAAAAGTCTAAATTTACATTTATTGGGATATTTATAAAATCAATTATTTTATAATTTCATTAATATGGTAATTACTTCATCATCATTGTGTCATAAATAAATTATATTATTTAGTGTATAAATATCATAAATTAAATACCATTATGTAGGAAATATTATTATATTTCTAATTAATATTCATAGTCGAATTTATCTTATGTGTAACCCTATATTAAAAATAATTTAGATATTAAACATTGAATTTAACACTTGTAACTCTCCTTTAAGTAAAATAATAATAAGTGTCCTAATCTAATTCAAGTGGACCAAAAGGGTCATATTTTATTCCTATGGTTTTTTGGTCAAATTACACATACCCAATAGAATTAGGACACGTGTTAAGGTAATTATAATATCATTATTAACTTTAATTACATCATTTACTTTTAACTGTTGTAAATAAAAGTCAAAAGTTACTAACCACCAAAAATTATTTTCATCTCATTGAACCACATTTTACTTACTGATGTCAACTGTTTCTCTTAGATATTTGAAATTCAACTCATAGAAGCAGAAAATTTCTGTTTTATGCAAATTTGCAAATGCTCCAAGAAGGTGGGTAAAACTTCGTAAAAAGTTTAATAAAATTTTATATATCTAAAAATATTATAAAATTAATATAATTAATTACATTGTACATATATAGGTATTATGTATCTATTTTGACCTAAAATAAATTAAAATAAAATAACTAATTATATAAATAAAAAGTAGGTTTTAAACAATAATGGAGTGTTTTTCCCTATTCATCAAAAAATGAATGTTTTAAGAAAATACCAAAAATTAACTGTAATATAATTTTGATATTCTGAATCAAAAAATGAATTCCATTTTGAGAAGTAGAATTTACAAAATTTCAAAAATCAGGCATTACTATTCATAACGTCTAGTTTGATTGGTCATACTCTGTTAAAAGTCCATATTCTGTACAACACATGATATTACATTATTCAAAGGGAAAAGCACCATGGAATATTGGGGTGTTACATTACTAGTGAATTCATTCTATACATTTGTAAAAAATAATTTTTGAAAATTATGATAGTCTTATTCCAACCCATTAATCCATCATTTAGGCTATAACTGTCAAGTTAATTTTAAATAGTTCAATTGTATATTGTGATTTTTTAACCTGGTGTTTCATGTGAATCCCGAAAGAAAAGAATATAAATTTGTTTAAATGATAAATGAATCATGAAATCACATGGAATTATAGGATACATTTCCTTCAACTAAATAGAGAGTTGAATCCAATAATAGGGGGCCCAAATAAAATATACAAGTAAGGCTTCAAAATATAGGAACATACTAGAGTAATTAGAAGAAGATTGCATACCTTAGAAAGTACCATCCAAAAATAGATAAAATATTAATAGAATATAGATTATACAGTGATGAAAATCTTCCTCAACTATGGATACTCAATAAAATTCACCTTTAATACCTAAAGGCAATGGAATCCATTAGATTTGATTTTCAAGAGGATAGTTAGACAAAAAATATTTCCTTATTAATATCACCAAAACATCCTCTAAATATGTATAATAATGATAATTTTTTTTATAAAATGAATAATACATAAAATAAAAACTTTACTAATACCCAATTCTTATGTTACACCTTTTATTGGTTCTATGATGCAACAAATTTCAAAGTAAAAAAAGGGATTCAAAATTTTCCACCCCTCTCCCTTATAAATATATACCTCTACATCATTTCTAAGAAGTTATGAATTTTTAGTATAATAGTTGGTAATATTTTATTACAGTACATTTTTACATTTTTAATATATATTAAATTCTTTTAACATTATTGTTCCTCCATCACACTTCTCAATATTCCTGAAAATGGGGAACTAACATTAGAATTTGTTCAAAGGAATTTAGTTGTGTATACTTGAGATATTGTGATTTCATTTATTCATTTATTTTATTATAGGATTTCAAATAATTATTAAATTGATTATTGTAAGTGGTTTTTTATTTTCACTAATATTTTATTCGTATTCCTTCTTATCTATATTCTTTTCATTCAGTTTTTAGGAAATATATACTATGGAGTATAACAAGGATAGTGTTGGTGAACTATGATCTCCCTAAGAATAATTTTGAAGAGAATGACTTTTTAAGCATAAGGTCATGATATAAGGAAGTGAAAATTTATATAGTTTGGTTTTGAATGATAGTTATTGATATCAACATTGAGTTTAATATTTAGAGTTATTTAAAGAACAATGATAGTGTCTTTGTGAACTCACTATGGAAATCAACATTTATCACTTACATATTTGCAGTTTTCTTTGTTTCGATGGGGTTTTCATGTATTAAAATAAACATATATATATAAATAAATATATATATATATATATATATATATTAATTTCATGAATTTTATAACACAACCATTATATTAGTATATTAATTAATAGTGTATTTTTAGATAATACATTGTGATAAATGATATTTAGTGTGGTGTTAGTGGTCTCCTTGAATGATTGACCCTAGGTCATTCATTGTATTATATTCTTAGGTAATAAGAAATATACTAACCAGTAATCTATAAAAAACAACCTCATCAATTTGTTGTAATTTATATGTATTTAAATAGAATCTTTGTAGTATTATCTATAATAACCAAAAAATAATAAATATAATAAAACTAAAAATATATAACAATATTGAAAAAAATTATTTGAAAGGTCATGATGGATTTTTTTTATATGCTTTTTCAACCCCCCTCTTATTCCACACACATAATTAATCACTAGTACACCTTTTGGGATGAAAATAAAGAGGAGTGGACCCTGAAGCCCAAATCCAATAGGCCACGAGTTACTGACTATCACTGAGGGTAAAAAAATTTAATTGGACGTGTTACCCTTAATAAATAATTTAAGGATGATTCATCGGAGGATATCCATGAATCAACACGAAAAAATTTCCTTTTGTTAAAAAAATTCTCACGTTATAATTTATAATAACAATTAAAATGTACAATAAATAGATAATATATGTTAAATAATTCATAAATCTCAAATCCATCTGCCATCTCTATCCAAGATACCTTAAAATTAATTCCTATTTCAATTATATTATATAGAAAACACATAGAAAACAGTGGTAGGGTGATAAAATGGAACTACTCAGTATGATTTTCCCTCTAAAATGAATAAAAAATATGTGTATTAAATATGAAAAATTACGGAATTGTAAAACCATCAAGAAAAATAGTTGGGTATACATAACAGTAGGAACATAGTAAAATATATCAACAAAATAAAATGCTTTAACTCTTATCCCACATTTTAAATAACCTCTACCATGACCCACACAATATTTCCATAATTCTAGAGGTAATAAAAAATGAAACCACAATTCCAAAACCATATCCACCACACTACCAATCATGGGTCCATACAATTCCTCCCAAAAATTACCTATCGGTAGAGTCATTTTTTCTCACAATGATAGATAGAGGAAATGTAAAACTCTCTACATATCTGATAGGTTATTAGAATAGAAAATCAAAACATGTAAACTAGCAGTTACATAACTAATAACCAAATAAATCTATCAAGAACCATAATTCCAACCCCCAAAACTATAACATTCATATCTTATCATATATTTCCGCCAATGATTCCATCAATACCAGGAATTTCCAATGACTATTCCATCATTTATATATATATATATATTTAGAAACCATCTAAGTCTAATGTATGTCAGGTTAAAATAATTCCCACCCAATCCTTTGATCATATCATATATCATTTCAGAGAATAAATCAAATTAATTAATAAATAATAAATATCCAGCTAGTATCTATCACAGTAGGGAATCACTAATGTATATATCATTAACCTTGTGTCATATTCCTTCCACGAATCATCATCACCTCCCCATAATTGGTTGTGTAATTCCATACAAAACATAATTTCCACACATTATGAAAGACATTCTACAAAATGGAATAATCATAAATGGAAAAACTATGACTTCCACATAAACAATTGTTTTACATTTAAAATTAATTCAATCCCCATCAATTAAAATTTCCCACTCCCACTAGATTTTTTATTTATCATCTATTACAAACTCATTAAAAAATAATTACCATCCTACAATTCATTAATACTAGACTTCCATCTTTAAATTCTAGTCACATGAAATATTGTTTTCACCTATATTTATACTCATAGTTATGGGAATCACACACACACACACACACACATATATATATATATATATATATATTTATAAATCAAGGATTATTATTAATAATTTTTGCAAGGTGTGATTTATTAACTTTTTATCATCATCCAACAATATATAAATATAATGCATCAAGAAATATTGTTTCATTTTTTTTCAAATCTATTAACAACTTATTAAAAACCCTTTAAACAACCATGTTTTTCAATAATATAATACACATCCCATATTTTATATTATAAATTACATAAATTATCCCATAAAAATATTAATAATAATTTCCTTAATTTAAATATAAAACCAGATTAGTAATATTTAAGTGGAACAACATCTTAATTCTATAATCACATATGTTCCTCTAAAATAATAGATCAGTGGTAGTTCTATTATTCAATATATCTTCTATTATTTACCAATATAGTATAAAATCTAGGAATAAAAAATAATCATCAACATCACAATATGACTTTTAATTTATGGGGAACTAATGAAAATAAAAAATTCATGAATCATTAATTTTTAGTAATATAACTATAATTAGGAAATTTATATTTTACGATCCTTTTTACCATATAAAATTTATTATTCAAATATGAATGATATATGGTTCTTTTATGATTAATACATGCAATAAGGATACACCAAGAAGTATAAATAAATAGAGACAATACAAAAATATTGTTATCTGATTCAAACCTTTGTTCCATTTTTGTATTCAAGTTATTGTATAATGAAAAGTGTTTCAAGGTTTAATATTATAACAAAATTGTAAATATAAAAGCCAGTTAAATAATTAATCACTAAAACAAAACCATTAATATTGAATTCGTAAAGAACATGCAATTTCATTTTCAATTCAAGTGGACCATAATAAAAAATCCCTTTCATGTCTCTAGGAGTGTGAATGCTCATACTCATATTTTTTATGCTGGCGACATCATCATTTTCATTCAAGATGATAAAAGAAACATTATTAATCTAAAAAACATTTTCTCACACTATGAAGAGATTTCTGGTCAAAACATTAGTTGGAAAAAATCATTCATATTCGTCGGGAGGAAATTTCCTCCCAGTAGAAAATGTAACATTATTAGTGACTTATGTCTTAAATAAGGTACACTCCCTTTCACTTATCTTGGAGTTCCCATATTTTGGGACAGACCCAAATATTTTCACACTGTGACTAATATTGTCCAAATTATAAATCATCATTCTTCTTAGAAATGTTATTCTCTCTCTATGGCAGGCAGTTCTTGCCTTTTTGAATCCACTATTTTATCCAAGATGGTTTACTCCATGATTTTCTACTAATGGTATGTTGGTCTCATTAAAAAAATGAACCCCTCTATAAATTATTTCATATGGATTGTCATATTTTGGAAAGAAAACATGTGAAATTTTATTTCCCAACATGTTTCTAGACTAATGAAAATGATGGTATTGGTACAAAAATATCAAATACATTAATAAATCCCTTAAAGAAATACCCACTTAGAATATTTTTCTAAATACTTCTAAAGCTTTTACCATTCCCAAAAATAGGTTTCTTGGAAAACATAAAATGGGAAATTATAATTTCATTAATTGTTCAATATGACCTTCCATCATGAAATTCATTACCAATATTATGAATAATTTGATATGGATGGTCTCCAGAGACTCCTACTTGAAATTTTGGTAGGATAACTAGACCGGAATGCCTTTAATTTCCATGATATCTCCTGATCAAACTCATGATAAAAACAATAGCTCTTTCAGAGACATTTTAAACTGTCAACAAGATCACCTCCCTGATACTATTATGAACATCATTGAAAACAAATCATTCACTCACACTAATGATTTATTAACAAGGGAACCTAGTAAAAATGGTATTCTTAACTCAAAAAAATTGTATAATCATTATTTTTATAACTCTGAATGTGATTACAGCTGGTTAAAATATATCAACAATCCATGGTTAAAACCATCGAGTTTCAATATCATCTGGAATCTTTACCAAAATAGAGTTACCACTAAAATTTTCCTCCAATAATTCGGCATATATATCTGTTATAAGTTAAAAATCTATATTCAACATTGAGATGTTGCTAACCACCTCTTTCTCTCTTATGCTAGTGCATATACTATTTGGAACTATATTCTCAAAAAATTTGACTATAGATGGTTGATTCCTGACTCCCCTCAAAGATCAACATAAAAAATGTACAGAAATAGTAGGCTCTGGGAAAATATGGAACCTCTTCATTATTGTGGTTGTTGAGCTCCTCCAGGTGATCTGGAATGATTAAAATTCTATTGTTCAAAACAATTAATCACTCAATCAAAATGAAGTTCAAATGAAGATCCTTATGTCCATACATGAAGATTCTTTAATTAAAATGGGATATTTCCAAAACAACATTCATGACTTTGGGATTCTGAAGCATCTAACGATTAAAGAAAAATTTTGTCAACCACCTCGCACTATGGAGGTGTTCAAGAGAGACCCACCTCCCTAGATGTATCAAAATAAATATTGATGGAGCCTACATGGAAAATCTGGGACCTGTAGAGGGTGGTGTGGTCTTTAGGAATCACCTTGGTCAGATACATGGATGCTTTGTGGGTAAATGTGGAATTTCCACCTCCCTTGAAGGTGAGATGCTGGGATTGATACATGTTATTTCCTTTTCCAAGCTCTTTGGTTGGAACAACCCTTGGGTTGAAAGATACTCTATAACTATCGTTCAAGTGATTTGGAATGGAATAACACATATTCCTGGTCCAATTTATACCCATTGGATGGAATGCACCTGTTTGCTTATCGATGTTCACTATATCATCACACATGCTTATCTAGAAGCAAACATAGTTGCAGATGGTTTTTCCAACATGGGGGTAAATCCAGACATTACCTGGTTTGAATACCTCCATACTTCTCTTATTTACTTTCACGAAAAATATTGTAATATGATCACATTCATAAGACTCCTGTAATCATTCTTTTAATAATATTTATAATTTGGTCATTCTGTCCCAAGGCCTTAACCTTAAAAAAAATTTACCTCTTCCCATAAATCATGAAATATGATTAAGAAAAATAAATCAATATTGAAGAGGAACATGATTTTATTAATTTAATGAATAATTGTAGATATAATTAACAATATTATTATAAAATATTGATTATATGACTAGAAATAACCTACCTCAAGAATCCATGAAACTCCCCTATAAGATATCCGAACCTGACCACCAATGAAACTACAATAAACTACTTCAAACAAAAAAAATACATATCCTCAAAACATCAATCAGTGTCCATGGAAACTGACCACGACCAATTATGTCATTATTCTAAGTGAAATAATATGAAAAACAAATAGAGAAAAAAATTAATACCTAATGTTAATGGAAAATAAAATTTCCATGAATAAAAATGTTTAGTTTCCATAAAATTATTCATCTACACCTCTCAGAGAGACCTAAAGATTAGATAAGGATTTATAGAAGAATACTAATTAAAACTCATTGGAATGATCTGAACATACAAATAAAGAGATATTAACAGGCCCCCACAATAGAATTAAGACATCAATAATCACAATGGTTGCCATAGTTTATTTGATTTTGACAAATTGATATTAAATATGGACAACATCACCCCTTTTTTAACAATTTTTACCACTTCTCAATATAAAGTTGATCACTGAGATAGGAAAACCCATTGTGTAAGAGAAACTCCCATATAATTCTTACCCACAACACCCCATTCCATATAATTGTGACTCTTGGCTTACAATTATTCAACTCTATAGAATATCCTTCCTCTCTCTAGACAAAACTCCCCATAGATAAACTCATCATCATTCCACACTTCCTATTTCTCATAGTGGAATATACAAGACATCACCACCCACTATACCTCCCATAACTGCAAATTCCATGGGGTGAGGGTCTTCACCAAGCTTCATCAAAGGCTTGTAAATACCATTCCCATCACTAAGCTATATTGTGTAACCCCCCTATTTACACATATGAGATATCTAAATAAAATTTCCTCAATCATGGTAGTTTTAAAATCCTTGATGCATCTTCCAATAATTAAACTAGATTTACAACTTCAAAACTCTAATGAACTACACTCACCCTCCCCAAAATAGCCACCACCATGCGTACAAACATGGAATAATGGAGCATTGAATTTCAAGAGATTATTATTATTCCTTCAAAACAACATTGAACACCCCTTGATTCTTCTAACACCCAAACACACAAAGTAGTAGATTAATGAGGTATGATTCATTACATTAGATGCCTCTAAAATGACTATTATCCTCGATAATTCATTCCAAACCTAAAAAAATAAAATGACCATAATTACCTCAATAACACCCATATGATATACCTCTCAAACATAATAAGAATTTTATCAACACCAAATATTGGATAAGTAGAACAAAAACTCTTGATCACCTTTAAAAGAGTAACTCTATAGTCTAAAAATCAAATAAGAAAACATTATATTCCAATATGTTTCTTGAAAAAAAAAATTCTGTTTATGTTTTTGACATAAATTTGATTAAGGATGATTTATTCAATAAACTAAAATCAATAAATAAGAATTGGAAATTTTCATTTTAATATATTCCAAAAAACCAACATATTTCCTTATAAAGAATGGATATAGAGAAAAATAATTGGTTTTTTAAGAAAAATAAATTAATCTACCAAAAATTTTAATTAAAAAAACTATTTTAAAATTAAATTGATTCAGAAAAATATTCGGAAAGCACCTTATTGTGTTACTTTTAAAAGTTAATTAACATCGATGGGATTTATTGTAAAAAGGATACAAGTTACCAACCCCTGAAATAATCACCCTAACCCTCAATGAGAAATTAATTTACAATGACTAACTAACCATAGAATGTGTTGGGCTACAGCCCACCCAACTAGAATAATACCCCATAATTATTAGAGATACCTCTAAAAAAAGAACACCAACACTACCAAAACCAAACATAGAATCCACCATTATGGTTTTAAAAAACCAGCATCGAGGTTCTACCATCCTAGACCATACACACAGGGGAAAAAGTATTTTCAAAACAAAACCCCAGGGTAAAAATATGGCCATATCACTATTTTATTCAAGATGGTCTTGAAAAAATATGGGCTACATCATCCATAAAAAAACTATTTAAAAAAATCATTTCATTACAATATTGATTTATCAAATTCATTATGTATATTTCCAAAAATAGTAATATTAAAATTTAAAAAACTATCATCATATTTAAATTATTTATTATAATGTTCTATGAATTACATTAATACTCTATTTCCTTTAGGGAATAATTGTAATAAAATTGCTTGCATTATTTATTTATCCTTTCATCATTTAAATTTTATAATGATTATAAAGTTTTAATAATCTCAACCATTTATAGTAACAGCAAAAACCACAAAAAATATTGAATGAATATATTAAAAATTAATATACATGAGTTTTATAATGTTTCATTTTATGTCCAATGTTTTCCATAATTACAAAATATGAATATCATATAAACTGTAAAATTAAATATAATTGTTTTTCATTGACCAATTCATTGTTTTTCATTCCAAATTAATTTCTCATACATGGTCAACAAATATCCTAACATAACATATAATAAATTAAAATCATGTTGTAACAACTGGTACACACCACACATAGCATGGATTGGGCGATAAATAACTATTCACTGTCGTTAGAATTCATACATAGTTAGTTATATAAATCATTAAAAAAAGTTGGACTTTTTTCTATAATAATTAATTACTAAAAAACACATCGTGATGATATCTTAGTAAAAATTACATAAACACATTTAATTCCCAAGCATATTTTCTGATTGATTAGTATTTCACACATAACATGAAAGTTTATATATATAGATTAAATTGCGAAATGACTTCCATTAAACCCATGAAAACAATTAAATAAATAATGACTATTCATTAAATAATATAATTTTCCACAATTTTTGTGATAATTAATTCAATATTTCATTAAAATATGTAGAAAAAAATACATTATATAATAACTCTACTATTTATAATAGAAACTATATTACCAAAAAATTATTCCAACATCATAGAGAAAAAGATTATTTCATAAGAAACAAATCAATACATATCTCATCACCAAGAACCACACTACACCGCCCCTATGACATCATTAAAATAATTTTAATAAATCTATAATAGCAAGTCCTAACCCCTATATCCATTACATCCCATCATTTTAATTACCACATATACATTATAC
Source organism: Viscum album (assembly GCA_963277665.1). Taxonomy (NCBI): domain Eukaryota; kingdom Viridiplantae; phylum Streptophyta; class Magnoliopsida; order Santalales; family Viscaceae; genus Viscum; species Viscum album. The sequence goes on from OY728161.1 coordinate 940,235,485, forward strand.
AGACATAAAAAATATTACAATACAAGAAACACAACCCATCACAGTAAACCAAACATCAAAAACCAATAATCAATCAACTTATCATATTATAACATTCATAAAAGGTTATGGTTGATAATAAGAACATCACTACAATATTCATGGTCTATCATTCGACCATTTTTATATCATTTAATAAATAATTTTTTTTATGAAGGCTGTTTCCAACACTGTTCATTAAAACAATTGAATAAAATAACAATAGCAAGATGAATCGCTACAAATACTTTACATAATAAAAAATTGTGGCATCTTGAGGAAAAAATCATCAATTTGTACATTATAAATAGCACTAAAATTCTATGAATTATCATACATTATAATTCATTAAGGTTTCTTAAATATCTCTATATATCAGGGAATATAAAATACACATGTTGTATCATTATGTGTAATATTTGACATGATAAAACTGAACATGAATGTAATATTTCACAACTAAATAAAAGTTATTAGAATTTTATAGAGGGAAATAAAATTATACAACCATATTAAAATACATCCCATACTTCCAATGCCACGAAGGACTTCAATTTTTTTTATTATATGATAAGACCCCCTTTTACAGGATGAAGGGGGTAGAAACCCAATGATATCATGGACATAGGACAATCACACTCGATGGAAGAAAGAGTAAAAACGAGGATGAAATCACTGAACTGCTCTTCCCCAGCATTTGAACATGATGAAGCTCTTCACCGTTGCAAGGTAATTTGGCAAGCAAGTGTCCTGAGTCAAAGCTCAGGCCAGATCCAACTGATGGTGCATGATGTACAACTCAATCATAAAATTAACTACATCGAGAAGCTTACACAAATTAATCATATTGGAAGGGAGTTTAAATAACATTTAAAACATATTACAACATTATTTTATATCAATATCAACTATATTTATGAATCTCATAATTTAAATGTCACACACTATACTTTATGATTAATATTTCAATAATAACACTTGGGAGAGAACATGAATTTATAACCTGTAATTAGACTAGTATTATAAAATTATATCCATGATTGAAAAGATATAATGGGGTCATTCATGTAAATAGGTATAAAGTATTAATGGGGTTTCACAAATCAATAAAATCATCAGCCAACCGTTATAAGAAAATTAATCAAAACCCATTTTTGATATAATTTAAAAATTCATTATTTCATCATATCATGTGTGTAAAGGTGAAACATGGAATAAAAATTTGTATATAAAATAAATTAATTCTATGAATGTCTTAAAAATTTTTAATTTTAGCATAACATTTTTAAATATGAATAAATCTTATTTGTAAAGGGGGTTTTCAAAACCCAACTGTACAACATAATAAAAATTAATCATGATTCACTAAAAATATAAACATCTAGGAAAATATATTATATTTTTACACAAATTAAAATGAAATTAAGGTTATAATTATGAGAAATTAGGTTTTGTTAAGTGAAATTCCAAGTGGATCATGCTGGTTCATTGGGAGGGTGCTAAATCAGGGTTCTTGAGTTTTTTTATTTATATTATTTTAATTTTATACCCTTTTAAATTCAAACCATTGATACTATTATGATTAAAATATCTTCCCTATGAAAAATATAATTATACGAGATTCAATATAAAAATTAAATGCAGCAGAAAGAATCATATTTTTACAAGGATCTCCCCCAATGCGGGTGACTAGGTTCTTACAATGTTTGGCGTTATCTAATACATGAATTAGTCACTAGTGAAGAAAATTGATTTAAAATACGGACATTCAATAAAAATTCATGATTGAAAAAACTCCCATATTTTCTAATCACTAATAATTATTGGGGGTTATCCCACAATGGGATCATGATACTATCCTCCCGCCAGTGTTATTTATTATTACTACCACCAGTTGATCTATCTCCCAAAAAGCATTGGATGTTTTTAATATCATATCTCTATTTATTCAATGATATTATCATCCTACTATAATAATTTCATCATATAATTATTCCTATTGATGTATTGTTCACATTGTTCTTACTCCATACCAAGTCAAATCGTTTTTCTGATTACTCATTGGCCTTGCTCAAAATCAATTATTATAACTTTTCAACTTCTGATATCTCACTCTCTATTTCGAAAACAATTAATGTCTTCAACTTCCATTGAATGTAATCTATAACATAATATTCAAGACATCTCATTAAACATTTCTGAATGAGTAGAAGATATCAATTCAATTACAGTGCATTGTTATTTCTAAATGGGGATCTATATGGTCATATATACATTTAAGGTTTTCTTATTCCTCACTTATCATCAAAAAAACATGATCATTCTCTAGAAAATAATTCTCAACGTATTTTCATCATTTCATGTATATAAATTTCTAGAACATTATTTAATGAATGATTTTTCCAATTATTCATTGCATTATTTTTCACACATGAACAAATTTATTTTCACTAATTCATTTTTCTTATGCTTTAAAAAGTCAAACTACCTCAATCTTTGTGTATCCATGTACATAGGAAAATTTTCATTTACATTTAATAATATTATGTTATTACATTACTATATCACATGTATCATACAAAGCACCTTTTAACTAGTCTTTCACATGGTTTTATCCTCATAAACACAAAATTATTAATGGAAAAGTCTAATTTATTCCTTCACATAAGTGTAAATATATTACATGAAATTCATTATTCCTCTGTTAAGGATTTATATGTGGATAATATTTTTCATGAATAACATAATCTCAAGGAATACCAATGTATATTATTAATATTTTTTATACATAGATACAAAAAATAATAATTTGGTTGAGAATGTATAATCATATCATGATAAATAACTGAATCTTCATGTGAATATATAGATCCATTAAGTAATAGTTTTATATTATCTCTCTATCTCTCTAAATAGGAACATAGTTCATGTTAATATCATAAGACAAATGGGAGAGTGTTGAGGTATTTATAAATGACCCTCTAATGACCTAGTACTCGGAAAAACACAAACAACCTTTTTTTTCCTTATCTAATTCACTTATACACCACCTCATTTTCTCTTCCTCCTAGTACATGATGGATTGGTTATCTTATGATAGATCTGTGTAAAATAAATTCATATAACTAAAAAATTGTAACTATGGATTATATTTTATATGTTCATATTTACAGGATTCCATGATGATATGTGGTTACTTATCAATGAAGATGCATATTCTTTTGATGGATCTGAAATCAACAACACATTTCACAAAATGAACTACCACAATTGATTCCATGGAAGAAAAAACAACATAATAATGATTAATAATCTCAAGAATATTATGATCTTGTATGATCATTCTCATGATCATATCATGACCAACATATATTGGTTTAATCTTTAGTGGGTTTTCTATGATGAAACTAATGAATGTAGAATCCTTGAAAGTGTTGGAGGTAGAAGACGAAGGCATGATGTGATTATACGAAATTTATCTATTCTATAAAATTATACAGATTCTAAAAATATGTCTTAATATATAATAAAATAAATATAAACACAATTTCCCACCTCAATCTCAAGATCAGTTTAGTAAAACATTATAATTCAACGTGATTCATCAGCTCACTAGCTATGAGTACTGGTGTCTAATTCTAATTCCCCATTCCCACTGACCCTTATTAACATACTACTTCACAAATGTGCTACTTCTCATAGTAGTGGAAATTATTTTATCTAATGTGCGTCCATTTATGCACCCTTGTAATCATGTAGTCATTATTCATACCAGAAAGCTCAGTGAGATGGCTCTCCCACATGGTACATGCCTCATCCAATGGTATAGGGTTGAGCTGGTTTATTGCATTCTTGGTTAGTCATAATTTTTTTAAATAATTTTAAAAAAATGGACTTATTAAAATATATGAAAAATTAAATACATAAATTACATTCCATATAATAAGCCAAAAAATAATTCTTCAATAGGATTCTATCTTCCCAAATAATCAATAAAAATAATGATCAAACATCCAAGATCATAAAAATATGATCAATATCCACTTATCTAATAATGATTCATAATAATCATCCATATATTTTATTAAGATTTTTTAAAAAGTATAAATTATCCTAATTAAATTAATTTTTTTATATTATGAATTACTCTAAAATTATCACATTATTACACAATTACATTTCAAATGTCTCAACTTATTAAATTTTTTTAAAAACATCAGTACAATTATAAAATTTATAAACTACTTTGGATCTTCAATATCCCTCTTTGTATTTGTTTTAAATTACAATTTTATTTATAAATGTAATGTCATATTCTCCACATTATTGATAATAAAACCAATGATAAAATAATGAGATCGAATTCTAATATCTATCATCCAAATTTTAATAGACGCATCTTCTCCTTTTATGATAATTGTAGTATGATTTACTCAAGGGAATAATGGAATCAAAAAAACATATAATGTTTCTAATATAATCCACCTCTATGTATACAAGATCCAATATCCTTATATAAAACATTTGTTTTCAATTTTACCATTAACGTTGTCAATTACACTACAACATGTGATCCCAACACTGAAACCTTATTTCAGGGGATGTTCAAATTATTTTTAAACTAATCTCTTATATTCATATCAACAAACAAATTAATAAAATAATGTTCAATAATTTACATCCCCTTTATCAATACATTTTAGTTTTTTCATAAAATAATTATGTTCCCCCATTCTGATTTAGAATTATTTTTTTCATATAAAGATAGGAAACTTTTCAAATTCTATGACAAGATTCAAATTCCAAAATACTAAAATTTGAAACTACGAGATATATCCCTTCCAAAACCATTATATTTTCATTTGATACCAATTTATATAGTAAAATTTGGTTCTATTTTATCTTCACACACCCAATATCGATGACCATTATTCATTTTATTCATCAAGTTTGTATTTCATCTCAAATGAACTCCCATAAAAAATTTAGCACCAATTAAAATAAATACCTAGATTATAAATAACATTTTTTAATTCTTTATAATAATTAAAAACATTAAATTATTCAATAATCCTCCATATAATATTCTTAAACATAAATTACCTAGAAAAAATAAACAAAAGAACAATATACACAAGAATAAGGTTGTTCTTGAATTTTTTTAGTTTGAGCAAGAAGGCTGATATTTATTTTTCAACACAGAAAAGCCTTTCTGTAAAAAATCAGATCAATGATTTCTCTTCATACATTCAACTTCTTCAAATTTCAAAATTTTATCACTTATGGGTATCATGGACTTATTTATCTCTTTTTCTTTCATCTTGTATGGGATATGAATCTTCACAATAGAATTTTTAATACAAGAAGCAACTATTCTTTTCCATTTGTTTTTAAAAAGTTATTTTTGTCAAGTAAACAATGTCATGCATTTTTTAGAAATATTTCCATACATTATTCACCTTCTGTATTGTTCTTATGAATTTTTAGGGTTATCCTTTTTAGACAAACTCCCATAAAATTAAAAAATTTCATCATGGATCTCAAACTCCAAATCAACCCTTTTATTTATTTCTAGGATTAATTCAATTTAATTCATTCACATGATTTCAATAAAGTTGTCGTTTACGGAAAGTTTCCAAAGGTCCATGATATGGCCTCGTCTTCCAGAACCGATGAACCATTTCTTTTTTCTACAAAATAATTAAACAATAGTCAATTTTGTAGCATATATACCAACATTATTGAATTTATTCTTCTGGATATACCCCTTGGAATAATTTTCTCATTTTGTATTTATGTCTATATTTTTTCTTGTCATTTCATCATATCATCTAGTGCATAGTGCAAGGATGGTACATATAAGAACTCATCATCACTATGATTAATTATTTTACAAAAATCACAAAATATTTTGATAGAACCAAATTTTTCCTTGATAGAGAGATTCTTCTTCATCTATTAATTATGAATTAGTTCAATAGGATTTCTCTTCACCACATATATATTCCCCATAATATCAACCTTATTTAATAACATTTCATTGAATAGTTATTCCATAAGTAAATTTTATATTTCCAAAACATAAAAAAACAATTTCCACAATATCATTATTTCTTCTCCTTTGTATCATTTTAATGGTTTTTACATCATTCATTTTTTTTGAACAACAATTACCCATTTATGAATTTTTTGGGAATAAGATTTTATTTACTTATTTATATCATCCTTTGATGAAACAATGGGTTTACCATTATTGTTATTTAACCATTTTTAAATATATTTCCATTTAACCATATACTAGTTGATGTTATAGTGTTAGTAAAAATAAAAATTTATGATATAAGGGTTACCAATTTTAATATGATTTTGTGATGGCCCAGACTCTCATGGTCTATCCCTTTGCCAAATTCCAGATCCTAGGGGTGACTTCTCTGTGGTAGGATGTCATTTCGGCATGTGACCGATCAGGGCGACTGATCGGCGTGACCGATCGGCGCGACCGATCGGTGTCACCTAGCCTTGTCGGTTTATGTTCTTCAGTTCTTCCCATAAAAACTCTTTGGGCATTTCATCGTTTCTTTCAAGTGGTTTAAATCCATTTAAAATCTCGAGGGACCTCCTCAATGGAGAAATAAATAAAAATTAATTCTGTCGTGTGCAACCACCCAACCGCATGGGGAACCACGATCCAAATTTAAAGCAGTTCAAATCCCTATATCCCGTAATAATGGTATCTTATCTATATATCACACGGGAATTTCTTTTTTCCTTCATCTTCCTCTTGGATGGATTCCTTTCTTCTTAGTATGTTTGGAGTTCCCGATGTACCTCCCCTGCGAGTCGCGCTTTTCCCTGAATCTTAGAGCATGGAGAAGATCATCAGTCTTTGATCATTCACGTAGGGGTTTCCTTCGCCTCTCCTTTCTGTGTATCATGCAGGGTGGGTATGCTTTTGCCTCTATGGGAATTGATGAAACCAAACATAATTTAGATGATGAAAAGACTCGAATGAATGAAGGGGGGTGATCGATGTTTCTGTTGTACTACTTTTATATTATATCTATTGTGAATTATTAGGTCCTATGCTCACTGAAAACCATGCCCATTGGTGGTATTTCCTTGCGAACTAATGATCCTTTTTCTTTTATGATGATTAAATGACTTAACTTGGAAATTGTTTAGTCACGTAAACCTAGTTGGTTTAAATCGATGTTCAGTAAATCAAGAATCCCTGTGTGACCACCCTAGTTAACAAACAGAAAGAAGAATATAATGAATGATGTGCATAAACCTGGAAGTTTCTCTACTCTATTTTGGTAGTATGGGAATTGTTCTGTTTGTCTTCCTATGGGGAAATATGGGTAAGGATGTGATCCTCTGATGCGGCATGGTTGCTGGTTGTGAATCTGGGGTTGTGGTTGCTCTTCTTATATCACGAATTGGGGTGGAATCCTCTATAATTGAGAAATGGTGGGTTCCAGGTTTTGGGGACGTGGGGATGTGTCTCGGGGTTTTCATTATTTCCAGTACTTTGAGGGATCCCACTTATCCATTTTGTGAGGTTTTCATGGGTTCCGGTAATTTGAGGGATCTCACTAATCCCTTTTAGTTGATGCAACTTAAAAGAGAACCGGGTGTGAATGCATAAATTCTTGTTTGGCTGTTTCTTTTTATTATTGTAATTATCCCTGTTAGTTTTCCAGTAGTGCAGAATTCACCCTAATGGGATCCCTTGAACATGAAACAAGAATGGTTTGAATGGGGAATTAGTTTGGGAATGATTTCTGACTTGGCCATGAGTGTCGTGGCTTCTTTTGTGAATGAATAGTAACAAGGGGGTTTGTGCATAGGTTTTGGAGCCCCTAGTTTGGGATGAGTGCCGGTTCCCTATACATATACTGTATTTCTTATGTTTCATATTTTAGCCCCACCCATGTTGAGAACATAGTGCCCAACACCCCATTTCAGGGTAAGGGTGTTTTTCCCAACACTTCTATGAGTGGCTAGTTATTAGCTCCTTTTCTGATCCCTTTCCGGAATATCCCAATTCTCTTCAGGAAGAAAATGATGGCCTGAGTTCCATTATTAGCCCAATAATCTTCGAGTAGGGTAGTTGTGGTGGTTGGCCCAGGTTTCTACGGGCAGGTTGTTTCCCAAGTGTCTTCGGGATGAGGCCCAGGTGTTTTTGGGCATGTCAGTAGTCGTTCTGTCCCAGGTGTCTTCGGGCGTGGCAGTAGTTGTTCAGACCCAGGTGTTTGTGGTTGTGGTTACGCATGGTGGTTGTCGCCCTACTGTGTGCGGGCTGGGTTTGGCAGTGGGACTGCAGTGATAATGGAGGGATTGGTTCGATGCATAGGATGTCTTTAATAACTAGTGGATAAGTGGCATAGGGTACTCATATATTGATGTTTTGTTACTATAATTTACTTGCCTTGCGTTATTTGGGTAGTGTGCCTTGGTGAGACTTGGGTGGATAGTTTTCCTTTCTAGGTGCTTTGGTTTTTTTTATTTTCTCATAAGGAATTAGAATGCCTCTCCACTTGTGCATGAGAGTCTTTGGTTTTCTCTATTGAGTGTACTTGTATGCTCACCCTATGTCCATAAAATTGCTTTCATGTTTCCAGGAAGACATCAGGGATCATGCGGGACACTATAGCTTGGACCTCATGGTAGTTGCGGTTGTCGTTTTCCTTTTCTTGGTACTTTACCTTTGGAGTTTTTGAGGCTTGTATTATTTACTGTTTAACATGTATATGGGAATGAGTTACTTTTGGCATTGCCTTTACTCTAATTTTTGGTATTGTTTGGGTTTCTACCTTATCTCTCGATCCTATAAAGATAAAAAAGGGTAATTCCTTCTATTTTGTGCGAGATTCTATAAATTTGGTGCTAGTTTCCACTCTGGGACCTATTTAAGATGGGTCTCTGGGGGTCATTATCTGACCTTCAACATAAAGAAAGAATGGTCTAACAGTCTGTTGTCCCTCCCCTCCATTTGGTGAAGGCGGGTCATGAAATATTTTGTCGATTTATAATTAGATAAACTCAAGATATTCTTCCAACTATATTTAGTATTTTTCATAAATAAGTATCTTATTAGATGATTTGTTAGAAAAACATATTTACTCTGAATCCTGGTTGCTATCAGATTATTTCTCAATAACATTTATTGGTTTGACATCAAATTCAAGGGACATTGAGTTGAGTGTATTCATATCATCTTTAACCGATTTAAATTATTATTCCAATTGAATATTTATTTTATGAATCAAATCTTCATGATTTTTTTTCTTAAGAAATAATTTTCCAAATGTATAATTTTATTTTCCATTAACCCTATCTGGGATTCATTGACTTTTATATATATATTTTTTTTTTGTATTTTCTCTATTTCATTGTTCACTTTTGTAAAATATTTCTTCGTCACAGCCACTTCTAAAATAAAACCTTCAAATTCATCTTCAACCATAGTTAATCATGAATTAAAAAGTTATATAGATTGATCTATTTATTCTTCAAATGGATAGATCTTCTCTGTAAGAAATATTTCAAGCATTTTTTTCTCAAAAATAATTATTTTCATCTCTTCTAAAACATGAAAGTTATTTTCTTTGAAAAGTAATATAATTAGTTATGTTAGATTTTGTCAACTTTGAAAATTCATTTCCAATGATTTCTCTATATCATCATCTTCCTTTTATAGTTATTATATTTCATCATATAATCCTAGTGAAATGGAAATATGTAGTTGATAACCATTATAGGAAAATTAATTCGATAATATTTGACTTATAAATAAAAATAATTGAGTGATTCAATAAACTCTTCATCATCACTTCTTGAATAAGAATCATTAAAAGGATCATTATCAACAGATTTAACATGATAATATTGATAGACTACCACTCATATTGAATTTATTTTTTGTTGAACCCCCTTTTTCATCATACTCATTCTAAACATTCTTACCTCTTTCATTTTTTTGTTCTTCGTAGTTTTTACATAAACCCCGTTATTATAAATAAAATAAATAAGAAATATGTTTTCTATATCTATAAACTATGATACTTCATAAAATTAAAATCTACACTTTATATATTTCTGTTAAAAATAATTAATAAGGTTATTTAGATCTAATCATAAGTGGAACCTTTTATCTAATACTAATTTTAGTGCCCAATGGATCATGCAGGTACATGTAGAGGGGTGGTGAATCAGTGTACCTATGTTCTACAAATTTCATTCCTTTCACTTTTACCCCCTTTTAAATTCAAACCTATGAAATTATTATGATGAATAAATATTCAATATAAAAACACAATTATAAGTCATGTGAGACCTAAAATAACTAAATCATATGAAAAATTATTTTACAAGGTTTACCTCAGATGTGAGTGACTATTTCTCCAATTTTCTTGGCATAATATGAGGCACATATTCTATACTATTAAAAAAAATTGTTTAAAAATATAAAAATATCCTGAAATTCATGAAATAAATAAAACCATAATGTCTAATAACTAATAATTATAGTTTATCATCTCCTAAATATATCATTAGAATTGCATATCATTTGTGTTTTGTATAACAACTCCCACAAAATGAGTTTTCTTATGAAAATATCTATTTTTTATACTAGAATCCCAAAAGTTCCTCAGTGTCCTTCCAAAAATCTTATGACTATGTATGTAACTACTTCATCCTACTAAATCAGTTTTCACACTATCCTTGTTCAACATTAAGATGAGTCGGAAAACTATTCTTCACTTTATCTATTATCCATTATCACCTTCAACTATCAGACCATGTCAGATTCTAATATCACATTATTTCTTCCAATAAAAATAAATTTCCTCAACTGGAATAGAAATTAATAAAAATAAAAATATTCAATTTGTATTAGAATAATATTCTAAATGACTAGATGATATCACTTCCACTATAGCTCAATTTTATGTCTAAATAAACAACTGAAACATTTTTAATACAGTACATGTTTTCTTTCTCCTTATTTATATTCCTAAATAAACTTAATCAATTCCCACATAGATATTTCTATATGTATGTTTTTTATTTCTTGAATTTAAATTTCATGTCACTCATTTTATTCATGATGTTATCAACTATTAATTTTTAGTATTTTGCATACATAAATATACTTATTTTAACAGTATCGTTTTACTCATTATTTGAAAAATTAATATACCTAGTTAATTTTTACCCCCATACATTGGGAATTTTTTTCATCATAGAATAGTATAATCACATGTAACTCTCTATATATATATATATATATATATCATTCACATCACATTCACACTAGTGTATCATTTCTTTCCTCCCCCTTCATGTAATAGTATACGCGACATTGTCTAATTTCCTCCATCGTACTCAAGTAAAATCTTTATACGATGTTCTTTATTACCCACTAAAGGTTTTATACAATGCTAATATTCATCAAAAAGAACATAAGATCATAAAATTAAATTTTTTCTTTGTAAATGTTATTATAAACATATTCAATAAATCATCATGTGGTCATGAAAGTAGAAACACTATATGAAAACACACTGAATCTTCTCATGACTACATAGCTACCTTCAGTGTTTTTATGGATTCCCTCTCTCCTAATATGCACTGGTTTCATGTACATATCTTAAAACAAATAATGTATGTCAGGGGTATTTAAATTTTAACTTCCATAAAACTAGTTCTCCAAAAATAATACTCAAATATCCATTTTACTAAGTCCAAATCACATTAACAGTACCACACATTATCTTCTTCCACATAGGTGATTTCTGGTTATCATGCAACAATATGGTGGGTTGAAATTTCTAGTAAAAATGGGCTTCATATGAGGGAAACTCTTGTGTAAAATCATATTCATGTGATGGAATAGAGATATTTGATCACCTCACACGGTGGACACTTTTTTTTATAATGTTTTAGAAATCACCATCTCATTTCTTATAATGAATCTCCACATTAAATTTCATGTAAGAAAATCAAAATGAACAATGTTTAATATTCTAGAGCTCATTACGATTATAAATTATCATTTTCTTAATATCATAATGATTATAGTAGCCCAGTTTGATCAAAAAATGTTCATCCATGATGAAAATTATGAGTAAATAAACCTCAAGGAGGCAGGACGTAGAAGACAATGACATAGAGTGATCAGATGATTCATATTAATTCTATGATATGATTATCCTTCTTTATATAAAATTTAATGAGTATAAATATTATTCTAAGATCACATTCCCATATCTCCTTCATTATTTTATGATTTCAGCTTTATAATACTCCCCATGACATCATCTCAACAGATGATAGTATTAGGGTCTTTTACTAATCCTCCTCTAACACTGAACCTTACCAGTATTCTCCTCTACCATAATGCCACCCTGAATAGTGGATTCATTAATCTTTACTCGTACACACCCTCTTACTCTTATAGGCTTCCTATTACTATACTAACTTTATGATCTATCTTTCTAATGTGGTTGAGGCCTCCTACTATGATGTGTGATTCAGCTTGTTCCTAGAGAGATTCATTTTTTTTAATTTTTTTAATAAAGTATGAACAAAACTAATTAGTAAAATATAAGTAAATTTTTTCATAAAAACTGCATTCCATATATGATCCCATAAAATAATTCTTCATAACTGATTTTTAACTTCTTAGATCATTAAATTCTAATGATGATCAAACATCCAAGATCATCACCATCAAATTCATATCCACCACTCTAAAAATGATTGATAATCATCATCAAAATATATTAATCAAATATTAAAAACAACGAGCATATCCAAAATAAATTGGGACTTGTTTTCGAAATTAAGAACATATATGCAATCATAACATTACAACACAATTATTTTTCAAACATATCAACTTATTTACAACAAATTCAACATCAGCATAATTCTAAATTAAATAAACCACTTGGGATCCTTATTATTCATGTAAAAATTACATTATAGTTTTAAAAAGGTTTCAACTGAACAGTTTACCCTAGTTAATTACCATTTTATTACTTCAATTAATGTCTTGGGATCAATTATAACACCCCGAGTATTTTAGTTTACATTCATTTCAATTAATAATTAGATCAATAGTGTGTAAAAAATTCAACACCAAGCTTAAACAAAGTGAAATATACGAAATAAATATTATTGTTTAATAATGGCCCATATAACCTATTTGTTGGATTAGAGGGTATGAATAGGATTAACTATTTTAATCAATACACGTTGAAAATATTTTCTTAATACAAATTTATTTATTTTTTCATAGGAAATATGTACATAATTTTTAATGATAACAATGAAATCATATAAGGTAAAGCAGATTTAAAATTGAAAATGGGTTTTTTATAAAAGGAGGTTTTGTTTATATTTTTTCATTTCTTAAAAAATTTAATTATGAAAATCTATAATATTAATTTCATGAAATGAACATAAATTTTTAATTTATATTTTCATAATAATATTAATATTTTTTTTATTTTCTAAAATAGATTATATTTTGTTAAATACTGAAAAAATAATGTTTTTATAAATACTATCATTTTTTGATATTATTTCTATATAATAGTGGCTTTAAATTCTATGAAACATTTTATATTAAAAATCAATTTTAAGAGATAATATAGTTCTTTTGGAAATAAAATTTTTAACCACTAAATTGTTTGACAATTTAAAAATCTAAGTAATGCATTTAATCTAATAAAAATTATTTATATTTTAATATTTTTTTGAAATATTTACATTAATTTTTTAGTTTTAAATTAAAATAATCCCCTCAAATTTTTTATAATCCTAATTATTACATGGTAAAAAAATATACATGATTTTTGTGTAAAATTATTTTATTGCTTAAAAATGCAATTTTCATAAAATAGTTTTCAATTATTTTATGAAGTTATATTATAATAGAGTTTCAACACTTATAGAAATTTAATATTATAAAACAGATACCAAATTTATAATCATAATGCTTATATTTTAATATTAGTTCAATTTCATTTTTATTCAAAGTGAACATTTGCCCTGCTAAAAAGATGTCATAGCGGTTAAGGCTAAAATGGGTTAAAAGGGATCAAATAAACGAATATGGCTTCACGATAGCACAAAAAAATATAATAAAACACATTTGATGATTTTATTTTAACTTTCCACCAATTATATGAAATAATTGATATTGTTAGTTACTTTTTCTTAATAAATACATATATTAATTTAAACATTTTATTATTTACAAGAGTCTCACTCCCTACACTTGTAAAAGGAGGCCCACTCCCCTCACATATCCACGCACTTTGAGCTCCTAATATTATATATTAATATACCAAATACCATAACAAATTTCCTATTCATGTATATAAGTTTTTATTATCACCAAAAGATGCGTCCTAAATGATTAATCTGCTGCTGAAAAGATGATATCCAATATGTAGGTACAAGTTTTAATCAAATTCATCCTAGTTTATTTATTCTTATACATTCATAAAATATATTATAACCAACCCAATATATTATAATAATTATATTAACTATAATTAAATGATATTATATTTATGAAATAATTATTATGGAGGATGTTTAAAATATTATCTTTTTTTACCCTTCAATATACTGGAAAATGGAAATGTCACTCTTGTGTACATGTGGACTAGCACATCCAAAACATTAGGTGGATAATTTTTCAAATATACCTTACACTGATATAAATAAATATATTTTTTAATTAATAAATATTATTTTAATAATATAACTTTTATCCTATAATGTTAATCCCTCATAAAATTTATTTCCCTTCATCCATAAGAAAAATCAAAATGTTATTTATGTGTGTGTACAGACTACTACCTCTTTGAAAACATGGATTTTATTTTTCAGGACATCCATAAATGGATGGTTATAATAAATTGAGTGTATAAAAATGAAAATTATTAAATGTTTAATATTCTAAATGTTATTTATCCATGATTCCATTTACCACGATAAATATATCACATCTTTTTTGGATCGAATGCCCTCAAAGCATCTGGTGTTAACCTAATCGATTTAGTAACTAAATAAATAATGATAATAAATGAAATAAATTTAATAATTATAAAGACATTAATATGAAAATTATTCTTAATAAATTATATAATTACAATAATTTTATTATTCAGGAATTTAAAATTCATATATGGTGATTCGTAACATATGGTAAGGTATTTTTCAATAAATAATTATTTTATATTCTTTAAATTATTTTCCATCCATGTCCTTATTCTATATATTTTTTAAAAAATGATTTCGTTTAGACCTATAATATTTATTGAGTTCGTTTTAAAATGATTTTTACATACATTAAAAAGTTTTAAAAAGAATATTTTTAAAATTTTCCAAAGATAACTGTTTTGAATCTTTTTTACCAAAGAGAAAAGGAATTTTGTTTACATTTATGAAATAACTAAAAGTTGGTTTTTTTTCTTAAGGTTAAAATTAGTGTTTCATGGGTATTTTGATGAAAATGTTAAATATTATAAATTTTTTATTCATGATATGGAATTAATTTGTTATATAGTATTATGGGTTATCCTAATATTGTTTTTATAATGGGTGGACCAATATAACTCTTTAATGCATTGTAAAATGAATTAATATTTGATGAAAAAAAACAAGGGAGATAACATGGTAGGTTACACATATGTAATTAACTATATTTAATAATAATCTCATTATATTCCAGTGTTGGATCCCTGAGGTTCAATTTATTGGGTATGTCATTTCTCAGCATGGATTAGCTATTGACCTAGTGATGATTTAGGTAGTGATTTCTTTGGAGCGACCCAATTGCATGTTAGTGGTGAAGAGTTTTCTTTCCCTAGTAAGGTAATGTAAGAGGCATGTGGCAGAAATCTATTGCATTGGAGATACTTGGATCTTCTGGATTTGGAAATTATATTTGTTTACGTGGACCATGTATTTCACAGAAGTCATCAAGGAGTTGAAGATGAGGATCATAATTGCTACTTATTTGAAACTATTAGGGGAGTTTAAGGATTACCTAGAGTATTATGTTTCATCTAGAGCAAGGATAGGCTATATGTTGATATATATTATTGCATTGAATGTATATTGGTTGGTCCAGTCGAGAGCCCATGAGTGGAAATGTGTAACATTTGTCCCAGAGTTTGGAGAAGTAGTCATTATATGAGGATGTAGAGGATGTATATTTTGGGAGAGCACATTGTTGCTTACTCAATCTAATAGATTCTCATGTATTTCTTCGGGCGGATATACTTGAACCTTGAACATAGGATCTAGATGGCGTTCTTATATGTCTATTACATTGAGATAGTCTGTACTTGTGGTATGGAAAATATGGTGGAAGATTCACATTTCATGAAGTCACAAGCCCTCTTTTTAGTGGAGGAATCTAATCAATTTGCTTCCTTGAAGTTGTCCCAGATCAAGGAGGAGGGTGCATATTTTCTTCCAATTATGATGTTGACTCATATACTTCACTATATTTTCATGGAGTGTCATTTGGGAGACATTTACAATGAGTTATTTCATTACCATATATCATTAGGAGATTCACTAGATGGACTTTCTAAATAAGGGAATCATGTCATTTATTTCCAAGGATGGAAAGTGGTTCCAATCAAAATGATGTATAAGGTTATGATAGATTTTCACACATATCCTTTTTTTTGTAATTCTCTTTTGGTGAATGATGTACATAGTCCATCAGTGGTAGTTTTGGTGGGATATGACGAGGTGAAGCATAACAGAGTTCTAATATTGGAGCCTCTCATTTCAGTAGATAATGGTTGAGAACCATGTTAGGGTGGGTTAATTATAGAATCTTGACGTCCTACCCTAGAAATGGGATGGGATTTAAATGAACGTTATGAGAAGGATTCCTCATACAAAGTGAGGACATGATTCTATTTGATTGATAGTTCACCGACTTACGAATTTTTTTCACTTCCATGCTATCATGATGTAGGATTTGGTGGAGAGTATGGGGTAGTGGTATGTATGAGAGATCACCAAAATTCATGGGGGTCCATCAATAATTGTCTATTGAAGTGATGTGTGGTTTATTTCAGGTTTTTCGAGAGGCATCCATGATGAATTTGGGACCCATATGAGTTTGATTAAAGACATTTGTCCCCATAAAATTGGGAATGTCGTGTGCACTATCCAGGTGGAAGAGTATATACCGGGGATTTGTGTGTTATATTTTTTCTTGAGCTGGAGGATCACATACCCATTTTAGTTTTTACTTCTAATAATAGATAGAACTCTAGTATCTATATAGAACCTATCTAGTCCCGGTACGAGAGACACTACCAGACGCCCTTATATTGGACCGATATCAGTGATGCATATCCATTTTGGATAGAGATAATGCAAGTGATGATGGAAAAGGACCAGGTGATCCACAAGAAGATGAGGATAGATCATATTCGGAATACATCTTATACATATTGACATCGTTGGCCCTTTGTGTTTGATAAGGGAGACCACATTTTCATGATATTCTCCCCATAATGAGGATATAGGAGATTCGAATAGAGAGGAAGGTTATCCTAGAGGTTAATAAATATGTTCAAGATATTGAAGAGGGTTGGAAATGTTTCATTCCACCCATCTTTACCCAAATATTTAGAGTGGGTGCACAACATCTTCCAAGAGTCATAGATGAGAAGATAGGTGCATTCCCCTATAAACATCATTAACTATGGTGATACTGAAATCGAGGATGGATCCACATTTTCTAATCATCCAATGGGGATTGAGTATCTTTAAGATATTTTCCTACATACAGGGGAAAACCCTTGGTTCACGTGCTATGGTAAAATGGGAGCATGATCGAGAGATTCTAAGAGTGAGAGAGCCAGATTTGGGCCCAATATCCTATGTTTTTTTCTTAGTTTTTATTTTCATGAAAAAAATTCATAAAAGAGGGAATAATGTAGAGACCCTATTTTTTACATGTATGAAATTGAAATATATAATGTAATATTTTTGAATCCTGGAGTAGAAACATGATTAAATTTAGAAGACTAATAATCGCATAGTTTATTTTTTAAAAATATTAAAACTATTTTTATATCACACACACATTAGTCTCAAATAAAAAAATATGTATCTTAAATGGTGTCTCGTTTCAAATTTTTAATACCATGGTGGAATCCAAAACATGAGGCATACCTGAGGAATTTCATAAAATATGTCTCTGTGAGACATTTTGAAAAAATGCCCTTGGTAGTTTGGTTTAGTGGATTAATTAAATTAATTAATAAATTTATAGATTAAATGACCTAAACTATAAATAATATATAAGTAGCCTTTTATGGAGGATCTACATGGTAAGATTCAAAACCTTGGGATCATTTGGAGGAGAGTTCTATGACCTGAATTTAGAGAATAGATATTGGATTATGATGAACATCCAGGTTGTGGAAAATTGTGATGAAGTGAGTGTAATGGATCTTCCACCATTGTTGGATGCAAGGTTCTTCATCAAGAAATGATCCAATATTATTGTATGACTCATCAATGGTTTATTTCCTCCCAAGTGATTAAAATATTTTGAAAGATCATTTTTTATTTGATCTCGATTTGTTTGGATCCTTTTCATGTGTCCACATATCAGATTTAATTATTTATTCGATTTAACATAGAGTTCCATGATTTTCCAATCCATGTTATACTAATTTGTATTTATTGTTCATGAACTCATTAACAATGATTTTTCCACCTTCATTTTTGGTATTTTTCATTTCCTTTCATCAAGTTCTTCACATTTAAACTATGAGTCCAATATTTGAATTTTCCGAGCATGATTGTGATCAATAAAACCAATAGATTCGCGATAGAATAACATTAAGAGAAAAGTTTTTTGATATATCGAATAATTGGGATGAATTGTGGAATACAAGTGATTAAATAATGGATTTATAGATCTAGTGATGTAGTGGGAGGAGCCTTGGGCAATGGGGACATGTGGATACATTGTGTAGGATTATAATGGATAGAAATAATTGCATTTATGACAAATGGATGGCCCAAATCAACTAAAAGTGGCGTACCCAATTATTTTGGAAGAATTTGAGGCATGATTTTATGTTGGATTAGTAGATCTAGGATTCTGAGAAAAAACTGACAACACATTGTGTGGCCTAAAGAACACAAGGTGTGTTGACCCCTTACTTCGATCACTATTATTTATATAGAGTTAAATATCACACACCATGTGGGACCCCAACTTATATTGTGACTTAATATTATTGGTCTGGCGTGTTCTCTAAGAGTACACAATCACATACATGGCCATGCACACACCATGTACTCGCATAATCCTAGGTACATGGACTTGGCCTAGAGAACACGGCTCGGCTCTGGGTAGATGATTCAAGCCATGTAGTCCACATACATTCCATGTATGGATACATAGGTAATAGGCCATGTAATAGAGAGGATGTGACTAGGAAGTAGGGTTGGAGTACACACTGTGTGGGTCCCTTTCTCATTACGTACCCCTACTTCCCATTTTTGGGAACATTACCCTATTTTATATCCTTCATTTAGACTAATATTTGTTTCATGCAGGTGGCCTATTTGTTATTCTTTTTTCCATTTAGAATGTTACGGTTTCTTTAATGGTGGATTTTTTTGATATGATACGAGTGGTTATGAGTGTGTTTATTATTTATGTGGAACTTGATAACGGTAATGACAAGGAAGAATCATATGAGTGGTATCCCCAATTTGAAAATGGTTTGTTTCCTCTATCTACACACTGGTTCCCACTGATGGACTATGATGCGGGCCATGTCTCTTATACCTGGTACCCCTTCTAACAAGGGCACATGTCCTATATCTCTTGAGTGGAACCCCTTTATCAAATAAGGCACATGTCCTCTATCTATTGAGTGAAACCCCCAATCGAATTGGGTTCTGGTCCTCCTTACACTATGTGGTACCCCAATAGAGTATAGAGTAGGTCATACTAACACTATGTGATACCCCAAATTGAATAGGGAATGATTCCACCATACACGAAGTGGAGCCCCTTTCATATAGGGAACATGTTCTCCTTACAATGAATGGTCCACCCCTAAGAGATAGGGTGTGTGTCCTCCTTATGATTAGGGTAACCCTGAATAGGATAGTGTATGTGTACTATACTTAAATACTATAACCCATAGACTATGTGGAATTTTGGGGAGGTGTGGGTCCTCCACATAGTTACTCTGATAAACAAACACATGAGATGATAGGCATCATTGGTGGACCTCTTTGATGTTGTTGGAAGACTCTTTTCTTGGGATGGGATATGAGTTAGCGGCTATTTTTCTCACTTATTTGGGATTATTTTCATGAATATATATATATATATATATATATATTGTATCCTTGTTTTTATATTTTTATTTTCACTCGATTGATATGTCTTATTCAATCGTGTCTCTTAATACTACCCCTTTAGCTTTTGAGGTGTCCTACTGGGTATGTATATAGTCACCCATGCATTCACTTTTCCCACAGATTTCATGAGTTATAAATATGATATATAGGTCAAAATAAATTATAGAGGATCATAGGGATATCGAGTACGTTGTACCATGTAAGGGGGTGGGGAAATAGATTTCTGGAGTCATGATCTCTCATATTTTACATTTCCAGTTTTTTTCAGGTTGTGACATCTTTTTGGTTGGGTGTTTATTTTTTTATATTTTCCAATCTATTTATTCTTTTATACTCATTTATTCCATAACAGTTGTTACATTCATGTATGTAAGTCTTTATGTTACTTTTTTTCTTTTATTCATCTGCTCTTCTATATGGATATGTTTGTTTTGGGTAAACATGTACTTAGGGAAATGCCTCTCATATTTATTATTACTATCAGTGCTTGTCCCCAATACATGGACTATGGATGTGGGATTGGGGTCGATACATCTTGACCCCACTTGGGATGTGCATTAACATTATCATTAACAATTTTTCTCTCTTCCATTATGAAAAATGGTATTTTAATTTATGTGTTCTATAGACTACCACCTTTATTGTGTAACATTCTCATTTTCCATCACAGCATAACATTGACAGGTAAAAATGGAATGGAATGTATAATTATGGTATTTACAAAATATTTATGATTCTAAAATAATTATCAATATTACTCCACTCTCTTGTTCAATAAATATGATATCATCATCCAAGTGTAAGTACAGACTACCTCTATCATGGATCTATGTATTCAGTTATTCATAACTGAAATTAATGGATGTATATAAGAGTGGGGTTAGTGTTGAAATATTATTATTATTAAATCATAAATGTTTTGGTATGTAAAATTTTATAAAATAATAATGTTATGACAAATAAACAATCATTATAAAACTAACCATATCAAACAATTGTATTAAAGGGAAAAATATATATTCATTTTATGTAAATGACATATATGAATTATATTATTATTATAATTCTTTACAATTATAATATATAACAGTACCTAACACTAAAGAATATCATTATTCTTATTTTTAAATGATATTATAACTAAAAACCATCATAATCATCCATTAATCATGGTGTGTTGATGTTCGGGTTGGTTTAACCTCCTACTTGAACAGTGCTACGAAATTACATCATGGATTAATATGGGAACATAATTTATTATATAATATGAAATAAATATTGGAATTAGGTTTTTATTTGTATTCTATTATTTTATATGTAATATTAAAATAATTAATTAATAAATCACTGTTCGTTTGTCAAAAATCACCGTAACTTGTTTGCCATCAATTTAATATTCAAGGATCATATCCCAAAACTACCATTCAATGAACTTATAAAATTTTAAAAAATGATGGAATAAAAATTATAGAAACTTTAATTTTACTCTAATGATAATATTTCTTAGATTAATGAATATAAATAATACTATTATAATGCATGTTCAAAATGATCAATAACACTCATAGCTGACATAGAGAAAAGGTAAATACTAACTAATATACATATGAATAGAGTGTTTAAAAATAAGGATTATAAATGGATAGATTTGTGAATAAATTTATTGAGTGTGTATTTAATAATTTAATTTATTATTTATTATTTTTGGTGATGGTGAAAAATGAATTACAACATAGGTATGGATTTTCATTTCAAATTATTCTCCATGAGGAATGTTTTTTATTATGCACCTACTTCAATTTATTTAAAGTATATACATATTATTTGAGATATTATAACGTTATATTACATTTATTCATGGAAATTTTATATTGATTTGAATTTTACTCTTTCGTGAGGGTTTGAGTTAAATGCGTCTCACATTGTAAGGGTTTTTGTTAATTCAATTTTCATTCATTGAGTCATGAATGTCGTTATTGAACATACCTCTTATATGTTGGGAATATTTAACGATATAAATAATTAATTTTAATTTTCTTATAACTTATTATTTTTTATAATTCTCACTACTTTAAACCCTCTTCAAATTGTTCTTATTTTATGAATAGTGTTTCTCGTAATGTGTTTTTGGTTACCGAAACATCGTTTTTGGTGTTATAAGGTTTCGTATTCAATTAATTTATTATAATTTATCTATATTATTAAATTTACCAATTAATATTATATTATATCTTTTATATCAATGGGTAAAATGAGTCTTGATAAAAATATCATTATATGAGTATATCTCTTTTTCAAAAATTATAACATGTTTTACATTATGTCCATCCTCCATAAGTGGAGTTCTCTCCTCCATATCAACATTTAATTTTCCCAATAATATTGTCATTTCATATTTTAAAACCATATTACATATTAACTCAGGCAAATATAATTATTACCTTTACCATTTTTCAACTGTATGGTTTATTACTGTTTTGAAAATGATGTTTTTCAGCAAAGTTGTTTCAAAATATTAAACATGTTTTTCAATAATGTTTTAATAAAATTTTTTATCATCCATAAAAATTCATTTTGATATCATTTATATCATTTAAATGAACTTATTTTGATAATTATTTTCAATGAAAATATTTTAAAAATTCGTCACTTAACATTAAAAATTGACATTTGAATGTGATGTAAAAACATATTCTTTTACCAAAATGATAAAAATGTTTTTGGAAGATACTTTTATGGTTTTGATACCATATTTATCAATATTAGGAAAGTATTTATATAATTTTAAATTAAGTTTTATATACCAAAATCTAAATTCTCTTATGAAGTACTCTATTGGGATGCGTAAATTTTATGTATCAATTTATTTCCTCCAAATAGACAATTTTCGTGATACCATTTGAAAATGATGTGAAAACTTTTTTCCTACCACATATTCTTTATGATGTAATGTGAAATTATTTTGAATTGGATGGAATATGTATGGATAATTTATAGGTGGAGTCCTATATATCTCAAAAATAAATTTAATGTTTAATATCTGATGTTCTCATGAAATTACATGAGTTGTTTCCTAATCCATAATAGTTACACATGTTGTATCCCAAACCAAAAATGATATACATTTTATAGCCCTAGCCTAAATTGGTACACGGATTATAGGCCAAGACTAATTTTTAGATTATTTCTATCCCAATACTAATGATAATACACTTGTATTTATCCCAGAACCATTATGTTATGGGAATATGGTTGTGATTAAAACTCTACTATGTTATTATATTTTCATATGCCAAAATTTATGGTGTTTCCTCTGGATATTCCAAAATTATTTTAATGTTTCCCTAATTCGAAATTATTTTTATATTACTGAAAGATATAATATGATTATTATGCCTCTTTTATTATGTTACATTGGAATTATTTTCCTATGATCATATTTGTTTTTGATATTTCTCTACATATACATGTTGTAATACATGTTTATGTTAAATAAATTATGCTACATTGAAATTTTTACCAAACTGGGCATTTGAGCTTGACCCATTCTTAAATTTCATTTTAATATTGTTATAAAGATAAGAAAAGTATGAAATATCGAGAAGTGTTTATTATACTGATAATTTTATAGAAAATATCGGAGATTTAATATCGGTTAAGTTGTTTCTTAAATTATGTAGAAAATGTTCACATGATACGAAGAACACAACTTTTATTACTTATTTCTATATCCAAATTCCGTAAAAATATAAACCTAAAAGGCCATGGGAATATATTTTAATGTAATTTCTTCTTTAATTCATGTATTTAGATTTCCATTTCTATTGGATTCTATATTTTAAGGTGATTTTCCCAATTTTTTAGTTTTAGGATTATTTTCAATATTCATTCAAAATTAGATTAATTCTAAATAATTAAGTGTTTTTATATACATTTTTATTTAAAAGATATACATTTCTATACTTATCAATATTTTTGAATTATTTTTTAATCTTATTGGATTATTTTGATACATTTCATTCAATTTAACATAATTATTATTTCACTAATAGGTGAAATATATATCATGCAATGTGAGGCCTGAAAATCTATTCATTGACTAGATGGATTATTAAGATGATTATATATATCCTAATTCAATTTGATAAAATATATAATATTTTAAATAAATATATATTAGTGGATGAGGAAATTTTTAATTCAAGAAGGATACACTATCTTTTGATATCCTAATAGGCATAAATTCATGAGAAACTATAGGATTTAAAGTCCAATATTATAGTTCTCTATAAATTTTGTATTTATAAATCTTGATATAAATTATTCTAAAAATATCCAATGAAGCATAATGTTTGTCTAAGAACTTTTAATTCATTAATAAATATCTTTTATGATGTCCATGTTATGATATTCATACATTTATTTGGGCCACCCTGCATAAAATTTGGAAGTGAAATTTTGGATATAAAATGAGGTTCCCCTCTCCCTTATAAATATGTACTTTCACTTTATTTCAAAGTATTTACCCATTATCAGTATATTATAATTGGATTTTATTTTTTTATAGATTTCAACATTTTACTTATTTATTAATGTCCTTTTTCTCTCATATTTACATTTTTCACTTTTTTCCATCATTGTGATTTTCTATCATTGTGAAAATGGGTAAATTACATCAATGTTTGTACAATGAAATGTAGTAGTGAAGGATTGTGTTCTTCCCATTTCATGTATTTATTTATTCTATTTGAATTATTTTGATAGTGGTTAAATTTATTATGTTGATTTACTATATTTATTTATTATTTAATTTTATAACATTAAAAATATGTAGTGATAATAGAGATATAGGGTTGTGTAATAAAACTCCTTGACATATTTACCCTAGTAGTTTTACTATATTTCATGGTAAGGTAATAATAAATTCATCAATTGAGGGTCCATGAAAAATCCTTCCATCATTGGGTCATAATATTTCTCCCTTGGCAATGTTCATATATTGTTTCTTATGTTCTACAATATCATTATATCTTATCCCATTATTCCTTTCCTTATATAAAGATCAAATATTTATTTAAATAATTAATGGACTTATTTAAATATAAAAATATGATATTTCTATGAATAATTTTCATCCTCGATAATGTCCCTTTCTCTTCAATTTCAATATTTATTTTGATTTCCATAATTTTGTTGAAATCCAAATGTACACTACATGTTTTACTCTACATCATTCACTTTACCTCTTATCAAAGGGATGTTTTATAATTATTTTTACAATATATGTTTAATTAAAAATTTCTAGATGGTTAAAACGGTATAACCTCCTACTATCAGATATTTTCTATCTTTTAATACACATATTCATTATTCAATTTATTTCTTTTTTGGATATATTATTTGTATTTCTAATTTTAAATAATTTTATTTTCATCTTCTTGATAATTATTTTTGAAATAGACATGTGATTTCATTTAGATTAACTTGACTTTCTTTACCAAAGTGTGAACTAGTTCTTCTCTTTTAATAATTTCTACATGATCACATTTTCCCACTATCCACCATAATTTTCATTTCAAATATTCCAATCCCAGAATACATGGTTTTTAAAAATTATTTATTAATTTCTTATATTTATAAAATATTTCTTTAAAATAAATGTAAACACAAAAGTAATGAATATTTATTTTTTACATTCAATTTAATTTCTTAGTTCACTATAATAGTGTTTTTAATCTATGTCAATATCCTTCATTAATTTTTATTCATTACAAAGGATTTTCTTTAATTATACCATTTATCTTCTTTCGGTAGATTTATTATGATAATGTCATGTGAAAATTATAATTAAACCCATTTCTTTATCACTATTAATTATCTAATAGTAGAATTATTATTTTTTATTATAAAAATTTGGGTCCTATATATCCATTCAATAAATTTGGTATATCATGAGATTATTATAAGATGTGATAAGAGTTGTTTAATCTACTACATGATGTAAGTATTGATGTCTAATCCAATATGTTAATGGATAAAGGTAGTAATTCATGATCAATTATGTTATAGGAATAAGGATTTTTATGACTAGTCTATTATTTCATGGGACATATAATATGGATAAATTACCAACAATATTATTGGATATAAAATTTCTATGCATGATCCACAAAGATATGATTATTATTCAAGTGTTTGTGCCATAATTGTATATGATAATTCCATGGAATATGTTCTTGTTTATTCTATTTTGGTTATATGTTCTTATTTAATTCATTATATACAACTCTATGTTTCTATATTCATATTAATAAAAAATGTATCCCATGCTCATGTTATCTCACATGATAATGGTCAAATCAACTATAACACATTGATATGTTTTTACTATAATGATCAGAATTTATGATCAATGATTTATTTGATATGAATCTCTTAGGTTTTATTCAGGAAACTTTATTATGGTCTCATATCCAAAAATATGGATTACGGTCACTTGTGATCTATGAATTTTATCTCTTAAATTTACTCTGACAGAGCATATGAGGTCACCCAATTCCATGTGTTTTCATTCAATGCGAAATTAAAAAAATATAATTTTATGTGTGATGTGTCTTGATGGATAAAATTTGAGGATACATATTTGGTAAATAATGATGATTTACTTTTAAATAATAATATAATATAACTAATAAAATAATATAGTAAACTATTATAATGCAATATTATGAGTGATATGAACTATTTAAATATTGTGGTAAAATGCTTAATGATATTGTTTTATTAATTAGGTTCATCCACATTAGTATAAACGCTAGTGTGAAAATAATATTTTTCACAATAGATCTAGGATTTTAGGTCTTAGGGGTTTCATTTCCCTTATTGATGAATTATATTTTTATTGAAATCTCTTATTGGGCCTCACTAATATATGCTTCTATTTATATAGTATCATAAAATAGTTCATGGAGATTATGGTGTCTTTAGGAGTCTTTTTTGGGAAAATTTATCTACGCTCTATGTTTCTTCCAGGCCTAATTAACTTGTTATTGAGATTCTTTATTTAATTATTGATTGAATAACAACATAATTTGTATCATGGAAAGGCCAGATCATTTATAGCATTCAGAGGTTTATAAGGATATTATAAATCCCTTTTGGTGCCATTGTGAATTAAGAACACCCATACTAAATTAGTGAGACATATAGATCACATGAATTGGCCTTCATTTATGACAACCCTTTCCTAATATGGTCTAGGAAATTATTCAAGATTTGTTTAGTTTTGTTGAAGACTCTAGAGGAGTGAGTTCTATAATGGGACTAACTTATCATCTTCAATCATCACTTTTAGTCTTCAAGAGTAGTAGTGGTCCTCTTTAGAGATTGAGGATAATTTGGACTATATATTTCAAATAGAAGAACATTATCATTGTAGCATATGTGATCTTCAGGAATTCAATTCATGGAAGATAGCTGTTGATTCAATGAAGATAAACATGATGTGTTTTATTTTTAT
Source organism: Viscum album (assembly GCA_963277665.1). Classification (NCBI taxonomy): domain Eukaryota; kingdom Viridiplantae; phylum Streptophyta; class Magnoliopsida; order Santalales; family Viscaceae; genus Viscum; species Viscum album. The sequence continues at coordinate 940,263,476 of OY728161.1, forward strand.
ATGTTAGCCGACGTAACACTCTTTTTAATGTGTATATGGGGTCCTCCACCTGCTATCTTAGCAATAGAGTCCCAAATAGGCAGTATAAAATGTTGTATCACATGTGAATATATTTTAAAAATTATTGAACCTCGTCAATTATTCTAATAGAGGAGAGTTCCTCATCCCAGGGTGGATAATTATATTTATATATGGTTCCTCTTGGGTGATACAAGGATTATATTTGAACAAAGGTCACCCAATGAGGTATAGAACCATGGTGGTGTTGGTCATACTAAGCGTTGGTCTTCGTTGTGTAGTGAATCATTCTACAGTGTGAAGGATGTTTCTCAATGGGTTTTTTCTCTTCATTCCCTCCTGTCCTAGAAGGTATATCTTGGGGCCTAGGGATAATAGATAAAGTAAATTTAAATAGTATAGGACCATCCAATATGGATTATATTGAAATAATTCATTGGAGAGATAAAAATTTATCAAATTATGTTTTGAAAACGCTGAGGATTTTACATGATATTATCTTCAATTTCATTAGTGAAGAGTGACCACAAATTGACCAAGTAAACTTTAGGTGTTCATGTGATATTCAATATAGCAGTGGATGTGTGGTTCTCACTAATGTTGAAGATAATATTTCACAATGATTAGGTGTAGTCTTTTCACATTATGATGGTGATGCTTTTTATTTAATCTTGTTGTGTGATAATGGGTAGTTGAGTTATACCTTGAAAAGTATGATATTGCAAAATTATTCATGGATTGGTGTTGAATTATCATGTACAGAAAATATTTTACTTTCGTATTTATGGATATTATGTGATAGTCTTCTGAAGATTCTTTAAATTTGGTTAGTGTGGTACTCTCTGATGAGGTGTCATTGCTATCAAACAATGTCCAATTAGATTTCTGTAATTTATAGATTTTTGTATGCTATATTATGGGTGACTTGTGCATAGATTGAACTTTGGTACGTGATTAGGAAGAGGATCACTGCATGTGAGTTAATGATTATGCATAACCCTTATCCCAAATCAAGAATGGTATGATTTTTCTTGATAATTTGTGGATTCATTAGTAGGAATGTCTTTGGATGTGATTGTAAGGGTATAAGATCCATGATTGAATGGTTGTATCCTATATTTAATTAGATCCATAACCACTAATGATAGATAAAATTAATGTTATTCTGAGTGTTTTTTATATAATGTGTTTTTATTATATTTTTTATTTAGAAGAATATGTTATTACCATTATGGGGATTTTTTTTAAAATTGTAATGGATGTAGAGACGTGGATTTTTTTGAATTGATACTCAAATGATTTTTGAGTTTCATAGTCTTGAGTACTCTAAATATTAAAAGTTCTAATCATACCGTAGAAAATGAATGCATAATTTTTTTAATCATTTAATTGATCATGGAATGTAATGCTTTCCACGATAATGAATTTTAGATGAATTCAATGTCTAGTTAATTTTAAGGAATTTTTAATATTATTAAATATATATTTTTAATCTTACATATGTGGATGTAGACACATTCTAAATAATATCTGGAATGAAAATTTCAATAGTTTGTTTTTTCATAAATGAGGGTTATTCCAGGGAAATTCATTGCTATTGTGCATGTTTTTTCCCCAGACTGGGGTTGTTTTAAGCCATTAATTTGAAATACGAGTTTTTCCTAAATCATGTTTTTCAAATCTATCTAATGGAACATATATATGTTTACTCATTTTTATATAATCTCTAGGATACATGGAGATAAGGATATGGATAAGATATTAGTTGAACCACTGATGAACCTTTTATAATGGCTTGATTAGTGTCATTGATCATTGATGGTTTCATGTATCATCGATGAGTAAACCACTGATGTATAAGATAACTTCCATAATGTATTGATTTATTTTGAATTATTCATTTTCCATTTCATTATCTCATTCAAATTTCATTATTTTCTATTTATTCCAATGATTTGTAATCCATTCAAAGACTGTGTATTGTTTTAAAATTATCATATGGTTGAAATATTCTGATTATTAATTTGATTGTGAATTATATTTAATGTAAAGAATAATTGAAATTAGATCTATTTCATTTTCATTATCTAACATTCCTAAAAATACATAAAATCATTAATAAAATCATCATGTATGAAACATTGGATGACTAGGATCACATCATCCATGATCCCCTTTTTTCATGAGTCCCAATTGTTTCTCATAATTAAAAATCACCACTGGACTTTGTATAAGACAAAGGTTTTATGGTGATAGTTTATATTAGTGGAAGGGAGATCATGGAATGAGGGAATTTTCAAATCAGGCCAGTTGATAAAAAAAGGTACACCATAAATGAATCATTAGGAGGATCGGAAGTGACAGAAGATCCATAAGGGACAATCGAGGCTAGGATTGATAGAATGTGGTCTTGCAATCCACTAGAGATGTGGTGGTAGTATCTGATCATGGAGGACGACATGAAGGTAATGCGACAATGGTTTATATTTCCATAAAGGAAGTATAAATAATTGGAACCTACAATTTTTGGAAATGATATTTCTTATCACATATCCTATAGTTTCAAATACACATGATGTGTATTTTAATACCAATGATACTAGGGTTTACACATTTATAAAAATATCAAATGGCACAAGGATTAGAATTACATATTTTAAAACCACACAAAATATGAGGTGTTTTGAATATTAAATTTACCAAAACTGATGTAATTAAATGAATAAATGATGTTTCAAGTGTTGATGTTGGATTGAGTGTTCTGTTTCAAGAGTACAAATTGGGTTCTAATACATTTTAATGGGATAGAAGTCATTGAATACATAGTGAACACCAGGTATGATGGTCACTCTATGAGGGACACTACGGGTCTGTGACACAATAATGAGTTCACAATGGAAGGAAGGTGGGTACCTAGTGACCCCCAGGGGAACATCCTACCACATATCACACACTGATTCTCCTCTTTAAAGAGATTGAGATCTTTTATTAGTTTCCAAAATTCAATGAAATTCTTCTCAGGTGATATATATATATATGTATTTATATATCAACTTATCAATGAATTCCCTCATTATTAATTTTTTTTAACATGTCACATTTGTTTGGTATTAGTTTTGGATTTTGATAGATTATTCTTATAATGTTATTTGATTCTAAAATGTATGGTGTGACTATATTAGTCGGCTACCACTAACCCAATGTAAGTGATCCATAACTATTCATATTTGATTATGTATTATTCACATGAATTTTGATACAAGGTATCTCCAACCCTATTATATTGACCAAGAAACAATGTTGATCTTTGTTACCTCCATCCTTATGATTTGGGTAAGGACGACTAGGTCTTTGATTGACCCTTTGATCATTATTCCTCAATTCTATGATCATTGATGGTCATGGGATTGAACCAAAGTGTATATAAATTATAATCTTGACCACATTTTTAGATTCCATAAGATTTTTATGACATGATATACCCAATTCGGTTCAAATAGCCTTCTTATGAATAATATTGTTTTATAATTAGTAATCGTTATCTTGAGGCTTATCCCATATTGATCATGATGGTTTTACTATAGTCTTTTGCATAATTTAATTGGTATTTTGGGTAAGTGTTCCTCCACCTTTAATTTTTTTACAACAGAGAAGGTTATATTATAGGTTGAGACTTATAAATTGGTTGGGTATGATAGAGCCAATCTAGATTATAATCATGGTCAGTTAATATTTTATTCCAACATTTTTATAGATATTTTATATCATGTTTTTTGGACCATTTATAATATCAAGATTTGATTTTTGTTGTGTATACAGGTTAACATTACCTTTATGTTGATAGTGGATATTGTTGGGATATAATTCTCAATTATTATATTTCGTTTATGATGAGGGAATTTGTACCTATTATATTGTATTTCGATGAAAAAACCATTACCATGTGGTTATTCCCATTATCTTACAATGAAATTCCATTATAAAGTGAACATCTCATTGGCATTGATATAGGTAGGACTATATACCTGATTATGTTATATTTACATCGGATGATGAACATACTTCCCATTGTGTAGTGGTTCCATGTTACGGGATGATATTCCATATAAAATGGTTTTTATGTCCCATCATTCCCTATAATATAATCAATCATATGACTATAGAATCATTAACCAATTTTTACCCACTTGTGTCTTGGTATTATATAGAATCTTTTGATGTTTTTATTAGGACATGACTCCCTTGTATATGTGACTACTCTGGGACACTATGACCACTATGGGATGACATCACTCTGATGATATGCACAGTGATTTGATTTGATTATCCTGAATATTTGGTCATGAATTTTATTTAATGTTATGATGGGATGTTATTCCCTCTAATTGTTACTTGTGTCATGATGAATTGTCATTATTAAAGTGGTATGTTTAGAGAAACCATATCACTGGCCAAATCTATTATTTCTGCACATGAGTTTCTAGGTTACATTTGTTCCATGAAATATTTACTATTTAATCCATTTCTTATTATTTACTTATGAACATATCCCTTTTTACATGAACATATATTTATTCAAAATTTTCAGGGACATCATTTGTGAAAGCCTAATGATTTTAACTCACACTCTGCTCAGGAAACTTTGTAATTGAGTAGAAATTAAACTCCATTACTCCAATTGTGGTGAGGGATGTTCATTTAATGGATTAGTTGTGGAGCATGGTAAAATAAGGGAGATAGTTCTGGGAATAGAAACATGAATTTTTTTTTAATTATCTATAGACTTTTTATTTTTTTGCAATGTGATATATTGTCACAACTCAGACCTATTGATTAATTTTTTTAATTACAATAATTATTATTTTGAGTTTTGGATTCTTTTTTTACATTTGTGCTATCAGACTACATGACAAAGAGTAACTGTGTATGGCCCGCACGGATGCCAAGTGGGCCTGAGTTATAACGTGTGACTTTCACACTATTTATTAAACTGTGAAACAAGCATGCAGCTGGATTCTATAGGTGTTAAGTACTGGGTGGAATGTGTTAATCACATTTTTCTCAATTGAGCATATGGCTACAGGAAACCGTGTGGCGAACTGATGTTCAGAATAAATATAGAAATTAATTGAATGATAAATAAAATAAAACAATGTAAGATAAATTAAATAATTTATTTTTTGATAATGTCTTCTAATAATAATAAAATATTTTTTAATAATAATATTTTAACTATTATTATAATTAAGGATAATGTTATTACCATTATTTTTTAGATTATTATTATTATTTTGTTATTATTATTAGTTTTATTTTTATTTTTTTAGAAACCATAGACAGCCCCCACCCTTATCTTCTTCCCCTCCATGCGGCACACCCCCAGTGTGAGCGTGCGACAAGCGCATACGGCTGACCCTCCCCACCATCATCAACGATCTTTTCAGCCACCCCTCTTGCCACATATCCCTTTTCTTCTCCTTCACCCAGAATTCCCTCGGATGGGGCATCCCCTAGTGTGATTCCTCTATCGTTTTGAACCCCATGGTGTTCTACCCTTTTTGGATGTCCTTCTCGGTGCATGACCCTTCTCTGGCTGAACACCGTAGCGTGCTTCCAGCATTCGGCAGCAACAACTCCTCTCACCAGTGAATTTGTTTCCCCATTAGGCTATTTTCTTCCATATTTTGCCTAAACCAAATGTGGAGGGTATTATTTATTCATTTTTGTCAATTTATTGGATGTGTGGAAGGTTCTTCGGGGTGTAATCATCCTCTATTGTGAGTTTCATCACAATCAAACCCCTTTGAGGTAAGCGATTCAATAATTTTGTCATTTCCAAAGAATATTTTTAAATCTCGAATTCATTACTGAATTTTTAAACACAATATCATGTTTCACACAACACTCAATTAGTTTATATATGTGTTTTGAAATTTTTATAAATTGAAAAAAAATATAATTTCAGGTGATTCCTTAATTATACCTATGTATTTGTGCACATAAAATGAATGATTTAGGTTCTATAATTTTGTTATGATGAAATCAAGCCTCACTGTGGTATTTTTATTTTAAAATTTTTTAGTAATTTAGTTTTAACGTCTGAATTTGGAATAGTGTGAAAATCATACACTATCTATAAATTTTTAAAAGTGTTTCGCACGGTTGAAATATTTTTTTTTAATTTATAATGATGCTTTCATGTTGGTATAATTTGATAAAAATGGTTTCCAAAAGAGATTTTTTCTATAATTTTAAATATATTAACATAAGGTGTTTGATGAAATGTCACTAGTTACCATTTTATGAAAATGGCTTTTAAAAGGTATATTCATAATTGGGTACATGTTTTGGATTTATATTGTTTTTGATGAGAGCATTATGTTTTTATTTCAGTGTTCTTAATGGTTCGGAACTTACATGTGTGACTTGTGTGTTAATGATAGTGATTATTTGGTTTCATTAAAATAGTTTTTTTTCTAACTTCATGGATATTTGTGGTGTTCTATTTGATATGGGCACAAAAATGTGTACACTGGATGCACACATGGATTGGACAACAAATGATAATGGTCATGGATGAATCTTCCCAACCTAAATTATGTATTTTAAAAAACATATCCCAAAATCCTCCTTTTATCCCTCTGTCAAAATATTTTTCTTTCAATAAATGTCGCACAATCTCAAGTAACTCAAATTTGGTTTTAAGCATTATGCACAAATTCATAGCTCAGTTGGTACTTTAGAATGAATGGTTGGTTTTTAAATGGAATGATGGCCCGTTTGGAACCTTTGTTAATTTCATGTGCATTTAATCAAGGCTTTTAAATGGGTTTGAATGTGAAATTTTTTCTAGAACATAAGGGCTCGGATGATGTTGTGATTGTAGAAATTGGTATTTTATGTTGTTCTACAAATGATTTATAGAATCTTTATTAAATGTTGGAATTTAAAGAGAGGAAGTCCCGGTTGGCACTTTATGATATTGGGAAATGAATTAGGGATTTAAAATTATAAATTCTTGTTTGGCATCATTGAAATATTTTATGAAACGATTAATGTTATAATCTGTGTGATGGCCCGGTTGGCACCTTGTTGATGTGATATAAGAACGAATGTATATATATATATGTAGGTAACACCTATCTAAAATCCCTATTTATGTGTTATTCATAGGGGATAACCATGTTTGGTGTAGGCAACTGAGGTGGTGGTAGGTAAGGTTAGTCATGCGTATGAGGGCCTACCACTTACAGAGTTTACTTTTTTATCATGGGTTCTTGGGAACCGTTTAGATAATTGATTGAGGATTTATTGAGAGCCCTGATTAGATAGGTTGGTACCATCATGCAGTTTTAGATAGTCTAGGAGGGCTATTCCACTGGTGAGACCAAGTCAGGGTTGCCAATTAGTTATTTACATTGGGGACTCACCACACACTAGTAGGTTGTTCAGAACTGAGTGCTTCCTGGTATTTTATAGGGATGTTAATTATCACCCGTGGTTACATTATATATATATTCTTGTTTACTATCCAGTTTTTTTAGTTTTTAACATGAAGTACTTATTTATTCATTTATTTATTTGTTTATTTATTTTTATAATAGCCCTGTATCATTCTGATTAGATATTTGGTTTACTTATTGTTATAAAAATGATTATAGGTTTAGAAAATAAAATGAGTTGTGTTGATTTTTTAAATGGTAAAGAAAATTTCTGCTACAAAAAAATGTGAAAATCCTATTTTTATATCTGTATTTCATACTAGAATTAATTTATTGTTTTGTGGAAGGAACATAATGTATTCTACGATGGTCTCATATTAAGAATTTCGGTTCTCACCCCTAATATATCTTATTAGTTTTAGGATCCATTATTGTTGGATCTCTCTTAAGGTGATCTTTGTTCTGGGTTGGGTGGTGACCTAGAAGGTCACATGGAGGTATGTGAAATTTATTTTCATTCCACTATTAGTGATTATCTATGTTGTTTAGTTTTTATTTACTTATTTATTTCTTTATTTGTCTCTCATTTATGGGCCATGTTTGTCCCACTTGTTATTTTTGATGCGAAGAACTATTTTCCTTATTTTAGGGATCATGAATGCCCCTTAGTTCATGTTGCAGACTGTCTTGGGTGACCTATTTATGGTTGTAGCAGGTTGGTTCATGACAAAATTGTATTAGAGCAGGCCCTTGTTACTAGGGGTAGTTCTAGAATTGAGTTATCATCGTATCTTGGTTTTTTCTGGATTGAGGGATAACAATGGAGGCAATCTAGTGTAATGTCACTGTTTCTCATGAATTAGTAACCCATGTGGTGTCCATGTACGTAGTTTATGTACCTCCTAGTTCTTGATTCTTACATGGGGCATGGCTCACTACTATGTCATTGGGTTTAGAATAACTACTATATCCTCATTCATGCATTTTGGTGTATGTTGTGATTTTCTTTGGTTTTGGTTGGTGTAAGGGTCGTTTTTTAAAACGAAAAATGGGTTTTTGAAATGAAGATGTTTTATTTTAAATGACTTACATAGGTAAAATTGGTTCTAAAATTGAAACGTCTTTGTTTGATAATATGGTAAATGCTAGGATTTTTTAGCAAGTAGTTTGGGTGGAACCATGGGTACTCCATAAGAAAATTTTCACATGTGAGGGTATGTATGTAATGTGCATGTCAGTGTCAATGGATGAAAGTAGATAAACACATTTTCAAATGTTAATGGGATTACTCAGGTGTGTATTTGAAATTAGATAATTGACCTTGTCATTTTAATGTGATTTTGAAAGGGGGAAATGATTTTGGAAATTGAATTTGGGTAAAAGAGTGGGTCTAGTGTATTTGGAAATTTTCATTTAAAGGTGGTGGTTTCAGAATTTAAAAATGGAAAGGAGATTTTGAAAAGGTAATTTTTTTGTTATGTTTGTATGTGTTTGGAAAATCAGTATGTTTTTTGTCTTGATATGTTCTTCCTGGGTATGTTGAAAATTGATATTGGATTTGATTTTTATATTTTTCTTGTTACTCATAGAATGATGCCTATATTGGTCCCCAAGGTTTATGATAAGTCATTCCTTATTTTCGAGTCTTTTAAAATGATTCCTATCCATCATGGTGATTAGGGTACGTTAGAGGCATCAGAGTGGCTCAGGGATGTGGAGTGTATTTTCATGATGTTGGGAACACCCAAGGTTTTCTGGGTTCGAGCTATTATGGGATTGTTTGAGGGTCTATATTTCGACCACTGTAAGTTGGTTTCCCCATCATGGATGCATGTCAGGATGAAATGTGAAGAATTTATGTCCATCATCATCCAAGGATTATTACCCGAGGATGTGAAGTCGAAGATGACAACAAAGTTGAGGGATGTTAGGCAAGGCCATTTTTTTGTCAAATATTATATTGAAAACATGAAAGATATGGTTGCCTTTTCATTAGAGGTATCATTATAAGATAAAATGAAAGATCATCTTTTCATTTTGGTTTTTCGTCAAGATATTTCAGAGAATGTTCTCTCATTGGGTGAAAAATGTTTTCATAATTTGTCGGTGAGGCATTTTTGGATGAGCTAGTTCTTATTGTGTTGTTAGTGGTAGTTGGATTTCATCAAGGATTCACATCCGGTGTGCATCACATACTTGAGAAACCTATTTTATAAATATTCCCCTGTAGGTTTTATTTCTTCTATTTCAATGGACCGTTTAGTGCAGTTCCACTAATGTAAACATTAATGGAATTCAAATCCTTCTTGTCATTACCCACCGAAGACGTGTCATCGTTGCGGCTATACAAGTCATGTGGGAAAATTTTACAGCTATCGTCGCATGGGAAGTTTTTCTGATTATTGGATTCTAGTGCGTAACTATGAGGTATGATATGCTTCATCCATCAGAGCTCTGGTCATAGGTCTTAGGGTGAAGCTCATGCATAGTCAAGAGTTGGTGGTGGGGGGGGGGGTGAATCCTCCTTCCAGGTTTTGTGTCCTGTGTTTGGATTTGAACATTTAAAGGATTTTAATTCTTATTTTCTCCTATTGAGGTATTTCCACCATTTTATGTCTATTATATTCATGGGAGATTATGATGAACATGTTCTATTATAACCCAAAAAGTCCAGTTTTTTTAGTGTGTCTTTTAGAATTACATTTTTTCCTTAAAGTTTATTTGGCCGTATATGGGATGGTTTTGGTTTAGTGGTGAATGTTTAGAGATGTGAGTGCTTATGGAAAAAACAATGGTACTAATTATGTTCCAGTTTTCTAAATTTTTAAGATACTTTCTAGGGTTATACTATGTCATTATATTTATAGGTTTGGATTAGTTGGGAGTTCTTGTGTGGGCCCACTCCCTAGGGTGGCATTCTTAGGATTAAAATTTACAAGATAGTGGATTTGTTTTGGTGGGGATAACCCTTATGTGTTCTCCCCTTATCTTGTGTGTAGTTTATTCTGGGTTGGTCATGTGTGACTTGAGGATTGAAAGGTCAGCCTGAGGTTCTTGGTTTATTTTGGTTTTCACTTGGCATGCATTTGGGTTCTATATATCTTTGTGATTGGTGAATTATGGGGGTAGAAAGTGTCTATGGTGGGGAGAATTGTCACACCCCAAACCTGTTGATTAACTAATTCAATTACTCTTATTATTATTTTGTATTTCAGAATCTATTTTTCCATTGCGCAATAAAACTTCACAGTTAGGACTAACCATGCGGTGTTCACATAGATGCCAAGTGGGCATGAGTTATGGTGTGGGACTTGCTCACGGTTTATGAAACACTAAGACAAGCGTACATATTGACTCTTTAGGAGGGATGTGACGGGTGGCACGAGTTGAGCATGGTTTTCTTTACAGCACATATGGCTACATGGGTACCGTGTGGATGCCTGGTATTCATAATAAATATTGAAATTTATTGAATGATAAATAAAATAAAACAAAGTAGGATAAATAAAATAAAATAAAAATTTGGATAATGTTTAATAATATTTATCATAATATTATTATTATTATTGTTCTTATTTTAATAATAATTATTATATTACTATTATTGTAATTAAGGATAATGTTATACCATTATTATTATGATTATTATTATTCTTATGTTAATATTATTATAATAATTATTATTATTATTAGATTTCATTTTCCCTTTTTTGAAACCCTAACCCCCCCCCCACTTCCTCTTCCCCTCCATTACACACACCCACCATGCGCATGTGTAAATTACCCTGATGGTTGACCCTTCACACCATCAATGGTACACTAGACGGTTTCCCCTCTGGCTGCATCTCCCTTGTCTACTCTTATGGACAACATTCCCTCTGATAGTTCCTCCTCCTTCCCCCACCTCGGCACACTTCCTATCTCCGGCGAAATCCCCCTACCCCCCAGGGTGCGCTCCCCATTCCGTCCAGCCTTCCCAATCCATGACCCTTCTCTAGTCGACATCCCCAATTTGTGGACCACCTTCAGTAAATATAAATCATCTCATAGATGTGTTTGTCTTGCCATTTTGTGGGGATTCCATCATTATTGGAATAACCCTAATTGTCAAGGTATACTTTGTTCATTTTTCTCAATGTATAGGATGTGCGGAAGGTTCTTCATGGTGTAATATTCATCCTCTAAAAGATTCATCGCAATCACACACCTTTGAGGTTGGCGATTCCATGGATGATCCATCGAATGATAATGGTCATGGATGAATCTTACCAACATAAATTCCAGATTTTAAAACACTTATCATTCCCTCTGCCTTCTCTCCCTCTTTCAAACTCGGTGTCTCTCACTCAATTTTTCACCGTCTCAAGTAACTAAAATGTGGGTTTAATCATTACGCACAAAATCATGGATGATTTGGTACATTATAATGAATGGTTGGTTTATAAATGGAATGAAGGACCATTTGGAACCTTTGGTAATTTCATGTGTAATTCATCTTAGCCTGGAAATGGGTCTAGAAGTGAAATTCTATTTAGAACCCAAGGGCCCAGTTGGCATTGTGATTTTAAAATATGATATTTCCTGTAGTTCTAGAAATGATTGATAACATCTTTATTATATGTTGCAATTTAATGAGCAGAAGGCTCGATTGGCACATTATGGTGTTTGGAAATGATTTAGGGAGTTGAAAGTATAAATACCCTTTTGGAATTATTTATATGATTTAAGAAATTATTTAGGGTATTATTTGTGTGATGGACCGGTTGAATCCAAGTTGATGTGATATAAGAACTTGTGTGTGTGTGTCTATATATATATAGGAAACCCATATCTAGTATCTCCATTTATGGGTTATCATATAGGGTATGTCTATATTTGGGGTAAAAATGTGAAGTGGTGATAGGTAAGGCGAGTCATGTGTGTGAGGGAATCCCACTTATATAATTTACAATTTACCATGGTTTCTGGGGAATCTTTTAAATAATGGAGTGATTGTTGCTTTGTAGCCCAGATTAAATGGGTCGGTACCCACCTAGAGTTGTTGAAAGGCATGGAGGGTTGTGCTAATTGTGTGTCCAGATTAGGGTAGCTAGTTAATTACTGAGTTAGGGGCATCTGTAACACCCCAAGCTTCCATGATAACCTTATCTTTGAATAATACAGTAGCGTGTGTTGTACGCAACTTCGAGTTCTAACACACACCACAACCAATCAAACAAGTCGTTATGAATAGTAATACCCACCTTTTAAAATTTTATACATTTTATCATTCAATATGGACTTCATTTTTGTATTCGGAATATCGAAATTTGCTTAGGCTGAATTTTTGGTACTTTTCTGATAACTTTCATTTTTTGATGAATAGAGAAATTTACTAAATTTTAATTAAAAACAACTTTTTTAATCGAAAAAATTAATAGAGATAAATTATGAATTTGAGTGGTTTTAAATTATATTTAGAATATATTTTTACCATTTAATCCAATGTTGGTCATTGGACATAATTTCACATTTAAACCGGACATAAACAAGTGTCAATATTTTGGCAATTATTGTTTCTTAAAAACACGCTTTTTATTTTGACTGCTAGAATTAATTTTAAATTAATAAATGCAACTTCTATGTTATGAATTTGGTAAAATAGACTTCATTATTGAAGTCGGAATATCAAAATTAGCTTAGGGTAAATTTTAGGTATTTTTCTGAAAACTTTTAATTTTTGATTAATACTGAAAACACTAAGTTATAGTTTAAAACCGAATTTTTATTTAAATAATTATTTATTTTATTTAAATTATTTTATGTCAAATTAGATACATAATACCTATATAAGTTAAATTTAATTCATTGGAGTCGGTTTATAATAATTTTAGATATATAATAATTTTATTAAAGTTTTCACCGTATTTTACCCACCTCCTAAGAGAATTTGCAAATTCACATAAAACATAATTTTACCGCTTCTGTACTTGGAATTTCAAAAATCTGAGAGAAACAGGTAATATCAAGGAGTTAAATGTGGTTCAATAAGATAAAAATAATTTTTGGTAAATAGTAACTTTTTACTTTTATTTAACATGGTAAAAAGTAAATAGGGTAATTTTGGGTAAAATGATATTATTATTATCCTAACACGTGTCCTAATTCTATGGGATAAGTATAATTCGACCAAAAAGAGCCTTAGGAATAAAATATGTTCCTTTTGGGTCCACTTGGTTTAGATTAGGACATTTATTATTATTTAATTCAAAAAAGAGTTAAAAGAGTTAAAATCAAAGTTAAATAACTAAAACATTTTTAATATAGAGTTATACAGTAGATAAATTAGATTATAAATATTAATTATAAATCTAAAAGTATTTCCTACATAGTGGTATTTTATTTATTATTTTTAGACATTAAATAAGCAAATTTATTTTTGACATAATGGTGATGATGTAATTACCTTACTAGTAAAATATTAAAATAATTGATATTATAAATACCCAAATAAATATAATTTAAGACTTTTAATGAATTCCAAGAATTTTATTGGTCAATATTACATGTTAGAATTGTTCAAATGAATTTTGTTTGAATTAATAAACTTAGTAATAGTTTAAAAATAATAAATTATTAAATAGTGTCAAAATTGTCATAATGGAGTTTCTAAATCAAATATTATATTATTAATTGATATAATATTCCTAAAAATATATGGTTCGGTCAAAGGACTTATATTATGATAGTTATGTCATTAATGAACCACTTGGTGTTATATTGGCAGTTTATCGTATGTTTATTAACCATATAAAATAAAAATACAAAGAGACATGGTAAATGTCAAACTATTTAACTAAGAGTTAAATCTAAAGGATAAGGGTAAAATAGTGACCCAAACTTGTCTAAACCCTATTTGTTGTGTGATTTTCGACCCATACCTACCTTAGTCTTTAAATAATCTAGTCTGGAGCCATTATATACCGAATATTAATTTATTATAAAATAATACATTATGGTTTTCCTAAAGAGCTCCTCCTCCCCCTTATAAAAGGACACCACATCTAACCAATTCCTCACACATGTCAAACCTTTTGGCTCATCCAAAATCTGCACAATTAATCTCCCTACATCCCTATCCTCGTCCTTGAATCATTAACTTAGGGATAATGCACTTCAAGTGTAATTTTTGGTTCAATCCAAAGGGAGTTACCCAAATTAAAGGTAACAATTTCTCTTAGCTTCTTTTCTTTTATTTTACTTCTCCAACCCCTAAAATCTTCATATTATTTTCTATTGTAACAAAAACAGTATCCTAAATATACTAGTATATTTTTATGAGGAGTATTTGAACTAAAATTACACACACCTCCATCTAATTGGTGAAGAACATAATGTTTCTGTGGATGGCAACCAAACGCCTCACGAAACGATGATTGTTAAATTATATCCTACCACCTCTCATGGTGGTCATTCTGATAGAAAAATAATTAAATATGATATTAATGATATTTATTTTATATATAATATTCTGTAATTCCATTTTATAGCTTATAATTAATTGTTTCATGTTGTATATGTATACGATAATTTTAATTTGAGAAGTGCGAACTACCGCCCCCTCAAAGTGATATGACTCGTTCATACCATACATGGAATGTATAAAGGATGGAATTAATTAACATAAGTAACAAATATATGATATTATACTATACTGAAAAAATAATATACCTATGTATCATTTGGTTTTTATTCCTTTTAAAATGAAAAATGAAATGGAAGTAGTGTTTGTGCGTACGTACAGACCACTGTCTCCACGAACGCGATGAAATTCATTCCCCATCCAATACATTAAAGACTAATTCGAATTTTATGTTTAAAAATAATGTTTAAGGACATTATATCATTCTGGATATGAATAAGATACAACCTATCCATAACAAACAGGGTTATGTAACAAAACATATAAAATAAAATGAGTAAGTTATCACCTGAAATGACGATAATACTAAGATATTATAACCAAATAATTGTTAAAAGATCATATATGATATCATATTAATGTATATTATTATTTTATAATTTAATAAAAATCATTTAACCATTATATATGAGGTTAACCTACCCTCGAAAAAGGAAATTTACAAGGTAATGTGTTTTTATCTCACTTCTTATTCCCTTGAGATTCATGCCTTATTGACACTATTACCTTTTGTGTGGTGTATTTACTACCCATAATTTTATTCTTTGTGTAATACACTTTAATTTATGTGTATTTAAATATTCATTTTATGATTCCTCTTTCAATGGGTGTACGTTTCATATGTTACCAAATTGTTAAAGGTTAATTTCACAATCTCTTTATTATCCGAGGTTGTTTTAACGTAAGTATCTACTGGGACATTTTTATTATCCATGTCCACGTTTTAAGAATGGGTTTTCAAAGGGATTATTTTAAGTGAATTATTACTAAAACATCATTTCAAATGTTTTAAATATTTATTCTTCTAAATCTTTCTCATTAATTTCCATGTCTTCAAAATGGTTTGTATGGATTTATTTATATGGACAAGAATGTTTTTAAAATGTTATTTCATTTCAAAAGTTTTAAATTGGTATGGGAAACTTTTATTCAAAAATGTCTTTAAATGACTTCTTTTAAAAATTGTGTGACTTTTAAATAATTTCATGAAAAGGCGTATTTCTCTCAAAGAGTTTTACAAATCATTTTCATCAATGTAAAAATCCTTTAATGTATTTTAAAATTGTTTTGATTTTGATTTGTTATGATACAAAACTTCCATATTGTATTGAAGGTTTTGTGATATGTTTGACTGTGGATGTGTTATTTTTATAATATTCATGGTTTATGGGGAATGTATTGACATTTCGTATGCAAGTATTAATACGAATGTTTATGTTATGTCTAATCCTGTTCATATGAGGAATGCATTGGACTTAATAAGTGATGGGTGGAACCCTCTATAGCCTCTCAATGCATCGGTAGGTATCATGATACAAAATAGTGTCTGGGCAAAAGGCCTTGAAAAAACCTTATTTGTAGTATTTTCACGATGCCTTGACTATGTGGTTATGATAGTCTGGCATTATGCATTCCATCATTAGGATAGTGGTTAGTGATATTTCATGTGATTATTCCACTAGTATAATATCCATTTAAATAAGTAAATGGAATTACTTCATTTTATTTCTTCTATATTATGAAGAAGTTCATGTTAAAGGGCTTCTGTTTTGGTTATACATTGCTTTAAATGTTTATTCTTATTTATGAAAGTTTTCATTGTATTGTTATCCTTACTAAGCATCTAACCTCACCCATTTCTATGTTTTATTTTTCCTAGGATTCCAAGAAGTTTATTGTGATTGATATGAAAGGTTAATACAAGGTAATAATGGCCTTCGTGGAAGATTATTTATGTTGTTTTGTATGTTATCATGTGTAATGTAACACTCATGTAATTAATCTATTTTCCAACACTGCTAAACCAATCTGTCATTCGGTACATGATTCCTTGTCATCATACCAATGTATTAAAATAATGCACCAACTTTGGGTAACTAGGGTTGGGATGTTACAGTTGGTATCAGTGAAAGTTTAGCAATAAACTTGGAAGCTATATTTAGATAATCTCTGATTAGAGCACATAGCCCTAAGATAGAATTTGAGGATTAGTAGAGAAGTACTTCCTAAAATTTTGATATTGTAGAGATATTGTGAGTTTTCTGAGAAATACATCCTTGTCTGGATACGAGCAGGTAGAGGAGGGTTTGGCACAGATGTACCTAGGGGTATAACTCAAAAACAACGCTTTGAGCTAGACTCGAACGAGAACTGGTGCACAAAAACAGGACTTGTTGCACTGTTGGTTACGACACTCTCGGGGGATATGCTTTGGAAAATTATCATTTTCTTTACAAACCATTATGAAGGGTTTATGAATATATACTTCCTCAAAGAAGACATTTTTATGATTATGGATTATATCTATAAACTGTTTGATTTATATTAAGTGTTTTCCATGTTTGGGATTAACTATTGTTATTAATAATCTAATCTAGTGTATGCTATTGTTTAGAAATGGCACCCAGTAGATGGAATGATAAATCCAGCAATACGCATGATCCTAAGAGTAATAAAGATCATATATTTCATGGTCCTAAAAAATAATTTATAATGGAAATAGTCTCCCATGTATTATCATCATATGAATAAATATAATCAAGTGTTGATAAGATAAGTAAAGAGTTTTCAGAGTCCTATGGATTTGAAGGGAACATAGAGAAGAAAATAATGATAGAAAGAAAGACAAATAATGGGAAGAAGGCAAAGAATGATTTTCCAAGATGTGATAACTGTGGAAATAATCACCTTGGAAAATTCGTGAAGGGAATGGGAGTATGATATAAGTGTGTAGAAAAAGGACACCATGTTCTTGATTACGAGGGTAAGAAAATGGTTTCAAATGTACAATGCTTCATCTGTAAGGACTGGGGACACTATGCGAATCAATGTTCAAATCATTAGAGTAGGCCCCAAATGATGCTATTGGATAATAATAAAGTTATGATACTACCACAGATGATGAGGAATGACTAGTGTTATTATGTTGTTATTAAAGAATTATTTCATTTGAGTTTTGTATCAACATTGTACTGGTTATAAGAATTATTGAGATAAATAAGGATTGTACTGTAGTACTGTTTCATTGAGTATTTTAGATTAAATGGTACTATGAAAAGTCACTCAACAGTAAGTTAAACCTTTTTTTCAAAATATATGATTTAAGTAAAGGTAATCCTTAATTTGGTCTTGATACTTAAGTAGTAATTATGGAATAAGAGATGGTTGATTTGGAAAAATTATATTGGATATTCTTGACTACCTTGGCACTGATTAATGGTTTGTTTATTTCCTCATTGTTGGAATATACAATGATTTGGGATATAACGAATATATCTAGTATTCTATAAGGAATATGGGATCATGAATGTAATCAATAAGGTTTTATGGTAATTCAGGATGTTACCATGTTTTCAAATAATACATGATGAAGGTGTATGTTATTACATGGAAAAAAGGATCGTCATTTTGTTTAACTTCTTTATAAATTTTGGATTGTGAGTTTGGATAGTTGTATTTTTTTTAAGTCTAAAGGTTGGAATTTATTATTTTTGAATGGTTATTTTTGGATTTTTATAAAAGGACAATACACAGACTGTGTGAGAACTCATCGTGTGGGACAAAGCTGTGGGAATCGAACCCACAACCATAGTGCGATTGGGATTTAATTCCTACCACTGGACTATGTGAAGTCCCTGGATTGTATAATGTAGTTTTTTTAAAGGTTTTCATATGTGAATTATAATGTCTGTATATTTGGGACCCTATACGATTAGGATAAATAAAGTATTTTTTGAGTTGTATTAAGTTTTGTAGTGACAGATGAGTTTGTGGTAGAAATTTATTAATGGATAAAACTATAATTATAAAGTAATTATATCTCCTTATGATCTTATCCAATATCATAAATAAATTCCCCAACATTATTAAAAGGAACATAGAACAAAAACGTTGTCCTAGATAGTACCTTAAATCATCACAAATTTATGGATTTGTGATTGTTGGACTTTTCATAGCCATGTTCTCTATCACTCTTCATTAGATATTGATGGTTAAATTTCTCTTCCATATCAATGTTTTCTATCATGGAACCCAAGTATGTGTTATTATTTGTAACCTTCATACATACCACTCTTTATTTTAAATAGAGGCCTCATTAATCCATTTTCGATGTTGGATTTCAACTAACATATTTTGAAATGTCAACCCCATGTCTCCAATATAGAGTATAAATTACGAGGATGAAATTTATTAAAGGAGGGGGGAATGTGTCACCCCAAGCATCCACGGTATGCTTCTCTTTGAATAATATAGTAGCGTGTGTTGTACACTACTTCGAGTTCTAACACACACCTAAACCAATCAAACAAGCCGTTATGAATAGTAATACCCAATTTTTGAAATTTTATACATTTATCTTTCAAAATGGACTTCATTTTTGTATTCAGAATATTGAAATTAGCTTAGGGTTAATTTTTGGTACTTTTCTGATGACATTCATATTTTGATGAATAGTGAAAATTACTAAATTTTAATTAAAAACAACATTATTAATCGAAATAATTAATAGTGATAAATTATTAATTTGAGTGGTTTTAAATTAAATTTAGAATATATTTTTACCATTTAATCCAATGTAGTTCATTGGTCATAATTTCACATTTAAACCGGACATAAACAAGTCTCAATCTTTTGATATTTATTGTTTCTTAAAAACACACTTTTTGTTTTGACAACGGGAATTAATTTTAAATTAATAAATGCAACTTCTATGATTTGAATTTGGTAAAATAGACTTCATTATTGAATTTGTAATATCAAAATTATATTAGGATAATTTTTTGGTATTTTTATGAAAACCTCTAATTTTTAATGAATAGTGAAAAACACTGAGTTATTGTCTAAAACCAAATTTTTATTTAATTTTTTATTTATTTTATTTAAATTATTGATGTTAAAATATATATATATAATAGCTATATAATTTCAATGTAATTCATTGGAGTAGTTTATAATAATTTTAAATATATAAAAATTTTATTGAAGTTTTCACCGTCTTTTACCCACCTCCTAAGAAAATTTGAAAATTCATATAAAACATTAGTTTACCTCTTCTCTGTGTGGAATTTAGAAAATTTGGGAGACACGGTTAATATCAATGAGTTAAATGTGGTCCAATATTTTAAAAATAATTTTTGGTAAAAAGCAACTTTTTTACAATTATTTACTACAATAAAAAGTAAATCGAGTAATTTAGGGTAAAAATGATATTATTATTACACTAACACATTTTCTAATTCTATTGGCTAAGTATTATTCGACCAAAAACAACCTTATAAATAAAATATGATCCCCTTTGGTCCACGTGGATTAGATTAGGACATTTATTATTATTTAATTCAAAGAAGAGTTAACAGAGTTAAAATCAAAGTTTAATAAATAAAACATTTTTAATATAGGGATATACATAATATAAATTCGATTATAAATTTTCATTAGAAAGATAAAAGTATTTTTACATGATGGTATCTTATTTATAATTTTTATACATTAAATATGTTAATTTATTTATGACACAATTGTGATACAGTAATTTTTTTTAAAAGGTTGGGGCCGAAGCCTCATTTATTATTAAAGGAAAGCAAAGACCTCTTTTAACTTGGTAGGGGGAGACCCATTACATAGCCCGAAGGCCCAGTGGGCATTTAGCCCATTACATGGCCCGTAGACCCATTTTTTTGGCCTGAAGCCCATTCTATGAATAGTACTTCTACAGTACCTGCACTGCTACAGTACTGCACAGTAACCACCACCGCTACAGTACTCTGTCGTTGCTACAGTGCCCTGCCGCCGCTACAGTGCTCGCCGTTGCTACAGTACGCCGCTGATACAGTACGCTACAGTACTGCTACAGTACCCTACGCCCAATGGGTTTTGAACCCCCATTTTTCATATAGATTTAATGGGTGCTTACCACTAAGCCAAACCCCAACTACATGGTGATACAGTAATTACCTTATTAGTAAAATATTAAAATAATTGATAATATAAATACCCTAATAAATATAATTTGAGACTTCTAATAAATTACAATAATTTTATTGGTTAATATGACATGTTATCATTAATTAAATGATTCTGGTTCAAATTAATAATGTTATTAAGACTTTAACAAAAATCTATTATTAAATATTGTCAAAATTGACTTAATGGAGTTTTTAAAACAAATATTATCTTATTAATTGATATAATATTACAAAAAAACTATGGTTCGGCCAAAAAACTTATATGATGATAGGTATGTCATTAATGAACAAATTTGGTTTCTCTTGGCAGTTTATAGTAAGGTTATTAACCATAAAATATAATAATACAAAGAGACATGGTAAATGTCAAACTATTTAACTAAGAGTTAAATCTAAAAGATAAGGGTAAAATATTTACCCAAACTTTTCTAAAACCTATTGGTTGAGTGTTTTTCGACCCATAATCACCTTAGAATTTAAATAATCCAGTGTAAAGCCATTATAAACCGAATATGAATTTATTATAAAATAACACATTATGTATTTCCTAAAAAGCCTATCCTCCCCCTTATAAAAGGACACCACATCTAACCAATTTATCACACCTCTCAAGCCTTTTGGCTCGACCAACCTCTTCCCAATTAAGCTACCTACATCCCTATACTCCTCTTAGAAGCCTTAACTTAGGTAGAAGGAACTTCAAGAGTCCTTTTTGGTTCAAACCAATGGGAGTTACCCAAATTAAAGGTAACAATTTCTCTTTGCTTCTTTTCTTTTATTTTACTTGTCCAACCCATAAACTCGTCATATTATTTTCTTTTGTAACAAAACCAGTATCCTAAATATACTAAGATATTTTTAGGAGAAGTATTAGAACTATAATTACACACACCTCCATCTAATGGGTGAAGAACATAATGTTTCTGTGGATGGAAACCAAACAACTCACGAAAAGATGATTGTTCGATTATCTCCTACCATCTATAATGGTGGCCGTTATGATGGGACTATAATTAAATATGATACTAATGATATTTATTTTATATATAAGCTTCAGTAATTCCATTTTATATCATACCATTATTTGTTTCATTTTTTATATATGTACGATAATTTCATTTGAGAAAGTGTGGACTACTGCCCCCTCAAAGTGATATGACTCGTTCATACCATACATGGAATGTATAAAGGATGGTATTAATTAAAATTAGTAACACATATAAGATATTATATTAAACTAGAAAAATAATATATCTATGTATCATTTGTTTTTGATTCCTTTTAAAATGAATAATGAAATGGAAGTAGCGTTCGTGCGTACGTACAGACTATCGTCTCCACGAACGCGATGAGATTCATACCTCATCGTATCCATTCAAGTATAATTATAATTTTATGATTAAAAATAATGTTTAAGGACTTGATATCATTATGGATATGAGTATGATACAACCTATCCATAACAAACAGGGTTATGTACGAAAACATATAAAATAAAATGAGTAAGTTAACACCTGAAACGACGATAGTACTAAGATACTGTAAACAAAGCAATGTTAAAAGATCATATATGATATCATATTAATGTATATTATTCTTGTATAATTTAATAACAATAATTTAACCATTATATAGGAGGTTAAACTACCCTCGAAAAAGGAAATGTACAAGTTAAGGGGTTTTCATCTCACTCCTTATTTTCATGAGATTCATGCCATATTGCCACTATTACCTTTTTTGTGGTGTATGTACTACCCATAATTGTATTCTTTGTGTAATACACATTAATTTATGTGTATTTACATATTAATTTTATGATACCGCTTCCAAGGAGTGTATGTTTCGTAAGTTACCAAATTTGTATGGTTTAATTTCACAATCTCTTTGTTATCCGAGGTTGTTTTTACCTAAGTATATACTAGGACATATTTATTATACATGTCCATGTTTTTTGAAAGAGTTTTCAAACGGGTTATTTTAAGGGATGTTTTACTAAAACATTATTTCAAATGTTTTAAATATTTATTCTTCTAAATCTTTCTCATTAATGTCCATGTCTTCAAAATGGTTTTTAAGGATTAATTTATATGGACATGAGTTTTTTTTATAATGTTAATTCCTTTAAAAGTTTTAAAGTTGTATGGGACACTTTGATTCAAAAATTCCTTTAAATTACCTCTTTTACAAATTGTGTGACTTCTAAATTTTTTCATAAAAAGGGGTTATTTCTCTCAAAGAGTTTTACAAATAATTTTCATCGACGTCATAGTCCGTTAATGGATTTTAAACTTGTTTTGAAGTTGATTTATTATGGTACAAAACATCCATATTGTATTGAAGGTTTTGTGATATGTTTGACTGTGGATGTGTTATTTTTATACTATTCATGGTTTATGGAAAATGTATTGACATTTAATATGCTAGTTTTAAGACGAATGTTTATGATATGTTTAAACCTATTCATATGGGGAATGCATTGGACTTAATAAGTGACCGGTGGAGCCCGCTATAGCTCCTCGATGCATCAGTAGGTCTCAAGAGGCAAACTAGGGTCTTTGCACAAGGCGTTGAAAAAAATCTTATTTTTAGTCTTAGCACAACACCTTGACTATGAGATTATGATAGTCTGGAATTATGAATTACATCGTTATGAAATTTGTTAGTGATATTGCATGTGATTATTCAACTTCTAGAATATCCATGTGAATAATTTAAAGGAATTACTTCATTTTATTTTTGACATATTATGCTGAAGTTCAAGTTTAAAAGGCTTTTGTTTTAGTTTTA
Source organism: Viscum album (assembly GCA_963277665.1). Taxonomy (NCBI): domain Eukaryota; kingdom Viridiplantae; phylum Streptophyta; class Magnoliopsida; order Santalales; family Viscaceae; genus Viscum; species Viscum album. The sequence continues at coordinate 940,287,370 of OY728161.1, forward strand.
CATTGCCTTAAATGTTTATGCTTATTTATGAATGTTTTTTCTGTATTTTTAACCTTACTGAGCATTTGATCTCACCCATTTCTATGTTTTATTTTTCCCAGGATTCCAAGAAGTTTATTGTAATTGATATGCAGGGTTAAGCCAAGGGAATAATGGCCTTAGTGGAGGATTATTTATGTTTTTTTGTATGTTATCAAGTGTAATGTAACATTCATGTATGTAATATATTTTCCAAGACTGCTAAACCGATCGGTCCTTCAAGAATTGATCTTTTGTGATCATGCCAATGTTATGTAATAATGCACCAACTCTTGGTAATGATGGTCAGGGCGTTACAACAACACCATACACCAAAGGGCGGTTCCAAACCAAGTGAATCCATGTATTTTCTTGGGGTTTTTATGATCACCCATGGTTAATTTATATATCTAATAATATTTATATATCTTTTTTTTTACTTTCCACTTTTTTTATTTTGTAGCGTTAAAAATTTATTTATTTATTTATTTATTTTCAGCTCAACCCTGTATCATTTTGATTAAATATTTGGTTTAGTTTTTCTATAAAAAATATAATCGGTTTTGAATATAAAATATTGTGTGTGTCGGTTTTTAAAATCGGAAAGACTTTGTTTTCTCAGAAAAATGTGTAAATTCTATTTTTATATCTGTATTTCAAACTAGATTTAATGGAATATTTTATGGAGTAATGGTATGGTTTGTATGGAGGTTTAATACTAAAGAATTTGTTTCTCACCCCTATATTATTTTTTCAATTTCATTTTCCATAAGTCTTGGATCACTCTCAGAGAAAAAATGTTTCTAGAATGGGTGGTGACCTAGAAGGTCACATGGAGGTATGCCAATTTTATATTCATTATGGTGTTAGTGATTATATGTCTTATTTAGCTTTTGTTTAATTATTTTATTATTTATTTTTATTCCATTTATGGTCCAAATCATTCCTAATAATTAGTTTTGATGCACGTCACTAGTTGCCAGCCCATGGGGATCAGGAACGCCACTTGGACCATGATGTGGACTGGCTCGGGTGACTAGTTACTGGTTGACATGAGTTGTTTCATGACATTTTTAATAAGACCATGTAAGGTCCAAATCATTTATTCATCACTATGTAACATTATAGTTATACAACTTGTTATTACTTGAGTTATATTATTTATTTTGATTAGGATTTACCTATTATGTAATCCATTACTCTACAATATTTTCAAGAATATTTATATTCTATTTTCACTATGATTTATGGTTATCTTTACCGAAGAGGGTATACTATTTTCATGTTATACATAATCAATTTATATTAGTATATTGACTCATGTATATGTGGGGGGTTCACTTGATGTGTGTGGCTCTAGGTTTGGTAATTATAGAGGTGAACACAGTTGAGGATGATTCAAAGTAATATCATATACATAGTCTTCTTTTATATACTATGTTAGGTATGGTTTATTGGGGATAGGATAGTGTTAGAATAATAGATAGAGCATATGTTTTTGAATATCTACCCACAATTTCCCCTAAATATTATGCGTAATTCACTATTCAACTATGATTTTAATACGACCCTAACTCAGATGAAATGATTTTAAATGACTATAATGGAGTTCCAAAATATATGAATTATAAAATAATAGGATATTCCATGTTCCCCATGAATACTCACAAATCAAGTGGTGGAGACCCATTAATGACATTACTTATTTAAGTGATGTAGTACTGAGAAACACCCACTATGAGTGGGCCATGTATCCATCTACTGTAGGAGAAATGGATTATACAATAAAAAATATATTTTTAAAACTAATAAACAATCATTTTCAAACATATTAAAATTGTAATCCCTTTCAAAATATTTTATTTGACTACTCATGGTGTGAAAAAAATATATTGATAACTTGTTATGCCTATTTAAAGTATTAATTTTATGGTGAAGTTGTTCTAATGTTTATTTGCAATATTATATCTATGTATACTAACATATTTTCACCCTTCATTGCATACCTAGATATTAATGACCTTATAAGAATGACTAACCATTCGTGTATTTCTATACACATAAATATGTTTGTTCACTTCTGTCTGCACACTATCATGTATTGGCTACTAAAATCCATGTTTTCTATTTGATGGAGTACCATGTATGTGTTCTTGTGAATAAACTAGGAATTAAAGGGGTTATAATTATTAACACCCATGTATAGGTTTCCATGTCAATTATTTCCTATAAATCGACACCATAACCCACATTTACAAAACTATGTTCCAAAAAAGGTTGATGTACGAGGTGAAAATAGAGGGGAATCCAGGCCTGAGTACTAATGGAAAAGATCATATAGAACCATCCTTTTAGTGATTTTCTGAATCCAATAATAAGGATAAGGGATGAAAATAGCATCATAGACCTCCTATTGGAGATATTTTTATGTTTAAACTACATGTGTGGCAACTACATGGGTTTCTAAGTACTTAATCCTCAACCGCCTTGTCCCCAATGTACATGTGAATCATAACAATTGGTTGTGTTACCATCTAGGAATAATAGAACTATGATATGAGACCACCTAGGTGTTGTAAAAACTTGGCACTATGTATCTTGGAACCACAATACATGGGAACCCAACCACTTATGTTCCCATTAGCTGGACTAATATCCACTTCATCAAAGTCACCTATATTGGAATCCATTTTCTTTAGTCACCTATCAAGTAATTCGTTCACATAGTTCACTTACTTGGGAATCCAATGTCCCATAGTATGGGGTTATTCCCTCTTACACAGGATTGTGATTAATGAAATTTTGTGGTCTTGGTCCTTTATCACAATCCCTTTGATTCTATCACTAACCATATGAAAAATCATGATTCATAATGTGATATTTTTTAGTCAGGTCAAATAACATTTGTAGTGGGATACCTAAAAACCCCAACAATGATTCTACATATAAACTTGAGTTTAGATATATCTCATGGTTTTCTTATATTAAATGTTTAAATTTTTTCCTCCTGGTTTCATCATATTCCTTGAGTAAACATTCATATTTTTGTTTCTTCAAATACCTTGATTCATGATACTCTTATTAGTTTCCTCAAATGACATTAAGTCATCATAATTATAATTGTTTCCTCAAATACCTTCAGTCATGATACCTATCTTGGTTTACTCACATGCCTTGAGTCGAGATTCTACTCATGGTTTCATCAAATACCTTGGACCAAGATACCGCTCTTGGTTCTTAAAATATATTTTCTTTAATTATAAGTTAGGTTATACTTGAAAGGTCCACATGTGTGTAAGTCCCATGTCAATTATTGTTTGGATTACATCACATTGTAATCTATTCCACTTGAAATTAAACTACATTGATGTTTTCATTGATGCATGACCTTAGATGGTACAACTATATTCCTCGCCACATGACAATAAAAGACATGATATTTCAGTTTTAATGGAAACAACCAATTTTTCAAGACCAATCTCAGTGGTTCCAATGCCATGACAACCCCAAGCCCTCCTCTAATAGGCCACGGGCTGGAGACTAGCGATGAGTAAGAAAATATCACAAATGGGAGGAATTTCCTATGTATATATACGTACGCACACATCACCAAGCCCCCAAATGTAGAGACCCGAAGCCTGACGTACAAGGACATTACATTACTTTTTCGGAATACATAATACTTAACCAAAACAGACACACATGGACCGTAATAGTTTAGTGTCTTTGGAAACTTGGAACGTAATCTTCTAATCGTGGTGAAAGATATTCAACATCTCCCATAAAGATCTTACACTTTTTGTTTCCTTACCTAAAACATTTCTTTTGATCCTGGGGAAAATAAAACATATAAAGGGTGAGCTGAAATGCTCAGTAAGGGTATGCATGGATAAAATAAAACAAACCATATAAATTTGAACTTAAAAACATGAACATAATGTTTAAACATCAAAATCTTGAGCAACGACATAAAACATGGAAGTACATAAAGCATAGATCATAATGGAACATAAACCATGATAAAATAGCATGGGAATAAAACATGTAATTGTGGCATCCATTAAGCACATGTAATGATTTCCATAGTAGCCAAGGCATTGCTGCCAAGACCATCGTAGTGAAAAAAGTCCCATTCTGAATCGATTTCACTCCTCATTTTAGTCATGTATCACTGAATCAGATTAACTTACCGTTCCAGCCATGTCTATCTCATGAGATATAAAATCATTAACCAATGAATTGGAGGGATATATAGGTCCCACCCATCTCATAATGAAATAATTCTTACTTGTGCCACAAAATAAACATACATCATTCATAATAACCCAATGAATGAAATGGGTTTCATACACATCATCCCATCATCACATAATCCATATAAAAGAAATGGACATCATTTCATAATAAGAAAAGTGAAACCATGTAAATCATAGAGACATTATACTTAAAACATACACATATGAAATAATTTCATTTTAGATGGAAAATGGTTTTGATAAAACACTTGAATTGAATTCTTGAGGAAAATATCCTTTCTTCTTTAAAATCATTTTCTTTTCACAAAATTTCATGCATTTATAAAAGAAAATAATTTTATTGGAAATTTTCATGAAATCTTTTTCAGGAAGCTTCACGAAAATAAGGCTTTATAAAACCGTAAAAAATCCTTTCATGCCGTATTCGTTAAAAAAAATTTCTCTCATACTTTTGTCGAAAAAGTCAAAAAGTAACTTTTAGGGTAAATAAAACAAAGATTCCCTTCATACCATGGGGTAAAAGTAAAAATGGGTAAAAAGGAGATTAAAAATACATAAAAACACTTTTAGAAAACATGGACATGGATGATATCAATAACCCCAGTAAATACTTACGAATAAGCAATCTCGGATAAAAATGAGTTTTGCAAAATTATCCCTTACCTTAGGTTTGATATGCTTCGTACGTATCAGAACCTCCTGTATAATGATTTAAATAATGTCATTAACTTATTACAGAATCATATTCAATGTTAGGATATCATATATGTTTCACTTATGACTTTATATTACCCGTTCTATTGTAAATTCTATGTTAAAGTAGTGTTCTGGGTAAAATCATTTTATTTATCGTATGTGTTTCGACTTGTCATTCTTGATATTATTACTTATATCCTGATTTACATAATTCCAGAATGTAAAACAAGATTTATATATAATATATATTTATCATATACATATATATTATATATTGATAAAAGGAATGAAATACACCGTTCATGGAGACGGTAGGCCGTACGTACGCATGAACGTTGATTTCGTTTCCCTTTTGAATTGAATGGAATTAAGTAAACAAGATTCATATATATACATAAATCCAGTATCAATATAATGTCATATATTTCATTAATATTCATTATATATACTTTATAATCATCCATTAATGGTTAACATGGAGAGTGAATCTCATCGCGTCGTGGAGACGGTAGTCCGTACGTACGTACGAGCGATGATATCATTCCCAAGATCGTGGAATTGTATTAAAGTGTATGTATAATATTATAGAATCAATATCACTTTGAAATAATCATATATATTAATTACTTTCACCATTATACCCATCCATGTAAGGTGGTGGTGGAAAATAGATTACACCATGGTGTGGAGAAAGTATTCCGTATGTATGCACGCGCGGTGATTTCATTTTCCGTTGGATGGATAGATGGTGAAATATGGTTGTTTCAGACTTATAATTACATATCAGCATTTTATTGATACTAACATTATTATCTCATAATGAAACAACTAAAAAAAGAAGAATTGGAAGAAGAAATAAAGTTGAAATATTCGGTAATGGACATTACCTCTTCTTTGAAGCGCCTCTTTGAGACCTCCTCTTAGGGCACTAAAATTGTTCTTTGAAGAAGCCCAGGAACTCTAGGATGTTTCTAGGGAAGTGGAGAAGAGAATTGTTCAGGGGTTGGCTGAGCTTGAAGGCACAAAGTGGTGTGAGGAAGAGAGGGAAGATGTGCCCTTTTATAAGGGAGGAGAGGGGCACCTTTGGAATGACTAAAACTATTATTTTATTATAAAGTCAAATTCGGTTTTTAATAGCTCCAAATTGATATATTTTGAAGCTAAGGTGGGGATGGGTCTAAATCCTCTCATCCAATAGAATTTAGGCATGTTTAGCTCATTATATTATACTTATCTTTTAGTTTTAACTTTTTGTTAATTAGATTGACATTTACCATGAAACTTTGTATTTTTATATTATATAGTTAATAAACATACCATATACATCCAAGAGACCCCTATGTGGTCCATTAATGAAACAGATATCATGATATAAGTATCTTGGCCGAAACATAGATTTTTAGGAATAAAATAACAATCAATAATATAATATTTGTTTTAAAAACTATTTTATGTCAATTTTGACACTATTTAGTAATTAATTTTTGTGAAAATCATAACCGAATGATTAGTTCAAAAAAAGATAATTAAATCAATACTAACATGTCATATTAACCTAGAAAAGTAGTGGAATTCATAAAAAGTCTCAGATTACATTTATTTGGGTATTTATAACATCAATTATGTCAATATTTCAGTAATAAGATAATTACTGCATCATCTTTGTGTCATAAATAAATTAAATTTTTTAATGTCTAAAAATGAAAAATAAAATACCATTATGTATGAAATCTTTTTATCTTTTTAATGAATATTTATAGTAAAATTTATCATATGTATAACCCTATATTAACAATTATTTACTTATTAAACTTTGATTTTAACTATTTGAACACTTATTTAAATAAATTAATAATAAATGTCCTAATCTAATCCAAGTGGGCCTAAATGGTCATATTTTATTCCAAAGGTTCTATTTGGTCGAATTCCCCTTATCCAATAGAATTCGGACATGTGGTAGGGTAATAATAATATCATTTTTACCCTTAATGACCCTATTTACTTTTAACAGTGGTAAAAAAAGTAAAAAGTTACTATTCACCAAAAATTATTTTCATCTCATTGAACCACATTTTACTTACTGAGATCAACCGTGTCTCTCGTATTTTTGAAATTCCACTCACAGAAGCGGTAAAATAAAGTTTTATGAAAAAGTCATTTTTTTAACTACCACTTAGTGGTTTCACTATTTATCAAAAAATGAAAGTTTCCAGAAAAATACCAAAAATTAGGCCTAAGCTATATTTTCATTATTTAATTTAAAAATTAATTCTTGTCGTTAAAACAAATAGCGTGTTCTTAAGAGATAATAAATATCAAAATATTGACACTTTTTTATGTCTGATTTAAATGTAAAATTACATCCAATGACCAACATTGTATTAAATTGTAAAAATATATTCTAAATATACTTTAAAACCACTCAAATTAATAATTTATCACTATTAATTATTTCGATTAAAAAGGGTTTTTTTAATTAAAATTTAGAAATTTTCACTATTCATCTGAAAATGAAAGTTATCTGAAAAGTACCAAAATTTCACCCTAAGATAATTTCGATATTCCGAATCCAAAAATGAAGTCCATTTTGAAAAATAAAATTTACAAAATATAAAAAAGTGGTTATTACTATTCATAAAATCTATTATTAATAATATTTTAATAGCATATAGTTGTTTAGTGAAACTCGGTATTGCGTACTACACATGCTATCGAGGAAGGTTGCGATTGCGTGTAATGAAAGGAAATTCAAGGATACGTGTTGTGCAAGCTCCTTTTGGTGTAGCATACAACACAAGGCATTAATGAAATTAAAAATAATATTTTTCATAAAATCTCAGGGTGCTATATTCTACTCCCCTTAAAATGAATTTCGCCCTCGAAATTTGTCGGGGTTATAAATGGTTTACTACTCGAAAGTTTCTTTAATAGAAACCCACATCGTAAAAAGGAATACCAAAACCAATCTTTAAAATCATAAGTATGAATCATAACGGTTACCTAAATAAACTAATCACTGGGTTTCAACATAGGTGAAAATATGGATATGGAAGAGAAATCTAACCATCATGTTCTGATGGAGAGTGGTAGAGAAAATGGCTATGGAAAAGCTAGCAGTCACAAAGCCATAAATTTGTGACGATCTAAGGTACCATCTGATTCATCAGATATAAGAGCACTAGGATAACATTTTTGGTTTTCAAGATCATTTCCCTAAAGTTGATGAAATTGGAATTAGAAGAAATACTTTCGTGATTTTGGTATAGTCTCACCATTGGTCGTTCTTTGGACAATTTCCACTTCATCTCTTAAAGAACTGAAGTTGAATTTTTCATTCATGATGTGTTAGCAGATCATGTGATAGAATGATGGGTCATTCCATCTGTCTAAAACCAAAGGTTAGAAAAGTTATCAAAAAATACATAATTCCATTTTTAGTGAGATTAATCATATATGGTTCCTAAAATGGACTTATACTTCTTATATAATACTGCTTATTATAATAAAAATAGTTTCTACTAAATAAGGACTTCATGTAGGCCATTGGTAGGCGATAAAGGCCTGTCGCACTTCGGTTGTGGGTTCGATTCCCACAGCCTTGTCTGACGCGATGGGTTGTCGCTCATCCTGCAGGTTGCCCTTTTTCTAAAACTACAATACTATGGCATCCCATAAATAATATCAAAAAAAGCTTCTATCCTTAAACAATACTAACTTATGTCCATCAAAATCCATTCCAATCTTTAGGCTTATCCAAAATACTTCGGTCTAAGCTCATAGTATAAAGAAAATGATTACTTGAAATATCACATAACAATCACGTGAATTCCATCATTTGTCCCCAATATATCATAAGATATATCTTGTTGGTCAAATTACAAACATTTAAATACCCTAATCATTTATTCTCTTGAAGAATGAATACCCATTGAACCTTACTGAAATCATGAATGCTGTCAAAAGATAACTCTTTCTACATACCAAAATCCCAAAATTTCTATATAATCAATCAATAATATCACTTAGTCCTTATATCAGTCATGAGTTCATGAATACAATCAAACATCTCATTATCTTCTTATCACTTCATTATGCTCATATCATCTACTTTACAAAAATATCTGAATAACCTTCCATGTTTACTAATACCATTCAAAATATACTTTCATATACTTTAGGAAAAACAATAGTGTAACAATCCTTAGATGATTCTTTATTCCATAGTACCATAAATTATTATTTATAAACATACAATCATTCCACTAAATTCTTAAACCACTAGATGAGCTTCATCATTTATTTCATCTCATATTATAGTCTCTTCATCATCATCCACATAAATACTACCCGTATGACCATGCTGATTCTCTTCATGAGTTTTTCCCTTACTGCATTGGTTTGCATAATGCCCATACATTCCACATTTAAAACATCTAATCATTGTTGATGTCATAGAAATACCATTATCCTTGTCCATGGTGTTTACTGAACCTTTTCTTTTGCACTTACTGGCTTTGTGTCCTTCTTTTCCACACCCAAAGCATCTTCCAGTTCCTTTGAAACAATCTACCTGATGCCTCATCCCACATGATTTACTTGAGGGAAATTGAACTTTCTTTCCTCTATGATCATCATGAGACTCCATCTTTCTCTTATTATCTGAGTCGGGAAACTTACCAATGTTGAGATTATTGATCATATTATGGGATTTCTGATTAGGCATAATAATGATGTTTGGACTTCCTAATCCAGTTTCATTTTGCTGCTCATGAAGAATATCATTCCATTGTTCTTCATATCCTCCATTATAGTGAATCTTCCTGTTTCCAGCCATTTTCTAAAACCCAAAAAGAATAGTGTGAGAGGCAAAAATCATGCTAGGGAAAAAAACATAGTAAAGGGGGATTACCCTCAATATCTAACATCTTAGGTTAAATTCTAAGATCGTTAGCGCAATTCTAGGACTATAACCTATACGTATTCTTAACCTTAGGGACATCCTGAGATATACCTTAGACATATCTCTATGGATCTCACTAAAGTTCTCGCATCATAGTTTCCAAAGGTTGACTAAACCTTTCCTCTGATACCAACTGTAGAGACCCGAAGCCTGACGTACAAGGACATTACATTACTTTAGCGGAATACTTAATACATAACAAAAACAGACACACAAGGACCGTAATAGTTTAGTGTCATTGGAATCTTGGAACGTAATCTTCTTATTGTGGTGAAAGATCTTCAACATCTCCCATAAAGATCTTCCACTTTTTGTTTCCATACCTAAAACCATTCTTTTGATCCTGGGGGGGAAGAAAACATATAAAGGGTTAGCTCAAATTCTCAGTAAGGGTAGGCATGGATAAAATAAAACAAACCATATACATTTGAACTTAAAAACATGAACATAATGCTTAAACATCAAAATCTTGAGCAACGACATAAAACATGGAAGTACATAAGGAATAGATCATAATGGAACATAAACCATGATAAAATACCATGGGAAATGCCACATGTAATTGTGGCATCCATTAAGCACATGTAATTATTTCCATAGTAGCCAAGGCATTGCTGCCAAGACCATCTTAGTGGAAAAAGTCCCATTCTGAATCGAGTTCACTCCTCGTTTCAGTCCTGTATCACTGAACCGGATTAACTTACCGTTCCAGCCATGTCTATCTGATAAGATATAAAATCTTTACACAATGCATTGGAGGGAGATATAGGTCCCACCCATCTCATAATGAAATCATTCTTAATTGTGCCACAAAATAAACATACACCATTCATAATAACCCAACGAATAAAATAGGTTTCATACACATCATCCCATCATCACATAAATCATATAAAATAAATGGATATTATTTCATAATATGAAAAGTGAAACCATGTAAATCATATAGACATTATACTTAAAACATTCACATATGAAATAATTTCATTTTAGATGGAAAATGGTTTTGATGAAACACTTGAAATGAATTCTTGAGGAAAATATCCTTTCTTCTTTAAAATCATTTTCTTTTCACAAAATGTCATGCATTTTTAAAAGAAAATAATTTTTTGAAAATAGTCATGAAATCTTTTTGAGGAAGATTCATGAATATAAGGCTGTATAAAACCATAAAAAATCCTTTCATGCCGTATACGTTAAAAAAATTCTTCTCGTACTTTTGTCGGAAAAGTCAAAAAGTAACTTGAAGGGTAAATAAAAGAAAGATTCCTTCCATACCATGGGGTTAAAGAAAAATGGGTAAAAAGGAAATTAAACATACATAAAAACATTTTTAGAAGACATGGACATGGATGATAACAATAACCCCAGTAAATACTTACGAATAATCAATCTCTGATAACAATGAGATTTGAAAAATTATCCCTTACCTTAGGTCTGATATGCTCCGTACATTTCAGAACCTCCTGTATAATGATTTAAATAATGTCATTAACTTATTACAGAATCATATTCATTGTTATTATATCATATATATTCCACTTATTACTCTATATTACCCGTTCTTTTGTAAATTCCATGTTAAAGCAGTGTTTTGGGAAAGTCATTTTATTTATCGTATATGTTTCAACTTGTCGTTCTTGATATTATTAATTATATCCTGATTTACATAATTCCAGAATGTAAAACATGATTTATATATAATATATATTCATCATATACATATATATTATAGATTGATAAAAGGAATGAAATACACCGTTCATGGAGACGGTAGGCCGTACGTACGCATGAACGCTGTTTTCGTTTCCCTTTTGAATTGAATGGAATTAAGTAAATGACATACATATATATACATAAATCCAGTATCATTATTATTTCATATATTTCATTATTATTCATTATATATACTTTATAATCATTCATGAATGGTTAACACGGAGAGTGAATCTCATCGCGTCGTGGAGACGGTAGTCCGTACGCACGCACGAGCGATGATATCATTCCCAAGATCGTGGAATTGTATTAAAGTATATGTATAATATTACAAACTCAATATCAATTTACATTAATCATATATATTCATTACTTTCACCATTAAACCCATCCTGGTAAGGTGGTGGTGGAAAATAGATTACACTACGGCGTGGAGACGGTATTCCGTACGAACGCACGCGCGGTGATTTCATTTTCCGTTGGATGGATAGATGGTAAAATATGGTTGTTTCATACTTATAATAACATATATGTATTTTATTGATACTTATGTTATTACCTCATAATGAAAATACTAAAAAAAGAAGAATTGGAAGAAGAAATAAAGTTGAAAGAATCGGTAATGGACATTACCTCTTCTTTGAAGCGCCTCTTTGAGACCTCCACTTAGGGCACTAAAATTGGTCCTTGAAGAATACCAGGACCTCTAGGATGTTTCTAGGAAAGTGGAGAAGATAATTTTTCAGGGGTTGGCCGAGCCTGAAGGATCAAAGTGGTGTGAGGAAGAGAGGGAGGAGGTGCCCTTTTATAAGGGACGAGAGGGGCACCTTTGGAATAACTAATACTATTATTTTATTATAAAGTCAAATTCGGTTTTTAATAGCTCCAAATTGATATATTTCGAAGCTAAGGTGGGTATGGGTCGAAATAAGCTCATCCAATATAATTTAGAGATGTTTATCTATTTATATTAACCTTATCTTTTAGTTTTAAGTTTTAGTTATTTAGATTGACATTTACCACATCACTTTGTATTTTTATATTATATAGTTAATAAACTTACCATATACATCCAAGAGACCCCCAAGTGGTCCATTGATGATAAAACTATCATGATATAAGTATCTTGGCCGAACCTTAGATTTTTATGAATAAAATAACAATCAATAATATAATATTTGTTTTAAAAACTATTTTATGTCAATTTTGACACTATTTAGTAATTGATTTTTTTGAAAATCATAAAATAATTATTAGTTCAAAAAACGTTAATTAAATCAATACTAACATGTCATATTAACCTATAAAATTAGTTTAATTCATGAAAAGTCTAAAATTACATTTATTTGGGTATTTATAACATCAATTATGTCAATATTTAATGAATAACACAATTACTGCATCATCTTTGTGTCATAAATAAATTAACTTATTTAATGTCTAAAAATGAAAAATAAAATACAATTATTTAGGAAATATTTTTATCTTTCTAATGAATATTTATAGTCAAATTTATCTTATATATAACCCTATATTAAAAATTATTTACTTATAAAAACTTTGATTTTAACTATTTTAACCCTTCTTTAAATAAATTAATAATAAATGACCTAATCTAATCCAAGTTGGCCTAAATGGTCATATTTTATTCCTAAGGTTGTTTTTGGTTGAATTAAACTTATCCAATAGAATTATGACATGTGTCAGGGTAATAATAATGTCATTTTACCCTTAATTACCCTATTTACTTTTAACCGTGGTAAAATAATGTAAAAAGTTACTATTAACCAAAAATTATTTTCATATCATTGAACCACATTTTACATACTAACATCAACCGTGTCTCTTAGATTTTTGAAATTCCACTCACAGAAGCGGTAAAATTAAGTTATATGAAAAAGTCATTTTTTTAACTACCACTTAGTGGTTTCACTATTCATCAAAAAATGAAAGTTTCCAGAAAAATACCAAAAATTAGGCCTAAGATATATTTGATATTATGAACTCAAAAATTATGTCTATTTTACCAAATTAAAAACATATCAGTTGCATTAATTAATTTAAAAATTATTTCCTGTTGTCAAAACAAATAGCGTGTTCTTAAGAGATAATAACTATCAAAAGATTGACACTTGTTTATGTCTGGTTTAAATGTGAAATTACATCCAATGAACAACATTGTATTAAATTATAAAAATATATTCTAAATATACTTTAAAACCACTCAAATTAATAATTTATCACTATTAATTATTTCGATTAAAAAGTTTGTTTTTAATTAAAATTTAGTAATTTTCACTATTCATCAGAAAATGAATGTTATCCGAAAGTACCAAAATTTCACCCTAAGATAATTTCGATATTCCGAATCCAAAAATGAAGTCCATTTTGAAAAATAAAATTTAATAAATTTCAAAACGTGGTTATTACTATTCATAACAGCTAGTTTTAATAATATTTTAATAGCATATCATTGTTTTGTGAAACTCGGTATTGCCTACTACACACGCTATCGAGGAAGGTCGCGATTGCATGTAATGCAAGGCAAGTCAAGGATGTGTGTTCTGCATGCCTCTTTTTGGTGTAGCGTACAACACAAAACAATAATGAAATTAAAAAGAATATTTTTCATAAAATCATGGGGTGTTACACCAAAAGTTGAAAGTAAAACACACAGTAAACCAAGAATTCCACTAAGACAACCACTAAGAGTAAAGGTACTAAACTGATGTAAAGGGGATAGTATACAATACAATCAAAAGAAAACTGTAAACAAGAGAGTACACACATTGCTGGAAACCATCGACAGAAAACCCTACCTAAAGGTTAGGTGAAGTGAAGCTACTAGTAGTCATAGGAGTATTCCCCTTCTATCTAATCTCACCGGGCACCACTTGGTCCTAGATCTCCTAGGTCTCTGTCAAAATGTCGTTCATCTGCATAACACACTGCATGTGAAGGGGAATCTCTTACAATGGTGTGTAAAACTGTACCCAGTAGGATGCCCAAAAACCACAATGTACATACCAGAAAGTAAAATACACATGAAGTATTGTCAGATCACACATGTATAAATCTATATTATGAAAATCAAAAGTATCATATGTAATCACAGAACAACCATTACTAATGAGTCACTCAGCCTCGATGAGTCACTTTGATCTAATGAGTGACATAGACCTGATGATTCACCTGACCCTATGAGTCATATAGACCCAATGAGTCAGTTACACTTCAAGTCACACAACCCTTTATTCACACATTATTCATGTCACATCTTCTTTGTGCCACATAGTCTTCATGTCATAGCCAACCACTGGATTATGCTCTTAGCACGCTTGAACTTGGAGAACCTATTCCTCAATCCAAAGGCTATAAGTCAACTTCCATGAAAATAGACATAGAGTATCTCAAAAGTAATTTCTCATCGTGAGGGTCCTAATTCCATAAACAGATCATCAAACTAACTTATGGTTTGAGAGTTCTGAGTGATTTAGTGAAAAGGGGTCTGTTGGTCAGGGTCTGGTCCGAACCGCCATGTTGGGTGCAGCCCAGCCTGCTAGAGCAGGCCGGTTTCATCAACCTAATACATCGTGGTGCCATTTCCACAAAAAACCCTTCATTTGTTTCAACGGTTTCCTATTTCTACAGTCTAGCTAGACAATGGCTCCTCAGTCATGTGATATGACCCACTGTCACGTCTGTCGAGACATGCCACCAGCTGCCTGCCACCAGCCCTTGTTCGCCCGCCGGTGGCCCATATTCACCGACCGGAAGCCACTGTTCATCACCCATGGTGGTTCCATGGGGATCTACTCCACTTCCCACCAAGATGGCCACCACTGCTCTCGGGTGGTAACGTCACCGCCGCCATCCCTCCTTCCGTGTGTGGCAACCATCACTATGGTGGCCCGTTTTTTAAAGCACAAGCATTCATACGATCCTTAGATCACCATCCACCCTTCAGTAAACGCTAAATCTCCCCTCCATCGATATCGGGGTACTGCAATGTTTAGAACCCCTCGAAAAGAAACCTACATGACCCCAGGGGGTCCATCAATAAAGAACGCAATAGGAAGAGAGAGGGAACTATGAACACTTGAATAATGGATCCCAAAAATTGTTCATTCCAGAACAGATTTGTTCTTGTCAGTTGGATCATGAACAATGAATCCATGATCACCTAGATATAGTTTCTATTTAATCATGAAGAACTTCCAGAGAATCACAGAGATCTAATATCCATTTTTCTAACCATAAAATAATTCCTGACCAGAAAGAATGATCAACCTATGGATCAACTTATTAGTGAGTTGAACTGTGTTCTTTGTTTAGAAAGGAAGAACGGGGGAATGAAAATCACATATAAATAAATCCCCTACCACAAGGATCAGATCAGTCATCATTGAAGAATAGAGCCACACTATCTTCATTCATTGATCAACAATCTATCCTCATTGATGATATCATACGAATAGGATGGGGTGTTTGTCATCATTGGAACTCATCATTCGCCAAAACTAATCTTCTAGAGACTTAGGAAAATATCCAGGATCATCCCCTGATCTTGTATCCATTTCAGGATATTAATAAGAGAAATGTGATTTAGCATTTCTATTACATAGACTTGCAGCGTTATTACATTCCTTGATTTAATAATTTAAATAGCTTACTCGTCGTTGTGTTGCAGCGTCATTGTTTGACTTTCCAAAAAGAAAATAAAATTCGAAAGTTTTATTTTATTTTATTCACTTAATTAATCAAAAATTAAAATTTTCCCTTTACCTGTGTCAATTGAGGTTAGTCCTCTCCTAAGGTAAATTCATCATTACAGACACAACAATGCCCTCATATTTTTAATCTGGGAAACAGTTTAGATGCTACCAAAACCACACACATGCACTACTTTTAATAAACATAAAAAGTTCAAACATTAATTCTGGGCTCACCAACTCTTGAAATCATGTTCCTTCAATGTTCTTAGTCTCGAAATAATCCCATATAATTTTCAAAAAAAACCATTGAATTTCTAAGACATTACATTCTTACCACCCTTGGAATTTTTTTCATTGAAATCCAAAACAATGTCTAAAAAACAAATTGGGATATTGATCAATAGTCTATGCCTCTCGCTCCCATGTTATTTCTTAGAGATTCTTGTGCAACCACCGAACAATATCCAGAGAATAGACCATACATGAAGGACCCGCTCCCATCGATCCTCTACCTCCACCATAAACTCTGCAAACATCACCGCATGATTAAATTCCAGTTCTCACCAGTTGATGATGTGTGATGCATCATCCACATACCTCCTCAACTACGACACATAGAAGACATCAGGCACCTAATGCAATTGTGGAGGAATAGAAAGACGACATGCCACCTCACTAACTCTACTCATAATCCATATAGGGCCGATGAATCTCAGAGACTACTTGTTGTCTCGTCCAAATCTCTAAAATCCCCATTGTGGTGAGACCTAGAGGAACAAATAGTCTCCCTCATAGAAACCCAAAGGCCTCCATCTCTTTTTAGCATAATATTGTTTCCTTATTTGTGTAGTCCTCATTCCTCATGGATTATATGCACCTTCTCGGTGGTATCATATACCAACTCTAGACCCATGAGTGATAACTCCCATGCGTCTATCTAGTGTAGTGGTGACCTACATGGTCACTCATACAGTGCCACAAACTGTCCCTTTACAATGGTGGAGTTGTATATATTGTTTTATTGAAACTCCACTAGATTTGGATGTTCCTCCTAACTATGACCAATTTCCAGGATGCAAGCACAATGAATGTCCTCTAAAACCTGTATAGTCCTCCCCATATAGCCATCTATTTGGGGATGAAATGTTGAGCTCATAAGCAACTGATTCCTGAAAACCTCATACAATACCTTTCACAATTTGGATGTGAGTAAATAATCACATTTTAAAATGATCATCAAAGGATACATGTGAATCCAAACTATCTCCTAAACATAGAGGCGTCCCGTGATCTCTACTGAACCCTGCTCCCAAATGGGTAGGAGGTGGGCCATCTTGATGAGTCGATCAATGATTACCCATATTGTATCATGTCCCCTTGACAAGTGTGGTAAACCAATCATGAAGTCTATAGATATTCAATCCCAAATCCTCTCTAGAACCTCAAGTGGTTGAGCCAGGTCTACATGACATGATGTTATGCCTTTACTTGATGATAAGTGAGGCACTGAGAAACAAACTCTTCCACTTCCTTCATCATATCTGGACACTGTAACTAACATCATAGATCCTGTTGTATTTTTTCCATTCTTGGATTCACCACAAAAGGGGGGTGCAGTACTCCCTCAGAATATCCTCTCTCAATTCCACCAGTACAATGGTGCACCCTCTAAAAAGGATGATGTGCTTCACTCAATCAAATATCCATCATGGGATTTCCTTGTGGATAACTGATCATGTAGGGTCTTACAGTTGGAATTCTCAAGTTGTGTCTCCCTAAATCACTATATGAGTGGTAGAGATAAATTCATCAACTGAATGTATGTTTCTCCCTCAACATCCACAAAGGATATTTGCATCGTGGCCAACTGCTCTGACGCCTCACTCAGCAACTGGATCCAAGATCTCCTGCTAGGTGTGTCTTCCACCATGTTCCCCTTCCCATGAGTACATATAATCTCAACATCATAATCCTAGATGAACTCTATCTTCCACCACTCCCTCAAGTTCAGGTCCTTCTAGTATACTGTATTCTTGAGACTTTTGTGGTCGGTGTAGAAGGTAAACCTCCCTCTCATCAAGTAATGGTGTTACATATTCAATGAAAAGAACATTGTTGCTAGCTCAAGGTCATGGATCACATAATTCTTCTCATGATGCCTCAACTATCATGATCCATATGCAATCAATGATTTCCCTTGAATCAAGACAAACCCAGTCCAGTCCTTAATGCATCGTAGAATAGTACATACCCAAATCCCCCCTCTATTAGTCCCAATATGGGGTACTCATCAACCTCCATTTCAACTCATGGAAACTCTACTTTAACTTCTACTTCCACATGAATGGTTTTCCCTCAAGTGTAAAATTCGATAAAGGTGATACTAACCTAAAAAATTATGAAAAAACCCCTGATACTACCCAGTCAAACCCAGGAAAGTCCTCACTTTAGTCACACTCTTGGTTCAATCCCAAGAAAGAACCACATCTATCATCACCAAATCCACAAAAACTACAACCTATGAAATGACTTGACCTATAATGTGGACCTATTGAATCCATAATATGAAATTCAAGAGCTTCCCATAAATATTGTTCTATTAGATTATGTCCAGGACCATCCTTAGGTGTAACGCATGCTACACCTATAACATCGAGTACCCCATAATATCATGAATTAAGACCATAACAAACAAGTGAAGGTATGGCTATAAGATCATGTTCATGAGTCCCATGAACAATGTTATGGAATTGGTCACACCGAAATCCATAACCATGTACACATAGTTTACATATCGACAATTGAAGTATGTTTTCGGTACATCCACATCCCATACATGAAGCTGATGATAGTCAGACCTGAGGTCAATCTTTGAGAACCACCTCACTCCCTTTAGCTGATAAAATATATCATCGATACGTGATAGTGGATATTGTTTCCTTATAGTCACCGAGTTCCGGATACGATATTCCACACATAGTCTCAAGATTCCTTATTCTTTCTTGGAAAACACAATCGTGGTCACTCAGGTTGAGACACTGGGCCTCATGAAGCCCTTCCTCTGTAGGTCCTATAGTTGTACCCTCAACTCATGAAGCTCTATGGGAGCCATATAATATGTCATTATGGTTATCAGTGTTTAATGAGGTAAATATTGATATAGAAGTAATTATCCTAGTGAGAAGGTAATCTTGTGACCTCCTCGGGGAAGATTTCTACATACTCGTCCACCACAGTAGGAAACTGGGGACACTCCTCCTACAACGCACCAAGGGTGAGTCTAGAAATCTGTTGAGTGGTCATATACTCTTTATTCTGAGTTATTACATCCTATGCTTCATTAATTCCCTTTTCACTATTAATGCAAAACTTGGTCCCATCTCTGTCAACAAACCGAACTCGGCTCCTAAATTAGTCAATCTGAGCATGGATTGTTGATAACCAGTCTATACCAAGAATGACATTGTTAGACCTTGACTCTTATACTATGAGATACCAGCCAAAGCTCTCGCCTCCTAGATAAATCTCACACTACTAGTACCAGAGTGTTATTTATTAATCCCCACTTGTAGGAGTCTCTAAACGTAAGGATTGAGCCAATGACTCCACCAAAATCTCTGAGTATCAAAAAATGTCTGTTCCAAGGAAAGAGTTATTGACACCTGTGTCTATATGAACTTCAAATAGGGTAAATAAGACATACATCATACCTCTTATCATATTTGGAGCACCGGGATCATAAACCTCTACCACATAAAGTTGGGCTCGCCCCTATCCAACGGGCCCCGAAGCCCGTAGTGGACCACCTTATAGTGGTGGTGGTACATCAAACCTCCACCCACTGCTTTCTACTTGGCCTTCTCCCCTATAACATCTTCCACCCTGAGGACCACCCTGCTTGATCCTCTACCACTACCTCAATGTTCCATTGACCATATACTGATTGTCTATATGGCTAGTCAGGAAATCATAAGACATGTTCCCCAACCATTACACGAGTAGTACAACCTTTTATTTATATGAATAGCTATTTCATGGGATCCTCGTACCTCCAAATCTATTTCCTGAGGATGTCCTCTATAGATCTTGACCCACATGGGTCCCTAAGTTGGTTGTCTTCTACACAATTTTGAAGACACCTCTACCTGGTGTCTATTGGTATCCCCCACATTTGGCACTTTCCCATCTCGGAAGCTCTCCATGAGAAAAGTTCACTCTAGAACCCAAGCCTAAGTAGGGATTCTAGTAGATACCATGGATGAAATGACCTCCCATTGTAGTCCCCACCCAAAAGCATGGGCCCTGATGAACAATTCTTACACCATGTGTGTGGAGAAATGGGAGAGCTCGATAAACCCTGCTGAGTACTCATATACTATTTGGCTACCCTACTGTAGATGGAGGAGATCCTATATGCACATTGGGCCCAATGTGTCAAGGAAAAACACCTCGTGGAAGCGTTTCTCAACGTATTACTAAGAGACTGTAATCTCATCATGAATATGGAACCCTACACTCCACCACTGTCCCAATTAGCCCTATAGAAGGATCACAGCTAGAATTTACAACTGATCGATTGGTTTCCTCAGATGGTGTAAAACATGTGTGACCACACCCTACCAATCCTCCTCTACCTGAGGGTCAGTCCTACCCCTAAACCTCAGAGTTCACTGCCTATGCAACTCGTGTAAGGCACTAAGCATGTGTGCGTCCTCTACCATTAGCACCGATAGAAATTATAGATCGACTGATGGTGGCAATGCTAGGGAACCACCAAATGGGGATATCTTCGACAGTAGTATCTTTAATTATTCCATGTCACTAGTAGCTCCATTATCATGGTCACACCACATAATCTTAGATGGATATCTGCGTGGAGGAATCCTGAAATAGATCATTTTGAACCACATTCAATACAGTATACGTGGTGAGATACCTCAAGAAGGACAAGAGGACACACTCAAGATCCTATATGATGCATGTACCATTTATTAAACTACACCCAGTGTTTCTATGTACTATGTTAGAAATTAGGTGTATAGAGTCCTTGTGTATGGATACATCGGTCGCCGCACCAACACTAGAGTCCCTACACTGAGAGAAGAACTTGAATAATTTAACATCGCTACCACAATCCAAACTCACAGACTGTTAGTCCTAATGTGGAATCGACCCTCTCTCATACAACTCTATCAGAACCATCCTAGTGGGGCCTATTTCGTGACTACACCAAGCCCTCCTCAAATAGTCTAAGGGCTAGAAAAATGCGTCGAGTAGGCATATCTCACAAATGGGATGCGTCTCTTATGCACCTATAAACACACATATGTATCCAAGCCCAAAAATGATGAAAGTAAAACACAAAGAAATCCATGCATGACATTAAGAAAACCACTAACAGTAATTGTACAAACTAAATTAAAGGTGGCAGTATACATGCCCAAAAAAATAAATCATTAAATAAGAAAGTACACATGTCGATGGAAACATCAGCTAAAAACCCTACCACAAGGGTAGGTGAAGGGATGCTGCCTACAGTTTTAGGTGTATGCCTCGTCTATCTAATCACACTGTGAATAGCTTAGTCCCAGACCATCTAGATCTATTTCAAAAATTTGGTCATCTTTACAAGATAAGAAATGTATTCTCCAAGTCACATTGTCTCCACATCACAACCAGTCGTAGGATTCCTCTCTTAGAACTCTTGATCCATGAAAACCTATTCCCAAGGAAAATTCCATAAGTAAACTTCCATGAAAACCTTATTGAATTATTCAGAAAGGAAATATTCATCAAGAGGGTCCTAATTCCACAAACAGTTCATCAAATGGACGTACAGTTTGAGAGTTATGAGTGTTTTATTGAAAAGGGGTCGGTGGGGTCCGAGTCTGGTCCGACCCAGCCCGCCTATCCAGCCCAGCCCACTAGAGTAGGCTAGTTCGATCCACCTGAGACACAGTGAGCACCTCATCCCTGAACCACCCTATGGATGTTGCACCGGGGTGCTTCCGTCGTCATCCAGTTGGACCACAACTCCCCAATCATGTGACGCGGACCCCTACCGCATCCATCGACACCCATCGTTGGCTGACTATCGACATCTCATGTTCACCTACCGTCCTCCGTTGTTTTCCACCCTGCATCAATTGTCACAGGGATCTCCTCCACTATTAGACCCCGCTTATGGGTGGCCGCGTCTATATGCACCACCACCACCGTCGTCGACCATCCGTCTACATGTCAACATCGTCATCATGGAGACTCATTATGCGAACAACGAGCATCCCTGCAATACTTGGATCACCATATCCCATTCCAGGAGCCAAAAATTGATTCTCCATTGATCTGGGGGTACAACTATGTTAAAAAAACTCCTGTAAAAAGCCTAAAGAAACCACAAGGTTCTATCGACAGAGCACACAAGAGTAAAAGGGAGAGGACCATGATCACCTGAAGAACTGATCCAAGCATTTTTTCATGTCATCTCGGATTCATTATTGTTAGATAGATCATGATGAAAGAATCAATTCTCACCCAGATCTAGTTACTATTTAATCGTAAAGAACATAAAGAGAATCATCTAGATATAATCACATTTTGAATCCCTTCAAAATAATTCCCAACCAGCATGAACGATCCACCAGTGGATGAACTATTTAGTGGGTTGACCCATATTTTTCATTTAAAAAGGAATAATGAGGGAATATAAATCTAACATAAATAAAAACCCTACCTGAAGTATTCTATCATTCTTTGTTGAAGAAAGGAGTCACACCATTGTTGTTCCTCAATCCTTGATCTACAATCCATTGATGTTGGTGATATCCTTCAAAGAGGATGGTGTGTTCATTATCGTTCGCAATTTTCATTTGTCACCCCTCATTGTTGACAACATTATTCCTATAGAGACTCAGAGAATTCTCAATGATCATACCCTAATTCAATATCCATGTCAGGATATTAATTTAAGAAACATGATTTATCATTGCTATTACAGTGAGTCGAATCTTTGTTACACAATTTAATTGAAGAAGTGAAATAGATGAATCGTCGTTTCATTGTAGCGTCGTTGCAACACATTTAAAAAAATAAAATAAACATCATAAGTTTTATTATATTATTTTCTCTTAAAACGTCAAAAAGTAACTTTTTTCCTTCGGCCAGTGTTGGTTGAGGTTAGACCCCTCTTATGTTAAAGTCTATATTCCAGGCGCAACGGTGCCCTCATATTTTTAATCTTGGAACCAATTTAGAAGATTCCAAAATAGAACACGCACACTATTTTTAATAAAAAATAATGATCAAAAATTTATTTCGAGTGCACTGTTTCTCAGAATCATGTGTCATCCCTATAGAAACTCTTGAAATAATCTCATTTAATTTATTTAAAAAATACATGGAGTTTACAAGACATTACAATATGTGGGTTCTAATTCCCTTTAAAGGGATAAAATGGAGTCCCATCTCATGGGCCTAATCCCAACTCGACAACACCTCACGCCTACTTTCACATGATTCTAATGCCTCCCAATGTGGTTATAAATTCTAGAGTTTCTTCACATATAGATCTAAAATATAGATTAACCAAATAAATGGTAAAATGATATTTTTATATTTCTCATGTCTGTTATCCTGTTAAATGTATGTTGTTAGTAAATTAGCTTCACCAATGTGTAATTGGTTTTAGTATAATGAAGGATTTCATGAACACATATTAAATTTTTACAAGATTCTCATACACAAAAAAATACCCATAAGGTATAATCCAAACTCTCATCCTCTCATCCACTTATCTAATAAAAAGTTCCACAATCACAACCCTAGGTGAACATGAGGCCACTAACCATTGGAAAGTGAGAGAGTCAATTGAAACATCAAACAACCAAAAAATCCTTTAAGGAATGATAACCATAAAAAACTAAATAGTGGGTTCCACAAAATCTTTTACCCATGATACAATATTATTGAAAAAACAATCTCATTTTATATACTACATTGGGTGGTTTCTTATTTCTATAAAAGAATCTAAACGGAATCCATAAACCACCAGACCATGTATCCTTTATTCTATACCACTATTATTATTATTATTATCTCAACACAAAGGAATATTTGTCCATTATCACCCACCATGTTCTTACAAAAAAAATATGTAGGAAAAAATAGTGAATGTATACCTCTATGATAGGTTAATTTCAACCCTAGAAACTACCCATGATCAATTTAAGGGGTTATAACCCATAAGGACAACTATATACAAACAAATAATTATTGATTAAGAGGCCCCCATCATATCATAAAACTACATTAGGATTTTATCCCCATGTAAATATTAGTCCTACCTAACATACCTAGAAGATAGTGAGGATGAATTATTTTATTATAAACTATTTACCTGAATCTTCCTTGGAGAGATCCAAACAATCAGGGATTCCTTCGATATTGTTTCATATCCGTAAATCCATAATAATATGTTAAGGTTGTTATGTTTTCCATGTTTATCCAAACTTTAGAATCCAAAAGGATGGCCCACCGGGGGTGTAAAATCACTATAACTCATGATTAGGTCTACATACCCATATCTATCAATGTACCAAAGGCTTGTCTATATATCTCGACAATGGCACAAGTATAATTCTATTTCCTTATGAGATTGAATCTTTATTTGACATGAAAGACAATTATGGTGAATTTTTTAACATACCCTTACCAATGATGGTGATGATTTATTTTCATGGTGATAATCACTGTTATTTGCCACTACATCCAACCCT
The DNA here is from genome assembly GCA_963277665.1 of Viscum album. Classification (NCBI taxonomy): domain Eukaryota; kingdom Viridiplantae; phylum Streptophyta; class Magnoliopsida; order Santalales; family Viscaceae; genus Viscum; species Viscum album. The sequence goes on from OY728161.1 coordinate 940,312,505, forward strand.
CAATACAATATAGGCTTAAAAGTGAATAAAACTGTTGATACAACTACTATATCTTTGGTGAAACCCCATCTCATAAGACTGTGATCCATTTTTACCCCCAAAATCATCTCTAGAATCATATATACGGAAGGAATATATTTAAATTATTGATATATCTCCTCTAAGGGAATATTTTCTTTCTATTTTATGTTTTATATTAGTAAATTTCATCACTATTTACATAAATAATGTTGTATATCAAGATAATATTGAAGAAAATGGCGATGAAGATTACTACGTAGAGATTATCACTAACACATTGGTATGTGAGGATATATTACATACCTAGAATCAAAGTAAAGCTCATGATTTTGGATTACCTTACAATATTTAATGTCGAACTATTGTAGGACTAGTTAAAATGAAAAAGTAAAATCAATGGACACGTCCATAGCCCACCCACAACCCAATGATAAGGTGAACATATTAATAGTAGATAATATTTTTTTCAATTTATGTATATAATAGTTAATCATGAGTGGATTAGAGATGAATTGATTAGATGAGACATACCATCTCGGTATAATATTTAAGGTGAATCTACCATTCCTATATCATTTGATCCAATTCAATTGAAGGAGAATTCTCATCCAAAAAATGTTGGATTGATCCCTCACATAAAGTTTAGATTTTATTTATCGTCCCATTTTACTATAGTGTCAATTTATTATAGAGATTTATAACCATTTGGGGTACATCATCAATCATTTCAATAAATTCACTAGAGGCTAACATAGATGGTTGTATCCTAATAATTAATAGAAGGACTTATTTTATAAATGGATTTTATGGATGGATGAAAATAACTGATAAGAATAGAGAGGAAACTGTAACTTGAGTGGGTGGATTTAACTTCTCCTCTACCTGACATTAAGAATAATAACATTCCACCAACTAATATAACGGGATATCCATAGAAGAATCTCAGCCATATTTCATCCAATGAATCCGAATGTTTGGAACCCTAGAAAAACAATAGGTATCCAGACACAGATTATTGGTGCAGAACATATATGTTTTCATTCTTTTTTGGAATAATATCCTAATGCAAGACCTATTGAAAGATGGAAATATCTTCATCAAAAATTACTCTATAAATTTAGCTTTTCTCGAGAAAAAAAACAATTTTTTCCCTATTCAATTATATGAAGGTAATGAATGAGAGTAACAAATTAAAATTTTAGATGGAAGGTAATGACATGATCCTTGAAAATAAATAATCCCTCATAATAGTTAGAATAGATTTGTTTTGAGAACCTAAAGGATGAGTTTTCAACCATGATAATACAAAAATAACCTAGTGGGTTTAAAATGATGGAAACTATAGCCAATTTAATAGTGGATTCTATTTAGAGAACCATATAGTGATATCATTAAAAATCACAATCATAAATATGGATGTATGTGGAAGGAATAACTATTGTTTTAACCCTAAAGACAATAAGGATAGAGGAAATGACTTTGAAAATATTAGGGAGAATGTTTTTTCTATTTATAATGATTGGGTTCTTGGGTAGATCATCTATACCTTAGAGAAAAACCTGATTTCATTGCGTAATATCATGAAGCCAAATAATGTAGGATAGAATGATCACCCAAATTACTTCTCTTACCATAATATGTTGGAACACATAATCCCTTATTTTTTAGAGGATTTTTTATAATTTATGGTGAATGGTGGTTAGATAATTGGATAGTCCCAAGACACATGTGACATGTGTATCAACTAATCTCCTCCAAGGAGAATGAGAATGAAAAAATTCCATATATGGAAATGAAAAAAAAATTTATAAAGGGATGATTGATAAGATGGTGAATCACAACCATGAAACAATATAGGAATGATTAAGTCTGGACCACAAATCCCATTATAAATCGAATGGAATCAATTTCTACTTACAGTAATCTTATGATCTGACATTGTTTCCATATGTAATACATGGTGAACGATTCATCTTACCATCCCACCTGACATTTCCTAATCAATGAGAGCTCAAAGATTTTCGTCACATATATTATCTTCTTACGGAATCCATATGATTGAGTTAGATGGAACATAAATTTTGAAAGGTGATAGTGCTAAAAATTTGGTCATATGAAGAATTAGAAAACCCTATATTAAGAAGTTTGCATCAATTTTTCACTTCAAGGACTTTGATGTCTCTCTAGCATACGAATGTGCTGCACGGTTACCCCCTGACATGTATTCTTCTATATTTTATCAATAAACCATATTATGATTGGATGATTCCTAGGAAAATTATTTATATTGGAATGAATCCTCTCACATAATGGTTATTATGAATTTATCACTATGTAGAAGTGGAATAATTTTCTCTAGAGTTGGAAAATGTTGCTATTGAAATTTCTAAATGGGTGGAAGTTGTTAAATAGTTGAATCTAACTATGTAAAACTCATAGATGGATGCTTATCACATCATATATCTCCTGAATATGGTACTCAAAACACTTTGTTAGTAATCTAGTAGTGGTTTGCTACTTAATGAAGATGACGATAAATCCAATTGTTGCTTACCCAAGAACAATTCCAGTGATGTGTTCATAAAAAACAAATGAAAAAGAAGACATTTATAATTCCACTCAAAATAATCAAAAAGAGAGATGGAACAAAAATATTTCTTTCCAAGGAATGTCGTCCTGATGAAAATCATAAAATAGAGGCACTATATGAAACAAATACATAATTAAGAGGGTCTGCGGAGTTAAAAAATACTTTGGAAGTACACATTTATTCTTCAAAATAAAATCATGTGATGATGGAAGATCATTCAATAGTTTATATAGATGAGAAGGGGAAATCATTTATTGATAATCTGAATGAGGTAGGAGAATATATATATAAGGACACACAAGATTCAACAACCACCCAATATCAAGAACAATTTGTTTTGTTAAAAGATATTGTAAATCGAATATTTTTTGATTGAATGAGCTAACTGCACATGTTTCTGCATCAGAACATGATCGGAAATCCACTAATAATGTTTGAGAGATAAATAATTAGTGGGAGGTGAAACAAAATATGGCTTTAAAAGATAGGATTAATGAGGTTATCAGTGATGTAGAGAAGCTAATGAATTGGTTTCTTAAGAAGGAAAGGGTACTATAGAAGATGTTTAGGTTTGAAAATGTATTTTTCACATTAGAGGAAGTAAATTGGATTTTTTTTATATTCAAGAAATGTTTTAGAGATTAAAATTCCAAAAGATAAAGCCCATTGATGATAAGGTAGTATAAAATGAAACTAACAAGGATCCTCATGAAGTGTACGAAATCGTGAAGCAGAAGTCGAATGATGAGAAGGTTGTAGTAAATTAATTTGACAAGGCTCTTGATGATGTAGATGAGGGAACTCACCCTAATTTGATTATGATGGAAGATGGTGGGATGTATGAGGAGTTGTGCTGAAAAAAATACAATCCAATTAATTAACCACATTAGCAGCACCAGTAGTCGCAGTAGACCACTGCCTCCGATCGGTTCATTTTTTTGAGAAATAATTCAAGAGAACACTCTTCATAATGTATCCACCATATGAAAATTAATATTTTTTAATTATATAGTGATTATTATATGTGTGAGGAAAGGATTATGAGTAGTCACCAAGGGATTTAAATGAGTCCAAAATTTAGAAGAATATATAGACTCATTATTAGGTGAATTGGAACCGTCCCACCCAAAGATTACATGGGAACCATCCCACCAAACAAGAAGATGTGATAAATATCACTAAATGAGACCATGGGAACCATTCCACCCAAATAGATCCACTTATAATAAGGAATATCAATACGGTGTATCCCAAAAATTGAGAAAATATACTAATGAGGGGCATCAATTTTTCTCAGTAAACACTATTCATGTTAAGAATGGACGTGTTGAGGTTTATAAAATGTGTCCCTTGGTTTAAATCATTATGGAATCAATAACATCTAAAGAATTTTAAACTACTCATGATGAGTTCACTCTTAATAGAGATGATTTCACACTTATACAATAATCTAAGGCTTGGTAGTTTTTTTCAATAATATACTCATAGAATTGGGAATGAAGAGCATGGTGATATCCCACATGACTCTAATGACAGTGTCTATAACTCTATTAATTCATTGTAATAAAATGTTGACAGACTGTCAAATCGATGTCAAACGTATATCAAGTTTCTTAGGTTCCCTCCTTGACTTCTGTCATTATTATCATGTTATCCAATTAGAAAATTTAAGACATATATTATGTATTGTTCTCATTAACCACCTAAATATTTCAAACCCTCATTTTTTGAGAAGAATATCTTCCAATTATAGTTAGAAAATAAAAACATCTTGAATACAATTAAAAAGATACATTTGAGATATTTACCCAATTGTGAAATATCAATCTCTTGCTATAATGGTCGTATCAATTTTGATTTACTAAAACCCATCTGGTATGTGAAATTTTCATATTATTCACTCCTTCAAAGGGTAAAATTATGATATTTTTTAAACTGAGTGAAAACTACATAGTCCCCAAAATATTCAAGGGTCAATTGTCTATTTACGAAACTAATAATTTATTATTTGTCAATAACATCTTCATTTTCTCATAAATTTATTATTATTAAGTCAGGATATAAAATTCATTCAGGTGATCATGTTAATCAAGGAATATGTAGAACAATTGGGAGAAAATGTTTTCAACATAATAGGGTCATCCTAAATATGGTGTAGTTATAATAACCGAATGAAGTTTCCATGTATTTCCCATTTTCCATAGAGAAAAATTTGATTGATTTCCCAAGGATCAAGAGTGTAACGGCCCAAACATTTAAAATCAAAATTACTTTTCATTGATTTATTTAAATGTATTATGGATATAAAAGACAGTTGAAATATTTTATATATATCCAATTTGATTTAAATGACTATTATGTATCATTACTACTGATAATATAGCAGTTGGTTAGTGACTGCATGACTAGTATAAATATACGGTTTTAACAAATCCGTTTAACATAAAAAAAGTTATGTCCTTGACCGGTAGGATCATTCCCTATAAAGTCCATTTATCAGATCTTTTGAGGGAGATATCATTTCAGGGATTTTACCTACCCAAATCCGAAGCTGATCTCCAACAAAATAAACATGAGCAACGACATTTACGTGGGAAGTTCAAGCTCATCGAGATCACGTCACAGAACTCGTTCATCGAACATCCCTATGAAATCCCCACCATCTCACACCTTACACATAGGGTGTATGCTAGTGTAATAAAGGGATATGTATAAAGTCCCTAGCATTATGAATATGTAAATTATTTTTTATGGAATAATTAATATACTTTTATTATGTTATTGTTACTTTGTAAATGATGTGTAGAACATAAATAGTATTTTATGTTAATATTCGAATTCAATCAAGGGATATATTTTTATGAATTGATAGATTTTTTAAATAAATATTTTGTTAATAAAATATTATCATTAATTTAAAATTATTAAATATTAATGTTATTATAATTGTTATGAAGTCAAATGTGATTTTTGTTAAGGTTTGAAGACTGCTTTTGCCAAAAACTCATCAATTTTCAATAAATGTTGGTTTCTATTTTAAAAGTGAAATTAAAATATGTAGAAAAAATTAGATAAAATGAATATTATTTTTGGAATCAGGATGTCGAAATTATCCAATGGTTAATTTTTCATAATTTTTTGAGACAGTCGAATTTTTGGGAAAATATTAAATACCGTATAAATATGTATTATGTTTTATAACAACATAATGTCACAGTTGTGATGTAATGGAACACTATAAAAAGGATATTCTTCCAAATATATGTTTTACCATTAAAATAATGTGATTTTTTATTTGTTTTATTTATTTTATAAATCCTTTTTGAATCCTCCAAGACATATAATATGTATTACTATTTTAAAATAAATTCCTTGAGAGTGTGACTCCCCTCTACATATGAAAGGAAAATATTTTAATATATTCATACCATTTACTTATCAAATATTGTTTTCCACTTCCTTGGGCTATAAAAATGGTAAAATACCATGTTTTGGTTTGTGGTTTTGAAATATTTAGTGTCTAGTGACTAAAACCAAAATAAATGATGAAATCTCACACCTTTCCTATATAAAACCAACCAAGATCTCATTCCACTTCACGCAAACTAATTAAATATCATAAAAATTATTCCCTCTACTTCATAGACCCCTCTCATTGGTTCCCCCAATCTCTTAATTATCCTCTCCCAAGTCGTTGGGATCACACATCAAAGTAAGCGATCCTCACATTCATTTATTTCTCATTTTTATCCAAGTTTCCTTATATTGGTAAACCATTTTATTTTAAATTAAAAATGATGGGGTATGTTTTATCACCCCCACCACATACTTCCCTTATTATGTTTTAATGATGATAAACCCTGTTCTGTTTCATTAGTACCTCCCTTGTATACTCATTACCATGCCGAAATTTCGTAAGAGATTTCTCTCTTCTCATTCCCATTCAAGAAATTATTTTATATTATGAATCTAAATTCCATTTCATATGTTGTGATATTATGTTCCATGATCCACATAATTTCATTATCATTTATAAATGATGAGATACCCCTTCCTCTATCATAAACCCATTTTATGAATTTCCATATGACGCAGTTATGCTGTCGAAATCACACCCCGAGTTTCCATTCCAAAACCATCATGTAGTTAATACAATACGCATACCTCTATCAAGGTAATTAGCCATTATACACATATAACATTTAATTAGAAATTGAATTTTTGTATTTCACATTCCATTATCATGGAATAATTGAAGATGCTGAATTAATCCCAATTATATGATCGATATGGAACACTTAAGCTTGAGATTGATATATTTATGAAGGGTGTTCCCTCATAGCACTTCAATGCATTGTGTATTGTTTAGTATTGTGATACGCCATGTTGGGATTGATGTTTACATTATTCTTTTATATGAATTTTTTCTACCTTTTTGGCACATGGGTTTACCTGATTTCCTTATAAATACGATGCAGTATATTAAGTTAATGACACATTTTAATGTTGGAATAATCATTAAATATCATTCTTTATTTTCATATTTCTATTATGGTCTGTTGATATGCCTATTCACAAACATGTATTTTCTACCTCATGATATTTTAAATTTATTACCCTTATTGGGCTTTATATCTCACCCCTTTCTAATGTATGTCCTCAGGTTATGAAATTTAATTCTATGTTCAAAAGAATGTTGTGGTCATGTTATAGAAGTTTTCAATAAAGATATTATATTTCATGGCTAAGTTGTTATATAATGATCATATTTTCCCAAGATAATAAACCTATTGAAATTCTTTGTTTTATTAAGTGAATGTTTATGTAATAAATCATGTTTGAGTGTGTAATAAAGAGCCTAGTTTTTATAGTTGGAATCATAGGATAAGTTTAATTATTTTTGGGATTACAAATAAATAAATCTACATAAATCCATAATGATATAACTAATTATAAGAGAAAAATGCATAAATTTTGGTGTGTATAGAGTAAGTGATTTATCAAAAAAATACATCAATGTATAGATATGAACAAGTAGAGGTGGATCTGGAAAACATGTATCAAGGGGTAAAACCTGAAAACACCACTTTAATCTAGACTAAAAAAGAAATAGGTGAATGAAAATAGGCCTTGTTTCACTCTTGGTTTGACACCCCTAGGGGATATGATTTGATAAATTCATAATCATAGTACAAACCACATTTAAGGTAACAAAAAAATCCAATAAGAATATATGATATGGAATAAATATTTTATAACATAGATTGAATCCTAGAAATTCATATGTTAAGTATATAAATGTAATTTATAATTTATCCCTTTAATGTCATTATATTCCCCTTTATGTGTGTAGTAGTTTAAAATACTAATCCTTGACTTTATATTGGAAATATTAGAATGAGAATAAAAAATTGAATGGTAGGGTTTTCATCTATAGTTCTATGCATTAATTTATATCCTAAAAGTTTATTAGAACAATCCTAACACCACCAAAAATCAAGAAAGTGGTTATGTTTGTGAAAAAATGAATGGAGAAATTATTGAGTCCCTGTAACAATTTTTGACTCCTCCCCTATCAAAATTTGTTGATTGAACATCCTAGTGAACCTCATAATACTCCCTCTAATAGATTTTGATGCAATTATTACAATGAATTCACCTTCGCCATATAGAGCCAAAATTAATGATTTTGATAGGGAAATCACCCTCAATATGGAGAATCGACCTCCAATTCTATACCAGAGAAAATAAGAGGATGAATATTCCTCAACACCATCATATGAAGAATGGATATTACTACACTATGAGAACATGTATCTTGCTTGGATTATTGAGTCTAGGGAAGGAACCATCGTCAAATACATGGCTACTGTGATGGACTCTACTGATGTGTTTCACTATGAATTTGCAGGCCTTCCTACTGAAGAAGAGGTTGAGTTTTCGATTGATCTTATATCTTGATCATTTCTAATATTCATGACTCTATATAGAATGTCTATTTTTGAAATTGAAAATCAACATAAAAAACTATAGGAGAACCTGGATAAAGGGTTTATACACCCATGTTCTTCACCATGGGTTGCAGCAGTCCTATTATTAAAGAAGAATGATGGATTAATGAACCTTTTCATTGATTATCATGAGATCAGAAAAATAAAAATAAAGAAAAATAATCCATTTCCATGAATTGATGAATTTTTTGATCAGCTACATGGATCACAATACTTCTCCAAGGTGGATATGTGGTCAAGATATTACCATGTAATGGTGTAGAAGTAGGATATCCTGAAGACAATTTTTTGTGAAATGTATGGGAAACATGGGTTCACAGCGATGCTATTCAGACTCTGTAAAGTTCTAGAAATCATCATGGACTTTCTGAGGTGAGTCTTTTCATATTACCTTGAAAAATTATTGTAGTATTTATAAATAACATTATTATATACTCCAAAACCAAGGAGGGTCATGAGGATCATCTGGGCACTATGCCGGAGACCATGCAAAAGGAGAATCTCTATGAAAAGTACAATTACTATGAGTTCTGGTTGAAGTAAGTCTCATTCTTGGGTCATTTCATCACAAGCAATGGGATATATATCCATCCTTCCATGAAGAAATCAATCAAGGGATGATCGAGGCTGACATCTATGATGGATATCTATAGCGTCCTTAGATTGGCTGGATATTACTGCTGATTTGCGAGGAATACCTCATGATTGGAAAACCCACATACCAAGCTAACTCGGAAGGGAGTTAAGATTTATTGTAATGATGAATGTGATGAAAGATTCATGGAGTGAATGAAGATGCTTATCACTTCCCTTGTGCTCACACTACCCAAAAGTAGAGATCATTTCATGGTATTCAATTTTTCTTCAAAGAAGGCCTTGGGATATGCATTGATGAAAAATGAAAAATTCATTTTCGATTCTTCAAGGTAGTTGAAAATTAATGAGAAAAACTATCCCACACATGATCTAGAGATGGCAGTAAGGATCTTTACAATTAAAATATGTCCGCATTATCACTTTAGGGAGAAGTATGAAATATATATGGATCACAAAAATATCAAATATATATTAACACAAAAAAATCTGAATATGCGCCAACGAATACGATTAGAGCTAATCAAGGATTACGACTTCTCAATCCATTATTACCCTATGAAATCTATCAAGGTTACATATTCTCTAAGTAGAAATGACCCAATGATTTATCATTGATGAGAATTGAAAAGGACAAAAAATTATATGATTTGAAGATGGTGGACATTGGAATTATAAGGAAAGGAACATAATTAATCCTTTAAAAATGGATTCCTCAACTACCTCTATTATAAATGATAAAAATTTCTTAAAAATATGATCATATAATTCAGATGAAAGTGAGAATCTATCAGAAAAGGAACATCCTTGGGGTTCAGAATTATTAAAGAAGGAATTGTGAGATTTTTATTCATACTATGTATTCCATTAAATCATGAGTTAATGAAAGAAATTTTTCAGGATTTACATAGTTAGAATTTATCCATTCACCGAGGAAACACAAAGAAGTATTGAGATCCTTGATAGAACTATTGGTGGGATAACATGAAGAAGGAAATCACTGAATATACATCATGTTTCCTAGTATGTATGAAAATGAAGTCTAAGAGGCATAATTATAAGGGGATGATACAATAATTACCTATATGAACATGGAAATGGTAAAATATCTCCATGGACTTTTTAAATGTACTCCTGAAGACATCCAAAGGAAAAAATGTTATCTGGGTTTTCATGGATCATCTTACCATGACTGGACACTTCATTATATTTCTATAGGATTTATCACTAGATCAACATTCAAGGATATATATCTGAGAAGTGGTGAGTATTCATGTAGTATCACTATAGATTTTAATCAATTGAGATCCAAGATTCGCCTCTATGTTTTGGAAATATCTTTAGCATGCCCTAAACATTGATCTGAACATCATCATAGATTATCACACTCAAACCGATGTCTAGTCTGAGTGGACCATAAAAACACTTTTGGATAGTTTGAGAGCTTTCTCAATTAAGTTTATTGTTGGATAGGACTAACATCTTCCTTTAGTAGAGTTCTCTTCCAACAACAGTTTCTACTCAAGCATCCAAATGGATCCTTATGAATCCCTTTTTGGGAAGAGGTCCAGAACACCAGCATGTTGGGATGATGTTGGTGGAAAAAACTTCTAGGTCCAAAAATGGTTGAACAAATAGTGTTGAATGTTAAGACCATCCAACCACACATAAAAGCTTATCAAAGTAGACATAAGATCTTTGCGGACAACCATCATTGGCACCTATAGATTTATTACATAAACATGGTAATCCTCTACATATATCCATGGATGTGGGTGATGAGATTTGGGAAGAATGGAGATCTTAGTCCAAGGTGCATCATCCATTTTGAGATCCTTGATCACATTAGAGTAGTGGCCTAACAACTAGTACTACCATCAAACTGATCTAAAGTATAGGATATATTCCATTTATCACTATTAATGAGGTACATACTTGAGGCATCAAATTTACTCAATCGAGAGGTGGTACAAATGGGGGATGACCACTCCTATGAATAGAAGCCTTTGAAGATCTTAGATCATATGGGAAAAGTTCTATGAAATAAGACAACTCTCCTCGTCAATGAATTGGGGAGAAACAACATTTTTGAAGAATAAACAAGTGATCGAGGGGATTCAATGAGGCAGAGTTACCCTCATCTATTTTAATATGGTAAAATGAAATTTCGAGGGGGAAATTTCATGAGGGGGGGGGGGGGGAAGGTTGTAACAACCCAAACATTTATGAATAAAATTTCCTTTTTTATTTAACTAAATGTATTATAAATGTATATAACACAAGAACTATTTTATATATATCCAATTAGATTTAAATGACCATTACATATGATTACCATTGATAATATATCCTTTTAACAGTGATCACATGACTAATATAGATATAGGGATTTAATAAATCCATTTTACATAGAAAAAAGTGTTGATGGTCTTGACCAGTTGAATCATTCCTTATGAAACCCATTTATCAGTGCATTCAAGGGAGATCGAATTTATGGGATTTTCCCTAGACCATTCCCAAACTGATATCCATCAATTTAAGGAAGATAAATATCGTTTATAGAATAAGTTCAAGCTCATCGAGATTACGGTCCAAACCATGTTCATTGAACATCCCCATGAAATCCCTACCATTGTGCACCTTACACTTAGGGAATATACTGGTGTAATAAAGGGATATATTTAAAAACCATATTATTAATAATTTGTACATTATTTTTGTATTTAATAATGAATATACTTTCATTCTATTATTGTTACTTTTTAAAATATTTTTGAAGAAAAAATATTATTTTATGTTAATATATGAATTCAATAAAAACTCTATTTTGATGAATTAATAGATTTTTGAAATAAATAATAATTTAGTAAAATATTTTTATTAAATTAAATTTATTAAATATTAATTATCATATAATTTTTATGATGTCAAATTTGATTTTGTTTAAGGTTTGAAGACTCCTTTTATCAAAACCAATAAATCTTCAATAAATTTCGATTTTTATTTTAAATTTGAAAATTTAAATATTTATAAAATTATATAGATAATATGAATATTATTTTTGGAATCAGGACATCATATTTTTCCAATAGTGAATTTTTAATAATTTTCGGAGTAGTTTAATTTTTGGATAAAAATTAAATAACGTTTAAATATATATTGTGTTTTATGAAATCATAATGACCCAATAGTGATGTCAAAAAATATTATAAAAGGTAAATTCATAATAATATTTGTTTTACCTTTAAAATAATGTTTTTTTATATTTTTTGATTTATCTTATAAATCATTTGTGAATACTCTAAAACTTCTTAAATGATTTAATATTTTAAAACAATATATTTGGGAGTGAGACTCTACTCCTCATAGGAAAGGTAAATATTTTAATATATTAGTCCATTTTTCCTATAAAATAATGTCTTACACTCCCCATGGAAAGAATCTAGGGCCAAATACAATGGGTGGGTTTGTGGTTTTTAATGTTTTAGTGTATAGTGTCCAAGACCCAAAGAATTAAGTATTCCCCCAAATTTATTATATAAAACCACATAATCTCCAATTAAACTTCACTAAAACTCATTGAAGATCATCCAATATCTTACCTCTACTACCTATATCCCTCCAAAGGATCCCCAAGCTCCCAAGAAGCCCTTCCCAAGACATTGGTATCAAACATCCATGTAAGGGATTCACACTTTCCTTCCACATTTTTACCCATGTTTCCTTATATTTTTACACACATTTATTTTCAATTAAAAATTATGGGGTATGTTTTATAACATCCACCGTAATACCCATATTATATTTTAATTAATAAATATCCCTTTTATATCATTAATTGCTCCTGTATACACCCGTTACCATATCGAAATTCTGTAATGAATTTTCTCTTCTCATTTCCATTAAAGAATTTATTTTTTATTATGCATGTAAATTCCATTTCATATGTTCGGATATTATCTTCCATGATCCTCATAATTCCCTTTTCATATATAAATTATGATATACACTTTCTGCTCTAATAAACACATTTTAGGAATTTTGTTATGACGTCTTTATGCTATAGAAATTGCACTGTGATTTTCCATGCCAAAATCATCATGTAGTGAATAACTTATTGATTCCTCTATCAAGGTTATTAACCTTTATGCACATATACCTCTCCATTTAGGACTTATATATATATATACATTCCACATTCTTTTATTGAAGAATTAATGATTATGTTCAATGAATCCATATTATATGATCTATGTGGAACATTTAAACATGAGATTGAAATGATTATTAAAGTTGAACACAGATAGTGCACCAATGAATTGTGTAATATTTAGTATCTTGATACTCAATGTGGGGAAATGTGTTTACCTGATTATTTTAGAAGATTTTTTCTACAATTTTGGGACAATAGTTTACATGTTTTCATTATTTTAATCATGTAGTGTTTTACGTTGATGCCACATTTCCATTTTGTGTTAATCATACTATATAATTCCTCTATGTTCATGTTTCTATTATTCTCAATTTATATGACTATGGACTAACATGTATTATCTTCCTCATGTTATTCAAGGATTATTCCCCTTACTGGGATATATATCTCCCCTCTTTCTTATGTATGTCCTCAGGTTATCCCATGCGATGCTAAGTATGACGAAATTTTGTGGTCATGTAAAATATGTTTTCAAAAAAGATGTTTTATTTTATTTCTATGTTGTTATGTAATGATCATAATTTTATAAGATAGTGGACCTCTAAATCTTTTTAGTTTTATTAAGTGTACGATTGTGTAATAAATCCTGTTTAAAAATGAAATAAGATCTGTTTTTTTATAAAGAGACCTAAATATGAATATTTTAGGTAATAATCCAATTAAATAATCTATAGTCAATTGTTAGCACATTTTATCTACAATTTATTCATATTTTTCGCAAATCCTATAGGCTATTAATTTTTCATTTAATATCATATTCTAATTGCGTTAATGGACAACCATTAAATGACCTGTAGACCTAAAACACATGGAATTATTTAATACATGACCCAGAGGACCCCAACGACCAGAAACCATAGAATAGGCCCTCCCCTAGAAAATTGATACATTTTTAATCAACATCCCAACACTTTTATGGATTCATAGCTATATGTGACTGAAAAAATATGTTCGTTTACTAATCCCAATTAAAGATGTTATTCCTTGTCATTCATCTGATCTAGCTGCCCTACAATGATGGGACCTATACTCTAAATCCCTAGACCGGAAATATGGAGATTCATGATTTGTTTTCACTTGAAACCGTAGATTCCACCCAATGATCCTTGTAAACAAACTGATCAGAAAATAAAAAAGTGTATACAGTAATTGGGTTATGTTATCTCCTAATAATATTTGAAGAAGGGTCAATTCCATTAGGCCTTATAAAGTTCATATATATTTTATTCGTTAATTAGTGCAAAATATGTTTTAGATATCAGGAGTCAAGAGAACCGAGGAGGTAGTTATGAAAGATCATCCAAATTATTTTCCACACAACAAATAATTGGTAAATTTGACTGGAGATTGATGTTTCTTTATGGATTGTCACCAGAAGAAGATATTAAAAGTATAAATAGAGTTATAGAATCTCGAGATTCATGTAGACTTCATGAGATTTATTCTCACCCCAATAGAGAAGTACCATTCCTGATGAACCACATGAAAAGAATAATTTCTTAGTTTTATAATATTAAATTACAGAGCCCAATGACTATATAGAATGACTCAAACCTATATAAAACATGGTCCTTTTATTAATACATTAAATTGTATTATTTAATGTACTTATAATAAGGCCATAAATTTCATGAATTAATATTTTATTCATAATACCTTAATCTATAATACACAAAGTCATTCCAACATGAATTTCATCTATACAGTGCACAGTCTATCCCAATTGAACTTAAATTTCATTGGGACAATATATTCTTTATGAAATCAAATTATAAAATACCACTATATATGAGATCATTATCATAGTAAAATTTATCTTTCTTACGATTTTTGATACCCAGATTACAAGGATAATCTAACCAATTAAATAAGTTACCCCTTATCAAAACTACATGTTCAAAGATTACCAATTTCATAGGATACAAATTTTTGTATCAATATCATATCCTAGGACTAACCATAGTTTCTATTTACATTCCCAATCCTAACATTGTAATGATAACTTTAGATATTCACATTGGGTTCTATCTAACCTTCAACCACTAGTGAACCCCTAAATTTTACCCTTTCACTCCTTCTCAAGATCCAGATGCATGTATATTTTATCTATAAAAAAAATGTATTGATTGATTCCTCTTATTATTGGATATTTAGTGATTACTGAATATAATTTCTTAGTCTTATCTATAAATTATTCTTCACATATAATCCTTTACACTATCATAGTGTATGGGTCTTCAAATCCATGTTAGGTATCCTTATAATGACCCTAATGTAGGATAAAACCATCATATTTCAAGAAAAATCAATGGATTCATTCCAATCATCATAGGATACATTGTAAAACACATAATTTCCTATTATATCCCAAACCATAAATTCCACTTCTATCAAAATCCCTCCAAATATATCATCTCTTCATTCATGTTAGGTGTTTTTATATTAGCATATATGCTAAGAACACATTTTTCTTTTAAAACTACTTATTGATATATTCTTATTAACATAAGATATTTAGTTATGTATGGTTCTCATATCTAGGGATATACTATAAATTCAAATCACATTCAATCCTTATCTAATCTCTGTTGTTTGAATTCTACCCATTTATATTGGATATATACCCTAATAACCACAACAAGGTGCCTATTTATCACATTCAATTTTATTATAAAAAATTGTCCAGATCTATGTAGTTTGACAAAAAGAACCTAAATTGGTCTAAATATTAGGACCTTAAAAAATGAGCAATACCATGGTCCATGTTGTATGGACTTAGATTGTGTGCACTATTTTTTACGGATGGATGACTATATTGGTGCTGGGTTCATTATTCACATTGGGTTAATTGTAACATTTCCACCATATTCGAAATATAACCATTAGCTGAAGATTTGTGACATTAAAAACTGGAAGATATTTTTCCAGGTTGCATATCCATAAAATAAAAAACCATTTCCTCAACTTTTTGGATGCAAACTCGTGTGGGTGCATCATTCATATCGTGTTTTTTTCCCTTTTCCTTGATAAGAATAATAAATGTGGTTAATTTTATTTGACTTTAAACACAATCCATTATTGTTTAAACGTATATAACATTAAAATTAATCCCTCAATGCTTTAAATTATAGGGACATAAACTATAAATGAATGATACCCAAAGACTATTCACATTGAGAACTCATAAAGGGAGTCATTATAAAATATCAAATATTTTCATGATAAAATTTCCCCTTTCAGGGATCATGAAAAATATAGAGATTAAGAAACAGAAAATGAGACCCAAGTTGCAAATCCAAAAATGGATTCCTGGGAAACATTCATGTATATTTTTGATAATCCTTCCCCTTTATTATTTTATGAAATAATTATTGTGAAAAAACCTAATAATATACATAATGGATTTTTAGGATAAACCAAAAATAAATAAATTCCAATGAGGAATTAAACTATATGATCTCAAAGACTTTACCCTAATGGATTAGGGAAAAAATAAAATGCATGACATTTTAAAATAGACATAATTGTTTTCTATTTTAAATAAACATAAAGGGTAAATTGAGATAATATCTTACCTCTACCTGAAAAGCATTCCCATTTCATAAATTAAGATAATGTAAATGTGGAAAATGGTAAATCACAAAGATTTTAGGGACAAAAAATGGCCGTATAAAAATTTGGGTTGTGTTCACTTGACTTATTATTTTAGGGAAAAGTTTCAGGATAACTTATTGTACTCCTACAATTGAGATTAGACTATGCCATTTGTACATTTATATTCTTGACAAGAAAAAATCTTCACATTCATTATCCTATCTATGTTAGATGATCATGTACTAAATAAATATCATGTTATATATCTCCACTATGGGAATGTGTTTAATAAACAATGGAATTACCTTTGAGGACCTCAACCCATTATGGAATATCATTTTTTCCATTAAATCTACTCCATACCATTGATATCTACATCACTTCAACCAAAATTTTTAGTTTATATTATAGTATTTACATACAATAAATTATAAGAATATCCTCTTTATTCCCCATTTCATTGAAATAGGTAATTTTTTGATAGAATTGTCTAAACATAACCCCTAGGAATAAATGGTGTAGTTGATTTGGAGCCACTAAGTAACCCCTATGGTATGCTTTTTTTAAAGAGTAATGTTTCCCAAAATCCCAAAATACGATTTCATGTTGTTGTGGTGGTAGCCTCCCTATAAATAAGGGATTACATATTCCCACCTCTCTTCTTTTACCACTAACTAATAAATTATATTATAATTTATACATTCCATAACTCAATTGTTCAGGTGGATTTAAATAACCTTGATGTTATGTATTCATGCATCGTACCCCCTGTCAATGGAATATTATGAAATAATAATTATATAGCCTTTTATATCTGGGTATGGATTATCTGTGCAGAACCATATTCTTTGAGTCATGGTACTCTTATTAGAATCTAATATTACTTGAGTAGGGATATTGATCCATGTAGCCAAAATTACTTGAGTTGAGAAACTCAAATTGGATACCCAAAATCATTTATTTAAGATTAATCTCTTTAAAATTTCTTTTTGGGTAAGTGTTCCTCATCGCATGACCCTAAACCACATGACTCGGTATTCTATACTACAAGACAATAAACTCTATAGAGTGTTCTATTTAATATTTTCAATTCCCCTTATGTATGGTCCTAATAAATGTAAGAGTTCCTAGAATTTTTTTACATGTTCACATTAGGTCCTCTCCACTTTCCTTACAATAGGATTAAACCATTTTATAATCTCTTCTGAACATACTTAATTTCATAGTGATTAATTTCTATGAATTTTGCGTGTCTTGATTCTATTCCATTTTGGATACATAGTGATGTTAAAATAGTTTTTCATATAACTACAATACATTTATCATTCATAAAAACTCTCCTAGTTCATAATATCTATATTCACATATGGTTTTCTACATTTACCACACATTTCAACACTATATATAGATACCTGAATCCCCTATCTGGGGTATATATTTGGAGATTCTTCATGTTATAATCCAATTTCATAATTAAAATTCTCATATCAATAAATAGTGATTTCCCAATATCCCATCATAGATCCAGTAGTAAGTTACACTTTTATTTCATTCCCACTTACAATTATTGAATTTTTTATCGTTAAGTCACATTGGTATTTCTTCCCTAAACTATAGGCTAGGATTTCAAAATAATTTAGTATATTATTTGTATTGGTGAATTTAAAACCCTTGATTCCAAAATGTTTCTTCGAAATCAAAACACCTTTAGTTTATATTATTCTCTTATTTACAAAATTACTATAGTTGACATCCCTTTATATTTTAAAATATTTTTTATAATACAACATTAATAAACCACTTTATGTCTATGTAATATAGAAAAGTATATGAGATTACTTTATTTTCAAATTATTTTCATCTAAAATGAATCCAATTTCTAGTAGTAAATTGTTCAGCACCCCAAAATTGTGTTCTATAATACTCATCGTTATAAACTTAATATGAGCACACTCGGATGACTGGTGTTTTTTTGAAGTTGAATTATAATCACAATTAATGAATAAGACAGAAATTAATATCACCATGTGTAGAATGACTAGTAATATACCATGTAGTGGATACCCTTCAATATCACCACCCTTTCTAGTGATTCCTTTGTAAGAACCTCTAGGTGTAAATCATGGATTTCATAAATTTTTGAATTAAATGTTGTTCCATATTTCTGATACATGTTTATAACATCTAAAAGTCAAATTTCTCATTTTATTACATAAATTATTGGAAAATATTATTGTAATGGTTTTATTTTATTCTTAAATATCTTATTTGATAACTCATGGATCAAGAATAGACATATGAATAAAATGATACGAAAATTTAATGTTTAACATATATGATGGATTTTGATAGTGTTTTGTTGAATTATTTTCTTTATTATATTTTTGTACCATTTTTTTAAATCTCACACATTCACTCCCTTATAAGTTTCCCTCTCCATTCATTCCCTTCAGTGTGTGTTATGACATTTTCAAACATTACAAGTACCATTTTATGTGCATCCAGCTAAAATTTGCATGCACCCCTTGAAGGAGTCCCACATATTCTCACATATGGAGCACCTCGACACATTTTAAATTATAATTAGTTACATCCGACACTATGTATTTCATTTAAAAATTCCTCTTGACCCCCCATTTTTATAGTAGTTTTGGGATAAGGATAATGTACAATGTGAATATGGAGAGAAATCATTATCTAATCATTTAATAACATGAGTTCATAACACACTCCATCATGTGATTTTAAACTAAAATCCTTAGGAAAGGGAAACAATTAGCACTGAGAAACTCCTATTCTGATTTACACCCTAGAACCCAACTACATAGGAATAGACTACCTGGGAACCCACCACCCAAGCACAACCCATGTGTGTGCTAAAATACATAGGAACTAACCACCTTGGACTCATAGTACTTGGGAACCAATACCGACGAACTATTGCTCCTAGGAACCCAACCACCTTCTCAATAATTACTATCTGTGATCACCACTTCATAAAGATCACATTTCTAGACACCCATTCACTTAAGTCACCTAGTGTCCATTCTCCCTAATCACCAACAATGGAACCCATTGTTCTATACCATAGGGTTTCTAGCTATGATTTATATAATAGGATTGGTGGTTTGATATGGTATCATAACATAGGCTTGATCCCTTCACATCCATCAATGAAATGTATAAAATATTTGAGAGTCACGGCATGTACATTTTTTGTCCAAATCAACCACCATCTGTGTTTCGATATGATAAACATGCATCATGGTCCCAAGGATACATTGGATTGAGATACCTATCATTGTTTCTTCATATAACTTGATTCAAGACATCAATGTTTGTTTCCTTATATATCTTGAGTCAAAATAAATATGTTGTTTTCCTTAAATTAATTGATTTGAGATACTCCTCTAGGTATCCTCATATTCCATGAGTTGGGATAGTCCTATTTGTTTCCTCAAATACATTGAGATAATATAATTCTATTTTTTTCACATATGAAATGATTAATTTTTTTTTTCTTAGTTACTTTACCTTCCTTTATTTGAGATAAACCTCTTGGTTCCTAAGGTTTTTCAAACTATATCATATTTTGGTTTAGTGATTAAAGTGTTACTCATGTTTAAGATACTCACCAATAATAACATGGTACAATTAACCTACATGAATATAATGGATGACATTAAACTCCTTATAAGTGGTCATGGATGAATGACCATAAATGATACAACTATGTTTCTTATCACATGAACTCAAAAGGATTGATGTGTCTCATTAATTTTCATTGAACATCATGGGTACCAATTCCCTTAACAATCATAAAGAGGAATCACATCTCATGGGACCAATATTATCTCATTAGCACCTCATGACTCCATTAACAGTATTATATTACATCCCTTTATAGTTATAGACTATACAATTTAATTCTCTATATATCTAAAATACAAAGTAACCAACTAAATAGATTAAATGATAGATATTATAATTCCCATGTGTAGTGTACTTTTAAATGAATATTTCCAGTTGTGAATTTATCTAATGGGTAATTGGAATTTTTATTGTCAATAATTTCATGAACATTTCTTAAAAATATAAGAGTCTTTGATAAGGAAATGAAAACTATAAATGGATAATATGACCTCATATCCACTCATCTAAAAAATATGTTTTGTAGTCACCACTCAACGTGATCAAGATGTTTCCTAACATTGGAAATAGATATAGTCATGTGAGTCACAAAACAACTAAATATTAGTAAGAGTTAGGTAAGACCCATGAGATTCACATATTTCACTCTTGGTAGGTGGGAAAGATCATGACCCGCATGTTTCTAAGAGAAAAATCCAAGTTATTCCTTTGAATCATATGGATCAAAGGATCCATGTGATCCCTCTTTATGTGTTTCATTATATGGGTAATGGATCTAAGATAGTAAAAATTTATATGTTATATATGATGAGAGTGTTTTAGTTATAACATCCACCACTATATTTTGGATAGTGTGGACATCAAGATTCATAGTTTAGCATTGAGTAAATGAAAACTATAATTGCCTATCTAAAGATTCCCCATGTAAGGTGGGTGATGTTAACTATGAATATCATTTGAGGAATATTGAAACACTTGTAGGATTTGATTTTATATAAATAAAAATGAGAGGGTTTACTAAAAGTTATTACATTATCATTTCTTTGATAATTTACCCCTTAATGTGTTTAAATCAGATAGAGATCAGGATTTTATATATATGGTTCAAGGAAGAAAGTCTGTAATATATTGTGCATCCCATTTCATAGAGATTATATTATTTTATAATATTCAAGAATGTAATGAGACCATTAAGGTTTGATGTTTTTATTATAGAAAGAATTTTTTTCAACTCAGTTGAATGCTTATTAACACTCAATTTTAGCTATGTTCGTGAAATATGCACTAATTTTAGAGAGAAACATTGAAATGGGAACATCTACTATTAAATTGGTTTATTTTACCAGGTCAACGAATGGATCATCACAAAGTCAAAATTAAAATTTTGATGATTCTCACTATAGTGGTGATAATAATGCCTATCTGGCACATGGAACTTATTCCTTATTGTATGATATGACACCACTAGTATGTTATCAAGGTATAAATATGGGTCATACACAACTATAGTGCCATCGAATTCAAGTATAGGGTAGTTCATGTAGCTAAATGGGACATCTAAAATTCATTTCATTGAGAAAAAAAAGACAAATAGTGCTCTAGGCGGTATATAGGAATTGGTATAAGTAACTGTGTTAGGATTTTTACTACAATATGATAGTTTTAGTTCTTCTAAATCTACATATTTTAGTGATGATTTTGATTCTCAGGGTCATTAGAGGTCATCCAGCTATGTTTCTCTAGGCATATGAGGATATGGAGGCTAGGGAAAAATATTTGGGATAGTATAACGACCCAATCCTCTTACGCATATTATTACATTATTTTTAAAATAAATATCCAGTAAAAACAACCTATGTATCATGAGTTTATATGAATATGGAATATTATTTATAAAAACAACAACATGAAAATAAAATACAAAATATTTATTATGAAATCCATAATGATGTCATAAAACCATTTTATCTTCTAAAAAATAAAAGTATAAACTACGGAATATATGAAAAGGGGTTACTTATAAATCCCAGTAATGGAATAACCATGACAATAGAGCATAATATAATGGTCAAAATTAATAACATGATATAATAAAAGAAAAATTAAATGAATGATCAGATGGAGGGATGAAATAAATATAATGGAATCATAGAATCATTTCGTAATATGAATGTGGAAATAATATAAATCTTAAGTGTAATTCCAGTCTCATTCCAAAATCAACATTACATAGTTAATTGAGTCCCATCGTGGATTATGTTTTCTCTATAATCCCATACACAACTTCTCATGATATAAAAACATTACCCAATGTATTTGAGCACTATCTAGATGCACCTATCAAAACATGTACATTAATATGTCTCCCACATAATGTAATCAAACATATTGTATAAAAATATAAAATATTGATGAAGTGTAATGGGTTTCATAATCTTCCATCAAAGGGATATTCATATGTTATTTTTTAAATATACCAAACTAAATAAGGAATTAATTTTTTTGGAAGTTCATATTTGAATCAATAATCATATGTCTCAAATATATATTCTATTTGAAGATACAAATAAAGGGAAAGGGTGTATAATTAAGTATAAAATTGAACCTTTAAAACTAGATTTTAATGAAATCAATAAAATATTTTAAATGAAAGAATGAATAGGGAATTTTCATAGATACCAGATGTAAAAAATGGTTAATCATAAAATAGTTCATATTTTATTGAATAATTATGGTGTAATATACTCTTAGATAGTGTTTCAGTCGACTAACTAATAAAAAAGTTCTCCTTTGTTTTGTTTGATTTTCATGAAGGTATTAAGAATGGAATTTAAGGAACGTGTAAAACCAAAAAAAATGAGAAAAACATAGTTATATTTTAGGATATATATATATATAATTTAGAAGAATTTATTAACATTAAATTGATATATAAAGTTAAGTAGGAATAAAAAGTCATCACCCAAATAAAATATGGTTGTTTGGAGAGTTCACTTACATCAGGACCTTTTCTTGTCTCGGTACAATCACTAAGCATTCTAAATTTTCAAAATACATTTATTAAATACATTTTTAAGAATATATTTAATATATATTTTATTTATAACTACTATTTTATATTTTTAATTATATTTTTAATATATCATATTTATTCCAACTCCACTGATTGTGTTTATTTAGTATTTCCAAAGTCACATTATTTTGTTGACAATTATTAATGTTCTTTACAAATAGGAATATAAATATAGATGTGGAAATAAATGATATTCATTTCCATAAAAATTTATAAATGGTATCAAATATCAATATTTGTTCGGGCATAGTGAAGATTCATTTAGTGTAAACACAATCATTATATGGTCAGTTCATTTAGGCGATTTTACCGGCCATCATTAAATATATTTATTTTATTTAATTGAATGATTATTAAAATATTTCAGAACATAAAATATTTTTTATTATACGTATAATAATCATATTTAATTATAGTTTTATTTATATAATTATCAATTATGGAATTGAAGAAAAATGAAGTATGTTGTTCATAAAAGAAATGAACAAACTATAATATGAAAAGTCGTTTTCATTTTAGAATGAAATCAAAATGGCTTTGATAATAAATATACCATTAACACAATAATAATTCATTATATTCATTTTTAATAATCAATATTACTAGTAGTGTAATTTATTTTGAATATATTTAGTAATTAGGGCATGTGAGTTCATGATAATTGTTTTTGACATCATCCCTGACTCATTAATTGATGTGAGTTGAAAAATTAAATTTTTTGGGGGTTATTATTTGAAAATACACAATAATTTCATCAAAACCCCATGCAAAATTAATATTTTGTGATTTTTTGAATTTAAAATTTAATTATAAATTTTTTTATATCATTTTTTAATATGTTTTATTCATTATCTAATTAATACTGTTTCTATAAATATGATATCTAGAATTTTGGAATTTTAATTACATAAAGAATTAAAATTTTTTTTTTTTTTTTTTTTTATTTTATTCTTCACGGAATGTAACATGGCCGTATGTTAATTTGATACTTTTAAAAAATATAATATTAGTTGATAATCTTTTAAATTTTATTATTTGAGACAAATTATAAATCATGAAAAATTTTAAAAATAAATATGAATATAAATTGGGATAATGAGATAAAGATGCATTAAAAAAATAATCAATTTAAATTGCTATTGAATTTTAAGAGATAGATTAAATAGATTCTCCTGGGTGTTTAAATTTAAATTAATTTTTTTAAGGGGGAGATTAAATGTAATCACTTAAAATTAATCTTTTTTTATTCATTTAATTTTTTCATTGAGGGATAAAATTATGATTTTTATTGATTTTTTCATTAATGAAATTTAATCATATAAATCTTTAAAAAGAATTTTCATTTTGGAATTTCATATTAGATATAAAACAATGTCCTAAAGTGATCTTGCATAAAATTTACAATGTGAATTAATAATTAAATACCAAGAATCAGTGTAGCGGACACATGTTACCTACCATCTGATATCCTCTAATATGACCACAACTGGTGAACTATGTCCACGCGGTAACTTAAAATTACCAAGAATGACCCCCACAAAAATCTATTCCACATTCACTATCACATACCTAGTAACCATGCCCCCGCTTTAGGGAATCTTATGCTACTGTAAATAAAAAATTGTCATCTCCCTATTTGGAATGGAATATACACTCATCGTCAACCTACGAATCCCAAGTAACCACACGAGTTCTAAAAACCATTCAAAGATATCTAGCTTGTTTTCCGCCTATTGAAAAAGCGTGAACCATATGATTGAAGCTTATAGTTGGAACCATATGATCTAGTTGGTGATTAAGAACCTAGAACCCAAGATCTTTTATGGATCTTTGAGTATTGAGAATGAGTTTCGCCACCAATTCAAAATCCATGGAAACCGCTAATAAACCTCAACCCAAGAATTATGCCTACCCTAACTCATAGCAGTGAATAATATTATAAAAGAAATTAATGCATGATGACACGAGGACTCCAAAGTTCATGACCATGAATGTAAATTAAAATTAACCTACATTGATTAAACCCCAACTCCCATTGAATTAAATTTGTGCTTGTCCAAATGTGGAAAATAAAATTTCATATCTAGAGACCCACTACTATAGAATTGGGTTTATCCAATGTTAGGGATTGAATAATTCTTGTTAAAAGCACTGTAAAAGACCTTCTTTTTCCATGCTAAAAAGTTTTATCAAATTAGGGACTTTAACAATGCTTTTTTATAAGAACTGATAAAGGGGTCTTTATTAGTGCTTACAAAAAACGATGATAAATGTGGGAGTCTTTATAAGCATTTTTTAGAAGCACTAATAATGAACCCTTTTTTATCACCATTTATTACTAGCTCCAATAAAGGTTATATTTAAAAAAAATGTTTCATTAGGAATAATATATTTTTATATTTTTATATTTTTATTGACATAAATATAATATATATATTTAAATATGATTTGATGAGGCTAAATAGGCATTTACACATAGTATATAAGATATTTAGTTAAAATGGATTATAAAATAAATAAAAATTAATTTTATTTCATAATTTGATAATTATTATTAGGTAATAGTCATTTAATCAAAATTTGATGATAAAAAATCCATAAATTAATAATAGATCTATAATAAGTTGGAAGCATCACTCGTACAACCAACAACCATAACTTTTTATCTGGGTGTCTGTTAAGGATCTACCACATACCAAATCAACAGCTTTTAGTATTTCAACACCACTAGAGAAAGAGGTAATCATTTTTCACATTCGTAGAGGAAACAAAATTCCTATATAATCTCTAAAACTGAGTTTTTATTCATGGTACTATAATTTTTTAACATTCGATATATTTTCATCATAAATTAAGGGGGTCTTATTGCATTGTTTTGGTGGGGACTGAATTTATTCCCATGTTTAATATTTATATTAATATTGTGGTTTTAACATTTTATCATTTTTCAGAATGTAATTTTAATTATAATTAAATATATAATTTTTTTAATATTTAAATATAATAAATCAATCATATAAAGACATATATCATCATATTTATGTAGAAATGTATATTCTAATATATTTAAATAAATATATTTTCTAATAATATATTTAAAACAATACCTAACCATTTTTTACTTTATTCAAATATATTCATAATGATTTTATAAAAAAATACGTGTGTATTAATAAATAGATATATATGTATATTATAATCTAGTATATTTAAATGAATATAATAAATATTGAATTTAAATATATATAACTATATATATATATCCCACACACACACAGATATATATATATATTATAAATGAATTTAAAAATAATTATATAAATATATGAATAACCAATATATATATAAATAAATATAAATATAAATAAACATACAACAAAACAACATGGTGTAGTGATAAATGTATTACATCTTCCAAGGAGAGGTGAAAGGTTGGAATCAATGTTGTGAAAATGTCTAGAGATGGAGCGATAGAAACGAGATATAGAAAGAAAATGTAGAAAAAGAAAAACAAAAAAACACACATATTTATCTGGTTCGGGAATAATCCCTACGTCTACTAAGAGTTATAACACCACTATAATCAGGATCACGATTATAGAGTTATCTCACACAAATCCTAGCCTGAAAATGGGCTATAAAAGTGGGAAGACAATCCACTGTTTAGCACTAGAAGTCTGCATCGCTACAGTGAAAGAATACTAGATTTGTCAGAATTGCTACATTGGTTGCCAGTTGGATGTAAAAAGTGAAACAATAATGTTGACTCCAAAGTCTACACTACTATAGTTTTGGTTGGTGTTGGCCATTCAGATCTGTTATAGTGGTCAGAGTTGTGATTTGTTTCCCTGCTTTTTGTCACGACAGGCATATTGTGATTTTTCCCTACTTTTTTCATTTTTATCATGTCTGCTGTATCCACATAGGGTGATGGGTCACGATTAGGGGTGGTTTTAAATTAATGAATATCTAAAACAGAACTTGGTAACCCTATGGATAGTAACTATGTTTAAACCAATTTCCATTCTCACTAAATTACACATTACCTAGCCATAAGAGGTTTAATAAAATCATGACCTAGTTGGATTTGATCAGGCTAGGACCAATAGCTTGTGATTTTTTCATCGTAAAGCCAACCTCTCCACACACAGGTTGTCTATTACTCTATTCCAAAAAGAATTTTTCCTCATAAGTTGATCCAATTGGTTTAACCAACATCAATTGGTGACTTTTCACTACTTTGTAGCATATTCCATAGACCTATCCTATGTTAGATATAGAAATAACATATTTCTATATTGATAAATGGATTCCAAACCCTGACTATAATATTATTAAATACTAAGACACATATTTTAATGGAACCCAAACCAGAGAGAATGAACATGAGTAATCCTTCCAAAAACATTCATACCACTTAGTTGATTGGCTTCAATCTATCTCTGTGGGTTCAACCATGGACTACAAATTTACTAAATCTAAGTAGCTAAGTGTTGTTTTGGAAATACAATTTAATTTTATGAATTACCGTGTGTAAAAAATGATACCATGATAGTCGTAAAAATCATGGCGTTGATTCCAGGGATCACCGTGAATAGGAATAGTGACCTACGATATGAGAATTGGAGAAACTCACCCCCTTTATTTTTTTTTTCTAGCACAAGTTTTTAGAATATTTATTCTAATGGACTTGATCATGAGTCCACTTTTTATGGTTTTGTGAATAAACTAGGGTTCCATGACCCATTCTAGGATCCTTTACATGATGGAATTTATTTATTTCAATCTCGAGATTGGTATAACTTTTGTAACACACTAGTGCGTAACATTGGATGAATTCAACAATATTGTTCCTCCATATTGAAAAAATGATCAATATCCAATACCTGAACTTTAGGATGAGTGACCAGTGTTGTAAGTTTTCACTGTTATGGATTATAAAATTCCTACCATTAGTGATGTTGTTCCCAACATTGTACTCACTCCAATTCATGTACATTTTTATGAGATAAAACATGTACTCATTCATATGACATTGAACTTGGGTAGTTTACTAGACTACAATTTCAAACTCCTCCTAATAATATTTCAAATTTCAATGAGGTTGGTGGCACCTTTTTTGACCAGGTCATATTAATATATTTCATTAATATATATGTCTTCCCATTATACTTGCATGATAGAGCCATGTATTGGTTTAAAATTCAAGCTCCTAAGTCCATCACACCATGAGATGACCTAGAAAATTAATTTTATAATAAATAATTCCTATTAATCTGAACATTGGAAGCTAATGATTGAAATTAAAAAGTTAAATTAGGAATATAGAGACTCTATCTTGGAGGCATGGGTATATTTCAAGGAATAGAATCATAAATTCCCACATCACACAATCGATGTGTGGAAAAAAATCAGACATTATACTAGGGAATCCACCCCCTTTCCCACAGTATTGAGTATGTTGCTGCTGATGGTAGGAGAATTCCAAAGAAAAATGATGACGGTAGTGCATTTATATATGAGATTTTACACAATTAAAGTCTATGAAATATTGATAAAGTATCACTCTAATGTAGAATACATCTAGTGGTAGAGACTACCCACCTAGCAGCCTCTGTTGAATTCTTGATAGAGAATCATGAAAGCTTCCAGCTACCTAATCCACCACCACCCCTTACCATGTAATGAAAATAAAATTATGTGAAATTTGTTGTGTCCCAAACCCATACTAGGACTTCAGTTCAGGTTTAGGTGATACATAATGCCAATATTGTAATTACATCAATTACAATAAAAAAACAAGTAGTCCTTGGAGAAGAAAATTTAATAGATAAAATACTATTTGTAGAGGTTGTATCAGTAGATTCAACATTCTAATAAAGGTTATTATCAACATGGAATTGGTTATGTTTGACAACATAATCAGGTACCACCTTGGTACCATCAACAAGTTCCAAATCCTAAACCACACCAACAATTTCAATAAAATTTTCCTTGGGATCAACAATTTCCAACAACTCGGCAACAACAATATCAACAATCCTGACTGATACCAGCAAAAATAGCCAAACATATTCAGTCCAATATTGAAAAACTACTCACCAACTGTGTGACCAAAATAATATCATATAATGAAGATCCATGAATTGAAAATGAAAAACCAACGAGCTTCCCTATGAGACCTTGAGCATCATGTGGGCCAAATATCAAAGACTCTATTAGACGGATTACCAGATATGTTTCCTAGTAATACCGAGACTCATACATGGGATGTGTCAAAGGTTATAGTTTTTATGATAATGATGATGATGGAATTTTAGCAGTCATGCCTTGATGAGTAAAGTAGTTAAAAGAATCTAATAAAGATAGGGTAGAGGAAACTCTAGAATAAGAACCATCTTAGAACGCTCACATCTATGATAAAAAAGAAAAGGAATATTTCTATGTTGAACCTCCACCATGAAATCAACCTCACCCATTTCTATAGAGGATGAGTCAATCCAAGAAAGAGGGACAATATAAACAATTTCATGAGATTTTTAGGAAATTAAATATCAATATCCCCTTTGTTAAGAAAATATCTCAATTGTCTTCTTATTTATGGTTAATTAAATATTTTCTCTCACAAAAAAAAATTATGGAAACAAATAGGTTTCATTTCACTAAATGAATAATTTTCCACAATTTTTCAGCTGAAGTTCCCAACCAATAAGTGAGACCCCTGAAGTTTCTCAATTCTGTGCACTATAAAGTCATGAAATTTTTAAATAGTTATGTGTAATCGTCAGAAAAGTATTATTATCATGCATATGTGTGTTTCAAAATTATGGGGACAAAATAATTAAAACCAATATGAGTGGCACTTCAACTTACTGAGGAATAGCTTGTATGTGGAGGAAGATGCAGATAACCCTTTAATTCAAGGGAAAACATTAATCACCACTAGGAAGCGGGGTTGATGTAAAATACGGAAGATTTATTTTCAATGTTGGTGAAGAAAATGGTCTGTTCATTTTTGTGAATGATTCCTAGAAAATTTGTGCATTTTTGGATTATCAAGAAATATCTATTACTATAAAAAACTATTAAATGAACAGTAAGGATGGAATAAATACCCTAACTCAAATTGTAAATTGTTATATTGATCATAATAAATATTATTACTCTTCACCTATAATGAGGAATTTGTTACCACCATTTGTACCCTAAGGTTTTTATAATAATTCCATGAGTTATAGGACCATATGGTTCAATTCATCACAATTGAAGCATGTATACCTTTATAAAATTAACAAATAAATTATTGGGAGGCCACCCATGTTAGGTTAGATTATAATTTTTGGATACTTAGTAATTAAATAGATGGTTTAGAGGTGTTCTTTCAAAAAAATGAAATATAAAACTTTAAAATTTATAATTAAAAAAAACATGTTCCTATTTAAAAACATAATACATGATGTGAATATTTTTGAGACAAAAAAACTAAAATTTTCATTCCACATATCAAAGAGATTATGTTAAAACCACAGTGCATCATTGAATAGTCATGAGTTAGAGTTCACGATTGGAAAACCCCCCGTCCCTCATCCATCTCTCTACCACAAGACCAACTCCTAATTTCCATCCTCCCTATGCATACCTTCCGAGAATCATCCTCAATCTTCCTAAAATTCGATGAATCCATTCGATCCTACCACACATTTGCATAAATTTCTGTCCTTCTTCATTTCTTCCCTCCAATCATTCACACACAAAATTCTCATCACTGGGCGTCGATCATTTGTCATAAAAGCGCCAAACAATTGCATAACAACCACAAGTATCATATCTAACAACTTCCCCATATTCATCTACCCCATCGACCCCATATTATTATAAGGAGTCCCAATACTCATCCCCCACGTACTAAGGTGACACCCCATTATCACACATACACCATTTCCATCACCTTTATGATCCTCAACATCAGATTATGTTGGTCCACTTGCAGGCCAAACCGATGAGGTCCAATAAAACCTTGGACCAAGTATTTATTGAGAAAATTCACTTACATAAAGATTTACTCAATATAGTGGAAATGATGAAACTCTCTAAAATAACACAGGTATAATAGGATACATTTAGAGATCTCGAGTTATTTGCCACATTGGAGCTCGATGTGGCGCAAGTCACCTTCTGAATGGGTGGCATGCTTGGGAGATGACCTTGGGTGACTTTGGGGTCACACTCAATATCTAGAACAAAGGGATTGACACGTCCATATCCTATAATACTATTTTAATGGACCCATCCATGAATGATTCATCCAGGAGATGTAAACTAATCTCCTGAGTTCTATAGAGTTTTCACAACACTCACACGGCGAAGAGAACCAAACTACGAGGTGTCATATTTTGGATTATCCATAGGAAATTTGCTTATGCTAGGTTTTCCAGAGGGGTTTCTTATGGTTTCATTATTTTTATTGGGGTTATCATCCATTATTATGCTATGTTCATCCCTACCATCAACATGGGATATCAATTCTCACTTTGTCATGACACCCATGTATGGTGGGATTGAGGTACTCTTATGGGTGGCTGTTTCGGTACTCTTCTTTCCCGTCATCTTGCCACCATCAATGTAGACTAGTATCTTTTATAAATTGGGATGTTGGATCACATTGAAATCTTCATTATCTATAATTCTGGGATCCTTAGGAAGGACAATGGGAGATATCAGTGTGAACTAGAGTACATGGATAATCCTTCCCTCACCCCTACCTCACCCATGATTTCCCTTCCCCTTCTAAACTAGCTATCTTTCCAACTTCAACACCATCCCTTGATTCGACCTCTGCTCCAACAACACCATCTAATACCACCACAATCTCTACCCCTACTCCATAAAAAAATACATCTATCACCACCACACAAACACCCCCTTCTTCATTTTCACCACATCCATTCAATCCAACATATGGTTTGTTCTCTAGTGCCTTCTAGATAACCAGATACATGTTTTCCACCCACTCTAAATTCCCTTAATAGAACCATCCAATTTCACCACCCCTCCCTAGCACAAACCCCTATATTTACCAATCCACCACCATATTTCAGCCCCAATTCATCATCCATTCCCACCCAACCATCTGACTAGGTCATCCTACCTCTTTAGCTCCTAAATATTGATAAGAAGTATGTTTTTTAGCTTAAAAAGCATGATAGGGAAAGGGCCCTACCCTACCTTCTTCTCTTACCGTGACACCGATTGATCGAGAAGATAGATGTATGGGCCCAGTACAGATCAACACATGTCCCCCTCCAGTCATGAAAGAGCTTGTTTCCATCACCACAACACCTTCTATAGAAGTCAATGACCCATCCACCAATCGATATATTCTCTATATTTCAAGATAGGATCCAAACCACCACTTCTTTGGAGGGGACTAAAGATGAATATACTAGATAATCCACCATTACAATGTATTTAGTCCTTCATACCACTCCAATGATGTATGCTTTCATTGGGTGTTGAGTTTTTACTCCCGTTGTATATCTATTCAAAAATGTATCATTTCTTAAATGTTTATGGGATAAATTTTTGAGTTATGTACATGGATTTATTATTTTCATTTTACATATTCATCTATTTATCCGTTTAGATTTCTAAAATATTCAATATGGTCAATATTGATATGGTCAGGAAACTATCTTTCCTACTACATTATATTATCAGCAGTTGTATAAGGTTCAACAACATCTTGGGGAGCTCCATCTGTAGATCCATCGGCAATAGGGGTCCCCTCCATGATATTCATGGATGCTACCCATTACACATGATATTCATGATCAACCAATTTCTGAGGTGGTTAACACCACCAATTGCCCCTTGAGAACGATGTTAAAACCTCTAGTTCTTAATGTGGGAAGAAGACCTTTTAGTTGATACATGAAAATGATTGATTCCTTGGTCCATCAATCTGAATGAAGACATCATAGTAATCTCTTTTTTGGAGGAAACACATATTTATTATTTTCATTTTTTTATTCTAGGATTTGGACCATTCATTTCCCATTTATATCATTTTCATTCTGTCAGTCATACCAAACCTCACCGTAGTCCATTTGTACATCTATCTAAGTTGTTTTATAATTCCATTAACTATGTTCACCTAGAATGTTTCTACTTACTTATGAGATAAACATTGTGGACTATTGGCTTATCTAGTGTAGGTATTTTGTTTCTATTTTTATTTCGGTATCCCAAATTCAAATCACCATCCATCATGATTCCCCATTGATTGAAATTCACTATAGGGATATCATGATTCTCTAATTCCAAATTTATAAATTGAATGTTTATTTGTTTCTTTTCCATGACTATTATATATCCAACATCATATTGTAGAACATTGTAGATATTTTATAATTTTATGCTTGGATGAGTATTTATTTATCTTTAGTGTTGATACACTCGGATTATTTTTTGTTTTCATTTGTCTATGATAATTATTTCCTTAGAGTAATGTATTAAACATTAAATATATTTACACCATTTAAATTGAAGAAAATGTTAGGTTCGATATCGATGATCTCCATTTTTTTTGTTTATATTTTTAGCATGATTACTGAGTTGAATAATTTAACTCTAATCTTAATTTTTTTTGCTTATTTTTATTTTCTTCTTACTGGATTCTACGCCCTAAGTGATTCCCTGTAATTCTGTACTATAATTACATAAGTTATTTTAGACTTATATTTTCATATTATTTTTTGGGAATATTTCTTGAGAGATACATAGGGCATGTAACCCTATCAAAATTTTTGTTGAAATCCTATTGATGATATGACTGAATAATCACACTATTAAAATTATTGATGTACTCTTTTTTGAGAAATTTTTTATGAATCACTAATGTGCGTGTTTTATTATTTATACCATAGAATACATGAATAAAATTATCAGGATGGAGGTGTTTTATGTCAATTATTTATTCTTACAATACTCTTAGTACTATTCATGATTTTATATTGAAAATGTGTGGGGGATTTTTCATCTCAATCATACATGGGACATTGACACCGAGGAGACGTATGGTGGAATTTTCAATAGATTGATATGGCATGGTTCATAAATACCTTTTTTATTTTATACACATAACATATTCGTTAAAAAATGGGTTTTGAATTACAAAAATTTAAAATAACCATTACCAGACCGATGAATCCTATGATATATCATATGTCGTTAGGAAATGGATAGGAGAACCTTCCTAAATGATTAAATGAAAAGTATAATGGAAAATCAAACATTTATGATTATTTCATGATATATTCATGGACCCACATGGATTTTTTTGGAAAATGGACACATTTTTTCTTAATGTATTTACTTTATTAAACTATTCACGATTATCATGCAATATAATATAGAGATTTTCCTCCTTATTGAGCTAGATTTAATCATATAACCACCTTCCCTCAGCCTTAGTGGCATTTGAACCTTATTTCTTAAGGACTCTTAATTAATTTTGTTTTTGTATTTAGTAAGTAGAGATGTTAGAACTAATGAGAGAATATTGTTAGGAACATTTATTTATGTAATGATCATAACTCCATATTAATATTACCATGACTTATAAGAGAAAATTTGTTATAGGGTAAATTAAAAAATGGGTATAAATTCTATGAAATAGTAATTAAATTGTAATTAAAATAAGAAAAACATATTAAAGAAGATAACTATAAGTGATGACTAATTTTATCTGTAAGACCGATTCTAGATAATATTCTTTTTCATATTGTACTTAGTTTTATTTTCTTGTTTGTATTGCATGGTTCCTATTTAACTTTTTTTTGAAATACCTATTGATATTATTTTTTCTTATGGACAAAAAAATATTTAAGTATGGGAGAATTTGATAATAAAATATTATATATATATATATATTTGATTATATTATTTAATTTTTTATATATCTTTACATGATAATACATTATGTCTTGATGTGTTTTTATAAGAATCGGAATTCAAGGATCAAAGGGGGAATTTTGGAAAAATTGAAAAACACACCATTGCACATCATGAATCTAAAGTACATGACATGTAATCCTCCATCAGACAACCTTCTAGCTGAATTACATAATTTTAATATAAAAAATACGATCTCAACAAAGTACACAACTTTTATCCTGATTACAAGATGTGAAATACCCATGGTCTAAATCTGATGATATGCATGAAGTGAACTCAACGCATGACATGAAACGTTAGAAACCTAAATATTTCCAATGATTAAATCCATGTAATTTGAAAGGATACAAAATATTTGGATACATTGTAGGATTTAAAGTATAGAAAATGAAAACCATTTTAACATTATTTAAATGTCCAAGAAGAATCCTCTTAAAGATCATACACTACTTGAACCATTTACACATCATGGACCTTACATGATCTATATATTTCTAGAAACACCAATGAACACATAATATCAGACACCCAAAACACTTTTCATATTTATTCACAAATTCATTCAAATTTTCCTTCCCTCATATTTATACTTATTTATATTTATTGTTTTATGAATTACTTTATTACCACTTTTTATTTTGAGACTCCTTATTCACTATTTTGATGTTATGACATCCAAGTACAATCTCGTTTGACGTGAATCATAATTATCCTTTAAGTTATATTTTTTCATCTTTCATGTTGGTATTTAATTTTTATTTAATTAATTAAATTATGTTTTTGTTTTATCTAATTTGAATATTTTTCATTTCAAGAATGTTGAGATCTATTTGCCTAATTTCATTCAATTATATCATGAATTGCTAATATAAAAAATTTGAGGGGTTGAGAGCAGGGTAGGTTTTAACTTAATGAATTTCTAATACAAAATTTGGTAACCATATGAATAATTACATGGTTTAAAACAAAATTTTATCATATTATTTCCTCTGATCTGACCATCAGTTATGAAATTTAATGACCATGAAATTGTTGGAGTCAATCAGTCTATGACTAATATCCTAGGACTCTTTACTCCTACAAGAAAAGATTTATGTTTTTTTTTCAATTAATATGTAAAAATGATTAGTTTATTTATTATTTTGAAAACATTTGTTGGACAGAGTTCAATTTGCAAATTTTTCACCATTTTTCAGCCTATGTGATAGGTCTATCCCATGTTAGATGTAGTATTGAATTTTCCCTATAAAATGAAAATTTTACTAATACATTCATTTAATATAATAAAATACGATTATATGTATATTATTAAAACCTAATATGAAGATGGTGAACATGAAGAATCCTTCCATAAAGGTTCTTACCACTAGGTTGTTGCGGAACCGTCGGGAGATGCAACGACAAAAAATGGTGAAATAGAAAATAGTAAAATGGAAGAAAGGAAATAACAAGAACACAATGATTTATGTGGTTTGGGAATAAAAACTACCTCCACAGAGAGATATAACTTCATTATGATTCAGGAGAATAGATTAAAAACATTTCTTACACAAATTCTAACCTATAAATGGGCTACAAAAGGAGGAAGACGATCCACTATTCCGCACAAGATGTTTGCATCTCTATAGTGAAAGACGGTACCTTAGTCGAAAGTTCGATAGTGGATGATGGTTGGATGTAAAAAGAGAAACATTAAAGTTGACTAAAAGTTCTGTATTTCTATAGTGACTATTTTTGTCAGTTGGTAAGATCAGCAACAGTTGTCCGAAATGCTATAGTCCTGAAAAAAAAATTGTGTTGGGGGATTTGACCCCTAGAGTAGGGGCGCGTTACCCCTACAACCCCCAATGAGATCACCGTGGATCACGACCCGTGACAGTTACATGCCAAAATAATTCGGCCTAGCTAAATTTGGATACACCAATCACATATGGGTTTCTTATTTATAAGATATCTCTATGGGTTGGACCCCATACTGCCACATTATTATGTATTTGATGCTATGTAAGGGTTGGAAAATATAATTTAACCTGATCAACACCTTCCTGTATTCAATGATGTCTTTCAATAAGTTCTGTGGGGATAAATCATTCCATAATATATATATATATATAGAAGAAAATCATGACCTTTTGTAAGAATGGAAAGTTATGTCCCAGAAACATCTTCCAATTTTAGATTCCTAATTGCATCTCAGTTGTAACCTATCAAAAATAACTCTAAACAAAGCTATCATAAGTATATACCATGTTCCAAATATCCCTATTGAGGGAATACATATCTGATAACTCACATGCACTAAATTTAGAGGCGCTACAATTGGAGAATGAATTCTTTAATGAATAGAATCAAGTGAATATCTTGGACAATATAAAAAATGTTCTACATTATAATACCACTTACCTAGTCAATGCACTATTGAGGAACCATGCATATTAGTTGTCCACATGGGAACTAGAATAAAAAAGGAAACTGATGTATCTTCATATTTTTTCATCTTAGTGGATGAAATGAAATTTTGATCGGAAAATTTCATGGGGGAAGAATGTAATGAGATATAATTTTCAAAATGGAATTTACCTTCTGATTTTGTAAATGTGTTATATTTAGTAATGTATTTTTAAAAAAATTACATACACTACATGATATAACAAACCATATTTTATTATATTTTCATATTAATTAATTTTTTTTGGATAAATATAATCAATAAAATGTCAAACATTACAATGGGACAAATAATAAAATATAATATTACTATAATATGAGAATTTGGATATGCTTGATCCGTTATAAGGAGCTCATTAATGAAAAATAATATATAAATGAAATATAGTATTAATAATGAAATATGAATTTCCAAAATGAAATATATAAAACCCTAAGAAATAATAGAAGTGAATAGATAATTAATTAATTATGAGGTATTTAGAGAATTTGGTAACCCGTATGACTGGTATAAATTTGACCGTTTGAAATATAATCTTGCTCTCAGATATTTAATTTGATAATTTAGAATAGTAACTAAACCATTAAAATAGAAACATATCTTATTTAATTGTAAAATAATTTTTACTTATCCAATAAAAATAAAATATATCAAATATATATCGTAATATAGAAAAATAAATTATTTGAAAATGAAAAAATATGTTCTTGGATTTTTTGTAAAATAGATATGTATTATTCACATTTTTTATCAATATACATAATTAAAATAAATATCATATCAAAAAATTGGTTTATAAAATAATATTATGTCAAATTAAATGATAATATAATTTTATGACACCATTATTAATTTTTTATAGGTCCATGAAATTGATAATTATACTAATTTTGTTTTTTAAAATAAAAAATTATTTTGATTAAAAATTTAATTTCTCATTTTTTTTTAAAAATCACAAAATTTATTTAAATTTTATAATCAATACATTAGTAAATGTTATGGGTGAATTTTTTTGTCTTTTTCTAAAAAATATGGGTGTTTATTGAATAATGGAATATTGTAAATTATGAAATTTAACATTATAAGTTAAATACGTATATTAGTTGCTATGTGGTCGTCATGGTCCATTGTTGAACATAAATTTTTCACTAATGGTTAATTTGTTATTTTCTCTCTAGTAGATGTGGTCTTGAATTTCACTTTCCTATCAATTATTTTTTTCATAATTTTGAATGCAATAAGAAATTGATTTTTTTTATGATTTTGATGTTATTGATTTAAAAATATAAACCATTATTATCATGTTAAAAGGGTCCATATTTAGTGTTTTTCACACATGTTATTAATTATCCATAATTTTTCTCATTAAACAATCAATTCAATTAAAATTTTCAATTTCTCTTATCTATCTAATTTGTGGTTCAAAACAAACCTTTAAGAAATATCTTCCTTTACATGCAGTCACAACTCCTCCATATTGAAGATGCAATGAAAACTCTCAATATAGGTCTCAAATATATCTATACCTAGCCCCATTATGTGTTGTACATCCCTCAATATACAATGTTTTATTAGTATACTCTGTAGATGGATAGAGGGGGTAATTAATTTAAAAAATTCAATGGCGTAAAAGATCATCCGAATATGGGGATGAATATCATATGTCTTCCTCTATCCATTTTATTCATAATCAATTATAGGAATATGAATTGATATAATTAATTATCAAGAGTTCCTATATGATTTCCCACAGGGACTGAGTCCTCAATTTAGTTCACCATGATTATGTGGGGTTATAGAGATCACTGAAACAACATGTTGATTAAGAGAAAAACTATAAATTGGGGGAGAAAATAATAACAACAATATTGAATACAAAATTAGTATAAAATTCAAAATTAATAAAATAAAAACACAGGATATTGAATAAAATATTTAGATTCTGAATAATTTCATTTTTGGTGAAGTAGAATATTTATAAGAATGACCTTCTTCACCACTATAATAATTAGTGAAGTGAGATCCAACATAGTCTTATTTTCTCAAAAAAATTCCATGTGTTAGGGAAAATGTAATAGATATATTGAGTTATAAGGATCATCAATATTTTAAATTCCACCCCTAATCACGCTCTATATAGGTTTGAATAAATTCCCAAGATGATATGATATGCTACCATGCAATGTAGTGGAACACACTAGTGCTAATGTGAGTGATACATGTGTGAACCAAGAAAATTGGATGGGAGATGTGAGATAGAAATTACAAGGTTATTAAGTATTAGGCTTGTGAAATATTGGGATTCAGTGGAGTAGAGGTAAACTATGTTGATATAGGACTGGGTTTATAGGATCACACTTAGACGTCACTTCATTAAATTCTATATTTATAAATATATGGGGGAAGCTTGGATATGACACCATTATGATCCTATTTGGGATTGAAATTCCAATTGAAGATTACAATTAATTTATATAGGTGACTTTGAACTGGTTTCATGCAATTTGGATGCTGCTTCAACTGGAAACATGGAATGGGATCCAATTTCCTTCATTTCCCAATGTCAATACCATTCCGAATTCTCCAAGACAATACATCGAGAACCTCGTGTACAAGATCATTTGAAACCACAATTTTTTTATGATGATTAATCTATGTAATCCTTTCTATTTAGTTATGAAAATGGAATATAATGCATTAAATAAACAAAATCAAAAGCTGCATCATCATTTATATATCCATCAATCGCCTAAATTGTGGTCTGATCATTATTCATGGGTGAGAAAAAATCACTTCAGACTTGATCTAGGGTCTCCTGATTGTCATAAATGGTCATTAAGTGGATTCAGTTTCAATATTTAATAGTCATTACATAATATTTGGGAGTCTACATTGGCATTATTAGGTTTCAACAACTGACCAAAATTAGGTTTCATGCTTTAGGGTTTGTATTAATGGTGATGGATATTCTGACATGGGTCCAATATTTAGGTTTTAAATATCTTTATTAGGAGATATCGGTTCTATAGAGATTACTTATGATTTCCAAAACGAATATTGGAAAAGTTCAAATTCAATGGGGCTCATTCTTGGCTCACTTTAGGTTGGTTTTTATTCACATTAACAGTGGAAAGAATTCAAGGTTGTCTGTCTTAATGGGTGAAATAAATTTATCATTTTCTTCAAAAAAACTGTTTGTGTAATATTTTATATGGGTTTAATATTCATATAAAATTTACATAGGTTTTTAATTAATGATGTGGATTGATCTCCATATTTTATGAGAATTAATATGACTCATGTTTGGGGTACTTCCTTGGAAACCAGCATGGATGGATTCAGCTACATACATTGATCATATAGTTCCATTGTTATTCTATAGGTGGCTAGAAATCTTTGTGTATTTGGGGGGTCTATATAACTCAAAAGGCACTTGGATGTGATAGGTTGAAGGTGAGGGTGTGGTCGGTTCAGAAAGGGAGATATAGGATTCTAATTTCTATATCTTGAGGTGTGGGTTAAGTCACATGGGATGTGACTGTGAAGGTGGAAGGGTAGGGTGAAGTTGTGTGCGAGGGGAGGGTTCATCTACAGTTAGTTAATTGACCATGGATAGATATTGAAATTGTCTTAGTCACTTTAGATGAATTCATGGAGTAGGTACCTTGGGGTAACTATAATGACCATAGGTGCTTCATCATGAAGTCGACATAAATTTTTCTTTGCAATGTAACAATTAGACAATGAAATATTTTCATAATATATTTCAAAAAATAAAATTTATAGTAAATAATTTTCAAATAAATATCAAAAATTTTAAAATAATTAAAATAATAATTTTAACATTTACATTAATAAATCTTAAAATTACAAAAGATCAATTTTAACCAAATTAATTTTCTTTTCCTCGTAAAATCATTACTTGCAATTTAACCGCCCAGATGTATTGAATCATTTTTTCTATCAAAATTAAATTGTAATTTTAAATTTACTAATTTTTTATTGTATCATTATTTAATAATCACAATTCAAATTCAATTATTTCTAATTTTACATGATCTCATTTTATAATCATTTAAGCACATTAAAAGATCCTCAAATAAATTTTAATTATTTAAAATTATATAATTTAAATGTGTTCTTGTTACATGAGGTATAGAATTAGTCGAACGATGAAAAATAAAAATTGGAAGACTTTAAGAAATTTATTTCTAAAATATAAAGATCATATTAAATCCGTAATAATTAGTTATAAAATGAATAAAAAATGTAAAAACAATGATTTTACCCAATTTTTATTTAAAATTTAAATATAGAACAATAAAAAAACCCACAATTTTACCCTTGATTTGTATTAAATTATGGGTTTTCTAATGAAATAACACATAAATGTTTTTTACATAAAACTCACATCACTCCCTAATGAATGTAATATTTTACTCATAGTAGATTTTATCATTGAGTAATATTTATTACAATGGGAAAAAAGTTTCATCCTACAAAGATTTATATAAATCTAGAGAATAATTAAACACATATTCATCCATTTAGAACATTATAATGATTTTTATATTATTTAAATTTTATCGTCACTTCAATACAAATAAGTTTCTAAGTCTATTGGTGGGTGATAAAATTTTTAAGAGGAATCAAAATTTAAAATTAAGAACCTACATTGATCCCCACCCCTAAGATTCTCAAAATAGATATCACATTTTACTCTTCATTAAATCAACACAAATGAATTCATTATATGTTAATTACCCACATCATTATTTATGATTAATATTAACTTATCTTAAATGCAATAATTTTTAAATATTATGCACTTATTCATCTTTTTTAATTTTTTCTCTCCAAGTATGTATAGTGATATTTTCAAAAGCACTTATTGAAATATGTATAGAGGGCTTAATAAAATCCCACATCTGATGCCTAAAGTCTCAAAGATCCACACTTGGATCAGATCTACCCATTCTACTCCATGTTCAATGGGAATTTATTAATTTATTTTTAATTGTATCTCTGTGAAGTTACTTTTCATAGGGGACAAGATACCACATATTAATTTATAATATTTAGTGTCCACATGTTGAAAAATTTATTCTAAGAAAATATTTTCACTAACACAAAATTTCTTTGTTCTATAACCAAATATCAATGAATCCAGTGGAAAATTTAATCTATATTCATTTATGATTCATTGATTTTGGCTATTTATATCCTCATGTCTAACAGAAATTTTACTTTATGACGAGAGGAATTAATCTCAAATAAAATTTCCATAAAGTTAAAAAAACCATAAAAAAGTGGTACGTAAAAAATTTACAAACCAGGTAGTTTTTTTTATAATTTTTTTAATAAAAACATAACAAAATAACAAAACCTATTTTTTATTTTCTTATTTATAGATTTCATAACGGATTCTAAAAAGAATTAAAAATTAATAAAATATGCTTCAATCACCTCCAACATAGTTATCTATGACACTTCCCTCCATGGTTTACAATATAAAATTTATTATGTAGATAAATATTATTATTTAGTAGTGTAAAAACAGATGATAAGGAAAAACCCACAGGATTGCTTTCATTTTTCAAACAAGATATAGTTAGGATCCTTCTTTGATTACTATAGACCGCTATGCTAGCCTCTTAGGTAATTTCAACGTTGGGAAAACCAATATAAATTGAATTAAAACTATATATTTTTTATTAAAATTAAAATATATAGGGAAATTAAATGTGTAAATAATATTAGGGTATCCATCCAAAGAGGGGTTGTATTTAAAATGTCCATAGATATAAGGTCTTGTGGTAATATCCATTCATCTAGAGGATGGAATTTATGTGATTGTAAACCCCATATATTGTTCCTTCAAATGATTCACAACTCTACTAATATATTGATTGACCATTTTCTAGATTTATTTATATTCAACCATCACTAGTTTGAATTAT
This sequence comes from Viscum album, assembly GCA_963277665.1. Lineage (NCBI taxonomy): Eukaryota > Viridiplantae > Streptophyta > Magnoliopsida > Santalales > Viscaceae > Viscum > Viscum album. The sequence goes on from OY728161.1 coordinate 940,356,616, forward strand.
TTCATAAAATGGGGTCGTATGTTTATGTATAGGGCCTCTTACGGATTTTCTATAACTACTGTGGATTTTTATTCATCTAGCGGTAGCTCCTTTAACGCTTATTAGTATTTTTCAAACAAGGTTTAGTAACTAAAATTGATCCATTTTATAAGACTAAATAATGTTGAGATCATGTCATTATTTTACCCCTAATATATGTAATTCACTTCTATCTCTACATAATCCATATTTGAGAATTGTTCTAGTTGTCCTCCCTCCATATAGTAGTAAATCAATATTTGATGGAGTAGTTTATTTACAACAAGTTTATTCTCTTATTCTTCTTCTAACAATTCCTAGGTGGCATCAGATTCATAATCCTCAAGAGAAAATTTATATACAATGTCAATTTAATCGTCAATCTTCACTTCTTCCTCTTGTTGTGTATCCTCTTATTCACCTAGAAATTTCTCTTATACTATTTCTAGCATCAATGTTTCTTGAGGGGGTTCCATTGGTTCATCCCTATCATCATTCAGGATGGTCATCAGATGGCCTAATTCTATAAAATTAAAACTAGTGAGATTAGTAGATAATTTGGATTTCAGACATTTCAAAACAAATATACTCATTTAAGTGGTATCACCTTTATCAAATTCATTATGTAGCACACATTCCAAGTGCAACAACTCTTGGAATTTTTCTTATATAGATGGGGGAAGCAGGTATAATTCTCAATTCTCTTTAAATGTGATCTTTTAAACTTCTCCATATTAATCATCAATGGCCTATAACAAACTTTTTTATTTTTCATCTACAACATAAGGGGGTTCAATATATAATTTTCTTCAAATAAAATCATAGATAAAAATTTCAAAAAAAGAGACTCCCTCAATAATTTAAACTTATAATTTATTTTCTAGGTACACTAGTTCTAGGAAGATGTGTTCAATGGTAAATAATGAAATATCTTATAATTATTTTCTAGGTACACTAGTTCTTGGTTAGGGTTCTGGACTCAAGGGTTAGTCAAAGTGGAAAATAATCTTTAAGATCATGTTCGGTATTGAGGCCTTTGATTTAATCAACAAGGGTTCATTGATAACTACTACAAATTAGGCCTCTAAAAGCACTGGAATATGTCATTATCAATTTTAAAAAAGTTCTGAAAAATAGGGCATGGTTAAAATCCAATAACTTTTATCAGCATTGTTAAAGACCGTATTTAACTGTGCTAAAAAATCACTATTAATGGGGGCCTTTAATTGCTATTTTTTATCACTGATAGAGGTAGTGCTACAAAAGGTGTTGAAAATATATTTTTCCTGACATCCATTACACCTACACCTTTAACAGGACCTCTAGGACGCCTTTAATAATGCTCCCCCACCTTTTTCATCATTGTTCACCCCACTAAAAATTTTATTATTGCTTTGTGAATTTCTAACCTCATACATGACAACCTAGATTATTGGATTAGTGTAGCCCAATCCTATTGGGCTGAATTCTTATGACCTTCAATTTTCATGGGTCGATCTCCTTGGTGAGCTCGTTGGGGGTTGCTGGGGGCAAAAAACCCCTACTCTGGGGATCAAAGGCCCCTGACCAAATTTTTTCAGGAAGTAGAAACTCTTACCACTCTTGTAGAGATGACTGACCAACATCGAAAAACGTTGTAGTTTTGTGGACCTTAGATTCAACTTTTCTATTTCAATTTTTTACTTCCATCTGGTAGCCACTATAGAGATTTTGAAAAGTGTGGTCCTCTTTCACTGTAGCGATGCAGACATACTGTATGGAACAATGGATCATCTTCCTACTTTATCAACCCATTTTTCGGCTGGGATTTTTGTGAGAAATTTTTGTAATATGTGCTCGCAAATCATAGTGATGTTTTGCCTCTATGTGGATGGAGGGATTATTCCTAAACCATGTAAATATTTGTGTTATTTTTCATTCCTTGTTTTCCGTTTTTTACTTTTGTGTTTCACCATTTTTTATAGTTGAAACACTTGACATTTCCACGACAACGTAGTGGAACGAACCTTTTTTGAAGGATTCATCTTTTTTACACTCTTTGTATTTTGTTTTTAAAAAATACATATAATGGAATATAATCATATTAAATGGAGGGTTTTGAAAAAATATTAGTTTATATGGAAAATACAATCCTACATCTAACTTCATATATATCTATTGAATAAGCTGATAAATAGTGAAAAAGACGCAAATTGATCTCAGTCCAACCAATTATTTCATCATAAAAAATAATATAATCTTTGGTCTATAGTAATTGACAAACAAAGAACATAAAACTTTTATTATAGGAAGAAATATTCATAGGATATTATCCTATCCTGATTAACGCCATATATGTCATGGTCATTCAATTTCACATCTGATGGTCAGGCCATGTTCAATCAAATGAGAAAAAAATGTTCCAAACCTATTTTTCTATTGATACGGTTACCAAGTTTTATTTTATAAATTAATTATGTTCAAAGCACCACTACTCTTGACCCCTAACCTTAAGTAGAGCAATGCATGATATAGTTGAATGAAATTAAGGAAACAGATCTCATCATGCTTAAAATGGAAAATATACAAATTAGATAAACTAAATTCACAATTTAAATCATTCAATATAAATTAAATACCAAAATGAATGAATAAAAATATAGAACTCAGAGGAAATTGATGTTTCATGGAAAATAAGATTGTATTTGGATTTCATAACATCAAACTAGTGATGAATGAGTCTCAAAATCAAAAGATGTAACAAATGAATTCATAAACCAATAAAATAAATGAGTATAAATAAAACGGAAGGATAATTGGAATTAAATCACGAATAAATAAGAAAAGAGTTATTGGTGACCTAGATTTTGTGCTCATTGGGATTCATAGAAATATTTAGTTAATGAAAGGTCTATAAAGTGTAAATGGTTCATGTATTGTATGTTATTTAAGTGGATTATTCTAATACACTTAAAAGTGTTTAAATGGTTTTAATTTTGTTTACATTAAATCCCCTAAAGTATCATAATATTCTGGATCGTTTCATATTTCATATATTTAATCATTGGGAATAAATAGGTTTCTTACTTTTCATGTCGTGTATTGAGTTAACATCGTGCATCTCATCGGTTTTAAACATTGGGTATTTTACATCTTGTAATCAGGATATAAGTAGTTTACTTTGTTCAGATCATGTATTTTTGACACACGAGATGTAATTCAGATGGATGGTTTTTTGATGGAGTATTACATGTCATGTAATTTAGATTCATGATGAGTAGTGGTTTGTTTTATAATTTTTCCAACATTGCTCATTTGATCCTTCAATTCTGATTCCTATATAATCACATCAAGGTCTAGTGTATTATCATGTAAAGAAACATTAAACATTAAACAGTAGAATCCAATATATATATATATATATATATATTCATCTGATCAAATTCTCCAACACAAAAATAATTTCATGTAGCAAGAAAAAATAATCTTAATAGGGATTTCAAATAAAACAAATTTTAAATAGAAAAAATGCAATAAAACTGGGAAAATAAAACTAAGTGCATACAGAAAAAGAATATTCTCTAGAATAAGTCCTATAGGTAAAATCAGTCATTCCATATAGTTATGTTCTATAATTTTATTTTTCTTATTTTAATTATAGTCTCATTACTATTTCATAGATGTTATACCCATTTTTTAATTTACCCTACAATAAAATTTCTCTTATCTGTCAAGGTAAAATGAATTTGGGGTTATGATCATTACATGAATAAATGTTCCTAACCATACGCTCTCATTTTTTCTAACATATTCATATCATAAATATAGATACAAAATTAATTAGTAGTCCTTCAGAAATAAGGTTCAAATATCTCTAAGGCTGAGGGAAGGTGGGTATATGATAAAATCTATCTCAATAATGAGGATAATTTCTATAGTATAATTCATGATAATAATGTATAGTTCAATAAAGTAAATATTTTGAGAAGAAATGTGTCCATTTTCCCAAGATCTCTATGTGGTTCTATGAATATGTCATGAAATGATAAAGAATTTTCTATGTTCCTTTATATTTTTCATTTATTTATTTTTTTAAATCAGGTCTTGGCTGGTTCTCACACCCATTGCCTAACAACATATGATATATCATATGATTCATCTGTATGGAAATGGTTATTTTCAATATTCCTACTTCAAAACCCATTTTTTAATGAATATGGTATGTACATAAAATAACAAAGGTAGTCATGAACCATGACACATCACTATGGTGAAAATTCCATCATACGTCTCCTTGGTTTCAACCTCCCATATATTATTGAGATGAAAAATCCCCGACACATTTTCAAAGGAAATTCGTGAATAGTAGTAAGAGTAGGGTAGTAATGAATAATTGTCTTGAAATAGCACAATTTTAACAATTTTATTCATGGATACTATGGTATAAATAATAAAACCAACACATTTGGGACTCGGGAAATATTTCTCAATAAAAAGTACATAAATAATTTTAATAGTGTGATTATTCACTCATAGCCTCAATATGATTTCAATGTAACATATGATAGGGTTACATTCCACATTTATATCTCAAGAAATATTCCCAAAAATGAATATGACAATATAAGTCTAAAATATTCTAGGGAATTTGAGTATAAAATAATAGGGAATCACTCATGTCATAGAATCAAGTAATAACACAATAAAAATAAACTGGGAAAATATAATTAGTATTAAATTAATAAACTATGTAATAATTCTAAACATATAAACAATAATAATAATTGATTTCATCGACATAAAACCTAAATTTTTATTTTATTTAAATGGTGTAATTATATTTCATGTTTATAGCTTTATTTGAAGAAAATCATTATCTTAGACTAATGAAAATAGAAAATAATCCAAGAGTATCAACACTAAAACAAAATAAAGACTCACCCAAACATAAAATTATAAACTATATTCAATATTCTAGAAAGTGATGTGGGATATATAATAACATTGGAATATAAAAAATGAAATTAAAATTTACAAATTTGAAATTTCGGAATCACGTTCTTCTTTTAGTGAATGTCAAGCCATAGGGAAACTTATTGGATGGTTATTTGAATTTGGGATACCTGAACGAATTTTTAGTAACAAAATAACTATACTAAATAAACTAATAGTGCACAAGGGTTAACCCATATGTAATTATAATGATTCAAGGTGAACATAGTCAATAGAAATAAGAAATAACTGAGATGGATGCACAACTAGACTATAGTGATGTTTGGTATAACATATATACAGAAAATGATATAAAATGGAAAATTAAGGTCATAATCCAATAACTAAAAAGGCTAATAATAAATAAGAGTTTCGTCATGCAAATAGATACCTATGATATCTTCATTTAGATATATGGAAAAATGAATAAATCTGTGTAATCTATCAACTCAGAGGTCCTCTACCCCCTTTAGGAACCGATGGTCTTATCATCATTCTCAAGGGGTGATCGGTTGGGTTAACCACCTCAGTAGTTGGTTAACCATGATTCCCTTGTGTAATTATAAGCTTCAATGAATATCAGGGAGGGTACCCCTGTTGAGGATTGATCTACAAATAGAGATCCTCATGCTGGTGTTGTCTTTCAGCCAGTTGGTGATAATCTAAGGTAGTTGGGATGATAGTGGTATGACAGTCTCATCAATGACCATATAGAATGTTGTAGAACTAGACAAAGATAAATAGATGAAAATGTAAAAAAAATCCATGTAGTGAACTCAAAAATTTATCCCATAAACATATAAAAAATGATACATTAGTGAATTGATATAAAATGGGAGTATAGAAAATAGCACCCAGATGAAACATACATCAGGGGTGGGGTACAAAGGAATAACTACATTTAAATGGTGGACTCTCTAGTATATTAATTATTAATCCCCTCCATAAAAGTGGTGGTTTGGATCATATCTTCCAAATATATAGAATCTATCAAGTTGGGGATGTGTCATTGACTTCTGTAGGAGGTTTTGTGGTTCTATAAACAAGCTCAATCTTGACTGGTGGAGGATAGATGTCAATATGTACTAGGTCCATACATCTATCTTCTAGATCAATCAGTGTCACCACAAAAGAAGATGACAGGGAATGGCCCATTCCCTATCATGCTTGTTATGATAAAAAGAATATTTTTTCATAGCATGATTCATGAGCTATGGAGGTCAGGTGAACTAGTCGGTATGTGTGGTGGAAATGGATGATGAATTGGGGCTGAGAGATGGGGTGGATGGATAGATTTAGGGGTTGTTAGTGGGGAGGGGTGGGGAAATGGGATGGTTCTGTGAAGGGAATGTTTAGGTTGATGGGGGTGGTTGCGAGGATGTGATATATTGGGTGGTTGTTGGATTAGGGCAGGGTTTGTGGTGGTGGTAGATGATGTCGTTGGATCAGAGGTCGAATCATGGGATGAATTTGAAGCTAGAACAGTAGCTAGATCAGAAGGGGAAGGGGAATCATTGGTGGTGTAGGGGCGAGGGGAGGATTGTCTATGTACTCTAGTTCCCACTGATATGACCCATTGAAAATCCTCAGGAGTCCACTATTTTAAAGAATTCAGAGGTCAATGGGATCCATCATCCCATGTGATAAAAGTTTCTAGTATACAATGAAGGTTCCAAGATGACGGGAAAGAAGATTACAAAAAACTACCACCCATAAGAGTACCTGAGTCCCACCATACATGGGCTTCACGATAAAGTGAGAATCGATATCCCATTTTTATGGAAGGGATTCCAATAAAAGAATCAAGGATAAAAACCTAAATTGGAATAATTCAACCATAATAAACCCCTCTTGAAACCTTTCATAAGTCAATGCCCGATGGATAATCCACAGGATGGAACCTCTCAGTTGGGTTCCATTTGTCATGAAATGGTTGTGGAAACTCTTTGGAACTCCCGAGATTAGTTACCATCTTTTGGATGAATCGTTATTGGATGGATCCATCCAAATATTAGTATAGTATATGGAGGTGACAAATTCCTTGGTCTAGATACTGAGTGTGATTCCAATGTCACCCAATGTCATCTCCCAAGATTGCCACCCAGTCAAAAGGTGACATGCGCCACATCGATCTCCAACGTGGAAAAGAACTCAAGCTCCCTAAATGTATTCTTTTATACCTCTGTGATTTTAGAGAGTTTCATAATTTCTAATATATTGAGTAAATCCTTATTTAATAGAATGTTCTCAAGCAAGACTTGGTCCAAGGTCTTATTGGACCTCATCAGTTTTTCCTACAAGTGGACTAACCAAATATGATGCTGAGGATCAGAAAAGTGAAGGCAAGGGTGTAGGTAAGAGAATGGGGTAGCACCTTAGGACTTGTTGGATGAGGATTGTGACTTTTTATAAGCATATGTGGTGTAATAGGTAGATGAATATGGTGAAGGGGTCAGATATTCTAGTGGTAGTGGTAGTCAAAATGTTTGGTTCTTGTGCAACAAAAAACGTCTCCCAATGATGTGCACATTGTGTGTGAAATTTTGGAACAAATAAATGAGGAAGTCCATGAATGGATTTCAATGTGTGGGAGTATTTAATGAATTCATAGAATAACAGGAGGTGTGAGTATGATGATTGGAAGGCATGTAGCGGGAGGTTGGAAATTAGGAGCGGGTCTAGTGGGAGATGGATGGCTGAGGGTCGAGGGGTTTTCAAACTGTGAACTCTAACTCACAACTATTCAATGTCGCACTAAGGATTTCACATCATGTATTTGATATGTGGCATGTAAATTTTATTTTCTGTAATTTTTGGTCTCATGGAAATTCACATCATGTATTATGTTTTCACAATAGGAACATTTCTTTTTAGTTATAAATTTTAATTTTTTATATTTTAATTTTGTTAAATAATACCTCTAAACCATATCTTGCATTATTAAATCTCTAAAAATTATAATCTATCATATCCTGAGTTTTTTCCCAGTTATTTATTTATTAATTTTATAAATCTATACATCCTTCATTTCAGATTAATTCAACTATAAGGGATTACACATTGTGGAATTCTTGTTAAAAATTGAGGGTACAAATAGTGGTACCTAATTCCTCATTAGAGGTTAAGAGTAAAACTCATTATTGTGATCATTATATCAATTTACAATATGAGTATGGTATTTATTCCATATGTACTATTCATGTTTTCAAATTTCTCTTTAGTAATAGAGATGGATTCATATTCTGCTGATGCATAACTTTTCTAAGAAACCTTCTCGAAATTCATCACACCATGTTCTTTACTATCTCTAAAAATAAATTTTACTTAATTTACATCACCTTCACCTTCCTAGTGGTGATAAATAGTATCCCTTGAATTACAATGTTATCTCCATCTTCCTCTATATACAAGATGAGGAAATCAATAGGGAAATGATTTTTTCATTTTTTTACTAAGAGGTCCTTAGAGAGTATATGGGGAATTTTTAATATGTTGTCACCAAGTTGAAGTGCCACGCATATTGGTTTTAATTATTTAGTCCCAAGGTTTTTCAAACACACATATGAATGATACTAATACTTTTTAAAATATCACAAATAACTCTTTCAAAATATTATGTCCTTATAGTGTAAGGAATTGGGAAACTTCAGGGGTCTCACTTATTGGTTGGGAACTTCCACTAAAAAATTGTAGAAAATTATTAATTTTTTTAATGAACCTATGATTTCCACTTTATTTTTTTGAGAGAAAAAATATTTAATGAACCATGTATAAGAAGTCACTATATATATTTTCTTTACAATTGGGATTTTGAAATTTAATTTCTTAAAAATAACCTAAAATTCTTTATATTGTCCCTCTATCTTGGTTTGTCACATACTATATGAAAATTGGTGAGGTAGATTGTATGGTGTAGGTTAAACATATACATTTTTATTTTCATGTTGATATTGGATGGGAGCTTTCTATGATTGTTCTTATTCTAGATTTTTCTCAAGACTAGATTTATTTGATTCTTTTAACTACTTTTTTCATCTAACAACAGCGGCAAAAATTCTATCATAATTATTCAATTAAAAAATATAACCTTTTAATAATCTCATGAATGAGTCTTACTATTAATAGGAAACATAACTGGTAATCTTTCGTATAGAGTCTTTTATATTTTTCCCACATGATTCTCAAGAATTAATTGGGAAGCCTGTTGGTTTTTCATTTTAGATTCTTGAATATTCATTGTATGATATGATTTTTTTAAACAGTTGGTTAGTAGGTTTTCAATATTGGACTAAATATGTTATGATATTTTTGCTGGTATCAATGAGGCTTGTTGATATTGTTGTTGTTGAGTTGGTGGAAATAGTTTTTCCCAATGAAAATGTTATTGAAATTGTTGTTGTGGTAGAGGATTCAGACCTTGTAGAGGGTACCCAGGTGGTCCCTAATTATGTTGTGGAACATGACCAATTCATTGTTGATAATAACTGTTATTAAGATGTTGAAGCTTCTGATACAACCTCTACCAATAGTATTTTATCTATTAATTTTTTGGTTTCTAGGACTACTAGTTTTCTTTGTAATTGATGTAATTACAATATTGTATTTATGTATCACCTAAACCTAAACTGATGTTCTCATATGGGTTTGGGACACCACACATTTCACATTATTGTATTTCCAGTCCATGGGAAGGTGGGTGTGGTGGTGTAGGTAGTTGTAAGCTTTCAGGATTCTCTGTCCGGAATTCAACTGAGGCTGCTAGGTGGTGTGTCTCTTCCAAATGATGTATTCAACACTGTATTTCTCCTTTTTCAATTTTTTATAGGATTTCATTGTGTGAAATATCGTCTATAAATTCTATACCAGGTTCTTGTTTCTTTGGAATTTTCCGGCCATCAGTGGCGGCATACCCAATAGCATGGTCGATGGGATGGAGTCCACAGTATAATGTTTGATGTTTTTTCCACACACTGAGTATGTGATGTGGGAATTTATGATTCTATTCACTGCAATGGTCCCATACCTCCAAGACAGAGTTTCTACCTTCGTAATTTACCTTTTTAATTTAATTCCATATCTTCCATGTTCATATCAATAGGAAATATTTATCATGAAATTTATTTTCTAGGACATATCTTGGTTTGGTGGACTTAGGAGCATGAATTTTAAGCCAGTACTAAGATCAATCATGAAAGGAGAATTAGAATACCTATAGTTTGTTGGAATATTTTAATACAACTTGGTTGGAAAAGGTACCACCAACCTCAACAAAATTTGAAATATGATCCTAGGGAACGTGAATTTGTAATCCATTAAACTACCCATGTTCTAGGTCATATGAAGGATTTATTGTTTTATTTCATAAAAATGATCATGAATTGGAGGGATTGCAATGTTGGGCACAACATAACTGATGGTACGAATGTCATAATCCATCATGGTGAACACCAAAACACTGTTCACTCATCCTGAAGTTTATGTAGTGGATATTGAACATTTTTTTAGTGTGAAGGAACAATATTATTGCGTTCATCCATTGTTAAGTGCCAGTGTGTTACAAAAGTTATATCAATCATTAGATTGAAACAAATCAATTACCTTATCTAAAGGATCCTAAAATGGGTCATGGAACCCTATTGTATACACTAAATCGAAACAAAGTGGACTCATGATCAATTCCATAAGAATATATATTCTACAAATAAATGGGGCTGGAAAAAGGAAGATAAAGGTGGTGATGTAATCCAAGGCTCGTATCATAGGTCACCATACCTTTTCTCAATGATCCCTGGAAACAAAACTATGATCTTTAAGACAATCATGGTGTCATTTTTTTCACACGGGTTTCCATAAAATTAAATTGTATTTCCAAAACTACACTTATCTACTTTGGTTTACTAAAGTTGTAGTCCATGGCTGAACCCACAGAGACAACTTGTAGACAATCAACCCAGTGGTGTGAATGTTTTTGGCAGGATTACTCATGTTCACTCTCTCTTGTTTGGGTTCCATTAAACTATGATTTTAGTATTTAATAACAATAAAAGAAAGGTTTTGGGATCAATTTATCATTATAAGAAAATTTAATCCTATATCTAACTTGGGATAAGCCTATGCAATATGACACAATGAAGTGAAAGGTCACCTATTGATATTGGTCCAACCAATTGGATCAACCTATGCTGAAAAATTTTCCTTGGACTAGAGTAATTGAAAACCTGAGTGTGGGGAGATTTTTTTCCAGGATGAATGAATCATAGCATATTAGTCCTAGCATGACCCACTCTAACTAGGTCTTGGTTCATTGATTAAACCTCTTATGTTCAGGTAATGTGTAATTGAATGAGAATGAATATTAGTTTAAACCTTGTTACTATCCATATGGTTACCAAGTTCAATTTTAGATATTCATTAATTTTAAACCACCCCTACTATCAACCACTAACCCTACGTGGATAAGGTAGACCTGACAAAAATTAAAAAAATAGGGAAACAAATCACAACATGCCTTCCCTGACAAATAGACTACTTAAATAAAACAATCCATAAATGAAATCTTGAAATATCAATTAAATAAAAACATAAATAGAAAATCAACATATAATGCATTGGAAACCAATGTTTCATGGAAAATAGAATTGGATTTGGATGTCTGAACAACAAAAAAGAAACAAACGATTCTCAGAATCAAAATCGGTATCAAAATATCTCTTAAAAAATAAAAGAAACCAATGAAAATATATGGGAATGAAAAGAGTAATGAAACATGGAATAAAAAAGAATTGTTTTTTTGGTTATCTCATCATTTCAATGGATCATGTTTTCTTTAAATATATAGGGAGCGAAAGGCACATGATGTGTAAATTATTCACATTGCCTGTATGATTTATGTTTCTTCTACTTCATCACATACATGATTAGTCTCAACGACTGTTGTTAGCATAATATAACCATTGAATCTATGTTGTATAATGTTTCAATAAATGATATTTAACATTTATAACATTTATTATATCATTTAATATCCCATAATACTTCATTAACCAACATAATCCCAATACATAGGTGTTGTACATCTCTTTCCATAGTGGGTTTTAGACGGATCCATTTGGATGTTTGTCTGGAATCTATTATTTCCTGAGAACATGACCAGAGGAAGATACCAATAACATCATCCATTGGAGTCCATCAAGGATAATATCAATATTTCCATAAGTTACAGTATAGTCCATTAAAATTTTCCAATATTTTTATGGTGATAAGATATTTTGAAGATCAACTCCCTGTAAAGAACATATTGGACAATTTTTAGGAATTTTCAGGTGAATCTATGATCTTGATCAGATACAATTTATGGAGTTATTATATATTTCCACAATACATATCTATTGCATATACATGAATCTTTATCAAGATATAATTCATCCAAATTTAAATTAAATATGATATCTTTAAAATTTGGTCTACCACAAACCATATGGCCATATTCCCATTGTTTTTCTTTAGAAGGGTTGTGACGAAATATATGGTGATGATCTCACATTAATATATAGGTATGGGTAGTTTTTACATCATCCCCCGTCATATTTTTTCTTTCTACCTTCATTTTTTGACATACCCGGAACTTTGATGTAAATTTTTTTCTCTATTTCTTCATATAGTCACATTGGTAGTACTCTCGTATATCTTAATGAAATATCATGTTCTCTGGTTGGATGGATAATACATAGCTATATGAATAGTTCAATTTTTTCTTCTTTATATCAGGATTTTTTGGCACATATAATTGTGATGAATATATTATAACTCCTTTATAAATTTTGAATTTTGAGGACTTTTGTTTACTTCTAAGATCCACCTGATTTTTAATTTGCACAACATCACTAGTAGCATCCTATATGTTCATTATAATGGATGGTTGAGAAATAATTTGAGCAAGGTAGGATGTTTTTCCATCCATTATGACTTCCATTTCCATCCTATACATTTTTAAGAAGATATTTTCCTTCTTAATTACAATCATTGATAAGGTTTAAAGATCATTTCTACATAGACAACCTGACACTTTATTCACCATCTAGGGATGGTCATGAATTTATAATCCATATTCATTGATCAACACTATCCATATTTAATAGAAACCATTAATCTCCTTTGGTGGGAATATATATTTTAGAACCTTATGTTCCATATATATTCCACACTTCTCTCTATGTCACTACATATAAATTACAGAAATGATTGTCACCAACTCTAAATCATGCATTGGATTGTTCTTCTCATGAACCTTCAACTTACTTATGTATTAGTCTATCAAATTTTAATTTTCCATCATTAATTATCCCAATTCCATTTTTAAATCATCATTACATAACATTAATGGTTTTCCACATGAGGGTAGTTTGATATTTAATAGTGATAAGCCTATTTTTCAATTCCTTGAACCACTATTCATATTCATTTTTCCATGAACAATTAACTCCCTTACAATTTAGCCTGTTTATTGGGTTAAAAAACATGACAAGTTCTCCAAAAATCATTGATAGTAACAAGATAAGGTAATGAAACTACATATGTCTATTATATATATTGGTTTGGGATAGTCCTCAATTTCTATTTGTCTTTAAAGGATCAATTGATATCACTATACTAGTGATAAAATACTGTATGAATGATATTCCATCTATTAAAAACTAACATTTAATTTACTTTTCATATTTTTTCTCAATTAAAAAAATATTTAGCACAATACTAAAATTTTATTCATGCTCATCCTTTTCTTTAGAGTATAGTATATTGTCCTCTATAATGACTACCAGAAATATTTCGAGGTAATCCCTACTGAGTCTATTCATTATGTCATTGAACATTACCTTATTATTGCTGAGTATTAAGGTAATCTATATGAACTCATAGTTTCTAATGATTATTTAATGAGAGTCTTGGGAATATTTTTTATTAACCATTAATTGGTGATATCCTTACTGAAGTCCACATTAGAGATAAACTGGGCCCCATTAAGTTGATTGAGTAAATCAACAATCTATTGTATGGGATAATTATTACTTATCATTATTATTTTAAGTTAATGATAATAAATACATAGGTGCACTGACCAATTCATAATAATAATAAAAATTAGTGCACCCCATTGTGAATCACTCAGTCACGTAAAACCATTGTCTAGATTCACTTATAAAAACTTATTCAGTTATACAGATTGAATGTTTTCTATTTTGTATAGAGACATGTATATGGTTAGAGATATAGTTATAAGATATATTGGGAACTCAAATAATTAGTTTTGAGGAAGACTATAAATTTTTTCATGTAATACATTATTATAATCCCCCACAATGGGAATGTATTCAAGAATGATTCTCTCACATGCCTAAATAATTTGATCTAGATCCAATTTTTCATAAGGCCTTAAGATTTATTATTTAAAATTAGAATAAAAATGAGATTTATCCTCCTCTATATACTTATACAATATATGAGGATGATTTGGGATATGGAGAGTAATTTCCCACTCTTGATAGATAATTTTGGCTTTAGATAATGATATCCAATCTATGCCCATTATAGCATCAAATTACACTAAAAGGTGCATGAAAATATTTTTTTGAGGACAATTCCAAAAACATTGACTTGGGAGTAGTTATATAATTTGGATTTAATAATTTACCCATTTTTTATTATCACATATAATTTAACATCCATTTTTTTGGTGGGGTTTCAATTGTTTTATTAAACATTCATTATATGAAAGAATGTGTAGAAATATAGTTATGTAATAGATTTCATGTTGATTAACATATGTTAATCCAAACTATATCTTTTTATTTGTAGATACAGCCATCTAATAACTACAAAATATAGTTACAGATGATAATTATCCTAATAATAATCTTATAAAATTGACAAAGAAATCATATAAAATTTAAACTATGAATATAGATAGGATAACTCATTAATGAAATGTATATCCAAACATATGAGTATCTAGGATTCAATCATGGTTATCCATTTTAATTTTTCATTTATTTTTTCTAACCTAACAATCCATTCATGTAATTTATAATGGTTTTTAATGATTTTGTGAATTTTTGAAACCATATCACGCAGGAGTGTTAATTCGGGTGTGAAGTTAGGACACTTTTTCAGGAACATGGTACAGAATCAATAATACCTTTTTATATAACAATCAAGTATTACATCTATTATATAACCACATCCACATTTAGTATACAACTAATGATGTAATTTTTGGGGAAATACTCTCTCTATAAACTACCCAAATTTTTGGATTTTTTCTTATATGGTTTTTAATAATCTATTCTTATCCTAATCCACATAAATAACTAGAAACTTCTGTGATAAAAAATATAATCATTCAAGCCTATTTATCATCTTATAATATTATTTTTACATAAATATCCAATAAATACATCCCAAGGATCAAGAAGCCCAGTGACTTTGGAAAACTAGATAAAAAAAATTGACCTAAAACTAAAATACCAAATAATTATTTTAATTTATATAATTAGATTGTAAATCCCTTTTATATTATAAAAATCCAATGTATAACATAGAAAATACATAAAAAAATTTGTGATCTATAAGGTCTATGAAGGGAATAATCATGATAAAGGATCATAACATACGAGTCAAATGGCACAAAATGACATCATAATGGATAAGGTACATGACTGATCACATAAAGACTTGATGTAAATTTAATGGAATCATAGAATCATGGAATTATATTAATGTGTAAAAAACATAAAACGTTTTATAAGAATAATTACAGGATCACTACCAAGATAAAAACATGGTGGAAAAATTCCCATTGTGGATTAAAATTACTCCCTAATCCAATACAAATCATCTCATGGGATATAAATTTTGACCAATGAATTTGAGGAATATATGGGTTCACCCTTCATAAATTTTACATGAATATGTTTATTGTATAATAAAAATAAAACATAAGGCATAAGTATAAGAAATACCCATGGAATATAATGGGTTATATAATATTACCTTAAAGAATCAAAATTCTAAAAGATTCCAAAGAGAATAAGAAATTATGTATTTTAGAAATTCATATTTGAATAAGTATGAATAAGTTTTTAATATGTAGTCTATCTGAATAAAAATTTGGTTTAAAGGGTATCTAATTTTGTATATAAATGAACATTTAAGTTGATATTTTAATTAACCAATAACAAAATTTTTTGGAAGTAATGAATATTTCATTTTCATTGAAACCATACATACACCAAAATTGAAAAACAAATAAATATTTCATATTTTGAGAAATAATACATGTGTAATAATAATTATGATATTGTTTCGTGAATGTTTTTATGGATTTTAAACGTCCCCCTTTGTTGTGATTGATTTTAAAGAAGGTATTGATAAATGAATATAAATAATGAATAACCCCATCTTAGAAAGGGGAAATAAAATTGGTATATATATAAGATATATATATATATACATATATATTAGATGAATTCCATAAAACTGAAATTATTCAGAAAATTAGGTACAGAGAAAAAGTTAAAACCTAAATAAAAAAGGGAGGATTGGAGAGTCTCCTTACATAGGGCCCTTTACTCGCTTGGTACGATCACCTATCTTCGTTAATAATTAAATTACATTTATAATATAGCATCCCGCCTTTTTATTACATAACATTTCATTATATTTTATGAAACTGGGGGTCTTTAAGGTTTAGTGTCTTGGAATCCAGGAACATAATACATGATGACATAAAACATTTTTCGCAATCACTATAAAGGAATCTTCTTTGTTCATTCTAAGTTCAATACAACATCTCATAACCTGGGAGCATACATCAAATAAAGGGTGAGAAGAAGGACCATTAAGGGAAATAAGAGAAACATTTTACATGTGAACTTGAGATACATCAATAATGTCATGAAAAATAACTTTAAGGCATGAGAAAGAGATCATGAGGCATATCATAATAAAAATAAATTGTTTCATAACATGATGATGTGACTGCAACATTTTACTTAGACTATCATGATCATATCACCAAGGTCCATCCCCAAGGTTTCATTTAATAAAATTACCAAGGTTATTCACAATGGTATCGTTAAACTTGTAATCCCTAGAGATCACATCATTACCCAATGCATTGGAGCGCTATCAGGGCGCAAACTTAAATTTGACTTTATTATCATGTGATCCACATATATCATCACAAAAAATTACATAAATAACCCATATATCATAAAAGAAATGGGTTTCATTTCATAATCATAACGTTTTAAAAACTGCTTTTAAGACTTGATCTTTATGCATTTTAAACCCATGAAAAAGGAAAGAGGGTTTCATGTATGTAAATCCCAGAATTAAAGTAGAAAATTTTGATATATACTTTAATACCCATGTAGAAGATATATCTTTGAGTATTAAATTAATAAAATAAAATAATTTGAGAAAAACTGAGAGACATTTTGAAACGAAAATTCTACAACATAACAGCTATGTTACAGGGTTGTAGAAAACATAAAAAAGAGAGGGGACATAGGTCACCCACACATAAATGATCCATAAAATAGTAGGGGGATAGAATATAAAGTATTTAAGAACATGGAAATGAATTTTGATATATTTAACATATGAAATGAAGTGCTTGAAAAGAAAACAAAAATAAGATTTCTCTTATGAAAATTCGGCAGCCTAACGACGTTACTTAAAAAATAAAAAATTAATTAATGATATCAAATAGGGTATCTCATCATATGAACCTAAAAAGGACATTGTGATAGATATATAATATCATACTACAACATAATAAAATGAACTTGAATGAAATGACATGAAAATAGAACTTGAAAAATGAGAAGGGTGGAAGAATCCCTTACAAAAATAATGCGGCCTAACTGCGCCACATAAACAATCATAAAATGAAATGATGTGAGTAAGAGGGGATCTCTCATCATATGATCATGAAATGGACATTTGGATGAATATAAAATAACATCCCCAACATAATAAAATGGAGCTTAAAATAAATGACATAAAGGAGAATACATGAAAAAAAGAGAGAGGTAGGATCCCATACCTTGAAGAGTAACATCAAAATATTGATGTTTGGAACCTTGGGAGGATTGAGGGAACCTTGGGAGGACTCTTTGGGAGGAAAAGAGACCATAACATCGTTGAGGAGGATTTTGGAATGGAAAGGATGAGAAAAAGTCTTGGTATTTATATGGGAAGTGAGGGGACAAGGCATTAATGTCCAAGGGACACCTCA
Organism: Viscum album; assembly: GCA_963277665.1. Taxonomy (NCBI): domain Eukaryota; kingdom Viridiplantae; phylum Streptophyta; class Magnoliopsida; order Santalales; family Viscaceae; genus Viscum; species Viscum album. Next base: position 940,374,902 of record OY728161.1, read on the forward strand.
TATGTGGTATTGGAAAAACCGGGGGCTTTACCATGGTATTTTCCCATGGTATTGTCCAATTGGGACACCTAATACCTTATCTTACTATTCATAAGTCGAGCAAAATTATTACATGATTATTACATCCTTAATGACATCATTAAACACCTGAAAATCTAAACAGAAAATTCACTATTTACAGAAAATTCATCTTTTTCAGAAAAATCCCAAAATTTCACGTTAACTAAATATCAATGCTCTGATTAAAAAAATGAACTCCATATTATGAAAATATTTTTATTAATATTTTTAATTTAATTTTTATATTAAAAACTATTCACTGAAAATTTCATTTTTTCAGAAAAATCCCCAAAAATCACCATAACCTAATTTCGATGCTCTGAATTCAAAAATAAACACCTTTTTATAAAAATAATTTTTTAAATATTTTTAATTTAATTTTTATTTAAAAATAAATATTCACCGGAAAAATCAAATACTTGACTAATAATTTTTGAAATAGATGTTTACCTATTTTATTGAATCACATTACTTAATCAAGGTGCCTAAATTACATTAATACTTTCTTTAATTGAGATTACAAATCCATTTGGTCATATTACTAATCCTAATCATAAAATTACTATTCTTAAATTACTATTCATCAAAAAATAAGATGATCTTATTAGACTCTAAATTTCATACTGAACATAACTATAGAAGATAATTTTTTGAAAACCATTACACATTATTAATTATTTAAGGTTTACATAAATATTTTTAAAAATATCCTTCTAAAATTAAACAATAATATGCATACAATATTTATCCATACATTTGAAAATTCACCAACTCCACCATAAGAAAAATTATAATTTTTATTTAAATGAGAGGATTACACAAGGCAGTTATGGTCTTGTTACATAACCCCTTATAACACCAGAAAAGGACCTAAGAGTAATGTGTTATAGGGTGATAGAATCTTGGGGTGGCTCAACCAACATTGCCAGAGTAGTGATTTCTATCTTCTTGAACTTCTCGTGAAGGCGATTCCGTTCCAGCTTCACATGATGATGTTCGGCTAGGGTTTGGTCCAGAGAAAAGCCCAAAAGTGCTACCTCCTTCTCGAGTTCCATCAGATGGGCTTCGATTGGCTCGCGACTACTGGATGGGGCCATCAAGTATTTTTTCTATATTAATTAATCGAGACCAATTGTATTTATAGACAATAATTGTAACATTTAGTTTCCAACAGTCTTATTGAAAAATGGTCAAATAAAAGTTGAAACCCAACGGTCTCATTTTAATTATACTCATTTTATTAAATGAAATTGTTTTGTTGGGTATAAAATAAAATAACACACAAAGTTAAGAAAAAAGTCTATTCAAAATCTCAGGTCGTTACATTCTGCCCCCCTTAAGAAATTGTGTCCTCGCAATTTAAAAAAAATTGGCTTGGAAATTTCATTGAAATTCCCACATCAGAAAAATAGTTAGTAAAACTATCACTTTAAATGAAAGAAAGGGAAGTACAAAGGTCACCTAAGTTAACCCATACTAGGATTCCATGAAGGTAAACATGGATATGGAAGAGAAAACAATGGTTCATGTTCTGATGGAGAGTGATAGAAAAAATGTTTAGGAGAAAGTTGACCATAAGAAAATCACAAACTTAGGATGTGTGTAAACGGTCTTTGATTACCCAATAGGAAATGTAAACCAACAATGTTTTTGTTTTATGTTACATTTCATAATTTTGAGGAATTCATTTACTACATAGAATAAAAACATAAGGAAATATACTTACCTTAATGTAGTGTTTCATCCATTAATATGTTTCAACCAAAACTAATCTTTTCTCCAAACGATTAACATTCCAAAAGACATGGTCACATCAAAAGCACAAGAATCATCATATAGAGAATCACATAATCCAAAAAAGGAGAACTATATATTTCACTTCTATTTAAACATCAAATAAAACCAAAATGGTTTGTACGAGATCATATAATCCCCCAAAAGGATAATCCTTTATAAAAAGATTGTTATTAATCTAAAAAATTCAAGAAATAGTACCCAAAGTTCAAGAAAGACCATTCAATACACAATATTCCTTAAAATTCATCAAAATAATACAATCTAAGATCGATACCCAAAACTCAAAAGGATTTAATCACATATTCTTCCACAATAAATCGTAACATTTATCTCCAAATAACATCAACTACTCTTAAAGTCTTATACTAAAGTGTAAATAACCTAATCACATATTCTCTATGATAGGTTAGTAATTTTCTAGAAATAACCCAAATCACCATATGTCCACAATAAATAAATAGATTCTTACAAAATAAAAATTTCATCCATTCCTCCAAAAATAAAATCTAGTAGTATTTTTATTTTCCTTAGGCGTATAGTACTCCAAAAGAGAAAACATCATCCCAAATAACCATTATCATTTAACCACCAAATCATTTTCCTATACAAAAGATATCAATTTCATAAAACAGATGTTTCCAAAATCAAATTATTGTTTATCCATAGAAATATCAGGTGTATTAGTCAGTCTGAAGGGCATAAAAACAAACTCATAACGCCCATATCTTGATTGAAAGGCAGTTTTTAGTATATCATCATTCTTCACCCTCAATTGTTGATAACCTGAATGAAGATCAATCTTAGAGAAGAATTGAGTCCCACAAAGTTGGTCAAATAAGTCATTAATTCTTTGAAGATAGTATTTTTTCTTCACTGTGATCCCATTTAGTTCTCTATAATCAATCCATAGCTGCATCGATCAATCCTTCTTTTTCACAAAGAGAACTGGTGCTCCCCAAGGAGAAAAACTTTGTTGGATAAAATCATTCTCCATAAGATCTTGGAATTGTTTATTTAATTCCTCTAGCTCCACATTTTCCATCATACAGGGGGGTCTTTGACATCCGATGAGATCTATGTACGATTTCAATGGAGTACTCTACTCTCTTTCTAGGGGAGGCCTGGGTAACACCCCAGGAAATACATCAATGTATTACTAGATTATGGGGGCATTTTATAAAAGAATAAATCCTTCATGAAAAACTTATTTTATTTACAAATCTTTTAAATAAAAGGATTTTATGTCTTAAAACATCATGCTTAGACAGTTGCATTTTTCTATAATTCCTTCATAATGATTCATAAAAATCTTGTGATTAACTAAAAAAACCCCCCAGGAGTGTCGTAACCAAGAGTGTAGCAAGGCCCATTGTCGTGTACCAGTTCTCATTCAATTCTATCTCAAAATGGTGTATTTCAGTTTTACCCCAATGTACATATGTTCCAGAGCCACCTCTACCTACTTGTATCGAGACAGTGATGTATTTTCTTCATAAACCACTTACTCAATACTCACCAAAAACCAGGAATATTTCCTATATTTAAACATTTCAATAGGGTTCTTCCTAAGATTTTCATATCCTAATTTCCATAAATAACTAAACCATCCTTGGAAACCAACTATAGCATCCCACATTTTTATAACATAAGTTTTCATTACATTTTACAAAACCGGAGATCTTTAAGGTTTAGTTTCTTGGAAACCAAAATCTCAACACATGGTGACATACAAAATTATTCTTAAACACTTGAAAGTCTTATTATATTTTCATCCTACGTTCATTACTGTATCACATAACCTGGGAGCATACATAAAAGTAAATGGTGAGAAGAAGGCTTAGTAAGGGAGACAAGAGAAACATTTTACATGTTAACATGAGATACATCAATAATGTCATGATAAATAACATTAAGGCATGAGAAAGAGATCATGAGTCATATTATAATAAAAATAACGTGTTTCATAAAATGAAGATGTGGCTAAAAAATTTAACATAAAAAATCATTATCATATCACCAATGTCCATCCCCAAGGATTCATTTGTAAAAAATTACCACAGTTATTCACCAAGGTATCGTTAAAATTGTAATCCCTAGAGATCAAATCATTACCCAATGAATTGGAGCACTATCAGGGGGCAACCTTAAATTTGTCATTATTATCATTTTATCCACATATATAATCATAAAAAATTTCATAAATAACCCATATATTATAAAAGAAATGGGTTTCATTTCATATTCATAATGTTTTAAAACATACTTTTAAGACATGATCTTTATGTGATTTTAAATCCACAGAAAAGGAAAGAGGGTTTCATGTATGTAAATCCCAGAATTCAAATAGAACATTTTGATAAATATGTGAATACCCCTATTGAAGAAAAATCTTTGACTATTCACTTAATAGAATAAAGGAATTTTAGAAAAAGTAAGAGACATTTTGAGACGAAAATTCTGCTGCATAACGGCTATGTTACAGGGTTTTAGAAAACATTGAAAAGAGAGGGGACATTGGTCACCCACTCATAAATGATCCGTAAAACAGTATGGGGATATAATATAAAAGAATTATGAACATGGTATTTAAATTTGAAACATATACCATATGAAATGAAAAACTTGAATGGAACACAATAATAAGATTTTTCGTTTGAAAATTCGGCAGCCTAACGGTGTTACTTAAAACATAAAAAAATTAATTGATGAGATAAAATTGGGTCTCTCATAATATAAACATAAAAATGAAAGTATGATAGATATATAAGATCATAACCCAACATAAGGAAATGAACTTGAAAGAAATGGCATGGAAATAGAACTTGAAAAATGAGAATGGTGGAAGAATCCATTACAAATATTCATCAGCCTAACGACGCCACTTAAACATTCATAAAACGAAATGATGAGAGTAAGAGGGGATATATCATCATATTTTCATTGAAAGGATAGTAGGATTAATGTTCAACGAACATCCCCAACATAAGAACATGGAGCATAAAATAAATGACATAAAGGAGAATACATGAAAAGAAAGAGAGAGGTAGGATCCCTTACCTTGAAGAGTAACTTTAAAATCATGAATTTTGGGACCTTGGGAGGCTTTAGGGAACCTTGGGAGGACTCCTTGGGAGGTAAGGAGACCCGAACATCAATGAGGATGATTTTGGAATGGAAATTATCAGATAATGGCTTGGTATTTATAAGGGATGTGAGGGGACAAGGCATTAATGGCCATGGGACACCACATTGGTGGTATTGGAAAAACCATGGGATTTACTATGGTATTTTCCCATGGTATTGGCCACTTGGGACACCTCATACCTTATCTTACTATACCTAAGGCAACCATAATTATTACATAATTATTACATCATTAATGATGTCATTGAACACCCGAAACTCTAAACTGAAAATTCACTATTCACTGAAAATTCAACTTGTTCGGAAAAATCCCAAAATTTAACCATAACCAAATATCAATTCTATAATTTAAAAAATCAACTCCATTTTATGAAAATAATTTTCTAAATATATTTAATTTAATTTTTATATAAAAACACTATTGACAGAAAATTCATTTTTTTAGAAAAATCCCCAAAATTCACCATAACATAATATCGATCCTCTGAATTCAAAAATATACTCCATTTTAAAAAAAAAATTTCTAAATAATTTAATTTACTTTATAATTAAATAACACTATTCACTTGAAAAAACTATTACTTGAATAATAATTTATGAAAAGGATATTTACCTATTCTATTGAATCACATTACATAATCAAGGTGTCTAAATTATATTAATACATTCATTAAGTGAGATTACTAATCCATTTGCTCAAATTACTATTCTTAAGCGTAAAATATCTATTCATAAATAACAATTCAACAAAAATTTATGTTGGTCTTATTAGACTCTAAATTTCATACTGAACATAACTATAGAAGACCATTTTTTGAAAATCATTACAAATTATTAATTATCTAAGGATTACATAAATATTTTTGAAAATATCCTTCTAAAATTGATAAATAATATGCATAATATATTTATCCGGACATTTAAAAATTCACAAAATTCACCATAATAAGAAATCTGATTTTTTTATTTAAATTAATGGATTACACAAGGTAGTTATGGTCTCATTACATAACCCCTTATAACACCAGCATATGGCCTAAGAGTAAGGTGTGCTATGGTGATAGAATCTTAGGGCGACTCAACCAACATTGCCCGAGTAGTGATTCCTTCAGCTTGAACTTCTCGTGAAGGCGATTTCGTTCCAGCTTCACATGATAAATTTCAGCTTGGGTTTGGTCCAGAGCAAAGCCCAAAGGTGATACCTAATTCCGGAGTTCCATCAGATGGGCTTCGATCAGCCCGAGACTACTGGATGGGGCCCTCAAATCTTCTTTCAGAATTAGTTAATCAAGATCACTTGTATTTATAGGCAATAATTGTAAAATTTTGTTTCCAATGGTCTTAGTGACCGATGGTCATATAAAAGACAAAACCAAGTGGTCTCATTTTAATTATACTCATTTTATTAAAAGAAATAGTTTTGTTGAGTATAAAATAAAATAACACACAATGTTAGGAAACAAAATTTATTCAAAATCTCAGGTCATTACATATAAAGTAGTTGATTGGGAAAATTAGTAATAGATTTTTTATATATTAATATTATATTCTATTCTTTATAATAATTTTTTTAAGAAATAATGTTAATATCTACTCTCCGGAGGGTGTTCGTTTTATAGTTCCAATGTCATATAAGTTTGTGATTAATTATTGATTTTCTTATAAAATGGGAAAATAAATCTAGAAGGGTAATTAAATGCTAATCATGTAATTAAAAAATGTGGAATATTCTCAAATTACAATATGTTTTCTAATATAGTTATTATACAGTTAGTTTAAATGGTATCATTATACAGTTAGTTCATTTGGGCAGTTTTATCAACCATTCTGAACTACAATTATTTATTTTAATTCCATGACTATCATAACATCATAGAACATGAATTAAATTATAATATAATTTTTTACAAAATATTTGACCATAATATTATTTCTATAACCATACATGAAAATGGTGGAGAAAATTTAAGTATGTTATTCATGGAGGTAATGAACTCACCATAATTTGAAAATTCATTTTTTTATAATGAAAAGAAAATAGATTTACCAATTGATTTTAAATATAAAAAAATTATGATATATTTATTATTCTATAGTCAATATTCCATGTTGGATGTGAGAATTTTGGATGAGTTAGAATAACATAATAGTATGGGATAGTTCGTTTAACAACATTACCTCATTAGATGTCCACTCTTGGAAGAAAATTTAACACACCTTGGTATGTTATTCTAGTAAGGTTATAACTCATTGGAAATTGGGAGAGATTTTGGGATTGATTTATGAATATTTCTAGAATCCTAATAATATTATAATAGGTTGAGATAAGAGGTAGTGAGGGTGGTATTTATAAGTGGAGGATAAGATTTTCTTTCAATATATTATTGATTAGATTATTATTTTTTCACTGGATTTCCAATAGTATTTATTCTTATTAATATATAGAGTAATTAGTGATTTTGAATTCAAGATAATGGATTCTTACATCTTTAATATGTCAGTAATTCATGAATTTAACTTATAATGCTAAATATTGTATTTTTTAATATTTCAATATTCACCAAAAATTCAACTAAATTATGAAAATTCCAAAAAAAACACTCATACCAATTTTTGATGTGCAAATTCAAGAAATTATTTCCATTTTAGAAAATTAAGGTTCCAAATATTATAATTTTATTTATTTTTAAATAATATTTACTTGAAAACTACTAATTTTTTAATGATTAATTTTTCCACCCTTTGAAAGATTACTTTTATACTCATAAAATAATATTATTATTTTAACAAAACATCTAATTATTTTATAAACCTATTTTAGGAGAATAAAATTTCTGTAATTTTTTATTTTATTTAACAAAAAAATTAAAATAAAACATATGTTTTTTAAACAAAACCACACATTTATTTTATCATTTTAAAAAAAAATTTATTTGTATCATGATATAAATCCACAATATTATCATTTTATAAGATAACTAAATATTATTTTACAATTACATAACATATGATAGTATTATAATGGTCGTGTTACAATTCCTAATGACCATATTACTATTAAATCGTTTAGATTAATATTTCAATGATATAATTTTTAACAATTATATGGTTTCCCTTCTTTCCTTGAATCCCTCACATTTCATTTATTATTTCTTAACTTATATTTTCTCTCAATTTTATATAGAGTTTCATTTTCAAAATTGATATCTCATTACTAATTCAAATTTTTGATTTCTATATTATTGTTTTGTGAGTATAATCATTCTAAGAGATTGAGCATATAAAAATTCTCATGTAATAGTTGTCTGATTTTATTTTTGTGTACAATTGAAGATTTTATCTTTTTATTCAATATATATATACATTAAAAGTAAATTTTAATTAAATATAATTAAATCTGTTTTTTCTATCATGTGGTGTTCGTGCTTTATATATTACTAAATCACTAAATGTAACACATTTATATAATTAACAGGGAAACCCAATTGTTAAAATTCAAGGTTTTATAGATAGGCCAATTTTATTCCATTGAGAAATAAATATACACATTGAAAAAGAAAATAAAAATTATAGAATGTATATCTATGAAAAGTACAGATAAATTTCATATAAAGAATTTTAGATTACATGTAATTAAGCTAGTGTATGTAAATAATAAATAAATGAATAAAATTTAAATCAAAATCGTATAAAAAATCACTAAATAAAGAAACTCAGATTTTAATGACAACAAATATAGACTCTTATTGTATATATGTGATAAAGAAAGATAAAATAGTTGTAAAAAATATCGTATTGAATGAAATTAGGTGGTAGGATGGTTGAAAATAAAATGATTGGTGATTATTTTTTGAACATGATGGAAAGTTTCAAAGCAACGTTGATATTTCCAAATGAGGAAAAAAAATTAATATCTAACAAATTTAGTGAAATGTTAAAAAACATAAGGAGGTGGAATATAGAAAATTGATAAATCTAGATGAATGAAGTGGAATTATGATGTTTAAATGTCATAAATGTTAGGTTTTGTGAGTTACAGGTTCAACATAATGAGTTTCATGAGTCAAAATTCAAGTGTATATTAAATTTTTTATTTGTTTTTTACATTTGTTATCAGATTAATTTACACAAAAATAGAATTATAAGGCTATCTCATTATTTTTACTAATAAATGATGTAAAAAACATAATTGGTTATCATTTTAAAAATGATTATTATTATGAATACTATGAATACCTTGATTTTTAGGATTTTAACAATGGTTATACTAATAATAAAAAAATCAAATATCGACCATCAAGGTTTACAAATCAGTTATTAGTAACTAAAATGAAAACCTTATAGTGAAAACGATATTTTCTACCAAGGGATGTTATAATGTGGTATCATAAAAAGGTGAGATAAAATGATACTGATTAGGTTTTTGTTTATTATTCGGGCTATGGAAGACTGGATGATTATGAAGGTATTATGACCTGGGTTTGATGTCAAGTTCTACACATGGACAACACAAGTATTAGCTGATTTCCATGATTATAGGGAAACAATATTTCCTTTCATTTTTTCTGGATTTTTATAGAGTTATATGATCTATATAAATAGGTATTTTATGTTACCGATTTCAGTATTTGAATGTTTTTTTTAGAGGTAATAGGTTGTTATCTCATATCATCACAGTTACATTGGTCTCACATGACATATATGTGCTACTTTTGGTTTTTATTGTAGTAATTTTTCTAGAATTGAATTGTATTTGACTATTTATGGTGTTGAAAATAACCTATGTGGACTTTTTCCCATATAGTTTATTTGTGGAATTTTACTCATCCAGACTGAGGATGTGATCCCTGGTGTTGTAGAGTATTTGGATATACTATCTTTGTACTATGTGAGGTACATGACCCATGAAAGGGATAGGTGGATCCATAAAGTGGAATGATATTAGACTTAGATATGCATAGGGAAGTGTATGGGTGAGTTTGATGATCTACCTATTACAACATCCATATTTATGATATATCATAAATTATATCTATATTTAGAATGGTATTTGGGTCATAGTGGGACTCCACCATGATGAACTCTATTGGATTGTTAGGAGGGTCGGGATTTAGTAACACCATGGTGGGAGAAGGTTAAATTTCCTCAGGGAAAATGCTTGCTTGAGTTGTAAGTAGTGGTACTCATGATGGTATGTCAACTAGATAGAATAGAGTATTTGAGGAAATTTTTTTATTATAAGTATATTGTGATTCTTGAATTTGTAATATATAACATTGATCTGGGATGAATGGGAGCTGATCCTTCCATAGAATATCAAATAAGTGAACATCAATGGTTTTTCAATAGATAGGAAAGATCCTAGGAATCTAAAAATTAGTTCAATATTCTTAAAATGATCTTAGATTATATCAAGACACCACCATGTTGGTTTGTAAAATAAGATACATGTTACCCAAAATAATAGTAATACAATGGAGAGATGTGCAAGTATAAGTTGGTAGGGACAATTAGATGATGTGGACAGAGTTTTTTTGTGAGATTCTTTGATAAATTTTCCCCCAAACACAAAGGCATAACTATTAAATTGTGTTTTTGTATATGGTGTGGGGATTGACTTTAGCCATGACCATTTTTTGTGAGATTCATAGAATTATTATAATTTATAATGTTACTACATAGAGATCAGATCACCTTGGTGTAGTGATTCAAGGACAGTTTTTACAAGCTATAACGGTAGATATAAATATCATATGGATGACCTCATATTCAAAGGTGATAAATTAAACACTGATAGTAGAGACAAATTTTTCTAAGATGAGTATACTAACCTAGGTAGTGGAATCATGTGAATTATTTAGTGGATAATTTCATTGTTGGAATATTAAAGTTGACGAGTCCTAGTAGGGTGGTCATAGAAGATGTTAACATTTCTTCCAAGGTGAGTTCCATTGGAAAAGAGATTCTGTTGTGGGTAGACATGCCATGTTCAACCCTATTGTGATTGATTCCAAAGGACTTCCAGTTTTAAAGATTTATTTGGAATTTTATATTTTTTTTGAAAAATAAACAGACAATCAGCTTGATATCGAGCATTGGTTTTGACTCGAGATTCTAAGGTAAAACTAGGATCATTTTAATGAGGTAGTATCAAGGATTCATATTTATAATTGAGTTGATATAGTGAACAATATACACAGTAGTGGGGATAATATCTCATAATGGTTATGATTTTAAAAGGAGCATTTTCAACAGAAAATCAAGGTTTAGGTGAGCTGAACATGATTGAGATGAAATATTTATAAGAGTTTATTTATTTTTTTATTGATATATGTCTGTTGTGATCATTCTGGTATCTATTTTTTTAGATTTATATACAGGTATATGGTTTTTGAGTGTGTGTCTAGTAGTAGAATGTCCACGTACTAGTAGATGTATGGCTATGAGGAATGATTAATGTTAATTAAGGGAAGTGTGGGAATTGGGTATTATGTGTTATAGTTATGTGTTGATGGGTTGAAAATAAGTTATTTTATTTTATGGTCAGGTACAATTCCATCATTGTATCAGTTACCTAGGGTGTGGTGTGGCCGACTAAGTTATTTATATGTTGGGGAGTTCATATAGAATGAATTTATTTGTTTGAGTTAGTTGGTTGTGGTAATGAGGAAGGGATTAATGAGTTTAGATTCACTATAGAGTTTTTGGATATTAGTGCGAGGGATGATTAGGTTTCACAGAGAGCTAGTTAATATGAAGTCCTAAGATAGCTCATGGATGATTTTTTATATAGTGTATACGTTTTATGGTTCAGGTTGTTAGTTATGGAAATTTTTGCTTAATAGTGGCCTAACTATGTGTGTTTAACTGTTTTTGAGGTTTCATAGGGGTCTGATAATCATTGAGGTTGTGTTTTCGAATATATCATGGGGTTCAGGATCATTCCATTAGTGGATGAGGTACTTGGTACTCGATGTCATGGTATCAGGAACAAAGGGGTACCAAAAACAAAGGGGATGACACATATACATAAACAAACCATCTGATGAACCAATGTTGGGTACTCTTTCGTTATTGAGTGGTCAATTGGTTGATATAAGGATGTTTTTTTAAATATAAATTAATTATTTCGATTTTATGTTAATTGAGGTAACCCTCCTTTTTGAATCCTTTTTTTGAGGTTTGAACTCAACCCATTCCTTTATTCTACCCATCCAGTGTGAGATTCTTACCATTTAATCACAAATTCACATTGGAGTTTGTATCTATATGAAATTGCAGATATGTCTACTCCCTCACTATTTATTCCATATTTTTCACTTTTGTGGTAATTTCATCAAAAAATATCATTTTTGGGATTTCTTTTTAGGATTTTTAATTTCTTCTAGATAGGAAAAAATCCAATAAAGATACAATGTATATGATTTTATGATAGTATAAGGTTGGTGGTTCTTATATATTTCCAATTCCAGAAGAATTTTTATATGTCGTGTGAAATGTGATCATTTCTAGGGTCATGTCAGAAACTAGAACAAAAAATATTAATAGTCTCTAGGTTCATCAAGGGATTTCCTACAGTGACTAGTCATTCTATTAGTGGATGTGACTTAATTTGTGTTAATAGGATGTTCTTTGGTGGTCATCGGTCCTAAATCCTATATAATAATTCACCATTGAGGTACAAACATGGGATTTGTTTTCATTTTCCTGTTGTGGATTATGGATATGTGTGGGGTGGGATATTCTAGTAGGATGTGGGAGATGTGGATCAAGGGTAATGTCATAACATAGGGTCACCAAACATGTTATAGTCCTATGTTGTTGAATATTTCCTCAATCCAGGGGGAGATGATTCCATTGAGGTCATGTACACACTATACAAATTCCATGAGGTGGTTTGGAAAATTGGTTTTTATCAGTATCCTCTACAATTTGATTTTCTAATGGGGTGGTTCTGCCCAATATTTTAGGGGAGGGATATATTAATGGTTGCCATTAGATCTTGGGGGTTATTTTGATCATTGGTTGGGGACAGATTCTAATTGTATATGTGAGATAAAATGGTTTCTATTGTATGATATTAGTGAATCGTATGTTTCATCTTGCCTTGGGTTTCATATATTTGTTGAGTTTTTGGTTGGTAAAAAATGTTCAGATGACCGTAGAAAATTTGAAATGATATGGGGATGTTTCTGGTGGTGTGGTGAATGGTTTAAAATTATTTTATGAGTTTTGGTTGGTATGTAACACCATTTAATATAAAATTAGTTAAGAGATTGATGGATCATCTTTTATGATTGACCCTTGGAATTTCACCCCACTATAGCACAATCAAATGTTGGAAAAGGCATGGTCATGGATGTTCAAGCATAGAAATATTTAGTTTTAAGTGGAATTCCTTGGGTTTTTTACTTTTAACTTTGTATACAATCATATATGTATAGATACTATCTATGGGCATCATTAGTGGGGGGTCTACTATATTCATACTCACACCTTGAACGATCCCTTCAAGTTAGGATCATACTTTTTATGTCATGTTGTTGGGAAGTATATGAGATCAATGTATATGGATCAGTAGCTAGAGGTCTAGTGGATAAAAAATTTAGACTTCAATGGTCGGATATGGATTGGGTGGATTCCCAGTATCCTGTTGAGTTTTTTATTATTGTGTTCTTATTGAATATGATCAGAACGTTGATTATTTCATTATATTTTAATTTATTTATTTTTTTATATTTATTTTCTTAGATTTTTATATTTTAGATTGATCTGTTGGATGTTTTTATCCTAACCTGACTATTGTTCTATCATTATTATTATTTAATTAAATAGGTTATTTTATACCTACTATCACAACCAAAACCATTGTTTTTAGTTTTTGGTATTATGATGAGGTGGGACTTAGGTTACTGGGTATCCATCTTAGGTGTTGGTCGGGTGATTTGAGTCAGTGATGGTATATATGAATCCCTTTTTCATAATCCTAACATCTATGTGATGTGAAATAAACACATTACATGATGTTTGGGAATATACAATGGATGGTATATGTAACATCCCAAGTAAGTAATGAATAATAGATATTTTTATCTATGTCTATTAATGATTAAGATAGTGTTATAGAGGCTTAAAATGAGAATAAATACAATCTTATGCATAGAATACACTAATATTCTTAAAAGATTGTTTTAGTGCCTTTTGATGGCAAACCATTTTTGAATCTATATTTTGACAATTTTATAAACTATGTTTGTCAAAATAAACTTATACTTTATGATTGGGACATCAAAATTTACCTTGTGTGAATTTTTGGTAATTTTCTGACAATGTTCATTTTTTTAATGAATAGTGAAAAATACTGCATTTTACATCAAAACTACTTTTTAATCTAATTTATTTATATGATTAGATTATGTTTTGAATTGGTTTTTAAGTAAAATTAGAATCTATTTTTACCATTTTATCCAATGGTGGTCATTGGAATCAATTTCACTTTGAAATTAGACTTAAACTGGTGTCAATCTTTTGATACTTATTGTTTTGTAAAAACACGCTATTTGCTCTGGCAGCGGGAATTAATTATTGAAATAATTAATGTGACTTATATGATTTGAATTTTGTAAAATGGACTTCATTTTTAAATTCGGAATATCAAATATAGCTTAGGGTTATTTTTTGGTAATTTTCTCAAAAACTTCAATTTTTTATGAATAGTGAAACCACTAAGTGGTAATCAAGCAAACTGATTTTTCAGTTAAATGAAAGTTTACCACTAATGTGTATTGAATTTTGAAAATCCGACATACATGGTTATCATTAAGAAGTAAAATGTGGTTCAATGAGATTAAAATAATTTTTTTTTGGTGAATAGTAACTTATTAAGTTCTTAATCGCGATTAGTGGTAATTAGTGTAGTTTAAGGAATAAATAATGCTTTAATAATATAAAATGACCTAGACACATGTCCCAACCTTATTGGTTGTGTCATGGCCGACCAAGAAAATCCATGGGTCAACTTGGGGACCCCATGGATCCACTTTTGTTGGGAAATGACATAAATTACTTTTTATTTAATGTTAAAGTGAAAATGACACAAACATAATATGTTTTGCGAAAACAATTTTTAAGTGGGGTTATACAAGTCCAAATTTTGATTATAAATATTCAATGGAAAGATAAAAAGATTTCCTACATCATAGTAATTTTTTTATAATTTTTAGACATTAAATAAGTTTAATTATTTATGACATAATAATGATGCAGCGATGACATCATTATTTGACGATTTAAATAAAATGGAAAGATAATATAAAATCTATGAACTACACATGGCCAAAACCAATTGGATGAGTGTATTTCGATGCCTTATAACCTTATCCACGAATTCTATCAATGTGGGACCTTTTAAAACCGAAACACATTTTCAAATAAAGTAATGTTTCTTTACTTTCCAAAAGTGCCCCTCCTCTCCTCTTATAAAAGGCCCCCACCTCTACCTCATTTCACACACTCTTCAAGCCATTGGCTCGGCCAACACCTGCCCATTTGCTCTCTCCACATCCCTATCATAATCCTAGAGGATTCCCTTTGGGCAGAATCCTTTCAAAGGAAGCCTTTAGGCTCAACTCAAAAGGAGTTACACTTTTAAAGGTAATTCATTCTCTCATGTTCATTTGTTTTATTTTGCTTCTCCAACCCCCTAAACTCTTTTTATTTACTTCTTTTGTAACAACACCAGTATCTTCAATATACTAGGATGTTGTTATAAGATTTATTTTAGCTACACTCTCACACAACTACATCAAATGGTTAAAGAACATAAGGTTTCCGTGGATGGCGAAATTCTGCCTCCCGAAACGATGATTGTTCAACACTCATTAAACACCTTCAAAGGTGGCCATTATGATGTCACTATTTTTATATATGATATATAATATGTTTATGTTTTCCTTAAGCTTCTGTTTTTTTCATTTTGGGCATACCTTTATGGTTTCCATTATGGGTAAAACACGATATCTTCATTTTAGGAAGCGCGGACTACCACCCCCTAAAAGTGATTTGATTCGTTAATACCATATGTGGGATGTGTAAAGGGTAGAGTTAATGATATTATATATGTTATTATACTGGAATTATAATATACTATTATATCATTATGATTCCATTCCATAAAATATGAAATAGAAATGGAAGTAGTGTTCATGCGTACGTACGGCTTACCGTCTCCATGAACGGTGCATTTCATTTCTTACCTCTAAATGTGATGTAATATTATAAATGAATGTATGTACTAGATATATATGACATATATGATATCTACATCATGAATACCATTCTGGATATAATGAACCTTTGACCAAATTAACAACATGTAAGTGTAAGAAGCCTATTTTTGACTTAAGAACCAAATACCGACAAAATGAACATTATTAACTTAAATGATTACATGATGTTCATAACATGGTATAAAAGGAATAATGAACTTGAAAAAGATTCATAATCAAGTAGAGATTAACTCAAGTTTATTATTCAGGAGTTTAAAGAACGGTCGGGTCAAGTCGGATACGAGGTATGGGACTTCGTCTCAATCTCCTTTCATTGAGGCATATTTTATTTTATACACAACTTTATTTTATACGGTGTATAAACCCCTTTGACTTTTTCGTTTATTCAAAAGGAATCTTTTTTATACGAAGCGTTTACTAAATGAAAAAAGGGAATGTTTTTGTCGTATGTATGCGGCGACAACGACTTCTCCGCCGTCGTAACCGTTATTTGAGTTTCGGCTTCCTCTACAAGACATACCTTTTTTTTAAAAGAAAAATAAATACCATGTTTTATTTTGGTATTGAAAATGGTTTTCATAATGTTTTTATATCAATTTGTTGTATTGATATCTCGTGATTGAAATGTGGAAATTTTATGTTTCATTTATGCATGTTTTATGTGATATGATTATGTTATGGTTCTTGGGCATTATTATGAAGACGGGTGGTTCCGTGATAAACTAAGGGCGGGTGAGCCCGTTATAGCTCTCCAATGCATTGGGTTACGCGAAGGAGTGAAACGTTAAGGTTTCTCCGAAGAGATTTTAGGGAATATACTGTGATGGGTATTCCAAACGTAACCAAGAGGGTTACTCCCTACGTAAGAATGTTATGAATGCCTCAAGTTACCTTTATGTCTTATGATTTCTATGATTTATTCATGATTTTATGAGGTATGTTAAAGTGCCTATGTTTTATGGGTAAAGTATGACTTCATTCTTATTTATATATGAACTCATGTTTCCTTTCCATGTTTTTTTTATAACCCATACTGAGTTTTTATGCTCATCCCAAGTTTTTGAAATGTTTTTCACAGGTCAAGGGAAAGGTACATGATAAGATGATAGAGTCAAGGATGTGTCAAGAATTAATCCATGTTTTATTTTAAATGTGTGTTCCATTGATGGGAATGAAGAATACTATCTTTATGTAACCACTTTGTTTATATGTGGAATGTAATGCAAGTTTTATGATCTAATTCTCTAAAACTCTAAACCCGAAAAGATCCTCAATGTGTAATCTTGTAATAACTCAAGATTAAGTAAGGTTTAAGGCTGGGGCCTTATAGTATAAGTCCAAATTCTATGAACCATAGGCTTTATGTGGAAACATTATAGAAACTGAGCATGCTATGTATAGTATAAGAGGGTTGAGAAAGATACATGAGATACTATTAGTAAGACTATTTAAATGAAATTCATCCTCTATAACAAGGGTTCCATCACATTAGAATTAGAGCCAAGTTTCTCTTTTTAATGGTAGTACCATCATTTTAAATATAGAAGGGGTTCTTTGAGTGAGATCATTATCACAGTTGTGGTTTCATCACATTCATTTTCTATTTGAATAGTGAGTGGATAGTGTGTTTAAAGAGGTTCTAGAGTCCACTAATAATCAAAATTTAAATGATAGAAAGTATTTTGATGATTTTTTTATAATTTAGCCTTTGAATATGAATAAAATTAAATGTATTAAATAATTATAGTGGCATTAACTTCACTTATTTGTATTGAACACTTATCCGTCAATAAAATTTATTCTCTTTGTTTAATTTTTATTTCCTTATTTTTTAATATTTTACATTACATTATTCGCATTACATAGTTAAATCACATGAAAAACTACCACCAATTTTATTCTAATTAATTTAATTATAATATTTAAAACAATAAGTAAATTAATAGTTGATAAACCCCCTTACAAAAAATTATAATTTTTATAGTCCTCAAGAGAAAACCCTTTGGTCACCACTAGGATACAACTATTATGTATTAAAACATTGATGGAATGTTTTATAGCAACCCTATTATAAAATTTGGTGTCATTTTCAACAAGATCACTTGACATTTCTAAATTCACATCACTTTTATATCTTCCTCCAATTATTATTTATTATTTTTTTATTTTGTCTATATTAATTTATTATCTAAATTTTTTTAAGGTACAATGTTTGATTCATTAATATATAATGAACCAAAATCACAATATTGAACTATAAAAAGTCGATGAACTCATTACATTGGTTAGATAATTTTCCCTGAACATATACTCTATCCACACATCAAATATTCTTACAGGTACTTAAGGAATATAAATTTCAATGTATGGAAAATCAACACTTGATGTTCCAATATTGATGGAAGGATAAAGGATACCAAAAAAATTATAAAATACAAAAAAAATTTATTTCCCACATTGCACTAATAAAAATAGGATCCCAAAACTCCATAACTACTCTCTGACATGGCCATATACATTGAGAACCAAAGGGAGATAAAATATCTTAACGAGCTACTGATAATGAAAATTTTCACTATCCATAAATTCATAGAGTGGAGACCACACCCGCATGAATAATAGTACCTAATTTTAAAGATATTCATTGATAGGGGAATCATGGATGTATATGAAAATTTATATATTACATCACTCTTGACTTTTTCTAATCTACATCCTAGGGCCCTAAAGAAGAGATACATCTCCAATTATAAAATATCAATGTAGTTGAATAAGCATTACATTTATTTTTATTTGATTATATTAAAAATTAAAATATTTCTACCTATTTCTATTTTGACACCATAGATTCACCACCACCTATAATTTTTTTGATGATGTTATAATCCCCTAAAAGGTAATATATTTCATGGGGAAAATAGTGGTTCCACTTCCTTTCATTTTTTATCATTTCCTAGAGAATGTTTGACGGAGAAATGATTCTCATCCAATATAACAAATACAGTATATCATTCATTTTATTAATTTTTTTATTCCTGAAAACATAATTCACAATATATATTTTTTAATTTTATATGTAAATAATCAAGTGTAAAATTACATTCCATAGAGAATTATGTACAAGAAGAATAATTAGTCATCAATGAGACGATAAAAATTGTGTTTGAAGAAGAAGAGTCAATGTAACAACTCTGGTTTTAAAAATTTAATCAATTGGATATTATTTATGTATTTTTGGATTTTCTCTTAGTGTTGGCATTCTGTTACGGGTGTCCTAGGACCCTATAATTAAAATATATAAAATAATATATTTGTTAAAAAAATTTATGTTCATATATTAAAAATAATTAAAATTCTTATTGATTGGGATCTCGGAAGGAAAATATGAGTCTCTTTTGTTTCAAGAACACGAGGTTTATCCAAGGAATGATGTAAGTCTAGATAGTGTTACATATATCATTAGAGGAAGTCATTGGTGATTGTGTTAAATATTTTAAATGATAAATATATTTATTTTATTTTATTCACAAAAGTATAATATACTTTCTATAAATTAGTGACTGTGGAAAGTCATTAGGGTTCTCTGTGTAAACCTGGGAGATTAGTGTGGGTGAGGAGGAGGAAAGACCCCATTGGTATTTTTGAATCACATGATAGTGGATAGATGATGGATGAATAAGGGAGATTCCTAGGACAAATGATAAATGAAGAATAATATTCGACAACCTAACCACCGAACACGCTCTCCACCAAAAATTGATCCATTATTGATGTAGAACTTATTTATTTTTTATCTATGCCATTATGTTAATGATTTTTGACAATGGATTAATTATATGCTTAATTATTAGTTTTATGTACTTTGTATGAAGTAATAAATTATTTAGTGTTCTGGAACCTAATTATCGTTATTCAATATTTCCATTATTTACAAATTTATGGATTCTTCGTTTATTATCATTGTCATGGATCACATCGATCAAAAATAATATTTTCTTTTTTTGTACCTCTTCTAACACTCTTATTCACATTCTTCATCCTAGACCCATGGGGTCTATGATGTGAAATTATTGGATTGTATTGAGCATGATTGAACCATTATAATTTGGATGGATTCATGAAAACCATAGGGACTGATTGTTTCCAGATGGATGAATCCATATTTGAGGAAAAGAGAATATGGTTTGAAATACCGAACCCTAAACAAATACGACATGCATAATGACATTTTCTCAATAATATGGGTCCCGATTTATGGACATCAGAGGCTCGAAATCAATGATCAGAGAGGTTATCATTTTGTTCTAGTTTATTTGGAAGTGTCAATTTTTGAATATAGTTTAAGATTATGTAGATCTAGAGTGGCCATGATGACCGTGATATCAGACATCACTGTCTACGAAAAAACGAACTACACATCACCTATTCTTTAAGAATACAAACCTTGTTTATTGAATTTGGAATGTTTATATTTTTATGACCTGAGTAAAATATTACATTTTTATAGGATCTCCCACAAATCAGGCGACACTACCCAAGTATTTGAGCCATCTGTTGAGAGAACACGCCCAAAGCCTCATGTGAACATACATTCTATTTCCCCGTAGGGACATGCTATGTGGAGTTAAATGGATGGTCGGGATATGTCTAGGGAAGAACATGACCAGCTCCACAGGCACTTTCACACAACATGTACCAAATTTAAACACTATTTACTTTTCCCATTACCTTTTACCATACATATCTCCTTCTTCAAAAATAATACGTCGGCCTAAAAGTAGATCATCCTGAGTAGTTTTCCACATAGGTCATGATGTTTTCCTTTGGTTCATCTCTTAATATATGACATGAGGTGATATGAGTGGGAAGCATGTTATATTGATGCTCAATAGATGAAAATTTTGGGTTTTGATCATCATAGAGATTTCGGGTTAATTACTCCCCTCACTCACCAGGGAATGTGTCCCCCATATTCTTTATATAAGTATTGTCAATACACTGCCATATTATAGAGGGAATATGACCTCTATCTATGAAGCATTACTCCCCCACCCCTAAGTTCTATTGGGAGGGGGGTTGGTCCTCGACTATAGATATCTCCCCCACTGTTGTGGGTCACATTGGTGATGAGTGGGCCCCCTCTCTTTTTATTGTTAGGTTGCGCATGGTTTATGGAATTATATATGGGACCTTTATATATCCTAGTAGACACATCATTCATAGATGGCTATAGGTATTGAGAATTTTAACATTTATCTAGGGTTTTGTTTTGAGAATAGTTGATGTTGGGTTTAATCTTCCTCTATTTTTATGGGATGATCTTAATATTATTTTATATATTTTACCTGGGTTCTATTGTGTCTTACTGAGTATATTTATTATACCCCTGCGTTGGATTTTTAGACACATGTTGTGTATTATATAGATGATATCTAGATTGATTGTGACTATTGTGGAACTAGTATCATTAAATTATAATGGTACATGAAGGTACAATTCATATTTGGGGGGTCAGACTTATAGATTGTGGGTCATGCTATCTTTAGTGCATTCCCATTTTTAGTTGTTTCCAGGTTGAGACCCCCTTTCTGGTTGGGTGTGTATTTTTACACGTCATACTTTTAATTAACTTATTTCACAATGATGTATTTCCATTAGGCTGAAAAAAAAATTCATTACTCTCAAGATGTTATAGTTTTTTTCTATCTTTTCATGATTGCATGGAGATGGGTGTGTGTGCGTATGTACTGGTATTTTATGATATGCATCCCATTTTAGTGGTATTCCTACTCGTTAGTAGATGTTTTCCCTTGAATTGTGAGAGGAAGGATTCATGTATCACTATTGTCTTACAACTGACCCAGGAAGGGCCCTTGATGGTTTGGGTCATGATATAGTTGTTTGAAAGTTGGTTTTCCTTGGGTTTATGGTTGTAGTTAGACATGATATGAGGATTTGTTTTGAAAATTATGAAAATAATATTCAAGTGTCTCATGATTGAATCGCAATCCATGGAACCCAATGGTGGTGTGGTGGTCATTGTATCCGTACAATAAGAATTTGACAACCTAATGGTTGAATCAATATACAGAGGCATCAATTGTATGGAAAACAATGGTACATGCATCATATTGGATTTTTTCTCATTTGATTTCAATGTACATTTTGAGTCATATCCTAAGATATTCACATCATGTTGTGGTAAATATTGTTTATTTCCATGATTCTTCCATAATAAAATCCAAAAAGGATATAGATATAGGGTTATGACAATGACTAGTTGGGTGATGAGGACTAAATGTAGGTACCTATTCATCATATGTCCCCTATATATGAGAATAGAGTAGTGCTTCCACCCAATGGGATAATCATGGATCCACCTCTATTGGTTTATTATGATTATTGAATTCATGTTGGGTATTTGATAACTCCATCCATTCAGGATTTTGATTTGTGTTGTATTATAACATTACATGAGTTCCAATAATAGAGACCAATCATGTATCATGGCGATCCAAACCCTCAGGTAGCATAGGATTGGATGGAGGTTACGGTTTTAGTTTTCTATATTGTGTGGTCTCTTAATGATTAGATGTTCATCTTTTCAACCAATCAACACCAAGTAGTACTTCTGTAATGGTGGGGATAGATCACTCAAACCCATGATGAGGTGAAACAGTCATGGATAGATTTTAGGAGGTATTCAATGATGAGTATTATCCTTCGATATTTCACTTAGTGTAGATTGAAGGGATTATTGAGTTTTGGCAAGATGATATGTCAATTATTGAGTACACGTTGTGTTTTATCAACCTCAGATGCTAACCTACCAATATGGTATGAGATTGATACTTATGGGTGTGTAATTTTTTGAATGGAGTCCATAGAAATAACTAAGCAAGTGTGTCCCCTTTATAGATCCTTACTTACACTGGAGTGTTGAATAAGTCCTTAGTGATAGAGAACATTATAAATTGGAGACTTCATGTAGGTAGATTTGAATGTGGAAACAATGGGGCTGAGTCATCTACATTAGCTAGCAGGTATCCATCATCGGGGTCATAGTATAGGAGGAATACTCATACCCGAACTCGGATGTATATATCTGCATCATAGGGTTCACATAAAGGTTCTTGTCAGCTTAGAGAGTGGCAATGTTGTTCTTGGGATGGTTGAGGGAAAATTGATCATGATGTTCTAACACAAGTTTTTGTTGCTATTGGACATACAGTGGATGGAAATCCATTATAGAGGCATCATTATGGTCATGGATCACTCAGGTGTGGTCAAGGAGGCCCCTAAGAAGGAGTTGATGGTAGAGTACAAGGTGGACCTCTGGGGGAGGAGTTGCAGGAGAAGGATAATTCATTGACCCCCTCCCCCAATACCTCCAAAACCACCATAAGGTCCACACTATCCTCATAGGGTTAGCTATAGAGGGTTTCGTCAATTTCTAGCTTTGTAGGAATTGATAAAGTTAAACAAGAGATGATTCGAGTAATGATATAGGTATTCTAATATTTATATCCAATACATTTTGACGTAGGTGAATGTCATTCCTTCAACTCCATAACACTTTCCCAAAAAAATAGAGATTCATGTAGTGTCTTATTTCTGTTAGCTATGTCTAGAGGTTCTTACCGTGATCCATTCTTCTTTATTCCACATCTATCTGATATGTGAGTTGGTGATCAGTATAGATAGATTCTCATAGAGACTATTATTTGTCATGATGAAACCTTATGATTTCATATTGGTAATGGATAGGTTCTATATAGTTTGTTCTTAGTTTTACTACCATTATAGGAGATATTCACGTTTTTGTGCTGATGGGATGAACTTCTACTTCATGGATGAAAAGTACCTTATAGAGGTTTGAGTGGGACTCGTGATCAGGAAGTTATATCCTATCATCCATTTTTTGTGAGATTGGAACATGGTGTAGTGGGAAGTTTGAACATCTAGATTCTATAGGTGGGGTATAATTATATATATTTCAAACTTAATGATGTTCTAGGACTACCTTTGAGGTGGGATTTTGACATTCACCCTGAGATATCACCAATATCTACTATGACATATCTAATGGCCAAAAACAAACTATTTGAATTATGGGTGATATTGGATTACCATTATGATAAGTTTTATGTTAAACCATGTTTCCCCTTCTAGGAAGATCTTATATTGTTCATTAAAAAGGTAGATCACATCTTGAGGCATTATATGGATCACCTTCACTTGAATCAGTTGAAAATCATTAACAAGTACACCTTACCAAGGATTTTCATCTATTTAGATTAGTAGAAAGGTGCATTTTGTTTCTCAAAGATTTATTTCAGGTCCAACTACCATCTTTTGATGGTTTATGAGAATTATATTTTTAAGATATGATTCTAATGCTTTTATAGGTATTATGAGTTCCGGGTGATGCCTTTTACTATAAAGAATTTCATTTTTATGGTATTATAAATTAAGACCCAGATCTTATAGACTGTCAGGGATTGGATTATGGTTTTCATTATAAACAAAATTCTAATTTACTCTACATCTAAAGAATATATTTGTTGATCATTTGAAAATGGTGTTCGACTTACACAAGGAGCACCAATTATATGGTAAACAATCAATGATTCAGTTTTGAATATGATAGGTTCACTTTATAGGGAATATCATCTATTTTATAGTGTAGAAATGTATCCAATAAATATTAAAGTAGTAAAAACATGGGAAACACCTAAGAAAATGTCATAGGTGTTAGATTTACGTAGTTTGTAATGCTTATATCAGAGGTTCATGGTATAATTTACTTGGGTTCAATCCCAGTTTACTACCATTATGTAGAAAGGGGGTATGTTTTTCTAGACCATTTTGTTTTAGGGATCCATCAAGGAGCTTTGGTAGATGATGAATTGTTATAAAATGTTTAGAAAACCATAGGACAGTGTTGAGTATGTGGTGTTTTTAATGCCATCAGAGCCGGTCTCAGATTCTTGTTGACATAGATGTAGGTGGTAATTGTATATGGGTTGATGATTTTGAGTCCCCCTGAGAAAAATTATGTTTCCCATTACTATGAGTTAGCAATGAAATTATTCAGCTTAAATATGTGGTTGCATTATCTTCTAGGTCAGTGTTATATTGTTTACTCAGACCATCATATTATAAATTACATCTTTACCCAGAGATATATCATCCTAAAATTGAGGGGTTGGGTAGATTTCATATATAAAAACGACATCATGATAGTATACACTCTAGGGAAATGTAATTTCGTTGTGGACTCCCTTAGCAAGAAATCCATATCTCACATGGTGGAGGATAAATGAAAATAGATAGCCTCATTTCATATTAACCCAATATATTAGAGGGATTATTCTAATCTTCAATTGATTATGGTGAATCCACAACATTTTTAGTGTGTGAGAATGTCTTAGTTAGTATAAATTTATTATGAAGTTGTACATGATTTGATATCTATAGCATATTAACCATATTGATTTTAAAAAGGTGGGGATCACATCATCCTTATCTAGGGACAATGATTAATTCTAATCATGTTTCTTTATACGTTTTTGAGTAATTTTCATACCTCCACCATGAATGTACATTAGGGCGTATAACATATGTATAAATATAAGTTGTGTATGTTTTGGTGGTCTAACATGAGGCTATGTGTTGAAAAAAAATTGTGGTGCCTCACATTTCAATTGCAAAAGGATAAGCATCAGGTTATAGTAGGTTTGGAGAAACATCATTAGATAATTGAATTGAAATGGGATTGAATATTGATGGATCGTATAAAGGGTCTTCCACAAATAGTGATATTCTATTGAATTATTTTGGTGATTTTTGACGGACTTACCAATTCAGTAAAAATTAGTTCCATCCAAGAGGAACATTTGGCTGAGATTTTGGGGAATTTTTATATACAGAAGATCCCATGGATTCTTGGGGTTCCCATGATTATAATTTATGACTATGATTCTCTATTAAAATATTGGTTGTGGAGTCATTTGTATAAAGATTTTTGTACCATGTAATGGATGACCATGACGTTTCCCCCATAAAAATAGGGACAAAATATTCATCCCATTGTGTTTTTGGATGATATGACGATAGCCTGCATTTTAAACATTGTTCAGAGCTAGAAGAATCTCATATGATTGATGGAGTTCAATTTTAATAATAGTTATCAACCCACAATCAACATTGAGACTTTCAAACAACTATAAGGGATATAGTAAATGTAACCTTCATAATGGTCTAATATTAGAGATAAATCTCTTTTTGTTCAATATTAAATGTGGGTGATGATATATAAGGTTATAGTGATCTTTGATCATATGATTACATCCTATATTCACTATAAATATTACAAAAACTAGCATCTTTGATTATTGGAGTTTGAGAAGGGAGACCTATCTTCATGATATTATCCTTATGATGAGGATTGTGGTTAATTTTTGTTGGTAATATTCAATCATTTAGGATCATTGAAACATTCTAGATTCTATATAGGAATTGTAAGGTTTCACACCATTTGGCCTTACCCCCACAATTGAACTAGGTGCATGACATTTTCCATTTGATGCAGCTAAGAAGATACACACATAACCCATGTGACATCAACATGGAATAATTGGACATTAAGGATAAATCAGCATTCTCATAGTACCTCATGATGATTAGATGTCAACAATACGGGATCCCATGTGGATGGACTATTCCATTGGTTCGAGTGCTCTTTTAGCATGTGAACATCCAGGAGTGCTCAGGGGAGTGAGACAGCCAAAAGTTGGTGTGACAATCTCATATTTTTTATTACATTATCCTTTTAATCATGAAAATAATTGTAGTTTAAGAGAATGTAATTACTTTATATTTCAAAATATAATACATAGAATGTTTTTAATTATTTTTCTATTTTCCCTCAGAGTAGGTACTGTGTTTTGTGTGTTGCAGGACACCTGAATTAATATGTTAAAATCACACTTTTCATTTGATCAAAATAAATAAAAATTTTATTGATCATGACCTCATATGGAAAATCTTGGATCGTAGTTTTCTCTGAAAATAATGATTTAACCTAGTGACGATATCTGTTTTTTCAACGTTAGACATTTCATTGAGGGAATACATTTTTGGGTGCATTAAATAAATTAAATGATAAATTAAATTAATCTTTTTAGCTCCCAAAACCTAATCTACGCAATATAAATATGATACTATGTAATATCACATAGGTTATCTAGAAAATACCTAGACATCAAAGACTTGGAGGAGAGACACTATTGGCGTTGACAAGCCTGGAATCATAGATCGATGATGAATGAATCAAGGAGATATGTGGGGGGAATGATGAATACAGATAAATCATTGATGGAATCTCTAGTTAATGTTTTATTAACCAATTATCAATCCATTCTTGAGGAGGGACTTTTTATTTTCAGTATTACCACCCAATTTTCCTTTCTTATAGATCATGGATTGATTATCTTCATAATAAAATGATTTTCATTCTGCAAATGTACCAAGAATTTATTTAGGATTCTTTAAACTAATTATCAATTTTCATTCTGTCCATACTTTTCACTATTTATTTTTTCTACATTTATGAGAGTTGGTTGGTATTGCAATGACCATTGATAATCTTATTGTGTTTTTATGCCTCTTTCACTTATATTCGTTTTATTCCTTACTATTGGCACATGGGGCTATCATTTGACATTCCTAGACTGATATGAATATTATTTAACCCAAAAAATAAATGGATATTTTAAAAAAATAGGGTTCAATAGTTTGTGGATGAATCATGGTGTATTTGTAGAATGGAGATGATGGTTCCATGGGATGGACCTTAAACGATGATGGGATAGGTGATGGTTCTATTTGGGAGAATGGATTCTTGACTTCTAACCACTAGGGGTAGGAAATTGATGATATATGGTTTTACACTTCTACTCTGATTTATTTTGGTTAATAAATATATTATATAGTGTTTTATTGGGTGGATCATGTGATTGGGGGAAGATCTGGAGATCACAATTCACTTTTTATAAAAACAAATATGACTATACTCTATGTATTGTATATGAACAAATAGAGTGTTTCTTGGATTCTCATGGAGACTATGGTTACAAACTAAGTTAAAGATCACATGTTTTTTTGGACTATTCAACAATATATGTGACGCTACCAATGTTGTTAGGACATTTTCTTAGAGAATATGTTCATGGAATCATGTGATCATACACAA
The DNA here is from genome assembly GCA_963277665.1 of Viscum album. Taxonomy (NCBI): domain Eukaryota; kingdom Viridiplantae; phylum Streptophyta; class Magnoliopsida; order Santalales; family Viscaceae; genus Viscum; species Viscum album. The sequence goes on from OY728161.1 coordinate 940,403,447, forward strand.
CAGGTCCCTTGAGTGACACACCATATGGAGGTACATGATTGGTAAAATTGTGTTTATGGAATAATAACATTTTGTCTTTGGGTGGTGTCACACTTCATGTGACCTTATATCCATGCCACATACTTTCCCCAATACCATATACCTTATGCAACTCCTTCTTCGAGACATGAATTTGGTCTTACGAATAGTCCATTGTGATTAGTTTTCCATGTATAATGGAGTGATGCCCTTCATTTCAGAATCAAAGATATAACTGTTGGATTTGGTTCCCTATAACAAAATTCTATGTAATTTATGATAACATACATTCATGGTTATTTAATATTAATAAATTCCATATCACATCATGATTTGTTTTCTTCATTACATTTTATGTGATTATCTCCCAAGAGTAGGTGTCACACTGATAGGTAGTAGCAGTTCCCCATTGTTATAAGAACCTCGATGTATGATGACCCTATACATAAATATATATTCTATGTCCAGATGATATCATTTTTGGGACAGAAATGATACATGCTATCAATTAATGAGACTCATATGACTTCGAGGCACCGTCTCATGGTGTACTCCCTTGGTAATATCCAGTATGATATTTTGTGAACAAGACCTGATAGTAAGAAATCAACATTTATCAGTGTCGTTGGATGTTCCTATCTACAGATGTGTGTATTAGAACTGTGACACTGATATTATTATTATTAATGGATATTATGAGTTAGTACTTGGATGTATTGATGAAAACCATGATGACATATATTTGTGGTGAGCTAGGATATGTGGTGTGTGTCTCGATTAATATTTCATCCATGAATAATTAAAGAAAAGATTTATGACTTTTGTTAATTAAAAAATGTTAATATAGCATGACCTTTGATAGAAATGATATATCCTAAATAAATCCATGGCCATGTTGTTCTATAGGCAAGTTCAATTTCTAGAAATTCAAAGAAAAAGATATCAAGCATATATTTTAATGGAACTGTCATGTAACCTTCTCGATTAGATGAATTGTGATAAGGGGATTATATCACATGGTAAGTATTCGCATGATGAGGCAAGTCACAAAGTCATTTACTTCATTCTTATGGGTTCTTTGGAGTGTTCCAATATTATAACCTTGGACTTTAGGTATGATTCCCTAATGTCACTCAAAAAGAGGCATAGAGGGTCACGTAATATGTGTATCTAGAATCTCTATTATATAATTTATTATTTAACAAGTTAAATAAGTATTATTCCTTGTTTTGGTTTAATAATTATTTCTTATGAATGGTCACATTTATTTCATTTTTGGTTATTCGAGAGAATATATTGTGAGTGATATATTTAATAAATATTTATATTCTGTTTTATTTTAATATAATATTTATTTATTTACCAACTAATAATGTAGTGTTATTTATTTAATAAATAAATAGTCATTATTCAAGGCATGATAAATATTGAGAAGTGTTTCTCGACCAAGTTTAAGGGTCCTTAGAGAAATATTAATGTTAGAAATTATTTGATTAAATAATTGTTCCATATAACTTAAAGTTTAAGAATGTGTTAGGAAATAAAAATATTATTGTTATTATTTGACATGAGGGGTTCACTTGGATTAATAAAATAATTATGGAAATTGTGAAAATTATTTTATTATTATCCTAGTGAGATAAATTTTAGGTTATGTTATTCTCTCATTATCCATGGACATGTAAAAGAGAAACCAATTTTTTGGTCAAAATGAGTTGGAGAAAACCTTTGATCCAAGAAAGTTCATCCCTCTCGAAGAAAACACTCAAGAATAAGAGTGATCCACCTCCACCAAATCAAAGAGAACTCTTCGGAAGGGGTTCTCAAGAAGATAGAATGAGGAAAATGCATGGGGAAGGATCTTCTGTGATAGCACATAGAGACTCCTTCTAGGAATTCTGGAGAATCATGGAACACAATTAGATCACCACTAGATGATATCTACCCTCGATCTCTACGATGCAACGATGGTGCACTACAAATCTATATTCGGACACAAAAATGAAGAAAGAATCTCCCTAGCAGAAATTATTATTTAAACAAATTAATTTTATATAATATATTTTTATCCTCTCTCTTAGTTACAGGATTCCTTACATAGTATTATTTAATTGATTCAACTCTGTTCATCAGGGAATTCCTCGTCACATAGATCCTAGATTTACTATTGGTTGTTGAAAAATAAAAAGTTGAACAGCACCCCCACCGACACTTCTGTATTTCCTGGATCATAAAATTGGTATCAGAGTGGGCATATTATTTTTTATAATTATGTAAATTAATTGATAATTTATGCATTGATAATTTAGTTTTTCAATTCAAGTTTAATTTTTATTTTAATCTGAATGACAAGATCAATTTCTTCATCCATCATTTCTCATTGATATAATTAAACCGATTCATTTTTTAATTAAAAAAACTTCATGGAACTAATCTAGATGTTCAAAGGATTCTATCCGGATAACCCAATAGTATATGTAATCTAATAAGAATTACATTTCATGTAGTTGTCTTCAATGCAACAGGAGTAATTTGGCAATTACTTAACATGTATGCATTATTGACATGTGGTGTAGTTAATTGTTACATTGTGTGATGACCGAGATAGACATGCACACAGTTACTGGACTACATGTCATGTGACCAACTAGAAACTGTGTATAATCCCTTTAGGGATAGTTTTGGGCTATGTATCCCATACACATCTTATTCGATTGATGATTATGTAATGAAAAGTCAACATGACCTATGTCCCACTTGAAACACCATGTAATCCAAGATTTATTAAATAAAATCACACTCCGAGTCCCTATGTGTGTAATTTAGATAGATTGTAAAGGATGTGTACACCATGTAGATCAGATCTACACGCCTTGTACTGTTACAAAATTACACAGATTTAAAACTTCAATATTTTTTTAATGTTCAGATCAACATATCATGTATAATGGGTATTTAATTTTGATACACTATGTCCATTGAAGCAAAACATGTGGGCCAAAAAATCATGTGATTCCTGTAGTCATCCGTGATTTACACATTGTGATAGTAAGTATTAAATCATGTACTCCATATGTCACAAGAGTAAAAAAAGTCAATGATTATAATACATGTTGGGTAGATTCATACTGGTATTCACCATGTAACTTCCAAAGTGAATTTCATTAAAAGTTTACTTTTAAAATAATTTGTTATTATTTTTATGTAATTATAGATGAGAATCTCATTGAAATTTAGAAAAGGATTAAGATAAAAGAATTTATTAATTAAATATTATAATTAGTCGATTTGAGAACAATTTACCTTAAATAATAACCATTTTAGAATTAAATTCTAGTTTTCATAAATGTTTAATTTCATGCATGCAAGTGGATGTTCATGATCAAGACCATACCTCTGTATGTTATTGGTTTTATTTTAATTTATTATTTAATTAAATTGTTTCCTAGTGTGACTTATCTCTTTATTAATATATAGGGAATGCATGCACATTGTTTCCATTATGTAAACCCCCTTTTCCCCTCACCTATGTCTTAGTAAAATCACATGTAATGGATGGAGCTCCCAAGCTAGTGGAGTTTGTTCAAGTTAAGAGCCGAGGTGAAACCAATCCAAGTAGATAAAAAGGTGGGCATGTGGTATGTTGTAAACATGAACTTCATATTGGTTCAATGTGTATCTCCCCTAGGTCGAAGGTTAGTTTATCAACTTCTATATACACTAACCACTATAATAATATCATGAACATACACATTATTTTATTTCTGTTAGTTGCATGGTTATTCATTATGGATGTTTTATCACGGTCACATAATTAATGAATTAACAATCGTGATATATGGAAGTAAAATAAACTAGATTGTGGATAAATATTATCAGGACATGGTTAATCACTTAATTATGTCCCACTTAATATTATTAAGCATTTAAAAAGATAATAGATGGCAATTTACGCATAAAAGATAAAATCCATCAACAAAAACTTAAATCTGTATAGCCTTCCATTAATTCGGTTAGAATCAAAAAAGTAGTTCAAAGTTCTTAACAAAGGCTAAGTTGGGGTGCTTCTAGTTATCACAGGATTATAATTTCAGTTTTTTGGTTGGATTAAAATGGTTGACATTAAGGGTTGAGTACCAAACCAGGACATGGTGTAACTAAGAGGCAATGGTTGAGGAATTCTAAAATAATTATTTCTAGATTGGGGACTCCACTCAACGAATCAATCTATTGTGAGTTAATGCAGCTGGCATTTGGAATGACTACCTAAAACAATTATAGTTTCTTGACCAGCCAATATTATGGTAATTAGAATGGAATATAAATTCTTTCTACTATAATTTCCAAGAAATATGATATTCTGAATCCAATTGTGTGGGATATTGGGTTTTTGATAAAATAGTGGGAGACTAATAAATATAATTTAATATATTTTTCTAAATTTATCAGATAATTTAATAAATCTAGCCTTGACTTATTTGTTGAATCTTCACAAAAAATGACACCAAACATATTGTTTCAATCCATACTCGAGAAAGAAAACCTTATCAGTTGCATAAATTCCCAAGAGTAGAAAAGACGCATATGGGTCATCCTTCAGCATGAAAAGAAAATTGTATATGATGGAAAAAAAAGTACTAGTTGTGCCTGGAAATGAGGTGAGTGATGAAGAGATCTCCCTATATGAGGAACATCTGAATTATGATAAAGATGTTTTTTTCTTCATGATATCATCCATGCCCAATGATCCGTTGTAGAAACATGAGGAAATGGATGCTTATTGCATGATCTATCACCTTCGAAACCAATATTAAGAAAAGGATAGACATAAGAGGTATATGATCTTCAACTCTTTCTTCATGAATAATCTTGGATAGTTATCACTACCTGGGCCTCATGTACTCAGGCTTATCGGCTACATTGAGTCTTTGATCATCATAGGTTTAATTTCCTTGATGAGTTGTTTAATGATATCATACTTTAATCATTTTACAATGCCTTCTCATGGTTTATTGTAAATTATAATATAATTAATAATGAGAAGATCATATCAGAAATTTTAATGATGATATGTCATGTGGAAAAGGACATGGGGCATGGAAAACCTAATTTCTTTATAGTGAATTGGAAGAGTAAGGACAAGTAAAAGGGTAATAATACCTATAAATATTATAATGCCCCTAAGCACCATCCGACCAAGAAGACAAAGATCCAAATGAAGGGCATGGAAAAGGAGACAATGTGCTTTTCTTATGGAACGTCTGACCACTGGATGAAGAACTACACCCAAAGGAAAGGGGAATCCAAATTTTAATTCATTATCATTTGAAATCTTTCCATTTAGACACAATGTATATTAGATTCAGTTTTTTGTTCTTTAATTTTTATCAAAATTCCAAAACCAAGTAGATTTTAGAGAATATACATAGGAGAGGTGGATCTGTGAGATGCCACTGGTGTGACATTGGCTACTCGTTCCATTGGTGACTGTGACCATTCATTCCAATAGAGATGATCTTGGTTTTACATGACTGTTATAATGTTTCAACTGTTACTAAGATCATAATTTTTGTATAATGTTTTGATACAGATGGGTTTATTTTCATGTTTTCAAATAAAAGATGATTGTTTTAAAATTTAAACATATATTATGGTATGATACTTCTAAATAATAGTTTATATTTATGAAATTAAAAAAACCAATTGTTGTAAATTGATAAAGAATCATGCTCACATGGCTAATATAACACCTTGTTGTGACATCACCATTTTGGCCATGTAAACGAGAAGTGCATGACAAATCTTTTTCAAGATTGTTATTCAGACTCTTTTGATCTAAAACCACTTTATAGATGTCACAGTTGTTTAAAAGGGAAAATAATCAATATTCCATTTGGTGGATAGGTTGAAAGGGCCACAGAGCATCTAGGATTAGTGCACACTAATGTGTGTGGACCAGTTCTAGTAGAATCTATAGGTGTATATTCTTATTTCATAACTTTTAATGATGAGTTTAGAAGATATGGATATATATTATTAATTGGTATAAGTATGAGTCCTTTTAGAAATACATGTAATTCAAGAAATTTGTATAGAATCATATTGGTAAGAAGATAAATAAGTTTGTTTAGATTGAGTTGTTGAATATCTTAACCCATCATTCATTGACTTTCTACGGGAGTCTGGGATTCTATCTCTACTCACTCTACCTTATACACCATAGTGGAATGGTTTTAGTGATAAGAGAAACAATAACTAGTTGGATATTATAATGTCTATAATGAGTCATATAGATCATCTTTTATCCATTTGGTGATATGAATTAAAAACTGGGGAATACACATTAAAAAGAGTACAAAATAATGTAGAAAATAGAATACCCTTTGATCTATGGAGTTGAAATAACCCTGTTTGTTCGAATTCACATGTATGGGGTTCCGAGGTATTATTTAAGGAATTATTAGGAAAAAAACTAGCACCCCAGGGCACAAGTTATATCTATTTAGGATATCCCATGGAAACCAAGGGATACTACCCATACAATCCCTCAAACAAGAAAGATACTTTTTCTAGACAAGCTTTCTTTCTTGAGATGGAGAAAATCCTCAAAATGTTTACTGGGTGAAATATTAACTTTGATGACATCTTTTCTCAAGATAGTCATGGGTTGGTTTATGAAGAAGTTCTATAGGTCCTTGTGGAAGATTTATTTCCTAAAATAGAAGTACTACATAGGATCTCAAGAGAGGTAAGGGAACCATAGAGATATTGTTTTATAGTCACCAAGGACGGTGACTAATTTTGGTTTGACAATAATGAACCTCTCTCCTATATAGAGGAAATGGAGAGTTTAGAAGCTGAATGATGTCTAGAAGATATGAATTCTAAGATGTATTCCGTGAATCAATGAAATGTTTCGGTTCTAATCAATTATCCAGTTGATATAAAGAATGATGGGTGTAAATGGGTAATAAAGAAGAAACTCGACAAGGAAGGTAATGTTAGTAGCTATAAATAAAGGCTAGTGGATTAAGGGTTTAAAAATAATCAAGGAATTGACTAAGAAGAAATATTTTTTCCTTTTTCCATGTTTAAATCCATTAGAATCATTATTTACATTATAACATACCATGACTATGAGATTTGGCAGATGGATTTCAATGTGGCATTCCATAATGGGAATCTTTAGGAAGATGTCTATATGACACAACCAGAAGGGTTTGTGACACCAGGTGATGCCAAAAGGGTTTTCATGTTGAATAGATCCTTTTATGGATTTATAAAAGCATCCAGGTCATGTAAAATTTGATTCAATGAATAAATAATAGAATCTGGTATCATTAAAAATTAATGTGATCCATGGTTTTAAAAGATTTTTAAATGGAATAGAATAATTATCATGTTATACATGTTGATGCCATATTACTTATTAGAAATGACATACATGTATTACAGTTAGTTAAGCACTGGTTGAACAAGTGATACTCCATGAATGACTTAGGTGAAGAAGCCTACATTCTACGGATCAATATAATTTTTGATATATACAAGAGGCTACATGGAAAAAGTCAGTGTAAAAAAATGATTAGATACTAAATATATTTAGTATAGAAAAATCCAAGAGTGGATTGGTTACACTATCACATGGCTTAAATAATTATATGAAAATGTGTCCTAGTACACAACAAGAAAAATATAGAATGAGTACAATCTCATATGATTCAATGATATGATCAATCATTAATGTCATGTTCTATAATAGACATGATGTTACTTATGCCCTAATCCTAGTAGTCAGATATCAAGAATATCTAATAGGCCAACATAAGACTACTATTAAGGCTATCCTTAAGTATTTGAGAAGAAATAAGGATATGTTCCTAGTGTATGGAGTATATGAGGAGCTTTTCGTCAAAGGGTATGATGAATAAAGTATTCATATTGGTCATACTAATCAAATGTCACAATCATGATTTGTTTTTTGTCTCAACAGAGGATCTGTGAGCTAAAATAGTTAAAATTATCCAGTTTTTGCGGATTCTATAGTGATTTTTGATTATAAATCTACTTATGATGTATCCAAGTATGTTTTTTGGAATCATACCATTGTCCATGATCTTGATGTGGTATATAGTAGTAATGACCCTATAATATTGTATTGTGATAATATTATAGTGGTGCCTCTTGCAACAGACAAAGGTCACATAAACATGCAAAGAACATACTCTGGAAGCATCACCTATTTAGGGATCTTCATTAGAGGGGTGATGTTTTAATTAGAATAGATTCAATGGATGGGAACATTCTGGACTCATTGATTAATGCTTGATCTCAGTAGATGCATTAGAATCATGTGAGAGCTAGAAGGCTTAAGGTTTCTAATAGTTGGCTCTAGTGAAAGTGGGATTTTTATGGATTTGGTTCCCTAAAAACAACTTCTATATACATTATGATAACTTATATTCATTATTTTTTAATATTAATAAATTCCTTATCACATCATTATTCTTATTTAGCAGGAAATTGTATGTCATAATGTCGAAGGAGTAGCTGTCGCACAGAAAGGTCATAGTAGTTCCCTATTATGATGAAAACCCGAAAGTGTCCTGAAACTATTCAAATACACACGTTATATATATATATATTATATCATTTGAGGGATAAAAATGATACCAGATATTAGGGGTGGAGACCCATTGGACTTTGAAGCACCTTCTCATGGTGTATGCCCTTGGTAATATGCATTTGGATAATATGAGAACAAGATTGGAAAGTATAAAATCCACATTTATAAGTGTAATTGGACATTCCTATCAATGTACGAGTGTATTGGTCTTTAGAATTTATTATTATTATTAATGGATATTATGAATCATGTACTTTGATGTGTTAATGAAAACTGTGATGACATATGTTTACGGTGAGAAAAGGATATGTTGGGTGCGTCACGAGTAATATTGTATTAATGTAAAATGCGAGAAAGGATTTATACCTTTTTTATTATTTGAAGTTAATTTCTTCGTCCCTTGGATGGAAAAGATATAGTATAAATAAATCCATGTCCATGGTGTTTTATAGGAAAGTTATATTTCCATAAAGACAAATAAATAGATATCAATCATATGGGATTTTGGAGCTAGCGTGAAACCTGATGAATTAGAGATATTGTGATTAATGGATTATATTACATGATATGTATTTATATAAGGAAGCTTGTCATTGCGTCATTAACTCCATTTTCAATGTGTGCCTTGGTTTATTTCTTGATTCTAACCCTAGAATTTGGGTAGGTTCACCTAATTCCACTGAGAAATAGGCCTTGAAGGTCATATACTAAGTGTATCCATAATATCAATTAAATAATATATTATTTAACATGTTTAAAGAATATTATTTTCTATTGTGGTTTAATAATTATTCATGTCTATATGATCATATTTATTCCATAATTGGTTATTTGAGAGAATATATAATGATCAAAATGATTAATAAATATTTATTTTCTATTTTGGTGAATATAATATTTATATATTTATCAGCGAATAATGTTGTGATATTTATTTAATAAATAAATAGCCTTTCTTCAAGGCCCGATAAATGTTGAGAAGAATTGACGGTCCAATTTTAAGGGTCCAGTGAGAAATAATAATATTAAATATTATTTGAATAAATAATATTTAATTATAACTAAAAATTTTAAAACATGTCAGGAAATTATAATATTTTTGTTATTATTTGACATGTGGGTTTCACATTGATTAATAAAACAATCAAGGAACTTGTGAAAATTATTTTATTATTACCCAAGTAAAATCAATACCCAGTTATATTTTTCTCTCATTAGCCATGGGAATGAAAAAACAACACAATAGTGTGGAGAAAAACAATTAGAAAAACCTCTCGAGCCTAGAGAGTTATTACATCTCCATGAATTCTCACAAGAACGAGAGTGGTCCTCCTCCACCGGATCAAATTGAATTATTTAGAAGTGGTAATCAAGGAGATTGAATAAGGATTATGCAAGAACAATTATCTTATGTACCAGCACCTAGAGACTCCTTTGGTTTCGGAGATTCCTGGGACACATTTGGATCACCACTATAGGAGATCTACCCTTTATCTGTATGACACAACGACGGTGCAATGCTGTTTTGTGGCTGGATCCATCAAAGAAGATAAAATCACCTAGAAGGTATTTCTTATTAAATTAAATTAATAATAAAAAATATATGTTGATCATATCTCTTGTTTCTGTGTTTCATTCCTTTATCATAGTTCATTGAATCAATTCTGTGGATCACATCATTCATCATCACATAAATCCCAGATTAATCCTTGATTATAGAAAAAAGATATCGGCACCAGACGTCCCGCACTACTGCTACACATGGAATCTAGAATAACATAATGTGATATGTGTTTGATTATTATCATATTTATTATCAATATAAGTAAGAGCTTAGGTTTTGATCATTGGATAGATGTCAGGGTTAGTACTCCACTTTCACACTAGGGTACGAGAACCCCAAACTCTTTATACTTGTACAGTCAGTACTCCCCCGCATTATAGAGGGAATATGTTCTCTATATGTGGAGTGGTACTATGTTGTCATCGTGCTCTGGTGAGGAGAGATTCCTCCACTACAAATAGTGCTACCTTTGTTGTGGAGCATAGTTTCAAGGAGTGTGCTCTCCTTTTTATTTCTTGTAAAGATTCTCAAGGTGATTGGAATTGAAGATGGGATCTCCATATAGGTAACAGAACTAATCATTATTATCTAGATATAGAGATTTATGTTTCTCATCTTTTTTACTTGAGTTTTAGAATGAGAATATCTAATGTCGGTATTCTTTTCCCTCTATGGATATGGTTTTAGTTGACTATTATTGTATTTCTTCCTCGCATTTTTTAAAGAGTCAAATTGAGTTTGATTATATTCTCACCTAGATGGTATTTTCCCATACATATTGGGTCTTATAAAGATGATAGAATGATATATGGTGACATATTTAGACCTGGTATCGATGGAGAAGAGTGGTAATTGGAATCCTTGTCCAAGTTTAGTGGTCAGACTCAAAGATTATAAGTTACTATAACAATAATACTTTCCCATTTTTAGTAGTTGTATGATTGAGAACTACTTTGTGGTTGGTAATCTATATTTCCCATTTATAACATTTCATTACCCTTTTAAAAATTGATATAATTCCTATAGGATATCACATTCATTGAATACTCTCATGATGTTTCAGTAATTTTTATATCTTTTCATTATTTCAGATTGATGGGTGTGTGTGTGTGTTTGTAGGTACATTAGGCTAATGCCTCACATAATAGAGAAATTCCACCTCGATTATTGTCATAATCTCCTACCCTATTGTATGTTGTCTTAGGGTGTCACAATTGGATTACTCTTTCCCGAGAAGTGGCTTTGGTGGGTTGAGTCATAATGGGCCACCATCATAGTGAAAATGGAATTTTATATTTTATAAACCTAAGGTAGTAATTTATGATCCTTTACTTCATAAATAATATAGAATACCAAAAGGGATAATTCACAACATATCAAAGGGAGAAACTCTTTCTTTTTATCCACCGCACTACACTTCCCTCTCATTATTAATTTAGGTGTTTGAATAATTTTATTTTATTTTGGGGTTCTCCACCCTTGGTGTCCAATTATATACATTTGTTAATGGATTATTTGATGGTATATAGAATATAAATTCTATCCATTTTTGGATTAGAATAAATTAATCGGTTCTTAAAATTTGAAGGTTTAATAAATTTAGTATTTCTAAGGAGGTAACTTATGATTTCATTTATTAATTTATTTTTTTTATTTTTCATTCCATTTCACTAAATTTCTAAGAAATATGCCTTATTATTTTTTTAATGTATGGAGGAATATCACATTGTCCTTTCTAAAATAAACCCATGTCATATATTTCTATCATATACATCATTTTTAAAATTTTCTTATATTTATCTACATATGATAAAGGTATCATTTAAGAGAAAAATTGGATAAATTATTAAAATTTATTGTGGGGGAGATGGAAAATTTTGTTTTAAATGTTTTTGAATTTATAATTTATTTGATTTGATTTTGATTTTTTTATGTTGGTTTTCCAAACTCTTTGAGAAAAAATAAATATATGAATCTTCTTTGAATTCAGAGTTCATTTCTGTTTTAGATTTCATAGTTTTCAAATCAAATGTTTTGAATGATTACTAATATATTTTATTTTTAATTTATTTTTATTTTCAATTAGTGGTTTCAGGTTTCATTAGATATTTAATGTTACAACCAAGTCTGACTGTCTAAAAATTATTTTTCCATCCTAAGAGGAATTTCAGTCCATTATTTAGAAATTATTCTTCATACCTAAGGGAAATATAGATCCTATTTCATTTGATTATATTCATCATAGTTTATGAAAATTGTATAAAACACCAACACAACAAAAAGGAATTTACCGACTCTGGCACATTAGCAACATGGACATTACTGAAATTCACAATATAGTTATGAAAACATTACTACCTTGGGTATTGTATAATTGTAGACCAACTGAGTAGATATATAACAATAGAAACATTGGTTACTACAACATTGTTTTTGTTTATGATCTCATTTCAATCATGGGTTTCTATAACCCTTATATGCAAAATAATTTTCTCTATGACAATAGTTAAAGTATTATAACTCTCCATGAACATAAGAACTATTATTGACCCTTGTAAATCTATTTTTTAATGTTATGATTAATTTAATATTTCTATTTATCATATTTACTCTTATTTTTTTATTATTTTTCATTAATTCTTCCTAAAATTTCATTAAAATTAGTATCAAATAATTAGTTTGAAAAATCTAGCATGTATTTATGGAATTAAATGAGATATATATAATAAGTTAAGGTAAAGATCAATTGTTTTTATTTATATAAAATTTGTATTTATATAATATAACTTGATGTCTATCTATATTTGGTGATGATTTACTTAGTGATTTTGGGTGTAAAACTAACCAGGTTGGATATGACCAATAGGGACATACTAGATTGATACATTTTTTTGAGTTGTACATATTACATTAGAAAATAATATGGAATTCAACATAATATTATTAATGGTGATGGTGTGATTGATAAAATCACTCATATATATATATATATATGAGAAGTTATCTATATAAAACAATGTGCACCTGATGCGATGGTTATTAAATCCTAAAATAGTTGAAGTAAAAAAAATTATTTTCAATCATGTTAATGAATTTAGAAACATGACAACTCAATGGTGGTAGGTGGGAAATCCCACTAGATAGTAATTTATTTATACTTTTTTGGTTTTCTTTGTTACCTGATAATTGGAAAGTGAATGTAATAGATGCAAGAAGTTTTTTATGGAATGAGAGTTAATGTTAAAATATGTTTGAGATATAATAATGAGGTAGGTTATTTGGAGAAGATAATTACGTAGAATAAATAGTTCTTGTCTACACGTGTATGGAATAGGTAGGTATGTAAAATGGGACAATTACAGAGGATAATAAAATTAAATAGGAAAAATAATAGATATGGAGAAGGGTCATTGTCTTACTTTCAATATTTTTGGGGATAAATGACATGAAAAGTAAATTTATATGGAAAATATAAGGAACCAAAAACCATTTAATCAAACACAACAACTAATGAATGGATTAAGTCTTTCTATAACTAATGGTTAGTCTTAAAGAGTTTAGGATTATATACTTCGGATCATCAATCCATTCAACATCAAAGAATAACTTCTTAAATAATTATGAATTATATAATTTTATCAAGGAAAATATTAATGATTATAAAATACAATATATTATTAGAATGGGTGTGGCATAAATTTACACTTAAATTTTTCCTTTTTCATTTTGAATAAGTTATGATATATTCTTGGACTGAGAATGATTATTTTTTTTCTTTTGGGAATATTTATGATATTGGTTTTATCATCATGTTACTTGGTTGTGAAAAGAAATATTACCAAGGTATATATGGTACTAGAATGTGTAATAAATAATGGGACACTATAAAATATAATATAAAATTACATATACATGTTTAGAATAATATATTTTTTCTAGGATAAATTTTTTTTAAATTAATGGTTGTTCAATTAAAGTGAGAAGGGGATATAGGTATCCTGAATAAAAGTAATATTATTAGAGATAAATCTGGTGGTCGTTAGGTAGTGAGTTGATTGTAACATTAGAAGAAAAATGATATGTCCTTTACAAAAGAAGTAGGATAGCCATATTTTGAAAACAAATACATGTTTTAAACTGATGTTTGGGGGATTTTTCCCATACATTACCATATAAGGTCAGTATATTATATTATATTTATAACTGGCTAATAAAGAAAGGAATATTGGTATCATCCATGAAACATAGTTTGAGAAATTAGAATTTTATATTGAAATCAATGTCATAATGATGTTTCCAACATAACTAGAATCAATTCCATTATAATTATCTCATTAAATAAATATTATGCACAAAATTGAAATTGAATTGTTAACACATTTGATTTGATGATTTTTGCATGTTATTCTTTTTCATTCTGAACTATACTCAAATAGACTGATATCAAATCCCTATATATGATCCATACATTGTCTACATTCATTCATATGTGTTGATCATTTATTTTTGGGTGCCTTCAAAGATAACCGATGATAGCTTCGATGATCCAATGATGTAGGAGCATCGTATCTTCAATTTGGAAAGGAAATATAGATAATGATGCTCTTATTTATCATTCCTTAATCAAGCATTATAGAGAGTAGAGAGGGGATCTCTAAAAAATCATTGAATAGTAATTGTAAATTGTGTCTATGATTTCCTTAAATTAGTGGGTTTGGTTAATGAAAATTTCATGTTGGACCCTTTATAAATGAAACCCTTTAAATTAAACAATATTCCTTGTGTATTATATAGTAAAAATTTCTCAAACATCATTAATATTTTATCATATACATGTAATATTACATCTATTTGACGTTATTAAATATCATCTGTTTTGTTGATTAATCTCTCTAAAAATATTTAGAAAACCTTGAATAAAAATATTCATTTGTAAAATATTATTTATTGTATTAAAGAAATAACATGTGATTATAATGTTTTAATAAATTCAATAATTTATTATTAAAAGTTAAAATATATTGAAGTAGTTTATTTTTTATGATAATTCAACCTCAGACATATCTCTAACCTAACATGAGGCAAATCATGTCAATAACATAATTTACTAGAATTGGTTAGGCATCTAAATACACATTTTTTGTGACCCTTTAGCCCTTATCTCAATGTCAATAAATCAATCCAATATACCAATATTGGTATCTAAAATAACATAATAACCCCTATGGTGATATTATTTATCTATATAAATGAAAATATCTAACAACAAACACACTCTATGTACTAAAATCTAATTATCTAATGATATTTCCTAATGCATGATGCATATTTTATGTTGTAATCCTCTATTACTTTATTATTTTATAAATTTATTGGATATACCAAAATATCCAAACATGGCCATGTATTTAACAAAAATACTAAAATCCTTTGAAATTGAGATCTAGATAACTCTTCCTTTCAAAAGTGATAAATTCTATCTACCATATTAAACTAATTTTATAACACTAATGAGGCACCCAACATGTGCTACATCAACACAATGTAAATATTATTATTTAATCATGTATTAATGTAAATGATAAAATGTTACATATTGATAATTATTTAATGTCAAAAGACTTATATAACTCCTCATAAATTATAAAAACTAATGAAACATGAAACATATGGTGTTTCTATTAAAGTGTTAGTCCTTGGGATCTCTTCTACTCTTGATATCCATGTAAAATTTTCATGAGATGTAGTCAAAATTAGAATGATACCCCAACACCTAATAATTATATATAATATTTTTCCTGTTAATATGAGGCATCTAAACAACATGAACTATGTTTTAGATTACGTTCATAGTATCATTAGGTTTCCATTATTGCAGGGAACTTCAATAACCATTTGATATAATAAATAATATAAGGAAATTTCCATGTTAAATTGTAGACATCAATGCACCAACACTATCTTAGTAAGTATAAATCAAGTATAACTCTATATGTACATGAAATGTTAATCATAAATTACTACACAAGTTATGTCGATGGAACCCACCTTCTCAACACTCTCACCTAAACTATATTCATCTTGTTAACTATAAACATGTTATCTCTTACATGTTTAAACCATGATTATACTATGTATTGGATTTAGTCATTGGGACATCCATATTATTCTTTATGGACACCCTATAATTTATGAATTCACATATATGAGTAATAACCCTCAATAGATTACAACCCTTAGTATATATATTATTTTCCTCTATCCCAATAATGACACCATGGATTGTTTGTTTGGTAAGATTCCATGAACTGAAAAAATATATATATATTATACTACTTATTTGGATACATCAATGACACAATATACATGGAATTAGTATATATGATAACAACTTGACTTAATTAAATACTATTATTCATTAACATAGCCTATCTATGATATGATATCCTAAAAATCCATAAGAAGACTACTTTTATATGCCGTTATAAATAGTTTTATTTCCTCTCCTAGTACCTGGTAAATATCACTTGTACATTATAAAGTACTATTTTAAATCTCTTGACCACTTACTATATAGTTCTCCACGATTTACCTTATATTTTTCTATTGTAATGTGTGCATAGTCAATATGATATCTATTACACAACATTCCATATGTTATTGATCCATCACCAAAGCATATGGAGTTCTAATCACCATTATATTATCCTCCTATCTCGTATTTATCTATATATACCTTCATAGAAATATATATTCCTTGTGAAAAAAATATAAAATACCTACTTGAATATTTCTGACTTCTACTTTCCAATACCTTTTCAATATTTGTTCCTCGAACTTGGCCAAATGTACTCTTAGATCGATCATAGTATATATTTCCTAGAAATTAGGTTGATTCTTATTATGTATCTTTATAAATTCAATATCAATATTTTCATAACAAACTATAGGAATAATAACTATTTTCTATACATAATCAATATATTTTTCTTGGAAATCTATGGAACTACAACTAATAAATTGTATACACATGCATAAAAAGCATTTCATATGAACAGTCTATGATAAAAATTAATTCATTAATCCATAAATATATCTCTATAACTGTCATATAATTTTGATATTATATAGTGTCACCATTCCTTCCATGTTTTTTAGACAATCATACTTCATAAGGTATATTTCCATAAAGGTGGTCTAGAAAAATAATTCAACATCTAATGATTATTGAAAGTTACTATTAAAAGTATATTTCTAATTTATTTAATCTTGTTAACATGGTATAAAAAAGTGAGACTTGTTGGTACCACACTTGTACCACCCATGTATAGTTTCTATTGAATACCCACTAATTAAATTACATCAATTGGAGAATCTTCCAATATATATACATGATCCAGACAAATAGTATCCAGATTATTGAGTTCATCTAAACAAATCAATTACAGCTTATTTCCATTTACTATTTTTTTCAGATTTCTATCCATTGTTCAAATTGAATAATATATTACTTTTACATGGGGATAATAAAACCCTCAATAATTTTTTTGAACATCCTACAAAGTATGTGTCTCTAGAATAACTCTACCTCCTTAGGATATTATGGAAATTCTTCCAACTCCAACAATTTATTAATCTAATTCCATGACTTTATGTAAGTAAATCTTATTCCACTATCTATAATTGTTATTTCCACCCTCTTAAGTAAATACTAGCATTCATTTCATGAAATTTTTTTATATCTTAAGAATTTATGTAATATCCTTAGAAACATTACAGATAATTATTTAAGATATAATTTTTGTTTTTGTTTATGAATGTTTTTTTACTAACATTGCCTTACTAATCACATATAATCTTAACACATCAATTATGACATAAGGGATAATAATTGTTTTTTTCATTCCATATGGAATATGATTAAGGGTTAATACCACTATTTTTGTATCATGTATTGGATAGATAATGGATGACGTGTAATAATTATAAGGATTTTTATTGATCTTCCTTGTACTTACAACATCATATTGATGTGCACATGGAAAAATTAATTTAGTAATAAAAACACTCTACATTTTCCTGATTACTGAATTCTTGGTTAAGTTATATTTTGGATCACCAGAAAAAATAATCATTATATCATATAAAAAATAATATTCCATACATGAAATTTATATTCCATAAATTTATTAAAAGATTCCCATGAAGTACATGTATTTATCTCTATTTTATTATTCAAATAGTTCATGTGATCATGTGAAGCTTTATGGATCACCTTAATTTTTATTAGATTTCTTTATAAAACTCGATAAGTATATTTATCAATAATACTCAATGTTTTTAGCTTCAATGATTCTAAACACCATTCTATGCATATCATTGAAAAATAATTTTAGTTTTAAATGAAAAATAAATATCTTATCTCATATTGGTATAAGTATTATAATTTATATTAATCATATATTATGGATTTAAATATTCACAATTCAATCATTTCTAAACTCTAATGTATAATGTCTCATTAAAAAATTCATTTCATAATAAATAGTATCTTATTTATTCTTATGGAGGGTTGGGATAAATGTTCCAATAACTCTTATTCATAGTTTCACAATAATCAATCAATTATGTACATAGTGGTTATGTGATCCTCCTATCTAACATACAAATCTTCCTTTCATAGATGATTATAGAATTCAACTAATTTTTGTATGTTTTTTAGACTCTCTTGGTTCCTATGAATGGAATATTATATTTAATACCCAGCACATGTAGCTAATGATTTTAAATGATGAATATACCTAATGGTTAATCATCTAGTTTCTTATTATTAAATTAATTTAATTACTCTTCCAAGGGACTATATTTCCACATGTTTATAAAATAGCGTCATATCCAATGTTATATCTCTCTTTATCTTTGGATTCATAGAAGGAAGATTTAATGAATATAGGGATACTAAATTATTCATGGTATTTTTAACCTTGAATTTATTTATGGTCACCATAAGAGGTGTGGAAGAACATTCCCTCCATTCCATATATTTTTGGTTAGGAATAGTCAAATTATTTATGACATACATGTCCTTACAATTCATCCTATAAATATTAATATAATAAGGAGAAACTCAGTGGTAAGGATAATAATATAATATTAATCTATAATTACATATCCAAATGGATACCTAGAATAGCTGACTGATCAATATACTAAATAATTTTGAAGAAATAATCACTAGCTGTGAAACCATCTTTTAGTTTACATAGATATATTTTAGTGATAATATAAAATATCTTAAGCCTCTCTCTCCCTCTCTCTCATTTTCAATATAAAATAGATGAGGTATCTTGTTTTAAGAATCAACATCCTTATGATGAAAACTTTTCTCTATAGACATATTTGAATGCATGATGAAATGGAAATAAGAAGCATTCTCCATGAAACCCCTATAAGAATCCTTTTCACCTATACTCACTATGTGGATTGGATGATCAAGAATAGGGTATTACTACACAGTGAGGCAATTTCCCCATAGTGGTTTAGTGGTTAAATTACTTTACCATTCATAGAAAATTGTGATTGTAAGGATATATATTGAGTTAAGAAATGATCATTGTCAATATGTGGTATCACATTAAAATTTTCTATAAAAACACTTACGAATATTTTTACTTTTATATCGATTACTAATTATTAGACATTATATATTTATTGATCTTCAATTTGATCCACTATTTTATCAAATCAAAGAATCACTTAAGTACTAAATTCAGATTAGTCAATCATTTGAGTATTAAGGTGGACAGGATCATTTAAAACACTATTTATATTCTATGTTATGGATACACCTTTTCTTACTGTGTTTCAAGGTATACTTTTGGGCATCCAAACATAGTAACTCACGACTCCATGATCAATTTAATATATTACCATATTTTTCAAAGTGTAACCTTTCATTACTAAATGTTTTACCTATAAATTAGGAAAATTCTAGATATTGATTATTTTTGTTGTCAGATTTAGTTATGTCGACCCAACACTTTCATATTAACTCCATAGTAGTAAGTGTTATCATCAACTAGGGCTGAAGAGAAAAAAATGTATTGTTTTATTCAAACTCATGTTATAGAATGAATTTTACAAAATAATTTCATTTAAGGTATTTTACTTATTCCTAGTGAATAAAATTTGTATATATATTTCATTCTATAACTATGTGATCACAGTCACAATATTTCAATGATTAAAAATAAAATGTTGTCTATGGGTTCATTTTATAATTAATGCCCAGTTCTTAACATATGTGATCATGACTAAACAATACAAATATAACATAAATAAATGATAAATATGTAAATAAATAAAGATAATATTCATGGTATTTAAATACTGGTTGATCAATTTTAATGATAATTGATCATTTGAGACCTTAATGGTAACTCCCTAGGTGACATATGACTTGAGTCACAATGTTGACCCAATCAAATGCATTCAACTCCTATCTAGTATTTTTCTATATATCTGCATTAAATATGTCTTCATTCATCTTCATAATTATACATAAATACTCACACGTAAGTGAGAGAGTCTCACAAATGCATGATAAACATAAATGTAAGAACTCATTGACATGTGTACCCTTATATATAAAAAGAGGAATAGAGAAAATGTGATGACCATTATTTAATATTATTTATTAAAAAAATCACATGAACAACAAAAATTAATTAAAAAAAATCTAGACATACATCGACCGGTCTCTATCATGATTAGATAACACACAATATAACTGTCAAATAAAATTAAAATTGTTTATAATTCATCATTAGTGAATAATTTTTGAATTAAAATAAATCAATATATTTTTTATTCCCGAATATTTTTTTGTGGTCCTAGAAATGTTTTTATTATATTAAAATTAATTTAAAAATATTATAAATTTATGAACCCTTAGGGACTTTGAAAACCCTCATGAGAGGTTAGGACACATATTGGGTCTAGATTGGGTTAACCAGGTCGACAAGATCCTATCCACATCTTTGTTTGGATGACCAAAAACCCCTAATGGTTTATAGGGTAGTGGCACTATACTCATGAACATTGGGAAGGAGTGGGGGGGGATCCTACCACTATCATTATATTTACATTTAAATAATTAATTTTCATTAATATAAAAATATTCATCAGTATGATGGTAGTGTGGTGGAAGGGATACAATGATACTTAAAACCACCTGATACTTTGTCCCCCCCCCCACATTACATATTTCTGTGAAAATATGGAACTATTTTTCTTTCACTTACTACATTGGAAGGTGGAATTTAGATTTTTAAAATTATTTCCACAACTCCATGGAGATTGATCTCCTCAACATTTCTTATATCTATCCAAAAAATCACCCCATAAATTACGCATCATCCACAAATGGCCACCCCAGTACACTAAATATATAAATATAAAGTGTTTCTATTAATATAAGTATAATTTTTAAGCATAAAAATTAATATCAACCATCAGATGGCCATATATTGGTCATCTGACCTCAGATCAATACATTGTTGAAGTCTTTAGGACCTTTTTAACTCAATAAAATTGATTTCATGAAGTTATAAATGTAATTTTTATTAAATAATCATTTAGATTCTATGAAAAAACCTTGTTTACCGAGTTTACCACAGAAGTGTGAAATTGTTAGAAATTAACTCTTTCTGTTTTGATTGTTGTATTAACATTGTATCGATCGTAACCAAAACCTCATATAGAATAATGATCCCATTTTATTACGAATATGTTCAATAATAAAATATAATGGTTACCTCATTCTATTTGAAGACTCAAGAGTGTTTAGTTTGTTTCCATCAAATCGTTTCATGAAGAAACCAATGTCATATCCCTTTAGATTTCCAACACACATTCCAAATTCTTATGAATGCATCAATTATCGATTTGAAGGTGAAATCATGGATAATTAATTACAACTGTTGGATCGAATATATAGATGTATATTTTTATTAGATGGAACAATACAAGAGGGGGGTGAACTGTAGGTTTAAAAACATTGTGTTTAAACACTTAAGAGATTAGTTTAAAAGATCTTAAACCAATACAATTCAAACAACCACAATTGTACTGAATATAAAGGTATGATGTAATGTAATACTATTAGAAAGGTAAAGTAATTGTATCCAAGATGAATACAATAATCAGAGTAATATAAGTGTGATAGATTCTACCATAAAGCATATAGAATCTATTAATACAATCTGTAATAGAATAATTGTAATTGAAATAATTACAATTGAAAGTGTAATGTAGAAAGAAAACAATATAAATTCCATTCTAATACAAGCATCAGCAGAAATGTAAAAGTGTTACAATTCTTTTGACCCAAAGAGAAGGGTTATCCTAATACATAGGATAAGAGGTCTGTCTTACCACCACCTTGGTATGCCCTTAATACGATGATCGGTTCATCTGTCTACCTATCCCCGGTAGCCCTCGATACGATGATCGGTTCGTCTGTCTGCCTATCACCGGTAGCCATCGATATAATGATCAGTACGTCTGTCAGCCTCCCCGAAAGCCCTCGATTTTGTAGGTAATCGACACCTCTGTCTTTTAATCACTTGAGAGCCCTCGATATGAAGATCGGTCGCACAAAGAACAAAGCATGAGAGAAGTCATAGAATCTCTCTCTAGAACATGATAGAAGAAAAGTATCAAAGATTCTTTCTCAGCTTCAAATGATCTCATATTTATAGGCCTCGGGTTCCAACGGTAACAATTCCTCCAACGGTCATATTTCTCTGAAAAACTCAGAGGGACATGGACACCTAGAATTATAACGGTCATATTGAAATAGAGAGCATGGCATCATTTTGTTTACTTTGTAACTAACTCCACAGCATCGTATTAGATAAAACAAAAGATATATTAAGATGATAAAAAAGAGTATGATTAATATGAAATGGGTGTTTTGGACTAAGTACCAAAACATGAAAGTAATGAAAGTATGAGTATTATATGTATTACTAAATGTAATGTATTGATATGATACAAAGTAAGATACACAAAAGTGAGTAAAATTGACAGAGTTGGTATGATACGATTGATAGAGTCAATATGAAAATTATTGTATGTACGATCAGTAAGGTCAGCACGATTAGCATGGTCGGTATGATCGGCATGGTCAGTACAATCAGCATGACCAGTACAATCAGTATGTTCAGTACGATCAACATTATTAGTACGATCATCATGATCAGTATGATTAGCATGATCAATATGATCAGCATGGTCAATACGATCTGCATGGTTAGTACGATCATCATGGTAAAAGACATTTTTGATTTTCAAAACAAGATATAAAAGTCAAAAGAAGACTTTTGACTCAACAATCTCTACCTTTTTGGAAAGCACAAAACACAAAGTAAATACTACAACAAAAACTTATCTCCCCATGAGTTATTGGAAACTCTTCGGAATATGAATTTGAATACAACTAACTCCCCCTTAGATATATACTTTCTGAGGGATTGTATTCACAGATTTTCCTTGGTTTCGAAGTATTTGATTAAAACATTATCCAATTGTAAATCATTCTACACCTTTATAAAACATTCCCCCCCTTTATGATTAACAAAAAGAATGGGGAAACCTTGAGTTACCTAAAAGAGTTAGAGAAAAGAATTGTAGGACAAAAGAAAGAGTAACATAAATGTCATTACAAAACAAAGACAGGTACCATATGAAAAGAAAAACAAATACAACAGTCATTTGTTTTCTGTTTCCTTTTCCTTCATTATCAGCTCATGAATAACAGCTTTCATATGTTTTATTTCTTTCTTGTCTTCAAAAATTGAATCACCCTGAGATCTGAGAAGCTCTTGTTGGTCGACAAAAATCTGATCTTGATTCTTGATAGTCTTCTCCTGGACTCTGATATTTTCCTCAAGAGTATCAATTCTGTTTTGAAAATTCTAGTTATTATTGTATAGCACTGAATTTTGTTTCTTCAGTAGATCCATATCGTCATTGAAAGATGAAAGAATCAAATATTCATATTGAAAAGCATTCATTATTTCTTTCAACTCTTTCTCTATAGGGATATCTGCTCCATGAGTTACCTGATTCAGTCTTTCAAAAGTTTCTTTGTCAACCTTATTGAAATCAATATCAAGATCATATGACAACCTCCTTATATCTTCAACTGCTATCTCATGGTCATTCACTGAGCTTTATATTTTATATGACCACTTGGTCATCCTGTTTCAAGCATTCTTGTGAGCATCTGATGTTTCAGATAGAACATTCAAATCAGCTTCTACTGACAAAACGTTCTTTCTTAATTCTCTTACAGAACCAAACTTCTTTTTCTAATTTTCAGTATTGAAATAAATTTTTCCATCAAGCCTTTGAAGGTATGGAATATTCTTTTCAACCCTCCTTAAAACATGAACAATTTAATCACTCATCTTGAGAGAGATTGTTTGTTCTAAATCATTATCTTCATCGTACGAATGCAGTTCATTCGACCAGATTAAGTCTACAACTGGTTTTTTTCCTTTTTCTTTTTCTTTCTATTTTCATTCTTCCCCCACTTTATCACTGAGGAAAATAACTTTTTCCATATAAGAAGATTGAGAACCTTGATTTTCTTGAGAAGGTGTTTTATCCGGTGTTTCAAAATATTCAACTGGTGTTTGATCACCATGAGGAACATGTTGAATACCTTCACTCTACTTTTGGTAAGATTATTATCTACTTTTTTTCGAACTTTGAAGGAATTCTAAAAGAAAATATCCTTCCTCTTCTTCAACTTCTTCTATCTCTTCCAATAATTTTTTCACTTTTTCTTTCTCTATAAGACTTTGTACGATAGGTTCTTGATGTTTTTCTTCCATTTTTTGAGCACTAGCATCCTCAACCAATTTCATTACTTTAGATATATCAAAGTATTGAGCCTTTCTTTTCAAAATAGTCTTCTTTTTGGTTTCATCTTGAAGGGTTTCCTCTACCCTTATTCTCTCAGCAAAGGCTTCAGCTGGATCAAGTCCAAATATTGGATCACCTTCCTTTCTCTGTTCCTCATCTTTTCTCCACTTGGCCACAACGTCTTTACTGTACTTTGGTTTCTTCTTTGCCTTTGAACTGGTTTGCAGATCTGACTTTTTAGGAGAAACAATAGAAGGATTATATTTGACTGGCATAGGTTCTGATTGATTCTGATCCGATTCAGCTTCCAAAACTTTTACAAATAGTATTGAATTCTGGTCAAAACAAACATTCAACTTATTCAATGTACTCTTACTAATCTAATATGGCTTCAAATATATCCGATTTCCTTTTAAAGGAATATTACAAAACATCATTCTTTTGAGAGTAAACTTTGTATGGAAAGCTGGATACAAAATAAAATGGGATTTGATTGCTCTTGACTTAACATTCTTAATCATTTCAACGATGTATCCCATATGATTTACTTTTCTCATGTTGACAAGATAGTCCAACATGAAGATATCAGAATCCTTCAAAGTCTCTATATCCCCTTTCCTTGGGATAAGAAAACCTTGCATTCACAACGATACAAATATGTTATCTGGTGAAAGATGAGCCACTTTCCTCTTCTCTTCATTTATAATAAACAGAGATATTTCAGTATTTTATTTGTTAAACATACCAAATTCCTCTAGTAGTTTATGAGATGGATAGAAAGAATCACCTTTTATCGGAACATTCAAAAAAATGAGCTGCTTGATTCACAGACACAGAAATATTTCTATCATACAAAACAAAGTTGATAGTCATGTTCTTATCAAATGATATGATTTTGTAAAAATGACTGACTTCATCAATAAGAACAAAATCTTGGGATACTGGTTTTTCAACACACAAATGCTCCCAGCCTTCAAACAAAATGTTTCTTTCGATTATAGAATCGTACGAATTGAAAAAGTCCCGAGAAACTAACCTTTATCTGTAAAAATCTTTCTCTAAAAAGAAAATTGAAGACATTTCTGCATGAGTATTGGAAGAGGACTGAGACATATAGTTGAAACTTTATGAAACATCGTACGATGACTTAAATCGGTGGATCAGAGCTTCGCCACAATTCCGGAAAAACTGGTGTGGGATTGGGGAAGGGGGTCTATTTATAGGCGGTAAAAGGGTGACTTTTGATCTTCTAAGGTTGAGATTAGAGGAGAAGAGATCAACGGTTAGGATTAAAAAGAAAAAAAATTGAAAAGTATGTACCTACCAGAGATCATAAGGTGATTGTTGGTTTAGATAGTATTAATAGTGAAAGAAAAACACAAGCGTATGAAGAAAAAGAATATAATCAACTGTCATGCTGATGGAAAACAAATTTGTTACCATGAACTGACGTGCCGATGGAAAACAATTTCGTTACCACAAACTGGCGAGTCGATGGAAAAGAAATTCATTACCATGAACGGACAAGCCGATGGAAAAGATATTCATTACCAGGATCAGATGAGCCGATAGAAAAGAAATTCATTACCATCATCGGATGAGCCGATGGAAAAGAAATTCATTACCATGAATGGATGATCTGATGGAAAAGAAATTCATTACCATGATCGGACGAGCCGATGGAAAATAAATTCATTACCATGAGTGGACGAGCCGATGGAGAAGAAATTCATTACCACAATCAGACGAGCCAATGGAAAAGAAATTCATTACCATGATCGGATGATATGATAAGCAGATAGGTAAATAATACAATAAAACTGTCAATACGATAAATAAATAGGTAAATAATACAATAAACTATCAATATGATAAACATATAGGTAAATAATATAATAAAACTATCAATACGATAAACAGAAAGACAAAAAACACATTCTAGTAGAATAAAGAATTAACGATCATAAAATAGGAGAGAAAAAACCAGTAAGAAATGTTCTCCCCCATTCTAAGAGGAGTTTCTTAATGTAAGGAGAAATGTAAAACAAGAAGTAGATATGAGTTATTATTTTAATGTAATCATTCCTTGATTTTGTTTTATAAACTCAAATCTATCAGAAGATAATGGTTTTGTAAAAATGTCAGCAAGTTGTTATTGCGATCTGATGAATTGTAAAATAATATCTCTTTTTTGTGTGTGATCCCTAAGAAAGTGATGCCTAACAACTATGTGTTTTTTACGAGAGTGATGTGATGGATTTTTACTAAGTGATATGGAACTAGTATTATCACAAAGAATTTGGGTTTTGGAAAAACTCAATCCATAGTCAGTGAGTGTGTGTTGCATCCACAACACTTGAGCACAACAGCTTCCAGCTGCTACATATTCACCTTCAGTAGTGGAAAGTGCTACCGAGTGTTGTTTCTTGCAGGACCAAGAAACCATAGAATCTTCTAAGAAGAGACGTGTTCCAGATTTACTTTTTCTATCCATTCTACAACCACCAAAGTCGGCATCTGAAAAACTTTTTAAAACAAAATAATTTCCAGAATAGTAAAAAGGTCCTAAATCCATAGTGCCTTTTAAATACCGAAAGATTCTATTTATGGATTTTAAATGAGGCTCTTTTGGACTATATTGGAATCTTTCACATAAGCATACAGTAAACATAATGTCTGGTCGACTAGATGTCAAGTATAGCATGCTTCCTATCATACCTCTAAAAATTGTTTGATCTACTGGTTTCCCAGTTTCATCTAGATCAAGTGAATTTGAGGTACCAATTGGAGTGCTAATAATTTTAGTATTGTCATATCCATACTTCTTAAGTAAATATTTAATATACTTATGTTGGGATATATATGTCCCTTCTGGTTTTTGAGAAATTTGAAAACCTAAAAAGAATGTTAACTCACCCATCATACTCATTTCAAACTCAGACTTCATTAAATTTGTAAAAGTATCAGTTAAATATTGCTGAGTTGAACCAAATATGATGTCATCAACATAAATTTGAACAATCAGAACATTATTATTTTCCATTTTTATAAAAAGGGTTTGATATACTGTACCTTTTGCATAATTGTTTTGTAAATGAAATCTTGTAAGTCTATCATACCATGCTCTAGGTGATTGTTTAAGACCATATAGGGCTTTGTGAAGTTTAAAAACATGATTATGATGTTTTGGGTCTAGAAAACAAAGAGGTTGTTCTAAAAACACTTCTTCTTGAACAAAACCGTTTAGAAAAGAACATTTAACATCTATTTTAAATAGTTTGAAGTTAAAGTATGCTGCAAAGGCTAATAGAATTCGAATAGATTCAAGTCTGGCTACCGGAGCATAGGTTTCTTCATAGTGTATTCCTTCTTGTTGATTATATCCCTTAGCAATAAGCCTTGCTTTATTTCGTACAATTATTCCATTTTCATCACATTTGTTTCTGAAAACCCATTTTACTCCAATTACAGTTGTTTCTTTGGGTCTTTCAACTAATGTCCAGACTTGATTTCTATCAAATTCATATAGTTCATCTTGCATTCCTTTGATCTAATCTTCATTGCCTAAGGCCTCACTTGGACTTTTAGGTTCAAATTGGGAAACAAAAGCAAGATGTTCTATTTCATTTCTTAAGGAAGTTCTGGTCCTTACAGGTTGATTTACATTACCAATGATGTTATCAGTAGGATGAATCTTAAGAAACAACTGATTTTGGTTTTGGAAAACCTGTTCATCAACATATGCTATAAATTATTCTATGGTAAATTTTTCAGAAGTATATTCTCGAACATTTTCCTTATCAGAAGGATCATCCAACAAAAGTTGATAATCAGTTTTTGAAAACACATCTGAGGATGTAGGTTGGGATAATTTGAAAACAAAAGGATCAGTTTCATCAAATTTTACATGTACTGTTTCCTCAACATTACAAGTGTTTTTATTGAAAACTATATAAGCCTTAAAAGTTGTGGAGTAGCCTAGAAATATTCCTTCATCAGATTTTGGTGCGAATTTGTGTATATTATCTTTTGTATTCAGAATGAATACATTGCACCCAAAAACATTGAAGTATGAACCTATAGGTTTTCAGCAAGTCCATAGCTCATAAGGTGTTTTATTAAGAAAATGTCTTTTTAAAGCATGATTTATAGTATAGAAAGCAGTACTAACGGCATCATCCCAAAAGTGCTTATCAATTGAGTATTCACTCAACATGGTTCTAGTCATTCCCCGAAGAATACAATTTCTTCTTTCAACAACACCATTTTGCTGAGGAGTTCTTGGAGCTGAGAAATTGTGAGTAATACCTTTCTTACTACAAAAAGTTTCAAATTCACAATTTTGAAATTCACCACCATGATCACTATGAATAGTTATAAATGGTAGGTTTTACTCATTTTTAACTTGGGCTCTAAAAGTTTTGAAATAGGAAAAAGCTTCAGATTTCTTTGTTAGTAAATAGACCCATGTGAATTTAATAATGTCATCAACTAAAACAAATACATAGTATTTGCCTCCAATGCTTCCAGTTTGTGAAGGACCAAAAAGATCCATATGAACTAACTGTAATGAATTAGAATTTGAAACTTCATTAATTGATTTAAAGCTAGTTTTATATTGCTTTCCAAATGGACAAGGATCAAAGAATTTTGAAGAATCATATCAGGGAACTGGTAGTCCCTTTACAAGTCTTTTGTTTGAGAGTTTACAAATGTTTCTTAGGTTGCAGTGTCCTAGTCTTTTATGCCATAGCCATGATTGGTCTTCTATTGCACTTAAGAAGGGTAAATTTTGGCTCCTAAGGTCTTCTAATTTAATAGTGTATACATTCTCTTGCCTATGGGCAGAATGAATGAACTTATCCTTGGAATTGTGAACTAAACATTTATCATTTATAATATTCACAAGGTAACCTTCATCACAAATTTCACTTATGCTGATGAGATTGTGCCTAAGACCTTTAACAAACAAAACATTTGAGATAATAACTTTTCCAAGAAAAACAATATTATCTATACCAATAATCTTTCCTTGAGCATTATTTCCGATGGTAACCTTTCCTCCATTTGTTTTGATGATCTTTTCAATGAAATATTTTTTCCGGTCATGTGTCGAGAACAACCAGTATCCATGTACCAAATATTCTTGTTGGTACATTTATCATTTTCATGAAAAAGAAACAATTAGTTTTTCATAATCCAAACATGTTTGGATCCAGAATGTTTAGATAACAGAATTTTAGGAATCCACATTTGATTTGAAAAATGAGCTTTATGAAATCCTAAAGATTGTGTTCTATTAAGATAACACTCTCTTTTCCAGTGTCTACCACATTGACACATAGAACAAAAAGGGTTATTTTGTGGAACAAAATAGTTATTACTAAAAATAGGTTTGGAATGAGTATAACCAAGTCCATAATGATTTCTCAATGGCCGGATTTGGGAATAAATTTTATCAAAGTTCTCCATGCAATAAGTAAAGTTTGAAAAACAATTTTTCAATGAATATATTCCTAACATTAGTTTTAAAAATAGATTTTTATCCTTTGAAACATTTGATTTTAAATTAGAGTTAGGCTCTAAAAAAATTTTCTTAGAAATTACATTTTCTAGATACTTAGAATGTGTATCCTTATCAGATTTGACTTTCTCAATCGTTTTTAAAATACTTTCAAAATCAGATGGTTTAATATCAAGATCATTAGAAAGATATGATACTTCAATAGTTAAAACTGAAATCCTAGAATTTTCTTTATCAAAATTTTTCTTAAGTTTAAAATTATCATTTTCAAGTAATTTGGAAAATCTAGATACTTCTGCAAAAGAAGGTAAAGTATCATCTTCATATGAGGAAGAATCATCATTTGAAGATTAATAATATTTATTATCAGTATAATTTTCATTCAAAGAGACATTTTTAATAGCTTCAAAATTGTGTACCTTATCCATAAGACAATGATCTTAAATAGGTAATCTAGATATAAGTCTAATATCTCTCTATTTGAAGGACACATATTCTGAAAAATTATCTGATGAATCTATACTACTTGCACTCCAAGTATCATTTGCCTTCAAAACTTCTTTTTTCTTATAATACTTTTTCTTTTTTCTTTCAGAATGTTTCTCCTTTCTATGTTTTCCCTTCAGTAAAGGACAATCAGGCCTTATGTGTCCCACATTCTTACATTCCAAACAAGTTACCTCTGAATATTTCTTATCCTTCCTATCATTATTTTTGAATCTGTATTGGAAGACTTTCTTCCCCACATTCTTATTCATCCTTCGAGCAAGATTGGCTAACTCATTATCCGAGTGATTACTATCACTTGATTCTGATATAAAAACTTTTTTGGCCTTGGATCTTGTTATCCTTTTAGGTGTTCTAGCTTTAGATGTAAAAGCTACACTTATATTCCCATATTTATTCTTATTTAATTCAGCATCTCTCTTCATTCTTGTCTCATGCTGTAAAAGAGTTCCAAATAGTTCATTAAGAGTAATCTAGGAAACTTTTCTATTTTCATCAGTAGCTGTCCTTTTTTACTCCCATTCATTTGGAATTATATCAATAATCTTATCTACAAGAGCATCATCATCAATACCTTCTCCCAAAGATTGTAAACTGTAGACAATTTTCATAAATCTTTGTTGCACTTTACATACCGGCTCTCCATAAGGAAAAACAAATCCATGATACACTGCTCAAAGAATTTCTATTCTTGTTTCTATAACCTTGGATGTACCAAAAAGTGTGACTTATAATTTCTTCTAAATATAGTTGGATTTGTCACAAGATGATATTTGGCTGTATATATTCTTCGTCATAGAGCATAATAATGTATTGCGTACCTTGTAATTCAGTTGATATTCTTGCTTCTCTTGGTTAGTGAAAGTACATACTTATTTGTCATTAATTTTGTAACCTCCAGTAAGATTAATAAAATTGTCTACACCAGTATTGATAACAAACGTTTTCATTCAATCTCTCCAAATCTCATAATCATTCCCATCCAAGATAGGTGGTCTAGAAGGATTTAGGTTGTCAATCGACCTAATATTCATTCCTGTCATCTAATGAAACAAAATCATTTCCACTCCACACGATAATGTAGTAAATAATTGAAACAGTAATAACATCGAAAAATTGCTAGTAATACAAATCAGTGGAAACCTCCTCTGATACCAATTTTTGGATCAAATATGTAGATGTATATGTATATTAGATGGAACAATACAAGAGGGGGTGAATTGCAGGTTTCAAAACATTTTGATTAATCACTTAAGAGATTAGTTTAAAAGATCTTAAACTAATACAATTCAAACAACCACAATTGTAATGAATATGAAGGTATGATGTAATGTAATACTATTATAAAAGTAAAGTAATTTTATTCAAGATGAATACAATAATCAGAGTTATATAAGTGTGGGAGATTCTACCATAATGCATATAGAATCTATTAATACAATATGTAATAGAATAATTGTAATTGAAACAATTAGAATTGAAAGTGTAATGAAGAAAAGAACCAATATAAATTCCTTTCTAATACAAGAAGCAGCGGAAATGTAAAAGTGTTACAATTCTTTTGACCCAAAGAGAAGGGTTATCATTTCACCTAGGATAAGAGGTCTGTCTTACCACCACCTTGGTAAGCCCTCGATACGATGATTGGTTCGTCTATCTGCATATCCCCGGCAGCCCTCGATACGATGATCGGTTTGTCTATCTGCCTATCCCCGGCATCCCTCGATACGATGATCGGTACGTCTGTCTGCCTCCCCGGCAGCCCTTGATTTTGTATGTAATCGGTACCTCTATCTTTCAATCACTTGAAATCACTCGATACGAAGATCGGCCGCACAA
Organism: Viscum album; assembly: GCA_963277665.1. Taxonomy (NCBI): domain Eukaryota; kingdom Viridiplantae; phylum Streptophyta; class Magnoliopsida; order Santalales; family Viscaceae; genus Viscum; species Viscum album. The sequence continues at coordinate 940,436,459 of OY728161.1, forward strand.
AGCACAAAGCATGAGAGAAGTCACAACATCTCTCACTAGAACTTGATAGATGCAAAGTATCACAGATTCTTTCTCATCTTCAAATGACCTTTTATTTATAGGCGTCAGGTTCCAACAGTCAAATTTCCTCCAACGGTCATATTTCCCTAAAAATTTTGGAGGGACATGGACACCTGGCATTATAATGGTCATATTGAAACTGAAATCACGGCATTGTTTTGTTTATTTTGTAACTAACTCAATGACATTGTATTAGTTAAAACAAAAGATATATGAAGATGATAAACAAGAGTACGATTAATATGAAACAGGTGTTTTTCACTAAGTACCAAAACAAGAAAGTAATGATAGTATGAGTATTAAAAGTATTACTATATGTAATGTATTGATATGATACAATGTAAGATACAAAAAAGTTAGTACAATTGAAATAGTTAGTACGATACGATTGACAGAGTCAGTACAAAAATTATAGTTTGTATGATCAGTACGATCAGCATGGTCGGTACGATCAGCATGGTCAATAGGATCAGTATGATTAGTACGATCAGTATGGTCGGTACAATCAGCATGATCAGTATGATCAGCATGATCAGTACGATCAGCATGATCAGTACGATCAGCATGATCAGTAAGATCAGCATGGTCAGTACGATCTTCATGGTTAGTACGATCAGCATGGTAAAAGACATTTGTGATTTCCAAAACAAAATATAAAAGTCAAAATAGGACTTTTAACTCAACAACAACTTCAATGTTATAATGATAAAAAAGAATTATACTTTCAATTCATGAATGAAACATTGATAATGATAGTATTGTTTCTTCTTCCACTCCCAGTGAAATGAAATAGTGGAGAGAGGATATCTCAAAATCAAGAAATTAATATTCATTGTAAATAGTGGCTTCAATTTCCTTAAATCGGCATACTTTATTTATAAAAATTTAACATTTTACCATATATAAATGTAACCCTTTAAATAAAACCATATTCATTGCCTATGTTTTTTCACACAAGACCAAAACATCATAAATATATTATTGTTTACCAATAACTGTTAAATTATATTACATGATAAAATATAATCTATTATATCAATCTATATTTCCTAAAAAATTTGAAAAACCCTGAATAAAAAAACTGATTCATGAAATATTATTCAAAATAAAATGTGTTAATAAATTCAAAAATTCATTTTTATAAACTCTAGAAATATTGAATTTAATTTTTTCATTATGATCATTAAAACAATGATATTTTTCAGGAATCAATATGTGGCCCACCATGTCCTAAACACTAATTCCATAGAATGGTTTAAGTATGAAAATATTTTTTTTATGGCCGTCTACACACATATCTTGATAGCAGGGAGTCTGAACTATAGAAAAAGAGTGATATCTAGTAACACATTATATAATATAAGAGGATAAGGTTTAGTAAAGGCAACCAAAATCTCATACAAACACACTTTGTGTAATATAATCACTTTACCTCATGATATTTCATAAATATAGATGCAAACAATATGTCATCCTCCATTATTACATTATAAGTTATAACTTTACTAGATATACATACATTATTGTATCATTATAATGGATTTAGTAATGGTAATGACATCCTAGTTAGTTATGCTTGAAATATCTCTTACCTTTAGAAGTAAGAAGTTATATCTAGAAAATTCAACTAATATCACACCATCAATGATTCCCCCCAATCAAAGCTACCTAAATAGAATATCAATATCAATTTATTCATATTTTATCATAGAGTGTGATCAAATTGTACACGTTGATAATGACCTCATGTTGAGATACCAATATGCAATCCTGTAAATTGGAACACCAATGAAACCCGAAACAGGTGGTTTTATTTTTGGAGGATCAGTGCTCATGATCTCTAATTCACAAGTTCACTATGTTTGAAATTAATTAAAATAAATTTCAATTCTAATGATTCACCATAATATAATAATCAAATATCATAAATATATATTTAGTATGTTTTATATAGACCACAAGATATATGTTTTAGATTACTGTCATAGTATTTACAGGTTCTCAAATATATCAATGAAGTGCTAAAAACATTTAATTTAAAAAATAATATATGGAAATTACCATGATTAATTGTGTATGTTGAAGTATCCACACTATTACACTAAGTATACACCATCCATTACACTTAGTTTACATTATATGGTAATCATTATGTGTGGATAAAGTTGGTTTAGGGGCACCCAACATCAAAACAATGTATGAATTTAGTTATTAAAATTAAAATCTGATGTGTTTAATATATTTTAAAAGTGAAAGTCTCTATTTATGAATAAGTAAAAATCAAAGATAAAATTCATGGGGTCTACTGATTAAGTTCAGTATGATAGTAAAGAATTCAATGAATATTTTTTTTCAATTAATTAAATTATAGAGAGAATACAATTTCGAGTAAAATATTAGATAAAAATATGGCCAATGGGATGAATAATAAATTGAATGAGTGTGGTAGTAATATGAGGCTACACTCAGGGTTACCCAAGGTTTTTTCTCAAAGTAAATTAATATATAAATTATTCTTATTAATAAGTGTCCATCTATACCAATGAGATAATCCCAAAACAAGGATCTATGGTCAGGAAAATAAGTGAAACTCCCTTATTTAAGAGTATTTTATTGTTTATAATATGTACATATCAATGTTGATGAAAATGAAAATATTGATAATATGTTTAAAAGAATTTCATTAGTATTTATAGTGTTAAGATGTTTGGATATCGCTTTTGGTATGATGAGAAAAAAATGAACATAAAAATCCAAAATGTGATATTTAATGTTCTTTTAGTTTACAAGAAACATCTTACAGTTGATGCTAACTATAGGAATAAATAGTCATGATTTCATGGTAAATTTTAACATAATGGTAAACCCAAAAATGTCTTAAAATAACTTTTTTGGGATACTATTCATGTGGGGTGAGAAGAACAATACGGTTCATATGAACAAATATATTCGTTATCACAATAATAGATTTTATTGAATGATGATGGAGAGACTAAATGCATTGAATATGATCTATAGTTGAATGAGTCAGTTGTGTGAGAGATGTAGATAAGGAAGGATATTTCATCATTTAATCCTAAAAATAAAAGGGATATTAATTAAAATTCAGATAGAAGGAAAGCATTATAGAAAAAAGTTGTATCGTGTTTAGGAGTTACATCATGGTAATATGAGGTGAAAATAAAGGATGGTGGTGAAAGGATTTCAAGAATGAGGTTATAAATTTTATAGAAAATTTACCAACTATATTATAGATTATCATAATATAACATGTTCTTTATATTAATTCATCAATGTATTATGTATTGAGTATCATAGTCAGAAGACTTTTTATTCTATATAGATTTATAATAATACATTTTAATGGAAATTCGAGATGGATTTTTTTAGGAAAGGAATAAAAATTTTCATGCTATATAAAATTTTATATGTGTTAAAGTAATCACCCATGAGATGGAATAAGAATGTTGATGAAATTATGATTAAAAATGAATAAAATTACTATTTAATTGATAAATTCCACTATATTAATTCTTCTAGTGATGAATAAAATATATTTATTATGTATATAATGACATTATCATTGTATGTTCATGTATATAAATGACATAAAGATATAATGGAAGATGGATGAAGAGTTGAATTATAGATCATCATGAAGCTGTCAAGATTCTAGAGTTGAAGAAAAAGAGTGATCAAGTAGTTGGAACCATGATGTTATCACATGATTAATACAATGGAATGGTCTTGAGAAGCTTAAGTATTCTGGATGGAATCCATGTTCTTAATCCATCATAATTTCATTTTATTTTTTCTAAGTATAATGAAAAAAATATAGAAGTAGTGGTTGAGTATATAATAAATGATATTTACACATAAATTATTAAAATATTGATATATTCCATAGTTTCTACCCAAATGTATATTTCTCATGTTGCGGGATATTTGAGTAGGTACATGGCTATAGTTCCCTTGTGGATTGTGTGATACTATTTTTTTATTTTTTTAATGTGTTATCTTGAAGTAAATTTATTCTTTGATAACATTAGTCATAGATTTAGTGTCAAAACATTACATGAATATTGAAGGTGTTTCCCATATAATTTGGTTAAATATTGTTTTTTCATCCATTGGAAATACCATTGGACTTACAAAAATTAGAAAAGGAGCTTGAATGAATTGGTGTTTATGTGAGAAAACCAATATCCATCTGATAATTGTTGAATATGAAAACATGTAAATATAGTGATCTAGCACTGTTTATAATAGTTTTTTGAAAAATCAATGTTAAATATGTTGTATACATATTTTATATTGTTACTATTTGAGTGATGTCTAGTTTGATTTAGAATATTGAATACCATATATGGGAAGAATCCATCCCTGAGTGATTATTCATGAATATTTTTGTGTATAAAAATTTTATATAACTTGGATGATAATTTTTTACGTTTGTAATTAATTTGGAACTGAGTAAGTAAATTATTTCTTATAAGTATACTAATTATTGTATTTTATATATTGTAACAACATGTATATGTTATTTAATGAGTTTTGAATTTTTTAAATAATTCCCATAATTATTTGAAGATTCATAGAGATGATATGAAGAGAAATTAGAAGGACTTATATTATTTTTGATGGATTTAGTTCCCTATAACCCCCATTTTTTTACATTGTGAAAATCATTATTTGTTGTTTTTAAAAATAATAAACTCTTTATGACATCATGGTTGTTCTTGTATGTAACATAGAATGTCATAATGTCGTCTGATATGTTTTCACATTAAATGGTTGTATCAATTCCTCTCTACGATGAGAACAGAAAAGTTCCATGATCTTATTATAAAATATATGATCTATAGCCAGATAATATTCTTTGGGGGATGAAAATGATACAGTCTATTAGGGGTCGAGATTCCAAGGGAATTAACGCACCTTCTCATGGTGTACTCCCTTGGAAATATCTAGTGTAGGATAATATGAGAAAGAGACCCTGTAGTTGGAAATCCATATCCATATATGTGATTGGATGTTCATATATGTAGACATGTGTATTTTTCCTTGTACTTTAAAATTAGTATTACAGAGTATTATAAGTCGCATACTTTGATGTTTTTATGAAAGTTGTGATGAAATATGTTCATGGAAAGGAAGGATATATTGGTTTCTTCATGAGTAATGTTTCATTAAAGAACAATGAATGAAAGGATTTTTCCCTTATACTAGATAAAAAATGATGATATCTTAGACCCTTGTATTTAAATTATATCGACTAAATAAATCATTGGCCACCGTGTTCTATAGGCAAGTTCAATTTCCAAAAACTCAAAGAAAGGGACATCGAGTACAAAGGTAGATGACACCAACATGAAACCTGTTTTATTGAAGATATCATAATAAAAGGATTTTATTACATAGTAAGTGACTTTATGAGGTTTTATGTCATTGTGACATTATCTTATTTCTCTATGGCTGCCTTGGCCTATTTATATATGCCATCCTTGGACTTTAGGTTGATACTCCAAATGCCACTGAGAAAGAGGGCTAAGGGAGGCACACATAGTGTATCCTAAATCTTAGTTAAATAATATACTAGTATTTAACAAGTTGAATAAATATTATTCATTCATGTGGTTTATTTATTATTCTTTTTTCTTGATCAGATATATGTTTTCAACAATAATTATATAGAGTATTTTTTATTTGAATATTTAATAAATTTATTTACTATTTATTAATTATAATACTGTTTAATTTATTAGTGAAAAATGTAGTGATATTTATTTATTAAATAAATATTAATTATTCAATGCTCTATAATTATTGTGTAGGAATGGAGGATCAAGTTTTGTTGTTCTATAATAAAAAGTATATGTTGAAAATTATTTAATAAATAATATTTATCGTTAATTCATGAGTTTATAGCTTATTAAGAAATAATAATAATATTATTATTATTAGTTTTAACATGGGGTTTTTTAGGATTAAATAAATAATAAAGAGAACTTGTGAAATTATTTATTTCTAACAATATCAGAATATAATAATAATTATATTATTTTTAAACAAATCCAATTTTATTTTTGATGTGAAAATTGTATGATAGAGAGAATCCTCATAAGCCCTAGAGAGGTCATTCTCCTAGAACACTCCGAAGAACATAGATAAATCTTTGTCCTCCATCCACTCTATTCTATAGATAGGTCAAGAAGAATCTGATGGAAGTGGTTCTCAAGGGGAACAAATGTGGATGACTATAGTGATTGGATCTAATGTCCAGCCCCTGGAGATTCCTATGGTGGCATTTGAATATTTGTGGAACACTTTTGGATCACCACTAGAGAAAATAATTTTTTGATTACTTCAACACAATGATGTTATGATGAATATCCATCGTCAGAATCATCAAAAAAGAAAACATTTAGCACAACGTAATTATTTAATAGATTAAATGAATTAAAAATAATATCTGAGCTCATATGCTTTGGTTCTAGTGATTATACATTGTCTATAATCATTGATATAATTTTCCTGATCATAGTATTTATTTTCATGTAAATATTGTATTAATCATCAATCAGTAAAAGATGAAAACATAGGCAAAACCCACCACAATCTTCCACTGCACACAAAACCTATATTTTGTATCAAAGATATCGTATGAACATTCATATTTATATAATTATTTTTTATTTAATTAAAAAAATTATTTGTTATTAATTCAAATTTAATTTTTCTTTAATCAAAATTTGGAGATCTTATTTATTTTTTTATGTTTCTAAAAAATATAATCATATCTGATAATTTTTTAATGATATAAATTCTAATATTTCAGTCATATATGTCATGGAATCTGTCTGGATAACACAAGAGTAGGTGATATATAACCAAGAAGGACATGCATTTTACTACTATTTAATTGAAAAAAAATTAATTCATAATTAAATCAAGGAATATTTATTTATTACATGTGGTGAATTTAATTATACATTGCTTCTTGATCGGGTCATCTTGGAACACGGTCAGAAAATGTATATTCCATATAACATCTGTAAATGATGATTTATCCCATAGTCATAGATAGGCCATGTAGACAGACACTGTTTAGTCCATGCACATGTTGTGTACTGCAATATTTTTCATAGGATTGTTACATGTCGAGTTCCTATGAGTGTGTCATGAATAAATGGTGAGAATAATATAAGTTGTGTAAATGCCATTATACAAGCCATGTACTTTTACATAATTACTCAGAATTTTGAATTAATTTATTATACTATGAAAACATTATCAACATGTTCTTTCATGTGGTCATTAAGTTTATAGGACACATCATGTGATGGATTTTTATTTATATAAATATATAATTAATTTCGATGTGATGTATATATTTATATATCATGTACAATTTTTTTTATAGTTATTACACTATGCGCATTGAATCATTATGAGCTATGTCAAAAAAAACATGTAAACCATGTTATCATTAAGTTGATAGTACACTTCATGATATCATGTGATAAGTCATGTATGACATATCATGAAATATTAAAAAGTATATGAGTATAATACACGTTTTTTAGTTTAGATGAGTACTCACTATGTTGCCTCCAATAACATTTTTTCCTATTTAATTTTGAATAAATATATATATATTTTTTTAAATTATTATTTATGATAATCTTAAGAAAATTTCGTTGATAATTAATATAAAATAATTTTTTAATTAAAGAATATAATTAATTGATTCAATCATGGTTTATATAAAATTAGAATGATTAGAATTTAACACAAATTTTATTAAATTCATAATTTTTATATTACATGTGGATGATCATGAACCAGAACCAAACCATTATATCTGACAGATTTAATTTTATTTATTATTAAATTAAATTGATGGTTTGTGTGTCAACTCTGATCTCATTGTATAAGGGCATGAAATCCCATGGTTTCTTTTATGTAAACCCCTTAACCATTCCTTTGGTTCCCTCACCTATGTGTGAGTAAAATCATATGTAATGAATTAATCTACCTTGTTAGTGGAGGCAATTAAAGTTTTGATCTAAGAAGAAACCAATCGAATAGAGATACTTTGGTGGAAAGGTGGAAAACTAAAACATAGGCCATTAACGGTTAACGTTTCCCCCCTTGATAGATATTTAGTTTATCATCTGCTAGATAAAATAACCATTAGTAAAAGGACATGATCATTAAAATTAAGGATTTTATTTATATCCGGTTTCATGTTAATTTCATTATATATTTTTTATCATGATCATATTAAAAAATTAATTAACCAGCATGCAATATAGATATAAGATAAATTTTCTAATGCATAAATATTATCTAAGACATGGTCAATCAATTAAGTAAATCCACTTATAATTAACAATAATGTAATATAATAACTATTGTAAATTGCACATAAAATATAAAATCCATCAATTATATATTTTAATTCGGTTTAGCCTTAAACAACTTTAGTTAAAATAAAACTATAGTTTAAAGTGTTTGACTAAATAATGTTGGGGTTCATTCAACTATCATTGAATTATAACATGATGTGTTGGGTGGACATAACTCAGTTCAAATCAAGAGTTATCTTCTAAAGTATGGATTGGTGTAACATATAATCAATGGTCAAGGAAATCAAGTTTAAGTATTTTAGTATTGGGGGTCCACTCAAAAGATTTAGAAATGATGATCACATGCAGGTGGCCTTTTGAATTCCTTCCTAAAACCTTTAAAATTTCTTAACTAAAAAAATTCATGGATATGAGAAAGTTAATATGGAACCTTTCCACTAGAATTTCCAAGAAACTAGATTCTTAGAATCTAATGTAGAGATCTATTAGGATTCAATAATATAGTGGTAGATTAATAAATAAAATATTTATTTATATGAAAAAATTATGTCATATAAATTAATAAAACTCATCTCAAATTATTTTTTGAAACATTAAATAAATTACTTCAGACATGTAACTATGTTCCACACATGATACAGATAACCATCTCACCGAATGAACATTCAAAAAGTTGAAAATGTGCTTACCCATTATCCTACACCATGAAAGGAAATAGTATGGGTTAAAAGAACATATCCCTAGTGTGCCTGATAATGTGAGTAGTGATAAATAGTTAACTCTCTATGATAAATATTTGAATGATTCCATAGATTTTTTGTTTTTCATGACATCATATATTAACAAAGATATACTAAATCAATATGAGGAGATGGTTGCAAATAGCATGATTTCACACCTTCCTGATATCTCTCAAGTGAAGGAGATATAATAGATACATCAGATATCTACTTCTATATATACAACTAAGCATGGAGAGTCTTCAACAGTTGGGACTCATGTATTCAAGATTATTGGCTTCATTAAAGACCTATAAATCCTTAATATTATATTCTTAGATGAGTTGAATATATATCTCATACATTACTCACTTCCTAAGACATTCTCTAGTTTTATTATTAATTTTAATTTTATAAATAATGAGAAGAGTATTTTAAAATATCTTACTCTAATTCTAAAAGTGTATAAGGATAAGGGGTGTGACAAAACTAAAATAATTATATTGAATAGGAAAAAGAAGTACAAGGGAAAGCGTAACATGACTCACACCAATTCTAAATCTCCCAAGCACTGTACATCCAAGAAGAGGAAGATAAATAGGTATCATAAGGAATGAGAGGAAGTATGTTATGTATTTGGAAACAAAGTACATTGAAGATGAACTGCACCTATAATTAAGTAGGGGTGGATCTCACATTTGTATCTATATGAAAGAACCAAGTAGATTATCATAAATTTCTATAGGAGGGATGGTCCTGTGGGCTTCCAATTGTTTGAAGATAGATTCTATATCCATTGGGGACTACCACCATTTAATGCCATCATGAATGATATTGGTTTTAAGTTGTTGGTTTTATTTACATACAATTACAAAGAACATAATTCATGTATTATGACTAGATGCATATTGTTTTATAATGATGTTCAGAAATAATTTTTTTTATTTAATAAATAAAACATATGTTATGTTTTGGAACATTTAAATGAAGGATTTATGTTTTAAAATATGAAATCCAAGTGTTTGAAATAGATAAACATTTAATTAAACATGAATCATATAACACCCATCTATTGAATCAATATCTCGGTCATGTAAATGATAAGCATTTGACAAATCACTATCAAGATGGTTATTAAATTATTCCTAGACAAAACCTCTTGAAATATTCCAAGCTTGTTTAGAAGGAAAAATGAACAAACCTACATTTTTTAGAAATGGTGTAAGTGCTACAATGATTTTAGTATGGTTACCAACTGATGTGTGTGGATTATTTCAAGTAGAACCTAGAGGTGGGTATTATTAATTCATCACATTTACTGATGAATTGAGTAGATATGACTATGTCTACTTGATTAGATATATGTTGGAGACATATGAGGAATTCATTGAATTCAATAATGGTGAAGATAATCAACATGGAAAGAATATAAAGACTCTTCAATCAGATATAGTTGGTGAATATCATTATCAATATTTTATCAACATTATACGAGAGTTTTGGATTCTATCTCAACTCACAACACCTTACACCCCATAGTTGAATGGTTTTAGTGTAAGGATGAAATGTAACTTGTAAGAAATGTTATGTTTTATAATGAGTCATGTAGATCATCCATTACCCTTTTGGGTATATTCATTATAAAATATATCATAAACACTAAACTAATAACCAACAAAAGCAAGAAATGGAATTCCCTACAGGTTATGTTGTGTAAAGAAACATGCTAGGTCACATATACATGCATAGGGATTTTATGAGTTTTTTATTGACTATTTAGGAAATAAATTAGCACCCATGTGTCCAATGTGTATCTTTATAGGTTATCCTAAGGAGAAAAAAGGATATAGCCTATTGAACCCCTTAAGGAAAGAAATTGATTATCACTGGACAAGTTATCATTCATAAGAGAGAGTGCGTCCCCAAAATGTAATGTGAGAGAAATATTGACCTCAATGAAGTTAATGTTCAACATAAAAAATTGTTGTTAAATGAATAGATTCCATAGGTCCCCATAGAAGAAGTAGTTCCTAAAACACAATTATTGTTTAGGATCACTAGAGAGGTAAGAGAACTAGAGAGATTTGGTTTTATTTTCATAAAATATTGTGAATCATTATAGGTTGAGAATAATGAACTTATCTCATAAAAAGTGGAAGTAGAGAGATCAAAATCCTTAATATGGAAATTATCCATGAATTTTTAAATGGATTCCATGTATCTGAGCTTTTTTTGGGTTTTGGTCAATGCATCAATTGATGTAAATCGCATATGGTGAAAATGGATATTCAAGAGAAAACTAGACATGGAATGTGGTCTCTATCCTAGTAGTATATCATTATGACATATTACTTATTGGAAATGACATACTAGTCTTATAGTATGTTGAGAAATAGTTAAACTAGTTTTTTTACATGAATAAATTAATTGAAGAAACCAATATTCAAGGCATAATGATCATTTGAAAAAAACCAAAAGGCTTCTCAGAATAAGTAAAAGTTCATACATTGAACAGTTATTTAAGATATTTAGTATGGAACTATCCCAGGGGTTATTTGTTCTAGTGTCACATGGTATATATCATTATATTGGTACGATTCCCCAAACACAACAAGATAAATAGAGAATGAGTATGATTTCAAAAGATTTAGAGATAGTATCAATGATTCATTTCATTTTTTGTACAATAACTCTTGTTTTGAATGCATTGATAATGGATAGAAGATATCATGATGATCCAAGAGAATAATAGTCGTTTTATATTAAGGTTATCCTAAAGTATCTGAGAAGAAGTAAGAATATGTTCCCGATGTATGGAGGAGACAATAAGTTGGTTATCAAAGGTTATACTGATTATATATTTCAAACAAATCATAATGTTCTAAAGTTATAGTTAGGATATGTTTTCTTTCTCAATAGAGAAGATATGAGCAGAAAGAGTTCAATGTAGCAAGTTGTAACTGATTCTATAGTGGATTATGAGTATATAAAATCTTTTAATATAGCCAAGGAAGCTGTTTGGATATAAAAATTTATTCTAGATCATGAATTGGTAACTATAAATAAATACACTATCATAGTGTATTGTTATAAGACTAAAATGGTGTGTCTTAAAAAAGGTCCTAGGTCACACCAATGGAAAAATAATTGACTTTATAAATATAACATGTTGAGGTATTTTTTTTAAAAGGGTTGAATTTTCAGAAAGAATAGTTCCCACAAAAGAACTTATAGAATACCACTTGACTAAATCCCTAAGTCATCAAAATAATAAGAATCAAATGAGAAGTAGAATACTGAATTTTGTTAGAAAATGGGTATAGTGGAAGTGAGAGTTCTATAGATCTGGTGCCCTAGAACCAACTATTGTGTACTTTATGATACCATATATTATATGTTTTTAATATAAAAAACTATTTATCTCTTCATGTTGTTCTTATATGTAGCATATTTTGAGATAATGTCCAGTGAGTAGATATCACAATGATAGTTCATAACTGCTTCCTATTAGGATGAGAACCAAAATGTTTCAGGACACTGTTCTAAAATATGTGTTCTATAGATAGATGATATTATTTTAGGGAAACAGATTATGAAATCTATTATGGGTGGAGACTCGTAGGGCCTGGAGGAACCTTCTCATAGTGTAATCCCTTGGTAATATCCAGTGTAGGATATTATTAGAATGAGACCCGCTAGTAGGAAATCAACATCTGTATGTTTCATTGGATGTCATTATCTAAAGACATGTGTATTGATAATTATACATTAAGATTAATATTATTATATAGTGTTATATATTGTGTATATTGATGTATTAATGAAAACCATGATGAAATTTGTTCAATGTGGGGTAGGATACATTTGGTGGGTCATGAGTAAAATTTCATTAATGAATAAAGTGACAAATAGTTTTTCCCATATATTCTTTAATTGATGATGATATCGTCGGCCTTTTAATGGAAATAATATAGCCTAATTAAATACATGTCCATGGATTTCTATAGGAATGTTTGATATCCATAAAATCGAAAAGTAAACATTGAGTACAAAGATTAATGGTATAACCATGACCCTACATGATAAGATATATCATGATACAGGGATTATATTACACATTAGGTTTCCATATGTACTATTATTTCATTACAGAATTAAATTCTTTATTCATGGGTTCCTTGGTATGTTTTGAGAAACTAACCATGAACTTTTACTGGCTTCATCTAATGCCACTAAGAAATGGGACTATAGGGTCACACAATAAGTGTATACAGAATCTCAGTTAAATAATATATTATTATTTAAATAGATTAATAAATATTATTATAGTACACGATTTAATAAATATTCAGGTTTTCTTGGTCATATATATTCGATCACCAGTTATTCAAGAGAATATTATGTGAGGATAATATTTAATAAAAACAATTCTATATATTGAATATAATATTTATTTATTTGTCGAAGAATAATTTAGGGATATTTATTTATTAAATAAATAGTCATTTTTATGTCCTAATAAATATTGTGGACAAATGAAAGATCGATTTCAATGCTCTTGTGAGAAATAATATCTATTGAATATTATTTGAATAAATAATATTTAATTTAATTCATTAGTTTTTCACATGTTAGGATTTATTATTATTATTATTGATATGGGGTCCCATAGGGATTAAATAAATAATAAGTATAACTTTTACCATTAATTATTTCTAATCCTTGTGGTATATAAATCCAATTATATTATTTTTCAATAGATCAAATTTCAATGGTGTTGTGCACAAAAAAGGTTAGAGAGAATCCTATCAACCCCAAGAGACATACGTTTCTCAGAATATCCCAAATAATATAGGGTGATATCCCTCCATAATCTAGTCCTGAGTCTAGAGAGATAAAGGAGAATCCTATATAAGTAATTCTCAATTTCATCAAATTCAGACGACAAAATAGTTAGGATATACCATGCAAGAAACCGAAGATTCCTATGGTGACATTTGATGATTTTTTGAACATATGTCGATCACCACTATAGGGAATATGTTCTATATTGTTTCAATGAAATGATAGTATGAAATAGATCCGTTTTTCTTATCCATTAATGAATAAATAATATCTTGAAATGTAATTCATTAGATGATTAATTTTTTTGTAAACAATATTTAAGATCCTTTGCGTCGGTTCTGGTGATAATCCACTATGTTTAATATTTTTTTTAATTATTTTCATAATGGTGTTTATCATCATGTAAAAATTGAATTATTCATTCATCATTAAAAATAGAAAAGCTGTTCATGCCCCATCATATGCTTCCACTATTCCCAGAATGTAAAATTTGAAATCTTTCTGAGCTAATCCAAAAAAATTATGAATTTCAAGACTACACGTATGATTATTAAAGTGGTTATATAAAATGTAAAAAGGAATTTATATAAGTGAGTTGTGCATATGTAAATTTTCCTATGAGGGTTACCACATGAGTAAATTTAGCTATTAATGTGAAAACTAAAAATGTGAATTGTCATAAAAGGCTTCCATGTAATTAAATTACATTATGGAAGACACACATATGTAAAAAAATATTTTCAAATCTCTACAAAAGGTGAGAAATAATTATATTCTCCTATCAACTATTATATATGATATTTATATGATATGAGATAGAGAATTTTTGAGATATCAATAAAGTTAAAAAATCAGACTCCCAAATTTTAATTAATATCAAGAAAGAATACTTTTAGGAGACTAATGTTATCGAAACATAATCTAAACATCATAACTATTTTGTGAACCATGATCTAATATTGGTTTTATAATGGTGCATGTGTATGAATATATATAAGGTCATTTTTTGATTTTTGGGAATTTCAAATGAGAAATTTAAAAATTCTACACTGGTGATCATAAATGAGAATTAAATATAATGATTCCCAACATGTGTTGAATAAATTTAAACATGAAAATTAATATTGTGATCAATATAAAATTCATGTTATAATAAATGGATGGAGTTGATGTGGATATAATGGATACATATATACGGGAACTCAAAAAAATTTATGAATATATAAAGGTCACCTGGATATATGAAAGGGAAAAAACTGGACCTATGTAAAGGTAATCCATGAATTAAATTACCTTTGAGAAGATACTATAGAAACTACGTAATGGTCATATTTAATATCATAACCCGTGTAACTCTATGTTAAGATTCCAGAATTAATTTTTCACAAAGAAGACGAATTGAGATGGTTCTTGAGATGAAGAATAAGGAGTCAATCTATGGATCTATTTGTTTTATAATTTAGATAATACATGAAGAATGAGTATTTATATATTAAAAAGCGGAATATGAGAGTGAGAAAAATATTTAAGAAACTATGTTATAGTGTATTTTTTTGTACGTTTTTTAGAGTGTTCTACCACAATGATGTTTTCCATTTCGCAAGCAGTTTGATCATGATATATGTGTGTTCTGTATATGTTAGTGAGTTTCATTGAAAATAAAATTGAATAGGGATTTTCTTTTAAGGAATTTTCTAAAAGTTGAATATTGAATATTTCTATCTATGAACAATGAGGAAAAGGTAAGGGAACTCCTGTGATTTCCTAGGAGACAACTGTAGTGATTCCAAGAAAATATTTTTATCATGGGGATACTATCAGGTATGTAAAAAGCAATTGAGAAAACTGGAAACTAAGGTTTATGGGATATTATTTATGTTAAAATATAAAATAAATTGTTATGGTGACCTATAAGTATAATGAAAAAAGTTTAAGAGGCAAGATAGATGTTCAAATATTGAGAATCTCAGAGTCGGTGTGCTCAGTATAATAAAGATCAACACTCATTAAATAAGAAGGATGACGATATGATATTGTTCTAAGAATAATATCCCAAGGAATTGAATGAAATGAAAGAATAATATAAAACCCATAATTAATATATAATATTTCTGAGAAATATTTGAGAAGAATAATATTGAAGATGGAAAAGAGTCAGAGACCAACAGTGATTCTTTCCATATCAATTGTGTTAGGACATTTAGAATACTGAGGATATATTGGATATTAAAGAACATAAGAGAGTAGGGTGTGTGATAACTTGGTGAGTAATTTTTATAAATATCTAAAATTACAAGATCTATAGATGTATCAATTTACATGTAGTTTATCTTGAAGACCCGTTAGCAATAAAAAAACTTATGTTGAGATGAAGGAGATTAATATTATTGACACAGATGAATCCTGTGAGGATATAGTCATTGGAATCAAAGAATGTTATGTAAGGAAATAGTTTTACATACAATGTGGTATTCTAATGAACCTCGTGGATTTATGGTATGCAATGAGATCGTGGTGAGAAGCTATGATATTATTGTAAATATATTGAGAGGTCTTATGGGATGTAAGAAGTTAATATTATAGTATAATATTTTTTGTGGGATAAACCGGTAGTTTCATGATAATATCCAGCTAACTCCACTTTTATTGATGAAATTAATATGATGGATTATCTATGAATGACATCCCACCCACAGTAAGTAGTATGTTTTCTTACATAACCTTACAAATATTGTGTGGTCTTTTATTACCTGGTTAAACTAAAATTAATCCAAATGAACTGGCAAGAAAAAATGGTTTAATTCAAAATCTGGTAAATTATTTAAGGATCATTTGGGATTTGGTAAAAATAGATAACACCTTATCCCCTACCCCTCAGGGTTATACACTAATCATAAGGGGAATCTCAGTTGGAATTAGAGACCATGATATCTACAATTAGATAAAGATTTTTTTTTCACTACTATATGTATACGATGTTAATGAAGAGAATTTTTTGGATTTTTTAGGTTGATACTTTGATAGAAGAAGAAATATTATTTCGTCCTTCTACCAATTCTAAAATTTTAACAGAAACATTACAAAATAAGATAATGAAATAGGGTAAGAAGCTATAAAAAATCTAAATAGAGAAATAATATTCACCAATATTTGAATATAGTAAATTTTTTAAGTATCCCTTCAAAATTGGTGAGAATAATTCCTATGATAATGTTAGTTCAAGATATAATGAATTTGAATATCTCATAACCAATAAATCACATGTTAGTTAATATTCTAAAAATAAGCAATCTCTTCATATTATCACAATTTATTATGTTCAATACATACTTATATATATTAAAGAGCTATATAATGGGAATTCATGGTTAGAGAATGATTATATTTCAATGGACTATGTATTAGAAAACCATGTTGGAATATGAAACGTGTAACAGCCCGAGATTTTATGAAAATTATTCTTTTTAATTTCATTAATCTCTTGTTTTATATGTTACACCAAAAGAAGCTTTCACAACACGTATCCTTGATTTCCTTGCATTACACGCAATCGCGACCTTCCTCGATAGCGTGTGTAGTACGCAATACCGAGTTTTAACTAAACAACGATATGCTATCAAAATATTATTAAAACTAGCCGTTATGAATATTAATAACCACTTTTTTAAATTTTAATTTTCAAAATGGACTTCATTATTGGATTCGGAATATCAAAATTAGCTTAGAGAGATATTTTGGTACTTTTTGGATAACTTTTATATTTTGATGAATAGTGAAATTTACTAAATTGTAATTAAAAACATCTTTTTCAATCGAAATAATTAATAGTGATAAATTATTAATTTGAGTGGGTTTAGAATATATATTTCGAATATATTTTTACAATTAAATACAATGTTGGTCATTTAATGTAATTTCACATTTAAACCAGACATAAACAAGTGTCAATCTTTTGATAGTTATTATATCTTAAAAACACGCTATTTATTTTGACGACGGGATTCAATTTTTAAATTAATTAATGCAACTGATATGTTTTGAATTTGGTAAAACAGACATCATTTTTGAATTCATAATAACAAATATAGCTTAGGCCTCATTTTTGGTATTTTTCTGAAACTTTCATTTTTTGATGAATAGTGAAACCACTAAGTGGTAGTTAAAAAATGAATTTTTCATAAAACATAATTTTACCGCTTCTGTGAGTGGAATTTCCAAAATCCGAGAGACACGGTTAATGTCAGTATGTAAAATGTGGTTCAATGAGATGAAAATAATTTTCGGTGAATAGTAACTTTTTACTTTTTTTTACCACGGTTAAAAGTAAATAGGGTAATTAAGGGTAAAAATGATATTATTATTACCCTAACACATGTCCTAATTCTATTGGATAAGTTTAATTCGACCAAAAACAACCTTATAAATAAAATATGACCATTTAGGCCCACTTGGATTAGATTAGGACATTTATTATTAATTTATTTAAAGAAGGGTTAAAATAGTTAAAATCAATGTTTAATAAGTAAATAATTTTTAATATAGGGATATACATAAGATAAATTCTACTATAAATAGTAATTAGAAAGCTAAAGAGATTTCCTACATAATGGTATTTTATTTGTAATTTTTAGACATTAAATAATTTAATTTATTTATGACACAAAGATGATGCAGTAATTATCTTATTAATGAAATATTGACATAATTGATGTTATAAATACCCAAATAAATGTAATTTCAGACTTTCTATGAAATAAACTAATTATCTAGGTTAATATGAGATTTTATTATTTATTTAATTGTCTTTTTTCGAACTAATAATTCTGCTATAATTTTCCCAAAAATCAATTACAAAATAGTGTCAAAATTGACATAAAATAGTTTATAAAAACAATATTATATTATTAATTGTTATTTTATTCATAAAAATATAAGGTTTGGCCAAATGACATAGATAAGGTTACATATATTAATAAAAAACAACTTGGGGTTCTTTTGGCTTCATATAGTAAGTTTATTAACCTTATAGTATAATAACACAAGAAGACACGGTAAAAGTAAAATTATTTTACTTAATGATAAATCTAAATGATAAGGTTAAAATAGGAACCTAAACTTGTCTAAATTCTATTGTATGAGAGGATTTAGAACCATCCCCACCTTATCTTCGAAATTAATCAATTTAAAGCAATTTAAAACCGAATTTGACTTTATAATAAAATAATAGTTTTAGTTATTCCAAAGGTGCCCCTCTCCTCCCTTATAAAAGGGCACCTCCTCCCTCTCTTCCTCACACCACTTTGTGCCTTCAAGCTTGGAAAATACCTGCCAAATTCTCTTCTCCACTTCTCTAGAAACATCCTAGAGGTTCTGGTCTTTTTCAAAGAACTATTTTAGTACCCTAAAAGGAGGTCTCAAAGAAGCACTTCAAAGAAGAGGTAATGTCTGTTACCGATTATTTCATCTTTATTTCTTCTTCCACTTCTTCTTCTTTAGTTTTTTCATTATGAAGTAATAACATCAGTATCACTCATATACTGATATGTTATTACAAGTATGAAACAACCCTATTTCACCATCTATCCATCCTACGGTAAAAGAAATCACCGCGCGTGCGTACGTACGGAATACCGTCTCCATGTCGTGGTGTAATCTATCTTCCACCACCACATTAATTGGATGGGTATAATGGTGTAAATAATGACTATATATGACTATTAAAAAGATATATTGATTCTGAAATAGTATACATACACTCCAATACAATTCCACGATCATGGGAACGATATCATCGCTCGTGCGTACGTACGGAATACCGTCTCCACGATGTGATGCGATTCGTTCTACATGATCTTCATTGCATAATGATTATATAAATGAATTGAATGAATGAATATGATATATATTACAATAATACCGTTCTGTAAATGAGGTATCTATAACCTAAAGAGAAGAATAAGAATTTATTCGACAAACACGCATAAGAACAAAAAAGTAATAAACACACGAATAACAAGTAGTAATGAAATATTACTAATAATAAGCTAAGAATATGACCATATATTATATCATAACAATAAGTATGATTCTGGAATAAGTAAATAACATTATTTAAATCATTATACAGGAGGTTTGGACACTTACAAAGCAAATCGGACCTAAGGTAACAGAAATATCACAATCTCATTTTTATCCGAGATTGTTTATACTTTGGTATTTACTGGGGTGTATTTTATCATCCACATCCATGTTTCCTCAATATGTAATATTTATATCCTTATACAATAGTTTATATCCAATTTTACCCTTCGTTGAGTTTTTAGTAAAAGATATGAAAGGAATCTTTTGTTGTTTTTCATACGATGTACTTTTTGACTTTTCCGACAAAAGTACGAGAAGAATGTTTTTTTAACATATACAGCATGAATGGATTTTGAAAACATTATTTCCAAGAATCTTCCTTTACAATTTTTCAAGTTTATTTTTAATCAACTTCTTTTAGTTTAAAATTGAATGACATGTTAAGAAAGGAAAAATGTTTTTGAAGTAGAAAGGATATTTTCCTTAAGAATGGAGTTCAAGTGTTTTATCAAAATTATTTTCCATCTAAGATAATAAAGGGTTCTGTTTCTATCCCAATTATTACATTGATTTGATTATGTTGTGATGGAATTATATTTATGAATTCTTTTATCTTATATGAATTGTTTTATTATGTTACGATGTTTAATATTCCCATTTTTTATTACATGGGTTATGCAATGATGTATGATTTATGATTTTGTGGCACACATAAGAATGGTATCATTATGAGATGGGTGGGACCTATATCTCCCTCTAATGCATTGGGTAATGATTTTATATCTCATGAGATAGACATTGCTGGAATGGTTGGTTATACTGGTTCAGTGAAACAGGACTGAAACGAGGAGTGAACTCGGTTCAGAAATGGTCTTTGTCCACTAAGATAGTCTTGGAAATGAGGCTTTACTAATAAGAAATGATTCTCTATGATTATGTGTGTATGCCACAAAGTTTCATGTCTTATGATATGAGTATTGGGATTACATTTCACTACTATGATTTATCCCATGTTATGAAATTATGATCTCTTTTGCAGGTTAAGATTTCCAAAAGTTATGTTCTTATGAATATGATGTGATTGATATTTCATTTATCTACCCTTACTGAGCATTTGAGCTCACCCTTTTATGTTTTCTTTTCCCCAGGATATAAAGAAAGGTTTTAGGTAAAAAAAGGAAGATCTTTATGGGAGATTTTGAAGATCTTTCACCACGATTAGAATATTATATTAAAAGCTTCCAAAGACAGTAAACTATTACGGTCCTTGTGTGTGTGTTTTTGTAATGTACTAAGTATTCCGCAAATGTAATGTAATGTCCATGTACATCAATCTTCGGGTCTCTACAGTTGGTATCAGAGGAAAGGTTTAGTCAACCTTTGGAAACTAGGATGCGAAAACGTTAGTGAGATCCCTAGAGATATTACTAAGGTATTTCTAGGGATGTCCCTAAGGATAAGTATACGTATAGTATATAGTCCTAGAACTACGGTATCGATCATAGAATTTAACTTAAGATGTTAGATATTGAGGGTACTCCCCCTTTACTATGTTGTTTTCCCTAGCATGATTTTTGCCTCTCAAAATATTCTTTTTGGGTTTTAGACGATGGCTGGAACCTGAAAGAACTGTGTTGATCAATGTAATAGACAATACAATGATTGTCCTCCTGAACAAAAAAATGTTATGGGAGATGGAGTGGAAAATATTATTGTTATACTTACACAAGCTATGAATCATTCTGGACTTCCAAATGAGCAGAGAAGGGAACAATATTCTATTGAGTCCTTCATGAGGCAACGTCCACCTTCTTTCAGTGGGTCTTATGATCCACTTGTTGCTGAACAATGGATCAGTACTACTGAAAAGATATTTTCAGTTCTTCAATGTTCTGAACATGATAAAGTCATCTTAGCAGTATATCGTTTGGAAGGTGAAGCTGATCAATGGTGGAATCTTATCAAGAATATGAGGCCAAGAGATGAAATTGAGTCCATGGAATGGGATGAGTTCAAGAACTTATTTTTCAATAAGTACTTCCCTCGTATTCTTCGGACAAAGATGGAGAAGGAGTTTCTTGAACCAAAACAAAAGGATGATGAATCTTTTGGTATATACGAAGCAAATTTTACATGGCTTGCATGGTATGCATTTGGATTTATCATCCAACCTGAATGTAAAGTTGATCGATTCTTCAGTGGCTTAAAACCAAATATTTGAAGGGAATTAGCTATAAGAGACTTCAGTAGCTATGAAGAAATTGTGAGTTGTGCTATCAAGGTAGAAATGGAAGTTGGTGTTACTTATCTGTCTCATAGTTTTGACAAGAATCGAAAGATGGAGTTCAAGGAGAAATCTCAGAATAATGGTGAAAATAAGATGAATGTTTCCGTATGTTCAAAGTGTGGGAATATGCAAGGTGGAGACTGTCTTAAAGGGACTAGAAAATATTTTAACTGTGGAAAAGAAGGTCATCGAGCAGCTGAGTGTCGAAGTAATGGAAAAAGTGTTTCTAATGATGTGAATAAAGAAAAGACTGTAGAGAACACACCAACAACACTTCAATGCATTAAGTTCAATGAAATGGGGCATTATGCTAATCAATGCCCAAATCCAAGGGTTAATGATGATCGACATGAGCAACCACTTAAGACAAGGGACAAAGGGAAGTCACATGTGATCACCATTGGCAATGTTGAATATGAAAACAATGTGGTGGAATGATTAAGTGTTTATGTAATGGGATTCCAAAATAATGTTGTATATAATATCGTGGAATATTGGAATATTTATGTATTGGTCTATTGTGGTTTTCAATAATTTTATGGTACCGATAACCATGGAATGTGATTGAGATATTTTTGGAAAAAAATATGATATGTGCATAATGAAGGGAAAAAGAGAAAATGAAACATTTGACAGTATTCATGAGCTCATGATTGATATAAGGACTAAGTGATATCATGGTTTGAGGATATAGAATTTTGAGGATTTTGGTATGTGGAAAGTGTTAACTTTTAGCTGAATTAATGTTTTCACTAAGGTTCAATGGATATTCATTCTTCAAGAGAATACATGATTAAGGTATTCACATGTTTTTAATTTGATCAACAAGATATATCTTATGATATTTGGGCGATAAATGATGGCATTCACGTGATCATTTTCTTTATACTATGAGCTTCGACCAAAGTATTTTAGATAAGCCTAAATATTAGAACTGATTATGTTGGACATATGTTAGTATTAAGGATAGAACTTTTTTTCGATATTATTGATTGGATGTTATTGTAATATAGATTTAGAAAAAGGACAACCTGCAGGACAGGCGGCAACCCATCGCATCGGACAAGGCTATGGGAATTGAACCCACAACCGAAGTGCGACTGGCCTTTATCGCCTACCACTAGCCTACAGGAAGTCCCTGTTTAGTATAAACTGGTTTTATTATATTAAGCAGTATGATATATGAAGTATAAGTCCATTTTAAGAACCATATATGATTAATCTCACTATAGATGAACTTATGTATTTTTTGATAACTTTTCTAACCTTTTGATTGAGACAGATGGAATGACCCATCATTCTATCACATGATCTGCTAACACATCACGAATGACAAATTCTACTTCATTTCATTAAGAGATAAAGTGGTAATTTTCCAAAGAACGACCAACGGTGAGACTATACCAAAATCACGAAAGTATTTCTTCTAATTCCAATTTCATCAACTTTAGGGAAATGATCTTGAAAACCAAAAATGTTGTCCTAGTGCTCTTATATCTGATGATTCAGATGTTACCTTAGATCATCACAAATTTATGGCTTGTGATTGCTGGATTTTCCATAGCCATGTTCTCTACCACTCTCTATCAGAACATGATGGTTAGATTTCTCTTCCATATACATATTTTCACCTATGTGGAAACCCAGTAATTAGTTTATTTGGGTAACCGTTACGTTTCAAACTTTAGTTTTTTAAGCCAAGTTTTCGTATTCCTTTTTACGATGTGGGTTTCTATTAAACAAAATTTCGAGTTGTAAACCATTTACAACCTCGACGAATTTCGAGGGCGAAATTCATTTTAAGGGGGGTAGAATGTAACAGCCCGAGATTTTATGAAAAATATTCTTTTTAATTTCATAAATTTCTTGTGTTATACGCTACACTAAAAGGAGCTTGCACAACATGCATCCTTGACTTTCCTTCCATTACACGCAATCGCGACCTTCCTCGATAGCGTGTGTAGTATGCAATACAGAGTTTCACTAAACAACGATATACTATCAAAATATTATTTAAAATAGCCGTTATGAATAGTAATAACCACTTTTTAAATTTTAGTTTTCAAAATGGACTTCATTTTTGGATTCGGAATATCAAAATTAGCTTAGGGAGAAATTTTGGTACTTTTCGGATAACTTTCATATTTTGATGAATAGTGAAATTTACTAAATTGTAATTAAAAACAACTTTTTCAATAGAAATAATTAATAGTGATAAATTATTAAATTTAGTTGTTTTAAAATATATTTAGAATATATTTTTACAATTTAACACAATGTTGGTCATTGAATCTAATTTCACATTTCAACCAGACATAAACAAGTGTCAACCTATTGATAGTTATTATCTCTTAAAAACACGCTATTTGTTTTGACGATGGGATTTAATTTTTAAATTAATTAACGCAACAGATATGTTTTGAATTTGGTAAAATAGACATCAATTTTTAATTCATAATATAAAATATATCTTAGGCCTATTTTTTGGTATTTTTTTGGAAACTTTCATTTTTTGATGAATAGTGAAACTACTAAGTGGTAGTTAAAAATATGAATTTTTCATAAAACATAATTTTACCACTTCTGTGAGTGGAATTTCAAAAATCTGAGAGGCACGTTTAATGTCAGTAAGTAAAATGTGGTTCAATGAGATGAATATAATTTTTGGTGAATAGTAACTTTTTACTTTTTTTTACCAAGGTTAAAAGTAAATAGGGTAATTAAGGGTAAAAATGATTTTATTATTACCCTAACACATGTCCTAATTCTATTGGATAAGGGTAATTCGACCAAAAACAACCTTAGAAATAAAATATGACCATTTAGGCCCACTTGGATTTGATTATGACATTTATTATTAATTTATTTAAAGAAGGGTTAAAATAGTTAAAATAAAAGTTTAATAAGAAAATAATTTTTAATATAGGGTTATACATAAGATAAATTCGACTATAAATAGTCATTAGAAATCTAAAAATATTTCCTACATAATGGTATTTTATTTGTAATTTTTAGACATTATATAATTTAATTTATTTATGACACAAAGATGATGCAGTAATTATCTTATTAATGAAATATTGAAATAATTGATGTTATAAATACCCAAATAAATGTAATTTCCGACTTTTTATGAAATAAAATAATTATATAGGTTAATATTACATGTTATTATTGATTTAATTAACTTTTATCGAACAAATTATTCTGTTATGAGTTTCACAAAAATCAATTACAAAATAGTGTCAAAATTGACATAAAATAGTTTTTAAAACAAATATTATATTTTTAATTGTTATTTTATTACTAAAAATCTAAGGTTCGGAAAAATGACTTAGATAAGGATATATATATTAATAATAAACATCTTGGGGTTCTTTTGGATTCGTATTGTATGTTTATTAACCTTATAGTATAAGAACACAAGAAGACACGGTAAAAGTAAAATTATTTTACTTAATGTTTAATCTAAATGATAAGGTTACAATAGGAACCTAAACTTCTCTAAATTCTATTGGATGAGAGGATTTCGACCCATATCCACCTTATCTTCGAAATGAATCAATTTGGAGCTATTTAAAACCGAATTTTACTTTATAATAAAATAATAGGTTTAGTTATTCCAAAGGTGCTCCTCTCCTCCCTTATAAAAGGGAACCTCCCCCCTCTCTTCCTCACACCACTTTGAGACTTCAATCTCGGTCAATACCTGCCAAATTATCTTCTACACTTGCCTAGAAACATCATAGAGGTTCTTATCTTCTTCAAAGACCTATTTTAGTACCCTAAAAGGAGGTCTCAAAGAAGCACTTCAAAGAAGAGGTAATGTCCATTACCGATTCTTTCATCTTTATTTCTTCTTCCACTTCTTCTTCTTTTGTTGTTTAATTATGAAGAAATATCATCAGTATCACTCATATACTGATATGTTATTATAAGTATGAAACAACCCTATTTCACCATCTATCCATCCTACGGAAAAAGAAATCACCGCGTGTGCGTACGTACAGAATACCGTCTCCACGCTATGGTGTAATCTATTTTCCACCACCACATTACTTAGATGGGTATAATGGTGTAAATAATGACTATATATGACTATTAAAAAGTTATATTGATTCTGAAATAGTATACATACACTCCAATACAATTCCACGATCATGGGAACGATATCATCGCTCGTGCGTACGTACGGAATACCATCTCCACGATGTGATGCGATTCGTTCTACATGATCTTTATTGCATAATTATTATATAAATGAATTTAATGAATGAATATGATATATATTACAATAATAAAATTCTTTAAATTGTGTATCTATAACCTAAAGAGAAGAATAAGAATTTATTCGACACACACGAATAAGAACAAAAAAGTAATAAACACCCGAATAACAAGTAGTAAAGAAATATTACTAATAATAAGCTAAGAATATGACCATATATGATATCATAACAATAAGTATGATTCTATAATAATTCAATAACATTATTTAAATCATTATACAGGAGGTTTGGACACTTACGAACCAAATCGGACCTAAGGTATGGAAAATATCACAATCTCATTTTTATCCGAGATTGTTTATACTTTGGTATTTATTGGAGTGTATTTTATCATCCACATCCATGTTTCCACAATATGTAATATTTATATCCTTATACAATAGTTTATATCAAATTTTACCATTCTTTGAGTTTTTAGTAAACGATATGAAAGGAATCTTTTGTCGTTTTTCATACGAGGTACTTTTTGACTTTTCTGACAAAAGTACGAGAAGAATGTTTTTTAACTTATACGGCATGAATGGATTTTTAAAACATTATTTCCAAGAATATTCCTTTACAAGTTTTCAAATTTATTTTTAATCAACTTCTTTTAGTTTAAAATTGTATGACATGTTAAGAAAGGAAAAATGTTTTTGACGTAGAAATGATATTTTCCTCAAGAATGGAGTTCAAGTGTTTTATCAAAATTATTTTCCATCTAAGATAATAAAGGGTTCTGTTTCTATATTAATTATTACATTGAT
Organism: Viscum album; assembly: GCA_963277665.1. Classification (NCBI taxonomy): domain Eukaryota; kingdom Viridiplantae; phylum Streptophyta; class Magnoliopsida; order Santalales; family Viscaceae; genus Viscum; species Viscum album. The sequence goes on from OY728161.1 coordinate 940,463,858, forward strand.
TTTATTATGTTGTGATGGAATTATATTTATGAATTCCTTTATCTTATATGAATTGTTTTATGATGTTACGATATTTAAGATTCCCATTTTTTATTACATGGGTTATGCAATGATGTATGATTTATGATTTTGTGGAACACATAATAATGCTATCATTATGATATGGGTGGGACCTATATCTCCCTCCAATGCATTGGGTAATGATTTTATATCTCATGAGATAGACATGTATGGAACGGTAGGTTATACCGGTTCAGTTAAACGGAACTGAAACGAGGAGTGAACTCGGTTCAGAAATGAACATTGTCCACTAAGATAGTCTTGGAAATGAGTATTGACTAATAAGAAATGATTCTCTATGATTATGTGTGTATGCCACAAAGTTTCATGTTTTAAGTTATGAGTATTGGGATTGCATTTCACTACTATGATTTATCCCATGTTATGAAATTATGATCTCTTTTGTAGGTTAATATTTCCAAAAGTTATGTTCTTATTAATATGATGTGATTGATATTTCTTTTGTTTACACTTACTGACCATTTGAGCTCACCCTTTTATTTTTTCTTTTCCCCAGGATATGAAGAAAGTTTTTAGGTAAAAAAAGGAAGATCTTTATGGGAGATGTTTAAGATCTTTCACCACGATTAGAAGATTATATTCCGAGTTTCCAAAGACACTAAACTATTACGGTCCTTGTGTGTGTGTTTTTGTAATGTACTAAGAATTACAGAAAAGTAATGTAATGTCCATGTACGTCAAGCTTCGGGTCTCTACAAAACATCCCCTCAAAACATGTTAAATTTAAAGGAAAAAATTAAAACTATCGGATGATAATCTGTCATTGATTGATGAAACATTTCAATGAATAGTGGTTGAGAAAAATGTTTTTAATGTCAATATTACTAAATCATTCCATGAACTGGAAAAGTATTATAAATTCACATTGGATGTCAAAGATGCATAGTTGTAAGTGAAATTTATAAAGTCTAGAAAACAAAACAAATCACTAATGGATACAAGAAAGAAGAATTAATAACATACTCAAAATCTAAATATTGAGTTGTAAGAGATATTAATGTTATATGGGATATGAAATATCCCCTCAACATGAGATGTCTAGAACTATAACTTAAATTGAGGAATATAGAATTGGTTCGTGTTATACCATATCAAATATCAGGAAATAATTGTGTTTTTACTCAAGTGTAAAATGTAGTTTTCCACAAAAATGGACCATTCTAGTGGAAATGTTTTTTTTATGTATTGGGTAAGAATCATCCTCATGAAAAATGAAGATGATCCCCCATAGTTTGAAAAAAGATTCATTACCTGAACAATGCTAGAAAAAAGTAAAATTATTTACATAAATGGGTGAAGAAAAATATTGATAACATTATCAACTAATTTAAGTGCAATATGAAAAGATGTTGTTATACCCCAAGCTTCCGTAGTATGCTTCCCTTTGAAAAATTCAATTGCTTGCATTGTATGCAACGTGGAATTTTAATACACCACGACCAATCAAACTAGCCGTATTGAATAGAAATACCCTGTTTTTTAAATTTTATATATTTTATCATTCAAAATGAACTTCATTTTTGGATTCATAAAATAGATATTATTTTAGTGTAAGTTTGTTGTATTTTTCTAAAAAAAATCAATTTTTGATGAATAGTGAAAAACACTGCGTTATTGTTTAAAACCAACTTTTCATTTAAATTTTTTTTATTTCAATTAAATTTAATTTAGGTCAAAAATGATACATAAAAACTATTTATGTTCAATTTAATACGTTTCTGTCATTTTATAATAATATTATTTATATAAAATTTTATTGAACTTTTTACCGCCTTTTACCCACCTCATAGGAGCATTTTCTAATTTGCAGAAAACATAATTTTACCGCTTCTATGAATTGAATTTCAAAAATTTAAGAGACACGGTTGATATCAGTATGTAAAATTTGTTTCAATGAGATGAAAATTAATTTTGTTCAATTGTAACTTCTTTTTATTTACCATGGTTAAAAGTAAATAGGGAAATTAAACGTAAAAATTTTATTATTATTACCCTAACACATGTCCTAATTCTATTTGATAAGTTTAATTCAACCAAAAAAAAACCTTAGTAATAATATATTATCCTTTAGGTTTACTTGGATTAGATTAGGACATTTATTATTATTTTATTTAAAGAAGTGTTAAAAGTGTTAAATTCAATGTGTAATAACTAAACCATTTTTAAAATTGGTTTACACATAAGATAATTTAGACTAAAAATATTAGTTATAAAGATAAAATTATTCCCTACATGATGGTATTTTATTTATAATTTTTAGACATTAAATAAGTAAATTTATTTATGAGACATTGATGATGTAGTATTTACCTACCTAATAAAATATTAAAATAATTAATATTCTAGAAATAAAATAAATCAAATTTGATCTTTTGATGAATTACACTAATTTTATAGATTAATATGACCTGTTAGGGTTGATTAAATATATTTGTTTCAATGTAATCGAGCTGTTATGAATTTTACAAAAACAAAATACCAAATATTGTCAAAATTTACATAAAAGTGTTTTTAAAACAAATATTATATTATTAACTGATATAGCATTCCTAAAAATCTAAGATTCATCCAAATGACTTAGATAATGATATAAATAATAATAATGAACCACTTAGGGTTATCTTGTCTTGTTATAGTATGTTTATTAACCATATAATATAAATATACAGAGAGACATGGTAAATGCCAGACTATTTACACTACAAAATAGTTCATTTTTTCCAAAAGGGTCATATCTTTTGGTAATGGTGTATTTTTGGTTGGTAGAATGTTTTACGAACATATTTTCTTCTATCACTAAACTGTTAGTAAAAATTCTATCACTAAATTTTTTTATGACAGATAAAATAGTTTTGTTACAATTATAATAATACAAACATATAACAGATTTTTCATTCTTTAAGTAATAAAAACAATAATATCTGTTTCTAATATATTGTTTTTAATTAAGAAATATATTTTTTATTACCATATGCATTACATTATATGAAAAATATAATTACATAAAATATGACCAATATAAATATTAATAATTAGAAAATTAGTTTGAATTAATCTTTTAGAAGTCGGTTGAGAGTTTTATAAACGATCATTCCCTCATGGTCTAAAATAATAGGACAATCTCATGCAAATTTCTCATCACACATACAAGGAGTCTCTCAATTCAAACAGATCAACTTCAATCAAAATGACATCATATTAGAGTACACAAATGACAGCCACGGAACATTCAAACCCTATCACCCCGAATCATCCTCGCCAGCTGAATGTTTTTGGCATAATCGTCACCCTCCTCCCATGGATGGCGCACATATTGGTGTCCTCGAATAGTCCCAGTAGGAACGCATCCCCCGCCTCCTGAAGCACCGCCACTGTGGAGCTCAGGAACCTCAGATTAGTCTTGAATTCCTATATGATTTCACGGACAAGTCGTTGAAATGGAATCCTACATTTATGGTGTGTATGGTGATGGAAATTCTCATAGATACCAACATATTCGCTCCTTGAATAGGGGATGCACATGAATTGGGGTCATCAAATCATTTGTGTTCATGGTCACCTCTAAATCTATCATTCTTGCTACTTTTATCATCAATTTTGTTCAAACCTGTTATGGGATAAAATATCTATCAAACACGCTCATTCGTTCCATGAAATAAAAAGCAATAACATGATGCAATTTAGAATACCCCACCTTTACCATGAGTAAAATAATTATAAAAAATAATTCATAACACTACCTACTCATGTGGTCCCAAGAATCTTGAATAGATTCTCTACATCTTCAGCAATAGTCTTGAATCAAAAATAGTGTGCCCAAAACTAAGAGTTCACATACAATAAAAAAGATCCTAGAAATAAAGGATTCATCTAAAAAAAGTTACGTAATACCTTTGAAATTGGTTAGTTGGGTTTAATGAGTCCTTCAACCCACCTTAACAAATTTTTTCATACCTGGAGTAGCACTAAAATGAAATCAAACATGCACATTAAATCAATGACATAAAAAGGAACAAAATGATACAACATAAAAGACCATACTTAGTGAAGAATGGTGAGTCCAACTACTATCACTGCACTCCATATTTCTCTATGGGATGCTCAGTTAGCCCCCTTGCGGCATGTATTACTTCTCAAATAGTAGAACAATCACATAGTAGAATTTTCAAAGCTACAATGAAAAAATTTATCACTTAAGAATAATCTTATAAAAGATCAATTCTATTGTAAATATTAATTATCAATATACATTTGGCAAGAATATGAAAATCCTTCATCCACATGATTTGATCATCATAAAGTCTTTCTAATAAATTAATAAACTCGATATTCACCCAGCTTGTTTTTCCAATTATTTTTCCATGCATTTATAAAAAATGACTGTAATTCTTGAAAATTTTTAATAATAATAAAAGGATAAAGAGATCTTTTATATTTTTTACATGATGCTCATTATTAAAAATAAGAAAAATATCATATGACAAAACTAAAGGATGAAATATGTCATTGGCTCATATGTATTACTTATCATCAAGATTTTATGTAATTATTCCTTTAATTTTCTTTATAGGTCAACCCTTTTATTTATATATTTCCCTTACTTACCTTTATAACATACCCCTTTTGTTCACTCTTATGATCATCCCCAAGATGTGTCACATTGCCTTGAACCAGTATTGGATTATATATCTTTTCAATTTTCCTTATAATGTCATGGTGTCCATCATTAATTATAGACAATAATTGATTCATTAAAACATCATTTCAGAAGAACGACGAGAATTCATTAAAGGAAGGTGTATCCATGGAGCGATTAGTCTACTAATTTGATGATAAGTGATATGAATAGGAAATAAATGGGTCCAGTGTGGGTTTCAAAGAGTTTATTGACAAGTTTTATGATTGAAAGTTTTGGAAATTCATTCCTAAAACCATATAGAGATACCACTTCATAGACTAGGTCATCAATTTTTTTTATATTTATCTTCCTCACGGTTCTCCATCTCTCATATGGGATGCATGAATGAATTTTTCAAACTATGGTGAGGGTTTCAAAAAGTATATCCTTTATCTCCAAGTTTTTTTTGTTTTCATCTCATGTGGTCCTCATTAACAACATCAAGCATAACATTGCTACAGGGAATATTGTGATATAAAGAGGTAGTAAATAATTCTCTAGGGTATCACACTTTTTTTCGCTGATAACATGTTCTTTATAAAAAAACAAATATCCATTCAAGGTTTCAACAGGGTCATGAAATAATAAGGTAAATTAAGTGATAAAATACTAGACATGGAGATAAGAAGTGTGTAAATATCCTAGAAGTTCACTCCCAGACATTCCAATCAGATAGAGAGTTGGCTGAGAATTGGAAGACGACCCTTCCCCTTAGAGTAGTTAGGTGCACCTCTAACTTTGGGGAGTGTTCATAGTAACCATTTTGAAGGGATAGTGAATAAAATTAACTCTTTAATCATCAAATGGAAAAATAAGTTCTTCTATTTTAGTGGTAGAATTACATTTTTAAATTTTATACTCTCTTCAAACCCAGGGACATTCTCTCGATTCTCAAAGTTGCTAAATCTGTAGTATGGAAAATTGTGCCCATCGTGAATGGTTTGATTTTGGAAACTAATAAGTAATGAAAATTCCATTATTCATGTTAGGCATGGATGGCCAGAAATATTAAAGTGGGAGTTATTAAAATTAAAAATGTGGAAGAGCCCATGAATGACATGCTGGAGAAGTTATCATGGGAAGCGATAAAAGAGAAAACTCCCCAAGGAATAATTATCAAGGAAAAATATAGCAGGTATGAAAGAATTCATATAGATGTGAATGGAACCCCTCTCATGAACAACATTCAACAGCCTCTTGAGAATCTTCATGAGCAGTTCAGATGGATTGTGGGCAAAGACAACATCAACTTGTGGTCTGACTATTAGTCTATTTTCCTTCATTTTACTATATTCTCAGTCCCAGACATCACCCTCTGTAATTTTTTAAACTATCATATATTCATGAAAGTAGTCTCTGACAAAAAAACGGAAGGTTATGAGAGATATTATCCAGTTTATAGAAGAACTCGATAATTATAGGTTCACATATTCTTCTACAGGATGCCTCAAGGCGGTGGAAATTCAGAGGATCACATGTTTCTAATAGGAGACTGTAGTCAAGGAAGAAGATTTATGGGATATATCAATTTCACCCAAATTATGCTTCCTCATTTACAAACTTCACAACCATGACCATCCCACGGATGAAGAAGTACGGAGTGATGTCTTTTAGTTAGCTTCCAAATGAACATGGTACAGCTAGCAGCAAGTCATGATCACTCACCATTTATCTATTGAGGAGAGATGGCGCGCTTCATCTAGAATATTTTTGGAAAAATCATTGGAATAGAGGTTCAGGCTCTATCTATAATTGATTTTATTTATACATGGTTTCAAGACCCATGAAACTCTAAAACAATGATCCAGAAGCACCGTATGATTATATTTGTTGGATTTCAGTTCATCTAGGAGTCCGGCAATGAAGATAGATACAATAGTAATAGAATATCGTCAAATAATAGATAGGTGAAATACTAATCACTCATATTAGATCATAGCTCCTTTTTCAAGTAGAGGGATCATTTCCTACTCACTAGAATTATACTCCACCTCTGATAAGAGGGAATTATATAATATATAATCTTGGATGGTGGGTGAGAAGGAGTGCTCCCACCATGAGGTTTATATTTAATTTGGATGGTGCATGTATGCAGGGCATCATGAAGGGTAGAGGAATCACCCATGAATATGAATGGATCGGTGGTATTGGCCTTAGATGTATTTTATTTCCATATTAATTCCCTAAAATATGAAGGAAAATAAACACTAAATTGGTATTGTATTTGAAATAAACTAAATTTCAATCCCTCTATGGTAGAAATAGAATATTATTTGGTGTCCAAATTTCATTGCGATACCAAAAAAATCCACTGGTTCATCGTTTATGAAATTAGAGATTTCACTGGTATGTCCAGTTAGGACATGGTTATTAGTCACCCTTGGGAAGAGTGTATCATGGAAGTAGATGAACTCTCTTAAAAATCCATGTAGGATGACACCTTCATCACCTATACATACATTATCTATCTTCTTTCAGACTATACTGAAATTATCAGAGGAGTTCCCACGGGCTCCATCACTATTGTCCCCCATGAAGGCATGGTTTTATTTTTTATCATGAACTATATCATCTTTTTCATAATAAAAACATTAAATTTATATTCTTCAGTAAATGTTTCACTAGTGTATTCACTATAAAGTTGACTATTCCTTGAAAACTGAGTCTTATGTTAAATCAAGTTGTAGTTTTAAATCAACTTCCATGGCTATGAAATTTAAGAAGGACCTTAGATAAAGCGAACCAATCCCTTTACACATATTATTACATGATCAAATTTATTGTTGGAGAAACATGATAGAGTATCAAACCAAGATCCAAATCCCCCTCCATCAAACAATTAAGGACAGAAAAACAAAAATTATAGGGGTTGAGGTGGAAGATTATTACATGTTAGATTGTACAAGCTACAATTCATGTCCCTAACGAGACACGTGTGTTGCCCTCTATTGAATAAAATGAATAGTTCATGCACACCTAGCCACCACAATTCCAAAAAAATGACATGGAGAATCAAGGCTAAGACCAGTCGAGTGACAATGTTTGGTGACAATATACATTAGTACCTGAACCATGAAAGAATCTGAATATACAAGTCCACTCTACTACACATCACTATCTTATTCACATGCACTGTCGACGATGATAATGACTGAATCACATCTATAGAGATGTGTGGGAAGAACAAAAAATAGTCAAGATGATTAAAAATAGAGAGAACTAGAATGACATACTTAATGGATTGTTATAGCATACCTGAGCTCACAAAATGCTGCAATTATATCAAAAGAAACCCATAATCATGACAATAGCTAAGATGATTCATACAAATGTCAACGAGAGTTATTGAATTCTAGTAAGAAAACCAGGATCAGACTACACTAATGAATCTTCACTCACTGTAAATCAATTAGGTGAGAGGGAAAAGACAAACATGGGTATGACATGGTCGTGTGGGAAATCCCAGGGATGGTGAGGGGTGGAATAGGAAATGTCCAGGATGGTGTGGGCCAACCGAGGAAGGTCGGGGACGGCGGGACTTGTTAGGTGGTGACAATAAGTTCGTAGCAATGGTCGCTGAAGGGGGGTAGATGGTCATGGTCGATGGGACCAGTGGTGTAGGTCGATGGTCGCGGAAGAGGTAGCGGGGGTCATGAAGGGGGCCGGTGGTGACAGCGGAGAGTGGTGGAGTACACAGAGGGGATCTTCGAGAGCAGTGGTGGTCACGGAGGAAATTGGGGGTCTCGGAGGCAGAGGCAGCCATAGAGGGAGGTGATGTCGTCGAATGGGAAGCCTCCATCCAAGTGTTAGAGCTCCAGCAACATTCTATCCACACTAGAGCCATGTAATGAGTTATAGAACAAAACACCTAAATGGGGAAGCCTTCATCCAAGATTTAAGTATGAATAAAAAAATTTTGAATAGAAAAAAAATAAATAAATCATTCCCTTTTAAATAAACATGTGTTAAGTGATGATGAACATTTCCTCAATCAAGATCTTTGTAAGACAGCCAAATATAGGAGTAGAATGACTAAGCATCCAATTATTCAGAGTGGTGTCAAGTGCATCGGCCATGTCCCCCCGCTTTCCATGATCTCCAGGAATGCAGTGGTGTCAAATGCACAGGTACTCCAATCCTTACTTGAAAGTCTTGGACATTTGAGCATGCCATTCATGCATGCCCTCTATGATCTTAAGGCAGTGTGTAGCTATAAATCAAGGGATGAATCAAAGTAGATAAAGTAGAAATCTGATCAAAACACATAAAAAGCTAAATAGAATCTGTTCAACTTCAGGAAAAGGTATCCAAACACAGAATTTTGCAAGCATCTGATCTAGAATCGTGCACTTGAAATCAGAAGGCATGTCTAAAACATTGGGACAATGCCAATATCAATGAAAAAAAATAAAAGGACATGATGACAACTACAAGAATCTTAGTCCCAATGATTCAGATATGAAAACATCAAAAAATGATCATGATCAGGATATCCAAATAGAAACATGTTAGGTCCACAAGGATGAATACCCTGAGAGGGGGGTGAATCAGGGTATGACTAATTTAAAATAAATGCCCGTTCTGATCTTGTTTCGCTGTTAGGAAAAACATTCTTCTCACTCTTTCCTGTTGCACAAAGTAGACAAAAAGTAAAGCTTGCACAGGACACACCAATTTAATTGGTTCACCGCAAAGGGCTACGTCCAAGGAGCATACACCGAAAAGTTTCCGGTCGTACCAATTCCACTAAACTTCACTAGTTGTGGATTACAATGTTCGGGCTAGATCACTTCTATGACCAGGCTCACTGCCTTTACAAAGTTTAGGGTCAGCTTACTGCTTTCCCTAGGGTCACTCCTTGTTTCACTCTCTCTGGCTCACTGCCGGTGGAGAGGATCACCTTCTTCCTTTTCCTAAGATCACTACTTTGTGGAGGGATTCACTCACAGTTTATAGACCTGTAGGTCTCTTCATTTGCATGAAATAATGCATCTTCAACTGTTGATAGATGATCTGTTGAAGTCCAACTTTCATCCACTGATGAATAGCACTTTGCCTCTGACCACTGGGCAACTACCTTTGGAAACACCTTCGTAACGCACCCTACTTCGCGAGGCTCCCAATTTCGCGAAGCTCAAACAAGCCTTCGCGAAGCTCCTGCCTTTTCGCGAAGCTCTCTCACGAAGCACTCTCGCGAAGCACTACCGCGAAGCTCAAGCCGTCACAAATCAACTTCCCTCGCGAAGCGTAATAAACCAACGCGGAGCTCGCAGGATTCACGGAGCTACAATAGCCGCCGCGAAGCACCTCTTTCGCGAAACACACTGGCTCCGCAAAGCACCTTCACAAATCGAGAGCAAAGGATTATCTCTGAAAATTCTCTCTACTTCACTCGAGGGGGTCGGCCTCTATTTATAGGCGATTCCACCGACCCTCGTCCCTTCCGCACGAAATCAACGCCACGTCATCTCAAATCGCGAAGCTCCAAAGTTTCCGCCGGAATTCTGTCCAAATCGCAAAGCACCACAACACTTTGCCGTTCACGAAGCTTGACGTAGTCGCAAAGAATCCCCGTCAACATACAATTGCGAATTCTCCGTAAATCTCCCTCGCGAAGCTCAAAGTTCCTTCGCGCCTTCGCCGTGAAGCTCCCTCGCAAAGCCCTTCACCGCCGCGATGTGCTTCAGCCTCTGCCGTTCGAGAAGCTTGACGTAATCGCGAAGCATCACCACCTCCATTCTTCTGGTCTTCGCGATTTCCAAACCATGTATCCTATCTTCACGAAATTAATGCCTTTGCCATATTAAATTATGATCTTCATGGAAATACACTTTTCGCGATGCTCACCAAATTCCAAATTTTGGACCCCAAAAATTTGGCAAACACTGGGAAATAGCGCCACCTTGTACTGCTCTTTTGTACCGCCTCCAGATCGTCCTTTCCTTTGACATAGTTCATTGTCAACATGGAATGTCAAAAACTTCTCGGGAACTCGACAATTCTCCATGGAAACCTGCTTTGTCAACAAACACAATCAACCAAAAAAATAATGCAATGTTACCTTGAGGGATTTTTGCCCAACAAAACATTTCATCTATATGAAGTTCCTAACAACCTCCAATCAAAGAAGTTCCAGAATTATAAAAATCAAGTCCAGATATCAAAAAACAGAGAGAACCAAACTGAAATGACCCATATAATTATAGAAATCCAAGACAAATCTAAAATCCAGCAGCAAGAACACCAACAATAGGAGAAGTAATGCCAGCAAACAATAGAATGCAGAAAACCAAAGTGACTTAAAACAAGGTGGGGGAGGGACAACAATCATAGCTGTCAAAAAAAACATGTAAAGAAAAACTAAAGTGACTCTTCATCATCATTTTCATAATGAAAACCATCAGAGCTGTCATCTTCACAATTATTTTCCTCATCACCAAGAAAGAGTTGACTGGTGGATCTTGCCTACCAAAAATTACAATGTGAAAAATTACATTCCTCTACCAGAATGTGATAACCACATTTGGGCAAGATTGGTTCAAACCAACATGACTCGAAAAAAATGTAAAAAAAATATTCCAAAAAAAATATTACACAAGAATGAATACCTGGTGCGTTATAAAAACTTCTACTAAATCTGAGAAATGTGATATTTTTCCAACAACTTCATCATGTTGTTTTTCAATTTTCTCAACTTTTTCCTCACTCTTAATCCTTCTAGTATGCTCTTCCACTAATTAACATATCATTGTAGGATCCTGTGGATAATTATCACCCAAACAAAATGTTTTTAATTATCCATTTTTATCCTCTCCTACAATATTTTTCAAATCTCATTTTTTCAATAGTAGAGGTGTTCTATGAATGAGAAGCTAATGCATTCTCAATTGATTGCTGTAAAAAACATTAATCCATGTCAAAAAAATAAAATAATAAAAATACATAATATTTTGTAAGGTGTTAATAGAAGCCAAAAATTACCATAACAAAGGTAGAAGTGTCATCATGTTTTGAACTTTTTTTAGGTTCATGGGTTTTGATCCATATTTAAGGATTATCTGCCTATTTACCTTCTTTTTGCTAAACACAAAATATATGATAAAATCATATTAAAAATATAATAAAAGGAAAAAATATCAAAGAGTGGAGAAAAAAGTAATACTTTTATTTTAGAATGTATACATGAAAAACTCTTTGTCCTTGCATAATGATGCATTTTCAAATGTGAATGATTTTCTGCACCCCTATTTGTTCTTGCCTACAAAAAAATTAAATTATATTGGGATGAAACATATTTTTTAGTCTTAATTAATGATTAATCAAGAACTGAAATATATATTAGTAATTGAAAATGGTTTAAATACTTAAATTATGGAAAAATATTACTTTTCCAGCTAATGATTCCCAAGACTCCACCAAATTATTCCATGTGACTTCATGAATGTGTTTAGGCCTTTTTCCCAAAACCTCATTGCGTGTTCAACTATCAAAATAATTTACCTCTAACTCAAATTTTTAAGATCTCCATGTGTCCACCAATTTTTAATTCCCCAATGATATGGTTCATGCCTTTTGAGAAATTAATATAATAACTAAAACATAAAAAACGACATCATGTTTATAAAAAATATTTTATTAAAATAACAATAATAATGACTAAATATGTATCTTAATTTCATCCCAGATATTATAATTTTTTAGTATCTTCTAATATCTAATCATGATAGTCTAATGGTTATCTCCCAAGGTTAGGAGCCAAAAAACCGATGAGTGAAGATAAGTTTTTTACTGAATTGCCAACTGGTTGAAGCAAGACGTTGACGTCTACAAAAACACGCTCTGAAAAAATTTTATCCTTTCTCAATCCACAACCCTTTTTATTTCTCACATGAAATTCTAAATATCTCCTTATTTTTATAGTGGAATAATGAGGAAGACTTGAATGTTTCATCAATTCAACTGATATTTCTTTAGTATTCAAAATTTATGACCAAATTATGCCAGCATTTTCATTATTTCCTACTGATGAGATTGTAACCCTTCTAATAAAATGGAAATTTTAAAATAGGTTCAAACACATTTAAACCGGTATAAAAATTCAACAATTTGAATTAAGAATGGAAAAACACTTACCAAAAATCTATGTTCCTTCTCTTCGACAGTCCACTATATAAAGAAAAACATTGGTTGTATATTTAAAGTAATAATAAAATAAATAAGGTCATAAATGTAATTAACTTAACCATTCTTGTAAATAACACGTACCAATTATTCAAGGATATCTCTTCAATTTTTTTATGTTTTATCCATTCATGCACTATTTAAAACAAATACAAGAAATAAAAAATTATAATTTATCTAAAGACAGCCTAAAACTATATCATATACTGATTAATGGTTAATTATAGGAAACTTACAATTTGAATCATTCATTTCATCTTCAACTATCAATGACTTTAGATGTTTTTTTCCGCGGAATTGGAAGGGTTTTCTATCAAAAATAAAAAATGTCTCAATGCTTTATTTTATGTCTCTTGTCCCTTTTATCTCACATGTGAGGCTAAAAATTTCTACAAAGAAACATGAAATGGTTTTTTATATAAAAGAAAAAAATTGAAGTAATTGAGAAGGTGTAAGATTAAATAAAATTCATAAATTAATACCATTAAATGATGAATTGAAACCACATTTCTCTTGATTAAATATTTCTCACCAGATGTCATCTCAAAGCTATATATGAAATACAATCACTAAAATACAAAATAAGAATATACAAGTGTAAAATATAAAGTAAAATTTTCTAACCAAAATCAAATAAAAATATTAAAAACACAAAACTAAATATATTATTAAGTGTCAATAGAAAATTTAATAATTAGAATCATGAAACATGTCATAATCATGATCATAGTCATAAACATCAAGTTTTAGTAATTTCATTATCAATATACTCATGTATTCATGCCATAATTCATGAAATGAAGTGAATGATCATCAATTAAAACTGCATCCTCATCATAAATGTAATAATTTTCCACATAGACCTTAGTTGACAAGGTGGTTTGTAAGACATACACTTTAGGTATGAAATCTTCCTCCATTTCAAATAATTCCCTTGGTTTAGTGATGGTTGTAACATACCAAACTTTCTCTTTAGATTCTGCCGTATAAAACACTTTTATGGATTGAAATGAAAGTAAAAAGGGCTCATATGTTTTTTAGTAATCCTCTTAATGTTGACTAGAGTGAATCCAAAATTAACTTCTTTGACGCCTTCAATGGGATTTTCCCAATCACACCTAAATAAAATAACACTCCTTCCAACTGGATAAGTCAAATCAGTAATTTCTGTCAACACACCATAATATGTTACATTTCCCATATTTGTTGTTAAACTCACAAGAACCCCACAATTTTGGGTCGTACTCCTTTTATCAATTGATTTTACGCGCCACCGATAACCATTTCTAGTGACATTGGTCATTATTTTAATCCACGTGTTAGGAAACTGACTTGATTGTGTCAAACAAGTTGCTATCCAATTTTCCTTATGTAGAATAGTCATATCCTAAACAATTAACGATAATTAGAAATGTTAGAAACAAAAATAAAATTAAATTTTAAATTCAAATTATGATATAAAATACACATTATCATCAAACCATTTATAAAAATAATTTTTATGGATGTCATCAATTATTTCCGGTCTGTGTTGATATTTTCTATGAAGAATTTCATAGTGCTCCATGCAAATCCAAAATAAGGTATGAATTATAAAAACAATACAAAAATAAAAAAATTTATGGGTATGTATCTTAGCGTACATATACTGGAATTTAGTCACAGTTTCCCAAAACATAATTATGTGCTTGCAATATCATTGAAATTTCAGGTTGAATATCTTTCATTTTAGACAATTCATGACATTTTAAAGAAAATATGGATAGCCCTTTAAGAGTTTCATCACCTTCAGCAACATTGTTTCTTGTAGAACTATTTTCAATGAGTTGAATGTCATGATAATATCTTGAAGAAAATGTCATACAATCTTAAACAATGTATCCTTCAGCAATTGATCCTTCTGGGTGACTTTGGTTACGAAAATACATTTTCAATCTTTTCAAAAACCTTTAATCAATCAACATAAATAATTTAATCAAATGAATAAAGAAGTAAAAAAGATGAAAATGAATTTTTCGTACATCTCAATTGGATACATCCAATGATAATAAACAGGTCCATCAATCATGGATTTATGTGCTAAATGAATTAATAAGTTTACCATGATGTCAATAAATGAAGTTGGGAAGATGCACTCTAGATGAAAAATCATGGTAGCAGCACTATGTTGTAACCTTTTAAAATCTTCAGATGTTTCCACTTTTGAACATAAATCCCAAAAAAAGTTACTCAGATAAATCAACACACCGCTTACCGTCATATTTTTTGTTTTCCTTAAAGCCAATGGTAACATATGTTGCATTAAAACATGGTGGTCATTGCTTTTCAAACCAACAAATTTTACATCAATAATTTCCCTCTTAATTTTTGATGAATAATCATCTGGAACTTTGAAAGATGCGAGTACACTTATCATTTCATATTTTTCTATATCCATAAATGTAAATCATGCTGCAGGTAGATATGTTCCACCATGATCCTCATATGGGTGAAGATCATGTCTTAAATTTAAATCTACCAAGTCAAGTCAAGATTGAGATTTATCTTTAGTTTTCCCCTAAATGTCAGAATGTATTCCAATCAAACTTTTTGAGAAATTTTTTTCTACATGCATAACATCCAAATTCCGGTGTTGAAGAAGATTCTCCCAATATGGGAGTTGAAAGAAAATACTCTTGTTTTTCTAAGGTACATCAACATCTCTCTTCCATTTATTATGTCTTTGAGTCTCCATTACTTTTCCAAAAATGACTTCCAATTGTTTCATCTGATCTAAAAATTCTAATCCATTATGATATTTAGGCGGTAGCCTTGTTTCTATTTCCTCAATAAATGCCTTTTTATTTTGATGAAATTTGTAACTTAGATCCAAGAAGTGTCGATGGCCCATGTAACTAATTGTCTTATTTTTTCTCAAGTAAAATGATCATGTTTAAACATTTTAGCATAGACATGCATTTTCACCCTTGTTCTGCCAAACCGATAGATTACCATATGCAGGAAATAAATTAATTGTACACATTAATGATCCTTTTAATACAAATAACTTATTATTTGATGTGTTGAATGATTCTATACCAAACTCCCATAACACGTTCAGATCGTCAATTAAAGGTTCAAAAAATACATCCATATCATTTCCTTGTGACTTAGCGCTTGGTATTAATAACGATATGATTAAATATGATAGATTTATACATAACCATGGAGGCAGATTATTAATCATCATGACAACATGCCATATGATATATTGACAAGACATCATTCCAAATGGATTATACCCATCACATACCAAGAATAGCCTACCATTTCATGGATGACTTGCAAACTCTGGACACTTATAATTAAATTTGTTCCAAACAAACAAATCTATCGGGTGCCTTAACATTCCATCTTTAACTCGCTCATGCTCATGACATGTCATGAGAGGGGCCGTTTTAGATGACATGAATAGCCTTTTAAGCCTGGGTATCCAATTGAAGTGACACATAACCTTAATTTGTACTTTTTTACCATTTTTTAATTTCGTAATACATCCATCATCAGCAGTTTTCCACCTCAAAGAACCACAATTTGGGAAATTATCATGGAAATTGTTTTTTCTTATGAAATAGCACACAATCATTCGGGCATGCATCAATAATATTATAATCATGTTCAAGTTTCATGATAATCCCTTTCACCTTCATAAATGAGTTAGGTAATTTTAAGTCATTGGGAAGATCTCTCTTAAATAGTTTTATTAGATCATCAATTTCCATGTTAGTGATCCCATGTAAACATTTTAGATGATACATCTGAACTATAAAAGGTAATTTGGTAAATTCTTCACATCCTGGGTATAAAGGATCCCCAGCATCTTCAACCAACTTAAAAAATGTTTGCGCCTCATTAGAACGACATTATAAGGTGTTGATTGGTTTCTCAAATTCGAAGGCATCCCCCAGCATGTCAAGCATATCATCATCAGAAGAAATATCTTTTTCAACACTAAAAAATTATTATCACCATTTACCATCAACTCCCCATGAAAATTCAAATACATTTTTGATAATCGGTGTCCATTTCATTGATAATGAGATTATCTTTCACAACATCTCGATGTAAATAATGTCGATTGGCACAACTTTGACATGGATAAACAATCATGTTCTCCCTTGCTGAAGTTGCAAAAGCAATATCACGGAATTAATCTACACCATTTAAATAATCTTGAAATGTTCTCCTGAACTTCACCCAACTCTTATCACCAAATATATTCCATATGAATGTTCCTCCATATTATTCAATTTTCAAGCAATTTACCACAATAAACAAACAATTTTTAGCTAAATCGTATTACAACATAATATAGATTATAAAATTGATCAACATGAAATCAAAAAATAATAAACATCGAAGCATAAAAGACAATATACTAAAATTTAATATTGAATTTTCATTTGTTTCATCTATCTTTTTAGGGAAATTAAATAAACTATTATCAAAAATAAAATTCACCAATGTTGTAGTAGAATATGGTACATGTGGGGGTATTAGAGGAATACATACACAAATGAATAAGAGGCTATTAGACGAATCAATGACTCTATAAATCATAGGAGATGGGAAGCCCATTCCTAGTAACAGAAATTAGAGATTAAGGTATATCACGGTACCTTATAAACTGCCAAACTGGATTGTGGTGTGGGAATGTCCGCCCTTATGATTGGGGAAAGAGGCGTATACGGGGGGGGGATTTGGCTGTTGTTGATTTCCTAGGAAACCTAAATGTCCCATGTAGAAGATTTTAGGGGAGATAACTACAGGGTGGGGGGCGACAGGTGAGGCATCTACTGGGGAGTGGGCGGTTGGTGCGGCGTCTACCGGGAGCTTGGGCGGCTGGTACGGCAGCGATGGTGGCGCCTGCGGTTGCAGGTGCGGGTGCGGGTGCGAGGGGTGTGACCACAGTTTATTGGGGGGTGACATAGGGTTTTTTATTTATTTAGATAAATCATATTTATATATAAAAATTTTTAATTTTGTAATATTAAATAAATATAATATATAATAAAGTATTATATAAAAAATTCTATCTCTAAATACCCATTACATAATTACATAATTTATACTTATATAATTAATATAAAAAAATAAAAGTTAAAAAATTTTCTTTATGATATAAAATATAAACATTACATAATTACATTATTTATTGTTATATAATGAATGTAAAAATTAATAAAAAATAATATATTTTCTTTATGATATAAAAATTCTCAATATGTGAATATCAATTATTAATTACTTATATTTCTATTATGTTTATTATTTCTTTATTCATTACTGTGTTCTTATTTATTATTTTCATTAAATTAAAATATTATAATGATTTAATTTTTTATGTAAAGAATTCAAATTTTTATTATATAGTAAAACATTGGAAAATATAAGCCCTGTATATATTCATATATATGAGATGTTTTTAATAAAACCTTTAAAAGTGAATATTGACATCGAGTATAAAAATAATAATATATAAGAAAATTGGTTTATCATGGTTATTATCAATGAATGGTTTATTGTAACAGATTTTATTGATGATAAAAGTTTTGTTGGTAGTGATTATTATTAATAATAGATACAACTGTTGGAAAAAAATGTTGTTATTACTATGATAAAGAAATAGATTTTACTATTGGAAAAAGATCTGCTGGTGTTAGATGATCAATACCAATAAATATATTTATTGGTAAAAAAATTGTTGGTACCTAAAATTAATACATATAAAATTTAATATCTGTTGGAATTTCTCATTTTTACCAATAGATATATTGTCTGTCAATAAATTTCGGTTGGTAAAAGTCCTTTTTTTGTAGTGTAAACTAAGACTTAAATCTAAAAGATAAGGTTAATATGGTGACCTAAACCAGTCTAAAACCTATTGGTTGAGTGGATTTCAACCCATCCCCAACTTAGCCTCTATATAATTTATTTCTAATCCATTATAAACATAATATGAATTTATTATAAAATAATATTTCAATCATTTCCTAAGGTTTCCCTCACCCCTCTTATAAAAGGGAAATCCCCCTTCTCTCCAATTTACACCTTCAAAGCCATTTGGCTCGTCCAACCCCTACCAAAATATCCTCTAAAATATCTTTCCTTAATCCTAGAGGCATTTATTTTTTTTGAAATCCAACCTACAGATCCCTTTTGATCAAATCAAAAGGAAGAACCCGATGAAGAGGTAAATATTTAATCACCACTTCCATGTTGTTTTCTTCTTCCACTTCCTCTTTCTTTGTGGGTTTCATTATAAAATATTAACTCTAGTATCTTCTATATAATTCGATGTTATTATAAGAATGGTTCAACCATATTAATTATTATACCCATCATATAATGACAATGTCATTATTTGTGCGTATGTACGGCTTACCGTCTCCACGTCGTGGTGTAGATGTTATTCAATACATTATTTTTGGGATGGGTATAATAAGGATGTATAGTTGATGTAAATAATAAATATAACATGTTAATGATTTTTTATATATGATAGACCATCTATTTACATACAATTTAAATTCCAAAAGAATGATATTATCACTCGTGTGTATGTACGGATTAACGTCTCCACTAACGTGATGAGATTCATTTCCTCGTCGTAACCATTCAAGAAAATTACCCATTTGTTTATTAAAAATAATGTTTAAGGAATGTAATATCATTATGGATATGATTTAAGTACATCCTATCTATAACCAACATGACTTAAATAACAAAATATATAAAGGAAAACAAATCAGTTGACACATGAAATGAAGATAATACAAAAATATTATTAACAAAGCAATATTATATGATCATATATGATATAATATTTATTTATATGGTTATTGTATAATTTAATAAAAATGATATAAATATTATACATGAGTTTAACATACCCTCGACCAAGGAAAAGTACAATGTATGGGTTAATATTACAATCTCTTTACTTATATGAGGTTGTTTATAAACAATTTTCTATAGGGACCTCTTTATCGTCCACAGTCATGTTTCATAAAATGTATTTCAAAATATTTTTACTATTTCCTATAATATGGGTTAATGTTATTTATACCCTAGTTGGAATTTTTATAATATTTCTATAAAGGAATATTTTCATCGTTTTCCAAAAAAGCTACTTTATTACCTTTTAGACAAAATTATGGTAAGAATGTTTTTTAGCTTATATGGTGGGTGCAGCTATTTTCCACTGTTATAACATCGTCAAAGATTCCATTACATGATTATATGAATTTTTTGAAAATAAATGTTTTCTTTTATAATTATGTGATATTTAACGATTTCAATGAAAAGAAAGAAATATTTCTCTCAAATTGTTTTTGATTTCATCTATGTCAACATTATTTGAAGGATTTTACACTTGTTTGAAGATGATTAATTATGATACAAATCTCCCATATTGTATTGAATGGTTTTTGATATATTTTATAGTGTATGTGTTATTTCTATACAATTCATGGTTTATGGTTAATGTGTTAAAATTTTGTATGCTAGGTTTGAGACGAATGATTATGTTGTGTTTCAACCATTTCATAATATGAAGGCATTGGACTTTTTAAGTTACGGGTGGAGCCCGCTATAGCTGCTTGATGCATTGATAGATCTCCTGAGACAAACTAGTGTCTTGGAAAAAGGCCTTCAAGAAATATTATTTTTAGTCTTCTAACAAGGCCTTGACTATGTGGTTATGAAATCTGGCATTATGCATTCCATCATTATGAATTTGTCTGTTGATATTGAATATGATTATTTGACTTGTAAAATATAAATAAAAGTAATTAAAATGATTTATTTTGATTTATATTTTCAATATTATGATGATTTTTATGTTTAAAATAATTTTGTTTTAGTCTAATACATTTCCTTAAATGTTCATTTATGAATTTTTCAGCTATATTGTTATCTTTACTGAGCATCTGAGCTCACCCCTTTCTCTGTTTTATTTTTCCTTAGATTTGAAGAGGTATATTAAGACTGACTTGTAGGGATAGTGTATGGGATATTATTGTGGTTAATGAAGACAATGTTGTTGTTGTTTTTTTTATAATTTTATGCAAAATTATGAATGTTTCTAGTACTTACAATGCTACTAAAATAATCAGTCATTCGAGGCTTGATCTTTTGTGATCATGCCAATGTTTTTTAATAATGCACCGATTCTGGGTAAATGGGGTTGGGGAATTACATTTGGTATCAGAGGAAGTTTAGTACAAACCTTGGACACTAGATTTAGAAAAATTATGATGAGAGAATGTTACCATATTATATACTTTGAAGATTAGTATAGAAGAACTTCCTAGAATTTTAGTAAAGTATAGATTTTTTGTGTTTTCCTAGAAATAGATCCAGTTCTAGATACAATTAGCAAGAGGTGGCTCTGGAACAGATGTACCTAGGGGTAAAACCCAAAAACACCGCTTTGAGCTAGACTCGAATGGGAACTAGTGCACGGCAACAGGCCTTGTTGCACTCTTGGTTACGACACTCCCCAGGGATATGATTAGGATAATTCTCATTTTCTTTAAAAACCATTATAAAGGATTTAGGAGTATATACCTCCTCAAAGAAAATATTTTTATGATTATGGATTATATCCATAAACTGTTCAATTTATGTTAAGTGTTTTACAGGTTTGGGATTATGTGTTGTGATTCATAAACTAATATAGTGTATGAAATTTTTTAGAAATGGCTCCGAGTGTATGGAATGGAAACCATAACAATGCTTATAATCCATGTAGATATTTACCTCCTACTCAAGATAATTATATTGGAGCTGGTGATGCAACTGGTGTTGATCAGCTTATCACCATACTAGGACAACTCACTCAGATAATGAATAATAACCTTACCTGTATGGAGCGGCATGATCCACAACATGGAGGACCAATGATAGATCGCTTAATGAGGAAAAGACCACCAACATTCAATGGGACTACAAATACATTTTTACCTAATCAATGGATAAGTTCCTTAGAGAAAATATTTCATGCTTTGGGGAGTTGCGAAAGGGAAAAAGTTGTCCTCTCAGTTTATCGCCACATTGGAGATGCAGATCAATGGTGGTCATTAATTCAAAACATAGTGTAAGATGAAGAAGTATAAAATATTGAATGGAGGGAGTCTAAAGAACTTTTCTTAGAAAAATACTTTTCTTGTGACCATCGAGCGAATATGGAAAAGAAATTTCTGACTCTGAGGAAAAAGGAGAATGATAATATTGCAAATTATAAAGCTAAATTTACAAGGTTTGAAAGGCATGATGCAGATTATATATGTAACCCAAAGAGTAAGATTGATCAATTCATTGATAGGTTAAAATCATTTCTCCATCAAGAATTAGTCTCACAATAATTCTCATCGTGCGAAGATATTCTCTCATATGCTATCAAGAGAGAACATGAATTTTATAAATCTTATGACAATAAAGTAAAGAAAGTGAAGAAGTGAACGGTGGAGCAAGAGACAGATTAAGGAACAAAGTGAAATAAGTATTTTACATTATGTGATAATTGTGGGATGAAACACCCCAGTACTTTCATAAAAGGAATGGGAGTTTGTTACAAGTGTGGTGAAAAGGCCACCTAGCTCATTATTGGAAGGGAAAGAAAGTTGTTGTCAATGATGAATGCTACAATTGTAGAGAAATAAGGAATTATTAAAATGAATTTCCAAATAGACAAGGAAACATAGCTCAGAAAAGGCCATGGGAGCAAGGCCAAGATTATGTTGCTATTATAGTTAAGGTAAAATAATTAATTTATTTGTGTTTTTGGACTCATGAATTATATTCTAGTTATAAGAATAATGTGATATATATAAGGATTGTACTACAGTAATTGTTTTTTTATTAAGGATTTAATATGATGAAGGTTATCATATTATCAGTATGTGACAATAAGATAAACTTTACTTTGTTTGGAGAATCTGATGTTACAATTGAATTTGGAATTTAGAGACCTTTTTGAGAGAGTCTAGACAACGGTATTTTGGATAACTATAAAGGTTGGAATAGATTATATTGAAATTTGGATAGTATTATTTAAGGTTAAAACATTTCATAAGATTTTTATTCGAATATTATAATAATATAGTTTTAGGAAAAGGACAACCTACAGGTCGGGAGATAACCCGTCGTGTCGTAAAAAGCTGCAGGAATCAAAACCACAACCAAAGTTTGACATGGAATTATTACCTACCACTAGCCTACAGGAACTCCCAGGTTACTACAAAATATTTTTCTTCATTTAAATGGTATATGTTAATATTTGTAACCACATATGATTAGGATAAATAGAATATTTTTATGTTCTATAATCGTTTAGAGTAAAATATGGGTTTGAGGTAAAAATCAGTTAAAGGATGTAACTCTGCTTTTCAATTATAAATTTTCTCTCTCTTATTATATGAAAAAATCAATCCTTAAACTTTGTGGAAGGGTTCATAAAACCAAAAAAAATTATCCTAATACATTCTGTTTTTTTGAGTCGATGATATTTTAAATCAGCATAGATTGATGTCTTTGAGTCCCTCAATTTTGCACTTGTTTGTGATTGATGACCTCAATCACTCCCTATAAATAATTTTGTTTTTTCTCTAATTTCATGTATTTAATTTGCACCAATTTTCTCTTATTCTAAACCCTAATTTGGTGGTGAATTTCTCATTTCCCTTTCCATCTTATTAAAACTAAATTTCATTATCCCTACTTTTGATATGGGTTTTCCACAAAGGTATTTTCTATTTTCAACCTTTTATTTTCGTAGAACAATGTCAAATTGGGATAAGGAAATTTATTGAAGTAGAGGAGAATGTAACACCCCATGCTTCCACAGTACGCTTCTCTTTGAATAATGTAATAGCTTGCCTTGTACGTAACTTGGAGTATTAACACACCACGACCAATCAAAATAGATTTTATGAATAGTAATACCCACTTTTTAAGATTTTATAAATTTTATCATTCAAAATAAACTTCATTTTTGGATTCGGAATATTGAAATTAGCTTAGGGTGAATTTTTTGTATTTTTCAGAAAACATACAATTTTTGATGAATAGTGAAAAACACTGCGTTATTTTTTAAAACTGACTTTTTATTTAAATAATTATTTGTTTAATTTAAATTTAATTTAACTCAAAATAGATAAATAATACCTATATATGTTCAATGTAATTTTTGGAGTCATTTTATAATAATATAAGATATATAAAATTTAATTTAACTTTTTATCATCTTTATCCACCTCCGATAAGCATTTAAAAATTTGCATAAAACACAATTTTACCGCTTCTGTGAATTGAATTTCATAAATCTGAGAGACGCAGTTTATATTAGTATGAAAAATGTGGTTCAATGAGATTAAAATAATTTTTGGTGAATATTATATTTTATCTTTTATTTACCACGTTTAAAAGTAAATACAATAATTAAAGGTAAATATGATATTATTTTTACCATAAAACATGTAAAAATTCTATTGGATAAGGGTAATTATACAAAAAATAACCTTAGGAATAAAATATGACCCTTTAGGTCCACTGGGATTTGATTAGAACATTTATTATTATTTAATTTAAAGAAGATTTAAAAGTGTTAAATTCAATGTTTAATAACTAATCTATTTTTAATATAGGGTTATACATAATATAAATTAGACTATAAATATTCATTATAAATATAGAACGATTTCCTACATGATGGTATTTTATTTACAATTTTTATACATTAAATAAATAAATTTATTTATGACACAATGATGATGCGGTAATTTCCTTATTAATGAATGATTAAGATAATTAATTTTATAGATATCAAAATATATCAAATTTGAGAATTTCGATGAATTCCACTAATTTTATAGGTTAATATTACATGTTATGGTTGATTAATTGAATTTACTTCATTATAATCATGCTGTTATGGATTTAACAAAGAAAAAATACCAAATATTGTAAAAATGTACATAAAAGTGTTTTTAAAACAAATATTATATTTTTCAACATTATAATATTTCTAAAACTCTAATGCTCGGCCAAGTGACATAGATATGGTTATATATATTAATAATTTACCACTTGGGGTTCGTTTGGCTTGTTATAGTATGTTTATTAACCATATAATATAAAAATACAAATAGACATGGTAAATGTCACACAATTTAACTAAGAGTTAAATCTAAAAGATAAAGTTAATATGATGACTTAAACCTATCTAAAATCTATAAGATGAGTGGATTTAGACCCATCCCCACCATAGCCTCAAAATAAATCATTTTAGGGCCATTATAAACCAAATATGAATTTATTATAAATTAATATTTGAATCTTTTCCTTAGGTTCCCCTCAACCCTCTTATAAAAGGGCACTTCCCCTTACCTCAAATTCACACCTTCAAGGACATTTGGCTCAGCCAACCCCTACCCAAATATCTTCTCATCTATCCTCCCTTCAACATAGAGGGCATCATTTGGTCATAAATCCAACCAAATGATCTATTTTGATCAAATCCAAAGGAAGAACCCAAGGAAGAGGTAAACATTTATTCACCTATTTAAAGTTATTTTATTTATCCACATCCTCTTTATTTGTTGTTTCTATTCTATAATAATAACTCCAGTATCTTCTATATACTGTGATGTTATTATAAAAATGGTAAATCCATATTCATTATTCTACCCATCATACAATGACAAAGTCCCCATTCGTGCGTACATACGGATTACTGTCTCCATGTCGTGGTGTAGATGTTATTAAACACATTATTTTTTTGGATGGGTATAATAATTGATTCATGCAGAAATTTAACCAAGAGATGAAGTTAGAATGGTCCTTGTAGTTTATCTTGGGTTATCAAATCCTCAGAGACCTAAGAAGTAACCTACAGACACGTACATTCTACAGATTGTTTTTGTCTATGAAGTGGCCAACATGGGTTGATTTTATATGGTTTTAAGGTATCACAACTAGATTTAAGTTAATTGAAATTTAGATAATGAGTTGATCCAAGGTTATAACTTGGGGTCGATTGAATGAATTCCCTTTTTACTGATTTCAATTTCTTATATTTGATATATTTTCATTTAAGAAGATCAAACAACATCATCAATTATTGGTTTAATACCTACAACCTCTAATACTAATAACTAATACACTTATAGGATCAATGTTTTTAGCACTTCAAGTTAAAGGTTTGTATTAGCACTTGAAGTGTGTGGCCTTAAATTCAACAAGGATGAAGGAGTTTAAAGATCTTCAATCAAAATTTTCAATTAAGAGAAATGATTAGAAATTAATGGATTGTGAAATAACATCCATACCATCCCCTTTCTACTCCATTGGATCAACCCATAAAATAGTTACCCCTCTATTGATTCTATGGTTACAATGGAAGCAGAAAGTAGACTAATGAGGGAGGAATTGGAGATGTAAAAAAAACAATAAAAAGAAAGAAACCACTCCACTGTTGTGTGAAGAATATCACAACGTATGGGGTGAATAAATTAACACCATAATGTAACTATATCAAAGTGATAATAAGAAAACAGAAGAATAGGAAAGGAATAAATTTTATTAAGAACTAAGGTGATTTGAACAACTTACATAAGATAGAAGAATGTTACAAATCCAAATCGACATAATAACATTACAATTAAAACCAAGCTCCATTGATGTTTAAATACTCCAACATCACTACCTTAAATAGGAATTATGGGATCCTCTGGTTGAGCCTTCAATATTGAAAGTAATCCCACTTGATTTTCGTAGGCTTATTATGGTAGAAAGATTGTGGAACTTGGAGTTTTCTACCATTGACCCGAGGTGGAATCCTTCATGAAACTACTGAACATACATGTCGCAATGACCTTCTTTAGTGCTGAATTAGATTATTTCCTAGAACAATAAAATGTATCTCCAGATGTCTCTTAAACTCCTGTAAAATTTGGCCCCATTTGGAGTTCGGGATTCCGAGATATGATCAAATTGGTAAGACATTTTCTGGGCCACTGAATCTGGCACCAAATATTATCTCCAAATTGAGACACCTTAATAACCACAATGGAGGCCGAATTAGCACTATCTCCTGAAGAATTATTTTTCCCTCTATATTTCTTCTAACATACCACAAAATTTGGGATTCATTGGGTCTTTATGTTGTGCCCCATATTCTCATCAGTGGGCTAGTGTCCAATCTGGCTTATCCAGAATTGTTTGCATGAAATCCCATTTTGGTGGTCTTCTAATGTGAATCTTCCCACACATCGCAAATATTAATTGTTCCCAATATAATTATTAATTTGAAAATGAAATAATAAAATAAAATAAAAATAATTAGGTGCTTTAAATGATGTTAAAAATGAACCACATAATAGTTCATTTTAAGAAGGAATTGCAATCATAATATGAAATGATGTTCAAAGTGTAAAATGCATTCAAATGGTGTTTATGAATAAGAAAGCACGTGAATATTATATATATTAACAATCAATATTAACCTCATTTATTATCTAATCACCCCCCCCAATGAGCTTCTCTAGTCCAGAGTAAAATATATCTCAACAATATAAAATTCAAATTACCTTTTCCTGAAACATTTTTA
Organism: Viscum album; assembly: GCA_963277665.1. Taxonomy (NCBI): domain Eukaryota; kingdom Viridiplantae; phylum Streptophyta; class Magnoliopsida; order Santalales; family Viscaceae; genus Viscum; species Viscum album. The sequence continues at coordinate 940,491,448 of OY728161.1, forward strand.
ATACACAATGATCACAAAAAATAGTTATACCAAAAAATAACGAAAACCATCAAAATATTTTGATACATGATAGTTTTATAAGAAGATCCCAATCTCAAGCCCATTGCTTTGTTAAAATTCATCTTCATATTTCATCAAATATCAATTAAGAGTGATTATGTGTTGTGCATTCCATTAAACATGGGGGGTTCATATTTATTCTTGACAGAAATGATGGAAGCGCAAGATGGAATCACATTTCAATATTACGATGAGTATTCAATTTTTTTATTTATTTTTTTGTTTTTTTATTGTTTTTGCAATTTTTCCATGGTAATTGTAATTGCACTCAAATGAGTCAACCCCTATAGCGATACTTTGTTGATGACTCCAAGGCTCAAAGACATTTGTGAAAAAAGTGAAACCCATATACTCAGATATCATCTCGAGATAAATAAGTCAAAAACAAATTCAAATTACCAAAAATAGAGAAAAAATTACTAAATCTGGGCCAAAAAACTATGGAGTCACGATCCCCAAGTGCTGAAAGCCACGCATTAGGTCATTTCATTTCTCTATGCACAAATTTCATTATTTCTTTTTAATGTTTCTTATTGAAAACACATATTAAAACTAAAATGATAACAAAACCTATTATATTTTTTTGGGGGACCCCATGAACTGAAACTAATACCCCACTATCAAAAAGAAGTGGGTTGTGATTTTTTTTATTTGGATCAAAATATAATGAATGAAATATCAATTAGTCAGCCACACATTCCAAAATATATGCTCATTAAATATACATGGATTAAAATCGGAATTCATGAATTATAAATTATATGATATTAAGTTTCAATGTTTTTCACACAAAAGAAAAAAAATATTTCATCTCCCCCCAACATAAAATAAGATTTTCCCCAGTGTTTGAATAAAAGAAAATTAGAAGGAGTAATGGAAGATGTAGGGAGTTGAAAAAGGTAATTGAAATATGAGGATCATGGAATGATGTCATCTGATAGTTGATGTTGAAATTCTTACTGCTTCCTTTTATTCCCTTGATCATGATGTCACACTGATAATTCCCTACTGGGAAAATTTAATAAAAACAATATATATATATATATATATATAATAAAGAAAGTAAAATATATGTATATATATAAAATTTAAAGAATAAATAAGCACAATAAGCCGTAGGTCAGTGGTAAGAGCGCACCCCTGTCTCCCTTCGGTCCCGGGTAAGATTCCACGCAGCTTTGCTGGTTGTGACATGGTTTTCCCCACAGCCTACGTTGGGTCCCCTATTTAATTATTATTATATTTTTATTCATTTTTTTATTATTTAAACCTACTAACAGATATAAATAAAATAAAATAAAATGTTGATGCATTCTATTCTTTTAAAAATTTTGGGTAAGGTATTACTTATGGATCGCACCATGTGACACAGATGAATATGGCACTCCCCTTTCATACCCATCCATACTCATAATACAAGAACAGGTCAACAAACTATTTTTTTTATTTTTAAATATCAAAATGATTAATTAATCCAATTTAAAATATAATGTTGATTAAAACAATAAAATAATTGGAAAAGTTAAAACCATGGGTTACCTCCAATGCATCACTTTTTATAATGTCGTTAGTTCGAATTAAACCCCCCAACATATCCCATAATACCTTTTAACATATTAAGGACTCCATGTTTCACCATTTCTAATAGGTTGAGATTTATTCTATTTTTAGTATTTTTTTCATGCAAAAACCCATGTTCTAAAATGATTGGTAAAATCCAAGGAATATCAGAAATGGTTGATCTAGTTTTTTCTTTATTATCTCCTAGTACATCAATGTCATTAAAAAATATTAGGTTTCAAGAGAAGAATGAATTACAATTGAAATGTCATGATTATACCCTATAAAGGGATACATGAGCGGCGAAGAATGGATAATAATTTTGATCTCGGGTTGAATAGGACTTTCAGACACAGGTTGAGATTTCAAATCCAACTCAGTTTCATTTTCGAAATTTCTAAATGAAATTGTTTCCTTCTGAATAGATGATTCAACCACCAAATTTGAATGAATAGTGTCAGAAATGGGTAAGGACACCAATTTTGTGATTTCTTCAAATGGTTTAGTAATTTTTGCTTCTGAAAAATTAGCAATGGGGAAAGATTCATGATATTCAATCCATGATGTCAAATTTCCTTCTTGTGAATAAAAAAATCAGTTTCCTATTGATTTAAACACACATCAACAATTCCTTGATCCTCTTCATTTTTTCCAAATCCAACAGTTTTCTCTTCAGTTAATTCATGAGAGGTTTGTGGGAAACTAGACACTTCACATAAGGTTATGGAAAGGACAGTTTGGGTAGGGATGGGTTCCTCCCAAGTTTTCATGCTTTGTAGATCTAACCTCATTGATGAATCCTAAAATTTAATTATGTCCATTTTTTAAACATATTTTAAAGTAAATAATTTTGATTATTATGGATAAGTGGTTGATCCAAATGGAATATTCTAGGTGGATAATTAAGTTGTTGGAATTGCACAGGAGGGTGTTCAGATTGCCTTTGTGGGGATTAAAATCAATGTATGTTGGAATGTTTTTTGGATCGTAGGAGTAAAAACATGGTGTTTCATTCTGTTGTTGATAATCCCACAATTAGAAATTAGGATGGTCATTGTACATCACGCATTGGGCTACGTGATCAAAGTAAGAATAGGTTTCCAATGTTTGGACTTGTTCAAAATTGATTTCTATAGGAGTGAGGGGTGAGAATAGAGAAGAGGGATGAAAAAAAGGATGATAGTGTCTATGAAACTTACTTAGGTCCCCGGAAATGGTGCCAAAATTTGATTCACACTGAAATTTACCCAATAGATGAAGTTAGAACTATCATTGTAGATTATCTTGGGTTATTGAATCCTCAGAGACCGAAGAAGTAACCTACAGAAACATAAATTCTAGGAATGTTTTTGGGAAATGAAGTGGCCAGCATGGGCTGATTTTAGTTGGTATTAAGGTATCACTAACAGATTTAAGTTAATTCAAATTAATATAATGAGTTGATCTTAGGTTATCGCTTGGGGTGGATTGGATGAATTCCATTTTTAATGATTTCAATTTGTTATATTTGAGATGGGTTCATTTAAGAAGACCCAACAACATCAGCACTTACTAGTTTAATACATACACCCTTTAATAATAATCAACTATACACTTGAAGGATCAATGTTTTGATCACTTCAAGGTGAAGGTCCATATTAGCACTTAAAGTGTGTGGCCTTAATGTCAACAAGGATGAAGGATTATAAATATCTTCAAACCAAATTCTCAATTAAAAGTAGTTATTGGAAATTAATGTAGTGAGAAATAACATCCAAACCAGCCCCTTTATAATCCCTTCGATCAACCCATAAAATAGTTATCCCTCCATTGATTCTATGGTTTTAATAGAAGCAGAAAGTAGACACATGAGGGAGGAATTAGAGAAGTAAATAAACAATAAAAAGAAAGCAATCACTCCACCGTTGTGTGAAGAATATCACAAGGTATGGTGTGAAAAAATTCACACCTTAAGGAAATGATATCAAAGTGATAAGAATAAAAAAAGAATAAGATGAAATGAAGAAATTATATTAAGAACTATGGTGATTCAAACAACATACATGAGAAAAAAGAACTTTAAAAACCAAATCGACATAAAAACATTACAATGAAAACAAAGGTCCAAAGATGATTAAATACTCCAAAACAGTGCCTTAAATAGGCATTTTGGGAGACTTGGGTCGATCCATCAATAGTAAAATTCATCCCACTTGATTATGGTAGTTTTAGGGTGGTGGAAATCTTGTGGAACTTGGACTTTTCCACTCATGACCCTAGGTGGAAGCCAGCTTGCTAGCAACAAACAGACACGTCTAAATGACCTACTATAGTGCCTAATTAGAGTGGTCCGTAGGGGAATAAAATGTATCTACCGATGTATCCAAACCTCCTGTAACATTTTGGCCCATTTGGAGTTGTGGATGCCAAGATATGACTAAACGGGTAGGACGTTTTCAGGGCCGCAGAATCTGGCCTAGAATTTTATCTCCAAAATCAGCCGCCTTAATAACCACCATAGATGTCGAATTAGCACTGTCTCCTAAATAATTATTTGTTCCTATATATGTATTCTAGCATAAAACTAAATTTTGGATTCATTGGGCCTATATGTTGGGCCCCACATTCTCATCAGTGTGATGGTTTCCAATCTGCCTTCTCTGAAATGGTTTGCATTAAATCCCATTTTGGTGGTCTTCTAATGTGAATATTCCAACACTCCACAAGTATTAATTTTTCCTAATATAATTAGAAACCTAAAAATTAAATATGAATATAAAATCAAGATAATTGAGAACTTTATATGATGTTCAAAAATGTACCACATAATAGTGCATTTTAAGAAAGAATTACAATCATTATATGAAATGACGTTAAAAGTGTCAAATGCATTAAAATGGTGCTTATGAATAATAAAGCACATGAATATTATATATACTAATAATTAATATTAGCCTTATTTACTGGTTAATCAATAATGATGTATAATTGATGTAAATAATAAATATCATATGTTAAATATTATGTATATATGGTATACCATCTATTTACATATGATTTTAATATCAAAAGAATGATATTGTCACTCATGTGTACGTACGGATTCCCGTCTCCATAAATGTGATGAGACTCATTTCCCCACCGTAAACATTCACGAATAATTTCCATTTGATGATGAAAAGTAATGTATAAAGAACATAATATCATTCTAGATATGGTTCAAATAAATCCTATCTATAACCAACATGACTTCCATAACAAAATATATAAAGGAAAACTAATCAGTTAACACTCAAAACAATGATAATTCTAAAATATTATTAACAATGCAATATTATAAGATTATATTTTATAACATATTTATGTATATGGTTCTTTTATAATTTAATAACAATTATTTAACTATTATCGAGGATTTTAACGTACCCTCGACCAAGGAAAAGTACATGTTAAGGGTTAATTTTACAATCTCCTTACTTATCTGAGGTTGTTTATACGTAATTATTGACTGGGACATCTTTATCATCCACATCCACGTTTCTTAAAATATATTTCAAAACATTTTAACTATTCCTTATACAATCTTTTAAAGTCATTTATACCCTTGTTTGACTACTAATAAGATGATTTTAAAGGAATCATTCTGTTATTTTCCAAACAAGGTACATTATAACTTTTTGACAAAATTAAGGTATGATTTTTTTTAACTTATGTTGTGGGTGCGGCTATTTTCCACTGTTATAACATCGTCAAAGCTTCCCTTACATTCTGATAATAATATTTTCAAAATAAATGTTTTCTTTTTTAATTATGTGGCTTTAAATGATTTAATAAAACAAAAGAGATGTTTCACACAAATAGTTTTGATTTCATCTCTGTCAACATCTGTTGATGGATTTTACACTTGTTTGAAGTTGATTCATTATGATACAAATATTCCATATTGTAATGATGTTTTTTTATATGTTTTATGGTGTATGTGTTATTTTTATACAATTCATGTTTTATGGTTAATGTATTAACATTTTGTATGCTAGTTTTGAAACGAATATTTATGTTATGTTTCATCCATTTCATATGAGGAATGCATAGGACATAGTAAGTGATGGGTGGAGCCTGCTATTGCTCCTCGATTCATCAGTAGGTATCATGAGAAAAACTAGTATCTTGGCACAAGGCATCGACATAATCTTATTTGTATTCTTGGCATAAGGCCTTGACTATGTGGTTATGATGTCTGGAATTATACATTCCATCATTATGGATTTGGATATTGATATTGCATGTGATTATTTGATGAGTAGAATACCCTCCTGAGTATGTAAATGGAATTATTTTCATTTATATTTTCCATATTATGATGAAGTTTCTGTTTAAAAGTCTTTTTTTAGACTTATACATTTCCATAAATCTTTATTTATGAATGTTTCCGCTATATTGGTATCCTTACTGAGCATCTGAGATCACCCCTTTCTATGTTTTATTTTTCCAAGGATGTGAAGTGGTATATTAAGACTGACTTGTTGGGATATTCTATGTGATATGACTGTGGTTAATGGATACAATGTTGTTGTTTTATTATTTTATAATTTTATGTAAAATTAATGAATGTATCTAGTACTTCCAATGCTACTAAACTAATAGGTCTTTCGAGAATAGATCTTTTCTGATCATGCCAATGTTATGTAATAATGCACTGACTCTGGGTAATTGGTGTCAGGGTGTTACTGATGTACAAAAACAGTCTTTTGAAATTGATCCTAAAAGAGTGGGGAATGAACCAAAAAATATCATTCAAAAAATTGTAGACAAATTTATCCAAAAAAAATAATATTTATAATCCACTGTTGGTGTTGTTTGAGGATTGGGAATATACACATATATCATTTCACACAACATTTCAATTCATACAATTTAGATAATTTTTATAGAATGTAGGATCCGAGTTTAAATCAGAAACCACCCTATAAGACATAATTCACAAAAAAATGTAATGAATAGCTTTCTAGATCATATATTGATTATATATTGATATTCTATGAGTTTTGTGATATATATGGACACCCATAAAATGAATAATGGTATATAACATCTATTTTAAATTCATACATTATTGATGATAGAATAATTCCACATTAATAGATTAAAATTGAAACCATAAATGGAAAAATTCTTTCTACGAAGAGTTGTCAAGAGAAGCAATTTAAAGTAACCATTCTACAGAATTCCTTGAAAATACTTGATCATAATGATTTCATATCAATTATATGAATATGATCCTTTTATGGTGTAAAAACCACATCATGGACCATTTAAAAATGTCTTTAATGAACAATAATGTTATAGAGAGAATTCATGAATGAAATGTCGATTGATTAAAGATATTAAAAAGAATTTTAGTTTGGTGGATGACAATACTACTGATGATATTCATAGGATTCATAATAATCGTGAACTTAGATGAAATTTTAAGGTCTTTTAAATGTGCAAAAAGATATTCGACATTGCAAAGAAATCCTAAATTATCTTTCTAGTTAAAAGATGTTTTCCTGAATCAAGATAAAATCACCATTTATTCCAAGCCCCAAAACATATTCTATAAAGAAGAAATCTATATCCATGAAGAAAGCTAAACATGATAAAAATTAATTCTTCACCATTTCATTTAATTATCTATAAAAAATAAATGGTAATGGAATATTATAAATAACATGTAGTTTCTATGGGTTCTCAATCTAAGAATACAATTGTTTCTATATATCAAGATAATTTAATATTAAAGTCCATGTTTCAATTAAATTATTAGGATTGGAAACATGAGGAAAATATGAAGAAAAGTATAAACATTAGATCATTAAATAAAATGTATACTTTTTTGAGGAAGAGGTCTTAATCTTAGTGCTTCAATAGAATAGTTGTGGAGGATCCCCCTTATCCAACACCATTATGATTGTGATTTTTAGGTGTAATTGTAGTTGAAGAAAGAGAAAACCATCCATTATGGTGATATAAAATTTAAGAGGGTGTTTATTTCCAGTTGGTATTATGTATCAACTAGTACCATAATTTTTTGGATCTTATTACTTGAAAAAAACATTATTATGAAATTTTTAGTGTATCCCTTTTGGATGATCTAATAAAAAAGATCAATTTTCTATAAATTTATAAATTTTGTGGAATATTAAATTCCATATATCCCCAAGAAATATTGAAAATTGAGGAATTATTATTCATTCTCCTAAAATTAGATTATTTTGTGTGGATTATATAATCTATTGGGGGAGACTATCCAATAATTTGGGGTTTATAATTACATTCACTTGAATTTTTTATGTGTTATATCAAATGAATAAATGTTATGTAATTTATTACAATTCTATTTTTATTTTCCCCCAGAGAATGAAATGTTTAGTTAGTGCCACATTGAAGTGAGTATATGTTAAGATTTATTTTCTATCTATGTCGAAATTGTCTTCAATAAATGGATATCCCATATAGAATTAAAATTTTATATTTTTTGGATATTATATAATAAATATGTGGTTTAACCCTTCTCTCATTGATTGAATGAGGAGATACAAAAGTGAGATAAGTTGGAGAGAAGGTGGAGTTCTTAAAATTAGACGAGTTTCTAAGTATAGAGAAAAAATTTCATACATTGTAAATTAGGATAAATAAATTTTATATGTTTACATTTATTATCAATAAGGAGTAGAAGATGGACATTAACTATAAGGATTAATGTGATATTGGAAAAAAATAGAAAGGGGAGATTGAAGTTCCCATATGGATTATGGGTTGTTATTATTGTATTTTTTTCAATGTGTTAAGTGTATGTTAGTGTATTATTGAATAAAAGAGTTGATATATTTAATGTCAACCCATTACATGGAGATTTAATGTGTTATCCCTATCATTTGGGAAAATAATAATATTTTTTTCCACCCTTGGAAATAAAAAAGGGAATATCACATATTAAAAAATGATTTTGGATGAGCTGGATACTATATGAGAAACCCCTTGTATAGATAATGATTAAAGAATATGAAAAGCTATGAAAGAGGAGTTCTAGTACTCTCTATAATAGTTGTTATAGGAATAAGGTAGTTGACTGTAGTGTACTACTTGTTAGATATTACTATTTATGGTAAAAGGTAGATTAATTTGGATGATTGAAGACCACATATGAAGAGAATTCATCCTAGACTTATCATACATTAATTTTTTTAGTATAGAAATTTCATATCACTTGGATGATGATTTATTATGTCCAAAATGAAGATAGATTTGATATGAAAGTGGATTGTTGGATACTAAAGAATATTATTGATGACTAAATACAACAGGGGTGAATGTATGTATTAAAAATCATATTTAATAGTAAAATAATTATGATTATGATTACATAAATTAATCATATTCACAAATCCCCTTTAGTATTTAATCATTATTAGACTTGACCCTCATATCTTATTAAAATTAAATTTTAATAACAATGGTTATGATAAAATTAGAGTGTGTGGAAAAATTATGATTTTATCTTAAAAGTGTATAGAATCGAAAATAGAGTAATATCGTATTGACAAATAAATTATTCTGAATAATACAATTTTATTCTATTTAATGAAATTAGGGTAAACAAGACACAAATAGAATGGTGGGTATAACATAATCATTGTCAATTACATGTAGCGGAAATAAATGACTTGTAAGAAACAAGGTAATGAATATGAATTATTTCAACCCAAAGATGAGGATATCCAATAAAATAGGATAAAGTTACCATGTTTTATACTTATAAGAAAGTCTATCTACCAATCCTCGGTAGCCCTAGATATTATGACCAGTCATTCAGTACGATGATTGTTTCTTTTCTCTATCTACCACACATTTTTAGCCCTCGATCTGATGCATGTGATTCTATAACACTATCCCCATATTCCCATGATTAGCTTGATTAGATTATCCATATTTCTAGCCATGTAATTCCATGGTCATATTAAAACAATTGGATTTTACAATTACAATGAAAATGAAAACTCAAAACAAATACAAGACTTGGAACATGTTGTTCACTCTTGAACTCATTAGATATCTCTCATAGGAGAGATTTCAAATTGAAATCTATCTACTGCTCAAAATTATTCGAATGACTTGGTATTTATAGAAATTCCTCAAACAGTCATCTTGATCCTCTAACGTTCATATTTCTCTTAGTTTTCTACAATGACTTAGAGACCAGGGAAATGAAAACCTAACATAACAGAATGTCTGACGTCATATTGATATACACAATTTACAGTGTAAATGATATTACTTATGTTAGATTTCAGTTTTTCATATTACAATTAAAAACAGAATGTATTTCTTATGGACCTCCTTAAATCTAACAATATGATTATAATAATCACGGTCAATATGGTTTATTCACTACCGGTTTCAGTTTGATGATGAATACTTTTTTAATTCAACAGATAAAACATAGTCTTTCATTTATATTGATTAAGGTTAGGATTAAATATGTCGGTTTCATTACCATTGTAGTTATCATATATATGAAACAAAATATTATAATACTAATACATTATAACTTATTCTTTGTATGGTAAAATATTTATTTTCATCCAAAACATGTAAAAAATATTTAGACAAGGAATGTTAGTAAAATAAATTAAAATAAATAGTTTTTGATTTAACAAATAAAGAGAATAGAAAATTCATAAGGAGACTTTTGACTTAAAAATATCTCCCTTTATTGAAATTTCAAACCACATAATTAAATAATAAATAACTATGGTAATCTAAAGTCCCATATCATTTCATATTCATAATTGAACAATAAAAACTTATATACCCTTTAGTTTTAAAACTCATCTAAATTCTGTGATGAATAATACTAACTCACCCTTTGGAAAAGAACTCCCTAAGGATCATATTCTCTACCTTAAATATTTTTCTCGCCCACATAAATAAACATATCCCCCCATTATATAAAATTATCCCCCTTTTTAATTTTCAAAAAAGAAATAGGAAGAGTATTTTAATACCTGAAAAGGGTTAGATAGGAAAAAATACAAAACAAAAATGAATAATATAATCATTAATAAAAATTATATAGGAATGTTCACCCAATAAATATTTTGATAATATTTTGATAATAGTTTATTCATAAGATTAGAGAAATCTTTTTTCAAGATACAACAATAGTTGAGAAGAAATAAATCAATTTTTCTCCATAAAGTCTTTCACAATGGATTTAACTTTTTTACTCATTGTGGTCTATTCAATCATCGCATGACTTTTATCCTCGATCGGGATATTTTCATCTTATTTAAAAATATTCGCATCATGAATCCAATTTTTTTTTCATGAATTAAAAGGCTTTTAGAAAATTCTTCATTCGGGGCATTGATTTCCTCAATGTTAATTCTGTGTCCTTTTATATGGTCCTAAAAATTCACATTTCCATTCATCTATCTAACAACCTGAGTTTGATTGTCAGTTTAATCATTGAATGTTTGAATAAACATTACAATTCCTACCACATAATTCATTAATTGAGGGTAATTTTTTTAGATTATTTCAAGGCCTTCATTATAACTTTTAAATTATCATCACAATGTTTGAGATCTGTATTGACTTGATGCGACCATTTAATTACTTAACTAAATGATTTTATGTGAATCTAGTAAAAATACCGATGTTATTCAAACCCAACATCTATTTTAATTACTTGTTATTTCATCATGTTTTTTATGTATTATATTTGAAAGTATAGCTTTTGACTGAAGGAATCCTGAAGTATATGGCACCGAGATTAAATATTTTCAAAATACTGAATTTTCAATTCAAGACTTTTCAGAGACTGAAGAATATAATATACTCTTTCAAAATAATTGTTTTTGAATGATTATTATTCTTCTTGATTCTCAGAGGGTATGACATTACTGGTTCTGATTTCATCTTGACCTCTTTTTCCCTTGTCCCAATTTTAAGTGTCATTGCATTTTCTTTAGATCCATTGTCTTCCTCATTCTTATGATCAGATATTTCATAAATTTCATCATTCCTATCAGACATCACATTAGAATTATAATATTCTTCATCCTTTTTGATGATGATTTAGCTTACTTGGATACTATTTGTTGAGTAGTAGGAGTTATAAAAAAATGATTAGCATCAGAGGGTATTTTTAAAAATGATTCTTTCTTTTTGGAAACGATTTCTTCAATATCAGTTTCTTTGAACTTTTTATCTTCTTCTTCGTCTTCATATTTTTTGTTTTCATCACCTTCATAATCTTTATCCACCGCCTCATTATCATCACTTTATCATATTCGGTTCCTTTATATTTATTTTCCTGATTAACTTATTCCACTTCATTCTCTTCATTATTTTCTTCTATATGCTTATCATCCAGTTCTAGTTCTGATAGATCTTCTTTAATTTATGGGACCTATTATTCTTCAACAACCTGTTTTTTCATTTTTCAATTAAATATGAAGAAACAACAACAACATGAGTAGTTTCTTATAAAAACAAACCCTCATTTTAATTTGATATAATAACATGTATAGATTTATTTTATTCTCCTTTCATCAAAGAATAAAGTAGACTTGCACGTTGGAGTTTCTTCTTATATTTATTTTTATATTTATTTTCTTATTATTATTCACAATGTAATATTAAAGATAAATCTTTAGAATTGTTGAGAAAAAATAAGGATCACCTTCTTTTCATTTCCCCTTTTTCATCCTCTATTCTTCAGTAACGTCATCTGTGGCTTTTTTTTATTCTTCTATTTTATTGGAGGAAGGGAGTAATACATTCTCTACATCTCCTCTACAAACATCAAAACTATAATTTATTTCAATAAAGTTTCTTCTTCCAATGTGGAAGACATAGTATTAATTACAAACTTATTCAATTTGGTATCAAATATATACAACATACATTTCATTGATTCATCACAGATAAACACTGAATTTTCACTAAATGCATCATATTTGTTTTCTTTATTGAAATGATACATACACTCTTCAATAATAATTATTATTAAAGCTACAAACTTATTTTTAGATGAAATTATTTTGTAATAATTTACATTATTTACTATTATGAGAACAAAAACATCAAAATTTATCGCCTTCATGTTAACCAAATAATCCATAATGTTGATTAAATGGATTTTTAGAGTATCCTTATCTCCCTTTATGGGGATTAGAAACACTTGAATTCATTGGGATAAAACTCTATGATAAGTAATGAGATGAGTAACCTTTCCTGGTTCATCATATGATACATTTTTATAAAAATATATTTCAGATATCTCCTTTTTAAACATAACCTTGGAGTAGGGTACTGTGTGTGATGGAAAAAAATCATCCATTCAACAAAAATACCAAGGAATACTACAGATGTCATGTATTAAATCTTGTAATTATTATCATATATTTGGATTGAATACTTTTCATTTACATCTTATTCAAAGAACAATATATTACAATAAACATCTGTAACCATATCTTAGTAAAATAATTCATAGTCTGGATTTATTTATTCAACACATAATGATTACAAACCTTAAAAAATTATTAACCTTCTCATAAATGAATAATAAATTTCCTAAAAATATTTTTTTACTATCTTTCCCATAAAACAGGTAATTATTTGTAATCAGTCACATATAACATAATATTGGGGCTTGAAACAAAGGAATTGGACAGAATTAACTTTTTCAAACTAAGATACTTAAACACTACAACACATTGAGATAGAATTTTTTTAGTTAACCAATGTGGGACATGATGGGTAAACACCCTCCTTATATAAGAATTTTGGGTTGATGGATGATCTTCATGATCAAATCGAATAGATAGAAATGATCATATCCAATATGAAACTTGAGAAATAATATGAAGAACGATTTATAAATAATTTGAACTCTTGAGGTTTTTTAAAACATTTTTATCTTCATGGGAGTAAATTCGATTAGTAATTTAAAAAAACAATGTTTTTATGAAATATATAATGAAATGACATCAATGATAATGAATGTAATGAAATACTATAAAATTTGAAAGATTTGAGGAATTCCTTTTAGAGTTGGGTAGAATCGTCGATATTTTCAATATTATTTTCTTATATTATTAAGAACATATTTATATTGTAATGAATACAAAAAATATTGTTTTTATTTAGAACTACATAAAAAATTTTCAATGTAAATTTTAAAATATTTTTTAGAAACCAGAATCTAATTCAAGAAACTTATTTTGAAAAATTATATGAATCCGAAAATACTATAAAAAATATTCTGGAGAATTTTTAATATTTTTGGTTCTCAAGGTTTTTTTATTAGAAATTTTACTCAAAAAAAGTAATTTCAGTCTAGAAACACCAATACAGAACTAGATAACATAAAATTTTGAAAAATGAATGTTTTTTTAAAAATAATAATCATATGTACTTCGCCTATGAAAATGAGTATTTTAATGTAAGGAGATGATTAAAACCTGAAGTATATATGAATGATTACATTATGTTTATCATTCCAAGCTTTATATTTATGTAATAAAATCTATCATAGGGTATATTGTTTGTAAAAATATTATTACGTTGATCTTTCATTCCAATGAATTGTAAAATGATATCTCCTTTTTGTGTGTGGTACCTATGAAATTGATTCATATTATCTATGTTTTTCACATTAGAGTGATGTAAAAGGTTCATACTTATGGTAAGGGAACTGATGTTATCAAAAATTATTTTAGTGTTGGTAAAACTCTTTCCATAATCAGTGAGTGTGTGTTTCATACAAAACCCTTGAGCACAATAAATTCAACATACAACATATTTGACTTCAATAGTGGAAGGAGCTACTGATTGTAGTTTCACACAAGACCAACAAACTAATTAGTATCCTATGAAATGAAATGTTCCAGAGGTACATTTCTAATCCATTCCATATACACCGAAGTTGCATTCAAAAAATGTTTTAACTCAAAATCATTTCTAGTATAATAGAAAAGTCATAAATCCATAGTTCCCTTTAAATAATAAAAAATTATTTTTACATATTTTAATTGGTATTCTTTATGATTTTCTTAATATATTTGTCATAAGTTTATAGGAATCACTATGTCTAATATACTATTAGTAATGTATAGTAGGCTTCATATCATACCTCTAAATTTTTTTTGATCAACTTCTTTTCCAACTTCATCAAGATCAGATTTATTTTTGGTACCGATGAGAGTATTAATACTTTTAGTATTATCATATAAAAAGTTTTCATTAAGGTCTTCTATATAAATATTTCGTGATATAAATTTTCCTTATGGTTTCTATGGAATTTGAAAACATAAAAATAATGTTCACTCACCCATCATACTCATCTGAAACTCATACTTGATAAGATCCATAATGGAATCTGTTAAGGATTTTGTAGTTAATATGAATATAATTTCATCATCATATATTTGTAAAGACATAATATTTTTATTAAATTTCATTAGGAAAATATTTTTATTACTGGTTCCCTTAACATAATTTTTTAATATAAATCTTGTTAATCTATCATTCCATGATATAAGGGATTGTTTAAGTCCAAATAATGATTTGGTAAGTTTAAAACATAATTAAGATGTTTTTTAATCTTTAAAACCATGAGGTTGTTCAAAAAACATCCTCTTGTACAAAACCATTAATAAAAACACACATAACATCAATTTGAAATTTTTTAAAATTAATGAATTCTATAAAGGATTATAGAATATGAATAGACTCAAGTATTATTACTGAATCTTGGGTTTCTTTATATTCCTTTCCATATTTTTGGTTATAACAATTATCAACAAGTCTTTCTTTATTTCTAATTATTATTCCATTTTTTCACATTTATTGTATAATATCCATTTCACTCTACTTATTAAGTTCTATTGGTCATTCAAACATGGTCAAAATTTAAACATTTTGTATTAAATTAGTACATCTTCCATGGTATTTATCCAAACTTTATTAACTAAATATCCATTGGGATTCTTGGATTTGAATTTGGAATGGAATTATAGATGTTAAATTTCAATCATTAAGGAACAGCTAGTTCTAATAGTTCGATCGACATCTCCATAGATACTATCACTGGGATGATTCCTAAGAAAAAATAATTTCTTGGATTTTGTAAAAATTATTCCTCAATAAAAAGTAAAAAATAAGCTTTAGTAAATACTTTGGAAGCTATTTCTTGAGAATTTTAATTACAAGTCGAATTTTCAAACAATGTTTGATAATAATTTTTGAAAACAAATCTAAGGAGGATGTTGGTTGGGGATTATTTCAAACAAAAGGAATAGTTCTATCAAAATTAACATGTACTATTTATTAAACAGTGCATGAATTTTTAATAAAAACCCCATATTCCAAAGATGTGGTTTAATAACATGAAAATATTCCTTTATTTTATTTATGTGTGTATTTTTATAAATTATCTTTTTTATTATGAATGGATTCATTGCACCAAAATACTCTAAAGTAAATGTCTTTTTGTTTTCGATTAGTCCATAACTCACATGGAGGGAATGAGATAAAATCCTAGTAGGTCGGCACCAGTGATGTCTAATTCTTTTCATTTCATGCAATAATAAAATTCAGCATGCCGATATATAACAATTTCAAAGAATTTATTAAGTGCATTGAAATAATTAACTCATTCCGGGTTCCCAACGGCACCTATCCCTGATCACCTGCTTCGGCTTATGCAAGATATTTGAAAGGATTACCTGTAAGATGAATACACATATGCATATATATGAAGCCTGGAAGAATAAGGTAAAAAAAGTGAGAGGCATACCGCAAATATTATGCCTTAACTTGGGGTCTTATTCATGTGTCAACCCAGTGTGCTTCAACACACTATGAAATATCCGAAATCTCAAGGGACTAACAATGACATTAATATAAACATTTAATGCATCATTACTAATGTTCAAGTTGATAGTTGGAGTCTGAGCCCATCCCAAAGGTATCGATATGGAACATCCTTCAATTATCCAATATCACAGATTCCATACAAGGCAATCTTTCAAAAGACCAAGTATCGCTAGAGGCATGGAATTACCCTAAGTCTGTCCTGATTTCCCAAAAAGGGGTCAAGTATCATCCAAGGATGGCTTAGCCACATTGCCAAGGGATCCATCTCGATGGGACCTTTTGGAACCGGTGTTAGTCATACGTATTAGAATTCCCAGGGAAGTCTCAGTCCGACCAAGCCAACGACACTGCCCCCGGCACATAGTGGTAACCGTTAGAAACGGAGGGTCTAAGCATGGCCCTTAATACGGGAACCACCTTCTTTCCCCATCCTGAGATTAATTAATGTTTTCATAGCAACAAATATGACATCAACATATATAATTGCAGCTTGAAACTAAACAGGCACATATGTTCATCTCATATTGAAAATTAACAATTTCCGTATAGAAATATTAACAAGGAAAGGTACCACATAAACATAAGAAGATAAAATGAACTTTTCAATAAATAAAAAACATATCACAACCAACTACCAATGATCCTACAATTTCATTGTTCATAAAGAGTCTAAATCAATTATTTAAATTTAACATCACATAGTAAAAAGTTAACAATTTCTACATAATAATCATATCTAATCAAATACTACATTAACATTAGCAGATAAATGCACCGACCATGTCGGCACACCCAAGGGGTGTCCGAACTTATTGCAATAATTCAAAAAATTATTAATTTAATTTAAAAACAATATAAAGGGGATGTGAAATTCCAACAGTTGATAAATTTATAATCCCGGCTAACAGAGAAATACACTAACCATGTCAGCAGACCCAAAGGGGTGTCCGAACTTGTTGTAACAAATCAAAAAAATTAATTTATGATGACAAAGGCTGAATGAACTTAGAAACCCAAATAAAATAATTGAATTGGATAAGATTTCAAAAATTTGGTTGGAAACGACTAACAACACAATGGTGTGTTTTTATAAACGACAATAAAATATAAATAAAAATAGTAGACGCCCTACCTTATAGTCATAGACGATCCTATAATCCACGGTAGGGTTTGATTTGAACTAAAACGGAAGAAAACAGATGATTTTAGAAAAACTACCAAATTGGGTAAACTCCTTCCGTGGAGAATTGCGCGTAGGATACTCAACAAAAACTTACGTTCGCACTTGTGCAAGGTTATCCTTTCCCTATGGTTTACTGGGCACCTGACAATGCAGAAAACGAATGACAGATAGAGGAGCTATAGTCTTCCGAAGGAGGAGCAATGTGGTACGCCACCTAGGGATGAGGGAGAGGTGCATCGCACAGGAGGGGAGGAGAGGAAGTACAGAGAAATAAATAAATTAATAAAGGGAATGGAAAAAACACAATGAAAAAAAAATAAGATAAAGAAAAATAATAAAAATAAAATGGTGGAAAAATGATATATATAATTAAAATGGTTTAACATCAATTTAATTATTTATAATTCTCTCTCCAACCATATCTATTTTATTTTTTTCCATCGTTAAATACCATCTATTTCCTTTAATGATTTTTAAATATTTTTAACACGAATTCTATGCTATGGAACGATGTAATATTTTACATAAATCATTAGCAATTGTTTTATTAATTTTAATAGATATCCTAGACCCACAATCGGGTGCGCAGGTTCACTCCCTGGGTCACTTTAAAGATCTGGATTTAAAACGTAAAATTCCACACCATTATTTAAGTCAAAATGTTAAATGCATTTATACAGATAATTAATAATATTTTATCTACCCAACAATAAATAAATATTCATCCTTGTATATATGTGTTATATATATATACACATCTGTATACTCATATATATACACCTTCACATGTATATATAACTATATATATATTTAATCTCATATAAATATTTAATACAACTCATCAATAACACCATTAATATTTCTAAAAACAAAGACCATTAATAAAAACGATAATGATTATTAAATTAATATTGATTGTGGTTTTTTATTTTGTTGGAAAAATTAATAATATCATATTTATTACATTTCCAAGTTATTATTTACACCGAGACATAATTTATTAATTGTGGTAGTGCATTACCATTTCTGGTCCTCCACACAAATAATAAAATTAATAAAAAAGTTATTATTATTATTTCTAACATCCAACTAAAAAATTTATAATCCAAATAAATTATCTTCGGGTGAGATATGACAAAACGTCTGATGCTCGCAATAGTAATACCCTTCCTAGGGTAAACCCCACACCCGAGAGTTATTTGTGGTCTCAGATATCTCATTCGATGCACCGTTTCTGAGAAAATAATTATTTAATACATTAAAATGGAATAATTAATTAATTAAAAATTAATATGGCATTATCAAGTGCGAGGGTGCTAAACAACCGATGCATGTCAATGTTATACCCTGTCTAGGATAAACCTGGCGTCCCGGACATAATTGTGATCTCAGATTTCTCAAATGATGCACTGTTTAGAGTTATATCATTTTTTTGAAAAGAAACAAACACATGTATGAATAAAATAAACTTAATATTTTTATTCAATCAATGTCGTTGTGTAAACTATCAGAGTTAAAAGTTTCAAAGCTCGGTTTTTAATACCACCCTGCCTAGTTAACAGAAAAAATTTACTTCCTACATTTTTATCATTTGTTCCAAAACATGAAACTTTACAACCTTCCCACATTAAACTTCTCATTCCCAAGAAGCCTTCAGGAACAACGTAACTCTAACCTGATCTATAGGGTCATGCAGTCTCATACAAAAGGTGGGGTTTTGTATTTAAATGCCCAACGCATGCTCAAATATTGGTTACGAAAATGACACAAAAACCATTAAGATATGAGTCATCGCTCGTTCTCCAACTGAAACACTGAGACAATATTTATCCAAGCATGTCTAGCTACAGACACAACCATGTCGTCGTCTCATTAACTTCTGGACAAATTTACTTCCCACCATATGTTTGAAAAATATAAAGGAGAAAATTATGAGTCACAAAACCTTCGACCATCATAATTTCCTATAAGACACACCATTAAGCATTATAGTGACGCTTTTTGTGTGATTTCTAAAAACGGATAAAACGGTCGATTCCCCATTTCCCTTAAAGGCCATGTTGAGCCAGATTTTTATGAAAATCTCTATTCAACCCAAATCGCACTTGTCTCGCCTGATGAATTGTTAGAAAAGGTTCATTCACTAACTGCTTCATTGAGAAAGAGATCGAACTAGTCAAGCCACTTCGACCGGCCATTTAAGAAGAAACTAGACTTAGGTGGCCAACATTTTATGTTGTAAAATGTGATGCCTTCTTATAATGTATATCGTATTTACCATGGAAACATCCACCGAAGTTCATACCTTACCTCTCGTGACGTTCCTTGATTTAGGCATCACCGAGCCCGACAACAAGTCCAGGTAAACTCATATTTTCCCGATAGGAGTGAAAGGAACTAATGTAAGGTAGTACATACTCCATGCTTACAAGTGAGACATTGGTACAAGGATAAGATGTGAAAAACAGGTCATTGGCTGAGCCTAGAGTGACATATAGCTGATGGAACTTTAGAAGAAATGATGTGTGTACAAGATTTATTCCAATGAATTCATACACAGAAATATGAGGTTCACTCAGGACTAACCAAATAATCGATAAGAATGACGTGTCAGCGTAAAACACTGACAAAACCACCATAAACAAGACCAGTAACTTTTAAATCCTTACCATGGAAAAAGACCGATGCTATCATAGTGAATCAAGGACTATGGAAATATTGGGGACATGATATTCATTTAAGGAATACTGCACTAAGAGGATAATAAGATTAACAAAATAAAAAAATAAAAAAAGGCATGAAAATCCTACCAAATTGACTGGTGTGTCAAAACACCATAGCCTCTAGAAGTCATCCTGAGCATTGGGATGTACTTTAATTTGTTAACACAGAAGTCATTGTACTACAGAGATGACCCGAAATGTGTTTGAAAGTTTAAGATTTTACAATTACACTGAACTCAACCGGATTATCACAATGTTATGCACTTGACGGAACCACGTATGTGAATTCATACTACCCCGAGATGATACAGAAGTAAGATGAATTTTAATTTGGAGGATGAAGTACTAAATCATCCATCACTATGGTGAAGATAGGGTTGATCATCCTACGAAGTAACTGACCACTCCTAAGGTATGACTAACCTAATGGAAATGAGAATTACCCGATGCTCAAGTCTGGAACAAAAGTCAAGGAAAATATGACCACCTATCCGGACAAGGGTGTAATTTTAGGAATGGGGTCCGAATAGGGGCAGCGGCATGACAGTGGATCTGTTTCAATGAACTATTGAAAAAACTCATACTAACCTTATACCAGGGTCTTAAACAAGGGACATTTCTACAGGTTCCATATCCAACCCCTTTCTTTAATAAAATTTAATCATAAATCATCAAAATATTTGATCAAAACATCAAGTACCATTTTTCAAAATAAAACACTAGGTACTTGATCTTAACTAACACCTCAAGAGAAAAACAAGCATGTTTTATAAAACTCTATTTTATAAAATTTACATTAGTTGACATATCGTCCTTAATTGGGAAATATATCACATAAAATTCATTTCAAGAGGATAAGGCAACCTACATGGGTCCCACTAAGCTGACTTTAGTTCATTACAAAACAACCCAAAAATAGTTGTTTAATTCTTAAGAGTCAGGACACCCATACCAGGTTATCTCATAAGGAACATGCACCAAATATACTACTTGGCCTAGGTTGTGCCTTTAGGTAGTTAACCAATTCACTAGAAATTATAACATGCTAAAACACATACCAACGCCGCTATATGGCTGGTCAAGTACCAATCCATAAAGCACCCATAAACTTTACTGGTGGCATTTGGATCCCAATTAATTGCAACTAATAAATTCTTTCAAAGAAACCAATTACATAACAATCAAGCTAGTAGGTCATTACATGAAGCTAATAGAGAGATATTTTGTAATCATAGAAGCACAAAATTTTAATCACAGAGACATGCTAATTAGCTCAGAAGAATGATACAAGGCAAACATGGTATTAAATAGGAAGCATGAAAATAGGCTAGCATGCTAAATATATCACTTAATCATGGTATATAAAATTAATTCTAGATAATCAAAATACGTTTCATACATTAAAGGGACACAATTTGAATCAACAGGCAGCCTAAAATGAAACTACATGGAATGAAACTATGCTCGACATGTGAATTACTATGTACCGATAATGATGCATGCAATGATTCATCCTTTACTAAATAGGCCAAGCTAAAATATCATAAATTCAATAAATTCAAAATAATCGGAAATAACACCAGTCACTCGAGGTTAAATCATGTCAATTGTATCATCAAAAATCAGGAACAACAATCCCAACCCTGGCCACTAGGTCATTTCCCATACATTGTGTGATCAGTCCCAAGCATGACTATACACCAAGTGATGACACATTCCTAGTATCCTGTCTACCAACCCAAAACAGCAGGACAAAGGAAAAAACCACATTTGATACAACTTTGTAACATCCCGACCTGACTCACCTCTAAGACGGTGGTCGGACCAGTGTGTCACACGATGTCAATCACATATCCCTGAATTCCATATGATACTGACTAGTAGCGAGGGCCTTTTTAACGTGTTCGTGGTGGATACTATACCCCCATAGGTAATAGGTAATACACAGTGGAAGTAAAAATACAATTAATATTTAACAAGAGAAGCATATAAATAATTAAACTGCAGTAGAAGCAATATGGATAATCCAACTGAATATGAATCAAGTGCGGAAGCTCACAAAACAATGTCATGACAAGATGTCTAAAGACATTGAAAATAGAAACCCATGCAAACTGTCAACTAAAAATAATAGACACAAAGTGTGACAACTGGATCATGATCAAGGCTCGGTCCTCTTCTAAAGTCTCCATCCTATGCAGTAAGAAACATTCATGCATCGGAAGCAGTGCGCTTCCCATTGTCAATACCTGCAGACATGCATTCTACTCAGGTGTCAACGATGCCCGAACAAGTTTTGAGATAAAATATCTATATACCGGCACCCGCAGTGTCTATACCATTCCATTTCATGCAATAATAAAATGTAGTGTGCCAATATATAACAATTGCAGATAATTTATTATGTATAATGAAATAATTAACTCGGTTTGAGTTCCCAAAGACACTCATCCCTAATCACCTGCTTCGGCCTATGCAGGATGTCTAAAAGGAGTACATGTATGCATAATACATATATGCATATATATGAAGCATGGAACAGTAAGGTTAAAAAAGTAATAGGAATACCCTTAATCTTTTGCATTAACATGGGTTCTAATTCTTGCTTCAACCAGGTGTGCTTCAACACACCGGGAACTATCTCAAATCTCAAGGGACTAACAAAGACATTAATATAAACCTTTAATGCAACATTACTAAGATTAAAGTTGATAGTTGGAGTCAGAGCCCATCCCGAAAATATCACTATAGAACATCCTTAAATTATCCAATACCATAGAGCCCGTCCAAGCTAATCTTTCAAATGACCAAGTATCGCTTGAGGCATGGCTTTACCCTGAGTTCATCCCGATCTCGCAAAAAGGGGTCGAGTATCATCTGAGGTTGTATTAGCCACATTAACGATAGATATGTCTCGATGGTCCCTTTTGAAACCGGTGTCACTCATAAGTATTAGAAATCCCGGGAAAGTCTCGGTCTGGAAAATCCAACAACACCACCCCCGATGTGTATTGGTAACCATTAGGAACAGAGGGTCTAAGTGTGGCCCATAATACAGGACCCACCTTCATTCACTGCCCTAAATTTAATTAATGTTTTTACAGCAGTAGATATGACATCAACATATGTAATTATAGTTTGAAACTAAACAGGAACACCCATGCATCACATATTTGAAATTAACAATTTCCGTATAGAAATATTAACAAGGAAAAGTATTTTATCACCACAAAAAGATAAAATTATGTTTTAAATAATTAGATAAATTATCACAACCATATACGAAAGATCCAACAATTTCAATGTTCATAATTAATATAAATTAATTAATTAAATTAAACATCACATAGTGCAAAATTAACTATTTCTACAGAAAAATATTATCAAGTCAAAGTAATACATTAACATAAGCATAAAAATTCATTGGCCATGTTGGCACGCCCAAGCAGTGTCAGACCTTGTTGCAACAATTCAAACAACTATTCATTTATTTTAAAAACAATATAAAGGGACTGTGCAATGACTACTATTGATAATTTTATAAACCCGGCTAATAGAGAAATATATCGACCATGTCGGCACACCAAATGGGGTGTCCAACCTTGTTGAAACAAATAAAACTATTTAATTAAATATTATTAAGGGTACAATAACTAGGAAAAAAATTAAAAAAATTGAATTAGTTAAGATTTCACAAAGCCGGTAGGCACTGACTAATGGTACAATGGTGCATTTTTATAAACCGGAACAAAACAGATGGAAAGGGAGTAGACACCCAACCTTATAGTCATAGATGGTCCTATGATCCATGATAGGATTTTATTTGACCTAAAAGAGAAGAAAATAGATTATTTTAGAAAAACCCCAAAATAGGGTCAAATCGTTCCGTGTCGAACTGTGTGTAGGATTCTCAACGAAAACCTACGATTCAACTAACACAGGGTTAGCCTTGCCCTAAGGTTTACTACGCACCTGACGGCGATGAAAATGGATGACAGGCGGAGGAGCAACAGTCTTCTGAAGGAGGAGCAAGGTGGTGTGCCACCAAGGGAGGAGGGAGAGGCGCGACGCACAGGAGGGGAAGAGAGGGAGAGTGGAGAAATAAATAAAGAAATAAAGGGAAATGAAAAAAATAAAATGGAGATAATGAAAAATAATAAAAATAAAATGTTGGATGATTGAAAAAAATAAGTAAAATAATTTTATCTCAATTTATTTATTTTTAATTCTCTATCAAATCATATCTATATTATTATTTATTTTTATACTTCTTTAAATTCCATCAATTTCCTTTATTTATTTTTAATTATTTTTAATTATTTTTAACTCGAATGTTGCGCTATGGAGTGACGTAATATTTTACATAATGCATAGAAATTATTTAATAGTTATTCAGGACCTGCAACCAGGTGCACATGTTCGCGACTTGGGTCACTTTAAAGATCTGGATTAGAAACATAAAAGTCCACACCATTATTTAAGTAGGTATGTAAAATGTATTTATATAGGTAATTAATAATATTTTATCTAAACCAACAATAAATAAATATCCACCCATTTATATACGTGTTATATATATATATACACATCTGTATATTCATATATATACACCCACACATGTATATATAACTATATATATATTTAATCTCATATATATATTTAATCTTGTATATATATAAATACGTCAATGATTTTGTCCTAATCTAATAATAATTATAAATAAAATTATTATTATTTAATACAACTGATCAATGACACCATTAATATTTTTAAAAACAACAACAATTAATAAAAAAATATAATGATTATTAAATTAATATTGATTTTGGATTTGAATTTTGTTGAAACAATAAATAATATCATATTTATTACATTGAGCAGTTATTATTTACAACGCGACACAATTTATTAATTGTGGTAGTGAATTTCAATTTTTTGTCCTCAATGAAAATAATAATATTAACAATAAAATTGTTATTATTTATAACATTCATCAAAAATATTTATAATCCAAATAAATTATATTCAGGTGTGATATTACCAATCATCCAACGATCGCAAAGGGTATACCCTGCCTAGGGTAAAACTCACTCCCTGGAACTATTGGTGGTCTCAGATTTCTAATTCGACGCACCATTTGTGAGAAAATAGTTATTTAATATATAAAAACAGTAATAATTAATTAATTAAAAATAAAGATAGTATTATCATGTTCGAGGGTGCTAAACACCTGATTCAAATCAAGGTTAAACTCTGCCTCGGTAAACCCGGTGTTCCGGACATAATGGTGGTCTCAGATTTTTAATACAACGCACTGTTTGAGAGTTATATCATTTTTTTGAAAAGAATCAAAAAATCGTATAAATAAAATAAATTTAATATTTATATTCTATAGACGTTGCAGTGTAGACTATTGGAATAAAAAATTCTGATGCATGGTTTTTAAAACCAGCCTGCCCAGTTAACATAAAATTTTTATTTCGTGTGTTTTTTCATCTGGTCAAAAACATGGAACATTATAGTTGGATTGGATTAATATGAGAATAAATAGGATAGGAAACACATGTTAATGAAAACTATTGTAAAGAGAACATATACAAAAACAATAGTGTGGTGGTACCATTCGAGCAACATCAAGACATGTGTGGGAATTTATACGGTGCTCCATCCTACCGGAATTTCCAATGTATAACATGTGTTGATATTATAGCACATGAAAATATAGTAATAATCATCCTCATTGGCTATAAATCAATCATAACACCACATCAAACCATCTACACACCTAAATGTAATGAATTACACCCAATGATGACTAGAGAGAATATAAAATTCCCTAAAATTTCTCATATAGTAAATTTTTAATCTTCTCATAAAGATTACTAGAGGTCATCTAAATTTCTCATTTATATGATCCTCACACTAAAAATGCATTATCCTTCTATAGAAACTCAAGAAGAGGCACTATCATAGCATGCTAGGCTATGGAATCACATATATATCAAACCAATCCCATCAACATAACAGTTCTAGTGAATCACATTAAAATAAAACCATAGATTAACTCAATAAGAAATGCAACATTACATCTCATCTTGTTATAGTAAGTTCCCTAGAACTAACATCTAAATACAAGATTATTACTTAAATTCAAACTAATTGACTGTTAATGTTGTTTATATCACATATTTATTATTCTTTTGTATGAAATTAAATGTGATATTATCTCATGTGTATTAGTCACATTAAAAGGTTATAGAAGTTCCCACTTATGAGGAGAACATTAAAAATTTACTATATTATTCTTTAATATGTATTTCATATCTAGATGATTTCATTTAAAAGGCCAGACATGAGATATGGTATCAAGGTTAGAGACTCTTATAACATTGAGAATCTCTCTCATGGTTTACAATCTTAATACAAATCGAAGCATGAGATTATGAGAATGTGAACCACTAGTAGGAAAACCATATTTAAACATGTAATGAGATATTCCTATCATTATATGTGGATAATGGTCATTAGATTTTATAACTATTATTAATGAATATAAGTTGAATACTTTGATTTGTTTATGAAAATTACAGAGAAATATTCTCCTTACATGGCAGGATACATTGAGTTCATCATGATTAATATTGAACTAAGGAATAATGTGAGATAATGATTTATCCCATCACATATTTAATGGAAGTCTATATCACGGACTATTTGTAGGAAATTAAATTTATTAATAATTTTCATAGTAATGGCAATGTTTTCATCAATTTTAATTCGAAATGGATGTGAATGACTCGTGTAGAAGATATGTGGATTACAATAGCTTGCAACCTAATTGTTTAGAGATGTCATGAAATTGAGATTATAGTTCATATTGAGTGTTTCATATCTTCTTATTATCATTTTGGAATTTAAATTGCTTCTCTATGGGTGTATTGGATAGTTTCTAGACACTAAAATTGGACTTAAGGTGTGAAACATAATTCCAGTGATAAAGGGTCCAATAGGGTCCCACAATATGTGCATTCAAAACCGTAAAAATTCCATATGAATTTAATATATTTGATAAATTTTATTCATGTATGTGGTGTAATAATTAATCATATTTTTTTCATAAAAAATTATATATATATATATATATATATAAGTTATTTAGGAGAATATATGTTACTTGTATATTTGATAAATATTTATTCTACTTTTTCTAAATATAATATTTATTTATTTATTGGAGATTAATGAAGTGATATTTATTTAATTAATTAATAGTAAGTATTAATGGCCTCATAAGGATTTATGGATCATGTTTAATTATCTTAGGAGAAATGATCTATTAAATATTATTTGAATAATTATTAATTTACTTATTCGAAATAATATCATCTATTTATCGATGAGTCTAGAACATGCCATGTAAATTATAATAATATTGTTATAATTTAAACATGTGGTTTGTCGGGGTTTAAGAAAATTCAATCACATGTGGATTATTTTTTTAATATCCCTTTAATTATTTTAAATAAAATATATTGTTTTGAACCATAATTATTTTTGTACCCAACAGAGTTCTAGAGAGAATTATCTCAATCCCTATAGATATTTCCTCATATAACAGTATCAATAATGGAGAGTGGACCTCCTTCACTAATCTCTCAACACTAAATATATATATAATAGTTCTTCCAACATACTATATTTTTATGTAAATCAATGACCAATGGTGTAAGTGTTATACTCATCTGTTCTTGCAAACGATGATTTCTATGTTACAGATCAATTGTTCAAAGTGAATGTGTAATTCACCACTAGAGGGATAATACCCTTAAATCCTCTCTCTATAATGAAAAAATGATAAGTATATTTCTACTAATCTACCAATGAATATAGAACATCACTGCAAGGAATTTATATAGTCTAAAATAATTAATTATATTTTATATATGATTGTCTTTTCTTCTTGGATTTTGTGTTATAATAATTAATCTATTAACTAATTTCATTTTATATGACATTTTTGCAACATGTACACCTCAGATTATTTTAATATTATGATGAAAATATGTTGGGAACTTCCCACTATGATCTTTCATTCTTCCTAGAACATTCAAACTATATCAGAGTGGTCACATATTTAATATATAATTATTTATTAGTTATTTATTGTAGATATGATTTTGTTCCTGGTTTTTATATCATTATTATTCATTTTATACATTAGAACTTTAAAATTTTATCATATCCTTCATCATTTTTGTTTATATTAACCAGAACATGTTAAATTTACATGATAAACATCTGAAGACTCCATCAAGAGGATCCAGTGGTTCTTGATGGATTACACAAGTTTACATGATCTGTATTCCATAGTTAATGAAAATGCACCTATGTTCAATGAAACAAGATGAACCACATTGAAACTAGAATATCCTGCAATAAATACACAAGGGATGTATTTAATACACACAATTTGTTGACATGGAAATTCTAGAACATAGTTTCCTTCACAACATGTCATGTAACATGGGATCACTCTATGTAGTCCATATGTCTTCATACATGAAAAATGGGGGGTCCAATCTGTTCGACGCATTTATTACATTACATGGGGATTGAAAATTCATGAAACATCAAAGTAAAATATTGTATTGTTGGTGTATGAATCATGTACATCAAACATGTATATGTTCGATAAAAGGTCATATCCCATAGGTGTTTGTCACACACATGGGTTGAAGTGATTTCATAGTGTTTAGCCCTAGTACATTTTGTGTAACATACTATACATAATTTAATTAATTCGTTGTAGTGTGAAAAAATATAATTTTATAATTCATCCTAATCAACATGTGTTCATGTGTCATTTATTTAAAGTACACACCATGTGATGAGATTATTAATTATATATTAATTAATTACTAAGTAAAAATTAAAAATTCTATGTTTTGTATGGTATTTAGTTATATTTTACACCATGTGTTTTAATAGTTTGACATGGAATATATGTTACACCTATTCATGTTTCATTTATTAATAGTACATTCCATGTAATTATGAGTTAAAATGTGTCTATTGGATTCCTTTTGAGTGCATAGTATATAGACCATTCCTGATATTTTGTATGGGTACATATCATTGCCTTCAAATACAAATGTGTAATTTAATAATTTTAAATAATATTAATTAGTTCAATTTTTTAAAAAATATATATATTAAAAATTTCAAGCCTATTTTGAATATAAATAAGATAAATTGAATTAAATAATTAATCAGAAAATTAGTTGGGATAATTCAAGGAATTTTATCTTATTTAAATAAAACATAAATTAATTTATAACGAGATTGAAAATTTATATTTTCTTCAAATGTGTTGGTGATCGTGAGATATACCTCGACCTATGTATGTGGTTGGTTTCCTTTTTTTTTTTGTTAAATTAAATTAATTTATTTTGTACCATCCCCTCCTCTCATTATTTAAGGGTTGGCGTTCCGATAATTTCTTTTATGAGAATCCACTAAACCAATCCTTTGTTTCCTCTGACTTGTGTGTTAATAATTATTTTATAATGGATGAAGCCCCCAAATGAGTGGGGGTGATTCACATTTCGAGATGAGTTAAAATCAATCCAAGAGATACATAAAAGGACATATAGAATGTTTTAACATGAAAAAAGTTACAATTCAATGTGTTTTACCCTAGGGTGGAGGGTTAGTTTATCATTCATAAGAGAAACTACGAATTACAGATGGACATGATCACACCACTTTAATTATTTAATTTTTTTCAACTTGAATGTTTAACTTCTTTATGTATTCATTGTTTTGACCACATAAATTAATGAATTAACAGGCTTACAAGATGGAATTAAAATAAAGACGTATTATGTGTAAATTTTATCCAGATATGGGTAATCACTTACATAAAATCCATGTAATATTATAAAGAATGTAATAAAGATAAAAAATATAAAATTTATGCATATATAAAAAATCCATCAAACAAATATGTATTTAATTGGTAAATCCTTCCATGGCTTGGGTATTAAAAAACCATAGTTCACTGTTTGTGATCGAACTATGCTGGGGGATATCAATTATCAAGGAATTTATATATTGTGTTTTGGGTTGACTTAATCTAGTTCACATTAATGGGTGATCACCTCCTAGATAATTAAACCAACTAGTTGTAAAAGTATTGGGGACAACATAATCTATGATTATGAGATTGGGGAGTCCAATCAATGGATCAATGAGATGTGACTTGATTAGTTGGAATGCTACACCAACCTAAATACCTTAAAATATCTTTTCAGAGCTCCATCAGGGTTTTAAGAAGGGGATTATAGATCCTTCTCATTAGAATATACATAAAATAATATATTTCACAACTATTGGTGGGGGATATTGTTTATTGATAAAATAGTGGGATATTAATAAATAAAAAATTTAGTATCTAATTTTTTAATCCAGATAATGTAAATAAATTTTGGTCTTTTATTGTAGAAATGAAAAAACAAACTACTTAGAATACAAAAATATGATCCATAATATAGAAGGATGATATTATCAATTGATATATCTTCCATTAATTTTATAGGCTCTTAAACATTATACTATTCCATGTGAGAAAATTATACATGCTGGAATGTTCTGTTTTTTAGTCACCAGCATAAAGGGATAGTAAGGAAGATACATCCCTCTACATAACCATTTGGATTATGCTAAATATATCAAATATTTTATGATATAATATATTTATAATAATCACATAAATCAACATGAAGATATGGATACATATATCCTGATGTATCACCTTCATGATCATTATCAAGATATGGTGATATAAGTGAGAAATAGGATCCCCAATGTACTATTCATGAGAAAGATTAGAGATTTGGTGTGAGATGGACCTCATATAGTTTAGATAATTAGATAAACAAAGAGATTGGACATATTTTAAATTACTATCTATGATGAGATGTGAAAAAATGTCCTTCTATCATCCCTACCTAAATCATTTTCTACATGTATTGATAATTATAATAAGAAGAATAGTGTGAAGACTCTTTTAAGGATATTTACTTTGATTATGTATATTGATAACGCAATTTTTCATGAAAAGAAAATGGTATTTATGGTTAATAATAAAAGTAAAAATAAGTAAAATTTCACCAATTATAATTCATGGTCTAAGTCTCCTAGGAAACAACCTTCCAAGATGAATAATATATAAAGGCAAGAAAAATAACAAAAATAAATATGTTTTGCATGTAGAATGATGGACCACTAGAAGAAGAAGTAAACCACTTTGAAGAAAAAAAGGTTTGATTTCGCTAAATTAATTATCAATTTCAATAATTCTATGCCTACAAATTGTATATTAGATAAAGAATGTGGTTCTCACATCATAATCTAAATAAAAGAACAAAGTAGTTTCTCAGAGATTGGTAGAGGAGAGGTCAATCTTAGAATAGCCAATGGAGCGCAACTTTATTCTTTAGATATATGAGGATACAACATTTAGTTTCAAACATGGATTGTTTTTTTAATATTTTTATTATATATGAACTATTACCAACAACATAATTTCTATGTCCTTTTTAGATACAAATGGTTTTATTTTCATATTTGGAAATAATAGTTGTTTCTTTTAAAAAATGACATATTTAATGGTATGATGAATTTAAATAATGGTATCTATATATTAATTTGTGGAAAATATGTGTTTCTAATCATGAATTAATGAAGCTCACATGACTCATTTCACAACCATATGTGGAATTAGCATCTTGGTCATGTAAACGAGAACCGTCTGACAATGCTCTATCAAAAAGATTATTTAGAGTGTTTTGATCTAAAACCATAAGGAAATTTTGATTATTATTTACAAGGAAATATGACGAAAAAATCTTTTGGTAGATAGGGTGAAAGGTAAATAGAGGTTCAAGAATTTTTAAACACTGATATGTGTGGACCATTCCGGAAAAATATATAGGAGGGTATTCTTAATTTTTGAGTCTTACTAGTGGATTTGGAAGATATGTATACATATACATTATATGGTATAAGTATGAATAGTTTGAAAAAAACAAATAGTTTAAAAAATAATTGGAGTATAAAATTTGAATCTTGATAATGAATCTTTGATCTGATCAAGGTGGTGAGTATCCTAGCCAATAGTTTATCGACATTATACCATAGTTTGAGATTGTATCCCAACTCAATCCACCGTATACGCCATTGTGGAATTATTTTAATTAAATGAGGAACCATAAATTTCCTTACATTTTAAGGTATATGATTATTATTATAGATTACAATTATCGTTTTTTATATATGCATTAACTTCTATAGCACACATTCTAAACAAACTTAAAACTTAGGTGGCAGACATGATAACATATGAAATTACGTGTGAAAATAAATACATAATTTAACATAACCATTTATAGTTTTGTTACGTTTTTTTTAATACTGACTATATTAACAAACTATGACCCAAGGGAATGATGTTTACCATTACTGGATATCGTAGGGAAACTAAGGGATGTTATCTATATGACCCCTTAGATAAGAATGTAATATCATATAGAAAATCTATTTCACTTAAGAGGGACCACATCATCAAAAATGAAAGTGGGAGCATGGTTTACATTAATGAAGATAATGCTCAAGATACACAATATTTTGTATAATTACACATATTATCGGTCACAATGGAAGATGTTGTTCCGAAAACACAATTACTATGTAAGATTATCATAGAGGTCAGAGAACCCTGAATATATGGTTTTCTAGTCACCAAAGATGATGAATTATTATTGTTTGGAAGTAATGAGCCTCTTATATACAATAAGTATTTAGAGAACTCAAATGTAGTAATATGTAAGGAATCAATGAATTCTGATATTTATTTTAGGTATTTAAACAATGTCTGGGTTTTGATCAATCTAGCACAAGACATATAACGCATTGGGTGAAAATATGTATTCAAAATTAAATTGTGCATTAAATGTAAAGTATATACCTATAAAGAATGGATAGTATATAAATGGTTTAAAAAATGAAAAGTAATAAAATATTATGAAACCTTTTCTCTTGTATCCATGTTTAAATCCATTAGAATTCAAATGGAATCTTTTCATGAATATGAGATTTGGGAGAAAAGTTTTAAAATATAAATAATCAATGAGATTATTTAGGAAGATGTATATATAACACAACCAAAAGGGTTTGTGACCTCATGTAATTACAGAAAGGTATAAAATATTTGTAGATCTATTTATGGATTGAATAAATCTTCTAGTTCATGGAACATTTGGTTCAAATAATCTATAAATTAATTTCTTCTGATTAATAATGAATTTGATCAATGTGTTTATAAGAAGTATAGTGGGATTTTGGTTATCATATTACTAGTATATTATGATAAAATATTAATTATGGGTAATGATATACAAATATTACTATTAATTTAGGACCGGATTAGAATGTTCTTCTCTATATAAGACATAGGTGATGTAGCTTATACATTTGCTGTCATGATCATTTAAGATATATCCAACTATATTATTGGGGTGATTAAAATAATATACATTGAGCATATGCTAAATAGATTTAGTATGAAACATTTCAATATGGGATTTCTTCAAATGTTACATGGTGTACAACTTTCTAATAAAATTTGTCCTTGTACATAATAGGAAAAAGAGGGAATGAGTAATATAATTTTTGCGTCTATGATGGGATCCATCATATATGCCATGTTTTGAACTAGGATTGATATTGTTGACTCCTTGATCATTTTTGGAAGATATAATTCTAATTTAGTTTTTCATCATTTGTATACTGTTAATGATTCCCCTATGTATCAAAGAAAAATATAGAATATGTTATTATTATATGAAGGAGATAAAGAGATAGTCACTTGGGGTTATACCAATGGTGGTATTTAGAGTGATGGATCAAATGAATTTATTTGGGAACCTAAATTTTTCCAATATATATATGTGGTTCCTTTAAGTAAATACTCGGTCAAATTATATTGTGATAATATTATAGTGGTGGCTCCTATAAAGTATACTAATTCACATAAATTAATGGATCACATACTCCGTAAGTATAAAATTCTGAATAATATTTATTATAGGGGTTATGCTTCTATGGGTAGAGTTTATATGGAAGAAAATGTGGTGGCCCCCTTTACTAAATCCCTATCTCAAAAGATGCAGAAATTTCATGTGAGATCTATTAGATGATGGTTGTTATTAGTTGTCCCCATGGTAAGTTGGGGTCCATTTGAGTTGGTTCCCCATATCCAAATTTTATATACATTATGATTGAATAAATTCACAGTTATTGAATATTAATAATGTTATTATCACATACAAATTTTTCTTTTATATGACATTGTCTGTGATAAATTCTGAAGGGTATTAATAACACTTAATGGTCATAGATGATCCCTACTATGATGAGAACATTGAATGGTAATGAAAATATTCTTAAAAATATGTTCTCTTGTCCGATGATATAATTTATAGGAAATAAATTATATAGTATATCAGGGGTAAAATCTTATAGGACATTGAGACATTATCTCACTATGTAACTCCCTTAGTAATCATTAGATAAAAATATTAGGATAACTTGACCCGTTTGTAAGAAATATACATTTATATGTGTCATTAGATATTCCTATATTTAGATGTGTGTAATGGTCCATAGAAATTAATATTATATTTAATAAATATAATGAGTTTCATACGTTGATGTACTGATGAAAAAAATGAAGACATTCTTTGATGAACTAATGGGTTCATCATGAGTAATATTTCATTAATATATAATATGAGAAAAAGGATATATCCATTTTTCCTTTAATGGTCACTAATAAAACTACCTATCATTCCCATAGCCTTAGTGGGGATTTTGGAATTTAATTTTCATAAATTCAATGAAATATCCATCAAGCACATAGGTTGATGACATTAGCTTGTATCTTGGTTGATTATATATATCATGATAAATTGATTATATTACAGAGGGATAATTTGTATGTTGTTATTTTAATTGCAATATTCAACTTCTTTCTCTATGGGTTACTATGGATCTTTCTATATTAAAATTTTGAACATCAGGTGTAACACACTAATTCCACTAATGAAGGGGTATAGAGGGTCACAAAATAAG
The DNA here is from genome assembly GCA_963277665.1 of Viscum album. Taxonomy (NCBI): domain Eukaryota; kingdom Viridiplantae; phylum Streptophyta; class Magnoliopsida; order Santalales; family Viscaceae; genus Viscum; species Viscum album. Next base: position 940,527,076 of record OY728161.1, read on the forward strand.
TGTATATAGAACCTAAATTAAATTCTACATGAATTTAACATTTTTAATAAATATTATTCTTGTACATGGTTTAATAACTTTTCATGTGAGTTTGAATGAAAATATTTTATCATCGGTTATTTGGAATAATATATGTGACTTGAATATTAAATAAATATTTATTCTTATTTTGTAGAATATAATAATTATTTGTTGTAAAATAATGTTGTGATAATTAATTAATTAAGTAAAAAGTAATTATTCAAGGCCAAATAAATATTGAGGAAGATTAATGGACAAAATTTAATGGCCTTATGAGAAATTAAATATTAAATATTATAAGAATAAATATTAATACAGTTATTTGGGATATTAATATTTACTTATCAATGAGTCTAGCATATGTGAAGTAAATAATAATAATATTATTATTATATAAACATGAAGTTCACCGAGGATTAAGAATATAATAATGACATATGTGCAATTATTATTTTCTTAGTCAAGTTGTATTTTAAATCTATTATATTATTTTCGACACTAATTTTCATTCTACACAATGAAATAATAGAGAGAATACTTTAAGGCACTATAAACACATGGTCCTAAAATGATCTCAAGAACAAATACTAGCCCTCCACCAACATCTCAATACTATAGAGAGCGTGAAGACTCTTTTCATATGAAGACATTTTCATGGAGATCTGGGGAAAATGGCATAAGCATCTAAATCTCCCACACCAAAACCCATATATTTATTGTTGAAAAAATCTGAGGTTTGTGGTGCACATTTGAATGGCCGAATGAGGGACTCCACCCTTGAATCCTCTCAATACAATAATGGAATGATAATAAGAGGTCTACCAATCCATAAAATAAGAAAGAATTTAATTTCAAATTAATAATTTAATCTAAATAAATTAAATATAAATTATACGTGATGATATACTATTTTTTGTTAGGATGTTATGACAATAATTATTCAACTTAATCATGGTGGTCATAATGTTATCCATCATGCACGTCTCATATTGTTAATCTATTAAAGAAAAAATACATTCAATAAACTACACAATAAGTTCTTCATTTGTGCCCATATCCTTCACAACTCTACCATGATAGTCCAACTATCATCATTTAAACTATGTGATCAACTGATCAACATTTCATCACTAATGGTTCACTACCAGTGAATACCCAAAAACATAATATCATTAAGATATTTAACTCCTATTATATAAAAGATACAATCAACTCAACTAAAAAATATTTTGAAATTTTTTGTCCTTACATTAATGGAATCCTTCATTGAATGATACATATTAGGAGGTTATCTAAATATTCATTCTACAATTATATCATTCCACTTGTAATCTAAAATTATATATATTCTCTTAATAATCTATGTGAATATATGGTCAATTTAATAAAAAAATATTCCACATCATTCAAATGTCTTCAAATTCTAACTTATACTTGATATGGTTTTTTCGTTATGACTTATCAGTACCTTTAAGAGTTATAAAGTTCTCAAATAAATCTTGTAATGGAAAATGAGAAAAATAAGGTTGGGCTAACACAATATAAGATACCAGTAAAATTATTTCAAGGATAACTTTACCCAAATAAAAAATCACACACATTTATTGATGCTACATGTTTTAACAGATAAATTGTTGCAATATTGTAATACTTCGAAAAAAGAATTTGTAGCGTATATATTTTGTAAAATATTTCATCTCATTTGTGGTATTCAAAGTGTAAATGAAATTATAAAACACTAATGTTCATTAATATTCATTTTGAATGTATATATATTGTATATTTTCATAAATCATTTATATATATTCATTAATTTACATTTTTTATTATAATTTAATTGTATTAATTTTTTCCACAGACTTTTATATCACAATTATGTAAAGGTATCACCTTATGACAATATTGTTTTAATTTTTTAATCCTTAGGTCACTTCGATGTAATGGAATGAAAATTATCAACATGAAACTAAATTAATAAGATAGAATGTATCAAACATTTTTAAAATTAATGTAGTAAGTGATGAACTCATTTTAATAACAATCCTCTAAAAGAATTTTTTTTACTATATTTACATTTAATATAGTTTGTGTTTTTTCACATGAATTTCTTTTTTATTTTGATGTTTTATATGGATAAATGGATGTTGATTCTAATAAATCCATGTAATAGGACAATATATTGTATATGTCCAATTTATGGATATCTAATAAATCAATAACTCTTGATTTCCATTTTGAAATTATAATACACTTTCATCAAATTTTTTATCTTATTATATTATAATTATATGATTTCAAATATGTTTTATATTTTTCATTTTTAAAATATTTCAAAGTTTATTTATCATTCATTACATTGTATGAGGTCACAAATTTTTCACATGTAACATATTGATTTATATAATTGGATTTGTTTTTATGTATATTCAATAATGTTTCCATAAGGAAACATATGTCACAAAAACATTCTTGTCTTTTCAATTACAGAAACAAGTAAATATTTATGGTTAAGGTTATTATGTCTTTATATTTTTGTAAGATTCCATATGTCATCAAGAAACATACATCCCCAGGAGGTATTTATAAAAGTAAATACTACTTAATTAAAATTATTCATCAAATATTTCAAAATAATTATTTTTTAGAACTACTTGTATATTAGAAAAAAACATAATCTAATGTGGGAAAATATTTTTTTCCAGAATGAGTTAATATCATATATTGTGTCCAATATTTTATAGACATCATGAAGTCTTGTTTATCAATAACTTCAATAATTATTATTATTATTCAAGTTCACGTTAATAAAAAATTTTCATTATCAACATTCAACATAAATATAATTCATTTTCTTTCTACTATAGTAACCATCCACATCATGTTCAATTCCATATAATAAATAATGACATTACATCAAAAAACAATAAAATAATCTAATATTTATTGAAAATGAAAGGTACTTGGTTAACCAATAGTGAATTTTAGAATGATTTTTCACTATAGGACACTCTAAATTATCATCCATTAATGATAATATTGATGTAATTAGTAATATGAACTATATTGTATCTCAAAAATTTGATAAATTTAGTATTGAAATCTAATTTTTCTATATTAGGGAAGATTATTCAAACTTTTTTATAAAGTGCTCACCAACATATCGACATAATTATATAAATTAAAATATCACTCCAACTAAATAATGCAGCATATTTTTGATGGATTTTGTTATCGAAGAATACCAAATAAATCAGCAGTATGTAATCAAGAATAGATACATGCAATTAAATATGTCATTAGTGTGAGGAACATATTAATTTTTGAGATATATGATTTTATGTGAGGGTTTTTTTCAATGGAACCATTAACCAACACCCTTTACACATGATATAAGCTTTTATGAAATTTTTCTAGTCCATTATTTACAATATACCATTAATTTAATAATAAATAATTCATCATAGGTTGAGAGGATAATGTGGGAATTATGATATTAGCAAGTCGGATATTACGAATATCATATCCTCCAAAATACATTATTTAAGGAATTTATTAGATCTTTGTCAAAAGTATATTTTTATTTGATCTTATTAGTTTGTTTATAATTATCTCTAAGTTACATATATCATTTCTCCATCCATTTATTAAATTAAAAAACGTATTTTATTTCATTACATTAGAGAAGAATCATTTTCCTTTTAATATTTATATTAGCATGAAATTTATTTATCTTTTTCAAACTCTTCTGGAATGATATCATTAACATACAACATTTCTTAGATCATATCCCATATAATATTCAAATCTGGATAAGGGATGTTTTTCCAAAAAAAATTGGGCAATGAAGATTGCATTGTTTGAAAAGTTTTGAACAACAATGGTTCATTTATTGGTTACTTGTATGAACAATAATCACATTAATCTGAGATGTGATGTGGTTTGAGGGATTAAAAGTTCCTATTTTATGTTATATAAATGCTAATAAAATAAATTTTATACAATGATCATTGATTCATTTATGAGGTATTGGAAAATAACATACATTAAACCAATGTTTGAATGTATTGTATTAACAAAAAGATGCTTCTTGCTCTTAAAATAATTTCTAATTTTATAAATATGTGTCAAAGAATGATAAAAAAATCTTATCACTACAAAATTATAAGATAATGATTGAAAATGTATTGACCGCCTGTAACGCCCCGGCCCCAGTTACCTATAGTCGGTGCATTATTACATAACATTGGCATGATCACAAGAAAGAGAAAATCTCGAAAGACCGATTGGTTTAGTAGCCTTGGAGACACTAGATATATTCATAAAGTTCTACATTACATCATAAAGTGGAAAACAACTACAACAACCTATTTTCTCCATATTCCACGATCGTATCCCAACATAATATCCCTGAAGGTCATTCATAATTTACTTCTTCACTTCCTGGGAAAAATAAAACATAGAAAAGGGGTGAGCTAAAATTCCCAGTAAGGATAACTGTATTGCAGAGAGTTTCATAAATAAGAATAAACATTTAAGGCAATGTATAACTAAAACAAAATCCTTTTAAACTTTAACTTCAACATGGTATGGCAAAAGTAAAATTAAATAATTCCATTTACTTATTCACAGGGATATTCTACTAATCGAATAATCACATGCAATATCAATAACCACTTTCATAATGATGGAATGCATAATGCCAGACTATCATAACCACATAGCCAAGGCCTCATGCCAAGACTACAAATAAGATTTTTCCAAGGCCTTGTGCCAAAACACTAGTTTGTCTCATGAGACCTATCGATGCGTCGAGGAGCTATATCGGGCTCCAACCGTCACATATTAAGTCCAATGCATTCCCATATGAAAAGGTTTAAACATAACATAAACATTCGTATTAAAACTAGCATACGAAATGTAAATACTTCATCCATAAACCATGAAAATAACATATCCATAGTCAAACATATCACAAAACCTTCAATACAATATAGAAGTTTTTTATCATAATAAATCAACTTTAAATAAGCGTAAAATCCATCAAAGGATGTTGACATAGATGAAATCAAAATTCTTTTTAAAGAAATATCTCTTTCTATTTTGAAATCATTTTAGAGTCATATATTTATAAAATAAAACATTTTCTTTGAAAATTATCTTATAAGCTTGTAAGGGAAGCTTGGACTATTTTATAACGGCGGAAAATAGCCGCACCCGCAATATAAGTTAAAAAAACATTCTTACCTTAATTTTGTTGAAAAGGTTAAAAAGCACCTTATTTGGAAAAAGACGGAAAGATTCCTTTATAAACCTATTATAAATAGAAAAACAAGGGTATAAATGAATTTTACCCATATTCTAGTAAATAGTAAAAATGTTTTGAAATTAATTTTTAAGAAACATGGATGTGGATGATAAAGAGATCCCAGTAGATTATTACGTATAAACAACCTCGGATAATGAAGAGATTGTGAAATAACCCTTACCTTGTACTTTTACTTGGTTGGGGTAGGTTAACCTCCTGTATAATAGTGAAATAATTGTTATTAAATTATACAAGAATCATATGAATTCATATGATATCATATATGAACTTTTAACATTGCTTTGTTAATAATATCTTAGTATTATCGTTGTTTCGGGTGTTAACTTACTCATTTTATTTTATATGTTTTGTTACGTAAGACATGTTTGTAATGGATAGGTTGTATATTATTCATATCCTGAATGATATCAAGTCCTTAAACATCATTTTTAAATCAGAAAATGATAATTATACTCGAATGGATATGATGGAGAATGAATCTCATCGTGTTCGTGGAGACGGTAGTCCGTACGTACGCACGAGCGACAATATCATTCTTTTGATATTAAAATAATATATAATTTGATAATATATCATATATACAGAATCATTATCATGTTATATTTATTATTTAAATGAGTTACACACTATTATTATACCCATCCAAATAATAATATATTGAATAACAATTACACCACGACGTGGAGACGGTAAGTCGTACGTACGCATGTATGGTGACATGTTATTCAAAGGGTAGATAAAATACTGAATATGGTTGTACCATATTTATAATAACATCATAGTATATATAAGATACTACAGTTATTATTTTTGAATGGTAATAACAAAGAAAGAAGAAGTGGAAGAAGAAAGGAACTTGGAAAAGGGTGGTGAAATCATTACCTCTTCTTCGAGTTCTTCCTTTTGATTTGATCAATAGGGCTCCTTAGGTTGGCTTTCTGATCAAACCAAGGCCTCTATGTTGTAGTGAGGGAAGTTGGGAGAGTATTCGGGAAGTGTTTTTCTGAACCAAAAGGCTTTGAAGGTGTGAAGAAATGAGAAGGAGGAGTGCCTTTTTATAAGAGGGGTGAGGGGTACCTTTGGAAAAGCTAGAAATATTAATTTATAATAAATTTATATTCAGTTTATAATGGCTCAAAAGTTTATTATTCAAAGTTTAGGGTGAGTATAGGTCGAAAACCATTCAACCAATAGAATTTAGACAGGTTTGGGTTACTATATGAACCTTATCTTTAAGTATTAACTCTAAGTTAATTAGTTTCACTTTTACAATGTCTCTTTGTATTTTTATATTATATGGTTAATAAACTACCATATAAATCCAATCGACCCCAAATTGGTCCATTAATGATACAACTATCATGATATAAGTCTCTAGGCCAAACCTTAGATTTTTATTAATTTAATATCAATTAATAATATAATACTTGTTTTAAAAACTCTTTTATGTCAATTTTGACACTATTCAATAGATGATTTTTGTGAAACTCATAAAAGAATGATTACTTCTATCAAAGTTAATTAAATCAATCCTAATATGTCATATTATCCTATAAAAATTATTTTTATTCATTAAAAGTCTCAAATTATATTTATTTGGGTATTTATGATATCAATTAATTTAAATTTTCACTATTATGGTAATTATTGCATCATCATTGTGTCATAAATAAATTAAATTATTTAATCTCTAAAAATTATAAATAAAATATCATCATGTATGAAATCTGTTTATCTTTATAATGAATATTTATAGTCGAAAATCCAACATATATAACCCTATGGAAAAATTGTTTTTCTAAAAGATATATGCTTGTGTCATTTTTGTATTCATTTTAACTTAATTAAAATTAAGTGTCCCTATCACCCACAAGTGGCTCCATGGGGTCCCAAAATCGACCCAAAGATGCCTATGGTAACATGTATCAGCCAATATGGCTAGGACACGTTTTAGTGTAATTTAGTATTATTATAATATTATTTTTTAACCCTTATTTACCGAATTTACCCTTAATATATAGTATTGCTTGACGTTCCAGTGGTAGATCTTCACTTATAGCAAGAAAATGTGCTGACTTGGTAAGACGATCAACAATTCCCTATATTGCATCGTTCCTTCTAGGATTCTTTGGTATCCCCATGACAAAGTCCATCGTAATATTTTCCCATTTCCAATCCGGTATGAGAAGAGGTTGCATGACTCCTCCAGGGTTTTTCCTTCCAGCTTTCACTTGTTGACAAACCATACATCTTGACACAAAATCAGAAATCTCACTCTTCATGTTGTCCCACCAAAAATGTTCCTTCCAATCCCTATACATTTTGGTGCTCCCAGGGTGTATAGAGAAATTGGAACTATGAGCATTATCCAGCAATTACCTTTTTAGATCACGTAAATCGGGAACACAAATTCTCTTCCCAAATTTTAAAATTCCATCTTCATACACAAAGTTTCTCAATCTCCCATCATTCACAGCTTTATTCTTCTTTTTAAATTCTTCATCATCGATTTGAGAACTCTTAATCATTTCTAGTAAATATGATTTGGCAACCATTTGAAAAAGCATTGATGTTTCACCTTCCCTATTTATTCCCATGTCCATCTTCACTAGATCCATGAAAATTGGATCCCTTTTAATTATAGTATTGTTTAAAACTCCATAATCTTTTCTGCTCAAAGCATCTGCCACCTTGTTTGCTTTGCCCGGGTGGTAGTGTATCGTACAATCATAATCCTTGAGTAATTGAAGCCATCTCCTCTGCCTCATGTTGAGTTCTTTTTGTGAGAAAATATACTTCAAACTCTTGTAATCAGTATAAATCTCACATTTTTCACCATAGAGGTAGTGCCTCCATATCTTCAAAGAAAAGATCAAAGATGCTAACTCGAGATCATGAGTAGGATAGTTTTGTTCATGAATTTTCAACTGTTGTGATGCATAGTCAATAACCCTATCATTCTGCATAAGGACACAACCAAGTCCTTTCTTCGATGCATCACTATAAATAACGAACCCATCATTCCCCGATGGTAGAGTCAATATAGAAGCATTTACTAATCTTCTCTTCAGTTATTCGAAACATTCTTCACACTCTTTTGTCCAAAAAAACTTTATCCCCTTTACGTGTGAGCTTCATTAATGGGTTAGCCAATCGGGAAAAATTCTGGACGAATCGTCGATAATAACCTTCCAAACCAATAAAACTATGTACCTCAGTTATACTCGTAGGTTCTGGCCATTATTGGATTGCCTTGGTCTTAGAAGGATCAACAGAAATTCCATCTTTAGAGACAATATGGCCAAGAAAATAAATCTCATGATGCCAGAATTCACACTTGCTAAACTTCCCATATAATTCATGTCTTCATAGAGTCTTCAGGATAATGCGCAAGTGATTTTCATGATCTTCGTAGCTTTTGGAGTATACCAAGATATCATCAATAAATACCACCACAAATTCATCAAGATAATCCTTGAAAACTCTATTCATCATATCCATGAATACAGTGGGTGCATTAGTCATTCCAAAAGGCATTACAGTAAACTCGTAATGCCTGTACCTGGTTCGAAATGCTGTCTTTAGAATGTCTTCCTTCTTCACACACAACTGATGGTATCTAGATCGAAGTTTAATCTTTGAAAAGTATTGATCTCCATGCAGTTGTTCAAATAAATCATCAATTAGAGGTAGTAGATACTTGTTCTTTATCGTTATAGCATTGATCTCCCTGTAGTCAATACATATCCTCATATATCCATCTTTCTTTTTAACAAAAAGAATAGGGGTTCCCCATGGAGAAACACTAGGGTGAATAAATCCTTTATTACTCAATTCCTGTAGTTGTTTCTTTAGTTCAACTAATTCTACAATGGCCATTCTATAAGGGGTCTTCGATATAGGCCTTGATCCAGGAATTAAATCAATGGAAAACTCAACTTCTCATTCTGGAGGATGTCCAGGTAAGTCCTCCGGAAATACATATACAAATTCTTTCACAATAGTTACATCCTCTTTTTGAACATTCCGTTCCTCACCCATAGTTATTTCATTCTCTTCCTCCCCAATAATTGAATTTAGTTGAGCTACCGGGGGTGCATCTAAATAAGAATTAGGTGGTGACGATTATGATCTAAATATAAGGTGTTCCTTATCATCATCATCAAAAATTGTAACCTCTTTCTTCTTTCAATAAATCTTCGCATCATAGTCCGAAATCCAGTCCATACCGAGGATTATATCAAACTCAATCATAGGTATGATGATGAGATCAGCAGATAAAGAACATTTATGTGATCTAATGGGGACTGATTCACAAAACTTTGTTGCAATGATACTTCCCTTAGGAGTTTTAACCGACAACTCCCTTGTTAAATCAAATTGGAAATATCTAATTTTCTTAGCATACTTGGAAGATATGAAACAATGCGATGATCCAGAATCAAATAATGTATTTTCGAAACATGAGGAAACCATTAAATTACCTGCCACCACGTCTTTCGGAGCTTCTACCTCAGCAGTAGTGATAGAATAAGCTTGGCCTTGATCCCTTGGCATTTTCTGAGATAATTTCTCCTGACGCTTAGGACATTCATTTTCATAATGTCCCATCTCCCTACAATTGTAGCATTGAACATTGGTAGCTTCCTTCTTCCCCTTGCAATCATGAGCTTGGTGGCCTTTTTCACCACACTTGTAACAAACTCACATTCCCTTCAAGCAAGTATTGGGGTGTTTCTTCCCACATTTACCACAGGATGGATATTCAAACTTTCCCTTCTTCCCCTTATTTACATTCCCAGATTGATCAGCAGGTCTCTTCTTATCTTGCTTTTCTTTAAAGTCATAAGACTTAGAGAATTCCTTTTCGGTCTTGATAGCACATGAGACAATGTATTCGTATGACGAGAAGGATTGTGATACTAATGCTCGAACGAGAAATGGTTTTAACCCATCCAAGAAACGATCAATCTTACTTCTTGGGTTACGTATATAATCTCCAGCATACCGTGCTAACCATGTAAAGTTAGCCTCATACATTGCGACATTCTCATCCTCCTTCTGTCTCAGACTCAAAAATTGCCTTTCCATATCTGCTCGATGGTCGCGAGGAAAGTATTTTTCTAAAAACAGATCTTTGAACTCCCTCCATTCCATATTTGATACTTCATCATCTTCCTTCATGTTTTGAATCAATGACCACCATTGATCAGCATCTCCAGTGAGTCGGTAAACTGCCATGATAACTTTTTCCTTTTCACTACTCCCCAAAGCCTGAAATATTTTCTCTAGGGAATTTATCCATTACTCAGCTACTAAGGGATTTGTACTCCCATTGAACATTGGTGGATGTTTCCTCATGAATCGATCTAACATTGATCCTCCATGTTGTGGATCAGGGTGCTCCATACGGGTAAGGTTATTATTCATAACCTCAGTAAGTTATCCTAGTGTGGTGATTAGCTGATTGGAACCAGTTGCATCACCATCTCCATTATAATTATCTTGAGCAGGAGGGAAATCCCTACATGGAGTGCGTGCATTGATACGGTTTCCATTTCTTCCACTAGGCACCATTTCTAAACAATGGCATAAACTAGATCAGTTTATGAATCAAAATACATAATCCCATACTTATAAAACACTTAACATAAATTGAACTATTTATGGATATAATCTATAATCATAAGAATGTTTTCTTTGAGGATGTATATAGTCATAAACCCTTCATAATTATTTTTAAAGATAATGGTAGTTATCCTAAGCATATCCCCCGGGACTGTCGTAACCAAGAGTGCAGCAAGGCCCGTTGTCGTGCACCAGTTCCCATTCGAGTCTAGCTCAAAGAGGTGTTTTCAGGTTTTACCCCTAGGTACATCTGTGCCAAAGCCACCTCTACCTGCTCGTATCCAGACAGGGATGTATTGCTTGGAAAACTCACAAAATCTCTACAATACCAAAATTCTATGAAGTTCTTCTATACTAATCCTCAATGTTCATCTTAGGTCTACGTGCTCTAATCAGAGTTTATCTAAATCTATCTTCCAAGGTTTATACTAAACTTCCTCTGATACCAACTGTAACGCCCTGACCCCAGTTACCTAGAGTCGGTGCATTATTACATAACATTGGCATGATCACAAGAAAGATCAAATCTCAAAAGACCAATTGGTTCAGTAGCCTTGGAAACACTAGATATATTTATAATATTTTACATTACATCATAAAGTGGAAAACAACTACAACAACATATTTTCTCCATATTCCACACTCATATCCCCACATAATATCCCTGCAGGTCATTCATAATTTACTTCTTCACTTCCTGTGAAAAATATAACATAGAAAAGGGGTGAGCTAAAATGCCCAGTAAGAATAACAATATAGCGAAAACTTTCATAAATAAGAATAAACATTTAAGGCAATGTATAACTAAAACAAACGACTTTTAAACTTGAACTTCAACATGGTATGGAAAAAGTAAAATGAAATGATGCCATTTACTTATTCACATGGATATTCTACTAATCGAATAATCACATGCAACATCAATAACCACTTTCATAATGATGGAATGCATAATTCCAGACTATCATAACCACATAGCCAAGGCCTCATGCCAAGACCACAAATAAGATTTTTCCAAGGCCTTGTGCCAAGACACTAGTTTGTCTCATGAGACCTACAGATGCATCGAGGAGCTATAGCTGGCTCCACCCATCACATATTAAGTCCAATGCATTCTCATATGAAAAGGTTTAAACATAACATAAACATTCGTATTAAAACTAGCATACAAAATGTAAATTCTTAATCCATAAACCATGAAAATAACATATCCATAGTCAAACATATCACAAAACCTTCAATACAATATAGAAGTTTTTTTATCATAATAAATCAACTTTAAATAAGCATAAAATCCATCAAAGGATGTTGACATAGATGAAATCAAAATTCTTTTTAAAGAAATATCTCTTTCTATTTTGAAATCATTTAAGAGTCATATATTTATAAAATAAAACATTTTATTTGAAAATATTCTTATAAGCTTGTGAGGGACGCTTCAACGATTTTATAATGGCGGAAAATAGCCTCACCCGCCGTATAAGTTAAAAAAACATTATTACCTTAATTTTGTTGAAAAGGTTAAAAAGCACCTTGTTTGGAAAACGACGGAAAGATTCCTTTATAAACCTCTTATAAAAAGTCAAACAAGGGTATAAATTACTTTAACCCATATTATAGTAAATAGTAAAAATGTTTTTAAATTCATTTTTAAGAAACATGGATGTGTATGATAAAGAGATCCCAGTAGATTATTACGTATAAACAACCTCGGATAATGAAGAGATTGTGAAATAACCCTTACCTTGTACTTTTCCTTGGTTGGGGTAGGTTAACCTCCTGTATAATATTGAAATAATTGTTATTAAATTATACAAGAATCATATGAATTCAAATGATATCATATATGATCTTTAAACATTGCTTTGTTAATAATATCTTAGTATTATCGTTGTTTCGGGTGTTAACTTACTCATTTTCTTTTATATGTTTTGTTACGTAAGCCAAGTTTTTAATGGATAGGTTGTATATTATTCATATCTAAGATGATATAAAGTCCTTAAAAATCATTTTTATATCATTAAATGATAATTATACTTGAATGGATACAATGGAGAATGAATCTCATCGCGTTCGTGGAGACGGTAGTCCGTACGTACGCACGAGCGACAATATCATTCTTTTGATATAAAATAATATATAATTTGATACTATATCATATATAAAGAATCATTTTCATGTAATATTTATTATTTACATGAGTTACACATCATTATTATACCCATCCAAATAATAATATATTGAATAACAATTACACCACGACGTGGAGACGGTAAGTCGTACGTACACATGTATGGTGACATGTTATTCAAAGGGTGTATAGAATACTGAAAATGGTTGTACCATATTTATAATAACATCAAAGTATATTTAAGATACTAGATTTATTATTTTATAATGGTAATAACAAAGAATGAAGAAGTGGAAGAAGAAAGGAACTTGGAAAAGGGTCGTGTAATCATTACCTCTTCTTCGAGTTCGTCCTTTTGATTTGATCAAAAGGGCTTCTTATGTTGTCTTTATGATAAAACTAAGGCCTCTAGGATTTATTGAAGGAAGTTGGGAGAGTATTTGGGTAGATTTTGGCTGATCCTAAAGTCTTTGAAGGTGTGAAGAAATGAGAAGGAGGAGTGCCTTTTTATAAGAGGGGTGAGGGGAACCTTTGGAAAATCTAGAAATATTAATTTATAATAAATTCATATTCGGTTTCTAATGGCTCCAAAGTTTATTATTCAAAGGTTAAGGTGATTATATGTCGAAAAACATTCAACCAGTATAATTTAGACAGGTTTGGGTTACTATATTAACCATATCTTTAAGTATTAACTATAAGTTAATCAGTTTCACTTTTACAATGTCTCTTTGTATTTTTATATTATATGGTTAATAAACATACCATATACATAAAAGAGACCCCCAAGTGGTCCATTAATGATACAAATATCATGATATAAGTCTCTTGTCCGATCCTTAGATTTTTAGGAATTTAATATCAATTACTAATATAATACTCGTTTTAAAAACTCTTTTATGTCAATTTTGACACTATTCAATAGTTCATTTTTGTGAAACTCATAACAGAATTATTACTTCTAAAAAATTTAATTAAATAAATCCTAATATGTCATATTATCCTAGAAAATTATGTTAATTCATTAAAAGTCAAAAATTATATTTATTTGGGTATTTATAATATCAATTATTTTAAATTTTCACTATTATTGTAATTACTTAATCATCATTGTGTCATAACTAAATTAAATTATTTAATCTCTAAAAATTATAAATAAACCCTCATCATGTAGGAAATAGTTTTATCTTTCTAATGAATATTTATAGTCTAAAATCCAACATATATAACCCTATGTAAAAATTGTTTTTCTAAAAGATATATGCTTGTGTCATTTTTGTATTCATTTTAACGTAATTAAAATTAAGTGTCCCTATCACCTACAAGTGGCTCCATGGGGTCCCAAAATCGACCCAAAGATTCCTATGGTCGAATATGTATCAACCAATAAGTCTAGGGCACGTTTTAGGGTAATGTAGTATTATTATAATATTATTTTTTAATCCTTATTTACCGAATTTACTCTTAACCATGTTAAATAAAATATTTACCGCAGTAATTATTCAAAATTTCTAAAAATAAAATTTACCTATTTACACAATTTGAACATCCTGATTCCAAATATGGAATCCATTTTTCCAAATTCAAAACACATAAGGTGAAGAAATTAATATAAAATTAATTCCCATTGTTAAACAAAAAGCGTGTTTTTAAGAGATAATAACTATCAAAAGATTGACACTTGTTTATGTCCGGTTTAATTGTAAAATTATGTCCAATGACCAAAATTATATTAAATGGTAAAAATATATTCTAAATATACTTTAAAACCTCTCAAATTCATAATTTATCACTATTAATTATTTTTATTAAAAAAGTTGTTTTTAATTAAAATTTAGTAATTTTCACTATTCATCAAAATATTAAAGTTATCTGAAAAGTACCAATATTTCACCTTAGGCTAAATTCGATATTCTGAATCCAAAAATTAAGTCCATTTTAAAAAATAAAATATATATAATTTCTAAAAGTAGGTATTACTATTCATAACGGCTAGTTTGATTGGTTATGGTGTGTTAGAACTTGGTGTTATGTACAACACACGCTATCACATTATTCAAAGAGAAGCGTACCGTAGAATCTTGGGGTGCTACACCACCTAATTTAAAAGTACACTATCAATTCGACTTAATATAAGTTATTTATGATGTGATGTTTTTTTTAGATTTATACATATTTTATGTAATACCAACTTATGTAAAATAATTTAAACTAAACAAACTATCTCATATTATCCCAAAAACACTAAGAAAATAATTTTGATTTATTATCGACATGTTGAAACTAATTGCAATCCTAACTGATTTTTGATATGTTGAGAGTGATTTAAAGTGAATTTTTACTACTATAAGTTGTATTTAACGTTATTTTTTATAGTACTTTATGATATTATTATTATGTATTAGGTTATCATTTTTATGCAATATATATCAACATTAATGAAGAAAATAATTTGAGAATTACAAAATATTTATCATGTATTATATAACATTACCATTATAATTCATTTTCATTTCTTTGAGTAGCATTAATAAAATAAACATTTATTTTATTACTAGCACCATCGGTAGGGATTTTGATGATCCTCATACATGTTTTTATACATGTTAAATTATTTGGGAATTCGTTGTTTTTTTACTTGGTGAGCTTCCTCTATTGATCGTTCCTCATCCATGTCTGGTTTCTCTATCCTTCTCTTTGGGGTTTGAGTTCAAATTTTAAATTTTCAGCTCTCCCTTTGTTAACATCATCTTGTTTTGAATGATTTTCTCTTATTATAATGAATTTATATACTTTAATGCACTCATTCCTCTTTTTTAATATAAATTTTCATTTGAAATGATACACGGCATCATCAAAGTGGAAAGCCACCCGGAGTGTGGTTCATCAGTAGAAGTCCTCTTTGGGTGACTAGATGGCTATAGACCAAATCCATGTTGACACCATTGATTTGTTCATCATCATTAATAATTTCATGTATTATAATTATTATAAGGCCACTCTACCTTTTTATCCCCAGGATATGACCATTACAAATTCACCTTGAGTTTTCGCACACCTCCCCAAAGCCTCAACCCCATCTACCACCCTAGCAACACCATAACTAGGGAACATGCTACAAATCCTATAATTCCAACACCCCAGAACTATTTGTTTCACATACCTCTGCAATATTTCAAAATGATTCATTCACATCTGAGATATGTGTTTTAGGCTCTGGCATTCATGTTATTGGGGTAGTGAAGCTTCGTGGTGATCAAAAACACAAAAACAGAAAATGAAAATGGAGAATATGATGAATTTACATGGTTCGGTAATGGTTTTGGCTACGTCCATGAGAGAATAGGTGGGCCAGTATCTTTTTTCCTCCCTATATATCAAAGCATCATAGGATCAAAATAATACACAAGGTACAAAATTCATGAGATTATAACCCATTTAATGATGGATGGGAAACAGCATTGTCAATTGTTTTTTGGGTAGATTATATACCCATGAAAATACCACCATTGCCTCCTGATGTAAGTTCTCAGTTGGCATCCTGCCATGGATAAAGGAGTTGTGTTGTTGTTGTTGAACGAGACTTCCACCCGCTGAATTCTCCCTTGATTGGGAGTGGCCCCAACAAATCACCGCCTCATGACCAATTTGGGGTAGAAACTAGACCTGTAGTATCCTTGAAGGTGTCCAAATTCTCTTTCAGTAAAAACATCCTCATCATGTATTCCCCATTATCATTGGTGTGGGCTTTCTCAACATTCAACAGTTTTAATTCCAACACATTATGAATCCAGTGATATCGCATGACAATGTGTTTGGACCTGGAATTAAATGTTGGGTTCTTTCTTATATTAATATAAATCATACTATAAAAATAGAGAATATAATTCTCTAGGCTCTGTCCCAACTCCTGTAAAAACTTCATCATCCATAGAATCTCTTTTCTTCCCTCAGTGACAAAGATATACTCTACTTCTATGGTGGATAAGGCAACATACTTCTAAAGTTGAGATTTCCATGAGATACCTCCCCCTATAAATGATATCATGAATCCGTATATGGATTTATATATGTCAATATTTACCATCATATATGTATCTGTGTATCCTTCCAAAAAAGGTTTTTCACTTCAAAAACATAATCAATGACTAGATGTACCTCGGATATACCTCAATATCCATTTGACCACTATCAAAATCTCATTTTCTGGATCTAATGATAACCTTCTTACAATGCCAACAGCATGGGAAATGTTTGGTCTGGATCACACCATGGCATACATAAGACTACCAACAGCTGACTGATAAGGAAGCTTTTTCATTTTTGCTTTCTCCTTCTCAGTTGATGGAATCTCACTTGTCATGAGCTTGAAATGAATCTCAAGTGGAGTGATAACTATTTTCTCCTTTATCATTTTGAATCTTTCAAGAACCTTCTCAAAATACCACTCTTGAGATAGCCAAATCATGTGATATAGCTTATCACGAGTATTCTTCATACCATGAATAGGAGTAACATTTCCCAAGACCTTCATTTTAGAAGACTTTTTCAACTCCTTCTTCAATATATCAATATAGGTGATATCTCTACCAATATTCAAAATATCATCAACAAAAATAAATAATAAAATGAAATCACCATCAGAAAGAAACTTGATGATAAAACAGTGATTAGCAGTCGTCCTCTTGTACTCATTTTTCTCCATGAATGAGTCAAATTTTTTTACCTTTGAATCAGTTCCTATTTCAGACCATATAAACATTTCTTAAGATTGCATACTAAGAATTATTTACCATTACCCGAAATCCTAATGGCTTCTCCATGTATATCTCCCCATCAAGATCACCATGTAAGAATGTAGTCTTTACATCTAGTTGTTGATCCTTCATGTTCTTACTATCCGCCAATCCAAGAACAACTCTAATAGAATACATTTTAACCACATGAGAAAAAATTTCATCATAGTCAATACCTTTCATCTAACTGAATCCCTTATCAACCATTCTATCTCTATAGCGCGTCTATGTGCCGACATCTTCTCCATTGATTCTGTACACCAACTTATTCATGAGTTCCTTCATTCCATGTGGTAACTCTATAAAAACAAATATACGGTTCTTGATCAAGTATATCATTTCCTCTTTCATGAACTTTTTCCATTCTATCTTCTTCTCACTCTTGATCACATCATTATAACTATCTGGCTCTCCCCTGTCAGTGAGAATCATATACTCATGTGGGGAGTATCCACGACTCAGTTATTGTTCACTAGTGTATCTCCTTAACTTTGCATTGGGAGGAATCTATTCTGGAATTCCATAAGATGAATTCATATCTGCATATGGAGACATATTACATGGTAGTGATGTATCATCAGTGTCATGTATCTCTATTGTTTTATATGGTGCTAATGGTGGTGTGATTGGATGTAGACTGACTGGAACATCCTTAGGCTATGAATTCTCTACAATTTTTTGCTTCTCAAAATCATAAATCGTCTGATCCTCAAAAAACTCCACATATCTTCTTTTAAAAATCCTCTTACTGATAGGGTTCTAGAGTCTATATCCAAACTCTTCATGAGAATATCCCTAAGAGATACACTTCTTTCCTTTTCTAGCAATCTTTTCCCGCTCATCATACATGATGTGAACAAATTCTTTATAGACAAATAATCTCAAGTTTTTGTATGAAACATATTTACTTGTCTAGACACTTTTTGAAACATTGTAGTTTAGTGGAAGGAACTGAGAACGGTTTATAAGATCTACTAAGCTCCTCATTTCCTCCCTCCAAAAAGGTGTCTGGAAGCCATCATTTGATAGCATACATATGATTCTGTCGTAAATTATTTTATTTATCCTATCTACAGGACCACTATGATGAGTCATCTTCGGTACTGATTTTTTTCCAGCCTGATGATGAAACTAATGCAGTACTCCTCAAATGGACTATGGTATTCTCCTCTATTCACTTATCGCACACACTTTAACCGCCTTCCTATTTTTCTTTCCACCATCACATGAAAATGTATGAAAACATCATGTACTTGATCTTTAGTTTTCAAAGCAAAGTCACAAAATTATATTGAATGTTCATATATGAAGGTAAAAAAATAAATAGCACCTCCCATCTTCATAGTGCTCATCATTCATACATTAGTATGAATCAAGTCTAAAATATTTTCTTTTTTGGACTGTATATACCCATGAAATGATACTCTGTATTGTTTTCCCATGATGCAATCAACACAAATATCAAAATGTGTACCATTTATTCTTGGAAAGAGATCTTTCTTAGATATCATTTTGATTCCTCTCTCACTCATATGACCCAGCTATCTATGCCAAACTTCTGCAGGAACATCTTTTCTGGCCGCATTTACATCTCCTCCACACTCTCCTTCATCTGTTCGATAAAGAGATGTATATTTATTTCCTTTATCATTTATCAAGTTACATTTTGTAAGCTTCCATTTCCCCTAACCAAAGGAACTTACATATCCCTCATCATCAAGAATTCTAGTGGATATCATATTTTGGAAAATATCAGGATCATGTCTCACATCCTTCAACAATAACATGTATCCAACAATAGTTTCTAGAAAAATATTTCCAATACTGGTAATTTTGGATGCACCATCATTTCCCATCTTCACATGTCTAAAATTTCGTGAACAGTAAGATGAGAAGAAATCTATTCTGGTGGTGACATGGGAGGAGGTGTTTGAATCAATCACCCATGTTGAGTCTTGGCTGGAAAGACTAACTTTATTGTCTTCCTAAACAATAACAGTCTCTTCGTTAACAACTGTAACATCATTATTTTTGGTCATAACATCTTGATTCCTCTCCTCCGCCTTCATCTTTCTATAATACCGGATAAAGTGTCTGGGCTTTCCACAGTGGTGGCACTTCATGACATATCATGATTGAGATTTTGATCACTTCTTTTGTCGAATACATTGGTTATGGGGTTCTCTTCCTCTTCTTCTTACCTGCAATTTCAATAACCCTTTTCTTTCAGTGACAAGAGCCTCTGATTCAAGTGCATGCCCCTCATCTTTTCTTCTATACTATTCATTCAATATTCAATCTTTCATCATCTCCATGGTGAGAGTTCCATCTAGATAAGAATTTTTGTCCGACACAACTAATGTTCCCCCCATCATCAGTAATGAACTTGACAGCAACAATTCCTACAACTCAATATCAATCATCATTTTCAATGAATTCAGCTAATCAATAGTACCTTGGAACTCGCTCATGTGCTCTGATACGTAGGTCCAATATTTGTATTTCATGTTGACAAGATTACATATTAGATTGGATTTTTTTCATGGTTGTCCTCGTATACATCTTTTCCAACTTTCTCCAAAGAACGGAGGCATCGTGTGCATTGGAAGTTTTTTGGAAGATTCTCTTGTCGATCCACATTCTAATTTGGGAAGATCACTTCTTGTTGAGTACAATCCACTCTACATCCAATGGATAGGTACTGGTTGACGTCTTCTCATTGGGTTTACTTCTTGTTGATGTTTCCTATTCTTACACTACAACGGGCTTTGTGTTTTCCACTATAAGATTCTACAATTCATTAGTACAAAAATGTTCCTCCATTTTCGATTTCTATATCACATAATTAAATGCAGTGAGATTAATCATATTACTGGTTTTTTATTCATTTTTTGGAGTGGAAATTTCAAAAAACTAATTGTCTGAATGTGTCTAGAATAGTGAAATTACCGGGAATCAACACCAGGATCGCTAAAAACGAACTATGATTGGTTGAAGTATGGAAGAAACCATTTCAAAAATCTATATTAACCACTAACATGGCACTGACGTGGCTCGCTGGAACTATCACCGGAAAACATGACAAAATGTCACCGCTGGTGTGAACAATACCATCTTCTCTAGATCGAGTGTACTATAGAACCTGTAGTTTGAACAAACATTGACCGAGCCTATCTCTTTCGTTTCAACTCCATTTTTGATACTGCTTGTGTTGTTAGAATCATCTCTCCATCCTCTTTGCAGATCTGGCCTAAATTTTGTTACGAATATGCAATATTTATTTCACTAGAAAATGTTTTTCTCACCTCACCATTTTGTCTCTGAACCCTTTGATACCAATATTTTGGGGCATTGGAGCTTTGTGGAAATCGAAAACACACAGACAAGGAATGAAAATAGAGAACATGAAGAATTTACATAGTTCAACAATGGTGTTTCCTACATCCATGGGAGAAGAGGGGGACCGTGTCACAAACCAACCTGGGATGACCCTGAACCGGTCACCTGAGCTGATTTGGAGCACAACCCAAAGGGAATTCCTGATCCCCACAGGATTGAAACTAGTTCGGGGCATCGAGATAAACTAGTGGGTAACGATTTTTCACATAAAAAAGACAGATAAATAATCATAAATTGAACAAACATATAATCAAATGAAAATAAACCAAAAAAACTGGCTATGGGAATAGGAATAAATGATGCACCGAGACATACCACAAGTGACCTAGTGGGTCACCAAGGAACATAAAGTACACTCTCTATAAGAGTGATCCAAAATTAGAGAATCCAGAAACTAAAATGAAAAGTAGGCGTGAGCATCGATATTCTTAGTAGGAATGCCAATATACAACAATTCCCTATTCCATTTCCTTTTATAAGAAATTCAAAACATGCTAGTTAGAAAATATTACATAATAAAATATTGTTTTCATTCATTTCAAATTCAAGTAACAATTTTTCATTATCAAGTAATGAAATAATATCGCAAGAAATTTTCAAAATATGTTCCAAGCATGCATGAAAATTTCAAAATGAATGGAAACCAATTTAGATTAAAATATGGTTTTCAAAAATAATACATCAAGTATGAAACGACTGAAATTGAAATCCTATCATGATAAGTACGAAAAATCCCTAGGTAGCTAGTGTTAGTTGGGGACCTAGGATCCTAGTACCTTAGTGCAACGTGGCATTGGATCCACAACAATCTATATTCTCATGTACAGTCCACTAGTAGAAAACACACTCATAACCTAGTGGTCTCCAATCATCAAAAATGTTTAGTTAGTGTTGTAGTTTCAATCCTACTAGACGAAATGGGGACGAAACACTTACGTATCATCTTGCGAAGTAGTCCTAGTCTTCCCACCTTAATAACCAGGTTTTTCATTGTGCTATATTTCAAGTGGTGGTGAGTTTATATTAAGAAAACATATATGTACCAATAAATTTCTTTACTAGAAAACACATCCAACCTCTCACCACATATCTTCCTCCTTGAGTGAATCCCTCCTTTTTCCATTACAGAAAAATGCAAAATCCTTTTTACTAGGAACGGATCACAAATCACAAATTCAACACAAACATCATTTTCTTTAACAATGGGTTGTGCATCAAAAGAGATTTTTCTCTTTTATAAAACATTATTAAGGTTCCAAATGGGATTAATTACATATACAGAACACTTTTTATAAATATTCGTCCGAAAGGCCAAACTCCTTTGAAAATACTCATTAACAATTAAAAACGACTTAGGAAATCATCTTTCAAGAAAAGTCACTTAAGACCAATGGGAGTTATAAATACATTTCAATTTCCAAAAAAAAGGAATAATCATTTCATGAAAACCCAACTAGATTTCATAGAATGAGTATATAGAATAAATGTAAAACATTTTTTTAAAAAGAATGAATATATGAAATTAAAATTAAAGGCATATGCATAGGGGACCTACCTCAGGGTGGAACCAAGCCATCCACCATGGCTCTTAGCGGTTACTAACAAAAATTCGATGCTCCCACACTATGTATATGCACCATCACATACATTTAAGGTCACATATCCAATGTTCACACACTCGCATGGCCATTAACATGTGCAAGGGGAATCTTATGCACTTTCTTATATGAATATACTAGTCAACACTCACCTACGTATGCATTTTCATATATATACATGGGAACACCTTCCCCCATACATGTATATTCACTTCTCTAGATTAATATTCATGTAATAGGGGAACCCACACACACACATATATATATATATATACTTACCTATGAACACACAAATTAGTCCCCTTAGACCCGGTGACTACAATCCACAAAGAAGAGTTCAACACACTACACCAAAAATTCTACAAAACATAAAACAAAAAAAAGACCCAAATTAATATGGTATGAAACCAAGAAACTACCTAAATTACATAACTCAAATGGAGGCGGTGAACCGAAATATCACAAACTACCGCGCATTTTGTGGTGGTTGACGGAGTCCACAAGAATAGGTCATGGGGGACCTTTCACACTACCATAAACCATAACAAATCACAACACTTGAATCAATACCAAACCTAGATCTTCAATTAATTAATTAATAAATCATTTTACCATTTAATAAATAAAAGGCACCCAAATCAATAATAAGAAGATATCAATAGCTCAGTCATCAATTACATAAACAACATAATCCTCATATGAAAGCAATATCACATCACAAGTGCCATCTGGGCCTTCAGTCATTTCATAATCATTTAAAAATCCATTTCTAAAAAAATATGAAATTTCAAACACAACTCCAAAGGAATGTATAAGAATATTCAAGTGTTCTCACATAAATCCAAGGAAACTCCCTTTCAATTTTATAAAATGAAACACTTGTTTTAAATTAAAGAAACCCATCGAACAAAATGAATTCACATCCTAAAACCCATTTATCCTCAAGTCCAATAATCAAGTGTATTTGACACTAAAAATTTTTATTGGAATTTTTATCAATCGTAAAGAATGAATAAAACCTCATTTCAAAACCGAGTTACATTTGTGAAAAGAAATCAATGTTTTCATCTAAGGAAAACTCACCAAACCATTCAAAATATAATAAAATCACTCATCGTACATGGGAAACATTCTTTGAGACCCAAAATAAGGACCATGGTCTCCCATTAAAATCAAACCACTTTTAAATAGGCCAATTTCCATTCCTAGAAAATGAAAAACCACAGTCCAATTCTAATGCACCATTTTGAATAAAATATTAAACCCCATTATAAATCATTTGAGGTCACGCCTCAATTTTAATCCTAATTCTCTTTTTAAGACTTCATTTTTCACCCAATAAAAACCAAACTGGGCCATGACCCATTTCCCCACTTTAAAACCATTAAAATTACCCAAATTAATTTCATATAAATCCTAACACAATTAAATATTCCAAATTAAGTCATATAATGAGGACTCACGAACCCAACTATTCATACCAAGGACAAGGAACACTCAAATGGGTTCAAATCAACATAAGGATATAAAATATATTCATACGTGCATCAAAAGGAAAGAGAGAACAAGCATATCAGAATTTCATTGGAAAAAAATTGCATAGTGACACCATCCTCAAAGATGAAAAGATCCTGCTGAAACACTTAGGTACTTGAAACACTTGATGAAGAATACCCCACACTTGTGCACACATGTATTCTTATATATATATGTATACGCTTATTCCATTATACATTTTCCCTATGCCATGAGGATAAAAGTGAATGCAAAGACTATATATATATACACGCGTACCTATTCATGTGAGCACAATACCTCAAGAAGACATCAACATTCTAAAACAATTATAGGAATCTTAAATCACTAAGGAACCCAAATATGAGGTGTGAAACACAGCAGCAGAATAAAACACTCACCCCAAGACATGTCAATGAGCTGAGTCGAGCCAATCTACTTCACCTTCAACGATGGATGCTAGAATACACACAATGATGATCTGAGAGGCATTCCACATACCCTAATGACAGAAGAAAAAACGATGAAATTGTATTGATCTGAGACATAGGGTTTGGCCACATGGAAAGGAGTGACGAAGAGGGGAAACCAACCAAAAATGAAGGGGAAGATAAGGGTAGACTATCATACCTTGAAAAACGGAACAATATTCACAAAGGAACCTGAAGGAAACATCGCACGAAGGAGTGGTTGTGTGGGATGGGAAGCACACAACCATTGTAGGGGAGGAGCAACATGTGTGATGAATAGGGATGAAGAACAAGGGGGAAAAAATAAATAAATAAATAAAATGGAAAATAAGGAAATAAAATAAAATTAGATAAAATAAAAAAAACATTAATAAAAAAATTACCCTTTATAAGATTTTTAATAAACTCCAATAATAATAATAATAATAATGTTCATAATAATAATATAATAATAGTATTACTAACTATAATTATATTATTATTAATATTAAAAAAAATCCATTTATTTTAACTTATTTCATTTTGATATTAATTTAATAATTTTTTTAAAACATTAAGAAAACAAAAACACAAATAAAAATAAAATAAATAAAAATAATAATTGTGACCACAAGATGCATAGTTGAGGTTTGATAATTCTCCCCACCGAAAAAAATTATTCCCCTAGAAAGTCACCCTGCCAAACTTGGAATCAAACTCAAGTTAGAAACAGAATGAAGCAAACAAAATCACAAACATGGTGTGACATTTCACTCCTTCAGTCGCACCCAACCAACTCTAAGGGAAACTGAAAAGAGAAGATCCATCAGGAAATGAGGAGGGTTATCCCCACCACAAGAATACAACTAGAATGACCAACATTGAGACCCTCAGCATGGGATAACTCTGGAACAGCTAACATGATCCAAAGTGGAAACCGCTAGCATAGACCAAAACTCTCAGACACCCCAACTATCGAACAAGGCATGGAAGGATCCATGGTGGGTCATCTAACCAGTTAAGAACTAACCAGCTTAAGCCAATTAGCATAGACCAATACAAGAAACCCAACACAAACCGACCCACGAACTCTCCACACAATCCAAATCCCCACCACATGGGGTTCCCAATGAAAGGCCCCAAAATGAATGGAGGGCCAAACCCCTATTGATTTTTCCCAAGACGCATGTCTCTCCCAAAACAAGCACATCCTAAAACAAGAGCGGGTCACAAAAGGATCTATCCAGACAAGAGATAAAATCATCTTGAGTCTCACATCCATAAAGAAACAACCTTAAAATCTCACATTTGAGGAGTCACATCTATTGAAATTATACGAAAACGAGATCATCATACATTCTTACAACCAAAGTGGGTTATTAAAAGAAAATATACCCCAATGAGAAAATGATATCTCTATGTCTCTTACATAAAAATAGAACCTTCAAAGATTAGGGAGCTAGAATAGAGAAAATTAGATTTTCCATATTTCAGCACTAGTAAAAAAAGTTAGACCAAGGTTCATCACACCCAACGATTCTAGACTGAATGAATGGCTTCACTTTGATACTTGTGTTTACAGGTGTTTTTTCATGAAGCATTTGTTTCCCCACATTCATGAGTTTACATACTCTGGTCAAGACTCCTTCTAAGGATGTTGCTAGCGATGCCTCTCTAAGTGCCCCAAATGGCCACACTGATGGAAAGCCTTTGGAGTATGACGACAAGTTGACTGAAAGTACCCAAACCAATCACATCAGAAGAAAACAATATAGTGGCCAACTAATATAATTTGGAATTAACAAGAAAACTTTTCTGAGATAGGTTCCTCCGGCTCACTCTTCTCCCCGAATGGGGAACCATCTCAAGCACCAAAAATAATCAGTCCTTGAACCCTAGATGAAGACCCCACACAAGACAAACTTTTATAGATTCCATAACGTTGCCTCTATTGAAAGGGAATAAACCCCTTGAAATGCCTAAGTAAGCCTTTACTATTAATTGGATTTACTAGACACTCATGAGCTCTACCACTTTACTCAACTTCACTTAATCAAGAATAAACCATCATATGGGAGTGGTATTAAACACCTTCTCAAATATCCCATCACGCACAACACTAGTATTATATCCTCCATCAATCCAAAGTTGAACCCTCAAATGAAATTGAACTAGAAAAGACTCTCATAGCTCTGGGAGTTTCCAATAACCTGAAAATACCAATTATTTCACCAAGCTAGTCTGCTACCATTGATAGATCATGATCACTACAGAATACTGACAACACCCCAAAATAATTCAATTCGACCACTCTGGTAAGAGTATGCATAGAACCAACAAATATAAGAGAGAAACTAGAAGCCACTTGGACTTTTTTGGGCAGTATACTCAAAAAACAAGAGGAACAAATCTGAATTAAAACTCATCATAAATCAAAATTTCACACCTCAATCACAAACTAAATATCTAACTCAAACCACCATTCTGACCAAAATTCAGTGTCTAAAATTCAAGAACCCATGAAAAATGTTACCAAACACGAAAATAGAACACTAAAAAATTTCTCGCTGACTTTTCAAAACATTTAAATTCCTCTTTTGAAAACCATTTTTCAGCAAACAAAATGACTTCAATATATACCATTAGTATCCCATGATGTCTTTCATATACATATAACCTTGTGCTAACTCATGCACCCAACCACCCATACCACCAATTATACTTGTGCCACATTCATTCCTCTATATATGTGATCCCTCATAGGAATAAAAATGGTTAATAAAAAAACATATCATTTTCAAAACGGATCATTCAACGTAATGCATAAATTCTCCACCAATTTGAAAATGTCACTTATCATTAAAGAAATAAATTTCTGAATTCCCAATAATTATCTAATTAACGTTCCATAAAGAGTTACTCAGATCCCAAAACAACTTCCAAGTCACCTCAAACTCTTTCAATTAAAAATACACATTCCATTAAAAGAAATCAATTTCCATTTCAAACCCACTTTTACACTCCAAAACCACATTTCATTTTGAAAACCCATTTTTATATAGACCATTTTTATTTTTGAAATCCAATCAAATCATTAAAAACTAATCCCAAAGATAACTCACATAAAAACTCCCAAAAATTAGGGACTAGTGGCTTTGCCAACACAATAACATGGCTTAGCAGACCATGCACCGAGCATGAATTACCAGATGAAGCATCTTTAACTGCTCACATAGTAATACATGGGTTTTTACTCCATGCAAGCCCACTGTGTAACACTAGATCACTTCCTTTGTCATCCCTCATCCACACAGACAATGCCAAAGAAGAAAATGAAAATCCCAAACTACCCCTGGCAACTCGAGTCTCCGAACGGTCAAGGGTTTATGATGTCCATCTCACACCAACCTCTCGAGTCCCGACACACCAAATAACCATGAAACCTGAATTCCCAAATAATAGGGGTCTTCTCTGATACCATTTTGTCACGAACCAACTTTGATCGACCCTGAACCGGTCACCCAAGACGGTCTTTGGAATAACACGACGGGTGTTCCCAATCCCAACCAGCTGTCAACTAGTGCCAGGTATCAAGATAAACCAGTTGGGAACGATTTGGCCCATAACAAAGATAGATAAATAATCATAAATTGAACAAACATATTAATAAAATAAAATATACCAAACAAATTGGTAGCTGAAAAAGGAATAAATGAATCAAGGAGACATACCTCATGTAACCTTGTGGGTCACCACATAACATAAACTACACTCTCTCTAGGAGCGATGAAAAACTAGAGGAACCTGAAACAAAAATGAAAAATAAGTGTGAGCACTGAGATGCTCAGTATGAATGCCAAGATAAAACAACACCCTATGCCCTTTCCATTTATAAGAAATTCAAAACATGTAAGTTTGAAAATAGGACTTAATAAAATAATATTTTCATTTTTTTTCAAATTCTTGTATCAAGTTAACATTTTCATGTAAATCATTTCTCTCCAACGTAATTTTCAAAATAGGTTTCAATCATGCCTTAAAATTTTAAAATGAAAGGAAACCAATTTATAATAAAATATGGTTTTCACAAATAAGGCATCAAGTACGAAATGAATGAAATGGAAATCACATCACAAGCACCACATTCAATCCCTAAGAAGCTAGTGTTACATGGAGACGTATGATCCATGTACCTTAGTGAAATGTGGAATATAAGCCACAATGATCTACATTCATGTGTAGAAGACACTAGTAGGGAACACACCCATAACCTAATGGTAACCAATAAAAAAATTAGTTAGTATTGTAGTGTCAATCCTGCTAGACGAAACCGGGAAGAACCACTTATATATCATCTAGTGTACTCGTCGTATTCTTCCATCCTAAATACTCAGGTTTCCTATTCTACTCCATTTCAAGTGGTGGTGGGTTTTTATTAAGAAAACATATATATATATATATGCTTACCATTTTCTTTACATAAAAACACATCCAACCTCTCTCCTCTGATCTCCCTTATTGAGCGCATCCCCCCTTTTCCATCACATAATAATGCATAATCCTTTTTATTAGGCACAGATCACCAATCACACATTCAACATAGACATAATTTTCTAAAACAAGGGGGTGGGAATCACGAAATGTTTTTCTTTTTCATAAAACATTCTTAAGGTGCCAAACGGGCTTAATTATATACAGGGAACACTTTTAATAACTAACCAGCCAAATGGCCAAACGCATTTCAAAATAATCATTGCCAATTCAAAACCACTTCGAAAATCAATTTTCATGAAAATTTACTTAAGAGAAATAGGTGTTATAAATACATTTCAATTTAAAAAACAAAGGCATAATCATTTCTAGAAACTGCAACCAGATTTCATATCATGTGTATATTGCATTAATGTAAAACATATTTTTTTTAAACATGAAAGCAATTAATGAATTGAAATTAAATTCATAGGCATTGGGGACCAACATCAAGGTAGAACGAATCCATCAAAATCTACTCTTGGGGATTTATAACAATAATTTGATGCTCCCCCACTATGTATATGCACTTTAACACACATGTAAGGACACCTAGCCCCTATGCATGCTCCCTCATGGCCATGAACATTTGAAAGGGGATCCTTACACATATTCTTATATGAATATACAAGTCTCCACTCACCTATGCGTGAATTTTCATTTATATACATGGGAACAGCTAACCTCATACATGTACATTCCCTACCATGGATGACTATACATGTAATGGGGGAACCCAAATTTATATATATATATATATATATATATATATATATATATATACCTACCTATGATCATGCAGATGAGTCTCCTTAGACCCGGTGACTCCAAACCACGAAGTAGATTTTAACACACTACACCACAAATACTACAAACCTTAAAACAAAAAAAAGGACCCCAATTAAGACAGTACAAAACCAAGAAGCAACATAAAATCCATATCTCATATGACTGCAGCGAACTTCAATTTCCCAAACCATGGTGCCATCGGTGGTGGTTGATGGAGTCCACACGAATAGGTCTTAGGGAACCATTCGCGGGACCTTAAACCACAATAAATCACCAAACTCGAATCAATTCCTAACCTAGGGCTTCAATTGATTAATTAAAAAATCATTCTATTATTTAATAAATCTAAGGAACACAAAATCACAATAAGAATATGTTAATAGCACAACCATAAATCACATAAATAGCATAAACCTCATATGCATCAAGGGGGTTCACTAAGGGAAAACCAATATCACATCACAAGTTCCAACCTGGCCTTCACTCATTTCATAAACATTTAAAAATCCATTTCTAAACATATCTGAAATTTCAATCATAATTCCAATGGAAGGCATAACCATATTCCACAATGACCACATAAATCTAGGGAAAATCCATTACCATTTTATAAAACCAAACACCATTTTTAAATTAAGGAAACCCATCGAACACATATACATCCCACGATAAAACATGTTTGTCCTAAAGTTGAATAATCAAGTGCATTTCACACTAAAAACATTTATTGGGATTTTTAACATAAATAATGACTGAATAAAACCCCATTTCAAAACCAAGTTGAATTTTTTCAAATTAATCCACCATTTCATCCAAGATAAAACTCACCAAAGATTTCAAAATAGTACAAAACCATCTACCACACATGGGAATCATTCTTCGAAACCCGAAAAAAGGCCCAAGGTTGCCCATTTACATCAAACCTCTTTTAATGAGGCCAATAGTAATTCCCACAAAAAGGAAAACCACACACGAATTCCAACCCACAATTTTTAATAAAAGTGAAAACCCCATTTGAAATAATTTGAGGTTTCAGCTATATTTAAAACAAAATTCCCTTTTTAAGACTTAATTTTTCACCCAATCAAATCCAGACAAGGACAAGACCCTTTTCCCCACTTTAAAACCATTAAAAGTAGCCAAATTCATTTCACGAAAATCCTAGCACAATTAAATATTCCAAATTAAATCATAAAACAAGGACTCGTGAAAGAAACCATTTATGACAAGGCCAAGGAACACTCAAATGGGTTCAAATCAACATAATGATATCAAATTTGTTCATACCTTCATCAAAAGGAAATAAATCACAAGCAGAACATAATTCCATATGTAAGAAATTTCATAGTGACACCGACCTCAAATAAGAGAATATCTAGCCAAAACACTTCGGCACTTAAAACTCGGGATGATGACTATTGCGCACTTGCGCACACATGTATTCTTATATATATATATATATATGTATACCCTTAATCCATTATACATTTTCCCCATGCCATGAGGAAAAATGTTGACGGAAGGAATATATATATATACACACACGCACACATGTACCTATAAATGTGAGCGGAACACTTTAAGAATCCGTCAAAATTATACAACAATTCTAGGTATCCAAAATCACTACGGAACCCATATAGAAGGTGATAAACACAACATTAGAAAAAAAACTCACCCCAAGTGGTGTCGATGAGCTAAGACGAGAAAATCTTCTTCACCTGCAGCGATAGATGCCACAATACACCAGAAGTTCACCCGAGATGCATTCCAAATACCCTAACGGTGGAAGAAACCACAATGAAATTAGATTGATCTGAAACCTAGGGTTTGGACGAATAGAAAGGAGTGAAGAAAAGGGTAAACCTGGATTAATTAAAGGAGAATACAAGGGAATACAGTCTTACCTTGAAGAACCAAACCTGATTTATGAAGGAACCTGGAGGAAACATCACACAAAGGATAGGTTGTGTGGGATGGGAGGCGAGGGGCCATGGGAGAGGAGGACTTCCAAGTATGACCCAAAGCGAGGAAGAACAAGAGGGAATAAAAGAAATAAATAAAATATTAAATAAGGAAACAAAATAAAACATGATAAAATAAATAAAACATTAATAAATATTAATAAACATATTATAAATTTTATTAAACTCAAATAATAATCATAAAAATAATGTTAATAATAACTTAACAATAAAATTTTACTAACCATAATATTAATATTATTAATATTAAATTTATTTTATATAATTTCAATTTGAATCTAATTTAATATTTTTTAAAAAAAACTTTAAGAAACGAAAAACACAATAATAAATAAAATAAATAAATAAAAAATAAATGCAGCCAAAAGATGCCAAGTTTGGGTGTGAAAAATCTATCCACCACATAAATATTCTTCCCCTAGGATGTCAGACATCTAAATGTGGAATAAAACACGAGTTCGAAACAGAATGAAGCCAACAAAATCACAAACTTAGTGTGAATTTTCACTCAATTAGTCACACCAAACCATATTTAATAGAAACATCAAAGTGAAGATTCATGAGTAAATGAAGAGGCTTCTCCCTACTACAAGAATCTAAATAGCATGACCAACATTGAGACTCTCATCATGGGAAATCGCTAGAACTATTATCCTGATTCAATGTGGAAATTGAAAACACAGACCAAAACTCCCACACAAATCAACTCTTGTAGAAGGAACAACAAGATCCATGGTTGATCTTTCCACCTATTATGAATCGAACAACTTAGGTCAATTAGCCTAGACCGATACGAGGAACCCAATACAAACCAACCCATGAACTCTATGTACAAACCAAATCTCCACCACATGGGTTTCCCAACGAACCCTAAACCAAATGGTGGGACAAACCCCTATTCATTACATCCCAAGATGCATGTGTCTCCCAAAATGAGCATGTCCTAGAATAAGAGTGTGTCACCATAGTATCTCCCCACATGAGAGATACAATCATTGTGAGACTCATAACCCTAAAGAGACAGCCTTCAAAGCTCACATTTGGGGAGGCAAAACTACTGGAATTATATGGAAAAAATATCACCATGTCATCTTACAACCAAAGTGTGGTATTAAACTAACAAAGGCCAAAATGAAGAAATGAGACCTCAATAACTCCTTCAGCAAAAAAACCTTCAAAGATGAGGATGTTACAATAGAGAAATTTAAACCATCACTATTTTATCAATATCGACAAAAGTTAGACCATGGTGCCCCACACCCACGGATTCCTGACTACATGAAAGGATTCACTCTCAGACTTGTGGATAGAGATATATTGTCTTGAAGCATATGGAGACCCACAGTTAGGATATGAAATCCACCGGTTGAGACTCCTTTGTAATATTCCACCAGTGGAACCTCTCTAAGTGATAAAAATGGCCACACCGACAGCAAGCTATTGGAGGATGATGACAAGGTGACATAAAGTTCCCCAACTGGTCATATAGGAATCAAACAAGAGAGTATCCCAACTAATAGAATATAGAATAAACAAGAATCCTTATCTGAGACAGGTACCTCTGGTTCTCTCTCCTCACAGAATGTGTAACCATCCCGAACACCAAAAATAATCGGTCCTTGAACCCTAAAAAAAGACACCACATTGAAGAAACTTTACCAGATTCCACGATGCAACCTTTGAAGAATGGGAATCAACCCTTTGGAATGTCTGATGTGAGCTTGTACTTTTCATGGTATTTACTGGACACTCATGAGCTCTGCCACATTCCTCACCTTAATTATTCAAGTATAAACACTCATACGAGAGTGGTCTTAAACACCTTCTCAGACACCCAATCATGCCTGACGCATGGATTTTCTCCTCCCCCAATCCAAATTTGAACCATCAAATGAACTTGGACTATAACAGACTCTCATAGATTTTTCAGTTTCAAAAAACCTAAAGACACCAATGATTTCACCAAGCCTGTCCACTACCTTTGATAGATAAAGATCACTATAATAGATAGACAACAACAGAAAATAATTCATTTCTACCGTTGCGCTAAGAGTCTGGGTTGAACCAACAAGTAGAAGAGACTCACTAAAAACCTCTAGGACTTTTCTGGGAAGCATACTCAAAAACTAGAGGCACAAATCTTAATCATAACTCATTATAAATCAAAATATTACACCTTAATTACAAACTAATGTTCAAATTAAAACCACTATTTTGACTAAAATTCAGTATTTCAAAACCTAGAACACATGAAAAATGATACCAAACATGAAGAGATAACACTAAATAATTGCTCACTAAAATTTCAGAACATTTTAATTGCCTTGTTGAAAACCATTTTTCTGAAGAAAAAAAACAACATAAATATCCACCATTGGTATCCCATGAAGTCTCACATATACATATACCATTGTGATAGCAAATGCACCCATCCACACATACCACCAATTTTCACTGTGCGACATGAGTACCTCTATATATGTGATCCCTCATAGGAATTACAATGGTTAATTCAAAATAATATTATTTTAATAATGGACCATTCAAGGAAAGTACAAATTCTCAACC
This sequence comes from Viscum album, assembly GCA_963277665.1. Classification (NCBI taxonomy): domain Eukaryota; kingdom Viridiplantae; phylum Streptophyta; class Magnoliopsida; order Santalales; family Viscaceae; genus Viscum; species Viscum album. Next base: position 940,561,811 of record OY728161.1, read on the forward strand.
AATTTAAACATATCACTTATCATTACCGAAATAAATTTCCAAATTCCCAAACATTTTCCAATTTATATTCCAAAAAGTGTTACTCATATCCCAAAACAACTTCCCAAGAACCTCCCATTTTTTTATTTCAAACCACAAATTCCTTTAAATGAAAACAATTTCCATTTCAAAACCACTTTTCCACTCCAAAACCACATTCCACTTGAAAACCCTTTTTATATGTACCATTTTCATTTTTGAAATCCACTCTAGTCATTCAAAACTAATACCAAATATAACTCATAACCAAACATCCAAAAATAAGGTACTAGTGGCATTTCTAACCCGATAACATTTCTTAGCAGGCCATTCTCCAAGAGATATTTATCCATAGAAATCATCTTGCACCGTGCACTCGGGCTATACATGGGTCAGTACTCCAGGAATTCCCTCCATGTAGCACTGGCTCACATCCATTTTCATCCCTCATCCACACAGACAAAGCCAATGAAGAAAATTAAAATCCCAAACTACCCCTAGAAACTCGAGTCTTGGGATGGTCTAGGGTTTATGTCGTCCTTCTCGCACCTACCTCTCATGTCCTGACACTCCAAACCACCAAGTTACCTAACAACCCAAATATTAAGGGCCTACTCTAATATCATTTTGTCTCTAACCAACCCGGGTTGACCCTGAACAAGTCACCTGAGCCGGTTCGCGGCATAACCCAAAGGGCGTTCACAATCCCCACAGGCAGAAAGCTAGTGTATGGCATTGACATAAACTATTTGGGAATGATTTGGACCATAACAAAAAATGATAAATAATCATAAACTGAACAGACAGATAAACAAAAGTAAATAAACCAAACAAATAGGAAGTAAAAAAATGAATAAATGAAGCAATGAGACATACCCCAAGTGACCTCGTGGGTCACCGCAGGACACAACCTACACTTGTTACAATAGTGACCAAAAACCAGAGGAACCTAAAATTGAAATGAAAAGTATGTTACATCACTGAGATGCTCAGTTGGAATTCCAAGATACAACAATACACGATTCCCTTACCTTTTATACGAAATTCAAAACATACTAGTTTGAAAATAGAACATAATAAAAAAAACATTTTCATTCCATTCAAATTCAAGTAACATGTTTTCATTTTCATGTAAATAATTTCTCTCCAACTTCATTTTAAAAATAGGTTCCAAGCATGCATTAACATTTCAATATTAAAGGAAACCAGTTAAGATTAAAATATAGTTTTCATAAATAAGACATCAAGTATAAAACGCCTGAAATGGAAATCACATCAGAATCCCCATGGAAAAGACCTATGTATATGGTGTTTGTTGAGGACCTAGGATCCTCATACCTCTGTGAAACGTGGAATAGGAGCCACAAAGATATACCTTCTCATGCACGAGACACTATTAGGGAACACACCCATAAACTAGTGGTCTCCAATTATCAAAAATGTTTAGCTAGTGTTGTATCATCAATCCCGCTAGACCATACCACGGTGACCACTTACGTATCATCTAGCATACTTTTCCTAGTCCACCCACCTAGATAACTGGGTTTCCCATTTTGATTTATTTTTTGTGGTGGTGAGTTTTTATTAATCAAACAAATATGTACTTGTCATTTTCTTTACTTAAAAATGCATCCAACCTCTTACTATTGATCCACCTCCTTGAGTGCATCCTCCTTTTTTCCATCAAATAATAATGAACAATCCTTTTTACTAGACATAGATCAAAAATCACACATTCAACACACATATAATTTTCTAAAATAAGTGGGCGTGCCACAAGATAGGTTTTTCATTTTCATAAAACATTCATAATGTGCCAAATGGGATTAATTATTTGAAAGGAACACTTTTTATGACTAACCGTCTGAAAGGCCAAATACCTTTGAAAATAATCATTACAATTTCAAAACCACATAGGAAATCAATTTTTAAGAAAAGTCACTTAAGAACAATGGGAATTTGAAATAAATTTAAATTTACAAAACAAAGGAATAATCATTGCAAGGAACCACAATGTGATTTCATAGCATGTTTATATAGAATAAATGTAAAAAATTGTTTTTTAAAATTAAGAAAGAAATTAAAAAATTCAAATTAATGGAATAGGCATAGGGGACCTTGCTTAAGGTGGAACCAAGTCGTCCACTTTGGATCTTGGTGCTTTCTAACTAAAAGGTGTTTCTCCCCCACTATGTAAATGCACCTTCACATACATGTAAGTACACCTAGCCCCTATGCACACACCCTCATGGCCATGAACATGTGAAAGGGATCCTTACCAATTTGCTTATATGCATATAATAGTCGTCACTCACCTACGTATGCATTTATATATATATACATGGGCACACATAGCCCCATACATGTATATTCACTGCCATGGATGACTATACATGTAAGGAGGGAACCCACACACAAATATTTATATATATACATACCTATGCACATGCAGATGAGTCACCTTAGACCCGGTGACTCCAAACCATGATGCAGAGTTCAACACACTACACCAAAAATACTAGAAACTTTAAAAAAAAAGACCCAATCTAAGATTGTACGAAAGCAAGAAAAGACATAAAATCCATACCTCAGATGGCAGCGGCGAACCGAAATATCCCGAACCACCTCACCTTCAGTGGAGGTAGATGGAGTCCACAAGAATAAGTTATGGGGGACCATTCGCTTGACATTTAACCATAAGAAATCACAAAACCTTAACCAATCCCTAACCTAGGTATTTAATTAATAAATAAATAAATAATTCAATAATTTAATAAATCAAAGGAACACAAAATAACCATAATAAGAGATAAATAGAACAATAATCAATCATATAAACAATATAAACCTCATATGCAACAAGGGGGTTCAAAAGGGAAAACCAATATCACATCACATGTGCCAACCAGGCCTTCACTCATTTCATAAACATTTGAAAATCCATTTCTAAACAAATCTGAAATTTCAAACACAATTCCAAATGAATGTATAAGTGTATTCAAGAATACCTAGATAAATCCAGGGAAACTTCATTTCCAATTTATAAAACCAAAAACCCCTTTTAAATTAAGGAAACCCATCAAACACGAAGACTTCCCATGCTAAAAACCATTTGTCTTAATTTCCAATAATCAAGTGCAATTCACTCTGAAATCATTAATTGGAATTTTTAGTAAACATAAATAATGCATAAAACCCCATTTCAAAACCATGTTGATTTTTTTCGAAGAAATACACCATTTCATCTAAGGAAAAACCTACCAAAGATTTCAAAATATTACAAAACCACCTACAGGACATGGGACTCATTCTTTGAAACCCAAAACAAGGCCCATGGTTTCCCATTTTCATCAAACAACGTTCATAGAGTCCAATCAAAATTCCCACAAAAAGATAAAAAAAAAAAATTCCAAACCACCATTTTTAATAAATTTGAAAACCCCATTTGAATTCATTTGAGGTCACACTAAAATTTAAAACCAAATTTCATTTTTAAGACATCATTTTTCACCCAATAAAAACCTATACCATGCCAAGACCCATTTCCCCCACTTGAAAACCATTAATATAACCCAATTTCATTTCATGGAAATCCTAACAAAATTAAATATTCCAAATTAAATCATAAAACGAGGAATCAGGAATCATACCATCTATTACAAGTCTAAGGAACACTAAAATGGGTTCAAATCAATACAAGGATATTAAAAATATTCATACATTCATTAAAAGGAAATAAATCAAAAGAATATTAGAATTCCATGGGAAATAAATTGCCTATTGACACCTACCTAAAAGAAGAGAAGATCTTGCCGAAACACTTTGGCACTTGAAACCCTTGATGAATACCACCACAGACTTACTCACCCATTTTTTCTTATATATATATATGTGTGTGTGTGTGTATGTGTGTTTGTATGTATAGCATTAATCCATTATACATATTTCCCATTCCATGAAGGAAAATGTTCAAGGAATCCATATACACACACACACACACAGGTACCTATACATGTGAGTTTAACACATCAAAAGTCATCAACATTCTACAACAATTCTAGGAATCCTAAATCACTAAGGAACCCAAATAGAGGGTGCAGAACATAATAGCAGAATAAAACACTCACCCCAAGCAGTGTCTATGAGCTGAGGTGAGCCAATCTACTTCACCTTTAGTGATAGATGCCAGAATATGCATGAAGTTTACCAAAGAGGCATTCTGCATACCCTAACTATGGAAGAAACCACAAATAAATTGGATTGATCCGAGACCTATGGATTGGGATCAATGAAAGGAGTGATGAAGAGGGGAAAACTGGCCAAATTTAAGGGTAAGACAAGGGAAGACTATCAAACATTGAAGAACTGAACCTGATTAATGAAGGAACCTATAGTAAACGTCGCACGAAGGAGAGGCCATGCGGGATGCGAGGCATGAGACCATGGGAGGGGTGGAGCACCGTGTGTGACAGAGAGGGAGGAAGAACAAGAGGAAAAATTAAATAAAAAAATAATATGGAAAATAAGGAAATAAAATAATATAATATAAAATAATTAAAACTTTAATAAATAATAGTTACCTTAATAAAATTTTTAATAAACTCCAGTAATAATAATAATAATAATGTTCATAAAAACATAATAATATTATAATTAGTAACCTGAATAATAATATTATTAATTTTAAATTGTTTTCCATTTATTTTATATTATTTCATTTTGACTTTAATTTAATAATTTTTTTAAACATTAAGAAACCAAAAATACAAATATAAATAAAATGAATAAAAATAATCATCATGACCACAAGATGTTGAGTTGAGGTGTGACAATCTAGTTTATTATTTCCTCCTCATATCAAAGCTTCAGTGGATAAAAAACCACATGTTACAAAATTCATGAGATTAAAACACATTTTATGAAGTAAGGGAAAAATATTCATCAATGGTTGTTTGGTTAGATCATCTACACTTGAAGAGGCCTCCACCATCACTGGCTGCGAGTCCTGGGTTTGATGCCCACCATAGTGAAAGGAGTTCTGGAGTTTTTGCCGATAAATACCTCATTCCACTGAATTATCCATTGATTGGGAGTGGCCCCCACCCATGTCTGTAGTGGAAATGGTCCATCTCATTAAAAATTTAAATACAACATTGGGTTAGGGTTCAAAAAAGAAACAATGGGGAGAGGAGGGGATTCGGTGGCATAATTCATGTTCAGTTATTCTCAGTTCATCTAGAAGTTTAGCTCCACCATTAAGATCCATTCCCTATCCCACCACTCGATGGTAGGGAAACATTTTCCATGACTACCTTTCTCTTACAATCAATTTTGGACCCTCATTTTCGGCAGTGACTTCCCTGTGGGTAGTGGATAATAAAGCAGGATCTTATGTGAATACTCAACAATGATATATTCCTTAAACTACCAACAAAATACTAGTTTTCCACATGATCCTGACATTCAACCCCACCATGAGGATCATTTTAGACTTCTCGACTGTGGTCTTCCGATTGCATCCATATGTCTGCCACTCACCCAATATGACCTTCAATAATGAAATAGGTTATTACATAAATCTTTCCCCAGTACCTACATTATTTGGTACCTACTACACCTCCATCATGCTCAATAGACACTAGTTACCTTCTCACCATAATCTTTTGCTTTCCTAGTGATGTCGGGATGGAGATCAAACTTTTGGGAATCACAATTAAACATGAAAATAATGTGACATGTCTTGAGTGTCTCCTACTACATGTTACTAGGATCCCCAAATCATTGGAAATATGTAGCTGATGATGTTCTACATCACCTATGACAATGGTGTGATGCTCCTATAGCTCCGCCCTTAATGATGCTCCTAAACTCTAGGCCACCAATTATGAGCATAAGTGCCTTGTTGTTTCTTTTCATTTTTAATCACTCAAAATTTTAATATTTCTATAATTTATTGTGTATCACTCCCTAAGATCAAGGTCTATTTATATGCTATTATTAGGAAATAAATTGAAAACTCAAATCATTGAATTAGACTTGCTCGCTACTGAGGAGGTAGTTTAGTATTCATATGAGTATATCTATTTCTGGAAATTTATGAGACACCTAACATCAAAATAAATGCTATAAGATTGAATAATTATAAATATCAACACAAAAGAATTAATATGAAGAACACTTCAACATAGAATATAAAAAAATTGGGTACAAGGTTAACCATACGCCCAAAAGAAATAACCATGATCAATGGATAAACACTTTTATTCAAGTAAAAATTTTAATTTTAAATAAATTTTGTGGTTATAAAAACAAGATTTATACATGAAATAGAATCAGAAGAAAAATAATGAAATAGGTAATGAGTGAACATATGATTTGATGTTTTTCTGTCCCTCTACTACAACTAATAGCCATATATGATGTGCCTCAGCACTAGCTAAACATGCCTATAAAACCATTTAATTAAAAATATTAATAATATATATATAATTATGATATTTATATTCAGAAAATAATGATTATTTATATAAATTAGTTAATAAACACATTTTTATAATGAATATAAATATAATATATAAATATATGTGTGTGTGTGTAACGACCCAATATTTTTCAAATGAAAATTCTCTACCTATAAATATGTCATAAAATCACATGAAAACACAACATAATTACCTAATAAGTGTTAAGTGACCTTTAAACATAAGTTCTCACTTCAGTGTTTGGAATTTTGAAAATATGATATACACAGTTGCAACCAGTATGTTATTTGAAGTCTGATAAGAAAAACATAATTTTTGATTAATAGTAAAATACATTAATTTACCATACAAATACATTATAGTGAAAATAAACTATTCATGCCAATACAAGTGATGTAAGCACCCAAATAATGAACTCACATGAATTTATTACTATTATTTGTCATGGAATACTTACTATACCTTGTCTTGGGATGAAATAATAAATTAATGATTATAATATTAAGAAAACCCTCATCCCATCCACTATAAATACCACCCATTCTTACCTCTACTCTTAACTCCTATCAGACCTGGTGCCTTGAAAATATGATGCCCAAATATCTCCCAAAGCTCCTACCCCACATCCAAAGGCCCCTAGTCTCTTCAATATACAAAAACCGCTCCACTTAAAAGGTTCTCAAAGGGGAAAGTATCAAGAGGTAAATCCATCTTTCGAATTCCTTCATTTCTTTTAAGTTCTTTTCTTTCTGTTTCCTTCCTCACCTCCCTTCACCAAAATGGTATGATAATTCTAGTACCATACATGCAATGGAATGATATTATTCTAATGTTATACTTCATTATCTTCTCTCCTTTCCCTATATTTTATTTTAAATAAATGAGATAATCGTTTGATATGTGCTAATTTAGCACATTCAAGGACAACAGTTTATCAATTTCTATTATCATCATTAATTCTAGTCATGAAACCATTTTTGTTATGGTTGAAACATATTATTATATTTTTAACATATCCTATTTAAGGTTATATATTACATTTGTACTAATTTTATTATGTTATAAATCAAAACATGTTCATTGTAATCAAACCCACTGATTAAAAAAACGGTTATCACTAAGGTTTTATATATAATGGTTAAACTTCACTCAAAGTTTAAAAATTATGTTTTTAACAATGTAACATCATGGATGTTCACTAATAACATAAAAATTCATTTATGGATAACCAATTTCATCATATGTGTTTAACTGAACATGAATATATGTAAACCAATCTTGAAAACCAATAAAACAAACAGTCTCGAACAGTAAAATTGAACCAAAAGACCCATTAAAAAGGTCATGGATAAACATAAAATGGATATAATATATCCATTATGTATATATTAGGTTCTGGATTTATTAATTAATAATCCTAAATTTTTTATTCATTTCATTCATAACAAGTTGAAAACACCCCCAAATTTAAGGTAAGGGGTCCTCTCTGTTCCTCTCTTAATCAAGATTTTCATCTATGATATGCCATTTTATGGGTAATCCCAAATGATGGGGTATGTTTTTTTTTCACACCCCACAAAATATCCCCAAGTTTTATTAGTTATGATAAACCCCTATTCTCTCTCATCAAATCATCTTAGGTACACCTGAGACCATGCTGATAAACCATAACAAATTCCACTCAAACCTCCTTTGTTCTTTCAAGTTGCCAAATTTTTCATTTTATTAAAATGGGATTATCTTATCTATTTACGTACTTATTCTAAATTATGTTTATTTTTTAAAAAATTATTTTTTAAAACCCTTTCATAACTCACTTTTGGGTATATACATGTTTTCAAAATATTCCTTCCTTAGAACATTCCGATAAGCAAACCAGTTTTAAGGGAACTACCTGAATTTTTACCCAATATCAAGTGCACTCTATCCTCTATTTTAAACAACTATTGTCTTTATAAAATCATTCTTTTTATTACTAAAACATTTTTGATTCAATTATTACTTTATATAAAATATTTTCATCTTTTCTATGTTAAATGTTCATTAGTATTTTCCATAAAACCGTACAAAGGTGTTTTAATGCTAATGTTTCTCAAATATGTGACTTATATGTTGTCAATTATTTTTGACATAAATTACCACGTTATATTTATATGTTACATTATTAACTTCCATGTATGTGATAATCCATTTATTTCATGGACACTTTCATGATACTCCCATTGGTTATGTTTTATGTCATGATTGTGGTACCCACTTCTTTCCATGGTTACCCTTATGTTTATGTATGGTTTATTATGTGTGATTATTTATGTGGAAATAATATTCATGAAAATGTTGAGATGGGTTCACCCAGATAGTTCTCCAATTCCTTGGGTAAAGTAAAGACTCATTAGATGTTATGGGAAATGGGATTGGCGGTTAGCCTTGACCCATACTAAAATGGGAAATGAGATTGGTGGTTAGCCTTGAAACCTACTAAAATAGAAAAAGGGATTAGCATTTAGCCTTGACCGATACTAAGGAAATTTTTTATGATCATTCCATGTTTATATGATTCCATGATTATATGATACTATTTTATATGTTCCATAATTTGGATGTTATTATGAAATGTCTCCTAACTCATGTGCTTAAGATGTATCCTTATGTTAATTCCCTTTCAGGGATTTTCAGATCATCCCTTTGTTCATGTGTTTCCCCATGGTACCCTATGCAGATGTAAAGAAATAAAATAATTTAGGAGCTCCTTATAGAGATTAGATAAATATATTCTTTTTTAACCCCATGATTTATGTTTTATGTACCTAGTCTTCTAAGACACTAGACTTAAAGATCCTTGGAAAATACTCTGATGTATATTTATGGTTAATATAATGTAATTATTTATGTAAAGGGATTGGTTCACTATATTTAGTATCATAGGATGGTAGAGTTATTTTTGGATATTAGGAATAGAGCACCACAGAGATAACCTTAAGGATGAGTCTAAGTATAAGAAAATAATCCTTAATTTTGGAGAGTATTGAGTAAGTGGTTTATCAAGAAAATACACCCCTATCCGGATATGAGTATTTAGAGGCAGATCTAGAAAGGATATAACTAGGGGTAAAACCCGAAAACAATGCTTTGAGATAGTCTTGAACAAGAATTGGGGCATGAAAACGGGCCTTGTTTCACTCTTGGTTATGAAACTCTATTGGGATATGCTTTGGTATATTCGTGAACATAGTACAAACAATTATTAAGGGACAAAAAAATCCCATAATTATATAAGTTCAGAAATAGATATAGGATAACCTATATTTAAACCTAAGGAATCACATGTTTGGATATACCTCATTTTTATGTTTATCCTTTTAAGTTCAATGTTTCCTTTTTATGATCAGTAGTTATGTATTCAAGACCTATAATTATACAATCTGTTTTCTTAGTTAATGGTAGGAAATATAAGAACACCTTCCAAAAACCAATGTGATAAGAAATTTGAAGATTGCCCTAATTATATCCTAATATGATGGGAGTCGGTGCTCAAAAAATCATGACAGTACTTTCTCAGCTGGCTCGAGTTATGTATAATAACTTGAATCACGTTGAACACCCTTATCCTCCAAGTAAAGAGAATGTTGTTGTAGAATCCTTCATGTGGAAAAGCCCTCCAATGTGTATCAGATCTTATTATACCCTCCTTGAAGAAAAATGGATTAATTCCATCAAAAATATATTCTCATTCCTCTAGTGCTTGGAAGAAGAGAAGGTTGTATTGGAGTTTTGTCATTTTGTTAGGGAAGCTGATCAGTTTTGGACACTGATCATGAATACAAATTCCCAAGAGAAAATTGATTCAATGGATTGGGAGTAATTCAAGAGTGTGTTTTTCAATAAATATTTTCTGCGAACCCTCCATCTCTATATAGAAATAGAGTTCCTCAAACATAAGCAGAAGGAAGATGATTCCATCAGGTCATACGAAGAAAACTTTTCAAGGCCTGCAATGTACGCCTCTGGCTTTTTCATGAACACTGAAAGCAAGGTGGATCGCTTCTTTAGCAGACTAATGTAGAGTCTACGAAAAGCATTGGTTATTCGAGACTTCATCTGTTATGAGGATATTTTTTTTGTTCCCTCAAGGTTGAAATAGAGATTGGAGTCTCTTAGTGGTATCGTGGACCCAGTGATAAGAAGTGGAAAATGGAGAACAACATGGGTGGATCATCAAACTAATTCCCTGATGTAAAAAAAGCCTGAATTTTCTCCGTTTACATGTTGTGGGATAAATAATCCTTGTAACTGTCTGAAGGGAACCACGAATTGATTCAAATGTGGAATGTTTGGTCATCTGGACATGAACTATCGAAGGGATATGAAAAATCCCGCTAATGTTGAAGAAGAATGGAAGGTTCATATCAACACTCATCCTACAGTGTAGTGTTACAACTTCAAGAAGCATGGACATTATGCAAGAAATTTCCCTATACCAAGGGTAGTCGGAGGAAATCAGAAACAACCATCATGGAAACAAGGAGTGTCTTTTTCTATCACTATTGGTGAGGTGGATCTGGACAATGATGTCATGACACATACTCTAATTATTCATTCAAGTATAGAAAACCTACTATTGGATTCTGGTTCTATGCATTCTTTCGTATCTTGAAAGCTTAGTAGAACTATTCAAACCCCACCTCAAAATTTGGAGGAAAATATATCTGTCAGAATACAAATTGGGGAAATTATTGCATCCATAGTTTATTACTCCTCGCTGATTAATGATTGTGGACTAAACCTCCGAGAAACTCTCATCATACCTCCATTAGTGGAGTTCGAAACAATCTTAGGCATGGATTGTATATCTTTATACATATAAAAAATCAACTATTGGGAAAGGAAGATCACTCTTTTCATCCCAAATCATCCTCGGTTGCATTGCAAGTGTAAGGAGGAAGTTGAATCTCTTTTAGAATCATCATCTCAAGTTTGGATATTGTTTCCATATTAGCAGGCATATCTAGACCAAATTATTGAGAAAATAGAGAGAATAATTCTTAAAGACATGCCCATCGTGAGGGATTGCACTGATGTATTACCTGAAGATTTTCCTGGTCTTCCTCCTAAATGAGAAGTTGAGTTCTCAACTGAACATATCTTGGAGTCTCTTTTTATCTCAAAGACACCATACAGAATGGCCACCATAGATCTGGAAAAGTTGAAGAAGCGGTTACAAGAGAATATGGAGAAGGGTTTCATACGCCAGAGTGCTTCACCGTGGGGTGAACCAATCCTCTTTGTCATGAAGAAGGATCAATGAGCCCATGCATTTCTTATAATGATCTCAATAAAATCATGATATAGAACAGGTATCCCCTGTCATGGATAGATGAATTGTTAGATCAAGTTCATGGGGCTAGTTATTTCTCTAAAGTGGACCTTCGGTCGGGATATGGACAATTAAAGGTGAGGAAGGAAGATATTCCAAAGTCTGCCATTCGAACATGGTATGGATACTATGATTTCGTAGTGATGCCCTTCAGACTCACTATTTATTCAGAAATTTTCATTGATTTAATTAATAGATTATTTAAATATTACCATGACACATTTTTTGTAATCTTTATTGATGATATTCTGATATACTCCAAGAGGAAGGAGGAACATGAGGAGCATTTGAATACTATGTTAATGAAATTTTGATGGGGGAAGTTGTTTGTAATATACAATAAATGTGAGTTTTGGATGGAGGAAGTATCATTCTTGGGGCATGTTATCACCAACAAAAGGATATTTGTGGAGCATTCCAAGATAAAGGAAATTGAAGGGTGTCCCATGTCATCATCTATAACGGAGATCCGTAGCTTTTTTGGTCATGATGGGTATTATCGATGATTTGTGAAGATTATTTCATGATTTTCAAACCCAATGACCAATATGACAGGGAAGGGAGTAATGTTTTTCCAGACTCAGGAATGTGAAGATTGTTTCTCTGAGTTGAAAAAGATGCTTATCACCTCGTCAGTACTCACTCTCCCTACAAGTGGAGAACACATTATGATGTATAGTGATTATTAAAAGAAGGGATTTGGTTGTGTGCTAATTAAAAATGATAAATTGATTTCCTACGCCTCAATGAATCAGTAAATCCATGAGAAAAATTATTCAAAGCATGATCTGGAGTTGGCTGCAGTGATCTTTGCGTTGAAAATCTAGCGGCATTCTCCCTATGGGGAGTTGTGTGAGATATATAATGACCAAAAGAGTGTCAAATATATATTCACACAAAAACAGCTTAATATGTTCCAGTGAATATGGATAGATCTCATCAAGGATTATTACTTCTCAATCCACTACCATCCGGATAAGGAAAACAAAGAGGTGGATGCTCTATGTAGAAAGGATCTTGCATCTTTATCAATAAAGAGAATTCGAAAGGATATTATATTCTTAGATTTTTAATGGATAGACATGGGAGTAATTAAGGTAGAATCATTATCAATCCTTTCTCCAATGATTGCTCAACAATCCCTCTTAGAGAAAATAAAGGATTCTCAATGAAAAGATGTGGAAATTCAAAAAATTGTTGAAGTTATTTGAAATGGGAAATCCTCTGATTTCAAAACTGATGAGGATGTAATTGTATGATTTGGGTCATGATTATGTATACCATCTGATCTAAACATAAAAAATGTTCTTATAAATGATTCACATATCTCAACCTTCTATATTCACCCAGGGATCACAAAGATGTATCGAGATATCCAAGAAAACATTGTGTGGGACAATATGAAAATGGATTTTGATGAATATACATCAAAGTGCCTCGTATGTCAGAAAGTGATGGCTGAGAGGAAAAAATATAAGGGGATGATGAAACCACTTCCCATACCAGTATAGAAGTGGGAGAACATTACCATGGACTTTGTCACTGGAATTCCTAGGAAACCTCGATGAAACAATGCTATATGGGTCATTGTGGATCGTGTTACTAAGATAGATAACCTTATCGCAATTCGAGAAGACATTTTATTAGATCAAATTTCATGGATTTACTTTAATGAAGTGGTAAGGCTACATGGAGTACCACTATCTGATGTATCTGATCGTTATCCTAGATTCGTCTCATAGTTCTGCAAATGTCTCTAATATTCTCTATGAACTGAACTGAACATCAGTATGTCCTTTCATCCTCAAACTGATAGCCAATATGAGCAAACAATTCAGGAACTGGAAGACATGTTTAGAGAATGTTCTATGGAATTCAAAGGAGGATGGGACCAACATCTTCCACATTTTGAGTTCTCCTACTACAATGTTTCCACTCGAGCATTCGAATGGAACCATATAATGACCTTTATGAGAAAAAGTGAAGAACACGGATGTGTTGGGATGAAGTCGGTGAGTGTAAGTTGATAGGACCTGAAATGGTCGAAGAAATGGTGGAGAAGGTGAAAACCATTCCGCATCGCATCATGGAAGCCCAAAGCCGACATAAAATTTACACAGACAATCGTCGATGAGACCTTGAGTTTAATGTTAGAGAAATGGTATTTCTAAACATATATCCATATAATAAGGTCATGAGGTTTGGAATGAAAGGGAATTTAATTCCCAAGTACATTGGCCCATTAGAGATCCTTGATTGAGTCAGAGATGTGGCATATCGACTGGAACTTCCACCTACCATGTAAAAAGTACATTATATATTTCATGTATCCCTCTTAAGGAAGTACATACTAGAGTCTTCACATGTACTCTCTCCAGTGGTGTTATAGTTCAAGGATGATCTTTCTTATAAGGATAATCCAGTGAAGATATTGGATTGTAGAGTAAAAGTTCTGTGTAGCAAGACTACTCATCTGGTTAGGGTATTATGGAGAAACCATAAGTACGAAGAGGCATCATGGGATATAGAGGAAGCAATGAAGGAAAAGTACCCCCACCTATTTATGTCTTAGAATTTACAACAAAATTTAGAGGGTGAAATCTTATAAGGGGGGAAGAATTTAACGACCCAATGTTTTTAAAATCGAAATTCCCTTATTATAAATATGTCATAAAATCACATTAAAACACAACATAATGAACTAATAAGTGCTAAGTGACCATTAAACATAATTTTTCACTTCGGTGTTTAGAATTTCAAAAATATTACACACATAGTTTCAACCAGTAAGTTATTCAAAGTTCGATAAGGAAAACTTTTTTTTTGTTGAATAGTAAAATACATTAATTTTCCATATAAATAAACTATAGTGAAAATCCACTATTACTAATATCACAAGTGATGTAAGCACCAAAATATGGAATTCATATTCATTTATTACTATTCATGGTAATGGAATATGGACTATTCCTTGTCTTGTGAATAAATTAGAAATTAATGATTATAATATTATGAAAACCCTCCTCCCCTCCACTATAAATACCACCCATTATTACCTCTTCTCTTCACTTCTCTCAATCCATGTGCCTTGCCAATATTCTACACAATATATCTCCCCAATCTCCTCACCCACGTCTAAAGGCCCCATGTCTCTTCAATATACCTAAACATCTCCACTTAAGAGGTTCTCCAAGGGGGATTCTCAAGAGGTAAATTCCTCTTTCCAATTCCTTTATTTCATTAAATTCTATTCTTTTTTCCCTTCCTCGCCTCCCTTCAACCAAAGGGTATGATAACTCAAGTAAAATAAATGTACTAGAATGATATTATTCTAATGTTATACTTCATTATCTTCCCTCCTTCCCCCCACTTTTATTTGAAATAAATGAAATCACCATTTGAGATGTGCTAACTTAGCACATTCAAGGATAGCAGTGTATACATTTCTATTATCATCTTAATTCTGGTCATGAAAACATTTGTGTTATGGTTGAACAAGATTATTATATGTTTAATATATCCTAGTTAAGATTATATTATACTTTTTTAATAATTTTATTTAGTTATAAATCAAAACATGTTCACTGTAATCAAACCCACCGATTAACCAAAACAGTTATAACTAATGATTTATATATAATTGTTCAACTCCACTCAAAGTAACCAAATTATTTTTTTTAACCATGTAATATTTTGGATGTTCACTAATAAAATAAAAAATCAATTCTGGACAACCTCTTTCATCATACGTGTTTAATCGTACATGAATATATGTGAATCAATCTTGAAAACCATGAAAACAAACAGTCCCAAACCCTGAAATTGATAAATTAACCCATTAAAAATTTCATCTATGAACATAAAAAGGTTATGATAAATCCTTTACACATAGATGATATTATGGATTTATTAATTAATAAACTTAATTTTTTTATTCAGGTCATTAATAACATGTGAAAAACACCACCATATTTAAGGTAATGGATCACCTCCATTTCTCTCTTAATCAAGACTGTCCTCTATGGCATGCCTTTTTATGTGTTATCCCAAATGATGGAATATGTTTTTGAACCTCCCCCATTCTTCCCTCATGATTCATAAGTGATTAGAAACCCATTTTCTCTCTCATTAAGCCTTCTTAGGTATACCTAGTACAATGTTGACAAAGCGTATCAAATTCCACCAGAACCTACTTTTTTCTTTTGGGTTTCAATATCATTATTTTAATAAAAACAGAATTATCTTATATATTTATTTAAATATTCTAAAGTTTGATTTGTTTTATAAAATTCATTTATTAATACCCTTTCATCACTCTCTTTCAGGGATATACATGTTTTTAAAATATTCCCTCCTTAGAATGTTTTGATAAGAAAACTAGTTTTAAGGGAAATTCCCAAATTTTTACCCAATTTCAAGTGCACTCTATACTCTATTTTAAGCCACAATTTTCATTATAAAATAATTATTTTAATTAATAAAACCATATTGGTTAAATTCTTATTTTATATATAATATTTTCTTCTTTTCTATTTTAAAATATCTATAGTATTTTCCTTAAAATCGCACAAATGTTTTTATGCTAATGTTTCTCAAATAAATTTATTATATGTTGTACATTTTTTTTGAAATAAATTACCATTTTATATTACTATTTTACTTTATGAACGTCCATTTATGTGATAATCTCTTAAATTCATGGACACTTTCATTGTACACCCTGGTTATGTTTTGTGTCATGATCGCAGTGCCCACTTCTTTCCATGGGTACCCTTATGTTTATTTATGGTTGATTGCGTATGATTATTTATGTGTAAATAAAAATATTTAAAATGTTGAGATGGGTTATCCCATATAACAATCCAATTCATTGGGTAAAGTTAATACTCATGAGATGCGATGGGAACCAGGATTGGTTATATCCTTCACCCATACCAAGGAAATGTTTTATGATCTTGCCACATTTATATAATTCCATGTCTATATGACTCCTTGTGTATATGATTCCTTAATTATATGAAACAATTTTATACCTTCCATGCATTTGATACCATTATGTCGTGCCTTATAACTCATATGCTTAAGACGTATCCTTATGTTCATTCCCTTATTGGGCTTTTAATCTCATCCCTTTGTCCATGTATTTCCCCAGGGTACCCTATACATATTTAAGGGCTCAAAGGATGTTAGGATCTCTTTATGAAAATTAAATAAAAATGTTTTTTATCCCAATGTTTTATGTTTTCTGTACCTTGTCTTCCAAGAAACTAGACTTAAAAATCCTTGGCTTGTACTCTGATGTATAATAATCCTTAAAATCATGTAATGCTTTTTGTAAAAGGTTGGGGTCACTATAAAATACATTTAATGTTCTTTTGATGTTGGGATTTTGAGATAGTGGTTAATTTCATCCCTGTAATATTTCATCAAACTATAAATTCCATGCATCCCCATTTATTTGTGGAATTTCATGGCATCATTGGATGCGTGGAGGGAATACACTATCCTCTAAAGTAAAGGGCATGTGGATATTCAATGTGGGGGCCTCTACGGGGGATTATGGGAGCTTGGGATCAGGGAAATGGTGGTGATGTTACTCGCCAATGGCTTGTGATCGGGGTAATGATCGGTCTAGTGACAGAGGCGGTAGCATCAAAGATGTTGTCCTGGAAATGTTATGAGTGTGAAATGTTGTGTGAATGGAAATATCGGCCCCTACGATCAGTTAAATTGAGGTGGAGACCTTTCTGGTCGGTGGACATGAAGGGAAGCGGGGCGGCTAAATGATGACAGTCCCAAGGAAGGAGGTGATGACTGAGATGAGAACCAAATTAGCTTATCGATGCATCAATGAGTGAGAGGAAGGTGGGTGACTGAAGTAGTGATGATGAGGATTGATGATGGTTATGGTGATGCTTATTGACAGTTTTCATAATGGTGGCGCCACAGGGCTTCACTAAAGTTGTATCAGTGAATATTGATGGGGAATGGAACAATGACTACAATGATGTTTTACGCAATAAAAACCCATATGACAACTAAAATGGGGGAGGGGGAAACTGTTTTTTAAATTTAAATGGGTAGTTTTGTGTATTTTTGTGTTTTTTGGGCACATTAGTGTCAATTCAATTGCTGGTTTTGGAGGAATTCTAAAGAGCCGATTAAATTTGCGCTTTGAACCCCCATCATGCCCCTTAAAAATATAATATACAATTATAACTACTTATAATAAATATAAATAATATATATTAAATATATATATAGAAATAATAAAATAATAAATATATTCTTATAAATATATTCTTATAAACATAATTAAAATATATTTATAATAATAAATATTTATAATAAATATATAAATTTGTATAAGAAATATTTTCTCCCAAAATAAATATTTCTCTCTCTAACTATTTCCCATTTACTATATTTAATATAATTATATTATTTTCATAAATAGATATTTATAAATAATTATTTGTTTATAAATATGTAAAATTTATTTATAAATAAATATAGATTTATAAATATATATTTATAAACATATATATAGTGTTATTTGGAATTTAAATGTATATTAAATTGAATAATTATGAATTTATTTATATCTATATAATTATTAAAATTTATTTATATATATAGATGTATTATTATATAATAATAAATATTTTCAATATATATATATATTTATTTATTTATATAAATAATTATAAATATATAATTATATAATTATATATTAATAGTTATATATTAATATATATTTATAACTATATGTAAAAATAAATAACTAAAATTTAAAAAATATATTTATAAATATGTATTTAACAAATATATTTATAAATATGTATTTAAAAATATGAAATTAAATTTATTTACATTTATAAATATATTATCAATTATATAATTAAAAATCTACTTTATAAATATATGTTTATATATTTATAAATATAACGTATTTAATTATATAATTAAATAAACCTTATATTAAATTATTTATATAAATTTATATATTTATTTAAAAATATTATATAAATAATCATTATTAAAAAAATTATAAGGTTTATGTATATTTATATAAATATATATATATAAATAAATTTGAAATATATTATGATATTATTATATTATTAAATAAACCTTATATTTAAATATTTTTAATATATAATGAGATAAATAAATACAAATTATATTTAAAATTTAAAATTTTATATATAATTATTTAAAAGTATAAATAAACCTTATTAAATTTTTTATAAATAAATAATAAAATATATATATGTTATAAATAAAAATTATTTATATATATCTTGAACTATAGTGATCAGAAAGATCATTATCCATAAAATCATTTGATTTTCACTTATCACATTTTTCATCTTCTTTAATTTGTTAATCCCTTTCTAAAATTCTATTATTTTTTCTTTCATTTCTTATTTTATTTTCCTATTATACATATTTATGAAAGTGGCTTTCAAACAAAAAACAACATGAATATGTTTTTATATTTCCATCTAAGGATCATTAAACATCTCAAATCGATAATTGATTAGTTAAAATAAAATTATGAGGGGATTTAAGAATAGATCCAATCATATGAAACCTCTCATTAATTTAAATTGAATGACCAAAGAATATAATTTTAGACACCTGAGGGTGGTGGTGGTATGAATAGCTATTTTTTACAGATTTCAATATTCTATTATAATCGTTTAACACCTATGAAATTTAACTCATATTGGTGATTATGTAATCTACATATATCTAGTGTTTTCCATAGAACCCGTTTACATATCCATTCATGTCCAATGAATACTTCAAAAAAATCATTATAATCATAGATTTGCATAATGTTTTTCATCCATGCCATTATTCTAATAGGTTCTATAGTGTGACATAGAGTATATGCAAGGCCTAGTTTTTCATAAAATTCATGAAGTCATTCTATTTTATTACATTTATAACCCGACAAACAAGAATAGATATTCACCCACTCAATATAAAATCATAAAATTCATATATGTATTTAATATAATCATTATGATCTCAATCCCCATTTTAACTCAACATTAAAGTTTTCCATGAAACTATCATCATGAATTATGACATCATAATATCTGGATTTCATGTCAACTAATTATATTAGCACCTCAGGTATGAAATATTGATGTTCAAATATTACTTCTGGTGTGCATTTTATATGTTCAAACATCACTTCACATAAGGTGGACTTTATTCATGTAAATTAGTTTTTATTTAGTATATTTGTCAATTTCATCTTATTTTTCTAAAACAACAATTAATTATCACAGTAAATAGGTTTATTAATACATAAATAATAACATCCTAATAAATCAATTTGGATTCCCCTCAGTACCAAAATGTGGTGTCTGAACCTCACACCCACTTCTCATCTGATGTATGTGTCACATTGATGTCCTACCTATATATTCTGGTTCCTCCTCTTGTGGTGCGTCTAGTGCCTCCTGATGGTGTTGTGTAGAGGACTATCCAAATCACATGTGTATGGCCCAAAATCATATGTGGATTCATATAAACATGGAGCTCCAAAAAATGATAAAAATTGTACATTGAAGAAGTCTTCACCGGTATTAGAGTGGGGCACCATAGGATGTGTTACCACACCCATATTAAAGTCCAAAGTTGTATCTGTAGATGATATGTGGTTCCCCAGACCCTCCGAGTTCATTACATTGCCAAATTCTGGTGTTTTGGGTGTCTTGGGGACCATGAGAAACTCTTTAAATAGTTTACCAAATTTCAGGATTGAACTAACGGTGGAACTGATGAGCGTTGGTGGCACTGATTAGCATCGGTGGCCCCAAGGGTTCATCCATAGCACCCATCAGCATTGGTTCCAAGGAGATGGTGCTAGGGAGATGGAGGTAGGGTGACGGTATCATGGCGACGATGTCAGGGTGACAGTACTAGGTCAACAGTGACTCAACTAATAGTGAGTCCTTCCATATTTTTCTAGGACGTTCCTATTTTCCCCGAAAATGTATCTTTTTAAATAAAAGTGTTTTAATTCCCCATTCAAAGCCATTTAATTCCAGTACTAGATGTTTTAAACCCCCAATAGTCAAACTACCTTTGAGTTACCAAAACGTGTGGTCTCTTTTCTATGTGTAACACCTTTGTCATGTTTTTATATTTCACCCTTTTGTTATTATGTGTTATGGGAGTTTTGTGAATTTAAAATTGATAAAAAGATTAAAAAAAATTAAAATATATATTCTACACTACTCAGTCTTAGGAATTCCTTATTGACCTTGAAGATATGGCACTTAGATGACGTCCATCAGTAGTGCGGGCGATCAATGCCGAGGAGGATGATCTGGATAATCAGTGGAGAACTGATCGAAAGGAGAGGGAAGACTAGTGTCAAAGGAAGCTTCATGCCATTCAGCGGTGGACCCTTGGGAAGTACGAGGGCAGTGTCTCATACATGGAGATAGAAATATGGCTCTATGAGTTAGTGATATCTTTCATCTTGACCTGATTTTTGGCTGAGTACTGGGTTCCTATAGCTATGATCCAGATGCGGGGAGATGCGTGTGAGTGGTGGATTCTCAACCTTGGGGACAAGAGGAAAGATGAGGATTCATGGACTGACTTTGAGATGGTGTTCTTGGAGAAATTACTTTATTCTACAATGAAGGCTGAGAAGAGATATGAGTTACTCTCCCTTTATCATGGGAGTATGTTAGTGAGGAAATTGGGGATCATGTTCATGGATCACTTTTGTTTGGTGCCAGACCTTTTTCTAGATGTGGAGTCTTGGCCGAGTCATTTAGAGGAGGCACTATGACCTTCTCTTCAGTATGTTGTTACTCCCATCACTCTATGGACATACTTGGAGGTTGAGAAGAAGACTGAAGTGGTAGAGACGATGCAAACTCTGGGATGTGTTTCACAAGAGGGGATTCAGTTTGGCACATTTAATGGGATGGCCATTAGTAGCAGGCCTCCAACCTCAGGGCCTTATAGGTTTAGACCTATGGGGAGCAGTCCCCATTATTACCAGTTTCGATCTCCCAGTCCTCTCCCTTTCCCTATGGGCCTATTAACGAGATATTTTATCTTTGGAAGTTTTGGTAAACATTGGAATCAATTCCTGGATCGATTCAAGTACAACGCAGGTGGGTAGGTACAGTGCCCACCTCAGCAACAGCTATTTCTAGCTAGGTCTTTTTAGCAGCCGAAGTAGGGACAATGAGCTCCCGCTCCTCCAAGAGAAGATGTTGTAGGAGGAGGCCGACCTCATGTCTCTACTTTGGGACCTCTACTAGGGCGTAGTCAGGGAGGCGGCCTATAGAATATGGGAAGAGGAGCGGGGCATGGGCAGTTTCACACCACAAAGGCAGCAGTTCCCCCTAGGTCATAGGTCATTCAAGGTAAAATCAGAATGTTTCGTAATATCACATGTTCCTTGTTTGATTTAGGAGCTACACACTCCTTTTTTCACCCATTATAGTCCACGCTCTGGGTCTCGATGCAGATAGACTTCTCGTGACCCTGGTATTGAGTACGTCAGTCAAAGGCCAGACCGTCTTGTCATATGTTTGAATGTGATGTAGACTACAGTTGGGGCCACATCAGTCTAGTGGAGACATTCATTTTCAACATATGTAGCCATATGATGTCAATTTAGGCATTGATTGTATGTTCACTTATTATTCCGTTATCAATTACATCTGAAGAAGGGTCATGTTTTTATATATGGGTGGCCCACATATAGCTTTCGTTGGCAAGTGGGCTTTCTAGGAGGGAATTCGACGAGTGGAGCCCCTTCTTTCATTGTTAGCTGAAATATTAGTGGAGTCAGAAGATACATAGATAGAGGATTTATTGGGGATAATCAATTAGTTCTTGGACATCTTCTCTAGATATGTGGTTACTCTACCCCATTTCCATGATGTTTAGTTCGGGATAGACTTGCAACCTGATGCCCATCCGATTTTGATGGATCACTATTGGATGGCACCATCGAAGTTACAAGAGTTGCAAATCCAGGTTGATGACCTGATGAAGAATAGTTTTATCCGACCGATAATGTCACCATAGTTTTCTCCTATCTTATATGCAAATAAGGCATATGGTGGTATTAGGATATGTATAGACTATCGATGGCTGAATTAGGTTATGGTCAAGAACGGTTACCCCCTCATGAGGATCGACAGTCTTTTAGACCAGTTGAAGGGAGAAGGATGGTTCTCTATGACCGACCTGCTATCTATATATCACTAGTTAAGAGTAAAAGATGGTTACATCTCGAAGACTGCTTTCAGGTGCACGTATAGGCACTTTGAGCTTTTGGTCCTGTTGTTCGACGTTATGAACGCACTAGCTATGTTCATGGGGCCCATGAACTATGTCTTTCATGAGTATCTAGAGTAGTTCATAGTCGTGTTAATCGATGATATCCTGATCTACTCAAGATCATAGGAGGATCACTTTGAGTATCTTAGGATGGTTTTAGAGGTCCTTCGATAAGGCCAACTGTATGGGAATTTTTTTCAAGTGCATGTTCTGGATGCAAGAGGTGCACTTACATGGACATGTGGGGTCCTAGAAGGGAATAACAGTGGGCATTTCGAATGAAGAATTGGTTGTTTCTTGGGAATCTCCCATGAACGTGGCATATATTCTTAGTTTCCTAGGCCTAGTAAGAAACTACAGGAGGTTTGTTCCCAATTTCTATCAGGTTACAGCATCTTTGACACCCTTGAAAAATAAATACCAAGACATTATTTGGATTGATCAGTGGAAGGAAGCCTTCAGTTATCCTAAGGGGAATCTATTCAGTGACCATGTGCTAAGGTTTCTAGAAGAAGGGGAAACGTTTTAAGTGTTTTGTGATACTTCTGACCTGGGAATGGGTTGTGTGTGGATGTTGTAGCAGTGGTGATATCTTATCGGTCTAGGAAGTTATGTCCTCACAAACTTCGCTATGCCACCCATGACCTAGAACTTGTAGTGATTTTGTTTGCGTTGATGTTGTGGCTACATTACCACATCTGGGAACGCTTCATGGTCTTCACAAATCACATGAGCTAGAGGTATGTCGTCTCCCAGCATGACCTAAACTTGCAGTAGTAGAGGTGGATTGAGTTTCTTCAAGACTATGACTTCATGATTTCCTACATCTCACAAAAGGGGAATGTGGTGGCTAATGTATTGATCAGGAATTTGTAGAAGGATGTGGTTGGAAAATCAATAGATTCTTGGAAGGTGGAGGAGGAGTTGGTTCATTTCACTTGGATGTAAAGGGTGGGGGATGGTAGGGGTTTCTTGTTTTAGATGACAGTGTTGTATACCTTGGTACAATAGGTGGATGAGTCTCGGTTGGTGGAATTATAGGCTGAAGTGGTTGTCGATCGCGTTAGCTAGGGAAATGCTCCGGAAGGATGTTTGGAAGATGTTCAGAATCAGATTTTGTTTCATGGATAGCTATTTTTTCAGATGGCAATGTGAAATATTTTTCTCAGAGAGTTCCATAACTCTCCCCTCGAGGGACACTGAGGAGTCTCCAAGATTATCCGGGTCATGAAGAGTTAGTTTTGGTGGCCCAGGGTGAAAAGGGCAGTGTCATAGTTTATGGAAAAATGCCTCATGTGTTAGTAGGTGAAGGATGAAACCGCATCCTAGGAGGTTAGTTGCAGCCTTTATATGTCCTCGAGTGGATGTGGAAATAAATCTTGATGTATTTCATCACAGGACTACCAAACGTTCAAGGAAGCTTCAATTCTATATGAGTAGTGGTTGAGCGGTTGACAAAATCAGCACACTTCCTAGCAGTCAAAGAGTCAAGTATAGTGGATTCCTTAGCAAAGAGGTACATGGACAAGGGGGTGTGATTTCATGGAGTTCTGAGGTTCATTGCTTCGGATCAGGATATATGGTTTACCTCAATAGTCTGGAGGAGATTGCAACATGCTTTTGGCTCCCAGTTATGCCTCAACATTTCTTTCCACCCCCATATGGATGGGCAGATAGAGAGGACCATCCAAACGTTGGAGGACATGTTTTTGGCATGTGTTCTAGACTTCGGAGGATCATGGGTGCAAAACATTCCACTGTTATTGTTTTCCTACAACAATAGTTGTCACTCTATCATTTCCATGGCTCAGTTTGAAGCCGTGTATGGAAGACTATGTAGTTAACCTGTCTTATAGAGATAGGTTTAGAAGGCTACTGTTATTTGCCCAAATGTTATGCATAGCACAATGGATAAGATCCAAATTGTGCGTGAGATGGTGAAGGCAGCTCAGGACTGAAATAATTCTTATGCTGACCATAGTAGGATACCCTTGGATTTTGAGGTTGGGTACCATGTGTTCTTAAAGGTCTCCCTTGGCATGGGTAACGGAGGTTAGGCAAGGGTAGTAAGCTTTCTCCCATTATCGTTGGACCCTTCAAGGTGTTGTGGCATGTCGGCGAAGTGGCCTATCAGCTGGCGCTACCACCGCTGCTACTGGGGTTCCACGACATCATCCACGTGCCTTAAATCTATCAGTATCTGCATGATGATTCACATGTCCTCTACTAGGGAGAGATGGATATCGATGATGATGTGATGTTCATGGAATGACCAGTGAGGATCGAGGAATGCAACGAGAATTTTCTTTGTGTGTGAACTATTCCCTTCTTTCATGTGTTATGAAGGCATGATAGCCTTGAGGAGAGTACCTGTGAATGGGAGGCACACATGCCTTCCCAGTACCCAGAGCTATTTTGTGTTTTTTTATGTGTTGTTTTTTACTTGACTATAATGTAGTGTGTGGCCTTATTAACTATGATATGGGATGTTTCCATTGATATCTAAGTGTGTGTGAAAATTTCTGACCATGTGGAGGGGAGGACTTGATCCCTAATCGAGACGAATTAAGGTGGATGCGATTAAATCCATGAGGGCGAGTCAGTGCCATCCAAAGAAGAAAGTATCATGGCATGAGGGAAGGGTATCCTTGATCCATATGCCTCAACGGTGTGACCTATAAATGTTTGTTTGGTTGCATGGGGGAGAAGAGAGGTGGTGTATCGGTAGTTGTTCAGGAGATATATGGGGGAGATGTTTTCCTACATATCGATATTTTTTATTTCTTTCGAACAACTCTATGGTGGTTTTGTCGTTGATAGGTATCTTACGAGGTAGTTGTTGGGACCCCCCTCTTGTCTTTGGGTTTATTCATGAATTCTCGAGGGTGATAATAGTTTGAGATGTATCTAATGTAATGGCCTAGACCCTATTAGGTTCCCAAATTTTGGTTTTTGGTGTGTCTTGGGGACCATCGGTGATTGATTAAAGAGTTCTCCAAATTTCAATATTGAACGAATGGTGGCACCGATGGGCATCAGTGGCACTGATCATCATTAGTGGAACTGATGGGCGTCGGTGGCATTGATGGGCGTCATTGACACCGATGGTTTTTGTTGGAAACAATGGGTCGTCCATAACACCAATCGGCATAGGTGTTTGGGTGACGGTGCCAGTGTGATGGTGTCAGGGCGACGGTGTGAGGGCGAAGGTGCTAGGGCGACGGTGGCAAGGTGACAGTGTCAGGGTGATGATGCTAGGGCAACTGTGCTAGGTCAATGATTCTAGGGAAACAGTGCTAGAGAGTTGGTGCCGTGGAGGTTGTTCCAGGGTGACGGGGTCATGGAAACTGTGCTCGGGTGACAGTGTCAAGGCGATTATGTTAGGGCGATGGGGACTCACCTAACGGTGAATCCTTCCCATTTTTTCACGGACCTTCCAATTTTTCCCCAGTAACATATCTTTTGATGTAAAAGTGGTTTAATTCCCATATCAATGTCATTTAATGCCTGTAAGAGATTTTCAAAACCCCCAATTGTCAGAAAACCCTTGAGTTACCAAAACATGTGTTCTTTTTCATCGGTGTCACTCCATTATCGTGTTTTATAGATATGACCTTATTACACATTTTTCCCTATTTAAAGAAATATATTAACTCACATTTATTATCTCCACAATCTATGAGGATAATTATTAAATCTCAATTAATCTAAACGTGTGAAATGGAGCAACGGTGTGGTTGAGACACGACCCAACATTTTAGTACATCTATATCATCTCCATGTTTTTAGGATCTGGACTTTTCTTAAGCTAATATCATTTCTTCCTTTTACCTTCATGTATCTATTATCTTGACTCTAGACTTCCTTCTAAGACGAATTGTGTACCCACGGTGGAGCCCTTCCCTATCAACCTTGGATTCCTCTAAGTTCTTCTTCCATAAGTCACGCATCCCCAGTTCATGGTGCGCGAAGAACACATTTATCATTGATAATTCAAGTAGGGTTTTACTTCGTCTATATTTACTGTGTACCAAGTAGTGAAGGTATGATAAAATTTCCTCAGGATGTGGATGAAACCAAACCTTAATGAAGATAATAAACAGACCATAATGAATGAAGGGGTGTGTTTGATGATGATGTTGATATACTATTTTAACTTCATTTATATGTTTTTAACTGCAAGGGATTATGACCACAAAAAATCAAGTCCATTGGTGGTCCTTTATTGTACACTAATGAACCTTTATTTTCTTGATAATATTGTGATTTAGTGGCTATACATGGAAAATGTTTAATCACGTAAACCTATTTGATTAAATCGATTCCCAATGAATAATAAACTGTGATTGATTACCCTATATAAGCAATTGCAAATAAAGAACATGATAAATGGCATGGTTAAGTATGAAAACTCTCATTCTCTGTTCTGCTAATAAGCAAGGTAGTTCTTCTTGATGCTTGTAGGGTGACGTGGATAGGGATGGGATCCCCTGTGGTTCAATTGTTGGTTTGTGGATCTGAGAATGTATGGGGACATATGTTGGGGATTGTTTTGGTTCAAGTACTTTGAGGACTCTCACAGATCCATTTTGATGTTGTTAATTTATAAGAGAACCAGGTGTGAATTCTTAAATTGTTTTTTGGATGTTTTCTTCTTCAGTCCAGTGTTTTTTTGACTTGTGGATGTGCATGTTGATTTCATTGTAGTGGAGAATTATTTCTAATGAAATCCCACCAATATGATAACAAGAATGGGTGAAATGGGTGGTGCTCTAGTTTTGGTTGTTGTGCATTTGTGTATGTATGAATAGTAATAAGGGTGTTTGTATATGGACTAGTTTAGGAACCCTTAGGTTGGGATGAGTTGTTGATTACTTAAATGTAAAATGATTAGTTTTTGTTTTTTGTATACGCACCCCACCCACATAGATAACATCACGCAGAACACCCACATTCAATGGGGATGGTGTTTTTTTCCCAAACTCCTATGAATGGGTGGTTATTGGTGCCATTTCTGTTCCCTCTCCTGGGTAGCCCAAGACACTTCACGTATGTTGTGATTATATGAGGTCCATTATAACACAAGACTCTTTAGATAGGGTATGTTGTGGTGGTTGAACTAAGTGTGTGTGGGAAGGTTTGATTCCCAAGCGTCTTCGGGATGAGGCCTATGTGTCTTCAGGTGTGGCAGTAGTTATTATGTCCCATGTGTTTGTGGGCGTGGTTCTGTATGGTTGTGGTGGAATTGGTGTATGCAGGCGGGATGCGTGGTTGTGGATGACTAGGTTTTTTGCGGGCGGGGTGCATGGTTGTGGTGGCCTAAGTGTATGTGGGTGGGATGTGTGGTTATGGTGGGCCAAAATGTTGTTGTTCGGGTGGTAGTGGGACTATAGTGAAAATGTAGGGGGAGGTATGGAATGTAGGATGTCTTCAATAAATAGTCGGAAAGTGGTGCGGGGTACCCAAATATCGATGTCTAATTACAATTACATTACCTGGCTTGCGTTATTTGGAAAGTGTGCCATGGTGAGGCTGGGTGTATAGTTCTCTTACTAGGTGCTTTAGTTATTTCTATTTCTCATGGGAAATTAGAATTCCTCCACACTTTTTCATGAGATCTTTTGGCATTCCCTACTGAGTATACTTTTGCACTCACCCTACATATATAAAACTGCTTTTAAGTTTCAAGGAGGACCTTGAGGACCGTGCTGGATTTTACTAGCTTGGACATCAGGATAGTTTCCTTTGTTATATTATTTATTTTGATACTTTTCATCAGATTTTTCTAGTACTTGTAGCATATTATTTTTACATTCATTTGGAAAAAGGGGTTTTGGGTGTACTTTTACATTATTTTTTTGGAGTTGTTTAAGATTTTACATCTTATCTCCATGTCCTTTTCTATAAAAAAAAAGGTACTTATTTCAATAATAAGTGTGATTATATACCATTGGTGCTAGATGCCACTCCAAGGCCTATTGAAGGCATGAGTCCATCGTCATTATCTCTCCTTCAAATTGAATAAGAAAGGGTTTGGATATTTTATGTCCCTTGCCTCATCTTTTTTAAGGCGGGTCGGGATATGAAATATGGGGCATGTAAGAATCTTTATTATATTAAAGATCATTAGCCAGATGGGAAGGATCATATCTCTATGGTGCTTCCTCATTTGCAAGAGCTTCTCTCGGATGTCTATGTCGTCACCTCTATGCCTACTGAATTCCTCGTCTCTATCTTCTTGCTCGAGGTGGCGATGGCAGTGTATCATCCACAGCAGGCATTGCTTGAACATTATCATCCACTAGAGCTACAGCTGGAGAATATGGAATGAGATATGTCTTGGGATCCTCGTCATAGAAACTATCACATATAGATCAAAGAGGATCTACGAGAGCCAACACATCTGGGTGAACTGCATATTTCCTAATGAATACCTCCTCCTATTGATCTATGATATATGAAAGATGTGAAATTTCATCTGTCTACAAATGAAATAAAATTCAAATTAATACCAATATTGATTTAAACAAATATAAAAAATATTATTAAACATACAAACTACTGAATTCTAATCCGATGACGTGTAAGGTGCATGATAGTGTTTCATCAATACCAGTTTTCATAATCCCTATGATCATATAACTGATACCATGCCATTGGATATCCATATCAATAGATAACTTGTTGGTCCCGTCTGTCTCAAATCTCCATATATGTTGCATGAAACCACTGCTAGTCTATTGTCAGTCTACCCGTAAGAACAATCGAATGTAACCCATCAGGCTATTATGGGGAAATGGGGATATGTTGTATATTACCAAACTGGTGAATGACCTGGTCTAATTGGTACCACTAAATGATGTGGAAGTGTATGAGTGGCACCACTACACCGCAATCTCTAATAATAGTTGTGCAATATGGTGGAAGTGATGTGTAGACAAAACATGTATACGGAGTCCATGAAACCTGAAATGTATACCCAAAAAATAAGTAATAAATTATCATGATATTGTTATTAATATTAAATTGAAATAACATAAAAAATTAATAACAAAACAAATTTCTCTACAAGAAAAGTCATGTTTAACATACATCAACTGGCTATATAACGTCAAATATCTGTCAAAAATTGTGAACACTAAGTCTCAGAGTATGTGAATACTCTTGATATGGACTCTTCCCGGATAAAAAAGATTTATAAATGGTATGTTTGTAAAAAATAGTAACAAAAGTTCTAAATACTATAATGTAATGAGAGAAACATACCATCATCCCTGAGGATAGTCATGAAATATCTCTGCTATATGTAGTGTGATAACTCAGGGGAGATGTGTGGAAACAATCCCATGCCCAAATTTGTACCAATACCATACAA
The DNA here is from genome assembly GCA_963277665.1 of Viscum album. Classification (NCBI taxonomy): domain Eukaryota; kingdom Viridiplantae; phylum Streptophyta; class Magnoliopsida; order Santalales; family Viscaceae; genus Viscum; species Viscum album. The sequence continues at coordinate 940,592,397 of OY728161.1, forward strand.
CATGAAATCTGCTACACCTCAGCATGACCACTTGTACATAGACATCTGTACAAAGGTGATAATATGGTGAACCCCTGATTGTATGTAGCCTTCTGATCCATAACTTCATGTAATGGGAGGTACATCATGTGTAATAAGGTGGTGGAGTAGTTGACACAAAACATGCATCTGACCAATCACAAATTGTATGCACGTGTGTACTGAATAAGTGTCTCCTCATCTTCATCAACAGGAATGATGGAAAAATTATCATCAAGCCAGCTCATGAACAAGCGAGTACCCTAAAGGACATGTGGAATGCTGATAAAGTCAATGCCTAGTCGACGATGTGCGAGAACACTCCAGTCACCACTAGTGGCACTCGCAACTGTCTATATGTGGATGGGTAACCCGAGAATGTAGGTGATGTCCTCTAAATTAATCATCATCTTCCCCAATGGGAGATGAAATGTGTGTGTCTCTGGCTACCATATCTCAACCAATGCAGCAATCAAATCATGATCAATGGTCTTCACCTCCCACATATAGACTCCATAAAATATAGCATGTTGGAGGTATGAAAATATTCTCACTAAGGGTGTATGATAATAAAAATGATGTTCTCTCCAAACAGAAAGTTTTCTAATAGGTCATTAGGACAACAAATTGTGCAAAACATGTGACTACTGGGTAGATAACAAAGGCTTTTCCACCTAATGTACAATTTGTAAAACATTAATTTCATGATTTATGAAATTTATCATGTAATATATAAAATTTATCTTGTAATGTATGAAATTTTTTTAAATTTAATTTCTCTATAAATAACTGTATATATATATATATGTTTCTAATTTAGATTATTTCATAAACATTCATTACGTAATGGTCTTTGTTTTACTATATTTACAAAAAAAATAGTTTTTAAGAAATATTTGGAAAGAGGGATGGATAGTGGTTTGGTTTTTTCCGTGGTTTTAAAGTCTCTCTCTCCCACTATTAAAATGATTTATTAGTGGGAAATTGATCACCACCGTTCATGATGGTTCCTAGGGTTTACGATGGGAATTAGATTATGAATTTTGAAGTTTGAATTTTGATGGATTCACCATTGATTGTGAATCATCATGGCCTATTGAAAATAGTGGATTTTAGGAAAATTATTTTTGGTTATAAGGAAATCCTAGGGTAATATTTGTAAAACTTGTTTCGAATTCATGAAAACATGTTTTAAATGAATTTAGGACTTTGAAAATGTTTATAAAATAGAACTTGTTTCAATAAATGTTTTTAGTATGTTTTTTATTAAATTTTTTGATGTTTTATATGAATCATAGAACATGATTTGGATTTAAACCTGATTTGGTTGTTAAATTGTAAAGAATGTTTTGAACCTTGTGGGTTTATCTATTCTTTTGTATATTATCAATATTTATTTATTGTTCCATATAGGAAATTATTTTTAAAAGTTAAAATATACACCAAAAAAGACAAATATGATTAAAAATGACCATAATGATAAAAATGATTTCACATGAAAAAATTTACAGTAATTGATAGAATACATTAATCGTTTTAACCATTAGATGTTTTCCGGATGTGTTTAGGGAAACGTGTATTCGTATGACCTTACTAGAGTCATATGATTCACATTTGTCCAGGTGCACATTCACTAGGCCAATCCATACCATTTTGAATATGAGTCGACTTTGGTCTCCCTTTAGGTCGAAGCCTAGTCTTGTTCGGTAGGAGCATCGGTGCACCATCAGGTAGCTGAAAATTCTGATATTCCCTAATTAGCATCCATGGAGTACTATATCAATCATTGATACTTTGTAATTGATAAACTAGATCAATTAAATACTCGCAATATAAATGTATGCAAGCACATGTTGTGATCACATGGCCACAACGATATCTCAATGCTTGAAAGTTTCTACATTCACAGTAATGTATCTCTAATAAAAACAACTCTCACAATACCATTGTTATAATCCACAATATCATTGGGCTTGGAAACCTCAAATAATTTCTCTAGGTGACTAGATAATGTTACATGATAAGTTGCAACCTCCTAAAGAACATTATCTAGATCACACTAGAAATGATGTCCATAATGCATCCCTCTATTCAGACCCTCTTCAGTCTGCATTCCTCATTCCATAAAATACATTACAGTACGATATATGGTCTCTTTTACCAAACCTTCAATTTATATTAAAAACATTATACTAATAATAAATTATAATTGTATCTCTTTTGAGTAACATACAATCAAATATTCTTATTTACCTGTGATTTGTAATTTCTGAACTCCATTTAAACCCCATTTATACATTCTACGATGTTCATTCTCATATTCCCATATATCCTACAATCATCATATGCCAACAACCATTTATCCTTTTGAATTTTCATCATGTAATCATAATCTTTTGGATTAAATTTGTGAATATTTTGAAGACTCTCCCACATCCTTTGTTGTTGAGGCTCATATTCTATAAAAAACAATTCTGATCACATATGGAAATAAATATGATATGTATTATGAAAACAAAAAATTATATTCATAACAATTTATAAGATTTATTTCTTCATGGATTAGTTTATGAACATCTTTCATGAATAGCTTGCAATGTGTTGAATACAGTATCGATGATGGGAATATGGTGGTCTCCAGGAAAGACCCTCAGATTGTACTGCCTCCTTGATTGCAAGATGACTATCTGAAATAAGAAAAATCCCTTATGTGTCTATAACAAACTCTCAATGACAGGAAGGAATCCAACTTCATGATGAGAATTTCTTTTTCTCCACAATTACAAATTCCAAAGGTAGAGAGGCTCAATTTCCAACATTTGTGGTGGAAATAAATAAAGTTCTTGTATAATTTCCATACAGAAATGTTTCATAAATCATTATCAACTTCATGCAATCTCTAAAAGCATCCACACATGCTAAAATAGTCCAAAAACATTTAGCAAACACAACCATCGACCGCTCAACTTGGTTGTGTTAGTTAACTTATTCATTAGTATGTAACTGATAGAACACATGATTGTTGTGGCGTAAAATCTCCAAAATTTGTTGTAAAACTCGATAATATTCAACCCAATCACCATATACTTTCAAAATGGTCTTTTATCATGCCTCCCATGCCTTCCAGTAAGAGATTTGATACCCGAAAAGTTGTTTGATTCCCTCCACCACAAAAACTACAGTAACATCTTGACATGCTCTAATCATTTCAATAGTAACTGTTGAAATGAACTAAACATCTAATTAGGATCGGTCATGGGACTATCCTGGGTTCACACATGTGTGTAGAATAAATCTAGTGATGTGACAACTATGAAATGTGCTATCAATTATATCTCAAATATGCATTTGACAGTTTGAATCAAATTTATCACAAAAGATCACATAATAAGACTTATTTGACTCCTCTAAAACATAAGTGTAGTGTCTTTCAATTTGATATTGTTTTATTACATTTTTAATTCATGTTTGCTATAACAATTTCTTCCAATGTACAATTCACCTTCATCCAACACTCGATTTGTGACCCCAATTATTCCTATAAATTTTATACTAGGAGTAATAACAAACAAATCAAAATCTAGAAAGTGATTTATTCCTTCATTCAACCATGAATCCAATAGTGGAGGATGGTTCAATAGTCGATTCAACCTCACATGAGTGGGCACATACTGTTATTCTATATGCACTTCTTATTCTTCAAATTCCTCTGAATATTCTTATTATAAATTGTCATTATCCTCAAAATCTTCAACGAGATAATCAAAACTATGTGGAGGAATAACTATAGAAACTATCGGTGGAGGAAATTATGGAACAACTATCGTCACTGATGGAATGTCTTTATATGTTATAGAATGACGATATGACATCATATCATGAATTTGTGATGGCCCAACTTCCAATTTTTATGGAACCTCCATTGTAGTTATGGTGACATACAACTCTATCATTTTATTATCAGGTTGATACTTAACCAAGGAAAGTACGTATTCCCATTCTTCTTTATTAGTTACTACATAGCCCACATACCAAAACCTATCTAAAAATTGTATATTTTTATTTGTGATAGATTCTATCACTTGGTTTCTCATCATTTTTAACTTTCAATGAATTTTCCTTTAAAGAGATTCCAATGTTGTACAACCTCCAAGCATAACAACACCTTCTAACCGTATACTATAACTACATCTTTATTCTATCTCAATTATTTTACCATTGCTATAAATATAGGTAGCCATATTTTTATGTAAAATAAATCATCATTATTATTATAATTCCAAAATATTTTCAAAATTTCAACGTTAAGTACATACCTTATGAATATGTTATTAATCTTAATGTTTCTAAAATTTTAGAACATCTTCTTATATCATAAACTATGATACTAATGTTTCATAGTATAATTATTAAGTATACTAAAGGTATTTTAGTAGTTTATAAAGTAAATATGAATCATCTAAATCATATCCCCTAGGAGTGCCAAAACGATATGCAGTAAGGCCCTTTATTGTGTACCAGGATACCCCGGGTCAAGCATGAAACTCCTTATTGGAGTTATTACTCCTAGGTTCATTTGTTCCAGAGTGACATCCAATTTTTTTGAATCCAAAAAGAGATTTGATTTCATAGATAACCACTTAATCTTTATACTACCAAAATTTTAGAATATTTTCTTATATCTTAAATAATGAAACTAATCATTACTTAACCATTAGTTCATCATTACTTAACCATTATTCAATCATTACATAACCATTAGTTGATCATTAGTTCCCCATTAGTTCACCATTAGTTCATCATTAGTTAACTATTAACCATTAATTCCTCATTAGTTAATTCATCTCTAAATCAACCTTTAATCATCCCACTTAGTTAATCATCATATTGTTATTATGTAACCATTAACCATGAGTTTATCATTGGTTAATTCATCCCATAATCAACCTTTAATCGTCCTATATGTTTATGTATGAATTAATTACACAAATATAATTACATTTTTAATTAATATAATTACTTCTCTTTTTAATATAATTAATTCACTATTCTCTAATTAATATAATTACTTCACTGTTCGTTGATTAATATAATTACATCTCTATTAACTAACTAATATAATTGCTTTTATATTTGCTAGTGAATATAATTACTTTGCTAATTAATATAATTACTTCATTAATTAATTTAATTACACCTAATTACATATCTAATTAAAATAATTACACCTAATAACTTGGCCTATTAGTATAATTACTTTTCTAATTAATTACTTTGAAAATTAATTACATCACTGATTAATAAAATTATAAATAATTAATCGCCAAATTACCCCTAATCAATCACCCAATTACACCTAATTAATCACCTAAACTTCAAATTCATCACCTAATTACTCCTAATTAATCAACTAATTACACCTAATTACACCTTATCAATCACTTAATTACACCTTATAAATCACCATATTAATCACCGAATTAAAATTAATTAGGTACCTAACTACAATTAATTAATGACAAAATTAATTACCTAATAACACTTAATTAGTAAACTAATTAAACATAATTAATTACCTAATTAAACATAATTAATTACATAATTACCCTTAATTAATTACCTAATTACACTTAATTAATAAAGTGCATAATTTCAATAAATTAATTATCTATCTAATTATAATTAATTAATTAAGTACCTAATTAAAATTAATTAATTAACAAATTTCAATTAATTGTGTACCTAATTAAAATTAATTAATGGAATAATTAATTACCAAATTACACTTAATTAATTTCATGTTTATGCTTAATTAGTTACCTAATTACAATTAATTAATTATGTACTTAATTACAATTAATTAATTAACTGTCTAATTACAATTAATTAATTAGGTACCTAATTACAATTAATTAATTACCTAATTACAATTAATAAAGTTACTAATTATAATAAATTAATGACATAATTAATTTTCTAATTACGCATAATTAATCACCTAATTACATTTAATTAATTATACAATTACACTTAATTAATTAAGTACCTAATTAAAATTAATTAATTAACTATATAATTATAATTAATTAATTATAAACCTAATCGAAATTAGTTAATTTCATAATTACACTTAATTAAGTGGCTAGTTACACTTAATTAAGTTCGTAATTACACTTAATTGAGTGCCTAATTACACTTAATTAATTACCTAATTACACATAATTAATTCTATAATTACACTTCATTAATTCCATAATTACACATAATTAATTCCCTGATTACACAAAATTAATTATTTAATTACACATAATCAATTACCCAATTACACATAATAAATAAACTAATTTCACTTCATTAATTACCTAATTACACTTAATTAATTACCCAATTACAATTAATTAATCCACAAATTGCAATTAATTATTTACCTTAATACAATTAATTAAGCACATAATAAAAATTATTTAAGTGCATAATTACAATTAATAACTAATTTAAAATTAATAAAGTATATAATTACGATTAATCAATTAATTCCTTAATTATAATTAATTAAATATTTAATTCCCTAATTAAACATAATTAATAATCACCTAATTTGTACCTAATTACAATTAATTAATTAATACCCTAATCAAAATTAATTAATCACCTAATTAAAATTAATAAATAACTTAATAAAATTTAATTAATTACCTATATTAAATTAATTAATTACCTAATTCTAATTATTTAATTAATTACAATTAATTAATTCCCTAATTATACTAAATAAAAATTTAAATGATTAGTAATTCTAAATAAATTTCAATAAATATGAACTTTTTGTAAATACATTACGTTAACTATTAACTAAACAAATTAATCAATCAATCAAAATATTAAACAAATTTCGACAAAAAATTAAATACCTCAAATTTGGGCGGTGGTGCTCCTGCTTTATAGGTGGTGATGCTTCAAAAATGACTACACTAGGAGAGAAACATATAACTAAAGAGGAAAATGGGGGTGGTAGAATGGTAATGGGGCATTTGAGATGAACGAGGGGGGGTGAGCCCCCATTTATAGGGGTTTAAAATTTAGGCACCAGTTTGAGCGGCGCCAATAGTTTTAATCCCAAATCTATCAGCACCCCATAAAGTGGTGAAGATAGTTTTAAAATACCATTTTAATCCCCACTTGAAGTGGTGATGATCCGATATTATGGAAAAGCACCACTTCAAGTGGTTCATTGCAGTTCGTGAATGGAAATCTCTAATTCAAGTGCCGCTTTGGCGATTTTTTTTCCCAAAAAACCACTTGAAGTGGTTCTAATAAGACCCATATACCTATTTAAGACAATCCTAGACCCATAAAAAAATTAAATGATGATGATCCTTAATCATAAAGGAATACTGAATCAAGGGTGAACATCGGTGACAGGATGGTTGAACCCCCGGTCGACATACTATGTGGGTTTCTTTCTAGAAGGAATCTTTTTCAAAGTTGTGATAACCAAAGAGATGACGAAAATGTATGGGTTGGGACAACAAGGGTCCATGGATGATGTGGGATTACATATAAATTCATGGGTATTGAAGGACAAAAAAATAATATGGTCGATGAGCGAAGAAAGTGGGATTTCTGAATGATGGCGGGGTCAAGGACAGGTGTGATAACTCAAATGAGAACCACAGTAGTTGGTGGTTGTATCCACGGGTGACCAAAAGGTGGGTGATTGTGGTAGTGACAACGAGGATTTATGCTGGTGCTGCTGATGCTTAGTGGTAGTGGTCAAAACAATGGTGGCACAAGGGTTCATGGTGGTAGTATCAGGGACACTTGAGAGGGAATGGCGTGATGATAATGGTGGTGTTTACATAGCAACCGAAACCACAAAAAAAGGTTTTAGTAGTGCTAAAAAAGGTCTCTATCAGTGCTAAAAAACATTGATAATCAAGCCCCTATTAAAAAGGGTACCTTTTATCATAGCTAAAAAAGAACTGATAAAAGCCCAAAATTAATATTTAAAAAATTTAAATCGGAGACCCCCATTTTAAGGGTGCTTGACCCCCCCCCCCACCAGTGCGCACCCACCTACCCTTTTAACGCACCCATGTTCCCACTCGTGCACCCCTGTATCTGTTATGAATCGAACTTGAGACCACTCTGATGTGCACCTACACCTTTATCACTTTCTCATCTTGTTTTTTCTCCATTTAATGATTTATAAATTTATTTATATATATGTTTAGTTATATTATTCGTATATTAGTATATATATGTATATATATATATATAGTTATATTTTTTTATTTGTATATTTATTCTTATATTATTATAAATTTATAAAATTATTTTAAATACAATTATAAATTATTTTTTTTGTCTATGTTTATAAATAAATAAATAAATACATACATATATACAACATATATACACATGTATATATATTATATATATGTGTATCTGTAAGTATAATTATACATATTTATATATATTTACATATATTATATATTCATATATATATATATATATTCATATGTTATAATATATAGATAATATATATCATTTTGTTAATATAGACACACCCTAATACACACACACACACTAAATAGGTTTATAAATATTCATATATTTGTATTTTAAATAAAATTGAAATTATATATATTGATAAATACACATTAAATATAAATATGTTTAATAATTTTTTTATAAAATTATTTTTTTTGTGTAAATATATAAAAAATAGGTATATATTGTAATATATTTGAATATAAATAATAGTACATTATGAAAATTGATAAAATTTCAAATCTATAATGTCAATATGAATGTAATCACTGGGAATAAATTCAGTTCCCACTGAAAAAAGACCCCTATAATTGAGGTTGAAATTCCATTTAATGTTAAAAAATTTAGTATCCCGACTAAAAACTCATTTTGGGGGCCTTTTGGGCATCTTGGAATCAAAAAATGCGGCAGGAGGTTCATTTTTCTCACTAGCGCATAGAGCTCATCAAATGCTTTGATTTGATATATGATAGAGTTCCAACTGACTCCCAGATCCTATGTTATGGATCTTTGAAGCTTGAATTATGTTTTCAACTTTTTTTAGATCTTTTATTTATTTTTTGATTTTTTGTATCTTCAAATTGTTATTCAATTATTATTACTCGGTGATAATTAAAAAATTATTATTTAATATTATTATTTAAAATATTTTATAATCAATTTTCTCAAAATATCATATATATTAAATGTAAATGTCTATTTATACTTATCTAAAACATATTTAAAAAATATAGAGTATATTTATATCAATAAAAATATATTTATATATTTATATATCAATATATTGTTTTTAATGGAATAATTTTTTTATTTAAATAATCTTTATCGGAACTAGTAAAAAATGCTAATAAAGACACCACTTTATCAGTGCTACTAAAAAACACAAATAAAGGGGTTCCCTTTATCAGCACTTTTTGTAGCATTATTAAAGGTTGGCTCTGTAAAAACTCTTTTGTGTGATAGTGGATGACGCATATGACCCTTTCTTACTAGGGAATACTGAATCTAGTGTGAAAATCAGGGACAGGATTGTTGAACCACCACATGAAAAACTGCATGGGATTTTTTTCTGATGGTTGTCTTTGTAAAAGGTGTAATGACTGATGATATGATGAAATAGTATGTTTTGGGGATATGGAGTATGTGGATGATATGGGCTTATAATTACATAAATTTATGGATCTTCATTGACAAAAAACTAATTTGTATGCAACTTTTGGGTCATGACATTGGTCGCGACGCTGGACGTTAAAGGCTTGAGATCGAGGTGACGACTGGTCGGGTGATGTAGGAGGAAGCATCAAAGATTCTAGCATCAAAATGTTGGAAAACTATTGTGTACAAGTTAGCAGCATTGGAAATAAAAACTCTAGTGAATAGTGTGATAGGAGGCGATGAACTTTTCGGTTGGTTGAATCGAGATTGAGGCAAGCATGGCCGTTTAATGACGGTGGTTCCAAGGATTGGTGTGATGACTCAGACGAGCACCACAATGGATGATGACTCTATCAACAAGTGACAAGAAGGCATGTGACAATATCAGTGATGAATAGGATTTATGCTAGTGGTGGTGACGCTTAGGGAGGATGGTCATAATGGTGGAGATGCAGGGGTTCATGGGGAAAATATCAATGACTCTTGAGGGGGAAAGGTACGATGACTGCAGCAGCGTTCATGTAATGATAGCGCGGATTACCCTTGCTCGCAATGGAATACTTAATCTAGTCTGAACATTAGTGATGGGATTGGTGAACCCCTGCCCGACATACTGTGGGGGTGGTTTTCTGTCGGGTGCCTTGGTCAAAGGCGTCAATTAGGGCGATATGATGAATCTGTGTGGGTTGGTCCAACTAGGGTCCAGGCTGATATGGGCTTACAAGTCAATAAATTCATGGGGCTTCATGGACCAAAAAATATTATGTACTGGTCTTGCAGGTCATTTTATGGGTTGGTTTTCCCATGGGGGGCTATGACCCGCCCTTTCGTCTTGTGTGTGTTGTGTTTGTCTATTTCATTGAAATTATACCCCCAAGTAATATATATATATAATGTCAACAAAATTATTTATAAAATTATATATATATATATAATTATTAAATTATAGTATAGTATATATATTTGAATAATAATAACATTATAATAAATATATTTAAATAAAAAATATTTTAATTATATTTATAATTGTATATAATTATATGTTAATATATATATTGATATAAATATATTTGAATATCAATATATAAAATTATATAATTAATGAAATACATCTATATTTATAAACAAATATTCATAAATATATTTATTTATAAGTAGAAATATAAATAAATATTTATATCTAAATAACTATAAAATTATAATAAGTATATTTAAATAATATATTTTTTTTATATTTATAATTATATACACTTGTATATTAAAAAATATTCATAATGCTGTATATATATTTATACAAATATATATAACTGTCTCACTATATTTATAATTATATAAATATATATATATGATTAAAATTATATAAAAAATATTTACATATTTAGAGAGTTTTGAATAACATATATATTACAATAATCATATATATATATATAACAAATATATATATATATATATGTTATATAACATTAAATAAAAATTGAATCTTTTTTTCATAAATTTATATATTAAAAATTATCATATTAATATTAGTCAAAATATTTAATAGTTCTATACATATATTGATTACAAAATGTGTATATGATTAAAATAAATACTATATATTAAATTTTTATTTAAAAAATTATATAACAGATAAAAGAATATATTTATTTAGATATATATTTATATGGAAAATAAATAATTTGAAATATATGTACATGTATAACTACATGTATGTATGGGTATATGTGTACATACATGTCTGTATATATACGTAAGCGTATATGTGTATGTTTACTTCTGTATGTTTGTAAATCACGTAAATGTTATGAATTCACTTTTTAATACTTATTTTTTTTTATTTAAATTAATAATTCACTTATTATTATATATTGATTAATAATGTTAAAAATATATTTAATCATTTTTTAATATTTATTTATACATATATTTATTAACTATACCATAAATATTTTAAAAATATTTGTAATTACTATGAGTAATATTTATTCTTTTTTATTAATTATTTTTTAACATTTAAAATATGTTTGAAATTTTTATAATTAATAGATATAATTATTTTATTAATAACTTTGTAATTTAAATATTTATTTATACAATTATAAATACATATATTTTTTTTGAAAAAATTATTTATTAAATTATCAATAAATATATATATATATATATATCTAAATATATAAATATATTTATAAATATACTCAAATATTGATAAATATATTTATTTATAATTAGAAATATATATATATATATAATTATAAAATTATAATTAATATAGTTGAATAATATATATATTTATTATATTCATAATTTTATAAATAAATATAACTATATAAATATGTATAATTATGTAAATATATTTATAAATATATAAAAATTACTATAAATATATTTATTTATCATTATATATATATATAAATAATTATATAATTTTAAAATTTATATTTATTATATTTATAATTTTATAAATATATATAAAGATATAAATATATTGTTAAGATTAGATCATTATTAGTTCCTTTTTAGCACTGTTAATGACAAATATTTACCAGTCCTAAAAAACAACTCATAAAACTACTCTTTATGAGTTCTACTAAAGAATCATTTTATCAGTGCTAGAATGTCACTACTAAAGAGTAGTTTTAGTGACAGTTTCAATTTTAACACTAATAAAAATAAACTTTATTAGTGCTTTTTTTAATGAACTGATAAAATCCATATGTTTTCTTTTAAAAAGAACCCTAACAAAGGATTTTTCCACTTGTGCCTTCAAGCACTCACATAACATGACTATTGCCACCGCTCTCATCGTACCCTAATTCTACCGCCACTCTACATTCATGACAAATCATTCTCTCCAAATCTATGGTATGTGATGATATTTCTTGTTCGCACTTATATTTATAACATAATTTTGGAGAGATCCTCTCTCATCAGTAGAGAATTTATCTCTCTTAATTCCAATGGATATTGCTCAAGAAATCTACTACTACAAAGTTCATGATTTGATGATGATATTGTTGGTCATTATGAAATGTTTTCTACATATCATGGGAATCAACATGCTCCCACTATTGATATTGAGCTTCTTAAATGAACATACATTGTCAGAGAGAACATGACATGTTCACCATTTTCAGTGGGTTTCATCTCTTCCTTGCCAGATCTTTCCAGATCTGGGCTGTATCCTTCTGGTAGGGAAAAATCATAATTCTCCCATCCTTTAGGTGACAGAAGATCTCCCTACAGGTGATAAATTTTCCCTGAGGGTGGTCGGGTGTTGAAGCAGGACCACATGATCTTTATGAAGGCCATGGGTGATGTGCAAACCTATATGATGTTGGCATGGAAGGTTTCGATGCTGGATAATAGGAAGTGGATGATCATGCTAAGGGAGAAGTGTTAAGAAGGCTTCTAATAGTTATGGGATCGTATTGGTGTGGTTGTGATTGTTGTCTATGTGCAGGGAGCCCTATCCATTGATGGGGACAGAGCCAAGGATGATGATATCCTTAAGATACATGGATATGGCATCGTCCTCTCTAAAATTGGCATGTGTAGTCATCTATGGGGTACATGATGATCATGACATCATGATGATGGAAATCATTGGATGTGCGAGGGATGACCATAGGTTTTGGAGGGGTTTTGACATTAGTGAGGCAACCTGGGGAGCAGTGCTACCAGTGATGATGTGTGGGATGGAATTCACATGTCGACACTAGGAAGCTTAATGTGGTGCATTGGGAGTGGGGTCCTCATTTATAGTGAGGAAATGATCTCTATTATAAGGATTTGATGAATGGGGGTGTTGACATTGTTACTGAGAGGCAAAGTAAGGGTTTGATGTGGGTGAAGAATTCGATGTACAGGCTGGAGTCTCGACAATTATGGACTGGCTCTAATGTATGGCGAATAATTAGGGCACAAATGTCGTGTTTTTCTCTAGGTTTTTTTCCTAGTGTTGGTTCACATAAATAAGTTGGCTAGTAATATTTTTGAAGGCTTTTTATTTGATTTTTGTTTGGGTTTATCTAGTGGTCACCAATGATTTTGGATGGTTTTGATTGAACTTCATGGAGATTGTCTAATTTTTTGGATACTGACGGGTGTCATGGCTCTTACTGACTGCAGATATTTGTGGAATGGGATGTCGATGGGTTCTCAGAACAATTATGATGATTATGATATTGCACTCGGACGATGCACGATTGATGATTCTGAAGCCATGTCGACGTCTTTGAGGTGGAGTTTTACGGACAATAGTAGAACGTCATTTTGGATTTAGGTGTACATGGCCTCTCATAGGATGGTGGGATTGGGGGCCACTTGGGATCCCACATTGGGGATTTTTCATAGTTTTTATGGTCTTTAGTAATTTTGATCTTGAATATGGTCATGCTTTTTGGTGTGTTCATGATATTTCCTTTGATGGTTAACTTCCTTTTTTAGTTGGTTCTTGTCAACTGATTTTTGTATTTGGTGGTTTATTTGTGCAAATTTTATTGTGTTGATGTCTTTTCTACTTTCTTTTTCTTTAATATCTTCTATGGATTTAACACACTTGGATCCTGAACATTCTAGGTATCCTATTATCACCTCCAACTGCACTAATATCTTTAGTTTCACCTCAGTGAACCCTACTATTTTGTGTCTTCACATCTTCTCGATGAACCGAGAAAATAGCCCAAAAACAACCATCCCTTTTGTTCTTAATCACCATATTATCCACCACCTTCCTATTCCATGGATTCGACTCCTTTAAAACAAAATAAATCTCACATAGAAACTCCTAATATCGAAAACCACATTCCTCTAAACACTATATATATCTCTATTTTTTCCAGGGTTGATGATTGGGGTTCTCATGTCTTCAGCAGATATTGTGTATGGAATTATTCTATATTTTGTGTGCACAATGATTTGAGGGAGCCATTGGTCACATTACTTACATGTTATTTCTGGTTTCATTGTCATCATTATGTATTTCAATAATGTCAATGATGCATGTGGTGTTTTCTTTTTTTATTCGGTGATTGATAGACTAATGTTCCACATTGAATAATGTTCAATAAAAGCATGAATTGTTGTCTGAATATACAAGAACATGGGGACCTCTATTTATTAATTTAGGTGTCACTTATATTTTTGTAATTCTCCATTTTAATTCATTATAATAATGTGAATTCCATATTATATTACATTTTACATAAATATTAAAATACATTATATTAAGAAAAACATAATTTTTGGAAACAATATACTATTTATTTTCCTATAATATATGTTTTTTTAAAAACTGATAGGTGTTTTATTAAATAATAGTTATAATTATAGACATGAAGAAATCGATTCAAAGTATACAATTTTTTTTATATTAATTGACATCTATAATTCTTATTTTAAAATATAAATAATTATTGAGTGTGATTTAACCAAACATGTTACTTCATTTAAAGTATAAATTAGTATTTTTAATGATTTCAAAAAAACTATTTATTTATGATTTATCATCAATAAAACATATTTATTTGAAAAAATAACTTTTTTGTAATTATTGTTACTTTCTCTAGGAAAAAAGGAATTTTAGAAATAATTCTTTTCTTATTTTCAATTTTATCTACTTTTCAATTACCCATTTCTTTCAAAGAATGATAAAACACTTTAAAACATTCAACTAATGGCTTCCCCATATTCGAAATGCCCCTTTGGTATATTTTTTGTATTTTGTTAAATATTAATATTACCATATCAAATAGGATGGATATAAATTTAAAATGGATGGATACTAATTGTATGACAAAATAGTATGAAGATGGGGTGAAAGAATTAAAAAAAATTCAAAATATCATGTATATGATTATTATAAAATAATTTTTCAGTGATTACACAGTTATTATTTAGGACTAATTAGACCGAAGGAGTTGGAGGAACACTTGATCTATCATGGAAGAGATCTAAGTTATAAATTCTAGACTAATCATGGAGTAAAAGTGAATGTAGATAGTGATTGGGATATTATTGTGTTTTATGGATCATATGATATGATTTAAAGAATGTAAAATTAATAAATTTGTATCAATGATTTTATTACTGGTGTGAACTATGATTCATATAATATTGATGAAATATCAATGATATTTGAAGATGAAATTTATTTTAAAAATAACTTCTATGGCTATCTAGATGTAAAAGCGTGCATGTATTATATTATAATGGTTATATATTCTATAAAAATGAACATTATGAAGATAATACCATGAAAAAAAATGTATTTACACTTGTGGCTAAAAATATGTATTTATTTGGTTTCAATGACGTAAAACCAATTTATAAAAATATGTAATACTTGGGCATCATCAACAAATGGGAGTTGGACTACACAACATTCAATGTTCCAATTTTTCAATTCAGGTTCATTGATAAAAGAATTGTATTTAAAATAGATGAATTGGGATTCATGAATGTGGATTTTAGTTAGGAATGGTAAAAAGATTAACCACAACCAATGAAATCAAATGCAGTGAAAGTATTTTGTGTTTTATATCCTGCAAACCAAAAGCTGTCAATTTATCTGTTATACATGAAAACCACTAAAGGGTCCTATGATAATTCAATTGATGATGACCCATTCAGTAGGATGTCAAAATCATTTAAATTTGGTCACAATGTGGATTTGGTATTGTATGTCATAAGAAATCACAATGAAGGGATTTAGATACTTGATAGAGGGGTAAAATCCCTTCAACCATTAAAAAAATATAGTCAAATTATCATGATATATTTATGTTTGTAATATACATTGAGTTACCACATATTATTATCTTTTCATTGAAACATTTATGTAATCAAAATTAAATACTCAACTAGTTCTAAATATAATGACTTCTGCACATTCTGATGATCCCAATCATATGTAACAATTCGTTTCTCAACCTGATGGTGCACCCAGTATAGTGGAACAACCACCTTCTGTACATGGTGAAGCTACCAATCCATAAGAACAACATATTGACGATGTTTAACAAAATAAAATGTTAGATGATGAAAAACAGAAGTTCCATAAAAGAAGGAGCACTATAGAAATAATGTGTTAACTAACATTATTAAGGATAAAAGAAAAGTAATAAAATTAGATGTGGAATGGAATGCACGTGACCGCTTGTTCACCCCATAGAGGCTATGATTAGTAGTTTCAGTGGTATCACCACTCAGCAACACATACCAATTGATGTATATTGTGGTAACATGCTATTCTGATGCCTAATAAATTGATTTTTTAAGAGATTATAGTAACATTTAGATATCAATCATTTATTTCATATAAAATTAAAATAATGAAACATTAAATTACTCTTCAAAATCCCTTACGGAGTTCATTTATAGTATATGAATCCAAAAAATAAATATGTATTAATGCTTGTAGTTAAGGAACATTGAAGGTTTCACACAATTCTAACGAATTTGCATCTCCAATATTCTATAGGTATAAATAACCATCACCCAATGAATATATATGCTCACCTAATAAGACATGAATTGGGGGATTCATTTACTTGACATCGTGAGAAGACATCTTTTCAGATACATTGTTGCTGGAAATACATTGTTTGAAAATACATGTACTAGTCACATAAATTAATAATTTTTAATTTATGAAACAATAACTGAGTTTTGAAAATTAGAAATGGTAAGGAAAACCAACATACCCCTAACGTAATGCAAGGATGGTGTATTCTTTATTTAAAAAAAATTGGAACATATTTTAACAAAATCATAATAATTTTATGTGACATGAATCAACAGTGTAATTATTTTCTTATTTTATATATAGATTAATGGATTGAAATCCAAAGCCACTTCCATCCCACATCATGTTTTATGGAAGAGGAAATTGTAAAAAAATATGTTATATGAATATATGAAAACACATAACAATTGTGGGAAGCATGTGTTAGTATGAAACAATAAAAAAATTATTTAAATTGTATTATATAATAATGATTACTTATTATTGTATATATTTTATCTGAACTAGACACATTAATCATCATTAGATGTACAGTATGAACATCTTTTATTAGTGGCCCTGAAGTAGCCCGAATAGTATGGTCGCATCATAGGTGCGAGGTTTGGGGTGACACCCCGAATATGTTTTGAGAAAAAATGACATACGATAAAGATACAAAATTGAGGATATGTAGGAATGATTATCTTCTATGGTTGAAATATTTCATCATTAATATGATTTTCTAGAAATATTTTTGAGGAGTAAGTAAAGAGAAGAATCAACCCAAGAACAAACAATGCGTGATGATTCATCCCCACCCCCACCATCATTGAGGTGATCTATTCCCCTCAAAGTGATGTCTTAGAAGTGGTGATCATTATTCTCATAATTGTTTCTGTGAAATATGAATCTGATATAAACTGATCCCTTTATTTTACAGATATTCTATAGGGTGAATATGATTGTGATTTATAAATATCAACACCCACCCATCACCTTGTTGCAATGGATACAATGTAAAATATTCAAGGAGATACTCTACATAATAGAAAACATCAAATAGGTACTATTAGAGTGGGGATTATCATAGATCATGAGATGAGTGCCAAGCTACCTATTCCACTTGATGACACAAATATTCATATGGTCAAGAAATATAATTAAATATTCTCATCATAGATATAAAAACATTTAAAAAACTTGTTGACAAGGAGGTATTTATTTCCAATTTATTTTTATTGGTAAACCTTGAACAATTAATAAAAATGGTCCGAACAAATGAATGTTATTACCAACATATAGAAACAATGAAGGGGTAAAATGAAATTTCAAATCAAAATGATCTAATGGAGAATCCACCCAATCAAAAATATTTAAAAAATAACCTTTAAACTACACATTGAATATCCATATATACTAACATTAACAGTTCATATGGATATCATATTGAAAAGAGGTAGTAATCACATGGTTTACTTTAAATAAAAATGTATAAAGAGTCCAATACAAACATCATTGCTATTGAAAATTTAAATGAAATCGTCATGTATGTATGGCTTGGACTCTCAGTTGTAAATATATATATGAGGTGCATTTTCATGATTTTTTTCCAACAATTGATCTACTATGTTACTTATGCCTAAAAAAGTATAATTATTTACATGTTTCTATATTAATTCTACTTAAATGAAGAACCATGGGAACATAAATATGGACTCATTAGTCCTTACATTAATTCTACAGACCAAAACAATATGGAATCAACTTGAATTGCTGAAATTGTGGGAAACCTGGCCACGACATTTGAAGGAAAACATAAGGATGAATGACTATTATTATTACCAATGATGCAGGTGTAAAACTGTATGATTTAATCATAAAAAATATATTTTTTCCTTTTCATTACTTATTCTTTTTAGGCCTCATTGGGTAATCATTGAACACAATTTGGATACTCAAAAAAATTATTTTCCTGATTCACTACATGGATACCCAAAAAACCAACCACACATAATGACATTTTTTTAATTTTAAATACAATACATCCATCATTTTAGAACTAAAAATCATGTTATATATTATATAATACATTTTAAATCGAATACTATTATTATAGGGTGGTGTTTAAATATCATTAAAATAATGGCATGAGAACAGTCCATGGGCATAAGGATCCTATAAACCTCAACAAGTGGAGAAGTATTACGGTATATATAATAATATTGAACAAACAAAACTCATAAAAAATCACATTACTTAATTTTTTCAATGTTTATACATTGTATGAAAAAAATTAATGGGATATATTGCAGTCATTATGTTTTAAAATCAATGATAGACATCATATATCATAAAAAACTAGTATCCTCGAAGATGTATTTTCGAACATATTTACAATTTCATTTAAAGTATTTATCAATCATTTATGTATTCATATTTTTCTAGTAATACCATTACTTTCATAATTAATTATATCCACAAGATTAAATATATTTTTTAAAAAATGATTAGGAATCCTACATGATGTCAGAATGTACACATATATCTTGAATATGTGACTTCCAACTACTTATTTAGTAGATTTTATAATAATTTTTTCAATTTTTTTTTATTAATTTCCCCATTATATTTAACTTATACATAGTTTGACAATTTTAAAGGGGTAATGAAGAAATTAATTCATCAATAAGGATGATTCACTAATGTAATATGATCATGCACTTTAGGATAAAAAGACATATTGGAATCAGCCACACCTCAATCCAAGACACGGTGTACATGGTATGACTCAAGTTTTGTTGTTTTAGTTTAAAATTTGAATTTTATTAATGTATTGATTCACATTTATGTCAGATTTATTTATTTTTTCCATTATTAATATAATAACTGTTTACTTATATATTTTAATTCTTTTAAGAATTCATATTTTTCCATCAACTGTCTGTAGCAAGCTAGAAATGAGAGAACATGTTGCCTTTGGAAGAGGCATTTTAAATAGAATGAGGTTTCCTCTTCCATACAAATGGAATAGTTCTATATTTTTTGGTTTGGGGGAAGTAGTTTAATGACAAACACGCATCACATACACAATCATCCACACCTCAATCTAATACATAGTGTGCTCGGTATGACTCAAACCATATATTTTTAGATTATAATTTACATTTTAGTTCAAAATATATATCACAAAATAAAAACTAGGGAAACACATTCATATTGTTTTCATACGTTGTGGAAATGATCCACAATTCATTTTTGACATATAATAATTATCCAAACCTTAATCAAACACACGGTGTGACTGGTATGACGGTAGGTGTGTATTTTTATTTAAAATTATGAAATAAATTTTAGTAAAAAACAAAAGTGAACTACTCAAAAATAATAAAATGATTTTTTATGATTTTTATACATTATAAAAATTATCCATATGTAATTTGTGACTTTAGGAATCATCCACACCTCAATATGATGACTGAAATTCCCAATATGGCTCCAAGTGTGTCATTTTATTTGAAATTGACATTATTTTTTTAAATGACAACTAACACACTCAAAACCAAGAAAAATATTGGATTTTTTCATACTTTAAGAAAATGATACATAAGTCATTTTTTACATGTAGGAATCATTAAAACCTCAATTTGACACATGGTGTGACCGGTATGACTCAAAGTGTCCATTATCAGTTTAAAATAGATATTTTAGTTCAAAAATTATGTCACTTGTATAAAAACAAGAAAACATGCTCTAATTAGCATTAAAATTATGAAAATTATTGATATGTTATTTTTGACATGTAGGAATCAGTCTCACATAAAATTGACATGCGATGTGGTGAGGGTGACTCAAAGTGCGTGTTTCCACTTTGAAGTGACATTTTATTAAAAAACACAAGTGACATACTAAAAACCATGAAAAAACATTTGGATTATTTTGATACATTAGGAAAATTATTAAAATGTCATTTCATGCATGTCAAAATCAACTAAACCTCAATTGGATTCATGGTGTAACTGATATGACTCCAACTGTATATTTTTATTGAAAATTAACATTAATTTTAGTAAAAAAATTATTGATATTCTAAAAAATGAGAAAATGAATTTTTATTGTTTTGATACATTAGTAAATTGATACATATGTCATTTTGTACATGTATGGATCAACCAAATCTCAATCATATGCATGGTGTTACCAATATGACTCAAAGTGTCCTTTATCTATTTAAAACTGACATTTTAGTTCAAAAAGTGTGCCACTCACTACAAACTGAGAAAATTCACTCCAAATGACATGATAATTTAAAAAAATGATTCATAAGTCATTTTTGAACAATATGAATCAGCATCACATAAAACAAAAATGAAATGTGACTGATATGACTCAAAGTGCATGTATTTAGTTTAAAATATCATTTTAGTAAAAATAACAGGTGACATACTCAATATTTAAAAAACAGATTCATATTAATATAATACATTAAGAAAACAATTTGTAAGTCATTTTTGATGTGTTAGAGTCATCCATACCTCAAAATGATGCACTATATGACTAGTAGGATTCAAAGTGTTTCATTTTATTAGATATTTACCTGATTTTTTTTAAAAATAATAATCTTCATTATAAAAAATGATAAATAAGAATTAGGATTGTTTTTATGCATTAGTAAAAAAATCCATATGTAATTTGTGGTGTGTCTGAATCATCTAAAAATAAATCTGATATACAGTGTGTCCAGTATGACTCCAACTGTTTCTTTTAATTTAAATTTGACATTCATTTTAGTTTAAAGGAAAAGTGATATACTTAAGACTAAGAATATTCCTAAGGATTGTTTTGATACTTTAGAAAAATAATTTTCAAGTCATTTGTGACATTTAGAAATACTTCTCACATAAATCTGATAAATTGTCTTCCCAGTATGGCGCAAAGTGTCTGTTATCATTTTAAAATTGATATTTTTGTTCAAAATGAGTTTGAGTCTCCAAAAAAATAACATTTATTTTCAGGATATTTTACTAAATAGATTCATAAGAAATTTTTTACATGTAGGAATTTGTCTCACATCAAACTGACAAATGATGTTATTAGTAAAACCCCAAGTTCGTGTTTTTAGTTTAAATGAAATTTTAGGAAAAAACACAAGTGGCATACTCAAAATAGAGAAAAAATGTCTATATTTCTTGGATACTTTATAAAAATGACACATATGTTATTTTTGATGTGTAGGAATTAACCAAACCTTAATCCAATGCATGGTGTGAATGGTACGACTCCAAGTGTCTTTTTTGTAAAATTGATATTTTAGTAAAGAACATGGGTGACATAATCACAACCAAGAAAACACATTAATATTATTTTGATACTTTATTAAAATTAATCATAAGTCATTTTGACATGTATGAATCATCCATACATCAATCGGATACGAGGTGAGCCTAGTTTGACTGAAGGTGTCTATTATTAGTCTAAAATTGATATGTTAATTAAAAAATTTTGTCAGTAACTGAAAACCAAAAAAATGTGTTTATATTATAATGATACTATAGGAAAAAAATTAATAAGTCCTTTGTGATATGTAAGTACCATTATCATGTCAAACCAACACATGACGTGACCCGTTTTACTCAAAGTGCATGATTCTAGTTTAAAAATACATTTTACAAAAAAAGACATGTGGAATACTCAAAACTAGGAAAACATATATTTATTATTTTGATACATTAGTAAAATGATCCATACATCATTTTGGATGTGTATGAATTATCTCCCACCACAATTTGATGCACAGTGAGACATGCATCACTAAATGTTTATCCTTTTATTTAAAATTGACATTTAATTATTTTATTCATTAATAATTATGTTTAATTTATTTATTTATTTTATTAAATACAATATAATTGTTTTCTTATACGGGTGGAATATTTTTCTCATGTTGCAGTTGTTTTTCAACAACTGATACCATGGTTTTGTATTTTTGAGAGGGTTTTGCGGGTGCCACAGATTATGAAAAATTGATGCTTTTAAATTTTTGTGGATAATAATTGAAAATGTAATTATACAAAATATTTTATAAAATTTAGATTATATATTTTTTAATTATAATGTAAATTTTATTTTAATGAAATTATGAATTTTCATATAGGGGTATTTTTATATAGTCGTATATAGTTGTATTTTTTGTAGTGCGGTGTTTTTCAAATAGTATAATGTAGTAATATGGCCTTTATCGGTGATCACAAAAGCACTAATAAAGGGGGACTTTTATCAGTGATAAAATGTCACTAATAAAATACAAACTTTATCAAAACTTTTTGTAGCACTGATAAAGGTCCCCCTTTATATGTTTTTCTTAACACTAATAAAGTGTTCTTAACCCATAAAGTTGTTGAGGAAAATAAGACTTCATTAAAACTATTAAATCCATTTTTCATACTTTTAAAGGTTCGAACAATGGTAGTGCTTTGGGAACCACGTGCATGACAAGAACACCACCCTTAACACACAAAAATTATTAAGCTCAAAATAAAATAGTACAAATGAAAAACCAAAAATACTAACAACATAAAAACAAAAGTAATAACAGTCTCTAGTGTCAGGAACTAAAAAAAAGTGATTATTTACAAGCCGATGTGGTATCTCTCCGATTGTAATAATCTATTCATGGTGCTGAAACCCCACTAGATCCAATGAATTTCACTTCACCAGTACATCATAGATCAATAAAATTATCACAGATCATCTACGTGAAGAATGGTTGTTAAAACTCAACCACGAACGACGTATGAAGAGTAGTCGAGGAGGATTACAGTATGTTAATTTATCTCACATAATGAAAAAATTTCTAGGGAGAACTAGTGTTTCCCCATAAAATTATGAGATCAATATTTAGATTCATAGATCAAATGAGACCACCCCAATGGATGAGGCCTCATGAGGTCATAAATTATCTTGAAAACCGCACAATCCCGCATAATATCCCATCCAACCAGAACATGCCATGAATCCGTGCTGAATAGAAATGAAACATTATAATTTGGATAACCCAAGCCAATGAAATGTCACAATTGAACGAGAAATCAAAAAATAAATGGAGAGGAGCGAATTCTAAAACATATTTATGATATGGTGAAGGAAAAAGGTGCAGGCGAGAATAAATTCCACACCACAAGCCATTATCCCAACCAATTTAGCAAACCCAACCATAATTTCCATCCCATTGAAATATTATATTTAGCATAATAATAAGAATTAATATTTAATAAATTTTATATTGTGAATTATTGAGAAAATAAATGGAATTTTTATTACACGAGAAAAATTAAACATGAGAACACCTTAAATTCAAAAATATCTACAATTTTTATTTGAAGATGGTGATGTTCTTGAGCCTATTTTCATTGAAATGGATCCAAATTCGTTCTATCTAATAAATAACTGAATTATGATAATATGATTTCTTTAGTCAAATTACCAGCTGAGTCATTATCATCTTTTATTTTATTAAAATTTATGATTCA
The DNA here is from genome assembly GCA_963277665.1 of Viscum album. Taxonomy (NCBI): domain Eukaryota; kingdom Viridiplantae; phylum Streptophyta; class Magnoliopsida; order Santalales; family Viscaceae; genus Viscum; species Viscum album. The sequence continues at coordinate 940,617,156 of OY728161.1, forward strand.
AGATTCAATGATATCTCTAGTATAATGTAACATATTGTCTATGTGTTTGGAGATACCATTACACCCAAAACATTTGTTCAAAAAAAATATAATTGACTATCATAATAAATTTTTTAAAAAATATATATAAATTGAGTTCAAAAGAAACCCTTTAACCGTAAAGCCTCATTGGAAAAAATTTCTTCGGTGATGTACTTACCTTTTGAGTTTGAAATAAATCCATATATTTTCTACTACATTTCCATGATTTGGGTCCATTACAAGTAGTAAAGACATAGCTAGTAAGTGACATTCTAGTATCCACATTTCTATCATAATGAACATCTGTATATCCATCAATTAGATCATCTGTACATATATTTCTACCAAAACAGAAATACATGTCAGATGTATGTGACACATATCTCAGTAAACATTTTAGGTTCAATGTAACATCTCTTCCTTTCTAGGTATGTCTCTATAAAAATATTTTTTGGTAACTCACTATGAGATGGGTTGTATTCATTTAAACATGGTTTTTCAATTCGAGACCCGATATGTGTTATATGTTTTAGGGGTTCAGTAAGAATAAATAGGCTAGTAATGGATAAAAAATAAATTCACATTATGAACTCATTTCATTATGTATACTATTTTGGGAAGACACCATGAATTTAATTGATGGCATAAATTTACTCACACCCTATAAAATTTTCTCACTATATAAATTTTACAGACACATTAAACATTACAAACCCTAAAAACATGTTCTGAAAAGTGTCACAAGTCACAAAAACACATTATAAAATTTGTAAATTTTTATTTAATGTTTTTTTACATTTTTTTTATTTGATTTTGGAAAAAAATAAATAAAATGAAATGAATTATAAAATATGTGAAATTAATTCACATTGTGAATTTTTCATGACCAATCTATTTAATATCTCCATCATCATGCATATTTTGAACACCAACCCCATATTCTATAGAAGACATTTTTTGCACCACCTTATTGACTTCAGACATTACAAAGTGAATTTTTATGATTCATATTTGATCTGGAAGTGATCCCACATTTGATCTTGGCATTCTACACCTATATATTTAATATATACATTCTGGTTCTTCTTTTTCTTCTCGATCCATTACTAATTGAATTTATAGATTTCATTAAAAGGAAGGAAGAATCTGATTTTATCCATGAATGCGACGTTTTATCACCTCTATCCCAATATTCAAGGTGGGTGGTCTTAAAATTATCACTTTAGACTGATTTAATTTTCCCTAGTACGTGAAATGTGAAATCTCTCTGTTATTATATGTCTAAAATATTAAATTGGATAATCCTTGTTAAATTATAATTGTTTATTCTACACTATCCATTAGATCTTGTTGGGTCTATTGTTTTGGAGACTAAGTTCTGTGGCCACCTAATTTGTGTCCCAACCTGGGACCTTATCAATACGTGGTCAATTTTTTGTTAGAGTCCTATAATAAATTGCATAAATTTATTGATTATTGGATTAATATTATGAATTATAATGACATTTATATTGTGTGATTACTTAATGTAGAATCACCTCAACTAAATTACTGTAAATGATATGTTAATGACCTTAGGGTTATATGATAAATGTAACATGTTTGATAAAATTATGATGATAATTGGGAACCTAGTTTAAAGAAATATACATGCACAGAAAAATTATAGTTTTATAAAATGATCATTGTGTATTGTAATTATATATCTAGATTGTGTGTTTTGTTCCTTATGATTACTTTAATATATGTTGATTTTTTGTGACTCTAATGTGATTGATGCATGAGGGATAGATTATTTATGGCATGTTGAGTTTTTAAGGATATGACTCATGATTTATATTAATTGATGTGGTCATAGTGCATGTTTTGTATCAATAAAGAGCTATTCGCCTTGGTACTTGATGCCCAATGGTATAGTATTTGATAATATAGGATGTATGAGGAGAATATTCACACTCAATTGATTCCTAGAGGAATGATTCTGAATACCCAAAAAGTTGAGGCTTTGAAGATAATGTTGTTTTGTGTGATTCATCCTCAGTAGGAGAATATTCTACCAATTGGGTGATCCTTCTTGATGGATGAGGTTTCGTCCCTAGATACATATATTTGACCGGGTGTCGAAGCAGGTTTTGGGATGGCCCGGAATGCCACCTCAGAACTTGAGGGTCAGCATGTCTATTTCAAGTGCAGTATTAGTCTATTAAATTAATACCATATTATTAAATTTATTAAATTCACATTATTTGTTAGACTGTATATGTTTAATCATGGTATTGTTGACCTATTGAGTGGAACTAAGACCCTATACATGCTATAATTTAGTACCGATAAAAATCCCATGGATGCAGGTTTTCAAAAGGGAAGGGGAACATATTATTGATTTGTGGCTGGCTGGATTGGTTAAATCATGGAGACAGGATCGTCATGGGGTTTTTTACTAGGGTTTTAGACTTTTTATTTGAGTATTCTAAGCCATTTATTTATATATATTTGTAGTTTTCATGTAGTTACATTCATCTTACCATTACATTGTTCTTTTTTATTTGAATTTATTTTGATTGTAATATTTTATCTTTGGTTTCTTAATTATTTAATTATATTTTTTTCTTATTTCTACTATTATGCTATCATTTTATACTTTCATTGAAACTTTTATCTGGAGGGTATAATCTCTCCACTATATTTTATAGACCCTCGCTACTAGTCCGTGGCCTCCAACATATAAGGAGGAATGATTGATGTCACATATCCAATCAAATCTATCACATGAGGGAGAACCAGGCCTGGGACTTTATATGCTTCCAATTCGGTCTACATGGATTGGCCATGATTTTGCTGACAGTGAAATAACAATGGTTGTGTTTGGCATGGTGAAAATCATGGATTACATCTGGCATCCAATAGTGTTTGAATAAGGGATCATTGATATAAAATATATTTCAATGGAAGAAACTGGTGTTTAATTTAAATAATGTTTAATTTTGTGATAAAATGGAATATTAACTAGCTTCAAGGTCTCAAGGAAGTTCCTCATTGGTACATTCAAGATAAAAGCATTTTGGGAAAAAATACTATAGTCTATTATGTTTCATTCATATAATTACGACTCATAACATTTGTATTGATGATCCTACAAATATTATCTCAATGTCACTCTTAATTTGAGACTTAATATAGTTAATGAGATTCGTATTATTTCACATTACGAACATATAATCTACATAACAATGTAGGTAAAGCATACAATTTTTGACAACTATCTAACAAACACGAGCATTATTTTTTCTCCTATTAAATTGGTAATCCTAAATAAAGGAGTCGAATTTATTATAAAATTTTCTTCATGCATATTTTATACCATACAAGAATTTATTTTCATGATAAAATTTATTAGTTTTGAAACCCTTTTAACAACCATCAAGAGGTTTAATGTATTGATTCTCATTAAGATCACTATGTAAGAAGGTAGTTTTAACATATAACTGTTCTATGTGAATGTTACTAAAAAAAGTAGAATAAATGTGATTCCAAATTGAATAATTCCTAAAACTGGAAAAAAAATATTAGAATAATAAATACCCTATCATTGAAGGTAACCCTTTTCCACTAATATAGCCTTCAATTTTATTCCATTTTCATTAGTGTTATCTTATTTTATTTTGTAAATCCATTTACATCCAAATAAATTTTCATTAATAAGTTTATTAATAATAGACCAAATATGATTTTTAATCAAGAATATTATTTCTTCATGTAGCACAGTGATCCATTGTTTATAATCTACATCATTCAATGATTTCTTATGGTTTTGAGGATCATCATCAATGATATCCTATAAAACATGAAAGGAAAAAAGAAGTTTATTATATTATATGAACCATGTAGGGGGTCTACTGACCCTATTATACCTATATCAAGACAACTAGTAATCATTATTGTCATTAGGAGAATAAAAATTCAAGTCTAAAATAGTAGTCAACTCATTTCAAGATTCACATTGAGGAACAGGTGGAGGGGGCTCAACAAAAAACTCAATATATGTTGATGGATGAGGATAATAAATATTTCATTTTGGTATTCATCATCATTGTCATGCTTGAAATATTTGGATTTCAAAGAATAAGCCTCATTAAATAAAACTAATCTACTGGTTATTCACCTTTGGTATCTAGGTTTTTCAACCCACAACTTATATCTCTTAACATTGTCACGGTATCTGGAAAAAACCCACCAAAGATCTCAAGGTTCTTGCTTATCAGTTTTATCATGGTCACATATAGTTCCCCCAATGTCTCACAAGTAGTTATAAAAATGTGGTTTTCCATTCCATAGTTTATATGAGAGTTTAAATTTGGTTAGTAGTATATGGAAACCGGTTAATTTGGTACACTATCATAGTGGGACTTTCTGCCCAAAAGGATTTAGGAAGGCCCATGCATGTAGTCTTGCTTAACACTCATTCAAAACTATTACTGCATATATGCATAGAAAACCCATTTTATTGGGGATCTACCAAATAGTTGTTTGGATAATTATAACCTTAGATAGATAAAGCTAGAGAAACTCCATATAAAATTAATCCAATAAAATATCAATTCTCATCACTTTAGTCCTCCTTCAAACCTAGTTCCCAACTAGTATTTAAATTATTTAAAAGGTTTCAAAAACAACATATTTTCTTTTGAGTGTGTAAATCTAGTCTATTCCAAATATTTAATCAATAAAGGTGATTAAATAGAAACCTTCACCATGGTAGGTGGTTCATGATATTCTGCATAAATAATAATGAATGTATTCTTAGAGGTAATAAGTTTAAAAAGTAGGGCCATTGAAATTGACATTCTTAGCCTTACCCACCAAAAAATACACTCAAAATATGATATTTAATATTGAATCATTTTATAACTCTTAATGTTTACTCAATTCCTCTATCCCCTTATATATTACATGCCACAATCTCTTATTCCATAAAATTGTATTATCAGTATTATTAACATACATACTAACCTACTACCATGGATGGGTTTTCTCATTCAAAACATAAATTCCATTAATTTTGAATCAATTTAGTATAGATATAGATTCATTGGTTATCTTAACATATAATAATTTAGTGGAAAATTAATACCCATTATGGTATGGAAATATAAGGGAAATCAGGTTTTTTTGATGTTCAGGGATCTAACTAATATTTAGGAGGGTGATAGCAGAGTGGTCATCAAATTCTAAAAAAACAAAACTAATTCCTTAAAACATACACTCCCTATTGTTCTGTAATATTATAACTCCTTTTATACTCTATACAATGTAATGGGAAAATTCTTGAGAAGGATACATGCAAAAAGGATAATCGTTAGTCCAGAACCCACTCATCAATGAATGCATTCCTGGATACATTTAAAAAGTAAACAATATCATAAACAGAATCCACCAAAAGTGACTCACCAATCGGTTCAAAATTATTATGATTTTCTTTAGGTTTCCTTCACATGGGCCTTAAATATTTAGTCTTACCAAATTTGTCAGACATAAAATTTTTATCCCTAGACTTTGACTTAAGATTGAGTTGGTTATAGTTCTTCACATGCTATATACCATTTTCAATCCTTTTACCATTATATTGTGGCCTCCAAATGGTAAATAGACTCTCAGCCCCTGCTTTAATTTTGGTTTAGAATTTAATTACATATAATGAATGGAATATTAACCCTCATCTTGGGTTCGTGATTCATGACCATACATCATAGTCATTGCTAAAGTTCTATTGAAATTTTCAAGAGATATTAACAGAATCATAGCATAATCCTCGTCAACAATAGTAATAATAATGTTCTATACATCAAGAATTATATTTTTAAATTCTTCTAATGTATTTTTAATTGAAATTACACTATTCATTTTAAAATTAAACTTGATATAAGCACCCATGTTTTTTCGGACTCTAGTTTTGAGAAAAAATTTGAATTTTTAATTTCGGATCTTTTGAGGGGTAAAATATCAGTTTTCCATACCATTTGTACTCAGATAATTTTTTTGACCACATTGGTTGTCCTAGAATAGGGTATTTACCCTAGGATATGAGTTTGGTGAAAACCCATTCAATCTGAATTTTCATGTAATAAATAATATTTAATTTTTAATAAATTAAATATTAATTTATTCACATAGGTTTGTTCAGAAGTGTCTTTTGAATGGAGAATTAGATTGATATTGAATCTCCTCTATTTAGTCCAGAACTATGAGATTTTTTTTTTCAATTCATAAAATCAAGTCGAGCACTGGGGACAGAGCATGCCCCTTTTTATTTTCTTTTTCTTTTATTTTTACTTTTATTTCATTTTTCCTTTCTCTTTATCCCAGCTCCTAATCACACACGCCTTCTATGTGTATCCACCAATTTCGTTCGACCATGGGAGAACATAGAGAGGTATAAAGTGATCTAGAGAATGAGGTAAGTGAAGAGAGGTACTATAGCGAAGACCTCGACACACTGAGTTGGCTTATGGAGACCATGGATGGTGAAATCAAGCGAAGATTCAGGGGTTTCGCCCAGAAGGTTGGCATGTAACGTCCTGACCCAGCTTACCACCAAACCAATAGCCGGACCGGTTGGCTAGATGGCCTCATGTTCATTTCCCCAAACTCCATAGGCTTCCAACTAGTAGTGAGTTCCTATGCTCTGATAGTGGGGAAACTATGCCCTTATTGATAGATTGTTACACATCATGATAAATATTAACAAATAGCAGAAGCAGTAAACAACATACAACTGAAACAAAATAGCGGATGTCCTCTAGAAAAATATCCGTTTATAAAACCATAAAACTGATAATGTGGCATGTTATATGATCAAATAAATCATCCAAAATCGGATATAATATCGTCAGATACAAACACAGTGCAAGTATAGAATAGAAATAAAACTCATAAAGATCACAAGCATCGGCTTGGTCCCATTCTCTCCTGATCTTAAGTAGAAATCAAGTACCTGTATAAGGGGACTTCACCTTTTCTACACATTCAATCATATATACTGTTTTGGCCCAAAATCATGACCCAAACAGGGTGTGAGACTAATCCTAGTAAGAAACCACCAATGATCTGTGCCTAAAAGTTATTGAATATATATTCAATAGTAGTAAGAGGAAATAGTAACTAGGAAGTTCTCAAGTAACTATCCATTCATTATAATTATGTTCTTGTGTAGTTCAATTTCATTTAAGTTTAACTATGTTGAGATTCGGCTTTAGCCTGTTAATCCCCCGAATAGAATCAAGCACAATATATGTCTCAAAAGATCATATAGATAATTATTTGAAGACTGAAAAAAATCTTGTGCATTGGATTGGTAGAAACATCATAAGTCATTCTATTTCATTTAAAATGTTCTGTGAACAAAGGCCACAATGTCCATCCTAATCCTATCGAATCCACATAGAAAAATAACCATCAACTTAGGACATAACCATTTCACATTTATGAATATTAGAATTTCATCATTTAATGATTTATTCAGTTGCCAATATAGCCCATTCTAATTATCCCTCAATGGATCAAATATTCACTCGGCATTTACAATGAAGACTCAGTGAGACCGAACACCAAAATGGTGGCTCTCTCTTGGCCTTTAACGAATTATCCTCTTCATTCCATCCATTGCCTTTAAACTGAGACAATGGTTCACCCAAGGTAAGCATGGTTTAATTAGTCAGATGAGCCCAACCTTTTCTTTTAACCAAGACTGGTGATCTACCATTCCTAATTACCTCTTTTAATCGTTTATCATTTCAATTCAAAAACAACACATGTTAATTAAAATTTCACATGGATTTAAACAAAACACGTTACATGTGAAATTCACATAGCAGAAAACACATGAAAATTAAACAATTACATGGCTTTAATCATAACAGATCATGTGTGAATTTCAAAAAAACAACATATCATTCTAATCAATCCCATAAAGGGAAACATTCATACACCTCAAAGGAATTCTTTCCAAATGGCAGGAAATGGGGAAAACACCCATGGGTGTCCCTAAATCAAAAAAACTACAATTACATGCTTCAATTTTCATATAGTAAAATATATAAACATCATTAGGTATCAATAGTTTTCAATTATAGAGCAAAACAATACCTAAAAATGGTCTCATACAATTTTGGAAAATTTAATCAACTTGACATTTTCCGAAAGGCATAGGACCACCATCCTCTATGTCGTATAACTAATATAATCCAACATCGGCCCTTGAATAGACCTAGAACAGTGTAGATCTAAGAAAAGAGATAAATTGTTAAACCTTGAATAACTTCCTCAAGAGGAGAAATCAACAATAATGGATCAAGAGGAATAAATCTCTTACCGAGAGGAATCAAACGAGACTGATGACACTTGAATCAGGTTTCAGATGACGAAACTGGAGAAGGAAATGTTCTTGTGTCTCCTTCTCCTTCACCTAGTGTCTCCTCTATCCAGAAGAAGACAAAAATATGATAATTCTCATTTGAATCCGAATTTTTGTAGTACATGGTGTGTAAATCCGTATACATGGAATGTATATCTTTTTATTGTTCATATAATTGCCAACTTACTTTACACATCCTACATTGTCCTTGCCAACATGACTATATGATGTGTACCAGGGAGTACACGGTGGGTAGTGGCCTTTTCATCTATTCCTAGACAACAGAAGCACACACCATGTATCCCCATCCTACACGGCCAGACCACATGGTGTGTACATAGGATTACAAGGTGTGTTCTACTAAAACATTAAAAAAAATTAGTTTTTCTTATTTTCTCATAAAACTAAAAGGAAATGAAAAAATAATAAATGATACCACATAAGAAGAATTGGGTTCTTAAAAAATCCCCCTTAAATCAATTCTACCCTGAATTTCCCTTCCAAGGGTGGTGAAGGAATATATGAGAATAACTTCGGCCACTAAGCACGTACGTCGGCCTCCCTATCCCAAGTCTCATCCTGTACTTGGTCGTGCTTCCATATCACTTATATAAGTGGAATTGACCGGCCTTGGAAACCATTGTGCTCTTGTCAACTATACGAATCAGATGATCCTCAAAGGATGAATCACCTTGAAGCTCATCCTCCTTAGGATGAAAAATGTGAGACATGTCTGTGTGATAGTGGTGCAGCTGAGATACATGGAATATATCGTGCATGGCTTGGTACCTCTGAAGAAAATGCAACTGATAGGCAACCAAACTGACAGGTTCTATAATATCAAACGGTCCAATATATCATTGTGAAAGCTTACCCTATCTCCTGATCCTCTTCTATCCCAATCTCAGTGCGACACGAAGGAAAACTCGGTCCCCAAAATCAAACTCAAAGGGTAGTCTATGGAAACCATCATAAGATTTCTGATGAGACTATGCAGTATCCATCCTTCTCTGAATCATGTGAACTTGCTCAGTAGTATCATGGACATGATGAGGTCCCAGTATAGCGGCATCTCCTACCTTCTGCCAACATAGGGGTGATCGACATGGACTACCGTACAAAGCCTCATATAAATCCATCTGAATAGTAGCCTAAAAGATATTATTATAGGAAAAAATAACCAGGGGTATATGTCTCCCCCAAGAACCCCTAAAATTCAAGACACATGAAAGAAACATGTCCTCCAGCACCTGAATCATGCATTCTAACTAGCCATCTATATTAGGGTTTTATGTTCTGATTAGAATCACCTATGTACCCATCACCCTCTGAAATCTCTGCCTAAAACGAGACATAAAGAGGGAGTTCGTATCTAATATGATAGAATGAGTAATCCCATGAATTTGTACCACCTCATGGATCTATAGCTTCCTTATCTCATCAACACTAAAAGTATCATTGATTGGAAAGAAGTGAGAGACCTTCATAAGCCTATCAACAAAGACCCAAACAATATCATTACCTCAAGGTGACCTTGATAACCCTTTCACGAAATCCATCACGTCATCATCCCATTTCCACTCAGGGATGGATATCTTATATAAAAGTCCAAATGATCGCTGATGTTCTACCTCCACCGGAAAAAAGGTGGAACACCTCATAAAAAATGAGCTACTTCTCACTTCGTACCTGGCCACCAGTACTGCAGTGCAAGTCACAATACATCTTGTTGACTCTGGGATGCACATCCCAAGCTGAAGAATGAAACTCTTGCATCGGATCCTCACATATGTCCCATGGAACCCACACATGTATTTGGACATGCAGAACATAATCCTCTTCTATCGTCTATCCAGGAGGAGGGTCTTCACCAGACACACTCTCTCGTAGAACTAGGCCTTTGGAATTGGATAAATGCCTCATCCTCACTCTATCCAGTATGGTAGAGATAATAGCCAAAGATAAAAGATAAGTTTTTCCTTGACTTTTGTACACCTCTAAATGCATCTTAGAGAACAAAGCCCTTAGCTTGCACTCAAAATTGGCCTGTCTCTTTATGAGTCCTCATGCTCAGTGTGTTCTCCACTGTATTGTCTTTTCCAGGCGTATAGGAAAGCTCAAAGTCAAATGAATGAAGATATTCCATCAATCTTCATTATCTCAGATTCAAATCAAGATGTGTAAAGATATAAATGAGTCTTTTGTGGTTACTGTATACCAAAAAATGATATCCCAAAATAGAGTGTCTTCAATAGTGCAAGGCATGCACAACTGCTGCCAACTCGAGATCGTGTGTCTGGTAATTCCGCTCATGTGGACTCAACTGACAAGACCCATATGCAACGAATCGATCTCCTAGCATAAGAATTTCTCCCAGCCTGATACCTGATGCATTTTAGTACACTATGTAACTCCTACCTAGTTCAGGAAATATCAGTATCAGCACTGAAGTCAGACGTCCCTACATCTCCTGAATGGTTGCGTCAAATGAATCCAACCATTCAAATGGCTCACACCTCTTAGTCAATCCCGTCATCAGCACTTCAAATCTTGATATGTCTTGTACAAAACACCAGTAGTAACCACCTAGGCGCAAGAAGTTCCTCACCTTAAAAATGTTTTTGGACTGCTCCCATGTAACTATTGTTCTCACCTTCTCTAGGTCTACTGATGTTGGGATGCTCATGTGTTAATCATGTTTTAATTATCAAAAATCATATTTAGTCTATAAAACATTTTAATAATGTGTAATCTATCTCAAATAATATGTACATGATTCGTATCACTATACTTTTAGTAAAGGTATCCAATATCATAATTGTTATAAATTATGTCTGATTACTATACACTATATTTGAATTACTTTATAATGATTTCATTTATGAATCATTAAGTCTAATACAGTCCTTAAATACCATTATTTATGTCTGAATACAGATATTTGGCTACGTCGGAGACACTGTGAGTCTGCCACCAATTATGTTTTCCAAGAAAAGGACAATCCAGAAACTGTGACCATCCAAACACTGTGATCATCTAGACACTATGACCATCCAGACACAGTGACCATCCAGACACTAGGACTATCAAGAAACCATGACCATCCAGACATCATGACCATCCAAAAACAGAGACCATCCAGACACTGTGACCATCCAGACACAATGACCATCCATACACTATGACCATCCAGTCACAATGACCATCTAGACACCGTGACCATCCAGACACTGTGACCATCCAGACACTATCACCATCCAGACATCGTGACCATCCAGACATTATTTCAAGGAGACACTATTTCAAGGATACACAGTTTCATGACAGATTGTGACACCATTTCTTAATATGTTTTGTCATATTTCAATTTAATCTCTAATGGTCATATTTGATGTTTTTAAATGCACTGAAATAATTAATGTATCTTTTTAGACATGTCACCTGACAGTATGAGGTATGAGGTGCAGAATACATGCATCCTACTGGCACCAACACCTGACCTCCAAGAATAATAGAGAAGTACGGACCATAAAAAACAAATGTGTGAAGCAACGGTGTGAGAACAATAGCGAAAAAACACATAGAGAATTCTTGAAAAGAGAATAAATACATGCAACTCGACAATGCTAAGAACACATGGAGCATACTCAAATCCTAGAGTCAAGGACATCTTCGCACTATAAAAACCACGAAGAACACGAGCTAAATCTACCTGACTTGCAATACTCTATTTTCCCTACAAGAACTCGATTTCTGTAACTTCTTTATCTTAGAAGTCCAGAGTTTCTTATACAAACACTCAGAGAACTTCTAAACCTTATATCAAAATTTGTGCTCGGTTGTGTATCATTTTTATATTTTGAGCAGTGTGTGTGTGTCTGTATGAAAAACCCACATTGTCTCCTATATTAAACTGAAGGATACAAGATATCCTTTCTCATTCAGGTTTTTAAACAAGTGTATTCCCACATATAAGTGTGGAAGAGGTCCCTGTGTGACCTATTAGTTTGTACCCACGATGAACTATGGAAGAGTTAATGTGACTTGGACAGTCCTGCATATTGTTTTTAACCCTGATCTAGTGTGTGGATCAATTTTATTTATATAAACCTCTTGGTGGTAGGTTATCACCAAGTGGAGTGGATTAGGTCTCCTCTTGAGGCTGAACCACTTGTTTTCCATCCGCTGTGTTTTTTATTTAATATTTTCTATTTTACTTTTTAATTCAGAAATCACTAAATTTACTTTAATATTTAATCTTGTAATGAAGTTATAATTTTTTTTCCTTATCAGAATTGCTTCAAAAGTAATTTTAATAACCCATATTAATACTAGTAAGAATTAATCAATCTTTTGAGATGTTCTTTAAACAGACAAAGTTTCATAATAGTATAACCTTTAACAACTATGACATATTTAAATTTATTGGTGAACCTTTTTAAGAATACTATTTTTTCTAAAATGTTTAGATACTCAATTCACCCCCCCCCCCTGAGTGATCTACTCTGACCAATATTTTGTATCAAAGACTTGTTTATTAAGACTCTATTTTTATCCCTCTTCAACTGTGATTTTAGTTTTACTTTAATGATTTATAAATTTCAATTTATTATAAATTTTTAGGTCTTTTTATTTATTTCTTTATCAAGGATAATAGATTGGAAGGTGTTGAATCCAACAGACCACCATTCTTTAATGGAAGCAATTATGCTCAATGGAAAATCAAAATGAAAATGCATTTGGAAAGTATGGGCTTAGAAATTTGGTCTTCCATTATATATAAATATGAGATTAATTATACTAATAGAATCACTTGGTATGAAGCTAAAAAAACTTCCTACAATAACAATTTCAAAGCTATGAATTCTTTATAATGCTCTTTAGGCGATGATGATTTTAATAGAATCTCTGCATGTAAAACTTCCCATGAAATTTGGGATACCTTGTCTGTTTCACATGAAGGAAAATATAGTGTGAATGAAATGAGACTTAATAATTATACCATTAAATACGATAACATTAAAATGAAACCTGATGATGCTATTTCTGACATTTATCTCAGGTTCATTGAAATTTTCAACACAATGATTACTCTTAGAAGAGAAGTCACTACTAAGGAATAGATCATGAGAATTATCAGATATCTACCTAATAGATGGAGATGAACCTCTATCTCTATTAGATAATCATGTGATATCATCATGCTACCTTTTAAATTACTCATTGGGAAACAGATGATGTATGAAGAGGAGCTGGATGTCAACAAGGAAGAGGAGGATGGACCAAAAAAAATTGTTGTGTTAAAGACCACCACCTCTAAACACAATGAACAAGGGAAATTGAAATCCTCTATATAACATTCGTGAAGTGAGAAATCATAACCAGAATGATATTAGGAGATAACTCAGTTATCTAGAAGGTCCAAAGGATTTTACAAGAAAATAAATTTTTTTAGAAAGCCTAACATCAAGGGTAGATATGATTAAAAAGGAAGTTGGATGAATGATTGGAAAAGAAGTGTCATGTCTGATGTGATAGTCTGCTATGAATGTAAGAGGCAATGTCATATCAAGGCAGACTGTCTCAAGATCAACTACAAAAAGAAATATGGGGAAAAGGACAAAAAATATAAAAAGGCAATGAAAGAAACATAGAGTGCTTCTGAGGACAACTCAAGTGAGTCAGAATCATCACATGATGAATAGGCTAACAAATCCAATAAGTTTTTTATGAAAAACACATCATAGGTTACACTAAAATCTCTTGTACATAATTCATACTATTCTTGAGATTAGAGGGACTTTGAAAATATGTATAATGATGAAATGTTTGAATACTATAATATGCTTGGAGATACATTCAATGAAATAAAAGATAAATATAAATCATTGAAGAAACAAAATGCTCTTACTGTGACTGTTAAATCTGAACTTATAACTCAAAATGAGAAAAATTCTTAACTGCTCAAAGAGAATAGTGAACTAAAACTATAAAATAATAAAATAAAAAAGGATCTTAAAAGGTTTACTAATGTTATGGATACCTTAGTTAAAATTGTAGGTAAACAAATTTCTTCTAAATATACTACTAGAATTGGCTATCAACCTGGTAAAAGAAATTTTGTAAGAAAAAAAATTGTTTCTAAATCATGGACATACAGCTTTACTCTGAGTTCTGGAAATAAATCAATTTGTTCAATTTGAAGGATACTCTCTACTGTTTCAATTTTTTCTAAACCAAATAGAGTTTACTATTAAAATACTTTACATAATTCTTATAATAAACCTATGAGGAAGATATGGGTTCTTAATGCACTAGTCATTATTATTAGTATACCGAAACAGATTTGGGTACAAAATCTGTTTTTATTTGGGCATTTTGTAGGAATGTTTCATAAAGAGTTCCTGTAAAATTTTATGTGACTTTGAAAGTGTGTTTTCAAGACACATGACATGAGACTACTCATGATTCAAGAATTTAATAAAAATTGATAGAGGACATGTCACCTTTGCTGACAATTCCAAAGGAAAAAATCATTGGCCTTGGCCAAATCGATAACTCTAACTCAGTTTTAATTTTAAAAGTACTTTTTTTGATGGATTGAAATTTAATCTACTTAGTATCTCACAACTATGTGTTGATGGATTTCATGTCAATTTGGAAATTGATTCTTGCAAAGTTTTCAATTATAAAAATGAATTTGTGTTTTCTGTATTAATAAATTAAAATTTATACTATGTTAACATAGAATCATTAGCCTCTTAAAATGCTTCATGTTTAAGTGTATTACATAAAGATTCTTGTATTTGGAATAGGATACTAGAAAACTATAACACTCAATCACATAGAAAGTTAACTACAAAAATATTAGTCAAAGACCTACCCAAACCTGAGTTTCCAAATGATAAAGTGTGTAATCCTTGTCAAAAGGGAAAGGAACACAAAATTTACTTCAATCCAAAGAAAGAAGTGTCAACTTCTCAAGCTCTAGAACTGGTTCACATGGATTTGTTTGAACCATCTAGAGTTTCTAGATTAAATGGTATGCACTATGTTTATGTTCTTGTAGATGAATTTTCCAGATAGACATGGACTTTATTTTCGGCTCACAAAAATTAAAGCCTTATATCATTTTACCAAATATTCTAAAATGGTTGAAAATATCAGTGGACTTAAAATTAAATCCTTAAGAAGTGATCATGGTCGTGAGATTGAAAATCAAGAGTTTGAATCCTTTTTCTCACAAAATGGCTATAGTCATAATTTCTCTTCCCCTAGAACACCTCAACAAAATGGAGTTGTAGAAAGAAGAAATATAACCATGTAAGAGATTTCTAGAACCATTCATAGTGAATATGACCTACCAATTTATTTTTGGGCAGAAGCTGTATATACAGCATGCTACATAATCAATAGATTTTTTATTATCCCTATTCATAAAAGGACTCTTTATAAGTTATGGAACAATTGAAAACCAAATGTTAGATACATCAATGTTTTTGCTTTCAAAGTCTATATCCTTAATACTAAGGAAAATCATGACAAATTTACATCCAACAGTGTTGATGGAATATTTTTATGATATTCCACATCAAGTAATGCCTATAGAGTGTTTAATAAAAGAACTAAATGTGTGGAAGAATATGTGCATATAAAATATGATGAAACATACCACATGATCCTAAAACCATTATAGAGAACCTAGAGGACAATGTATCAAATCTGGACATTAATTCAAAATCCTCAAACCATCTTGTGAATGAATCTGTGAAAACATCCAGTCCTAGAAATTCTTTCGACACATGTTACAATGAGTCTGAACCTATTGATGAACATGAAATCACAAGTCCTTCTTTTCCAACAGCAGTTAGAACTATTAAGAATCATCCCTTAGATGTTGTTGTAGGAGACTTAGACAAAGGATCTCAAAATCGAGCTTCTCTTAGAAATCAGGTTGAACATAAAATATTCTTGTCACAAATTGAACCTAAAAACACTAATGATGCAATCAATGATGAATTTTTGGTAATACCTATTCAATAAGAACATAATCATTTTGAAGGGAACAAAGTTTGAAAACTTGTTGAAAAAACCAAATACACATTCACCATTGGCACTTACTGGGTGTTTAGATACAATGTAGATGATGCTGGTAATATAATTAGAAACAAGGATATATTGGTTGCACAAGGATATATTCAAGAAGAAGGAATTGACTATAAAGTTACCTTTACACCAGTATATATACTTGATCCCATTAAAATTCTGCTTTCTTTTGTAGCACATTTGAATTTCAAACTTTATAAAATGGATGTTAAGAGTGAATTCAAAAAAGAGTTATATATCTGAGAATGTATTTGTTGAGAAACCCCCTGGTTTTACAAATCATCATTTTCCAAATCATATTTTTAAATTATCAAATGCTTTATATGGTTTAAAAAAATCCCCAATATCGTGGTATGATAGGATGAGTACTTTTCATATTTGCAGTGGTTTTACAAAAGGAATAGATGATCCTACTATTTTTATAAAACTAATTTCCAATGATGTTTTAGTAGTTCAAATTTATGTAGATGATATTATCTTTGGATCAATAAGAAATTTTTTATTTATTTAATTTTCTAAAATGATGCAATACGAATTAGAAATTAGTTTAATGTGTGATCTAAAATTCTTTCTTGGATTTCAAATCATTCAATATGAAGATGGTATTATTTTTTATCAAATAAAATATACTAGAGCTTTTCTAATATTTTTTGGATTGGATAGCACTAAAATTTGTTGATCAAACCACTTACAGAGGAGTGATTGGAAGTTTACTCTACTTAACTGCTAGCCGACCTAACATTATGTCTACTGTGTATATGTATGTTCATTTTCAAACAAATCCGAAGGAATCTCATTTAAATTTCATTAAGATAATTTTCAAATAACTCAAGCATACACCCAATCTAGGACTATTCTATCCCATATGAGAATCATTTTCATTTTTTAACTATTCTGATGCTGAATTCAGTGGATGTAAGTTAGATATAAAAAGTTCCTCTAAAAAATGTCACTTTTTTAACAAGTCACTAGTATCATGGTTTAGTAAGAAATAGAAATTTTTTACATTATCTACTGAAGAAGATGAATACATAGCTACTAATAGTTGTTGTGCAAAAATTTTGTGGATGAAACATGCATTACTAGATTATGGAAATAAATTAAGCCATGTGCCATTAAATTTTGACAACCCAAGTGCTATTAATATATAAAAAAATCTAGTTTAACACTCTTGGACCAAGAATATTGATGTGATACATCACTTTTTGAGAGATCATTATCAAAAAGTTGATATCACATTGGAATTCATTGGTGCTGAATATCATCTCGCTGATATAATCACCAAACCAAAAAATTCTAAAAGAATAGACTACATCATACATGAATTAGGAATGATAAACCTTAAGTAGTAATCATAATGTTTCATATATTACGGTCTTATATTTTACGGTTTCACAAGTCCCCATCTTGAGATTATTTTTTAACTCTAACAGTTCTATAGTTTTACTATCTCAGGACTTTCTGTTTCATGTTTACGGTCTCCCAGTTCATATTTCGTGGTTACTATCTGGAACTTAATGTCTCAAATAATACGGACTCACAATTTAGAAATCAAATTTTCACTGTCTCACCTTGAACTCTTATTACTATCTCACCATGAAGACTTGTTATTGTCTCACCGTGAAGGCTTGTTACAGTCTCACAGTAAATATGCCTTATTTTTATATTTATAAATTTTATCTCGTATTGCGATAATTACATATTATACACTTTTACTTTCCCATTATTTTTGTGTGTATATTTGTATTCCTAAATGATAAAATAAAACATGTTTTGCCCATTCTATATTCGAGCTCTCTTCTCTTCTCTCAAACCATAACCCTTCTCCCATCATTTCTATTTTCTCTCTCTCTCAAACCATTGGTGAATTCCCAGGATGAAACTCCCTTCATCATCATATCCTGAGAAATTCATTTTAAATAAGTAGTGTAAAATTGCACCTAAGATAGAACATGAAGGTCCTCTGAATCTGACACTAGTAGATATAAATGGTGCCTAAAAAAATATTCGCCACAAGTGGATCATATAAAGTAATTATTTGGTGTTGAATGTATTCAAAGAGATAGTATGGATGGATTGGTCTACAAAAGAGCATCGACCTATTTACCAAAAATTAGTTTCACAATTTATCTAGTATGTTCAATTTTATTTTGATTCTGAAGATGGCTATGTTGTATGAAGATGGATAAAAGGCCATAGATGCACATTTTCTTCGAGGTTATGGGATGAATTCCTTATGATACCTCATGAGGGAATTTGTGGGGACCATCAGAGAGGTCCTCCACGTCTATGTGAGATTTTTGTTTTGGAAGATGCTTTGGGAAGATTAACTGGAAATAAAACTAAGAGGAGATTTATAGCTTCAGAGCTAGATGGAAAAACTATTCTCATATTTATGTTTGATAAAAATTTAATTAGCCATAGAAGGGGTGGTTTCACTGTAGTCAAGTATCATGATTTATTTTTGATACATCTAAGGAAAAATGGACCAAAGATAAATCTATTCAAGTATGTAATACTCCATATATGTGAATTGATCAAGACCACCTCCAAGTAAAAATCCCTATTTTACTCGAGGATTATTTCATCCGTGCTTCATTCAAATGGTTAGGTTTGATAGAATGAATATGTAATCAAGGATTAAGAGTTTTGTTTTCTAAAGTTACAGTAATGAGGATGAAAATCAGTGGGAATCCTTGGAGAAAATCATGGGTGGAATACAATGATAGAATTTATGGAAAGTTCAATCCAGTGGAACACCCTTCAAGACCTAAAGGTATTTTTGATCCTAGTTTAGAACCCAATGATTTTTTTGAGTATCCTAAAGAAGACGAAGAAGAGGTTATTTCACCTACAACAGATAATGTCCTGAATGACGAGGACATTGAACTTCTTCTTCAAGACATTTTTAAGAGAGAAGTGCATATTCCTTAAAAGTTTGTTTATTTTGAAGATAAAGCTTCTTTAAATGAATATTATATTGCTATTGAAATGGAAAAGTAAGTTTTAGAAGATCATATAGAATAAGACTTGTCTCTTGTGCAAGATATTTCTAGTGAGGAACATGTAGTGGAACAAAATGCTCCTAAAGTTATTCTTTCTCTTGAAGAGAGAATGGATAAATCCTTTCAGTTTTATAGACATTAAATGGATGAGGAAATCAGGGTTCAAAAAGTTGAAATAGTTCGAGGATTAAATCTCTCAGTCCTAAGAAAGATGCACATGTTGAGGGGGAGCAGCCCCCAGGCTGGAATCTTTTGAAATCCCTAATCCACTTAATCCAAGCTCACTGGATACATGGTATAAATTCCCCAGTTATTATGATGAGTTTGTTTCCCAGGAAGTCTTTGTATGCAGTGTTGATCTCCCTACAGTGTTCCAATTTAAATCATTTTCAAATCTGCTCTCTGCGAAGGAACTTGATCTTATATCAGCTTTTATCTCTGATCCATCAAAAGAACCTTCACACTTGGTGAAATAGGATGATCTGAAAGAATTTTGAGCTACCGTATTGGATGGGGTTTAAATGCTCATAAATAATCATCCTTCTCCTGTAACCAACTTATGTGAGATATATGCTTCAATATTGTTGGAAAAAGTTATATGGAATATTCAACTAATGATGCTCCATGATATTCATGACACCAGAATTGAGAAAAAATATTTTAGTCCTAATGTAAAGAAACTCAGAGGTATGGTTGAAGATATGTATAGAGTGATGAAATCGAGACCAGAACATACTTCTAATCCTATTGAGATATTTTTACTCAGACCCCCACATAAATTCACCTCACTCATTCTACCTCATTTGTCCTCCCTATATGAAAAAGTAGCTGAAAGAAACAAGAAGATTGTTAAAGAGATGCATGAACATCTTATTGGTCTAAAAAAGTTAACTGATGAATATAATGGGAGACATCACAAAGTTCTAAATCAACTTAAATCCCTTACCTCGGTTGTCATTTCTTCTAATGATTCTGGAAAACCATCTCAACCTTCTTTAGATAGTTATCTACTCAGAACAGTTGTCAAAGAGGAACTTCAGGCTGTGCTCAGTGAATTTGATAGAGGATCTCTATATGAGGTTAACAAAAATATTTATACAGTTCTTGATTTGGTGAGAATCCATTCAAATATTTCCATTGATTTTCAACAATAAATTTCTAAGAAATTATACTTCTACTTCAATCGGATCTTCTTTAAGAGTTACATTACCAACCATTTCAAGTACCTTGTGGTTAATCTTCAAATTCCTCCTCTTACTAAAGATTTCAAAACTCAAGTCCAAATGCTCAAATATTTCACTCCTCTGTTGGATAAGTTTATGGAGAACAAGGATGACTTCGAAAATGACATGGAGTATGGTGTAGATATCATTGTTGACTTCCTAATGCTTTTGAGGACTTATATTCATGTCCAAAGTACTACCATTGTGGCTCCAACAGCTACACCCTTGAGATCTGGGTTGCCTACCTTCTCCTCTGATGCCCTTGCCTCTACATCTACATCTGTCTTTTAGGATTTGAGTCAGATCAGACCTATTATCCTCGATCAAAAGTTTCCTCGATCTTCTACTACCCCTACCTTGTATCCTTATGTCAATGAGGGTCTTTCTTTACCTTCTTTGTCCACCAACTCGCTCCCTTATTCCACTTCTACCTCTACTCACATGGCTTCTTCTTCTGATGCTGCTACTAAGGGAAAAGTAAAGACAAGATAGTTTTAAAATATAGTTACTACTATCTTTTGATATGGATCATGTTTCATTTTTTTTGATATCTTCTCTTTTTAATGACACTCTTCTTTATCTAATGCATTGTGCACTTTTATTGCCTATTTCTTATTTACTCATTTTTATAGTCCCAAAACAAGGAGAAATATTCCCACTAAATAATGAAGAGAGAAATATATATTATATGTGTTGCAGAGACATATCCTTTCTAAATACACACTAAGTAAGATAAACATTCCCTAAGAATAGATCTCTCACTCACATCATTTGTGATCATCAAAAAGGGGGATTTTTTTGGACTCCTCATGTGTTAATATTGTTTCAATGATCACAATTCCGATTTAGTCTATAAAACTTGTTAATCCTATGTAATCTATCTCAAATCATATATACATGATTAGTATCTTTATACATTAACTAAAGTTATCCATGATCTTAATTTCTATTCATTCAGTCTGATTACTATACACAATATTTGATTTACTTTATAATTATTTCATTGATGATTGATTAAGTGTAATCCATTCTATCAATATCACTATTCAAATCTGAATACAGATATTTGTCCATGTCTGAGACACCATAAGTCAGCCACCAGTAATGTTTTTCTGGAAAAGGACCATCCAGACATTGTGACCATCCAGACACCATGACCAACGAGACACTATGACCATCCATGAAACTATGACCATACAGACACTGTGACCATCCAGACATGGTGACTATCAAGACACCATCACCATCTAGACATCGTGACCACCCAAACACCGTGACCATCCTGAAACTGTGACCATCTAGACACCGTGACCATCCAGACACTGGAACCATCCAGACAACGTGACCATCCGGAAAATGTGACCATCCAGACACTGTGACCATCTAGACACCATGACAATCCAGACACCATTTAAAGGAGACATCGTTTCAAGGAGACACCATTTCATGGACACACTATTTCATGACAGACTGTGACATCGTTTCTTAATCAATTTTTTCATTTTTCAATTTAATCTCTAACAGTCATATTTGATGTTTTTAAATGAACTGTCATAATTAATGTTTCTTTGAAGACATGTCACCTGATAGTAGGAGGTATGAGGTGCAGAATACGTACATCCTACCGAATCCAACACATGCACTCCAGGAATAAAAGAGAAGTATTTTCTAGAAAGAACACCCACCTGAAGCATGGGAGTGGGAACGAAAACGAAGAAACACTTAGAGAATTCTTGAAAATAGAATAAATACATGTAACTCAACACTGATAAATAATACACGAACCATACACATATCCCATAGTTGATGACATATCCGCACTTTCAAACACCATGAAGAACACAAGCCAAATCTAGTTGACATGTGATACTCTATTTTCCCCATGAGGACTTGAATTCTACATCTACTTCATCCTAAATGTCCAGAGCTGCATAGACAAACACTCAGACCACTTCTAAACTTATCTTGTTATTTCTACTCTCTTCTGTATCCTTTTTATATTTCAAGTAGGGTGTGTGAGCCTGTATGAAAAAAATACATTGTCTCCTACATTAAACTGAAGGATACAAGATATCCTTCCCCATTCTTCTTTTTACACTTGACGATTCCCATGGATATGTTTGGAAGAGGTCCCTATGTGACCTGTTAGTTTATACCCATGAAGAACTGTGGAAGTGGTCCAAGGACTTGAACAGTCTTCTGTACTGTTCTTAACCCCGATCTAGGGTGTAGATCAAGTTTATTTATATAAACTTCTTGGTGGAAGGTGATCACAAATTGGAGTGGATTAGGTCTCATCTTGATACTGAAACACTTGTTTTATATCCATTGTGTTGTTTGATTTAGTCTTCTCTATTTTACTATTTAATTTAAAAATCACTAAATTTACTTTGATAGTTAAACCTGGAAAGTAGTTATAACCATTTTTCCTTATTAGAATAGATTCAAAAAGTAATGTTAATAACCGATATTAATATTACTAAGAATTAATCAATATTTTTAGAAGTTATTTAAATAGTCAAACTTTCATAACCGTATAACCATGATTAACTAGGTAGTATTTCAATTTATTGGTGAACCTTTTTTAGAATATTATTTTAACAGAAATTTCTATAGATACTCAATTCAACACCCTATTGAGTGATCTACTCCAACCAACAACTGATACTCCCATGTCTATGATTACATGACCAAATAAGTGAATCTGATCAACCTAGAAGTGGAATTATGTGAGCATAGCCCATAATTGATGCTCTCTCAATGTATTCAAAAAGATATCTAGGTGTTTGGCATGGTCGTGTTGATTTTGATAATACACCAATATATATTTTGTGAAAACCACCACAATGTAATCTAGGTAAAGATCAAACAATCAGTTCATTAGTGCCATAAAAATTGTTGGCATGTTGGTGAGACCAAACAACTTAACCAAGTACTTATAGAGATCATACCTACTATGAAAGGTTTTAAGAGGTATGTATACATATCGAACACATAATTGGTGATATCATGACCTCTAGTCAATCTTTGATAACACTTGATCTCCTCCAAGCTGATCAAATAGGTCATCAATATGTGGTAAGGGGTATCGGTTTTTAACTATTAACTAGTTTAGTTTTCGATAGACCACACATAGCCTTAGGGTACCATCTACCTTTTTCATGGAAAGGACATAAGAAACCCAAGGTGTAGTACTAGTTCAGATAAAACCCTTAGATTCTAGATCTTCCTACTGCCTTTTGAGCTCTTTCAACTCTATCATAGCCATCCTGTAGGAAGGAATATATACTGATGCAGCTTCGAGCAGTAGATCGATTGTGAACTCCACCTCTCTAACCAGATGTAATCCTGAGAAGTCATCTGGGAAGAAAACCATGAAACGATAAATCACAAGAGGAAAATCTTCTATATATATTCCTTAATCATCCAGATATAATCTGACAATCTGGGCTGTCAGTCAACCCAACCCACGATGCACGGGTGCAGCTCGGCTCACCTGGACATCCCATTCTCCTTTATGTTGAAACTCTCCAACCTATGGTGATGTAAATATCACCCTCTAGTGATATCAATCAACTAAGAATGGATAGGATACCAGTCAATCCATTCTGAGGATGACATCAAAGTACTTCATCTCTATGATATATAGGTATCATAAAAAGTGACACCCTCCAATCTCAAGGGGGAACTCCTTGCACTGATGTACACATGCCATTATGATACCTAGCTGAGTTTCTAGCAACATAAAATTATCATATGTATTAACACAAATCCCCAGGATCTCCACAATGGGTACAGATATAAAACTATTTTTTGCACCTGTATCAAAATGCGCATAAGATAAAACAGTGTCGACTAGAATAGTACCTATGATAGTAGAAGGTCTGGGATCCTTCACCTATTGGGTCTATTGAACTACATCTATCTGACCTGTACCATAAACCTATAAAATAGCTTGGCTACCTTGAGCTGACCCACCTTACAATCATTGAGATACTATGGTTTGGCTACTGTGGCCATGCCCACCCCCTTGGACTGCACACCACGACGTATTATGGTTTCTAGACATGTGAGAAACTATTGTCCCTACTTCTGCATGTGGAGTCTGTACAGAACCTCTCTCACTAGCCACTAGAGTAAACATCATGCAAAAATTCTATAGATTTCCCATCATTTAGAAATCACAACAATCAACTGGGGTCGTTGATCACTGGGGTCTTGGAAACCCAACTCTTCCACATTGATAGCACCTCTTCCGGGTAACATAAGATACATCCTAACTGCTCTCATTCCCATGAGAACACTCTATATGACACATATTTATTATGATTGAGAGTGTAACAGATCTTGATTACGAAACACCATGGCTTACACCCCTAGATTCCTCTAGGTTGTGCTTGGTAATCATCACCAGATTCACAATGGAATTCATAGAAGGAAACCTGAAAATGTTCACATGAGCTTGAATGTATTATCAAACACCATCCTCAAAGTGCCTATCTCCCAAAGCCTCATGACCCATCAGAGCAGGTTTGAATCGTTGAAGCTCAATAAAGCAGGAAGAACAGTCCATCACTGGAATTGTACCCTGCTCTAGATTAATGAAATCCCAGGCTTGATATGACCTGAGGGTATCAAGAAATAAGTAGTCTTAAATGACTATCTGGAAGTGTCTCCACACCATGTACCGATGGTAGTTTGTCTATGTGATAACATACCACCACCTTTTGGAAGAATCACATAGCATGTAAGTCATGAGATTGACCCTCCTCTCAAGAGGTTTCTCAAGATGCTCAAAGATAGTTAACTCGGATTCCATCCATGATTCCGTAGCCTTTGGTCCTCCATCCCCTGAAAACGTCAGTGGGAATTGCTACTGGAAAATACATGTCATCTCTTCCATAGATGTGTCTGCCTGCGGTGCACCCTGGATGGTCTGCTTGAACCTCAAAAAACCTTTTCGGAACTGTGCATCTGTATCCATGTCCGGTATATCAGCTAGTGTTGTTGATGGAACAACTGGAGGATCCATCGGTATCCCATGTCCTACTACCTATGGGGTATACTCACCGCCACTCACCTGGCACACGACATGAGGTCATAATGGTGTAATTTTATGTAATGTCCAACACAAACACCTCATCACAAGTTTTAATGAAGAGAGTACTACCAACTAGATGTGAAAAATGGGACAGAGAAGGAAAAAAACTTAGGGTTTTCAAAATAG
Organism: Viscum album; assembly: GCA_963277665.1. NCBI lineage: Eukaryota > Viridiplantae > Streptophyta > Magnoliopsida > Santalales > Viscaceae > Viscum > Viscum album. The sequence goes on from OY728161.1 coordinate 940,643,148, forward strand.
TAATGCACAGTGTGTATAACTCCTTACACTGCGTGTTTCCCTAGGCCTATACATGGGTGTGTACTTCTACCCAACATGGTCATGTAACACCCCACTTACACGGAGTGTTCCCCAAGAGACACAATGTGTACTTGGATTTCCCTTCCTTTCCAGATACATCTACATGGATATAACTACATGGTTTTTCTATTGTAGGATTACACGACAAGTTCCCCATAGACACGACGTTTACATCAAAGTTTTCATCCACCCGTTTCATTAGTCACACGGCTGGATACATGGTCGACTTCTGCATGACGTGTACTCACATTACACGGTGTGTCCTACTCAAAGATCAACAACCTGTGTTCCCTCCTCACACAGCAGGTTACACAATCAAGGATGACACAATGTGAATACATGATAAATCGTGGGTTCTTCTAAAAACATGGAACACATTTTTATCCAAACACAAAGAACACATGGTGTGTTAGGCTAGACTAAACGCCATGTATTAAAGGGTTTTCATGAAAAAAACTCTAAATTCCCCAAATAAACCATGTTCTGTAGAATACCAACCAATAGAATGCCAAATTCTGATTTGTGAGGGCTCATACTCCCCGCAGATCAATGTTTGGAACCCAATCAGAACATATCATAATACAAATATAGATAAAAACTAAATCATGATCTGCCAAATTCTGGACCAAGAGGGCCCATACACCTCTAGAACCAAATTTTGGTATTCATTTAATCCATATCATAGCATATACCAATACACCTACCACAACAACATGAACATCAATCACATCATCAATCACAAAAGCATGAGATAATTGTTGCATTCTAGATAGCATGGAATAATGCCTGGAATGCATTTCCAACAAGTGCCTATATAATGCATGAGGTGGCATACCTTCGTCACATTGGGTTTCAACTAAAATAGAACCCATAATTTCATCAATAGTAATATCAAAAATCAAGTGTGTCATCCAATAGTGAAATTCATACAACTATAAAAGTAGAAAAATAACAATTCATTCAAGATAATTCAACTTTTCCCTATACACAGGTTAGAAACTCCTATGTTAGGTTTATTATTGAATCCCTTTTTTCTTTATTATCCACTATATTAGCATTGAATGGTAATTCAATGAATGAAGAAACCCTCTGATACCACATTGTAACATCCCGACTCGGCTTTCCAATAAACCGTAGCAGGACCGGTTGGCCACATAGACTAAACAGCATTTACAAAAATTCCAGGGGCTACCGACTTGTAGTGTGAGCCTAGGGTGTGATAGTGGGGAAACTTTTCTCTCATTGGAAAATTTTAACATAGAAAATTAAATATTAAAAAATAAAGGAATCAATAAACAACATGAAACTAAAACAAAACAGTGGAAGACTGATAGATAAATATACAAGTCACAAACCATACAAATGATAATTCTACATATTATATATTTTAAGAAATAATCCAAAATATGATACACTATAGTCAGATACAAACAAAATGCAAGTACAAAATATAAATAAAACATAGAACCAACACAGGCCTCAGCATAGTCTCATGCTCTCCTGCTCCTAAGTACTAATCAAGTACCTGTATAAGGGTGCTTTCCCTTGTCTACACCTGGAATCATATAATCTCTTTGTCCCAAAATCATGACCAAAATGGGTGTGAGACTAATCCGAGTTGGTAACCAACAAATATATGTACCTAATAGTCAGTTAATATATATGAAACAATAGTAAGAAAAAAGAGTAACTAGGATGTTCTCAGGTAACTATCCATTCATTCTGTTTATGTTATTGAGCAGTTCAATTTCATTTATGGGCAACTATATCGAGATTCGACCTTGTCCCGTCAATCCCTATATATAATCAAACACAACAGATGTCTCAAAAGATCATAAAGATAAATAAGTGAAGACTGAAACCAATCTTGTGCATTGTCTTGGAAGACACATCATAAGTCATTCAATTTCATTTAACACGTTATGTGAACAAAGGTATCAAAGTCTCGCCTAGGACCATCGACTACCCATACAAAAGTAATCATCAACTCGTAACATAACCATTTCACATTTAAGAATATCATCATTTCAGAATTTAATCATTTTTTCAGTTTCCAATAGATCCCATTATACGTATCCATCAATGGATCAAAGATTCTCTCAGAATTTATAGATAAGACTCAGTGATCCCAACCACAACATTTGTGGCTCGCTCACGGCCTTTACTTAATTATCCATTTGAGTCCATCAATTGCCTTGTAACCTATACAATTGTTAACCCATGGTAAGCAAGGTGTAATTAGTCACATGACCCCAACCTTGTCTTTTAACAGAGATTGTGGCTCGCCCATGGATCATTACCTATTTTATTAATTAATCATTTCATTTCAAAAACAAAACCTGTGATGTAAACTATCCCATGGATTTAAACATAACAACCCACGTTGGTAATTCACATAGTAGAAAACACCTGGAAATTAAACTATTACATGGTTTTAATCATAAAATATAACGTGGGAATTTCACAAAACACCTTATCATTCTAATCAATCCCATAAAGGTGAACATTTACATGTGTTAGAGGTGTTCTTTCCAAACATCTAAAAATGAGGAACACACCCATGGAGTGTCCCTAAATCAAAAAAAACTACAATCACATTCTTCAAATTTCATATAATCATATACCTAAAAATCATTAGGTATCAACAGGTTTTAATTCTAGAGTAAAACAATACCCAAAAATGTTCTCATACCATTTTGGCATATATAATCAACTCGACTTTTAATGAAAGGCATAATACCACATACCTTGATGTCGTATATCTGATATAATCTAACATTGGACAGTGAATCATTCTAGAACGGTGTAGATCTAACACAAAAGGAAAAACATTTCACCATGAATAACTTCATAAAGAGAATAAATCAACAATAACGGATCATGGAGAAGAAATCTCTTACTGAGAGGAATCCAAAGAGATGGTAGGCACTTGAATCAAGTTTCAGATGACAAAATGAGATAAGGAAATGTTCTCATAGATCCATCTCCTTCACCCGGTGCCTCCTCTATCCAGAAGAAGAGAAAACAAGGCTACTGCCCGTTTCATGATGAATTTTAGTAGTACACAGTGTGTAAACCCATATACATGGTGTGTATATAATTTTAATGTTCATCAAATCACTGACTTACATTACACATCCTGCACCGACCCTCCTGACATTACTACATAGCATGTACTAGGGAGTACACGACGTGTAGTGTCCTTTTCTTCTCTTCCTTCCCAACAGAATCGCACACTAGGTATCCCCATCCTACAAGGCCAGACCACATGGCATGTACAAAGGATTACATATCATTTTCTACTTAAACATAATATTTTTCTAGTTTTACTTATTTTCTCAAAAAAACTCAAAGGAAATGAAAAACAAAGAAACAATACCTCATAAGAAGAATTGGGTTCTTATAAGGCTCATTTATGTTTTATCTGTAGAAACCCTTTTAATTGGGTTTTTTAGATTTTATTTACATATTTTATATTTTTTTGTCTCTTGAGAAATGATCTGTTATTTTGGTGGAGAAAAAAGGGGTTTCAAGTGATCTGATGTTTTTCCCATTAGGAAAACCTAGACACATGGCATGTGGTTTAGGAGAACATGTCGTGTGTTCTTCACGTTCAGGGAAGATGGTGTTTAAGGAGTAGACATAGTTTATGGCATATACACACTATGTAATGGTACTTGGACTTGTATCCCAGTACCCCGATATTTCATCCCATATAGGGGTACATGGTCATGTAGGAGTACACAACAAGACCCCATGTAGGGAAGCACACCGTGTAGAAGTACATGGCCTAGCTATGTATCTGGATTGGCTGATTAAGGGACATAGGAATGTACCTCGTTTTGGGTGCACACCGTATACCCGTATTACATTCTGTGTACCTAGGATGTTTACTTGCCCTGGCTGTCGGGAGTACACACCCATATGGCACTATGTGGTTACATGTCATGTATGGCCTCAACATGCCATGTACTCCACCCTTGTAACCCTTTGAGTTTTTTTCATATTTTTTGACCCCCATTATTATATTTACACCTCTATGTTGTCCATTTTATGTAGTTTTCTACATAGATCATGATGGTGGAACATGTGGAGCATTATGTGGATTCCTAGTGGGTGATTTAGGTCTTCTATATGAATAGAGAGGTTCTTCATCCTGTAATCAAATTCATTCATCTCATGAGGGAGATATTTTGTGTTGATGATAGGTTGGGTGTTCAGACCAACCTAGTTTAGATCTTGATTTGAGATGAGTTATGACCTATCTCCCATGAATTATGCATTTAGGATGGCTCACTACTGCAAATATGGCATGTATCAGCACTAGAAAAGGGCATTAAGAGCGCTAGAAAAGTGTTGTTAATCGAGGAAAAGATAAAGAGGGTCCCTTTTATTAGCACTAATAATGGCCCCATTTATCAGCGCTAAAAAATGTGATGATAAAAGGTGTATTTTATCAGTGTTGAAAAAAGCATTGATAAAGGACATTTTTATCTGTCATTTTTTTAGCGCTGATAAAAGACCCATTTTATTAGGTCTTTTTTTAAATACTGGTAAATGTTAAAAAAATTAATAGAAGTTAAAAAGAATTTAAAATGCACGGGGATATTTTCAACAACTTTTGACGGAGCCCCTCCCTCGGACTTCATACTGCACTTGCCCGCACAACCCCCTCCCACTTGATCGCATGCCCCTGCATCCACCAGAACTCAAACCCAAGACCTCCCCCCTTGCGCGCCTGCACATTTACCACCAAGACATTTAGAATTTTCCAATTTAATGATATATCTATTTATTTATATATATATAGATATCAATATTTATTCATATATTAAAATAGATTTATAATAATATAAATATATTTATTTATATTAATATATATTTATATATTTATTTATATATTAATATATATATTTATTCTTATATTAATATATATTAATATATATTTATATATATATAGTTATAATTTTTTATCCATATATTTATTTTTATATTAACATATTTTTATAATATTACTTTGAAATAAATTAATAAAAAAATTTTTATGTGTGTTTATAAATAAATAAATTCATACATATATAAAACACACACACAGACTCCCACACACATACACACACATATATACATGTATATGTGTATCTAAAAAGCTATAGATTGTTAAAACAACCATAAAATCTAATCCAGAAGTCTATTTCAACTCTACAACTAGTCAAATTTGTGAAAATTAAACAGTCTTTCATATGATATGCAGTACAGGCATAAATAACATTCGGATCATATGTTATAGTTGTTTGATTGTTAAAAAATTAGGGTATCCTGACTAAAATCTCAATTTTGGAGGCCTTGAAAAATGTGACAGAAGGTTACCTTCGACCAATGACACATAGAGCTCATCCCAGGCTTCGATTTTATATATTGTAGAGATCAAGTGGAATCCTGGATCAAAAGTTATGGTCATTTGAGGTTTGAGTTACATTTTCATCTTATTTTAGATCTTTTATTTTTTTTAATTTTTTTGTCATCAAAATGTTGTTAATTTATTATTAGTAGATGATAATTAGAAAGTTATTAACTAATAATATTTTATAAAATATTTTAAATCCATTTTCACTAAATTTATTATAAATTAAATATAATAGTCTATTTATATGTATCTAAAACATATTTAAAAAATATATATATTATATTTATATCAATATAAATATATTTATATATCAATATATTTTTTTCCCAGGATTTTTTTTGAAGTATACACTTTATCAGCACTAGGAAAAATGCCTGAAAAAGCCCCCCCTTTATCAGAGCTAATATAGGGGTGACCTTTAGCATGTTAAAAAAAGAACTGATAAAGGGTCACTTTTAACAAGGATTTTTTAGCACTATTAAAAGTTCCCTTTATGAGCCCTTTTTTTAACACTGATAAACCCCCCCCCCCATTATAAGAGATTTTTTTAGAATTGTTAAAGGGTCGCGCTGCGGAAACCCAGTTTTGTGGTATTTTCTCCCTATCGAGATGTGACCTTCTAGTCTATGAGTTCGTGATAATAGTTGATTTCAAGGATCCCTTGAGGGATGCCTTTACATACAAGGTGATCTAAAGAGTCCTTCTAGGATCCATGTACCTATGTTTTTTTCCAGGAGGATCCTAAGTAGGATTCATCTTTTTGGTTTGACTTAAGGTCCCCAATGGGTGCCCCATTTCATGAATGACCCTGACTTGTTCATCGAGTGTCGGTAGATATGGTGTTCGGGTGTCACCTAGAACATCTGCCGAATAGGTATTCCTGTGGATTTGTTACTATAGTATTTGTTTGGTATTCAGTCCACCCTGACTCGTTTGTTTATATCTATATTTTTTTATTACTGAGGCATTGATTTTCACCAGAGGTACGTCCTGGTTGGTGCATGTGGAGCTTGATTCAAGGTGTATTTATTTCTTTTGGTGTGGAGAGATGTTCTTCTTAGGACTCGTATTTCTTTTCGGGATTCCCATAAGATCTATACTGGGATATGTCTTATGAGAAATTTTATTTATGATATTTACTGTATACCCATTAGTACAACCTGCGATATGGTTTTTGAGCCTGGATGTGTATATATTGTGATATATATTATATTGGGAAATACATTGTTGTTTCCTGGAATCTGGATATTGATCCTTACATGCTGACTTGTATGCCTTAAGGGATACCTATATTCTCATAGTAGAAGTGCCTTGGACAGACTCATAGGCTGGATGATATATGATGAGAATGAGTATTCTCTCCTCTATTTTGGGTAGGATGACCCAAGACTCGTGGATGATTACACACTACTGAGTGGTGGGGATGATTATACTCTTCTTGAACATTGATCTAAATGATTACACTCTTATGTATCAGTTATGAGTCTCAAAGGGTGTTTCATAGAATCTCACCAATTATTTCTCTCTTTATATAGGCTTGGAGACCCATTGATCATTGCAGATTACACACTCCCGAGTTGTGGGAATAATTATGATGTCCTTGGCCTATGATCGGAATGATTACGCTCTTCCTGAGCAGTTATGAGACTCGAGGGGTGTATCATGTTGTATCATCAATGAGTTCACTATTTATAGACTGCTTAAGGGTAGACCCCTTTGGGATCATATTAGTTTCTAATGTTGTGACAGCCTATGGACAGAGACCAAGGGCTCAGACATTGGACTGGATTTGTCAGCCTGGAATCGTGATGGCTAACTCAGTAACCTTTTTATAAGATTTCCAAATATACTCCCTCAAATCCTTCTTTATAGAATTGGCCATCGATATACGGTATCCATCATTACAAGATTGACCGTTGGTATACGGTATTGTTGTTAGTGATTGGAGGTGAGTATGGGTTAACCCAGGTGTAGGAAGAGTATCCCCTTTTGGTGACATAGCTTTATCAGAGATTGAATTTTGGTGTTGGAAGAAGCATGTACATGTAGATGGGATTATGGACCCTTAGTTCAACTTAATGATACACAACTTTAGTGGCACAATGTACAGCTCAATTCCCTTGCACAAGATATCTAGGTGATCATAACTACAGACCCAGGGATTGATTGTTGATGGGGTTTCATTTTGATTTAAAAATGTACTAATGAATATTAATACCTATGTATATATGAATAGGTATGGGACTACACATTCATATGCCTATAAATATAGACATCCACTATGGAACATGCCTATTTGACATGGATTACAGACCCTGGGTACATCTGTGGTTTCACTTTGGCTTACCTCTTTTTTTGTGCATCATCTACCCTTAGCACGCTACTTTTTCATACATATTTAGTATCATAGTTATAGGTTTCTTTTCGGGGTTTCCTACTAAAATTATTTCTCACCCCTACATGTGCACTTCGGTTTACATATAGACCTTATGTCATATTTAAGGTTGAGCATGATTTTCATGGTGGATAGGGTTGAGGACCAGTGTTTCATGATCAAGAAGAGTTGCTCGAGGGGGTTCTACTAATTGGGCTGGTGCAGTTTGACTATGTCTGGCAATCTTGTGCATGGTTTGGATCAGAATTAGTAGTAGATATCTGTACTTTAAATTATTGTTTCTTTTGTAATTTTGTAACTATTATGTTGGAATAGTGGGTGACCATTGATTTATTGTATTACATAGTTGTTAGGGTGTTTACAACATTTTACTATTACATTTGGTTCTATATTATTTGATTATTGCTTCTGCACTCTTTTTAATTTTTACTATGTATGATACCTAGTTACCATATATTGTTTTCTTACTCTAGTATGAGGGAATAGCCTCCCCAATATCACATCTTAGGCCCTTATAGCTAGTCGGTAGCCTCTATTATATGGGGTGGCATGTTTGAGGCCTAGTGAACCACCGGCTCAGAGCACCGGTTTAGTGAATTCTGGTCCAGGATGTTACAAAGTGGTATCAGATCTATTCCTTTTCTATTATTTACTATTTGGGATATGGTAGACTAGAGTATTAAAAATCTGTTGGAACCTGTGATGGATTTCGTACTAGTGTTTCAAGTACACTTTTTCTAGTCGGAAGTCCTGGTTTCCAGGTGTTTTGGGATTTTTGTTCTGATTTATGATGTTATAGTTGTATATTATTTTTCATTCAGTGACTCACATTTCATGTCGATGTTATGATTTAGTGTGGATATATGGATCTGGGCCTTTGGAAAGAGTCCAGGGATGGTTTTTTCTCTTTGCTGGAAAAATCAATATGCATCTCTCACATCATTTTTGGCACATAGGATTCACATAATATAGGCCTACTAGTGTGAGATTTTACTCAAAAATGATCCATTTTAGGGAGTGCTTACACATTATTTCTTTTCTAATGTCATGTTATGTGGATCTACATTGAGGCCTTTTGTGGTGAGTCTGATGACTCATTTCTCTTGCACGGGAGGTGTGGTGACCCTAGTTGTTCATTATGGAATGTGATGCCTTTGGGTTTTGACCCTTTCTGGGTGTTTTTTCTCAAGAATGTGGTTACCTAGTTGGATTTAGGAATACAATGATTATAGGTACCAAGACTTTTCTTGTGAACGAGACCATCAGGGGTACATTCGTATACGGATCCCAGATGAGCATCAGTTTAGTTTTTCATCTATATTGGTTTTGTGATCTCTAGAGAGTAGTTCTATATGAGGATGCTTCAAGAGGATCAGGTCCCTTGTAGGACGTTTTTTAAGTTTTAACTCTTTGGTAATTGTGATCATTACATGATTTTGATAGGTTTGATCTTTTTGGATAGGTGGTTAGACCTTGTGACCCAGTCATGAAGATTCTTTAGTATGGCTAGTGGGAGACCTAGAGACACTTTTTTTAGACTCAGACACATGTATTTCGACATCAATTTTATTCTAGGGTATCCTATGTGAAAGGTCGACCACTATTTTCATATTCCATTTTGGTAGTGTGCTTTGTTTTACGCTTGTTTTGTGATCAAGGCATGGTAGGTGCTTGATCTTGCATTATAGGCATATTGATGCCTTCATTTTTTTATGGCTCACCTTGGGTGATTGTTTTTTAATACTGTATTCGAGGGGTAGGACTATTTGTGTACATGTCCTGGTCGACTAGTGTTTCTGCAACTGCTAATATAGTCAGAGAGTGCGTTGACGCTCATGATAGGAACAATGTCGTGTGGTGGGTGGTTGTGGAATAAATTATGCCATAGGTATGGTTCCTGATTATGAAGAGGATATCGAAGGGATATTTTTTCTTGTGATATTGACATGTCATGTATCACAATCATCATATCCTTTTAATTTATGACTCATTAGAGTATGAGTCAGGTGTTGAAGATATATACTGGTTTCACATGGTATCAGTTGAATCTAAACTGTTGAGTGGAGGGATGCGAGTCTAGGACTGATGTTTCAAAGCATTTCATGGGTTTCGATCTCAGAAGTTCTCATAGAATGTATTTATGTTGTGGAGGTTACATCATGAAATGAATCGGGTACCGTAAGATGGATAACTGGTGGCTAAATCCTAGTCAGGTTTTGACAGGATGTGAGTGTGGATTAGAGGAAGTTGTACCAGCCTTGGTGGAATCTTAGTATACTCTTTTTAGATAATATCATGCTCTGACTTGATTCTTCTGGAGTACACTGAGAGAGAACTGTCCCTAGGTTGAGCTCCTTTTTCTATCTAAATGTTATTTCTTGTTGAGGAAGGGAACCTATTGAGGTTGCGCTTGAAGAGCGGTGTAAGGTAACCCATATGGTGGGGAGTGCACCATTGGCCATTTTAAGTGGTGGTGACCCTCATTTTCAGTTTAACATCGATGATTTTGTGTGACATTGGACTTGGAAGATTCTTTTGAGATGATTAAGAGGGTATTCCGATGGTGGGGAGTACTAGATCACTGACAGTTAAATGTCTTCTGCATAGAAGGAATTTGTTAATGCTATGAGAATAGTCATTGGACACTCCATATAGCATGGTTGCATAGATACTTGGGTTGATATCATGGTTGTTGTTTGTTTCAATAGGCTTCATAGGGACGAGAAAGTTTATGGTATGAGGAGTTTGAAATGAGACTTGTTTTTTCAGACAACAATTTTGAGCAGAAATTTGAATTTTTTCTTTTGGATGATTTTGATGCGTGAAATTGTCTTTTTCTACTTCTGGTTTATTTTGTATGATTTTTTTAACCACTCTATTGGTCTAGGAATAATTTTTTTACCCATTTAAAATATGTTTTGTGAAAAATAAAGTTGTTCAAATTTTAGCAGAATAAATAATAAATAATATTTAATAAATTAAATATTAATTTATGCACTCAGTTTTGTTGGACTGTATCTTTTTGAGGGAACATCAGATTGAGACTTTTTCTCCATAGTGGAGTCTGGAACAAGGATTTTATCCTAGGTGAGGCATAAACTCAAGTCATATGCTGAGGTTATCCCAATCCCCTTTTTCATTATGTTTAATTATTCGTCTTTTTCTTTATTACATTTTTCCTTTCTCTTCTTTACACCTCATTCTCACAAACTCCTCCTATACAAATCATCCTACACCATTCTATAGTGGGATAAAATTGATATGGATAAAGAGAGAGAGAGGTACAGGAAGAGTGGTACTATTGTGAATCCCCCAATGCGTAGAGTCAATGTATGGATACCGTGGATGGTGAAACCAAGCGATGATTCGGCATTTTCCAATCAAAGGTAGTTCCGTTTACATTTTCACAGTAGATCTCATTTTATTTTGTTCTTTAATTTTTTATAACAATATTTTTATTGCTTGTGGCCTCTTGAATCTTGATCTATTTTTTCAGGGGAGAAAATAGAGGTTTTGGGAGATGCGAGGGTTTTCCCATTGAGAAACCCAGGTTACACGGCGTGTGGTGCAGGAAACATGTCGAGTGTTCTTCTCATTTGGGAAGATGATGTTTAAGGAGTACACACCGTGTATGGGGAATACATTTCATGTACAAGAACTCGACCGTGTAGCCATGTACCCAGACATGTCTACCCTTTTAGGGGTACATGTCCTTGTGGGAGTACATGGCTAGTCCCCGTGTAGGGTATCATGCCATGTAGAAGTGCACGGCCTGGCCAAGTATCCGTCCAGGCCAGTTTGGGGACATGGGCATGTACCCTATGTTGGGTACACACTATGTACCCGTCTTATATTTCATGTACTTGGGGTCTTTAAATGCCCAGGGCAGAGGGAATACATGCCCAAGTGGCGATTTAAGGGTACACACCGTGTATTGCCTCTACACATCGTTTACTCCTCCCTTGTAACCCTTTGAGGGTTTTTCATATCCTTTCACCTCATTATTAGATTTGGACTTGTTACTAGTCCATTCTGAGTATTTTCTCAAGTTGATTGTGATGGTTGAAACTGTGGTGCTCTCAAAGGACTCCTAGTGGGTGATTTAGAACTTCTATCTAAATGGAGAGGTTATTACCCTAGTTATCAAATTCAATAATCTTTTAATTAAGAGACATGGCGTGGATGATAGGTTGGGTGTTCGTACCAACCTAGTTGAGATATTGATCACAGATGAGTTGTGAGTTATCCACCGTGACTTATGATTTGAGGATATCTCCATAGGAAGATGTTACCTTATTCTCTCTGAATCCATGAGACTAGTTGTCTTTAGGATCCCTTAAGAGATGCATTTTCTTACATGATGATCTATGGAGTCCCTTGTAGGATCCCTCTACCTATGGGTTTTCTTGGAGGATCCTGGTAGGATGCCTCTACAATGTTCGACTTGAGGGACCCAATGGGTTCCTTTCTTCTTGATCGACCTTGAGTTTTACATCAGGTTTGGATAGGGATGGTGTTTGGGTGTCATATAGAACGCATGCTGAATTTGTATTCCCCGAGGGATATGACATTAGTGTTGGGTTGGGCATTTTGGGAACCCTCACTTATTTGTTAATGTCTTCACATGGTTATTGTAGATGTAGTGATGTTCACTAGAGGTGAATCCTAGTTGGTTTTTTTGAGCCTAATGTGAGGAATATTTATATATTTTGGGATGCTCTGATGTTCTCCTTAGGATCCATATTTCTTATTGGGATTTATATATGTTATTTCATGGTATCCGACTTCAAAGCCTTGTTATTTCTGATATTTACTGATTACCCAGAGGTACTACTAGGGACTTGGATATTGAACCTGGATATGTATATATTGTGATATATATTTTTTTGGATGATCATAGGTGTTTCATATTATCCATTTGTTGAGCCTTATGTGTTGAAATGTTTTCCTTGAGTGATACCTAGATTCCAATAGTAGGAATTCCTTGGACAGACACATAGGACAGATGATATAGGATGAGGATGATTACGCTATCCTTGATTTTAGGCATGAAGACCCAATACTCATGGTAGATTATGTACTTCTGAGTGGTGTCGATGATTATTATCCCCTTGTCCTTCGACTGGAATGATTACACTTGTAACACCCCATGATTTCATATTACGTTATTTCTTGAAAGTAATTGAATAACTTTCTATACACGCAACATCGAGTTCTAGTGCACCACGACATACAAAAATAGCCATCTAAAAGTGGTTATGAATAGAATTAACTGAATTTTGAACTTTATATAATCCTTATAATTTTAGAATCCATATTTTGAGTTTTTATGCATAATGTTAGAACAAATTAATTTTTTCTGATAAAAGAAGTATTTTTCAATAAAATGCATTTTTACCGCTTTTTAATGGTGAACCATTTTTAAATCCAATATTTGAAACATTTATATATTAAATTTTACTAAATAAAAATCTTATTTAGAATCAGGACATAATAATTTATTTTCAATAAATTTTTGCTGTTTTTATGATAACTTTCATATTTTGATGAGTAGTGAAAACTGCTAAGTTTTAATTAAAAACACCTTTTTAATAGAAATAACTAAGAGTGATAAATTAATAATTTGAGTTGTTTTAAAGTATTTTTATAATATATTTATACCATTTAATTCAATGTTTTTCAATGGATGTAATTTCACATTTAAAATGGACAAAAACAAGTGTTAATCTTTTGATAGTTATTATTTCTTAAAAACACGTTTTTTGTTTTGACAGCGGGAATTAATTTTAAATTAATTTCTGCCACTTCTGTATTTTGAATTTTGAATAATGGATTCCATATTTGGAAAAAATATTTCCAAATTTTGTAAATATGTACATTTTATTTTTATACATTTTGAAAAATTACTTTGGTAAATATTTTATTTACCATGGTTAAAGGGTAAATTCTGTAAATAAGGGTAAAAAAAATAATATTATAATAATTTTAAATTACCCTAAAACGTGTCCCAACCCTATTGGTTGATAAATGTCCAACCATGTGCATCTTTGGGTCGATATTTGGACCCCATGGAGCCACTTGTAAGTGATACTGACACTTTATATTAATTAAGATAATGTAAACACAAAAAAGGCGTATGCATATATCTTCTTGAAAAACAATTTTTACATAGGGTTAAATATGTTATATTTTCAACAATAAATATTAATTAGAAAGATAAAAATATTTCTTAAATAATTTTATTTTATTTATAATTTTTAGAAATTGATTAATTAAATTTACTTATGACACATTAATGATGAAGTATTTTCCCTATTAATGAAAAAATCAAATAATTGATATTATAAATGATAGAAATAAATATAATTTGAATGTTTTTATGACATACACGAATTTTATAGGTTAATATGACATTTTATTATTGCTCAAATGAATTTTTTTCGAATTAATAATGTTTTTATGACTTTAACAAAAATAAATTATTAAATAGTGTCAAAATTGACAAAAATGAGTTTTTAAAACAAATATTATATTATTAATTGATATTATATACCTAAAAATATATGGTTTGGCCATAGGACTTATATAATGATTGGTGTATCATTAATGGACCACTTGGAGGTCTCTTGGAAGTATATAGTAAGTTTATTAACTATATAATATTAAAATACATTGAGACATGGTAAATGTCAATCTATTTAACTAAGAGTTAAATCAAAAAGATATAGTTAATATAGTGTCCCAGACCTGTCTAAAATATACTGGTTGAGTTGTTTTCGACTTATCCCCACCTTTACTTTTAAATAATACACTTTTGATCCATTATAAACTGAATATGAATTTATTATAAAATAATATTTCTATCTTTTCCTAAGGTGCCCCTCACCCCTCTTATAATAGGCAACTCACCCTTCTCTATAATTCATACCTTCAATGCCTTTTGGCATGGCCAACCCCTACCCAAATATTTTCTCAACTTACCTCACTTCATCCTAGAATCCTTCCTTCAGTGAGAAATCCAACCTATGGATCCATTTTGATCAAATCAAAATGAAGAAGCCGAAGAATAGGTAATGTTTTCACCACCCTCTTTCAACTTCCTTTCCTCTTCCACATATTCTTTATTTGTTATTTCCATTCTAAAATAATAACTCCAGTATCATCTATATATTTTGATGTTATTATAAATATGGTAATACCATATTCAGTATTCTATCCATCCTTTGAATGACATGTCACCATACGTGCGTACGTACAGCTTACCGTCTCCACGTCGTGGTGTAATTGTTAGTCAAAAAATTACTATTTGGATGGGTATGATAATGATGTCTAATTGAAGTAAATAATAAAATTTGCATTATAATGATTCTTCATATATGATATACCATCCAATTAGATATAATTTTAATATCAAAATAATGATATTGTTGCTCGTGCGTACGAACAGACTACCGTCTCCACAAATGCAATGAGATTCATTCCCCATCGTATCCATTCAATACTAATTCAAATTGATTATTAAAAATAATGTATAAGGACTTGATATCATTATATAGATGAATAAGATACAACCTATCCCTAACAATCACTCCTTATGTAACAAATCATATAAAAGAAAACGAGTAAGTTAACACCTGAAACGATGATAATATCGAGATATTATTATCAAAGCAATGTTAAAAGAACATATATGATATCATATTAATGTATTTGATTATTGTATAATTTAATAACAATTTTTCCACCATTATACAGGAGTTTAACCTACCCTCGACCAAGGAAAAGTACAAGGTAAGGTTTTATTTCACAATCTTTTCATTATCCATGGTTGTTTATACGTAATTATCTACCGGGTACTCTTTACATCCATATCCATGTTTCTTAAAAATTTATTCCAAAACGTGTTTACTATTTACTAGACTATGGGTTAAATCTATTTATATCCATTTTTGACATTTTTTAAAATGGTTTGAAAGGAATCATTCCATCGTTTTTCAAACAAGCTACTTTTATCCTTTTCGAAAAAATTAAGGTAAGAATGTCCTTTTTTATACGGCGGGTGCGGCTATTCTCCGCCTTTATAACATCATCAGAGCTTCCCTTACAATCTTATAAGAATATTTTCAAAATAAATGTTTTCTTTATAATTATGTGACTCTTAAATGATTTCAAAATAGAAAGATATATTTTTCTAAAACGGGTTTTGATTTCATCTATATCAACATCCTTTGATGGATTTTAAGTTTATTTGAAATTGATTTATTATGATACAAAAAATCAATATTGTATTGAAGGTTTTATGATAATTTTAACTGTGGATGTTCTATTTTTATACCATTCATGGTTTACAGTTAATGTAATGACATTTCGTATGATAGTTTTAATATAAATGTTTATGATATTTTTAAACCTTTTCATATGAGGAATGTATTGGACTTAGTAAGTGATGGGTGGAGGCCGCTATAGCTTCTCGATGCATTGGTAGGTCTCATGAGACAACTAGACTTGGAATTGGCCAAGGCCCTTTCCTAATTTTGATATATGGTTTTGGCCGATGCCTTAATCATTTTTAGATGTCTTGGCCGAGGCCTTGACAAAATTTTTTAGAATGTTCGGCATTATATATTCCCTCATTATGGAAATAATATTCATGGTTCATGTGGTCATTAGACTAGTTGAATACCCATGATTATGTTTTATTATGGCTTTATTTACTCATCTCATATTCATTCCATAAAATTATTCATGTTTTTTATTGGTAAAGGAATTTGGTTTCAATTATTCTCTATGTTTAATATTTATGTTATCTTCCGCTGTATTGCTAACACTTACTGAGCATTTGAGCTCACCCCTTTAAATGTTTTATTTTTCCCAGGATTCCAAGAAGTGTATTATGATTGATATGCAAGGTTAAGATAAAGGGAATAATGGTGTTCATAAAGGATTACTTATGTTGTGTTGTATGTAATAAATTATAATGTAACATTCATGAATTTAATCTATTTTCCAAGACTGCTAAACTGATCGGTCCTTCGGGACATGATTTCTTGTAATCATGCCACTGTTATGTAATAATACACCGACTCTAGGTAACTGGGGTCGGGGTGTTATAGTTGGTATGATAGGAAGTTTGGAAATATCTTTGGAAACTAGATTTAGACAAACTCTGATTAGAGAACATTGCCCTAAGATAGAATTTGAGGATTAGTATCGAAGAACATCCTAGAATTTTGGTACTATAGTGATTCTATGAGTTTTCCAAGAAATACATCCTTGTCTGGATACGAGTAGGTAGAAGCGGCTCTGACACAGATGTACCTAGTGGTAAAACCCGAAAACATTGTTTTGAGCTAGACTCGAACGGGAACTGGTTCACGACAATAGGCCTTGATACACTTTTGGTTAAGACACTGCAAGGGGATTTTCTTAGGACAATTCTTGTTTTCATTAAAAACCACTATGAAGGGTTTATGAGTATATATCTCCTCAAAGAAAACATTTTTGTGATTATGGATTATATCCATAAACTGTTCAATTTACGTTAGGTATTTTACATGTGTTGAATTATGAATTGCGATTCATAAATTGACCTTGTGTATGCCATTGTTTAGAAATGGATCCTAGTAGAAGGAATGAGAATTCCAGCAATACTTATAATCCACAGAGTAATAAGGGACATATCATTCATGGTATTCAGAAAGCATTTAGAAGGGAAATTGTCTACCATGTATTCTCAACATATGAATAAATAATATCTTTTGATGGTAAGATAAGTAAAGAAATCACTGAGTCCTATGGCCTTGAAGGAATGAAAGAGAAGAAAGGGATGGTAGAGATAAAGATAGATAAAGGGAATTGGGGAAAGAAGGATTTTTCCATATGTGATAAATGTGGAAATAATCACCTTGGTAAATGTTTGAAGGAAATGGGAGTTTGTTATAAGTGTGGAGAAGAAGGACACCAAGTACGTGATTTCAAGGGTAAGAAAAAGTTTTCATATGTAAAATGATTCATCTCCAAGGTGTTGGGACACTATGAAAATCAATTTCCCAGTCATAAGAGTATACCTGAAATGATGTTATTGGAAAATAATCAAGTTATGATACTACCTCAGATGAAGATGAATGACTAGTGTTCTTATGTTTTTATTATAGAATTATTTCAATTGAGTGTTGTATCTACAGTATACTGGTTATATGAATTATGGAGATAAATAAGGATTTTACTGCAGTACTATTTTATTGGGGATTTGATATTATATGGTTCTGAGGAAAGTGACTTAATAGTAAGATACACTTTTGGGAAAAATATATGGTTGAAGGAAATGTAATCCTTAATATGGCCCTGATAATGAGGTAGTGATTTTGGAATAAGAGATGGTTTATTTGGATAAATTATATTAGATATTCCTGACTACCTTGAATATGATTAATGATTTGTATATTCCATAATTATTGGAATTTACAAAATTTTTGGATAGAAGGAGTATATCCAATATTCTATAAAGAATAATGGAGCATAAATGTAATCAATAAGGTTTTATGGTAATTTAGGATGTTGTAGTGTTTTAAAAGAATACATGATGAAGGTGCTAACATGTTATTACGTGGAAAAAAGGATCTTCATTGTGTTTAAATTCCTTATAAATATTGGACTATGAGTTTGGATTTAAGTATTTTGGATAATTCTAAAGGTTGGTATGGATTATGTTTGAAATTGGATACTATTGTTAAGATTTTTTTGGGTTTTTTATAAAATGGACAACACACAGATTGTGTGACAACCCGTCGTGTCAGACAAATATGTGGGAATCGAACCCACAACTATAGTGCGATTGGGATTTATCCCCTACTACTGGACTATGTGAGTCCTTGGATTGTATAATGTAGTTTATTTTTTTAAAAGGTCTTGTATGTGAATTATAAATTCATTTTTTTGGAACCTTATAAAATTCAGATAAATTGAAAATTTTTTTAGTTCTACAATCTTTTAGAGTGAATGATGAGTTTGAGGTAAAAATTAGTTACTGGATAGTAATCTAATTGTGAAGATTGTTTTTTTCTTCTTCTCTTATTATATGACAAAATAAATTCTTAAACATTAGGTAAGGCATCTTAAAACTAAAAATGTGTTATCCAAAAACATTATTTTTTGTTGAACAGAGGATATTTTAAATCATCACAGATTGATGACTTTGAGGCCCTCAATTCTACAATTGTTTGTGATTGATGACCTCAATTACTAACTATAAATATTTATGTTTTTACTCCAATTATGTGTCTCTAATTTCCACCAATGTTCTCATTATCGATATCTTAATTTGGTGGTGACATTTTCTTTCCCCATTTCCTCTTATTAAGACTAAATTTCATTAACCCAATTTCCGATATGGTTCTCCCAAAAATGTATTCCCAATTTACACCCTATTATTTCAAATGGAGAGGATGAAATTTATTGAAGGAGGGAAGAATGTAATGCCCCAGGATTTCAGAGTACGTTATTTATTCAATGTAATTCAATAACATGCTCTACACGCAACACTGAGTTCAAACGCACCACGACTTACCAAACTAGATGTTTAAAAGTGGTTATGAATAGTATTAACTAAATTTTGAACTTTATATAATACATATAATTTTAGAATCCATATAATGAGTTTTTATACATAATGTTAGAACAAATTAATTTTTTTCATATAAATGAAGTATTTTTCAATGAAATTGCAATTTTACCACTTTTTAATGGTGATCCATTTTTAAATCCATAATTCGAAAATTTTATATATTCAATTTGAAAAAATAAAAATATTCTTTAAAATCAGGACATAATAATTTATATTCAATAAATTTTTTGTGTTTTTCTGATAACTTTCATATTTTGATGAATACTGAAAATTATTAAATTTTAGTTAAAAACAACATTTTTAATAGGAATAATTAAATGTGATAAATTATAAATTTGACAGGTTTTAAAGTATATGTAGAATTTATTTATACCATTTAATAAAATTTTGGTCAATTGACAAAATTACACATTTAAACCGGACCTAAACAAGTGTAAATCTTTTGATAGTTATTATTTCTTAAAAACACGCTTTTTGTTTTGACAGCGGGAATTAATTTAAAATTTATTTCTGCCACTTATGTGTTTTAAATTTGGAAAAATGGATTCAATATTTGGAATCAGGATGTTCAAATTGTGTAAATAGGTAACTTTTATTTTTAGACTTTTTGAAAAATTACTTCGGTAAATATTTTATTTACCATGGTTAAATGGTAAATTTAGTAAATTAGGGTAAATAAATATTATTATAATAATATTAAATTATCTTAAAACGTCTCATAACCCTATTGGTTGATAAATGTCTTACCATGGGCATCTTTGGGTCGATTATGGGACCCCATAGAGCCACTTGTAAGTGATAATGACACTTTATATTAATTAAGTTAAAGTAAACACCAAAAAGGCATACACATATATCTTATAGAAAAAAAAAATTTACAAAGGGTAATATATGTTATATGTTAGACTATAAATATTAATTAAAAATATAAAAATATTTCCTACATAATTTTATTTTATTTATAATTTCTATACATTGAATAATTAAATTTATTTATGACACAATAATGATGCAGTATTTTCTTTATTAATGAAAGAATCAAATATTTGGTATTATAAATTATAAAATAAATATGATTTGAATGTTTTTATGACATCCATGAATTTTTTAGGTTACTATGACATATTATTTTTGCTTAAATGAATTTTTTTCAAATTAATAATGTTTTTCAGACTTTAACAGAAAACAATTATTAAAGAGTGTCAAAATTGACAAAAATGTGTTTTTAAAACAAATATTATATTATTAATTGATATTATATTTATAAAAATCTACGGATCTTCCAAAGGACTTATATAATGATAGGTGTATCATTAATGGACCACTTGGGGGTCTCTTGTACGTATATGGTATGTTTCATAACTATATAATATTAAAATACAAAGATACATGTTAAATGTCAAACAATTTAACTAAGAGTTAAATCAAAAAAATAAAGTTAATATAGTAACACAAACCAGTATAAAACCTATTGGTTGAGTGGTTTTGGACATATACCCACCTTAACCTTTAAATAATCCACTTTGGATCCATTAGAAACTGAATATGAATTTATTATAAAATAATAGTTCTAGCATTTCCTAAGGTGCCCCTCACCCCTCTTATAAAAGGACACTCACCATTCTCTATAATTCGCACCTTCAAAGCCTTTTGGCTCTGCCAAAACCTGCCCAAATATTCCCTAAACTTCTCTCAATTCATCCAAGAATCCTTACTTTAGTCATAAAGCCAACCTAATGATCCCTTTTGATCAAATCAAAATGAATAACCCGAAGAAGAGGTAATGTTTTCACCACCCTCTTTCAAGTTCCTTTCTTCTTCCGCTTATTATTTCATTGTTTTTTCAATTCTAAAATGATAACTCCAGTATCTTATATATATTGTGATGTTATTTTAAATATGTTACAACCATATTCAGTATTCTATCCATCCGTTGAATGACATGTCACCATACCTACGTACGTACGGCTTACCCTCTCCATGTTGTGGTGTAGTTGTTATTCAAAACATTATTATATGGATGGGTATGATAATGATATTTAATTGAAGTAAATAATAAGTATAAAATTAAAATTATTATGTATATATGATAAAACATCCAATTATATATGATTTTAATATCAAAAGAATGATATTGTCGCTCGTGCGTACGTACGGACTACCGTCTCCACGAACGCGATGACATTCATTCCTCATCGTATCCATTCATGACTAATTATCATTGATGATTAAAAATAATGTTTAAGGACTAGATATCATTCTGTATATGAATAATATTCAACCAATTCATAACAAACACACATTATGTAACAAAACATATAAAAGAAAACGAGTAAGTTAACACCCAAAACGAAGATAATACTAAGATATTATTAACAAAGAAATGTAAAAAGAACATTTATGATATCATATTAATGTATAATATTCTTATATAATTTAATAAAAATTATTTCACCATTATACAGGTGTTTAACCTACCCTCGACCACAGAAAATTACAAGGTAAGGGTTTATTTCACAATATTTTCATTATCCAAGGTTGTTTATACATAATTATCTACTGGGTACTCTTTATCATCCACATCCATGTTTCTTAAAAATTAATTCCAAAACATTTTTACTATTTTCTAGACTATGGGTTAAATCAATTTATACCCTTGTTTGAATTTTTATAAATTGGTTTGAAAGGAGTCTTTCTGTCAATTTCCAAACAAGGTACTTTTAACATTTTCGACAAAATTAAGGTAAGAATGTCCTTTTTATATGGCGGGTGCGGCTATTTTTCACCATTATAACATCATAAAATCTTCCTTACATGATTATAAGAATATTTTTAAAATAAATTCTTTCTTTATAATTATTTTACTTTTAAATGATTTCTAAATTGAAAGAGACATTTCACTAAAAAAGATTTTGATTTCATCTATGTCAACATCCTTTTATGGGTTTTATGTTTATTTGAAGTTGATTTACTATGAAACAATACTTCCATATTGTATTGAAGGTTTTATGATATGTTTGACTATGGATGTGCTATTTTTCTACCATTCATGGTTTATGGTTAAAGCAGTGACATTTCATATTCTAGTTTTAATACAAATGTTTATGATATGTTTAAACCTTTTCTTATGAGGAATGTATTGGACATAGAATGTGATGGGTGGAGCCCACTATAGCTTCTCAATTCATCAGTAGGTCTCATGAGACAACTAGATGTGGAATTGGTCGAGACCCTTTCCCAATTATGAAATATGGTTTTGGTCGAGGCCTTAGTCATTTTTAGGCATCTTGGCCGAGGCCTTGACAAAATGTTTCGGAATGTCCGGCATTATACATTCCCTCATTATGGAAATAATATTGATGGTTCATGTGGTCATTCGACTAGTAGAATACCCATGATTATGTTTTATTATGGATTTATTTACTCAGCTCATATTCATTCCATAAAAGTATTCATGTTTATTATTGGTAAAGGCATGTGGTTTCAATTATTCTTCATGCTTAATATTTATGATATCTTTTGTTGTATTTATTACCCTTACTGGGCATTTGAGATCACCCCTTTCCATGTTTTATTTATCCCAGGATTCTGTGAAGTGTATTATGATTAACATACAGGGTTAATCTAAAGGAAATAATGGCGTTAATAAAGGATTATTTATGTTTTGTTGTATGTTATAAAGTGTAATGTAACATTCAAGTATGTAATCTATTTTCCAAGACTGCTAAACTGATCGGTCCTTCGAGAATTGATTCCTTGTAATCATGCCACTGTAATTTAATAATTCACCGACTCTGGGTAACTGGGGTCAGGGCGTTACAACACTCTTTTGTATCAGTTATGAGACTTGAGGTGTCTTGCATAGAATCTCAAAGATGGGTTGTCTATTTATATAGGCATGATGACCTGGGAATTGTGGTAGATTACGCACTTTTGAGTAGTGGGGATTATTATGATCTCCTTGGATTATGATTGGAATGATTACGCTCTTCATGATCAGTAAGGACACTCGAGGTGTGTTGCATGGTGGCTCAACGATGAGTTCTCTCTTTATATACAACCTAAGTTTAAACCCCCTAGAGATCATTGGAGTTCCAAATGTCATGACCGCCTATGGATCGAGACCTATGGATCAGACATTGTATTGGATTTACATGCATGGCAGT
Source organism: Viscum album (assembly GCA_963277665.1). Taxonomy (NCBI): domain Eukaryota; kingdom Viridiplantae; phylum Streptophyta; class Magnoliopsida; order Santalales; family Viscaceae; genus Viscum; species Viscum album. Next base: position 940,666,796 of record OY728161.1, read on the forward strand.
GCGATGGATGACTCAGTCAACTTTTTACAGGATGTCCGGACATACTCCCTGGAATCCTTCTTTATAGGATTGACCAACTATATATGGTATCCTTCCTTATATGATTGGCCGTCAGTATACAATATCCTTCTCACTGATTGGTGGTAAGTATGGGTGAGCCTAGGTGTAGGATGAGCATCCACCTGCAGTGACATGGCTATCCAATTTATAAACATTAGATGTTGTCCGATGTAGGTACATGTCAATGGAATTACGGACCCATAGATCGACCTAATGATACATGACATGAGTGGCAGGATGTCCATCTCAATGCCCTTGCACAGGATGTCCAAGTGATCGGGATTACTGACCCATGGATCGACTACTGATGTGGTTACATTTTTTTTTATATTTACTCCAAGGAATATTCATATCTATGTATATATGTATAGGTATGTGACTATACAGGAATACACCTATAGATATGGACATCCATGGGGGGAATTTCCATGTTTATAGGGATTGTAGACCCTTGGTACGACTATTGTTTCATGTTTTTTTGCATCTTTTTTTGTCGTTCTTCATCTAGGTTGAGCATGTTTTATTTTCATACACATTTATCATCTCAGTTATAGATTTCCTGTCAAGGTGTCCTGCTGAGATTCTTTCTCAACCCTAGATGTGAACTTTAGTATATTTGTAGACCTTATGTCAGAATTTCAGGATGATCGTGAGTTTCATGGTTGATAGGATTGAGGCCTAGTTTTTCATTATCGAGTGGAGCTTCCAGAGTGGTTATACTAGTTGGTCTCGTGCTGTTCGATAGTGTCTAGGGATCAGGTATTTGGGTTGGCTCAGAGTTAGTAGCAGAGCCCTATACTTTTATGTTCAGTTTATTTTTTACTTTTGTATCTACTTGGTAATCCCTATGGGTGACCATCATTGTATTGTATTGCATAGTTGTTCTGGATTTTACAACATTTTACTATTACAGCTTGTTAAATTTCATTTTTTTATTACTTAAACTCTCTTTTTTACTTTCTATTATATATGATAATGTGTTACTTTCCATTGTTTTCTTACTCTAGTATGAGGGAATAGTCTCCCCATTATCACCTACTATGCCCTAACTACTATTTGAGAGCCTCTAGCATATTGGGGGTGCTTGAGGTTTAGTGACCCACTTTCTTGGAGCACCGGTTTAGTGGCATCCGGGTAGGGATGTTACACATGATATGATTCTTATAATGTCTACCAATGAGTAATGTTTTCATGAAATGTTTCTCATGATTAAGCCATATTCAAGTAGTAATATATTAACAAAAACTTCTCTAAGGACCATAACAGATAAATAAACTAGTAAGGAACTATAGGCCTAATAAATAATATTAATAGAGAAATCATGATACGTAGTTGAGGTCTAATGATGTGAATCCTATCATGGAATTCTTAACAAAACAATTTATTTATACACGTTTAAATTTAGTAGTAGTGGGAATCAGGTTTGTCTCTAGAGATTACAATGTTATGTGTTTGTTTCTCTTTTATTTTTTTGGGTTTCAATTAATAAAAAAATGTGGAATTAAACTAGATTAGTTTTAAATTCAATTTTAAATGTTGTTTCCAAACCATGGATCATCCCCTTTTCATTACTGTTAAATAATTATATCAAACTACATTATCATGATTCCTCTCTAATCAAGTGAAGTATCAGTTGATAATCTATGTTTGGATTTTTTTTTAAATGAAAGTGTAAAATAACTACTACAACCTCCAATACACCATGGGCTTGTAATCATAGATTTAGGATTAATCTGAACTCAACCTACTTCTCACAGTCACAAGTAATAGAGAGGACCTAATTGACCTAGGTGTATGATCCATTGATGAATGGAAAATATGTTCAAAGTGTATGATATAATGAAATATCATATTTTTTACATAATTAGAATAAATATTTACAAGATAATATGATACTGAACAATTAAAATTAAAGAAATAATTAACAAGGGATATGGGTAATCTCATTGGCTCAGACTGTAGTTTCTTAGTTTTCCTTCAATAGAGTTATTAGAATAAGAATATGAGAGAAAACCAGAAGATGAAAAAAATGTTGCAGAAGATCTAGATTGATGATAATAAGAAGACCGTTGGTTTTTTGAAATGTTCATATTTTATAGATATGTTATCATAGTTCTTAAATATTCCATCCCCCACTTTGTTTCAGGTATGATCTTCCCTTCCAATGCACCCCACATGTATTGAACATTCATCAAAATTAGATCCCAATTCAGTTTCTTCTTATGGCCATCATATTCATAGTACCAATGTCATGTTTTTAAAAAAAAATTAACACTCAAATATTCTATTTTAAAACATTATTCCACCATGATCGCGCTCCATAGATCATCGGAATGGATTGAAGATAAATTATTTAACACACTATAGATTCACTAGATTTCATATTCTATTTGGTGGAAGGAGATGAAATATGTGCTGGTATAGGGGTTCTGATTTTATGTGGGATTGGAAAGGGCATGGAAATCATTAAAATTGGGCCTAAGATCCTCAAATATAGGCATAAAACTGTACTCCATTCTTAAAAATTCTATGTATAGCTAGGTATGAGGATGGACGTCACCACCATTATCTTTTATTTCTTCCTTCTTTGTTTTTTAGTTTTTTTATTTTCTTCATCAGAGTTGTCTGCAACTCATGTTCATCCCCACTTCATCAAAAGTTTTTTATCTTGTTCATCCTCCCAGTGAGATTGATTGTTCTTGTAATTTGTCTCCAAAACGAATCAAAGAGTATTCTTCAATATTGGTGATGTTGGTTTTGTAATTTTTCAAATAACTTTATCTATTTCATTGCCTTTACATTGTTCATTGAGGTATTTTAATGAGAAGTTCATTCACATCTCTCTTCAAAGATGAAACTGGTTCATTGGGTGAACATGAGATCTCTATAATTTTTAATTATAATAATACATGGATAAACAATGAGTCAATAGTATCAAGCAACAATATATAATTAAATAGTATAGGAACAACATAGAGTCTTTTCCAATAGGTTGGAATGACATCACCTATGGTTCATCATTAGGTCATCTCTACCATGCTTGACATCACAATGTTTTTTCATCATGGAATTAATTCATGTGTTTCACTCTTTCTCCATCTCAGATCTCGTTAGGATTCCAATGTCAATCTTGGCTATGGTATAATGATTAAGGTGGATTTATCAATAGATAACACAACAGTGGAAGAAGATGTAGATGTATATCATTGGAGGTGATTGTAGAAGAAAAATAATAATATAAGGAAACTAGATTAAATTATTCTTTCAGATGAGATTAAAATTCCAACCACAAACACTATTTTTAGGGATATGACCACACAAAAAATCAAAATAAGTGAAAAAAGAAATGTAAAAGTCCATTTATTTTTTCAGTAGATTTATCCCATTCCTCCAATTCCAAAACTTTCATGTAGCCCATGTATGAAATCGTCATGCCTTCATCCAAATAGCGACGGTAGGATCTAGACATGAAAAAATGTTTATTATTCAACATCCCCCATTAATAATGTTTTAATTTTACTAATTAATTTGAATCATATCTGGGAGGTTGATCTAGAGGTTTAATTACCTCACCATAAGTAATGAGTTCCTTTTTCATGAAGTTATTAGTGGTGTTGATGGAATAAATTTTGTCAACTACAAATTTCTTCAATATTTCATGAGTTTCTGGTTCCTCAAAGTTAAATGGATTGGAATTCACCAAGATAAAATAAAAATTTACATACTCCTCCATTAGTTCTCTTCCCTCGTATATGTATGCAAGGAATCGAATGCTTTGGGGATGTTTATGAGAAATTTACCTTTTAATGTATTTATATATGTGAATATGTTGTGATGGAATCAATGATTCTTCAAATTATAATTCCTCCATTTATAATATAATGATTTATTCTTCATCTAGAGTTAATTTTAACTCTATTGAATCATTATATTTATTCTATTTCAATTTCTGTAACACCCCAACCCCTCTAGGATGGAGGCGGTGCATTACTTGTGATATTAGAATGGTTAGAAGGAATGAAAAATACCAAAGAAACGATCAGTTTATAAGTCATGAAGAAACTAGATACATAGATGTAACAAAAATTAAATTGAAAAGGGTTACAAGATACAATACATAACGAAAACTAAAAATTGCATCCACAAGAACTCAATAAATGATCTCCTCTTTGTCACCTGTTGAAAGTAAACACTGAAAGGGGTGAGATCAAATGCTCAGTAAGAGTTAAAAATAGTGGAATCATGAATATAATAATAATTGAATCATATTCAATCTGACATGATCAATATGGCATGGTGAATAAATGAAAAACTCACACCATTAATAAACTGAGAATGAAACTGCATCCATATATTTTGACATAGTGAAAACCTCATGGATAATAATAATAACTAATAATGAATAAAGGGAATGCTTATTAATTTTATTTTATGTATCTAGCACATGAAACCATAATACCATAAAAACGGTTTAGTTCTATGTGTAGAAACCCATCTGATTTTTGGATACAAACTCGAAGGGTTTGTCGCCAACTAATTTGTCTCATGAGACCTACCTATTAATCAAGGGGATATAGAGGGCCCCAACCTCCACTGCATTTCCAAATCATTCTTTATAAATTGATTCAATACAAGAGAAATATTCCTTATCAATATCTATATAGAGTAGAGTATACGGATTCATCAATATCTCCAAAATTAAAATAACTTTCCAAATAAACTCTGTATGTAAAATGGTATACGGTTTATAAAACAAACATATCCATGATATGAAATTATCGATATTTAATATAAATATAATTTCAAATGAAAAGTAATTTCAAATGGGATGTAGGTACACAATATAAGGATTATTAGGTGCACAATACAAAGTTATCCACAAAAACGTAGTAGTTGAGACAAAGGCCCTTACAATAATGTAATCGAATCATATGATCAGAACAAAATAAATAACCAATGAATCATGGAATAACATTAATATAAATATAATCATGTTATTTTATATCAATTTGACGTACACATATACCACATATATGAAATAAGTGGCAAACAGTGAAAATCCCACAGAAATGAAAGTGAGATGAGAAACCCCCTAACTTATGCTCGAGTGTGTTCATTGTTTGTTTTAATGACCTGAATAATAAAATTTAGCTTTATTAATTAATAAATCAAGAACCTACTATACATTTTATTAGTTCAATATAACCTTATTTGGTACATTCATGGCCATTTATATGGGTTTAATAGGTTTAATTTTCTTGTCTTGGAAGCATTTTCTTCCTTGGTTTTCATGGGTTGTTTACTTGTTTTCTTGAATGGAAGTTCATTTGAAACATGGTTAAACATCCATAATTGTTAATAAATCTTATTAATTAAATTATGGATATATAAATGATCTTATAATGATTTTGGTTTATATACCATGATGATGATTCATTAGTTAAATGTTTATTAAAAATATTCGGATTAACTTGGCCGTTTTGTTCATAATGAACTTGTTTGGTATTATCATTTTATATTATAAGTGTGTAAGGATTATAGAACATTAATGAGATGAAATAAATTTATTTTTATCTGGTTAACCCATTAAAATGGTCTCATGACCATTAATGATGAAGAAAGTGAGGCACGAAACTCCATAGTCCAAAAAGTTTATAAATTGGATCCTCGTGGACATTGATTTCGTTTATAAAAATAAAAGGGAGGGGGGAAGGATATGGATGACAGTTATTCAATTAACATGACATAATTCCAGTATATAGATGATACTGGAGTTTATTACGGTCATTTATACAGAGAATGTGGTGAGGGAAAAATAAAAGAGATGAACATGAAAATAAAAGAAAAGTTTACATATCCCTTATGAAAATTCTGCAGCCTAACGGTGTCTCTTAAAATTTACCTAAAATGAAATGATGAGAAAATAAAGGTATCTCATCATATTTAAATAAAAAGGACAGTATGAATAATGAATAAAATCATACCCCAACATATGAGAAAATAATTTCAAATATCTAACATAAAAGAACGGTCGACTTAAAGAAGAGAATGAAGGATTCCCTTACCTTTTTGAGTAACTCCCAGGTCTTGATGTATGCGACTGTGGGGATGTAAGGAACCCTTGGTTGAACTCCTAGAGAGGTTAAACCATCAGTTATTTTATAATGATGGATTGTTAATGGAATAAAACGAATGGATGAGCGGGTGTTTATAGATAAATAGAGGCAATTTTTTAATAATTTAAAAAGGACACATCATTAGTGTTTTTTGCCAAACCATGCGCTTGCCCATGGTATTTTCCCATGGTTTTAGCCACTTGGGACACCTCATGCCACAAGTTACTGTAAAAAAAGTCGACCATACTTTTATATTTAATTATTACATCATTATGATGTCATTAAACTACAAAAAACTCAAAACTGTATTTTTACTATTCATGGAAAATTCATGTATTTTTGAAAAATCCCAAAAATTTTCCTTAACCATTTTTTGATGCATATAATTCAAAAATGAACTCCATTTGTGGAAAATAATTTTCTATGTATTTTTAACTTAATTTGTAAATAAAATCATAGTTAATTCGAAAAAATAACCATTTTAAAGGTATAATTAGTTCTATATCACATTGAAAAATTAATTTAGATCTCATTATCTTATTACATTTAGAAAATGAAATATTATCATTATTTACTATTTATAAAGGTCATATTATTATTCATTTTACTATTCATAAGGATATGTTACTATTCATCAAAAAATCAATTTGGTTCTATCAGACTCCAAATGTCCTACTAGTCACAACTCTAGATGATAGTTTTTCAAAATTCAAAACATAGAAGTAGAAATTTTATATTTAAAGGCTATGTTTTGACTATATCCTAAATAACATTGTATTGTTTCAAAAGAACATAGTGATGAATATAATGTATTTAATAGAAACAAACCATATAATGTTTGGGGTGCTACAATTTTTTATATTAATAAATGATAATATGTATTCTACACATAATCTTCTTGGGGATGGTATTATAAAAACAGTTTCCCATTTCCTGGTCTTTGTATCCCATAAGGATGCACTTCAGTCCTTTTTCATCGAGATTTGTCTATTTTCTCTCTACGATCTTGACATAGGCAATGGAAAAAAAAACTATAATATGGATTAAACATTCCTTATGATTACTCCATGCTTCATGAGACATATTTTCTTATATTTTTTTATTGGGAATATATCGAGTTAATACAGCATGCACAAGGAAACTTCATCACAGAAAGTCAGGGTCAATCATTTTCATTTCACCATTCTTATTTTCATATTGAGAATTGTTTGATTTGTCCTTTGGGATACTCCATTGAGTTGGGGTGTGTATCTTGGAGTCAGCTGGTGCTAGATGCCATGATGCTTAAGGAACACTTGAAATTCATAAAAGGTGTACACCCCCCCCCCCCTTTATCAGATAACATGGTTTGTATTCGATGTTTTCTTTGATTTTTCACAAACGTATTGAATTCTTTGAAGATGTCAAACAATTCTAACTTCATCTTGATAAAATATATTCATGTTTTCCTAGTACAATCATTAATAAATGTCAAAAATACATCATTTTTTCATTATATTTTGGATTCAATGGGCCACACATATCGTTGTGAACTAGCTGAAGGGGCATAACACATCTCCAGTTGGACTTTGTTGTAATTCTATTTCTATGTTTTTTCCTATAATGCAGCTTTCACATATTATATTTGGGTGTTGAATGATAGGTATCCCATTCACCATCTTTTTTCTTCCTAATAATGTTAAGCTTTCAATGTTTAAATTCCAAAACATGAGATTCTATATCCAGTCTCTATCATCATGTACCGTCATCAAACATTATGGTACATCAGGTTGAATCATAATCAGACACATACAGTTCTTTTCCATCAACAATTTTATGATCTTCCTACCCTTATTTATCGAAATTTACCATTTTTCTATTTGTAGGATTATGTGGAAACCATTTTCCATGAACTTCCAGACACTCATAATGATGGTCTTTATGTCTGGTATATAGTAGATATTAGAGATAAAATAACGATATTTATCTTTTTCATGATTAGAATATCTCCTCTTCCATAGAAATATATTATTGGGTGATTTTCGATGGAAATTTCTCCTCAATACCACCCATCTATGTTCGTAAAAAATTGTGTGTAACCTATCATGTGGTTTCAAGATTCAGAGTCGAGATTCTATATAACATGATTTTGTGTTAATTTTTGTGAAATCAATAAATGGGACTCCCAAAAATTATCTCCTACATTGATAATAATTTCCACCTTAGTGTCATTCTCCATGGGTTTATTTATTCAACATTCATTTCCATAATGACCATATTTTTTATAATTATTTCATTGAATATTTCTTTTTTGAGGTTGGTAATTTTTTAATCCTCCCCTACTTCCATTTCATTGTTCTCATGGAGTGTAGTTTTGAAACCCATGACCTCCTTGATTTGGGCTTCTTTCACCATGACCTCCCCTTCTTGGATCAAATACTTTTCCATGAAATCCCATGTCTTAACGTCTTATAAATTTCCCCTTTCTCATTTTCATAGTTTTTCAGATACATATTTTATTGTGGGGAATGCTCCAATCCATTTGTTTCACTCTAGTGGATCGCCCTTGGTTTGTTTGCTTGTAGAGACAGTATTATTACATAAAAAATCAAATCTAAATCTTTAGTTTCTTCAATTAAAATTACTATGAAATAAAATTTTGGATCTAATGATCACAATATATTATAACATACTCACATGTGGAAAATATTTTATCCATTTTGTAACACCCCGAGCTTCCACGATACGCTTCTATTTCAATAATACAATAGCTTGAATTGTACGCAAGTTCGAGATTCTAATGCACTGTGACCAATCAAAATAGCCATTATGAATTGTAATACCCACTTTCTGAAATTATATATATTTTATATTTCAAAATGGACTTCATTTGTGGATTCAGAATATAGAAATTAGCCTATGTGGAATTTTTGGTATTTTTCTAAGAACTTCCAATTTGTTATGAATAGTGAAAAATACTTAAAAACAATTTTTTTAATAAAAACAAATTATAGTGATAAATTATACTATATAGTGGTTTTAATTTATAATTATAATATAATTTTACCATTTTATCCAATGGTGGTCATTAGAATTAATTTCACTTTGAAATTGGACATAAACAATTGTCAATCTTTTGATATATATTGTTTCTTAAAAACACGCTATTTGTTGTGACAACGGGAATTAATTATAAAATTAATTAATGCAACTTATATGTTTGTAATTTTGTAAAATATACATCATTTTTGAATTCAGAATATAAATTATTGCTTAGGGTGAAATTTTGGCATTGTTCTGAAAAACTTCAATTTTTGATTAATAGTGAAACCACTAAGTGGTAGATAAAAAACTGTTTTTTTGTTTAAATGAAACATTACCAATTCTATGATTTGATTCTCAAAAATCCAAAATACATGGTTTTCATTTAGAAGTAAAATTTGGTTCAATGAGATTAAAATAATATTTTATGAATAGTAACTTTTAAGTTTAATTAATCACTATTAAAGGTAATTAGTGAAATTTAAGGTAAAAATGATATTATAAAAATATGAAATTACGTTTACACTTGTCCCAAACTTATTAGATGATTAATGGCCGACCAATTAAATCCATGGGTCAACATGGGGACCCCATGGAGCAACTTGCGTAAGAAAATGACATTAATAACTTTTTATTTAAAGTAAAAATAAAATTGTCACAAACATGTGTTGTTTTAATAAAACAATTATTACATGGGGTTATATAAGTTATATTTTTTACTATAAATATTCATTGGAAAGCTAAAAAGATTTCCTACATCATGGTAATTTTTTTATAATTTTTAGACATTAAATAAGTTAATTTATTTTGACACAAGAATGATGCAGCGATTACTTCATTAATTAACGACTTAAATAAAAGGATGTGATAATGTAAAATCTAAGTCTTAAACTTTCCAAAAACCTATTGGATGAGAATATTTGGAACCCTTATCACCTTATCCTCTAAATATATCATTTTGGGACCTTTATAATCCGAAAATAATTTCATAATAATGTAACATTTCATGACTTTCCAAGAGTACCCCTCCTCTCCTCTTATAAAAGGCCCCCACCACTACCACCTTATTCACGCCATAAAAGCCATTTGGCATGGCCAAAAACTGCCAAAATACTCTATAAACTTCCCTATATTACTCCTAGAAGCCTCAATTTGGGCAGAAGTCTTCCCAAGGAATCCTTTGGCTCAAATCAAAAAGAGTTACCCGATTTTAATGTAATGTCTTCTCTTGTGTTCTTTTGTTTTATTTTTCTTCTCCAACCCCCTAAAATCTTTTTATTAATTTATTTTGTAACAAAACCAGTATCCAAAATATACTTTTATGTTTTTATGAGAATGATTTTATTTACACTTACACACACCTTCGTCTAATGGTTAAAGAACATACGGGTTCTGTGGGTGGCGAAATACTGCCTCACGAAACGATGATTGTTCAATATTCTTTTAACACCTATCATGGTGTCCATTATGATGACACTATTTTTATATATGATATATATTATGTTTTTGTTTTCCTTATTATTATTTATTTTTAATTTATGTAATAACTTTATGATTTCCATTATGGGGAAACGCGATAATTTCATTTTCGGATGTGCGGACTACCGCCCCCTCAAAGTGATTTGAATCGTTAATGCCATATGTGGGATGTATAAAGTATGGAGTAAATGGTATTATAAATTATATTATTTTGTAATTATATTATAACTTTATATAATTATAATTTCATTCCATTAAATACGAAATAGAAATGAAAGTAGCGTTCATGCGTACGTACGGCTTACTGTCTCCATGAACGGTGCATTTCATTTCTTGCCTCTAAATGTTATGTAATATTATAAATTCATGTATATACTGGATATATATGATATATATGATATCTAAATCATGAATATAATTCAGGATATAATGGATATTTCACCACATGAACAACATGTAATTATAAAAAGTTTATTTTTTACTCAAGTACAAAAAATCGACAAAATGACCGTTATTAACATAAATAATTACGTAATGTTCATAACATGGTAATAAGTAATATAAAAGGAATAATGAACATGAAAAAGGTTCTTAATCAAATAATAATTAACTCTAGTTTGTTATTCATGAGATTAAAGAACGATCGAGTCATGTCGGACACGAGGTAAGGGAGCTTCTTAACCCAATTTCCATTATTTGGGTTAATCTCCTACTTTCAAATTATGACATGATATTATTATGTCCTATCTTGTACTTGTACATTCTTTATGTGTACATATATTGAATACACATAATCGATCTATTTTATTTAAAAAATTATTTTTGTAAGGGACTTCGTCTCAATCTCCTTTCATTGAGGCATATTTGTTTTTATACACAACATTACTTTATACGGTGTATAAACCCCTTTGAATTTTAATTTTATTCAAAAGGAATATTTTTATATGAAGTGTTTTTACTAAATGAAAAAAGGAATGTTTTTTCTTACGGATGCGGCAACAACGACTTCTCCGCCGCCGTGACTATTATATGAGTTTTGGCTTTCTCTACAAGCCATAACTTTTTTTAAATTAAAAATAGATACCAAGATTTAATTTTCTTTTATTTTGGTATTGAAAATGGTTTTGAAAGTGTTTTTATTACATCAATGTGTTTTATTGATATCATGTCATTGAAATGTGGAAATGTTATGTTTCCTTTATGCATGTTTTATGTGATACGATTATGTAGTGGTTCATGATATGTTTAAACCTATTCATATGAGGAATGCATTGGACTTAATAAATGATGGGTGGAGCCCGCTATAGCTCCTTAATGCATCGTCATGTCTCATGTGACAAACTAGTGTCCTGGCACGAGGCCTTGACAAAATCTTATTTGTAGTCTTGGCAAGAGGCCTTGGCTACATGGTTATGATAGTCTGGAATTATGCATTCCATCATTATGAAACTGGTTATTGATATTTCATGTGATTATTCGACCAGTAGAATATCCATGTGAAGAAGTAAATGGCATTATCTCATTTTACTTTTTCCATATTATGTTGATGTTCAAGTTTAAAAGTCTTTTGTTTTAGTTATACATTGCCATAAATGTTTATGTTTATTTATGAAAGCTTCCGCTAAATTGTTATCCTTACTGAGCATCAGAGCTCACCCCTTCCAATGTTTTAATTTTTCCAGGATGTGAAGAAGTATATTATGAATGAACTGTAGGGATATTTTGGGGTGATATGAAGACAAGATTTTGTTGTAGTTTTGTTTTTCTTTATGATGTAATGTAAGACCTATGAATGTATCTATTTTATCCAAGGCTACTAAACTAATCGGTCTTTCGAGACTTGATCTTTTGTGATCATGACAATGTTACGCAATAATGCACCGACTCTGGGTAACTGGGGTCGGTGCGTTACAGTTGGTATCAGAGGCAGTTTAGTACTATCATTGTAAGCTAGATTTAGATAAACTCTGATTAGAGCACATAGCCCTAAGATAGACATTGAGGATTAGTATAGAAGAACTTCCTAGAATTTTGGTATTATAGAGACTTTATGAGTTTTCTGAGCAATACATCCCTGTCTGGATATGAGCAGGTAGAGGCGGCTCTGGCAAAGATGTACCAAGGGGTAAAACCCAAAAACACCGCTTTGAACTAGACTCGAACGGGAACTGGTGCACCACAACAGGCCTTGTTGCACTCTTGGTTACAACACTCCTGGGGGATATACTTAGGATAATTCTCATTTTTTTACAAACCATTATGAAGGGTTTATGAGTATATACTTCCTCAAAGAAAACATTTATTTTTATGATTATGGATTATATCCATAAATAATTCAATTTATGTTAAGTGTTTTACTAGTATGGAATTATATATTTTGATTCATAAACTAATCTAGTTTATTCCATTGTTTAGAAATGGTGCCTAGTGGGAGGAATGGAAGCTTTATAAATGCACGCACTCCATGTAGGGATTTCTCTCCTGCTCAAGATAATTATTGTGGAGTTGGAGATACAACTAGTGCTGGTCAACTTATCGCCATACTGGGACAACTCACTCAGGTAATGAATAATAACCTTACTCGTATGGAACACCCTGATCTGCAATGTGGAGGATCGATGTTAGACCACTTCATGAGGCAAAAACCGCCAACATTTAATGGGGTTACAAATCCATTAGTAGTTGAGGAATGAATAAAATCCTTATATAAAATATTCCACGCCTTGGAGAGTAGCGAAAGGGAGAAGGTTTTTATAGAAGTTTTGTAACACCCCAGGTAAATAATGAATATGGAATTTTCATATTTATCCATATTTGTGAATAAAATATTAATATGACTTTAAAGGGGACGCTATGCTCGATGGCGTACCCAACACGCAACAACGAGTTTCTTGGGAATCTTACGTTGCACTTTAATAATAAAATAATATTAATTCAAATGGTAGTTAACATGTAGCTGTTTTATTGGCGGGAATGGATATAAATAACTAAAATATGATTATATATGTTTTTTAAATGTTTTTACATTTATCCAATAAAAGCTAAAGGCTTAAAATACGAAAAGAATTCAATTTTAGGCGTATATGCCCTAGTTTTCACTAAAGGTTCACTTATCGCCTTTTAATGGAGAACTGTCATTAAATATAGTTTTTTTCACTCTTAAACATTCTTTTGGACCAAATAAAACTCTTATTAAGAATCGGGACATCAAATTTTACTTTGTGTAATTTTTTGGTATTTTTCCGATAAAGTTCATTTTTTTAATGAATAGTGTAAAATGTTGTATTTTAATTCAAAACCTCTTTTTAATCTAATTTATTTATATGATTAGATTATATTTTGAATTGGTTTTAAAGTGAAATTAGAAAATATTTTTACCATTAAATCCAATAGTGGTCGTTGGAATTAATTTCACTTTGAAATCAGACTTAAACTAGTGTCAATCTTTTGATACTTATTGTTTTATAAAAACACGCTATTTTCTCTGACAGCAGGAATTAATTATTAAATTAATTAATGTGACTAATATGTTCTGAATTTTTTAAAACGGACTTCATTTTTGAATTCAGAATACCAAATATAGCTTAGGGTGAATTTTTGGGATTTTTCTGAAAAACTTCAATTTTTGATGAATAGTGAAACCACTAAGTGGTACTTATAAAAACTGATTTTCCGTTTAAATGAAATTTTTCCATCATTGTGTTTTGATTTTCAAAAATCCGACATACATGGTTGTCATTAAGAAGTAAAATGTGGTTCAACGAGATTATAATAATTTTTTGGTGAATAGTAACTTATTAAGTTCTTAATCGCAATTAGAGGTAATTAGTGTAATTTAAGGTAAAAATGATATTATAAGAATGTGAAAACACCGTGACACTTGTCCTACACCTATTGGGTGAGTCATGGAAGACCAAGAAAAGCCGTGGGCCAACTTGGGGACCCCATGGAGACACTTTGGTTGGGAAATGACATAAATAACTTTTTATTTAATGTTAAAATTAAATTGACACAAACATGAGTTGTTTTACTAAAACAATTTTTATGTAGGGTTACACAGGTCAAAATTTTGATTATAATAGTCATTGTAAAGATAAAAAGATTTCCTATATCATAGTATTTTTTTTATAATTTTTAGACATTAAATAAATTAAATTATTTATGACATAATAATGATGCAGCGATGACATCATTATTTGACGATTTAAATAAAATGGAAACATAATGTAAAATATATGAACTACACATGTCCAAAACCAATTGGATGATTGGATTTCGAAGACTTATCACCTTATCCACGAATTATATCAATGTGGGACCTTTTGAAACAGAAACACATTTTCAAATAAAGTAATATTTCTTTACTTTCCAAAAGTGCCCCTCCTCTCCTCTTATAAAAGGCCCCCAACTCTACCTCATTTAACACACTCCTCAAGCCTTTGGCTCGGCCAACCCCTGCCCATTTACTCTCTCCACATCCCTCTCCTCATCCTAGAGGATTCCCTTTGGGAAGAATCCTTTCAAAGGAAGCCTTTAGGCTCAAATCAAAAGGAGTTACACTTTTAAAGGTAATTCACTCTCTCATGTTCATTTGTTTTATTTTGCTTCTCCAACCCCCTAAACTCTTTTTATTTACTTCTTTTGTAACAACACCAGTATCTTCAATATACTAGGATGTTGTTATAAGATTTATTCGAGCTACACTCTCACACAACTACATCAAATGGTTAAAGAACATACGGTTTCCGTGGATGGTGAAATTATGCCTCCCGAAACGATGATTGTTCAATACTCATTTAACACCTTCAAAGGTGGCCATTATGATGTCACTATTTTTATATATGATATATAATATGTTTATGTTTTATTTATGATTCTGTATTTTTCATTTTTGTCTTACCTTTATGGCTTCCATTATGGGTATACGCGATATCTTCATTTAAGGAAGTGCAGACTATCGCCCCCTCAAAGTGATTTGAATCGTTAAATACCATATGTGGGATGTATAAAGGATGGAAATATGATATTATATATGATATTATACTGTAATTATAATATACCTTTATATAATTATTATTCCATTCTATAAAATACGAAATAGAAATGAAAGTAGCGTTCATGCGTACGTACGGCTTACCGTCTCCATGAACGGTGCATTTCATTTCTTACCTCTAAATGATTATGTAACGTTATAAATGCATTAATGTACTGGATATATATGACATATATGATATCTACATAATGAATACAATTCTGGATATAATAAACATTTGGCCACACGAACAACATGTAATTGTAAGGAGTCCACTTTCGACTTAAGAACCAAATATCGGCAAAACAAATATTATTAACTTAAATGATTACATAATGTTTATGACATGGTAATAAGTAGTATAAAAGTACTAATGAACTTGAAAAAGGTTCTTAAGGAATTAGAAATTAACTCAAGTTTATTATTCAGGAGATTAAAGAACGATCGAGTCAAGTCGGACCCGAGGTAAGGGATCCTACAACTCTCTTTCTTTTTAAGTACACTCTTTTATGTCATTTCTTTTAAGCTCATCTTTATTATGAATGGGATGTTATTTTATATTACTCCTACTGTAATTTTTATGTTCATGTGATGAGAGACCCTATTCTCTCTCATCAGTCCATTTTGGAAGTTTTGAGTGGCACCGTTAGGCTGCCGAACTTTCGTAAGAGATCTAACCTCTCTCTTTCTTTTTAAGTACTCTCCTTTATGTCACTTCTTTTAAACTTTTCCTTGCAATGTTGGGGGATTTTATTTTATATTCCACTTGCTGTAAATTATATTGTAATATGATGGGATACTCTATTTGATCTCATCAATCCATATTCGGAAGTTTTATGTGGCGTCGTTAGGCTACTGAGTTTTCGTAAGGGATTTTTCATCTCACTTTTATTCCCGTGAGATTTATGCTACATTTGCCACAAATTCCATTGAGTGGTGTATGTACTGCCCATTATTCTACTCTTTGTGTAATACACTTTCGTTTATGAGTATTTACATCAATGACCTATTGTCTTTCTTCATGGGGTGTATGTTTTGAAAGATACCCAAGTCGGTAAGGGAACCTTTCACCCTCCTCTTTTTTAAAAGACATCTTTTATTGGGTCTTTTAATTTACATATTTTTATGTTGGGATATGTTCTCATACATCCTTATTGAAGTAAATTTTATGTCCAAGTGATGAGATACACTTTTTATCTCTCATCAACTCATTTTGATGTGATGCCGTTAGGCTGTCAAGGGAACTTTTTAACCCAATTTCGATTTCTTTGGGTTCAACTTGTAGTCATTGAATATGTCATCCATTGAATATGTGTGAATGACCTTTTATTGTTTTACACTTAATATCCACTTATATTGGGTGTATATATATCTGTCACACATATTTTTGAGATTTATTTGTCCTTAATTTAAGGATACCTTCTTTATAAGGGATTTCATCACATTTGACATTTCTATTGAGGGTTCATTGTTGTTATGCACCAATTCACTATTATATGGTGTATATACTGTCCTTTTGAGTATTATATCATGAATCCTTTTATTCTCATGATATTATAAAGTTATGACTAAATGTTATTCCTTGATTATTGTATTCAAGTGTCTCTAATTTTGGTAAAACCCCTTTAACCAAAATATCGTTTTAAATGTTTTAATTATTTGTTCTTATTAATATCCATGTTTTCAAAATGGTATTAAGGATTTATTTATATGGATATTAATGGTTTAAAATGTTAAAAGCTTCAAGGTGGTATGGGACACTTTGATTCAAAAATCTCTTTATTAAATGTTTTAAATGGTTTTGGAAATGGTTTCTTTTTGAATGGATTCATTATTTCAATATCCTAAAATGTTATATTGTGATTGAAATGTGGAAATGTTATGTTTCCTTTATTCATGTTTATGTGATACGATTATGTTATGGTTCTTGGGAATTGTTATGAAGACGGGTGGTTCCGTGATAAACTAAGGGCGGGTGAGCCCGTTATAGCTCTCCAATGCATTGGGTAACGCGAAGGAGTGAAACGTTAAGGTTTCTCTGAAGAGATTTAGGGAATATACTGTGATGGGTATTCCAAACGTAACCAAGAGGGTTACTCCCTACGTAAGAATGTTATGAATGCCTCAAGTTACCTTTATGTCTTATGTTTTCTATGATTTATTCATGATTTGATATGCCTATATTTTATGGGTAAAGTATGATTTAATTCTTATGTATATACGAACTCATGTTTCCTTTCCATATTTTTATAACCCTTACTGAGCTTTTATGCTCATCCCAAGTTTTTGAAATGTTTTTCACAGGTCAAGGGAAAGGTACATGATGTGATGATAGTGTCGAGGATGTGTCAAGAAAGAATCCATGTTTCATTTTAAATATGTTTCCGTTGATGGGAAGAATGAATACTGTCTTTTATGTAACCACTTTGTTTAAATGTGGAATGTAATGCAAGTTTCATGATCTAATTCTCTAAAACTCTAAACCTGAAAAGATCCTCAATGTGTAATCTTGTAATAACTCAAGATTAAGTAAGGTTTAAGGCTGGGGCCTTATAGTTGGTATCAATGGTCGGTTTAGATAACTTTAGAGGTTAGTGTATTCTTTAAGCATAAGTGACATTACCATAATGGTTAGGATTTCAGAAAGAGTCCTAGTTTTAGATAAAGAGAATGAGTAAGTATATCTTAGTGTTTATCTTACTCATTAGTACATGATGGTTTTGTTGATATACTCACACTGACATTTCTGTTTTTAGTGAATGGCTGGATCTCACAGGCACCAAAGTGACAATTGGATTGAAGGAAACTGTGGTGGATCTATGATTAAGATACTAGGTAAAATGGAGGATTCAATGAGGAAACTCATGGTTGTTCTAAACCAACTATCAAGGAGTCATGATCAACCACTTCAACCTTGGTGAGTTCTCTAGTGCATCATGTACGAGATGGCCAACTCGATGTGGAAATTCAGGTAATAATTATTAAGGTAACCATTAGGGTTTATATGATCCTTACTTTTGAGGTAATTATGGGTTATTATATGTTTTGTTGGAAAATGAGAGGCATGAGATAAACTTGATGTTAAAATATGTTATGATCATATTTGAAGATTTTATCTCATTTTGGGGAATGTTTTAAGAATTATATAGTTTTGAAAAAAGGACAACACGCAGACCGTGTGACAACCCGTCGCGTCGGACAAAGCTGCGGGAATCGAACCCACAACCAAAGTGCGACTGGTATTTATCGCCTACCACTGGACTACGTGAAGTCCCTGGTTAGTTTGACTGATTCTTTTTAGTTATATGATTTTATGAATTAAGAGTAAGTTGATTTTGGAGGGTATGTGATTAGGATAATCACTTTTCAATGTGAGGCTTTAGGAGCGACTAATGTTGTTTTGAGATAAATGTTACGATTTAACTTGGAAGACTATGTGACTAAATCCTTCAAATATTTGGGTTTCAATCTTATATTGGTTTACTTTGAAGAATTTTATGGACAAATTGTTTATCGGATGGTCCTCGTTGAACTTTGGGTTTTGTTGGACAAATTTTGGAGATTAAGAATAGATTTTCTTTTTTATAAGGGGTTATCCTTTTCTGGATTATCTGATCTTGTACTAACCTTTTTGGTTTTGGTTTTGGTTAAAGCCTAAATACATGGGATGTATATAGTTCTCTTTTGGGGATTAGGTGATTCTCTAGAAGTTGATTATAGTACTCTTGATGCGAACAAGTCTCCCTAAATACTCGTCTTTTGGAAAAAATATGAGTTTGACTAAGGAATCTAGTAAAAGTTGAAAGTCAACATGATAAGTGATTATGATTCCTTATGAATAAATTCCTCAATAAAAAGTAACTTAAAACAAAAATGTTGTCTATTAACTTTTCCTACTGGGGAATCGAATACCGTTTAACCCATCACAAGTTTGTGATTTTCTCATGGTTAACTTTCTCCTAAACATGTTTTCTATCACTCTCCATGAGAACATGAACCTATGTTTTCTCCTCCATGTCCATATTTTTATACTTGGAATCCTAGTATGGGTTAACTCGGGTGACCTTTGTACTTATCTTTCTTTATTTTTTTTTACCGACTTTTGTTCCGATGTGGGACTTTCAAGGATGTTTCCAAGCGCAATTTTAAAATTGCGAGGACGCAATTCCCAAAAGGGGGGAAGGATGTAACACCCCAGTTAAATAATGAATATGGAATTTTCATATTTATCCATATTTGTGAATAAAATATTAATATGACTTTAAAGGGGACGCTATGCTCGATGGCGTACCCAACACGCAACAACGAGTTTCTTGGGAATCTTACGTTGCACTCTAATAATAAAATAATATTAATTCAAATGGTAGTTAACATGTAGCCATTGTATTGGCGGGAATGGATAGAAATAACTAAAATATGATTATATATGTTTTTTAAATGTTTTTACATTTATCCAATAAAAGCTAAAGGCTTAAAATACGGAAAGAATTCAATTTTAGGCGTATATGCCCTAGTTTTCACTAAAGGTTCACTTATCGCCTTTTAATGGAGAACTGTCATTAAATATAGTTTTTTTCACACATAAACATTATTTTGGACCAAATAAAACTCTTATTAAGAATCAGGACATCAAATTTTACTTTGTGTAATTTTTTGGTATTTTTCCGATAAAGTTCATTTTTTTAATGAATAGTGTAAAATGTTGTATTTTAATTCAAAACCTCTTTTTAATCTAATTTATTTTTATGATTAGATTATATTTTGAATTGGTTTTAAAGTGAAATTAGAAAATATTTTTACCATTAAATCCAATAGTGGTCGTTGGAATTAATTTCACTTTGAAATCAGACTTAAACTAGTGTCAATCTTTTGATACTTATTGTTTTATAAAAACACGCTATTTGCTCTGACAGCGGGAATTAATTATTAAATTAATTAATGTGACTAATATGTTCTGAATTTTGTAAAACGGACTTCATTTTTGAATTCAGAATATCAAATATAGCTTAGGGTGAATTTTTGGGATTTTTCTGAAAAACTTCAATTTTTGATGAATAGTGAAACCACTAAGTGGTACTTATTAAAACTGATTTACCGTTTAAATGAAATTTTGCCATCATTGTGTTTTGATTTTCAAAAATCCGACATACATGGTTGTCATTAAGAAGTAAAATCTGGTTCAATGAGATTATAATAATTTTTTGCTGAATAGTAACTTATTAAGTTCTTAATCGCGATTAGAGGTAATTAGTGTAATTTAAGGTAAAAATGATATTATAAGAATGTGAAAACACCATGACACTTGTCCTACAGCTATTGTGTGAGTCATGGCCGAACGAGAAAAGCCATGGGCCAACTGGGGGACCCCATGGAGACACTTTGGTTGGGAAATGACATAAATAACTTTTTATTTAATGTTAAAATTAAATTGACAAAAACATGAGTTGTTTTACTAAAACAATTTTTAAGTAGGGTTACACAGGTCCAAATTTTGATTATAAATAGTCATTGGAAAGATAAAAGATTTTCTATATCATAGTTTTTTTTTATAATTTTTAGACATTAAATAAATTAAATTATTTATGACATAATAATGATGCAGCGATGACATCATTATTTGACGATTTAAATAAAATGGAAAGATAATGTAAAATCTATGAACTACACATGTCCAAAACCAATTTGATGAGTGGATTTCGAAGACTTATCACATTATCCACGAATTATATCAATGTGGGACCTTTTGAAACCGAAACACATTTTCAAATAAAGTAATATTTCTTTACTTTCCAAAAGTGCCCCTCCTCTCCTCTTATAAAAGGCCCCCACCTCTACCTCATTTAACACACTCCTCGAGCCTTTGGCTCGGACAAACCCTGCCTCTTTACACTCTCCACATCCCTCTCCTCATCCTAGAGGATTCCCTTTGGGCAGAATCCTTTCAAAGGAAGCCTTTAGGATCAAATCAAAAGGAGTTACACTTTTAAAGGTAATTCACTCTCTCATGTTCATTTGTTTTATTTTGCTTCTCCAACCCCCTAAACTCTTTTTATTTACTTCTTTTGTAACAACACCAGTATCTTAAATATACTAGGATGTTGTTATAAGATTTATTCGAGCTACACTCTCACACAACTACATAAAATGGTTAAATAACATACGGTTTCCGTGGATGGTGAAATTCTGCCTCCCGAAACGATGATTGTTCAATACTCATTTAACACCTTCAAAGGTGGCCATTATGATGTCACTATTTTTAGATATGATATATAATATCTTTATGTTTTATTTATGATTCTGTATTTTTCATTTTTGTCTTACCTTTATGGCTTCCATTATGGGTATACGCGATATCTTCATTTAAGGAAGTGCGGACTACCGCCCCCTCAAAGTGATTTGATTCGTTAAATACCATATGTGGGATGTATAAAGGATGGAAATATGATATTATATATGATATTATACTGTAATTATAATATACCTTTATATAATTATTATTCCATTCTATAAAATACGAAATAGAAATGAAAGTAGCGTTCATGCGTACGTACGGCTTACCGTCTCCATGAACGGTGCATTTCATTTCTTACCTCTAAATGATTATGTAATGTTATAAATGCATGCATGTACTTGATATATATGACATATATGATATCTACATAATGAATACAATTCTGGATATAATAAACATTTGGCCACACGAACAACATGTAATTGTAAGAAGTCCACTTTCGACTTATGAACCAAATATCGGCAAAACAAATATTATTAACTTAAATGATTACATAATGTTTATGACATGGTAATAAGTGGTATAAAAGTACTAATGAACATGAAAAAGGTTCTTAAGGAATTAGAAATTAACTCAAGTTTATTATTCAGGAGATTAAAGAATGATCGAGTCAAGTCGGACCCGAGGTAAGGGATCCTACAACTCTCTTTCTTTTTAAGTACACTCTTTTATGTCATTTCTTTTAAGCTCATCTTTCTTATGATTGGGATGTTCTTTTATATTACTCCTACTGTAATTTTTATGTTCATGTGATGAGAGACCCTATTCTCTCTCATCAATCCATTTTGGAAGTTTTGAGTGGCACCGTTAGGCTGCCGAACTTTCGTAAGAGATCTAACCTCTCTCTTTCTTTTTAAGTACTCTCTTTTATGTCACTTCTTTTAAACTCCTCCTTGCAATGTTGGGGGATTTTCTTTTATATTCCACTTGCTGTAAATTCTATTGTAATATGATGGGATACTCTATTTGATCTCATCAATCCATATTCGGAATTTTTATGTGGCGTCGTTAGGCTGCTGAGTTTTCGTAAGGGATTTTTCATCTCACTTTTATTCCCGTGAGATTTATGCTACATTTGCCACAAATTCCATTTAGTGGTGTATGTACTGCCCATTATTCTACTCTTTGTGTAATACACTTTCGTTTATGAGTATTTACATCAATGACCTATTGTCTTTCTTCATGGGGTGTATGTTTTGAAAGATACCCAAGTCGGTAAGGGAACCTTTCACCCTCCTCTTTTTTAAAAGACTTCTTTTATTGGGTCTATTAATTTACATATTTTTATGTTGGGATTTGTTCTCATACATCCTTATTGAATTAAATTTTATGTCCAAGTGATGAGATACACTTTTTATCTCTCATCAACTCATTTTGATGTGATGCCATTAGCCTGTCAAGGGAACTTTTTAACCCAATTTCGATTTCTTTGGGTTCAACTTGTAGTCATTGAATATGTCATCCATTGAATATGTGTGAATGACCTTTTATTGTTTTACACTTAATATCCACTTATATTGGGTGTATATATATTTGTCACACATATTTTTGAGATTTATTTGTCCTTAATTTAAGGATACCTTCTTTATAAGGGATTTCATCACATTTGACATTTCTATTGAGGGTTCATTGTTGTTATGCACCAATTCACTCTTATATGGTGTATATACTGTCCTTTGGAGTATTATATCATGAATCCTTTTATTCTCATGATATTATAAAGTTCTGACTAAATGTTATTCCTCGATTATTGTATTCAAGTGTCTCTAATTTTGGTAAAACCCCTTTAACCAAAATATCGTTTTAAATGTTTTAATTATTTGTTCTTATTAATATCCATGTTTTCAAAATGGTTTTAAGGATTTATTTATATGGATATTAGTGGTTTAAAATGTTAAAATCTTCAAGGTGGTATGGTACACTTTGATTCAAAAATCTCTTTATTAAATGTTTTATATGGTTTTGGAAATGGTTTATTTTTGAATGGATTCATTATTTCAATATCCTAAAATGTTATATTGTGATTGAAATGTGGAAATGTTATGTTTCCTTTATTCATGTTTATGTGATACGATTATGTTATGGTTCATGGGCATTTTTATGAAGACGGGTGGTTCCGTGATAAACTAAGGTCGGGTGAGCACGTTATAGCTCTCCAATGCATTGGGTAATGCGAAGGAGTGAAACGTTAAGGTTTCTCCGAAGAGATTTAGGGAATATACTATGATGGGTATTCCAAACGTAACCAAGAGGGTTACTCTCTACGTAAGAATGTTATGAATGCCTCAAGTTACCTTTATGTTTTATGTTTTCTATGATTTATTCATGATTTGATATGCCTATATTTTATTGGTAAAGTATGATTTCATTCTTATGTATATACGAACTCATGTTTCCTTTCCATATTTTTATAACCCTTACTGAGCTTTTTATGCTCATCCCAAGTTTTTGAAATGTTTTTCACAGGTCAAGGGAAAGGTACATGATGTGATGATAGTGTTGAGGATGTGTCAAGAAAGAATCCATGTTTCATTTTAAATATGTTTCCGTTGATGGGAAGAATGAATACTGTCTTTTATGTAACCACTTTGTTTAAATGTGGAATGTAATGCAAGTTTCATGATCTAATTCTCTAAAACTCTAAACCTAAAAAGATCCTCAATGTGTAATCTTGTAATAACTCAAGATTAAGTAAGGTTTAAGGCTGGGGCCTTATAGTTGGTATCAAAGGTCGGTTTAGATAACTTTAGAGGTTAGGGTATTCTTTAAGCATAAGTGACATTACCATAATGGTTAGGATTTCAGAAAGAGTCCTAGTTTTAGATAAAGTGAATGAGTAAGTATATCTTAGTGTTTATCTTACTCATTAGTACATGATGGTTTTGTTGATATACTCACACTGACATTTCTGTTTTTAGTGAATGGCTGGATCTCGCAGGCACCAAAGTGACAATTGGATTGAAGGAAACTGTGGTGGATCTATGATTAAGATACTAGGTAAAATGGAGGATTCAATGAGGAAACTCATGGTTGTTCTAAACCAACTATCAAGGAGTCATGATCAACCACTTCAACCTTGGTGAGTTCTCTAG
Organism: Viscum album; assembly: GCA_963277665.1. Taxonomy (NCBI): domain Eukaryota; kingdom Viridiplantae; phylum Streptophyta; class Magnoliopsida; order Santalales; family Viscaceae; genus Viscum; species Viscum album. The sequence goes on from OY728161.1 coordinate 940,691,888, forward strand.
TGCATCATGTACGAGATGGCCAACTCGATGTGGAAATTCAGGTAATAATTATTAAGGTAACCATTAGGGTTTATATGATCCTTACTTTTGAGGTAATTATGGGTTATTATATGTTCTGATGGAAAATTAAACGCATGAGATAAACTTGAGGTTAAAATATGTTATGATCATCTTTGAATATTTTATCTCATTTTGGGGAATGTTTTAAGAATTATATAGTTTTGAAAAAAGGACAACACGCAGACCGTGTGACAACCCGTCGCGTCGGACAAAGCTGCGGGAATCGAACCCACAACCAAAGTGCGACAGGTATTTATCGCCTACCAATGGACTACGTGAAGTCCCTGGTTAGTTTGACTGATTCTTTTTAGTTATATGATTTTATGAATTAAGAGTAAGTTGATTTTGGAAGATATGTGATTAGGATAATTACTTTTCAATGTGAGGCTTTAGGAGCGACTAATGTTGTTTGGAGATAAATGTTACGATTTAACTTGGAAGACTATGTGACTAAATCCTTCAAATATTTGGGTTTCAATCTTATATTGGTTTACTTTGAAGAATTTTATGGACAAATTGTTTATCGGATGGTCCTCGTTGAACTTTGGGTTTTGTTGGACAAATTTTGGAGATTAAGAATAGATTTTCTTTTTTATAAGGGGTTATCCTTTTCTGGATTATCTGATCTTGTACTAACCTTTTTGGTTTTGGTTTTAGTTAAAGCCTAAATACATGGGATGTATATAGTTATCTTTTGGGGATTAGGTGATTCTCTAGAAGTTGATTATAGTACTCTTGATGCGAACAAGTCTCCCTAAATACTCGTCTTTTGGAAAAAAATATGAGTTTGACTAAGGAATCTAGTAAAAGCTGAAAGTCTACATGATAAGTGATTATGCTTACTTATGAATAAATTCCTCAATAAAAAGTAACTTAAAACAAAAATGTTGTCTATTAACTTTTCCTACTGGGGAATCGAATACCGTTTAACCCATCACAAGTTTGTGATTTTCTCATGGTTAACTTTCTCCTAAACATGTTTTCTATCACTCTCCATGAGAACATGAACCTATGTTTTCTCCTCCATGTCCATATTTTCATACTTGGAATCCTAGTATGGGTTAACTCGGGTGACCTTTGTACTTATCTTTCTTTATTTTTTTTTACCGACTTTTGTTCCGATGTGGGACTTTCAAGGATGTTTCCAAGCGCAATTTTAAAATTGTGAGGACGCAATTCCCAAAAGGGGGGAAGGATGTAACACCCCAGGTAAATAATGAATATGGAATTTTCATATTTATCCATATTTGTGAATAAAATATTAATATGACTTTAAAGGGGACGCTATGCTCGATGGCGTACCCAACACGCAACAACGAGTTTCTTGGGAATCTTACGTTGCACTCTAATAATAAAATAATATTAATTCAAATGGTAGTTAACATGTAGCCGTTGTATTGGTGGGAATTTATAAAAATAACTAAAATATGATTATATGTGTTTTTTAAATGTTTTTACATTTATCCAATAAAAGCTAAAGGCTTAAAATACGGAAAGAATTCAATTTTAGGCGTATATGCCCTAGTTTTCACTAAAGGTTCACTTATCGCCTTTTAATGGAGAACTGTCATTAAATATAGTTTTTTTCACACTTAAAAATTCTTTTGGACCAAATAAAACTCTTATTATGAATCGGGACATCAAATTTTACTTTGTGTAATTTTTTGGTATTTTTCCGATAAAGTTCATTTTTTTAATGAGTAGTGTAAAATGTTGTATTTTAATTCAAAACCTCTTTTTAATCTAATTTATTTATATGATTAGATTATATTTTGAATTGGTTTTAAAGTGAAATTAGAAAATATTTTTACCATTAATTCCAATAGTGGTCGTTGGAATTAATTTCACTTTGAAATCAGACTTAAACTAGTGTCAATCTTTTGATACTTATTGTTTTATAAAAACACGCTATTTGCTCTGACAGCGGGAATTAATTATTAAATTAATTAATGTGACTAATATGTTCTGAATTTTGTAAAACGGACTTCATTTTTGAATTCATAATATCAAATATATCTTAGGGTGAATTTTTGGGATTTTTCTGAAAAACTTCAATTTTTGATGAATAGTGAAACCACTAAGTGGTACTTATAAAAACTGATTTTCCGTTTAAATGAAATTTTGCCATCATTGTGTTTTGATTTTCAAAAATCCGACATACATGGTTGTCATTAAGAAGTAAAATCTGGTTCAATGAGATTATAATAATTTTTTGGTGAATTGTAACTTATTAAGTTCTTAATCGCGATTAGAGGTAATTAGTGTAATTTAAGGTAAAAATGACATTATAAGAAGGTGAAAACACCATGACCCTTTTCCTACACCTAATGGGTGAGTCATGGCCGACCAAGACAAGCCATGGGCCAACTTGGGGACCCCATGGAGACACTTTGGTTGGGAAATGACATAAATAACTTTTTATTTAATGTTAAAATTAAATTGACACAAACATGAGTTGTTTTACTAAAACAATTTTTAAGTAGGGTTACACAGGTCCAAATTTTGATTATAAATAGTCATTGGAAAGATAAAAATATTTCCTATATCATAGTATTTGTTTTTATAATTTTGAGACATTAAATAAATTAAATTATTTATGACATAATAATGATGCAGCGATGACATCATTATTTGACGATTTAAATAAAATGGAAAGATAATGTAAAATCTATGAACTACACATGTCCAAAACCAATTGGATGAGTGGATTTCGAAGACTTATCACCTTATCCACGAATTATATCAATGTGGGACCTTTTGAAACCGAAACACATTTTCAAATAAAGTAATATTTCTTTACTTTCCAAAAGTGCCCCTCCTCTCCTCTTATAAAAGGCCCCCACCTCTACCTCATTTAACACACTCCTCAAGCCTTTGGCTCGGCCAAACCCTGCCCATTTACTCTCTCCAAATCCCTCTCCTCATCCTAGAGGATTCCCTTTGGGCATAATCCTTTCAAAGGAAGCCTTTAGGATCAAATCAAAAGGAGTTACAATTTTAAAGGTAATTCACTCTCTCATGTTCATTTGTTTTATTTTGCTTCTCCAACCCCCTAAACTCTATTTATCTACTTCTTTTGTAACAACACCAGTATCTTCAATATACTAGGATGTTGTTATAAGATTTATTCGAGCTACACTCTCACACAACAACATAAAATGGTTAAAGAACATACGGTTTCCGTGGATGGTGAAATTCTGCCTCCCGAAACGATGATTGTTCAATACTCATTTAACACCTTCAAAGGTGGACATTATGATGTCACTATTTTTATATATGATATATAATATGTTTATGTTTTATTTATGATTCTGTATTTTTCATTTTTGTCTTACCATTATGGCTTCCATTATGGGTATACGCGATATCTTCATTTAAGGAAGTGCGGACTACCGCCCCCTCAAAGTGATTTGATTCGTTAAATACCATATGTGGGATGTATAAAGGATGGAAATATGATATTATATATGATATTATACTGTAATTATAATATACCTTTATATATTTATTATTCCATTCTATAAAATACGAAATAGAAATGAAAGTAGCGTTCATGCGTACGTACGGCTTACCGTCTCCATGAACGGTGCATTTCATTTCTTACCTCTAAATGATTATGTAATGTTATAAATGCATGCATGTACTGGATATATATGACATATATGATATCTACATAATGAATACAATTCTGGATATAATAAACATTTGGCCACACGAACAACATGTAATTGTAAGAAGTCCACTTTCGACTTAAGAACCAAATATCGGCAAAACAAATATTATTAACTTAAATGATTACATAATGTTTATGACATGGTAATAAGTGGTATAAAAGTACTAATGAACATGAAAAAGGTTCTTAAGGAATTAGAAATTAAATCAAGTTTATTATTCAGGAGATTAAAGAACGATCAAGTCAAGTCGGACCCGAGGTAAGGGATCCTACAACTCTCTTTCTTTTTAAGTACACTCTTTTATGTCATTTCTTTTAAGCTCATATTTCTTATGATTGGGATGTTCTTTTATATTACTCCTACTGTAATTTTTATGTTCATGTGATGAGAGACCCTATTATCTCTCATCAATCCATTTTGGAAGTTTTGAGTGGCACCGTTAGGCTTCCGAACTTTCGTAAGAGATCTAACCTCTCTCTTTCTTTTTAAGTACTCTCTTTTATGTCACTTCTTTTAAACTCCTCCTTGCAATGTTGGGGGATTTTCTTTTATATTAAACTTGATATAAATTCTATTGTAATATTATGGGATACTCTATTTGATCTCATCAATCCATATTCGGAAGTTTTATGTGGCGCCGTTAGGCTGCTGAGTTTTCGTAAGGGATTTTTCATCTCACTTTTATTACCGTGAGATTTATGCTACATTTGCCACAAATTCCATTGAGTGGTGTATGTACTGCCCATTATTCTACTCTTTGTGTAATACACTTTCGTTTATGAGTATTTACATCAATGACCTATTGTCTTTCTTCATGGGGTGTATGTTTTGAAAGATACCCAAGTCGGTAAGGGAACCTTTCACCCTCCTCTTTTTTAAAAGAGTTCTTTTATTGGGTCTTTTAATTTACATATTTTTATGTTGGGATATGTTCTCATACATCCTTATTGAAGTAAATTTTATGTCCAAGTGATGAGATACACTTTTTATCTCTCATCAACTCATTTTGATGTGATGTCGTTAGGCTGTCAAGGGAACTTTTTAACCCAATTTTGATTTCTTTGGGTTCAACTTGTAGTCATTGAATATGTCATCCATTGAATATGTGTGAATGACCTTTTATTGTTTTACACTTAATATCCACTTATATTGGGTGTATATATATTTGTCACACATATTTTTGAGATTTATTTGTCCTTAATTTAAGGATACCTTCTTTATAAGGGATTTCATCACATTTGACATTTCTATTGAGGGTTCATTGTTGTTATGCACCAATTCACTCTTATATGGTGTATATACTGTCCTTTGGAGTATTATATCATGAATCCATTTATTCTCATGATATTATAAAGTTATGACTAAATGTTATTCCTCGATTATTGTATTCAAGTGTCTCTAATTTTGGTAAAACCCCTTTAACCAAAATATCGTTTTAAATGTTTTAATTATTTGTTCTTATTAATATACATGTTTTGAAAATGGTTTTATGGATTTATTTATATGGATATTAATGGTTTAAAATGTTAAAATCTTCAAGGTGGTATGGGACACTTTGATTCAAAAATCTCTTTATTAAATGTTTTAAATGGTTTTGGAAATGGTTTCTTTTTGAATGGATTCATTATTTCAATATCCTAAAATGTTATATTGTGATTGAAATGTGGAAATGTTATGTTTCCTTTATTCATGTTTATGTGATACGATTATGTTATGGTTCTTGGGAATTGTTATGAAGACGGGTGGTTCCGTGATAAACTAAGGGCGGGTGAGCCCGTTATAGCTCTCCAATGCATTAGGTAACGCGAAGGAGTGAAACGTTAAGGTTTCTCTGAAGAGATTTAGGGAATATACTGTGATGGGTATTCCAAACGTAACCAAGAGGGTTACTCCCTACGTAAGAATGTTATGAATGCCTCAAGTTACCTTTATGTCTTATGTTTTCTATGATTTATTCATGATTTGATATGCCTATATTTTATGGGTAAAGTATGATTTCATTATTATGTATATACGAACTCATGTTTCCTTTCCATATTTTTATAACCCTTACTGAGCTTTTTATGCTCATCCCAAGTTTTTGAAATGTTTTTCACAGGTCAAGGGAAATGTACATGATGTGATGATAGTGTCGAGGATGTGTCAAGAAAGAATCCATGTTTCATTTTAAATATGTTTCCGTTGATGGGAAGAATGAATACTGTCTTTTATGTAACCACTTTGTTTAAATGTGGAATGTAATCAAGTTTCATGATCTATTTCTATAAAACTCTAAACCTGAAAAGATCCTCAATGTGTAATCGTGTAATAACTCAAGATTAAGTAAGGTTTAAGGCTGGGGCCTTATAAGTTTACCGGCTCACTGAAGATTCCGATCAATGGTGTTCGCTGATTCAAAATAAAAAGGAAGATGAAGAAGTATCATGTATGGAATGGAGAGAGTTCAAAGAGATTTTCGTAGAAAAATACTTCCCTCGTGACCATAGAGCAAATATGGAAAGGCAATTTCTGAGTCTGAGGCAGAAGGAGGATGAGAATGTCGCAAAGTATGAGGCTAACTTTACAAGGTCAGCGAGGCATGCTCCATATTATATACGTAACCCAATAAATAAGATAGATCATTTATTTGATGTGTTAAAACCATTTCTCCGTCGATCATTAGTCTCACAAACCTTCTCTTCATATGAAGATATTGTCTCCTGTGCTATCAAGACAGAAAAAGAATTATCCAAATCTTATGACAATAAAGTAAAGCAAGAGAAGAAGAGAACGGTGGAACAAGAGACAGATAATGGGAAAAAAGGGAATGATGGATTTTCCATTATGCGATAATCGTGGGAAGAATCCCCCCTTTACTTGCCTAAAAGGAATGGGAGTTTGTTATAAATGTGGAGAAAAAGGTCACCAGGCTCGTGATTGCAAGGGAAAGAAAGAGGCAATCAATGTTGAATGATACAATTGTAGGGAAATGGGGCATTAAGAAAATGAATGTCCTAAGTATCAGGGAAACATACCTTAGAAAAGGCCAAGGGATCATGGACAATCTTATGTTGTTACTACAGTTGAAGTGGAATAATTAGTGTATTGGTGCTTTTGGACTCACGGATTATATTCTGGTTATAAGGATAATGCTATATATATATAAGGATTATACTGCAGTACTTGTTGTTTTCATTAAGGATTTAATTTGATGAAGGTAATCATATTTTTATTATGTGACAATAAGAGAAACATTACTCTGTTTGGGGAATATGATGTTACAATTGATTTTGGAATTTAGAGAACTTTTAGAGAAAGTCTGGATAGAGGTATTTTGGATAACTATAAAGGTTAGAATGAATTAAGTTGAAATTTGGATAATATTGTTTATGGTTAAAACATTTATGAAGATAATTTTTGGATTATTATAATACTATACTTTTAGGAAAAGGAAAAGCTACAGGTCAGGGGATAACCCATCTCGTCGGACAAAGCTGCAGGAATCAAACCCACAACCATAGTACGACAGGCCATTATTGCCTACCACTAGCCTATAGGAAGTCTCTGGTTATTACAAAATAGTTTTCCTAATCTAAATGGTATGTGGTAATATTTGGAACCTTATACAATTAGGATTAATAGAATATTTTTGTGTTATGTTACCATTTGGAGTGAAAGATGGGTTCATGGTAAAAATTTATTAAAGAATGAAAGACTACATGAAAAGTAAGTATATTTCCTTTTGTTCTTAGTAAATCTCTTAAAAAAATTCCTCAACATTAGGAAAGTTAACTTAAAACAAAAACGTTGTCAGTTAACTTTTCCAATTGGGGATTCAATGACCGTTTAACCAATCACAAGTTTTTGATTTTCTTGTGGTTAACTTTCTCCTAATCGTATTTTCTAAAACTCTCCATCATACCTTTATGGTTTGTTTTTCCTCCATATCCATATTTTCATATAATCCTAGTATGGGCTATCTCGGGTGACCTTTGTACCTCTCTTTCTTTCTTTTAATGTTATATTTTTATTAACCATATTTCCGATGTGGGTTTTCCACAAAGGTATTTTCTATTTTCAACCTTTTATTTTCAAAGAAAATTTTCAAATTGCAAGGACGCAATTTATTGAAGGAGGGGAGAATGTAACACCCCGAGCTTCCACGATGCTCTTCTCTTTCAATAATGTAATAGCTTGAATTGTACGCAAGTTCGAGATTTTAACGCACCGCGACCAATCCAAATAGCCATTATGAATAGTAATACCCACATTTTGAAATTTTATATATTTTATATTTAAAAAGGGACATCATTTGTGGATTAAGAATATCAAAATTAGCCTATGTTGAATTTTTGGTATTTTTCTGAGAACTTCCAATTTTTTATGAATAGTGAAAAATACTTAAAAAAATTTTTTTAATAAAAATAAATTATAGTGATAAATTATACTATATAGTGGTTTTAAAGTATAATTAGAATATATTTTTGCCATTTTATCCAATGTTGGTCTTGATAATTAATTTCACTTTGAAATTTGACATAAACAATTGTCAATCTTTTGATATATATTGTTTCTTAAAAACACGCTATTTGTTGTGATAGCGGGAATTAATTATAAAATTAATTAATGAAACTTATATGTTTGTAATTTTTTAAAATATACATCATTTTTGAATTCAGAATATCAATTATAGATTAGGGTGAAATTTTGGCATTGTTCTGAAAAACTTCAATTTTATATGAATAGTGAAACCACTAAGTGGTAGTTAAAAAACTGATTTTTTGTTTAAATGAAACATTACCACTTCTGTGATTTGATTTTCAAAAATCCAACATACATGGTTGTCATTAGGATGTAAAATGTGGTTCAATGAGATTAAAATAATTTTTTGGTGAATAGTAACTTTTAAGTTTAATTAATCGCGATTAAAGGTAACTAGTGAAATTTAAGGTAAAAATGATATTATAAAAATATGAAATTACTTTTACACTTGTCCTAAACTTATTGGATGAGTCATGGCCGACCAAGACAATACATGGGTCATCTTGGGGACCCCATGGAGCCACTTGGGTAAGAAAATTCCATTAATAACTGTTTATTTAAAGTTAAAATAAAATTGTCACAAACATGTGTTGTTTTAATAAAACAATTATTACCTGGGGTTATATTAGTTATCTTTTTTACTATAAGTATTCATTGGTAATATAAAAATATTTCTTACATCATGGTAATTTTTTTATAATTTTTAGACATTAAATAGATTAAATTTTTTATGACACAAGGATGATGCAGCGATTACCTCATTAATTAACTACTTAAATAAAATGAAAAGATAATGTAAAATATAAGGCTTACACATGTCAAAAACCTATTGGATGAGGATATTTAGAACCCTTATTACCTTATCCTCGAAATATATCATTGTGGGACCTTTATAATCCGAAAATAGTTTCATAATAATGTAACATTTCATGACTTTCCAAGAGTGCCCCTCCTCTCCTCTTATAAAAGGCCGCCACCACTACCACCGTATTCACACCATCAAAGTCATTTAGCTCGTCAAAACTCAGCCCAAATACTCTCTAAACATTCCTCTATTACTCCTAGAAGCCTAAAATTAGGCATAAGTCTTCCCAAGGAACCCTTTGGATCAAATCAAAAATAGTTACCTGATTTTAAGGTAATGTCTTATCTTGTGTTCTTTTGTTTTATTTTGCCTCTCCAACCCCCTATAATCTTTTTATTACTTTATTTTGTAACAACACCAGTATCCTCAATATACTTGGATGTTTTTATGAGAAGGATTTTATTTAAACTTACACACACCTTCATCTAATGGTTAAAGAACATATTGTTTTTTTGGGTGGCGAATTACTGGCTCACGAAACGATGATTGTTCAATCTCCTTTTAACACCTCTCATGGTGGCCATTATGATGACAATATTTTTATATATGATATATATTATGTTTTGGTTTTCCTTATGATTCTGTATTGTTCATTTATGGAAAACCTTTATGATTTCCATTATGGGTAAACGCGATAATTTCATTTTAGGAAGTGCGGACTACCTCCCCCTCAAAGTGATTTGAATCGTTAATGCCATATGTGGGATGTATAAAGGATGGAGTAAATGGTATTATATATTATATTATAATTGAATTATATTATACCTGTATATAATTATAATTTCATTCCATTAAATATGAAATATAAATGAAATTAGCGTTCATCCGTACGTACGGCTTACCGTCTCCATGAACGGTGCATTTCATTTCTTTCCTCTAAATTTTAAGTAATATTATAAATGCATGTATATAATGGATATATATGATATATATGATATCTACATCATGAATATAATTCTGGATATAATGGATACTTCACCACATGAACAACTTGTAATTATAAGAAGTATATTTTTGACTCAAGTACCAAAGATCGACAAAATGATCGTTGTTAACTTAAATAATTACATAATGTTCATAACACCGTAATAAGTAATATAAAAGGAATAATGAACATGAAAAAGGTTCTTAAGGAAATATAAATTATCTCTAGTTTATTATTCAGGAGATTAAAGAACGATCGAGTCAAATCGGACATGAGGTAAGGGAACTTCTTACCCCAATTTCCATTATTTGTGTTAATCTCCTACTTTCAAATTATGTCCTGATATTATTATGTCTTATCTTGTATTTGTAAATTATTTATGTGTACATATAGTGAATACACGTGATTGATCTATTTTATTTAAAAAATGATTTTTTTAAGGTACTTCATCTCAATCTCCTTTCATTGAGGCATATTTGGTTTTATACACAAAATTCCTTTATACTGTGTATAAACCCCTTTGACTTTTACTTTTATTCAAAAGGAATCTTTTTATACAAAGCGTTTTTACTAAACGACAAAATGAATATTTTTTTTACGTAAGTGACGACAATGACCTCTCTGCCACCGTGACTATTATATGAGTTTCGGATTCCTCTACAAGCCATAACATTATTTAAATGAAAAATAGATACCAAGTTTTAATTTTCTTTTATTTTTGTATTGATAATGGTTTTGAAAGTTTTTTTATTACATCAATTTGTTTTATTGATATCTTTATATTGAAATGCGGAAATTTTATGTTTCCTTTATGCATGTTTTATGTGATACGATTATGAAATGGTTTATGATATGTTTAAACCTATTTATATGAGGAATGCATTGGACTTAATAAGTGATGGGTGGAGCCCGCTATAGCTCCTCGATACATTGGTAGATCTCATGAGACAAACTACTGTCTTGGCATATGGCCTTGAAAAAATCTTATTTTTAGTCTTCGCACGAGGCCTTGGCTACATGGTTATGATAGTCTGGCATTATGCATTCCATCATTATGAAAGTGGTTATTGATATTTCATGTGATTATTCGACCAGTAGAATATCCATGTGAAGAAGTAAATGACGTTATCTCATTTTAAATTTTCCATATTATGTTGATGTTCATGTTTAAAAGGCTTTTGTTTTAGTTATACATTGCCTTAAATGTTTATGTTTATTTATGAAAGCTTCCGCTAAATTGTTATCCTTACTGAGCATCTGAGCTCACCCCTTCCAATGTTTTAATTTTTCCAGGATGTGAAGAAGTATATTATGAATGACCTGCAGGGATAGTATGAGGGGATATGAAGATAAGACATTGTTGTAGTCTTGTTTTTCTTTATGATGTAATGTAAGACTTATGAATGTATCTTGTTTTTCCAAAGCTACTAAACTAATCGGTCTTTTGAGACTTGATCTTTTGTGATCATGCCAATGTTTCGCAATAATGAACCGACTTTGGGTAACTGGGGTTGGGGCGTTACACATTTCTTCAATGTTCTTTAACCACAACCATTACATGAGTATGAAACTCGAAAATAGTTTCAGGTGATTTTATAGTCTGGGAGTCTAACTCGCTAGATATAGATTGAAGTCGTATATGCTTCAGTTTTTTAGAACATTTGAATGCTTTATGATGGTTTTCCTAGACCTCCTTTGATTATTTCAATGAATAGATTAGTTTTAAATTCACTTGTTCAAGGACTTATTTGAAGATGGATTTGACCATGTAGTCCCTGTTTTGTTCCACTCGATGAGTGGTCTTTTGAACATTTAGAAGATCACCATCTGCAAAATTGGATGTGGGTTAGTTTATATATCCTCTTTGATGTCCATGAAATCTTGGGTTATAAAGAGTTCTCTATTGGGATGAAGGAACTATATAAATTTTTATTTTTTATCTTCAGGACCAATACTTGTGAAATTTCATTCTCTATGGTGAAAAATTATATTTCAGATGAGAAAATGACAGATGTAGACATATGGAAGTGTAGACAATTTTATTTTCAGAGTTGAAAACTAAAATATTTTTTTTTGTATTAGTAGTTTAGATAGCCAAAAAAATTGGATAGGTGGACTGCAAATTTTTTTTGAATTTATGTCTGATTTTTTTTTTGAATTAAAAACAATATTTGTTTTTGGGAATTTTGGACTATAATAAATTTTTCTAAATCATAGGCTACAAAAATATTCATCAAATGAATGGAGGTTATTTTTGAATTATTAGATAGAAATATAGATTATGAAATTGTATTGGATTTTTTTATGGGATAATGGGGAAGGAAAATAGGGACAATAAGATATTGTTTGATGTGATAATACTAGAGGGAATGTTTTTTATTTTATTATGGAGGATTCTAGAGGCCATGGGAGGATAAAATTTTAAAAAAAATATTTTTTTTAACAATATTGAACATAGGGGGCATAGGTAATGGGGGGGAAACGGTTATCAATCCTCATTTGGAATGGGGAAAATGAGATTCATCCTTTGATTTGGGAAATAAAAAACACTTTTCCACATTTTTTTACAATCTCATAAATATTTAATGAAATCAAATGCAAAGTGAACTGAAACTAACTATTAATCATCTCTCTAGTTCATACATTTGTAACTCCTCCTTCTGAAACTCGATAATAGATTAAAAAAACAATAACAAAAGTAAACAATGCACCTTCAAACCCTTTGATACCACTGACAGAAGATTTCGTATTGGATAACACAATAGTAGAAGCAGATGCAGATGCAGATAAGAGGAGGTGATTGTACATTAAAAATAATAGCTATAGGAAACCCGGTTTATTTCATCACTTAGACGAGATTACAATTCCTACAACAAACATATTTATAAGTATAAACTCCACAATAAAAAAATAAATGACATGTAGAAAAATAAAAGACCATCTATTTGTTTTTGTAGGTGTAGACGAATACTCCAGTGCCCAAAATTCCACGTAGCCCTTGTCTGAAATCATCTTGCCTCAATCAAAAAAGTGTGGGTAGGTACCATCATAGAAAAACAAGTTTATTATTCAACATAAGATTCCTTCTTCTTCATGAAATGATTTATTATCATCATATTCAATTTCTACAAGGTTTTGTTGTTTAATTATTATGATTTATGGTCTTTAATAGGGATTGATTTTAGTGCTCCTCACTGCTTCTGTAGTTTTATTCAACACTAATTTTTGGTGTCTTCAGGGAACCTCCTCATCTTATTTCCGGATTTCTCCTCCATTAACCAGCTCCAATTAAGATTGTTTCATATTTTTGATTTACTTATTCATTGTGTCCTGGGTGTTTATCACTCAGTAAAATCTACTAGGGATACTAGGTTCTTGGTATTCTTCTTCATTTTATGGAGGTTGAGAGAGGAACATCGATGGTTTCATGATATTAAATTGGAATCTTCTTTGTCTTCCATGGGCAATGATCATTGGTGGGTTAGGCTATTCAATTCTGGTCTTTTGATTGGTGGCATGCCATCATTTCTTCTTCAATGGTGAGCTTAGTGGAATCCTAATATTGATTTTGGGATCTGCTTCATGGTAGAAACTTCAGAGGACTCATCCACCTAGATTTGGTAATATATACAAGAGTTTATTTTTAATAGAACAAAATATTTCTCATGTAATTTGAACATGAACCTCAACAGTTCACGTGTACCAGCATTGGGATTCTTCTCTGGTGCGCACATACATCTGTTTCGGTTTTATATGGAGAGATGGATCTCAGTAGTATTTAATATGGATTGGTTTCTTTGGTGAAATGTCCATCAATGACAACATGAATAGATTATTTGATCTCGTTATTCAGTGGACTGGGTAAAGTGATTCTGACATTGGGTTCATCGTCTCCTCAAAATGGGTGGCATGCTTCAAGGTTTCAGTGATCTTAGATTCCATTCATCATCATGTCTCCATTGATGAAGGATGAAGGTTCGGTCGATTAGGATGTTTAATAAAAAATATGGTGTCATGGGTCCCTCCCATTATAAAACTTTGGGAAGTGGTTCCACAGTGGATAGAGGAACCTTCATATGGTCGAATTCCTTTATGAATTTTAATGGAATGGTCAATTTCATGGAGATTTAGGAAACTCATGTGGCATCTAAATGTGTTTATCAAAAAAAAATCTTGATCGACCCCATGAAGCTGTAATATAATGGTCTCTTTAAGACTTTGGGTGATTTTCAGTCATGATCAAGGAATCATTTCATGTGGTAATGCCATGTTTTTTCCATTTTGAGTCTGAAGTACAAAGAATATGAGCATTTTTTGTAAATTAAATATTTTCTTGATTTAAAAATAAATATAAAATTCATAATTATTTAATAAATTTAAAAATCAATAAAATTAAATCCTAACATTTTCAAATATTTATTGTTAAATTTTTTTAAACTAACCAATCATAATCTGTTAAAATCTGATTATCTAAAAAACTTAATTAATTTTCAATTCCTCAATTTTTACAACATCAGATTCTACATTAAATACTAATTAATTTGAATTCATAAATTAAATTTGATATCATCATTTGAAAATAATAATTCATAATAAAAAACTATAACAATTTTAATTTTTTAAAAATCAATATTTGGATTTCATTAAATAAATATAAACAATTAATGTTCAAAAATTGAATGTAGTACTAAAATTTAAATGTGGATCGATCAAACAATTTTTTTAATGTTAAAAATTATATGGAATAAAATTAATTAAAAAAATCAATGAATCATTAAAAATAAATAAATGATAGGTTAATATTTTAATGTAAGGACTCTCCATGTATCAAAAAATTGAATTAATTACCTAGTTTTTAATTAAAATTTTTTGTATTTTCCATGAAGAATAAATAATTTTTTCCATATTTCTTGCTCTCTTCACTCCCCCAATAATAAACTAGTTCCCTCCAAGGTAATTTTTTCATTGATTTTCATTCTTTAAAAAAAATTGAAAATTTTCCTATCTAGATCTAAATACACAAAGTAGAGCATGAAATTCACATAATAATCCAATGTTTGAATCATCATGCATCTTCAATGATATCAACTCACCCCTAAATTCAATCCAGTCAACATCCAAATTCATAGAGTGAATATAATTATATTTAAGTGAAACACATATTTTATCATGAACCCCTTACATTTATTCCTCCCTCTCATGTTTCATATACAAGAGTTCAATTTTCCACTCCAATGATACAAATCAAATGAAATTTATATAAGTAAATTTCTCCCTTATTCAGTTGGGTTAAATATTCCTTTTAAATTAATCAATTAATTTTTAAATATTAGGCACTTACTTATTTTTTAATTTTTCCCAATCACATATATGAAATTCACTGTACAATAAAACTTATTGGATATGCGACGAGGGCTCACTCACGCACCTGGTACCAACTATCTTAGATATTAACTAATGGATTCTATTTTCCCATTTTACTCTATGATCAACCAACTTATATATTATTATTTTTAGTCTGATATCTAAGTTTATATTTTCAATAGAGGCCATATAGTCTCGAATTAATTTTAAAAATTCCAATGACCTCTTTTTATAACTCTCATTCCAAAAAAATATTTTATGTCACACCCCATCTCCTGGTTTTAAGATGAGATGTCCATAAATGTAGTAAAAAATCCACTCATTATTCATCATATTCTTACTATATTTGAAGAAATTATATTCTTAACTATGTATTGAAATTTAAACTAGGCGGGGTAGTATTTGGCTTAATGAATGGTTCAAATAATAAAAAATTATTCAGAATCAATGTGCAGTATTTACAAAATTGGGTTTTTTTTTGTTAAATTTTTTTCTTAATACAAACCCACATCATAAAAGTAGAAGGGTATTTACATCCTAAACTACTATTTCATAAAACCCATACAATTATTTCTCACACACAACCATTATGTTTTAATAATTAATTTACTAAATTGAAAAATGTTTTCAATAAAAGAAAAAAACTAGTTTGAAGGAAAGTGAAAAAGTAGGGGGAGTTTCAAATCCTCCATTAGATCTTTCCAAAAATATTATAGGTAATGACTCACTTGCTAACCATTTACAAAGGTGATGTTTTTTGAATCAACTCCTTTGATCTAAATTATGCATAATGAAAAACTGTTAGATACTATGTAGGGTTCAATCCATTTGGAACAAATCTTACATACAATAAGATTGATCTTTTTGGAGAAGAGAGACAATTTACTTCCAATTTTAAAATCAATCTTCAAGATGTGTTTATCAAGCATAGGTATAGCTTTCTCCTAATACACCATGGATTTCCTATAAACTTATCATCTTAGCTTCTCTAGCTATATAATATACTAATTACACTATTTGATAGATTTATAAACTCCATGATTTCTCTCTTAATAGACCAGAAAGATTTTGGATGAAATTCTATAGGTAGGTGACTTTATTTTCCATAGACCATTCTATAAAGATATATAAATAACAATTTTTTATTGGATTTCTTTTACTACCACAATGTGTCCTCCAAATTTTTTAATTAATTTCATTTGGGATACACTTTCTTATCATGAATACATTTTTCTCTATGTTTGAAAGCATGTGCATCTCATTGGTTTCTGGGTAGTAGGTAGTTGTGGATTATTGATGCCCTCTATATTTCTTCATTATGGATAAAATTTTCTTCTGAATATTTATATTCCATGGACACATATTATTTCTTGAGTAACCCTAATCATGGGAAAAATATTTTATTTTAGAAATTAAATTATTGTTTTGGAATCATCAGGTTGTGTTTCTTTTTCTTTAATAAACCTAGAAACCTAGTATTCTTCTAACAAGGTGTTGAAAAATTATAAAGAAATAGTAAATGGTCCCGTGAGATATATTCCCCATACCTCAAATATTTTTTATAAATTCAATTCTATTTTTTTTAATTTCATGCCATTTTGAAATACCACAGGTAAACTAGATGTTTGGACATTTTTTCAAAAATCTAGTGAAAATTTAAAAATTAAGGTTGAAAAGAAACCATATTCTAAAACCTTCCTTGATATTCTTTGAAGTATAAAATGGCCTCCACAAGAAAGTGTGTAAGAAAATGTATGTACATACATAACCACTTATTTAGGCATATGTTGTGTTGGTTCCAGGAGCACCAGAAGCGTGCGATGGTAGGAAATATATTAACCTTTATTTTTAATAATCATTGCTTGAAACTGAGAGTGGGTATCTTTCACAACCAATTTATAATTAATTTATTTAATATATTAATAAATAAATACCTAGGCTATGTATCATTCTTATTTATTGAATTTTGATCATACAAAAATACAATTTTGGATAAACTTCATTGTGCTGTGAGGATTCAAGGATATAATCCCTCTAGGGGTGATCCTCACATGCTCCGGTGATCTATGACTAACAACACTTGATCTATGGGTGATGGAGAGGTGAGTCGAATGTCTTTAAGTATTCATTCTTGATCCCTTGTTCTTCTATCTTAATGAAATATACCTTGTGCATCTTGTTCTTTAGAGCGAGAGAGGAGGAGGAGTCATAAGATAATTCATTGTGTGCATCATTTCTTTATTCTCATTTTTTGGATTCAATACACAATAGACAGTCGTCTATTTATAAAGTTAGGATTTAGGTTAAAATATTATCTAAATGCATGAGGGAAATTAAATAAGATTTATTACCTTTAATAAACCGCATGAAACGTAATAATATTATAATTTTTATTTCGTGGTAGATTCCAACATGCGCAGTAACAGATATTATTTAATAGTCTTGTTAATTAATATTTTTCATCGGACATAGTTTTAGTCCGTTCAAACTTCTTTTACATTTATTAAACACCCAAATAAAAATTTTATTCATAAATAAAAATTTTAGTCACATACCTGTGAATGAATATTTATTAAATATTAAATGAAATAAATAAATAAAAATTATTCCTGTGATGAAAAATAAATATTTATTTAATTTATCTAATTAATATAGCTAAAACAAAATTATTCATCAGAATTAAGAATTATATTTATATCATTAATTAAACTCAAATTGAATTTGATCATGACCAACATAAACACATAGTGTGTGACCCTATGGGATTATTTCTCATTGGAATTAGGCAATATTACGTAATGTCAAAGATTACTTTATACCAACAGTTTATAGCACCAAAGAGAAGGAAAATAATGTTGCAATGTCAACAACCAGAAATGAACGCTCAATGTGTAATATAATCACTTTGTCTAAACATATTATCAAGAAGGTTGTATGATGGTGTCATCAACCTATTTACTCGATATGTCTTTCTTTGAATATATGAAAATATGTCATTACACCATGGCCATTTATTTTAATCATATGATTTTATTTCAGTCAAAAGGCCATGATATCAACTTCCATAAAGATGTAAGGGAAAACACCTTCCTTGACTTATCCACAAATGACATGTCAATCATGACACATCCAACATATCATACATCCAACCAACATATGGAAAGATGGTTTTGGTCAATAAATCTAAGTGTTCATGTCAATATTTACATTAATGATGATATTAAATTTTAAGTAAATAACACATTCTCACATATAGAAATATCCTATGTTTCAAAAACATGTAGAATTCATTGTAATGAGCTTATTCCCGTAATCTCACCTCTTGGAGATTACCATGTGTTAACACCATCAGAAGAAGCCCTATACTATTACCCGTACTCACACCTGATGGACTAAATACAATATTTCACATTATAGTATCTTTTCCAACTATAGAAATATATTAAGAATATTGTTATTACACTTAAATTTTCTCATCATAGTGGGAAACTACAACAAACTTATCAATACAACAGATACTTTATGACATTATTACATTAAATCCCTATAGAAACAGTGAACAATATGTAATAAGATGTCAAAAAATATTCAATACATTTAATATACATGTATTCAAATTGAAATCAGTTAGTCATAGGACACTGACTCTATCAAATTCCCCACTTGGATTGGAGGCAATTACCTATGACTTTCATTCAGCTAGACCTCACATGATAATCTTGTTTCTACTGAGTCAAGGTTTTATTCAAGGGGTCCTCTATGTTGTCTTCCATGGAAATACATCTCACTACAACCTCACCTATCTAAGAAACATCCCTAAATAGATGATACATCCAATTTATGTGCTTCATCCACTAATATGACCTTGGCCCTTTTATGGGAGCCACTGAAGTAGTATTATCATAATAGATTGTGACAGGATCTTTACTTCTAGATTCCATGTCCATATCATGACTAAAGTTTTGCATTCATAATTATTCCTTATTTTCCTCATAAGCCTCAATATACTCAGACTCTACTATATAATCTATGACCATAACCTACATTGAGCTCTTCAATCTCACATCCCCACCATTCAATGTAATAATGTATCCCATTTGTTAATTCATGTCATATTGATCAATGTGGAAACTACCATCTTAATATCCTCATATGACTTGTTCATAATCTTCTTCATAGAATAGAAACATATCCTTAGTATGCCTCAGATACTTAAGGAGAGTATTAACTAAAATCCAGTGGAAGTCACCTGGATCAGATTGATTTCTTCATGTTACATTCAAATCAAAGGAAACATCTAGCCTAGTGCATAATTAACATACATTACTGACTGAATCACGGACACATATAAAACTCGTTCGATTCTCTTTATTTCCTCATGTTTCTGAGGTAATATTTTCTTTGAAAGATTAATTCCATGGACACTATAAAAAATACCCTCATGGAGTCTTCCATACTGGTTATCTTCAAAATATTTTCAATGTATGTACATTGAATTAGGCCAAGAATTCAGATGGATATATCCTGACTGATCTAAATACAAAAAATATATTCTTCTTTTACTAAGTACTTCATGGAGTAGGATTTATTCAACCATGTCTTAACATATTGTTAGAGTGGTATTTCATTTTTTATGATTAATATGTAATCAACATATACTATTAAGAAAAAAACATTACTCTGCCTAAAATATTTGTAGACACAATGCTCACACTCATTCTTTATAAAACCAAACTCTATTGATGATTCATCAAAAAAATCAATGATAGATAAGCTTTCTTTAATCAATAAATAGATTTTTAAAAATCTCATATCTTATCAGCATTGTCTGTATTCACAAACCCTTCAGGTTGTGTCATATAGAAATCTTTATGTAGGTTCTTGTTAGGGAAGGCTATTTTTACATCCATTTTACGTATCCCAAGTTGATGGTATTCCACAATTAAAAAAATAATTTTGATGGACTTTAGAATTTTAACTAGTGAAAAGGATTCAACCTATTCAATCCCCTAACAGTATTTAAACGCCTTCACAACAAGTCGAACCTAATAGGTATTTACTTGTCCTTCCATGTGAAATTAATTCTTGAATAACCAATTCAAACTAACATGATTTACATCCACTATAGGATATACCAAAATCCATACATGGTTTTAGTACCTATAATCAATTTCATCATTCATGGATTCTTTCCACTTAGAATCATTTATTCCACTTAATTCTTCCTTATAGTAAATATGTTAGTTATTATCAACTAATAATGAGTCACCACCACTGGTGAATAGAAAACCACAATGTTCTAGTTCTCTAACATCCCTTTTAGTCAAATAGTAATTATGTCTCCAGAAAAATTTCATCTTCCATGGGGCTTTGTAGAATCTATTCATATACAAACAATTTTTTACCTTGAGAATAAACTTCATCAATTTATATCTCACTCCCAACATATCATTTATAGATTCTCTCCCTCTCATGAAATATGGAAATTTTTCCTACAATAACCTTTTTGTATGATAGGTCATATAAGTAACATGATCTTGTTTCCTTGGGGTATCTTATTAAGGTACACTTTGTGCCTCCAGGTTCATGTTTGTAACATGAAGAGTCTTTAACAAACGCTTCACTTCCCCCACACATGTAAATTTGATAACATGGTTTTTCTTACACTCTAAAATTACTACAGAATAAAATTTATTTATTTATTAGTTACTTATTTAGTACATGGGTTGTTATTTGTAATGTATATCCCCAAAAGGATTATGGAAGACTCACATGACTCACCATTAATCTCACACTGTCAAACAAGGTTTGGATCATCCTATTTATTTGACTGTTCAAATAAGGTGTGTAAGTATGAGAGTGTTAGGATAGGATCCCAAACTCAAAAAAGTAATTAATTAGGTCTTGATAATGATATTCTCCACAACAGTCAATGTGGAGTTTCATAATCTTCCAACCAAGGTTGTTCTCAACTTAATTCTTATTTTACCTGAATTTATATTTAGAATATGGATTATACTGTTTCATGTAAACATATCCATATATAACAAAATCATTATTAAATTTTATTTAGTATGGTTACCCACAACGTTCTTCAATAGAAAATGGTCCACACACAACAGTATGAAATAATTTAATAATATCTTTATCCATTTCCCATTTCCAACTAAATTGGGATTTGGACATTTAGATTGGTCAACATTCAAGAAATACAACAAGTTCTTTTAGTTCAAAATAATATAAATATCCATCTAGATGTAATTTATCCAGATACATTTCATTTACATAAATAAACTGGTGATTCCAGAGTTAGGTGTTGTATGTTTTATATTAATTAAATTCATTGTTGACTTTCATTACATGGTTCTTATTATCAAAAACATAAGGTCCATTATTAAAATGTACCTTACAATACAAATTTATCTCTTTATAAAATAAGAAAGATTTTTTTACTAATTTTAAAACAAATACATCTATATCATATCTAGATATAGATATAATGTTTTTGAAAACAGATGTAACATAATAACAACCATTCAAATTTGAGATCATTTTGGTCAACAATGTGAGGTGGTAGTCCATTGTAGCTATAAAAATGAGTTCATATCCATTGGTTTCTTGTATAAATACCTACCATACATTAATATTTTTGAATCTAATAGGATTTTATATTTTAAAACATATGTGAGAGAAACAGTCTGTATCTAATAACCAATTTATAAAAATATATAAATTTAAGTCAATAAGAAACCCACATGAAAATTCCCCATTCTTCTTATTATGGGAGAATTTTTCTGTTTAATAGATCTTATTTCTACATCTGAAATAGATGTAATCCATTTACCTTGTTTCCGCCTTGATCATCCTATTCAAGGAAGTTCGTAAAGATGCTTTGTTCTTTAATATCTTCACTTTGCCTTTCATTTTGT
Source organism: Viscum album (assembly GCA_963277665.1). Lineage (NCBI taxonomy): Eukaryota > Viridiplantae > Streptophyta > Magnoliopsida > Santalales > Viscaceae > Viscum > Viscum album. The sequence continues at coordinate 940,714,226 of OY728161.1, forward strand.
TCACCTATGGATGGAAGTATTTTCACACTTGTTATCTTAATCTCCTTAGTGAAGATGAAATAGAAGATCTAGCTAATATTTCTCAATGTTGTTCATATTAATTAAAAAAATAATATAAACAATGAGGGAGTGATTACAATAGGAGTTTAGTTCTTAGTTCTTCGGGTATTTTAAATCCTAAAAACTCTAGGCTCTCAATGTAGGAAATGAACATGACTCAATGAGGCCTAGATGTGAAACCCTCAAAAAGATTACTCCGAAAGAGTGATTTGGGAATCTCAAAGTAATATTTTCCATCACTTTCCTACTATAGGCCATGGAGTTTCTCAAGCATGATATATGCATCCATTTTTTCTTAAGACCTCGCAAGTTCACTAAAAATTTGTGGAAGAACCAAACATTAAACCTCAACCACGTCGCTTAAAAGTTTTTCAAACAAAATGAAATATTCATCACCTACCACATTAGTAGGAATATTAGGCATTGAGGATTCAAGCATGTAATATTTATATTTTTAACAAACTATTATTGATCTGAGGAGAAATTTCATGAGAATTTGGATTTTTGGTTTTTAATGGATGATTTGTTATTTGAACCTAGATTTGTAACATAATTACAAGAGTTTGATACAACTTTATGTGTTGTTTTTTGACATAGGTCAAAGCCAAAGGGGTCCGTAGTTTGTTTCATTGATTTTTAGGAGATCTAGACCCCATAAATCTATTATTTTGAGGGGTTTCATAGGGTGAACAGTTTTTTATGAAACTATGTTCCCCCATCAAAAAACCCTACATCATATGGTAGTGATAATATGTGAATCACATGAGCTATGCTTGTTTTAAACAAACAAAGTTTCTAGATCGCATGGGTAGTTCCACTTATACAATGTTGATGCATGGTTCATTGTATGGTTGGTGCATGGTTTGGATAACCATGTGACCCAAACCATGTGCTGTGTTTTTTTAATAAAATTAAAAAAATTAAATTCAAATTATAATAAATCAAATTAAAATCAAACCTAAACTTCCTCCCCTCCTATATCATGTGATGCAACCCCCTAGACCTCTCAACCACATGTGGGACACCCCTCCTTGGTTGCCTCTTCATCTGAATATTCCACAAGATTTCTTGCGGTTTATTGGTCAATGTCCCAATGTAATACCCCCTTACCCCCTCTATAAAATCCCAGGTACAAGTAGAATATTTATTTATATTTATTAGTAATCATAAATTAAATGGTTCAATTCATTAACTTGAGTAATTCTTAAAATAAATAATTTAATATATGGTTTTTTATTTAAAACATTAATTTTCAAATAATTGAATTTTAATTTGACAAAAAAATAACATTTTTGAATTCATCATGTTGAAATTATCTTAGTATGATTTTTTTATAATTTTCTAATTATGTTCAATTTTTGGCGAATATAAAAAAATGCAATTTTTTATAAACATGGAATAATTTTTGACACCATCAATGCATAATTATTCTATGAGATTTGCTAAAATTATGTAATAAATAAATATTGATATTATAAGATAAATATTATAAAATAATAAATTAGAACATTTAAATTATAACTTATTTATTTATAAGTATAAAAATCATTGTCAGTGCAGACATAATGACGACATAGTGTTGACAAAGCCAAATTCGGATCTTTATAATTAATATTTGTTCCCTTAAAATTATTATCATGCCTCATTTATTGGTTATTATGTACAATTTATGATTTTTAGGTAAATTTATAATTTTAGAGTAATATTGCATTAATCTGATCCAAATACTAGTGCAATGCATACAGAAGGCATGAAAAGACAAAAAATAAAAAATTTAAGAAGATGTTTTGTCATATATTTGAGTAAATAATTATAATGAATGAATATAAAATATTATTTTGAACCTAATTAATTTATTTTTATGATAGTAATTTATTTTTAATTTTTATAAAATAAATAAATATCTTTAATTCTTATCCAATGATGATGTAGTGATTGTTCAAGTAAAAGAAAAATAAATAAAAAGTTTTTAATTAAAATTATAAGTGTCATTAAATGACTCAAAACATGACTGAATCTATTGTCATGATAAATTTTCAACAATTATCTCTTTTGGATTCTAATATAGGACATTTTAGATTCATATAAATCAGTTCAATAAATTTATAATATTTTAATTAATATTAATTCATGTTGTTCACAATATAATTTTTAATTTGTATAAAATATTAATATGTGGTTTTATAAAAGTGTCATTAGAATAGTAATATTATTTGGGAATATAATGAAATTAAAAATTTTATGGAATTTTATTTTTATATTTTAGGGATTCACAAATTACCTTAATGGATTTCACAATGATGATGCAGTAAATATTTAATTAATTAATAAATAATATTAATGATATTAATAATATTATTATTATTATAATTTGAGATTATTTGGTAAATTAATGATTTATATATTTTAATATGATATTTCTATAATATAAACAAATTTAATTATAATTTGAAACTTTTTTCGATGTGTTTAATTTCATGGTTAAGAATTGTGTTTAATTGGGAAAAAAAATATTTTTCATGAATAACATATATTATAAAAATTTTAAAAAAACACAGAAATTTATAATAAGGAAAAATGGGATAATTTTTTTCCCAAAATACAAACCCCTTTAGTTTTTATCCCTTTTTGGAAGTCTTAAACCCTATAATAGATTTATGATTTTTTAATAATGTTGGTAATTCCTAAGTTACCCCTCATCCCAATTATAAAAAGGTACTATTTCCTTCACAAATTTATTCACCTTAAGTCATCTTGGTCGGATAAACTCTAATAATTTCACTTCTCATCCCTTTCCACATTCTATAGCTTTTGGTCTCACAAAAAGACAACTTGCAAGAGCCTTGAGGAGGTTCTCAAGGAGCAATTTTCAAGAGCTAAGATTCATTATTCTTCTCTTTTAAATTATTTTTAACATATACCTAATCCATATCTCCTATAAAAATTTTCATGAAAACTACAATATAATATATATAATTGAATGTTTTTTTGTTACCGTTATATTCTTCATAAAATCATTCAGCTTCTCCCTTTATTCAAAAATAATGAAACCATGGTTTATGGTATGACAATTCACCACCTTCATGGATGATGAATTTTTGTTTTCCATTAGCGTAATCATAAGATCTATTAATTATATTGTATTAGTTTAAAATGTCCTAAGATAAATATTTTCACAATTTATTACTGTTATTTACTTTTGATAAACATGTCCATATAAACCGACCTTGGAAACCATGGAAAGAACGCACTCGAAATAATGGAAATAGAAAAAACAATTTATCAAATCAGTGGGAAAATGTTATAAATATATCATGTAAGTTATTATAAACATTATTTATGTTCGATAATAAGTTAATAACACTCTTAAAACCATTACACATTAGTTTTAACAAATTTTATTGGAGTTAAACTAGATGTAAGGGACTTTCCATTTGAAATCCTTTTAAATGTTGCTTTTACGAAATGTAAAAAGTTTTTTTATATACATAATGTGTGGTTTATCTTACTTTCATGAAGATTTATTACTATAATTCTTTCCTTTAAATGTTTTATATTTAGTATTTATGAATATTATTTAATTTTTTGTGCATGATGTTTATATTTTAATGGTGGTTTGAAAAAAATATTTTAGTATCTGAATGTTTTTTCCTCATTGGTTTAAATGATTTCTCAAGGATTTTATTTATGATATGTTCCTTATACATTGTTAATTATGGTTTTATCTCATTATATATTAAGATATTATGTGTTGATTACCATTATAACTCAATAGATGTTGGGTTGAGCCTATTATATCTCATGATATAATGGGTGGGCATCATTATATCTCTCTAACGCATTTGGTACTCAAGAGATGAATGTTGAAAAAAATCTTATTCCATTTGTAAGGGTGGATGCATGTGTGATATGGTAAATATGTCCCATGTCAACATCATGAGGTTTATATTCATGCTACTGAGTTTTTATAAAAAGGGATAGAATAGTTTTTATGTTTTCAACAGACTAATGATTTTGTTTCTTTATATCTCTTACCATAATTTTCTATGTTTTTCCCAAATTTTAAATTATTTTTCACAAGGGATAAGGATGGTTAAGAGGAATAAGGATGTCATGTTATTTTTTATAAAGAATATTTATGAAAATAAATCCATATTTTATTTTAAAAAGTTTTATTTTGGAAAAAATGGATATTGTTTTGGTAGTATCCTCTTTGTATGAATGTTGTATGTTATGTATGTATTGTGTCCTCATTCTCTAAAACTCGATACCTGAAATGATCCTTAATGTGTAATAATGTATTTTCTTGACTAAAACACAAGATTATGTAAAGTCTAAGTCCTTATAGTTTGTATCAAATTATGTTTAGATAACTTTAGGTTTTAAGATAATGTCAATAGAATACCATAAATAATTTTTATTTTATGTTTAATTTAAAATGATATAATATTTAAAGATTACTGTGATGATTATTCAATAATATGTCTATTTAGAATGGTTTTCCATAGAAGAAATAGGTACGATGAAGTAGAAATGTATCGAGAGAATGATATCCTTCTGAATTTGGAGTCTTAACATGTGGGAATTGGAACCGAGAATTTTGTGATAGTAATGGCTCAGTTGAATTATGTGATAAATGGTGGTGGTATCCATGCTATAGAGTAAATTGTTATACCATAAAGAAATGTGTATTTTGTGGATCATTTTATAAGGCAACATTTTCTAGCTTTTAGAGTAACCTCTTATCCATTGGTAGCCGAATAATGGATCAACACTATGGAAATAATATTTACTATCATGGATTGTTCATAAATCCATAAGTTAATAATATACATTTATCATTTTAAAGGTGAAGATGATCAATGGTTGTATATGGTTAATAATTCCTATGAAAAATATGATCTTGATACTCTGGAATGAGGTGATTTTAAGATTATTTTTTTGGAATATTATTAGTTTAAAAAAATTTGACTCATAATGGATAAAAATTTAATGGATTTGAAGAATAAATATGATGATTATATGGCTGTGTATGAAGCCAATTTTTGGAGAAATTGAACGTATGTAATATATTTTACTCGGGACATTGAAAATAAAATTAACAGGTTTTACTTTAGTTTGAAACCAATTTTACAAAGATCTTTCGCTTCACGAATGTTTAAAAGATATGGGAAACATGTTTCATGTGTTGAAAACGTTGAGATAGAGTTTTCTAAAACATATGTTCCTTGTGATGAAAAGAATAAGAAGTGATCATGTTAGTGGGAATTGGGGAATATTTCTTCAATTAAATATAAAGGTAAAAAATAAATTTTCCTTTTTAAGAAAATTTTGGTAAAAAATATCAAGTTGAATGACTTTTAAATAATAGGAAATGCTACCGATGTGGAAAATTCGGGAACATGTCTCCTGAGTACAAAAAAATGATTAGAAAAATAATGAGAAACTAATTGTGAGATTCTTTATATGTAAGGCATTGGTTTATATTTCTAATTTTTGTCCAAATTATTCATTTAGGGAAGAAATCAATTAGATTAGAAATATGAGGCTGTGGAGAAATCCTACGAAACTACTTCAGAAGATGTTGATCCATCAAATGAAGTTTTATTTGTTATATTTATTATTTTTAACGATTTTTAAAATGTTTTGTTTAATTTGAGGTCTATACATTGCTTCATTTTTGAGAAATCTTTATCTATTTTGGGAATTCCACCTCAAGAAATAAATCTTGAACTCACAGTAAAAACACCTTGAGGAAATATTGAGGCCAAAATAAATTTTAATAATCAACCAATATTTTTATGTGGAAATATTTTACATGAAAACCTTATTGTATTTCCTCTTGTATACTTTTATATTTTTCGAGGTGTGGAATGGATTTTTGTTTATCAATCTATGATAGATTGTAGAGAAAAAAATGTTCTTTTTTAGAAAGAGTTTAAATTTTTTTACAAGAATGAACTCATACCATTGAAAAAATAAATAGAAAAAATGAAACTATTAAAATATAGAAATTAATGTTATCTTGAACATATTTTTGAAAATAAGTGAACTACTTAGATTTATAATGTGTCAGTGGTAAATAATCATCTTTATGTATTTTGTGATGATTTTTTGGGTGTTATTCCTGATTGAGATGTTGAGGTTACTATTGACCTAGTTTTTTATGATAAGATAATTTCTATACCCATTTATCAAATATGTAATGTCCAATAATTTTCATGTAAATTTTTTATATGAAATTATTTCAAGACTAGGCACTAAGACGGAATGTGTTTCCACAGCCCGGAGTTCCCAGAATGATCGGTCAAAAAAATTTAAGCCTTAAATAGCGTGTGCGAGCAGTTTTATTGAAAAAGTGTAATAACTCTTAAACGGGTGCCCAGGTCAGAAATCTGAGGGCACAATTTCATTCAGGATGGTATTTTTACCCTAGACACGACTTAAGTTTAGTCAGCACATGCCTCTAATGAGAAAACCAGAAAATGGCATAATTGTAAATAAATTAATAAAATTATTTTCTTTTATTTTTCATATTCTTATAACTCATGAATGGTGACTCAGATTAAAAATCTGAGACCACCACTAAACTTGTGAGGGTATTCCATCCATAGGCATGTCCTAACATTGGCAGGCACAAGCCAACAATCGAAGATAGTTTTTGGTCATAAATAAAATAATTAAGTAACAATTATTTTATTTTCAAATCCTCATAACTATTAATCAATAACTCAGATTGAAAATCTGAGAGTACCGTTGAGATTTTGGAGTGTATCCCCCTAAGAAAGAGCCTAACCATGATAGGCATGGGTCGAGGGTGAAGGATAAAAAAAATTTAATTTATTTTTATTTATTTCAATAAACTGGTGCGTGGGTTTTTATAACTTTTGAAATAGTGATCAGATCAAAAACATGAGGGCACCGTTCAAATCGGAACACAATGATTTACCTAGAAAAGACATAACATTGATCGGAAAGGGTCGGACAGAAAAGTTAATTTCTACACATTTTTGAAAACTAATAAAATAAATTTAAAAAGTTATTTTATTTTATTTTCTCAACGTTGAGTGGCGAACAGATGCGTTGTGGTGCAGTGATGAAACACATTAATGGAGATCCTTAATAGCTAGTAAATAGGTAGTGTAACGATGCTTTAATGACGTGTAACAGTGATGCTTTTTCCTAAATGAAACAACATAACAACACAACATTGCAGCGTAACAGAAATGATGTGATGTGTTTTCTTTTTAATAGTTTGACGCGTTAGTGGAATAGGGAATAAACTGTGAGGATTCATCGATGAACCACTAATGGATTTCCACCCCAATGAAAAAATGATGAATGTCGGGGATGTCATTGACATCGACGTACCACAAAGAAAAATGAATGAAGGCGGCCTCTTGGACCCTCCTTGATGATGCCATGTAGAAAATAATGTCAATGATATAGGAGTTTGATTCTGGTTTTATGATTTCCACGTTCTTTTTTTATAAATGACGAACGCGGATTAACCCATGAACAGGTTAATCTTCAGATCGTGTGTTATTGTGGGATGGTGCCATTCTTGGGTGTTATGTTTGGGATTAATTTTGTTTTTGATAGAATAGTAATCCACAGACCTTCCCATGTTTTAAACCTCAAATGCGGAGGGCGCGGGCCGACAAAAACAAGGTTCGGTTCTACCCGCATGTGCGTTCTTCGTGGCCATATTCTCAAATATGTGGAATGATGAATCTGGGTCCAAGGCAGAGATGGAGGCAACCCGAGAGGCCCGTATCCTAGAACAATTGAGAAACAAACCACCAGAGTAAAATCGGTGGCCCGCTGAAGGAACCGCTAGTGAAACTATGTCGGCAGCCGCTGGTGGAGGGAGGCAGCGAGCATGTTGGCGTGATGAGGCGACAGCAGGCCGTGGCGGGCTGACCACGATGGCACGGAGCAGTGGCACAAGTCAGCTCCGAATGTAGGCGGAGACGACATCCGGTCTACTCAGGTGACCTAGAAAGCTGCGGTCGCTCGGAAATAGAAGGGGGGGTCGCAACACATCGGTTGCGACAAGCATCGCATGGAAGGAATGACCGGCTCCTTGTGGGCCGTGTTCAGATAGGGAGAGGACACGCCGAAGGCTACCACATCCCAGCCCCACACAATTGTTCTACCCCTGGCAGACCAATCTCTAGTTGGTAGGTTGCTCCACCAGCCAACAGGCTAGGCTGGACCCGCACCGGTGGGCCTGGCCGGGCGACCCAACGGGCTGGACCCCCAGTCAAACTAGGTCAGTCCCAGCGAGGCTCATTGGGCCTGGAACACTCGACAAGCTAGACAAGACCTACCCTGACCTGAGCCTTTTTAGTTCAGGCCAATCAAATTAAACCAGGGTATGTGGGACCCCCGATCTAGGTTGGTCGGGTTGGTCAGACCGCGTCTGATCGGGCCTAGATGCAATCGGACCCCGGCTATTAAAACGCTTATAAATTGCAAACCAAGCATCATATTGACAAGACGTTTGCAGTTTTGGGACCCTATTGACGAGGAGTATCTTTTGGTATGATCTATCAAGACTTCCAAGGATGTTTAATTTCAATGTGTGGGTTGGAGGAGTGGTTCTCCTAGGATCAAGTGCGCAAACGAGCAGCAGCCACGTGGATCTTTACTGGCTCAGCAGATGAACAACAACCGTGTGGATATTTAGTGGCCCAGAAGAAGAGTAGAAGGAGTGTAGATCCTTATTGTCCATGTAGATGAGCATCATCCATGTGGATCCTTATTTCCCCTATAGACGAGCAATGATTCATCAGGGATGATTCCCTCGACAGTATGAAACGATTTCACTATAACTGATGAACCTTTCCTACTATAGGATATTCCTTGGCTGAGTTGTCCTTGTTTTGTGTCTTTTCTTTGTGGTGTTTCTCCTTTGTGTACAGGGATCCCCAACTGAGTACTGTGTCACTCATCCCTACACAGGCTTTTCTCAGACATGTTGTGTCTTGTGGAGATAGCGGACATTTCGACGAAGGACTTGGTGGCCTAGGAGTATGTCGACACCATTAGGATTAGGCAGACATGACGTGATACTTTAGCTTCTAGTAGCTACACTACTCTTACCATCAGGTGAGGTTTTCAGTGGATGGTTATCTAAGTCACTTTGTACATTGCTATTTTCAATTCTTTTTATAGGGTTTGTATTCTGGCCTACTTGTTTTCCGTTGTACTTGTTCACAGCACTTGTTTCAATATACTTTTTCCTCCTTTCAGTTTGTGAGACATGGTTGGGAGTGTGTGTGCGTATAAGTACTCAAGAAAATGCATCCCACTTGCAGGTTAAAACCTTCGACGCTAGTCTCCTACCCCTGGACTTTGGGAGGCAGGCTTGGGGTATGTCACGGCACGGGACCCGGGTGATAGGTCGTGACAAAGTGGTATCAAAGGCTGTCGGTTATATGAGAAGAAATAAATGTCTGAATTATTTTGTTGGTGGAAATAGTGTTAAGTGTATTGAGTTTGTATTTCAGTCCTAGGAGTCCAGTGGTGGTTCAATTACCAATGTATCCATACACCAGGACCTAGAATTCTGTTTTTGGACTCAGTACCCAAAAATAATAGTTTCATGGTTTTGGAAATTTTTTTCTCTTGATCTCTTTTGAGTAAGCTCACAAGGTATAACTTATTGAACATGGTTCATCTTGGTTCTCTATCAAGATTTCTCCACACAGATAGCCAGCCAGGATTCCAGTGTGTGACGGTGAGGATGGTCCACATAGTGATGAGTCTTCGGTACATGGACCTTTGCCTGAGATGGTACCTTCAGGTTGTGTCCCAGCGATACCACTTACCGTTGGTCAGTAGTTACTATAGGAACTACCGGTAGAGGACACATGTAGGCTTAGTTTATTACATGTGTTTCATCAATAGATACCCCTCAGGTTCGGAGGTGTGCCTAAATCGCAGGTGGCTAAGGGGTGGAATGAGGTGGTGACTTAATTTCCATCTAGCCAGGGTGCCATTAGATCAGAGAGAGGTCCTGGCAGTGAGCCTTCTATGTGGCAAAGTAGGTTGATGGCAGGGTTTAGATTACTAGATCTCTTAATTATGTGACTTTTCCATGGACAGAGTGTAAGAACCTATCCTAGATAAATTTATCTTGTCATAAAATATAAGGGGTATGTGTACCAAAGAGATTATAAAGGACGACTTGTCGGTAGGTGATTATTCCTTGAAGCATGAATCCTTTTTCAGGTAATCAATGAACACGATACAACAAGTTCTTCAGGGCTCGGACCTCCGAGCAATGTGTTTTTAGGGACATTGGATTCATCACAATCCCTCTATTCATTTCTACTTATTCTAGGATGATAGAGAAAACCATTGTGGTTATAGGTCCTTTGGCTATGTAGATATAGAAATTTGGTGTTAGTAGTGGGAAATCAAGCACCTGATGTCATTTTCAGATACATGGACGTGTGATACGTTCCGAGAAGAGGTCCCAAGGGAGGGGTCTATAGCTTACGGTTCATAGGGTTAGTCCAATCATCGTAGTGAGTGGTAATGATTTTCAAAAGATGGTAGGGGACATCTACCTAGAGATTTTCCAGCCCATTGTGATGATAGTGAAATGGTGGATGGTCCACTAAGGTAGAGGAAGTTACAGGAACATATGAATCTGTAGAGGATCAGACATGGATGGGGAGCTAGGAGACCAGCAGGAGGTGGTATACATTTCGATATGCTAAAACCACCACCCCAATGTGGTCCAAACCAAGCTCAGTGAGCTGGAGGAAAGGGCAATAGAGTAGGTGCATACAGTCAAGGAGTATGACTCAAGGGCTCAATGAATGATTCATGTTATGGTATATGTCTACTACTAGATGTTGTTTTAATAGACATAGGTTCTAATCATTCCTTCTTTTCATGAATCTTGTTCAAGACCTAGTGTTTCCGGTTAAACTGTTGACTTTATCCTTACGCCAATAGATACCTATGGGAGGAGAATCAATAATCACACTTATTATAACGGTGTTATATGACACTTGAGGTGATAGTTTCAGTTGTAACCTCTTGGTGGCAATATTGAGGCCTTACAGCGTTAGTTTGGGTATGGACTGGTCATCCACATTTCATGATATGATTTATTGTTTTAGAAAAAAAGGATATTGTATATCTGTAGTATTGGAATGGGGATTTCCTTGGTTGGTGAAAAAGGAAACCCAAGTATCACGGGATAAACTCCTGCATAGGAGGGTGCAACTGATCACCCTTGATCGAAAAACCTTACCCTTGTGGTAATAGATGTTTTGAGTTTTCATTTTCAAATAGTAGAGGCGAAGTGTAGGAAATTATTTTCAAAATCTGTTTACAGGGTTACCTTCTCATAGGGGGAGATACTTCTGTATCATTCAACACCCTGAGATGCCACCGATATAAGCATCGTTATATCGGGGGGATTTCGTAGAGCTTAACATGTAGGGGGCATAGGTGGGGGACTTTCAGAGGAAGGTCATAGTACTACCTAGTGTTTGAGGTTATGTAAGTATTACTAGCACATTAACCAAGTGGTCGTGGATAATGAGTACCCACTACCAAAGGGTTGATGGGCACATCACTCGGTAAAAAGGGGTCAACATTCACATTGATGGAAAGGTGCCCAGAGGCTTTTCAGCATTTGATACAATAGTGATGGTTTGAGTTCCTCTGGGACTATTACTTTGAGATAGTCTATACTTTTGGGAAGGGGAACATGGTGGCAGACGTGCTCAGCAGGAGGTCTGGTTTACATCTACCGAGTGAGGTGACAAAGCCACTAGCCGCGATGCAGATATCCTTCTTGTATGATGATGGAGCAGCCTACCTTCATTCAATGACTTTCATTCCCCCACTCTTATAGAGATTCAGGGAGGAAAAATTTTTATATGTTGACTATGAGGCACGACATGCTCAGTTATCCTCAGGAAAATCTCCTGATGGATTTTTGATTGGTGGGGAGAACCCCATCCTTTTCATAGGACACACTGTAGTACTAGTAGCATTACGGGAGGATGTGTTGAGGGAGTTTCATACATCCCATTTGGTGGTAAATATTGGTGTGGAGAAGATTTACCAGGACCACCAGCGTCAGTACTGGTGGCCAGGATATAGAAAAACTTGCAGTTTGGGGGGGGGGAGACCATGTTTTCTTTTAGGTCTCACCCCGATAGGGATTTTAGAGTTTTGATCAGGGCGAAAAGTTATATCCAAGTTTTATCTAGATTTTTTGGATTCTGATTAGAGTTGGAGAGGTGGCGTAATGCCTAAATCTTCACCCACAGATGCATCGGGTTCACGATGTTATCCATGTATCGCAACTGAGGAGGTATGTTCATGATCCATCACATGTCATCGATTGGGGCGAGCGGGAAATTGACTATGGGGCGTCATTTGTGGAGTTCTAGGTAGAGATAGAGGATTGAAAAGAGTGTGTCTTTTGTGGATGTTCAACTCCTCCACTGCATGTTTGGTGTTAGAATGAGAACCACTACGAGATTATATGAGAGATGGAGGCTCACATTCATGCTCAGTACCCCCATTTGTTTGATATGCATTTGTTTTTGTTTTCATAGTCATAAATCCCTTAGGCGGGGAGAATTTAATGTCCAAAAATTTTCATTTATTTTTTTATATGGAATTATTTCGAGACCAGGCATTGAGACAACATGTGACTCCGACGCCCGGAGTTCCCATAATGATCCGTCAAAAAATGTTATGCTTTAAATAGCATGCATGAGTGGTTTTATGGGAAATTAGAATAACTCTTACACGGGTGCCCAATTCAGAAATATGAGGGCAGTGTTTCATTTAGGATGTCTTGTTTACCCAAAGAGCGACTTATGTTTAGTTGGCTTAGGCCTCTGGTGAAAAAACCCAAAAATGACAAAAATGTAAATAAAATAATTAAATAAAGTTATTTCATTTTTCAAATTCTTACAACTCACAAACAGTTACTCAGATTAAAAATATGATACCATCATTGAACTTGTGAGGGTATGCTTTTATTTAGGTAGATCCTAACATATGATGGCACATGCCCACAGTGGATGTTAGTTTTTGACAGTAAATAAAATAATTAAGAAACATTTATTTTATTTTCAAATCCTAATAAATTGTAAATAGTAACATGGATTTAAAATACGATATTATCTTTGAGTTCATGGGGGCGTGTTCCCCTTAGGTATAGCCTAACCTCAACCAGTGCGGGTCGAGGGTGAAAGTTAATTTTTTTTAGCTTTTTTTAGGTTCATTTAAAAAAACATGTGTGCGTGTTTTTCTAACATATAAAACAGTGCTCAAATCGAAAACATGAGGGCAATATTGAACTTAAAATTCATAGATTCTCCTAGAAAGGACTTAACTTCAACCTACAAGGGTCGGAAAGAAAAGATAATTTTTGGACTTTTCAGAAAAATAATAAAATAACATTAAAATGATATTTTATTTTATTTCCTCATCGTTGAGTGGTGGAAGATGATGCCATAGTGTATCAATGAGGTAGAAACGAAACTCATTAATGTAGCTCATTAATGGATCATGTAAATGCAGTGTAAGGATGCTTTAATGAATCGTAACAGTGACGTTGCTTCATAAATGAAACAGTGTTACGACACAAATTTACGGCGTAACAGAAACACTGCGACATGTTTTCTTTTTAATAGTTTGATGTGTTAGAGGAACGAGTATTAAACTTTGAGTATTATTTGATAATCCTCCAATGGATTTCCTTCCCAATGATGAACAACGAATGCTGACAGAGGTCATCAACATCGACATACCTCGAACAACGACAAACATGATCGACCTCTTAGACTCTCAATGATGAAGCATTATAGAAACTAATGTCAACGAGGTTGGGAACTCTCAATGGTGAAGCACTATGGAAACTAATTTAAATGAGGTTGGGGTTCAATTTTGGTTTTATGAATTTTCCATTCTTTTTTTCTGAACAATGAACATGGATTAATCCACTAATATGTTAATCCTCAGATCATGCGTTCTTGTGGGAGGGTGTCGTTATTGGGTGTTCTGGTCAACATTAATTTTAATGGTTAATAGAATGGTAATCATCGGACCTTCCCTTATATTAAATATCTATCGTGGAGGGTGAAAGCTGACACGAACAAGGCTCGGGTCCTTCCACATGTGCATTCTTTGTGTTTATATTCTCAAATCTGGAGAAAGATGAGTCTGGGGACAAGGTAGGGATGGAAGCGATTTGAGAGGCCTATAGGCCTATGAAAATCGAGAAACAGGCCACAGAAGCAACTCTGGTGGCCCAAATAAGGTATTTTTAGTTCTAGCGGTCGGTGATGGCTCGTAGAGACCACCGCGGGCAGAGGGAGGCGGTGCACCCATCGTCATGACATGATGGTTGGAGATCATGGCAAGATGGTCGCGGTGGCGTAGAGGAGCGGTGGTATCCCGCGTTCGGGCTTCTTGGGAGACTTGGTGAGATGTAGTCACTCGACCGTGGTGGGCTGGAGACCACAACCCGTCAGTCATAGTAGGTGATGGATGCAGCACCAAGCGGTCACTGTGTGGAAGGAGCAGCCTACTCCTTACGGGCCACATTTTGAAAGGGAGGGGATGAGATGGCGGCTACCACATCCCAGGTTCACCCCGCCGGTCCACCCCAGGAAGACCGGGCTCTAGTTTACGGGACTCTCTTCTAGCCAATGGACTAGGCCGGGCCCACGCCTGTGGGCCGGACCCATGCCGGAGGACTGGTCCTATACCGGTGGGCTGGATCCCCATCCAAATTGGTTCGGGCCCACAAAGGCCCATTGGGCCTAGCCCAATGGCCAAGCTAGACCAGACCTACCCTGACCCAAAAAAGGTCAGTTCGGGCCAGTCAAATTAAATTGGTGTACTTGGGACCCCCATTCTAGGTTAGTAGGGTCGGACTGACCAGGTCAGACCGGGCCTAGACACAACCAACCCTTGGTTAATAAAATGCTAATGTATTGAAAATAGGGTGTGTTATTGATGATCCATTTAGATTTTTGGACCCCCTCAACAAAGAGAATCTTTTGGTATGGTATAAGGAGACTTTCAAGGAAGATGTATTTAAACATGTGGAATAGGGAGCAGTTCTCCTGGAATCAAGCGCGTAAACGAGTAGCAGTCCTGTGGATCCATGGTGGTCCAATTGATGAGAAGCCACTATGTGGATCCTTAGTGGGCTGACTGATGAGCAGCAGCCATGTGGATCCTTAGTGTCCTGACAGACAAGCAGCGATTCATTAGGTATGTGACCCTCAATAGTACGAAATTTGTTCACTATAACTGATGAATATTTCCAAATCTAGAATATACCTGGTGTGAGACGTCCTTACTTTATGGTTTTGGTTTTTGGTTGCTTTGTGGTGTTTCTCCATAGTGGACTATGGTCCCCTACTAAGTATTGTGTTACTCACCCCTATACAGGCTTCGCCCGCCTGTGTTGTGTCTTGTGAAGACGACGAACATTTTGACAGAGGACTTTACGGCCTAGGAGTAATAGGGGACCAATATGATCAGAAAGAAAAGACGTGATACTTCATCTTCATATAGCTACACAACTCTTACCATCAGGTGGGGTTTTCAGTAGATGGATACCTGAGTCCCTTTGTACCTAGTTGTTTTAAATTCTTTTTTTGTGGTTAGTATTCTTTCCCACTTGCTTTCAGTTGTACATGTACTTAGCACTTGTTTCAGTATACTTCTTTTTCCCTTTTAGTTTGTGGGATGTGGTTGGGCATGTGTGTGGATACAGGTACTCAGTCAAATGCCTCCCACTTATAGGTTGACACCTTCAGCGCAAGTCACCAACCCCTAGCCTTCAAGAGGCGGGCTTGGGGTATGTCATGGCATGGGCACCGGGGGACGGGTCATCACAAAATATCTCAAATGTAACTTTTATATTTGATGAAACAATGGAAAAGTTAATATATAAAGGTTTCATTCGACCTATAACGTCACCATGGGGTGCCCCTATCTTGTTTTTTAAAAAGAAATATGGTTCAATGAGACTTTTCATTGATTATAGAGCTTTGACTAACAACATTATGAAGAACAAGCATCTTTTTTCTCATATCGATGATTTTTTTATCAACACCAGGGTGTGTCGTATTGTTCCAGTATTGACATGAGATCCAGATACCCTTAGCTAAAGGTGAACGACGATAACATTCTGAAAAAAAATTCCTAAATTGATATGGGAATTAGGAGTTTGTTGTTATGATATTTGATTAAAAAAATTCACCTTCTATATTCAAAGATCATATCAATACAATATTTCATGAGTTCATGGATAAATTTTTGGTTGTTTTCATTGATGACATTTTTGTATAATCTAAAAATAAATGTAAACATGAAAGGCATATGAGTGGTGTTTTTTAATCCTGAAGAAAAAAGAAACAATATGGGAAATTAAGTAAGTTTCAATTATGGTTGAAAAAATATATTTCCTTTGTCATATTGTTTTTGGAGATAGAATAACTATTGATCCTTATAAAACAAATTTTTTTAAGAATTTCCAAGACCCACAAATATTTTGGAGATTCATATTTTCCATGGTTTGGCAGGCTATTACCGACTATTTGTTAAAAACATTTCATAGTTATCTAGCCCTCTAACTATGTTTACTCAAAAGGAGTTAAATTTATTTGTATTGAAGAATATGATTCTTTCTTTCAAGATCAATATAAAAGATTTTTGAATGCACTATTTCTGACACTCCCTTCTAGAAAATGGGAATTTTCCATCCATAGTGATTCTTATTGGAAGGGAAATTGTTGTGTTCTAATGAAAAATGAATAGGTGTTAGTGCAATTTTCACTATCAGAAAACTCATTATGTAAGAATGTATGTTCTTGAGTAAAAATAATGGCAATGTAATGTTTCAAGGCTATGTACTTATACCCTCCTCTTACCAGTGTTTGTTGGTTTTCATCTCTTCCATAACCATGTCCTATTCAGACGAACCCTAGGTCATGGGTTGACATTATATTTGTTCTTTATTATTTTTTTAGGTAATTAAGTGGGTTTCCTGGGGATTCTATTTGTGTGTTTTTGAATCCAACACCAATGTCGGAGCGCTATGGGTCATTTGGGTTCATCCGCCAATGTTTTGATGTAGGTTTTGGTCTGCATTTTTTTTGTAACAATTTTATTTAAGGATTCTATAATTTTATAGTTCTTAATAATTGTGTAGTGCATCTTGGTCATTCGATATGTGGTTTTGGTTTTCTTTTTTTTAAGGCACATATGATTATACAAGGATAAGAATAGATATATGTATATTCCACCATTATATATATTCACCCATCGAAGGATGAATATATATAATGGGGCAAGGTGTGCATATGTATTATATAAAGGTGAATGCATGTGTATGTGAGAAAAGGCATATTCATGTATAAGAATATATGTAAGGATCCCCTTGTACATATTTGTCTATGAAAATATGTACATAGGGAAAGGTTTCTGTGCATATAAGTGAAGATGAATGTGCATGTAGGATGTAAATGGATGGTTTGAGTTTCTGATGTCAAAGTCATTGAATGCCGAGATGTTTCAGCATGGTCTTATTCTTCTTGAGGTATGATCCATTTCTATTTTCCCTTCAAATTTAAGAATACATTAATTTCTACCCTGACACATGTTCCTTTGATATTAATTTTTTTTTGTGGTTTTTATAATTAATGCTTCTTTAATTTTAATTGAGTATCACTTTTGTATGTGATGTTTATTTGGGATAAATGAATTGTCTAATAAACAATGTCATGTTTTTTTAAGAAAATCCCTCAGATGAAGTTCCCTATCTTTGAAATTACAAAGTGGTGATTTGTATTTCAGTTTCTGAATGGCCTTATAGAATTGGTGATTACATATTTACTTACGAAGGTTTCTTTTTAGTTTTATGTTAGGACATGAAATTCTTGATGTTCTTAAATGGTTTGTCTTCCATTAATATAAAATATTAATGATCTAAGCTTCACTTAAATTATTGGAATTCTATCTTAAATTAAAATTTCATTGTAGGAAATTGCATAAATTTTAAAGTAACCATCTAAATGTCTCATTTTATATGAAAAAATGAATTTTCCATGTTCTATTAAATTAAAATGGAACGTATTAAATTTGAATAAGCATGTTCGTGATGGATTTATATCATAGAATGTATTATTATTTTTTTGAACTTGATTAATTATAGGGAATGGAGTATTCATGGTTGTTTTCTTTCCATGAATGAACTAAATGGTTTTATAGAAATTTAACTGAATTGGGTGGTAAAACAATGCCTCTTTTTATAATTGGATAAGCACGACTTATGTAATTTGTAATAATTGGAACACCCTTATTTATGATGGGATTAATGAATGTAGAGTATAAGCGGTAATGACTCATGGATCCAATTAATATTATAAATATGATTATGACTTGATATATGCTATGAACATAGGTAAGGGATCTATTGAGCATAATAGAAAATCATGCTCCCTTGCTTCTTGTGTTGAGTCATGGCATTACACTATAGTGATATTAAAAGGATGTTGGGATGTTGTGTCATGCTCTCTATTTAGAGTGTTGCCAATATGGCTCAATCGCCATCACAAGTGTCATACATGATGTCTCACGCTCTATTAGGATTTAGGTAATGAACCATATTTCTTGACCTTTAATGCTTGTTTGGACAGGTTATGGATGTATTAGTTACACCTGGTCCATCCAGTAAATATTATTCCATGTATATGGACACGTACGTCCGCACATACTTGGTTCATATAAGTGGATGATATATATAAATATATTATATACATATATATTATTACTATATATGTATGATAACTAATCAGAAATTCTTTCTGGCAGTGAGTCGAAGCAGGTAGACTTAGAAAGGTTCCTAATTTGAACCTGAGCCAACCTGTGTTATTACTTTATTACAATTTGTTATATCATATTAACATCACACCACTTAATTTATATATTACAAAATGGATTTCGATATACATTGTGGGTGTCGGCCTAGTAATCTTATATCTCACACCCTTCTCAGTTATCATTGGTACATGGGTGGACTTATTGTATGTACGTATTGATAAAAGGAAGAATTCAAATTTCGATGTTTGATTCTCATTACTAGAATTTATTTGGGGTAGATTATTGATCTGGTGCTTGAGATTATTGCGGATATGGTTGTAGGGTAGTTATTATTTTATACATTGTATTTATTATTTTAATTCCCAATACCTATAATTGTAGAATCATCTGTCATAAATTCATTGTAGTAAATTGGTGTTGACCACTTTTATTCATTTATTATTACTTCCTCTATTTTATTTCATTTAGTTTTTGATATTCAACTATGATACTATAATCATGATGGTATAGTATCCTTACTAGAACCTCATTAGACCCATGCTCCAAGTCTATATCCTCTGGTGTATAGGGAGGTTCTCTGTATGCAATGTAACCCATAGGTCTGGTTACTATTTTGATGGTATGTCGGGCTAGGTTTTTATAATGTGTTATGTGACCCATTATTTTTTCATTTTTCATACTATTCTAGGATGGTAGACAGAAAACTAGGAATGTGTTAGTGGGGAGTAAATAGCTATGTTTGGGACTGATCACCCCTACCATGGGGAAAGTCCTTGTAGTCGGGGATGTGATTATTGTTCATGTGGTTTTCTATTACAGTTTATTGTGATTTCAACTTGAGTGAATGGTGTACTTTCCATTGCTTATCGATTTAGGGTTTTTTTTCAATCTTAACCTTTGAGTGGAATAGAAAGGATGTAGAATTACATTAATCAATATAAGCGCATAGATATTCACATTACATGCATATTCCATTCCATTTAGTAACATTTGTATTATGTGTGTTGATTTTTATTCTATGCCTTGACTGTTATGTCATGATTTTGTTTTTATTAACATTCCTGTTAAATTTCATGTCAGGTTTTTTAGTGAAATGCTTAGTTATATGATTGTTCAGGTATTTCTTCATCATTCATGTTTATATAACATTCTTGGGTGTTTATTTAGCATGTTAATATACCACAATGATAGATTTTTATATTCCATGTGGATTGTTTATTTGTCATGCCTTTCTAGTTTATATGTCATGCTTATGTGTTTATAGCATGTTCCTCAGTGTTTACTATGTACTCTAACATGATTCGTTATGATTATAATTTTAATTGGTTTCATGGGATAAATTCAATGGTTGTGATTAAACAGGTGCCATATTTTAGTTATAAGGTGTATGGATTCATTATATTTGGGAAACGTTAACATGCATGCTCTTACTATATTTGAACTTGTATATACATCTAGACCATTGATAAAATGTTAAAGGTTTCAAATTTTAAAATGATAATTTAAATTGGTTTTCATTAATGGTATCCAAATGACAAACTGTAAAGTGTATTGGTGCTTTATGGGTTAGTATATGGCCATCGATATAACTATACCATTTTACATGAGCATGTTTTATTTTGAAATGGTTATAGATGTAAAAGATTTAGAATTTGTAATTTGAAATGAAATATATTCCTTTATATAGGCGTGTGACTCTATCACACATGCATGAAAATATTGTGGTTAGATTCTATATTACACAATTGGGCCTCGTAAGTTATTTGAGGAATGTTTCTTAGGATATAACCCTTTATAGTTGTTTAAAATTTAATTAGGAAACTACTATTGGGTTTTGTTTTGTTGAACCCAGGGTTTCTTAAGGGGACCCTTGTAGGTCACCATATCTTTTAAAAGGAATGAATTTGATAAATTTTCTAATTATGATTGGATTTTAATTAAATATTAATGTTTAAAAATAAATTTTTATTAGGGTTTCATGTTTTCCACACGTTTTTAGCTAAATTGGGTACCAATGGGTTTTATAATTGGTACTTTATGTTCTTTTTTAAATCATTAAAATCACTAATGATAAAATTTAAATCAATTTAATGTCCTTAAAATGGAACCTAAAGTGGTGTCTTTATTTTTAAACTCTAGTGTAATGGTATTTTAAAATTATTGTTGAGTTTCCTTAGAATGAAAACATGTGAATTTTTTTGTAGTCTTTTTTTTAGCAATGGCTTAAATGATAGGTGTAGGGCCTAGTGAATTTTTTTTCCATGACCTAGTGATTGGGTTGGCTCTTGTGATATTGTAAGGGGATATCTTAGGTTAGCCAACATCCATAGAGATTAAAATTACATTCTAATGTTGTAATATTTCTAACAGTTGGTTTTTTTCAGGTTTCGTTGTCCCTTGTAAGACCCATGGTTTCTCAATGAAACCCCAGTTCATTGGGGTGGTCATGGTATCATTAAACATTGATACAGGTTTGAGCATCAATTAATGCCTAGTTTAAGTAGTTTAAACAATTATAGGGCATGGTTGGCCGCTTTTGTAGGTCTCATAACATTGTTCTTCATTCCTTGGGTGACTTGATAGGTCGTCGATATGTTTTACAGTCATATGGGATAATGCACCTTTGGGATAGTTTTCTACATGAGATATTTGATACTTGAATGCATAGGGAGAAATTCCTATGAATAGTATCGAGGATGTTTAGTCTTTCTCTTGAAACCTTGGGGTAATATGCATTCACGTATGCGGTGACCGTTGAGTTGTAGATAATATAATGAACTAGTTGAGTTTGTTTGTATTGTTGAGCCTTGTGTTGTGGATTATGTACTTGGGTTATCATTGAAGTAGTGTGACATGGAAAATAAAGGAACCATGTTCATCCCAATTAATGGTATTAAATTCATGTAACATAGGTGTTTTTAAATGCCATGTAGCTTGATTTGGTTTTTATGCCAAATTTTTTACATTTGCTTTGGAGGTGAATACACCCTAGTGTACTTGTGAGAAGTAGGTTTGAACCACATTTTGGTGACTAGTACACTCCTAAGGTGGGTAGAATCAAGTTTGTTCTATATAATGTGACCTTCCATGTATAAGGGCTCAACTAAGGTGGACCATTGGGAAAAGGTCGATCACTCTTGAATTCCCATGAGGCTTGTAAGTTTAAATTGTGTTAGTACTTTCTTAGAATCAAAACTATATAAATTGATTGATGTGTATGAAACATATGATAATGTTTCATTGGTCTTGGATAGACATCAGTGGTTAAATCTTGAATAATCTCTAGATTCATCAGTCAGAAAAGGACTGTGGCTTACTAATGATGGTGCATTGGCAGATTAAGCTGAGCTTATCCGAACGAATTTGACAATTTGCGATTCCACTTTTCTCATTTCTAGTGGTTGGGTATGGATTCGTTAAAACCTTAATGATAACTTCTTACTAATTTGATGTAGTGTCTCCAATATTCTTTAAATCCTTGAGACCATCTTAGTGTTTTCTACATAGTGATGAGCATGTCCCCTATCTTGACATCATCCTTGATACTCTAAGTGAGTGTTGGTCTTACACTGCACACATGATTTTAAATCCATCGGGCTAGAGTTGTTGCTTTCTCAGTGTCATGCAATGGAAGTGTGTTTCTTGTTAAGGATTGGTTATTCTTGAGTGACCCTTGGGTTCGAAACTAGGAATGGGTTGGAAGAACTCTTGTATACTAGATGAATTATTCGGACATGACTACCAGGAGGATACCTCGCTGGTCTTGGTCAATGATCTAATATGATTGTTTTGCATTATTCTAACATCACAATTTTAAATATGGATTATTGAATATGTTGGGTTAGTTCATGGACATCAGTTTAATGATTCCAAGGTTACCCTAGTTTTTTGTCGGGTGAATAGGTCATGTTAAAGGGTAACAATTATAGTAGACTAGATTTGGGATACACCTTTGTATATACTGAGGAATGAGGAATTCAATGGTCAAGTGGTGGTCTTACTGAAGAACTTCACCAGATTTCAGGTATGTAATTTTGTGGGAATTCTTATCTTAAATGCAAGTTTCCCATGTGGAAGGCGTTGCGGCTCAATTTTAATATGTCGGTCGTCTGACTAGAGAATTTTAAAATATTCAGCAAGAGTGTCTTAACTTGTTTAAATATTTATATTATATATAGTTGGTGAGGAACTGTTTTAAAATTATCATTAGTTTAAGGTAGTTGGAGTGTAATGATCAAATGTATCTTTCAAAGAAATATTGTGCGACCAGTTTCAGTTTGGTTGATTAGAATTCTTCCATTTCATTTATTGAGATCTCTAGCATGAACTCAGATGTATTTAATTTTTCCTAGTTAGGGAAAATCATGACATGATCATTATTATAATTCCTAAGGGTATTTCTTTAAGGAAATTATGTATGTCAGAGGTACGAAATATCATAATTGGCCCCTTTCTAATGTTAAGTCCTATGTTAGGGATCATAATTAGCCATATGTTTAAAGAGATGAAAACATGATAATGTCTCTAGATAAATGGTGTGGGGTAAGAGTTATTTTGATTTTTCGATTGGAAAACGAGTGTTGGATTGGTTTTCAATGTCTTAGGAATCATATTCTTAAGAAATGATTAACGGTGAATTAGGTGTTTTTAAATGAAACACAATTGTTTGAACTGGACTTCATGAACCTTGTAGGTGATGTAATGTTTCTATTATTATCGAAGGATTCTCATGGATGATATGTTCTAAGGTGGAGAGGTATTAATGACATGTTTTTTAGAAAATTAGATATTCCAATGGAATTTGGATTTTTGGCATTTACTACAAGGGTCTTCATTAGAACTGATCTTAAGAATATAGTTTTGAGAGTTTTAAACACCTTTATTTGATGTTTTTAGTCTTGGGTAAAGGCTTGAGGGGTCCCTCAGGTTTCTTGTTGAGTTTTGGGAGTGCCAAACCATATAAATATCATGTTAAGAGGGAAATCATAAGGCACACTATTTTTCTGAAACCATATGACCACCAGTAGAAATCTATGAAAGATTTGGTAGTGAAAAGATGTAAATAACATGGGATACACATAGTTTACCCAAACCATGTACCAAGCTGGCATGGGTAGTGCCACGTAGGATATACATATTCATTGTGCATCATATAGTTGGGGAATACTTTTCCTAACTGTGCAACGCAAATCATTCACTATTCATTTTTAACTAAATTAAATTAATTAAATTAAAAAATATGAAAAAAATGAAAAAAAAAATCTACCCTCCCTCCCAACATATATAGTGTGACATAACCCACCATGGACCTGTCAGCTGTGGGTGTGACACTCCTCATTAGCTTCATCTTCATCTGGTGATTCCACTAGGTTTCCACTAGTTTCATGGTCAATGTCTCAAGGTATGATCCATCAGCTCTATCATCTTCCCTTGGTATTGTGTATTTCCTCTAATTTGTCACCCAATCCAATTTGAATAAACCCCAGGTTATGGGTTGATCGGTTTTTTAGTTTTTCTTCCATTGTCAGGGTATGCAGTGGGTCTCTCGGGGCTTCTCATTTCATGTTTTGGTATCCACCATTGATGGTAAAGTGGTATGGGTCATTTGATTTTTCTCACCATCATTTTGAGGTTTGTTTTTTATGCCTTTCTTTTGGCCCACTATTAATTATGGATTTTTTTAATTTTAGGGTTCCAAAGAAAATTAAGCACATCTTGGTTATCCAAGATGTGGTTTCAGGCTGCCATTGTTAAAGGCATATATAGGCATGCATGGATATGAATAGATATATATAAGTCCCCCTTTTATATATATTAACCCACAGTATGATGATTATATATAATGGGTTTAGGTGTGCCAATGTATATATATAAAGATGCATACATCTATAAGTTAATAGGGGATATGCATGTATAAGCCCGAATGTAAGGATCACCTTATCCATATTTTTTCATGAAAATATATACATAGGGGCTAGGTGTCCCTACATATAAGATAAGGTGAATATGAGTGCAAGTGGTAAATGGATTGTTTGATTTGATGATGTCAAAATCATCGAGTGTCGAGATGTTTCACCTGGGTATTCTTCTCCTTAAGGTAGGATCACTATCCATTTCACCTTCAAATATAATAATGCATTAATTTCTCACATTCTGTATCTTCCAAGGATCTAAATTAGATTTTTACGGTTTTTAGAATAAATGATTCTTTATGTGAATTGAATTAGAATCCTTAATGTGATGTTTATTTATTCTAAATTAATAATCTAATAAGCAATGTAATGTTTTAATAATTATACCCCTCATATGAGGTGAACTATATTAAAAATTACAATGCAGTTATTTATATTTTATTTTTTATTGGACTTATTGTATTGGTGATTACCTATGACTTTATGATGGTTCCTTTTTAGTGAAATTTTAGAATGAGACCTTGTTGATGTTATTAAATGGGTTTTCACTCTTTAACATAATATCTTAACGAACTAAGTTCCTCCTAAGGGAAATGATTTGTTTCTTAAATGAAATTTCTCATGTACATAATTAATTAAATATTAAAGGAACATTTTATGTGTCTCCATTTATCTAGTAATATTAATTTCCATGTTCTATTAAATTAAATTTGGAAGTATTAATTTTTAGTAGCTTTTTCTTGATGGATTTCCATCATAGAATATATTAAATTGTTAATTTGAAATTGATTAATTATATGGAATGACATATTTATAGTTGTTTTTATTCCTTTAATGAACTAAATGGTTTTATAGAAATCGAACTGAATTGGGTGGTATAACACATACACTTGTTATAATTAAAAAATCATGACTTATGTAAGTTATAATAAATGGAACTCCATTGTTAATAATGATATTAATGAATGTAAAGAATAAGAGGTAATGCCTCATGGCACCTATTAATATTATAAATATGATTAAACCTTCATAAAGGTTGTGGATTATGGTTAGGGATTTTTAGAGTATGGTGGAAAATCACACTCTCTTACATTGGGTATTGAGTCATGGGATCATACACCAATGATATTTGAAGGACATTGGGCTAAGGTGCCACACTCCTTGTTTAGAGTGATGCAAAAATGGATTAATCACCATCCCGAGTGTAATGCATGAAGTCTAACAACCTATTAGGATTTTTGGAATTTACCCTATTGAATGAGATTTTAGGCTCGTTTAGACTTATTATGTATGTACATGTTATGCCTGATCCAGCTAGCAACTAGTACACCAGGTATATGGGCACTTACATCAACACATAGTTGATTCATATAGGTGGATGTGATATTTAACTATATTATATACATATATATTATTATAATATATGTATGGTAACTGATCAGAAATTCGTTTTCATAGTGAGTCGATGTAGGTAGAGTCGGTTAGGTTTCTGATTGGAACTTGAGCTGATGTATGTTATTACTTCCATACTATTTATTATTTCATATTAAATGGACACTGCTTAATATATATTACATGATATGGATTGAGTGGGACATCATGGGTCTCAACCTACTGATCTTGTATCTCACACCCTACTTAGGTAACATTGGTACCTGAGTAGACATATTTTCTACATTTATTGATAATGGGAAGCAGCCAACATCCAATTTTTTCTCATTACTTGGATGGAGTTGGCGAATAAGATGAATATGGTTCTCAATATGCTCATGGAGATAGTCGTTTGGAAATTATTCTTTTACTATGTTTTATTTCTTATTGAAATTCTTACTACTTGTACATGTATCATCATCTGTCATATATCACTTGTTGTATGTTGGCATTGGCCACATTTATTCATTTATTAATGAATTCAATTTTGTTTATCATTTTGTTTTTAATATTCCACTGTGTTATTCTAATCATGAGGGTATAGTGTCCCTGTTATCACTTTCTTAGACCCTCACTGTTAGTCGACAGTCTCTGGAATATGAGGAGGTACTATTGAGACTCCGTGACTCACAAATCGTAATACTGGTTTAGTGGTATGTTGGGTCAGGATATTACACCGTTCATGGAATAGAATAATCTGAATACATATTAACCAATCATGAAAGTTGCTTCTGGTTAGGAGGTTTTCTTTATCTAATATTTATCATAGGTATAATACAGATGATGAGATTTCAATTTTATTATACAATTAAATAATACTATTATTTGTAATTTATCTTGATTTTATATTATTTGATAACAAATTAATTGATTTTATTAAATCTGCTACTATTTTATCTAGTATCAATATCCCTTTCCATTAATCTCTGAATGTATAGTAACATTAACATCTTAGTGTATAGGATCCATATTCCCCCTTCGTATAACCCTAAAAGTGGTCTTCATGCTACATGAAGGTATCTTGGTAGGAAGGTTTTTTCCAATTACAGGATTGAAACTCCTTGATCCATTGAGTGGATTCCAAAATCATGAAATCATGACATGCATTTCTTCAACACTTTCCTCCAAATTACATAAAGTCTAGAAAAGACTGCTTTTCTTGATGTAAAATGTTTAAGTCTACACAAAATTTTATTAAGAACACCCCTTATAAACGTAATTGTCCCCACATGGTTTGGTCAAACACTTAGTTTTATTGAGTTTTATTCCTAATCAATTAATATAAGTCTAAGTCTAACTTAATATATAATTGAGGGATTTTAATTATTATTCATAGATTTAATCTTGTTTTATCCTTTACTTGAGTTATTAATATTAAGTGGGTGTTACTTAATTAATTGACCATATTGGATAAAACATTTTATCATAACTAAATTTTTTTAATTTTCATATATTCAAATTATTTCATTTACTTATGTTATAAGATCTTTGAATCGATAAAATAAATAATTTCATTTATATAAATAAATAAATAAAGTAAATTCACCTTCCAGGATCTTTTCTAACTCTGGATTTAATGGCCAAACATTAAATCAACTTATAACCTAGAGGAATAACTCTATATTCCGATCTTGGGATGAGTTATAGTATTCCACCTATCCACCTATGTATCAATTGAGTTGGAATCATAATGGTTCTATACTTGAACTGTGTCATTGAGCCCTGGGATGGTCCATTAATTAGAATTATTTATTACTCATACATAGGTAATGTGAACAAAATTATTAGTTAAATGGGACTACATAAACATCCTTGGACACGCATGTACTATTTAATAATGGATGGAGGGATGGCATAGTGGCCATAAATTAATTTAACATTAAATAATTCAAACTCATGAAATAAATAAAATAAAACAAATTCCAACACAAACAAAGGTCATGGTCAAGCTCATGATCAGTCATACATGCAATGAATACACAAAAGTACCAATCTATCATTCAATTCTTTATTTTTTAATTATTATTAAGATGAACACATTTTAAATAATTAAATAGTTAGTTAATTAATGCCCTTCTATATAAATGATCATCCAAATTTAATTGGATATTCACATCAATTATTCAATTAAATGAAAATAAAGAGAATAAATAATTAATATAAATTTAGTACAATAAATTTATATAGAATTTAAGGTTCTTTAAAACCATTATATTTTTTTGGAACACACAATAGGATTCAATAAATAAATAATGGTTTTAATGATGCAAGTTTCAATTTAATGTAATTTATTATTATCCATTAATTTTTTTACTACACAACATGTACAATACAGCTACACGCAATGTACCTCAGTTGTTGTGTATCTGAGTTACATGCCTGGTGCATCAGCGTGTTAACATAGCTAGATTACATAGTGTACATGATAGCTACATGCCATGTATATACATTCTATATTCCATATTGGACCAATAAATATGTAGTGTGTAATAAATTTACCATTTTTAATTAGCTACTCAACGCATTATTGTGAAAAATGCATGGGTAAGTAGCATGTCCTCTGGCTATACACCATGTAACCTTGTATTACTATCAAAATATATGGCACTTATTGATGGCATCTTGATTCATTCTACATTTGATATTAAACCTCTAAGAAAATTAAACACTGAAAGAACATGAATAAGAAAATAATATTAAATAATGATTAACATAAGATGAAAATATAACCACAATTGTGCATAGATCAACAATAAAATATATAATTAAAATTTTAAACATTACCCTTTGATATCACTTTTTGGTTTTGGACACAGCTGACGCATGTAGTGGTTGGAGATACATTAAACATTATTTTAATAATCATTACCTAAAACCAAAAGTGAGGATCTTGCATGTCAATTTTATAAATAATTAATATAATATTTTAAGAAATAAATACATGAGATTACAAATTTTATTCATCAGTGAATGTGGATTGTCTAAAAAGAATCTTTTGGATTACCTTCATTGCACTGTGAGGATACAATAATAGAATCCCTCTAGTGGTGATCCAAATGTGCTTCTATGATCTTTGAGAGACACTACTGAATGTCTGGGTTCTAGTACGACAAGTTGAATGTCCAGTTTTGTTAATTCTTGACTTCTCATTCTTCGATCATACAGAAATTTATCTTTACCTTCCCATTCATGATAGGGAGAGAGGAGTCGAGAGTGAATTCATTGTGCAGAATCATTCTCTGTTCACAAGTTTTTTTTATGCACCACAAAATAGACATAGCCTTCCATTTATAGAGTTAGTATTTATGTTAAAATACTATTTACTTTCACGTCAGCAATTAAATAACATTATTACATTTAATAAACCCCATGAACCAAAATAATGATAATATTATTATTATTTTGAGGAGTGCGCCAACTCGCGCAATAAAAATTATTATTTTACCGACCAATTAATTAATATTTTTCATTCGACATGGTCTTGTTCTGTTCGAACTCCTATTATATTTATATAACAATCGAATAATAATTTTACTCATAATTAAATATTTCATTCACATACTGAAGAATAAATATTTTTTAACTATTAAATAATATAATTAAATATCATTTTACTCACATACTGGGGAATAAATATTTTTTTAATTTACGAGATCAATATCACTTGAATAAAATTATTCCTTGGAGTAGAGATTCATATTTATACCATTAATAAAACAAAAAAAAAATTAATTGAGGTCAATGGAAAGAGATATTTTGTGACCCTCCATGATTATTTCTTATTGGCATTAGGAATACATGCCTAATGTTAAAGATTACTATCAAAGAATTGGTCAGGGCATCCAAGAGAAATATAAATAAACTCACAATATCAACAAAAATATTCAAATTTTGACAATTTAATATAATCCCTTTTTCACAATATCTCATCATTTAGGTTACACAACAATGTCATCAACCAATTTACTTGATATGTATTTCATTGACTATTTATAATAAATACATCATTACACAATTAACATAGAATTAATTGATATTATTGTATTCCAATCAAAAGGATAAGATATCAAATTCCATAAATATGGATGGGACAAATCCTTCTGCGAATTATCAATTAATGACATGTCAATCACAATACTCCCAACATACACAACTTCCAGCAAATATATGGTTTGACGGTTTTGGTCAGTAAGTCTAAGTGTGTGAGTCGTGACATACATTATTAATAATATAAAAGTCTAAGGAACATTATACGCACTCGCATATAGGAATATCTAATTGACATATAAACATTTAGAATTCCTACTGGCTAGTCTTTTGTTATATTCTCCCATCTTTCAGATTACCAAGTGCGACCTTCAAGAGAAGAAGCCGTATCCTATTATGATCACTCACACCTAACATTATAAATACAATGTGTCCCATCATATTATGTTTTCCAACAATAAAACTATATTAAAAATATTTTCATAGTACTTTAAGGTTATCATCATAACAGACAATATTGATGACCTTAATAATACAACAAATACTCTAAATTTTTTACATTAAATCCATTCAGAAAAAATAAAAAATATGTAACAAGACATTAAATTAATATTAAACACAAAGAATATAAATGTAATCAATGTAAAATCCATTAGTCCTAGGAAACCATCTCTATAACATCTTCTTATTACATTATCACTACAGACCTACCGTATATATGTGTATTCCCATAAAATATGTTGATTTATATTTTAATTAAAGTGTTTGTTGTAAAAAAAAAGGAGGTACCATTGAGGTGACATGAAAATTAACTAAATTTTCCTACCAGGGTTGTTTAGTGGCTTCATGCTACTTCTCACCAAAAAATGTTTCATCTATTTTTTTATATGGTGGTTCTACTATGGAAGTGTGGGGTAGTCTACTCATGTTGTATGTTATTAGAATCTCACAAAATTTCTTATCGTTAATTTCAATGTTGAATTATAATAGTTGCAACAACCATTTCACTAGCCTTGGTTTTTCATCATCCTTCTTGATCAAGTATCGGATTAATATATTATTAGAGGAGATGTAAATTTACATACTAATAAATAAGATTTAAATTTATCAAAGGTAAAACTATATAGAAAATTTTCTTCATTGTTGTTTTATAATTGATCTACGTTATGTCCACTATTTTTGAGTCATAATGTATCACTAATGATTTCCCAAAAATATTATATTCATGTACATATCCTAGAGATCTATATGAATCATAACACAATATCTCAAAGGGGTGTACCCATTTTGGTGGGTATATTATGTTGTTTGTGGTTAATCTCTCTTCTAGATTTTTAAAATTTGTCCTACATGAATCATCAAATAGAATCCCAATTTCAATACAAAGTAGGTTATTAAAGGGTAAATAGACTTTAATAAATTCCTTAATAAAACATATTTAAATCCCTTAATTCCCTAAATATATCCAAATGTGTCTCGAATGGTTGGGTAATAATATCAAGAGGAAAAATCAATTTTTTCCTTTTCCACTTCAATTCCAAAATTAGAAAGTATGTGGCCCAAAAAATTTCCTTTTTCATCCTTAATAAGGAAGTTTTTCAAAATTCAAAACAATTTTTTTCTCAAAACATTTTTTAAAAAATTTTCCATACTCTACAATTAGATTACCAAAAAAGTTACATAAAAATGTCATCAAGTAAAACCTTTAAGAGTATCACAATTAGGTCTAAGAATATACATAACATGAAGTGCTAAAAGGTAACATGAGAATTAAAAATACAAAAAGTCATTCTTGAGTACAAAAATATACAATATAGACATGTAAAGGGGGTCATATCTTGGTCATATAGGGCTATTGAAACCAGGGAATACACATAAAATCTTTCATAGAAACAAAAATGTCATTTCACAGCTATTCTCTCTAAAAATAGGTTTGAAAAGGATATGGGGAAGTATTATTTGTGGGTAACATGGTTCAATATCTTGTAATCCATGAAAACCCTCTAAGTATTATGTATTATTGGGCGAACTAGTTCATTATTTTAATTTTTTACAATTGTGTATCTAGTTTTCTTTTGGACTATATGAATGGAACACACAGATTGGGTGTATGAGATTGGGAAAATTATTCCAGATCAAAGACATATCTCTAAAAAAAATTAATCTAATTCAAAAAAGTTAAGGTTAAGACTTTATTGGGGATATATCACTAGTTTAGAATCATTTTCAAAAACAATGTATGAATATAGGTGATAGGGATAATCCCTATAATCTTCCCTAATGTCTATCATATAAATCAAGAGTTTTGTTTCAAAATTTCAAGAATTTAATGTTTTAATTTTTGTTTTATATTATTTGAAATAATCCTTGGTAGTTTTTTCATTTTCATTCAGAAAATCATATTTCATGTCTGATGATAGGAGTTTCAATTATAACCCATTGGGGTTTTCTAGGGTTATTTAAATCTCAGTTTTATTCATGTTAGCAATCTACACATGTAAATAAGAAGTATTAGTATCACATTTTAGTAACTCAACAAACTAAATTTAATCAATTTTATTAATTCTTCCACACTAAAACTATTTCCAAATTAATTTTTATTTTTAAAACTAGATTCATCAGTAATATTATGCATCTCTAATTCTTCTAATAATATTGTTATGTCATATAATATTTCAATTATCTCCCTATAAGATCACGGTGATTCAAATTTTTTTAAGGTAAAAACAAATTTCTCTTCATGTTGGTATTTTAGTGAGTCAAGAATTTCAAAATCCAATATTTCCTCACTAAAATTCATGGATATAGTAACTTCATTAAAAAAAATTATTTGTTTTAGATTATAGAGTAATGGACTACCTAGAATTATGGGAGAGTTATCTTTACTTTTCCTCCTTCCATGTTGATAATTTAGAAGTCTGTTGGGAATTAAAATACTTTTACACTTACCAAGACATCTTCATGAACACCTATTGGATATTCTATGGATCAATTGGTGAGTTGAAAAACAACTTGTGGTGTATTTTAAATCTCCCATCTATAGAGAAGAAAAAAATATAATGATTAATTACATTTATTGATGCTCATAAGTCACATGGTGAATTTGGAAAAGTATGTGATATTATGGTGAATGGGATAGTGATAGTACTTGGATACCTGTGATTCATATGAAATTTTTCGTTAACAAGGGAATAAATATTCTTTTTTAGAATTTTGTCAATATTTCATCATAATCTCCTTCTCATGGTTCCCATGACAATATTGAATTTTTCATACCCTAGAATTTTTTGAATGGATTATAGAAAATGGATATTGATCTCTACATTCTTGAATATTTGCAAAATCTCATATTATAGTATATCCTCACTAGGTTAATTTAGTGGATTATTCTTTAATAGGAATAGTAGAAAAGGTTAATTTGAGTCTTAAATATTAGATTTACCTTTTTATTTCATAATAGGGGTTTTCTCCAATGGTTTTCAATTTATTTTTCCTAGGATTGTTTATTTTTTGAAGTGGGCTATACACTTCTAGTTCCGTCTTATGATGGTGAATTTTCACTATTTCCCAACTCCTTTACCTTCCTAAAAATAATAAAACTAATATTTCCTTTGGTTTTAACAATGAATTAAGTGGGTATTTTAATATATCCTTTATTTTTTTTATGTCATTGATGGATTTCATAATATAGATCTTCTATCCTTGCATCTCCTTTAGTTCCAATCCATGGATGTTGAGAGTAGTCAGTTGAGTTGTGTGAGATTCCACAAGCTATTTCAAAAACTCCTTAATGTTGGGATATTTATTCTATTACTTTTGGTATCTCTTAATGTGATGATAAATACTTCTATGGAATTGTAGTGTATGGAATGATGGTTGAAAACCTTACTAAAGTGGTGCTCACTACAGCCAATGTTTCCCAAATTCGAAATGATTGTTAGAAAATTCTAAAAATATGTCATTGTTTATTGGTTTTTTCTAGAAACAAATATGGTATGTAGAATTATTTCTTTATATTCCTTAGACATGAGGTTAAAAATTTGTGAATCGGTCTTGAGTGTAACAAAACGGGATGACCATTGATGTTGTGGGAGATGTTGTTTCTTATAATTTGATCATAGCTATAACTATCTCATAAGAGAATTTAGTTACTCAAATTTATTATCTTGTAATGTAGAGTTAGAACTATTCACATCATATGATCCGATTTATATGGTTCTTGTATCAAATTTTTTAGAGTATTGAGAGATCCTCCCCATTAGTTATCAAACATTAGAGGGGGACCTTTCAATTAATGCTCCTCTAGAGGAAGCATCTAGCAGATTCCAATCAATATCCATCTACCCTTGGTAAATGAAAATAATAGAATGGATAAATTTGAAATGGATGTTGTTTTTAGGATGTTTACAAATGATGTAATAATTAACAAAACACATAGAATGATTCTCTACTTTATTTATCAACCCAAGAGATCCCTTTTAATATTTTAGTTCTCCTTGAAAAGAGAAGTATTTATGGAGTAACAACTTATATAACTAATCACATGTGGCTACATCCTAGAGATGGAGGTTGTAAATATATTCCTTCACATCCCCTTTAAGGGAATAAGAGAAGACACTCTAACTTACCTAACCTTATGATATTTCTCTAGGATTGAAATCATTAAAAACATTTGAAAAATATATTATAATACAGTTAGTGTCCTCTCTTTAAAGGCCATGAAACATTCAAAGCAATTGGATCATACATTCCTATAGATAAAATTCTTGTTTATTATTAGGTTCTTTTTTTCAATTATAATTTTTGACATTTGGTGCACAAATTTATCGTAAACTGTGCTTCATTTTTTGAAAAATTTTATCTATGTTTTCACACATTAATTTCACTCTGGTAGAAGAATAAGCTTGGGATTGGGAGTTTGTTAGTGAAATTATGATGAATTCCCACTCATATTGATTGGTGATTTTTATGGTTCCAAATATTTCTAGAATATTCCATTAAACAACATGATCAAAACCAAGGATGTGAGATAAACTAGATCAAGATATTTTTCGAAATCATTTTTGAAAAATAAATTGAGTTAGAAACAAAATTAATGGCCACCACGACAATGGCACATGGTTTGATGACAAACCTATCGTTGTGAGCCCAGATAACATTTTTTGAACCCATGTAAATATAGCAATAATTTGACTCTGGTTTCTATCCAGAGAGGATAATGTTATTGGTGTTTTTCTCACATATGTTTTGGGTTATATTTTGTAAAAATAGTGTGGAATTAAACTAGATTGGTCTTAAATTCAAATTTACATGTAGTGGACAAACCATGGTTCATGCCATTATATTTCTAGTTAAATCATTTTCCCAGATTATACTATATAATATCTTCTCAAATGAAGTGGATTCTCAATTAATTATTCGTACCTAGAATTTTCTATTTAACTAGTGGGATGCAATAATCACTACAACCTCTAATCTCTCATTTCCAAGTAATATGAGATTTTTTATTTCTCTTAATTAAACCCACTAATCAAAATCATATTTAATGAATATGTCATAAGAAACCTGTGTGTGTGATCTATTGAATAAGGGAATACAAATTAAAAGTTTATACATAGGGAACCCTCATATTGTCTACCTAGATTGAAAAAATATAAAGATTAGCATAATATACTAAACCATTAAAATTTGAGAATTATTTAAAGGGAAGTGTGATAATCTCCTTAGATTATATATTAATTTCATTGTGTAAAAAAGTATAGTTATTATAGAAAGAAAATGAGAGAAACCCAGAAGATAAAAAAATAGAAGCAACTCTGGATTGATGATTAACGAAAACCCCTTGGTTTAAGTGAAAAAATCATCCTTTATAAATAAATGATTCCACTTATTCAATATTCCATCCCCTCATACATGACACATATTATCTTTCCTTCAAACACGCCATTCATTTTTAGATCATTCTTCAAATTCTAAACCCATGTCATCTTTTTTATATGGTCTACACATCGAAGGTTCGATGATCACAATTTTTTAAAATTAGTGCACTCGAATATTTTCCGTTAAACCATTATTCACCCACCATTATAATCCATAAATCTATATGATGGATAAAAAAATTTATTTAATTCTCTATGGATTCAATGGACATATAATTTTACTAAGAGAAAGAAGAAGATGTTTTTACTATGCAATGGACACTAAATTTAAGTGGAATTGGAATGATCTAGGGCGGCATCGAAATTGGACCTCAAAATTTTTGATGATGGCCTAACACTGGACTTGGGTGTGGGAAATGGTGGGTATGTCTTGATACGAGGTTGGATGTCACCTCATTATTCATCAATTTCATCATGCTATATCTTTAGGTTTTTATTTTCTTTATCAGAGGCATCATCAAATCATGTTCATACCCACATCATCATCAGGTTTTCATCTTGTTAACCCTACATGTAAACTTGTACATTGTAATTTTTTTTCTTCAAAATGATATAACGAGTATTCTTTAATAATAAAATTTCAATTGTCGGTCTGTTTTAACCAATATATTTAATTTCCCATCATTTCTGTAGTGCATTGAGTTATTTCAACGAGTAGTTGGTTTGTGTATCTATTCGAAGATGAAACCACCTCATTGGAGGAACATGAAGTACCAAAAAATTTTAGTTTTACCTGCACATGGGTAAAAAAAATAACCATTTTCTAGCCTTGGTCTGGATTTTTACAAGGAAGGAATAACATCATTAATTTTTCAATGGGTCTCCATGAAATTGTTTTTTTCGTTATTCAAACATCTTCTCCATGCTTGGAATAACATTTATTTTCCCCTATAACACAAATTTAGGTGTTCGAGTTCAAATCCATCCCAGGTTCATATTTTTTTTCATTTCTAATCTCAGTTATGGTACAAAAATGCATTCTTCACCAATCCAAGCTTAGTTTGAATCAGATTCATTTTCCATAGGTTGGTGTAGTTTAATATCCATAGTATAAAAGAGTCAAGGGGGCTTGACTTCATGGTTCCTCACTACTTTGGTCATATCCTTGAACCTCAGTAATCAGTGTCATTAATATTGATCCTTGAGGTTGTGCCTCAAGAGTTCTACTCAAGTAACCAGGTCATCTTCAGTCAGTGCTATTGTTCGATTTTCTTTGGCAGTGTGGTATGTATGATCATCACTCAATCAGACTTATAAGAAATTAAGGGTTCCTAATCTTCTTCTTCATTAGGTGAAAAATGAGGGTGGTGTGTATTTGGTTGGAATATGCGACATTAAAAACTTCTTTGACTACCACATGCGACAAGCATCGATGGGCATGACTATTCTATTTTTGTTTTTGGATAGGCAGCATGACATCAAGTCTTATATAATGATGTTATGTATGATGGGAAATGTATAAGTAGCCAGAAAACAACTAATTCAGTTGACTAAAACTATAACATTAAATTCTATATTGTAAGAACCAAACAGAATCAAAAAAATGCAAGAAAAGGAAATAGACATGATGATTTAATGTGATTCGGTCGCTTATGGGGCCTAATTGAATGGAAAGAACACCACCCCATGAAAAACATTCATTATTCACAAAAGGATCCCCAGAAACAATACAAAGTAATAGAACTAGAAAAAAAATGAACCAGGAAAAAAGCAAAGATGATTTACAAACATCAAACGAAGGAAAAAAAATAACACCAAATAAAACTTACAGTGTTGGAAAATGAATTGTTCGATGGTCCTGATCTCTTTATATATGTGGCTGATTGTGAAGCCTCTCAGAATTCATCATGTAGTGAGACCTTGTCACGTATGGAGGAAAATGACACACACTTGCACCTTGTCCAAAACAATGGATCAAGAATTGCTATTATCGGAAGTCCCCCAGATCTGGACCAACCCGGTCAGAAACCACCTATCTCGACCTATCATTCCAGAAACCACCAGATATGGACTCAAACCTACCAGAAACCACTAGATCTAGATCTTTAATGATGATGGAATCCACTGTAACAACTCCACCAGATGCATCTCACCACTGTTGTCGGGGACGCTAGTGCTCATGGGGCATCAATCTAGAATAGAACATGATAAAGGATACAAGATTCCAGGAGTGAATAGATGTCTAGAGAAGCTATGAGGTAGCTGTGATGAGGCCCCATTTTCTTGGACATTCCTATAACAGATATGACCAATCTAAGGGTTACATGGATCCATGTAAAACCGGACACCAAAACAAACCCAGCTGTTCAAACAACCAAAGAAACAAGATGAACGACCAACAAAAGATTGGTGGTGCATTTTATCAATGGTTCACAATGAGGCAGAATAATGGATAGAGGATAGCCAACATGGAAAAATAGATAAATGAATTAGGCCTCTCAAAGAATCTTCCCAATATATAAAGTGGCCTAACAGCAATACAAGGCCTACACAACATATAAAAATTGTAAATAAAGATTGTAACATCCCAAGTAATTATAGAATAATAATTTTTCATATCTATTAATATTTATGAATTATATATTCATTTTACTTTAACGGGGATGCTATCCCTAATGCATACATGACATGAAAAAATGGGTTTCCCTGAAATCTTATTTTTCACACAAGACTGAGTTATACCAAAAAATAGTACAATATTAATACAATTATATTAAATGGAAATTAATTGTTAACCATTTTATTTTAGGTAATGAAAAAAGCTAACTATATTATATTTATAAATGTTTTTTAAAATGTTTTTAAATTCATAAAATAAATATTAGAGGCATAAAATGATAATAAAATCCAATTTTATGCAGAAAATACTTTAATATTTTTTAAAAGGTATTTTTACCACCTTTTGATGGAGAACTATCATTAAATCTATTTTTTCACTTTATTATGTTCTATTTGAAAAAATAAACTTCTTCTTTAAAATAACTACATAAAAATTTTCTTTGGTTAAATTTTAAGTATTTTTATTATAAAATTCGTTTTCTAATGAATTGTGAAAAATACTGGATTTTAATTCAAAACAGTATTTTTTTCTAACATATTTATATTGTTAGGCTATCTTTTTAATTGGTTTTAAACTATAATTGGATTATGTTTTTATCATTTCATCCAATTTTTTTCATTGGAAAAAATTTCACTTCAAAATTTGATATAAACACGTGTCAAACATTGGATTGTTATTACTTTTAAAAAACTCATTTTCTCGTTTCTACAATGAGAAATAATTTTAAATTAATTACTAAAATGTCCGTGTTTTTAATTTTTAAAAATGGATTCCATATTTGGAATTATAATTTCTAAATTGTGTAATTATGAACCTTTTATTTTTTGACATTATGAATAGTAACTTTAGTAATTATTATTTTTACCGTGATTAAGTGGTAAATGAGGTAAATATGGGTAAAAAAATAGTATAATAATATAAAATTATCCTAACACTTGTCCAAATCATATTTTATGAGTTTTTAGAGACCAAAAAAACACTTGGGATTCACCTTTATCCTTTTGATGCCACTTGTGTGGGATAATGAAAGTTTATAACATTTAATATAATGTAAAAGAAAAATATCCAAAACATGACTTTTGTTACTAAAAAAATTTAATATGGGTTTATTAAGTGATCACTTTGACTATAAATATTTATCATAAATCTAATAATATTTCATAAATCATAGTGTTTTATTTATAATTTTTATACATTAAATAAATAAATTTATTTATGAAACAATGATGAAGTAATGATTACTTTATTGATGAAAGATTTAAATAATTAAAAACATAAATATAAAAATAAATATTATTTTACATAATTTAAATCATCCACGATTTATATAGGTTAATATGACATTTTGTACGACTATTTAATGGTTTGGTTCAAATTTATATCTATTTTTTTTATTTTATTTGAATTCAATAAAATGAATAGTGAAAACATTGACATAAATGATGTTTTATAAACCATAAAAATTTATTAAATTATTTAAATATAAAAAAAATCATTTAATACAATAATATGATTATTATAAGGTCTCAAATTTCATTTAGTGTCCAATTAGGAGAAATTTATCCCATATAAGTAAAATTAATAGCATCTTAACAATTAAAATGTTCTTACCACTAAAAAAAATTTAAAGTTAATAATTAAGGGTAAACCAAAAAGATAGGGTTTAAAATTAACTCAATACATGTCTAAAGATAATTTAATGAGAGGATTTGAATCTATAGACATATTATATTCTACATATCTCATGTTGGAGACACTTGGATTAAAAACATAATTTATATTAATTTAATATTTTAATACTTTATATGGGTGCCCCTCCCCTCTCTTATAAAAAGGAATTCATTCCTCTCTTTTCCTTACACTCTCAAATAATTTTTTATTGGTCAATACCTACCGTAAAATCTTTCTATAATCCCTTCATTAATCATATAAGTCTCCATTAGGGATGAAAACCTCTCAATGAATCCTTTTGGTATAAACAAAAGGTGGTTACCAAATTAAGAGGTAACACATTCTTTTATGTTTTTTACTTTCATTTCCATTCTCCACTAACTATACATTTAGTATTATTTGATTATATACAAAAAGTATTCTAAATATAATAGTATTTTTTTATGATAATGTTTTGAGCTAAACTGACACAAGCCTCCATCTAATGTGTAACAAACATATTGTTTCTATTTGCGATGAACTTCTACCTCCCGAAACGATGATTGTTCAATTTTTACCTACCGCCTCTCATAGTGGCCATAATGAAAGAGAATATATTGATATATGATATATATTATATTTATTTTGTCTCTATTCTTCTGTAATTTTTATTTATAACATACCTTTATGTATTTCATGTTGTGTAAATATGATAATTTCTTTTGAGGAAGTGTGGAATATTGCCCCCTCAAAGTGATATGACTCATTCATTCCATATATGGAAGACATACATGATGGTTTCAATGAACCTATATAACATATATAACATATATATTATACTGAAATTATAATATACATATGTATCATTTATTTTTCATTCTTTTAATATGACAATGAAATGAAAGTAGTGTTCATGCGTGCGAACGGATTACCATCTCCAAAAGCAGTGCATTTCATTTCTTATCTCCAAATATTATGAAAAATTATAGATATATATATATATATATATATATTAGATATATATGATATTTAAATAATTAATATCACTCTGTAGATGATGTAATTATGACCACAAGGACAATTTTCCCCAAAACAAGTTCATTTTTAACTCGAGTACTGAACATCGACAAAACATCTGATATGAACTCAAATAATTCACTAATTCTAATAACATGGTAATAAGTGGTATAAAATTAGTAATAAAATTTAAAATGGTTATGAAGAAGTATAAATTACCTTATTTTTATTATTCAACGTCATAAATAATGAATGAGACAAGTGGGACTCAAGGTATGGGATTCTAGTCTCACATTTTACATCTGTGAGATAAATGTCATATTCAACACTTTATTACATTGTGTGGTGTAATTACTGCAAATTATGATATTTTATATCATTATTTAGTTTAAATTCATGTTATTTAGATGGTTATTTTTATGATTATCAATTTTGGATCTTTCAATTCATGTTTAAGGGACTTTGTCTCAATCTCCATTCATTGAAGAATATCTTCCTATTTGGAACCTTTATTATCCATTAAGGTGTTTATAAAACCCCTTTGTAATTTTATATAATGAATTACTATGTGATCACAATATTTAATGTTTTTTTCTATTATTTAATTATTTTTATTGATGTGTTTCTCAAGTGGAAAGAGACTTATTAACTAAAAAATCGTTTTAAAATGTTTTAATGATTTTTTCATCTAAATATATAATATTAATATCGCAATTTTAAAAACGGTTATATGGATTTATTAATATGTACATAAATGTATTAAAATATTAATTCCGATCAAAATTTCAACATTTTATAGGACACTTTGAC
This sequence comes from Viscum album, assembly GCA_963277665.1. Classification (NCBI taxonomy): domain Eukaryota; kingdom Viridiplantae; phylum Streptophyta; class Magnoliopsida; order Santalales; family Viscaceae; genus Viscum; species Viscum album. The sequence goes on from OY728161.1 coordinate 940,756,483, forward strand.
TCAAATTTTTTTTAATGTTTTTAATGTGTTTTAGAAATGATTGATTATTTCAATAACCTGGAATGTTTTATTATTAACATATAAACCTTGAATGAAATTAGTCGCATTCAATTATATTTAATGTTTTTATTTTTGTTTTACATGTTTACAATTTTATTTTCAAATAAAGGGTTTTTTTATGGCTGCACATCTTATAAAAATTTAATGTGATTTCAGAGTGGACATTTTATTATTTCCTTTGGGGACGTTTTTTGTGTTGTGATTATGTTATAGTTCTGGAAAATTGTTTCTGTATATGGGTGGTTCCATGACAAACCATTTGTGGGTGAGCCCATGATAGCTCTCTAATTCATTGGTTCAATTGATTGAGACAAACAATAAGGTTTCTCTTAAGAGGTATAGGGAATACGTTGTGATGGGTATTCCAAACATTACCATGAAGGTTACTCCCTATGTAGCTGTGAAAGCTTCAATGCAAGTATGTTATGGATTCCAGTAGTTACCTATATGATTTATGATTTATTTGATTTATTCAGAAATCTTATGATTTCATGTGGTATGATAAAGAGGTTATGTTTTATAAGTGAAAAGTATGGTTTCATTGCCTACTATGTATTCATGAACTAATGTTTTCTTTCCTTATTTGATATCTCATACTGAGCTTTTTATGCACATACAATGTTTTTGAAATTATTTTCAGAGGGTATAAAGAAGGGTAAGAGAATGGAAGAATTCAAGAATATTTTTATCAAGAAAAGAATTCATGTTTTATTTTTAAAGTGTTTCCTTTGTGAACAAATGTATAGAGTAGAAGTGTCTACATTGAAATATTTGAGTTGTTATGTAATTGTTATAGACTAATTCTTTAAAAAACAAAACCTGAAAATATCTTCGATGTGAATTCTTGACATAACTCAAGATTATGTAATGTTTAAGTCCAGGTCCTTATAGTTGGTATTAGAGGTCGGTTTAGATAACTTTAAAGGTTAGGGTGTTATTTATGAATAATTGACAATTTGAATATAACCATAATGGTTAGAATATTATAAAGATTCATAGTTATTTTAGATAAGATGAATGAGTTTAAGATAACATGAATAATTAAATTTTGTGTTTAACCTCCTAAGAATATAATATATGATGATTTTACGGATATATTCACACTGACCTCATTGGTTTTAGTAAATGGAATGATCTAGTAGGAACCAATGTAATAATGGATGTGAAGGAAACTGTGGTGGCTCTCTGATTATGAAACTGTATGAAATGGGAGATGAAATGAGAACTATCGTGGTTATTCTAATCCAACTATCATGTTTCATGATTAACCACATGATCCTTGGTGAGTTCTCTAATGCATCATTTATGATTGAAATGAATCATTGTGGAAGTTTAGGTAATTATCCTAAAGGTAAATATATTCAACAACATATGTGTCAAGTATGTCAAAGGAAACACCTTGGAAGACCTTTGAAAGAGATGAGAATATATTATTGATGTGTTAATGAAGGTCATAAATCAATAACCTTGCATGGAAAAAGTGAGTGTTCAGTTGAATCCAAGAAAGGGAAATATGTTATCTTCGAGGAATCTATTGAATGTTTTAACATGTAACGAACCTAGTAGGCCTCGTGCCTAATGAACTCAGCCACACCTAAGCCCAGCCCTTTGGCAGATAACAGACCCCCACCTGTAGGCAGATAATTTCCCCCCACCTCATACTGTCCCAGATAACACGTGGCACATACTGTCCCCTACCTGAAGAGGATTTAAATGGCCTCCCCCGTAGCTCGAACTTGTGACCACTGTCTTAATAACCAACCAGGAAGAAAACGTTAAGAGTACATCCCCAATAACCAACCAATATCATTGGGTATATGTGTACTGTGAGATACGAAAAGCTGATAATGTTCGATGAATACAACGGTTTCCACAAAAACCATAGAAATCAATATGCATGCCAAATTAAACAGAGAAATATAAATTCTTAAAATAAAGGAAATACAACCTGGATTAACGAAAATATAAATAGTGTGCAACAATAATAAAAAGAAAATATAACAATCAAATTCAACGAAACATTAATCTGGACAATTGTAACTAGATTTACAGAAGTTGTAAAACAAAAAAGCAACAATCAGTTTTAGAAAAACTATAGACCTGACTCAACAAACCAATTTTAATAAAACTATAAACAAGGAGAAAGAGGCTGGAAATAGAATACAACAAACCAGTTTTAATAGAACTGTGAGAAATGTTAACAAAACTAAAAACATCACAATGTAGGGATAAAATTATTAGAACAGTTAATAAGAACAAATTCACTAAATGTTAGGAAGAAGAAATAACACAACACATGTATCAATATATCAAAATTAATACACAAAGTTTTCTAGTCTATCTCTAATTCCAGTTGTTGTGGTAGATGGGATGTGAAAAGGTAGCCGAACAACCACAAAATCAATGGACCGAAACATGAACATTGAATTCAATATTTCAAGAGCCAAATTGAATCAAAAAAATCAAGAAAATGATATGAACACGGTGATTTAATGTGCCTCGACCCTTAAGGGACCTACATGCATGGAAAGAACACCCCCATTCACATCCTTCATTAATCACAAAAGGAAACCCAAAAAAAATATAAAGAAATAAAAAAAGCCAGAAAAATGATCCAAGGAACATGAAAATATGATTTAGAGACATTAAATGAAGGAAAACAATAATTGAATATCAGACATACTATGTCGGACAACGAACTGTCCGGCGATCCTGATCTCTACAAATCTGAGGTTGATGAAGCATCCTCCTAGAATATTTTGTGCAGTGAGGCATCATCAGAAATAGAGGATGATGTAATGCACTAGAACCTTGTCAATAACATTAGATCAAGACTCTCCACAACCAGAAGGCCACCAGATATGGACCATCGCGGTCATAAACCACCTGTTGTGACCCACTGCGCCTAAAAACCACCAGATCTGGACTCGACCCTAGAAGAAACCACCAGATCTAGATCATCGAAACCTATGTAATCACATATCGAAACTACACTAGATGCATGGAACCACCACCATCGAGAACGATGGGGCTTGAGGGGAATCCCTTGAGAACACACCATGTTGAAGGAGACATGAAGCAAGGAGTGAATCGATGCCTCGGGAAGCAAGGTGGAAGGGGTGATGATACCCCCGTGCATGGCCATTCACATAATAGACTTTCCCAATCCAAGGGTGCCACAGAGCCAAATGAGAGCGAAAGCTAAACCGACCCAATGGTTCAAACAACCAAGGAAACGAGATGGATGACCAGTAGAAAATAGGCAGTTTATTTGATTAATGACTCACAATGAGGTGGGAAAATGAATAGAGGATAGCCAGTATTGAAAATTCGGTAAAGGCTTCATGCCTCTCAAAGGACAGGCCCAATAAAACAAGTAGCCCAACACTAGTACAATTCCAATGCAGAATATAAAAACTGTACAGAATATATGGTGTAAAAAATGTATGGAAGAACATATTTTAAACAACAAATTTAATATGAAAAAATCGAATTATTCAACCTTTATTTCACAAAAGGTGGAGTTTTTTATACATTTTTTTAAATATTTTCTAAACAAATGAATGGGTTTAAAATATTTTTAAAACTACCCCTCAAAGGCGGCATCGCAGATGCCACCTTTGGCATCGGGTGAAATACAGAATCGGCGATGCTGCCTTTCCAAGAAAACCCAAAAAAATAAATTAAATTAGGTTTTTTATATTTTATTTTTGTTTTGATTTGTTTAGTTTATATATATATATAAATAGAACAAAAAACAAATAAAATTAAAAATAAATTTTTTGGCAGAATTTATCCGCTATTTAAAATCCAGTAGTACTTCGATTACAACAGTCTTGATTCTGAAAGAAGCTCTCACCCATTTCTCCCTTTTATAAGAGAGCATACCCAGAAATCATTCCGCATTTCCAATTGGAGATTATAGTTCTCCCTTTCCTATGCAGAACATTCGACATTTCTGATGTGGGAATCTGTTTCAAGTATGTGACTTTGAAGGACTATAAAATATAAACTATATGACCAATATAAATGAAACTTAAAACATGGATTAAACATAAAAAATAGTATAAAACAAAAAAAATCATAAATAAAGATGATAAAAAATAATTTATAAGCTTACCAAACCACCAACATAAAACTTAAAAATGATTCAAATTCGTGAATTTTAAAGCCTATTAAATATAAACTACAAGACCATTATAAATGAAGCTTAATAAATGGATTAAACATATAACCAATAGTTGAAAATAAAATGAATTTCATAAATAATGTTGATGGAAAATAATTTATATGTTTTCAAAGACACCTACATGAAACATAAAAATGTTTCAAGCACGTGACTTTGAAAGCCTATAAAATATAAACAATAAGACCGATATAAATAAAATGTAAAATGTTGATTAAACATATAAAAAATATTTGAAAATAAAAAGAATTTTGTAAAAATATGTTCATGAAAAATAATTTACATGCTTTCGAAACCACCTACTTGAAACATAAAAATGATTCAAGTATGTGCCTTTAAAAGACGATAAAATATAAACTATAAGACTGATATAATTTAATGTTAAAACATGGATTAAATATATAATAAATTATATAATTATTTTCTTAATATTATTATTAATTAATTATATAATAATTAATTAGTTAATTAGAAATTATTAATAATTAATTATCTAATAATTAACAAATTAACTAGTAATATAATTACGTTTAAGAATTATAATTTAATAATTATAATGAAAAATTATAATTTATTATTATATTACTAATTAACTAATTAACTATTATATAATTAAAAATTATATTATCAATTAACTAATTATTTATTATATAATAATATTTAATAAATACTAATTAATAATTATAATGATTAATTATAATTTATAATTATATTACTAATTAACTAATTATAAAAAGGGCCTCAGCTCTATCTTTTTCAAAAAAATAACTAATTAACTATTCTATATTTTATAATTATATTACTAATTAACTAATTAAATATTATATAATTAATGATTAATAATTACTAATTAACTAACTACAAATTAGATAATTAATATTTATATTACTAATTAACTAATTAATTATTATATAATTAATAATTATATTACTAAGTAACTAATATATCAATAATTAATTAATAATTATATTACTAATTAACAAATTATATTACTAAATAACTAATTATTTATTAGATAAATAATTATTAATAATTACTAATTAACTAACTAATTATTATACGATTAATAGTTATATAATTGATAACTATATTATTAATTAACTAATTAATAATTAATAATGAATAATTAACAGTTATAATGAATAATTATAATGACTAATTATAAGGAATAATTATAAGGAATAATTATATTTCTAATTAACTAATTAATTATTATATAATAATTTTTAATAAATATTAATTAATAATTATAATGAATAATTATATTACTAATTATCAAATTCACTGTTATATAACTAATAATTGTATTACCAATTAACTAACTAATTGTTATATAATAATTTTTAATAAATACTAATTAATAATTATAATGAATTATTATAATTTATAATTATATTACTAATTAACTAATTATAAAAACGGCCTCAGCTCTATCTTTCCCAAGAAAATAACTAATTAAATATTATACATTTAATAATTATTTTACTAATTAACTAATTAATTATTATATAATTAATGCTTAATAATTATTAATTTGTTAACAAATAAATTATATAATTAATAATTATTTAACTAATTAACTAATTATTTAGTATATAATTAATAATTATTTTATAAAGTAAATAATTAATTATTAAATAATTAATAATTATATTCCTAATTAACTAATTATATTACTAATTAACTAATTAATTATTATATAAATAATTATTAATAATTACTAATTAACTAACAAATTATTATACAATTAATATTATTATAATTAATAATTATATTATTAATTAACTAATTAATAATTAATGATTAATAATTGATAGTTATAAGGAACAATTATAATGAATTATAATAATGAATAATTAAAATGAATAATTATAATTAATAATTATAATGAATAATTATAACTAATAATTATAATTAATAATTATAATGAATAATTATAATGAATAATTATAATTAATAATTATAATGAATAATTATAATTTATAATTATATTGATAATTAACTAATTAACTTTTATATAATTAATAATTATATTACCAATTAACTAATTTATTATTAAATAATACTTTTTAATAATTACTAATTATTAATTGTAATGAATATGTTTAATTTATAATTATATTACTAATTAACTATTACATACCGAATAATTATATTATTAATTAATTTGGTATTTATTATATAATTAATTGTTAATAATTTCAAATTAACTAATTAATTATTATATAATTAATTATTAATAATATTAATTTAATAATTAAAAAACTTATTATAAGTTTAATCCGTGTTTTAATTTTAAATTATATCTGTCTTATAATTTATAATTTATAGCCTTTCAAAACCACATACTAGATTCATTTTTAAGTATCATGTCGGTGACATTGAAAGCTTATAAATTATTTTCATGAGCATTTTTTAAAAAATTCTTTTTTTTTCAACTATTTATTATAGGATTAATCCATGTTTTAAGTATCATTTATATTGGTCATATAGTTTATATTTTATATGCTTTCATATTCACGTGCTTGAATCATTTTTTGGTTTCATGTAAGTGTCATTGAAAACTTATATATTATTTTCTATCAACATTTATTACAAATTTTTTTGTTTTCCAATTATTTATTTTATGTTTAATCCATGTATTATGTTTCATTTATATTGGCCTTAGAGTTTATATTTTATAGGTTATCAAAGTCACGTACTTGACTTATTTTTAAGTTTCGAGTAGGTAGTTTTGAAAACATATAAATTATTTTTTATCATCATTTTTTATAAATTATTTTTATTTTAAACTATTTTTAATATGTTTAATTGATGTTTTAAGTTACATTTATATTGGTTTGATAGTTTATATTTTATAATCTTTCAAAAAAACGTATTTGAAACCGAATCTCATATTGGAAATACAGAATGTTATACGCAGAAATTAGAGAACCAGAATCTCATAACGGAAATGCAGAATGGTTTACAGGGAAAACTCTCTTATAAAATGGATCTCTGGGTGAGAGATTCAATCAGAAACAAAATTGGTGTAATGACAGTACTGTAGAATTTTAAATAGCGGATAAATTCTGCTGAAAAATATTGTTTATATATATATATATATATATTAAACAGAGAAAGTAGAAATTTTTTTTTCGAAGAAAGTTGGCAACGGGTTGCTGCCTTTCAACTTAACCCCAAAGGCGGCAGCGCGGGTGCGACCTTTACAATTTATTTTTAAAACTCAACCACACAAACTCACTAATACGAGTAATTTTTTTTTGTGGGTTTTAAAAAATTTAAAATATGCTAAAAGGGGCTAGGGTTCGGATAATTTTAAAATTGGGTCCAGGATGCGTGAACGCCGTTCACGCATCCTTCCGCGGCGAAGGATGCGTGAACGGCGTTCACGCATCCCGGACCCCGACGGTAATGCGTGAACGGCGTTCACGCGTCCTTTGCTGACCAGCTGAAGGAAGCGTGAACGCCGTTCACGCATCCTTGCGCGGGAAAAGATGCGTGAACGGCGTTCACGCATCTGGCCGAGAAAAGTTATAAAAGGAGGGGTCCCCCCCCCCCCAATACCCATTGTTCTCCTCTGATTTTCGTTGCGAAGCTCTGCAGAAATTCTTTCTCAACAAATATTTGCTGCTTTTATTGAGGTAAAATTTCTATTTAATAATTTAATTGTTTATTTGTGTTTATTTATTTCATTTGTATGTTTAATTGTATTTATTTATTTCATTTGTATGTTTAATTGTGTGTATGATTTATTTATTTCATATGTTATGCATGAAATGTTTTGTATGATTTAATTTTCTTGATGTTGAATGTTCGTATGATTTAATTTTTTGAATGTCTGTTGTATAAATATTGAATGTTTTATGTTATGTCTAAACTTTTTAATGTTTAGAAAAAGTAATTTATGTTGGAGAAATTTATTTTAATGGATGGTTTTGATGTAAGTGTAAATTAAATTACTTTTATTTACTAGTAATAATATTTGTAATCAATAAAGTATAAAATATATTTACTTATATTTTGAAAAGTAGAAGAATGGCCAAAAAACATTACAATTTCATAAAATTTAAAATAACAAAAGTGTTTATTATGTAAATCTCAATTAGATCAGTTATAATAAAATTTATTTAATGTTTTTAATAAATATATATATATATATATACACATGAAGTTAAATTTTTGTAAAAGAGGAGTAGTATTTAATATAGATTTTATATAATACAGATAATATAATAAATATACCAAAAAACACGGTATGAGTGATGACTGATCTTGAGACGACCGACCATGCATAATTGAAATTGCATGTTTTATTTTGTGTATATTGTTATTCAATTTGTAATAATTGCATTTTTTCGGTATTGATGACCTGCGACTCATCTCTCAGTAAGTGTAAGGACCTGCGTGTCCGTTTAAATTAATTTATGTATTTCATACCCCTAGACCCTCTCACATGCATGTGAGTAAATTTGTAAATAAAAGACTGACGCCCCAAAGAGGTGTCGACGAAGAGGCATCCCCGAAGAGGTGTCGACGAAGAGGCATTTGAGAACTTGTTCGAGAGGTGGCGTTGCTATTTGACAGGAGATTGGCGGTCGCTGCAATATTTGATAATAGAGATAGGAGTTTACTCATATAAATTGTGGTTAGTTTATCAGATAATGATAAACTAATCGCAAGTCTCAAGATCAAGTCATGATTATATATTCATAAGTAATCAAACTTTATGAAACATTATATTAAATTTGCTTTTGTGCTAAAATCACAATCACTATACCTTAACAGTGATAAATCAATACATAAAAAAGTCTCAAGATAATCAATTATTGAAAACCAAATTAAATAATTTAAAATTTTAATGTAGTGTATAATATTTTTAAATTGTTTTTTAATAGGTAATTATGTCTGCTCAAATATATTGCAACGGTGAGGTAATTTGTACCGAGCAGGGTTTTAGCTACAGTGTGCCACCTGTCAAAGTGGTAAATCTCCATGGTTGTATGACATTGGATGCAGTTCGTAATAAGATTCATAGTCGGTTAAAATTGAGTGGAGGACAAGCAATCACTTCAATTAGATACCGACATCTTCAATATCCTGAGCGTATGTGGCACAGCGACTACCCTATAGTCGATGATGAGGATTGGATGGAGGCTTCTCAGTTATTCAGGCAACAGTGTATTAATGGTTTGATGGAATTATTTATTGTCATTTCTGATATTGATGTGGTGCAATCGATTACTACAGAACCATGCTTTGTGACCGCTATAGAAGTTGGTCCTTCACAACCGTCTTCTTTATTGCCTCCTTCTCATTCGACTCCTGTGGAAGAATGTAATGAGGAAGATCATCAAAATTTGGAAGGAAATGTAGATGACATCCCTTTCTGTGCTGATATAGTGCAAGAAAGTTTATCTGAGGAAGAAGAATCTGGGGAGTCAGCAGGAGATGATGTGGTTGGAAATGAACCTTCTGAGGTTCCTTTGAGAGACAGGCATCCACTACATCCACCAGTTAGTGGTAATCAGCCTTCAGTTTTGAGTTCCTTAGTTGGAGGAATGTCTCGTGAACAACTTTTTGATTGGGATGTCATTACACCAGCTTCTGAATTCCCTGGCATTATAGGGAATATTCCTGCATCAAATGATAATGCCATATATGTTGGGCAGGAGTTCGAAACTAAACAGGTAATGAAAAATGTGATAAAGCAATACCACATTGAGCGACATTTCACATTTGTGGTTTATGAGTCAAAGAAGACCAAATATCTCATTCGTTGTGAAAAATATGGGTCAGAATGTAAATTTCGATTAAGAGCAGTATTTGATAAATGTTATGGATGTTGGAAGATAACCAAATTAGAAGGCCCACACACTTGTCTGCATCCCAGCTTGGCACAAGATCACTCTTCTCTTGATGCAGAGTTTATATCTACTGTTATTTGTGAGATGATACGAACAAGTCAGGATGTTCCTGTTGCCCTTATTCAGGAAAGAATTCAACAGTTGTATAACTATAAGGTATCATACAACAAAGCTTGGAATGCAAAACAGAAAGCCATTGTAAAAGTGTATGGTGATTGGGATGAGTCTTATGCGTTGTTGCCACAGCTTATGGAATTGTTGTCTCTCAATAATCAGATTGTTTATCAGTTGGACACTGTTGAGTATGTATCCCAAAATCATCTAGTTGATCGGTCAAAGGTGAAGTTCAAGAGGATTTTTTGGGCATTCAGACCGTGCATTGCTGCATTTCCATTTTGTAAACAATTTATTCAGGTAGATGGCACATTCCTTTATGGAAAGTATATAGGTGTTCTACTCATTGCTGCCACACAGGATGGTAATCGCGCTCCTCTGCCACTTGCTTTTTCTGTTGTTGAAAAAGAAAATTTTGAATGCTGGAGCTGGTTCTTGGCATGTGTACGTGTTCATGTCACGCAGAAACAGGGCGTGTGTCTGATATCTGATCGTCATCGAGCGATTATAGAGGCCGTGAGTAGTGATGGGGTTTCTTGGACTGAGCCGAATGCTTATCACCGTTATTGCATTAGACATATTGCAAGTAATGTGCATAAGCAGTTTAGAGATGAGGCCATAAAGAAGGCGATCCTCAAATTGGGTATGGTTTTCTAAACTTTCTTTTTTTAACAAAATTTACTATCCATTTTAATACATTATTATGTTATGATTTCAGCATATGAACCCCAACAAGAAAGGTTTGATCGGCGTCTTGAAGAGATCCGAACAGTTAATGAGGAGGTATATGATTATATGGTACAAATTTCAAAGGAAAAATGGTCATTAGCATACGATGGTGGCATGAGATATGGGCATATGACCACTAATATAGTGGAGTGCGTAAATGGGGTCCTCAAGGGTGTGCGTAAACTCCCAATCACAGGGTTAGTGCAAGAGACATTTTTTAGATGTGTTCACTACTTTGTTGACCGGTCCCAAAAGGCCTACCAGAGGATGGAAAATGGAATGCTTTTTACTCAGCATTTTCAAACTGATATTGACCGGATACGGAATGAGGCTTCACGATGGAATGTTATAGCCTTTGACAGGGAAAAGAGGAGTTTTCGGGTAAGAAAGTGCTACGACCAGGGTGCATGCACTAATGGTGGAGTGTTTGTCGTGATGTTGGATAACAGGTACTGTGATTGTGGCAGCTTTTAGGCATTGAGATATCCATGTGTACATGTTATTACAGCTTGCGCTTCGGTAAATATATCGTGGGAGCCATGTGTTGACCCGGTGTATCACATGAGCACTTTGGTTAACTGTTATAGTGCTGCTTGGATGCCTGTTGGTGACTTCCATTCTATCACATTGCCTGCTGATCAACCGACCATTGTCCCTGATATTTCCAGGTTTTCATAAGTCGGTTTTGGTATCATTTATAATTTTTTCAATGTGTGTCATTTTTAAAATTATTGGCTTCATGCTACTAGGTTGCGGCCTCGAGGAAGACCGAAGTCAACTCGCATCAGAAATGAGATGGATTGGCCTCGGCAACGAGGAGGGAGAATACGATGCAGTATCTGCCACGCAGAAGGACATACTCGTAAGAGATGTCCCCAAGTGGCAGGACAGAGTTCCAAATCTCATCATCCATGATCGAGTCTGTGTACCTGCTCTAAGAGGAAGAGGTTGTGGTTGGTGTCGATGATGAAGAAGAAGAATAAGAAATAGAGGATGAGGATGAGAAGAAGTAGAAGACTAAGAGGAAGAGGTTGTGGTTGAATAACCTATTGTGGAAGTTTCTATAGTTACTTAGGAACTTGATCTATTTGGAATAATGTTAATGGTTATCTAATGGATAATGGATAAATTAACAAACGTAATTTCACAAATAAGAAGAAATAATTAATTTTTTACTTTTTCCTCTTAATTTTTAATGTGGAATAATGTTAATGGTTATTTAATGGATAATGGATAAATTAACAAACGTAATTTCACAAATAAGAAGAAATAATTAATTTTTCAGTTTTTCCTGTTAATTTTTAATGTGGAATAATGTTGATGGTTATTTAATGGATAATGGATGAATTAACAAACCTAATTTCACATATAAGAAGAAATTATTAATTTTTCACTTTTTCCTGTTAATTTTTAATGTGGAATAATGTTGATGGTTATTTAATGGATAATTGATAAATTAACAAACGTAATTTCACAAATAAGAAGAAATAATTAATTTTTCACTTTTAAATTATGGTTTTCTTATAAGATGTCTAGTTTTAGTAATGGCATCTGAGTGTCTGAGCATCCTTAACTAATGTTGATTGTGAGACTAGGCTAATATTGATTGTGACACCAAATAAAAATGAATATATCATGATTCCACTATTAATAAGTAACGATGATATCATGTGTGCAGATGGCAGGTTTTCCATTGCTTACATCTCAGGCTACTCATGTATCACGACTGCTTTTAGAGGGACGTCCTGTGGCTCCCTTGAGTGTACGTAGATCTCACCATTTCCATCATACTGCACCACCTCCCGCTATCGTCCCACATCTTCGTCGAGCTGGATTTTATGGCGTAGCGATGTGCGACTTCACGTTTCTTGATCATCAGCTCATTGCCGCACTTGTCGAGAGATGGAGACCAGAGTCGCATACTTTCCATTTCAGTGAGGGAGAGATGACTATTACATTGCAGGATGTGGCTATTATGTTGGGCCTCCCTATCGACGGACATGCTTTGACAGGCCGAGTTCCATCAGATTTTCCTGAGCTTGTTCATAGACTTCTGGGCATAGAGGTCCAGGATGATGGCAGGACCATCGTCGGTGGTAGATTGCGGATGCCTTGGTTAGACCAGCACTTCACACATTTACCAGATGATGCTGATGACGTCACCGTGCTGCGCTTTGCACGGGCATATATTTTGAGGCTGATCGGTGGCACGCTTTTTGTTGACCACTCTACTACTTTTGTGCACCTGATGTATCTATCTTTTTTAGAGGATTTGGACCAGGCAGGTCGATATAGTTGGGGGTCTGCCTGCCTAGCATATACATACAGAGCCCTATGCAGCACATGTCGCATCGAGAAGATGCAGATCACAGGATGCATGGTTCTTCTACAGATGTGGGTATGGGAGCACATACCTCGTTTAGCTCCACATGCTCGTGCGCCATTACCCGTAGATATTGTAGCAGAGGCTCCACGTGGACGTTGGTATGTTATTATTTCTTTCTAATATCTAACTTACTTGTATAAAATTCTTTTATGAAATGTAAAAAAAATGTTATCTACAGGTGGAGTCAGGCGCATCGACATTCAGATTCTCCCAGACATGATGTTCACGCCTACAGACTTATGCTAGACAGCATTCGACCAGACGATGTAAGTGGTTATTATTTATATTGTTAAATCTTTACTCTTTACTGTAAATCTATTCATTTATTAATTGATTATTCATTTTTTCTTTCAGATTACATGGATGCCATATACAGATGCTATCCTTCAGAGTCTGCCCCCATACTGTACAGTGATGCTTGATATCGGCTCTTGCATGGTTCCACTGATTCATTTTCATATAGTCGAGTGGCATCAGACAGATAGGGTTATGAGACAGTATGGATTCCTTCAGCCAGTTCCTGACCCGCCCAGTCAGTTGGATTCATTGCATTCCCTGAAGATGTCAGGGAAGAGAGATTTTGATTGGAGGAGCTACCATGCGAGATATGTAGCGTTATGGGACAGGCGAAGAGAGTCCCAGTTGCGAGGGGCAGGGACAGTACGCTTTCATTTGATGGATCAGATGGATTATGCAGGCTGGTACATCAGGTCTCCCGTCAGATTTCTGACACGGCACGGACGGGGCTTCCATGACTTGGTATGCATTCTTTCTTTCACAGTTCAACATATTTTTTATTCAAATTAGTTAATAACAGAATTTGTTTTCGCAGGATGCTCGTATTTGTCATCTACTGCATATGTCTGATCCAGTGGAGAGAGCTGCCTTTGACCCAGCATATTTTCACAGCCTTGTACGACAGATGCTACCGTCGATGGACGAGATTTATCATGGCATTTTCTTTGATCCACCACCTGCTTCGGAGGCCGCGGAGCCTGCTGCGGAGGCCGCGGAGCCTGCTGCGGAGGCCGCGGAGCCTGCTGCGGAGGCCGCGGAGCCTGCTGTTGTTCCACAGGATGAGGCTGCTCAGCTTGCTCAGCCACATGATATTATTCCACTGGAGGAGGGTGTTCAGCATGACCAGTCATATGCTCCTCCAGCTTCTCAGGCACAGCCACAGGTACTTACAGACGCTGACTGGATTGAGATCGATGTTTTATTGCAGTCATCCACAGCAGAGCAGCCATCTACTTCCTATATTGGTGAGAGTTCCAGCCAGCTTCCACTATCCTTAGATGCAGGCCAGGGTACAGGCGGTGAGACTGTACATCCACCGTCTGTCACACAGGAGGATGTGGAGGTGGCTGTCGATGAGGATGCGCAGCGTACGCCAGAGCACAGACGTAGACAGACACGGCGTGGACGCATCCAGTATACGCCTGACTGTGGGACAGAGGAGCATCCACACCGGAGGCGTAGATTAGGTTGACATTTGATTTATGATACGTTTTGTATGTGTATTACTGTTATCTAGACTTCTATTATACCTTTAATAAGTGTCTTACTGTTATCAAATTATCTACCAATGTATATATATATATATATATGTGTGTGTATAATAAATAATATGATTAGAAATTCCATAATACTCATATAAATTCAATAAGTTCAACATAAAGGTTAAATAATAATCCAAGGCTATTTATTTTATGAATAACATATTAAAAGACCAAGTAAAATGTTTTGAAGAACTTTAGGAGGATTTTGTTGGCCTACAATTAAATATAGGATCAAGAGAAACTCTTGACTCCTAATATGATATTAGGAAATTAGGTCACACAAGTGATGGAAAAAAGGGAAATTATGGTTCATAGGTCCAAAAAATAGTTAAAAAATGTTTAGGGAAGAAAATGATACATCGTAATGCCACAAATGGTATGGTTATTGTTCATAAACAGAAAGCAGTAATGATTGGTGTCAGAACACAAGAGCCTGTTATGTGGATAAAGATTTATTTTGGTATGAATTAGAATCAGAATATTTACTGATCTTAAGGAATAATGAGTGGTGTATTAGTGATGCACATGAATAAACCATTTATCAAATATTATTTTTGTGGAAATATGGGGAATTCTTAGAATGCTCATTCCATAGCCTTGAGGGTCACTATGTGACTTGGGACACACTATAATATTTACAAATAAGGTGTGTATTATCAAGGGAAAATATAGTGGAGTTGTTTTGTAAGGAAAACACACAAAGGGGAATCTATATCTTCTGAGTGGACAAGAAGATATGTATTTTATATCCAAGGAAGAAGAAAATAGGTTGTGGTATAAATTTATTGTTTATATGAGCCAATCATACATGGAAGATTTGTTGAAATGTGACACTGCTCAAGATCTCTCTAATTTATCATGTGATCATACTCATACATGCGATTCTTTCTAACAAGGGAAGATTATTTGAAATATATAAAAGGTTAAAGATCAATGGTCAATAAGAGTGATTGAACTAATGCAAATTGATGTGTGTAAACCTATTTCACCAAGATCTATTGATACGAAGAGATATTTTTAGTGTCCAAGGATCAATTAGGTGGTAATGAGAGGTAGGTGAATCAGTGGTAGCCTTATTTTACTAATTCTTTTTTTAAATTCAACCTATTGAAATTTGTTTAGGTTTTTGATCCACTCAATATAAACTCTCAATCATTCCTCAAGTGTAGTTGTAATGAAATAGGGAGAATCACATGTTTTTTACAGGGTTATTTTGAAAATACTACTCATTTCTATATTGGTTATACCCCCCAACATGTATTATTCACTATCTCCACAAGTTAATACAATGACATATAATCCATTTTTCCTCTCTATAACAAAAAATAATCCACTATACACTCTCTTTCTCCATAATACATTGGAGATTCATTCTACTCTATAATCCAAAAGATACATCTACTTCCAAATTTAGGAAGAAGTTCTTCTTCAAATAGACTTACTCTATAAGAAATCTAGTCACTCCTACCTTGTGTACTTTATCAATAATTTTAGAAATTATTATATTAAGACTCTTTTCAGATTTTGTGCAATCTAGATTCTCCTCAATATTCAAATAATCAAGAACTCATCAATTCATCTTTCTGTATTTACCTGATACATTATTGTATCGAGTTATCAGAAATAATATTTCAATTCAACACAGAGTCTTCATCACCTTCATACACACTTTATTCACAAAACAAACAATAATTGTTCATGGGTAATATATCATTATTACATGATTTAAAATCAATCATTTAAATCCTTATTTAAATTTGTTTCGTAATAACACATTTAATTACACATTTATATATGAATACTCATCAGTAGTGGTATCATATTTTCCTCATATTGAATGCCCCATTAGTTTCTGTGGGTATTTTGTTTCATGCAACTCATAAAGAATACTAGAAGGATTAAGGTTCCCCTCTTTCTTCTTATTGTGGTGTCTATCTCTATGAATCATTATCTATATTCATACATGTAACTCATATTTAATTACATAATAAAATACAAAAACTCATCAAAAATACCCAATGCTCGGGTCTTCTCCATTCTTCACATAAATGTTACAACTCATGTAGGAATCTGATTCACGTGGATTCATCAAAATATGATCTTCTAATCACCCGAATACTTATGTTTCACATTTCATCACATAGGATATTCATTTTAGAATAAATTTTTACTCTCATCACATGAACTATTCATTTTATTATTTAAATTATATTAATGAAATTGTAACTTCATGAATATATTATCATGATTGGATATTATAAGTTCATCATGGACTTCTTAATATGGAAGGGTCCTTGGTTTTATCCAAGGATTCCCAACCATGATCTTTGTGACTCATCAATGGTAGATAACCAATGCTCTATAAAACCCTTGAGAAAGGGAAGAAGGTTCTCACTAATTAGACAATTTGAAAAAGTTAGATCAAACTGTTGTGTAAATGTCTGCATGTTTTTAGTGGAGAGACAATGATTGTGTCACCATTTTCCCATATAATAATATCACTCGGTTGAGTGCTTCCTTATTTATTTTATCATTCCTTCAGCTTGGTAGAAGTGATTACTGGGGTACGCTCTCAAATCCTCACTGGCATCGACCCATGTTGTCTTCTCTAACACCATTCCACTGCACATGATTGAACCACCACTCTAATACCATGTGCCTCATGTGAATTCATGCTCGCCTACCATTTCTTCCCATACAATAGTCAACTCCAGTTCCCACCTCAAAAGTGGCTGCACCTAATTCCCTTATGTAGCTAGTTGGATGGATTCCTTTTTAAATAAAGTTAAAAATATGTGTTAGATAAAATATTCCACCAAATTCCATATTCACTCCAAATACCAATCCTTATTCTTCATGAAAAATATAAATAATATATTTATACTTTTTTCAAATATCTCTTCATTTATGTAATTTAATTTCATATTTGGATAATTATCCATGTTTTAAAAGTGAGAATTATTTAAGATTATCTTAAATAGAAAAAAATGTGCAAAGGAGTTTTCAAAAATAGGTATTCTGTGAGATGCGTGAACGCCGTTCACGCATCCCGGACCCATTTTTAAAAATATTGGAACCCTATACCCTTTTATCAAATTTTAATTTTTTAAAAACCCAAATAAAAAAATTAGCCCACTAATACCGTGATATATTGATGTGATGGTCTTGAGGAGCGCAGAAGATTTCTCCTACAATCCGAACAAAGACCAAAATGGTTCGGGAGTCGCCGCTCTAGGATTCTTTTGTGATGAGCATGGTCATCTGCTTCAGTTTCTGATGGAGAGAGGGACAATGGAAATCTTCAATAGTGTTGGGGTTCATTGATAGATCAACCATCAATGATGTTACCACAAGATTCTTTGATCCCCCTATTCAATGGCTAGGGAGGAGTGGTGCCCGCATCAGATTATTTTTCTCCTCGGACGGGGCGACGTGCTTCAGGATTTTGGTAAGCTGCCCTTCCATTCCCCTTCATATATCCATCAGCATAGGTTGTGGGTGTGGTCTATCAGGATGATTGACAATGAGAATAGGGAGGTGCACTCGATCGGGATGATCGTCCATGAAGAGCGTGCAGTGGCTACCTCCCTCTATAAATTTTTTGGAAGAGGTCCTATGGTTGGTGGATGTAACTTCATATGGTTGAATTGCGTTGCGATGACCTTGGGCGATATGATTTCTTTCAGAGATGATGAGGCCAACATCGAACAATAGGGTGTGTTTGGCAGTGCGGGTGTGGGTGTTGGCGGCGGAGCTTGTCGATGATGATGGCGACCCAGTGATCCAGGGGGTTACGGCCGAAGGCTGGTATGCTACGGTGGCAGATCCTATGGCCCGTAGCAATATAGTCTTTTTTTCATGGGTCTCGAGATGCTATGAGATCCCGACGGCGTGAGAGGATGTGAGACCCTGATGGTATTGAGGATGGCAGCGCATGGATGGAGGATTTGGTATCCTTGGGGCAGCGTGGTCTTTGATCTGATACCTCAGGGGGGCGGTGAACTAGAATTGAGTGCCGCTCGGGATTTGGGGGCCGACCGGAAATGATGCATCTGGAGAATGCCAGAAGCCAGCGAAGCGAGCTGGGGATGATAGGCTGGCACTCGAGAGGACGAAGACAATGGGGACACGATGCTCGGGTTCCAGGATCTGGTCGGAGATGATGAATGCGAGGCACTGTGCCAACCACATCTGGGATTGGAGCTGACACCGACAGAGCATGTGGGAGTTGGCCGGGATTGACCTCATGCCCATGTGGGAGTTGGCCGGGATTGACCTCGGGCATGAGGGATAATCTGGGGCGCAGGTGAAAAAACCATGAGATGCGGACGTTGATTCGATGACATTGGGATGGTTAGTATACAGATCACAAGAAGCGTTTCAAACGGTGGCTGGGGAAGATGTGCTGGCGCAGTTGGTACCGCTAGATGATGTGATGTTAGGGTTTATTTTTTTGGAGTCATGTAACATTTTTAATTTAGGAAGGAATTTGTTTTGTGTGGTTTATGTTTTCCACTAATGTTTTGGGGGCATTTGTTATGCCGTAAGATTTGTTTTGGATACATTTTTCTATTTAGTAATAAAATATTTGAGGTCGAACTCGCTCAGTTCTTGAACTTTTATGATATTCATGAATTCTATTCAAAATTTTAATAGTGTGGTCGATCTCCACGAGATTTTAGATGCTCATGTGGAAGCTCAAAGTGCTCTTCAAATTCGAGGATGCTTGGTCGGTCGTATGAAGAGGTGATGTCACTGACAATCAAATCCTTTGTGTGATTTTCAATCATGCTCATGGTAGCCAGTCTTGCAGTCAATTTAGGTGTTTTCCATTTTGTGTCCGACCTACATAGCAGGCAAGAATTTCTTTTTAAAATCAAATTTTTCTATTGATTTAAAATTAAATAGTAGAATTCAAAATTCATTTTCAATATTGAAAAATCAGTCCAATTAAATCCAAATGAATTCAAATCATAATTTTTCAATTGAATTCAATAGTCATTAATTGCAATGTGTCAAAATCATATTTCCACAAATCATATTTAATATTGAATGTTTAATTTTTTTTCAAATTCAAATTCTTTATTAAATCTTATTTAATTCTAAATCATCAATGAAATTTGATATCATAATTAAAAAATCATAATTAAAAATCAAAATATATTCAAATTCCATTATTTAAAAAATCAATATTTCACTTTCATTCACTGAATAAAAAAATTAATGATCCAGATTGAATTTATTTCTTAAATTTAAATCCAGATGATACCTTAGGGAAGGGTCAATATCCACATCCCTTAGAAAAATATCTATATCTCGATAGCAGGTAGTCTCCTAATTGATTTGGAATAAATTACACTAGCCCCCAATATATAATGAAAATTCTTATTCACTTATCAATAATATCTCTATGGTGTTTTTGTATATATCTAAAAAGAAATATATGTTCTTCTTCCTCAATTGTAGATATTTAAAAAACAGATATTAAACAGGGTAACAATAATGACCCAAACATTTCATACAAAAATATTACATCATTTTAGTTGACTATTCAATACATTAAATAAAAACATACCCAAGGATAGTAAAAATTTATTAACTTTAGGAACTAGATAAAGAATAATATTATTTGGTAAAAGATCTTCAATACCTCCCACAATGAACATCCCACATTGTACTCCTATTAGAAATATCATACATAATATCTTTCTTCATAACATATGGGAATGAAAACCTGATAAATGGTGATCCTAGATGATCAGTAATGGAAATTATGTGAGATATCAATGGTTATATAATAATGACATGAGAATAGGTGTGCGAGAACTTGTACATAACAATTGAAAACCATGCCCTGCATATCAATGATCCAAATATTTGGACATGACAAAAAGTTTGGAAGCTCAAAATGCATAAATCATAAGGGAATCAAATAACATAGGACATGAGACAATAACATCACCATAAGACATAGAGTTGAGGAATTAACATAATTTCCAGAGAGAAACTTTCAATAAGTTTTAATGGTTTATCATAAATATTAAATATAAATTTGATTAAAATGACATAATTTGGGTTAATAAATATATAATTGAACTAATTTTACTTTTAAAAACATATTAAAATTTTCTTTTGTTTTTTAATGCCTTAAAAGAAATGATAATTATTATAAAAAAACCAATATCTTTTAATATTTACTAAAAGGATTATTTTTTTGAAAATTATAAAAATTTCATCATATAATAATTTGGACATGATAATTTGAAAAATTAATTTTATTTTCCCAAATTCATTTTGTAAATGTGAAAAAATTAATTTTAAATTAATGTCCCTAAATTCAATGAAACCATATTATAAAAAATAATGCTCTTTATAAAAAATTTATTTTATTTTCAAAGGATTTTTATTTTCATTTAAAATTAATTTACAATAAAATAATTCATTTTATAAATTTCAATAAGTTTTCATACATTCGTTAATTATATTTTCAATGGATAAGTGATAAAAATATCATTATTTTAATATAATATGTCATGGTTTGTTAAAACTCAGTGTTTCATATAAAACAAGACATCGAAGAAAAATAATGTCTTCATAAAAAAATAATTCATAAACACTTTTTGTGTTTCAATATTTTAATACACATTGTCCTTATTATATGAAATTTAAAATGATCAACATAGGCATGAGATAATGAACACATACTATGTCTTCTTCCTCATAAATATATTTCTTTTCATAGAATTATAGTTGGATATTATTTCCTCGATGAATATAAATAGTAGAAGTAATGGTTTAATGGCCTGATCTATTCATAAAAAGATATTATATCTTAATAGATAAATATATATGTTTATTTAACAAAATCATGCCTTACTACCATAATGTATTTGTGTCTTTAGAACCTAGATAAAAAATAATCTTATTTTTTTAATGATCGTCAACATATCTCACAAAGTTCTTCCCGTATACTAATCTTCATATACATACCCTACGTAAAATCTATCTTCATATCCCTGGGAGAGGAAATATAAGAATGGATGAGCTTCGATGCATTATAAGGGTTAACATGGGATATATCAACATAACATGATTATAATGTTATTAGAACACGATCTTAACATTTGAAAAACATACCCTGTATATCAAAGGTCATAGTCTTGAGTCATTCCATAAATCATGGTAGTTCATAAGACATGAATCATAAAGAAACCAAATAACATAATCCCTAACAGTATAACATTGGCACGAGACATGAGTTTATGGCATACACAGAAGCACATAAATTAATTTCTGTCGTAGTTATGGTTCATTGACATGAATATCATTGTAGAATGGTTTCACATCCAAAAACCATAATAGTAGTAAAGGTTCACTCCCATGACTATCATTATTGAAAATGTTCTATACTAAATTGGGTTCACTGACCAATATAGTCATGTTTATCTAATGATATATTAATCATTACCCAATTAATTTAAGGGTTATATGTTTTTCGGCTCGCCAATCACATAATGAATATAATATTGATGTGATACAAATGATTATAAGAAATTCATCATATCATAACCCATGAAAAGGAAATATGTTTCATCAACATTTCATCTGGCATAACCTACTGTAAGAAATGTGTTTTATAATCATTACATAAATTCCTCATAACATGGAAAATGAAAAAAAGTAATGAGTCATATAATTTTTTTTAATCCTTGAAAAATAGTAAAATTATTCTTTAAATATTTTTTTAGAAAACATGGATATGGTACAAAAAGGACATTCGACCGAAGAGAGAAATAATGTCAGTTTTAATAAAATCCATATTTTCAATCTCATGAGTACTTAAGGAGGATAAAATAAATGAAAAAATTTTATTATAAATCAATAAAATATTTATGGTGAAATTCATGAGTTTATTGAGATATACATTATAATAATTCATCATCAAAATCTTAATCCCAAACAATCCTGATTAACAATGAGATTATTACACAAAACCTTGACCTCTTTGGTAACATTAGAATCCAAACCCTTGGAAATATAGATCCATAGATGTATATTTACATCCACATAATTATAATGAGTGGATGAAGTACATTAATTGGAAATATATACGTTGTATAAAAAAACATGTTGTTAATTTGGAATGTGTCTCATGAAAATAAAAGTGCGACGAAAATTCCTTACCTCATGTCTCGATAATACTAATACACATTCAATCCTACTGTATAATAAATATAGGATTAATATATATATATATTATAGAAACATAATAATATATATCATAACATATATGATTTAATTATAACCTTTTATAACCCCTTTATTAATAATTCAGTATCAAAATCACTGTTTCAGGTGATAACTCCTCCATTTATATGACTTTTTTGGTTCGGTAGATTTATTCCTTTTACATTGATCATGATTACATCATCATAATGATGCTAAAAATGATATAAATATCATATATATTAAATATATAAATATATATATTCATCAATAAAGGTGTATATGTAAAAGTGGATTACACTGTTCATGCAGATGGTAGGCCATACATAAGTATGAACACTATATCAATTTTTTTTTAGGATGTAAAGATAGAAAGGTGAATAATAATAAACATTTAAAACAAAATTATTATATAACTATATCATATATATTAATTAAATTTAACCTTATTACCATCCATTTAAAGAGGAAATGAAAAACATTTCTCATCGTATTGTGGAGGCGATAGTCCACACATATGCACATGCGATGTTATAATTTTCCAAGGGTTTGTACAATAAAAAGTTATATGTGATATTATAATTTAAAAGTAATATTAATGTGATAAATATCATATATATATATATATATATATATATTAAATCCACCATTATATTAATCTGGGAGAGTCAGAGATGGAAAATATATTACTTCGGATAGCGAGGCGGTAGTTCGTCGTACAGAAGATCCCTAGTTCTATTTCCCATTTGATAAATTAAAAGATGGATATAGTTTATTCCCTCAAAATAAAAACATATTAGTATATATTTGATAATGTTTTTATTATATTCTAAATATTAATAAATTAATGAAGGTGGTAATAGTGGAATTAAAAATAAAGATCCTAGTGAATAAAATTTCATTCACTTATAAAACCCTTCTTTGAATAACTAATTAGAAACCATAGTGTTGGTATTTTGGAAATAAAAATAGATTTATAAATTGAATAAGTATTTTTGGGAAGGATTTTCAAATGTATTTGTGGATCCATAGGGCTTAAGAGGTCTTAATAAGTGTGAGTAGGAGGTTCAATTTTATAATTGAGGAGTGAAATTTTTTTAAATACCTGAATCTGTCGATTAATTAGAAGTCACTCTCAATACATGTGACTAAAAAATTGATATATACTAGATTGGATGTAATATATGGTTTATCCACACCTCCATAATAAAATAAAAATGTTTTAAACATGTTATTCCATTGTCCTTAGATGTAAGTCACTTTTTCCATTTTAGTTTTAATTATGGTTACTAGTTTTTTATTAAACATGGTAATTTTTCCTCTAATAATAAAAATATAATGAGATTTATTAGAAAATATTTTCGAAAATATTATAAATATTAAATCCAATTATCAAATAAAATATGATATTTGTAGAAAATTTATTTTAACACAACTGTCTGTAATGCACAAAACCCTGGATTAACCTTAACTATGAAAGTTAATTTTTAATGTTTTTACAATGAATTATGACCAAAAAATTAAATAGATAATTATACCTATAATTAAATATGATGATTAAAAATATGGAATCCATTTTACTAAATAAAATTCACCTAGATTTCAAAATTTAATTTAAAATTAAACTAGGAAACATGATGAAAAATTGTTTTATAAAGAAAATGATTTATTAATTATGCAAAGATTTTAATACAAACTGATATTTTTTACCATTTATTGAAAAATTAATTTTTTCCAAGAATTAAAACTATGATAATTTTTAAATTTTAATTTCAAAAATGAATTTTATTTTTTAAAATAAATTTTATAAAATATGTAAAAATTAATTTTAAAATTAGCGTAGAAAACATGATGAACATACTTTATAGAAAAATATCATTTTAAGCATAAATGAGATTTATTATTCCCCAATTAATATAAAATATATTACATGGATGATAAAAAATATTAACTGAGAATATAATATTTAAATATCACTAATATACTTTAATCATAATTATTAACATAATTAATTAATATAAAAGCATAAGGCATGCATTAAAAAAATTCAAAAAATTTTCTTTTACTTCCAAAAGTTTTTCATTTATATTTATAATCAATTGATAACCAATTAATTTATTTTATATATTTGTAAACCATAAAAATATTTTATTTTATTCAATCCTATTTATAACTTCCAATTTAACTATTTTTTGATAACATTCATATGAAATAATAATATTTTAATAGTATGTTTCAGTTCCTCAAAAATCATTGTTGTGTGTAACATAAGATATAAATGAAATTAAATTTATTTTTTTAAAATTTTTTATAGAATCTCAAGTTGGTACATTCTACCCAATTAAAAAAAATTCACCACTAAAATTCCATCTCTATGAGACAAACAATTTACGACACATATTCCTCAGCATATCCTCACGTTTCCAATTTACTTCCTCAAATTAGTGATTTCACCACAAAAAAGTTACCAAGTTGGAGGTCTTGATTCATAGATCTTTCGCTCTATGATTCAAAATATCCATTAATTATTCCTCATATGTGATATATTTATCCAGTACAATGACCACTAAGGATTGAACATGTGAAGATTCAATATATACTTCCCGAGGTGAGAAATATAGAACACTTATTGAATTTAAGTGAGGTTTGGTGGAAGTTACAAGTGATAATATATTTTTCCTACTCAAACCAGAATCAAAATGTGACTAATATACCTTGGACAAAAATTTCCTTTCTTCCCAAATAACATAACTTTCTTCCAAATATTAATTAATAGAAACACCTTGTCACTAACTTTAAACTACAAATATCATTGATGATTACCAACATAGATTTTCTCCGAACATTTTTCTTTCCTTATGTGTTGTTAAATAGTTCTAACCTTCTCTATGAATTTTTAAGCTAGTCTAGGTTCCAATATCATTATTTATCCAACCTTATTACTTCAATTTAGGGATCTACACTTATTTCCATAGAGGACTTTCTAAGGATCCATCTGAATGTTTGAGTGAATTCTATTATTGTAAGAAAACTTGTCTAGAGAATGATCTTGATCCCAATAAACTTTTAATTATAGAGAACAATATCTATATATATCTTTTAGACTATAAATTATTATCTAATACTAAACATCCAACTATTTATGATTTGAAATTATGAAACATAAATATATATCCAACTCCTACAGAAGACTTCTCTATAGAATCATGGAAATCCTTAGATCCTGATAGGATATAATAAATTAAGGTACACTATGAAACCAGAAAACATCATTAATGTATATTATAAAAAGATTATCAAGTGAGAAATCCACACTAATACAATTGAATTTTATTGATTCTATAAGGTGATTAACTAAAAACAATGTAGCATTGTAACTTTAAGATGTTTTGGGGAGTCCAATGACAAAATCCATATTGATGTTCTCCCATTTCCATTCATGTATGGGTAATGGTTCTAACATCCCTTTATAATTTTGTCTCTCAACGTTAACTTCTGGATATACCAAGAATCAGGAAGTTTATTCTACAATATCTCTCTTCATGTTTTCCAATCACAAATACTCTATTAAATCATTATACATCTTTTTTAATTATAATATTATTAGAGAATAGAGAACTATGATATTATTCTAATAGATATTTCCTCAAATGTAGTTTGGAAAAAAACTCATGAAAGGTTCCTAAACCCTATAATTCCATAATTAAGTGTGAAATCAAGAACATTTATGACCTTATTATATTGTTCCACGTCATTATTCTATGCCTCTTTAATTCTAAAATGGATAGGTGGGGGAAAATTAATTTGATAATGATATTATTTTCCCCTTCTTTCAATATTTCAAGAGATATACTTTAAACATCTATAAATTTTGGATCCTTCATGATCCTCAAAATAATAATATTGCATGATCTATTAAACTCAAACCATTGACCGCATTGTTTTTCCCTATGTGGTAATGTATTAAGTAGTCATAATCTATAATAATAACCAACCAACTTCTTTGGAAAATATATAACATTTATTTTTTATTATATAAATAAAAATTTTATGGTTATTATATATATCACATCTTTCTACATAATTATAATTCCCGTATTGAAGGACCCTGAAACACCCAAAGAGGGAAGGGGTAAATCGGGGTGTCAAATTTTTCTTTTAAACTGATGGATCTTGTTCCCATGTTGGTAGGAACCTATTAAACCTGTCTGAAGAGGATGTTCAGAAAATAAAAAATCACATGCAATGTGACGAAACATCAATTTTACTTGGTTAACCAGTAAGGGATACATGCAAGGAGCATATGCCGATAGTGTGTTGGTCATACCAAAAACCACTAATCTTTACAATTTGTGGATTATAAGAGTTTAGTGCAGTCACTCTATGTCAGGAGAACTACCTTTACAAGGTTGTAGGGATTGCACATTGTGCCCGTCATATCACTTATGCTGAGTCCCCCTTTCTCACTGTGTTGGAAGAATATTTACTCAGTATATTAGCTTGACTTTTTCTTCAATAGTTTAGTGTTAAATCATGCATCCTAAACAATAAATAGACGCCATGTTGTAGTCCTTTAATCACGAACAAATGTAATTTATTTTCCTGTACACTAATATGTTAGGAAATTTAACTTCGCAAACTAATTTGGTCAATTTTTAGGCTTCCTTGTCTGTTCTGTGTACTACTGCAATTTTTGTGTACTACTGATGTTTCTGTGTACCATCTAACTCCTTCGTGTTATGACCTTCTCTGCTTACTATCGTACTCTGCATACTACCCTTGCTCCGCCACGTACTGTTATGGCTTCCTGAGCGAACTGCACTCTCTTCTGCAGACTGTTTTCCTTACGCGGATAGTTCTCTCCTCTTACCATCTTCTCCTCCGCATAACACATTGAACATCACCAGATTTCATCCTGAAATTTTAATCTCCAATATCATCTCTATCAAAGGGAATTAATGATCCTTAAATAGGCACATAACTTCACAAATTTCTAAAATTTTATTTACCCAAATTTTCAATGTGGGACAGTCTTCACTATAAATTGAACTCTATATGTGTACGGTTAGCCTCCACTGTGTAACACTACTGTTTCGTGGAATGCAAAAAATCCCGCCAACCATTGACTTTCAGTGTACCATACGCCTTCGCAACATACAGTCGCTGTGAATCGTTTTCGATTCAGTGCGTTGCTCCACATACAGTTCCGTATGTGGCCACGAACCATTCCTAGAACATGGTATGAGATCCATGTTTTGAGGTATGTGGTTCTTTATTTTGTTGATTTTCATTTTCATGTCGCATACCATTTACTCCTATGTGAAAAAACCTTTTTTCCATCACCACTCCCCCAATTTTGAGGCCCCGAAATTCAGAAAACATTGGGAAACTATGCAACCTTCAATATTGATTTTAGCCTCATATATATGACCATATTCTTTTAAAACTCCCTTGTCATCCATGTTCAGATTGAAAAAAAAACACAAACCAAACTCCAATATTATCAATGAATAGCCTTGGTTCCAACAATCTCTCCCAATGGGTTTGTTGGAAGTCTCTAGAAAAATTCACTAATGTGCCACCCACAATCAAAACCTAAACCTTCAAGAAACAACTAAACCATCACTCTATGTATACATGAACAATCATAATTATCTTTTATCCACCATAGTTTTATTTCAGGATTTTTTTATTCTCTTTATTTCCATTTAATTTATTCATTCTCCCCCATTGGAAATAAACCAAATGAACTGAATCTCGAATTGTAGAGTAAAAAAACATGCTCCCCTTGGATCATATCACCCCCATAAACCTACATCATTTTCTACAAACAGAATGAATATAATTACAAATACTGGGGAGAAAGAAATCTTGTAACCTCCTTATTCCCTAGGAGGTGGCTAAACATCGAGGTTCAACCAATATTTCTCAAACACAGCTGCTGACAGTGGCTTAGTCATAATGTTAGCCACCATCTCATTTGTTCCCACATGGTCCATTTTGATGATGCCTTGTTCAATATTTTCATTGATGAAGTGATATATAATCTCAATAGGTTTTGTACAAGAATACAGAAAAGGGTTCTTTGTATGATAAATTGCACTATTATTATAAAAGTAAATAACCATTGGTTGTTTCACCTCATCACCTATGACAATCAGTTGCTTTTTCATCCAAATTAATTGAGTTCACTCCTTGGTAGCAGATATATATTCATCTTCAGTAGTACTATGTGAAGTACTTTCTTGTTTCTTTCTTAACCATCCCACACATTTCTTCTCAATATTGAAATCTTCGCCACCAGAAAATTTTTTTTCCTCTAAATATCCAGCCCAATCAATATCAAAAAATGTTGATAGTTCACTATATAACCCTTCAACAATGTATATAACATAATTATGTGTACCTTTAATGTATCTCATGATTCTTTTAACCTCCGCCATATATTCATCATTTGGATTGCATTGAAATTAGGCCAAAAGGAATGTTACAAAGACAATATCTGGACCTGTCTCTATCAGGTATAGTAGGCTTCCAATGATTCTTCTTCACATAGTGGGATCCAAAGAATTTACATCCTTATTCTTTACGAGCTTCTTTCCAACCGCAATCAGAGATGAAATTGGTTTGGAATCTTATATATTGAATTTCTTCAGCAGCTCTATTGCATACATTTCCTATGAAATGAAACTGTAATCCTTCATCTGAATCACCTGCTACCATAAAAATTTTGAGAGTTCACCAATCATAGTCATTTCAAATTCTAATTTCATGTGATTAAAAAATTCATCCACTGATCCATTCCTGCTTCCACATTGAAATGTCATCCACGTATACCAATATCTTGAACTGATCCTTTTGAGAATTATTCACATTTATATTGTGATCCACTCCTCCTCATTTAAATTCATGCTTTCATTGATAAGAGTCAAATCGTGAGAACCACACATGTGGTGTCAGTTTCATGCCATATAGATCTTTTTTTAATTTCTAAACCATTAGTTCATCATTTTCAAGAAAGAACCCCACAGGTTTTTCAATGTAGACTTCTTCTTCCAATACTCCATTAAATAATGTTGTCTTGACGTCAATTTGATAAACTTTATAACCTCTTTGGATTTCCATGGCAAGAAATAGTCTGATTTAATTGAGTCTTACTACTGCAAATAATTTCTCTTCAATGTCAACACCTTCGACTTGTGAATTTACCTTATAGACCAAGAATTCCTTATTTATGATCCCATTTCCATGCTCATCTAATTTGTTCTTGAAAATCCACTTCGTACCAATCACATTGTGACCTTTGAGACTTTTGAAAAGATCCCAAGTCTTATTTTTGTCAATCTGATCTAATTTTTTATTCTTTGATTTTACCCCGGACTCATCATTTGCTGACTCTTCAAATGAGAATGGTTCCACAACTGATAGAAATACATGTTGTACGTTATTCCTCATTTTCCTTGATTGTGTAGGTGCATTCCGATCCCCGATAATTTTGGACTGATCGATATTTTCTCTTCAATTTCTCCTCTAGGGTTCAACCGAATTTTCTACAGCTATGTCTACCTCTTCTGATTCTTTTTCCGAGTCAACATCATGATGTGACTCCTAATATTTTTTGAAACCTTCTTCTACATCTATATTAGTATTTTTTCCATGTTCACATTATTGCTCATCTTCAATAACATCATCATAAGAATTCCTTGAAGCATTCATGTTTTGGTCATCAAAGATCTTCACATCACTACTTTCGACAATTATTCCCAAGATTTTATTAAAACACTTGTAGGATTTCCTTTTTATTGAGTATTCAAGAAATATTCCTTCACCTACGTTTTCCCTATACATTCCTTGATTTCCTTTTTTGTTAAAAAATAATAATTTCCAAAAACATGAAAATATTTTTGTTAGGGCTTCCTTCCATGACACATTTCATATGGTGACTTTATCTCACCCATATATAGCCTTTTTCAATTTTGAATATATGTTGTAGCATGTACTGCCTATTTCAAGTAATGTCGAGAAATACGAATCTCAATCACCATAGTTCTATCCATGTTGTTTACCTGTCGATTCCAGAACTCAACAAGTCCATTTTTTCTATGGAGTTCTCATAGATTACACCTCATGTGGTATCCCATCCTTTTATAGGTAATTTTAAATTAAATGGATTTTTATTCCCCTCCATTTTCAGACCACATGACTTTGATTTCCATCCAGTATCATTCTCGGTGATTCGACGATAGGTTTTCCTGCAATCAATCACTTGTCGCTTCTTCTGTATAATAACCACACATGCCGTTCTACTGTAATTATCCATGAAAAGAACAAGGTACATTTCTTCACGTGTTCAAAAAAATTATCAGGCTACATAAATCTATATGGATGAGGTCTACGAGATTTGATGCTCTTTTCTTCTTTGTCTGGTTGGAACTAGAGACTAGTTGCCCTCACATACAAGCATCACATGTATTTTCTAATTAACACTTCAAATGAGGTATATCCATGACTATATTCATCGTTGATATATTTTCCATGTATTTCTGATTGATGTGACCCAATATCCAATTCTATAAGTTTTTTTCCTCTTAATCTATTAGTTTTCAAATGTTCTCTTTGCTGTTAACCTAATATAAGTGTCCATCTATTCTACATCCATTCATGATAAAATTCCAAAATTTTCCTCTTATAGTACATCCATTTTGATGGAATGTCACAATAAGACCTGACTCACTAAGCTGACTCACACTATGAAGACTGTGATGTAGAACAACCACATAAAGGGCTTCAGTCTTCTTGCACACTCCATTATCTAGCTCATTACTTCCACTTCCATTTATTTTCAATTCACCATCATTACCAAACCTCATTGTTCCATTGATATTTTTCTTGATGTTAGTTAATAGATATTAATTACCTGTTATGTGGGATGAAAATCCTCTATCATGAATCCAAGTGCTGTTGTTCATTTTAGCTTTGATGGCTACTTCTTCAAAATTGGATATTTCAATTTTACACTATTCATTACATGAGATATTTGATTGAGTGCAGAACATTGATGGTATTTCAATTCTCTCTCCCATGTACATGGGTTATTTATATTCAAATTATTCTTTCATAGGAGAAACCGTGTTTGAAATAGAAACACCATCTGGTTTATGAGTATTGAATCGTCTCTGAGCATTGAAAGGATTTCTTCTTTCATACCACTTCCCACAATACACAACTTTATGTCCAAAGTTAGAACGAAGAAAATAATATCCATAAAATTTATTTATTCAACAAGATGTATGATATGAATATGTTCTCCTATATTGAGTTCCTAAATAATCCCCATTCATATAGCTCCATTCCTCTTCATATAATGACATTGTATGACCCAGATTTCCACAAAACTGACACTTCATGAAAGGAAATGACTTCTCACTTCTATTTCTCCTAATTCCTCTCCTAATTCCTTCTTCATTGCGAAAATAGTTTGTCTCCCTTTAATTTCTTTATACTCAAGGATAATATTCAGTTCTCCATTATGTTTCATTGAAGGGATTCCTTTTCAACACTTCTGGTGTCATTTCAACATGATCAACTTTCAACATTCCTTTATTCTGGTTCACTTTATTTGTATAATTTGATGTTTCAACATCACAACCAATTCCACTATTTACAATTCATGGGGGACTTTTATCACTCAAAATTATTTCAACTCCATTAAAACCAAAATTTTCTCTCTCTAGTAGCTCAACATTCGAGAACCATCCAAATTTTATTTTCTTCTTTGATTCTTTTGATATTGATTCACTTTTGAGTTTAATTCTTATAACAAATTCTTCGTCGAGTCCCTCAATGGTCTTGGACTTCTCCTCCAGTCTCGAGGTAAGGTCATTGATGACCATTTCTTGTTCTTCAATTATGAGTTTTAGTTACTCAAAATCATTAGTTTTTTTAAAAAAGTTATAAAATTTTATTGATAAAAAAGAACGGGGTTACACAAGTTTAAAGGAAGGTATTTTGTAGACATACCGAGCATAATAAAGGATTAATTCAGAAGAGAGATCATACATCCAGTGTAATTAGTGAGTAACTCTGAGATTGGAAAGACCATCAGCGATCTTGTTTGCTTTGCGGATGGCGTGAGTGGCAATGAAGTTAAGCCCAACGAGCGAATTCAAACAGTTCATCCAGTGGGAAGTAAGAGGCCAGGCAAGGTGAATTGTACCATTCCAGATGGATTAAATGATTGTAGTAGAGTCGCTCTCAATCTAGATATTGTCCCAAGTTGAAACATAAGGATTATTTTTTTAATATTGATAATAAATGTAAGATGTGAAATAAGTGGAAAGAAATAGTGGAGGAATCATGAGAAAATATTTATCAGATGGAAGTAGAAGCATGGTTCCCAGATTTGAATTATCCTTTCTCTTACTCAAAGAGTTCACTATCATCATGTTATTTTTCAAAAAAAAAACTATTTCACTGAAATTTATTTCTATATTTGAAGTATCTCTTTTTAAAAAAATTCTGAGTCTTTTGAATGTCGTCATCTGTTCTTTATTCATCATTGAAATTTCTTGGGCAGCGAGAGGCAATGTGCCCAACTCTTCCATAGTGAAAACAAGAACTAGGTAGCTTTACGTAAAATTTCCATTTTCCCTCCTTGAGTTTCTTGAAAATGAGTGAAAGAAATTATTTTTCCTCATCATCATCATAAACACAATATCCTAAAATTTCTAGTTTTTCTATAGATTTGAATTCTATTTCCTTACTTACAAGAGTAGTTGCATCTTCTAGGTTGTCTCTTATATCATATTCCACATGGGTGGTCAATATATTATGAAAATAGAGGTTTTAAAGATACCATTATTCAATAGATAAAAAAAATTAATTATAAATAGGAGGAATTCTTATCAATATTTTCTTTACAATATCAATGTATTTGATCTCTTCTCCAAGGCCTCAAATTTCCACTACAACATCAGTAATTCGATTGAAGAAAGATTCTTCATTTATATTAGGGTGCACATTTAGATCATAAAATTTGTTGTGTATAACATGGATATTAAACTCCTTCACTTTGATTTCACCTTCGTAAATATTATCTAGTTTCTCCCACATAGACATTGCAAACATATAGTTCATAACCTTCAGAAATATTTGATCGGAAAGAGATGCAGTTAGAGAATTTTGTGCTTTAGCATTAACATCCAGAATAATCCTATCTGTATCTTTCATAGACAGACCATGTTGGATCAGTGACCTATAATCCCCATGCAGTTGAAAAAATAACATCTATTTCTAGAGATCCAATATGAGATCTCATCATGTTCTTACACATTTATAAGTTACTTCTATCAAACAATGGAACTCCCCGGACATTAACTATATTCTCGATGTCAGAAAAATAGGACATATTAAACACCATCAACCTCCTTTGATACAACTTGTAGGACCCTGGAACACCCTGAGAGGGGAGGTTTGAATCAGGGCATCAAATTTTTCTTTCAAACTGATGTATCTTGTTCCCCCATTGGTAGAAACATATTAATCTTGTCTGAAGAGAAAGTGTTGAAAATAAAAAATCACATGAAAAGTGAAGACACATCAGTTTTACATAGATCACCACTATGGGCTACATACAAGAAGATTACTCTGAAAGTGTTTCGATTATGCAAAAAACCACTAATCTTCATAACTTGTGTATTACAAGAGTTTAGAACATTCACTCTGTGCCAGGTGCACTATCTTTACATGGTTTTAGGGATATCCCACTACATCCTTAGGATTAGTTTCTTTGACACCCCCTTCCTCACTGAATTTGAAGAATATTTACTCATTTTATCAATTTGAAGGTCACTTCAATAGTTTAGCATTAAATCATGCATCCTCAACTGTAAAGGGATGATCTGTTTCAGCCTTGTAATCACCCTCAAATGTAATTTATTTTCCCATACACTGATAAGTTATGGAAATTAACTTCGCAAACTGATATGGCCAATTTTTAGGCATACTTGGATGTTACACGTACTAATGATCTTTCTACATACCACATCGATTTACATGTACCATCCAAATCCTGCACCATCATCCCTTCTCTATGTACTTCCCTACTCTTCATACTTCCCATTCTCTACCGTGTACTGCAAGAGCATCCTATGAAAACCACACTGTCTTCCGTAGTCTGTTTCCCCTATGTGGAAGATTCTCTCTGCATACCATCTTCTCCTCTGTTTACCACTTTGGACTTCACCAGATTTCTTCTAAAAATTTTATTCTCTAATATCAACTCTAACAAAAGAGATTATTGCTCCTTAAATAGTCACATAACTCTGAAAAATTCTCTAATCCGATTTACCAAAATATTCAATGTGTGACAATCTTCACTGTAAACTAAAATCTATCTACGTACTATTAGACTCCACCACGTACCACTCTTGTTTTGAAAAACATGACAATCCCGCCATCCAACAGAATTTTTCGCACCACATGCCTTCACTTCATACAGTCACCGCAAACCATTTTCAGTTCAACACACCACTCCGCATACCATTCTGTATGTGGCCGCAAACCATTCATGGAACATGGTGCATGATCCATGTTCCAAATCATGAATTTCCATTATTTAACTGACATTCTTTGTCATTTTCGTTTCATTAAATCTTATTTGAAAAAGATTTGTTTTCCATCACTGAATTGCCAATATTGAGGCCCCAAAATTTCTAAAACACTAGGAAACTGCAACACCTTCAATACTACTTTTAGCATCAAACGTATGACCTAGTTATTTGAAAACTCCCTTGTCATCCATGTGTAGATTGATAAAAAAATTGAAACAAAACTCCAATATTATCAATGAATAGCCATGGTTCAAATAATCCCCCCATTAGGTTTGTTGTAAATCTTTAGATAAAACCAATGATGCGCCTCCATGATCAAAACCTGAACCTTCACGAAATAGCTCGACCATCACTCTAAGTCTTCATGAGTAGTGCTCGGTGTAAAAAACAATAGAGAGGACATGAATTTGTTTTTTAAACTTCTCTTTTGTCCCCCATAGTTTCATTTTTGTATTTTTATATTATTTATATTTCCATTGAATTTATACATTCCCCCCATTGTCTATAAACCCAATGAACCGAATCATGACTTGTAGAGTAAAGAAACATGCTCCCCTTAGTTCATATCTCCCCCAAAAAGCTACATCATTTTAACAAATATATTAAAAAGAGTTAAAACAAGTGGGGGGAGGAGAGTCTTGTAACCTACTTATGCACTGGGAGGTGACTGAAAACATTGGTTCAACCACTATTTCTCAAACACATCCACTGATTGTGGCTTGGTCATAATATCATCCACTTGATCATCAGTTCCCACATGGTCCATTTTGATCAGGCCTTGTTCAACATTTTCCTTGATGAAGTGATATATGATATCATTATGTATCGTACGAGAATTCTGAACAGGATTCTTCATAAGGTCAATTTCACTCTTTTTATCACAGTAAATCAACATTGGTTGTTTCAACTCATCACCTATGTCAATCTGTTGCCGCTTTATCCAAAGTAACCGAGTGCACTCCTTGGTAGTCGATATATATCCAGCTTTAGCAGTACTAAGAGAAATACTAACCTGTTTCTAACGTAACCAGCTGAAAAATTTCTTCCCAATAAAGAATGCTCCACCACTGGTATAATTTCTATCCACTATATCTCCAGCGATTCAGTATCATAAAATGCTGATATTTCCCTATCTCTCCCTTCAACAAATTCTTTCCCATAATTATGTTTACCTTGAATTTATCTCATGATAATTTTCACTGTCTCCATATGTTCTTCCTTAAGATTATATTAAAAGCGGGTCGTAAGTCAAGATACAATGTCATTATATGGTCGTGTCGCCGTCAGGTACAGTAGGATTCCAATGATTCTTCTGTACATGGTGGGATCTACATAAGTTCCATCCTCATGCTTTCTGAGCTTCATTACAACCTCAATCAATGTTGATATTTGTAACGCCTTGACCCGGGTTACCCAGAGCTAGTTTATTATTTCATAACATTGGCATGATCATAAGAGATCAAGTCATGAATGACCGATCAGATTAGTAGCCTATGAAGTACTAGATACATACATAAGGTTCACATTATATTATGAAATGAAAATGAAACATTGTGTCTCCATAGAAAACACTCATATTCCTTATCCTATCCCATGCAGTTCAGTCATAATATAATACTTCGCATCTTGGGAAAAATAAAACATAAGACATGGGTGAGCTCAGATGCTCAGTAAGGATAACAATATAGCGGGACTATAATAAATAATCATAAACATTTAAGCCAATGTTTATGAATAATACACAATCCTTTTAAACATAAACTTCAGTATAATATGGTAATGATATATCAAATAATTCCATTTATTTATTCACATTGATATTCTACTAGTTGAATAATCACATGTATTATAAATAGCTAATCTCATAATGATGGAATGCATAATTATGAACATCTTAACCACGATGTCAAGGAATCGTGCAAAGACCAAAAATATAAATTTTGTCAAGGCCTTGTGCCAAGACACTAGTTTGTCTCATGAGTCCAACAGATGCATCAGGGGGCTATAGCGGGCCCCATCCACCACTTACTACATCCAATTCATTCGACATATGAAAAGAGTG
Organism: Viscum album; assembly: GCA_963277665.1. Classification (NCBI taxonomy): domain Eukaryota; kingdom Viridiplantae; phylum Streptophyta; class Magnoliopsida; order Santalales; family Viscaceae; genus Viscum; species Viscum album. Next base: position 940,794,283 of record OY728161.1, read on the forward strand.
AAACATAACATAAATATTAGTATTAAACTAACATACCAAATGTTAATACTTTAACCATAAACTATGAATGAAATAGAAATAACACATCCATAGTCAAACCTATTATAAAACTATAACTAGAATATGTAATATTTTATCATAATAAATCATATTCAGTTAAACATAAAATAAAAAAATAGATGTGGCATAGATAAAATCAATCCAAAAACTATTTGAGATGAATATGTCTTTTTACTTTGAAATAATTTAAAAGTCACATGATTATAAAGGAAAACATTTATTTTGAAAAATATTCTTATACGCTTGTTAGGGAATATTCAAAGGTCTTATAACAATGGAAAATAGCCACACACGCCAAATAATTAAAAAAATATTCTTTCCTTAATTTTTCTAAAAGGTCATAAAGTAACTTTTTTGGAAAATGATGGAAAGTTTCCTTTCAAAAAAGTCAAACTAGTTTATAAATGACTTAAACCCATAGTCTAGGAAATAGTAAAAATGTTTTGGAATTCATTTTTAAGAAACATGAATGTGGATAATAACGAAGTCCCAGTAGATAATTATGTATAAACAACCTCAAATAAAAACAAGATTATAAAATTAAGCCTTACCTTGTAATTTTCCTTAGTCGAGTGTATATTAACCTCATATATAATAGATTAATCCTAGTTATTAAATTATAAAATTACCACATACACAAATATGATACCATATATGATCCTCTATTATTACATTGTTAATAATATATTAGTAGTATCTTTTTTTTCGGGTGTTAACTGATTCGTTTTCCTTCATATGATTTGTTATGTATGTCATGTTTGTAATGGATAATATGTATTTGATTCATATCCATAATGATATTAAGTTATTAAACATTATTTTTTAATCATCAAAGGAATATTATTCTTGACTGGTTACGATGGGGGATGAAATCTCATCGCGTTGTGGAGACGGTAAGCCGTACAAACACACAAGCGACAATATCATTATATTGATGGATAAATCGTATGTAGTTGGATTATATATTATATATAAATAATCATTAACATGTTATATTTATTATTTAATTGAATTATACCCCTTATTATACCAATCCAAATAATGATGTGTTTAATTACAAACTACACCACAATGTGGAGACAGTAAGCTGTACGTACGCACGTATGGTGACTTTTTAATTCATAGGATGGATAGAATAATGAATATAGTTGTACAATATTTATAATAAAATCACATTCTGTATAAGGTACCTGAGTTATTATTTTTGGAATGTAAACAACAAAGAAAGAGGAAGTAGAAGAAGAAAAGAACATTGAATGAGGTGATTAAATAATTATCTCTTCTTTGGGTTCTTCCTTTTGATTTCAACAAAAGGGCTCATTAATATGGCTTTATGATCTAAGTAAGGCCTTTATGATGAATTGAGGGTTGTTTTTAGGAGGTTTGGGTAGGGGTTGGCCAATCCAAATGGCATTGGAGGTGTGAATTTAAGATAAGTGGACGTTCCTTTTTATAAGATAGGTGAGGGAACTTTACGATGAGCTTGAAATATTAATTTATTATAAAATAATTTTAGTTTTATAATAGATAGAAATGGATTTATTTTGAAACTATGGTGGGTATGGGTATACATCATCTCATCCAATAGGTTTTGGACATGTATGGGTCACCATATTACCCTTATCATTTAGATTAAACTCTTAGTTAAAGTGTTTACCTTTAACCACGTCTTCCTGTATTTTTATACTACATGGTTAATATGGTTACAATAAAATTACAAGATAACCTCAAGTGGGTCATTAATGAAATATCTAAAATTACCTATATCCTTTGGAAGAATCTTATAGTTTTAGTTATATTATATCACATAATAATATAGTATTTGTTTTGATAACACATTTATATCAATTTTATCACTATTTAGTATTTGGTTTTTGTGAAAGTCATAAAAACTTTATTACATCCAAAAAAATACATCGAATAAACCCTAACATGTCATATTCACCTATAAAATGTAGGATTGAAATAATGATGTAGATGCTCAATATACAAGAGGGGGGGGGGGGTGAATTGTACACTTTAAAAATTCCTTTGGAACCATTAAAGTTAGTTACAATTAACTATGTTTTCCTTAAGCAAAGGAAAGGACTAAGATTAACAAAGTTAAACTAAAAAAATTCACGACACCTCTAACACCAAATGATAAACTTGGAATAAGGAATGACGTTATAAACATCAAGTCCTATGTACTTTCTTAAAACTGGAAAGAGATTCTGAAAGTAAGTTCCTGAAATATGGATCCGGAAATTGAAACTTAACAAAAGATTACATTATGAGATTCTACCTTAAAGCGTATAGAATCTAAATGAAACAGAGTACAAGTAAGGAAGTATATGAAAGTTATACTTTCCTTATAATACAAAATGCAGCAGAAACAAACAAGTAGTAAAACTACAAGTAACAAGATATAAGTCTTTTAACCCAAAGAGAAGGGTATCCAACAACCTTGGATAAAGGTCTCTTGATTTATACTTTCAAGCAAGTCTGTCTTACCCACACCAAGGTAAGCCCTCGATACGAAGATCAGAGTCTCTGTCTTGCTATCCCTGCAAGCCCTCAACTTCAATGTAGTTGGCAACCTCTGTCTTCCATAGCAAGGAAGCCCATGAGCTTCAAGGTAGTCGGCACCTCTGTCTTCCTATCCCAGGAAGTCCTCGAATGTAATCACCAAAATTCAGAGTCGCACAAAACATTGATAGTTAATAAGAGCCTCTCTCTCTACAAATCACTTCAACAACATGTATGCAAAATGTCGAAGAAGTTATTTATCAGTCAGCAATGAGCTCTTTCAAATGAGCTCCTATTTATAGGTATGGTCGGCCTCCTTTCCATCGGTCATATTTACCTTAAAAATTTGAGGGACCTATACACGTGTAACTTAACCAACAGATAGTTTATAACAGAATAGACGACATCATTTTATAACAAAACTAGTGAAACAGAATGTATGACATCGTTTTAAATTTAACACAGAAGTTCAGAATGAATGTTCAGAGTGTAAACAAAAATAAATTTTCAGAGTCTAAATAAATTCAGAGAGTATAAAACAAAGATGATCAGATTCTGTTTAATAGGTGAATTTGGAATGAGAATTCGGAATGAGAATTCATCAACCGAATTCGTAATGAGAATTCGTCATCAGAATTATTAATGAGAATTCGTCATCAGAATTCGTAATGAGAATTAGTCATCAGAATTCGTAATGAGAATTTGTCATCAGAATTCGTAATGAGAATTCATCATCAGAATTCGTAATGAGAATTCATCATCAGAATTCGTAATGAGAATTCGTCATCAGAATTCGTAATGAGAATTTGTCATCAGAATTAATATTGAGAATTCATTATCAGAATTCGTAATGAGAATTCATCATCAGAATTCGTATTGGGAATTCGTATCCAGAATTAGGAGTAAAACATTATCAGAGATCGTATACGGAATTCAAAATGAAACTTCATTACAGTTCTCATCTGGAATTCAGTACTTAAAACAGAATGTTTCATATAAAAGTTTCAAATGATTCCGAGAATATAGAAATGAATCTGAAACTTATACTTAAGAAATATATGAATGAAAATATGATAAGGATAATTTTTCTTACAAAAGCGATCTTCCTTATAAAAGTGATTTTCCTTATAAAAGCTATTTTCCTTATAAAAGAAATTTTCCTTATAAAAGAAATTTTCCTTATAAAAGCAATTTTCCATAAAGAAAGGTGTTTGTGATTTTCAAAACAAGAAGGACTGGAAAATTCATAAGGAAAACCTTATTGACTCAACATAACATTCGTGTATGGCTTCAAAAGTTTCAAATTGACTTTTATTTTAATATTTATAACATTAATTATTTTAATCATTCATTAATAATGTAAATACTACATCATCCTTATGTCACAAATAAATTTCATTATTAAATGTCTAAAAATTATAAATAAAATACCCTGATGTTGGAAATAATATTATATTTCTAATGAATATTTATAGTTAAATTTATCTAATGAATAAATATATATCAAAAATGGTTTATTTAATAAAATTTGAATTTAACACTATTAACTCTTCTTTAAATAAAATATAATAAATTTCCTAATCTAATCCAAGTGGATAAAAAAGAATCATATTTTTTTCCTAAGGTTGATTTTGGTCTAAATACAATTATCCAATAGAATTAGGAAATGTGTCGGGGTATTTATAATATATTTTTTACCTTCAATTATTATATTTAATTTTAACAATGTTAAATAAAATTCAGAGGTTACTATTCACCAAAAATTATTTTCATCCAATTGAACCACATTTTACTTATTGATAAAAAAAATTTTGTTGGATTTTTGAAATTTAATTCACAGAAGTGGTAAAATTACATTTTAGGCAAATTTTTAAATGTGCCTAGAAGGTGGGTAAAAGATGTTAAAAAGTTTAATAAAATTTTATATATCTAATATTATTATAAAATGAATTCAATTAATTACATTATAATAATATATTAGTTATTTATATATTTTGAATATAAAAGAAATTTAAATAAAAGTAATAATTATTTAAATAAAAATTAAATTTCAAACAATAACGCAGTGTTTTTCACTATTCATAAAAAATTGGATGTTTTAAAAAAATACAAAAAATTCACCTGAAGCTAATTTTGATATTCTGAATCAAAAAATGAAGCCCATTTTAAAGAATAAAAATAAAAAAAATTTAAAAATTGGGGATTAAAATTCATAACTTCTTTTTAAATGGCTAGTTTTATTGGTCATGGTGTGCTAGAGCTCGAGGTTACGTACAATAGAAGCTATTGTATTGTTGAAAGAGAAACGCACTGTGGAATCTTAGTGTGTTACATTATTACCTTCAAATAATTTATTACTTGAAATATCTAGAATATTACTGAACAAAAAGATTCGTGTTGGTTTTCATCATAAGTTCTTCAGGTCCACATGTCGCCTCTTCCATATTTGGGGTTCTCCAAAGAAATTTTACTAGACAAGTCATCCGGTTTCTCAACACTTGTAATCTGGTATCAATAATTCTGATAGGATCTTCACAATAGGACATATCGAGTTCCATTACTTTTTCATCATATGTGAGTGCATGCATTGGGTATGGCATGTATTTTCTCAATAGTGATACGTGGAAAACATCATGAACTTTGGAGAGACATAGAGGCATTTCCAAATGGTAAGTTGAAACTCCAATTCATTCTAGAATTTCAGAAGGCCTAATGTACCTAGGAATTAATTTAACCTTCTTACCGAATCGTATAACACCATTCTGTGGAGATACTTTTAAGAAAACATGACCTCCTACTTGAAATTCTAAATCCTTCATTTGGTTATCGACATAGCACTTTTTCCTACTTTGAGCTTCTTTGATGTGGGTTTGAATGATCTTCACCTTTTCCATTTTTTCCTCAACAAGTTACGGGCCTATGAGTTTTCTTTCACCAACATCATCCCAACAAGTTGGTGTGAGACATCTATTTCTATATAATTCTTTATATGGTGTCGTCTGAATATTTGAATGGATACTATTATTATAGGAAAATTCTACCAAAGGAAAATAATGACCCCACATACCATAAATGTCTTGTGAGAGAGATCTCAACAAGTCCTATAAGGCTTGAATAGTCCATTCTAATTGTCCATCAGTTTGAGTGTGGCAGGTGGTGCTCAACCGAAGTTCAGTATCTAGGTATTTTGGATGAATTTTCTAGAATATTGATGTAAAATTGGTATCACGATATGAAACAATCGATATGGGTACACCATGAAGTCTCACAACTTCATTAATATATAGTCTTTCTAAATGTTCAAGTGGTAAATATTCTCATATAGTAAGAAAATGTGATGACTCTGTAAGACGATCAACAATGACCCATATTGCTTCATTTCTTCTAGGATTCCTTGGTAGCCCCATGACAATTTCCATCGTAATGTCATCACATTTCCACTCAGGTATAGGTATAGGTTTCATGACTCCTCGAGGATGTTGTCTTCCAGCCTTCACATGTTGAAAAACAATACATCTTGGAACATAATATACAATCTCCATCTTCATGTTGTCCCACCAAAAATGTTCATTCAAATGTCTATACATTTTAGTGCTTCCAGGGTGTATAGAGAAACTGGAGCTATGAGATTCATAAAAATATTACCCTTTTAGATCAGGTATATAAGGAACACAAATCCTCTTCCCAAATTTAAAAAATCCTTCTTTATATACAAAGTCAATCAATCTTCCATCATTAACAACATCAGATTTCTTTTGAAACTCCTCATCATTAGTCAGAGAACATTATATCCTTTATATTAAAGATGATTTGGAAACCATTTGAAATATTATTGATGTTTCACCTTCCATGGTTATTACTATATCCATATTTACTAGATCCATGAACATATGATCCCTTTAAACTCTCTTATTGTTCTAAATGCCTTGATATTTTACGATCAAGATATTTGCAACTATATTTTCCTTCCCCAGGTGGTACTGTATTTTTCAATCGTAATCCTTGTGTAGTTTGAGCCATTTCCTATGCATCATGTTGAGTAATTTCTACGAGAAAATATACTTAAAACTCTTGTGATCAATATATATATATATATAACATTTTCACCATTGAGGTAGTGTCTTCATATCATCAGAGAAAAGATTACAGTTGCTAACTCAAGATCTCGAGTAGGATTGTTTTGTTCATCAATTTTTAGCTATCGTGATGCATAGGTAATAAAACTATCATTTTGCATAAGGACACAACCATGTCCTTTATTAAATGCATCACTATAAACAACAAACCCATCATGCCCCGATTTTAGAGTCATGATAGTAATATTTACTAATATTATCTTCAATTATTCAAAAAATTCATCACACCCTTTTGTCTAAAAGAATTTATCCCCTTTACGTTTGACTATGGTTAATGGATTAACCAATCAGACCAAATTTTATACGAAATGCTGATAATAACCTACTAAACCAATAAAACTACATACCTCAGTTATACTAATCAGTGCTGGAAAATATTGGATTGCCCTTGTATTTGAAGGATCAATAGAGATTATATCCTTAGATTCAATATGTCCACGAAAATAAATCTCTTGAAGCCAGAATTCATACTTGTTGAACTTCCCATATAATTCATTTATTATATGATTTTTTAGAATAGTGCGCATGTGATATTCCTGATCTTCGTATATTTTGGAGTATACCAAGACAACATCTATAAATACCACTAAAAAGTCATTAAGGTATTCCTTGAAAACTCTATTCATTAGATCTATGAAAATAGAGGGTTCATTAGTCTTTCCAACATGCATTACTGTAAACTCATAATGCCCATAACTTGTTTGAAATTCTGTCTCTGGAATGTCTTCCTCCATTTCACACAACTGATGGTATCCAGATCAAAGGATAATTTTTGAAAAATATTGCACTCCATGATATTGATAAAATAAATCATCAATACAAGGTAGGGGATACTTGTTCATTATTATTATAACATTTATCTCCCTGTAGTCAATGAACATCCTCATATATCCATATTTCATCGTAACAAAAAGAATATGGACACCCCATGGAGAAACACTAGGTCTAGTAAATCCTTTAATACTGAATTCCGCTAGTTGTTTGTTAGTTCTACTAATTCCACATTGTCGATTCTATAACGGGTCTTCGATATGTGCATTGAACTAGTAATTATGTAAATGGAAACCTCAATTTCTCGTTCTAGAGTATTTCCAGGTAAATCCTCTTGAAACACATCAACTTATTATTTCATAATAGGTACATCCTCTATTTGAACATTACATTCCTCACCCATAGTTATTTCACTACCTTCTTCCCCAATAATTGAGTTTAGTAGAGCTACTGGGGGTGGATCTAGATGAGAATCAGATGGTGATGTTTCTACTCTAAATATATAGGATTATTTATCCTCATCAAAAATTGTAACCTCTTTCTTATAATAATTTTTCACATCATGGTCTGAAATCCAATCCATACTGAGGATTATATCAAATTCAATCATGGGTATCACAATATGATTAGTAGATAAAGCACCTTTATATGCCATAATGGTAATTTATTGACAAAACATTGTTGTTATGATACTTCTATTAAGAGTTTTGATTGAAAACTCCCTTGTTATGTCAAATTGGAAATATCAAATTTTCAAGGAAAACTGGGATGATATGAATGAATGTGATGATCCAGAATCAAATAAAGCATTGGATAATTTTTATGAAATAATTAAATTACCTTGCACCATGTCATTTGGAGATTCAACCTTAATTGATGTGATCACATAAGATTGGCCTTGCTCCCATGGAATTTTCCGAGGTATGTTTCCTTGACACTTAGGACATTCATTTTCAAAATTCCCCATTTCATTACAATTGTAACATTGAACATCGACAACCTCATTATTCCCCATGCTATCATGAGATTGTTGGTATTTTTCTATAAACTTGTAATAGACTCCCATTACCTTCAAGAATGTACTAGGGTGTTTCTTCTCACATTTACTGAAGGATGGAAATTCAACATTTCCCCTCTTCCCATTATTTCCTTTTCTAAAGTCTTCAATAAATCTCTTCTTCTCGTTCTTTTCTTTAAATTCATAATACTGAGAGAATTCCTTTTCTGTCTTAATAGCACATGAGACTATATCTTTGTACGATGAGATAGATTGTGAGATTAATGCTCGATAGAGAAATGGTTTTAAATCATCAAAGAATCGAACAATATTACTTCGTGGGTTACGTATATAATCTGCCGCATGCCTTGATACCCATGTAATGTTTTCCTCATATTTTTCAACTTTCTCATCACCTTTTTTCCTTAGACTCATAAATTTCCTTTCAATATCATCTCAATGTTCACGAGGAATGTATTTTTCTATAAAATGATCTTTAAACTGCCTCTATTACATATTTGATACTTCTTCATCCTCCTTGGTTTTTTTAATTAATGACAACCATTGATTTGCATCTATTGAGAGGCGATAAACTACCATGAAAACTTTTTCCATTACGTTAGTCCCCAAATCATTAAATATTTTCTCTAAGAAACGTATCCATTTCTTAGCTACAATTGGATTTTTAGTCCCATTGAATGTTGGTGGATTTTCCCTCATGAAGGATTCTAACATTGATCCTCTGCATTGGGGATTACGGTGCTTCATACAGGTAATGTTATTATTCATAACCTGATTCAGTTGTCCTAGTATGGTTATAAGTTGTTCAACACCAACTGTATCACCAGCTCTACTATAATTATCTTGAATATGAGAGAAATATCTACATATATTAAGTGCATTGATACAATTTCCGTGTCATACACTAGGATCTATTTATAAATAATTTCATACACTAGATTAGTTTATGAATTACAATGCAAGATTCCATACTTGTAAAATAAATAATATAAATTGAATAGTTTTTTCATATAACCCCTAACCATAAAACATTTTTCTTTGGATAAGTATTTACTCATAAATCCTTTTTAATGGTTTTTAATGAAAATTTTAATTATCCTACGAATATCCCACAGGAGTGTCAAACAAGGTGCGTAGTAAGGCCCGTTGTCATGTATCAGGATACCCCGATTCAATCCCGAAACTCCTTGTTGGAGTTTTCAATCATAGGTAAATATATGCCAGAACCATGTCCCCTTGTAGTATCCAGACATGGATGTATTTCTTGGAAAACCCACATAATATCAATATTACCAATTTATTTTGGATGTTCTTCTATACTAATCCACAAATTCTATCTTAGGTTAATGTTCTCTAATCATAGATTTTATATATCTTGTTTCCAAGGATTGTACTAAACTTCATCTAGTACAAATGGTAATGACCTGACCCTAGTTACCCAGATTCAGTGCATTATTACATGACTTTGGAATGATCACAAGAGATGAATTCCCGAAATACCAATCAATTTAGTAGCCTTGAAAGTACTAGATACATATATTTGTTTCACATTACATTACGAAATGAAGAAGAAACATTATGTCTCCCTTGAACAAACTCATAATCCATAGCCTATCCTTGAAGGTCATTCAATATATACTTCTACACATCCTGGGAAAAATAAAACTTAATAAAGGGGTGAGCTCATATGGTCAGTACGAATAACAATACAGTGAAAACTATCATAAATAACCCTAAACATTTAAGCCAATGTATAAGAATAAAATACAGGATTTTTAAACATAAACATCAGTATAATATGGTAAAGATAAATTAAATAATTCTAATTACTTTTTCAAATATATATTCTACTAGTCTAATAATCACATGTAATATCAATAGCTAATCATAAAATGATAGAATTAAAAAGGCTGGACATCTTAACCACAAAGTCAAAGCCTCTTTCCAAGACCCTAAATATAAATTTTTTCAAGGCCTTCTGACAAGACACTAGTTTTTATCATGAGACCTACCAATGCATCATGTGGCTATAGTTGTCCCCACCAATCACTTACTACATCTAATGCATTCCTCATATGAAAATGGTGAAACATAACAGAAACATTTGTATTAAAGTAACATACAAAATGTTAATAATTTATCCATAAACCATGAATTAAATAAAAATAACCCATCCACAATTAAACATATCATAAAACTATCAATACAATATGGAATAAAGTATCATAATAAATCAACTTCAATTAAACATATAATCCAACAATAGTTGTTGACATAGATCAAATCAATCCAAAAGCTATTTGAGAGAAATTTCTCTTTCTACTTTGAAACCATTTAAAAGTATCTTAATTATAAAATAAATCATTTATTTTGAAAAATATTCCTATATTATTCTATGGGATGCTTCTAAGGTGTTATAACGGTGGAAAATAGCCGCACCTGACAAATAAGTTAAAAGAAACATTCATTCCTTATTTTGTCAAAAAGATTATAAAGTACCTTGTTAGGAAAATGATAGAAAGATTCTTGTCAAAAAATTAAAACAAGGTTATGAATGAATTTAACCCATAATCTAGGAAATATTAATTTTTTTTTGAAATAAATTTTTATGAAACACGGATGTGGATGATAAAGAAGTCCCAGTAGATACTTACATAAAAACAGCATCAAATAACAAAGAGATTGTAAAATTAACCATTACCTTGAAATTTTACATAGTCGAGGGTACATTTACCTATTGTATAATAGTTAAATCATTGTTATTAATTTATATAAGAACCACATAAATAAATATGATATCATATATTATAGCATCCCTCCTTTTTATAATATAACTTTTCATTACATTTTACAAAACCGAGGATCTTTAAGGTTTAGTGTATTGGAAACAAGGTACTTAAAACAAGAAAACATAAAACATTATTATTAAACACTTGAAAGGCTTATCCTAATGTTCATCCTATGTTCATTACTGCATCACATAACCTGGGGACATACATCAAAAGAAAGTTTGAGCAGAAGGCCCAGTAAGGGAAACAAGGGGAAACATTTAACATGTAAACTTGAGATACATCGACAAAGTCTTGAAAAATAACATTATGGAATGAGAAAGAAATCATGTGGAATATCATAATAAAAATAAATTATTACATAACTTGAAGATGTGACTACAACATTTAATACTGACAATCATTTCTGTTTCACTAATGTCCATCCCCAAGGTGTCATTAAAAATTACCAAAGTTATTCACCAAGGCGTCGTTAAAAATGGTCATCTCTAGAGATTAATTCTTTACCCAATACATTGGAGCAATATCAGGGGGAACCCTTAATTTTTCATTATTATCATGTGAGACACATATATCATCATCAATAATTTCATAAACAACCCATATAGAATAAAATAAATGGGTTTCATTTCATAATCATAACATTTTAAAAACTGCTTTAAAGACATGATATTTATGTCACTTTAAACCCACAGAAATGGAAAGTGGGTCTCATGTATGTAAATCCTAGAATTTAAAATAAAAAAGTTTAGTATATATGTGAATAACCCTTTAGAATAAAGAGATTTGATTATTCAGTTAATAAAATAAATGAATTTGAGAAAAAGAGAGAGACATTTTGAGACTGAAATTCTGCAGCATAACAACTATGTTACGAGGTTTTAGAAAACATTGAAAAGGGAGGGGACATGGGTCACCCCCTCATAAATGATCCATAAAAAGTTAGGGGGATAGAATATAAATAATTTAAGAACATGATAATTAAATTTTAATGATATACCATATGAAACTAAGAACTTGAAAGGAAGACAAAAAAAGATTTCTCTTATGAGAATTCGGCAGCATAACAGCGTCACTTAAAACTTCCAAAAATGGATTGATGAGATCAAATAGAGTATATCATCATATGAATATAAATGATCAGTATTATGGATATAGAGATAATTCCAAAACATAATAAAAAGTAACTTTAAAGACTTGACAAGAAAATTGAACTTGAAAATGAGAAAGGTTAACGAATCCCTTAAAAATTCAGCAGCCTCACAACATGTCACTTAAACATAAAAAAAAATGAATTGATGAGATAAAATAGGGTATCTCATCATATAAACATAAAAATAAGTATTATATATATTGATATCATACCCCAACATAATAAAAAGTAACTTGAAATACTTGACATGAAAATAGATCTTGAAAACGAGAAGGGTGAAAGAACCCCTTAAACATTTGGCAGCCTAACGACATCACTTAAACTTCAAAAATATCAATTGAAGAGATAAAATAGGGTCTCTCATCATATTAAAATAAAAGATAAGTATGATAGATATAGAGATCATAACACAACATAATAAAAAGGAGCTTGAAATACTTGACATGAAAATAGATCTTGAAAACGAGAAGGGTGAAAGAATCCGTTACAAAAAATTCGGCAGCCTAAGGGAGCCACTTAAACATTCATAAAACGAAATGATGAGAGTAAGAGAGGCTCTCTCATCATATGAAAATGAAAAGGGAAGTAAGAGTAATATAAAATAACATCCTCCAACATAAGAACATGGAGCATAAATGAAATGACATAAAAGAGAGTATTTGAAATGAAAGAGAGTTTGGATCCATTACCTTAAAACGTAACTCTTAAAACTCAATGGTTGGGACCTTGAGGGCTTGGGGGAACCTTGAGAGGACTCATTGGGAGGTAATGAGACTAGATATTCGTTGGTGGAGAGTTGGGAGTCTAATGTATGAGAGGATGTCTTGGTATTTATAGGGAAAGTGAGGGGAGAATGCATTAATGGGCAAGAGACACCTCATTGGTGGTATTGGTAAAACCATGGGCTTTACCATGGTATTTTCCCATGGTATTGGCCTCTTGGGACAACTCATACAATAATTCATCCTGTATAGTCGACCATCCCTTAATATATCTCATGAAATCATCATGATATAGTCATGATGTCATTAAACATACCGAAATCCTAAAATTGTGTTTTTATTATTCACTTAAAATTCAACTTTTTCCGAAAACTCCCAAAATTTCACCTTAACCAAATATCAATGCTCTGATTTAAAAAATAAACTCCATTTTATAAAAATAATTTTCTAAATATTTTTAATTTAATTTTTAAATAAATACACTATTCACCGAAAATTCATTTTTTTTCTGAAAAATCCCAAAAAATTACATTAACATAATATCGATGCTCTGAGTTCAAAAATGAAATCCATTTTATAAAAATAATTTTCTAAATATATTTAATTTAATTTTTAATTAAAAAATCACTATTCACCCGAAAAACTGATACTTGACTAATAATTTCTGAAATAGTTATTTACCTATTTTATTGAATAACATTACTTAATCAAGGTGGATAGATTATATGAATACATTCTTTAAGTGAGTTTACTAATCCATTTGGTCATATTACTAATCCTAAGCGTAAAATCACTATTCATAATTTACTATCCACCAAAAATTAAGTTGATCTTATTAGACTCTAAATTTCGTACTGAACATAATTGTAGAAGACCATTTTTTGAAAATCATTACACATTTTTAATTATTTAAGGAATACGTAAACATTTTTTAAAATATCATTTCTCTAAAATTCACCAAAAATATGCATAGTATATTTATCCGGACATTTGAAAATTCATAAAATTCATCGTAAGAAGAAATCAAAATTTGTATTTAAAACAAAGGATTACACAAGGTAGTTACGGTCTCCTTACATAACCCGTAATCACACCAGCATAGGACCTAAGTGTAAGGTGTGCTAAGGTTAGTGAATCCAAAGGAGGCTCGGCCAACATCGCACGAGTAGTAATTTCTATCAGTTTGAACTTCTCGCGAAGGTGATTCTGTTCTAGCTTCACACGAAGAAGTTTGGCTTGAGTTTGGTCCAGAGCTAAGCCCAGTAGTGCTACCTCCTTTCCATGTTCTGTTAGATGGGCTTCGATCAGTCCAAGACTACTAGGTGAGGCCATTGATTCTTCTTTCTATATTAATTAACCAAGATCACTTGTATTTAGAGACAATAATCGAAACGTTTAGTTTCCAGCGGTCATATTGACCAATGCTCATATAACAGTCAAAACCCAATGGTCTCATTTTAATTATACTCATGTTATAAAATGAAACTATTTTTTTGAGTATAAAAATGAAAAGAAAAAACAAAATTAGGAAAAAGATTTATTCAAAATTTCAGGTCGTTACAATCTTCCCCCCTTAAGAAATTGTGTCCACGGAAATTTTAAAATTGAGTTTGGAAATTTTATTGAATGTCCCACATCAAAAAAGGAGTCAGTAAAACTATTACTTTAAACGAAATAAAGGGAAGTTCAAAGGTCACCCGAGTTAACCCACACTAGGATTCCATGTAGGAAAACATGGACATGGAGGAGAAAACAAAGGGTCAAGTTCTGAGGGAGAGTGATATAAAACATGATTAGGAGAAAGTTAACAACAAGAAAATCACAAACATATGATGGGTTAAACGGTATTTTATTTACCAGTAGGAAACGTTAACCGGAAATGTTTTTGTTTTACATTACTTTTAATAGTTTTGAGGAATTCATTTACTACATAGAATAAAAACACAAGGAAATATATTTACCTTCAAGTAGAGTTTCATCCCTTAATAATTTTATACCAAAACTAATCTTTTCTCCAAATTATGAGCATTAAAAAAAACTTGGTCTCATCAAAAGCATGAGAATCATCTTCTATAGAATCACATAATCCAGTAAATATTTACTATCTATTTCTTCTATCTTTAAACATTATCCCAAAAATAGAGAGGGTAAGATAAACCAACTCTTCAAAAGGAAAGAATCCCATAGCAAGGGAAACTGCTCTTAAATTTTCAAAGTTCTATGGTACTACCCAAAGTTCATCATAGACCATTCCATAAATAATTGTCCTTAAAATTCCTCAAAATAAACCAAACTAAGATTGAAACCCAATTATAAGAACGATCTCATAACATAGTCTTCCAAGATAGACTTTATCATTCATCTCCAAACAATATCAACCACTCTTATCATCTTATAACAAAAGTAACTAACCTAATCACATTTTCCCCAAGATTTGTTAATAATTTCCATAAGTTACCAATATGAGCATAAGTTCACCTTCAATTCTTCAATTCTTCAAAATATAAGTCAAACTTTATTCCTCAAAGAAAATACTGTAGTAATCTATTTACCACGATCATATAGGGTTCCCAAAATAGAGAATGTCTTCCAAAATAATAATAATCATTGAATCCCCTAATAATCTTTTTTTAAGAAAAAAATCTTGACATCATCAACATGTGGTACATAACTATAGATTTTTTCCTTAATGATATAAAACCATCTTAGGTAGTGACTCAATGTTCTTAGAAAACATTAATGATATGCTCATAGGGCATGAACTAAAAACAACAACAACATGACATAGAAAATTATTGCGAAGAAGTCACATGTACTTTAGTAATCAAGATCCATCTCAGCATAGGACTTGCATTGTTCCCTTTTCCTTGATGATTTTTGATGCTCATCATGCTTCTCATCCCTTCCAAGAGAGCATTTCCTTGGAAAATGTCTAACTTCTCCACATTTACGACATTGTAAAGTATAAGGTACATTAGATGGAACCTTATCTTTATTTATCACATTACCCATTTTTTTAAAAGAAATTAGCTACTTTATGCCCTATCTTCCCACACTTAAACATCTCCCAGTTCCTTTGTCACATTATCCTTGGTGCCTCTTACCACAGTTTTTGGAAAAAGTAATTAGGTCGTCTTTCCCTTATCATCTTTATCAGATGAACATCCTTGAGACTTTTCTTCTTCTTCCTTGATGAATTTGGGAATTCATCTAGGTACCAATTATTAATTATTATTTTTGATAGCTGGTTTGGCATCACAATATGTTCAACTTGATCTCTCGTAATCTTTATCATATTAATAGGGAAATTGTCACATTTCCCCTCACATTGGTTGTTGGCACATTTTCTACCATTTCCAACCATTAACTAAGAAAAGAATGTATAATTAGGGGCTTAAATACTTATCCAATAATCATTAAAATGAACCATTATGCATAGATGGATAAACTAGTAGAAGGAAAGTATACCCTACCTTGTGATCCCCTAGGTTCCAATCTAGGTTATCCATGATCATATATTCTTATGTGAATCATTATTTTATTTTATCTTTGTTCCTTTAAAAATGGTTAATTCTAAGCTTATGAGTATAACAAAGCATATCCCCTGGGAGTGTCATAACCAAGAGTGCAGCAAGGCCCATTGTCGTGTAACAGTTCCCGTTCAAGCCTAGCTCAAAGAGGTGTTTTCGAGTTTTTCCCCTATGTACATCTGTGCCAGATCCACCTCTACTTGCTCGTATCCAGACAGGGATGTATTTTCTTGGATACCCCTTACTCAATACTCACCAAAATACCAAGAAGATTTCCTATATTTAAACATTTCTATTGGTTTATTACTAATGTTTTCATTTCCTAATTTCCAAAAATAACTAAACCATCCTTTGATACCAACTATTACATTCCGCCTTTTTAAAACATAACATTTCATTACATTTTACAAAACTGAGGATCTTTAAGGTTTAGTGTCTTGGAAACTAGGAACTAAAAACATGATAACATAAAACATTCTTCTTAAACACTTGAAAGGATTCTCCTTATGTTTATTCTATGTTAATTATTGTATCTCATAAACTGGGGACATACATCAAAAGAATGGGTGAGCAGAAGGCCCAGTAAGGGAAATAAGGGGAAACATTTAACATGTGAATTAGAGATACATCAATAAAGTCATGAAAAAGAATATTAAGGCATGAGAAATAAATCATGAGAAATATCATAATAAAAATAACGTATTACATAACATGAAGATGTGGCTACAAAATTTAATATTGACAATCATTTCTGTTTCATCAATTTCCATCCCCAAGGCGTCATTAAAAATTACCAAGGTTATTCACCAAGGCGCCGTTAAAAATTGTCATCTCTAGAGATTAAGTCTTTACCCAATGATTTGGAGTGCTATCAGGGTGCACCCTTAATTTGTATTTACAATCATGTGAGACACATATATCATCATTAATCATTTCATAAACAACCCATATAGCATAAAATAAATGGGTTTCATTTTATAATCATAATGTTTTAAAAACTGCTTTAAAGACAAGATCTTTATGTCACTTTAAACCCAGGGAAAGGGAAAGCGGGTCTAATGCATGTAAATCCCAGAATTTAAAATATTAATTTTTGGTATATATGTGAATACCCCTTTAGAATAATGAGATTTGAGTATTAACTTAATAAAATAAATTAATTTAAGAATAAGAGAGATACATTTTGAGATGGAAATTCTGTAGCATAACAGCTATGTTACGAGGTTTTAGAAAACATTGAAAAAAGAGGGGACATGGGTCACCCAATAATAAATGGTCCATAAAATAGTAGGGGGATAGAATATAAATAATTTGAGAACATGGTAATGAAATTTTAATGATATACCATATGAAACTAAGAACATGAATGGAAGACAAAAAAATAAGATTTCTCTTATGAGAATTCGGCAGCCTAATGATGTCACTTAAAACATCCAAAAATTGATTGATGAGATCAAATAGGCTCTCTAATCATATGAACATAAACTGTCATTATGATAGATATACAGATCATACCCCAACATAATAAAAAGGAACTTGAAAGACTTGACCAGAAAATAGAACTTGAAAATGAGAAGGGTGAATGAATCCCTTAAAAATTCGGCAACCTAACAGCGTCACTTAAACTTCAAAAAAATGAATTGACGAGATCAAATAGGGTCTCTCATCATATGAAAATAAATGATCAGTATGATAGATATAGAGGTCATACCCAACATAATAAAATGGAACATGAAAGACTTGACATGAAAATAGATCTTGAAAAAGAGAAGGGTGAAAGAACCCCTTAAAAATTCGGCAGCCTAATGACGTCACATAAACTTCAAAAAAATCAATTGAAGAGATAAAATAGGATATCTCATAATATTAACATAAAATATCAGTATGAAAGATATAGATATCATAACCCAAAATAATTAAAATAAACTTGAATGACTTGACATGAAAATAGATTTTGAAAACGAGAAGTGTGAAACAATTCATTACAAACCATTTGGTAGCCTAACGGCGCCACTTAAACATTCATAAAAAAAATAAGATAGTAAGAGGGGCCCTCTCATAATATAAAAATGAAAAGGGATGTAAGTGGAATATAAAATAACATCCTCAAACATAAGAACATGGATCATAAAAGAAATGACTTAAAAGAGAGTATTTGAAAAGAAAGAGAGAGTTTGGATCCCTTACCTTAAAACATAACTCATAAAACTCAGTGGTTGGGACCTTGAGGGATTGGTGGAACCTTGGGAGGACTCCTTGGGAGGTAATGAGACCAGATATTGGTTGGGGGAGAGTTGGGAGTCGAATGGATGAGTGGATGGCATGGTATTTATAGGGAAAGTAAGGGGACATGACATTAATGGCCAAGGGACACCTCATTGGTGGTATTGGCAAAACCATGGGCTTGCCCATGGTATTTTCCCATGGTGTAGGAAACTTCGGAAAAATCATACAATAATTCATCCCCTTTAGTCGACCATCCCTTAAAATCTTTCATGACATCATCATGATGCAGTCATGATGTCATTAAACATACTGAAACCCTCAAATTGTGTTTTTACTATTCACTAAAAATTCAACTTTTTCCGAAAACTCCCAAAATTTCACCTTAACCAAATATCAATGATCTGATTTCAAAAATGAACTCCATTTTGTAAAAATAATTTTTTAAATATTTTTAATTTAATTTTTAAATAAATACCCAATTCACTGAAAATTAATTTTTTTCAGAAAAATCCCAACAAATTACCTTAACATAATATCGATGCTCTGAGTTCAAAAATAAAATCCATTTTATAAAAATAATTTTCTAAATATTTTTAATTTAATTTTTAATTAAAAAATCACTATTCACCAGAAAAAACTGATACTTGACTAATAATTTCTGAAACCGTTATTTACCTATTTTATTTAATCACATTACTTAATCAAGGTACCTAGATTATATTAATACTTTCTTTAAGTGAGATTACTAAACCATTTGGTCACATTACTAATCCTATGCATAAAATCACTATTCATCAAAAATTAAGTTGATCTTATTAGACTCCAAATTTCGTACTGAACATAATTGTGGAGGAACATTTTTTGAAAATCATTACACATTTTTAATTATTTAAGGATTAAATAATTTTTTTTTAAAATATCCTTTCTCTAAAATTCACCAAAAATATGCATACTATATTTATCCGAACATTTGAAAATTTATAAACTTCATCATAAGAAGAAATCAAGTTTTTTATTTAGAACAAAGGATTACACAAGGCAGTTACGGTCTCCTTACATAGCCCCTTGTCACACCAGCGTACGACCTAAGTGTAAGGTGTGCTAAGGTGAGAGAATCTGAGGGAGGTTCGGCCAACATCGCATGAGTAGTAATTTCTATCAGTTTGAACTTCTCACGAAGGTGATTTCGTTCTAGCTTCACACGATGAAGTTCTGCTTTGGATTGGTCTAGAGAAAATCCCAATGGTGCTACCTACTTTCCAATATCTGTTAGATGGGCTTCGATTTGTCCACGACTACTAGGTGAGGCCATTGAATCTTTTTTCTATATTAATTAACCTAGATCACTTGTATTTAGAGACAATAATCGAAACGTTTAGTTTCCAGCGGTTATATTGACCAATGGTCATATAAAAGTCATAACCCAACGATCTCATTTTAATTATACTCATGTCATCAAATGAAACAGTTTTTTGCGTATAAAAAATATAATAACACACAAAATTAGGAAACATGATTTATTCAAAATTTCGTGTCGTTACATATATGATCCTCTAATAAGGCTTTTTAATAATATTTCAGTACTATCATTATTTCATCTGTTAACTGATTTGTTTTACTTTATTTGATTTTTACGTAAGTTATGTTTGTAATTGAAAGGATGTATTTGATTGAAATCCAGAATGATATTAAGTTCTTAACCATTAATTTTTAGTCATCAAAAGAAAATTATTCTTGAATGGTTACGATGGGGAATAGAATCTCATCGCGTCGGGGAGAAGGTAAGCCGTACGTACGCACGAGAGACAATATCATTCTATTGATGGCGATATTCTATGTAGTTGGATGATATATTATACACATATAATCATTAACAAGTTATATTTATTATTTATATCAATTATACTCATTATTATATACATCCAAATAATGATGTGTTGAATAACAAACTACACCACAACGTGGAGACGGTAAGTCGTACGTATGAACATATGGTGACTTTTTCATTCATAGGATGGATAGAATAATGAATATGGCAGTAAAATATTTATAATAACATTATAGTATGTATAAGGTACTAGATTTAGTATTTTTGAATGAAAAAAACCAATAAAGAAGAAGTAGAAGAAGAAAATAACATTGAAAGAGGCGATGAAATAATTACCTCTTCTTCGGGTTCTGCCTTTTGATTTGAACAAAAGGGATCCATAGGTTGGATTTATGATTACAGTAATGCCTATATGATAAATTGAGGTTATTTGGGAGGTGATTTGGGTAGGCTTTGGATGAGCCAAATGTCTTTGGAGGTGTGAATTTGAGAGAAATGGATGTAACATTTTATAAGGGAGGGGATGAGCACTTTAGGAAGAGCCTGAAATTTTAATTTATTATTAAATAATTTTCGGTTTATAATAACTCAAAAATGAATTTATTTAGAGGATAAAGTGGTGATGGGTCTAAATACTCACCACCAATAGGTTTTAGACATGTTTAGGTCACCATATTAACCTTATCTTTTAGATATAACTATTATTTGAATACTTTTACTTTTACCATGTCTTCTTGTATTTTTATACCACAAGGTTAATATAGTTACTATAAAATTTCTAGAACCCCTAAAATGGTTCATTAATGAAATATATAAAATTATATTAGTCCTTTTTCAGAATCTTATAATTTTAGGGATTTTATATCTTTTAATAATATAGTATTTGTTTTAAAAACTCATTTATGTCAATTTTAACACTATTTAGTATTTGGTTTTTGTGAAAGTCATAGAAACATGATTACAAAAAAAATACATTGAATCAACCATAACAAGTAATATTATCCTATATAATTTTTGGATGGCATCAAAGGTTTCAATTTAAATTTATTTTAATATTTATAACATATATTAGTTTAATCATTCATTAATAATGTAATTATTACGTCATCATTGTGTCATAAATAAATTTAATTATTTAATATATAATAATTATAAATAAAATAATATGATTTAGGGAAAATTTTTAGATTTACAATGAATATTTATAGCCGAATTTATCTTATGATTAACTATATATTAAAAATTATTTAGTTAATAAAATTTGAATTTACCACTTTTAACTGTTCTTTAAAAAAATATAATAAACCTCTTAATCTAATCAAAGTGGATAAAAAATGATGATATTTTTGTTCTAAGTTTGACTTTGGTTTAGATAGACTTATCCAATAGAATTAAGACATCTTTTGGGGTAATTATAATATTATTTTTACCTTTAATTACCATATTTACTTTTAACCGTTGTAAATAAATTTCAAAACCTACTGTTAACCAAAAATTATTTTCATCATTTGGAACCACATTTTACATACTTATGACAACCGTGCCAGTCTTATTTTTTAAATTAAATTAACAGAAGTGGTAACATTATGTTTTAAGCAAATTTGAAAATTTTCCTAGAAGGTGGGTAAAAGACGTTAAAATGATCAATAAAAATATATATATATATAATATTATTATAAAATAAATACAATGAATTCAATTGGATTAATATAGGTTTTATGTATCTATTTTGACGTTAAAAAAATTTAAACAAAAAGAATAATTATTTAAATAAAAATTTGGTTTTAAACAATAACATAGTGTTTTCACTATTCATCAATAATTGAATGTTTTCAGAAAAATACAAAAAATTCACCCTGAGCTAATTTTGATATTTCAAATCCAAAAATGAAGTCCATTTTGAAAAATAAAATTTATAAAATTTTAGAAAGTGGATATTACTATCCATAATATCATTTTAAATGGCTAGTATTATTTGTCATGGTGTACTAGAACTAGGGGTTGTGTACAATAGAAGCTATTGTATTATTAAAATAGAAATGTACTGTGGAAACTTGTGGTGTTAAAAAATTTGTTTGGAATCATGCATATTGAATTTTTTTGGGAGATATCTTGCAAAATTTTCTTGATAAATGAAAGTGTAGTCCTTATTATGAACCACCAGAAACTGTAAAATGTATGTGAGTTCACCAATCATGGACATTTCAAATTAAAATTTCATGTGCTTTGAAAATTTCTCAACTGATCCATACCTAATTCCACTGAAAATAATATCATCCATGCATACCAATACTCTAAACTGATCCTTTTTAGAATTCATTACATAGAGACTGCCATCCACTCCTCCTATTTTAAATTCAATCTTTCATAGATAAGTGTACAATCGATAGTACCATGCTCGTGGTGCCCATTTCACGCCATATAGAGATTTATTTAATTTTTAAACCATTAGTTCATTATTTCCAAGAAATAAACCTACATGTTGTTCAATGTATACTACTTCTTCAAAAACTCCATTCAATAATGTTTTCTTGACGTCCATTTGATACACTTTATAACCTATTTTGATTTCCATGGAAAGAAATAGTCTTTTTGACTATATTATTGCTACTAGAGATAATTCCTCTTTAACATCAACACCTTTGATTTGTGAATATACCTCATATAACTAGAATGCCTTATTTCAAATTACATTTCCATGATCGTCAAATTTTTTTTTGGGAATCCACTTCCTACCAATCACATTGTGACATTAGGGTCATTTGAAAAGATCAAAAGTGTGATTCTTGTCAATATGGTATAACTCTTCATTCATTGCTTTTACCCATGACTCATTCTTTGTAGCCTCTTCAAATGAGGATGTTTCCACAATTGAAAGAAATGATGATTGATCATTTTCCCTCATTCTCCTTGTCTATGTAGGAGTGTTCCGATCCATGATAATGTTGCAATGATCAATCTATACTCTTTGATTTATCCTTTGGGGTTCAACAAAATTCTCAACAGGTATGGCATCCTCTTCAGATTCTTCTTCAGAGTCAACATCATGATGGAAACTCTGAGTGTTTTAAACACCTTCCACTACCTCTATATTATCAATTTTACATGTTCACATTATTCCTCATCTTCTATCACATTAGTATAATAATTTCTTGAAGAATCCATGTTTTTATATTCAATGATATTTACGTCAATGCTTTCCAAAATTATTCCCAAGATCTTATTGAAACACTTGAAGGATTTTATATTCATTGAATGTCCAAGAAAAATTCTTTTATCTACATTGTCTCCATAATTTCCTTTATTTAATTATTTTTTTTTTCGGATAAAAAATTTTCTTCTGAAAACATGAAAATATTTCAGAGAGGGATTCCTTATATGCCGAAATTTACATGGTTTATTTTTGTCACCCATATATAGCCTTGTTCGATTTTGAATATACACTACAACTTATAGTAACTATTTCTTGTAATGTTGAGAAATATGACTCTCAATAAGCATAGTTCCGGCCATGTTGTTTACCTATCAATTCCTACACTCAACAACTCCATTTTTCTATGGAGTTCTCACAACTGCCACCTCATGTTGCATCCCATGATTCTCTAGGTAATTTTAAAATTCAATGGATGTTTATTCCCCTCCATTTTCATACAAAAATACTTTGATCTTCCGTTCATTATCATTCTCAGCAATTGAATGATAGGTTTTCATGAAATCAAGCACTTTTTACTTCCTGTGAATAACGTTCACACATGAAATTCTACAACAATTACCTTTGAAAATAACAAAGTAACTTTCTCCATGTTTTCCAATAACAAGAATCGGGATATATATATCTGTATGGATGAGGTCAAAGAGATTTGATGCTCTTTTCATCATTGGCTTCTAGGAACTACATACCAGTTTCCCTTACATGCTATCCAAACAGGTCATTTGTCATTCATGCTTCAGATTTGGGATATACACGACTATATTCATCTTAGATATCTTTTCCATTTCTTGATAATTCATGTTCCCCAATCCCTGATGCCATAAGTTGTTTTCCTATTCATTTGTTAGGTAGAAAATGTTCTCTTTTATGTCAATAACCTATAAGTTGCCATATATTATGCAGCCTTTCTTGAGAGAAATTCCAGATTTTTCCCTTCTAGTAAAACCATTATTATTTAATGTCACTATAAGACCAGAGTCACAGAGAGGATTCAGCATAAGAATATTGTGATGTTGACCATCCACATAAAGGACTTCAGTCTTCATCAACTCTCCATTAGCTAGATCAGTACATACAATACCTTTTATTTTCAAAGCACTATCATTACCAAACCTCACTATTCCATCAATGTTTTTCTTAACATTCGTTAATAGGTATGAATTACCCATCATGTGGGATGAACATCCAATATCAAGAACCGAAGTGTTGTTGTTCTCTATAGCTTTGAGGGCTACTTCTATAAAATTGGATTTTTCTATTTTCCTCTTTTCATTCCAGGAGATATAGGATTGATCGTAGGACACTAATGGTATTTTAATTCACCCTTTTGTGTACACGGGTTCTACATATTCAAATTATTCTTCTAGAGGAGAAATTCTGTTTTAATTAGAAACACCATCTAGTTGACGAGTACTGAATACTCTCTGAACATTGAAATAATTTATCCTGTCACACCTCTTCCTGCAATATATAGCTTAATGGAGAACGTTATAATAGTCAAAAAATATCCATAGAATTTATTTCTTCTATAAGAACAATGATATGAATATGTTCTCATTTTTTGAGCTCATAACTCTTACCCATTCAAATATTTCCTTGACTCTTCGTAATAAGACATGGTATGACCCAGATTGCCACCAAACTAACACTTCATTAAAGGAAATCTCTTCTCAATTATATTTCTCCCTATGTCGTCTTCCCCAAGAAAATAGTTTGACTCCCTATCATTTCTGGAGACATGAGGATAATATTCAGGTCTCATTTAAGTTTGGTATAAGGGAATATTTTTCATAACATCAGGTGTCTTTTCTAAATGATCAACTTTAAACATTCTTTTATTATTGTTCAATTTATTTGTAGAATTTTACGTTCCAGCATCACAACCAATTCCACTATTTTCAATGCATTCAGGTCTATGATCACTCAAGATCTTTTCAAATCCATTAGAACCAAATTTTTCCCTCTGTAGTACCTCAACATTCGAGAACCTTCCAAATTGTATTTTTTTTTTCTTAATTTGAAATTCGTTCACATTAAAGTTTACTTCTCAGAGTAAAAACTTTTCATCGAATCCCCCAATAGTCTTGGACTTCTCCTCTAGTTTCGAGGTAAGGTTATTGATGTCCTTTGATTTTTCTTCAATTATTAGTTTTAGTTCCACAACATCATTATTACTTTCAAGGATGAATGATTGTACTTTAACCATTTCTTCCAGTCATTCAATTTTCGCTTCCAGCTGATCAATATATTCTGAAGATTCCTCAACCATTTCTTTCCACTTATTTAAGCTCTTCCATTTATTCTCAATATTAACAAAAGAATCCTTAAGTTTCAAATTTTGATCGACATTAGTAGTCAACATATTATATCTTTCTTTATCTGTCAATGGTTCTAACTTTTCAATGGTATCCATTATGGAAGCATGGTTCCCAGATTTGGATTCTGCTTCTTCTTCCACAAATAGTTCATTGTCTTCATCTTAATCTTCAAAAACAAAACTATTTTGTTGAAATTTAATTCTAGATTTTATGTTTATCTTTTTGGAAAACCTTTTCTGGGGATTTTTAATTTATCCAAATTCTATTTCATAATCATTGAAATTTTTTTGGCAATGAGAGGCAATGTGCCCAACCCTTCCATTGTGAAAACAAGACACATCTAGATTTCCTTCAAATTTCCCTGTTCCCTTCTAGATATTCTTGGATATGAGAGAAAGAAATTATTTTTCCTCAGCATATTTATCAACAAAATCTCCAAAAATTTCTAGTTTGTCTATGGATTTTAATTCCATTTCATTTCATACATGACTCATTGTATCTTTTGGGTTAACTCTCTATCATATTAAACTAGACTACTCAATATATTATCAAGAGATTGGTTGGAAAGATCACTTTCTTCAAGTGCTGAAAACATTTCATTATAAATGGGTGGATGTCTTCTCAAGATTTTCATTACAATATCAATGTCATTGATCTCTTCTACAAGCCCTCGAATTTCTCCTAAAACATTAGTAATTTGATTGAAGAGAGAGTCTGTCTTTTCATTTGGGTTAATATTTAGATCATCAAACCTGTAGTGTAAAACATGGATCTTCGCCTCCTTTACTTTTCTTTAACCTTCATAAATATTCTCTAGTTTCTCCCATATAGACTTTTCTAATGTAAAGTTTTTCACAATAATATATAATTGATCAGAAAGAGTTATAGTTAAGGCATTATGTTCTTTATCATCAGCATCCATAATTTTCTTATCTGTATCTTTCCTAGACAGACAGGTTGGATTAGTGACCTATATTCCTTGACCAGTTTAAAAAATCACATCTATTACACGATATCTTAGATGAGATCTCATCATATTCTTCCATATTGAATAGTTACCTCCATAAAACAAAGTAACTCCCCTTATATTAACTTTATTCACCATGTCATAAAAATTGGACAGATTGAACACCGACAAACTCCCTTTGATACCACTTAAAGGTCCCCGGAACACCCTGATAGGGGAGTGGTGAATTAGGGTGTCAAATTTTTATTTCAAACTGATGGATCTTGTTCCCATGTTGGTAATAACATATTAATCTTGTTTGAAGTGGATGTGCAGAAAATAAAAAACCACATGCAAAGTGACGACACAACAATTTTATTTGGTTCACCATTAAGGGCTATGTCCAAGAAGGAAATTCTAGACGTGTGTCTTTCATACCAAAAACCACAAGTCATCAAATTTTGGGGATTAAAATAGTTTAGCACAATCACTCTGTGCTAGGTGAACTCCCATTACAAGGTTTTAGGGATAACACACTGCTTCCCTCAGATCACTTCTGTTGGCTCCCCCTTACTCACTTCATTGGAAGAATATTTACATAGTTTATCAACTTGAAGGTCGCTTAAACAGTTTAGCATTAAATTGTGCATCCAAAAAACTAAGTGGATGATCATTTTCAGTCCCATAATCACCTATAAATGTAATTTATTTTCCCAAAAACTGATATGTTATGGAAACTAACTTCAGAAATTGATTTGGTCCATTTTTAGGCATCCTTGGCGGTTCCGTGAACTACTGTTGTTTCCTCATACCACTATTGCTTTCGGATAATATCCTGCTCTTCCAAGAACTACCCTTCTTTTCATACTAACCTATTATGTGTACTTCCCTTTCTCTTCCACATACTATGAGAGCTTCCTATGTGAACCATACTGTTATCCAAGGACTGTTTTCTTTACGCTGATGATTCTATATCCATACAGTCTTCTCCTCCACGCACCACATTTGAATTCACCAGATTTCTTCTTGAAATTTAAATCTATAATCTCATATCTAACAAATGGGATTACTGCTCCTTAATTAGGCACATATCTCTATGAATTTATTTAATCTGATTTACCCAAATTTTCAATGTGGGATAATCTTCACTGTAAACTGAACTCCATTTGCATACTATTATCCTCCACCATGTACCACTCCTATTTCATTAACTTCCACAACCCCCCCTACCTTCACCATTACACATAACTCATGACTAAACCATGTACAGTCACTATGAACCATTTTTGGTTCGGTGCACTACTCCGCATACCATTCAGTATACAACTATGGAAGATTCCCATAACATCTTAAATGATCCATGTTCTGAGGTATGCAATTCCCTTATTTTTCTTATTTTCTTTGTCTTTTCACATAACATTCACTCATATGTGAAAAAGTGTTTTTTACATCACAAAAATCCTTATTTTGAGGCCCCAAAATTTGGAAATAACTAGGAGACTACACCACATTCAATAATTCTTTCAGCCTCAAATGTATGACCCCATTTTTGAAAACTCCCTTTTCATCCATTTTCAGATTAACAAAAAACACAAACCAAAATCCAATATTTTCAACAAACAACCTTGGTTGCAACACCTATATCATTAATTTTAAAAACACTGTATGTAATTCCAAATCGTGACTTGGGTAATTTTTCTAAAAACAATAAATTTTTGTCATGTATAAACTATCACCATATATTTATTCATGATAACACATCCAATTGCATTCTTCAATGCTTCCATATAGATTAAAAATCCTTCTCCAATACAGGGTAATGTAAGCATATGTTCACGGAAAAAACTCTCTTCAATTCCTAGAATATTTTTTCACATTCATCTATATAGAAGAACATTGATCCGTTCTGATTTAACATGGTACATTGATTAGAGAGAAGTTGGAAAATGTCCAAAAACAACTAATAATATCCATCCAATCCAAGAAAACTACAGATCTTAGTTTCCATGGTTGGTCTAGGACAATGTTTCTATAGCCTTCATCATTTATAGAACCTCTAACATACAATTTCTTGGGTTTATTTGACCCAATAATAGAACATTTTTAGTAAAAATTTACAATTTTAATATTTAATATAACTTAGCATTTTTAGGGTCTTCCGTAAAATTTTCCAGTGATCTTAATGATCTTACTTTTTCATTAAATATAAATGAATATCATATATAACGACTACCAATAATTGATCAAGGTATTATCTAAAGAATCAATTCAATAAATATATTAATATAGCAGGGGAATTAGTAAGATCAAATGACATCACTATATATTCATAGTGACTTTACCTTGTACAATATTTAATCTTGGTATATCCACAATCTTGGCCATCGGTTGATGTTGTCCAAAATGAAGGTCAGTGATGGAAAAGTATTGAACTGTATGTAGTTGATCAAACAAGTCATCAATATGGGGTACACAATTGTTGTTATTGATTGAGATAATTTTCAGTTCTCGATAATTAGTGTATATTTTTATTGATACATCATTTTTATTGAAGAAAAATAGTTGCACCCCCAAGGTGACATACATGGATGAAAAAATTACATATCTAGATTATCTTGGAGTTCCTTCTTCAATTCCTACATCTCAATTGGGGCCATTCTATAATGACTATAAATATTTTGAAGAAAAAAGTATGAGTTATATTGAAGACATGAATTTAAAATTTTGTGGGAGACTAGGAAAATATTCTATAAATAAAAAAAGAAACTCGATAACAATAAGAATATCATCGAGGTTGATTATATCCCCAACCATCAATGATAAACACCACTTTTAAATAAGAATCAAGACCCAAAAAATTGATGTGAATTCCATCGAATGATCATATGTATCAACACAATGATAGATGATCATATGTTTGTTTTGAACATCACACTTGACTTCCCATCCTTTGAAATAGACATAGGTTTTATTTAGATAAATACAATCCATGCCTAATATAACGTAAAATTACAAAAAAGGGAGAATAATGATATTTTGAGGAATCAAATTCCCACAATATTCAACCAGAGAAAAATCTTATACATGAGATGTCATCATCATGCCATTAATGTTTTCACTACTAAATGAAAATCTAATCATTGGGGATATGAATTAAAATTCATAATTGATTTTCATGATATATTGGAATTTGTATAACTAATATATAATATGTTAATTAAATACTTTAGCTTACCTATTTACATCTCAGCATCATTGTTCAATCTTCATTCCATTACTAGAACCACAATAGTTTACATGAAAATTAGGTATATATGATTAGTCTGATCAATCATAAAAAAATCCACTATAGGATGACCAAATCACGACTCATTCTTTTAAGTCTATAACAATATAGGTTTTAACTAGGCCATTCAAGATAATTATCTAATAAAATCAATCAGATGGTTCATAAAAAAATTTAAATTAATCTTTTCATATCCTCCAAGAGTTTCAAACCAGGTGCACAGTAAGGGCACAGTAACAATTCACTAGAATTATAGAAGAGATATACTCGACCAACAATTTTCATGTTTATATACCTTATATTTTTATATTCCAAAACCTAGTCTACATGTAGTATTAATACATGGATATATTTTTAGGAAGACTATGTAATCTATTCCTTACTAAAACATTAAGATGATATCCTATACATAGACTTATATTATGGATTCAACACTAATGTGTTGTCATTCCAACATCCAAAGGTTAACTAAAAATGTCCTCAGATAATAATAGTAATGACCCTATATTTTTATACATAGATATTAGATATTAAGAGATGAATATTAATTATTATTTAACAAAAATACACATGAGGATCATAATGTCTTAGGGTAATTGAAGTCTAGATACACAACCTTTTTATTTCATGAATAATATTAAACACCCCCTTAATGATTTTACCACATATCATTATTCTTAGAAATAAACTGTATAAAATCCTTTATCATAACCGAGGCAGATGAACAATAACATAGGGTTATATCAGATGCTTAGTAAGGTTAAATGAGGTTTATATCAACATAATATGAGTATACGGGTTTGATAACATGAACTTAAAATTTGAAAAATATACCTTATATATCAAAGATCATGATATTGAGTCACAACATAAATCTTGGTATGGCATAAGACACGAATCATAAAGGATGTAAATAAAATAATCTAAGAGATCATGACATAGGAATAATACATGAGTTTGTAGCATATAGATATGTATGGAAAATAATTTCCAAATTGCGGGGAGTGTTTTGTTTCTTGGCCATGTGGTTTCCTTGATCCCTTGTGTGCCTTGTTAATTAATTAGAATAAATTTAATGATGATGGGGGGATAGTGGAATGGATTCACTACCCCAACCATCATAGTAGTCAAGTTTCAATACAAATAATATCATAGTGGAAGAAGTCCCTAACTGAGAAGGGTTCACTCCGAATTCCAATCCTATTTCTCTCATGAGATTTCAATAGTAACCCCATGGATTGGCTGGCTATATAATTAGAAACCCATTCATCAAATAATGAAAATAATACATATTTTTACCCAATATCATAAAATAGTCATCATATCATTACCCATGAAAAAGAAGGGTTTTTCAAAAACATTTCATCATGATATAAGACAAGGCCAAGAGATGGGTTTCCTAATCATTACATCAATTCATCATAATATAACCCAAGGAAAATGGAATGGGTTTCATAAAAATATCATCACCATGAACATATTCTATTTAGATAAAGAATAATAATGGTATCCATTTTCATATATAGAGTAGGACATTATTATAATCAAGTGTTATCATAGTTGATGAATAGAAATACAGTTAAAAGATCATTAAAATATTCTTGAGGAAAATAGCCTTTCCACATTTAAAATCACTTTCTTAAAATTAATGACAATATTTAAAAATTAATTCTCATTTAAAATAACAATATTTACATATAAAAAATCATTAAATCATTAATCCTACAGAAAATGGATTGTTCTTTTTATTCCGTATAAGTTAAAACAAAATATTACTTTCACATTTCTGATAAAAATTCAAAAGACCATAGTTTGGAAAATGATAAGATAATTATTTTTAATATTTTTATAAAGTAAAAAAATGATAATAATGAATTCAAATTATCATAATATATTTCTAAAAAAATTATTCATATGATTATTTAAAAAATGGATATAGAAGAAAAATTAATTTTGATCGAAAAGGGAAATAATGTCAGTTTTTCTCAAAAAAATATTTTCTGTATCATTCATAGTAAAAGAGAGTAAATGAAATGAAAAACATCATTCATAATGAATAACCATATTATAAGAGAATTCATTAGTTTTTCAAGATATATATAAAAATATTTCATCATCATAAACATAATTAAAAACAGACCGGATAAAAAATGAGATTATAACATAAAACCCTTAATGCTTCTGAACAATTAAAATCAAAACATTATAATAGAGGGAAAATTATATGGATATTTAAATAAAAATAATTATCAAGATTGGTAAAATATAACACATTCATTGATTTTATATACATCACATAAATTAAACATTTGGTAAATATGGCATGTGTATCACAGAAATAAAAGTGATACTAAAATCCCTTACCTCAAGTCTCAATATTCTTCACACATATCAAATCAAGATATATAAAAAATATTTGTTTATTTTAAATCTATAATATAACCACATTAATAAATATAAATCCATATATGATTTACATATAAACTTTTCCAACAATTCTAAACAATTCTTTATTAATATCATAGTTCTGGGTGATAATATCTCTTCTTTTCATGTATATTTCAGTTTCATAATTTTATTCGTTGTAAATTGATCAAGGACTCATATTATAAATACTCTAAATAATTATATAAATATAATCTATATTTTTTATATAAAAATTTATATTCATCCATAAAAGTATAGATATAAAAATAGATCGCACCATTCATGGAGATGGTTGGCCGCACATATGCATGAATGCTGTTTCCATTTTTTGAAGGATGGAATGAAAGAAAGATAAATAAAATTTTAACATTGTCAAATAATTAATATATAATTAATATAATTTATATTAATTAAATATATACTTATTACAATGAATGTAAATTGGAAAGTAAAAACATATCACATTGATTCATGGAGGCGGTAGTCCACACGTACGCATGAGCGATATTATCATTTTCCAACGGTATGGAGTGTCAGAAGGTTATTTTGATATTTTAAATTCAAAAGTATATTAATGTCATAAATATCATTTATACTCTTTAAACATTTCATTATATTAACATCTGAGAGTCAATGATGGAAAACAAATTAAATCAGTTCACAAGGTGGTATTCCACTATACACATGATCTATGGATTCATTTCCCATTAGGAAGAATAAGACACAGATATAGGTTACTAACACAAAATAAAAACATCTCATTATATATTGGAAAATTATTTTAATTATAGATAAATGAATGAATTTTTTAAGAAAATATGTTAAAAAGAAAGAGCTTAGTGATGAAAACTACCTTCGCTTCGAAAAAACACCTTTGGATCTCGTAATAATGACATTATGGTTGTTATTTTGGGAAGCAATTTTTTTAGAACATGGATAAGGATATTTGAGAGGGAATCTTGAAGTGGTTTTTTGGTCTAAAGGTATTATGAGGTGTGAATAAGTGGGTGGAGGAGGTTCCCTTTTATAATTTAGGATAAGTGACATTTTTGTAAATACATAATACTATTCAATAATGGCAATTAAATCTCATGAAAAGTGCATAAATTTTTTAAAAATAATAGATTTTAGGGAATATATGCTATAAAAAATGCCCCCAAACAAAAAATATACATGTTCTAGATTTTTTATTTTCTTAATATCTAAGGTCACTCACTATTACGATTTTATTTTTCACCGTGAAAACTAGTTTATTTATTTATCTATGTAATATATTCTTTATGACTCAAAATAAAATGATCATTCCTTGATACTTTAGAAAAATAAATTATTAACAATAAATAAAATTATAAAATAAAATTAATCTATGTGCAAACAATTTATTTTATCCTAATATCATTCAACACATAAAACCCTATTTTAACCATAATTGTAATAATTAATTTTGTATATTTTTACTAATAATTATGAATAGAAAATAAGTTAAAATTATTAAATAATATTTGTTATTATAATTAAAAATATTTAATCCATTATTCCAAATTAAATTCATAGAATTCATATAATTTAATTTAAACATAAATCCCCAAATGTGAAAAATTATTGTTTTTGAAAGAAAATGTTTTCTTAATTATAAACAACTTTTATATCAAAAATCAACATAAAATTGAATACGATGAACTAAATTTGATTAATAATATTACAATTGAAATAATTTATAAAAGAAAATAATATTAAAATAAAATGGTACTTTTTAAATTCTTTAGTCAAAAGGATAAATTTTAATGAAAATTAGTATTTATCACCATTCATTTATAAATTAAAATATTATGAATATTATCAATAATTTACTCTAATATAATTTTTAAAATTATCTATATAAACTGAAGAATATTTTTTCAAATAAATTTTATAAGAGTAGGAAAAATTATTTTCAAATAAGGGCATAAAACATGACCAAACAACTTTTTATAAAAATACATTTTTATGTATAAACTAGATTTTTTCTTACCTCATGCCCAAAAAATATTATATTAATATCAAAAAATTTGATTGAATATATAATAATTAAATATAATTAAAATAATTTAAAAATATTAATTAATTTAATTAATTATGATAAAATAGGTTTTCCTCCTGAAAACAATTTCTTTGATTTGAAATTTCTTTTACATTGAAATGATTTTTATTTTTAGTTATAATAAATTAATATCAAATCAATTTATTTTATACATGTGTAAATCATATATTTTTTATAATTTAATAATTATTATTCATACTTAACAATGAAATGAGTATGTGATACTTTTCATATAAAATAATAATATCTTAATAGTATATCACGGTTCATTTAAACCATGAGTTGCATGTAATGTAAGATATAGGAGAATTTCTATTTTTTTAGAAAGAATTTTTCATAAAATCTATGGTTGATTGATAGGGGATCTTTCTCGTAATATTATCTCAAGTATCCTAATGTTTAGACCTTATTCTAAACGTGGATAGCTATA
The DNA here is from genome assembly GCA_963277665.1 of Viscum album. Classification (NCBI taxonomy): domain Eukaryota; kingdom Viridiplantae; phylum Streptophyta; class Magnoliopsida; order Santalales; family Viscaceae; genus Viscum; species Viscum album. The sequence goes on from OY728161.1 coordinate 940,829,722, forward strand.
CTAGCTCACACAACCACATCCCCCTTCTCCAAGAGCCTGGACACACAAATCAAGAACATACAGAAGTAGTTTGATCATTTCTTAACCATTATATTATTATTAATTGTTATTTGACTCATGTTATCTTCTTTTATAATATCATAAACTGATCACTTTCTCCCTCTTCAATAGACATAATATGTTCAATATGGTATCACATTAAAATCTTAAAAATTAATATTATTTTAATCCTCTTAGTTTTATTATTTTTTATCTTCACTAAATCATGGAATATTATTTACATATTTAAACATATAAACTCCATAAAATCAATTTTGTTGTCTCCTCATTGATATTACGCTTTTTAATGTTTGAAAATATGTTTAGAATAATTAATTGAAATATTGACTACCCACAAATTTAACTTCCCATAATTCTCATCCCCCTTTCCACCTCATTATTCTCATAAAATTCCTTGCATATTTTTCACCAAAAAATATGAATATTAATTGAAAACATATTTATGACCACACACTCTAATCTATTGTAGTGTAAAGTATACTATCATGGAATATGAATTTCCCTATCTCAATTTCATTTCTCTTCCTTGACTATTCACTGAAACGTGAGTTATATATTATGAAAAAAGTCTTCTTGCTTATATCATAGATGTTATCATGATCATTATCCCAAGAATCATGATATTTATCATTTCAATAATATTAAATAATAATATATTTTTGATCTCGAGAAATCAGTCATTTTTCTATAAATATTATCTTTATGTAATAAATTATTACTCTTTTCTGTTCATTGAATGAGATCAGTAAATATTATATATATCCTTGAAAACTCTTACATATCCTTTGAAATATTTTAAAAACACATATTTATCACATGTAAGGCTTATATATTATCATATTTAAAAAAATATCTTATAGATGCCTAATACATAATCCCTTACATATCAAAGTGTGGATCTAGTACTTTGTCTAATATATAGCCTCTAAGTACTTTTAAATATTATTTATCAAATAGTGAAAACTGTTACATATAGAGTAACTGGAATTTTTGTATCACAATGTGACTCTTATTTTTTATAATTTATTATCTGTGAAGTCTATGAAACCATTAAGTATATAATTTTATACAGGGAAACCCTTACATGTCCTCAAAATTTTTCCCATTTCCAATTTTCAGAATGATCTCTAGAATTTTTCTTACATTTCATCTAGTGACTATTACATATAAAAATAAGATCCAATTTATTGATAATATTATACATTTTACTTACAAAATATATGAATTTTAATAATTGTCACCACAAATATATAATTCTATAATATCTATAAATACACTAAAAACGTGTTTTAAAATTATCTGGGTATATAAAACCACTTATAATCATCTCAAAATAAATTAAATTACCTAAGGAATTTATGAATGCCTCTAAGAACTATTGCACACAATTAACAATTAATCATGCATAAATGTATACACACTTCTTGGGTATTTCAATGTATTCTTATGGAATAATAAATCCGAGCTTAAATGTTAATTAGTTTTCTATAATTAATAGTTCTTTAATAATTTCTAGTATCTTCAACACCTTCCTCAGTAACCCAAGTTTCTGTTATATTATTAAAATTAACAATACAAGGGTCGTGTCATTATTTATTTTAATTTTCTTCATAATGGATAATCCAAGGATGTATTTTAACAAACACCCACCTATATTATCTAATTTAATCATATATCTTGATGTTTTCCAGTAACCATCTATTCACTATCTTGATCAACAATGTTGTATATTGTTATCTCTTCATCTATAATAATATTTAATTTAATCTCATAAAATCCATCAAAATAATAATTATATTTATTCTTATTTTTCATTGAATTAGGTTTTCCAAGAAATCTAAGCAACAAAAATCCTTTCCTATTGTCAATGGTATCATCTTAATAATCATTATTATCAATATATAAATTAAACTATTTTAACATATCCAATGGAATGAAAATTTAATACATGTGATCGATATGAACTATAGGTTTCATCTCACTTATTCAATCTCCTGATTTATTGACACATTAAATTGACCGTAAGCAATACATAATCTTGAATTATGTTAATAATTCACATTGAAGATCTTTTTAGGTTTATACTTTAAGAGAATTAGGCTATAACAATTACATTACAACTCAAAAATTTCAAAGTAGAAACTTTTACTCAATATCCATTTTTCATAAAATAATAACTCTTAAAATAAACAAAGGATTATTTTCTTGATATAAATCTTCTTTAATTATTCCATTCTCTTACCTTTACTTATATCATGTGAAAAACATTTCAAAAACATGGGATAAGCATAAAAATTTCAATAAGGGTTATAAAATAAATAAATAAATAATTAATATATCATTACATGAAAAACATAGTATTTTTAACATATCTCAAGAAATCTTAAGATTTATGAATAACACCTAGTAATCACAAATCATAATGGTAACATGTGGCATCGATAACATACTTACGTTGTAGCTTTCACTGCTACGTAGGGAGTTACATTTGGAATACCCATCATAGTATGTTCCCTTAATCTTTTATTAGAAGCATTAAATTTTACCTCTTTCATCTTAACCAATTAATTTGAGATCTATCTTGGGCTCACCCACCCTAGGTTTATCACGGAACCACCCGTATACGTAAACAATGCTCATGAACCATAACATATTCATAACACATAAAACAAGCATAAATTAAAGTCACAATTTCCACATTTCAAACACAATATAGAATTTAAATATATTGAAATAATCAATCCATTATAAAAACCATTTTAAATAAAAAAATATTTAAAAAAAGTGTATATGGTATTTATTTTTATTTTAAAAAACATTATGGCTTGTTATGGACGCCAAAGATCAAATAATGCTCGCAGTGGCAGAAAGGTCATTGTCACTGCATATGTTAAAAAGAAACATTATTTTTTTAATTTATTAAAACTCCTAAAATTAAAAATATTACCTTTGAATGAAATTTAATTTCAACCGAGTTTATACACCGTATAAAGTAATGTCGTATATATATCAATGTATGCCTTAATGAATGGAGATTGAGATGAAGTCCCTTACCCTATGTATGACTTGACCTGTTCATTCTCTATTCTCATGAATAATAAACTAAAGTTAATTTCATCTTTTTTCATTACCTTTTCATGTTTATTATTCCTTTTATATCAATTATTACAACGTTATAAACATTACATAATCATTTGAGTTAATAATGGTCATTTTGTCGATATTTGGTACTTGGGGAAAAAATAAACTAGTTATAATTATAAGATGTCCATGTGGTAAAAATTAATTTATCTCCAGATTTATATTCATCATTTATATATCATATATATCATATATATACAGTATACATATTTATTTATAATAGTACATAACATTATGAGGTAAGAAAATGAAATCCACCGTTCATGGAGATGGTAAGCTGTACGTACGCATGAACGCTACATTCATTTCCATTTCATATTTAATGAAATGAAATCATAATGATACAGAGATATATTATAATTCTAGTATAATATCTTATATTATTTTATTAACTCCATCCTTTATATGTTCCTCATATGGAATGAACGTGTCATTTCACTATGAGGCCACGATTGTCCGCACTTCTCAAATGAAATTATCACGTTAAACAATTATGGAAACCATAAAGGTACGATATAAATAAAAAATACAAAAGTATTGAGAAAATATAAATATAATATATATCCCACTTAAATACAATTCCATAATAATTTCCACCATAATAGGCGGTAGGAGAATATTGAATAATCATCATTTCGTGAGGCAGTAGTTCACCGTCCACAGAAACAATATGTTCATGTCCATTAGATGGAGGTGTGTGGAAGTATAGATATAATAATTCTCATAAAAAAATACTAGTATATTTATTATATTGTTGTTTTCATATAATGATATAATAAATAGAGTTTAGGGGGTTGGAGAAGTAATATAAAAGAAGAGAAGTTGAGGGAAGACGTTAACATTAAATCAGGTAACTCCCTTTGGTTAGAAACAAAAGGATTTCTTGAAGTGCATTATTCATAAGATAAGGCTTATCAAAGGAATAGAGGGATTTTGGGAGATTATTGGAGTAGATTTAGGAAATTTAAAGGGTCATGAGAAGTGTGTGAATTGGGTTAGAGGTGGTGGCCTTTTATAAGGGGGAGGAGGGGCTCTTTAGGAACGTTTGAAAGTATTATTTTATTAAAAAAATATTCTTGTTTTCAAAAATGCCCAAAACTCCTTAAATTAGAAGATAAAGTAAATATTGTTCGAAATAAAATCTTTCGATAAAAATTGGATAGGGTTTGGATAAATTTTTAAATTTTATAGTCTCATTTATTTAAACTATTCATTAATAATGTAATCAATGCATCATCATTGTGTCACAAACAATTTTATTTATTTTATGTCTAAAAATTATAAATAAAATACCATGATGTAGGACACATTTTTATATTTTAAATGAATATTTATTGTTTAAGATATAACATATATAACCCCATTTAACAATTTATTACTAAAAGATATATGTTTATGTCATTTTTTTATTTACTTTTAATTAATTAATATAAAGTGACATATCACTATCATGTGGTTCCATGGTGTCCCAAAAAGACCCAAGAAATCATTTAGTCAGAAATATCTCATCAAATGGGGTAAAGATAAGTGTAAGGGTAATTTACTATTATTATAATATTATTTTTATAACAACCCATAATTTATATACCTTGTTAATACTTAAAAATTAAAGCATACTTATTACAACATATATCAAAACCACAAAAGGAACGTATAGGTATAGTGTCTTTAGAAACTGGGAAACATAAACAACTGGTTCCTAAAGCATCTACACCGTCTCCCATTTATTTCATCATATCTATAGTCCCTTTTGGCATATCTTACTTAATAACCTTCTTCATGACCTGGGGAAAGAAAAAATACAAAAGGGTGAGCTCAAATGCTCAGTAAGGGTAAACAAAAGAAATATCAATCACATCATATTCATAAGAACATAACTTTTGGAAATCATAACCTGAAAAAGAGAGCATAATTTCATAACAAGGGATAAATCTTAGTAGTGAAATGGAATCCCAATAATCATAACATAAAACATGAAACTTTGTGGAATACAAACATAATCATATAGAATCATTTCTTATTAGTCAACACTCATTGCCAAGACTATCTTAGTGGACAAAGTCCATTTCTGAACCGAGTTCACTCCTCGTTTCAGTCCTGTTTCACTGAACCAGTATAACCTATCATTCTATCCATGTCTATCTCATGAGATATAAGATCTTAACCCAATGTATTGGAGGAAGATATAGGTCCCACCCATCACATAATTATACCATTCTTATGTGTGCCACAAAATCATAAACCATACATCATTTCATAACCCATGTAATGAAAATGGGAATCTTAAACATCATGAAATCATAAAACAATTCATATAAGATAAAGGAAATCATAAAAATAATCCCATCACAACATAATCTAATCAATGTAATAATAGGGATAAAAACAGAACCCTCTATTATCTTAGATGGAAAATAATTTTGATAAAACACTTGAACTCCATTCTTGAGGAAAATATCCTTTCTATTTCAAAAACACTTTTCCTTTCTTAATATGTCATAAAATTATAAACTAAAAGATATTGATTAAAAATAAACATGAAAACTTGTAAAGTAAGATTCTTGGAAATAATGTTTTAAAAGTCCATTCATGCCGTATAAGTTAAAAAAAACATTCTTCTCGTACTTTTGTCGGAAAAGTCAAAAAGTACATCGTACGAAAAACGACAGAAGATTTTTTTTATATCATTTACTGAAAACTCACCGAAGGGTAAACTTGGATTTAAACAATTTTAGGTGGATGGAAACAATATTACATATTTAGGAAACATTGATGTGGATGATAAAAATACACCCCAGTAAATTTCAAAGTATAAACAATATGAGATAAAAATGAGATTGTGATATTTCCCTTACCTTAGGTCCGATTTGCTTCGTAAGTGTCCGAACCTCCTGTATAATGATTTAAATAAAGTTATTGAATTATTCCAGAATCATTATTATTGTTATGATATCATATATGGTCATATTTTAGCTTCTTATTAGTAATATTTCATTACTACTTGTTATTTGGGTGTTTATTACTTTTTTTTCTTATGCGTGTTTTGTCGAATAAATTATTATTCTTCTATTTAGGTTATAGATACCTCATTTACAGAATGGTATTAGTGTAAATATATATCATATTCATTCATTCAATTCATTTATATAATCATTATGCAATGAAGATCATGTAGAATGAGTCGCATCACATCGTGGAGACGGTATTCGGTACGTACGCACGAGTGATGATATCATTCATATGATCGTGGAATTGTATTGGAGTGTATGTATACTATTTCATAATCAATATAAATTTATAATAGTCATATATAGTCATTATTTACACCATTATACCCGTCCAAGTAAGGTGGTGGTGGAAAATAGATTACACCACGGCGTGGAGACGGTATTCCATACGTACGCACGCGCAATGATTTATTTTTCCGTAGGATGGATAGATAGTGAAATAGGGTTGTTTCATACTTATAATAACATATCTATATATGAGTGATACTGATGTTATTACTTAATAATGAAACAACTAAAGAAGAAGAAGTTTAAGAAGAAATAAAGATGAAAGATCCGGTAACAGACATTACCTCTTCTTTGAAGTGCTTCTTTGAGACCTCCTTTTAGGGCACTAAAATAGGTATTTGAAGAAGACCATAACCTCTAGGATGTTTCTAGGGAAGTGGAAATGAGAAATTGGCAGGGGTTGGCCGAGCTTGAAGGCTCAAAGTGGTGTGAGGAAGAGGGGGAGAAGGTGCCCTTTTATAAGGGATGAGAGGGGCACCTTTGGAATAACCAAAAATATTATTTTATTATAAAGTCAAATTCGGTTTTTAATAGCTAAAAATTGATATATTTAGAAGATAAGGTGGGTAGGGGTAGAAAGGCTCTCATACAATAGAATTTAGACAAGTTTAGGTATCAATTTTAACCTTATCATTTAGATTTAACTTTATGTTAGATAATTTAACTTTTACCGTGTCTTCTGGTTTTCTTACACTATAAGGTCAATAAACTTACCAAATCAAGCCAAACGAACCCCAAGTTTTTTTATTAATATATATAACCATATATAAGTCATTTGGCCTATCCATAGATTTTTAAGAATAACATATCAATTAGTAATATAATATTTGTTTTAAAAACTATTTAATGTCAATTTTGACACTATTTAGTAATTTATTTTTGTGAAATTCATAACAGAATGATTAGTTCAAAATAAGTTACTTAAGTCAATACTAACATGTCATATTAACCTATAAAATTATTTTAATTCTTAAAAAGTCTCAAATTACATTTATTTGGGTATTTATAACATCAATTTTGTCAATATTTTATTAATAAGATAATTACTGCATCATCATTGTGTCATAAATAAATTAAATTATTTAATGTCTAAAAATTACAAATAAAATACCATTATTTAGGAAATATTTGTATCTTTCTAATGAATATTTATAGTCGAATTTATCGTATGTATAACCCCATATTAAAAATGACTTACTTATTAAACATTGATTTTATCTATTTTAACCCTTCTTTAAATAAATTAATAATAAATGTCCTAATCTAATCCATGTGGGCCTAAATGGTCATATGTTATTCCTAAGGTTGTTTTTGGTCGAATTACACTTGTCCAATAGAATTAGGACATGTTTTAGGGTAATAATAATATCATTTTTACCCTTAATTACCCTACTTACTTTTAACCGTGGTAAAAAAAGGAAAAAGTTACTATTCAGCAAAAAATTATTTTCATCTCATTGAACCACATTTTACTTACTAATATCAACTGTGTCTCTCAGATTTTTGAAATTTCACTCACAGAAGCGGTAAAATTACGTTTTATGAAAAATTCAGTTTTTTAACTACCACTTAGTGGTTTCACTATTCATCTAAAATTGCAATTTTTCAGAAAAATACCAAAATTTCACCCTAGGCTAATTTCAATTTTCCGAATCCAAAAATGAAGTCCATTTTGAAAAATAAAATTTATAAAATTTCAATAAGTGGTTATTACTATTCATAACGGCTAGTTTTAATAATATTTTAATAGCATATCATTGTTTGGTGAAACTCGGTATTGCGTACGACGCAAGCTATCGAGCAAGGCCGCGGTTGTGTGTAAAGAAATCCAAGATAGTGTTGTGTGTAGTGAAAGATTCCTTTGATGATTTATATAACAGAAAAACAAAATATTTCACATAAAAGTATCAGGTGTTACATTCTACCCCCCTTAAAATGAATTTCGCCCTCGAAATTTGTCACTTTGTAACAAACAGATGAGGATACCTCTCCCTCATCATATCCTCAAGCTCCCATATAGCTTCTTCTAATTGGTGGTTCCTCCATAAAACTTTCACCAATCGAGTGGTCTTGTTTCGTAGGACATTTTTGCTACGATCCAGAATCTCTATCGACTGTTCTTCATAAGAATGATCTTGCTCCAGCTGTATAACTTTTGAGCTAAGTACATGTGAAGGATCAGGTATGTACTCTCTCAGGAGAGATACAAGGAACACATCGTGAATGTGAGAGAGATTCGCTGGAAGCGCCAATCGGTAAGCTACCTTCCCAAAATGATCCAGTATTTCGAAAGGACTGATATATCTAGGGCTCAACTTCCCCTTCTTTCCAAATCTCATGACTCTCTTCCAGGGAGATATTCGTAAGAACACTTTATCACCCACTTCAAACTCTAGGTCTTTTCTTCGGTTGTTGGCATAACTTTTCTGTCGACTCTGAGATGCTCTTATGTGTGGTTGAATAGATCTGACCTTTTCTTCCATTTCATCAACAAGATCAGGTCCTAATAGCTTTCTTTCCCCAACTTCATCCCAGCAAGTTGGAGTCCTGCATTTCATTCCATAGAGAGCTTCATAAGGAGACATCTGAATACTGGAGTGAATTCTATTATTATAAGAAAATTCCACCAAAGGTAGGTGTTGATCCCAACAACCTTTGAAATCCATAGAGCAAGCTCTCAACATATCTTCTAGGGTTTGAATTGTTCTCTCAGACTGACCATCTGTCTGAGGATGATAAGCAGTGCTGAAACTCAACTCTGTATCCAGAGTATGCTGAAGTCTTTTCCAGAACTTCGAGGGAAATCTCAGATCCCGATCAGATATAATAGAAAGTGGTACTCCATGCAATCTTACCACTTCCTTTAAATATATCATGGAAAGCTGATCTAGAGAGAAATCCTCTCTAATAGCAATGAAGTTTGCAGACTTTGTAAGACGATCAACTATGACCCAGATAGCATTATTGCCTTAGGATGTTTTAGGTAGTCCTCTGACAAAGTCCATAGTGATGTTTTCCTATTTCCATTCAGGTATGGGTAATGGTTGTAACATCCCCTTAGACTTCTGTCTCTCAGCTTTAACTTGCTGACAAACCAAACATCGAGAGACATATTCAGCAACATCTCTTTTCATGCCATCCCACCAGAAGTACTATTTTAGGTCCCTATACATCTTCATGCTTCCAAGATGAATAGAGAATGAAGAACTATGAGCCTCATCTAGTAGCTCCTTCTTTAATTCCAGGATGGGAGGAACACAAACCCGATTCCTGAACTTTATTATCCAATCACAGTCAAGGTTGAATTCAGGAACATTTCTCACCTTCTTTTGTAACCCGACATCTTCTTTCTGTGCCTCTTTAATCTTCACATGTATAGATGGTTGAACATACATTTGAGAAAGATAATATTTTTCCCCTTCCATTATAATTCCAAGATCCATCATTTGTAAATCCATAAATATTGGATCTTTTGTGATCCTCATCATGGATAAACTGGCATGGTCTTGTCGACTTAATGCATCTGCCACCTTGTTTGCTTTCCCAGGGTGGTAATGGATTGAGCATTCATAATCCTTAATCAGCTCCAACCATCTTCTTTGGCGCATATTCAACTCCTTTTGTGTGAAAATATACTTTAAACTTTTATGATCAGTATAAAAATCATACCTTTCACCATAAAGATAATGCCTCCAAATCTTTAATGCAAAGATTACCACAGCTAACTCCAAATCATGAGTTGGGTAATTTTGCTCATGGATTTTCAACTATCGTGAGGCATAAGCTATCACCATATCATTTTGCATAAGAACACACCCCAATTCCTTCTTGGATGCATCACTGTAGATCACAAACTTTTCTCCACTACAAGGCTGTGTGAGCACAGGTGCACTGGATAACCTTCTTTTCAACTCCATGAAATTATCTTCACATTCATCCGTCCGCACGAACTTATCTTTTTTTCGAGTCAACTTGGTGAGTGGATTAGATAATCATTAATAATCATTCACAAAACATCGATAATATCCAGCCAAACCAAGAAAACTTCAGATCTCAATTACTGTTGTTGGTTTCGACCATCTTTCGATAACCTCTGTTTTTTCTGGATCCACAGATATCCCCTCTTTTGAGATTATGTGACCCAAAAATGAAACTTTTTGAAGCCAAAATTCACACTTGGTAAATTTGGCATAACGCTTTTCCTTTCTCAGGGTCTTAAATATAATTCTCAAGCGATCTTCATGTTCTTCCTTGCTCTTTGAATAGACAAGAATATCGTCTACAAATACTACCACAAATTGATCAAGATAGTCTCTAAAGACTCTATTTATCAGATCCATGAAGATAGCAGGGGAATTAGTAAGACCAAATGGCATCACTATAAATTCATAGTGTCCATACCTTGTACGGAAAGTCGTCTTTGGTATATCCTCCCTTTTGACACTTAATTGATGATAACCTGAACGAAGATCAATCTTGGAAAAGTATTGAGCTCTGCGTAGTTGGTCAAATAAGTCATCAATGCGTGGGAGAGGATATTTGTTCTTGATAGTGATCTTGTTAAGTTCTCGATAGTCAATACAGAGTCTCATTGATCCATCTTTCTTCTTAACAAACAGAATAGGTGCTCCCCAAGGTGACACACTAGGGCGTATGAACCCCTTATCAATATTCTCTTGGAGTTTCTTCTTCAATTCCTGCAACTCAATTGGGGCCATTCTGTGAGGTGTCTTTGAAATAGGAAAAGCACCCGGTACGAGTTCTATTGAAAACTCAACTTCATGATTTGGTTTAAGACCCGGTAATTCCTCCGGAAAGACATCCTCAAACTCTCGTACAATGGGCATATTCTTAATAGTGAGTTTCTCACCAACCATTTGAGATAAATAACCTTCATTTAGTTGAATCAAGACCCATAAGGTAGAAGAAATTTCCACTGGAAGGTTATGTTCATCCTTGCATTGATAGACGATCATAGATTGATCTGGAATATGAAATGTGACTTCCCTTCATTGGAAATTAATATGAGATCAATATAATGAAAGATAATCCATGCCATGAATCACATCAAATTCCACTATAGGAAGGATCATAAGATTTGCAGGAAGCACTTTCCCACAAACTTCGATCAGAGAAGAATTATAAACTTTGGATGCGACTATTGTGCCATTAGGTGTTGTCACAGCTGACTCAACATCTAATTGTTGAGGTAATATGGTGATACCCTTAGAAAATTTTTCAGAAATAAAAGTGTGGGTGGATCCAGAATCAAATAAAACATTTCATACTTTATAGTGGATTGTAAGTGTACCTTTCACCACATCGTTATCGTACTCTACATCGCTGATAGAAATTGCATGTGACTTTACTTTGTCTTTAGCCTTAAGAGTTTGTTGACGTCGACCATCATCATCAACCTTTGGATTAGGGAATTTATTGGCATAATGTACCATCTCCTTGCACTTGAATCATTGAAGTGTAGTAGGTTCATTCTGTGTATCCCTTCCTTTGTTTGCATCATTAGACATATTCTTCCCATCATCGCGGCATTCAAATTCCCGATGACCTTCCTTTCCACATTTGAAACAATTACTTGTCCCTTTAAGACAACTCCCTCCATGTTTCCTTCCACACTTTGAGCATAAGGGAAAGCTCATCTTCTTTTCAGTGTGCTCTTTAGATTTTCCTTTGAATTCCATTTTCCTCTTCTTATCAAACCCATATGACTGATGGGTTACTCCAATCTCCATCTCGACTTTGAGAGCACATAGAACGATATCCTCATAGCTATTAAAGTCCCTTATGGCTAACGCCCTTTGAAGACTTGATTTTAAGCCACTAAAGAATCGATCGATCTTACTCTCAGGTTGGATAATAATACCAGAAGCGTACCTTACAAGTCTTGTAAAATTTGCTTCATAGGTACCAATAGATTCATCATCCTTTTGCTTCAGTTCAAGAAACTCTTTCTCCATCTTTTTTCGGAGAATATGAGGGAAGTACTTATTGAAAAATAAGTTCTTGAACTCGACCCATTCTATTGACTCAATTTCATCCCTTTGCCTCGTATTGTTAATAAGATTCCACCATTGATCAACATCTTTTTCCAAACGATACACTTCTAGGATGACTTTATCATGTTCAGAACATTGAAGGACTGAAAATATCTTTTCAGTGGTACTAATCCATTGTTCAGCAACTAATGGATCAGTAGACCCGTTGAATGAAGGTGGACACTGTCTCATGAAGGATTCAACAGAATGTTGCTCCTTCCTTTGCTCGATTGGGAGTCCTGCATGATTCATAGCTTGAGAAAGTTGTGTGAGAATGGCTACAATATTTTGCATTCCAGCTCCAATAACCTTTGGTTTCTCAGGGGGAGAATCATTGCATTTCCCGTCGTATTCCGCATTAATACGTTTCCTTCAGGTTCCAGCCACTGACTAAAACCAAGAAGAATAGTGTGAGCAACACTAATTATAATAGGAAAACCACATAATAAAGAATAAAATTTCACACTTAAGGTCTTATCCTAGGTTATTCATGGCCATTTATAAAACACTATGATTGTGTTCTATGCTTAGACTTATCCATAGGGTTCTTACTAAGGCTTTCACATCCTAGTTTCCAAAGGATGACTATACCTTTTCTCTGATACCAACTATAACGACCCATACTTTACATACATTGTTAATAATTTAAAATTGAAGAATACTTATTAAAACATATAACAAAACCACGAAAGGACCGTATAGGTATAGTGTCTTTAGAAACTGGGAAACATAAACAAATGGTTCATAAAGCGTCTACACTGTCTCTCATTTATTTCATCATATCTATAGTGCCTTTTGGCATATCTTACTTAATAACCTTCTTCATGACCTGGGGAAAGAAGACATACAAAAGGGTGAGCTCAAATTCTCAGTAAGGGTAAAAAAAGAAATATTAATTAAATCATATTCATAAGAACATAACTTTTGGAAATCTTAACCTGAAAAAGAGAGAATAATTTCATAACATGGGATAAATCATAGTAGTGAAATGGAATCCCAATAATCATAACATAAAACATGAAACTTTGTGGCATACACACATAATCATAGAGAATCATTTCTTATTAGTCAAGACTCATTGCCAAGACTATCTTAGTGGACAAAGTCCATTTCTGAACCGAGTTCACTCCTCGTTTCAGTCCTGTTTCACTGAACCAGTATAACATACCATTCCAGCCATGTCTATCTCATGAGATATAAAATCATTACCCAATTAATTGGAGGGAGATATAGGTCCCACCCATATCATAATGATACCATTCTTATGTGTTCCACAAAATCATAAACTGTACATCATTTCATAACCCATGTAATAAAAATGGGAATCTTAAACATCGTGACATCATAATACAATTCATATAAGATAAAGGAATTCATAAAAATAATCCCATCACAACATAATCAAATCAATGTAATAATAGGGATAAAAATAGAACCCTTTATTATCTTATATGGAAAATAATTTTTATAAAACACTTGAACTCCATTCTTGAGGAAAATATCCTTTCTATTTCAAAAACACTTTTCATTTCTTAATATGTCATACAATTATAAACTAAAATAAGTTTATTAAAAATAAACATGAAAACTTGTAAAGGAATATTCTTGGAAATAATGTTTTAAAAACCTATTCATGCTGTATAAGTTAAAAAAACAATCTTCTCGTACTTTTGTCGGAAAAGTCAAAAAGAACCTCGTATGAAAAACCACAAAAGATTCCTTTTATATCTTTTACTAAAAACTCACCGAAGGGTAAACTTGGATTTAAACAATTGTGGGTGGATGGAAAAAATATTACATATTGAGGAAACATGGATTTGGATGATAAAAATACACCCCAGTAAATTTCAAAGTATAATCAAACTGTGATAAAAATGAGATTGTGATATTTCACTTACCTTACGTCCGATTTGCTTCGTAAGTGTCCGAACCTCCTGTATAATGATTTAAATAATGTTATTGAATTATTACAGAATCATACTTATTGTTATTATATCATATATGGTCATATTATTAGATTCTTATTAGTAATATTTCATTACTACTTGTTATTTTGGGGTTTATTACTTTTTGTTCTTATGCGTGTTTTGTCGAATAAATTCTTATTATTCTCTTTAGGTTATAGATACCTCATTTCCAGAATTTTATTAGTGTAATATATATCATATTCATTCATTCAATTCATTTATATAATCATTATGCAATGAAGATCATGTAGAACGAGTCGCATCACATCATGGAGACGGTATTCCGTACGTACGCACGAGTGATGATATCGTTCCTATGATCGTGGAATTGTATTGGAGTGTATTTATACTCTTTCAGAATCAATATCACTTAATAATAGTCATATATAGTCATCATTTACGCCATTATACCCATCCAAGTAAGGTGGTGGTGGAAAATAGATTACACCACGGCGTGGAGACGGTATTCCGTACGTACGCACGCGCGGTGATTTCTTTTTCCGTAGGATGGATAGATGGTGAAATAGGGTTGTTTCATACTTATAATAAAATATCTTTATATTAGTGATACTGATGTTATTACTTCATAATGAAACAACTAAAGAAGAAGAAGTGGAAGAAGAAATAAAGATGAATGAATCGGTAACAGACATTACCTCTTATTTGAAGTGCTTCTTTGAGACCTCCTTTTAGGGCACTAAAATAGGTCTTTGAAGAAGACCAGAACCTCTAGGATGTTTCTAGGGAAGTGTAGAGGAGAAATTGGCAGGGGTTTGCCGAGATTGAAGGCTCAAAGTGGTGTGAGGATGAAGGGGAGGAGGTGCCCTTTTATAAGGGAGGAGAGGGGCACCTTTGGAATAACTAAAAATATTATTTTATTATAAAGTCAAATTCGGTTTTTAATAGCTCAAAATTGATATATTTAGAAGATAAGGTGGGTAAGGGTCGAAATGCTCTCATAAAATATAATTTAGACTAGTTTAGGTATCAATTTTAACCTTATCATTTAGATTTAACTTTAAGTTAGATAATTTAACTTTTACCGTGTCTTCTTGTTTTCTTACACTATAAGGTTAATAAACGTACCATATGAAGCCAAACGAACCACAAGTTTTTTAATATTAATATTTATAACCTTATCTAAGTCATTTGGCCGAACTGTAGATGTTTAGAAAAAAAATAACAATTAGTAATATAATATTTGTTTTAAAAACTATTTTATGTCAATTTTGACACTATTTTGAAATTGATTTCTGTGAAAATCATAACAGAATGATTAGTTCGAACCAAGTTACTTAAATAAATAATAACATGTCATATTAACCTATTAAATTAGTGTAATTCATAAAAAGTCTCAAATTACATTTATTTGGGTATTTATAACATCAATTATAACAGTATTTCATTAATAAGAGAATTACTACATCATCATTGTGTCATAAATAAATAAAATTATTTAATGTCTAAAAATTACAAATAAAATGCCATTATGTAGGAAATCTTTTTAGATTTCTAATGAATATTTATAGTAGAATTTATCTTATGTATAACCCCATATTAAAAATGATTTACTTATTAAACATTGATTTTAACTATTTTAACCCTTCTTCAAATAAATTAATAATAAATGTCCTAATCTAATAAAAGTGGGCCTAAATGGTCATATTTTATTCCTAAGGTTGTTTTTGGTCGAATTACACTTGTCCAATAGAATTAGGACATATGTTAGGGTAATAATAATATCATTTTTAACCTTAATTACCCTATTTATTTTTAACCGTGGTAAAAAAAAGTAAAAAGTTACTATTCACCAAAAAATTATTTTCATATCATTGAACTAAATTATACTTACTGACATTAACCGTGTATCTCGAATTTTTGAAATTCCACTCACAGAAGCGGTAAAATTATGTTTTATGAAAAATTCAGTCTGTTAACAACACTTAGTGGTTTCACTATTCATCAGAAATTGAAAGTTTTTAGAAAAATACCAAAATTTCACCCTATGCTAATTTCGATATTCCGAATCCAAAAATGAAGTCCATTTTGAAAAATAAAATTTATAGAATTTCAAAACGTGGTTATTACTATTCATAACGGCTAGTTTTAATAATATTTTAATAGCATATCATTGTTTAGTGAAACTCGGTATTGCGTACGATACAAGCTATCGAGGAAGGCCGCAGTTGCATGTAAAGCAAGCCAAGCTAGTGTTGTGTGTAGTGAAATATTCCTTTAATGATTTATATATCATAAAAACAAAATATTCCACATAAAAGTCTTGTGTGTTACATTCTACCCCCCTTAAAATGAATTTCGCCCTCAAAATTCGTCACTTAGTAACAAACAGATGAGGATACCTCTCCTTCATCATACCCTCAAGCTCCAATGTAGCTTCTTCTAATTGGTGGTTCCTCCATAAAACTTTCACCAATCGAGTGGTCTTGTTTTGTAGGACTTTTTCGCTACGATCCAGAATCTCTATCGGCTGTTCTTCATAAGAAAGATCTTGCTCCAACGGTACAACTTCTGAGCAAAGTACATGTGAAGGATCAGGTATGTACTTTCTCAGGAGAGATACAAGGAACACATCGTGAACTTGAGAGAGATTCGGTGGAAGCGCCAATCGGTAAGCTACCTTCCCAACACGATCAAGTATTTCTAAAGGACCGATATATCTAGGGCTCAACTTCCCCTTCTTTCCAAATCTCATGACTCTCTTCCAGGGATATATTCATAAGAATACTTTATCACCCACTTCAAACTCTAGGTCTTTTCTTCGGTTGTCAGCATAACTTTTCTGTCGACTCTAAGCTGCTCTTATGTGTTGTTGAATAGATCTGACCTTTTCTGCCATTTCATCAACAAGATCAGGTCCTAATAGCTTTCTTTCCCCAACTTCATCCCAGCAAGTTGGAGTCCTGCATTTATTTCCATAGAGAGATTCATAAGGATCCATCTAAATACTGGAGTGAAAGCTATTATTATAATAAAATTACACCAAAGGTAGGTGTTGATCCCAACCACCTTTGAAATCCATTGAGCAAACACTCAACATATCTTCTTGGGTTTGAATTGTTCTCTCAGACTGACCATCTGTCTAAGGATGATAAGCAGTGCTGAAACTCAACTATGTATCCAGAGTATACTGAAGACTTCGCCAGAACTTCGAGGTAAATCTCGGATCCCAATCATATATAATAGAAAGTGGTACTACATGAAATCTTACCACTTTTTTTACATATATCCTGGAAAGCTGATCCAGAGAGAAATCCTCTCTAACAGCAATGAAGTGTGCAGACTTTGTAAGACGATCAACTATGACACAGATAGCATTATTGCCTTTGGATGTTTTAGGAAGTCCTATGACAAAGTCCATAGTGATGTTTTCCCATTTCCATTCGGGTATGGGTAATGATTGTAACATCCCCTTAGACTTCTGTCTCTCCGCTTTAACTTGCTGAAAAACCAAGCATCGAGAGACATATTCATCAACATCTTTTTTCATCGCATCCCACCAGATGTACTCTTTCAGGTCCCTATACATCTTCATGCTTCCAGGATGAATAGAGAATGAAGAACTATGAGCCTCATCTAGAAGCCCCTTATTTAATTACAGGATGGGAGGAACACAAACCCGATTCCTGAACATTATTATCCCATCAAAATCAAGGTTGAATTCAGGAACATTTCTCACCTTCTTTTGTAACCCGACATCTTCTTTCTGTGCCTCTTTAATCTTCACATGTATAGATGGTTGAAAATACATTTGATAAAGTTATGATTTTTCCCATTCCATTATAATTCCAAGATCCATCCTTTGTAAATCCATAAATATTGGATCTTTTGTGATCATCATCATGGAAAATCTGGCATGGTCTTGTCGACTTAATGCATCTGCCACCATGTTTGCTTTCCCAGGGTGGTAATGGATTGAGCAGTCATAATCCTTAATCAGCTCCAACCATCTTCTTTGGCACATTTTCAGCTCCTTTTGTGTGAAAATATACTTTAAACTTTTATGATCAGTATAAATATCACACCTTTCACCATAAAGATAATGCCTCCAAATCTTTAATGCAAAGATTACCTCAGCTAACTACAAATCATGAGTTGGGTAATTTTGCTCATGGATTTTCAACTGTCGTGAGGCATAATCTATCACCATATCATTTTGCATAAGAACACACCTCAATCCCTTCTTGGATGCATCACTGTAGATCAGAAACCATTCTCCACTACAAGGCAGTGTGAGCACAGGTGCACTGGATAACCTTCTTTTCAACTCCTTGAAATTCTCTTTACATTCATCCGTCCACACGAACATAACTCCTTTTCGAGTCAACTTGGTGAGTGGATTAGATAATCGTGAAAAATCTTTCACAAAACATCGATAATATCCAGGCAAACTAAGAAAACATTGGATCTCAGTTACTGTTGTTGGTTTCGACCCTCTTTCGATAACCTTTGTTTTTGCTGGATCCACATATATCCCCTCTTTTGAGATTATGTGACCTAAAAATGAAACTTTTTGAAGCCAAAATTCACACTTGGTATATTTGGCATAAAGATTCTCCTTTCTTAGGGTCTTAAATATAATTCTCAAGTGATCTTCATGTTCTTCCTTGCTCTTTGAATAGACAAGAATATCGTCTATAAAGACTACCACAAATTGATCAAGATAGTATCTAATGACTCTATTCATCTGATCCATGAAGATAGCAGGGGAATTAGTAAGACAAAATGGCATCACTATAAATTCATAGTGTCCATACCTTGTACGGAAAGCCGTATTTGGTATATCCTCCCTTTTGACCCTTAATTGATGATACCCTGAACGAAGATCAATCTTGGAAAAGTATTGAGCTCCGCGTAGTTGGTCAAATAAGTCATCCATGCATGGGAGAGGATATTTTTTCTTGATAGTGATCTTTTTATGTTCTCGATAATCAATGCAGAGTCACAGTGATCCATCTTTCTTCGTAACAAACAGAACATGTGCTCCCCAAGGTGACCCACTAGGGAATATGAACCTCTTATCAAGATTCTCTTGGAGTTGCTTCTTTAATTCCCGCAACTCAATTAGGGCCATTCTATAAGGTGTCTTTGAAATAGTCAAAGCACCCGGTACGAGTTCTATTGAAAACTCAACTTCACGATTTGGTGGAAGACCCGGTAATTCCTCCGGAAAGACATAATCAAACTCCCGTACAATGGGAATATTCTTAATCAAGAGTTTCTCACCAACCATTTGAGATAAATAACCTTCATTTAGTGGAATCAAGACCCATAAGGTAGAAGGAATTTCCACTGGAAGGTTATGTTCATCCTTGCATTGATAGAAGATCATAGATTGATCTGGAATATGAAATGTGACTTCCCTTCTTTGGCAATTGATATGAGATCCATATAAAGAAAGAAAATCCATGCTAAGAATCACATCAAATTCCACTATAGGAAGGATCAAAAGTTTTTCAAGAAGCACTTTCCCACAAACTTCGATCGGAGAAGAATTATAAACTTTTGATGCCACTGTTGTTCCATTAGGTGTTGTCACAGCTAACTCAACATCTAATTGTTGAGGTAATACAATGATACCCTTAAGAAATTATTCAGAAATAAAAGAGTGGGTGGATCTAGAATCAAATAAAACATTTTCTACTTTAGAGTGGATGGTAAGTGTACCTTTCACCACGTCGTTATCGTAGTCCACATCACTGATAGAAATTGCATGTGACTTTCCTTTGTCTTTAGCCATAAGAGTTTGTTGACGTCGACCATCATCATCAACCCTTGGATTAGGGAATTTATTGGCATAATGTCCCATCTATTGCACTTGAAACATTGAAGTGTAGTAGGTTAATTCTATGTATCCCTTCCTTTGATTGCATCATTAGACATCTTCTTCCCATCATCGCGGCATTCCAATGCCCGATGACCTTCATTTCCACATTTGAAACATTTACTTGTCCCTTTAAGACAACTCCCTCTATGTTTCTTTCCACAAGTTGAGCATAAGGGAAAGCACATATTCTTTTCAGTGTGCTCTTTAGATTTTCCTTTGAATTCCATTGTCATCTTCTTATCAAACCCATATGACTGATGGGTTACTCCAATCTCCATCTCGACTTTGAGAGCACATCGAACGATTTCCTTGTAGCTATTAAATTCCCTTATTGCTAATTCCCTTCGAAGGCATGATTTTAAGCCACTAAAGAATCGATCGATCTTAATCTCAGGTTGGATAATAATACCAGAAGCATACCTTGCATGTCTTGTAAAATTTTCTTCATAGGCTCCAACAGATTCATCATCCTTTTGCTTCAGTTCAAGAAACTCTTTCTCCATATTTGTTCGGAGAATACGAGGGACGTACTTATTGAAAAATAAGTTCTTGAACACGTCCCATTCCATGGAATCAATTTCATCTCTTTGCCTCATATTCTTAATAAGATTCCACCATTGATCAGCATCTCCTTCCAAACGATACACTACTAGGATGAATTTATCATGTTCAGAACATTGAAGAACTGAATATATCTTTTCAGTGGTACTAATCCATTGTTCAACAACTAATGGATCAGTAGACCCACTGAATGAAGGTGGACGCTGTCTCATGAAGGATTCAACAGAATGTTGCTCCTTCCTTTGCTCGTTTGGAAGTCCTGCATGATTCCCATAATTGCTATGGGGGAGAATCATTGCATTGCCCGTCGCATTCCGCATTAACACGGTTCCTTTAGGTTCCAGCCATTGACTAAAACCAAAAATAATAGTGTGAGAAACACTAATTGTAATAGGAAAAACACATAATCAAGAATAAAATTTCACATTTAAGGTCTCATCCTAGGTTATTCATGGCCATTTATAAAACACTAAGATTGTGTTCTATGCTTAGACTTATCCTTAGGGTTCTTACTAAGGCTTTCACATCCTAGTTTCCAACGGTTGACTATACCTTTCCTCTGATACCAAATATAACAACCCATACATTACATACATTGTTAATACTTCAAAATTGAAGCATACTTATTATAACATATAAAAAAACCACGAAAGGACCGTATAGATATAGTGTCTTTAGAAACTGGGAAACATAAACAACTGGTTCATAAAGCGTCTACACTATCTCCCATTTATTTCATCATATCTATATTCCATTTTGGCATATCTTAATTATTAACCTTCTTCATGACCTGGGGAAAGAAAACATACAAAAGGGTGAGCTCAAATTCAAATTATGATTAAACAAAAGAAATATCAATCACATCATATTCATAAGAACATAACTTTTGGAAATCGTATCCTGCAAAAGAGAGAAAAATTTCATAACATGGAATAAATCATAGTAGTGAAGTGGAATCCCAATAATCATAACATAAAACATGAAACATTGTGATATATACACATAATCATAGAGAATCATTTATTATTAGTCAAGACTCATTGCCAAGACTATCTTAGTGGACAAAGTCCATTTCTGAACCGAGTTCACTCTTCGTTTCAGTCCTGTTTCACTGAACCGGTATAACCTACCATTCCAGCCATGTCTATCTCATGAGATATAAAATCTTTACCCAATGCATTTGAGGGAGATATAGGTCCCACCCATCTCATAATGATACAATTCTTATGTGTTCCACAAAATCATAAACCATACATCATTTTGTAACCCATGTAATAAAAATGGGAATCTTAAACATCGTGACATCATAAAAAAATTCATATAAGATAAAGGAATTCATAAAAATAATCCCATCACAACATAATCAAATCAATGTAATAATAGGGATAAAAACAGAACCCTTTATTATCTTAGATGGAAAATAATTTTTATAAAACACTTGAACTCTATTCTTGATGAAAATATCCTTTCTATTTCAAAAACACTTTTCCTTTCATAATATGTCATACAATTATAAACTAAAAGAAGTTGATTTAAAATAAACTTGAAAACATGTAAAGGAAGATTCTTGGAAATAATGTTTTAAAAATCCATTCATGCCGTATAAGTTAAAAAAACATTCTTCTCGTACTTTTTTTAGAAAAGTCAAAAAGTACCTCGTACGAAAAAGAACAAAAGATTCCTTTTATATATTTGACTAAAAACTCACCGAAGGGTAAAATTGGATTTAACAATTTTTAGGTGGATGGAAACAATATTACATATTGAGGAAACATGGATGTGGATGATAAAAATACACCCCAGTAAATTTCAAAGTATAAACAATCTCAGATAAAAATGAGATTGTGATATTTCCCTTACATTAGTTCCGATTTGCTTCGTAAGTGTCCGAACCTCCTGTATAATGATTTAAATAATGTTATTGAGTTATTCCAGAATCATACTTATTGTTATGATATCATATATGGTCATATTCTTAGATTCTTATTAGTAGTATTTCATTATTACTTGTTATTTGGGTGTTTATTACTTTTTGTTCTTATGCGTGTTTTGCCGATTAAATTCATATTATTTTCTTTAGTTTATAGATACCTCATTTCCCGAATGGTATTAGTGTAATATATATCATATTAATTCATTCAATTCATTTATATAATCATTATGCAATGAAGATCATGTAGAACGAGTCTCATCACATCGTGGAGATGGTATTCCGTATGTACGCACGAGTGATGATATCGTTCCTATGATCGTAGAATTGTATTGGAGTATATGTATAATATTTCAGAATAAATATCACTCTAAAATAGTCATATATAGTCATTATTTACACCATTATACCCATCCAAGTAAGGTGGTGGTGGAAAATAGATTACACCACGGCGTGGAGACGGTATTCCATACGTACGCACATGCGGTGATTTCTTTTTCCGTAGGATGGATAGATGGTGAAATAGGGTTTTTTCATACTTATAATAAGATATCAGTATATGAGTGATACTGATTTTATTATTTCATAATTAAACAACTAAAGAAGAAGAAGTGGAAGAAGAAATAAAGATGAAAGAATCGGTAACAGACATTACCTCTTCTTTGAAGTGCTTCTTTGAGACCTCCTTTTAGGGCACTAAAATAGGTCTTTGAAGAAGACCAGAACATCTAGGATGTTTCTAGGGAAGTGTAGAGGAAATATTGGCAGGGGTTGGCCGAGATTGAAGGCTCCAAGCGGTGTGAGGAAGAGTGGGAGGAGGTGCCCTTTTATAAGGGAGGAGAGGGGCTCCTTTGGAATAACTAAAAATATTATTTTATTATAAAGTCAAATTCGGTTTTTAATAGCTTAAAATTGATATATTTAGAAGATAAGGTGGGTAGGGGTCTAAATCCTCTCATCCAGTAGAATTTAGACATGTTTAGGTATCAATTTTAACCTTATCATTTAGATTTAATTTTAAGTTAGATAATTTAACTTATACCGTGTCTTCTTGTTTTCTTACACTATAAGGTTAATAAACGTACCATATCAAGCCAAAAGAACCCCAAGTTGTTTATTATTAATATATATAACATTATCTAAGTCATTTGGCCGAACCTTAGATTTTTAGGAATAAAATAACAATTAGTAATATAATATTTGTTTGAAAAACTATTTTATGTCAATTTTGACACTATTTAGTAATTGATTTTTGTGAAAATCATAACAGAATTATTAATTCGAAAACATTACTTAAATCAATAATAACATGTCATATTAACCTATAAAATTAGTTTAATTCATAAAAAGTCTCAAATTACATTTATTTGGGTATTTATAACATCAATTATGTCAATATTTCATTAATAGGATAATTACTGCATCATCATTGTGTCATAAATAAATTAAATTATTTAATGTCTAAAAATTACAAATAAAATACCATTATGTAGGAAAGCTTTTTAGCTTTCAATTGAATATTTATTGTCGAATTTATCTTATGTATAACCCCATATTAAAAATTATTTACTTATTAAACATTGATTTTAACTATTTTAACCCTTCTTTAAATAAATTAATAATAAATGTCCTAATCTAATCCATGTGGGCCTAAATGGTCATATTTTATTCCTATGGTTGTTTTTAGTCCAATTACACTTGTCCAAAAGAATTAGGACATGTGTTAGGGTAATAATAATATCATTTTTACCCTTAATTACCCTATTTACTTTTAACCGTGGTAAAAAAAGTAAAAAGTTACTATTCACCAAAAAATTATTTTCATCTCATTGAACCACATTTTACTTACTGACATCAATCGTGTCTCTCGTATTTTCGAAATTCCACTCACAGAAGCGGTAAAATTAAGTTTTATGAAAAATTCAGTTTTTTAACTACCACATAGTGGTTTCACTATTCATCAAAAATTGAAAGTTTTCAGAAAAATACCAAAATTTCACCGTAGGCTAATTTCGATATTCCGAATCCAAAAATGAAGTCCATTTTGAAAAATAAAATTTATAAAATTTCAAAAAGTGGTTACTACTATTCATAACTGCTAGTTTTAATAATATTTTAAAAGCATATCATTGTTTAGTGAAACTCGATATTGCGTACGATGCAAGCTATCGAGGAAGGCCGCAGTTGCGTGTAAAGCAAGCCAAGCAAGTGTTGTGTGTGGTGAAAGATTCTTTTGATGATTTATATAACATAAAAAAAATATTTCACATAAAAGTCTCGGGTGTTACAATTTTCTTACCCTAATTTACCAGATTTACCCTTTAACGACGGTAAATAAAATATTTACTGAAGTAAATATTCATAAAGACTAAAAATAAGAGTTACTATTTATGAAATTTGGACCTCCTAATTCCAAATATGGAATCACTTCTCCAGAATTTAAAATACAGAAGTTATAGAAATTAATTTAAAATTATTTCCTGTTGTCAAAATAAAAAAGCGTGTTTTTATGAAATAATAACTATAAAAAAGTTGATACTTTTTTATATCCAAATTCAAAGTGAAATTACTTCCAATGACCAAAATTAGATAAATTGGTAAAAATATAATCTAATTACTCGTTAAAACTAATTAAAAATGTAATCTATCTATATAAATAATGCAGATAAAATAATAGTTTTGAATTTAAATGCGGTATTTTTCACTATTCATTACATAATTAACTTTATTAGAAAAATACCAAAAATTTACCGAAAATAAATTTTGATGTCCCGATTTTAAGTAGGAATTTTATTTTTTCAAATAGAACATATAAAATCTACAAAACTATATTTTAAAAAGGTTCACCATCAAACGGTGGAAAATCGACCATTTAAAAAATATTATAGTATTTATGCTTAAATTTAGATTTTTCTTATTTTAAGCCTCTAAAATTAATTCGATAAATGTAAAAACAATTAAAAAACATGTAAAATCATATTTTAGTTAGTTATTTTTATTCCTTCCACAACAACTACTAGGAATTAACAACCATTTAAAATAATATTATTATATTATTAATTTTCAGTATTATTCATCATTGTGGGTAATATAAGATTTCAAAGAAACCCGTTGTTGCGTGTTAGGTACGCTGTTAGACATAACATCCCATTTAAACTAAAATTAATAACTAATTAAAAAATATTTAAAAATAAGAAAATTTCATATTCTTTATTCACCTAGGATGTTATATCCTTCCCCCTTTTGGAAATTGCATCCTCAAAATTTTTATTCACTTATCAAATAAGTGAGGGTATTTATCCCTCATAGAATTTGTAGATTCCCATGTTTCCTCTTAAACTATATGGTTTTCCACAAAAATTTTACCTAATGAATTACTTTATTCTCTAACACTTTCTATCCTTAGTCAAAAAACAAGACTATTTGTTCCTCATAAGAGAGATTATCTTCTAACTAAACTACTTTTGGGCTCAAAACTTGAGATTGATCTGGAAAATACTTTCTTAACATTGCAACTTGAAAAAATTATGTACCTGGGATAAACATGGAGTTAAAGACACTCTATTGGAAACTGATCCAACATTTTCATGGATTTCATATGGTCCCATGAACCTTAGAATCAACTTTCCTTTCATACCGAAACGCATCAAACAATTCCACAAAGAAACATTGAGAAAGACATGATCACCAACCTCGAAATAAAGATCATTCCTCCAGTTATCCGCATAATTATTTTTCCTTCTCTAAGCTATTCTCATGTTCTTCTGAATAAAAAAAATCCTTTTCTGTAATACCTTCTACCAATTCTAGTCCCATAAACTTTCTCTCACCTACTTCATCCCAATAAAACTGTAGTTTGAAATTGATTCCCATAAAATGCCTCAAATGGATCCATCTATATATTTGAATGAAAACTATTATTATAAGAAAACTGAACCAAATAAAGATGTTGGTCCCAAATTCCCTAGAAATACAATGAAAAAGAACGTATCATATTCTCCAGGGTTTGAATTGTTCGTTCTGATAGCCCATTTGATTGAGGATGAAATGTAATACTAAAATTTAATTCAGTAACCAATGACTTCTGAAGGCCTTTCCAAAAGTTAGAAGTAAACCTAGGATTACAATCAGATACAATGGAGTGGGGTACTCCATGCAACCAGACTATCTCATTAACATACAATTGAGAATGTTGAACTTGAGATAGAGTATCTCTAATAGGAAGGAAATGAGTAGATTTAGTCATTCGATAAAAAAACCCAAATTGCATTATTACCTTGAGATGTCTTCGATAATCCCACAAAAAATTCCATAGATATATTTTCTAATTTTCGCTCTGGAAACCGTAAAGGATTAAGAATACCTTTTGGTAACTACCTCTATGCTTTAAACTATTGACAAGTCAAACAATTCACAGTAATGTCAGCAATATCTCTTTTCATTCCATCCCACCAGAAATACTCCAGAATTTCTCTATACATCTTTGTACGACAAGGATTATCTGAAAACGGGGAACTATGAGATTCACATAACAACTTTTTCTTTAACTGTGAATCAAAAGGCACATATAATCTCTTTACAAATCTCAAAATACAATCATTACAAATGTTAAATTCAGGAAACCTACCCTTATGAACCAAATCTACCTTTTCCTATAAGTAATTGTCTTCTTTATGCATCTTCTTAATTCTGTTTGATAGAGATGATTTCAAAGACACCTGAGACAAAATAGAGAAATATCTTCCCCAACAACTTCTATACCAATGTTCATCAAGTATTTAGTAAAAATATCTTTTTCAAAACATAACAAGGTAAATGTAGAATTACTTTTTCGACTTAATGCATCAGCCACATTATTTTCCTTTTCTACATGGTAATGAATCATATAATCCTAATCCTTGATTAAATTTAGCAATCACATCTATCTCATGTTCAATTATTTTTGAGTGAATATATAATTAAAACTTTTTTGATCACTATATATTTCATACATTACTCCAAACGAATGATGCCTATAAATTTTTGAATAAAAAACAACAACAAAAAATTAAAAATCACGTGGAGGGTAATTTAACTCAAAAGGTTTCAACTGACGTGAAACATAATCAATTACCTGATCATTCTTCATTAGGACACAACGAATTCATTTCAACGAAGAATCACCGTAGATAAAAAACTCACCATTTTTAGAAGGCAGTGCCAAAACTAGAACATTCACCAATATAATTTTCAATTCCTGAAAAAAATCATCACATCTTATTTTCCAAATGAACTTAATACCTTTTCGAGTTAACTTATTAAGTGGGCTTGGTAACCATGAAAATTTTTCAACAAACCTCCTGTAATAACCTACTAAACATAGAAAACTACAGATCATACTTATATTTTTTATGTCTTGACTATTCATCAATAACTTTTGTTTTAGTAGGATCAACAGTTTTTCCATCTTTAGAAACAACGTGACTAAGAAATGAAATTTATTGCAACAAAAAACACAAACATGATGAATTTTCCAAACAGTTTCTTTTCATTTTAGGTTTTCAAGACAACCCTTAAATGAATTTTATGCTCTTATTTACATTTATAAAAAAACCAATATATCATCACTGAACACAACCAAAAAATCATCCAAGAACTCACAAAAAACTATATTCATAATATTCATGAATAATATAGCTTAATTGGATAATCCAAAAGGAATAACTACAAATTTATTATGGCTATATGTATTACGAAACGTGGTATTCGGAATATCTTCTTCCTTTAATTTCAACTGATGGTACCTTGACCTCAAATCAATCTTCAAAAAATACATAGCTCTCGGGAGCTAGTCAAACAAATCATCAATGTGAGGAAAATGATACTTGTACTTAACAGTGACATTATTCAATGATATATAATCAATGAAAATCCTTATTGAATCATATTTATTTTTAATAAAAAATACAGGAGCACCCCATGGTGATGTGGTAGGTTGAATGAATCTTTTATGTAAAAACTCTTGTAACTGCTTCATTAACTGTAAAAGTTCAATTTGAGCCATTTGATAAGGGGTTATGAAATTGGATTAAAATCAAGAACTATGTCAATAGTAAATCCAAATTCCTGGTGAGGTATAATACTAGGAAAGTCATTATGAAAAACCATCATGGTACTAATTTAACCATAGCGCATCATTAATATGAACAGTTCCTTTGTTTTCAACAATATGTTCAAGGTAACATTTATTTCCATATTTTACAATTTTTTCAGCTTCCTGATATATTATCATAAGTAAGGGTTCATTCTTAAAAACAATATAAAATTATTTCTGAAAATAAACCTGTTTAGATCTATTGTTAATCTTAGATGGATAAATGGGAATCCAATCCACACCCAAAATAAATCCAAACTCTAATAGAGGAAAAATAATAAGCTTTGCCGGTAGATTCTTTTCACACACAAGGACATGAAGGTTCTTATGATTTCCTTTTGTCTCAAAATTTCATCCCAGTGTTTTTACTATAAGTTCAGGATTCATATCTTGATAAGGAATAAAAAATTTACTATAAAATTTCTCATATGTAGATCATAAATCAAAAAACACATTGGCATAATTTGAAAATACAAACAGTGTACCTAATACTTCTTCATTTGATGGCCCA
This sequence comes from Viscum album, assembly GCA_963277665.1. NCBI lineage: Eukaryota > Viridiplantae > Streptophyta > Magnoliopsida > Santalales > Viscaceae > Viscum > Viscum album. Next base: position 940,859,219 of record OY728161.1, read on the forward strand.
ACATCTACTGAAGTAGTTGAAAATAATTTGACCACCCCTTTATAGTTGTATTCTGGCTACTTTCCCTCAGTTGAGTTCTTTGTTGGACACTCATTTTCATAATGACCCATTTCATTGAACTTAAAACATTTTACTAACTGTGAATCAGATTTTTTATTAACATTAGCCTGATCTATTTTAGTGCAATTATGAGCCTTATGTCCCATTTTACCACATCATTATCACTTTATAGAATTCAAAATACATTCCCCAGCTTTATTTTTACCACATTTTTCACAAATTATAAACTTATGTTTCTTATCATCAAGCTTTTTTGATGAGTTATTCCCTTTTTTCTGCCATCTTAACCTCTAATTCTGTTGTTTGTTAAAGAACACATGATCATCATCAAACACCATTTCCACCCTCTCCACATATCAAATAAGTTTTTCATAATTTCTAAAATCACGATAATCTAAATCCATTTGATTATTTGGCATTAATCCTGAGTAAAAATGGATGATTTTACTATAAAGATCTCATATGAAATTTGTTGCATACCTTGCCTGTCGAGTGAATTTTTCTTCATAAGCAGCCACTCATTCATCCTCCTGCCACAATTCGAAGATTTTTTTTCCATCCAAAGATGAACCAGATTAGGAAAATATTTTTCAAGGAACATACCATTAATTTCATCTTGATCAAGAGAATCAATCTCCTCAATATCCCTAATATTGTTCACCATCGACCACCACTGATCAGCTTCACATTCAAAACGTTAAACAGTAGGACCTAACATTTGATGTTCTGAGCACCCCATGAAATCAAAAATCATATATAGTGATTTAATCCACCCTTCATCTAGCATATGGTTAGATGATTCTATGAATGATTGGGGATGCTACCTCATGAAATGACCCACTAATTTCATGTTCCTATGTGGTGGATCTAGCTTATCTCATGCATGGATAACACCAACATTTATAGCCTAATTCAACTATGTTATCACTGTAACAAACTTTTCAGTTCTGATTTGGACTATATTAGGTTACTAATTTGGAAGGTTGTCTTCCTCCTGATGCCATCCCATCATAACTGCCCAGTTTACACTTTAGAAAACAATTCTGAACATAGAAATATATTAGGCGAAGCAACATGGTAATATGTAAATGTTATATCATTTAAATCTTACTATAATGTAAAAATAATTTATGGATATTAATTTAAAAATATCAGAACGTATAATGTTTTTTAAACAAACATTTTAATCCAACTAAAAGGACATGGCCTAAAACAATACATATTCATGAATTAAGTTAATAATTAACATTGAGGATCATTTCAGGTTTAGAGTTTTAGATAATTAGTCCATAACTATTATCTTACATCTCAAATATTAAAATGTAGACACTTCTACTCAGTATCTATTTTTTTTAAAAAATAAATACTCTTAAAAGAAAACAAGGATTTTTTTCTTGATATAAATCTTGTCGAATTATTCCTTTCTCTTACCTTTCTTTATATCATGTGAAAAACATGTCAGAAACATGCGATAAGCATAAAAAGATCAGTAAGGGTTATAAAATAAAGAAATAAAACATTAGTATATCATTACATAAAAAAATAAGATCTTTAAAATAACTCAAGAAATCATAAGATTTATGGATAACAAATAGTAGTCACAAATCATAAAGGTAACTTGTGGCATCCATAACATACTTACGTTGTAGCTTTCACAGCTATGTAGTGAGTCACATTTGGAATACCCATCACAGTATATTCCAAAAATCTCTCCAGGGAATCATCAAAGTTTACCTCTGTCCCATTACCTAATGCATTGGAGAGATATCTCAGGCTCACCCACCATAATAATTTCACCTAATCACCCATATACGCAAACAATTCTCAAGAACCATAACATATTCATAACACATAAAACAATCGGAAATGAAAGATAAAATTTCCACATTTCAATAAAAATATATCATTTAAATATATTGAAATAATCAATCCACTTTCTAAACCATTTCCAATACTAAAATACATAAAAATAGTATTAGGTATTTATTTTTTTTTTAAAAAAATTACATCTTGTTAAGGAAGCCGAAGATCAAATAATGCTCATAGTGGTGGAAAGGTCATTGTCACCACGTACGTTAAAAAGAAACATTATTTTCATCATTTAGTAAAATTATTCACAATGCAAATATTCCCAGTGAAAGAAATATAAATTCAAATGGTTTATACACCGTATAATGGAACATTGTTTATAAATCAAATAATTCCTCAATGAAAGGAGATTTAGATGAAGTCCCTTTCCCCCTGTCCAACCTGACCTGTTCCTTCTTTAATCTATTGAATAATAAACTGAAGTTAATTTATACTTTCTTAATAACCTTTTTCAAATTTATTTTTCCTTTTATATCACTTATTACCATGTTATAAACATTATATAATCATTTTGGTTAATAACGATCTTTTTGTCAGTATTTGGTACTTGGGCCAAAAAATGACATTATTATATTTATAAGTTGTCCTTGTGGTCAGAATTCCATTATCTACATAATTAAATTAGTGATTTAGATATAATATATATCATATATATAGATTATATATATGTATTTATATAAGTACATAACATTTGGAGGTAAACAATAAAATGCACCGTTTACGGACACTGTAAGTGGTATGTACGCATGAACGCTACTTTCATTTATATTTATTATTTAATGGAATGAAAACATAATGATACATATTTATATTAAAATTCTATTATAATATCATATATAATTTTGGTAACTCTATTCTTTATGCATTCCACATATGGTATGAACGAGTCATATCACTTTGAGGGGGAGGTAGTCCGCACTTCTCAAACGAAATTATCAAGTTTACCAATTATGGAAACCAAAAATGTATGCAATAAATGAAAAATACAGAAGTATAGAGATAATATAAATGTGATATATATCACATATAAACATATTTCCATCATTATGACCACCATAATAGGTGGTAGTTGAAGATTGAACAATCATCATTTTGTGAGATAGTAGTTCAGTATCCATAGAAACAGTATGTTCATATCCATTAGCTGCTGGTGTGTGAAAGTTTAGTTAGAATAATTATCATAAAAACATCCTAGTATTTTTATTATACTGGTTTTTTCATAAATTAATGGAATAAAGAGATTTTTGGGGGTTGGAGAAGTAAAATAAAAGAAGAGAAGTTGAGTGAAGACGTTAACATTAAATCAGGTAACTCCCTTTGGTTAGAACCAAAACACTTTTTGAAGTTCCTTATTCCTAATATAAGGCTTATAATAGGAAGAGAGGCATTTTGGGAGATTATTGGAGTAGAGTTTTGAGGAGCTAAGAGGCTTGAGAATTGTGTGTAATGGGTAAGAGGTGGTGGCATTTTTTAAGGAGGAGGAGGGGCTCTTTAGAAAAGTTTGAAAGTATTATTTTATTATAAAATGGTTATCGGTTTAAAATGGTCCAAACCAAATTATATTCATAGTTAAGATGAATTTTTTTAGAAATAGAATCTTACAATACGATTGAGACATGATTTGGACAATTTTTAATTTTGATAATCTCATTTATTTAAATCATTCATTAATAAGGTAATAACTGCAGTACCACTGTGTCATAAATAAGTTTAATAATTTGATGTCTAGAAATAATAATTTCAATACCATGATATAGGAAATTTTTTTATCTTTAAAATTAATATTTATAGTCAAAGAGATAACTTATATAACCACATGTAAAAAATTATTTACTAAAAGATATATGTTTATGTCAATTTTGTCTTTAATTTAAGTTAATTAATATAATGTGTCATTATCAGTCTCATTTAGATCCATGGGGTCCAAAAATTTATCCAAGGATTACCTTAGTATAAAATATCTAGTCAAATAAATTCAGGACAAGTGGTAGGGTAATTTACTAATATAATAATATTAAATTTTTACTTTTATTTACCAGATTTACCCTTTAACCATAGTAAACAAAATATTTTATGAAGTAACAATTCCTAATGTTTAAAAATAAAAGTCACCTACATAAAATATCTTGAACTCTTGATTACAAATATGGAATCCATTTTTCCAATTTCAAAACATAAAAGTGGTATAAATTAATTTAAAATTAATTCCCATTGTCAAAAGAAAAAGCGGGTTTTTAATAAATAATAACTATCAAAAGGTTGACACTTGTTTATGTCCAATTTGAAAGTGGAATTACTTACAATGACCAAAATTGGATTAATTGGTAAAAATATAATCTAATTTAACTTTAAAACCAAATAAAAGGATAATCTATCCATATAAATAATGTATATGAAAAGGAAGTTCGGAATTAAAATGCAGTATTTTTCACTACTCATTACAAATTTAACTTTATCAGAAAAATACCAAAAATTTAGCCAAAGTAAATTTTGATGTACTGATTCTAAATAAGAATTTTAGTTTTTCAAATAGAAAATATAAATTTAACAAAAACTAGATTTAAAAATGGTTCTCCATCAAAAGACGTTAAATCGATTATTTAATGAATATTTGAGTATTTATGTTTAAGATTGAATTATTCCTTATTTTAAGCCTCTAAAAATTATTCTATAAATGTAAAAACATTTTTAAAACATGTATAATCATATTGTAGAAAGTTCTATTCATTTCTACCATTAAAAATACTAGTTGTTAACTATCATTTAAAATACTAATATTATATTATTATTTTTCCGTATAACTCAATGTTGTGTGTAATGTAAGATTTCAAAGAAACCTATTGTTGCGTGTTGATTACGCTATCAGACAGATAATTCCCTTTTTTGTAAAAATAATAACTAATTCACAAATATTAATAAATATGAAAATTTTATATTCCTTATTCACCTAGGATATTAAAAATGGTCTGTTCAATATCAATAAATGCATATTAAAAATCAACATAATCAATGATAAAAAATTCGATCATCCTCTAAATAATATTTTCTATTTCAAAATGAATCATTTTATGGTTGAGTGAAACAAAACAAACCCCAAATAAATAAGAATCAAAACTGAAAATTGAAAACCAATTCCATAACATGTGCCCCAGAATGTAGAACTTGAAGAGGCATCAAGATTTTCACCAAACATGTTTTATGATGTTGTATAATCTTCTAGTATCGTCAAGAATCCAACCACCACTTTCGAATCCAACCACATCATCACTGAAACCACTTTTTATGGAAAGAGAATTGAATATTAAGAACCATCCAAAAACAAAAATTTCTTAAATAGAATGAAAAAGAATAATAAAAAAATCACAAAAGAGCCACATAAACAACTATCTATTCCACAATTTTCACTATCACTAAGGACCACATCAAACTAAAAAAAATCAATCTATCCTGAAAATAACAGGAAAAATAAAAACTCAATTTAAATTGATACTCAACGTCATCACCAATAAATTCCATCATCTTAAAGAAAAAAACAAAAATAATAATAATGATGAACGATGGATAAAATTTAAAAGCCATAGTATTTTCAACCATCAATAGGAAAAAGACTACCAAGGTCAAATTACAGTCAAGAAAGAACCACAACACTATGATAAAAAGAACACCGGAAAACATACAATATCCCCAATAGAACTGGGAATAAAACCATAACCCTAAGGAAGAAGTAGAACCAATGAGGGTATTGACATCATGAAATCCATTTAATTAGTAAACAAAACATTGAAAATCACATAAAAACAACTATAACATTCTAAAATGAAGCCTAATTAAATAGATTAGAAATAAAGTGTATATGTTGAACTAGAAAAGGGCCTTGGAAAAATTTCCTTACTATGGAGATAATTGAATAACTTAAACATGCACCTCAACAAAAACAAGAAATTAGACACCGATCATAAGCAAAAATTCATCCCAAACCACCATGAATAATAATTAATAGGACCAAAAAATGGATTCCAGCACAGAATACCCCATTAGAATAACAATACTGGTTCGCAGCCAATGTCCAGAAAGTAACAGTCACATAACCATTGAATGAAATATATTAAAGGTTAAAGCAATTGGGTAGAGAAAAGGATTGAGGGAAAAAGTGTCTTGGAGAATATCAACACATCAATACATAATCATTCCTTCAAAACAATGGAAGTGATACTAATATAGTGAAATAAATCTTAGTACGTGGGGTTCCATTTTTATACCCATCAATTATGATCATTACAATCAATTGGGATCCTCAATATACACCTTCGTATTTTTTAATACACTTAACTTCCTCACTTACATTTTGGTCAATATATCTTCAAGAGTTCTCATTTTATCTCCACATTGTTGACAATAAATTCTAATATTTAATGGGGATAATTATTTTAACCAATCTCATACTTTATTTGCACATTATCATTTATCCTTTAGTATACGTGATCCACATAATGTAACAGAGACATCACATTACTCTATATAACGGAACATATATAAATAAAATTGTTGTATTCTAGAACTAGATTAGTCTAGATAATCAATGTGATTAACCTAGAGATTAAATCTATCTAATGAACTATTTAGTGTTCAATATAAACATATATATCACTTTATTGGGGTTATTAATATGGTTTTATAAATAACCACCTCCAATAATCTTCATCAAAGACCTGAAAAAATTCATGTGAAAGCATATGACTCCCTCTTCAAAAACCTTTTTATCTGAAAAATAATTTCGTAATAATCATGTTCAATACTATTAAATTAATATTGGAACTTATTATATCCCAACATTACCTTGGTTTATTAATTTTAGATTAACATGAAATAATGAAATTCTATAAGTTACTCTTCCTGTAAATTTACCCCCATCGGATCAAATCCATTTATTTCTTAGTATTGAGGGTTTTTTATAGAATTTTCTCCAAGAATATCCTTGTAATAAGAATTTAAGTGTTACAAAATGATACCAATATATCAGTTAAAGTGATCATTTTGGGTAATTATTCATTATATAAGTCTTTCACAACATTATAATTTCCCTTATTATAAATATAATTTTATTCACATCTCATAGATTCAAAAAAATAGGGTTTACTATATAGTTTTTTAGTTAGTTAAATAGTGAAGGAATTTATTTCTCAACCCAGAAACACATTTCTTTATGGATCAATGTTTTTGGGATCTCTTTATACCTGATTTTTTTTGTTTTTTGCAACATGATTATTCATGGGAACTATGGTATTTATTTTTTTATATTTCTTATCATTTGGAATATTCCTATTCACAATAGTTATAAATGAACATTCATTATATTATTATTTCCGTATTTTCATATCCCTTTTCATTCTTTCTAGCAAAATGATCAATCATTCTATCAAAACATGCTCAACTTTAAGTTTGTAGGGAACCTCCTTTTCCGTAGTTCCCTTCTAGACTCATGAGAAAAATAGTTCATTATATTAATTTGTCAACAAATAATTCTATCCTATTATCAATGTCATTTAGTTTTTAAGAGGTATTCCAGTCAATTTTCCCATTCTGCATATCTTCTCAGTAATGTTTTAGAAATATTTTTTTTCGAATATTCTTATGTTCTTCATCGAGAATGCCTTTCACAAAACTAATCCTTATATTTATATTTTTTATTAACTCTTGTTATTGATTCACATTCCTTCCACTACAATTGATTTTCATGTCTGATTTTCAATAAACCATTATATACCATTTTCTAACATAATTAAAGAATATCATTTCTTGTGTAGTAAAATTCATTTTATTCCTCTTGTGTTTGATTTTTTCAACACTCCTAACTTGCATTCACCCCAAAAAAGACTCAACTTATTTCCTCTCTTGTTTCTTTAACATTTGTGGAATTTCATTCAAAGAAACATATTAATTATTCTTGGTAGACTTAAACAAAAAATTCTAATCATTTTAACCACTTTTTATTGACATTTTTATAGAAATTATTAGATATTCCTAATCAATTCATGATTGAAAAATTCACTCCCATCATCTTCTATGAATCTTTCTTTTACTCATCATTTCTCCCCATTTTGAAGGCCATATAAAATATCTAAAAATTGAAATATTATTCCAATAATAAATATTACAATGTCCAAATTATATATAGAACTATCATTGTCTAATTAATCCTTTTATTTTTCCCTTTAGTAGCTACCTGAAAAGATTTGTTTTCATGATATTTTGGACTAAAAATACATCTTTTGAGTACACATTGGAGATCCAGTATTCATTATCTAGATTATATCCACACATAATGTAATGTCGGTTTGATTATAATTTTTTGAACCCATATTTTTCTATATTTTATTTTGAAACCTATTCTATACATTAAAGAAACATTAGTATAAACACGATTTTCCTGAGTATGGGTTACCTATTTTCTTGAGATAGTAGTATATATATCAATAGTTGACATAAATACCTTATTCACACTAGGATAAAAAAATTAGAACAATTTTGTTTAATGTTTTCATGGTTTAGAAACATCTCTTCACAATAGCATGAGAAGGTTCAACATGTGTTCCTTCCAAATTTATCATTTTGACTTCAGGTTCATGAAACTCCTTATTGAGGTTATTTTTCCCAAAATATTTTAATATTAAACTTTATATCCATTACCTTTTTATATTTTAAATACACTCTTCTTGAATCATGATTTCTCTATTTATAGAATTTTAAAGATTCATTATCCAATTTTATTTGATATCCAATTGAGAATCACTGAAATTAATTATGGTTTTTGGAAATCATTGTCATGTCTATTCCTTAATTTTTATTTCTCACTAAATAAAATTTACCATTTTTATTCAAAAAAGGAGATATTTTACTTATAATTCAATGTAGTTTTTTATTTGGATTCAACCAGTCTAGTGAGTATTTTAATCTATTAAAATTTTTAGGAAATGAATTCTCCAAATCTTTTGTTTCAACCACAAGAAATTATTTTTTATACTTTATACCCATTATAAATGAAAATATTTAATTGAAAAATTCAATGGGTAGATTTTTCAATTAATATGTAACATTAAAGTAAATTTAATAATCCTAGTAATGACAGAATAAATAATATTAACACCCCAAGATTTCATAGTACATTATTTCTTCAAAGTAATTCAATAACTTGCATTACACGCAACACAGAGATCAAGTGCACCACATCTTACCAAACTAGCCGTTCAAAAGCAGTTGTGAATAGTATTAACTAAATTTTGAACTATATATAATACTTATAATTTTATAATTTATATTATGAGTTTCTTAGAAGTAATGTAAGAACTAATTAATTTTTTCAGATAAAAGAAGAATTTTTTTAAAATGCACTTTTACCACCTTTTAATGGTAAATACTTTTTTATCCAATATTTGAAACTTTTATATACTCAATTTGAAAAAATAAACTTATTATTTGGAATAAGGTCATAAGAATTTAGTTTCAATAAATTTTTTGTGTTTTTCTGTTAACATTCATATTTGGGTGAATAGTGAAAAATACTACATTTTAACTAAAAACAAATTTTTTTAATCAAAATAATTTATTGTGTTTTACATGTTTTTAAGTATAAATATATTATATTTTTACAATATAATATAATTTTGGTCATTTTATGTATTTTATCTTTGATATTGGACATAAAAAAGTGTTAATCCTTTGATAGATATTGTTTTTTAAACATACGCCTTTTGGTTTTGACAATAGGAATTAATTTTAAATTAATAAATTAAACTTCTAGGTTTTTAATTTTGGTATAATGGAATTAATTTTTGGTTATGAAATATTGAAATTAGGTTAGGGTAAAATTTTGGTACTTTTTGGATAACTTTTATATTTTGATTAATAATGAAAATTACAAAAAATTAATTAAAAACAAAATTTTTAATCGAAATAATTAATAGTGATAAATTATGAATATTTGTGGTTTTAAAGTATATTTAGAATATATTTTTACCATTTAATATAGTTTTTTTCATTGTACATAATTTTACAATTAAACCAGACATAAAAAATGTCAATCTTTTGATAGTTATTATTTCTTAAAAACACGCTTTTTGTTTTGACAGTGGGAATTAATTTTAAATAAATTTCTGCCACTTCTGTGTTTTGAATTTGAAAAAATGGATTCCATATTTGGAATCAGGATATCCAAATTGTTTAAATAGTTAACTCTTATTTGTAGATATTTTGAATAATTATTTCAGTAAATATTTTATTTACTATGGTTAAAGGGTAAATCCGATAAATAAGGGTAAACAAATAATATTATAATAATATTACATTACCCTAAAACGTGTCCTAACCCAATTGGTTGATACATTTCTGACCATGGGCATGATTGGGTAGATTTTGGGAACCCATGGTGCCACTTTTGGTGATAAGGACACCTTATATTAATAAAGTTAAAGTAAATACACAAATGACATAAGCATATATCTTTTAGAATTTTTTTACATAGGTTTATATATGTTATATTTTATACTATAAATATTCATTATAAAGATAAAAATATTTCCAAAATAATTGTATTTTATTTATGATTTTTATACATTTAATAAATAAAATTTTTTAAGACACAATAATGATGCAGTATTTCCCTTATTAACGAAAGAATCAAATAATTAGAATTATAAATGTAAAAATAAATATAATTTGAACGGTTTGATTTCATCAACGAATTTTATTGGTTACTAAGACATGTTGAGATTACATAAATGAATTTTTATAGTATTAATAATGTTTTTAAGACTTAAAAAAAATCAATTATTAAATATTGTCAAAATTGACATAAATGTGTTTTAAAAACAATATTATATTATTAATTGATATTCTATTTCTAAAAATCTAAGGTTCTTCCAAAGGACTTATATAATGATAGGTGTATCATTAAGGGACCACATGGGGGTCTCTTGGATGTATATAGTATGTTTATTAACTATATAATATAAAAATACAATGTGACATGGTAAATGTCAAACTAATTTACTAAGAGTTCAAACAAAAGATAAGGTTAATATAATTACCCAAACCTGTCTAAATTATATTAGTTGAAATGATTTTGAACCATAACCACTATATACTTTAAATAATCCACATTTGAGCCATTAGAAACTGAATATGAATTTATTATAAATTAATACATTATGTTTTTCCTAAAAAGCCCCATCCTCACCCTTATAAAAGGACACCACTTCTAACCAATTCTTCACACTATCAAAGCCTTTTGGTTCAGACAACCCCAGTCCAAATATTCTCTAAACTTCCCTCACTTCAACCTAGAGGTCTTATTTTGATCAGAAATCCAACCTAAGGATCCCTTTTGATCAAATAAAAAGAAATAACATGAAGAAGTTGTAATGTTTTCACCACCCTCTTTCAAGTTCCTTTCTTCTTCAACATCTTCTTTATTTATTATTTCCATTCTAAAATAATAACTCTAGTTTCTTATATATACTATTATTTTATTATAAATATGGTACAACCATATTCAGTATTCTATCCATCATTTTAATGACATGTCACCATACGTGCGTACGTATGGCCTACCGTGTCCACGTCGTGGTGTAATTGTTATTCAATACATTATTATTTGGTTGGGTATAAAAATGATGTGTAATTCATGTAAATAATAAGTATAACATGATAATGATTCTTTATATATGATATACCATACAAGTATATATTATTTTAATATCAAAATAATGATATTTTCGCTCGTGCGTACGAACGGATTACCGTCTCCACGAACGCGATGAGATTCATCCCCCATCGGATCCATTCAAGACTAAATTTTATTTTATTATTAAAAATAATTTGTAGAGACATGATACCATTCTGGATATGAATAATATACATCCCATCCATAACAAATATGGCTCACATAAGAATGAATATAAATAAAAACGAATCCATTAACACCTGAAACGATGATAATACTAAGATATTATTAACAGATCAATGTTAAAAGATCATATATGATAACATATTAATGTATAAGATTATTTTATGATTTAATAAAAATTATTTCACCATTATATAGGAGGTTACCTTACCCTCAACCAAGGAAAAGTACTAGGTAAGCGTTAATTTAACAATATCTTTATTACGTGAGGTTGTTTTTACATATGTATCTACTGGGAAATATTTATTATCCATGTCCAAGTTTCATGAAAGAGTTTTCAAAGGGATTCTTTTAAGGTAGTTTTTTTACAAAAATATCATTTCAAATGTTTTAAAAATTTATTCTTCAAAATCATTCTCATTATTGTCCATGTCTTCAAAGTGGGTTTTAAGGATTTATTTATATTGGCATGAATGTTTTTAAAGTGATAATTCCTTGCAAAAGTTTAAAAGTGGTATGGGGCACATTGATCCAAAAATATCTTTAAATGTATTCCTTTCTAAAATATGTGACTTTTTAAATGTTTTCATGAAAAATGGATATACTCTCAAAGAGTTTTAAAAATCATTTTCATATCTATTAACATCCATTGATGGATATTAAAATTGTTTAAAGTTGATTTATTATGATACAAATATTCCATATTTTATTGAAGGTTATTGTGATATGTTTGACTGTAGATGTGTTTTTTTACACCATTCATGGTTTATGGATAATTTATTGACAATTTGTATGCTAGTTTTAAAACGAATGTTTACGTTATATTTAATACTTTTCATATGAGGAATGCATTGGACTTGGTAAGTGACGGGTGGAGCCTACTATAGATCCTCGATGCATTGGTAGGTCTCATGAGACAAACTGTTTTATTGGCATAAGGCCTTGCCAAAATATAATTTATAGTCTGGCACAAGGCCTTGACTATGTGGTTATGATAGCCTGGCATTATGCATTCCATCATTATGAAAGTTGTTATTGATATTTCATGTGATTTTTCGACCAGTATAATATCCATGTGAATAAGTAAATGGCTTTATTTCATTTTATTTTTGACATATTATGTTGAAGTTCAAGTTTAATAGGATTTTGTTTTAGTTATACATTTCCTTAACTGTTTATGCTTATTTATGAAAGTTTTCGCTATATTTTTATCCTTACTGGGCATTTGAGCTCACCCATTTCTATGTTTTATTTTTCCCAGGATGTGAAGAAGTATTTTATGAATGATCTGCAGGGATAGTATAAGGGGATATGAGTGTGGAGACAAGATTTTGTTGTAGTTTTCACTTTATGATTTAATGTAAGACTTATGAATGTGTCTAGTGTTTCCAAGGATACTAAACTAACCGGTCATTCAAGACATGATCTTTGGTGATCAGGACAATGTTATGTAATAATGCACCTACTATGGGTAACTGGGGTTGGGGTGTCACAGTTGGTATCAGAGAAAGTTTAGTATAAACCTTGGAAGCGTGATTTAGAAAAACTCTGATTAGAGCACATATCCCTAAGATATAATTTGAGGTTTAGTATAGAAGAACATCCTAGAATTTTGGTATTGTATAGATTTTGTGAGTTTTCCAATAAATACATCCATATCCGGATATGAGTAGGTAGGGGAGGCTCTAGCAGAGATGTACCTAGGGGTAAAACTAGAAAAAACCGCTTTGTGCTAGACTCGAATGAGAATTGGTTCACGACAACGGTCCTTGCTGCACTCTTGGTTACGACACTCCCGGTGGATATGCATCGGATAATTATCATTTTCTTTACAAATAATTATGAAAGGTTTATGAGTATATACGTCCTCAAAGAATACATTTTTATGATTATGTCTTATATGCATAAACTGTTTAATTTATGTTAAGTGTTTTACAAGTATGAGATTAGGTATTGCTATTCATAAATTAATATAGGGTATGCCATTGTTTAGAAATGGTGCCTAGTAGAATAAATGAGAACTCCAATAATATGCTTGATCTAAAGAGTAAGAAGGATCATATCTTTCATGGTCATAAGACAGAATTTAGAAGAGAAATAGTCTCCCATGTATTATCATCATATGAAGAAATAATATAATGTGTTGATAAGATAAGTAAAGAGTTCTTGGAGTCCTATGTATTTGAAGGGAAGCTCGAGAATAAAAGGATAGTAGAGATAAAAAAAGATAAAGGGAAGAAGGTAAAGACGGATTTTCCCATATGTGTTAAATGTGGAAAGATTCACCTTGGAAAATGCTTGAAGGGAATGTGAGTGTGTTATAAGTGTGGAGAAAAAGGACACCACATTCATGATTTCAAGGGTAAGAAAAAAGTTTCAAATATACAATGCTTCATCTGCAAGGAGCGGGGACACTACGTGAATCAATGTTCAAATCATTAGAGTATGCCCCAAATGATGCTATTTGATAATAATAAAGTTATGATACTACCAAGAAATGAGAAGGAATGACTAGTTTTCTTATTATGTTATTAATGAATTATTTCATTTGAGTGTTGTATCAACGATGTAATGGTTATATGAATTATGGAGATAAATAAGGATTGTACTGCAGTACTATTTCATTGAGGATTTGAGATTATATGACAATATGAAATGTAACACAACAACAAGTTAAACATTTTTTATGAAAAAACATGGTTGAAGGAAATGTAATCCTTAATTTGGTCTTGATACTAAGGTAGTAATTTTGGAATAAGAGATGGTTTATTTGGATAAATTTTATTGGATATTGTTGACTACCTTGGCACTGATTAAGGGTTTGTTTATTTCATCATTGTCGGAATAATCAATGTTTTTGGATATAACGAATATATATATTATTCTATAAGGAATAATGGAGAATGAATGTAATAAATAAAGTTTTATGGTATTTTAGGGTGTTACCATATCTTAATAGAATACATGAGGAAGGTATTCACATGTTATTACGTGAAAAAAGTCCTTCATTATGCCTTCCTTATAAATTTTGGACTCAATGTTTGGATAAAATTAATTTGGATAAGTCTAAAGGTTGGAAAGGATTATATTTGAGATTTTATACAATTGTTAAGGTTAAAGAATTTTTGAAGATTATATAAGGATTGTTATAAAAATGATATCCTAGAGGTCTGGTGACAACTCATCGCGTCTGGGAAGGCCAAGAGACTTGAACCCACAACTGAAGGGTGACAATGGTGTATCACCTAACACTGACCCACGCGATGTCCTGGATTGAATAATGTAGTTTTTAATGGGTCTGGTAGATGAATTATAAATTCATTTTTTTGAAACCCTATACGAATAGGACTAATAGAATAATTTTTTAATTTCTGTTATCTTTTAGACTAAAAGATGAGTTTGTGGTAAAAATTAGTTAAAGGATAAAATTATACTTGACAAGTATACTTTTTTTTCTTATCGTATTATATGAAGAAATAAATTCTTAAACATTAGGTAAGGAATCTTAAAATAACAAATGTGTTATCCTAATACCTTACGTTTTTTTGAATCGATGGTATTTTAAATCATCATAAATTGGTGGATTTGAGGCCCACAATTCTATAATTGTTTGTGATTGATTACCTAAATATTTATGTTTGTCATCAAATTATGTGTCTCTAATTTCCACCAATATTTCCATAATCGAGATCATAATTTGGTGGTGACTTTTTCATTCCCCTTTTCCTTTTATTATGAATATATTTTATTAACCCAATTTTCGATGTGGGTTTTCCCACAAAAGTATTTTCTATTTTCGAACTATTATTTTCAAAGAACAATTTCAAATTGAAAGGATGCAATTTATTGACGGAGGGAAGAATGTACCACCTCATGATTTCATAGTACATTACTTCTTTAATGTAATTCAATAACCTTCATTACACGCAACACCGAGTTCAAGTGCACCATAATATACCAAAATAGTCGTTCAAAAGTGGTTATGAATAGTATTAACTGAATTTTGAACCACATATAAAACTTAGAAATTCAGTATCCATATTATGAGTTTTGATTCGTAATGTAAGAACTAATTCATTTTTTCAGATAAAAGAAGTATGTTTAAAAAATGAACTTTTAACACCTTTTATTGGTAAACCCTTTTTAAATCTAATATTTGAAACAATTATTTATATTAAATTTGAAAAATAAACTTTTTATTTTTAATCAGGACATAATAATTTAGTTTCAATAAATTTTTGGTGTTTTTATGATAACATTCTTACTAGGGTCAATAGTAAAAAATACTATATTTTAACTGAAAACAACTTTTTTTAAATAAAAATAATTTATAGTGTTTTAATTGTTTTGAAGTATAAATATATTATATTTTTAAAATATAATACAATTATTGTCATTTTAAATAATTTCACTTTGATATTGGACATAAACAAGTGTTAATCTTATGATAGATATTGTTTCTTAAAAATACGCCTTTAGGTTTTGACAACATGAATTAATTTTAAATTTATAAATGCTGCTTCTAGGTTTTTAATTTGATAAAATGGACTTCATTTTTTGTTTTGGAAGATCTAAATTAGCTTAGGGTGAAATTTTGGTACTTTTCGGATAACTTTAATATTTTGATGAATAGTGAAAATTACCAAATTTTAATTAAAAACAACATTTTTAATCGAAATAATTAATTGTGATAAATAATGAATTTGAGTGGATTTAAAGTATATTTTGAATAAAGTTTTACCATTTAATACAATTTTGGTCATTGGACATAATTTCACAATTAAACCCGACATAAACAAGTGTCAATCTTTTGATAATTATTATTTCTTAAAAATACGCTTTTTATTTTGACAGTGGGAATTAATATTAAATTAATTTCTGCCACTTCTATGTTCTGAATTTGGAAAAATGGATTCCATATTTGGAATCAGTATGTCCAAATTTTTTAAATAGGTAACTATTATTTTTAGACATTTTGAATAATCACTTCTGTAAATATTTTATTTACCACGGGTAAAGGGTAAATCCGATAAATAAGGGTAAAAAAATAATATAATAATAATATTAATTTACACTAAAACATGTCCTAAACCTATTGGTCGATACAGGTCCGACCATGGGCTATTTGGGTCTATTTTGGGACCCCATGGAGCCACTTGTAGGTGATAATGACACTTTAAATTAATTAAGTTAAAGTAAATACAAAAATGAAATAAGCATATACCTTTTAGCAATTTTTTTTTCATAGGGTTATATATGATATATATTAAAATATAAATATTCATTAGAAAACTAAAATGATTTTATACATAAAGGTATTTTATTTATAATTTTTAGACATTGAATAATTATATTTATTTATAACACAATAATGATGCAGTATTTTCTTTATTAACGAAAGAATCAAATAATTAATATTATAAATGTTAAAATAAATATAATTTGAAAGTTTTGATTTCATCAACGAATTTTATTGAAAAATATGGGATGTTAAGATTTCTTAAATGACATTTTTTCTAATTAATATATTTTTTATGACTTTAACAAAAATAAATTATTAAATATTGTCAAAATTGACATAAATGTGTTTTTAAAACAAATATTATATTATTAAATGATATTCTATACCTAAAAAACTATGATTCTGGAAAAGGACTTATATCATGATAGTTGTATCATTAATGGACCACTTGGGGGTCTCTTGGATGTATATAGTATGTTTATTAAATATATAACATAAAAATACAATGTGACATGGTAAATGTCAAACTAATTATGTAAGAGTTAATACTAAAAGATAAGGTTATTATAATGACCCAAACCTATCTAAAATCTATTGGTTGGAAGGATTTCTACCCATACCAACCTTAGACTTTGAATAATATACTTTTGAGCCATTAGAAACTTAATATGAATTTATTATAAATTAATACTTTATGTATTTCCAAAAGATCCTCTCCCCCCTTATAAAAGGACACCACTTCTAACCAATTATTCACACATTCAAAGCCTTTTGGTTCGGCCATAAACTACCCAAATATTCTCTCAACTTCCTTCAATTCAAACTAGAGGCCTTAATTTGATCATAAAGCAAACCTAAGGATCCCTTTTGATCAAATCAAAAGGAAGAACCCGAAGAAGAGGTAATGTTTTAACCACCCTCTTTCAAGTTCCTTTCTTCTTCAACATCTTCTTTATTTATAATTTCCATTCTAAAATAATAACTCTAGTTTATTCTATATACTGTGATGTTATTATAAATATGGTACAACCATATTCAGTATTCTATCCATCATTTTAGTGACATGTCACCATACGTGCATACGTACGGCCTACCGTGTCCACGTCGTGGTGTAATTGTTATTCAATACATTATTATTTGGATGGGTATAAAAATGATGTGTAATTCATGTAAATAATAAGTATAACATGATAATGATTATTTATATACAATATACCATACAATTATATATTATTTTAATATCAAAATAATGATATTGTCACTCGTGCGTACGTACGGATTACCGTCTCCACGAACGCGATTAGATTCATCCCCCATCGTATCCTTTCAAGACTAAATTTTATTTGATGATTAAACATAAATTTTGGAGACATGATATCATTCTGGATATGAATAATATACATCCCATTCGTAACAAATATGGATCACATAACAAAGAATATAATGAAAAACTAATCAGTTAACACCCGAAAAGATGATAATACAAAGTTATTATTAAAAAAACAATGTTAAAAGATCATATATGATATCATATTAATGAATATGATTCTTGTATAATTTAATAACAGTTATTTCACCATTATACAGGAGATTACCCAACCCTCAACCATGGAAAATTACAAGTTAAGGGTTAATTTCACAATATCCTTATTATCCGAGGTTGTATTTACGTAGGTATCTACTGGGACATATTTATTATCCATGTCCTTATTTCATGAAAGAGTTTCAGAGGGATTATTTTAAGTGACTTTTTTACTATAACATCATTTTAAATGATTTAAAAATTTATTCTTCTAAATCATTCTCATTAATGTCCATTTCTTCAAATTGGTTTTTAAGGATTTATTTATATGGACATGAATGTTTTTAAAATGTTAATTCCTTTCAAAAGTGTCAATGTGGTATGGGAAACTTTGATCCATAATTCTCTTTAAATTTTTTCCTTCTTAAAATATGTGAAATTTTAAATATTTTCTTGTAAAAGGGATATATCTCTCAACGATTTTTACAAATCATTTTTATCTCTGTTAACACCCTTTAATGGATTTTAAAATTGTATGATGTTGATTTATTATGATACAAATATTCCATATTGTATTGAACGTTTTTGTGGTATGTTGGACTGTGGATGTGTTAGTTTTACACCATTAATGGTTTATGGATAAAGTATTTACATTTCATATGCTAGTTTTAATAAGAATGTTTATGTTATGTTTAATCCTTTTCATATGAGGAATGCATTGGACTTGGAAAGTGACGGGTGGAGCCCGCTATAGCTCCTCGATGCATTGGTAGGTATCATGAGACAAACTAGTGTCTTGGCACAAGGCCTTGACAAAATCTTATTTATAGTAATGGCACAATGCCTTGACTATGTGGTTATGATAGTCTGACATCATTCATTCCATCATTATGAAAGTGGTTATTGATATTGCATGTGATTATTCGACTAGAATAATATCCCGGTGAATAAGTAAATGACATTATTTCATTTTATATTTTTCCATATTATGCTAAAGTTCACGTTTAAAAGGCTTTTGTTTTAGTTATACATTGCCTTAAATGTTTATGCTTGTTTATGAAAGTTTCCTCTATATTGTTATCCGTACTGGGCATTTGAGCTCACCCCTTTCTATGTTATATTTTTCCAAGGATGTGAAGATGTATTTTATGAATGACCTGCTGGGATAGTATAAGGGGATATGAGTGTGGAGACAAGATTTTGTTTCAATTTTCAATTAATGATGTAATGTAAGACTTTTGAATGTATCTAGTGTTTCCTCTATATTCATGTTTTTTATATCTATGAATCACATAGATATATTAAATACTAAAATATTATTTAATTTTAAATTAAAAAGGATTTTATGTCTGATAGAATATATGACACATAACATTGATCATAAATGAACAATGAAGTAATATTATTTTATATTTGATGGTTATAACACAGCCATTATATTGGAGCATATGAATAGTGTTAACTAATTTTTGAATATATATATATATATATATAAATTTAGACACCAATATAAATGTATTTATATATTCATAGTGAATAATGACTCAATTTTTAGTAAATAAATTTTATGAATAAAAAACAAGTTTTCATCCAAAATGATTTTTATTGCTTTTATGAGAAAATATTATAATTATTTTATTGAAATTTTAGGATATGTATTTGATAAAATTATATTAATATCTTAAATATTCATATATGAAATAAATTTCGGTTAAATATAACAATTTATTTGAAAATATTTATTTTTCAATGATTACTAATAAATAACGATTTTTGTAAAACTGAAATTTATTTTTAATAAATGATATAATTTAAAAATTAAAATATTGATTTGACAACAGTTCAATGTAATAGAAGTATTGATTAATTATATTTAATAAAATTAATTTATTTCATATAAATTTTTTTATTTATTTTACTATATGTTTATTTTTGTGTTTAAAATTGTTTTCTTCTTCTGAAAATTATTTTAAAGTATATATTGTTTCTTATTTTTAAGTGATTATGAAAATAAATAATGAAAAATTATTTAATTTAAATTGAAAATTTTTATATCTCTAAATAGTAATTTAAAATCTCATAATTTTTATTAGTATTTATGGATTTAATATAAAATCATTTTATGGTTGAAACATATACTTTAAGAAAAACTGGCTTTTCATCGAATATGTCGGATTAATTTTAAATTCAATTATGACAACTAGATGAATTTAATTGGGTAAAATTGATTCCATATTTTTAATAATAATATTATATGTTTTATAATAATTTTAAATTAATTTTTTACCATAATTAATAGTAAAATTAGTAGAAATTAGTTACCATTGTTAAGTTGAAAACATGATTACCAGGGGTTAAACTAAAAAGATAAGCCATAAAATGAATTAAAACCCATTACAAATTCTTTTCCGTGGATTATTTAGAATATTATATTTTAAATTATCATTAACATTCTGTTTTTATCCTTTTTTTTATTTGAAAAACGTTGGCATCTCTTTTTCTTTTCAAAAATTACAATGTGTGCCACATACATCACTTATAAAACGCCGCCCTCTTTCCTCTCATCTTCATTACTTAAAACCTATTATGTTAGACCAATAAATATAAAAATAACTTCTTTAATTGTTTATCCTTGACCTAGAGCCTCTGGTTTTATCATAAATTGATCCAATGAGGGATTTTGGTGCAACATAAGGAGGTTGTCTGAAGAAGAGGTATCATGATTAATCACAAATTTTTATTTTATTTGTTATTCCACCTCATTAAAATAACATTAAATTATGATTATATAATTCCAAAAGTATATAAAATATACTAAGATTTTATTATTTCAATGTAATAACATAAATCCATCACCTCTTTCATCAAACGTGAAATGAAAACATCATTCTTGTGTATTGTGGACTACCACCTCGTGAACAGATAGAGTTTTTCTCATCATCATCTCCCATGGAGTGTTAAAATTATGGATTTAAAGTATATATATTATGTTAGTAGAGTAATTATTATTCTCTAATTATTATAGAATACAATCTATTTTTTACATTAAATTCCATAGAGGATACAATAACGTCGATTGTGTATACAGTAGATTACCGCCTCAAGAACGATGTGATTTATTTTTCATTAACGCTTTACATTGAAGATACTAAAGATAAATATAATGAATATATATGAAATAATTATGATATATATGAAATATTTATCATTCTTAAATTATAATATATCATTTTATTTCATACATTTTCAATTTCCAAAAAATGACAACGTCTTTCGTACTTTGTGTTAACTACCGACCCATGAAGCGGTGAGATTTTTTTTCACCACCACATCACATGAATGATAAATATAAGTATGTTTTAAAAAATAATATTCTATTTATTATATAATGATAATTATGGAAAAATATTATATTACTTACCATCTTTCCAAAAATATTTTTTAAAAATGGAATTGTTAATAATTTATACGTACGACCTACTATCTCCATGATTGTAACATAGTGAATTATTCATGGCCATCTTTAATGATTGGTTTTAAAAGTATAATTTATATATAAAATTTGTTTTCATGTTTTTATTATCATTATTTAGTTAATTAAGTAATATCAACATTGACCAACATTAATCTACCAAATTCATTTTGTATTCATAGACCGAACATCATCAAAATGTATGGCGTAAGCTTAATTGATTATGAAATTTTATAAAACTTTGTAATATATAAAATAAAAATAATAATAAACTATAAAAAAATTCTTTAGAAATTAAATAATTAATATATGTTTATTATTCAGTAATATAAATAACTTAGAAGATGATTTGGATTCTTGGTAAGGTACTTTGTTTAAATAACCTTTCATTGAGGAATATTTTGATTTTATGCACGTACCTTCTTTATGTAGGAATATATACACCCCCTTTTACATGTTATATCATGAATTTATTTATTATCATGATATTTTCTTAATTTTTATTCATTCATGGGGCTTACAAATCAATTGTTCTTAATGTGTTACGGGTATTTTAACTAAAAACCCTATTTTACATGTTTTACATATTTATTGTAAAATTAAATTTCATCCATTTCCATATTCATATATATTTTATAGATGTTTTTATGTGGGTGTAAAATAATTTTAATTGGAATTTTATGTCACTTTTTACATAGGTTTTCAAGATGATTCATTTTACATTTTCTCTATAGAATGTTTTTTCTTTCTTTAAAAAATACCAAGGGAATGTTCTATTTTACCATATATGGACAAAACAAATTTTTACACCACCATGAAAATTATTTTATATTTGGTTTTCATTATAATTCTACATGTTTTGTTCTAAGTAAAACACTCCTTCCCATTTTCTGTGTATTTTGGTATTGAAAATGGGTCTTTAAATGGAATGGATATTGTAATATCTCGTAATGAATTATTATAGGTGAGAAAACATTTTACGAGTTTAATGTCAAAAATTGAATTATTTTATGTTTTATGATTATATATGGTTCATTTAAATTATTTATAATCATGGGTTGTTTTATTATATACCTAGTATGGGTGGTTATGTTATAAACCATGGATGAGTGCTTACGTTATGAACCAAGGATGCATGGTTACATCATAATCCTTTGATGGGTGGGTCTATGATAGAACTCCAATATGTTGGATTAGAATTTAACTATATTGTTATTATATTTGTAAGAGTGATATTGGATATGGGTTATTCAAATAATATTATGATTGATGAAAAGGATTAGCAATGAAATTATTTTCAAAAGATTGTATTTTCTACTTCTTAATGGTTAAAAGTATTACTATGTAAAAAAGATTCACGAGTTTATCACGTTTTCAATGAATCCATTTTTTGTTTTATTTTACCTTCATGTTTTCGTATGATATTTTTACTAAATTACATGGGATGATAATGTTATTTCATGGGTATGAAAATGCCTATTTTGATCCTAAATCTTACTTTGAAGAGGAGATATCCTTATAAGTAAAAATGGACTTACGAGTTTCTTTATTTTCATTTATGTCTCAAACTTAGATTTTTGTGTGCATAAATCATTACAAAATGATTTTCATAGTGTTTAAGGATGAGTAATGGAAAACAATAATCCATGTTTAAATAATTGAATATTTTTAAAAAATAAAAAATAGGATTTATTTTAAAATTTTTACATTATGGGGAAAAAGGATACGGATCGAAAGTGTGCACTTTGAAGTATATGGTTCTGATAGGTATGTGTTGGGAACTAATTATCTAAAATTATATGCCTGAAAAGTTCCTCCAATGTAGGAGAATAAATTATATTCTTATAACTATAGATTATGTAATGTATAAGGTTAGGTCCTTATAGTTGGTATGAGAGGTCAGTTTAGAAAACATTAGAGTCAAGGATAATGTTAATAAAAACAATTAAGAGATAATAATTTATAGTAATGATAAAATGATATTGAATTTGATGAAAAGATCATTTTTGTTTAAACAATTTTTGTTCAGAATGGTTTTCTAAAAAATGAAATTGGAACGTTGTAGAAGGATTACACCAAAAAGACAATATGATTCTAGACCTGTAACTCAAAATGGTTGGGGTTTTAATAAGCCTTTTTATTATAGTAAGAGATAAGTTTAAAAACGATATAAATGGTGGTGGTATCCATGGTAGGGAGAATCTAGATATTCCATAGAGAAATATAATGTTAATGATTCATTTTATGAGACATCATCCCCCATCATTCATAGGACCATCAAACACTATGTTAGATGAAGGATGCATTAAATCCTTAGAAATGACATTTTATGTCATTGGTTGTTCAGATCATCAAAATGTAACTCATTCAATTTGTCATTTTGATTTTCAATCCAACCAGTAGTGTTCAGTGGATAAGAATATTAGAGAATGTGATGATATTTATTCCTTGTAATAGGATGAATTTAATAATATATTAATTGAGAAATATATTCCTAAAGGTGTTTTAATTCATACAAAAAAGTAATTCATGGGATTGAGAAAAAATGATTCTGATTCGGTGATTACATACAAATATAAATTCAACTATTTGTCAAGGTATGTCTTAAATTTATCTAGGATCATGAATGTAAGATTAATTGGTCGTACTCAGGATTTTAACCATGATATTGAAGGGTATTAGATTCTTATGAAATAAAAATCTATTAGATACTTTTTCAATGTGATGAGAATTTAAAAATGGATCTTTCTAATGTTTATGTCTCCTATGAAAACTAGGAAAGGAAGAGGTCTAATTAGAAAGAAAAGGGGGGTGAAGTCATTAAAGAAGCCAGATGGTTAGAAAACCAAGTACCCATATTTATTGATTTGTGGTAAAAATAATCCAATAAAATGTCTTATAAAGTATGAAAAGTTCTTCTAATGTGGTAAGATCAGTCATATGGCTCGTAATTGAAAGGAAAATGATCAGAAAATCATCAAAAAGACAAAAGTAAGATGTTATAATAGCAATAAGTTGAAAAATTATGCCAATGTATGTCCTAAGATGTTTACATAGGGCGTAAATCAATAAGATAACACAAAAAATGGTTCATAAAAATCATTTTCTACTACTATGGTTGATTTTGGACCCTCAAATTTAGTGGTGACATGTATGTTATTGGTTTATTCAAATTATGCCAATACCCTATTTTACTATATATCTCCCCATCCTTTCATTTATAAGGAATTTTGATTTAAAATGAAAATACCCTCTCATGAAAATATGATATATCTTTTGGTGAAAACTCTAGTGGGAATTATTAACGTAACATGTATTTTTAGGGACCCTCCGGTCATTATTAGTGGGTTAGATTTTCCTCAAAATCTATTTAAACTATCCATAGTGGAGTTTTATATAACTTTCCATATGGATTGGATTTCATTTCATCTTTCTAAGATATATTTTAGATCCAAGAATGATTTATCCAATGTTTTTTAAAATCTTGATAACCTACCATGAATCTAAGAAATTTAATAATGGTGTATTTTATAGTTAACTCGATCGTGTTTTTGAAAAAAATAAAGTATTCAAATTATTGATTTCCTAGTTGTGATTCATTTTATCAATGTATTTCCTGATTATTTTCATATATTTATTCCTGATTTGGAGGTAGAGTTTAGTATTGATTTATTGCCTGATGATAAGACTATTTCAAAACCCACTTACCGAAGGGTTCAACTAGAACTTGGGTAATTAAAAAATCAGATGAAATAATTGTTTGATAAGGGTTTCATTCAAATAAGCAATTAACCATGGTGTGCACCTATTTTATTTGTGTAAAATAATTATTGCTCCATTAGGCATCAGATTTATTATATATCATTGAATAACATCACTATTAGGAATTGTTCTATCTTTCCTCAGATCGATGATTTATTTGGCCAGCTCAATGTAGATTGATATTTTTCAAATGTATATATGAGGTATGTGTACCATCAAATAATGGTAAAGGATGATGAAATTATGAAAATATAATTGTTTACTATATATGAGCATTATTTGTTTTTCATTATTAACTTTTGGTTAACAAATTCCCTAGGTGTATTTATAGTTTTTACAAATAGACTATTTCTTGAATATTTGGATAAGTTTTTTCATTGTTTTAATAGATGATATTTTCAGATATTAAAAAAGCCAGGTGCAACATTACAGTCACCTAATAATTTTTTTCAAACATTAAAATAAAAGATAATATATAGAAAATTTAGTAACTGTTAGTTTTTTTGAATTCTTTTCCTTGGGAAAATTATTTCTAGAGAAGCTATTAAAAATGAACCTACTAAATCTAATGTTGTTGTAGATTGGACAAGAAAAATATTTTCCCCAAAGATTAATATTTCTATTATGTTAGTAGTTAATTATTGATAATATTTTGAAAACATTCCTCAACTATCTATCCAAATAACGAAGCTAACATATTATCGAGTAAGGTTAATCTTGAAAAAATAATATAATTATTGGTTTTAAGAACTAAAAAATAGATTTGGGATTGATCCAGTTCTAAATCTACCTCAAAAAATAGAAATTTCTTTACTTAAAGTGATGTTTCATTGAAGGGACATTGTTGTGTCCTGATTTATAATGATCTTGTAATTGATTGTAGTTCACAGCAGATGAAACCTCATAAGTTAAATTATCCTACACATGACATAGAATTAACTACTATGGTATTTTACCTTAAAATTATAGAGTCAACATTTATATGGATTTAATTTTGAAATATATAATAATCTAAAAATTTATAATTATATATTCACTCAAAAGGAGTTGAACATGATATAGAGAATTTGAATGTAACTGATTACGGATTATAATTTCAAAACATATTACCATTTTGAAAATTAAAAAAAAATCTAATGCTTTTAGTCATTAAAATAACACCACATTATCGATTTTTTGTTTGGAAAATAACCACTTGGTTAATGATTTAATGATTTTGGCCTAGATGTTATGGATTTAAGGATATCATAGGTTTTTTTTAAGATTCATTGTCATAAAATTTTATAGAAATAATATCAAAATCGAAAAAATGGGGATCATGTTTTGATATAAAAGATATAATTAATTAGGAAGGGTATGTTTCTGAAGTTTAATGTTGATGACGGTGTTAACTGATTTGAAAAAATAATATATATGCCTTGTGATACCCATTTGAAGATAGTGTTGTTGAGTGAATATCATAGTTCCCCATTTTTTGTTCACCTTGGGAATAATAAATTGTATAGTGATATTAGGGAGTATTACTAATGGGATTAAATGAAATGATATGTTGAAGACTTTACCACGAAGTCTTGAATTTTCAACAGATTGAATAATAAAAAAATTTTCTTAAGGGGGTGCTTCCAGATTTTCTAGTGCGAGAGTGGATATAGCAAAATTTATCCATATATTTCCTAGTGGTATTACCAAATACATCATGAGTTAATAATACAATTTGGGATATTATTGATCGACTAACTAAATATTCCCATTTCTTTTCAATTAAAGAAACTATGTATTTGGATCAACTTTATCATCTATACCTCAAAGGGATAGTCATGTTCCATGGAGTTCCTCTATCTATTATATCAGATCATGATTCCATTATCACTTAAAATTTTGTAAATGCCTTTAGAAATCATTAGGTATTAAATGGAATTTCAATAATGATTTTGATCCTCAATCAGATGAATAGTCTGAATGAAAAATACAATCCTCCGAAGACAAGATTTGTGCTTTTTTAATAGATTAACATAGAATTTGGGAAAGAAATAATTATTTGATTATGTTTTCCTATAATAAAATTTATTCATTCCAGTATAAAGATGAAACCTTTTGAGGAATTATATGGAAATCCCTGATAAACTCTTTCTTTTTGGGATGAAGCAGGTTAAATAATGTTTTTATGACCAACATTAGTATAGGACATGGTTGGAAGTGAGATGATAATATAGATTCACATTATTATATCTCAAATGTGGAAAAAAATATATGGATAACTGGGGGAATGATGTTTATTTTCAGTTTGGGGATCATTATTTTCTTAAATTATTTCATTGGAAATGTATTATGCATTTTGGATAAAGGGTGAAGCTAAGTCCACAGGATGATAGACCATATTAATCATTGGAGAATGATGGATTATTTTCCTACTAAATGGATTTTCATATGAGTATTTCCCACACACAAAAAGTGTTTCATGTTTAAATGTTAAGTAAATATGTTCCAGATTCCTCTCATGTTTTGATCCAAAAATTAGTTTAGTTGGAAGAGAAGCTGGGTATAAGGAACAACCAATATCGCTTATTTACGATAGAGAGAAAGTATTGTGGTATAATGTAATTCACCAGGTTATGGTTTTATTGAATAAATATATAGGAAAATTAAAATCATGGAAATATAAAAATTATAAGTGGTAAGGATATCCCCACATGATTAATAAGTGAATAAAATTATGAAGAGGAAATTTTCAAAATGGGGGAAGAATGTAAAAAACCAGGTAATGGTAAAATAAAATAATTTCCATATCTATTAATATCTACGAATTATTTAGTGAAACAATTTATAAAAATATTATGTTACATGAAATTAAAAATGATTCTATGTGTGGTAGCATATACGATACACAATACGAGCTTAAATGACCCAAAATAATAATTTTTTTAAATAAGAATGTTTTAACCTTGAAACTATATTAATGTGTATGAATCATATTAACTAATTAATTAAAAATATATTTAAAATTTTTATTCAATATAAATTTATTGATAAATTATTATTAAATAATAACTCCATTTAGAGTAACGTTATTTTATTCAAAAATATATATTTTCTTCAAAATTGAATTTTATTGCTTTTGTTGGAAAATATTAAAAATAATTGTTTGAAAATATTGAAAATTTATTTTATAAAATTAAATTTATTTTTGAATCTACATTTCTAAATTAATTGAGGTTGAAATTTTGGGATTTTTCATAAAATTTTGAATTTTTATTAAATAGTAAAAAATACCGATTTTTTGTTAAAACAGTTATTTATTTTTAATAAATTATGTAATTTAATTTTTTGAAAGATATTTAAATTTTAATATTTTTTATTTAGTAATATTTAATCCAGTTAATTATTTTTGAATCATGTTGTTATGGATTTTTGTATATGTTTATTATTGGGTTTAAAAACATGAATATTTTCTGAAAACTGTTTTAAAGTTCATAATGTTTATCCGATTTAATTAATTAAATAAAAAATAATTATGAATTTTTTTAGTGAAATTTATATATTATATTTATATAAATAACTATTAAAAATCTTATAATTATTATTACTATTGAGAGAGTTTATATAAAAGCATCTTATACTTAAAAAATATAGTTCATGAAAAACTACCTTTTCATCGCATGTGTGCATTTAATTTTTAATTCAATTCATCCACTTTTTTTGAATTTAATTTTTTAAAATTGATTCAATATTTTAAATCATAATAATTTATATTATCTATTATGGTAAAAATATTTTTTGACCATAATTAATAGTGAAATCTGTAAAAATTTGATACTGCGGTTTTGGTGAAAACATGTTTACTAGGTGTTAAAATACAAAAGAGAACAGTTTAAATGACCTAAAAATACATATAAATTTATATTTAAGGGGAATATTTATATTTTATAATGTCTAGATATTAATAATTGTACATTTTAAAGCCTTTTTACATGTGAATATCGTGGGTATAACTTTTTATTTTAAAATATTCTAAATTATTCCACTCACCACACTTATAAAATGATACCAACACTTCTATCTTCTTTAGAACATAAAATAATTTTGGTACAGAAATTACCTAAAAAAATACCTTAATTACTTACATAATCATGACCAATATTCCCTAGTTTGATTATAAAACTATCCAAAGAATGAATTTGGTTCTAAATTAAGGATGTTGTCAGAAGAAGAGGTATAATGCTTATTCGAGTAATTTTATTTTATTTATTATTCAAAAAAATTCAATTATTCTTATATAATGATGAAATAACAACACTAGTATATAAAATTTATTGAAATTTTATTCTGTTAATGTAATAACATAAGTAATTCTCCTCTTCCATCAAATAGGAGATGCAACCATTATTCGTGTCTAGGACGAACTACCACATTATGAACTTATGTAGATAGTTTTTCCTCATCACCACCCATGGATTTTAAAAAAAAAATATTTATTGTATATATATATGAGATTTTTTAAGTAATTATACTTATTTAATTATCATATCACATATTTTTTTTAAATTATGTTTTGTAGGGTATATGATAATGTCGCTCATGAGTATGACGGACTACCGCCTCACGAGGCTATGTGATTCGTTTGTCACTATATATTTACATGGAAGGTAATATATATAAATTGAATTAATATAGGAAACATAATTATTATATTCATTACATATTTATTATTATTAAAATATAATATATCATTTTATTTCTAACATGTTCACTCTATGATAAATGATAACATCATTTGTGCAACGTGTGGTCTACCACCGATACAAAGAGATGTGATTATTTTATATCCCCATATCTCATGGATTATATATAAGTATACTTAAATAAATATAATTCTATTATTGATCTAATTATCATTATTCATATATATTATAATACATACCTTCTTTTCCTAATGATCGTCGAAAAACAGAAATATTACTTATTCATACACACAACCTACCATCCCCATGACTGTGATGTAGTTCATTTTTATAAAATATTTAAATATTTTTCAAGAAAAGTATAATTGATTTATATAATTTGAAATTAATTCATGATTATCATTCTTGATATGATTAAACAATTTCCTTTTTAATAATCTTCATCTTACTAAATTCATTTGGGATTTCTGAACCAAACATCATCAAAACGATTGACGTGAACTTAATTGAATAAGTAACCGTATAAAACATGTTAATAATAAAATAAAAAGAAAATACACCTGAATAAAGTTCTTAACTATGTAAATAATTAAAATAATATTATTATCTAGGATGATAAATAATATACAATTTGATTTAGACTAACAACAAGGGGCAACGTTTCAATCTTCTTTCATTGAGGAATATTTTGATGTTATGTGCCTACATTATTTTATGAGGTGTATATATAGGTCATTCGTAATGTTATGTGATGTATTTATTTATTGTCATTATATTTAAATTTCTTTTAAATTTTATTCTTTCATTGGGATTACATTTCCAATGTTTACAATGTGATAATGGTCTCTTTGACAAAAAACTACATTTTAAATGTTTTAAAGAATTATTTTATAATTTATTTCTTCCATGTATATATTATAAACAAAAAATAATTTTCCTTCCATTATGATCGTTATTCTATATATGGATTATTTTATAATCCTTCAGGTTTTCTTCAATGGGAAACCATCCTATAATTTTTTTTGGATATTTTGGTATTAAAAATTTGTTTTTAGTAGGAATTGATAGTTCAATATCAAGAAATGTTTTATTATGGATAAAAAATATTTTTTATTAGTTTAATGATAAAAAATGAAATATTTTAAGTGTTATGATTATGTATTATTATTGTACATTTGTTTCATGACATATGGTTCTTTTATAAATGAAGTATGGGTGCTTTCGTTATGAACCAAGGAAATTTGATTACATTATAATACAAGGACTGGTGGGTTAGTGATAAATCTCTAATGAATTAGGTATGGAATTCAACCATTTGGTTAATCCATTTGTAAGAGTTATTTGGAAAATAATGTCCCAATATATATATATATATATATATATATGTATGTATGTATGAATTATCTATGATTACTATGGGTTTTTATGTTAATATTATGATTGAAAAATTGCGTATTAAATGAGATTATTTTAAAAATAATGTATTTTATACATATTAAGGTTGAAAATTATATATTTTTAAAGAATACTTCATGAGTTTACCCTGTTTTTTATGAAAAAATTATCAGTTTTATTTTTCCATGAAGTTTTTTTATAAATGTTTTATAAAAATACTTGGGCAGAGAAGATTATTTCTTAGCTAAGAAAAATTTCATATTAAGGAAAAACATAAAATTTAAAAGGAATTCTTTTTAAAATTAATCATGGACTAATGAATTTCTTTAATTTATACTCATAAAAAAACCTATTTTATTTTAAATGTTTTACATTATGTAAAAAATAAACACTAATTTTAAGTTTCCACATTATTGTATATTGTTCTGTTAAGAATGAGTTATGAACTAATTCTATATAACTACATACCTAAAAAAAGAAAATAATGTACGTGAATTAATTATTTACACAAAACTCAAGATTATTTTATGTAAAATGTTTGGAAATTATTTTTGGGTCCAGTGGTCTATTTAAATAACAATAGAGATGAGGGTAAAGTTAAGAGAATACAATTTATATATAATAATTTATTGGTATTCTAAAATGATATATCTTTTTAATAATAGCATGTTTATTCATCTAAAATATAATTTTTCAGAATAGTTTTCTTCTTAGGAAACATGTATGCTT
Source organism: Viscum album (assembly GCA_963277665.1). Taxonomy (NCBI): domain Eukaryota; kingdom Viridiplantae; phylum Streptophyta; class Magnoliopsida; order Santalales; family Viscaceae; genus Viscum; species Viscum album. Next base: position 940,891,850 of record OY728161.1, read on the forward strand.
TTGGAAGAAGACACAAAGTGGTCAATATGCTTCCAAATTAGCTACACAAATTAGTTGGAATAAAAAATAATTAGTTTTTCTATAACAATTTTTATATTGGCACATTCAATAAATAGTGGCAGTGTCTATGAAATAAAGAGAATAGATCTACCGTAGTGGAACATGTCAATAATCGATCATTTTAGGATACAATAGCCTTCATCATTTAGAGGATCTCCTGGCCCTATTCATGATGAGGGTTCTATTATGAATCTAGAAAAGGTATTTTATGTCATGGGTTTTTTGGAAAACTGAACGAGAAATATTTATATTTATATTTTTTAAGGTGAACCTGACTAGTGGTGAAAATGGTTAAGAATATCAGAGAAAATGACATATTGATACCTCGAAATTTACTGAATTTTAGAATATTTTCCCAAGGTTGTTCAAATTATTCTATTAAAAAGTTAATTGAATTGAAAGAGATGGAGGAAGATTATATATAATTATAAGAGACGTACATTACATTGTTGGAATGGTATGTACCAAATTTTATCTAGGATCTTGATTGTAAGAATAATAAGTTTAAAATTGGAATAAACCATTGATATAAAATGGAATTGGATTATCATGAGTTCAAAATATATTTGAATTTTTTTTTGATGTGCTGATATGGTATAAAAGGAGTTTTCCTATGATTATGTATCCCTTGAAAATAATAATAAGAATAGGTCCAATGAAAAAAATAGGGAATCATTCATCAAAAAGTCTTGAGGTATGAAAACCAAGTTACCATCTAATGGGAAGTGGGGTAAAAATTATCATGGATAATGTTTTAAGAATCCTGAGCACATATACTCAGCACCAAGTACATAGCCTTTTCCTATGCTTGGATGGATACACCCCTCTCATTTTAAGAAGAATATTCTAGTAAGACACTCCCCCTATAGTCCTAAACCACTCCACCACCTTTCATGATACCCAAAACACGTGAACCATAAATTTAATTTTTGAATCCCATGAATTTTGGTGACTTTTATACCTAGTTACCTCTCATCCCAAGACATGATTATAGACCCATAACTAAACTCACCTGCATGGTTCTCAAGGAGGAAGTGTCATGATAGTTATTGATACCGCTAACTAGATTAACCAAGTGATATTTAGTTGTCATGAAAATAGATCTCAATGTGCAAATAATACCTTTGAACCTTGCCTTATTTATTGGCCACAAGATACACCAACAACCAATACTAATATTCATCATTCTTGTAACTTTATATGATCCCCTGTCATCTGAACCCTAAAACCATATTTCAAAAAATGAGGCACCAAGAATGTTTGAAGATAAGATACTAGTAAACTCACTAAATAATTTCTACATGTCCATGGCCCATTAAACCTCAAAGAAGATGGGATTGGAGCTCTCCTCTTTATGAACCCTGCAACAACAGAATATAGAAACCAGGATGATACCCATCCTCATCACATAATCATATGTGGGAACATCTTAATTCCATAAACTCCATAAGGGGAAGTTGAACTTGGTTGGAACTCTCTCAAACCATAGCATTTTTTTCCATGTGTCTTGCTACCCATGGGGGAAAGATATCCAACAAAAAATATTTTGTATAAAGTTTCCCAAATCTAGAAGTAGTGATCACACACTTATCATGATCCAAATAAAAGTCAATGAGATCAAATAAATCATTTTTATCATTATCCATGACGGCATTGATGATTCTAGGATAGAAATTGGACTCCATTAATAATATCATGGGTGTAGGATATCCTGAAAAACTAATGATCGAGCCCACCCAATATTTTTGCAAGAATGAGATATCCCATGATCCTATAATCCATCAAGAATATCTGCTTATGTTTGGTATCATGTAATAAATTATGGAAAAAAGGGAGATATATGTATTCTTACATTATTTTTATACAAACCATATTTATATGACAAATTTTTCCCCTAATGATTACGCTCCTCCACAACCTTCCACACTAGCCTTGCATGCATGTAGTGAACAATATCTTCCATACTCCTCACATTGATCCCCCCCTCATGAACTGGCCTTTCCAATCTACCCCATGAGGTCCAATAATGCTTCCCCATAGTTTATGCATCCAAAATAAATCCTTTACAAAATTTTGTCAATAGATATGAGATTACCCTTTCGGCACCTTGCAGGATGAGAGTGGATGGATGGGGATTGATGATAATATAGTTTTAAATAAATTTATCCGACCTCCAAATGAAAGGAAGTCGTTAACAAATTTAAGAAGACGATTTCAAATAATTTCTACAAAATAATGAATTTCTTGGATACAGATCCGGTTAGGGGTGATAGTACACCCGAGGTATTCCAGTGGGAGCATCCCGCTATGCATGTCGAAATTTTTCAACAGGGATGAGGCTTATCTATCACAAATTTTTTTGGAAATATATATACGACACTTGGATCTATTGATAGAATGACCACTTCATAAAAAATATTCATTCAGGAAATTGGTCAGCACACCATCTAATTTACTAATTGCATTAAGAAAAATAAGGGAGTCATCTGTGAACATTATATGGGATATTTATGGGTGAATCATTTTCCTACAGTAAGGAAGAAAGTCTCCCATGGATAATTTTTATTAATAATACATAATTTAATATCATGGATTAGGATGAAGAGGTTCACATTTATGGGGTCCCTTTGTCTAATCTCACCGGTTGTTTTGGAAATACCAATTTTTCTATTAAGAAACTTCCATCCAAGAAGAGAAAAAGTATCTAAAAATAATATTGATAGCCCTTATGGAGAGACCCTTCCCTTGTGAACCATTTTGATGAAACCCCATTAAGTTTTTTCATATTTATTATTCATATTCATCATTATAGCCATGTTAGATCTAGGTGTTTTAATGTTCATATCCCAGATCAACTCTTGAACCAAAGAAACCACTCCCTGAATAGAACATACTTTAACAAAACCATGATGCTCTAGGGATACCCATCGAGAAACTTGTAGAGATAGACATGAGTTGATAATGCTCGATAATACTTTATAAGGAATATTACACATTCTTACCTTCTTATAGTCATGAATTTTTGACGAATCATTGACCTTTAGTATCATGAACAAAGTTGCAGCACTCGCTACCATTGGAATTAAACCACCCAAATGAAGTTTTGAATAGCCATAATTATATCAATTTTAATGACCTCCCATGAACCCCTAGACAATGAACTGGAAAATTAATTTGGTCCCAGACCACTATTCATGTTTAGGTTCATCATAGCATCATGAATTTTCTTCTCGTTAGGTAACACTTCCATCATGGTATTATTCATGTGTATGATGAACTACCACATCATGAACATATGTAGATCATTTTTCTTCATCACCACCCATGGATTTTAAAAAATACGTATATAAATTATATATACACTATTTTTTAAAATAATTATACTAATTTAATTGTAATTTAACACATTTTTTTACATTCTGTTCCATAGTGTATATAATAACATCACTCATAAGTTTGACGGACTACCTTCTCACAAGGATATGTGATTCGTTTGTCACTAAATATTTACATGAAAGGTAATATAGATAAAATAATTTAATATATGCAACATAATTATGATATTCATTACAAATTGATTATTATTAAAATATAATATATCATTTTATTTCTAACGACTTCACTCAATGAAAAATGATAACATCATTTGTACAACGTGTGGTCTACCACCGATACAAAGTTATGTGATTATTTTTTATCACTATATCTCATGGATTGTATATATAAGTATATTTAAATAAATAATATGATATTATTTATATAATTAACATTCTTAAAATATATTATAATACATACCTTCTTTTCTTAATGATCATCGAGAAACTAAAATGTTACTTATGCATACACACGACCTACCATCCCCATCACTCTAATGTAGTTCATTTTTATAAAATATTTAAATATTTTCAAGAAAACTATAATTGATGTATAAAATTTGAAATTAATTCGTGATTATCATTCTTGATATGATTAAATATTTTCCTCTTTAACTATCTTCAACATACTGAATTCATTTTGGATTTCTGAAAACGTTTGACAGGAACATAATTGAATAAGTAACCGTATAAAACATTTTAATAAAAAAATTAATGTGAAATAAACATGAAAAAAGTTCTTACCTAAGTAAATAATTAACATATGATTATTATTTTGGATGATAAATAATATACATTATGATTTGGACTAAAGACAAGGTACATTATCTTAATATTCATTAATTGAGGTATATTTTGATGTTATGTGCCTACATTCGTTTATGAGGTGTATATATAGGTTATTTGAAATGTTATGTCATGGATATATTTATTCTCAAGATATTTAAATTTATTTTAAATTTTATTCTTTCATGGGGATTACATTTCCAATGTTTACAAAGTGATAAGGTACTTTTTTGACTAAAGACCACATTTTAAATGTTTTGAAGATTTATTTTCTAATTTTTTCCTTCAATGTACATATTATAAAAAAAATTATTTTCCTTCCACTATGATTGTTATTTTATATTTGGATTATTTTATAATCCTTCATGTTTTCTTCAAAGGGAAACCATCCTATAATTTTTTTTGGATATTATGGTATTGAAAATTGGTTTTTAATTGAAATGGATATTTTAATATCTAGATATGTTTTCTTATGGATAAATTATATTTTTTTTGAGTGTAATGTCAAAAATTGAAATCTTTTATGAGTTATGATAATGTATTGTTATTGTACATTTTTTAATGATGAAATATGGTTCTTTTATAAACCAATGATGGGTGCTTACGTTATGAACCAAAGAAATTTGATTACATTATAATACATGGATGAGTGGGTTAGTTATAAAACTCTAATGAATTGGGTATGGAATTAAAAAATTTGGTTAATCCATTTGTAAGATTTATTTTTAAGATAATGTCCCAATATATACATATGTATATATGAATTATCTATGATTACTATGGATTTTTATATTAATATTATGATTGAAAAAATGGGTAATAAATGATATTATTCTAAAAATAATTTATTTTATACTTATTAAGGATGATTATTATAGCTTTATAAAAAAGTATTCGTGTGATTACAATGTTTTTGAAGAAAAACTTATCTTTTTTATTTTTCCTTCATGTTTTTTATAAATGTTTTATGAAAATAATTTGGCAGATTAGGTGATTTCTTGGGTTAGAAAATTTTATATTAAGGATAATGAAAAATTTTAAATAAAATGTTTTTTATAAGTAATCATGGCCTAATGAGTTTCTTTAATTTATATTCATGAAAAGAAAACCACTTTTATTTTAAATTTTTTACATTACGTAAAAAACACTAATTTGAAGTTTCCACTTTATTGTTAATTGTTTTGTTAAGTAAGAGAGATGAAATAATTCTATATAACTATATACATATAAATAGAAAAAAATATACGTGAATTAATTATTTACTTAAATCTCGTGATTATTTAATGTAAATTGTCGCAACATTATTTTTGGTATCAGTGGTCTATTTAAATAACAATAGAATTGAGGCAAATGTTAATAGAATACCAATTAGATATTATAATTTATTGGTATTATAAAATTATATATCATTTGAATATTATAGTGTTTATTCATCTAAAATATTTTTTTTTCAGAAAGGGTTTCTTCTGAGGAAACATGGAAGCTATTGTAAGAATACACAAACTGGTCAATATGCTTCCAAATTAGCAACCCATATTATTTGGAATTATAAATAATTAGTTTTCTTATAGTAATGTTTAAGTTTAAACTTAAAATAAATAGTGGAAGTGTCTATGAAATAAAGAAAATAGATCTACCATAGTGGAACATGACAATAATGGAGCATTTTAGGAGACACCATCCACCATCATTTATAGGATCTCCTGACCCTATTCTAGATGAGGGTTCTATTAAAAATCATGCAAATATATTTGATGTCAGGGGTTTTTTGGGCAACCAAAAGCGAAATATTTATATTTATCTTTTTAAGGTAAATCTGACAAGTGGTGAAAATAGCTAAGAATATAATAGAAAATTACATATTGATTCCTCAAAATGTGATGAATTTAAGAATATTTTGATAAGGCTGTTCAAATTACTAAACTAAAAATTTCATTGAATTGAGAGAAATGGATGAAGATTATATATAATTATATGAGATGAATATCACATTATTGGAAAGGTTTGTGCCAAATTTTATCTAGGATCTTGATAGTAAGAATAATAAGTTTTAAACTAGACTAAAGCATTGATACAAAATGGAATTGGATTCTCATGAGTTAAAAATATATGAGATACATTTTGATGTGATGAGAAGGTATAAATTTAGTTTTCCTATGATTATGTATCCCATGAAAATAATAATAGGAATAGGTCCAATGACAAAAAACAGGGAATCATTCATCAAAAAAGTCTTGAGTTAAGAAAACCAAGTTACCAACTTATGAGAAGTGGGGTAAAAATCATTGTGGAGAATGTTTTAAGAATCTTGGGAAGTGATTTATATGTTGTTTGTTTGGTCATATGACCCATGACTATAATGAAAATGACCAAAAATCAATGAGAATACTAAGGTAAGATGTTTTCATTTTAATGAGTTAAGAAATTATGCTAATGTTTTCATGAAGTTGAGTACTAATTGAAGAAATCAAAATTATCAAAAGAAAAAGGGTATGGAAAAATATTTTTATAAATATATGGTTGATTTTGAGCCATCAAATAATGTATTTATAAGTGTGTTATGGGTGTTTTTGAATTATTCCATTACCCAGTTTTACTTTAGATCATCACATTCAATTATTTCTGATAAATTTTCATGTTATATGGAAATACCATCTCATAATGATAATATATAACTTTTGTTAAAAAATATGGGAGGAAGTGATAAGGAAAACATAATTTATAGGGACCATACTATTATTTTTATTATCGGGATGGTATTTCCTAAAATTCTAGTTAAACTGTCCACAGTACAATTTGATTTTATTCTAATCATGGATTTTTTTAGGTTATTATACTATGATAGATTCTAGAACCTATAATGTTTTATTTAATGATTTCATACCTTTGATAAACTACTAAGATGTTGAGAAATTCATAAAATATGGTTATGAAAGTTACTTAGATCATTTTTTAAAAGAAATAAATTGTAAAGATTATTAATGTCCCAATAGTGAATGAATTTATCAATTTATTTATTGATGGTTTTCCTAGTGTTATTCCTGATTAAGAGGATTAATTTAATATTGGTTTATATCATTATGCAAGGCTAATTTAAAAACCCCCTATTCAAATGTATTGAGTATAAATTATGGAATAAAAAATAACTTTCAAGAATTTATGACGAAGGATTCATTTATCCCAACACATATCCATGGGGTGGTATGATTTTATTTGTGAAAAAGACATATAGTTCAACGTGTATTTTCTTTTATTATAGATATTCGAATAAAAATACTATTAATAATAAATATCTATTTCCTCATATCAATAATTTATTTGATTATATATAGGGAGATCATTATTTTTAAATGTTTGATATGAGATCTGAGTACCATTAGCTGAAGGTGAAGGAGGATTTCATTATGAAATCATAATTTCATATAATATACGTGTATAATGAATTTCTGGTTATTCCCTTTAGGTTTACAAGTTCCCCAGTAATAATTATGGATATTATGAATATATTCTTCAATTAATGTTAAAAAAATATTTATGTTGTTTGTAATAATGATAGTTTTTTATATTTAAAAATTTAAGTGGAACATGAAATGATCTTTCGGATTATTCTTCTATCCATAAAAGAAAATAAAATAAATAGAATATTTATCATGTGTGAGTTTTGGTAGAAATAAATTTATTATTTTAGGAACATTGCTTCTGGATATGGAATTTCTATTGACTATACTATTTTTTTTGAGGATTAAACAAGGCCAAAAAATATCATAATGATTCATTGTTTTCATGGATAAGCGGTTCACAACCAATATTTTGTTCAAAATATTTCTCAGTAATATTTCCCACTAACTAGGATATAATGAAATTGGGTTAGGTTAATCTGGAAATAAGAATGTGATTTTTTATTAATAGAACTAAAAAAATGTTGGGGAATGTTTTGATTTTGTCCATGCCTTCCAAAAATATATAATTTCTAATATACATTGATTCATCATTATAGTTAAGTAGTTATGTATAGATTTGGAATTATCATGTAATTTATTATGTTTCACATTAGTTAAATCCTGTCAAATTATATTTCCATTCAAATGACATGGAGTTAGATTATGTGGGGTTTTATTAAATATTTGGAGGCATAGTTTATATCGATTAATGTGTGAAATATATTCTAATCTCAAAATTTTAAAGAATATATTCACTCATAATAAGGTGAACATGATATAGAGAATACATATGGAATTTATTAAAGATAATGACTTAATAATTCATTATCATCCTAAAAAATCTAACAAAGTTGTTGATTATTTGAGTCGGAAAATAATTCCACGTTAATTATGTTATGATTGGAACATAACCACTTGGTTATTTATTTTATGAAATTTAGCCATGTGTTTGTGGATTCTTGGACATACTTTGTTTTGTTTCTTAGTTAATTGCTTCTAACATTATCAGAAATAATTCAGAAATATTAGAAGGGAATCATGTTTCAATATAGAATGTTTGAATTTGTTAAGAAGGGTTAGTTTTGTGAGGTTAGTTTGTGGAAAAAAGTATTATTAGATTTGTAAAAATATAAGGCGTGCATTATGAATCCTAGTTTATGAAGAGTTTTTGAGTAAATATCATAGTTACCATTTTTTTTAACCCTGAGATGATGGACATAGACCTTTAGAACTATTCATGGCGGGATGTAATAAAGAGATATATTAAAATCTTTACAATGAAATATTTAAATTCTTAAAATGTTAATGAAGAAAACATTTTTCTAAAGGGGATGATTCATTATTATTCAGTTCCAGAGTGAAGATGGGAAAATATATCAATCGATTTTATAGTGGTATTAACAAAGACAAATCATGTTGATAATGAAATTTGGGTTATTATTGACCAAATGACTAAATTTAAACATTTCATTACTACTCAAGATACTAAAAATTTGGAGCGACTTTCTCGAGTGTACCTCAATGAGATATTCAGTTACATTGACGTAACTTATCGCTTTTACTAGACCTTGATTCTAGGATGAAATATAATTTTTATTAAAGGAATTCATAGGTCGTTGGGTACTGAATTGAATTCCAATTGAACATTTTATTCACTATCAAATGGATTGATCATGTGAACAATTCAGTCCTTAAAAGACAAGACTTTTTTATTATTTAATGGCTTAATATGGAAGTTAAGATCAATATATTTCTTTGGTAGATTTTTATAACAATAACATTTTTCATTCAAGTTTAAGAAATGAACATATTGATTCATTATATGGAAATTATTTTAAAAATACGATTTTTTGAGATAATGTCAGAAAATGAAAGCTATTGGGAATATTTTTTTGAGTAAATGGTTTATATGGTGAATATAATTTAGTAATAGATGAAGATATATCAGAATACGAAGAAAATATATGTGGATAAATATAGGAAATATTTATCTCTTGAGGCATGTGATCATGTTTTTCGTAAAGCTGGTCCATAAAAAAGTGTTATGTGTTTTGGTAAGAGGGGGGTGTTATTTCAATTTTTCAATGGACCATATGAAATCATGGAAAAAGTTGGATCATCTATTTATCTATTTTTCTTCCTTAGAGTTTATCATTAGTAGACAACATATATCATGTTTCAATGTTAAAGAAATATGTGATGGATACATATCATGTTTTTCACCTATATGTTTTTCTATTGGAAGAGATCCTTCCATATGAGGAATAAATGGTTCACATTCTTAAATATAGAGATCTAGTATTATCGAACAAGGTAAATCACTAATTTATGTTTTTATGAAAAAAATATGGTTGAATAATTAACATAAAAATTTGAAAATACTTTGAGGGAAAGATATCCCCAATTGTTTAATAATTGGATAAAATTGTGAGGAAACAATTTCAAAAAGGGGAAGAATGTAACAAACCTTGTAAGGATAGAAAATATAATTTCAATGTCTATTAATATCTATATATTATATATTCATATACATTGTAAAAATATTAATTAATTTTTAATTAGAAATGAAGCTTTGTATGATATCATATATGATAAGTAACACTAAGCTAAAACGAACCATGAAATAATATTATTTTAAATATAACCATTTTAACCTAGATGCTATATTGAAGGGTATGAATATAATTAAATAATTTATCAATTATTATATAAATTCCCCAATAAATATAAATTTACTGATAAATTTAATGTAAATAATGGTTAAATTTGTATCAAAGACATTATATTCATAACAAATAATGTTTTCTTAAAAATTATTTTTATTAATTTTTTAGAAAATATTATAATTAATCTATAGTACTGTTAGAAAAATATATTTGATAAAATTATATTCATTTTTAATACATTAATATACATATTAAATTTTGGTAAATGTATGGGTTTATTTCAAAAAAAGATATTTAATTCTCAGTGAATAGTAAAAAATATAAATTTTTGTACAGTTGTTATTTATTTTCAATAAAATAAGTAATTTTAAAGAATCATTGTCATTATAAGTTTATTTTAATAAAAAGAAATTATATATAGTTATACCCAATCTAAATAATTTATGTTGAATCATATTTTTTATATATTTTAGTATAAGATTCCTTTTTCTTTTTAAAGATGTGTTTTTTTAGAAAACTATTTTAATGTGCATAATCTATATCTGTTTTAATTAATCAAAAAACAATATATGTGGAATTATTTTTGTTAAATTTAATGATTATATATTACAATATATTAATTCAAATTCATATATTGTTTATTACTAGTCAGAGAGTTATTATAAATTCATATTTTATTTGAAAAATAAAGGTTTAGAAAAACAGATTATTTTTCTGGTATGTGTTATTTATTTTAAATTAAATTACACCGCATAAGTGAATTTAATTTAGTAAAATGGATTATATATTTAGAAAAATAATAATTTTTATTATTTAAAAATTCTAATTTTAGTTTTTTTCTAATAAATGGTGAAGTCAGTAAAAAGTATTTTTCACAATTAATTTAAAAATAGGTGTAACATATTGTTTAAAAAAATAGATAAAATTTAAAATAGAAAAAAACATTTAATAATAATATTTCATATACATATTTTCACATTATAATGTCATATTCTAAATTATTTTCAATTCCTTATCCTTTTTTAATGTAAAAAACCCATGTATCACTTTTTTCATTTAAAAATTTACAAAGTGCACCAGTCACCTCACTTCTAAAAAGACACCTCAATACTTACCTATTTTCACCTTAAAACAATTTTTCCAACAATACCTACTCAAATTAAATACTTATATCCATCCACATAACCTACATCCCATGGTTTGTTCAGAAATCCTTACTATAAAGGCTTTTAGTGCTAACCTAAGGAGATTGTCTGAAGAAGAGTTATCTTGCTTATCCGAGTGTTTTTAATTTATTTATTCATGAAAATTCATAAAACAGTATTAATTTATTATGATAAAATTTCACATGAATATAAAATATACATATATGTTATTAAAATAACATAATAATCGAATTAAATATTCTATTCCATCAAAAAAGAAATGAAACCATCATTTGTGTGTGTGATGTAATACCACATTGTGGAATGATGTAGTCTATTTTTTCATCACATATCATGGTTTGTTAAAGTTATGAATTAAAATAATATATATGATGTTTGTAACATAATTATACTTTTATAATTATGATATCACATATATATATTTTTACTTTCCATTACTTTATGGATATATCGACGTCGCTCTAGTGTATGTTGAACTCCCTCTTTATGATGTGATATGACTCGTTTGTCACAAATTCTTTATATGGATGATAATAATGATTTATTTAATGAATATATGTTAATATTATTATATTTATGAAATATTAATCATTATTAAATGGTAATATACCATTTTCGTTCATACATATTCAGTCACTGAAAAACGATAACATCGTTTATCTACATGCTTACTACTGCCGCCATGATGCGTTGTGATTTTTTCATCACCATATAACCTGGATGATATATATAAGAATATTTAAATAAATAATGTGGTATTTATGATATAATGATCATTCTGTAATGATATTATAAAACATACCTTCATTCCATAATAATTGTTTATATATGAAAATGTAACTCATGTGTACGTATTTGATGATTTGGACTCAAGGTAAGGAACTTCATCTAAATCTCTTTTCATTGAAGGATATTTTGATGTTATAAACAATAATTCTTTTAGGATGTGTATATATAGTCATATTGACATGTTATGTCCTGATATTATTAATTATCATGATATTTAATGATTTATTGAATGTTTTTCTTTTATGAGGCCTATAATTCAAATGATTTGAATATGGTATTGGAATTTTGTGACTAAAAACCTAATTTTAAATGTTTCAAAATTTTAGTTTCTCAATATTTTTCTTCCATGTTCATATTATTAAAATTATTTTAAGGATTTTTTTATTTGGACATATAATAATTTTAAAAGATATTTTATGTCAGTTTTCTTCAATGTTTTTCAAAAGGAATCATTTTAATTTTTTTGCATAGAATGTTTTGAATTTATTTATAAAATGAAAAACTGAATTTTATATTTGAATGTATATGAGAACAATGAATTTTACATCCACCATAAACATTATTTTATTTTTGAATTCCACTATAATACTGCATGATTTCATAAAAAACCCACATTAATTTTTTTTGTATATTGATATTGAGAATGGGTTTTTAAATTGAATTGATTTTCAATGATTGGAAATATTTTCTTATTGATGAGAAAGATTTGTTATGAGTTTATTGTTTAGAATTGAATGATTTTATGTGTAATTATTATGTATGGTTCATGAAAATTATTTATAATTTTGGGTGGTTCCTTTATAAACCAAGTATGGTTGGCTACATTATAAGCCATGGATGCATGGTTATGTTATAAACTAGAATAGATGGTTACATTATAATACAAGTACATGGGAGTAGATGATATACCTCCAATGCACTGGGGATGAGGGTTGACTGTATGGTTATACTATTAGTAAGAGTGATTTGAATAATTATGACCCAATAAACCTATATGCTTTATCTATGATTTATATAGTTTTTATGGTAATATTAGAATTGAAAAAAAGTGTGTGAAAAGAGTTTATATTCGAAAGAAAGTATTTTATTCTTCTTAAGGGTGAAAAGTATAGCATTATGAACATGTTTTCATTGGTTTTTCATGTTTTTTAAGGAAATATTTATGAATTTTTTATTTTTGTAAATATTCTTTATGAAATGTTTTATAAAAATACATGGTTAGAGAAAGTGATTATTTGGGTAATAAAATTTTGATTTTGAGCCCAAATATTACAATGGAAAATATGTCTATTAAACATAATCATGGAATAATGGTTTTATTTCTTTTCTTTTATGTTACATATTTGTATTTTTGTTCTCATACAATGATTTAAAACGAATTTCATTGGGCTTAATAATGAGTAATGGAAAAGAGAAATTCAATTTGAAATTTTCTGAATATTTTCATGAAATGAAAATGTGTTTTATATTAAAATATTTTTTATTATGATGAAAATAGATTCTATATTTCATAGAAAGGTCCTTTCATTCTAAAAGAACATGGATCACATTCCTCGATCTCAACACTAAATTTTGACCATTTTTCAGCTAGATTTTCCACTAGTGAAGTATCCATCACTGCTACTTGATTTCATCTCACCGAATATTGTGGTGAGTCTAAAATAATTATGGGGCCCAATTGTTTGGGAGTTAATCCATAGGATCGTTCATTCAAGGAAACACACATACAATTGTCAACCATATATCTAAGATCCTCCTTTATCATCATTTTGACCATTCTGATTGCAACTTGTTGTGTGAATTAGTAGGATGTGTTTCCATCAGTATACCATTTAGTGAAAGAATAAGGTGAAACTGAAACCTTACATATCCTGTTGTTTTTGGAGATGTTTGAATGCAAGAAGTCATCCCCCCTTTTTTCAAGACATTTCTGGAATTTTGGGGTCCTGAATATATGTCCGGAGTTTCTAGATTAAATTTTTTTCATCCCTATTTTCTATAGGGAGGATTTTTTCATGATGTAGTTTCGAGTGACTTGAAAATATGGCATATGGAGGTTCTTTAAGTTATGTTGGTCTTAAGATTATCATTATAGGAAAGATTCGAACTCGACTACTGTGTGGGTCAAGCTACTAGGGCTTCTTCTTCCACAGTATAATCCTTCCATCCTTCAATCTTTGGGGAATGTTATGGGATATTCCTAGGTTTGGGTGAAGATATGAAGTTAATTCAGTCAGCGTCCTCACCAATTTTTTTTTGAGGTGGATCTATCAGGAAAGCTTCATCCATGAGATCCCATCATGTACAATGATGGGTTTTCATACAGGAATCTTGTTTTTAATCTGTGAATTTTGAGGTTTTTGTGATAAGTGTCACTTATAGAGGAATTCAATGGATGTGTTGATAATGAGAGATTACAGATTAAAATTGGTTAATATGATTAATAGTTGATTTTTAGGTGGTGATACCCCTCTCCATAGAGGATTGTATTTTTTTATTGATGGATACATCAACACTATCACAAAAATTTCCAAGAAAGAAGGTTAAGTGGCTTTCCCTGGTAATGAAATGTAAGATTTTAAATATTTTTTTACTAAAAAAATAATTATGGATATGGGGTCCTTGGGGAGAAGGTTCACTTGGAGAATCAACCTGAGAAAAAATCATAGGATATGGAGTAGGATCAATCATTATCTTTATAAGATTCAAGGTACATATTCCATTATGTATTCTTCTTTTTGTAACACCCCTATATTTCATTGTACATTATTTCTTCAATGCAATTCAATAACTTGCACTACATGCAACACCGAGTTCAAGAACACCACGACTTACCAAACTAGCCGTCAAAAATTGGGTTTGAATAGTATTAATTGAATTTTAAACATTATATAATCCATATAATTTTAGAATCCATATTTCGAGCTTCTTATACATAATTTAAGAAAAAATTAATTTTTTTAGATAAACGAAGTATTTAAAAAAAATGCAATTTTACCACCTTTTAATGGAGACACCTTTTTTAAATACAATATCTAATTCTAATAAATATTCAATTTGACTAAATAAATTTACTCTTTAGAACGGGGACATCTAAATTTACTTTGTGTAAATTTTTGGATTTTTTCCGATAAAGTTCATTGTTTAATGAATAATTAAAAATAATGTATTTTAATTCAAATATACCTTTTAATATAATTTATTTATATGGTTAGGTTATTTTTTTAATTGGCCTTAAAGTTTAATTAGAATATATTTTTACCATTTAATCCAATGTTGTTTGTTGGAATTAATTTCAATTTGTAATTGGACATAAACAACTGTCAATCTTTTGATAGTTATTGTTTCTTAAAAACACTCTATTTAATTTAACAACGAGAATTATTTTTAAATTAATTAATTCCACATATATGTTTTGAATTTATAATAATATAAATCAATTTTGAATTCAGAATATCAAATATATCTTTGGCTGAAATTTTTGTATTTTTCTGAAAAACATCAATTTTAATGAATAGTGAAAAACACCGAGTTATTGGTAAAAACCAACTTTTTATTTAAATAAATAATTATTTTTTTAAAATTTATTTTACATCAAAATAGATACATAATACTTATATATGTTCAAAATAATTCATTTGAGTCATTTTATAATAAGTTTAGATATATAAAAATTTTAATGAACATTTTACCGTCTTTTTGCCACCTCCTAGGAGTATTTGCAAATTTGTATAAAAAATAATTTTACATACTCTGTGAGTTGAATTTAAAAAATCCAAGAGACATGGATAACCTCAATAAGTAAAATGTGGATCAGTAAGATGAAAATAATTTTTGGTGAATAGTAACTTTTGAGTTTTATTTACTACAGTTAATGGTAAATATGGCAATTCAAGGTAAAAAGAATATTTTAATAATTCAAAATTACCTTAACAAAAATACTAACCTTATTTTATGATTAATGGTAGACCATTGCATCCTTGGGTCGATTTTGGGACCCCAGGGAGCAACTTATGAATGATAATGACACTTTAGATTAATTAATTTAAAGTAATGGCAAAATTGACAAGAACAAAAATCTTTTAGTAATTAATTTTCTCCTGTCATTATATACATAATATTTTTTTTAATATAAATATTCATTGTAAATATAAAAATATTTCCTACATCATGGTATTTTTTTTATAATTTTGAGACATCAAATAAATTAAATTTTGTATGACACAATAATGATGTAGTATTTACGTCATTAATAAATTATTTAAATAAATTAAATTTTAAATTTTAAAATAATATCCAAAACATGTCCAATTCTTATTGGATAATTTTATGTAGACCATGAGTCATCTTATCTTTTCCCCTAATGATGTTTGGACCTTTATGAACCGAATATCATTATATAATAAAATAATATTTTCTCACCTTCCTAAAGAGCCCCTCTCCCCCTTATAAAAGGAGACCACATCTAACCAATTAATCACACATATAAAGCCTTTAGGATCATGCAAACTCTACAAAATTAATCTCCCTACATCCCTATCCTCCTCCTTGAATCCTTACGTTAGACAGAAGGCACTTTAAGAAGTCCTGTTGATTCAAACCAAAGGATGTTACCCAAATTAAAGGTAACAGTTTCTCTTAACTTCTTTTCTTTTATTTTTACATATCCAACCCCTAAAATATTTTTATTCCTTTATTTTATAATAACACTAGTATCTTAAATCTACTAGGATGTTGTCATGAAAAGTATTAAATCTACACTTACACACACCTCCATCTAATTGGTGAAATACATAATGTTTCTGTGGATGGAAAACTAACACCTCACGAAATGATGATTGTTCAATTACCTCCAACCGACATTCATGGTGACCATTATGATAGAACTGTATTTATATATGATATATATAATATGTTTAAATTTTCATAATGATTCTATATTATTATTTAAAAGAATACCTTAATGGTTTCCATTATGGGTAAATGTGATAATTTCATTTGAGAAAATGTGGACTACCGCCCCCTCAAAGTGAAATGACTCGTTAATACCATATGTGGGACATATAAAGGATGGATTTTATTATATTATATATGATATTATAATGGAATTATAATATACCTATGTATCATTATGTTTTAATTCCATTAAAATAATAAATATAAATGAAAGTAGTGTTCATACATACGTACGGCTTACCATATCCATTAACAATGCAGTTCATTTCTTACTCCAAAATTGATATCTATTGTTATAAATACATGTATATACTAGATATATAATATATATATGATATCTAAATCAGGAATATCATTCGGGTTATAATGAAATTTTGACCATGTGAACAACTTGTAACTATAAATTGTTCATTTTTGAATCCAGTGCCAAATATCGAAAAAATGAATGTTATTAACTAAAATAGTTACATAATGTGTATGAAATGGAAATAAGTGATATTAAAGGAATACTAAACTTGAAAAGGGATCTTAAGTAAGTATAAAATAAATTTAGTTTATTATTCAGGATATTAAAGAACGAACAGGTGAAGTTGGACATGAGGTAAGGGGTTTCTTATCTCACATTTAATTCCGTGAGATTTCAAATGTTCGCCACTTATTTATTACATGTGGTGTTTTTTGTACTTCCATTTGATATATATTATCAGTATTACCTTTATATTCATGATATTATGTGATTCATTTTTTTGTTATTGACTATTTTTCATACGACTCGATTGATTACAATGAGGTACGGGTTATTTCCTCTATCTCATTATTATATGAGATTGTTCATGTGTAAGTATTTTTCTGGGACATACTTATCATAGATACCCATATTTTATAAAAATGATTTCAAAATGAATATTTTAAGGTTTTATGGGAGGGTCTATTTTACAAGATCATCATTTTAAATGTTTTATATATTTATCTTTCTAAACCCTTTTAATTAATGACCATGTTTTCAAAATGATTTTAAGGATTTATTTATATGGACATGAATGTTTTGAAATCATAATTCATTTAAAACGATTCAAATTTGTAAGAGACACATTGATTCAAAAATAACTTTTAAAATACTACCTTTATAAATTGTGATAATTTTAAATAATTTCATGAAATGAAGTATTTCTATCAAAGCATTTTACTGATCATTTTCATCTATGTCAGCATCCTTTATTGTATATTAAACTTATTTGAAGTTGATTTATTATAATACAAATCATCCATATTGTATTGAATTTTTTGTGATAGGTTTGACAGTGGATGTGTTATTTTTATATCATTCATGTTTTATAGTTAAAGTATTGACATTTCGATTTCTATTTTTAATATGAATGTTTATATTACATTTAAAACTTTTCTAATAATTAATGTATTGGACTAGTATGTTCTGTGTTGGGGACTGGTAAAATTAAGCCCTCCAGGTTGGAGACCAGATACAGCAGACCCTCTGGGTTGGAGTATGGTTACAGAGGCTCTCCAGGTTTGAGTCTGGTTATAGAGGCTCTCCGGGTTGGAGTCTAGTTATAGAGGCTCTCTGGGATGGAGTTCGGATACAGAGGCTCTCTGGGTTTGGTTCTGGTTAAAGTTAGCGCATTGGTCCTAGCATGAGGCCTTGACTTAGAAATTAAAGGCTGGTATTATACATTCCCTCATTATGAAAATAATATTGATGGTTCATGTGGTCACTCAACTAGTAAAATACCCATGATTATTTTTTATTAAGGCATTATTTACACAACTCATATTCCATCCGTAAAAACTTTCATGTTTATTATTGGTAAAGGAAAGTGGTTTCAATTATTCAACATGTTTAATATTTATGTTATATTATGCTGTATTGCATACCCTTACTGAGCATTTGAACTCAACCCTTTCTATCTTTTATTTTTCCAGGATTCCAAGAAGTGTATTTTTATTGATATGCAGGGCTAAGTTAAGGGAATAATGGCATTCATAAAGGATTATTTATGTTGTGTTGTATGTTATAATGTCTAATGTAACATTCATGTATGTAATCCATTTTCCAATACTGCTAAGTCGATCGGTCCTTCGGGACTTGATTAATTGAAATCATTCCAATGTATTAAAATAATGCCCCGACTCTGGGTAACTAGGGTCAGGGCATTACAATTGGAATCAGAGGATGTTTATAAATAACCTTTGAAAGTATATTTAGATAAACTATGATTTGCGAACATTACCCTAAGATATACTTTGAGGATTAGTATAGAAAAAATTCTTAGAATTTGGGTTCTGTAGAGATTTTGTGAGTTTTCAATGCAACACATCCATGTCTGGATATGAGAATGTAGAGGTGGCCCTATCACAGATGAACCTAGGGTTAAAACCAAAAAACACCACATTGAACTAGACGCGAACATGAACTGGTGAACGACAATGAGCCTTGCTTCACTCTTGGTTATGACACTCCCAGGGGATATGCTTAGGATAATTCCCTCTTTAATTACAAATTATTATGAAGGATTTATGAGAATATACCTCCTCAAAGAAAATATTTTAATTATTATGTATTATATCCATAACCTGTTCAATTTACGTTCGGTATTTTACAAGTTTGGAATTATTCATTAGAGTTCATAAACTAACCTATTGTATGCCATTGTATAGAAATGGCACCCAGTAGAATGAATGTGAACTCCAGCAATATGTATGACTCAAAGAGTAAGAAGGATCATATCTTTCATGGTATTAAGCCAACATTTAGAAGGGAAATAGTCTCCAATGTATTTTCAACATATGATTAAATAATATCATGTGTTAATAAGATAATTATATAATTCTCTGAGTCCTATGGCTTTGAAGGAATTCAAGTGAATAAAAGGATGGAAGAGAGAAATATGGATAAAGGGAAGAGGGAAAAGAAGGATTTTCCCATATGTGATAACTATGGAAAGAATCACCTTTGTAAATGCTTGAAGGGAATGGGAGTTTGTTATTTTTTTGGAGGAAAAGGACACCAAGTATGTGATTGTGAGGGTAAGAAAAAATATTCAAATGTACTATGATTCATCTGCAAGGAGTTGGGACACTACACGAATCAATGTCCAAATCATCATAGTATACCCCAAATACTGCTATTCGATATTAATAATGTTATGATACTACCGAAGATGAAGATGATTGATTAGATTTATTACATTGTTTCTAATTTATTATGTCATTTCAGAATTTTATTAATGATGTACATGTTATAAGAATTATAAAGTATCTAAGGATTGTACTGGAGTACTATTTCATTTAAGACTCGAGATTGTGTGGAACCAAGAAAAGTGACTCAATTATATGTTAATTTTTTTTGGAAAATATATTTTTGAGGGAAAGGTAAACCATAATATGGTTCTCATACGGACATAGTGATTTTGTAATAAGATATGGTTGATTTGGATAAATTATTTTGGATATTCTTGTCTTCTTTGGAACTGATTAATAGTTTGTTTATTTCATTATTGTTAGAATATTCAGTATTTATGTATATAAGGAATATATCCAGTATTATATAAAGGATAAGGGAGAATTAATTTAATCAATAAGGATTTAGGGTAATTCAGGGTGTTACCAAGTTTTAAAATAATACATGATGAAGGTGTTCACATACAATTATGTGGAAAAAAGGATCTTCATGTTGTTTAACATCCTTATATATTTTGGACTGTGAGTTGGATAGATTTATTTTCAAAATGTCTAATGGTTGGAATTGATTAAGATTCTATTGATAAGGTTATTTTTGGATTTTTATAAAAAGGAAAACATGAAGACTCTGTGACAACTAGTCACGTCTGACAAAGATGTGGGAATCGAACCCACAACCATAGTACGATTGGGATTTATCACCAACCACTAGATAACGTGAACTGCCTGAATTGTATATTGTAGTTTCTTTTTATAAAGGGTCTGATAGGTGAATTATAAATGAATATTTTTTTTAACCCTATATGAATAATATAAAAAGAATATTTTTTCTGTTATATTATTTTTTTAGAGTGAAAGATAAGTTTGTTTAGAAATTAGTTTAAGGATGGAACTCTACGTGTCCAATATATATATATTTTTCTTCTCTTATTCTATGATGAAATTAATTATTAAACTTTAGGCAATGGATCTTAAAACAAAAAATGTGTTATCATAATACCTTATGTTTTGTTTAACCAATGATATGTTAAATCAACCTAAATTGATGGCTTCGAGGCCGTCAATTCTATAATTGTTTGTGACTGATGACCTAAGTTACTCCATATTAATACTTACATTTTCCTCCAATTATGTGTCTCTAATTTCTACCAATGTTCTCCTAATCGAGATCATAATTTGATGGTGACTTTTTTTCATTCACTTTTTCCTATTATTAAGACTAAATTTTATAAACCCAATGTCCGATGTGGGTTTTCCCACGAAGGTATTTTATATTTTCAACCATCTATTTTTGAAGAACAAATTTTAAAATTTCGAGAAAACAATTTATTGAAATAGTTAAGAATATAACACCCCAATATTTCATTGTACATTATTTCTTAAAAGTAATACAATAACTTTCACTACACGCAACACAGAGTTCAAGCGCACCACGACTTTCCAAACTAGCCATTCAAAAGTGTTTATGAATAGTATTAACTGAATTTTGATCTTTATATAATCATTAAAATTTCATAATCCATATTATGATTTTCTTAGACATAAATGTCAGAACAAATTCATTTTTTTCAGATAAAAGAAGTATTTTTTAAAAAAATCCAATTTTACCGCCTTAATGGAGAAACCTTTTTAAATAAAATATTTAAAACATATATATATGTATATTCAATTTGACTAAATAAATTTTTTCTTTATAATAGGGACATCAAAATTTACTTTGTGTAAATTTTTGGAATTTTTTCGATAATGTTCATTTTTAATGAAATGTGAAAAATATTATATTTTAATTCAAATGTACCTTTTAATATAATTCATTTATATGGTTAGATTTTTTTATTAGTTTTAAAGTTTGATTAGAATATATTTTTACCATTCAATCCAATGTTGTTTATTTTAATTAATTTCACTTTGAATTTGAACATAAACAACTATCAATCTTTTGATAGTTATTGTTTCATAAAAACACGCTCTTTGTTTTAACAACATGAATTAATTTTTAATTAATTAATGCCACTTCTATGTTTTTAATTTTGAAAAATAGGCATCATTTTTGAATTCAGAATGTCAAATATATCTTAGGCTGAATTTTTAGTATTTTTCTATAAAACATCAAATTTTGATGAATAGTGAAAGACACTGAGTTATTGGTTAAAACCGACATTTCATTTAAATAAATATTTATTTTAATTAAATTTATTTTAGGTCAAAACAGATACATAATACCTATATATTTTCAAAATAATTCATTGGAGTCATTTTATAATAAGTTTAGATATATAAAAATTTTAATGAACATTTTACCGTCTTTTACCAACCTCTTAGGCGTATTTGCAAATTTTCATAAAAAATAATTTTACCGCTTCTGTGAGTTGAATTTAAAAAATACATGAGATATAGATTACATCAATAAGTAAAATGTGGATCAATAAGATGAAAATAATTTTTGGTGAATAGGAATGTTTGACTTTTATTTACCCCAGTTATTGGTAAATAGGGTAATTCAATGTAAAAAGAGTATTTTAATAATTCAAAATTACCTTAACACATATCCAAACATTATTGGATGAGTAATGGCCGATCATTGGAATCCTGGGGTCGATTTTGGGACCCCAGGGGGCCACTTATGAATGATAATGACATGTTAGATTAATTAATTTAAAGTAAAGGCAAAATTGACAAGAACAAAAATCTTAGTAATTAATTTGTACATGTTGTTATATAAGTAATATTGTTTTATAGAAATATTCATTGGAAATATAAAAATATTTCCTACATCATGGTATTTTTTTTTATAATTTTTAGACATCGAATAAATTTAATTATTTATGACACAATAATGATGCAGTATTTACGTCATTAATAAATGATTTAAATAAATTATAATTAAAATATTAAAATAATATCAAATACATGTCCAATTCTTATTGAATGATTTTCTGTCGACCATTAGTCATCTTATCTTCATCCCTAATGATGTTTGGACCTCTATAAACCCAATATCATTATATAATAAAATAATATTTTCACACTTTCCTAAAGAGCCCCTCCTCCCCCTTATAATAGGAGGCCACATCTATCCAATTCTTCACACCTATAAAGCCATTATGATCATGTAAACTCTAAAAAATTAGGCTCCCTACATCTCTATCCTACTCCTAGAATACATACATTATGAATAAGGAACTTCAAAAAGTCCTTTTGGTTCAAACCAAAGGAAGTTACCCGAATTAACTATAATAGTTTCTCTTAACTTATATTCTTTTATTTTACTTCTCCAACCCCTAAAATATTTTTATTCCTTAATTTTATAATAACAACAGTATCCTCAATATACTAGGATATTGTTATGAGATGTATTCTAACTACACTTACACACACCTCTGTCTAATGGGTGAAGAACATAATGTTTCTGTGGATGGTAAACTAACGCCTCACGAAACGATGATTGTTCAATTACCTCATACCACCTTTCATGGTGGCCATTATGATGGAACAATATTTATATATGATATATATAATATTTTTACGTTTTCTTAATGATTCTTTATTATTATTTAATAGAAAACCTTAATGGTTTCCATTATGGGTAAACACGATAATTTCATTTGAAAAAGTGCGGACTACCGCCCCCGTAAAGTGATAAGACTCGTTAATACCATATATGGGATGTATAAAGGATGGAGTTAATGATATCATATATGATATTATACTAGAATTATAATATACCTATGTATCATTATGTTATAATTCCATTAAAATAATAAATAGAAATGAAAGTTGCGTTCATGCATACGTACGGCTTACCGTATCCATTAAAGGTGAAATTCATTTCTTACCCCAAAATGATATGTATTATTATAAATACATATATATACTGGATATATATGATATATATGATATCTAAATCATGAACATTAATCTTCTTATAATGAAATTTTTACCATGTGAACAACTTGTAACTATAAAGTGTTCATTTTTGAATCAAGTGCCAAATATCGAAAAAACGAACATTATTAACTAAAATGATTTCATAATGTGTATAACATGAAAATAAGTGATATAAAAGGAATAATAAACTTGATAAACTATCTTAAGCAATTATAAACTAACTTTAGTTTATTTTTCGGGATATTAAAGAATAAACGGGTGAAGTCAGACACGAGGTGAGGGGTTTCTTATCTCATATTTAATTCCCTGAGATTTCCAATGTTCACCACTTATTTATTGCATGTGGTGTATTTTGTACTGCCATTTGATATATATTATCACTATTCTATTTATATTCATGATATTATGTGATTAATTTGGTTGTTATTGACTATTGATCACATGACTCGATTGATTAAAATGAGGTATGAGTTATTTCCTCAATCTCATTATTATCTGAGATTTTTCATGTGTAAGTACTTTTCTAGGACATACTTTTCATAGATACCCATATTTTATAAAAAATATTTCAAAAGGAATCTTTTACGGTTTTACTGGAGGGACTATTTAACTAGATCATTATTTTAAATGTAATAAATACTTATCTTTCTAAACCATTTTAATAAATGACCATGTTGTCAAAATGATTTTAATGATTTATAAATATGGACATGAATGTTTTGAAATGATAATTCTTTTAAAAAGATTCAAAGTGGTATGAGACACTTTGATTCAAAAATAACTTTTAAATTACTACCTTTATAAATTGTGATAATTTTAAATAATTTCATGAAATGGAGAATTTCTATCAAAGCATTTTACTGATCATTTTCATCTATGTCCAAATCCTTTATTATATATTAAATTTATTTGAAGTTGATTTATTATAATACAAATCATCCATATTTTTTTGAATTTTGTGTAATAGGTTTGACGGTGGATGTGTTATTTTTATACCATTCATGGTTTATGGATAAAGTATTGACATTTCGTTTGCTATTTTTAATACGAATGTTTATGTTATATTTAAAACATTTATTATAATGAATGTATTTGACTAGTATGTTCTATGTTGGGAACCTGTAAGATTAAGCCCTCCAGGTTGGAGACTAGATACAGCAGACCCTTTGGGTTGGAGTATGGTTACAGAGGCTCTCTAGGTTGGAGTCTGGTTATAGAGGCTCTCTGGGTAGGAGTCTGGTTACAGAGGCTCTCTGGGATGGAGTTCGGTTACAAAGGCTCTCTGGGTTTGGGTTTGGTTAATGTTAGCTCATAGGTCCTGGAACGAGGCCTTAACACAGAAATTAATGTTTGGTATTATACATTCCCTCATTATGGAAATAATATTAATGGTTCATGTGGTCATTCAACTAGTAAAAAACCCATGATTATATTTTATTATTGAATTATTTACACAACTCATATTCCTGCCGTAAACAATTTCATGTTTATTATAGGTAAAGGAATGTGGTTTCAATTATTCACCATGTTTAATATTTATGTTATCTTATGTTGTATTGCGTACCCTTACTGATCTTTTGAGCTCACCCCTTTCTATGTTTAATTTTTCCTAGGATTCCAAGATGTGTATTTTTATTGATATGTAGGGTTAATCTAAGGGAATAATGGAATTCATAAAGGATTATTTATGTTGTGTTGTATGTTATAATGTGTAATGTAAAATTCATGTCTGTAATCTATTTTTCATGACTTCTAAATCAATTGGTACTTTGGGACTTGATTCTTTGAAATCACGCCAATGTATTAATATAATGCACCGACTCTGGGTAACTAGGGTCAGGGCGTTAGAGTTGGCATCAGAGGATGTATATAAATAACCTTTGAAAGTATATTTAGATAAAATCTGATTTGAAAACATTTCCTAAGATATACATTGAGGATTAGTATAGAAGAAATTAATAGAATTTTGGTACTGTAGAGATTTTGTGAGTTTTCCATGCAATACATCCTTGTCTGGATACGAGATGGTGGAGGTGGCTCTAGCACAGATATACCTAGGGGTAAAACCAGAAAACACCACTTTGAGCTAGACGCAAACAGGAACTGGTGCACGACAATGGGCCTTACTGCACTATTGTATATGATAATCCTAGGGGATATGCTTAGGATAATTCTAATTTTCATTACAAATCGTTATGAAGAATTTACGAGTATATACCTCCTCAAAGAAAATATTTTTATGATTATGGATTATATCCATAAACTATTCAATTTATGTTTGGTATTTTACATGTTTTGAATTATTCATTGGAATTCATAAACTGACCTAGTGTATGCCATTATATAGAAATGGTGCCCAGTATAAGGAATGTGAACTCTTGCAATATGTATGATTCAAAGAGTAATAAGGATCGTATCTTTCATGGTATTTAGCCAAAATTTAGAAGGGAAATAGTCTCCCATGTATTTTCAACATATGATGAAATAATATCATGTGTTAATAAGATAATTAAAGAATTATCTGAGTCATATGGCTTTGAAGACATGCAAGAGAATAAAAGGATGGAAGAGAGAAAGATGGATAAAGGGAAGAGGGAAAAGAAGGATTTTCCCATATGTGATAACTATAGAAAGAATCACCTTGGTAAATGCTTGAATGGAATGGGAGTTTGTTATTTGTTTAGAGAAAAAGGACACCAAGTATGTTATTGCGAGGGTATGAAAAAAGATTAAAATGTACTATTATTCATCTACAAGGAGTTGGGACACTACGTGAATCAATATCCAAATTATCAGAGTATACCCCGAATGTTTCTAGTGGATAATAATAATGTTATGATACTACTGAAAATGAAGAGGATTGATTAGATTTATCACATTGTTTCTAATGTATTGTGTCATTTCAGAATTTTATTAATGATGTAGATGTTATAAGAAATATAGAGTATATAAGGATTCTATTGCAGTACTATTTCATTAAGGACATAAGATTGTGTGGAAGAAAAAAAAGTGACTTAATTTTACGTTATTTTTCTTGGAAAATATATTGTTGAGAGAAAGATAAACCATAATATGGTTCTCATACCGAGGTAGTGATTTTGGAATAAGAGATGGTTGATTTGGATAAATTATATTGGATATTATTATCTTCCATGGAACTGATTAATAGTTTGTGTATTTCATCGTTGTTGGAATATTCAATATTTATGGATATAAAGAATATATCCAGTATTATATAAAGTATATGGGAGAATGAATTTAATAAATAGGGTTTTATGGTAATTTCATGTGTTATCGTGTTTTAAAATAGTACATGATGAAAGCGTTAAAATATAATTATGTGGAAAAAAGGATCTTCATTGTGTTTAAATTGATTATAAATTTTGTACTGTGAGTTTGGATAGATTTATTTTCAAAAAAGTATAATGGTTGGAATGGATTAAGATTCTATTGATACATGTATTTTTCGATTTTTATAAAAAGGACAACATGCAGACCATGTGACAACCCATCACGTTTGACAAAGTTGTGGAAATTGAACCAAAAACCATAGTGCGATTGGGATTTATCACCTACCACTATACAACATGAAGTCCCTGGATTGTATATTGTAGTTTCTTTTTCTACGAGGTCTGATAGGTGAAATATAAATTAATTTTTTTTGAACCCTATACGAATATGATAAATAGAATATTTTTATGCTATATTATTTTTATAGAGTGAAAGATGAGTTTGTGGTAGAAATCAGTTAAAGGATGGAACTCTACTTGTCATGTATATATATATATATTTTCTCTTATTATATGATGAAATTAATTCTGAATCTTTAGTTAAGGGATCTTGAAACAAAAAATATGTTATCATAATACCATATGTCTTGTTGAACCAATGATATTTTAAATCATTATAGATTGATGGCTTTGAGGCCCTCAATTCTATAATTGTTTGTGACTGATGACCTCAATAACTCCGTATAAATATTTACGTTTTCCTCCAATTATGTGTCTCTAATTTACACCAATGTTATCCTAATCTTGATCATAATTTGGTGGCAACTTTTCCATTCCCTTTTTCCTATTATTACGACTAAATTTTATAAACCCAATTTCCGAAGTGGGATTTCCCACAAAGGTATTTTATATTTTTAACTATCTATTTTTGAAGAAATTTTTTTAAAATTTTGAGGGAACAATTTATTGAAGTAGGTAAGAGTGTAACACCACATGTTTTTATTGTACAATATTTCTTCAAAGTAATTCAATAACTTGCACTACACACAACACTGAGTTCAATTGCACAACGTCTTACCAAATTAGCTATTCAAAAGTGTTTATGAATAGTATTAACTGAATTTTGAACAATATAGAATCATTATAATTTTATAATCCAAATTATTAGTTTCTTAGACATAAATGTAAGAAGAAATTCATTTTTTCAGATAAAAGAAACATTTTTTAAAAAAATTAAATTTTACCGCCTTTTAATGGAGAACCCTTTATAAATAAAATATTTAAATCTTATAAATATTAAATTTGACTAAATAAATTTTTTATTTATAATTGGGACATCAAAATTTATTTTATGTAATTTTTTGGAATTTTTCTAATAATAATCATTTTTAATTAATAGTGAAAAATATTGTATTTTAATTCAAATGTACCTTTTAATCTAATTTATTTATATGATTAGATTATCTTTTTAATTGGTTTTAAAGTTTAATTAGATTATATTTTTACCATTAAATCCAATGTTGTTAATTGTAATTAATTTCACTTTGAAATTAGACATAAAAACATATCAACCTTTTGATAGTTATTGTGTCTTAAAAACACGCTCTTTGTTTTAACAACATGAATTAATTTTAAATTATTTAATGGCACTTATATGTTTTTAATTTAGAAAAATAGACATAATTTTTGAATTCAGAAGATCAAATATTTCTTAGGCTGAATTTTTTTAATTTTCTGAAAAACATCAATTTTTGTTGAATAGTGGAAAACACTGAGTTATTGTTTAAAACTGACTTTTTATATAAATAAATATATATTTTATTTATATTTATTTTAGGTAAAAATATATACAGAATACATATATATGTTCAAAATAATTCATTGGAGTCATTTTATAATATGTTTAGATTTATAATAATTTTAATGAACATTTTACCGTCTTTTACCTACCACCTAGGAGTATTTGCAAATTTGCATAAAACATAATTTTACAGCTTCTGTGAGTTGAATTTAAAAAATCCAAGAGACACAGATAACCTCAATAAGTAAAATTATGATCAATAAGAAGAAAATAATTTTTGGAGAAAAGAAACGTTTGACTTTTATTTACCATAGTTATTGGTAAATAGGGTAATTCAAGGTAAAAATAATATTTTAATAATTAAAAATTAACTTAACACATATCCTAACCTTATTGGATGATTAATTTCCTACCATTGGCATCCTTATTTCGATTTTGGGACCCCATGGAGCCACTTATGAATGATAATGGCACTTTAGATTAATTAATTTAATGTAAAGGCAAAATTGACAAAAAAAATTATTTAGTAATTAATTTTTACATGTTGTTATATAAGTAATTTTTTTACTATAAATAATAATTTGAAATATAAAAATATTTCCTACATCATGATAATTTTTTTATAATTTTTAGACATCGAATAAATTAAATTATTTATGACACAATAATGATGCAGTATTTACGTCATTAATAAATGATTTAAATAAATTAAATTTTAAATTTTAAAATAGTATCGAAAACAAGACCAATTTTTATTGGATGATTTTATGTCGACCTTGAGTCATCTTATCTTCGTCCCTAATGATGTTTGGACCTTTATAAACCAAGTATTATTATATAATAAAATAATATTTTCACACATTCCTAAAGAGCCTCTCCCCCCTTATAAAAGGAGACCACATCTAAGAAATTTTTCACATATATCATGCCTTTAGTCTTGTGTAAACTATGATAAATTAAGCTCCCTACATCCCTATCCTCCTCCTATAATCCTTACCTTAGGGAGAAGGCACTTCAAAAAGTCCTTTTTGTTCAAACCAAAAGAAGTTACCCAAATTAAAGGTAAGAGTTTCTCTTAAGTTATTTTCATTTATTTTAATTTTCCAACCCCTAAAATATTTTTATTCATTTGTTTTATAACAAAAACAGTATCCTCAATATACTATGATGTTTTTATGAGAAGTATTCTAACTATAATTACACACACCTCCACTTAATGGGTGAAGAACATAATGTTTCTATGGATGTAAAACTAACGACTCAAAAAATGATTATTGTTCAATTACCTCCTACCGCCTTTCATGGTGGCCATTAATATGGAACTGTATTTATATATGATATATATAATATGTTCACGTTTTATTAATGATTTTTTATTTTTCTTAAATAGAATACTTTAATGGTTTCCATTATGGGTAAACGCGATAATTTAATTTGAGAAAGTGCAGACTACCGCCACCTCAAATTGATATGACTCGTTAATACCATATGTGGGATGTATAATGGATGGAGTTAATGATATTATATATGATATTATACTGGAATTATAATATACCTATGTATCATTATGTTTTTATTCCATTAAAATAATAAATAGAAATGAAAATAGTGTTCATGCGTACGTACGACTTACCGTATCCATTAACGGTGCATTTCATTTCTTACCCCAAAATTATATGTATTGTTATAAATACATGTATATACTGGATATATATGATATATATTATATCTAAATCAGGAATATCATAATGGTTATAATTATATTTTGACCATGTGAACAACTTGTAACTATAAAGTGTTCATTTTTTAATCAAGTGCCAAATATCGAAAAAATGAATGTTATTAACTAAAATGATTACATAATGTGTATAACATGGAAATAAGTGATATAAAATGAATAATAAAATTGAAAAAGGATCATAAGAAAGTATAAAACTAACTTTAGTTTATTATTCGTTATATTAAAGAATGAAGGGGTGAAGTCGGACACGAGGTGAGGGGTTTTTATCTCTCATTTAATTCTGTGAGATTTCCAATGTTCACCACTTATTTATTGCATGTGGTGTATTTTGTACTACCATTTGATATATATTATCACTATTATCTATAAATTAATTATATTATGTGATTCATTTGGTGGTTATTGACTATTGTTCATACGACTCGATTGATTACTATGAGGTACGTGTTATTTCCTCAATCTCATTATTATCTAAGATGGTTCATGTGTAAGTATTTTTCTAGGACATACTTATCATAGATACCCATATTTTATAAAAATGATTTCAAAAGGAATCTTTTAAGGTTTTATGGGAGGGTTTATTTAACTAGATCATCATTTTAAATGTTTTAAATATTTATCTTTCTAAACAATTTTTATTAATGACCATGTTTTCAAAATGATTTTAAGGATTTACTTATATTAACTTGAATTTTTTGAAAATATAATTCTTTTTAAAAGATTCAATGTGGTACGAGACACTTTGATTCAAAAATCTCTTTTATATGACTACCTTTATAAATTGTGATAATTTTAAATGATTTAATGAAATGGAGTATTTCTCTCAAAACATTTTACTGATCATTTTCATCTATGTCATCATCCTTTAATGTATATTAAACTTGTTTGATGTTGATTTATTACGATACAAATCTTCCATATTTTATTGAATTTTTTGTGATATGTTTGAATATGGATGTGTTATTTTTATGCCATTCATGGTTTATGGATAAAGTATTGACATTTCGTATGATATTTTTAATACAAATGTTTATGTTATATTTCAAACTTTTTTATAATGAATGTATTGGACAAGTAAGTTCCATATTGGGGACCTATAAAATTAATCCCTCTCCGTTGGAGTCCAGTTACAGCAGACCCTCTGAGTTGGAGTCTAGTTACAGAGGCTCTCTGTGTTGGAGTCTGGTAATAGAGGCTCTCCGGGTTGGAGTCTGGTTGTAGAGGCTATATGGGATGGAGTTCGGTTATAGATGCTCTCTGGGTTTGGGTCCGGTTAATGTTTTCACATAGGTCCTGACACGAGGCCTTGACATAGAAATTAATGTCTGGTATTATACATTCCCTCATTATGAAGATAATATTGATGGTTCATTTGGTCATTTGACTAGTATAATACCCATGATTATGTTTTTTTATGTCATTATTTACACAACTCATATTCTTAGCATAAAAGTTTTCATGTTTTTTATTGGTAAATGCATGTGGTTTCAATTTTTCAACATGATTAATAATTATGTAATCTTATATTGTATTGCATACCCCTATTGATCATTTGAGCTCACCCCTTTCTATGTATTATTTTTCCCAGGATTCCAAGAAGTGTATTTTTATTGATATGTAGGGTTAAGCTAAGGGAATAATGGAATTCACAAAGGATTATTTATGTTGTGTTGTATGTTATAAAGTTTAATGTATCATTCATGCATGTAATCCATTTTCCAAGAATTCTAAATCGATCGGTGCTTCGGGACTTGATTCATTAAAATCACGCCAATGTATAAAAATAATGCACCGACTCTGGGTAACTATGGTCAGGGAATTACAGTTGGTATCAGAGGAAGTTTATAAATAACCTTTGAAAATAGATTTAGATAAAATATGATTTGAAAACATTACCCTAAGATATACTTTGAGGATTAGTATAGAAGAAATTCTTATAATTTTGTTATTATAGAAAATTTTGTGAGTTTTCCATGCACCACATCCCTATCTTTATATGGGATGGTAGAGGCGGCTCTGGCATAGGTGTATCTAGGGGTAAAACCAGAAAAAACCACTTTGAGCTATATGCGAACAGGAACTGGTGCACGACAATGGTCCTTGCTGAACTCTTGCTTACGACACTCCCATGGGATATGATTAGGATAATTCTCATTTTCATTACAAATCATTATGAAGGATTTACGAGTATATACCTCCTCAACGAAAATATTTTTATGATTATGGATTATATCCATAAACTTTTCAATTTACGTTAGGTATTTTACAAGTTTGGAATTATTCATTGGAATTCATTAACTGACCTAGTGTATGCCATTTTATAGAAATGGTGCCCAGTATAAAGAATGTGAACTCCAGCAATATGTATGATTCAAAGAGTAAGAAGGATCAAATATTTTACGGTATTAAGCCATCATTTAGAAGGGAAATAATATCCCATGTATTTTCAACATATGATGAAAAAATATCATGTGTTAATAAGATAATTAAATAATTCTCCGAGTCCTATGGCTTTGAAGGCATGCAATAAAATAAAAGGATGGAAGAGAGAAAGGTGGATAATGGGAAGAGGGAAATGAAGGAATTTCCCCTAAGTGATATCTGTTGAAAGAATCACCTTGGTAAATTCTTGAAGGGAATATGAGTTTCTTATTTGATTGGAGAAAAAGGAAACTAAGTATGTGATTGCGAGGGTAAGAAAAAATATTCAAATGTATTATGATCCATCTGCAAGGAGTTGGGACACTACGCGAATCAATTTCCAAATCATCAGTGTATACCCCAAATGCTGCTATTGGATAATAATAATGTTATGATACTTCTGAATATGAAGAGGACTGATTAGATTTCTTACATCGTTTTCAATGTATTGGGTCATTTCAAAATTGTATTAATGATGTACATGTTATATGAATTATAGATTATAAAAAGATTGTATCTCAGTACTATTTCATTATGGACTTGAGATTGTGGGGAACCAAGAAAAGTGACTCAAATGTATGTTAATTTATTTGGAAAATATATGTTTGAGAGAAATATAAACTATAATATGGTTCTCATACCGAGGTAGTGATTTTGGAATAAGAGATGGTTGATTTGGATAAATTATATTGGATATTCTTGAATTCCTTGGAACTGATTAATAGTTTGTTTATTTCATCATTGTTGGAATATACATTATTTATATATATAACTAATATATCCAGTATTATATAAAGGATAAGGGAGGATTAATTTAATCAATAAGGTTTTATGGTAATTTAGAGTGTTACCATGTTTTAAAATAATACATGATGAAGGTGTTCACATATAATTACGTGGAAAAAAAGATCTTAATTGTGTTTAACTTACTTATAAATTTTGGACTGTGAGTTTGGATAGATTTATTTTTGAAAAGTCTAATGGTTGGAATGGATTAAGATTATTTTGATAGGGTTATTTTTTGATTTTTATAAAATGGAAAACACGCAGACCGTGTTACAACCCGTCGCATCTGACAAAGTTGTGGTAATCGAACCCACAACCATAGTGCGATTAGGATTTATCGCCTACCACTAGACAACATGAAGTCCCTAGATTGTATATTGTAGTGTATTTTTCTAAAGGTTCTGATAGGTGAATTATAAATTATTATTTTTTGAACCCTATACGAATAGGATAAATAGAATATTTTTTATGTTATATTATTTTTTTAGAGTAAAAGATAAGTTTGTGGTAGAAATTAGTTAAAGGATAGATCTCTACATGTAAAGTATATATATTTTTTCTTCTCTTATTCTATGAAGAAATTAACTTTGAAAATTTAGGTAAGGGATCTTAAAACAAAAAATGTGTTATCATAATACCTTATGTTTTGTTGAACTAATCATATTTTAAATCATCATAGATTGATGGCTTTGATGCAATCAATTCTATAATTGTTTGTGACTGATGACCTCAATCACTCCATATATATATTTACGTTTTACTCCAATTATGTGTCTCTAATTTCCACCAATGTTCTCCTAATCGAGATCACAATTTGGTGCTGTCTTTTTCATTCCCTTTTTCATATTATTAGGGCTAAATATTATAAACCCAATTTCCGATGTGGGTTTTCCCACCAAGGTATTTTATATTTTCTACCATCTATTTTCAACGAACAATTTCATATTTTGAGGAAAAAATTTATTAAATTAGATAAGAATGTAACACCCCAAGATTTCATTGTACATTATTTCTTCAAAGTAATTCAATAACTTGCACTACACGCAACACTAAGTTCAAGCGCACCACGACTAACCAAACTAGCCATTCAAAACTATTTATGAATAGTATTAACTGAATTTTGATATTTATATAATCATTATAATTTTAGAATCCAAATTATTAGTTTCATAGACATAAATGTAAGAACAAATTCATTTTTATCAGATAAAAGAAGTATTTTTTAAAAAAAATGAAATTTTAACACCTTTTAATGGATAACCCTTTTTAAATACAATATTTAATACATATATATATATATATATATATATATTCAATTTTTCTATATAAATTTATTCTTTATAATGGGGACATCAAAATTTACTTTGTAAAAATTTGTGAAATTTTTCCGATAATGTTCATTTTTAAAGAATAGTGAAAAATATTGTGTTTTAATTTAAAGGTACCATTTAATCTAATTTATTTATATGGTTAGATTATGTTTTTAATTGGTTTTAAAGTGTAATTAGAATATATTTTTACCATTTAATCCAATGTTTTTTATTTTAATTAATTTCACTTTGAAATTGGACATAAACAAGTATCAATCGTTTGATAGTTATTGTTCTTAAAAACACGCTATTTGTTTTAACAATGAGAATTCATATTAAATTAATTAATTCCACTTCTATGATTTGAATTTAGAAAAATAGACATCATTTTTTAATTCATAATATTAAATATAGCTTAGTCTGAATTTTTGGTATTTTTTTTAAAAAACATCATTTTTTGATGAATAGTAAAAAACACTGAGTTATTGGTTAAAACCAAAAATTTATTTATATAATTATTTATTTTATTTAAATATAATTTTTTTTCAAAATAGATACATAATACATATATCTGTTCAGAATAATTCATTGGAGTAATTTTATAATATGTTTAGATATATGAAAATTTTATTGAACTTTTTTATCGTCTTTTACACAACTCCTAGGAGTATTTGCAAATTTTCATAAAACATAATTTTACCGCTTCTATTTGTTGAATTTAAAAAAATCAGAGAGACACAATTATCCTCAGTAAGTAAAAGGTGATTCTATAAAATGAAAATAATTTTTTTGTGAATAGTAACTTTTATCTTTAATTTACCGCGGTTAAAGGTAAATACGATAATTCAAGGTAAAAAAATATTGTAATAATTAATGATTACCTTAACAGATGTCCTAACCTTATTTTATCAGTAATTTCTTTGAATGGTCATCCTTGGGTCGATTTTGAGACCCCATGGATCCACTTAGGAATGATAATGACACATTAGATTATTTAATTTAAAAGAAAAATTGACACAAACAAAAATATTTTATTAATTAATTTTTATTTGGTGTTATATATTTAAACTTTTTGATTATTAAAATTTATTGGAAAGCTAAAAATATTTACTAAATCATTGTATTTGTTTTATAAGTTTTAGACATCTTATAAATTAAATTATTTTGGACTCAATAATAATATAGTATTTACCTCATTAATAAATGATTTAAATAAATTAGATTATAAATATTAAAATAATATCAAAAACAGATCCAATTCTTATTGGATGATTTTATTTATACCAAGAGTATATTATCTTTGACCTTGATGATTTTTCGACATTTAGAAACCGAATATAATTATACAATGAAATAATATTTTCACACTTTCTTAAAGAGCCCCTCCTCCCCCTTATAAAAGGATACAACTTATAACCAATTCCTCACACCTATAAAGCCTTTAGGCTTGTACAAAATTTTCCACATTAATCTCAATACATCCCTATCCTCCCCCTAGAAGCCTTACCTTAGGTGGAAGGCACTTCAAGAAGTCATTTTGGTTCAAACCAAAGGAAGATACCCAAATTAAAGGTAACAATTTCTCTTAACTTCTTTTCTTTTATTTTAATTATCCAACCCCTAAACTCTTTTTATTCCTTTATTTTATAAGAAAAACAATATCCTCAATATAATTTTATGATTTTATGAGAAGGATTCGAACTACACTTACACACACCTCCATCTAACGAGTGATGAACATAATGTTTCTGTGAATGGAAAACTAACGCCTCACGAAACGTTGATTATTTAATTACCTCCTACCGCCTTTCATGGTGGCCATTATGATGGAAAAATATTTATATATGATATATATATTATTTCTATGTTTTCTTCATGAATCTATGTTTTTCTTTTATAGCATACCTTAATATTTTCCATTATGGGTAAATGCGATAATTTCATTTGAGGAAGTGCGGACTCCCGCCCCCTCAAATTGATATGACATGTTAATACCATATGTGGGATGTATAAATGATGGAGTTAATGATATTATATGTTATATTATAAAGGAATTATAATATACTTATGTATAATTATGTATCAATTCCATTAAAATATGAAATAGAAATGAAAGTAGCTTTTATGCGTACGTACAACTTACCGTCTCCATGAACGGTGCATTTCATTTATTACCCCAAAATGAAATGTATTGTTATAAATAAATTTATATACTAGATATATATGATATATATGATATCTAAATGATGAATATAATTCTGGGTATAATGAAATTTTGACCATGTGAACAACTTGTAACTATAAAGTGTTCATTTTTCACTCAAGTGCCAAATATCGACAAAACAAATGTTATTAAGTTAAATGATTACTTAATGTTTATAACATGATAATAAGTGATATAAAAGGAATAATAAACTTGAAAAAGGTTCTTAATAATGTATAAATTAACTTTAGTTTATTATTTAGAATATTAATGAATGAATGGGTCATGTCAGACATGAGGTAAGGGGTTTCTTATCTCACATTTAATTCCATGAGAGTTCCATTTTTTCACTAGTTATTTATTGCATATGGTTTATTGTGTACTGACATTTGAGTTTTATTTTATTGATTCTCTTTATATTCATGATATTATGTTATTCATTTGGTGGTTATTGTTCATACTTCTCGATTTATTACAATGAGTTAAGGGTTATTTTCTCAATCTCATTATTATCCGAGATTGTTCATGTGTAAGTATTTTTATAGGACATACTTATCATTGAAACCCATATATTATAAAAATGTTTTCAAAAGGAATCTTTTAAGGTCTTATGGGAGGGTCTATTTAACAAGATCATCATTTTAATTGTTTTAATGATTTATCTTTCTAAACCCTTTTAATTAATGTCTATGTTTTCAAAATGATTTTAAGGATTTATTAATATGGAAATGAATGTTTTAAAATGATAATTATTTGAAAATGTTTTAAAGTGGTATGGGACACTTTGATTCAAAAATCTCTTTTATATGACTACCTTTATAAATTGTGTGAATTTTAAATTATTTAATGAAAATGGGGTATTTCTCTCAAAGCATTTTACTAATCATTTTCATCTATGTCAACATCCTTTAATGGATTTTAAATTTTTTTTAAGTTTATTTATTATGATACAAATTATCCATATTGTTTGGAGTTTTTTGATATGTTTGACTGTAGATGTGTTATTTTTATACCATTCATGGTTTATGGATAATGTATTGACATTCCGTATGCCTGTTTTAATATGAATGTTTAAGTCATATTTCAAACTTTTCTTATTATGAATGTATTGGACTAGTATGTTTCGGGTTGAGGACCGGTAAAAGTAATCCCTCCGGGTTGGAGTCCAGTTACAGTAGACCCTCCGAGTTAGAGTCTGGTTATAGAGGCTATCTAGGTTGGATTCCGGTTTTAGAGGCTCTCTGGGTTAGAGTCCAGTTACAGAGGCTCTTCGGGATGGAGTCTGGATACTGAGGCTCTCCGGGTTTGGGTCCGGTTATAGTTAGCCCATAGGTCCTGGCACGAGGCCTTAGCACAAAACTTAATGTATGGTATTATACATTACCTCATTATGAAAATAATATTGATGGTTCATGTGGTCATTCGACTAGTAGAATACACTTGATTATGTTTAATTATGGAATTATTTACTCAGATCATATTCCTACCATAAAAGTATTCATGTTTATTATTGGTAGAGGCATGTGGTGACAATTATTCACCATGTTTCATATTTATGTCATCTTCTAGTATATTTTGTACCCCTACTGAGCATTTGAGCTCACCCCTTTCAAGGTTTTATTTGTTCCAGGATTCCAATAAGTGTATTCTGATTGATATGCAGGGTTAAGCTAAGGTAATAATGGCATTCATAACGAATTATTTATGTTGTGTTATATGTTATAAATTGTAATGTAACATTCATGTATGTAATATATTTTCCAAGAATTCTAAACAGAGCGGTCCTTCGGGACTTGATTCCTTGTAATCATGCCAATGTATTAAAATAATACACAGACTCTGGGTAACTGGGTTGGGACGTTACACTTTTATTCATCTTATTAGGGAACTGTTTGATCACACACCTATTGTGTTGAAACAATTGAGGGGGGATAGAAGGATAAATGATTCCTTTATTCCAAAAATGGAATAAGAGAAATGATTTCTTTTGTATATGGTGAGAAGATCCTGGGATCAACTGTTGATGGATAAATTTTTTTAGGGTTCAACCAGGTGCTTAAAATGACTAAAATGGGACATGTTAGAGTGGAATAATACAAGGATTGAAAATGAATCAAGCCTGGATGGGAACAATTAAGAGATCCATGGACTTTAACAGATGCTATAAGGGATATATGATGATTTTTTTTATTAATATGTTTTCTAAAAACATTATTTCGATAAAGAAGGTTTTATATGTTGTAATGTTTTCCATAAAGAGATCAAGAGTGATTTGAATGGGGAGGAGGATAGGAACAAGAATTATTTCCAAGAATGTGTGAAGAATAAGTGAGTTTCTAGGAAGATAAAATATAAATATATGATGTTTATTTTATGTAGGATTGTTATGTGGTTTGGAAGATGGCTTTATAGAA
This sequence comes from Viscum album, assembly GCA_963277665.1. Taxonomy (NCBI): domain Eukaryota; kingdom Viridiplantae; phylum Streptophyta; class Magnoliopsida; order Santalales; family Viscaceae; genus Viscum; species Viscum album. Next base: position 940,932,076 of record OY728161.1, read on the forward strand.
TTTTGGCGACCTTATTTTAGGATGGGATAACTATAATGGAGGAAGTATGTCATGGGTAAGTGGGGATGATAATTTTTATGCTGCGTTTGAAGGATGTTGGAGGACAGGTGGAAATATCATGTGTTATAAGTGCTAGTTGATAACGAGATCAAAGAGGTTGTGGAAATCAAAAAAATGGTAAGATAACCTGGTCTGATTAAGTTTCCAGGATCATTATTTGTTGTTTGATAAGATACCATCATGTTGTTGGTAAATTAATCGATGCATAATTACTTCATGGACGATCAATAGTCTAGTGTGTCTTTCTGAAGGGGTTCTCATTCCAATTGCGAGAAAACATATGGAGCTCAACTAGTGTAGATTTATTTATCTATGCAACTCTAAAAAATATATTCTCACTTTTCATTTGAACATAAGGATTAATTATGTGATTCTGAGGCTAGTTTTTGTGGAGAAACATATCTTCTTATCTGAGAGGAGTATTCAAGGAGTGATGGGAATTGAAAAAGATTTCATGAATGATATTAATAAAAATACATCGGGATATAATATGATGATTCAAGTGCATGAGGATAAAGCATATGATCGGTTAGAATAGAACGTCATTATTATGGTTATGAGGGGTTTTGGGGTCAATTAATGGTTTTATGATATGTTTTTCAAGTGTTATAAATCCCCTTGGATTAATATCTCTATCATAGTGATGGGATTATAATTATATAAATCAATGTGTGGATTAATTTATGGAGACCCTAGTTCTGTAAGAATCATTATAATTACATTGGAGGCCCTTACAAGGAATATAAAGAAACATCATTATAAGGGGAAGATATTTCCATTTAGAAATAAAACCATTTATGACATTGTTTCTCACTAAATGTTTTCTAAGGATATGTTATTTTTTTAACAATTTCTAAAATGTTCACTCAATGGATACAATTTGATCTAGGAATCATTTTGAAACTAGAGTGGACATCAAATCAATTAGTGGAATTCAATGTTCACATTTTCCAAAAAATATTATAACATGAGTAATTGGTTTTTTCTAGAGAAATTTTACATTGGGTGACATGTACTTCCTATGATGAATCATGGTTATCACATATGAAATGGGAATAATATGTAGGTTTTATTTGAATAAATTAACAACTGAATCATCGGATGTATCTGTAGTTTGATGAACTACATTATTTTGTTTGGGGTCATATCACATGAGTGAATAGTGTGTTATCACTAATTCTGATTCACATTCTCTTGATCAAAAAATAATCAAAGGGGAATGTTGAGTGTCTTGAAATAATTATGGTATCTTGTATATAGAATTCTAATTAGGGGTAAAATATCATTTTTTATCTTGTAAAAAATGGTAAAACTGATTAATTAAGGTGGAATTAATCTAGAGTGTGTTTCGGAGGGCATGCGGTGTATATAGGGAAACATTTCATGGAATGTTATTAAATCGACATTTTTATGTGTGAGATTTATGTGGAACATTTATAGAAGGGAATAAAGAAAATGGAAGGAGAAATATGTGATATTGTTATGCCTAGAAAAGAGCATAATTGAACACCTAGATTTGTTAGAGGAGGATCTACTATATTTTTTTTGGAAAAGGTGAGGTTAACTTCTATAAGAATAACTAATTTAATAAAATTCTATCTTTCTAGGTTGACCATATCAAGAAATATCATTTAGATAATTGATAATGTTCCATATTTGGATTAACAAGACTGTTGATAAAAAAAAATATTTTTGATGAAAATATAAGTCTAGTTGACGAATCTGATTGTGGTTTTTTTTGGATTTGATGCCAAGACGATTCATAGTTCATGATTATAATGCTATATTTCATGGCATTAGTGAGAGAGATGAGATGGTGATAATTCTATTGATTAAATATATCATATTGAAGATGTATTTTTGGATTATGTGCTTGAGAAACCCAACACTACCCACGAATGATAATGTGTATTAAAAGAGCGTGTTCATGGAATCACAATGTTAGGGTCGAACTTAAACAATCTGAGAAACTATTTCACACATGTTATTTGAAATAAATATGAAACTATAATCTAATGATTCATTGTAAACTACATGATAATTTATGGGTGTTGTCAATCTATTTCAAAAAATTTCTATGTCGTGGTACAAAGGTGTATTTGATAATTGAGTGAGGTTAGAATTTGTATTATTACATTCTCAATGATGTGTTGGGTGATTTGGGAGGGTAGGAAAAATAAATAGGAAGGTAGACAGTTATCCAACCATTTCTTGTAGGTATACGTGACATCTCTGGTGGAAGATTTTGCAATGGTCATCAATATGGGGGGGGGGGTAGTTTTCCTAAAAAGGCCTCATCCAAGGATATCCATTATTACATAAGAGGGAGGTATATGTTCATTGGGGAGGTGGTTCACATTGAATCCTTTGATATAAAGGTTAATGTTAAATGTTTATGGACCTTGTATGCTTGTGGAGATGAATAGGGGTGGTCTTGTTCTAGATAACAGGTGATTGGTGATCATTTCCTTCATTATTAATTGGGGCCTAGGTAATCTATTAGTGTAAAAGATATTAAGTTCTCTTATGGTATCTATATATTAATGATCTATGATATACATATCATGGAGGTTAAATCATATTACTAAGTGTTAATTCATATTCTACATGTAAAGAATAGTTTCCAATGGGACCTGACTAAATTCATCGGAAAAATTTGGAATTTTATGGAACAAAGCATCGAAATTGGGAACACATGGGGGATATGAACATTATATCCGATTCATTGGCCAAAAAATCAAGTTCTAGGGATAGTATTATGGTTTACTCAACCACTATATCATTAAGGACTTATTTAAAACACATTTTAATGGTTGATGACCTAGGACTTCAATTCCATTGTCCTCATAGAGCTAGGGGTCTTATTAAAATTATTTAATTTTTTGATAGAAAAAAATACATACTAATCAAAAGTATCCATTTTATAGTATATGGCTTTTTATGTGTGAGTGATGAACTAATTTCCTGATACTATAGACAATAAAATCTCCTCAAATGTATGAGATTGAATTATTTACTTAAAACTCAATATTCGGTAATGTGTAAGTTCAGTTTCTCCATGTAAAGGTCTTAAAATGACTAAATAAACTGAGATTATTTATAGTTTGAATATGATTCTTCAAGAAGATCATTATTAATAGATTTTATATATGAACTACCACATTAATTACCATAAATTAGTGATATTCCCTCCTTCTATTTTGAGATTTTATATTACAATTTTCCTATTTTGTTTTCCTTTTTATTATGGTTTTTGTTGAAATATGCTTGTTGATATTGATATAGATGAGAACACTATTTTTTATCTTTGGAAACTCTTAACCTCATTCAAAATTTATAATTATATATAACTAATAAGAAAATTTTGAATAAAAATGGATCCAATCATATCGAAACATGATTATAACTAATACAACTTGATGATTCCAGAACATTAGTCATATAATTTTTGAGGAAGGGGGATGAGTTTGTCTGAATATATTTAATGAATTCATATTTCTTTTAATATCCCCACATAATATTAAAACATCTCTATCAGTTATGATGTATAAATATTCATATCAATTCTTATAAAAACCAACAGATTCAAAGATGTACATGTGTTTTGACCAAGAGGTTTTGAGTTTTTGTTGTGAATAAGATGGTGAACAAGAATTGGAGTTCTTATGGGGTTGTCATTCATTGTTATAACATAAAAAATGTTCAAACTAAATTATGTTAAGTGATGAGATATTCATAAAGGAAGTCGAGTATGAGTTTTTTTCACAAGGTGACACTATATCCAACATGTTTTAACTGTTATAAAATATAAAACAAACGAATGGTTGATCTATTGCATGATCGTACAATTGAATAGATGTTGGTCATGCAGTCAGTATGCAATTGTTCATATGTTTGATCCAAATTTTCTCCGGCAGTATATCCAGATTTGTTCATGTTTTTGATTCGATGATAAATGTGTGGTCGAAAAAAATATTTTGAATTTTATCTGATATTTTTCATGTAGATTATTCAAATTTAACCTGATGTCAATCCAATTTTTTGTGTGCGATTGATCCAAATATATTGATGTGGTCAATATAGATTTGGTTGTTCATTCAACACAAGATGATATCTACAATCCATTATAATTGGTTATAAAAATGATCTATACATAGATAATTTATACAAATTATGATGATTCAATGTAATGTGATCTTTTAATATTGGAATATCATTATATTGGCTATCCAAATTCTTGAAATAAGTTTTTATATGATGTTGTGAAAATGAAGAATGTAAAAAAGGGTATATGAAGAAGTTTAGTACGTAATTAAATATGTACTGAAGCCAACATTTTTTTGTTTACATAGGATAATAAAAAACATATACAAATGGGCCATTAATGAGTAATTGTTTTCAATCAGTTATTTTCATGAAAATTGAAATGTATTCTATTTGAGCTCGATGAAAGGGTTTGTTTAAAGGATTCCCTGAATGATGAATACAAAGGATGATGAGACATTCCATATATTCAAGGGAATTAAATTCCAATATAATTAAATGAAACCAATGATTACGATGATTTACAATGAAGAAATATATGAATTTTTAAATGGAACATATTCTTGATATGTTTTTAGTATCGTAGAACGATCAAAACTCATGGAATTTAAATACAGTTAGTTCACAATGTAGTGTAGATATCGATGATAAATAGGAAGGGTATGAAAATAAATTTTTTATGTTTTTATAGATATAGTGGTTTTAAATCATGAACAATTGTGTAAATGAGAGATAATTCTCTATGAGAGGAATATGAATGAAATTAGAACAATAAATAAGTGGTTCTCAATCACTACTATGAAAGAACATTATGAAGATAAAAAACTATTTTCTCGAAATAAAAAATTTTAAAATAAAATTAGTACAATGAAAATGTATTCAATCATATTAGTAAAAGTTTTTTAGTTGAAAATTATTTTTGATCATTAATCTATGCTGGAGGAACATTCACTTTTGAAGGACTATAGTGTTATGATTGTTATGGTTATAACAAGCCCTCTATAAAACACAATGATTGTTTTCTAGCATAATTTGTGATCTATTATCATTCCCAAATTAAGAAACATGATTGATATTCCTATTTAGTAGTGTACCATGAAAATTATTGTGTTCTTAGGAGTGTGTTTGTTTGTGTTGTTTTCGAAGAGTCATTTCTATCTCATTAGTGTTTATGGTTGTTTCATAAGTATGAAAATTTAAATAAGTTGACAACTAATTCACCCCTACTCAGTTGTCGTACAAATCTTGTATCGATATTATAATTTGTATCACATTATGTTTAATTTTTAGACACTATGTTTATTGAAGTTTTTATATGAATATGAATATAATGAATGTTTAGACCATAGTTAACAGTGAGGGGATTAGGTTCATTGAAATAAATAACTATACTCTCTAGAGGGATAGAATAGTACATATTATATAATCCATAGGTTATGATTCCCTTGAAGCTTTTATTGATGGTTGTATTCCACAAGAGGAATGTTATCCGCTAACTACTATATATAATAATATTTTATAGAATGATGGATGATTCAGAAATGTTATAAATTCCCATCTATTTGAATGCGAATCCCCAAAAGTAAATTAAACTTCAAGGACTAATGAATTCCTCAAAATTTCATTGATTATCTATTAAGTTACATATAAGTAATTAAATCCACAATATAAATTTAGAGAATGAAATATGATGATTTTTTAATGGGAAATTATGAAACTTCTAGTGATTTATTTTGATGGATTACTGATACGATAGAAAAATTAGAATACTTGGGAAAAATTAGAAGAATATAATTTTTTAGAATAACATGAGAATTATTCAAAATGGATTCGATACTAATTTATCACTATTTTATGATATAGATCTTGACACAATCTGTCTAGGTAATTTTTAGATTATTCGCAATAAATATTAAATGATAAGAGATGATATTGTCATGAAGAATAGAATATATGAGTAAGAAATATCTTTCAAATAAATTATGGAATAAAATTTATAGAGAGTTTTCACTAAATAAGTAAGTTTCACAAATTGAGAATATTGATGGAGTAATAAGTTTGATTAATTCATGTCCTTATTTTAAAAAAATGGACAAGTGGTATACATAAGTAAAATCAAAATGTACCATATAATTTATCAATATATAAAGAAAATTTAAATTTCATAGAAAATTGTCCAAGACTAAATAAATACAAGAATATTTTTATCACCTAGATATTTTAAATGAACATAATGTTCAATGTCGAATACAACGTGCACCACTACAATTAAAGGAATCATGATATGCAATTAAAATAATGTTATTTATAAAATGAAATTATAATAATGATGTTAAATTGGTGGTATGAATAAGAATAACCATATTATGAAAAATATCACTAATTGTTTAAATAATCTATATGGTTTGATTAATTCATAAAAAATAGCACTCATATTTTAGTAAATTCATTTTTTTTCTTAAAAACATATTTTCTTAAAAAAATGATTTTTATTGGTTTTTGGGTGAGATTATAATAATTGGTTACTAGAATATATATATATTGGTAATTATAAAAATGTTATAATTTTAAAAATAAGCATATCAAAATTATCTTATGGTGAAATTTTATGATTTTTCTGAAAATAATGATTTTCAGTGAATTGTAAAAAATACATCATTCTGTAAAACTAGCATTTCATTTCGATGAATTAGGTAATTTAAATGTAAAATTATTTTTTTATTTGAATTAAATGTAAAATTTTATTATTTATTTATAGTTGAAATAAATATTTTAATTTGAATTAGATATTTTCTTGAATTTGGTATAAGTATATTTTTATGTCTAAATATGTTATTTTCTATAAATTGTTTTTATGTTCATAGAGTTTATCCATTTTAATTAACAAAAATAAACCCTAGAAATGAAATATTTATATAAAATCATTATATTGTTCATATATTTTTATTAATTTTAAATTATATAATAGTTACTTTTAGTCAAAGATTTACATAAGATCATCTATTTCTTAAAAAATGAATTCCTTGAAATCCCATTTATAGACATGTATTGACAGTATAATTTTAAATATAAATTTAATAATTTTTTGATTTTAATTTGATAAAATGGAATCATTATATTGAATCATCAAACTTAATATTATATAATATGATCAACTTAATTTTTGTTCATAATCAATAGTTAAAATAATAAAACATAGGCTACCGGGGTAAAAAATTGGTAAAAGTGAGAAACCTTAATGGTAAGTGTAATTACATGATTAAAATGTGTTTGGATTTTAATTTTAGATGTGGTTATTGATACTTTAGTCTATTAAATTTATTACTTAATAAATTTTCAGGGACTCTTCTTGAGAGTGACTTCGCACAACTAAATAGTTTTGGGAATTTTAAAAAATTCCACTCCTCATTACATATAAAAGGGAACCTCACATCCTCTTTATTAAATAGTTAAAATCATTGTGTTTAATCCAATAACTACATACATCCCATAAATAATTCCTTAAAAACTTATTATGGGACATTTTATTATCATAAATCTAGTCTAGGAAGCATTTATTTATAGTCCGAAAAAGGTATCCCGAAGAAGAGATATCATCCCTAACAAAACATTTTTGTTTTGTTTGTACTTCCAACTACCTAAGATCTTATTAAACCATGGTGATTTAATATAATTAGTATATCACATAAAAATATTTTTTTTTGTTAACTTCATATCCTACATCCATATCCACTTCATGAAAATAGGAAACAAAACCATTGCTCTTGTGTAAGGCGGAATACCACCTCACGGACTGATGTAATTTTTTCCATAATCATCTATCCCGGAATTGAATGAGGATGGATTTAAAAATTATATATATTATATTAATGAAATATATATCATTATTTAAATTTAATATATCTTATAATTTCTTACCTTACCCTCCATAAATTATTTTTAATATTGTTCATTTGTACAGAGCAGTACTGCCTCACAATGCGATGTGATTAATTTTTCATTACAGAATCTCATGAATGGTATATATTTGTACATTTAAAGAAAAATATGATATATTTGATATAATTATAATTCTGTAAATATAAAATAATATTTCCCGTTATCCCATCATGATTGTGGAATAATTGAAATGCTACTCATGCGTCAGTATGATATACCATCCCCGTGACTGTAACATAATTCATTTATTCATTACCATATTTCATGGTTAGTTTTAATTACATAATTTATTTATAAAATATATAATTATTTAAAACTTATTACCATATATATTAGGTAACAATGACCACATTGACTACACTGAACACACAGAATACATTTTGAATTTGTGATCTGAACGTTCTCAAAACCCCCGATATAGACATAACTGATTATGTAATTAAATATGACATCAAATAAAATGATATAATTGTTTTATGAATAAGGTATTATTAATTTAAAATTTTATTAACAAATTTTTTTTTTATTTTATTATATAAGAGATAAAGAATTCACAATACAATTCTATACTCATGGTATGTGATTTCATCTAAATATCCCTTTTTTGTGAAATATTTTAATGATTCACATGAGATATATTTTATATGGTGCATATTATTCCACTTTATATATTACATCATTAATAATTCAAAAATATCGAAATTTATGTGAAATCACATTTACTAAACCCATGTGGGCTATGGTTCAAATGTTACCAAAGAGATAAGGGTTTATGCTTCAATACCATTTCATTGAGGATTATTTGTGCATTAATTTCCCATGAAGGAAATTATTTGATAATTTTACAAGAAATTAATATTTATTTTCTCATTATATAGATATTAAATATATTTTTGGGTAATATATCAATTTTTTACTCTTTGTAAGTTAAAATGATCATGGGAATTTTTTTAATGAAAAGACAACTTTATCTCTATTTTCCATTGAAAGGGATTTATCGTCCATGTCCATAATTTCATTAAAATTATTATAAAATATTTTCAATATTATACCATGATTTATTAAAAATATATTCTTTATCTATGATTTATATGAGGTTTTATGGTAATATTAGGATTGCTAAAAAGTATAAGAAAAGTTATTATTTTCAAATTAAGTTCTTTTATTCCTCTTAAGGGTGAAAAGTAAAACTTAGTGAAAATATTTTCATTAGTTTTTCATTTTTTCAAGGAAATATTTTTGAGTTTTTTTTGGTTTTTTAATATTTATTATGAAATGTTTTATAAAAATCCTTGGCCAGAGAAGATGACGATTTGGGTAAGAAAATGATAACATTGAGCTAAAGCTTACATTAAGAAGGGAATTTTATATACATAATTCCAGAATAATGGGTTTATTTATTTAAATTAATTAAATTACTTGTATTTTTGTGCTTATAGAATGATCAAAAATGAATTTCATTGGGATTAAGGATGAGTAATGGAAAATACAAGTCATGTTGAAATTTTTGAATTTTTTTCATGAAAAAAATTTGTTTTATTTAAAAAAAATTCATTATAGGTAAAATAGATACTAGAGGGAATGGAAAGGAAAATTGATTCAAAAATAACATGCCACACATTTTGTGCTCTCATATCCTAATTCTGACAAATTTTTAGTTGGATTTTCCACAAGGGAAGCATTCATCCCTGCTATTGGGTTAAATCTTTCCCACTCCGGTGTTGTGTCCATCATCATTAAGGGGTCTGGATGGGAGGGAGAGAATCCAAGGTTTTTTTATTCAAGGAAATACTCATAGGGTTATCAATACCATATCTCATATCCTCCTTAATGATCATTTTGACCATTCTCATTGCACCTTTTTGTGAAAATTAGTTGGAAGGATATCAAATGGTAGACCATTCAGTGGAAGAATTCAGCAAAGATAAAAACATTATATAGACTATTGGTGGTGGAGAGGATTGAATTCAATAATCCATCCTTCCATTTCATTAGGTATTTTATGGGATTTTGGGGTCAGAATATATGTCTTCCCTTTCTATATCAATATTTTTGCATCTATATTTTCTCCAGGGAAGGTATTTTCAAGATGTGGTGTATCTTGAGTTGAAAATATTGAATATCAAGATTTATTATTTCATGTTGGTCTTAGGAATATCATTACAAGAAATATTTGAACTTGATTGCTCTGTGGGTCAACCTACTAGGTCATCTACTTCCACTATATAATCCTCCCATCCTTCTATCTGTCTGGATTGTTTGTAGATCTTCCTATATTTGGGAGATGATATCAAGTTATCACAATGAGTGTCATCACCACACATTTGTTTCATGGTGGATCTATTAGGATAAATTCTGTAATATATTTCCAAAAGGTCTGGTGATGGGTTTCTTGGGGGAAACATCTTTTCTATCAGTCAATTTCATGGTTTTTTAAAGATTATCACTTGTATAAGAATTTTTTGGATGTTCTCATATGGAGATATTTTGGATTCATAATGGTTAATTTGATTAATAGTTACTATTTTGGTGATTATTCCCTTCTCCTTGGGGGTTTTTATTAGTGTAGTCTTCAACACATCACATAGTTGTCCACAAAAATAGGTGGAGAAGATTTCCCTAGTAATGAAATGATGCATTATAGATGTTTTGTGACCTCAGACATACTTATGAATACGGGAACTTGGGGAGAAGGTTCATTTAGTGAATCAAATAGATATGAAATCAGAGGATATGGAGTAGGACCGATCATTGTATTTTTAAATATAAGGGTACTAAATCTATTCCATATGATTTAGTTACTAATCTCATGTAGGTGAATTTCAATCACTCACCTCTTGTGTTGAGACTAATTATGGAGGATAGTAAGAAATATTATTCCTATATTTAAATAAATGGTCTCTGGGAGAAGGTTTTTTGTTTATGGTGAGAATATAATTGGATCAACTAGAGTTGGGTTCATTTTTGGAGGGTTCAACTAGGCGCTAAAAATGACTAAAATGGTACATGATGGAGTGGAAATAATATAAGAATAGAAAATGAAACAAACCAAGAGGGGATAAAATAAAAGATTAATAGAGTAAATGAGAGGCTATTAGAGATATTGGATGATGATTTGTTTCGTTAGTATGGTTTCTAATAACAATATTTAGATAGAGAATCTTCTGGATGTTGAAAGTTTGTCAACAGAAAATGAAGAGAGCTTCGGAATAGAGAGGTGGATAGGAATTTTAAATTATTTCCAATAATGTTAGAAGGATAATTGAGTTTCTAGGAGGATCAAAATTAAACAAGTGGATTTTATTTTATGTCAGATATTGATGTGGTAGGGAAGATGGATTTTTTTTTATTTGAGGGTCTTATTTCTAGAGGGGATAGCTAAAATGGAGGATGTCAGTCATTGGAAATTAGGATGATAATTTTTATACTGCGTTCTATGGCTGGGAGATATTATGGAAAAATATATATTTTTAGTAGTGATATTTGATGATAGATCAAAGTGGTAGTGGAAAACACTAAATTTAAAAGATAACTTGGTCTATAGAGACTTCTAGGCTTGTTAATTGTTGATTCATGGGAAATAATCATGGTGTTGGTTAATGTAGTGCATGATTAAATCATTGGGGGGGGGGGCTCAATAGGACCTTGTGTGTCTAAAGTGGTTCTCATTCCAATTTTGAGAGAATATTTGGATCACAAAAAGTATAGACTAATTTATCTATGAAACACTACATATAAGATTGTTACATTTCTTTTGAAAAGAAGGCATAATCATGTGATTCTAAGGATGTTTTTATAGGATAAACTTATATTCTTATATGGTAGGATTATTAAAGGAGTTACGGAAATGGAAAAGGAGTTAGTGGATGATGTTAATATAAATACTATGGGATAGAATTTTATGATCTATGTGGATGTGAAAAGGCCTATGATCTATTAGAATGAAACTTCATTATTATGTTTATGAGAGAATTTTGTTTTCCATTAATGAGTCCTCGATCTATTTTTCAATTGTTATGTATACCATTGGATTAATATCTCTATAATAATGATGGGTTTTGACTTCATTATGTCCATGTGTGGATTAATTCATAAAGGCCCTAGTTCTCAAATAATCATTATAAATACATTGGATGCCTCTATAAGGAATATTTAGTGAGTTTGGTATGAGGAGAAGATATTTCCATTTAGAAACCAAGTACTAATGATGAATGATAATATTTAAAAAAAGGTGTTTTCAAGGCATCAAAATGTTAGTGTGGAACATTACCGATCCTAGAAACTATTTCACACATGTTATATGAATGTTATTAGAGACTAAATCCAACAATTCCTTGTATAATGCATGATACTTTATGGGGGATGGTCATTCTATTTAAAAAATATTATGGCATCGTTCAATGGTGTAGTTTAGAATGAGGTGAAGGTTAAAATTCACATTCATACATTCTAAATGGTTTTTTTTTGTGATCTGGGAGGATAGGAACAGAGAAAAGGAATGTTGATGGTTATCCCACAATTTCATTCAGGTATGCAGTAGTCTCTGGTGGTAGATATTGAAATGGTCATCAATTGATGGGGGAGTTAATTTTTTCTAAAAAGGAATCTTACAAGGTCATCCATTATTTGAAAAGTGGGAGGTTGGTATGGATTGGGGAGATGGGTAAAATTTAATCCTTCGATGTTAGGGTTAATGCTAAATGTTGATGGATTTTTTATTCTTGGGGAGATAAAATGGGGTGGTCATGTTTGGGATAATAGGGCATTGGTGATATTTTCCATCAACATTTATTATGTCCCATGCAATCTATAGGTGTAAAAGATATAAAATTTTCTTTTGTCATCTATTTATGAATGATTTATAATATTCTTATCATGGAGGTTGAATAAGATTACTAAGAGTTGGTTCATATTTTGCATGGCAAAGACAGTTGCCCATGGGACCTAGCATACTTCACCAGAAAATATTGGATGTTCATGGAACAATGCATCGACATTGGGAACACTTAGAGGGAGTGGAAATTTATAGCTGATGCATTGTTCAAAAAAGTATGTTCTAGGGATAGTATTATTATTTATCCAACCACTAGGTCCTTAACAAATTATTTAAAACTCATTGTAAGTGATGATGACCTAGGTATACACCTACTTTTTCATCAATGACCTAAGAATTTTATTAATAATAAATTAATTTTTATTTAGCAAAAAAATGCATACTTATCCAAAGTGTCTACATTGTAGTATATGGTTTTATTAGGAGTGAGTGATGACTTAATTTCCTAAAACTCTAAACATCAATATAACCTCAAATGGGTGAGAATGATTTCGTGACCTAAAACTCAAAATTTTATAATGTATAAGGTTAGGTTATGGAAGAAAATATCTGAAAATGAATTTATAGATTCAGACTCATTATAGTTTGGAAGAAATTATTAAAAAAAGAACATTATTAATTGATTTAATATATGAACTAACACATTTATTACATTCAATTAGTGATATTAACACATTCTATATTGAGATTTTCTATACCCATATTCATTGAGAATATCCAGCACAAGAATCTCCCATTAGACTGAGGTAAGAATCAGTGAATCCTTCATGGTGCAGTTCTATTCACCCACAAGAGTGTAACACCACAAGCTTCCATGATACATTACTATTTTAATAATACTATAGCGTGTGATGTACGAAACACCGAGTTCAACAACACCACGACCTATCAAACCAGCCATTTAAAAAATGTTCACGAATAGTAATAACCACATTTTGAATATTATATATATCCCATGTAATTTTAACATTCATAATTTCTATTTCTTAGATATAATATAAAGAGAAATTCAATTTTTTAGATAAAGAAGTAATTTTTTAAATGCAGTTTTTCCGCCTTTTAATGGAGACCCCTTATTAAATCAAGTATTTAACCCTTTTATATATTCAATATGATGAAATTATGTTCTTTTTTATAAGAGGGACATAAGAATTTATTTTTTATAAATATTTTGTATTTTTATGATAACATTCATATATTGATGAATAGTGAAAGATACAAAATTTTAATTGAAGGAAACTTTTTTAATAATAATAATTTATAGTGTTAAATTATACCATTGAATAGTTTTTATGTATAATTAGGTTATATTTTTGTAATTTAATCCAATGTTGTACATTGGAAGTAATTTCACATTTAAATTGGACAAAAAGACATATCAATCTTTTGATAGTTTTTACTTCTCAAAAACCCACATTGTGGTTTTGAAAATGAAAATTAATTTTAAATTAAATAATGAAAAATGTATGTTTTAAATTTGGTAAAATATAAATAATTTTTGGATTAAGATTATGTAAATTATCTTAGGTTGATTTTTGGTATTTTTTTGAATACTTTCTATTTTTGATGAATAGTTAAAAACAATTCGTTATTGTTTAAAACAAACATTTTATTTAGATAATTATTTATATTATTTAATTTTTTTTGTAAAAATATATTAATAATATCAATATAAGTTAAATTAATTTCATTAGAGTTATTTTATAATAAAATTTGATGTATAAAAATTTATTTAACTTTTTAACGTCTTTTACCCACCTTCTAGGCACGTTTGCAAATTTTCATAAAACGTAATATTACCACTTCTATGAATTGAATTTCAAAAATCAGAGAGAAACAGTTAACATCCGTAAGTAAAATGTGGTTCAATTGGATGAAAATAAGTTTTTTTGTATAGTAACTTTTGAATTTTATTTAACACAATTAAAAGTAAATAAGGAAACTAATGGTAAAAATGATATTAAAATTACCATAACACATGTACTAATTCTCTTGGATAAGTGTATATTTACCAGAATAAACCTTAGGAATATAATATTATCCTTGTTTATACACTTGGATTATATTAGGACATTAATTATTATTTCATTTAGAGAAGAGTTAAAAGTTTTAAATTCAAATTATCAAAACTAAAAAATTTCAAATACAGGGTTATACATAAGATAAATTAGACTATAAATCATCATTATAAATATAAAAATATTTACTACTTAATGGTTTTTATTTAAAAAATTTATACATTAGATTATTAAATTTATTTATGACACAATGATGGTGCTGTAATTACCTTATTACTGAATGATTAAAATAAATGATATTTTAAATATTAAAATAAATATAATTTGAAAGTTTTGATGCCATACATGAATTTTATAGAATAATATGACATGTTAGGGATGATTAATTGAATGTTTTTTGAAGTTCTCATGATGTTATGACTTTCAAAAAAACCAATTACTAAATAGTGACAAAATTGAAATAAATGAGTTTTTAAAACAAATATTATATAATTAAATGATATAATATTCAAAAAAATCCTTGGTTCGAAAAAAAGACATATAGAAATATATATATCATTAATAAACCACTTGTGGTTATCTTGTTATTTTATAGTATGATTATTAACCATATAATATAAAAATACAAGGACACATGGTAAATGTTACACTATTTAACTAAGGGTCAAATCTAAAAGATACGATTAATATGGAAACATAAACTTGTCTAAAAACTATTGTTTTAGAGTTTATCTACACATACCCACCTTATCCTCATAATAAATCTTTTTTGAGCAATTATAAACCAAATATGATTGTATAATAAATTAATATTTCAAGCATTTCCTAAAGTGACCTTCATCTCTCTTATAAAAGGGTACATCCCCTTCTCTCAAAATAACACCTCCAAATCCATTTGGCTCAGCTGAAACCTGCTCAATATCCTCTGAAATATATTAATTTTAACATGTAGGCCTTACTTTGATCATAAATCTAACCTATGGAGCCGTTTTTATTAAATCAAAAAGATGCACCTGAAGAAGAGGTAATAATTTCATCACCTTTTTCAAAATACTTTTCTTCTTCCACTTCATCTTTCTTTATAGTTTCCATAACAAAGTATTGAATCTAATACCTTATACATACTGTGATATTATTATAAATATGTTATAACCATATTATTTATTCAATCCTTCTTATAAATGACAAATTCACTATACATGCGTACGTACAGCTTACCGTCTTCACGTCATGGTGTAGTTTGTCATTAAACACATCATTATTTTGATGGGTATAATAATGAGTATGATTGATTAAAATAATAAATATAAAATTTTAATGATTCATAATATATTATATACCTTCCAATTAAATATTATTTCACTATTAATTGAATGATATTGTCACTCATTCATTCGTATGGATTACCGTCTCCATGAACTCAATGTGATTCATTCCCCATTGTAACCATTCATTAATAATTTTCATTTTATAATTAATGATAATTAATATGACCATAATATCACTCTATTTATGAAAAAATACATCCTATACATAACAAACATAACTTACGTAACTAAACATATAAAGAAAAATGAATCAGTTAACACCCGAAACAATGATAAGACTAAAATATTGTTAATAAATAAATATTAGAAGATCATATATAATATCATATTTATGTATAACGTTATTGTATAATTTGATAAAAATTATTTAACTATTATACCAGATGTTTACATACCCTTGAAAAAGGAATAGTATAAGGTAAGTGTTAAATTTCACATTCTCCTTATTATCCGAGGTTGTTTATACGTGAGTATATATTGTGACCTCATTATCATCCATATATGTGTTTCTTAAAAATATATTTCAAAACATTTTTACTATTTCCTATAATATGGGTTAATGTCATTTATTACATCATTTTACTATTTATAAAATGTTCTGAGAGGAATATTTCTGTCATTTTCCAAACAAGGTACTTTATGGCCTTTTCGATGAATTAAGGTAAGAATGTTTTTTTAACTTATACAGTGGGGCGGCCTTTCTCCTCCATTATAACACCATTGACACATTAATTACTAGCTTATAAGAAAATTTTCAAAATAAAATTTTTGTTTTATAATTATATGACTTATAAATAATTTAAAAATAGAAAGATATATTTCTCTGAGATAGTTTTGATTTCATCTATGTCAACATATTTTGATGGATTTTAAACTTGTTTGAAGTAAATTTATTATGATACAATCTTCCATATTTTATTAATGGTTTTTCGATATGTTTTGATATGGATGTGATATATTTAAACCATTCATTGTTTATGGTTAATGTATTAAAATTTTCTATGCTAGTTTTAATACGAATGTTTATGTTGTGTTTCAACATTTTCATATGAGGAATTCATTGGACTCAGTAAGTGACAGGTAGAGCCCACTATATCTTCTTGATGAATCGATAGGTCTCATGAGAAAATCTAGTGTATTACAATAAGGCCTTGATAAAATATTATTTGTAGTCTTGGCACGTGTCCTTGACTATATGGTTATGATGTCCTACATTATGCATTCCATCATTTTGAAATTTGATATTGATATTATATGTGATTATTCGACGAGTAAAATATAAATATGATTATGTAAATGGAATTATTAGACTTATATTTTCCATATTATGCTGAATTTTATGTTTAAATGGATTATGTTTTAGCCTTATACATTTCGTTAAATGTTTATGCTTATTTTGGAAATTTTGCGTTATATTGTTATCCTTACTGAGCATCTGAGGTTACCCCTTTCTATGTTTTATTTTATCCAGGATGTGAATAATTATATCATGATTATCCTAAAGAAATAGGATAAAGGTTACGAGCATGTTCAATGGGGACAAAATGTTTCTGTTCTTCCATTTCATGATGAAATGTAAAGGTTATGTATGTATCTAGTACATCCAAGGATACTAAACTAATCAGTCTTTCGAGACATGATCAACTGTGATCATGCCAATGTTATTTAATAATGAACCAACTCAAGGGTACTAGGGTCAGGGCATTACAAAGTGTGGTCTCAGCCTGGAGAAGACTCACTATAGACGTGGGTTTAATGAAATTCTACTCCACTTCATTCAAGGAGATTAGATCCCCTAGGTTAAACAATAATTCCACACCCAGTCTTGTGGTGCTCACCAGGCATGGAGGATGCTATTAAACCAAATCCAGAGGTTGGTCTAAATTTATCCCACTATGGTCCACGATTGTATGGAGTTCTCCATGCGGTTCCATGCATGTCCGATCCATTACATCCTTTTATATCGTACACTAGAACCCCTCCATACTACCATGTACTCTTGTCCCATTGGGGTATGGGGAATAAATGTTGTGGGACTATAACTACCATAAAAATCTCTATTGTTCAGCATTGTTCTGACTGCGACAGATTCATTTTACAATTAGGAAGAAGCTATTCCTTTCAAGGAATTAAATTTCTGGTATAATTCTGGATTAATGTGCTCCAACATCATCCATCGATTTAGAGTCTCTTAGGATGTTCTCACTGATAACAAATCCATCTTCTAAGTAGATAAGTTACCGAAATCTTAATCCATGTATAATATCCAATTCAATAACACATCGTGTTACCATGCATAGAAAAATGGTCAGATCCAAAAATTTAACTAGACCCTCTCCATAATTTTTCAGATGATTGTAGGACAAACAATAGAAGTTGGTTAGACTATATCTCAAATTCCCTCTTGGATAATCATATGAATTTTTATAATTCCACTTAGGTTACTCCATATTCTCATGTAAGGGGAATAGAAGAAATCCTCCCTATCAAGATTTAGTTTCCATCACTCTGTACAACATTCTATGATTAACAGACATTTGAAGGACTCATAGAAGTTTGTTTGGATGAATTTGTGGTTCTTGATATGAATAGTCTCTGGGCATTTAAAAATCTAGAAATGAACCATAATAATATATCTACAACATTCCACAAGAGAGTTTACATCTTCTCATTCCTTCAAGGTGACATGGTTTTTTCTCTTCAAGCACCGATGATTCCCAAAAGGGAACTTCCATATTTAGAACCCAAATGGGATGGATTATACATTATTCAAAAATACTATCAAAATAGTACATAATCTTTGATCACTAAGGAGGGTCAGATATTCACTCCTCCTACCAATGAAAAGTTCATCAAATAGTGATTTTCATGAACAAAATATTTATCCTCTTACATGACGTTAAAATATTTTGTCCTATAAGATGGTAAAATGAATAGTGTTCCCCACGGTCCATGATCTACAACCATAAACTAGTATCAATTTCATCATAGAAACATGACGTTAAACTATGTTTCAACATTCTACATGATGTTAAACTTCTATTTTGTCCCTATTGCAGATTGTAAAACTATGTAACAAATCAGCGTCCATGTTTCTTGATTATAAACTACTGAATGCCCCATTGGTCGAGCTCTGTAACCTTAAACTAATATATCTATCATCATACATGATGTTATACTTAGACATGGTCCTTTATAAAATACCCTAAAAGGAATGTGCCTCTTATCATACATGACACTAAACTGGTTCATCTTACATGATATTAAACTATTCCCCATGTACTTGACGCATGGCATTGAACTGCATGGGATTCAAGAAATATGTATGGCTTGATTACCATCCATATGGAATACATAGGGATGCCCAAACATTTCATCTTTGGACCTAGTTATACTTTCATCATTTTACCACCATGGCTAGAGTCCTCTCTTGGGAGTTTGTGGGTGGTGTTGGAATTCATGGCCCTCATTCATGTTGGATTATTATTCCATGAAATACACATTCCATTGGGGAAACCTTTCTCCCCAAGTTCTAGTTTCATAAAAATAAAATTCATTACACTATAATTCTCACTACATGACATTAAAATATAAAGGATTCCAGAACTATGTATGGGTGGATTAGCATCCTTATGGGATATGCAGAAACACCTAGTCACACTGTCTTTGGTCCCAGCCAGAAATTCACTAAAATCTTTATCCTCCTCCCCCATGATGTTAAACTATATGTGAGTCCTTATTAAGAACTTTTTCTATGGTGTGGATCTCTTTCAACCTCATTCAAGTCAGGTAACTTTACGGTTTCACAATTAACATTTCCATTTTAGAAGCCTCATCCTATTTTTTGAGCTCTATAAAATTAAACTAAGATCCCCATCATCCTTGTTTCACGATAATAAACTACTTAATAGACCATGTCTTTAACGTATGACATTAAATTATATATTTTGTGTCCTAACTATATGACGATAAACAACAAAATATTATGATTTCTTCAACTAAGAAGACATGTCACATTGGCATTGGCCCTCTGTCATTATATCATCAAGAACAAAGTCTGTATTGATTCCCATCATCATTGTATATGTAGCGTTTCCCATAAAACATGTCCCTTGGCCTAACTGGTAAGTTACAAACACTCCCCTTCGACCCTGTGTCTTGAGTATCATCAAGTAATTTGTTGTGTGGTTTGGATATTGTTGATCATAATTAACGTCTAGTTTCCTTATATAGCCACACTACACATCTCCAATTTATTTGGTCTGAACTCTTTGACCATAATATAAAAATTTCAGTTTCCCAGTCATATGAGAAAAAAATACATAACATCCATGATATTAGAGATTACCCACCCCAATTTTTTGGCAATGTCCATCTTCCATACCATCTTTCATAACTACATGTGGATTGATTCTCATCATTATACGATATGCAGTATTGCCTAAACATCTTGTCCCCGGACCTAGCTATAGAATCAAGAACCCTTTCTCCCTTTCAAAGCATGTGCTCCATCCTTGTGAATATTTAGTGTGATGTGGATCTATTTGGTCCTCATTCACATTGGGTAATTTAATGAACAATAAATTTATCCCTTGGGATGAAAATGTTGTAGACAGAATATGATAAAATAAATGAATGTTGTGTCCCTATCGTATGATTTTAAACTACATGGATACAACCCACTCACATGTCATTAAAATGGGTACCCTATGATCCAGACACTATGACCATAAACTGGGAGTTTTTTCACATAACAATACAACCCTTGAAATGTTTCAATACTCAACCTTGGAATTTGATCCTTGAAGGAATATAAAATATCACATATTTATGTTCCTCACTGACATGCTAGAATATGAGGTGGAATGAGACCAGGATTGTTGGATTCCACAAAGAATATTCCCCCCGTAAATTTCCATGCTTTGTGTGTCCCTTTATTTGGTTTCCATTTGTCTACCACATCTTAAGGGACTCCCTAATGGTCTGGATTTTGCACATCGGCTCACCTACCATTTTGGGCCAATGCCCCTGTGGAATTTGGGTTACATTTTGAGATAGGTCTCGCATCTCAAACATGGTTAGTGGATAGACCTCAGTTGTCTATCTCCGTTAATATAATCAAGAAATTAATTAAATGTTTCGAATATGGTAAACAGTCTTCCTCCATTATCATGAAACCCTAATTGTGTTCCAGATATCAAGCGTAGTGATTCACATTTTCCACCTCCTTATGATTTCGATGATCCCCAAGACCCATAGTGTTGTACCTCTGTGTAGTTATGTGCATTGAGTGGTAATGTTAGTGTGCTTGGGGTATTCCATCACTGGTTGCGCCCAAATTTACCCTACGGGTAAAATCGATCGATGTAGTACATGTAGCGGTCGAGTCCACAGGGACCGAAGAAGTAACCTTGAGACGCTATGATTTGGTGAAGGATGGGCTATGAAGTAGCCAACTTTGGTTTTGATTTTGGATGGTTTAAACAACACTAATAAACCTACGTGAATTCAATTTAATGAAAATGGGTTGATCTAGGATTATGCTCGGGGTGGATTGAATGAATTTTACTTCTTTAAACAATTTTGGTTTTATTAATTCTTGATGAATCCATTCTTCAAAAATAACACTACCTTCATCATTTTCTGGTTTGGTGCTTACTAAACACAATTACTAATCCCTTATACACTTAGAGAACCAAATTCATGATCTCTCCGAGGTATATGGTCATTTAGTAATTGAATTTATTTTGCTCAAACACAGTAAAGATGAAGAGTAGAAATAACTGAAGAATGGATGTCTTAAATTAATTATCCAATTAACAACAATTCGTTCATAAAATAACATTCAATCCAGCCTTTGCATCCTCCTAAGATCAACCCATTAAGGGTTTAGCCCTCCATTTATGGTATACTCTCAATGGTGGGAGGAATATGACTAACAAGAATTGGACTGAAGAAATTAAAACCGCGGAAATAACGAGCACTCCTCCGTGTGTGTGAATGAAATTCACACCTATGTGTGAACTAATTCACAACAACACAGAGATATCATAGTGCTTTGTGATTATAAAGTTTTAATAAATGAAATGGAAAATATATAAGAGAATAAGTTGATTAAGAACATAAAGATACAAAAAAAACTTACATGGAAATGGAAAACATTACAAAGGAAATTTGGAAGCAAAACATTACAATGAAACAAAGCATCCAAGATGATAAGAAAGTTTTTCACCCCCATTCCCTTCACCAATAGCTCCTTATATAGGAATATTAGGAGCCTTAGGTACATCCCCCAACAATTAATTCACCCCTCAACAATTAAGAGAGTCAAAAGGAAATTGACATTTCGAAGTTGACCCGGAAAACTGTCCTGATTCGTCCTCCATTTTGACGTATGAATTCGAAATTGAAGAAGGCCGATTCCGGAGGTGTCATAAATATAAAATATCTTCGTCCATGTGTCCTCTATGAGCTGTAAATATTTCAGGAAATTTCGCTCAGCCGTTTGGACGTTATGGTCGAAATGGTGGAACGGATTTCTGCAAATTAATGACGAGTCCACCATTTAAATCTAAACTTCAGATCCCTTTATCATCATGATAACATCAGAATTAGCTCCGGCCATAGTTGAATAAAATGATCCTCATATTTTTATCTTTCTACTTTATAAATTTGAGCTTCATTGGGCTTGGTTTCTGGGCCCCACATTTGTTTGATGGGCCTTAGGCCCATTATGCTTTTTCCAGCATGTTTCTGCCTTCTGGCGCAAAATTCTCCATCTTCCTTTGGGATTCATCCATCGGAACTAAAAGATAAAATGTTCCAAACAAAGTGATCAATCATATCCCAAAATTTCAAATTAAAATGATGAATATTTTAATTTACACAAGCAAATTAATGAGTGGGCCCAAATTGACATTTTAAGCATGAATTGCACAATGATGGGAAATGAAGTTCAATTTCTGAATTGGACTAAAATTGATGTTTATGAACTTTTAAACACATTAATATTAAGAACTTAACAATGAATATTAGCCACTTTTAGTGACTAATCACACCCCCCAACTTGAGTTTTGCTAGTCCCGAGCAAAATAAATTACAAATATGAAATTGAAATCCCCTTTTCCAAAAACATTTAAATACACATTTCTCACTCAAAAGATCTCATACCAAAAAAAATTATGGAACCCTTCAAAATCATTTAAAACAAGCTAGGTCCATATGCATATCCCAAGCCCAAGCCCATTCCTTTGTTCAAATTTATCGCCACATTTCATCCAATTCAAATTAAGCATGATAAAGTGTTGTGCATCATAAAAGATATGGGGCCCATTTTATTGTTCAAGGGGAAAAAAATGGAAGCGCTAGGTGGGAATCACATTAAACCTTAAGATGAGTATCCTTTTTTTTTGATTTTTTTTTGATTTTTTTTAACCACAATAGATATGAAAAGACTAACTCTGGGCGAGACAACTATGGAGTCACGATCCCCAAGTGCCGGACGCCACACATATTGTCAATTTCATGCTCTACAATAGAGATATAAAGCCTAACTCTGGGCAAGACAACTATGGAGTCACGATCCCAAAGTGCCGGACGCCACGCATTTGGACAAAACATTGCTCTATGTGGTCTTTTTTTGTTTTTTTTTTGTTTTTTTTTGTTTTTTTTTGGATACTCAAATTAAACTAAAAGTGACCCCAGAACCCTATGCTATAATGAAAGGGACCCAAGAACTCAAATTTACACCCACAATCCAAAAGACGTGCATTGTGACATTTTTATTAAGAGGATGAAAATGTAAACTTTGAAAAATCACATTGGACAACCGCACTTTCCAAAAACTATGCTCATGAACTTAAACTTGCATTAAAATCAGAATCAAGGCATGCCAAATTTATTTGATATCCAATTTTAGAGTTTGCAATGTGTCTTTATCATGTTTATGGTTAATTGAATTTTTTTTTTCATGCATGTTCTTATTCAAAATAAAAATCATTTTTTATCCCCCCCCCCCAACTTAGAATAACACTGTCCCTAGTGTTTAAAGAAAAAAAAAAGTTAGAAGGGGGTAGGAGAGGAGTTCAAAGAAGAAATTTAAAATGAAAATCATGGAATGAAGTCACCTGGTGGTTGATGATGATAGCGCATTCCAATGTCTCCCTTCAATCCTGGGTTCGAGTCTCAGCGGCTTGGATGGTGGTGAATGGATTTTCCTTATGGCTTACGACATGTCCTTTTTTTTAACCTATAAAAAAAAATAAAACAAAACAAAATAAACTGATGATACATTGTCTTCTTTATATTTTCTGGGTAAGGTATTACTCAGAGATCACGCCACGTGACACGGATGAATATGACGCTCCCCTTTCATACCCATCCTTACTCATAAAAGAAGAACATGTCAACAGCTTATGGTAATTTATTATATGAAAAATAAAATGATTCAAAATGATTAGAAAACATGAAAACCATGGGTTGCCTCCCATGCAGCGCTTTTGTTTAACGTCGTTGGCTCGACTTTTACCCCCCAACTTATCCAATTCCAACTTTCAAAATTTTAATGAACCCATCTTTCTCTACTTCAACAAGATTGAGATTGATTGTTTTTTTGAAATTTGTTTCGTATGAAATCATATTTTCTATAATTATTGGTAAAATCCAAGGAATATCTAAAATGGTTGATCGATTTGTTTCTATAGTCTTTCCTAAGACACCAAGGATCATTCCTACATTATTTATTTCATGATATGGATGAATGACAACTGAAATTTCTTGTTTATCACCTATGATGGGATGCCTCAGTGGGGAAGTAAGGACATTGATTTTGAGTTCAGGTTGGATAGGACATTTAAACACAGATAAGGAATTAGAATCAAAATCAATTTCATTTTCAGCATTTCCCAACACAATTGGTTCTATTTGAATTGAAGATTCAACCCCAAAGTTTTCTAGATGAGTTTCATGAATGGGTGTGGATTTGATGTTTGTGATTTCTCCTAATGGTTCAATGATTGGTGTTTCTGAAAAATTATCATTGGAGAAATATTCCGGGCATTCAATCCATGGAGAAAAATCTCCCTCTTGTGAATTCATTAAATCAATTTCATCCTGATTTAAACACTCATTAACAATTCCTTGATCTTGTTCAGTTATCCCATATCCAAAGGTTAGTTCTTTTTTCAAATCATGAGAGGTTTTTGGGATAAAAGATTCATCTATCAATGATGAGGAAAGAACATCTTGAGTGGGAACGGGTTCCTCAAAAGTCTTAAAGCTTTGTAATTCTAATCTGAAAGATGAAACTTCTGAATTCATTTTATCCATTTTTTCACACAATTGTTCAAGAATTTTTTCAGTATTAGGGTTGATATATGTTTGTACATCCTGGACTTCCTCATTATTTATCTTTTCAATCATTCTTGATAGGTATGGAAATTGATCTTGTAAACATTCAGCATCCCATTGATTGTACATCTCATCTGGTGTGGTGTATTCAATTAAGGATTGGTCAATGAAATTTTCTATGTGAGGTGATTCAAAATATTGATTTTCCAGATGATTATATCCTTGGTATATTAATGGGTATTGTTGAAGATAATCCATTGGAGTTGATTGAAAATTGTTTTTGGGATTCATTGGACACACAGGAACAGAAAGGGGAAAAGAGAAGAGAAATTTGGGTGAGAATAGAGAATTTGGGGTGAGAAAAGAAGATGCCGGTCTAAGGTACTTACTTGGGTCCCCGGCAGCGGCGCCAAAATTTGGTTGTGCCCAAATTTACCCTACGGGTAAAAGCGATCGATGTAGTACATGTAGGGGTCGAGTCCACAGGGACCGAAGAAGTAACCTTGAGACGCTATGATTTGGTGAAGGATGGGCTATGAAGTAGCCAACTTTGGTTTTGATTTTGGATGGTTTAAAAAACACTAATAAACCTACGTGAATTCAATTTAATGAAAATGGGTTGATCTAGGATTATGCTCGGGGTGGATTGAATGAATTTTACTTCTTTAAACAATTTTGGTTTTATTAATTCTTGATGAATCCATTCTTCAAAAATAACACTACCTTCATCATTTTCTGGTTTGGTGCTTACTAAACACAATTACTAATCCCTTATACACTTAGAGAACCAAATTCATGATCTCTCCGAGGTATATGGTCTTTTAGTAATTGAATTTATTTTGCTCAAACACAGTAAAGATGAAGAGTAGAAATAACTGAAGAATGGATGTCTTAAATTAATTATCCAATTAACAACAATTCGTTCATAAAATAACATTCAATCCAGCCTTTGCATCCTCCTAAGATCAACCCATTAAGGGTTTAGCCCTCCATTTATGGTATACTCTCAATGGTGGGAGGAAGATGACTAACAAGAATTGGACTGAAGAAATTAAAAC
This sequence comes from Viscum album, assembly GCA_963277665.1. Taxonomy (NCBI): domain Eukaryota; kingdom Viridiplantae; phylum Streptophyta; class Magnoliopsida; order Santalales; family Viscaceae; genus Viscum; species Viscum album. The sequence continues at coordinate 940,958,705 of OY728161.1, forward strand.
CGCGGAAATAACGAGCACTCCTCCGTGTGTGTGAATGAAATTCACACCTACGTGTGAACTAATTCACAACAACACAGAGATATCATAGTGCTTTGTGATTATAAAGTTTTAATAAATGAAATGGAAAACATATAAGAGAATAAGTTGATTAAGAACATAAAGATACAAAAAAAACTTACATGGAAATGGAAAACATTACAAAGGAAATTTGGAAGCAAAACATTACAATGAAACAAAACATCCAAGATGATAAGAAAGTTTTTCACCCCCATTCCCTTCACCAATAGCTCCTTATATAGGAATATTAGGAGCCTTAGGTACATCCCCCAACAATTAATTCACCCCTCAACAATTAAGAGAGTCAAAAGGAAATTGACATTTCGAAGTTGACCCGGAAAACTGTCCAGATTCGTCCTCCATTTTGACGTATGAATTCGAAATTGAAGAAGGCCGATTCCGGAGGTGTCATAAATATAAGATATCTTCTTCCATGTGTCCTCTATGAGCTGTAAATATTTCAGGAAATTTCGCTCAGCCGTTTGGAAGTTATGGTCGAAATGGTGGAACGGATTTCTGCGCATTAATGACGAGTCCACCATTTAAATCTAAACTTCAGATCCCTTTATCATCATGATAACATCAGAATTAGCTCCGGCCACAGTTGAATAAAATGATCCTCATATTTTTATCTTTCTACTGTATGAATTTGAGCTTCATTGGGCTTGGTTTCTGGGCCCCACATTTGTTTGATGGGCCTTAGGCCCATTATGCTTTTTCCAGCATGTTTCTGCCTTCAGGCGCAAAATTCTCCATCTTCCTTTGGGATTCATCCATCGGACCTAAAAGACAAAATGTTCCAAACAAAGTATGAAATTGAAATCCCCTTTTCGAAAAACATTTAAATACACATTTCTCACTCAAAAGATCTCATACCAAAAAAAATTATGGAACCCTTCAAAATCATTTAAAACAAGCTAGGTCCATATGCATATCCCAAGCCCAAGCCCATTCCTTTGTTCAAATTTATCGCCACATTTCATCCAATTCAAATTAAGCATGATAAAGTGTTGTGCATCATAAAAGATATGGGGCCCATTTTATTGTTCAAGGGGAAAAAAATGGAAGCGCTAGGTGGGAATCACATTAAACCTTAAGATGAGTATCCTTTTTTTTTTATTTTTTTTTTATTTTTTTTTAACCACAATAGATATGAAAAGACTAACTCTGGGCGAGACAACTATGGAGTCACGATCCCCAAGTGCCGGACGCCACACATATTGTCAATTTCATGCTCTACAATAGAGATATAAAGCCTAACTCTGGGCAAGACAACTATGGAGTCACGATCCCCAAGTGCCGAACGCCACGCATTTGGACAAAACATTGCTCTATGTGGTCTTTTTTTGTTTTTTTTTGTTTTTTTTTGTTTTTTTTTGGATACTCAAATTAAACTAAAAGTGACCCCAGAACCCTATGCTATAATGAAAGGGACCCAAGAACTCAAATTTACACCCACAATCCAAAAGACGTGCATTGTGACATTTTTATTAAGAGGATGAAAATGTAAACTTTGAAAAATCACATTGGACAACCGCACTTTCCAAAAACTATGCTCATGAACTTAAACTTGCATTAAAATCAGAATCAAGGCATGCCAAATTTATTTGATATCCAATTTTAGAGTTTGCAATGTGTCTTTATCATGTTTATGGTTAATGGAATTTTTTTTTCATGCATGTTCTTATTCAAAATAAAAATCATTTTTTATCCCCCCCCCCAACTTAGAATAACACTGTCCCTAGTGTTTAAAGAAAAAAAAAAGTTAGAAGGGGGTAGGAGAGGAGTTCAAAGAAGAAATTTAAAATGAAAATCATGGAATGAAGTCACCTGGTGGTTGATGATGATAGCGCATTCCAATGTCTCCCTTCAATCCTGGGTTCGAGTCTCAGCGGCTTGGATGGTGGTGAATGGATTTTCCTTATGGCTTACGACATGTCCTTTTTTTTAACCTATAAAAAAAATAAAACAAAACAAAATAAACTGATGATACATTGTCTTCTTTATATTTTCTGGGTAAGGTATTACTCAGAGATCACGCCACGTGACACGGATGAATATGGCGCTCCCCTTTCATACCCATCCTTACTCATAAAAGAAGAACAGGTCAACAGCTTATGGTAATTTATTATATGAAAAATAAAATGATTCAAAATGATTAGAAAACATGAAAACCATGGGTTGCCTCCCATGCAGCGCTTTTGTTTAACGTCGTTGGCTCGACTTTTACCCCCCAACTTATCCAATTCCAACTTTCAAAATTTTAATGAACCCATCTTTCTCTACTTCAACAAGATTGAGATTGATTGTTTTTTTGAAATTTGTTTCGTATGAAATCATATTTTCTATAATTATTGGTAAAATCCAAGGAATATCTAAAATGGTTGATCGATTTATTTCTATAGTCTTTCCTAAGACACCAAGGATCATTCCTACATTATTTATTTCATGATATGGATGAATGAAAACTGAAATTTCTTGTTTATCACCTATGATGGGATGCCTCAGTGGGGAAGTAAGGACATTGATTTTGAGTTCAGGTTGGATAGGACATTTAAACACAGATAAGGAATTAGAATCAAAATCAATTTCATTTTCAGCATTTCCCAACACAATTGGTTCCATTTGAATTGAAGATTAAACCCCAAAGTTTTCTAGATGAGTTTCATGAATGGGTGTGGATTTGATGTTTGTGATTTCTCCTAATGGTTCAATGATTGGTGTTTCTGAAAAATTATCATTGGAGAAATATTCCGGGCATTCAATCCATGGAGAAAAATCTCCCTCTTGTGAATTCATTAAATCAATTTCATCCTGATTTAAACACTCATTAACAATTCCTTGATCTTGTTCAGTTATCCCATATCCAAAGGTTAGTTCTTTTTTCAAATCATGAGAGGTTTTTGGGATAAAAGATTCATCTATCAATGATGAGGAAAGAACATCTTGAGTGGGAACGGGTTCCTCAAAAGTCTTAAAGCTTTGTAATTCTAATCTGAAAGATGAAACTTCTGAATTCATTTTATCCATTTTTTCACACAATTGTTCAATTTTTTTTTTTCAGTATTAGGGTTGATATATGTTTGTACATCCTGGACTTCCTCATTATTTATCTTTTCAATCATTCTTGATAGGTATGGAAATTGATCTTGTAAACATTCAGGATCCCATTGATTGTACATCTCATCTGGTGTGGTGTATTCAATTAAGGATTGGTCAATGAAATTTTCTATGTGAGGTGATTCAAAATATTGATTTTCCAGATGATTATATCCTTGGTATATTAATGGGTATTGTTGAAGATAATCAATTGGAGTTGACTGAAAATTGTTTTTGGGATTCATTGGACACACAGGAACAGAAAGGGGAAAAGAGAAGAGAAATTTGGGTGAGAATAGAGAATTTGGGGTGAGAAAAGAAGATGCCGGTCTAAGGTACTTACTTGGGTCCCCGGCAGCGGTGCCAAAATTTGGTTGCGCCCAAATTTACCCTACGGGTAAAAGCGATCGATGTAGTACATGTAGGGGTCGAGTCCACAGGGACCGAAGAAGTAACCTTGAGACGCTATGATTTGGTGAAGGATGGGCTATGAAGTAGCCAACTTTGGTTTTGATTTTGGATGGTTTAAAAAACACTAATAAACCTACGTGAATTCAATTTAATGAAAATGGGTTGATCTAGGATTATGCTCGGGGTGGATTGAATGAATTTTACTTCTTTAAACAATTTTGGTTTTATTAATTCTTGATGAATCCATTCTTCAAAAATAACACTACCTTCATCATTTTCTGGTTTGGTGCTTACTAAACACAATTACTAATCCCTTATACACTTAGAGAACCAAATTCATGATCTCTCCGAGGTATATGGTCATTTAGTAATTGAATTTATTTTTCTCAAACACAGTAAAGATGAAGAGTAGAAATAACTGAAGAATGGATGTCTTAAATTAATTATCCAATTAACAACAATTCGTTCATAAAATAACATTCAATCCAGCCTTTTCATCCTCCTAAGATCAACCCATTAAGGGTTTAGCCCTCCATTGATGGTATACTCTCAATGGTGGGAGGAAGATGACTAACAAGAATTGGACTGAAGAAATTAAAACCGCGGAAATAACGAGCACTCCTCCGTGTGTGTGAATGAAATTCACACCTATGTGTGAACTAATTCACAACAACACAGAGATATCATAGTGCTTTGTGATTATAAAGTTTTAATAAATGAAATGGAAAATATATAAGAGAATAAGTTGATTAAGAACATAAAGATACAAAAAAAACTTACATGGAAATGGAAAACATTACAAAGGAAATTTGGAAGCAAAACATTACAATGAAACAAAACATCCAAGATGATAAGAAAGTTTTTCACCCCCATTCCCTTCACCAATAGCTCCTTATATAGGAATATTAGGAGCCTTAGGTACATCCCCCAACAATTAATTCACCCCTCAACAATTAAGAGAGTCAAAAGGAAATTGACATTTCGAAGTTGACCCGGAAAACTGTCCAGATTCGTCCTCCATTTTGACGTATGGATTCGAAATTGAAGAAGGCCGATTCCGGAGGTGTCATAAATATAAAATATCTTCGTCCATGTGTCCTCTATGAGCTGTAAAAATTTCAGGAAATTTCGCTCAGCCGTTTGGAAGTTATGGTCGAAATGGTGGAACGGATTTCTGCGCATTAATGACGAGTCCACCATTTAAATCTAAACTTCAGATCCCTTTATCATCATGATAACATCAGAATTAGCTCCGGCCACAGTTGAATAAAATGATCCTCATATTTTTATCTTTCTACTGTATAAATTTGAGCTTCATTGGGCTTGGTTTCTGGGCCCCACATTTGTTTGATGGGCCTTAGGCCCATTATGCTTTTTCCAGCATGTTTCTGCCTTCAGGCGCAAAATTCTTCATCTTCCTTTGGGATTCATCCATCGGACCTAAAAGATAAAATGTTCCAAACAAAGTGATCAATCATATACCAAAATTTCAAATTAAAATGATGAATATTTTAATTTACACAAGCAAATTATTGAGTGGGCCCAAATTGACATTTTAAGCATGAATTGCACAATGATGGGAAATGAAGTTCAATTTCTGAATTGGACTAAAATTGATGTTTATGAACTTTTAAACACATTAATATTAAGAACTTAACAATGAATATTAGCCACTTTTAGTGACTAATCAATCACGTAATTTTCATTTCATTCTTGTGTTCACCCATTTTATAGGGAAAAAATTCCATCAATCATTGTTTTGCAGACCAATCATGTCTCTTATGGGATTAAGAGTTTAGGTAGGGTTTTTACCATCATGGAAAAGTTGTGAAACCCTATAGTCTAATCTCTATATCCTTAAAATGGGATCCCAAGGGCCCAAACTATATTACCATAACCGAAGATCCTCTCTTCGTTACTACTTGATGTTAAATGGAATTGGCAGGTCTTATCATATAACCTTTCACTATGGAATCATAATCTTGTATAAACATTGAAAAACAACACAAAATTTTAGTATTTTCACTTGAGATGACATCACCCTTGTCATAGGTCATCCACCATACCACCTATCAATACCTACACATGGATGGATTCATGTGGTAACACCCATAAATTTGATCCCATTCAAGCCAATCAATGACTGAAGAATGAAACAATAAAAGAAAAAACAAGAAGTATATAATTCCTATTCTATCTGTGTATTAGTCACACCAGCATAAAATATTTTATTTCCTTCATGAATTAAACATGTCTTAATTCCCATCCTTATGAGAAATGTTGTGATGCCTAAATCATATATCCTTGGTTCATCTGTAACCTTATTTTCCAATTTCACATTGATTCATAAACGTCTTCACAACATGATGTTAAATTGCATTGGATTTCAGAACTATGTGTGTCTTGATTCCCATACATATAGGATACGTAGTGATTCCCAAACACATTTTATTTGTGAAAAACCACAAACAATATGGTCCGAGGTTTATAAACATAAACTGTATGCGGTTCATCTTAAGATATCCATGTGACACATGGGAAATATTGGCCCTCATGTACATCATGTTTAATCTATTTTCTTTCACCTATGTTACCTTGGGATGAGAGTTCATCCTTATAGTTCACATGAGTTTAAACTATAAAAAAGCTATCAAAAGATTGTTTATGTGGTGTGTGTGGTCTCTCTTGGTCCTCATTCACATTGGGTTTTTTATGCCACCAAATAATATATATTATTTACGGAGACTGCCCTTATGGTCTAATCTCTAGGACCATAAACTAGGAGCCTAATTCCGTTAATTCATTATGGGAAACTATAATTACACCCTATGAATGTTCATGATGAACCGTGATAGTTATTTCATGTTTTTGAATCTTATCCAAATAGTATTTCCCCCACCATTGTTGGTATCCAACTTTATTGTGCTTAGGAACTTTGTATGGATTGATTCTCATATTTATAGGATACTTAGCGACAAACATGAATTTTGTATTGGGAAAGCCATAGGTTCATTATTTTTCACGGGTCCCTCAACCCTCTTTACAGTCCAAAAATAATCACCGTAACCTAAAATATTCTCTGTTATTTCTCCCATTTTAATTTGACATGCGCTTCCTTCCCGTACGTCCCACGATTTTTGTGAAGATCTCTATGGTTATTATTCCCATCAGATATAACTCATCCATACTATAAAGATGTAATAGTAACATGCATTCTCATATTGTATGCAACATGATTCTAAACTAGTGGATATGGTCAAGATAGTATGACCTTAAACTATGTGCATTATACTAGGCATATGAAGTTAAAATATTCCATGCATCATCCTCACCATATGATGCTAAATAAAATGTTTATCATCCTCACTTATATGATGTTAAACTACAAAGAATCCTATGACTACACCTAAGTGTTTCTATCCCATAGTGATGGGAATCTACCAAAATTTTCACATCTTCAACTATCACGTGACATCCAAGACAAAACTCCCCTAGAAATAGGTTTGATTTTCGATCTTCCTAATGTGCCTTCACCAATATACTGTAGTCATAATGGTATAAGGTCAAGAGTGTTGGAATCCTTTTGAAAATTCCATAAGATTTTGCCACACTTCTTATGCCCCTTATTTGGATCCTCATCCTACATCATGTCTAAGGGGAACTCTTAAGGGCCTGGATATGTCACTTTGGATCACCTACCATATTTGGCCAAGTCCTCATATGTCATCAGACAACGTTTCATGTTAGGTCCCATGTTTCAGATATGGATTACGGTCAACCCTTATTTGTTTCTCCCTATTTAAGTCCAATGTTAACAATACAACATCTAAAATTTGGTCAACAATTATCTCATAATAGTATTCAATCATCTCTGTGATTCCAAATTTTTGGCATCATTATTTACACATTCCATTTCCAATTTTTTCACATTGATTCCATGTCCCGCTGAATTTTCCCCTTCATGTGCACTAGAGAAAGTTGGTAAAGGAATGAATGATATTCCAAGATCCCTATTCACCAGTTATAACCTCTCTCATCCAAAAAACATCTTATCCAAAAAACTCATAGTAATCTATCAACAAAATCAAAACCCAAGTATTAAATGATTAGCTGGAACTTTCATATGATGTTAACAGTTATATTTTCATACATTGTTTCCTACACTAGGAATAACCCATGTGAACATAAGGTATGAAAATTAGTTAGTTCATAATAAGGATGAAGGTGAAAAAATTAAAGCAATAAAGAAATATTTCCATACACATAGCTCAAAAAAATAATAATGGAAGAATGTATGTTTCATTGGTTTGTCAAAAACATTTCCCTTATAGATCTATGACCATAGTGGAATGCTTCAACACCGAAACAATCTGGTGCATGTACTCAAGTGTATCCTATCACTTCGTAAGATCCCTCTCCACATCAATATCCATAGAGGGAAACTCATTATCTTGGATCCAAACCCATAAATGTTTGGATTAGGGGTCAGCTACTTGGGGAATTTCATGCTTTAGCTGTTATTGAAACTGTATTAACTTGGCCTCCAACTGTGCAATCAGTTCATATTTATTTGTAACAAAGGTGGAACATTTGATGGCCTCTATTCCCAGGTTGTGTGTCTCTTTTTCATCCTCTTGGAGCTTCCATCCACTTGTATTTCTTGGTGATGGGTCTCTTGTAAATAATATATGTGATGACTACACCCACACATCTTCTCAAAAAGGTTTTCATAGATCTTCATATGAATATAGAGAGAATACACCCCTCCGACATAACGATGGAATAGCCAGGTGCAGAGTGACCATATTCTCATTATCTATTTTTCCTTCTAGGAATCATGGAAACTCTCAACATAGATAAATTCCCTATGTTTAGTCATGTGGATCTATTCACACGTGTTTTCATGATAATCATCCCGCTAAACAGGCTCTGTGGGATTGTACTCTTGAAATATGGATATAAGTGTTATAGAAGGGTCTTCCAATGGTATCCTCTATCAAGAAAGATTCTCTATGAAAATAGGGAGGCCCTCTTTAATAATTTTATATTCACAAAACCAACCCTTTCCAGCTACCAATCCTTTCCTGGTAGTGGCATCACCTCTGGACACAACCTCCCTTACACTGAGTGCCAAGAATGGATCAACTTGAGTGTCTGGATCCTCAAAGATAGAAATAATCCACAGGGGAGAAACTATTGATCTCCCAAACTCGTCAGTTCTCAAGGATTGTAGTCTTATGATTTGTTCATAGAAATAAAACATGAGATAAAAATATTCTCAAGTAATGATTATGATTCTATGAAAGTATAAACTTACGGGAGCAATATGCAGCCTAATCAAGTTCTTGACTAAGAAGAGGAACATATATCCTGGGATACACCTTAGTTCATGTTAGATCAATTATTTGCATGACCTTATTATGGATAATGGGAATAACCTAGGATTATAAGGTTATTACTTCTCCCCCTTTAGATGGCTCACTTATGGATTCTCCCGTGATAACTGACTCATCACCTAGTTTAACTCTGGGTGTAGGCCTAGGGACATGTCACTCAAAATCCATCAACAAATTTTCACCCCTATTGTTGGTTATTACTGATCATCACCATATTTTTACTAAACATGACAAGGTTATTTCAGTGTATTACAATTGTAAAAAGACAAGGGACTAGAAGGTATTCGAGTCCAGAATTATCTCGAGATGTTAAACAAGATCCCTAATAGAGCCTTTGATTTTTTCTCTCTCCCACAGACTCTATTGAGGAGACATTGTCTCATGGGATTACCAATCACCATGATATTCTATAAATTCTTCATATTATCCCTCTCCTTCTTATAATTTTCATTATCTTCTTCCACAAGCTCTTCATCATCTTCTTCTTATTCTTCTTCATCTCTATCATGCTCTAGTAGAATATTTTCTAGAACATGATCCTGACTGAGCATTACTTTCAAAAATATATTTGGTTCTTCATACTACCCACATTATATGAATATGAATAATGTCTATCAGATATGCATATCAGCGATGAAATAACACCTTGTCCGCTATCTGAAGGTCCTTGAATTCTAGTAGATCAATCCTATCATGCGTCAATATTTTCACTAGGTTCTCACCTGGTAGTTATTGTAAAAAAATCCTCTAATAAGACAACATGGTTGATAAAATGGCATTGGAAGTTGGCTATAAGATAAAGCTTACTTGTTTCCTTAGCGATTCTCCTACTAGTCCCTCAGGTTGCCTTCACAACCACCCCTCTTCCGAAGATGGAGGTATGACCACACCCTTTGATGTCTTAGTCACTAATGTTTCATCCCATGCTATCCCAGATCACATACTTTTTCACCATATGGACTCCATGATTTACACTTTGATTTACCGAATGCATTTCTCGGATTTTCATCCATATATTCTACCACTGGGTGATAAAAATATTCCATTGATAGTTCGACATGAACATCAGTGTGGGGAAATGTGATTGTATCACCAAATCTTGTAGTAGTAAACATGAACCACAAATGGAGAAGGATACAAGGGTTTTTATACTTTCAGACCTTTATATACACTTTCTTCAAAATACATTGTAAGAACCCAAACTGATTGGAAAATCATGATGACATTTATGACTTAAAAAATATATTAATATTGATTATGGAGAATAGCACACCAACAATGATACTTTGGAGATATTACCTATGTTCTAAAGGACCTTGCATGTAATCCACTATCTAACCAACCAGGGTGTGGAATGGTCGAATGATGAAGTTTGTGTGATTTTCAGTCCTGAGTTCTATACCTTCCTCATTGAGAATCTGTCACTGGAACCCATCGATTTTCAAAAAATATGGTCGTAGGCCATTTCCTAGAGGTTGGATGAAATTTTAGAAGTCATATAAACTAAAATGAGATGTGATAAAACCATGAACGATATGGAATGATATAGAGATTCTCCTAGGAATGCATCCCCTTGAGATATTCCATATAATACTCTATATCCTTGGCAATATAAGAACTCCAATATTATCCTTGTTGCGGGTTTCCATGGTCCCAACCATATCCAGCGTCCCCGGATGGAACCCCATCATTATGTCCCTCACCAGTAGCATCCATCCACTTTGGAAGATAGCATGGAATGTGGTGTATTACACTTGCAGATACCATATCTCATTCACACTAAATCCCCATGACTGATATTCTCCTCCTTCCAAAATAACCTAATATGATCCATCTTTTCCCATGTGGGATGTGGTCACGCACTGCCTCCCTCAGTCTAGAATCATCACATTATCATCCCTAGTGAGGAATAGAATGAAACATGCTTGATGGGGTATTTTTTTCATAATGATCTTGATTCTATTCTTATACATCCCCAAGTCCAGTAGATTCCACATGAAAATGGGAGTTCATGCTATGTCCTCCTGGATATTCTATGTCAGTAAGAGATCATCATGGTAGAGTACCTATAAAAGAATGCCCCCAATGAGTTGTATTTACTAGAGACTTATACTATCCTACCCATGGTGGAGGAGTAAATTGAATATGTCAAGGTACCACCATCTACACATCTCCAACAACAATTCCTTCTAGCTGTAAAAGTGAAATTGAGATATCGACAGTGCTTTAAACAACATGATGTTTTGTAGATCTTCCCCAAAATCTTCAAATGTGTGGCTCACCTAGATTTCCCATACCAATTAATTGTTAAATGTCCCCCAAACCTTGGATCCCAATCTAGTTTCTACACCACACTTTTTTTCATTATGCTACTTCGTAAGGTGATCACATAGTGGGCGAGGAATTCTTCAGTCACTAGTTTTCTCCCCGTGACTATCCAGGTCTTCAGATTCAAATCATAGAAAAATAACCCATGAGTCTCCTTGGAAGGATTACCATGGTTTGAAATATATATCAGCTAGATTTTGTCTTCACGCATGACCCATGACTATAGAGAGTCCGCCAAAAATCTTGGGTTGTCCACTTTTTCCAATATCCTGATGTTCCTCAGTGGGAGATTGTCCCTTAAGATGTTGTCCTTCTATGATTGTGTTAGGATTCTTATGAGTATTTGTTTCTAACATCACCCTTCTGAAAGGGATTTTTTTTCATTCTAAATCATGATGCCCCTCCGTGTATTAAAGACAACCTCCATCATAGCATCCACCCTTTCAGTAGTAGCATGTTCTTAGACCATGTTGGTCAAGTTCTAAAACCACTAGGAATGTGTCATGAATGATTGAGGTTTGGAATTAAAAACAATTTTCCACATGAAATATTGTTGGATGCTAATTTAAAATCTGTCTATGCATGATGAGCTTAGAACTCAAAATATGCATGTAAGAAACCAACTGAATGCTAGTTTTTTAAAAAAAATAAAGAAATTATGTGCACGATAGAGGATTTTCATGTCATATGGAAAGAAAAACAACTATACAGGGGTCCCTCTTGTATTTATAAGTGTGAACCAGGTCCTTCTACTTCACACAAGGTTACTTATGCACCAATCCTCAGATTTTTGACAAATCTCTAGGAATGCAGTGTTTTTTCAGAGTTCCCCTCAGAACCCCACCTTCTTGTCCAGTTTCATATTAGAGTCTAGGGGGACTTTTCTCATGATGAATTCTTTTTGTGGTTTGAAGGGAGAATTTTTTGCACAGTAAAGATCCTATTTGAATAAATGATCCATTATGGGAAGGCAAAGTGTGATACATGAAATTTTAGAGACCTACGCAAAAGGAATAGATATTCTCACAAGTTCCTTATATGACCAATGTGATTTCAAAGGAATTCATTCACCACAATCTTCTGAAAATGACCAAGGAAGATGGATGTATGAATAGATATTTTCACAAAAAAGTGAAGGATTTATGTAAGGATATTACACACTCAAGACAACATCAACAATCCCTTTCACACTGAACTTATTAATTGATCCTTCTAGGAACATCAATTATAAATAGAAGGGAACCCCACCGATTTTGGGGAAACTCTCCTGAAGTCGAACTGTTGCTCCTATGCATGCAATATGACCCCTTCCACAATTTCACATAAGTCAAGGATTCAAGGTATATGATCATGCGTGATAGGTCTCCCATGGGTACCCCCCTCAGACATTCCCATAAGGGATTAAACGTCATCCATTTCCTTTTTGGCCTACGCTAGGTGTGAGAAAAAGACAATTTTTGCACAAATTAACCGCCTAAGGCATGTGCATATGAAATTTCCCTCTTGTGCACACTGAATTCCCTTATGCACATCCATATTTAGATCATTTACCATAATTTTCATCCATATTTCCAATCATGTGCGCACCTCCTCTTTATGACTCTATGGGTTATCTGGGAATTATGAACCATGTTTAATCCCTTATCATGCGAAACTCGTATATCTTTTATGCACCTCTTCTGTACAGCCCTCCAGGCTAGTGTGTAGTGATTTATGGGTTCCTCGTGTGGTATCCCATATTGTGATGTTGTACCTCGTGATTTTTTTCATAGGTTTTGTAATGGATATTTCATTTTGGAATACCCACACTAACAAGGATGCCACAATTGACAATTCCTACACCCTATCATTTTCTGGATTTACGGATTCCTTCCCTTCCCCAAGTAAGGGTGGATATCAGTTATATAAGTCCAATGGGTGAGGAGTAATTCTTCCTAGTGTGACCTGAAATATGTTAAACTACCTATCCCAATCAACCTTAGCACACAGTGTAAAACTATAGTCTCACCCTGTGTGATTCACATGGGCTCTCACACCACGGAAATTTTCCATGCCCACTCGTCTCAGTGGGAGTGAGATCCTATTCCCCCTCCATGCATGGAATGCCATCCTCCTCAAATTGAAAAAGATCCACTTTGGGAATCCCTCTTGGTTTAATCCCCAATATACATCTCCTTGTGTCACCTTAGTGCATAAGACCCACATCACTTTGCGTGGTCGCACCCTTTGTGATGCGATTGTCAAGTCTTCTACTACCTCTTTTTTTCACACTGTGAATGACTCACCCTAGCTTAAATATTAATAGTGAACAATAATCATTGGGTTACAATCCATGAATAAGCCTCATTCCCATCACATATGAAACCTCTACAAGGTTCAATCTCAACCAATAGTAAACTTTGGTGCTTCCTCCAAGGGATGTACCCTTGTGATGTGGACTCATCCCTTTTAGGGACCCATCCATAGATCATCCTCCCCATGGTGTTCTGATCTATCCAAATGGGCCACTATCCATGTGTAATCCCCACACCACTCAGTGTCGAACTACATGGTTTCTGATCCTTTTCGTCTTAAAAATGTATATAAAAATTATTCATAAGGTTCAATACCAACCAATGGTAAAATATTTCTCTCTCTCATAGGGATGTACTCTCGTGATATCAAATAATCATTTTGTGGGAAAAAACCCCTGAATCTGCCACCCTGAAGCATTCTAATCCATCCATTTGGGCTTCCAACCATGCGTAATACCCATCATGTCAAAGGGAAGATAGCATTGAGTTTGACCTAATGACATCCATAACATTTTGGTATTTGATCCCTCTATCTTATACAAGGTACGTATGAAGCCTCCTTTAAGATCAAGGCCATCATCCATTACCCTCATAGCCTTTCCCTTGAGTTATTATGTCTCAAGAGGATCATTCACAATCCCATTGGTTACACTTTTTTTGGGTTCCATCCATGAGATCCATTATCATGAGTCTCCTCTCTATATTTCTCATTTCCCCATCCCAAACTAAAAGGAATTTTATTCCCATCCACTAGAATAGGTAAGAAGACTCACTGATGATCAATCCCATCACTCCCCACACCCCATTCATTAAATTATCCATTCATCCATATTCATCTTGATTCTTACTGAAGGAACCATGTCTCAGTGAGATCATGTCATCCACGTAATCATTGATCCTCACATCACCTAAGAAGCTATACATTGTTATTCTCTACACAATCCATATTCATGCATCCAATGGTGTACCTCTTCGGAAGGTATTATATCCAAAACTAAGCACCAAATCATGCATTAAATCTATGTGGATTTTGATCCATGTCTTCTAGATAGGGTACATTAGAAGCCTCCATGTGGTTCAATCCCATCCAATTTAAACATTTGTGTCCCCCTCATTGGGGTCCACCTCGCGGAGCCTCCCACATTAGTTTCAAAAGAAGCCCTCATAGTGTGACATATTTGCCTTTATGAGATACCTCATTCAGGTTATTCATTAGTTGCATTCCCAACCATCCAATGGTAAACCTCGATGCCCACTGTTTGGGATGTATCCCTTAACATTGTGAAGTTATAAATTTTTTGAACATACCATCCCAGGTTTGATCTCATTTTGAAATTTGATGCATCCATCGGGTAAAACATTCTTAGTGTTACCACACAGGGACTGACCATACTAATTTGCTCCCAAGATACATTACGATCAATTCGATCCACCTTTTCAATGCTTTAAACATGCGTCATACTTGTTTTAAACATGTGACAACTGAGGAAAACTCAAAACATGTGTCTCTAGAATAATATACCCTGTGACTTACGTGGGATGAGTCACATTTCTTTTCCCTAATGGGACTACTTCTCTGACCAATGGTTGCTGCCCGTGCTAGTCCTCTTGGAATTATCTAGATAAACGCAGGTTAAATAACCAATCATCAAGAAGTTATGGAACCAATAATGATGATCAATAACAATGTATTAATATTTAAGGAAATCCAATCTAGGTGATGAGTTTTAAGGATGAATCCATGGATGGAGGAACCAACATACCAACGTCCTATTTCAATCAAGGGGCACAAATTTCTAATTGAGTGAGGAATTGTTCCTACTTGTGGAATGTAGATGTGTGGGGAAATAGTGTATCCTATATATTCAAGATAATTATGTTGAGGCCATACCATGGTGTAAAGTGTCGAAAACATATTATTTTTAGGAAAAATGTGCATATTATATTGGGGATCGATGTGAGGTGGTTTTAAAAGGATTCCACATAAGAAAAATTCAATGGATTATGATTCATGCTAGATATTCTGGTTAATTAGATTCAAATATAATTATAAGTAACTGAATATCGTTTATTTTATTTATTGAAGACCTATTTTCAATTTTAGATGATATGTCCACATGATACATTTTTAGGAGCTCTAAAATACCAAAAATCATTGTAATTAAAAATGGATGGTTCATAAAATATTTTTCATATTGAAGAGAGAGAAGTGGAGGAGAAAAAATCAAAATATTATGTTTTAATATATATTCATTCATTTATTATCATGAATACGGTGATATAGGAGAGTGAGTAATCATAGGGAGGGAAAAAAGTAGAAGAAGAAATAATATGTTCTTTATCCATGATGTGCATAAAATTGAAGAAGTTGATGAACCAAATTGTAAAAGTACGTGTGTGAAGAAGATAATGAGAAAAATGATTACATATTTAATCCTATTAGTGAAATAATTTTTTTGTTGAATTTTTTTATCATATAATTTCTTAGAGAGTCACCTGAAATTTCAATGGACTATATTTCAATGTAAGTGATGGATATACCATTTTTCTATAATTACAATGATTCTTTTCTAATGGATGGTGTGACCTCAAATAGTTTCCATATAATTAAAATTACTAGTTTGTATTTATGAGTAGTAAACCTTGTGAATTCTAATGTTCCTATGGCCATTTTTGTATGTTTTTTATAGATTAATTTCTCTTTTATCAAAGGGGAAGATAGTTTGGAAAATAAGAAAACATAAAAGAATTGACCACTAATTCATCACCCCCTCAATGGTCATACAAATCCTCTATATACCATAAAATATAAAAAAGAGACAATAATACATAGTTTTTTTACTCAGTTTGATCCAAATATAGGTATCCAATCATTTTTATGTTTTGGTCGATTCTGAGACATAGGTTTATCAATACTCTGGAAATGTGAATAAAATGGATGGAAGTTTATCACCCTGAAAATTAAACACACATTGATGTTTTTTACTCTAGAGAAAACCATTAGGAATGTACCATATTGAAATCCCTATGAATAATCACTATCCTCCAATAACATGAAGTCTCCAAACTACTGTAGAATAGATTATATTGGAACCCATTATTATAAAATTTATTTTCATATTTTATTATAAGAAATAATTACAACTTCATCCTATATGTATCAATATTAAAATATAATATAATATTCCATATATGAAGTTATTTGACTACCATATAATAAATAGTATCACTCCATTCACATTAACCATGTTCTAAACCACCAGAGTGATGATATATGTGGCCATGAACAAAAACATGATTTTATTCCTTCTAAAATTCATGTCATATGTATAACATCAATTTAATCCACTTTCTTATATGAAGAAGAATACTATTAGTTACTATTTCTCATTAGCCTCAATGTTTCAATTATCCAAATGTTCAGACCATACTCAACATCAGGATTTCAAGCCTTTTTCACTTAATCTCATTCATCATATTCATGAGTATCAATAGTTATATTAAAAACCGGTAGAAATAATGTTTTAATTTCTAAACTCTTTTTTTTGTTTTTTTTAAGGATGGGGCTGAAGCCTCATTTTTATTATTAAATCAAAGAAAAGTACTCTTTTAACTTGGTAGAGGGAAACCCATTACATAGAATGTCCCATATTGTGAGAGGATCCATCATAGTATAATTGTTTAGTTCATGTGTTCATGAACACATGGAAAATAAAAAATTTTATTTCATAGGATCATCTTCTGTAATATGACTATCTTCCCATATTCTCTCTATTCAATTGACATAATATTTTCAAATGAATAAAGTATTGAAATCTTATCAATTCTAATTATTTTCATTTTATTCTACATGTCATGTTTTATATTCATAGAATCAACTAAATTATATTTCATTATTTGAATATGAAAACACTATAAAATCAGTAGTGTGAAACCATCTATAATATTTAACATTTAAATATTGTAACATAAATTTTGAATAATACAAAATTATATCAAAAACCTATACCTTCATCTTACCAATGATTTGGACTTCCATTACTCAAAAAAATTAACATAATAATCCCAAAAATTTCTTATCTATGAAATAAAAAATGTTATTTATCAAGTGTTCATGAACACATGAACTAAAATATTATACTATGATGGATCTTCTCACAATATGGGTCATTCTATGTCTACATTATATTTTACATCCTTGTTATTCACTGAGGTGTGATCCAAATATAATGGAAAAATATTCATTATCGTATCTTAGTAGGTATACTGATCATTCTCCAAAGAATCATTATATATATCCTTTAAATATCCACAAATAATCCTCTATGTTTGATTTATAGAAATCTATATTTTTTCCAAAAAATTTACATTTACTTAAGAAATTATTACTCCTATATATGAAACAAAATATCATAGTAACTGGTACATATTTCATGGAATACCCTTATATATACTTCAACATACTCATGAAACCCTTACATACTATAGGTGTTGTTTTTTACCTTAGAATAATTTCATATAATATTTTATTCATTTCTAAATTAGTTCACCTTTATGTATTACATTGAGGGTTTGTTACATTGTCATATCTTTGGAATCTGAGTACCAATATATATTCTCCTATAAATGGTGATAACATATATATAATGAAACATTGAAATTTATGTAACATAATGTGGATTTGGAGTTTTTAATATCATTGTATGAATAATTTGGGAAAACCTTACATATTGCATTTTTAATTGGGAATAAATTACTTATCCGAGGAATATTTTCATTTTCAAATTTCCACCTTGAGTTATAGAGATTCTCTTATATATCACCCTTAGACTCTTATTTATCATATAAAAATATATTCATTTGAAATAATTCTACTTATTATTGTTATTATATATGAAATTTCTCAATTATCACCCCAAAATATTAATTTTATAATTTCATAAAACCATCTCAAAACCACTTTTCACATTGTCAAGGAATCTATAACCACTATAAATAACCTCTAAAAAAATAGCGACATTATGAATTTATCATTTTTATCATATATCTACAATATAATTATCAATGAATATTTCCAAATGTAAATACTCTTCAATAATATTTCATTGTATTTTCACATCCTCATCAATCCCATCTGAAAGAATCAAAAAATTTCATCTATTGATAGTAATTTAACAATTACTATTACATCCATCACCATCCCAAAAAGTCCTGGTTACCCATATCTTCACCCAATGCATCATCCAAGGGGGATTTAAATCCATTGTTATAGTATAATTATTTCTTTACTATCCAATGATTTATTATCTCAAATATTTACCCATCATTTCTTCAATAAAAAGAGCTCATCAAGATATACAATAAATAATAAATCTAACACTTCCACTATCATATAGTAGAAAGTGATCCATTATATCATGAGAAGTTGTCATTAATTATTATAACACCCAACATAGTATTTATAATATGTATTCTTTTGATAATAAAAACTCTAATTTTAGGGATTTTTTAATTATCATGATATCAAGATTTTTATAATGGTTTTCTTGATTCCAAAATCTTTAACAATTACAATTTCCAAAATTTATATCATATATTCTGTTTGTTCAAATATTGAAGAAAACCTTGGATTAGGTCCTCAATATTTACTCTAGTTTGGCCTATTTCTCATAACAGAGTCCCCAATCAATATTGTCGCAATCATTTGGGATTCAACATTTCTCAAGATGTCACCTGTGAAACCAATATAGAGAAGATTCAAATAATTTGTTTCTATCTTGTGCTCCAACTACAGCTCTCTAGAATTATACACTTCATATTTTTGGGTTTATATGGTCACATATTGATTCTATCAGATATCAATTACAGTGTTTTATAGATTTTGAATCTTCTCAACAAATCGTGGAACATTTTATGAATGATGTTTTTGAGGTCCTCCTAGTGATATAGTATGTAGGAATAATATCCTTTATAATAATTTCTTATTTAAGCTCAATGAAGGTAAGGCATGGATTCTCATTTCCATTCAGGATGCTGCATTGATTCAGAAATATTATTTTGAAAACACTAGTGGGGACATAGAGATCCTACACCGACATAGGATTTTTGGTTCATACAGATAGAACTGACGCACCCTTGATGTATTCTGGCATGCTCTATTTCTTGGATGGATCAAAGTGAATGTCGATGGTGCATCTAAAGGAAACCCTAAACTACCTGGATGAGGTGCTATCTTAAGGTATTATCATGACAAGTGTCATGGATACTTCCTTTTTAGATGTGGTATAACATCATCTCTAGAAGCAGAAATGATGGGGATAATCCATTCCATTGACTTTTCCAAAGAAAAGTGTTGGACCAATATTTTGATTGAATGTTATTCAACAACTTTTTTACCAGCTATTTGGAAGGGTGTGGTCCATTTTGTCTGGTAGATTACTTCCCGTTGAATGAATTTCCTTTCTTCACTCACGGAAATTATGTACATTTTCAGTCATTCCAATTGTGAAGAGAAAGTGGTTTCATATGGTATTTCCAACTAGTGAGTCAACCAGGAAATTTCATGGAAGGATGATTTTCCTAGGGATTTGCTTCTTTATTTTGATAATGATTGTAATGTGATTCCATCCTTTAGACACATGTAATCTTTATTTTTATTTTTTAATAAATTGAGCCTTGGTCTTTGACTAAGGCTCCAACATCCAAAAAAACATATTCATATTTATTTCCAATATATAATTGGATATTCGATGAAATATCTATTGGAATGAATCTTTAATTCAAGTGATCTATGGGAACAAAAAGACAAATCTACAAAATTTAAACACTTAATTCATTAGGATCTTCAACATGACCAAAAAATATAAACATCTATCTTAGTTATGGATAACCAATATTATCATTATAACCCATTAGGTGGCCCTCAAGGTGAGACTCCATGGTAGATTCACCTTTGGGTCTTGGCAAGGTCTCATGTTTGAGCCCCACTGATTTTCTTCATCAATTTTAGGTTTTATGATTTTCATTGTAATATAGACCCTTCCCCCATAATTAATATAAATCATAACCCATTTGTAAATTAATGGTAAAAATATTTCATGTATAAATATTTTAAAATAAACAAAATAAATTATTTTGATAAAATTTTAGACTACATGATGAATCTATTCATAATCAAACAACACTACCTAGTAAAAAAGGCATTTATCATTGTTTTCTGGACTCATTGAGTCATGCAATACAAATATTGATGTTAAAATGGAATTTAATGCATTGAGATTAATAAATAGTGTATAAAATGAGATAAAATGTGGGACTCCTTTAGTTAGATGTGAAATATATATCATAATATACAAAATAAATGCATAGAATCATGCAGACGCACACTAGTAACTATGAAACCCTTCATCACTATGAACAATAATTAAGGGACACATTATGATGTAAATTAGTCTTACATTTCATTTATTAGAAATAAATTCAGAAACTTGATGAATAACTTTTTCATTATCAAATTATAAATAATTTTTATGCCTCAGAAATCCCTAGATAGAGACATCAAACCATTAATTAAATGCCAAGGTATATCACATTACCTTTCCATTATGAGGATTTGTGTGACAAGTTAATCCATGAAAAAAAATATTCAAAAATATATGTAGGTAAACTATAATGATATCCAAAAAAATATCCCATGTAAAAGAATTATAAATACATCCTCATGAGATTTTATGAAATATTTAAATATAAATAAATTTGATTTCTTTTATAACTTGTGATAAAGACAACACCGAGTTTGAACGAACTGCGATATACTGTTAAATTATTTTTTATTATGACAGCAATCACCAAGCCATTAGATTAGACTATATTAATAGTAAAAACAAAATTATCAAAAAAACATGTTAGAAAAATGAGTAAATGAATTAATTTTTTATCACTTAAAAATATATGAAAATAGAATCATTTGAAAATAAAGGAGAAATTTTTTTGGAAAGCAGTTTTTATACTTGTAATGTGTCTTTAGGTTAATAAATTATACTGACCACCATTGGTAAATGAATTTATGGAAATTTATGTATTATATATTAAATAATTTTTTTTAAAGTTTATTTTATATTTTTTAAAGATATGATATATTATAAATCCCGTTTAATTCTTGTAAATGTTCTTTTCTTTAAAAAGTTGTTTCTATTGTGTTTCATATCCATCTCGTAAAATAAATTCATGAACCTTATAAAAAATTGTTTTTTTAAATTTATTCAATATTTTGAATCAATATGATCAAATTAGGAAATTAGGAACCTTTTATTTTTATGAATTAGGAGCGGTATCCGTGTTAAAATTTATGACCTCGGTAAAGGGAAAATCACAATAAACTAGGTTTAAACTAAATGTTAAGGATTCCATTTTTCATCATAATTATTATTACCTGAATTCAATTAAATATTTATAACCTTATAATCAATATTTATTTGTTTAATGGTCACTTGTCCATGAAAATGACCTATATTATATTTAAACCTATGAAAAATACAAAATTGAACTCTCTTACTTTGAATTTTCTATTATGTGACCACAAAGGGAAAAAAATTTATTAATAAATAAAAATTTATTTTTTGTAGTGATGAAATTATTTTCCTAATGAAAATTTATTTACAATTTTCAGTAATTATATAATTACCTCAAATGATTATGTTACTCTAATATTTTATTTCATCAATAAAAAAAATAAAAAAATGATATTAAACATATTAAAAGATATATAATTTTATTGAGTAATAATGTTGAAATATTTTTATAGATAAATAAGAAATAATATTAATTTATAGAGGATTATTTTTCAATTCCAAATTTTTATTATTTATTATGTCAAATTGACATAATTGTGACAAAATTGACATTAATGATATTTTATCAAAATAAGGTTTTGTTAAATTATTTAAAAGTCATAAAAATATTGATATAAGAAAATGTGGATAATATATAGTATTAATGTTTATCCCGTGTCAATTAATGGGCCAATCACCACATTATATGTAAAATTATAAAAATTTAATAGTGAAAAATTCATTACCACAATTAAGGTTGAAATAGGTTAACAAAGGAGTTAAATAAAGATATAAGGTTTAGATAAGAACATAAATGTATAAAAATTTTATTGTTTGATAGTATTTCATCACCCTAGTATATTATATTAAAACACCTATCAATTTTTAAATTTTTTTCCTAAGAATCAATTTATTATATTTTAATCTTTTATGAAATTCCAAAAGTGACCCCCCCCCCACA
Source organism: Viscum album (assembly GCA_963277665.1). NCBI lineage: Eukaryota > Viridiplantae > Streptophyta > Magnoliopsida > Santalales > Viscaceae > Viscum > Viscum album. Next base: position 940,981,581 of record OY728161.1, read on the forward strand.
ACTATAAAAGTAAAACCTCCATTCAAATTATCACACAACATTGAGAATTATAGCTCAAAAAAACAAAATATTTTATTGTCTAATAACCTAAAAAATTCTATGGGTTTTGTTTTCAAAATATACCAACCACTGGGTCTTTAAGAGAATATTTAAAGGAGTTGTCTCAAAGAATAACTAATCGACTTAACTAATCAATTTACTTTTAATTATTACTTTTACTCATATTAATGTATTATATTCTTTATAATGTAATAAATTATGTACCCTAAATATACTGAAATGTTATTATGATTATGAAACTACTTTTATTCACCCTCTTTCAACCAAATGGGTAGTGAAAATATCACTCATGAATATGTGTGACTTACCATCTCCACAAAGAGGTAGACACAATTTTCCATAAAAATCATTAATGGGGGTAATTATGATATGTTTAGTTTTTATATGTGTCATTTGGGACATAATTGTACATTATTAATGATAATATCATATAAATCATTCAACCTTCAAAATCATTGGAAAAATATAATGTCACTCAACCGTAGCTGTGAACTACCACCTCCCTAAAGCGATGTGATTAGTTATTCATCTCTACATTACATGAATTGTAATAAGATAGATTTTATGAATTTATATAATATAATAACTATTTTTTAGTGTTTAATTATTATGTTACTTTCTTTCGTTCCATCCATTGAATAGTGAAAACATTGTTCGCGCTTATTAACAACATACAATCTCAATGAACGGTGTACTTCTTTTTTCTATCAATAAATTTTATAGATGAATATAATAAATATATAGTTAATATATATAATATTTATATCATTATTAAAATTTATAAATAATGTAACCATGAACAAACTAAAGAATCAAGACCGGTGAACCGAAACATGTTAGAAAAATGACGTCGTTATCCCCCAAAACAATGATTTTAATAAAAAAAGTATATTAAATGTGTAATAAAAATTTATAAGTAAATAATAAATTATAATATGAATATTATTTTGGTTCTATAATACATTTATATCAAATATCTATTTATTATATTTTATGTTCGAACAAGAATGAATAAAGGTGATAAATGTGAAAATTGATGTATGTTTCAATGATATTTTCATCAGGAAAGTTTTTGATTAAATTTATGTGATTTAAATTATATGATCCTTATTTGATAAGTCCATTCCATTTTAATATAATATGTTTATTTCATGATAATCATTGTTTTCCATTCATTCCCCTCACTTTTTGTACTCAATATATTGAAATAATTATTTAATGGTAAACCAAATTTATTTTACTATTCTGTCAAAGAAACTTTTTCATCCGTGTCTATAAATTCTAATAATCATTCAATGATTATTTATAATATTATACTATGACTTTTAAGTTAGTTTTTACACATAATTTATATATTAAAAAAATGTTAAGAGGAATATGCTTATCTTTTTTATAAATATGCTACTTTATTACTTATTATAAATGTGTGAAAGGAATTTTTTCTTTTGTATTAGACATTATAAAAAGATTTACTTCCCTAATAATCTCTCATGAATTTTAATCTGACATTACTATTTTTTATGTTTCTTTTCAAGGAAATTTCTTTACATAATATTTTAGATATATTTTCATTTACAATAAATTATTTTCCATGGAATAGAATAATTTCCTCCAGAAATAATTTATTGATTATTTTAATGGAATTTTTACATATGATAACATTATTTGATGTTAATTTTGATTAACTAGATATACGATCATATGATACCAATCTTATCATTTCTTTGAATGGTCTATGATTATGATGATGAGATTTTTACGAATCCCATTTATTTTCCAACACTTATTCTATGATGAATTTATGAAATTTTCATGATTCATGTTTTCTATTCATGTGTTCTGATGTGGTAATGTAATGACTGAAAAATTACATGTATTTTTTTTAAATTATATGGGATTTTTACGAGTTTGAAAAGCTTAAGGCGCATGATTCTAAGGCCCGGTGTGACTGAAATGAATTTTTGGACTTTTTTACGGTACATTCAATAAACGCAAAGGAGTCATTTTATATCTTTTGAACCAGTGCCTGGTTTAAAAATTCGAGGGCAATGTTGAATCCAGAAGACTGTAATTCACCTAGAAATGACTTAACTTTGGCCGACGATGGCCAAGCAGAAAAGTTAATTTTTGGACTTTTCGAGAAAAATAATAAAAAAATTTAAAAGAATTATTTTATTCTTTTCTATCCATTACATAGAATATGACGATGCTGCAGGGCAGTGAGAATGTGGCGATGAGGCAATTTAATGAAACACATATATGACCAGTATTCCGAAATGTAACAGTGAATTTAATTGTGTGAAACAACGGCGTTTTATCCTAAATGAAACAGTATAACGATGAGAAATCACCTCATTACGGAATCACTGAAGCATGGTTCTATAAATAGTTGAACGTGTCATGAAAAATAAAGTGGAAGGATTTGGAGGATTCTCAGGTGAAGCTCTGACGCACTTCCACCCTAGGAAATAATGACGAACGATGAAGAACTCCTTTCGAAGGTCTGAATAAGGAAGCATCGTCGATGCTGTAAACCCTCGAGGATGAACGTGTGACAAAGAACGCCATAAAAGGTAGAGTGTCTATGTGATTTGATGTTCCCTCTTTTTCCATTCTTGAAAAATATAACAAAGGAAGACCTAACAACTAACAGGGTTACTATCATATTGTCGAGTAATGCGGATCGTTGTTTGTGGGATCTTAAACTCTGGGATTATTCTTCCTTTTTTTATCTTAAATTTTTCCTCTTGTTTAAAACACTAATGTAGAGGGCGCATGATGAAACCTACAAGGCCCAGACCCTCTGCTAAACTTCTCCTTGGTGCATTCTTCATGGTGGAGCAACATATGCAACAAAAAAATGATCGAGGGCCACGAAACGAAAATGGAATTTCAGTTGCCCGTGGAAAAAAACTCCAGCATACCATGTCAGCGGTGACCAGAGGAGACCTGCAACAACCAGCCATGGGGTGTGGATGGTGGTGCACCATCTCTCACCGCAGAGGCCAGATAGAGCCGGCTACGTGGGAGATAGGTGACGCCTGCATGCACCGTCGATGGCAGCGGGCACTACCAGCGGTCTGTTGGAGGATGGACAATCATGGACCCCCCGCCACACTAGATGAAACAACCTCACATCCTTGAGGCCAGGTGGGCGAAGATGTCCACCTTCAGGAAGACAGGGCTAGGTGTGGGACGACCAAACGGGCCAGACCCACCCAGCGGTTCAGACACGTGGCCCTGCGGACCAGTGCGGGTGGGTCGAGCCCCACTTTGTAGGCTGAGCCAACCGTGGCCTAGGCCCGCTAATCAGTAGGGGTGACCCCGAAAGACTGTACCTAGAGAACCAGGCCGACCCTTAATGGGCCAGACCCAGGAGGGGTCAGGTAGACCCCGAGACCCGTTGCATCGGGCCAGCCTGACCGTGCCGGACCGGGCCCAGACCCAACCAGTCCCCGAATAATGAAATAGTCATAACTGATGAACCTGGTGTCTATTTGACACACCATTAGTGGAGTTGGGACAACTTTTGGTAAGCGATCCCTTGGCATATTCTGACGGGCCCAACCAAGCCGGGCTAGGCCGATGTGCCATGACCCCCGTTTCATGGAAAGCAGTGTAACTAATAAAACAGGCGTCTGATCGAAAAATTTTATATATCATTAGGAACATTGTGAATTGTAGGTACTTTATAAATACTCTATGTGATTTTTATGGAGTTTTATGTGCGACCAGGGTTGGATCGGACTTGAATACAACTGGGCCATTTTTACAAAATTTCCCATATCTCACAGACCAGATGTCCGATCGATGCGCCGTCTATCATGTTGGGACCCCTATGATGTGGAGGTATATTGGGATTAAATATTTTTGGGTCATTGTACCAGTTGAAATATGACAGTGGAATTGAGGTGCAATGTCTTCTAGAGATCAGACATGCTTCATATGGGAATCATGTGTCTGGCTGTGGCATGAAGAAGAAGAGTGACCAATACAGGTCAGCACCAGAAACTCCAGTGTGGGATGATCAAGTTGTACAGCTAATCATAACTACCTATGTACTGGTTTCAAATATGAGTTAGTAGCATTGACCAATACAGGTCAGTATCAGCGACCAATATGGGTCAACACCAGTGACCAATACGGCTGAGCACCAACGACTAATACGAGTTAGGATCAGCAACCAATATGGGTCATCATCTGGAGACCAATACGGGTCAACATATAGTGACCTATATGGGTGAGAAATAGAGTTACTATGGATAATATGATCTAGATTTACGACTAATCATCCTTATCCCAGTATCCTTTAAGATACAACGTTAGAGTTAGCTGTTTCTTTTTCTTTGTGGTTCATGATTTAGATCATTATTGTGATATTACTTTTGTGGTATTTCTTGTGATGTTTTCTTTTTCAGATTACTGAGATTCATTCGGGGGTATTTGGTTCCCCACTCGTTATTATTATACTCACCCCTGCACGGTCTCCACCAGTATGTGTGTGTCAGGTGTAGACTACAGACGCTCTGAGGCAGACATTGGAGGTACATTACTTGGTGGAGCTGGGTACGATGGGATTAGTAGAGGTCCTGTTTTTCGGCTTTAGACTTATATCTAATACCCTCAAGGTTGAGCTTCATGGTAGATGCGATAACTATTTACATTCTTTTCAGTTTGTGTGCCTTGTATTACATCCAACTATATCCAGTTTACAGTTGTACTTGTGGTTATACTTTACTATCATGGATATACCTTACTTTTTTGGTTTTTTACTTCAGTGACCATTTTTGAGTGTGTAATAATATCTTAGGAAATGCATTTCTATTTTGGGAAAATCCTTCTGGTGCTAGTCGCTAACCCCTGGCCTGTGGAAGGCAGTCTTGGGGTAGTCACATCCAGGCCCCATAGGACGGGTCATGACAAATTGGTACTAGAGAGTGGTGGGTTCTACAAGAAGAAATAAGAGTATAATTTTAATGATTTAATGGTGTAAGGTTCCTTGAGATCAGTTTTCAGTTTGGGGAGTCCAGTGTTGGTGTAGCGTCAAACATATCCATACACCAGGACCAGGAGTTCTGTTTTTTGGATCGGTATATGAAAACGTCTGTTGCTAGTGTTTTTTGAAACGTTTTCATGATATTTAATGAGTAATCTCACTAGGTATAAATTATTAACTGTGGAACATCTATTTCTTATTGCATGCCTTGACGAAGTAAGCCATCTAGGATTCTTGTTAGAGATCATGACAGTGGCCCACCGAGCGATGAGGTGTTGGTATAGGGAACACTCCAAGTGATGACACCATTGTGTGGTGTACCAACATCACCACCACCCGTTGAGCTGCCTATTTTACCATTTGGACATGCACATTGGATGAGTGTATTTCATTATATCTTGAAACCGAGGCCTCTAGGGTTTTGAGGTGCGGTGGACCCCAAATAGTAGAGGACTGGCTTGAGGTTCTTTTTGTGGGTCTTTCTCTTAGTAGAGACACCTGCCGAGCAGATGGCGATCTTGGATACTAGCATTCTTCAGGGCTCGACAGGATGATGGTGCAGCTCTATTCTCTAGGTGCATGAAGAGACCACCGTCACCTGGACGGAAATTGAGGTAATTTTCAGGGTAGATTTTGTTACTATGACACTACACTATGTGCGTATTCAAGATTTAGTACATCTGTAGCAGGGCAGCTTGACTACAAGTTAGTACTCGGTGATATTTACTGACCACTCCTAATTCTCCACCTGAATGGTACATGACACTTACTTCAGCGCCCATACATTTGAGAAGGGGCTCCGATGAGATATTAGAGTTGCGACCATTTCTCTCAGCATCCCGACGCTGGATTTGGTGATAGAGTGTGCTTTGCTGATGGAGAGCTACCTTTCCGAGTAGGCACCAACAGTGAGATTTCCTACCAAAAAAAGGTAGTAGTGTCACCTGCAGCTGGCAGTAGACAGATGACGCAGAAGCCCAAGAAGGCTAGATCATCTGGATTGCAACCAGGGGAAGTAGGGTCAGAGGTGCAAGTCATGAGAGGTTGAGGGAGCCACCAATGAGGCATGATCAATTTTTCATATGGGGGATAGGGTCATAGAGCTCATGACTTACCGAATCCCTATTCGACTGATCGAAATAAGGTGGAGGGTCCACCGAGGCAGTGACAGTGATAGGAGCATGAGTGTAAGCTAGGTGGTGAATGAGGAAGGGGAGCATGATGTGCATCGTGAGGTTATAGGGATCACCAGGTACTACCACCACCACCCCCGGGTGCTCCACCATGAGTTCCGAGAGCAGGAGGATGGGGATAGGACAAGATACAGGTAGTAGAGGCTCACGATCCTGACGTCCTTGAGATGATAAAGGGTATTATTTGTTTCTTCCCTACTTTAGCAGTAGTCCTTATCGACACAGGTGCTATCATTTCATTCCTTGCCACAGACTTAGTACAGGACACTGATATTCTGACTATGATTTTTGCTCAACATTTTTATTTGGATACTCTTATGGGAAGAGATTCAGTGGTCAGAAACTAGTACTGACATTGTGATCTTATTATCATAGGAGAGAGTTTCATATAGGATCCTTTAGTAGTGTAATTGAAGCCCTACAATGTCATTATCGACATGGACTGGTTATCAGCAGTTCATGTACAGATTGACTGTATGAGACGCACAGTGTGATCTATGAACAAAGATGGAGGCATGTATCCTTTGTTGGTGAGATGGAAAATTGAGCAGCAGGAGATGATGTTGCACTCAAGAGGGTGCAGCCAATTACATATCATCTGGAATATATGGCCTTCAACAAGGTGGATGAGGCAAGTCCATAGTTACCAGTGATGGTGGATGAGTATGAGGACTTATTTCTAGAAGATATCCTCCAAATACCTCCTTGTAGAGAGTTAGAATTTGTTTATTGAAATGTACCATAGAACAACACCAATCTCTACACCAGCATATCGGATGTCCCCCACAAATCTTCGAGGGATGAGGGTACATTTAGAGGGCTTATAGAGGATGGGATTCGTAAGTCCTAGTGTTTCTTTATGGGTATCCCCGATGTTGTTTTCCAAGAAGGAAGACGAAATTTTTAGGCTATGCATTGACTTATGGTTCCTAAACTAGGTGACTGTGAAAAACAAGATTCCTATGCCGAGGAATGATGATCTCTTCGATCATCTAAAGGGAGATCGTTGGTTTTCAAAGATAGTCCCCAGATCAGGCTATCACTAGCTTAGGGAACGAGATGAGGACTGCCCAAAGAAAGCATTTAGATGTCGGTATGTACATTATGAGTTAATGGTGATGCCTTTTGGCATGACCAACGATCCAACAGTGTTCATGGGGCACATGAACAGTATCATTCAGCCATAACTTGATCGCTTTGTAGTGGTCTTCATTGATGAAATCTTGTTGTACTCAGCTTCTAAAGAAGAAGACAATATACACTTAAGGATAGCACTTGACACACTCTGTAAGAACCAGTTATAAGGGAAGCTCTCCAAGTGTGAGTTATCGATATATAAGGTCCACCTCTTGGGACACATCATCTCAAAGGATGGTGTTGTGGTGGATCCAGTGAAGATCGAGGCAGTACATGCTTGGGAGCCACCCAGGAGTGTTATTGCGGTGAGGATATTTTATTGATTAGTAGGATACTATCCGAGGTTCGTATCCAATTTCCCTTGTGTAGAAAAATTTGTGACATCCTTGATAATGATGGGGAAACCTTTCCTGGGGTCAGAGAAATTCCAGAATTGCTTCCAACAACTGAGGTTGAGCTTGACCAGCGCTCCCATCCCAAGGTTTCCAAAGGAGGGAACTGACTATGTGGCATACTGTGATGCATCATGGACCAGGCTCGGTTGTGTACTAATGATGGATGATGCAGTGATTTCTTATGTTTAACGACATCTGAGGCCTCATGAATAGAATTATATGACTCACAACATTTATTTGGTAGCAGTAGTCTTCTCATTGATGATGTGGAAACACAACTTGTTGGAAGAGATATTCAGTTTTTACTCAAATCACAAGAGTCTCATATATATATATTCACCCAGAAAGATCTGAATATCAGATAGAGAAATTGGATAGATTTCCTCAAGGACTATGAGTTTTAGATAGTATATAATCTTGGTAAGGGGAACGTAGTTGCAGATTCACTTAGACATAGATCGAGTTCACAACTTCTGAATGAGTCTTCAGAGCAGTTACCCTCAATTTAGATATCCTACATAGATATAGATGAGATAGTTTACCTCTAGTAGATGGTAGTTGATCCTTCACTCCTTCAGCAAGTCAGGGAGGTGAAACTCAGAGACAACATCTGCGAGACTACACGTGATTTGATTTTCTAAGGCCATGATCCTAATCAATATTCAGAAGGTGGGGAGCACACTGTCCTTTTTAGAGGATGTATAGTTATACCAGTGGCTCTACGAGAGGAGGTGATAATAGAGTTCCATAAATCCCCCTTGGAAATAAATCCGGGAATGAGGAATATTTTTCAGGACCTCCGACATCAGTATCAGTGGTCGGGATGAAGAAATCATGTTAGAGTTTTTTTATAGGAGCCTCACTTGCCCGGAAGTGAAGGCCGGGCACGAGGTACCGGTAGGCTTGAACCAAACCCTCGATATACCACAGTAGAAGTGTGATGGGATATTAATAGATTTCATGATGGGGTTTACATGTACGTTTATAAGCACGATATCATATGGGTGATTGTAGACCAACTCAACAAGTCATCACACTTCCTTACTATTTGAGAGAAGGGTTTGGAAGAGATCATAGGAAGTCCTTATGTTAAGGATATCATGTGACATCACAGGGTGCCATTAACTATATTGTCAGACCATGACGCACGCTTCAATCCTAGTTGTGGAAATAATTGTTGGAGGAATTCAGGACTCAGCTTCGCTTGAACATAGATTTTCCCCTGCAGACAGTTGGTCAGTCTGAGTGGACCATCCAGACCATGGATGACATGCTTCATGCATGTGTCATAGATTTTGGTCACAGTTGGGAGGATAACATACCCTTGGTATAGTTCACATACAACAACAGCTATCACTCCACCATTTGTATGGCCCCTTTCGAGGTGTTGTATGAAAGACAGTGAAGATAACCCTTGTGCAAGACGGATCCCAGAGAGAAAGAACATGTGGGCCCAGATATGGTAGAGGATACCACTAAGAAGGTTCATGTCATCTGAGAGTAAATGAAGATTGCACAGGGCCAATAGATGTACTATGTTGATAGGTGATGGATACCACTAGAGTTCCAGGAGGGGGACTAAATATTCTTTCCAGTCTCCCCTCGACGAGGACTATAGAGATTTGGCCATGGAGGAAAAATCTCACCATGATTTATCAGACCATTCTCGATACTTCATATGATTGTCAAGGTGGAGTACCGCTTGGCACTACCACCGCAGTTAGATAGGGTGAAATACGTATTCCATGTATCCGAACATAGGTGATATGTGCATGACACATCCCACGTGATCGACCATGGAGAGATGGAGATTGAAGATAGAGATACTTTTGCAGAGTTCACAGTGGAGATGGAGGATCAATAGGAGCGGGTCCTTCATGGGTAGTCGATTCCTCTAGTGTGAGTTTGTTGGTAGCACAAGAATCTCTAGGAGATCACATGGGAGAGAGATGCTCATATGCATGCCTAGTACCCCTATTTGTATGTGTAGACTTATTTGTATTTCAAGGACATAAATCCCAAAGGAGGGGTAATGTAAAGACATGAAAATTCAATTTATTTATTTTTTAATTATTTGGGATTTTGACGAGTCTGCGAAAATTTACGGCACGTGATTCCGAGACCTGGTCTGCCCAGAATGAATTTTTGAACTTCTTTTAAGGTATGTTCAGTAAACGCACAGACGAGATTTCCTATCTTTTGAACTGGTTCTCAGATTAAGATTCTGAGGCACTGATGAATTTAGAATTCTAGGATACTCCAATAAATGAATTAACATCGTCCAATGAGAGTTGAGAGGAAAACTGAGTTTTTGGACATTTTTTGAAAAAAACAAAACAATTTGAAATTATTCTTTTTTTCTTTTATCTCTTTTTCATGGATAGAGGCGGCGCGGTGGGGTATCTATGATGTGGAGGTAAGGCATTTTAATGAAACACATGGATAAAATGTATTCATCAATGTAATAGTGAATTTAATGGCATGAAACATTGATGTTGTTTCATAAATGAAACAACGTAATGACGCGACATCACGTCATTTTGGAATCACTGCAGTGTGGTTATATATATAGTTTGATGTGTCTGGAAAATTATGGAGGATGGTTTTGGAGGCTACTCAAGTGAAGATCTAACTCACATCCACCACACCGAAGAACGATGAATGATGACGAATGCCTTTTGAAGCTCGAAAATAGGAAGTGTCGTTGACGCTGTAAACCCTCGAGGATGAACGTGAAGCAAAGAATGTGGTAAAAGAAAGGGGGTTTATGTGTTTTGATGTTCCCTCTATTCTAGTTCTTGAAAAATTATACGAACACAGAACAACTATCTAACGGGTTGATCTGCGTCTCTTCTAATCATACTGATGGTTTCTGTACGATCTTAAACTCATGAATTATTCCTTCTTTTGTTATTATTAATATTTCATTATTTTTAAAACACTAACATGGAGGGAGTAGACTGAAACCTACAAGGATCGGACCCTCCGCTAAACTTTCCCTTGGTGCGCTCTTCGTGAAAGAGGAAAAAATGAGGAAAAAAGACGTTTGAAGGCCGCATAACGATGAAAAAATTCTAGTGGCCCACAGAAACAACTGAGGGCGTGCCATACCAGTAGTGGTCGAAAGAGACCCACGACCACAGACTACTGGTAGTCGATGGTGGGGAACCGTCCTTCTCCACAGTGACCAAAGGTGGCTAGCCCGAGCCAGACATGTGGGAGATGGGCAGGGCCTGCAGGATCCAGCGGCGGCAGCAGCCACGACCAGTGGACCGCAGCAGGAGGGGTAGACACAGACCCTACGCCGCATCACGTCATTCCGAACCCGCATCCGCGATTCCAGTTGGGTGAAGCGGTCCGCCTTAAGGTGGACCAGGCTATATGTGGGCCAGACCTACGACCTTACAGGCTAGACTAGTCCCGATGCCCCGGGGGCCAGCGCGGGTGGGCTGAGCCCCACCCGGTGGGGCGGGCCAACCACAGCTCGGGCCAGCGAACAAGCAGGGACATCCCCAATGGGCCACACCCAATGAACTGGGTCAAACCTTACAGGCCAGACCTAAGCATGGTCGGGTAGACACCAAGACATGTTGTGTCGGGCCGGCCTGACTGTGTCGGACTAGGCCAAGACCCAACCTGTCCCCGAATAACGAAACACTCATAACTGATGAACTGGTTGTCCCATTGACCCAACGTTCGTGGAATTAGGAAATTTTTTGGGAAGCGGTCCCTTGGTATATTCCGGCGGGCCTGACCAAGCTTGGCCAAACTGAGGTGTGATAACCCTGTTATCATGGAATGGGGTGTAACTAACAGACCGAGAATCAGATCAACGTGCCATCTCTGGCATAAGGACCCTTGTGATAAGGTGGTACATTGAAGATACTCTAAGTGAGTATTTTCAGAGTTTGACATGCAACCTAGGTTGGATCAGACTTGAATCCAATGAGGCCCTTTTTTCAATAGTTCCCATACCTCATAGACCAGTCGTCTGATCGACGCATCGTCTGTCATGATGGGACCCCTATGATGGGGAGGTCCTCAGGGTATAATTTTTACGGGTCTTCCTACCAGTTGAAATATGACCGATGGCTAGAGGAGTAGAGACTTCCGGAGATAGGTGTCCTTAGTTTGGGAATCCAGTGGATGGCTATGGCATGAAGAAGAAAAGAGACCCATAAGTCAGCATCAAAAACTCTAGGGTTGGATGATATAGTTTTATGGTTAATCATCCCTACCTCTTTACCAGCAACCAATATGGGTCAGAAGCAGCGACCAATAGAGGTCAGCACCAGCGACCAATACGGTTCAGCACCAGTGACCAATACTGGTCAGCATACAGTGTCCTATACAAGTTACCAGTAGAGTTACTACAGATATGATGATCTAGATTTATGACTATTCCTCCCTATCACAATAACATTAATGTTATACAGTTAGAGTGATATGTTTTTTTTATTTTTTTTCTTGATGATTTAGACCATGCTTGTGATTTTATCTTTGTGGTATTTCTTGTGATGTTTTCATTTATGGATTACTGAGAGACCTTTGGGGGAATAGGGGTCCCTACAAGGGATTGTTATACTAATCCCTGCACGGTCTCTGCCCGCACGTGTGTGTCTAGTGCAGACTAATAACGCTCTGAGGAAGACTTTAGAGGTACTGGACATAGTGGAGCTGGGTGCGATGAGAGCGTTATCGTTCTTATTATTCGACTTCAGTCTTACAACTAATACCCTCCATGTAGAGCTCCAGGGTAGATGCAACAACATTTTACCTTTTTTTTCAGTTCCTATGGCTTTTATTCTATCCAACTGTTTTCAGTTTACATTTGTAATTCTGGTTGAACTTTACTCTCATGGAAATAATTTTCTATTGTTGGTTGTATACTTTAGTCTCCCTTTTTGAGTGTCTAAAATCTTTAAGGAAATGCATTCCCTTATTGGGTATAGACATCTGGTGCTAGTCACCAAACCCTGGCATATGGAAGGCAGGCTTGAGGTAGTCACACCTGTGCCCTGTGGGACAAGTTGTGATAGGTGATATAATTAATGTTTTCTGATCTGTTGGAACACATATATATGGTTTTTATTATGTGATGGGAGGGATCTAAAGTATATATCCCTAAAATTCAATGGGTAATGTTTTATATCTCATGTGGTAATTGTCGAATTCGAGTAGATGTGATTAATCCACAAGGGGGAAAAATTAAATGTTCTTGATCCACCATGGGAAAATAATCGATATTCTTGATCTACATTGGGACTCATGTGTTGATGCCTAATCCATTATTATAAGGGAAAATAGTATTGATGCTTGATCCGTTATGATTTTATAGTCCCATTAGTTGACCTTAACATATGAAATGGTTCTATACTAATGATGGTTAGACACATTAATAACCTTTACATATGGTTCATGATTTATTTATGATCTTTTCTCACTCTTATGAATCATATATTTACAAATGCTAAAAAACCATTCCATGAATCATCTATATAATCTCATAATGGTTAGTGATGAACATTGTAAGTTATGAACATGATCTTACACCCTTATTCTTATCTTATTCATTCATATAACCACTTATTGATATCTTCTGTGTTTCACCTTAATAAGAATTTATTATCACACTTTATTATGTTTTTATTCCATAGGATTTAATGAATTGTTATAAGGAGTGTATGTGTATAAAGAGTACATAATAATAATTTCATTATGGAAGAATTTTATGATATATCATGTAATTGGAAATATGTTTATCTAGTCTCAAAAGACACTAATCCATTATGGATCTCGGGAATGTATTGGTGAAATGTATTTAATGTTCATCTAAAAAGATATATATTTATGTATGAATAAATGGAATCACTATAGAAAATCCCATATTGAATTTAATTTTCATTATGAATATAGACCATGAAAGAGTGTACTATCTATAATTTTGACCTCTGGAAATTGATTATATTGGTTTTAGAAACGTTATTATAGGGATAAAAATATTGTGAGGACAGTTGAAAACAAGTCTAACAGTCATCTCATGGTATAGATTTAATTGTATCACGGTTTTGATGAAATTGAATTTTGTCACTGTGCATGATTTCATATTTTTGTATTGATCAATGTAAGAAGACCATATTTACTTGATGTTCCTTTATAAATGGGTGATAAGGGATTTGAAATTTGTGATCAATCCTTGATCTGTATAGAATCCAAAAGAACTGATAACCTGTTTCTTTTATTATATATTTTTATCTATGTTTTTTTAGAATTCAAAATAAATGGTTCTTTTTATCAGTGAATATTAAATAACTTTTAAAAATATTATCTTTTTAGTTTCTTTCATTATATCATTTTAAATGGTGTGATTTTTATAAATAATTTCACTATAAATATCACAGCATTGTACCCTTTGAAATCCTTAATTAATGGTTATATCTGGGCACCGCATAAAAAATATCTATATAAGATTAATTTGAAGAAATATATCCAAACTATTGGATGATGAATAAAATGTAGATATAAAAAATTATATATAGGACTTATTAACAATGTATAAATTGGTGTATCAAGTAGATTTGGTTCCTAATATTTATATATATATATATTTTAGAAATCTACTGATTAGATTGAATCTGTAATGATCAATGTAGTATAGAGTCTATGATTTTAGATGAATTTTTATTTTATTATGGATATAAAATTTTGAGAGTTTAATATTAATATTTTAATTGGTATCATAGTATTGAGTGTTAAATATAGTTTGTTTGTTATGTATTCATTAGTTTTCTCCTATTTGAATATGATATGAGTAGGGTTGTGGTGGTCTTACTATTGTTTTTTATAGTAGGAGTCGACAAGGAACCTAGTACATACTCATGGGGAATGACCACTAGAATCCCCATCGACTAGTAATCCGGACCATATTGGGCGGACAATGAGGCAATGTGAACCTAGTACATGTTTTATTGGGATTTATAAGTCACAAAAACCATTTTTTAAAATAGGTGGAACAACCATAATATTAAGGTCAGACCCATTTACCATGAACACAAATGGGTATTAAGATAGGGATATTTGGATAGATAACTCCCAAAAACATTAATCCCAATGATCCCCATGGATTCGTGTTTTTATTAAGGTATATTGTTATGTTTTTATGTGATTTATAACCTCGAACTCCTACTTCTCATCCTTTTTTTAAACTTCCTCCAATTTTTTTATTTGCTCTATATTGATTCAGGACATATCTCTATAAATAATGGTTCCCAAATGATTCTTCCTCTCAGTTGGGAGGCTAGAGAATATTGAAAGAGGATAAACACCACCACTTTCTCTCCATTTTGATTTATGTTAATCACACGTGTATGTTTTTAGGAAATTTTCTTTATTTTTTTAAAATTGGTGATTTTTTGAGTATCAAGTCATATGAATTTTACAAAAAGGGGTTTAAGAGTCATGTATTATGACATACAAGAAATTTTAGTCAGGTGTTTTGTGTCTCATCAATTCTAGGTGAATTTTTATATCCTTTTTAGTTTATATACGTTTACAAATTTGATTATAAATAGTTATAAATTATTAATGAGGTCCTATGGTATATGAGAAGGGATCATATTCATGGTGAGGGGTGCTGATCTCTTAGATGAGTATGGAGATCATGTCTAAGGGAGTGGTAAAACTAATTTCATGGTTGTTGTTTCCTTTAAGACATAAACATATGTGTTTTATTCATGGTCATGCATGAACATGCTTGGGTTTTGGGTCTTATATGATCATGTAAGGACATGATGGTTTCTTTTATATATGGGATATTTTGTTGAAACTTCTATGAGTATAGAGGGGTTTCCATGCATGATATGGGAACATAAGACAGATCTAATGATTATGTCAATCAGGGGAATTGTAGCATGTTATGGTTGGAAAACACCAAAGGGGTCTAATTTTCATGAATAAATTCTAAATTCCATAGAATGAGACATAGTTTTATGGGTAATGGATTTCTAGTTGGGTATGTGTTTTGTAGAAAGGGTTATAGTCAGGGACATATAACCAAGGAACACTATAAATGTTGATATATTGAGTGAATTGGGTGTGATATATCACTCTTAGTTAGTGAGTATTAGTTTTATTTTATTAATGGCTTTATTAGAGTCTTTCAAGAGTTTGACTAGACATCATGGATGTCTGTAGTGACTATAAGAGTAGAAAGTGAGAAAATTGTTACCTTTGGGAATTTTCCCTCACATCAAGGAGGGGTTGGTATATGATATGCATGGGACAATAATATAAATTGTCATATGTTTTGGTAATTATGGTGAATGTCATACCTTTAGGTTAGTTAAGTGGTTTTTTAAGGATGTGTTTACAAATATCTGACCATGTTTGATTTTTGAGATTAGTTAAGTGGTTAAATCATTATGAAATGGTTTCATTATGTATAAAAAATAGAAGTGAATCCTTTATATGATCTTATTGTGGTTGGCGAAGGTTCTAGGTATGAAAATTATATGGTTAATAGGTTCCAACATGTAAGTTAAGAGAGTCAGTGTTAGTGAAATTATCATAGATTTTGGGGTTATGATTATTATAGGTTATAACATTATATGCGGGAGATACTGAGATGGTTTATTTTGGTGAGATTAGTCATAACGAAGTGTTTTTAATTTGTAAAATTATGTGGAAATGTGTGCATATGGGTTACTGTAAAAATTATACAATTTTTTATTTTATTAGTACACATTTTTTCATCTCCACTAAAATGATTTAGTCAATCAGGGGAAAATCTTACTAATGAGATTGTGGCACAAAGAGTTGATATTTGGGGTATCATGATATACCAACTATGTGGCTTTTGCAATTGTATACATTGGTTATGCCTTTTTTGAATGAGTCTACTATTTCTTATGAGGTTATTATTTTTAGTATGTCTATTTTAAGAATTTCTAGATGGGTTTACTACACATGAGTTTTTTTAATATTACACCTTTACCATATATGTTAATGATATGTGATGGTTCTCATATATGTGGTGGTTGATACATTATTTCCTTTTCAAGTGTTTTTGATACACCAAGGTTTGTCTATGTTATGCCATTACTATTTGGGTTTCTATTTGGTCCACCAGGCTAGATACCCTAAGAGGGGGTGGGCGTGAATTGGGGTATGAAAAAGTAAAACAAATTCCCATTTTTTGATCTTGTTTCATTGATAGAAAAAACTATCTTCTCTCTCTCATTCTCTTTTTAGAGAATGAACAAAGCTTAAATCGTGCAGAAGAAACTTCAATTTTACATGGTTCACCCTCCATGGGATACGTCCAAGGAGCATACACCAGAAATGTGATGATGTACCAAATCCACAATAAGTTCACTAATGTTTACATGTCCGGAATGGACTCATTGTCCTTCCTAGTTTTCAACCAACCACAATGTGAAAGCTCACTACTCTCTCAATTTAATTGTTATCACTACTTATTCAAAAGATAAAATCAAAATTTATAGACTTCTATGTCATTTATTTATCTATAATAAATTCATCCTATAATGTATGTAGATGCTCTATTGATGTTCCACTTTCATCCACTAATGAATAGAACATTACCATACTATTTCTGGGAAAAATCAAATCTTTTTCAAAACCCTTACCGCATCTTGTGTTCACCTTTAATGGATTGCTTTCATGATTCCACATTTTTAGAAAAACAATAGTTACACACAACTTCCATCTTACACGAAACTCAAATATTACACACAACTTTCTTACCTTGTGAATACCTATAAATATTTCTCCCAACTCCCTTTTCTTAAAATTCTTACGTGATCCGGAGCTTGGATTATCTCTATGTGTTGAGCTACCTTGAATGATGGGGGTCACCTCCTATTTACAGGAACCATCAACCCCTGTGTAAAAGATTAACCATGCTGTGAAATATTCTCTTTGAGAACCCAAAACTCCATTTGACGTCACATTGGGAGCACATGTTTTTTTCATACAACCTCATCTTTCACACAGATCTAAATTTTTCATGCACTTCATTCCCATGTCATCATTTTTTTTCAAGATTGGTTTTGAAAAATATCTCTAGAACTCAACAACTCACCATGAAAACCCTCTTTTTCCACAAACAAACTAGCTTTTTAAATAAACACCAACACCAAAAAATGGGTCAATGTTATCATGAGGGGTTTTCCCAACAATATTCCCATTTGGGTTTGTATTCCACACTTCTCATAATGAATCTCTACACTTTCATACCTTACCGAAGATCCTTTTATCATCTACCACCATATGCCTATTTCTACTCAGATAGTGACCAATTATTTACTCACCACATACTCTAATCCCACATGAGAAATGCTTAGCATTTGTAACAAGAGAAGTATAAAAAGATCATCAATAGATCACTTCATTTCGGACCCCAATCAATGATACCATATTAATACCAATAAACTAATTTCATCACGAACCTCTACGGCTCTGATATGAAATATTTGATTGACCACTTCAAGAATCGTTAGATTTAAAACTACTAATCCCCATATCTCACTGCTCTACATGTCAACATCTCCCCATGTCTTTGACCAAGGCATTATCTATATTTTTTGCCACAGTTTCACCTTTATAATGAGTCACTCATTCTCCCCTATTGTCGATGAACCCAAAGGTATCTTCATTGTGGTCTTGAACATTGTAGAGAATAAATATCAACACATTTGAAAAAAAACACACTGAACCTCGGGGAAAGGGGAGTCCCACATCCACACTCTTTCATGTTTGGGGAGTCAAATGAACTCCCATATCTATTCGATACCCCTTGATCACTTCCATGTGTAAGGTCCTTATCAGAATATCATCAACCTATTGCTCTATAATCACATATTACAACTTCACCAGCTCTTTCTCCAAATTATCCTTAATAAAATGATATTTAATTTCAATGTTCTTGGTCCTCGAATGACAGACATTAATTTTTCTATGATTTATAGCACTTCAGTTATCACACTAGATTATAATCAGAGACTTCACTTCCACTTCCATATCATCTATCTATTTATTGTTCTACAATATTTTTGGTCATGCCTATGTTCCTGAAATATACTTAGATTCTGTGGTGCATAATGAAATGAAATCATTGTAATTTATTTGAAAAGTAATACACAATCTACAATGATAAAATGAACATACACATGTTGATTTTTAGTCATCTACTAAACCATCCCAATCTGCATCTGTATGTCCCAAAATCTGAAGCTGACATTTATCATTATACATCAAACCAAAATCCACAGTTCCCCTAATATACTGATGTATTATTTTCACTACAGGCATATTAATTTCCTTGTTATTGCTTTTATATCATGTTACTTTGCATGTGGTGAAAACAATACCAGGTCTTTTCTATGCTAGCAACAATAAACATCCACTAATCTGCTTTTATTCTATTACATTAACTACCTTTCCATCTTCATATTTTGAAAATTTCATCTGGGTGTCAACAGAAGTCTTCATCTACATGGAATTTTCCATTCTAAATCTTCTATGAACCTCCTTGGAATATTTGGATTGAGAAATGAAACTATCATTAATTCCTCATGAAACCTGTAAACCAAGGAAAAATGCCATCCCTCTGATCATTGACATTTCTAACTCACTTTTCATGAATTCAAAAAACTATCTACACTGAGATTCATATGATCTTCCAAATATTATTTCATCGACATAAATTCAAACCATCATCCTTCAATTACTATCGGTGATTAAATAGCTATTTTAATCAATTCCACGACGTTAGAAACCATTCTTCTTCAAATACTGATCAAGCCTCGAGTACCATGCTCTTGGTGTTTTTTTCATCCCATATAACTCCCTAATAAGCTGAAAAAACTTATTATCATCCTCGTGAATGATAAAACCATCTGGATTCTCGATATACACTTCTTCCTCCCTCACCCCATTCAATAATGATGATATTACGTCCATCTGGAACACCTTGAACATCTGTTTCACTAAAATGTCTAGGAATAATCTGATTGTCTCCAGCATAGCAATTGGTGAAAATTTCTCATCAACATCTGTTCCCTATATCTGGGAGTATCCTTTGCACACTTGTCGTGCTCTTTTTCGAATAAATGTTCCATCTACATTCATCTTATTGTGATAGACCAATTTATTTCTGATGAAATTATTATCTACTACCCTTGAAATAATCTACCACCTATGATTATTCTCAATATGGTCTAGCTTTTCCTTCATATCCTGATGTTATTTTTCATCTTCAGCTGCACCAATAATTCATTTGGGCTCTACCTGAGATAAGAAGGATTTCTACTATAGTGATTTATTCATCTTGTCTGAACCTGAACAATCTGATGGCCACTTATATTTTTCCAGTCAATTTTAGCCTGAATCATTGGATTCTGTGTAGATACCGACGTTAAATCATCTTACTCATCATTAATATCTACTTCTGAATCATATCTGCCACTTATGCTCCTCCTTAATTTCTTTCCTCTTCATTACATTCATCAAGAATCTATTCATTGTATTGTTTATTATTCTCTTCATTTTCCATGACAGTGAAATCATTTTTCTGTAATAATTTCCCAAGACTCTAGTTAAAGCATCTTTATGATTTGATTTTTCTTGAGTAGCCACAGAGTATTCCCTCATCTTCACATGAATCAAATTCCATATTTTTTTCTTTATTGCGAATGAAGCACTTACTTCCAAATATTTGAAAGTATTTCACTATTGGATTATTTCAATAACACATATCACACAAAGTCTTTCCATCCATCAGATACATAAAATCCATATTGGAAATGTAGACCACTTTCAAAACTACTTCCTTCCAAAATTTCTCTTATAGGTCCTTTTTTATTTGCATTATTCTAGCCATGTTGTTGATGATCCGATTTTACCTTTCAACCACTCCATTATATTGTGGAGTTCCCAATGTAGAAACGTCATTCCTTATCATGTTCTTCTTGAGATTTTCTTCCACCTGATTGATTGTGAATTCTGTACCATTGTTAGTACAGAACTTCTGAATTTTCTTCCCAAGAATCCTTTCAGATTCCCCCCGGTTCTATTTTTTGGCAACTGAATACATCAGACTTATGTGAAATGATTAATATCCAAGAAATTAAAATATAATATTCAATTAAAATAATTTAATACCTCTTCACTCCAATTTCTATTAGTGAGATGGGTCCATATACATCAACATGCGCCAATTTTAGCACTCTTGTTGACTTCTTTTCCTTTGATTTGTAGATATTTCTGATGATATTACCTTGTTGACAAGAATCACATGTATTCAAATAATCACATGATAACTTAGAGATGTCTCAAGCTATATCATATTTCACCAGATCTTCCAGGAATGGTTGGTATAGCTAACCATGTTGATTCTTCCACAACTTGTTTTCATCATCTCTAGATAGAAAGCACATATCATCTTCTACACTTATGTGGTAGGTATTCCCTTTGTCCTTTTTACTAGTAGGATCAATGTACCATATATTTCCTTGATGACACACATATTCTTGGTAAACAATATAGAATTCCCTGAGTCACACAGTTGACTGATGGTGAGAAAATTGTGACTAAGACCTTCTACAACCAAGGCATCATCACGTCTTATTTCTTTTCCCCCATACCTTACATTTTCTGATTCAAATATATTATGTCCTTCATTGTATCAAAACATGAAATAACCTTCATTGTCGTATTTTATGCCTACAACCAGATATTTATTTCCTATCATGTGAGATGTGAAACCACTGTCAAGGTGTAATGACCTGTGTTTTGAATCGGACTACAACCCGAAGGAATTTGAAATTTTTCAATTACTGAATGGGGTGGTTTTAAGATCGAGCTTCAAAATTGATTTCCAAAGAGTTGGAATGCTTTTTTGTTTTGGTTTTGGGATTGGGAGAAGGGACACAATGTTTCCCTAGTGTCTCAACAGGTCTTGGGAGCTTCGGTCCTGGGAGAGAGACTAGTTTCTAAAAGGACGAGGAAGGCGCACGGGCTGCACACAGTTTGACCAAACTGTGCCACCCATTGCAAGGAAAATTGTGTGGCCTTGTTTAAAGGGGAAGTGTATTGCACATGGGATACACACGATTTCCCAAATCATTCGCCCAGCCCATGTGAGGGATCTCTCCTAGGCAGAGGGTTTCACACTATTTGTGCACAGTTTGGAAAACCGTGTGGATCAAACTGTGCAGGCCGATATGTTTAAATAAATTGATTAAATTTAAAATAGAAAAATGAAATTAAGATAAAACCTAAAATAACTCTCCCTCACCCTCACTCAACCTTCAATACACACATGGAGGGGCTCCCCTTCAGCCGTGCGTGACACCCCCCATCTGGCCTCCTATCGGTCTATGTTTTTCCTCCGATTTCTGGTCATTTCTTCATCTAATATTCATGGTATTCTCTCCTATTGCCTCTCCTCTATACTCCCGACTTATTTTCAACCTATTCAGTGCCCTATGTGGTTCGGCCGAACACTAAGGCTTTGGGGTGATCCAAATATCAGTTTTCTTTTGGTTCTAGGTTATGCGAATGGTCCTTTGGGAATCCTTGGTGAGCGTTCTGGAAACCGTCGATGAAGGCGAAGCTGCTCGGGAGGTTTCAGATTGTTAGTATGGTTTTGGGGTAATATTTTCATCTCTTTATTTGTTTCTCACTTGTCAAATTAGTGGATTTTTATGTTTATGTGTTCCTTGCATGTTGTTTATAGTGCATTCAAGGTTTTGATATAGTTTCTAGTCGCCAAAGACTATGTGACTCATCTGCGACTCTTAGTTAGAATGCACCAAGAGCCGAAGTGGATGGATGGATCCACCATGAGGTAGGGTCCCTCTCCTTGCACTTTAATTAAAATTAAAGTAGTAAAGAGTAAATTATTGCATTGTCTTATCATTTTATTTTTTCATGTTTAGTTCTGATTAAATGCTTCTATTAAAATCGTGGGAACTACAGGAATAAGATAAAAGAGGTCGTTTGGTCACTAAACTAACGATTTAATAATAAAACCCCTCGATCAGAGGAGCGCTGGCTTCAAAAAAAGTAAGAAGTATATATACATGTTTTCCTTCTCTTTTTGTCTTGGTTCCATGCTCATACTTGACATCATGTTTGGTGCATGGATTTTCTTGATATGTCTTTTAGAAATGTTCCTAAATGGCATTCCACTTAGTGATCTGACACTTGTTTCCCTATGCACCTAACTAGTTCCAGAATAACGTGTAATTGTAATTTCCCTTTTTATAATAGGGTTAAATGAATTTGATTAGAATGGGTTAAATGAGATGGTGGAAACAAAGTGAAATGACTATGACAGTTGTATTATTAATCGTCCTTCCAGGATTGGGAAACCAGATGGAATGACCCTCAGGTGGAACCTTTTCCCAATTTTCCATGTTTAGGAAAATTGGATCAGATGACTCTAAATAAGAAATATGTGCAAAATAAAAGTCCATGGTTTAATGGGTTGGGTTATGTTAAATGGTTTTCCTTAAGATATTATGCCTTAAGTAACTTTATGACAGTGAGTATTCCTTATCTGTAATCAAGGGTTGTGTAAGTGTGTCACATGAGAGGTACAACCTCATGTCGGAGTCACAAGTAGGATTGTGCCTTCTGTAGGTTATGAATGTGGTATTTTTCTATTTGAAATGCATATGAGGTACTGCCTTATGCATTATAATATAATGTTGTTAACATTTAAGATTGAGTATTCAAGGCAGGCATTCATACCCATGCCATCTAATGTGTATTTTTGGGATGGGAGGAATTCATACCCCATGCCATCTACTTTGAATGATTATGATTGATTGTGAATGTGGAATGACTTCTTGAATTCTTATGAAGTAATTTCATAAGTAGTATACTATTGACATGTTTGTATTGTGAGTGTGCACATGCTAATGCCACATAATGATTGATAATAGAGGTGAGTGCATGATGAGGCCACCTAGTGATAGATACATAGTTGGATGGGAAACAGTTATACCACATGCCAGTGTGACATTACATGTATGGAAGGGGGCATACTTACCCCTCGTTAGTTGACTTCTAATGACGATTTAAGTGTATGAATGGGAGGCATTTATACCTCATGCCAGTATTATGAATGTGACGGATGAGAGGCAGTTGTACCCTCTGTTGGTTGAAGGAATATGATGGAAGGGAATAATTCTTACCCCTGGATTGTATCTTTTATGAAAGAGAAGCATTATTACCTCGTTACCATTGCATAGTAGGGACGAGAGGCATTCTTACCTCGTGCCTACTATCTTCAGCTGATGGGTGGGTGGCATGCTTACACCACACTATCTTTTATAAATATTTTCATGTGTAACTGTAGTGGCATGATCAGACTTATTTTCCAGCAATGAGCCAAAGCTAGTGTAGCCATCAGGTTTCCTTTGGGAACCTGGATGGGTGTTGTAATTCTATGTTGTCCTACTTATTGATCCCTGATATAATTACTTACTGTTTAATTAAATACACACTGTCTGGATTGTGTTGGACATCGGTGGTGCCGACCTACTGAGATTATTATCTCACACCCTACTAGGGCCACCATTGCACTAGGGT
The DNA here is from genome assembly GCA_963277665.1 of Viscum album. Taxonomy (NCBI): domain Eukaryota; kingdom Viridiplantae; phylum Streptophyta; class Magnoliopsida; order Santalales; family Viscaceae; genus Viscum; species Viscum album. The sequence goes on from OY728161.1 coordinate 941,005,982, forward strand.
ACCCGAGTAGATCCTCTTGTTTGCAGGACCTAGGTCGTATGCTTGTTGCTGTTTCCTTGCAACTGAGGAGTTAGGAGCAAAGGACTATGCAAGAACTTGGGATGCTCAGGAGATTGCCTGTCGGGCTTTGCTATCTTTTTCTTGTCTTTTTCCTGTATTGTATCATGCTGTCTTATTTTCGTCTTTATAAATGTATCATCATTTGTACATACATGCATTGTAAACTGGCGGTTTCCACCTTCTATAAAATGGCTATTACTAGTCTTTTGCTTCTGCATTTCAATTGATTACTACTTCCTCTATTGAATGTTATTTACTCTGATAATACCGTTGTGTAACTGAGATATGAGGGTATAGTCTCCCCACTATCAACTCCTGAGACCATTGCTACTAGTCAGTAGCCTCTGGCATACGAGGAGATGCGCTTGATGCCATGTGACCAAACGGTCTGGCCACCGGTTCGATGGTAAGCTGGGCCGGGACGTTACAAAGTGGTATGAGAGGTGTTTATTTTCTTTTTCCTTACTATTTTGGGTTGGTAGACAGGAGATTAGGAAAGTGTTGGCACTTGGCAAATAGTCGTGCTTGGGACTAATCAGCCCACATATGGGGAATGACCAAGTTTCCAGGGCTGGGAATTGATTTTCATGTTGTTTTCTATTACGGTTGATATGATTTCACCTTGAGTGACTGTTGTATTTTATGCTGCTTATGGTTTATGAAATTCCTTGAATTTTACACTTGGCCTGATATGGAAAGAAAGTTTCATTACATGAATCATATTAGGCACATAGTTATTAACATATCATGCATGTGCCAAGCCATGTAGTTTCATCTTCGATTTCTTGTATAGTATGCTTAAGTGATTATATGCCATGTTTATGTGTTATAATAAGCTTCTGTGATATATCATGTTCCATGTTTACTGCTTATGATGGAATGTCTTTCTTTGGTTGTACCTGGGTTATGAATGAACGGGAATTATGTTTTGATTGTAAGGTGTATGGGCACCATAAAACCGGGAAGGGGTAACCCATATAATAAAACCATTCTGAGCATGATACAAATACATTTGTAGGGCCTTTTTTTAAAATGTAAAGCTATCGATGTTAAAATTCTAATGTAAATTGGCTTCGATAAACAGGGGAGTCTAATTCCAATTTATAAAGCGTATGGGTGCTTTATAGGTTGGTAGATGGCCAAACATATACTAGGGCCATTGTATGCGATCATGTTAAATTCTGGGTTGGAATCTGGTTTTGATAAATATGGGGGTTAATTTTTAATCCATGAAGTTTATGGGTATTTCATGAATTGGGAAATGGAAACCCGTATTAAATGTAAAGGCTTACTATATTGTGAATTGAATAAATTGAAAATGTTTCCAAATTTTTAAATTTAATGGTTTTGACTAACTATTAAATGTGAAACTGGACTCGAGTAGGTCTATTGAAAAGTGTTTTATGAGAGAACTAGGTTGGGGTGTTTGAATGTTTAAAAGGATTTGAGTAACTGTTTGGGGATGCTTTTTGATGAACCCATGGTGGTTAAAATGAGACCCTCATAGGTCTCCCTTTGTTTAGAAGGTTTTGTTTTGCGCTTTGATTGATAAATACAGGATGTCTATGAATGTTTAATGTTTTTAAAAGGATGTTTTTTGTGTGAAAATTTCATTTTTTATTGACGTGTGGTTGAAACTTTGAAATAATGTAAGTTTAAAAGAGATAAAAATGTTAAGGGCTTGGTAATGGAACCTGTGGTGGTGTGTTGAAACCCTAGTGTAAGGGGTAGTTTTGTGATTCTCATGGAGTTGCCTTGGAAGGGGACCGTAGGTGTTTTCTGTGGGTGTTGTTTCCTTACCGGTGTTTTGATGAGTGGATTTTGAGCCTAGAGACTTTGTTTGGTGTGACCCATCATTAGGGTCGATGTTTGATCTTCATAAAGGGCTAGCCTGTGGTTGGTAGCACCCTTAGGATTTTAAATTCCTTTCTTGTACCCTGGGTTTTCTGACGTGAGGTGTTGTTTGGTTATCATTTTCCCTTGTTGGACACTTGTTTTTCTAAGGACACCCTTGATCGGATGGGTGGTCATTGGTTTTTGACTTTCATTGCGGAGTTTATGTGCTAGCACGCTTGTGCTTGGCTAGGTTATCACCTTTCCCGTCGGCAACTAAGAAACTCCAACGGTTAAGTGTGCATCGCGTCGAATCTGGTAAATGTTTCCTCTTAAGTGGAATGGATGCTTCTTGGAATGCCTTTAGAAATGGGTTGGTTGTGTCTAAATGCATGTGAGACATGTGATTCTATAACATGTGGGTGGGTCAGCAGGTGTGCCGAGTTCCTTTCTTGATGTCGACCAGTTGAGGTTTGTCTATTCTTCCTTCCATTACTCTATTTTGATTAACTAGAATCCGTTCAAACCTCTTAGTGTATTCTGTTTAGCGACGAGAATTTCCCCTATCTTGTCCACATTCTAGATGCACTGATAGAACGTTGGTCTTATCTGGGATAATTCTTTTAAGCTATTGGGCTTGATCAGATGGTTCTCTTTCAGCATTGTACGTCGGATGCGTGAATTCATGTATGGTATGATCATGGAAAAATCATTGGATATTGTGTGTAGGATTCGGTGAGGGTGTTTGTCTTAAACGTAAGGTGCCTTGGAGAAAGGAATGGTGGTTCTGTTTGAAATATGTCGGCCGTTTAGGCCGAGCGTTCTGTATATGGTCAGCTGGAGATGGCTTGACTTGGGGTTCTTTTTTAGTGTTTTCCGTCGGTGACATAATGTTCTTTGGCACATCGTCAGGTTGAGGCGAGTGTCGTTTTTGTCGCCCGGTGCCTAGTATGAACAACCGTATCGACTTGGGCCTTTAGGTCGACGGGGAATTGACAGTTTGATCTGTTTCAAATCACGCTAAGAGCGTCGTGGGAATGCTTCGGGTGCTCATTGAAAGTAAATTCCAACGATGGTCCAAACCGTATTTTGGATTTGATTGCTTAACATTAAATATATAAGGTGGGAAGTACCTGTGGCTGGATGCTTAACGAGACGAAGATGGGTTTGTGTCTCTGGGTAGATGGGCTCAGGAAGAGCCGTCTTGGTGTTTTGTTTGGGAAACGAGCATTGGATCAGGTTTTGGTAGGTTAAGCACCGTAGGTTTAAATGGATGCCTTTGGGTCTGTTGGATGTTTGTGAACGCAACATGATCATTTGAATGAAGATTCATCACAATTGTAGGTTGGGTGATGTGTACGTTGTTCACGAAGGCTTCTCAGGGATGAGAAGTTCTAAGGTGTGAAGGTTGTAATGACCCACATTTTGAACCGGACTAAAACCGGAATGAATTTGAACTTTTTCATTTACTAAATGGGTTGTTTTTAAGATTGAGCTTCGTAAAGGAATTATGAAGAGTTGTAACGCTTTTTTGTTTTGGTTTTGGGCTCGGGAGAAGGCCTGTGAAGTTTCCCTAGTTTCTTGACCGGTCTCGGGAGCTTCGGTCCCGACAGAGAGACTAGGTTTTAAAAGGGAGCATAAGGCACATGGGCTACGCACGGTTTAAACAAACAGTGTGGCCCATTGCAGGAAAACCATGTGGCCTTGTATAACGGGGCAGTAGCTTCCGCATGAGCTGAACATGGTTTCTTAAACCGTGTTCCTAGCCCATGCGAGGGAACTCTCCATGGAAGATGGTGTCGCACGGTTTGCGCACGGTTTGGAAAACCGTGCAGATCAAACCATACAGGCCGGTATGTATATAGAAATTTATTAAATTTAAAATAGAAAAATGAAGTAAAGATAAAACATAAAATAACACTCGCTCACCCTCACTCAACCCACACGACACACAAGGAGGGGCTCAAATTGAGCAGCGCGTGACACGCCCCTTCCAGCATCCACTCGATCAAGGTTCCTCATCCGATTTCTGGCTGTTTCTTCGTCGAATCATCATGGTAAGCTCCCCTCTTGCTTCTCCTCATTTCCCCCGGATTCTTTTCGACCTAGTCGGTGCCCGATGAGATTTTTCCAAACCCTACGAGTTTGGGGTGATCCAAATTTCAGTTTTATTTTGGGTCTAGGTTATGCGGAAGGTTCTTTGGGACTCCTTGGTTCACATTCCGGCAACCACCACCGAAGGTGAAGCAGTTTGGGTGGTTTCGAATCATCGGGTTGGTTTCTGGGTAAGGTTTTCACCTCTTTCTTTGTTTCTCACATGTCAAATTTGTTGATTTTGATGTTTATGAGTTCCTAGCACATTGTTTATAGTTTGTTTGAGTTTTTGGCGTGGTTTCTAGTTGCCAAAGACTAGGCGACTCTTCTGCGACTCTTAGTTAGAAATCACCAAGTGCTGGAGTGGACGGATGGATCCACCTTGAGGTAAGGTGTCTCTCATTACCCTATAATTTAAAGTAAAGTAGTAAAGAGTTTATTAATACACTGTCTTAGCATTTTAATTAATCAAGTTTAGTTCTGATTAACTGCTTCTATGGAAATCGTGTGAACTATAGGAATAAGACAAAAGAGGTTGTTTGGTCACTAAACTAACGATTTAATAATAAAACCACTCAATCAGAGGTGAACAATATTCAAGTCAAAATTAGGAAGTAGACTTACATGCTTGCCTCCTCTTTTTTTCATAGTTCCATGCTCATACTTGACATCATGTTTGGTGTGTGGATTTTCTTGATACGGCTTTCAGAAATTTTCCTAAATGGCTCACCCTTTAGTGATCAGACACATGTTTCACTAAGCACATAACTAGTTTGGGAATTACATGTAATTGTAACTTCACTTTTTGTAAGGGGGTTAAATGAATTTGATTAGAATGGGTTAAATGAGATGGTGTAAACTATGTGAAATGACTATGACTCTTTTATTATTAATCGTCCTGTGAGGTTTGAGTAACTAGATGGAATTACCCTCACGTGGGACCATTGGCTAATTTTCCATGTTTAGGAAAATTGGATCAGATGACTCTGAATAGGAAATGTGTGCCAAAAAATGGGCCATGATTAAATGGGTTGGGTTGTGTTAAATGGTATTGCTTATGATATTATGCCTTAAGTACCGTTATGACAGTGAGTATGACTTATCTATAATCAAGGGTTGGGTAAGTCTTTTACATGAGAGGTACTACCTCATGTCGGAGTCACAAGTAGGATTATACCTTGTGTAGGTTATGAATAATTTATTTTTTATATTTAAAATTCATAGGAGGTACTGCATTATGCATTATAATATAATGTTGTAAATGTTTTGGAATGCATATGGATGGGAGGCATTCATACCCCAAGCCATCAAATGTGTATGTTAGGGATGGGAGGCATCCATACCCAATTCCATCTACTTTGAATGATTATGATTGATTGTGAATGTGGTATGACTTCTTGAATACTTATAAGGTAATTCCATAAGCAGTATACTATAGAAAAGTGTGTATTGTGAGTGTGCACATGTTGATGCCACATAATGATTGATAATAGAGGTGAGCGCATGCTGAGGCCACCTAGTGACAGATACGTAGTTGGATGGGTGGTAGTTATACCCCTTGGCAGTGTGAAATTACATGTATGGAATGGAGGCATCCTTACCCCTCACCAGTTGACTTCTAATGATGATTGTCGTGTTTTGATGGGTGGAAGTTATACCCCATGCTAGTATTATGAATGTAACCGATGGGAGGTAGTTATACCCTATGCCGGTTGAAGGAACGTGATGGAAGGGAGGAATTCTTACCGTTGCTGGTATATTTTAGGAACGAGAAGCATTCTTAACTCGTTTCCATTGTATACTAGGGATGGGAGGCATTCTGGCCTAATGCCCACTATCTTCAGGAGATGGGTGGGAGGCATGATTACCCCACACCATCTTTTATAAATATTTACATGTGTAACTGTAGTGGCATGATCAGACTGATATCCCGGCAATGAGCCAATGTTGGTATAGCCGTCAGGTTTCCTTTGGGAACCTGGATGGGTGTTGTAATTCTAGGTTGTCCTGCTTATTAAACCCTACTATAATTTATTACTGTTTAATTAAATATACACTTTCTGGATTGGGTTAGACACCGATGGTGCTGGCCTACTGAGACTATTATCACAAACCCTACTTGGGCCGCCATTGCACTAGGGTACCCGAGTGGATCCTCTTGTTTGCAGGACATAGGTTGTATGCTTTTTGCTATTTTCATGTACCTAAGGGGTTAGGAGAAAAGGACCAAGCAGGAGATTGGGATGCTCATGAGATTGCCCATCGGGATTTGCTATCTTTTTTTTGTCTTTTTCATTTATTGTAGCATGCTGTCTTGTTACCTGATTTATAAATGTATCATCATTTGTACATACATGCATTTTAAACTGGAGGTTTCCACCTTTTATAAAATGGTTATTACCTGTCTTTTACTTCTACCTTTCAATTGTTTACTGCTTCCGATATCGAATGTTTTTTACTCTGATAATACCGTTGTGTTACTCTGATATGAGGGTATTGTCTCCCCACTATCACCTCCCGAGACCCTCGCAGCTAGTCGGCAGCCTCTGGCGTACGGGGATACGCGCTTAAGGCTATGTGAACTACCGGTCCAGGCACCGATTTGATGGTAAGCCGGGCCGGGACATTACAGAAGGATCTGTACACCAGAATTGTCTAATGATTTAAGGAAAATTTCAGCAACCACTACCTTCTTTCCTCTGTTCTTCATGGTCCATTTTTTATGTCTTCACACTCGGCATAGATTGATACTTCTGATATTTCTCAGAGTAGGATGGGTTGGCTACATTTACAATGCTGAAAATCTATTTTTCATTTTCAACTCACCTTTTGGTTCAGTGATCTGCTACTTGCGAACATTTCAATTCTTCTTCGACACATTCCTTTTTATGGTCTATGTATGTTATCTAGTCATGTTCCCAAATCCTACACACCAAAAATAGTCTCCTTTGAAATATGGTCTAGTTTACCGATCTCTGTTTGGCTTCAACCTCTTTTCTTGTGACCTTCAGTATATTCTTTCTATAGGACACACATTTTGTGATTGTCCCATATTTCCACAACAATAAGGCTTGATGAAAGTTGCATTCCTATGTGTCACTTATATACTTCCATTAGTCCCTTGGGTTCTTGTAATTTTATGATTCTTCTTTATAATCACATAATTTTTTATTCTTGGAATGCATGCATGCAGTATAACTTCATCCATGAATGATTTCTGTTACTGATCGCGCCCCAAATTAGCCTTAATATCTGAGCTCGATTTATACTTCATTCCTGCTAATCTACTAGGCTCCTCTTTCATCTTTCCAGCTATATGAATGATTTTTTTACCAATAATGTGCTAGGTATCAGAAGCTTCTCCTGGTCCTTGTCATTTTTCACATACCTACAACTTACACATCATGTTCATCAATATTCTTGATTTTATCTTTCATTTTGTTATTCAATCCATCAATATACCTTTTTATATTCTTCAATATTTATTTTATACTCACTAACTTATTATGAGTCCTATGGAGTTGATGAGTTTTGTTTCTAAATTTTTTCCAACAACTAAGACTTCTATTCTCCCTACTACTACATATAGAGTGTGGCATCATGATCAAATTTGCTGGAATTATTTGTTTTGGATCTCCAAACACCTATCGCTTCAATAGTAGCCTATAACATAGCTTCCATATCTAGTAATCCTGAAACATATTTTTCTTCTCCATAAATGTCAATTTATTCCTTTTTTGAGTACTATTGACAACCGCAACCATATCATTTTTCCATGATCATTTTATTTTTCAATATCATTTACCTCTTTAACCTCAGACTCATCTGAACTGTCAAATTTTTGTGAAAGAAGATTCATCTTTTTGAATAAATTTGTCTAGAACTATTTCTTCACATTCACATAGGATGCAGACTTCATTTTGGGAATTTCAACATATACATCATTATTATCATCATATTGAAACTTTTTGGGGAATCGTTCTATAAGATGAATAACCTTTCCACATCTATGTCATGCTAGTGGATGTTTCCCTTTAAATATTCCTCTTCATCATCACATATTTTAATAAAGGAATGATATTACCTCATACATCACTTCTTCTTCTTAAGTATCTTCATTGTTGAGCTTCTGCATGGCGTTGAATGCCAAATCATTAGATTTACCCTTTTCCATAGACTTGTTATCATCATTCCTCATTTCATATGAAACCAATCTAATTTGTAACTTTTCTGGTGACAGCTCTTTTGGAGCTTTTCATCCAGAACTGAAATGTTCAAATTGAATAGAGATGAAATTTTCCTAAAGATGCGCTTCATGATCTTTATGTCTTCAATGAATTTTCCAAGACCTCACATATCTTCCACAACAATATTTACCCTATCAATGAATTAGTTAACAAACTCATTCGGGTTCATTTTCAGATATTCATACTTATTCCACAAGAATAAATGCTTTTCTTCTATAACATTTGAATCTCTTTCATATATGTTCAAATTTTTTCCCACATGGAATGTGTGTTTTTCATGAAATCACCTTCGTTTAGACATCATTAGGTAGGTTTCTCCCTAACGTATTGATTCCCTTGAAATATACATCCAATTCTCTTCATTTAGTGTTCGATAATGCCCCACTATTAATATTGACAGTTATACAATGAATTACTGCTATAAACACATCCACTCAAAATGATTGGAAGTAGTGTTGCGTCCAATTCTTCCATAGATCAAAATTGTTCCCTTCAAAGATTAGAATCCCTCTATGAATGGTGACCTATATTTTAGGGAGAAATTATGATAATAACATTTTTCTCTAATTACAAATTGTTAGGTCCACTAGGATCGATTCCCTGGGGGGTGGGGCGAATAAGGGAATGATAGATTAAAACAAATTCCCCTTTTTGATCTTGTTTCATTGTTAGAAAAAACTATCTCCTATCTCTCCTTCATGTTGTAGAGAAGGAAAAAAATATTAAATCATGCACTATACACTAGAATTTTACATGGTTCCCCCACACTGGTCTTCGTCCAAGGAGAATACACCTAAAATGCGATGATGTGCCAAATCCACTATAAATTTAATTATATTTACAAGTTCAGAGAAGAATCACTGTCCCTGATGGTTTAAAATGAACCAAAATGTGAAATATCACTTCTCTCTCAACTAAAGTGTGCTCACTTCTTTTTTAGAAGACCTACTCACAGTTTATTGACATGTAGGTCCCATCATCATATATAATGAATACATCCTCCACTGTAGGTAGATGAATTATTTATGTTACAAAATCATCCACTATTGAAAACAACTTTACCGCAGTATTGCTGGGTAACCTAAAATTTTCTATGCAACCCTTACCGCATATTGAACTCCACTTTAATGTAATGTGTTCAAGATTCCACTTTTTTCATGAAACAAAACATGCACACAACTTCAATATTACTCATACAAAAAATCTTATGAACAACATTCATAGCTTGCGCACAACTAAAAATCATTTGTGAAACTCCCTTTTCTTAAAATTTTTATGTGATATGGAGCTTAGATCCTCTCTAACTGTTGAGCTTCCTCGAATGAGGGGGGTCACCTTTTATTTATAGGCATCATCGAACCATATGTGGTAGATTCACCATTTTTCACAAGATTTTCATCGAGCGCCCAAACCCCTTTTTACATATCATTGGGTGCACATGTATCTTTCATGCAACCTCATATGTTGCTCAAATCCCAATCTTTTATGCACTTCAAGTTGTTTCCATTTATCGACCTTATGTTCCCGAAACATGCCTTTCAAGCAAGCTTCCATGACACCTTAGATCTGTTCTTTTTGTACCGACTCTAGATAATCTTTTCCTTTTTCATCAATTTTATCAATATAGTTTGTCAAAAATATATCTAAAACTCAACAGCTCACCATGTAAACCCTCTTTGTCAACAGACAAACCATCTTTATCAACAAACACAAACACCAAAAAAATTGTTCAGTGTTACCTTGAGGGATTTTTTCCCAATAGTTTCATTCACATGATTTTTGTGATTTTACAACCTTATTGAGAATAATTAATAATATATTATGTTTGTAAAAGGCATTAATACAATCATTGTCCACTATGGGTGAGGATGTGTGTTGTGGTGTCCAGGTCAATACAGAATGACCTAATACCTTTACTTATATTAAGTATGTAACTAAACTATTTGATACATAAAAATACATACAGTGTGAATTTTTTAATATATGCGGAACACTCTTAGTGGTGAAATATTGAGTTTTATATTCAAAGCCATAATAACCCCCTTGGTGTGCTTAGAGACATAGTTATTAGGTTTTCAGTTAAAATGTTAGATAGCATATCCAGAAAGAGTAGCGTGATGGATATTAATAGATATTACTAGGGAGAGTTTAGGTCCTTGATGTTATGACACTATGAATTTTAAATTCCTATTAATTTTTTTTACTTGATTAACCCATCGGGGGATTATTTATGCATGTATTTTTGTATGATAATCATGGTTTCATTATTTTATAGTATTTTGATATATATTGTTATTGATGTTTAGCTTTCAATTGTAATTAATTATGATTAATCTGATATTATATGATTATTAAATAATTTATCTATTATTTAATTATTTAAACCTATGATTATAATATCCCTTTTGTTTTTTTAAATTGTATCTTGAATTCTGTATCCTATAGCATGAATGGAGGTGTGCATGATGTTTTCTGCACCACAACTCGGTCTCTCATTGGGTTTCATGGTATAGAGAATAAAAAAATGTTATGAGATTATTTTTTTCTTATATTTTAATTTAAATCATGCTAGATAGAGCATGGAATAGTCATAACATATGATATACAATTGCTATGGGTGTTACGATCACATAAATGGTGGAACTTCATGTTAATATGGTATCATATTATTTTTACTATGTTTCATTGTTATGATTAGTTTGTTTATAAAATGACTATATATTTGTGTTCTAGTTGTGATTTTTTGTTTTTCTCATTTACTATGGTGGAAATTTAGCATTGTTTCATGCATTATATTAGGAATATTGGTTTATGTAAAATATTAATGTATTTCTGTGACCGTGAAATGGTTTTCAAAAAAAGAAAATATTTTCAATGAAGAAAAAATAAAAAGAAATTTTTTTTTATATTTTTATATTAATTCATAAATAATAGTAAGTTATTTAGTGTTTTCCAAAATAACTTATTATTACTGCCTTAATTAATTGAAACCCACATAATAGTTTTTTATATTTAATTTGATATGTGGATACTGTAGATATGAATGTGTATGATATGATAAAATAATAGTTCGAATGTTTACATATGAGGTTCTATAGGTATGGTCTCGAGTGAAATATATTCATCACTAATATAGTTAGTTTTAATAAAAAATGTTTTTTTGATAAAATACATTCATGAGGGTCTTATTAGCATATGGTGTTGATTAAGATTATGAGATTTTCTCATGATGGATTGAATCATGATTTTAATGGAGGTATGAATAATGGATTTTACTTTTAGATGAGTGGTTTTGTATTGCTTGGTGTATGGAAAGACACTTCATAGTTTTCATAGAAGAAAATAAGAGTGTATTATTGTTACAAGAGGTGAATATGATGTATTGAACTTGATTTAGGGATTAATGGGTAGATTTTTTGGATATTAAAATGATGCTCGAGTGATATAGGTTTTTGGTATGGTTTTATTTAGGAGTTACTTTAGTTATATTGTAAATTAAATGACCAATAATGAATCATGAAGAAAGAAAAAATGTTTATGGAATGATTAATGTTAATAGAATGGATTCTTGAATACGAATGGAAACATGATTTATAATATTGATTATAATAAATAATATTGCTATGGATCAATATTACAAATCCATGTGAGACAAGGTGGCTTAGGGAGTGAGATAATGTGAAATTCATGTAAGGAATATTTTTATTGATAGTTGGTTTTTTCCTTGTTCATGGAGTTTTATGATTTTGATGATCAATGAGTGCTGGATAGATCATTGACACCTAATCAACTGTTTATTTACATGAAATCAAAAAATAACGTCAGATATGAAGTAGTCGATGGAATGTAATATGTTGGAATGGTGTTCCTTCGATGGGTAATATCTTATTTAAACCACCATGGGGATAGATAAATATAAATAATGGAAAAAATATTTAACAATTTTATGAAGGAAGGGAGATGATAGTGGTATTATTCATATTTTAAATGATAATCCTACATAGCCGATAGAGTATTTTTGGTTGTTCATGGTGGATTGTTAGATTAATTCTTTATGGGGTGGATTGATTTTGTAGATAAATTACATCCTCATGGGGTGGTTATAATAGAAATTATTGGTTCTCATATGTATATGATCCAAAATTTAATAATGGATAAGACGTGATGACTCAAAAAGAATGAGATATGATATCATCATTTCTTTACAAGGGTACCCATAAAGAAGTGAAGTGATGGTAGTTAGTATTGAATGGGATGAATGAAATAGAAATCCGGGGACACTAAGATGAGGTAATTTGGGTCACATCAGTATGTCTTGAAACCTAAATGGGAAATCCAAAATGTTAATGGTTGGTGATGATAGACTAGGATTTTATTGAGTAGCTGAGGTTTTATTGAGGGACATCTAGATATCACTGGAAGCATGTGTATGTCTCTAATACAACATTTTTATGATAATAAGATCATGTAAAAATATATCACTATTAGAGACTCACCATAAGTATTATGGTATTGTTTATGAAATTATTTTGGTGAGCATATAACTAGGAGAACCATATAGATAACATTTTTACTGATGTGAGGTGGGTTGTTTGTTATAGGAAATCAAGAATTAGAGTTATTAAGGGTTCCAAAAATTAGTAATTCATAATGATTCATCTATAATAGTAGATTTAGATAGTTAATATTATAACTAAAGATGAGTAGGATTTAGTTACCTTACTTAGTATATCCCATTTCATTTTTTACATATTTTGGTGTGGCATCATTGTATGTATGAGGAATCTAGATTAACAATGAGAAGACCAAAGTTAATTTTAAAAATAATATTGTTCTTTAGTGACCAACAATATCTTTTTACATTTTTTAGACATGGTGAGATTACTTTTATTTCAACTGTGTTTTTTGGAAGGTGGATATCATTTATTTATGATTAGTGTAGGAAATTTTTGTGAAAATATGGTTTTGATAGATTGGTATGTGTGTAGAATTTCCATACCAAATTTTGAAAAGCGATCATGTTGTGGTGTCATATATTAATAGATTAAATGTGTATTGGGAAATAATTTACAATGATTTTTTTGGTATGAGAATCCCTATGACTATAATTTTTTAATGAATAACTTTTTTAAGGATATTTATTTTGGTGGAATTTTTTTTTGTGAATTTGAGGAAGGATTTGTTTCAAACTGATTTTTGGATTTAGCATCCAATATTAAGTATTACATTAGAGATTTTAGGCAATGGTTTTCAGGGTATTTTTGTTTTGGTGGCTATTATTATTTCGGTAGGAATGTCCTTGGAGTTGAATATATCTAATATGAGTTCATTGGGTACTCCTTATATGGAACCATGTACATGGTACATGCTCATGGGGTAGCCCCCCTTGATGGACTAATGGATGGGTATTCTATTCATATTAGGTGAATCTTGAGGATCTAGGTACGTGATATAAATTTTTATCTTTCATGATTGGACAAAGAACCCTTTTTAAAAGAGGGGGAAGAATCATAATTTTAGGATTGATTCCTTCTGACATTAAACCATTGGGGTCGGAATAGTTTTCTATTTAGCCATCTCTATCCTGGCCCTTGGATCCACATTGATATAGGTGGATCTAGGGGTATTTTTAATTTTTTGGGTCAGGACACTTTTCAATCCCCATATACTATTCAACATAAGAGTATTATTCAATTTTATGTGTTTCTAATTTAAAGACTCAATATATACTTCACAATAGAAAAGTGGAATCTATACCAAATGGTGGAGAATCTTGGCGCACTGTCGTGAGGAAGCTAAAAGGAAAGGAACATAACAACATCTACATATTTTTTATAGAGGTGTATCACCTAGTGATATTTTATAGGGAATTTATATAATTGGCTTTAAATTTATGTACAATTGAGTATTAGTTCTTCATATGCTCTCTTACAGGTGTATAGAGGAATCTCTTCGTACATTTGTAAAATGTTAGTCACAATTTTTCATTCATGACAATGACCTCAATATTTTTACAGTGGGGAACATTTGGATTAAATTTTTAATTTAAATATAAATGATTATAATAAATTAATAAAGGATAGTTTCTTGGGATAGGGGCTGGATGCTTTGTGAGGCTGAGATCATGCTTAGTTGAGAATAGTGATAGTGTTTAAGGGAGAGGTTTCTTTTAAATCAATGTATGTGGACCCATTAATATATAATTATAGGTGGTGTACACATGTTCTATGGTGTTAACTATAGTGTTTCATCTTTTATATGATAATGTAGGGACTAGGAAGGTAATTCTTTAATGGGGATAGTGTAAATCCATCAAAGAGTGGATTGAGTATTTTGTGTGTGGTATAGGAACATGAGTGGAACTATAGGCCTATGTTTTTAAGAGGAACCGTTTATTTTAATGGTTTGTGAATCCCTATGGGGTCCTAATTTCATGAATAAATTATCTATGTAATATAATAGTATCACTAGTGTTGGTATAGGATTCATATGATGAAAATTCCTTGGGTAGTGATTTGAGTTAGTGTTTGACCATGGAAGTGTTGTGGTAAGGGATCTAGGTATGGTTCTAGATACATGGAACTCTACTAAATGGGATAAATTTATTTAATTTGGTATAATATAACCTTGACATCTAATTTGGGATTAGTATTATTTAATGATAGAGTGTCTTTGGGGGGGTTGGAGACTCTAACCACGCATTTTTGGTGTTCCATGAGGCTCTAATAAGTGATGGATGGAAAATAATTTCCCATGTTTCTTATACTCTTCTAAGAGAATAAGGTGTTGGAATAAAATATACGTGGGGAATTTGAAGAAATCCATGTATTTCATGGCTATTTTGATGATTTTTTTGTATTAGTGTAGGTTGATTGGTCATTTATGGATGGATTCCTATATACATAGAGATTATTTGAGTGGGAAGTCTGGTCCACTATTAGAATCATTATAGATTAGATTATTTGTGTATAACAACATGAGGTGAACTGTAATTTAATTCCCATATAGGTTAGGCTATGCTTTCTCCATGGAACCAACATTTCTGGTAGGTTCCATAGAGTATATATAGTGAATCATTGTGGTTGAATGACCATTGCCTAATGGTTTTAGGTTTAAAAGTATTATTGTATTAGTTGTGTCTAATACATACATTTCCTTGTTCTATAAAATTATTCATGATGGTTGTTTGTACCATAATAACATAGTGAGGATATAGGAATGGGTGGGTTACTAGTTTAGGGAATGAAAATATATATAACTTCCATTACCTAAATATCTGATTTGTACCCAGATCATGTGTTCCACTAATACCAGCAGTGTTCCGCAATCTCCAGGGGATAGTGATTAGCACCCTGAGTCTCAGTGTAAAATTATCTCATGATTTACCTTATAAGGTCATTAATGAATGTCATGGATAGTTGTATCATTAATACATCAAGATCCATTCATAAGAATAATGTATAAAACAAATATTTGAAACCAAATATTGCAGAAGAGAAAACATAAGAATAGAAGAAACAAAAAAATATCATTATATGAATTCAATTCATACAAAAAAAAATGTTGCGTAAAATACAGAAACATTCCTTTATAAACATAAAAACTAAATAGGCTTATGATATGGATACCATGGTAGGAACAACTATGATAGAGAAAATACATTCTACAAAATCACTAGCTCCATATTTAATGTAGGTACTGATATCACTCCTAGTGAATAAATAAAAAACTATCTCATGACCTCCTCAGAAAAAAACATACCTGTGTATACTAGAAATATAAGAAACAAAACTATTTTCCACTGGAGTGTACATATATGGTGTAAGCATAAAACATCAGTACAACAACACCAACAATGTTTCAACTTACATATTGATATAAAATGTGTAAGAATAAATATGTGTACACATTTATATACACAATTAGTGTTTACAATTTTGAAAATCAATAAATCTTGGTAGGAGATCAATAGTGAAACAATTCCCAGATTAATATCTCCCACAATGTCTAACTCCATATACTTGG
The DNA here is from genome assembly GCA_963277665.1 of Viscum album. Taxonomy (NCBI): domain Eukaryota; kingdom Viridiplantae; phylum Streptophyta; class Magnoliopsida; order Santalales; family Viscaceae; genus Viscum; species Viscum album. The sequence continues at coordinate 941,022,241 of OY728161.1, forward strand.
AGGGATTATACTTATATATCCTTCTATGGGACTAACCCAGATAAATGACGATGTTCTTATGCTACCCCATGAGGGTAGAAATTCTTGTACGTGTTAATATGCTACATATGTACATATATTCGCCCACACATAGATTTCTATGTCTGCCAAAAATTCAAGATCTATGAGACCAATTCCATCAGGGTAAAAGGAATCTGGTATACCATATCATGGATATATATTTTGTCATCCCTTTAAGAATAAAATAATTATCATAATGATTCAGGGTGTTATTATCCCATCCCAAACAATCAACATGTTTACATAGCTAGGATATAAAAACCTATTCTATGAGTTTATCCTAAACAACACTAGATGGTGAACCTGGTCAACAACAAAATATCAAAAATATGATATAAAAAAGAAATAGAAATGTTACTCAAAAAGAAAATGAATATGCTTATAATAAACTATATAAATATGATATAAAATTTAGTAGTAGACATAGTATACAATAGAGTGTTGGACAAGCTCTATATCTAAATAATAAATAGTCCCTAAGGGAATGAAAATGAACACATTTAATATATAAAATATCATAGTACTATGAAACCATGAATGTACTGACTTAGAAATACAAAGTGGAGTGGTGAAAATTTACTCCAAGGATAGAATTTAAAAATTTACTCGTCAAATAAGATAGTCTATTTCAATTTGATTCCCAGGTGTGACAAATAAAATAATGAGATAAAATAGTGTATCACCATAGGATTTTGTAAATTATATTTTTTAAATTTAAATTTAAATTTTATATATTTTTTAATATTAAAAGGAATAATTAGTTTAGCATTCGTTACACATATCTCCAACTCAAACATGTGTTAAACGAAATACAGAGTTTTAGTAGAACCCTAAAAAATGTTTAATATAGTTTTCTAAATGCAATAGTTCTAAAATAGATGAGAAAATTAGAAATATGAATATTAATAACTATTTTTAGAATATTATGTATAATGGTTTAGTAAAAATATATATTAATAAATGATACAAATTTTTTAGAAAATTCATTTTATGTATTGAAAATAAGAAATTGTCAAAAAATGTTAAATAATTTTTTTTTGTGATGAATAATAAAACTAATTTTGACAATTTTAGTACATGAATATGAAAATATAAACATTAATTTAGAAATAATAATGTCTTAATTATCTTATGTTGAATTATATAATTTTTCTAAAATGGTTCATTTTTTAATTAATAATGAAAAATGGTGACTTTTAATTGAAAAAATATATTTCATTCAAATTATTTATAACATTAAATTATATTTTTTGATGGTTTTAATGTAAAATTAGTTCAATTTAATATCTATTGATCAAAATTTATTCATTTTTATAAATTAAATTTTTAATTTTGACATAAAAACATTTCTAAAGTTTTAACATTTTATGTTTAAAAACCTCTTTCCTTGTCATATATGTCTGATTAATTTTAAATTAAAATTCTCCACTTCTGTTTATTTAATTTTGAATTTTTTTTCCATATTTTTAATCGTAATAATTTATAATTTTTACTAATGTAAACATAATTTTTGACTAAAATAATATGTGAATGTAGTAAAAATTAATTATCACTATTAGGGTAAAAAGTGGAGTAACTTGAATGAATTATTATCTTTAATAATGTTTTATACTAATATATCATTTTAGAAAGGTTTAATCATAATTTATTCTAATTTCATAATTTTTTTATATTTTTTAAATTCATATTAAATTAATTATTTCAAAATTGGGATTAATGTTATTTTATAATAATATAAATTTTACTAAATGATTTAAAATTAATAAAAAACAACTCTGCTAAAAATAGATTTTAAATCATAATAAATATAAAATAAGTTACATTAAAATAGAATTTATTATTTTATAATTTCTATATTAACATTTAAATAGTGAAAACTCAATTAGCACAATAAATGTTAAAGTATTATTTTTGTGCGTTACGTGTGCTTGTATAAAAAATTATTTCCAAAAAAAAATAATGGATTTAAAAATTATAAATATGATTTCATATATACTATAATTATTTCAAAATTATCTAACAATTTTAGAATTAATATACAGTTATGGGATAAATTACTTAGAATATAAAACTAGTTACCATAACAAAAAACCAAAATGGAAAAAAAGTAAAATTAGGAGTTAGGGGGAATTTTTTTAACCATGTGTTTTATTATGTGGTGGAGGAATTTAGAGAACATATAATCCCTTTAACCCATTATCTATCAATCATGGATCCACTTGAGGTAATATTGACCAGTAAATAGTTAATATTTCGGAGTAATTCCAAGAATGCCACTCCTCCTGAATTATAAAAGGGAAATCACTCTCTAAAATTCATCAGACCAATAATGCCTAACACATTGACCAGGATCTACTCAAATATTTTTCAAAATTCCATAATATCTTCCTAAAATATTTTGTTTCGATATAAATCCAACCATGAAATGTTTTTCTTCAAACCTAATAAGGATTCCCGTAGAAGAGGTATTGTTCTTTAATAACAATATTTAATTAATATATTCCTCGACCTCCATCAATTATTATTATACAATGAATACAAAATATCCTACGTATCATAAATATATGAATTAATTGTTATGATATTGGTACAAACTACAACCGCACCCACTTCCTTCAAATGGGTTACAAAATCATCATTGATGTGTACTGAGCACTACCGCCTTGCAAACTGATGCTATTCGTTTTTCCATTATACCTTTCAAGGATGGTTGTAATGATCGATTTATAATTTTTCTTATATATGTATATATATGATAATATTAATTTATTATGATTTTTTAATTATTATATCACGCATAACTTAATGATTTAAAGTTATTTGGAATTGAATAACGTTCCTCATGTGTACGACAGACTACCGCCTCAGGAATCGATGCAAATCAGTCACACCTTACATGTAATATATTAATTATAATTTTAATAAACATATGTATAATATTTAAAATAATAATTATACTATAAAGATAATATATATATATATCATTTACTTTTCTAAATTTCTAAATGACATGAAAATGAAAACATCATTCATGTGTACGTACGACATACCATCTCCGTGAATGATGTATTTCATTTCAATTCAACAAATTTTAGGGTTTAAAATAAATACTTATATGATTAAAATATTTTATGTTTATATCATGGGTCAAATTCCAATTAATATGAAATCATGATCAAATTAAGAGTACTAAAAATTGAACAAATCAAAATAGTCATGTAAAACAAAGATTTCATTACCCAAAATGTAACATTAACCTGATATTTTTAATAAAAGGGAAATTAAAGGTAATATTAAACTAATATAGGGTACTATATATATGAATATGGTTCTGTAATATATGTATGTTAAACAAATATTTATTAAATAATAGGTTGATCATGTGCGATGGAAGTCAAAACATAAGGTAAGGGGATTTCTAGTATCTCTCTAATTTCGTGGAGACATACCAATTAACCACTCATTTTTTTCTGTTTGTTGTTGAAACATAAATATGAAATGATTTCAAATTAATATAACTCATTTACTGATAATTAATGTATTTATTAATTTTATTCATTCAACAGGATTACGATTCAAAATATACTCATGAAGTAAGGGATTTTTGTCTCAATTTACCTTCTTTGAGACTTATGTTATGTTATCCACAAATATTCTATCATATGGGGTAAATAAAACCACATTAATATGATATATACTGAATTTAATCATCCTCCTGATATTTTATGATTACTTTTGTGTTATTACTTCTCGTGTCTAGAGATTCAATTTTACCAAATAGGAAATGATTTTATGTTATAATGTAACAATTTATTCGGATTGGTTATGATTAATCTCCAATGTTGGAAACTTATGATCCATGATAAAATAATTACCTTCACTTTTTTTATCCTCTAGTTATTCATTATTTATTCAAGTAATGATATCATTTTTACACTTTTTGGTACTTAATATAATTATGAACATGTTTTAATGAATACTAGTACTTTATTTTTTTCATAAGTATTAAATCAATTTTATTTCATAACCATGTTTTCTAAAAATTGGTTTAAAAATTGATTTATTATTATCTGTTTATTTTTGGGAAAAAATATTACCCATGTTATATTTTTTACATGATTTTTTGAAAGAAATTTTCAGGCCATTTTATAAAATAATTCCTATTTGGATTTTACCAAAAAATGTGAAAATAATATTTGTTTTTAAACTGAATGACACAAAAAATATATCGCAAAATCATTATATATCAAAAATATCAAGCTTAATTAATTTATTTAATAACATATTTAAAAATAAAATGTTTGATATAATTGTTTTTTAAAATTTTAGATTTTATAAAAATGATTTCGAAATGAAATGATTTTATAAATGATTTTGGTTTTTAAAAATTATATTAAAATAGGACTGAATATTTTAGTCAAGAAAAGATTAATTTTTTTAAATATTCATTTATATGTTTTTAGGGTTATTTTAAATGAAAATAGTTTTCAATAAATTTTATGTTATCAAAATAATTTTTTCAATTTGGAATTGATATTTTTCTGAAAAAATCATTTGAATTTTCGTTCATAATTATTTTCTATATTGGAATATAGGTATTTATTTTTCCTATTAAATAGTAGTTATATGATCCATTTATATCCTAATTATTATCCTTATAAATGGTTTATGCTTTTATGGCTTGATTTTTATGAAACCATCTTTTTTGGTGGTTTTTATATGATGAAATAATTTTGAAACCTGTATCTTCTCCACATTTTTATGTTATAATAAAAATATTTTGATACCCATTTTATTTAAGGAGGATTTATATTTTTAATTTTTATGATCATATATAACTCATAAATATGGTTTTCATATTAGATTAGTGGAACCAATATATCCTGACAATGCATTGGGTAATGAAAAATTTTCTACGAACACAGAGGGTATATAGGTAGTCACCCCAAACCCAAAAATGAGGGTAGAGGGGTGGTCATCCTGAACCCAAAGCCGTTATGTGGGTTGATAACCAAGAATAACATATGAATTTATGGGTGGGAATATTAGATTTATGATTTTAAATGCTTATGTGTATTCCAAAAATCTAAGTATTATCAAAAAGTTATGCTCTAATGGATCATTACCTTTGATTCCATTATAATTCTTGTATTATGAACTACTATTTTCTATTCCATGAATCATGTTTATAATATTTGATAGGTTGGTTATAAACTTCATTTGTTTTTATATTAATCACACACTTATGATAATATACCCTTTTATATGAACATTGATTTATATCTCTTATGTTTACACATACTAAGAATTTATGCTCACCCATTTTTATATTTCCTTTATCCAGGTTATGATGGAAGGTTTTATGAAGGGTACGCACATGAAGGGTATTAAATATGAAAATATTTTTGGGAAAAATTTAATAAATTTCACTAGATTATAATATTGTGTTCCATGATTCCAATGTAACTAAACTATTATGGTCCTTAGGCATGTGTTTGTATAATGGACTAAATTTACTTATAAAAAGATAAAATATCCATCTAAAGTATGTCTGGGTCATTATAATTTGTATTAGAGGAATTTCTTAGTTATCATTTGGAAACTATGATTTCAAAACATAGTGGGATCCATAGGAATATTTCCAAGGATATGTCTAGGGATGTATTCAAGGATATATCTTAGGATTAGTAAAAGTTTTGTAAAATGTCATGGAATTTTGGTAAAGGATTGAGAGAGTGGTTTAAAAGAAATTACATCCTTATAATGATTCTAAATGTTGATGTATCTTTAACATATATGTACATAGGGGTCATAACCTCACAAAAACTATATTGATAAATACTTGTTCCATGGCTGGAGAAGGACCATGGGCCTTACTACACACCTGTTTTGAACCTCCCAGGGGATATGCTTTGGAAATTCATAAAAACTTTGTGAAAAATAAAAAAGGATTTAAATATATAATGAGTATAAATGAAATATGTTAAAAATAATGTGTTAATTATTATACATAATCTTTATTTATTTAGACCAAATAAATGTTTTTTAGACTATTTGATTTTCCCTTATGATTACTGTTTCTCACAATATGATTTCTCGTCTTAGTCAATGTATGAAAGCCAAAGTAACCATGTCAATGAGGAATTCAATTTAAAATTATATTATTTTACTCTTTAATAAAAAAATGATATGGGTTATGGAATGAAAAACATAATTTCGAGGACAACACAATATTATAAATGTTATAAATAATATTGAGTTTCCAAAAAATCAATAGAGAGAAGAAAATTTTCTTGAATCATTCAAAAGTTTTTGTCTATATTATTTTAGTAGAATAAATGATTCACTAGATTCTAAGAAATGGATATATACTACTAAAAACATATTTTCCATTATAAATTATGTCAAAATAAATTTTTTTTTCTACATATCACTTGGAAGGTGAAGAGAATCAATTGTGGAACTTTATCAAGAATTATATGAAAAATGATAATAATAACTCCATTAATTGGTATAAGTTCAAGAGCTTATTTGTTTTCCATATGTACCGTCCCTGTATTCTAAATACTCAAAATGAGGTTTCAGTTACCCATAAATCTCATGGTTATGATAATAAAAGAATGATTGAATTTAAATAAAGCTCTAAAAACAATGGGGAGAAGAAGATGAGATTTACATTATTCTCTTTATATAGATGGGGAAATGGATGAAATTATCATAATGTGAATAAAAAATAATTTATGTGTAAAAATAATGGTCATTGAGTAGGCGAATTCCAATGTAATAGGAATTATCCATATAATGAACCACTAGAAATTAATTATTAAATATGTGTGGTGTTTGGGAATTATGAAAACAAGTAAATAAAACCAATTGCTAATGAGGATTATCAATATCATAAAGATATTGTGTAGTAGGATTAATAGAATTACAATGAAATAAAAAAGGATGAATTTAATCGAGATAATGAGGCAACACTTATCCTCCCCTCTATAGTTGGGAATATCCTATTTTATTTTGTATGAATGAGCCCCATAAAAATATTATAATTCATACTTTAGTGAAATATCATTGATTATCTATATGGATTTTGGAATAATGAAATAAAATCTTATATTTTATCGGAAGAATAATAAACCCATGATTCCAATGCAATTTTTTTTATAATTTTAGATATTATATAAAGGATGCAGGGTTAGTTATCTTTTGTAGGTGTATATATATCCATGTAGGATTAACATAAGATTTATAAATACAATCATGGATTTAAGAGTTTATGTTTGATCATATGTTCTATGAAATTGACAACCCTTTTGAGGTTTCATGTGAAGGGAGTTTATCACGAGTTAAGGATATTTTAAGTGACATTTTTAGAAAAGTAACACTTCTATTTTTTTATATTTATTGAACATGTTATTTAAGAAATATTTCATTTACACAATGTAGAACTATGATTAAAGCTACTTGTAAGCATTATTTTTAAACATATTTTGGATGGTGTGGTAATTATGGTTTGTAGTCTATCACCTTACCAAGCCAACATACATCATCGTCATGAGAGAATTTTTTTTAGGATATTATTTTCCAAAAATACATTAATTACGTGGTGAGGATGCCTGGAGTACAGTTTTCAATTGTATATTATTTGGATCTGGAGTTTACATCAATGTTCTGGTTCCTCCTTTAGGATTATATGTATATAGAATAGTTTTTTTTTCTGTTCTATAATAATTAAAACACTAGAGTATTAGTTAAGGTATTATTCAATGTATTTAAAATGTTATTGGGATCAAAAATTCATATATTTTTTTACTAAAAATATATCTTCCACTCAATCATTCATATTGAGCCCTATTAATCCCATCATTGAAATAATAGTAAAACTCCAACATACTAAAATAAAGATGCAGAAAGAAAAGCATTGGAATTTGAAAAAGATAATGTGATGGAAGATAAGGTTTGATCCATTCAAAAACATGTATGAACATTTATAATGATGAAAAAATGTTTTCATGATAATTTTTGGCACTATATAGAATTTATAGTTGTAATAGAGTCCTTCCTATTAATTTATTCATGGATGAATAAGGGAAAACTGTTCCCTAAGTATATCGGTCCCATTAATATACTTTATCATTTTTGGATAAATGTTTATCATTCAGAGATTCCACAAAACCTATCTCATGATCCTGATTTGTTCCATGTATTAATCTAGAGGAATTACAGATATGATCTATCACCTATAAGAAACTCATATGTCCTACCACTAGAGCAAGAGATTTCCAATTAGGAATGCATTGTAGAGATTTTGGATCAAATAGTGAAATTTCTAGGATATGAGACCACTCACATTGTTAATGTATTTTGAAAAAAAATATCTTTATTAAGATACATGGAAACATGAGGTCATAATGAAAAAAATATCCTCATTTTCTCATACCAAAGTGATGAACTTTGAGGGATAAATTCATTTTATGGGGGGGGTTGAATTTAGCACCCAGATATTTTTTATATATTTATTTCAATTAAATTTAATATCTTATATATGTATATAATTATATATAATGTAGAGTATATAAATCATTACATGAAACACCATGTTAATCTTATGCTAAACACAACACTAGGTTACATTTCATTACACGCAATATCATGTTTTAACAAAACAAAAACCTATTATTATTATAGTTATTTTAATGCGTCTGATATAACCTATATGATGAACAGATAAAAATGAATAGTAACAAATAATTTTAAAATATTATTTTTAATTTTTATATAAAGAAAACTTTTTGATAAAATATACTTATTTATTTGGAAAAGTCAATATGTTTTGAAAATACCTATTTATCCAAAAAATGATTTTTATTTATTTCTATTAATTAAAATTAAATTAATTTTTTGAAACATTAATAAAATTAATTTGACAAGATAAACTTAAATTGTTTTATAATAATTTAAAAATAATCGTTGGGTGACTTTATTGGGATTTTTAGAAATGATTCATTTTTAATGAATAATGAAATATCTAGAATGTTAATTAAAAAATGCCTTTAATTTAAATTATTTATAATGTTAAATTGTATTTTTAAATGGTTTTAAAATAAAATTAGTTCAATATTATATTAATTAATAAAAGTTTTGTCATTTTAGTCAATTTTATATTTAATTTTAATAAAAAAATATTGAAATCCATTCAACTTTTTTTCTTTAAAAAATACTTTGTCAACACGTATGTAGTTTTAATTTTAAATTAAAATTATCCACACAATTGAATTTAACTTTTAAAAATGGATTCCATATTTTTATTTAGAATATTTTATAATTTCTATTAATTAAGAAATTAATTTTTTCCAAAATGAATAATGATTGCGGTAAATATTAATTACAATGATTAAAGTAATAGTGGTTTACCAGTAGTTAAACTGGGAATAAAATGGGTAAAATGGGAAAATTGTTTTTTAAAAACCCATTTTATTTCCATATTTCAACCCTTATGACATTTGGATATATTTTCATGAGATTTTGGGAAAATATTCCATGAATATGGACTATACAATTAGATAGGTAATGAAGAAGCCAAAAAGGTATCTTTTTTCCTTTTATTTTCTATAATGCTTTGGGATAGTGAAAAAAATATGTTTAGTTATACATATTATTTTTAAACAAAATTTTTTTCCACTATAATTATATTTTATTTTAATTTTTAATACATGAATTAATTAGTTCAATTTCATAATAAATGACAATGTAGTAATTATTTATTTTATAATTAACAAATATAAATGATACTTAAAACATTAAATGTGAAGTAAATTTAATGAATTATTGTCCAAAATTAATTTTCTCTAGGAATATATCAGGTCAAATAGGTTTTCGATAATTTAATATAATTCCATCATTGTATTTATAATTTTGAAATTCAAATTAAATACATAATTTCAAAATTGACTTTAATGTTTTTTATAATTAATGATATTTTATTAAATGATTTAAAATTACAAAAACCAATATACTATTAAAAGTAATTTGTAAATGTTATTAAATGTTAAATAGGTTCCATTAATTGATCAATTTTTATATTTTAATTATTATATTGACCATTAAATAGTAAATACACAATTTGTACGGTTAAGGTTAATGTAGTGTTTTTTAATGTTATAAATGATTGGGTTAAAATCAATTTATGAAACACATAGTATTTAAAAATTTCAAATTAGATTTAGTATATATAAAAATTGAGATAAAATTATCTTATATTTAACAATTTAATTTATTCATAAAGGATATATTACTTAAGATAGAAAACTAGTTTCCATAATGGAAAACCAAAATTGTAAAAATAATAAATCTTAGGAGTTAAAGAACAAAATTTTTGAAACATGTGTTTTATTGTGTGTAAGTTATTTTTATCAAAAATATATTACCTCCAGTCCATTAATTATAAATATTGAATTTGCATTAGGTAATAATTACATCCTAATAGTTAATACGTTTGAGTATTTACAATAATGCCACTCTTTATCAACTATAAAAGGCCACTCACAGTCCTCATTTCTACACAGATCTGAAGACATTTTTATAGATGAATCCATACCAAAAAACATTTTAAGTGAAAACCTAATGTGGATACCTGAAGAAGAGGTAATGTTTTTTAATGAGATTTTTTATTTTACATCTTCATCCATATGCTTTAAATATTATTATACCACTAAAATATAAAAACCTCAGAATAGTACATATAATTAGAATTTTCTATGTTATGATTATTATCTAAAACTGCACACACTCTAATCAAATTGGTTACATAATCATCACTCATGTGTACGACAGACTACCACCTCATGAACTGATATGATTCGTTTCTCCATTTTCATCCTTCATGGTTGGTAATAGTGATATATTTGTTGTTTATATAAGATATATATGAATTTTTTGATGTTATTATGATTCCATAATTATTATATCTCACATACCTTCACGATTTCTATTTTATGGGAATTTGAAATTGTAGCTCATGTGTACGACCTACTACCGCCTCATGAAGTGATGTGATTCAATCTAGCTTTACATTGAATTTAATATATATAGTATTAATATATTTTTTCAAATACACTACTAAATAATTCTAGAATAATGATAAAATATATATTATTTACATTCTTTTCTTTCAATATTAAAAGAATATGGAAATAACGTTCATCAGTACGTAAGACCTACCGTATCTAGGGACTATGTATTTTTTTTCCAATAACTAAATTTTATGGTATATAATACATAATTATATGTTGAATATATATGAAATTTATATCATGTTTTATATTCTATATTATATTAAATCTTGTTCAAATTATACAGACCAATTATATAAGAAATCAAAATATACCAAAAAATTCAATTTTAACACAAAATGTAACATTAACATGATATTGGTAAAAAAGGATAAAAAGGACATACTAATAACATATATTGTATTATATATTTGAATAATTTTTTTAATTTATTTATAATAAAAATATATATATTATACAGGAGGATTGATATGTGGGAAGGAAGTCATGACTTATGGTAAGGGGATTCCAGGTCACCCTTATATTTCAGGGAGAAATATGCCAATTCACCACTCATTTATTTTGTGAGGTATATATTCTGAACTATGGGATAATGTATCATGTTTATACCAAATTTAATTACAATTAACATTTATATTTTTGTAATTAATTAATGGGGATTATAATTAAAATGTTAATCAAGCAATATGGTATTTTGGTCTCAATTCACCTTCTTTGAGATGCACATTATGAAATGCACATATATTCTTTAATGAGGTATACATAGAACCCTTTTTACATATAATATAATGAATTTATTCATCCTCATGATATTTTATGTTTCATTTTATGTTGTTCCTTTATGGGTATTATGATTCAATGATACCGAAGTGGTAAATATTTTATTTTACAATTTTATCATTTTATTTGATTGATTATGATTATTTATCTAATGATAAAATATTATAGTACATCTCCCAAGAATTACCTTGGAGTTTATTATACACTAGTCATTCATGATATATTCCAGTAATGGTACCATTTTACAACTCTTTTGTACTTAAAATTATTATGGATGTTTTTATTAAAATTAGACTTTATTTCTCTTTTCAGTGAGAAATATGTTTTCATCCAAAAACAATGTTATAAAAAAATGTTTTAAAAAATTATATATTATTATACTATGATTTTTAATTGGATTTTACCCCATTTTTTTACGTTTTTAAAAATTATTAAATGAAATATCAATTTATTTTTCTAAAACAATCTATATTGTTCTTTAACCATAAAGTTCAAATGGTAAATTGTTTTTAAAATGCACAACATGGATATTATTTCCCATTATCATGACTGTTCAATGATTTCAAGAATCCCTTAATAGTTTTATATGTCCTTTTAAATGATAATTTATTCACCATTATATTCAATATTTATATATTTTATATAAAATATTTCAAATGGAAATGATTTTTAATTTTTTATGCTACTAAAAATTATTTTCAATTTGGAAAGGATATTTTTCTCATGCAATGTTTAACATTATTTTCAATGCATCGTTTAAAATCTTCAAGGTTATTTTAAAAGATAAATTTTTTATAATTTTTTTTGTTTTGAAAATATTTTTTCAATGTGGAAATGATATTTTAATCATGAAATGATTTATATGATGTTTCAAAATTATTTTCTATTTAAGATAACATTTATTGGTGTTACCAATTAATTATTGAATATATTATTGAGGTATACCAATATTATTCTATCTTTTAATGGTCTATATATTTATAGAGTGATGTATATGTTACCTGCTTCGTTTCTTGGGTTATTATATGATGAAATGATTATGAAACCTTTCTCTTTTCCAGATGTTATGATATGATTAAATGTTTATGATACCAATTTTATTTCATGGGTTTTGATATTTTGAATGTTTATGATCTTCTATAACAGATAGATATGGTTTTCATAATGAGAAGGGTGGGACCTAGATCCCCCAACAATGCATTGGGTATTCATAAATTAATTTCAATCCCAAATTTTATATGAATGGTCATACCAAGCCCGAAATTCAGGGTACATTGGTTGTTTTCCCATTCCTAACAAGGATTGTACATAGGTAGTCATCCTAATAAAGAAGCAAGTATATGGGTGGTTAGCCCAAGACATACATGGTATTAATGTCTTGGTGGGTATCCTTGATATAATAATTTTTATGCTTATGTGTATTCCACAAATCAATGTCTTATGCTATTGTTATAATCTTATCGATAATGATATTTGATCCCCTTATGTATAATGTCTTATGAACTACCAATATTTTTTCCATGACTCATGTTTATAATCTATAACAATTTGGGTATAGACCGTGTAAGTTTTGTTCTTGATCACATACACATCATCTTATTTTATTCTATCATAGGATAATAGATTGATATCTCTTATATTTAGACTTACTAAGCATCTGATCTCACCTTTTATTATATTACCTTTTTCTAAGTTATGAATAAAGGGTTTAAATAGGGTATATCTATGAAGAGTAATAAATGGGAATATATTTGTGGGAATAATTGTAGATCATTCACTGGATTAGAAAATTTGGTTCAAGGTTTCCAATGGCACTAAACTATTGTAGTCATCATGTCTAGATTTTTATAATGTAATGAATATACATCTAAAACTATATAATATCTAGGTATACAAATCCATGGCCACTATAAAAAGTGAAATATAGTTCAATGATATTTCCAAACATATAAAACATATTCATAAATTTAATGTACAATCAAAATGTTGCTCGACCAAAATACCACTATAAATTGATCATTGTAATTAGTGTAGATGGATAATCCATAAACTGAAATTATAAGTTTTGGGAAAACCATATAGGATAATTTTGATGAATCAAAGTACTTCATTGATATGATGTCATACCAATTGTTCTAAAGATATTAAATGATTTCACATAAGACATATATTTTAAGGAAATGACCACTTTATATTAAATACACAATTAAAATATTTATTAAATTGTGAAAACACATTGAAAAATTGACGATTAGAAACCCATTTCTTGGGTAAACAATTTATTAATGTGTTTAAAACCCATATTTATGAAAAATTGATTTTGATGAATGAAATGAAAAGAGGATTTTTTGTGTAGTTGTTGAAAGGTTGTAATAAAAATAGTACAAGGTTATGTGAAAAAAAAAATTATTGTGAGGAATGTTTTTTCAAAAATAATTATTTAAAAAATAATGTTTTCTTATAAAATAATATCCCTCTATAAAAATAAAAAACTCTTTAAATTATCATATAAAAAAATAAAATTAAAAACTCTCCATTATGATTTAAATGTAAAATCACTTCCTCTCAATTAATCAACCCAACAAAAACATCACCTCTAACACACTCTCTAAGTCAAAGGATAAGTGTAGTTAATTGACATATAGTTTATTTACATTTATATTAGAAGATTAGATTTCCATTACTGATCATACTTATGAATCAAGGGAAAATACAATATCTATAATTAAATAGAGTAGGTATGTCTAGGTTCATGAAAAAATCCACAACATAAAACTTATAACATAGTTGGCTTCAACCTAATAATATTCATAGGAATTGTATTCTAGAAAACACAATTAATATCAAGAGAATTGATTAAAACTTGTGGAAATAGGATTAGGTAATGTATCCTGAAATGGGTTTCCTTGATCTCTTACATATTAAAAAATGAAGAATAAGATAATGACATACACATGATCAAACATAAACAAATAAATAAATCAATTTAGTTAGAATTGATACAGTAACAGAAATATCCATACTTAGTATCATATTGAATCAATCAGAACATTTTAGTTGTTATATAGATATATCATAAAAAATCCATCCATTTATATTTTAAAAATATAGGATAAACATTATTATTAATTTTAGAAAACATAAAACATTAATTTTTTTTGGCATATGCTAAGAATCATATAGACGGTTGAGATTACATTCCAATACTATAAGTATATTTAGGATTCTAAGCCATCTCTAATAACAACAATAATCTTACTTAATAATAAAAATAATGAATAACAAAACACTCACAAAAGAATCTTTAAATCAAGATATGATGAACAATAATGATTTTGAATAAATCCTTACTTGATTTTGTGGAAATTATCATAGAATACAAACTCATTAGAAGGAAATCAGAAGAGAATGTTGGAAGAGGGAATAAGAGAGGTAAAATGAGGATTACAATTGAATTAGGTATGAAAACTACCATACATTTACTTAAAATAAAATGGAATGAAGATGGAAAATAATGTGACACTCAAGGATACATAATAAGATCTAAAATAGATGTAATACGAGTAATGTAAAAATGAGAAAAGGGAATAAAAAGTAAAGGTAAATGGTGGAATGAAAGAATACCTTATTAAAAATCCCCAACTAGAGTCTATTAGGTACCAGGTCAAGTACAACTCAGTGCCTAGTAGAACCCCTAATCCACTGGGGCCTCTGTTAGTTCCTATGGGTTCCCAATGGCCTCTCAATAAACATTAAATGTGAC